>OZ004727.1:92904855-95743299 GCA_963924685.1 Dexiosoma caninum | reverse complement strand
GATACGCGGAATAAGGGTGATTATTCCCATCAGTAATCTCTTCATTTTTTACGTTGTAAACACTGTTATTGTCACTTTTCCATACATAATCGCTTCGAATAAGAAATATTCAATGACATCTCATTAGTTAAATTTAATAAATTAAATAAAATAGAAGTGCTTAATGGAAGACCCTTTGTAACTCTCTAAGTAATATTTTATGCATTTACTTGCAAGATTTTCTCTACTATGGTATCATGTAATATTAGTGAAAATAGAACTAACCCTTTTTAGAAGCAACCACAGGAGTATATAATATACAAGTTATAAAATTTAAAGCCGTTTATAAAAGAGTAAATGCATTGAAAGAGGACAAGAAGTTAGTGCTGAGTGGAAGAATTAACCCTTATAATTTTTTTTGTTAGTTTCATAAATAAATGGCAAGTGTTAAATATTAATTAATATACGAAAATACTTATTAGCTTGTGTGTGCATGCACATACGCAAGGAATAAATTTACCATCATTCATAGTTTTTAGTCATATCATTCCCGTGGATATCGTTTGATCACATCTTGGTGAATAAGCACATTCACTTTTAAGTAAAAAGAAAAGTTTAAAAGCTTAATTCTTTTCCAATCATATAGTTATATGATGAAAATGAAATCTATGAAAACTAAAGCTTTATTTAATCTAAATTGTTTTTATTTAATTTTTTATATTTTATTTAATAAATACAAGATGAAGAAATAACAATAAAATAAAAAAGATAAAATAGCTTTAATATACACTTATTTTGTATAATCTTATGGAAAATTAATTTTAGGATTTAAAACAATTTAATTTCAATTTAAAAATTATTGAATATATGCAATATATGACTTTTCTCAACTGTCAAACAGATTTTTATGAAATTTAAAACACAGGTATATCTGAGTCTAAAAAGACACGTAGAATATAAAGTTTTTTAAAGTAGAACCAGGAGGGGCGTAGGGGGCAATATGTGCCTCTGCAAAACTGTCAAACAGATTTGCACAAAATTTAAAATATAGATAGATCTGAGTACTGAAATACACATGTCGTATTTGATTTTTAAATAAATAGGACCAGAAGGGGTATTGGGAGCAATATATGCTTCTCCTAATCTTTCAAACCGATTTTGATGAAATTTAAAACATACATAGATAGTATTCTAATGATATACTATGTATTTTAATTCTGAGTAAAAACCAATTTGGATCTGTTTGAGTTTTTAGCATGCGGAATTATTTCTGTTCAATTGACAAACGAAAACTCTTATTTCGATTTTTAATCATTACTATTGCATTAAATTAGATGAATGTATGTATGTATATTTATGTACAACCGTAAATAGTATGTATACAAAACTGCGGAACGATATGGAATCTTTGTGTAGATTTAAAAGTGAAAATAAAATGACAAAATATAAAAAGCTTTGAAGTTAAATAAATTTTGTTATATAACTTTTAGACGTTTACAACAAAGTAGTCTTATGTATGGATGTACATAAACACATGTACTCGTGTATACATATGTAATGTAATCTTTTATAAGCACGTCTATCTGATCCTATAATCAGATCGAGTTTCTATGCTTATTTAATTGCATATATCAGATTTCTTAGACCTTATTAGTATTGTAAAAAAAAAAATATGTACAATATCATAGCAAAAAGTTAGAAAAGTAAAACATGGAATAAATAAGCAATTTTCAGTGAGACCCAGAATGAGTTTAAAAATTTTAAAAAATAAAAATAATTACTGAAAGCAAATATATACAATGTAATTTTTAAGTAAAAATTCATTAACAATTGACGTGAAAATAGTCTATGACCACAAATGTCGTTTAACAACTAAAGTGATTTTTTTCATGAAGATTTTAAGTATTTTTATCCCAAAAAATGGACAATAGGGTTTTAAAGATTTCTGCAAATTGCTTTTATTTATTAATTTCATTATTACAATAAATATACATCACATCTTAATGCCTTAAAAAAATTAAAATTTATTGCTATAAATTATTTCGATGTAATGACAATTTGTGGTTCCGCCTAAAACCATATAACATTGTGTCACATAAAATATGGGCAATTTAAAGGATTAAAATGATATAATATGGCCAACAATTTTCAAAACCATAAATAAAATACAATAAAAAGATAATTTGGTTTTTTAAGATAATTTTATTTAATGCCTGTGTTCCCGTTAATTCCAATGTCTTCGTTATTCCCAACACAACTTTCCAACAACTATGAAATTGTTTTAATGGTGATTTATTTTTGAATTAAATCTCATATAAAAACAATTGGAAAATGAATTTGTTGTTTGTGTCGCACAGCCATAATACTCGTTACGTATGGATGACAATAATAAAGTGACCATCAATTTGATAAATGCTGCTTTTTAAGCGGCTCTTCCATAAAAAAATATAAATGAAGGGAGTTTTTTAAACAGCCATATTTTTCTGTTTTGCTCAACGGCCATTATTTGGATATTATATTATTATATTGCTTGAATTAAGTTACTGCGGATATGTGCATTACATATTAATTGAACATAAATAAGAAAGTATTTTCTATACATCGTTGCTATGAAGATATTTAAAAAAATATCTAAAGTATCCTTTTAGTGCTTCTTATATAACATAGATATGTAAGGTTTATCACAAAATTACTAACTAGAATATAAAGAAAATATATAATATATATCCTTGGGTGGTATGAGGCTATACAAATCAACATTTTATTTATAATGACTGCAACGTCAATATCTATCTATGAAAATTAAAATTCTTTTCAGTTTCACTGCCTACAGCTGCAAAAAGAGCAATCAATATCAATTTCAAAGCTAATTTAATACTTGCAGTCTACATATATCATTTGTAATAGTTTTTATCGACTATCAACCATTGATGTGTATGTACGCGCACAATAAGTAGTAAAATTTAAGGTAATGAAGTAAATTGGCTGAAAATCGCTACACGTTAGTTTATACGAGGTCTGTTCAAAAGAAAAGGTGGATTTTGTATTTTTTTGAAAAGTATTATTTATTCATCAATATCCATTTTGTAACCTTCAAAGTAATCACCCTCAGATATAATGCACTTATGCCAACGCTTCTTCCAATCCTCGAAGCATTTCTGAAATGCGCTTTTCGGTATGGCCATCAGCTCGTTCTTCGATTTTGACTTTATCTCTTCAGTTTTAGGAATAGGAAAAGGACGCAGGGATCCAAATCTGGTGAATAAGGTGGTTTTTGGCCGAAAAATCACGAACAAGCATTGATATGTGAGGTGATGCATTATCGTGATGCAGAATCCAAGACTTTTTTTCCACAATTCCGATCGTTTGAGCCGTATTGCGTCACGCAAACATTGCATAACTTCGTTGTAGTGTTCCTTATTAATCGTGCGACCTGTTGGCAAGAACTCATGATGCACCACGCCAGTGTAATCGAAGAAGACAAAATTCATCATTTCTTTTGAACAGAACTAGTACCTATGGAAAGTAAAAATATGGTAATTATTATAATATATATGATGTCAAATTTAATAGTAAATGAATGTTTAGGCAAGCGGTCTTTCAAAATAGCTCAATTGAGAAATTTTGCGATCGTTTGTAAGGATTTCGTTGACGCAAATTTATGAATGATGTTGTAGTCTGCCGCATATTTTTTTAAGCATATAAATATGATATTTTAAGAATATTTTCCAAATGATGCACAATAATATTTTCTTTTCCAATTATTTATATATACTTGTTGTACGGTTAAGCTAGTTTATATGTAAATTTAGTTGGTATATACCCCTTTAACGAAATTTTTGAAAAAGTGAAAAACTCTCACATGTTTATAAAAACTCCTAAAAAATACTTGAGAATTCCAAAATACAAATTGTACGGTAATATATTTGACATCCCTTAAGACTTACTCGGTTATATAAATTTTTCTAAACGATATGACTTTTTATTTTACCAGGCTGGTAACATTACGAACGCAAATAAAGAAAAGAACAAAAATATAAAAAAAAAGAAAAGTGTGATAGCGTGAAAGCAAAATGTAATATTACTTTAGATTTTTTGACAGTCGGATCAAATCTCTCTAAAATTTCTTTCTGTCAACATCTTATGAAAGTCGTAAGGCTTGTATTATGCTCTGAAACGTTCTTAATTCGCATCAGTGCAATTTGGAAAGTAGGGCCGACATTTTTCCCTAAATAATTATATTTCTTAAAAACGAGCCAAGTCATACTTTTAATTTAAGTATTAAAAAATAGAAAAAGATATATATCCGTTCGCAATTTTTTTTTATTTTGTGACTTCCATATGATTCTGGTTGTGGAATAACTGATAAAAGTGATTTTATAATTGCCCTCAACTAATTCTATGTGCATATGCGCATAATTGTTTACTATGCTGCAACACTGCTATAAAAACAAAAAACGTGCAAAAGCAGAGTTGTGAAAATAAGGAAGCTTTCCCCCAACTGTTATCACTATCACTATTCTTAGTTCCGGTGCAGGCATAACATACGTAGGAGACGTCTGCTCAGTACTAGTCCCAGAAAAAAAAATTACTTGTGTACAAAAATTCTTACAAATAGCTTCCAAACTATTTTTTTTTTATCTTGGACCAGCACTCAGTAGATGACCCTACACATGCGATGCATTGTGCTGGAACTATAGAAAAGGGATAGTTAGAGAAACGACAGAAGGTGGAGCTTAAATACTTATTTTACAGCTCTGCTTTTGCACGTTCTTTGTTTATAGCAGTGCTGAAGCTTCGGTTTAGTAGCCATTTTTATTATTATTTTACTTCGCCGGTGTTACACAATACCGACGAAGGAGGGCTTTCTGATGTGAGTGTGGATTGATATCACCTGAAGCCGGTATTGTTCAGTGACCAGTAACTATGACTTCGCCACTGAAACCTTCTGACAACAACTGACACACTAATGCACTGAATATTATTTTATTTCTCCATTGAGGTTTATATACATAAATTGAATACGTTAATCACTTTTTCTACAAAACTGGCTTTTTTGAGTTGCAACGTTGTTGGAGTAACTGTCCGATATACTCCTATACACCAATGTAAATCTATTACTATTCATGTAAGCATCATTAAGTCATTGATTAAAAAATTCCAAAATTCACTTTAATTATCACTATTTTTAGAATCGGTCACACTGTGCGCCATATCGATTCACTTTCATTCGTTCGCTTGCAAGTCAATATATTTAATTTTAATTCTTATCAAAAAGTCACAAAAATGGCTGGAAATTAGTTTCATTCTCTCGTGGAGAATTAATGAAAAGACGAAAATTAAAAAAGACTAAAGGTGTGTTCAGTACAGATAAAACTTTATTCAATACCACGCACACACACAAAAGTAAAGAAAGCATTCTATAAATTCCTACGCATTACGATTGATATATATATACATATATATGTATGTACATATATGTACATATGTGCACGTACGTACGTATATGTAACAACAATTGTATGTACACAATTTACAGACTTTTAAAGGACTGTTATTTAACAAACCGTTTAGGTTAATATCGCCATTTTAAAACATTTTTCTCTATGAATGCGAAAGATTTAAAATATCTTCGGTTACGTTCTGTAAACCGATCTGATAATAATTCGTTTTGGGTTCATTCGAAATTAAGTCCCAAGTAAAATTATTAACGCTTAAAAACGCTTAAAATTGCCATTTGCGCAATTCTGCACATTATATAACTTTTGTTTAATTTAAATAGGTGTTTCAAAGCACGGTGGCTGTTTGTCAATTTGTAATTTGCTTTTAAAAATGCATTAAGATAAGGGAAAGACTCAATTGCTCATATTATTTGGTATTTGTGATAAGTTAACACTAGAATTTTTTTGGGAAAGAAGTGACGACATGTTGTTTTATTAAATGCACAATTGAACAGCGCAAGTTTACGAGTCGAAATTGTTGGGCAAGTTTACAAAGCTTGTGCAAAAATGAAACAGAACACCTAACAGCCATACCTAAACAAGAGCGGAAAGCGTTTTCTAGCTGTCAAAAATTCTCATGCACATACAATTTGTATGTAGCATACCGAAATAACGCGGCGTCAACGCAACGGCAACGATTTGCAATTGGAAAATCCGATTTTGACAGTGCGTTTAATAGTGAAGTAAGTTGCAAATAAAGAAGGTGAAAGAAATAAACATAAAAAAGTATTTGTTATTAGAAAATGGAGGTAAGTAAATCCTCTAAATCGTTCATATAACTCGTTGTTTAAAGTTTTTTTTATAAAATGCTTATTTAAAAATCACAAACACCAATAAATTTTATTGTTAAAATAATCAGGGTTGTTATATTTATTTTTTTGATAACCCTGTTTTTATCGTTTTGACCTAGCGTTGCCGCTTTTATTTTGGTATGGCATTTCAGCGTAAAAGCTAAAGGGAAAAACGTTCCGCTTTCCTTCTTGTTTAGGTATGACTGTAAGTATGTGTATTCGTTTTAAAAACGAAAAATTTTTCCGAATTCGGTTTACAGAACATACTTGATAGTTATTTTGTTAGACCAAGTGGGTGAATATTGTGCTACTGAAATGCCTTGCATTGCTTAATGTTTTAATGTTACGAATGGCATTTATGTAGAAATGCCTTCCAGTAATTTGTCTACGTTAAAAAAGAATTCTTGTGTAAAAACAGTAGCGTGCGGCATTTTAATGGGTTTTCAAAGGATATATTAAATATCTTATAACAAAACCCGGATATTCTGTTATTCTTTGAAGCCCCATAGGCAACTTTCAGCTTATTTATGCTTATTGAGTCACAGCTGGAGAACAGTTCACATCCATACATACAACGGGAGAATATATGGTAGCATGTGAAGTAAAATATTTGGGTCCTCCATAGATTTCTCAGCATAGCGTAAACCTTTCCACATATAGAATTTACGTGATTTGACCATGTTATTATTAAAAATAATAACAAGATTTTTGGTATAAGTATCACTGGTAAAGTATGTTGTACAATATTACTCTTGCTGATCATTAACGCCTACAATTTCATTGCATTCAAGCAAAGACCATTTAGAGACGGCCATCCGAAAACGTTATCAATATAACGATTTAATTTAGCTATATAATCAGTGATACCAGACGGATAACCGCTAATAAAGAGCTGCACGTCATCTGCATACATCTGCACACCACAATATTTAAGACCGGGTAGCAAATCATTACACAGCTGTAATTATTTTCTTCATTTAGATATTCTTTTTGAAGAATACTAAATCGAAGCTTCAGCACTACTACGAGTATAAACAAAGAACGTGCGAAAGCAGAGCTGCAAAAATAATTAATTAAGCTTCACCTCCTGTCGTTTCTCCTACTATCGCTTTCCTATAGTTCCAGTACAATGCTTCGCATGTGTAGGAGTCATCTCCTGAGTGGTGGTCCCAGATAAAAAAAAAGGAATAAATGATTCAGATTTCTTTCTCGGTATATAATTCAATCTCCCTTATTATAGTGTTTGTCGTATTCGCCTCCAAAAGGCGTCGTATTTAAAAAATTGCATCTTAGTTGGCGAAAACGCTAATATATACAACACATGTGACTACAAAGCCGCTAGTAGCCCAAATACGATAATGGTGAATGCCTTTCAATCAATTCATACTTTTAAAGATGCGGAATAAATCAATTTTAAATTTTTTAGATTTAACTTTTATTTTTTTACTTGGGTTTTAAACGAGCAAATGTCATTCAAAAGTCCTTAAATAAAAATAAAGGCAAAAATGTTTCCTTTTGTTGTTTTCTCATTTATTTGCAAAGTAGAAAAAGAAGAAGGGAAGAACTTTAAGGAATTCTTCTTATTGAAAATTTAATTTGACGTGTGTTCTATTCAGGCGTATGAGCAGAATATTATAATTAGCAAGGCTTATCCATTTCAGGCCTTTTAAACTTTTCAGTACAATCTCTTTTGACTCGATTACCAATTTTGCATACGTTACAAGAAATATCATTTAAAATTTTTCCATGTGACCGCCATCTACTTTATTGACTTTAACCTGGACCATTCTACTACTTTTTCTTACTACCAAAAGGCCTATTTTTGCATCCACTGCCTGTCAATTCAGACATGTAGTATATGTAATACGCATAGTACTTCTTTTACTTTCTTTGTATAATAGAGGTGCCCATTGAAATGACAATGTATTTTGCTTTAGTTTTCTTCTCACTAATTTTATTTAGTATCTGTCAAACAGAGACAATTTTACAAAGATGCTCAATAATATAATTTTCTGAGGTTCGTTTATTATTTTGTAAACTAATGCCAATAAAAATTCGAAACTAATGTAAGAATATGATCTTACGTTCATATGTATATCGTCATATAACACGTAAAACCATGTAAATACACTTGTAGATTTTACATTAAGCGAAAAAAACGTAATAACACAGTTTAATAAGAACCACACTATGTACGGACCAATGCCAACATGTGTTACGCAGCTTTCAAAAAAGTAGAATCAGTTTAATTTTATGTTGTAAGTTACACAGCAAAAAGTGTATGACGCATAGACGAATTGACTGACAGCTGATTAAAATGCAAAAAAAGCGTTGCACGTTACTTGAATATAGAAAAGCATAGAACGCTTTGAGCGTGGGGATGGCTAAAGTAGTCTGCAGGTTGACTACAAAACCAAAAAGTCCTGGGTTCGAGGTCAGTTTCGGCCTAAGCCATAAAAACATTATTGTGTCTTTATGTCAGTTGATGTCAAAAGGATTCAGTGGCTTCAACTGATACCTATCCACGGTCACATCAAGCGGCGTCCTTCGTCGGTATTCAGTAGCACCAGCGCAGTAAAGTACTTACTAAATATAGCTACTTAAACAAAGCTAAAAATTGAATACGTCTCGTTGACATCAGAGGCGGTTCAACAGGGCTATAAACAAAAAACGTGCAAAAGTAGAATTATAACATAGTGAACCTTCACCACTCTCACTATCCCTTTTCTGTAGTTATAGCACAATGGATCGCATGTGTAGGGCTCATCCCCTGACTGCTGGTCCAATATAAGAAAAAAACTGTGAAGCATAAAAAACGTCAACACATACAACGCGTGGTATGAACTTTCAGCTGTACTTTTTGTAGAGAAGCTGGCCTGTGATGTTGATAGAAATGGAACCCGCTCCCTCTAAATTTTATAAAATATGTTCATTTCATCCTTAACTATTGCAATTAATATCTCATCGAAAATAACTTTGTATGATATAATGGCCCATAGTATTTGCTTCCTTTATTTATTTACTTTTGTGAAAATCGTATCTACCCATGACTTTAACACTGGATAGAAACAAAAAATATTACTTTACCACTGACTGACTTTAAAAATTGCTTACATAATTGAGTGCGCGTCTAATGTTTTCTTATATCAATAGGAATTAATTTTTTCCTGGCCTCTACATTTATTTAATTTGAAATATGTAGCTGATTTTTAGATTTTGTATTTGTATTTTCTAAGAGAATGTTAAGTAAATTTGTATGTATATGTTTTTAAACGTGAGTCTTCAATTGGTACTGACATTTGAAAAAAGCAAGTTGGTAGTTTTGCAAACTACTTAAAGGTCTTAACGTGCTGCTTGAATTTTGGCTATAAATTTTTGTTTTTTAAATTTAATGCTGAATTTATTAAATGCCTTGGCATAAGCTGTATACTCATACGAGTATATCTGCTTACATCACAATTGATTTGTTAACAATGTCCTTTTTTATTATTTGCTGGCAAGATACGTTCAAAACATCTAATTGGAACTTTTATTTGTTTAGCAACTTGATATTATTTTCTAGTTTATTTTGAATTGGTACTCCTTATTTCGCTAACACGCATAATAGGTCTGTTTGTTGAGTTTTCACTTTAAATGTAGAAATTAAAATATCAAAAAATTTTCCAAACCAGTAACACAATGCACATTATTCCTAAATGTGGTAGTTTGTTTCTTTTTTAAATTTATTGTAATTCTACAGATGCACAAACTCGGAACGACTTTTCTAAATAAAATGGCTGTAATTTTAGTGTGAAGTACAATAATATTTCCAATATTATTATTATTGTGCCATAAGCCTAATATGTACGCAAAGATTCAGAGTAATTTGTTGGGCGGGAGGTATATGAAATGTAATGTGAACATTGAAATATTATTTTAAATAAACTTTGTGTCACTGCACCCATCGTTTTTCATAATGGGTCCAATCGGTAGGTATATCTTCTCAGGCGAAAATAGAATTTTCCAAACCGTTAACAAATGATGGAGGTCTGACTTAACAAACGTAAAAAATTAAAAAAAAAATGCAATCGAATGGAGAACTTTGTTCTGAAAAGGCTCTGTACTATTTGTTATTGGCACTTGAAATTAAAAATAATTTTAAAAATATGTTTCAACTTTGATTTCTATTCAATTCATATTTATTAAAACGTGTGTCTGTACACATGTATTGTGACTGCGTATACATACAATATATTTTAATTTCGAAAACAAAAATAGTCTGATATTAAAGAAAAGTATTCCCAAAAGTAAAATTTTTGCAAATTCATTTTTTATCAGACCTCATGTCTGCCACAGCTAGAAAGAATTTCAAAAACCAATTTAGTAAAGATAATTCCTACCACTCGCACTATGGCCAAATGTTGCTTTTATGTCATTGGGTGCGTGTGTATGTACGCGCATTGTATAAGTGTTTATTTTGGTTTTCGTATCTGCAGTGTTCTTCAAAGTGTTCTATCATTTATGTAAGACCTTTTTATTTGATGCCATGTAAAAATGGCCTCTAAAGCTATTAATATTTTGGACAGTATGCGATTATAATGAAAAACAAGAGAATGACAAATATATTTTTATTTGAGCCAAACAAGGTGTACATTGCTTCACAGGTTACATACGTCCATAAATAGATGCAAAGACTTTCCAATTGACCATTAAAATTATACCCACAGGATTCAGTAGGGGGTATTCATTCGCTTTTCTATCCTTTGTATACGGAAGTTTCAAGGGGTCTCTTTCCCAAAAATTCAAATAATAAAAAATAAAACATGTTGCTAACAGATCCTTTTAGCATACGATTATGGTTTGTTTCTCCAGCTGTATATTGTCCTTTTCTTATAATGATTAAAGCATTTTTATTCTAAATCTGTTTTTACTAGTACAAGAAATATGTCTTCAACTGTGGGATTTAGTTTGTGTCAAGTATTGTGGTTTGTTAACATTCATACGAATACGTAAGCGCCTTCAAGCAAAAGTTCTTATTTCAGTGCTGCAATCATATTTTTCTTTTTAATGTGACATTTTCGATTATTTCTTTTGAATTTAATTTTTTTTTTGGTTTGGTATCGCGCTACGTACATACATATATCTTTATTATGGATTAAGTGTTGATGTTTTATTGTCCTGATTTATTGTATATTAAGTATTTAAGCAAGGGAAATTAAAAAATATGTATGGTACGCAAAAATAACTAAATTAAGTTTTAATTGAAATGAAAAAAAAAAAATATTGAAATGTTATATGAACTGATTATGCTCGCTATATGAAATTACAGGTTTGAGGTGGGCAGTTGGGGGAACTGGAGAACTGAACTTCGGATCGCACTTTGTATACATATAGTCTGTTGTCGAACTGGCTCCGCTGTTAAATTTTATTAATTTTTAAAACTTCCTATTTGAAGTTTTCACGCATGTTCGGGTCAAGAATTAGGGGTTGTGCAAAATGCAAATTTGTTCGGCATATTCCGGTAGTTGATGAGCGTACCTTTTCGAATACATTTCACATTCCTGTGAAAAAGGCTATAGTTTTCTGAAAAAAACAAGGCAACTCAATGAACAGTGTGGCAACTCTTATACATATTTCAACGGAGCATAGTCTGAGTTTAGACGGGCGAATATTTGGAAGGGAAACATTTGGTTTGGCAGCATATTACGGGTGGGGAAGAGAGCATCGTTTTTCTGTTCGGTACTCGGCGATACGCGTTGTTCACATTTTATTTGCTTACAAAAAAAGCAAATAATAAAAATAATAATGGAATACCGCTGACAACATTTTCGTGTGTGAACGCCAATAAAAAAAAATTTATTTCCAGCTGTTTTACTTCAAAATCTTCGCCTGTCTAACTCTCTAAACTCGGACAATTATTTTTGCTTAAGGTTTTTTTAGTGCAAAGTGAGTAAAATGAAGCAAATTGCCAACACGTACAATTTGGTGTTGTGTTGATAAAAGCGATGTATTTTTTATTACATTCGCATCTTTTGCACAATTTGCAATACCCGTCGTGTGAACCCCTAATAATTTCTTATAATTTTATGCACTAATTACTTCTAATGTCTTTCTTATTTATTAGCGTTTTAATATTGTTGGAAGAAGTGTTTTAGTTCAAAATTCTTGAACACCTGAGTATTTCTTTTGATGTAATTTTGCCAATATACTTTTATTGGATTTTGCAAGCTTTCGGGAACGGGAATTTAAAAGATATCTGATTTGCAAATATATGTACATACGAATATATACGCAGTTGAATTATTTAAGAGAATGTCCCTCTAAGAAGCACATCTTCCAGTTATTTTGCTGATTAAAGCGAATAATAAATCTTGAATGGCATAAACAAGAGCGCGAAATCACAAACAACCCCATAAAAATTGTTTTTATTTTTGCTATATTTTCATTTCATTTGATTTCCATAAAATTAACATTTAAAATCAATTTACTTGTAAATAGTAGAAAGGGTGGGAGTTTCCCCCATAGTATTGCTTACAATATTGATACATGTTGGATAGTCTGAGAGTAAACTTTTTATCCCTTGAAAGATAAAAACTTTTATTCATAATAGAAATGTGTATCTTGAAGTTGCTTTTTTACCATTTTATTTCGTAAGTGCCGTGCAATAATAATAAAAACAATGTTGATTTTATTTTTTTATATTGTTTTGTTTTTTATTGGATATTTTTTTATTTAAATATTTTTCTAACTGACCATTCAAAATATAGTCTACGGTGGCTGTTTATTTTTCTTCAGAGGGGTTGTAACGGTCAATTTGCTTGAAATTTGTATATTATTATGTGCGGGTTTTTTGAATCTTTAGAAATTTTACTGGCAGCTAAAAATTAATGTGATCATAATGCGAATCAGCAGTTTTTTATTTATTTATAAATGACCTGTTTTAAGAAATGCTTAATATTTACATACATAATAGAAGTTATTAATATAATTACGTACTTTAAATAAATAAAACTTTATTCAACTATTCACTTTGAATTATATTGAATACAAATATATTTTAACATTTTGTTTAAATTTTATGTTATTTGGCTAATTTGTAATACTGAATGTTATTTTTATATGCCTTTTGTAAATTAATTTTGTACCATTTCACAACGTTGTGAAAATTAAAACATAAAAATCATGAAATCGAAAGGTTTTTTCTTCCTAATAAAGTCACAATTATGTATAAGTTAATAACATTAAATGCTAAAAAACGATAATATATGTACTGCTTTGCAATAAATATTATTAATTAAATTACAGAGTTCTTAAACTTTTATTATTAATTAAAGTTCAGCATCGAATGTCATGGTAGCGATGTGGCAAAATATGAATAATTCATTGAATAGTGACCTCACAAGAATATTAGAATGGGGTCACATGGACAGGGTCGAATTCAACACTCCAAAGATCTAATGCTACATGCTTACACACCGACGATTCCGAAACTCTTCATGGTCTTGGCTCTCAATGGCATAGGCTTCTTAAGACGGTGTAAGACATACTTCACACCAATTGATCTCCTTAATATTTATACCGCTTCCATCTGACAAAAAATAGAGTAAAACTCTCATGTATTGGCCAGTGTTTCAAAGACTATTTTGAAGTTACTCGATCGTGGACAGGAGAGCGCGAAGGGACTAATTGGGGACGGTAGGGTGGCCTACTATATTGACTTATTTGAGCAGCGTCGCCATGTGGGGTTATGTTATGTTGTTCTATCGTGGGATGCGTTATAATGGAATCGGGGAACATGTTCCTGAAACTCCCTCATTCCTACGAACAACGCGTTCCCATAAGAGCGCCTCGTTTTGTGCTGGATTTGGTAACGAATCTCACTACGCATTACAAGGAAAACTAATTTTTTCTTGCCGAACAGCAAGTAAGTGGAATATACTCCGGGAACTTCTCCTGTCACTTCTGATGTGGAAAAAATCAAATCGAATGCCCATAAATATTACTCCCTCTATCCATCTCTCAAAAGTTAATTTCTTAGTTCCAGCAGAACGTCTAGGGTCCAGCTCATCCTTTTTTTTCTATAATTTTTTGTGATTTACACGAACTATTAAAAAAAGTATATAAATATATTTAATTCAATAGGTGTAAAAAGCATATAACCATATAGTGTGTGTGTTTCCCCTCTTTTGTATGAAACTTCTGTATGATGACGATAAAAAAAATTAAATACCTACATGCAAGTTTTACCCCATCACCCCTCTGAAGCAACCATTTCAAAACCTTATTTTGGGCATGAATATAATATTTTTTTCTGATAATACATGTATTAAAATTGCTAAGCAAACATTGATGCGAGTATGTAATAAAATATACAAGCACATCAATAAAACCAATAAAATTCGGAAAAAAAATAAACAAATGGTATAAAAATATATCTTTTAATTTTCCATTATATTATTTTGCATTACAGAGGGACTTTTTTTAGCTACACACCTCCCATAAGTATGCTACAATTCTTGAAGTAAAATCAACAAAATGTGTGTGAGGTATGGATACATTTGGCGAGAATATTTTCTGTTGATCATTGGCTTTTTTAGCGTCAACATCAATTTTGTATTCATCGTCTCTTGAAAAGTACTAATTCTGATTCGTTTTATATATTTTCCTTTTATACTATTTTTATCTTCAAAAGTAAAAATTGCATTAACGATTATGTTGATTTTCTATGATTTTTTAATGCTACG
This sequence comes from Dexiosoma caninum, assembly GCA_963924685.1. Classification (NCBI taxonomy): domain Eukaryota; kingdom Metazoa; phylum Arthropoda; class Insecta; order Diptera; family Tachinidae; genus Dexiosoma; species Dexiosoma caninum. Next base: position 95,728,305 of record OZ004727.1, on the reverse strand, counting down.
CCGTTGTTTTCTGAAATGTTTATGGTTATAATACAAAAAAATATTTGCTTTTCTCAAATAGGCAAGGATAATAACATATATGTGTACAGTATGGACAGTATATTTGCCATCGAATGACTGACGATAATGATAGTTTGTTGAAGGGAGTAATAAAAACTTTTTAGACAAGTAATCTAAGTGACAGGATTGTCATATAGTACAATATTGACAGAAAAATTGTAATAAAATGTTCAACAACCGTGTGAACTCACAATTTTTGTAAGGCAGCATGGTCATAAAATGTATTGTCCGTGCATTGTATGACAATAATATTGCCACAATTCTGACAATCGTGAGAATACCCTTCATTTCCATTGGCACGTAATTGCCACACATTTTACAGTCACTTGTTATTGTCCCATCTGCTTAATTTACTGCACCGTATAATAACACCATTGGCAGATAAATATTTCTGTTGGCAACGCTGCCCATTAATATTTAGATACAATGGTAAACTTCGGATTTGCCCACTTTTCCCATACAATAATCTAATAACCGTGTGAACAGACAATTTTTGCTAACAGATAAATTTATTGTGTGATAATGAAATTGTACAGTTTTCTTACAATACTCTGAACAGACAATTTACACTTAGCTGACAATTTTTCATTGTGAATGCATTGCCACCATATTGCCATATTCTACAATATTGTAAAATATGACAATCGTGTGTACATAGCTTTAGTAATCACATATTTGAAAAATGTATACAAACTATTTGCGGAGTAGTGCAGTATAGCCGAAACTCCATAACTTGCAACATCATATTTCTTAATGACTTTAATTCCTTTACGTCAACAAAAAATTGGGAAAATATGTGCGATATTATTAAATTTGTTAGATTAAATTAGAATAATTATTTATTTATTTAATTAGTATGTGGACAAATTCCTTACAGACAATTTAAAAACTCTACGTACGATATCGAAATTTCATTTAATCTAATCATTATTTTATATATAAAGTAAACTTTTTGTTAATTCTTACATGTAAATATTTAGCAGGGGACATTTATAACCCCATTTAGATATAGAAGAGCTTCCTCCACTGTACACTTGAACATGATTTTAAGAGAGGAAATCAATGTTTCCCGATCCCGAAAGAAAAAAAAATCTATTTTCTTCGATGCCTAAAAGTTTTAAAGAAATTTTTGATGCAAAAGTAAGCCATACAATCTATTAAATTCTATTAAATCCATTAAATTTCTAAATTACACCAAAATTTTAATAATGTATAGTATGGAGACTTTTGCTTTTATGAAATTTATTATTTTATTCATTCAATAATATTAAACCGCGTGTAGTTTTATGCTTTTATTTTCTGTAAAGATCGTTGATCCTATGAAATGAAAAAGTTCAAAAACTTCTTTAGTATTTCAGTTAAAAATTTAAATTTATTGAAGGAATTAAATCGTATGTAGAGTTTTGCGACTAAGTGTATATACTATTAACATATCGTACTACTGAATATTTTTTGTGTAACTGATGAAAGCAGAATTACAAAAGACTGAATATTACTGATTTGAAAATATGATAACATTGCGTTTAATAGTATAAGTGCTCAGCAAAAAGTCTATAAAACTATACAATTCTTTGTAAGAGCAGCATAATTTTCTAAGTGTGGCGATGGCTGAGGTAGTTAGCACGTGGCTACGAAAACCAAATGTTCTGTGTTTGAACCCAATATCATATATAAACACTTCGCATTTTTCTGATGTGCATTAGTGTGACCTTCTGTAAGTTGTTGTCGGAATGCTGCCGTAGCGAATGCAAAGCCAGTGGTCACTGAACAGTACCCGCTTCAGCTGATACTAATCCACAATTAACATCAGGGCGCCCTCCTCCGTCGGTATTGTGTAGCATCATCGGCGAAGTAAAATAATTAATAAAATGTATACCAAATACAAAATTGAATGCGTTTCTTTCCAAAAAAAGCGTGACGAGTTCTAGAGTGAGAAGTTTTTACACGTGGTGGGTTAAAAAACGTCGCGATCGTTGTGGAATATTAAAAGTTACATTACTTAACAAAAACGCAGAATAGATGTTGCCATTAATAAGAATCACCATAAAATAAATGTTTCGCAATATTCTCCGACATTTTAAAGTAGGTAAATTAATTTCGGATAATCTGCTCGACTAAGACGAAAGTGCCATACGGTCACTATATACATATATTATAAAGAAAAGGAGAAATTGTTCTTGAACTAACTCCATTCTATCACTATGAATATTGTAGAATGGGTCCCAAACAATGCTACCGTACTCCAAAATAGGTTTTACAAGCGAAGTATAAAGCCTTTTCGTAATTATAGGATCCATAAACTCCTTCGATCATCTTTTAATAAAAATCCGAATGCTAAGGGATTTGTTTTTTTTTTTTATCTTGGACCAGCACTCAGGAGATGACTCCTACACATGCAAAGCATTGTGCTGGAACTAGAGGAAAGGGATAGTAGCAGAAATGATAGGAGGTGAAGCTTCACTATCATACAACACTGCTTTTTGCACGTTATTTTTTTATTGTAGTGTTGTAGCGTCTCTGATGTCAAGGAGACGTATTAAATTCTGAAGTTCGTTTTTAGTAGCCATTTTTTAGTAGTTATTTTACTTCGCCGGTGCTACACAATACCGACGAAGGAGGGCGTTCTGATGTGCCTGTGGATTGGTTGCAGCTGAAGCCGTTACTGTTCAGTGACCAGTGACTATGCCTTCGCCACTGAAACCTTCCGACAACAACTGACACAAAGCCACACAAATGTACATCAGAAAAAATGCGAGATGTTTTTATTTTGTAGTCAACGTGCAGACCATCGCCACCCTGTTGACATTCATCGTTATATGTTTGTTGCACAAAGTTTAGTTTTACGTCAAGCAGGATTCCCAAATTCATGATTACGTCGACTGATTGTAACTTGTAGCCACCAAGATTTGAAGAAATAGCAGCATTTCGTACTCTTGAAAATACCATATGTTTTAAATTGAGTTCAATTGAATTAATTTCACACCATTTGAAAAATTATCCCAATCTATTTGTAAAAACTGTTGAACAAAATGAATATCACCGCTAAAGACCCTTTTACATTGTAATACTGAGTAATACGACATGTCAAAAAGCTTATACTTTTCATTTTATATGGGATGTGTTTTTTGTGTAGTAACCAAAGAAAATAAAACAAAAAAGTCATTTGCTTCTAACCGGTTTTGTTCATACTACCTCTGCTTTTCATTTTATTTTAAATGGGATAGTGTGAAAGCAAAATGTAATATTACTTTAAATTTTTGTGCAGTCGCAACAAATCTCATTAGATTTCTCTCTCACAAAGTATTACGAAAGTCGTAAGACTGGTATTATAGTGTGAAAGGGCCTTAAGAAATATTATACCGTCATCAGCATACATCAATACATCACAATATTTTATTGCAAATCATTGAAAAAGCAGTCACTAAATCGGACCTAGATGATTGCCCTGTGGTACGCCGGAATTGACAAGAATTTTCTTCGAAAAGGCCGCATTATATTTTACCGACTGGGATTGTCAGTCAAATACGATTTAAACTAGGTCAGGTAGTTATCGTCAAACCCCACTATGTGTAATTCTTTCAGTAATAAAGCATGATTTACTTTGCCAAAAGCATTACTGAAATCAGTATATATTACGTCAGTGTGTTGACAGTTGGTGAAAGATGAATCACATTAGTCATAGCAGAAAATCACTTCCGAAATCAATGTTGAAGTGGTGTCAATACAGTGGAAGTTTGGTGAAGTTTGAAGAATTTTTATTTTCTTTTGACTTCACGCGCTGGATAATAAAGTTCAAATACAAATTATTTTTTATTTAAATTTGAAATACAAAACTTTTTTAACCAGCCTACGATAGTGGACTTCTCCGACCATAGCGGAGGATTGATGGAAGGCAGAACTACCTATAAACTTTCCTGAGCAATGTTTAAATATATTTGAATCGAATAATCAACTATAATATATGTATGTATATGTATATGTATATGTATATGTATATGTATATATGTATCGAAGGATGAGTATTTAATTTTGTGAGAACACAAAATGTCTATCGTTTTTGAGTTATCAAATATTTATTCCCAAATAAACACATAATCACAACAAAATCATAAATTGGGTAATAAGTAGTTAATATTAGAAAACAACATTTATTGTCCTTTATTCAATACTTCGTTTAAGAATATTGTAAACTTGCATACCGGCAGGTGTATAGAAAGCTTATAATTTAAAGAATTGATCTGCGAAGATATAAATATATAAAATAAGGAATAAATAAGGAACTTTTCTATCGAGAAATAAAAAATGTCATTAATTTTAGACATGTTTCTTTCACAACTATTGTAGATTAACATTCCTTAAACACATTTAGCGATAGATACACATGCATGGGGAATATTTTAACACATATGTATGTTTAACTAGTTTTTGACAACTGTGAGGCTGCATAAAAATTGCCCATAGAAGAATGAATGCTGTATGTAAAACAAATCGACTGTGTTAAACTTCTGAAGGCCATGACAAATGAATCTTTTTAAATAAGAAACTATTTTTAGTCCCCTCTTTACTACTAATATACTCTACAAAATGAAACAAGTAATTTTTCACTCATTTACATACACACAATGTACATTTGGTATATAACTGTCATAATCTGTCAAAATTTGATTTACTTACTTGCTTTACATAACGAAAAGAAGTGCAAACATAAAATAATACAAATTTTGATTTTTCCTTGGAGGAAAATTTTATAGAAATTAAACTCTCAGTGGCGTGTAATCTGTAGAAAAACAACAAAATGAAATATCAGAAAGTAAAACATTCTGCAATGACTGATCGATTTTTCTAAAAAAAATATTCATTTACATTTTAAAAAACGTTTGGTTCATGTTATATCCCATACTGTCTATAATTGGAATGTAAATCATGAAAGTCAAAAGTTTGTGGACATTGGGTCATTTCTAACTGAGTATACACTCTACACACATGTATGTACATCATTATAAAGTGGCAAAATGTTTCTTGTGAGAAGCTTCAAATATTCTCTCTAGATAAGAATCTCTAAATTCCTGCTGAAAATTCTTGTTGTCTAAAATTATATCGAATTTGCTATTAAAATTTGTAACAACATAACATATGTAACATGTCCAATTTTAAGCAATAATACCAATTTTCTGTTGAAATTTTTTATTTTCAAAGAATGTGTGTTTAAAAATCGAACCCATCCCTTAATAACATCCAAATGTGTAATATGTAGCATATCTGCTCAACAAAATGTTTTGAAAGAAAAATTCATAAGAAACTTTAAACTAATTTAACCAATTTTTAACGATAAAGAAATTTCATTATCCTGCAGGCAGCCTGGGACCAAGTGTCTCCAAGTCAAAACTTTCGTTGATTGGTTTTGGTGACATTGTCAATCCATCGTCTACACTTTTTATTTTGTCTTTGATGCGAAGAGAAGTGAACTTATCTTCTCTTATCAGCTGCAAAACGATTTTTTATTGTCCCATATTGTTGTGGTGAAAATAGATGCTATTGCTATCAGTTTCCCACTACGTAGGACCAACGTCAGTAGTAGATTTTCGATGACACGCACAAGTTAAATTTCTATAGTAAATTACATTGCCTGGCGTTTATCAAGTCACTACTACTGATGACTAAGTCAGTAGCAAATCAGTAAAGTTTGTCATTTCTTGCATACATCAACTTCTACATACGTACATATTTATATATTTATTAATCATAATGAAGTGGAATTCAAAGCATCAGTCAACCAGACTATATATCTTCTACCTACATATGTATATGTGCATATGCATATGATTGAATTTTCGTTTGTTTGAAATCCATGGATCTTGCGAGTCAATCTTTCTGAAATTTTTTCCATATGTTACTGCTGATCTGGAAGGACTAGGCGGCCTTGTCATTAAATATTTCAAATGCGCGTGGACCTCCCATACAAGGTATGTTTTTGTAACCAGCTAAAATGGTATAAATGTGTAGGAAAGACGCAATTGACACTTTACTCATTGCCAAGAACATCGGTTTATTCTAGTATCAAATGAATTTCAATTTGTTTTCTTATATAAATCGCAACTGTGTAACTATATTTTGACAGTTTTACACATGATGATAAATAATCTCAAATTGTTTTTTTTGGATTCCTCCTATTCTTTTTGCAACTTTTATTCATACGTGAGCTTATTTATTTATCCACTTATACATACACTTGTGTTGAGCTGCTTACGTATGTACATACATATATTCTCAAGCATATATGTACATACTTATATAGTTGTATTGTAATATGCACATACATAAGTTTAAATATGTATGCGTACACGTATAGCATTGTACAATATATAACGTGTGTATTATTCCGAACATGACATCAAACGTCCAGTATTATGGTTGGCAATATTTCAAAAAGGATTTACACACAAACACCCCATTTAAAATATGAATTTTTTTACAATTTATTTATAAGCCACATTTCGTTCCTGGGCACCAACCACTCACTTTCCATATACTCCATTCTTCTTCTTCGGTAAAATAACTTTTTTTGCATTCGGTTTTATTTTTCTTCCTTTTCGTATCTTTTGGATAAAGACACTTTTATTATAATTTTGAATGTCGAATTTGTATTTTTATTCCTTTGGGAGTTTGCACAGTCCATGTTTATTTTGTTGTTATTTTTGCAAATAAGTTGTAACTTGTTTCTCTTTGTGAAATCGGGGGAAGGAGCGAATTTAAACTTAAATATTGAGGGTCAGCATATTTTTCTTTTTCTTCACAATAATATTTTATGACATGTGTATGAGGTCACACACGCATTTAATTTCATGCATTTTATGCCATCACTTCATAATATTATTTTTGAATTCCTTTTACTTCCTTCTCCACATATTTTTTCAACTTTTTCGTCTAAATCATCTAAAAGTGTGTATGTATACATACATTTCTTTATATCTCATTCTGAAATACTAATAAGTTTAATTTAATTTATTACTTTTATTAGAAATAAATTTAGATGAATATGTGTATAAAAGCATTTTTTCCGCAAATATATGTACGTATTATATTCTATATTCGCAATTAATGTTAGAGAAAACTAAAGGTAATGCGAAATCGAAATTTTAAATATATCGATGTTTTAATATTTATTATGAGAATAGGATATTCATTTCAATACACTTTCAAATTATCCGATTAATGCAGAAATTTTGGGGTCAACCACAAACATAATGTCTAGAAGGTTGTACTATTATTTTACGTAAACTGCGTCGGGTAATATATTTGTAGAGGTTGTAAATCTAAAATTTGGGATACTAATCGAAACAGTACACCATTTTGTGAAAGCAAAAAAACATACAAACAAAATAGTGCACACTATTTAAATGGCTGCCGAATTTTATTATCTTTTAAATATTTAAAGGGTTCTCATGTCATGTTTTTGTTATGAAATATTCAGTCGTAGAAACCAAAAAGAATAGAAGAAGCCATTAAAACACAACTATCGCATAACGGAAAGAGAATTATTAACATCGGTAATAAATATATGAAACAGGAAATAATAATCTCACTCCCTAAATGCTGCTATATAAAAAATATAAAAGAGTAAATAGATAAAGACTGAGTGTATACGAGAAAACATTTGGAAGAAAAACATTTGATATTCTCGTTTGTTTCTTCATTCGTGTTCACACAGAGGAAAATGTTGCAGGTGACATTCCATTATTATTGTTAATATTGTTTCATTGTTATTTTTATTTTTCTAAGCAACGAAATTGAGAACAAAGCGTGTCGTCGAGTACCGAACACAAAAACGATAATCTCTTCCCCAGCCGTAATATGCCAACAAACTAAATGTTTCCCTTCCAAATGTTTCCTCGTCTAAATTCAGTCAAAGCCTTTGCAATATTTTTATATATGTATGTTTGGAAATATGAATTAATGTCCCAATTCTAAACTTTTACGTTTTTCTTCATTAAATAGTTGCCACTAGTTTATGTAGGCAATGTGATAATTTTTCGAAGTAAAAGAATTATCACCCTGCAATTAACATTTTAAACTGTTTTGAATAGTAAACAATATCTTTTTGCTGAAGAAAGTACACAAAGAAGTAGCGAAATATCGGAAAATAAATAAGTATTAAATAGTAACGGCTTCAGCTGTATCCTATCCACAGGCACATCAGAACACCCTTCTACGTCGGGATTGTGTAGCACCGGTAAAGTAAAATAATTACTACAAATTGCTACTAAAAACGAAGCTTCAAAATTTAATACGTCTCCTTGACATCGGAGACGTTACAACACTGCTATAAAAACAAATAACGTGCCATAAGCAGTGTTGTAAGATAGTGAAGATTCACTTTCTCTAATTTCTCCTACTATCCCTTTCCTCTAGTTCCAGCACAATACAGCTTATTTGTAGGGGTCAACTCCTGAGTGCTTGTCCAAGATAAAAGAAGAGGTCAAAAGACTAGAAAGATTAGTAAATAGCTGAAATTTTGTATTCCAATTGAGAATAACATGTTTGATTCCTACATTTTAAAAACTAAAATATAAGACTTGTATATACACACAGGATTGGTCCGGTAAGCTTTGATGTCGCAAATTTTCTATTTTAAATTAATGCACTCACATCAATTATCAAAAAAAATAATGCACACAAAATTGCAACAACCAGATGGAATCCTATTTAAAAAGTAAGTGCTACTTTAATAAGAAAACTCTGAAGCAATATGATAGCCCACATAAAATAAATTTTAATAAGTTTAAAATAACAGGCCCAAAATAACTAACTTTGTAGTAGTATAAACAATATTCTGGTTATGGAATAATATAAATAAGGATTAACTTGTATGTATCCATAAGGAAAAATGCAATTAAAAACCTTTATATGATATAAGGGCTTCTCACTGTATCGATACCCGAATCATAATCAACAAATCAGAAATCAGTACAATTTTAATAATATTTAAATATATATAAAAATATATAAAATATATAAAATATATAAAATATATTCTACTTCATAAACAAAAAAAAAAGTTACTTACTTCATAGTTATCACGCAAAAAACAATTTAAATTTAAATGGAAAATTACTTTTAACAATGTCTCTTACAGGATGTATTCTTATTGTAAATAATCACAGAAACATATAAACACAAGGACATAAGTAACCCCTATTAATCCTTGTTATAATAGTTTTCGATGGACGTGTGACATCACATCATCTAAATTATTCCAGTTTTGTCGCCCTTTGACCTTAACGAATTCAAAAATAAACATTTACATATTCATGCAACCAAAAAAAAACAAAGTTATTTAGACGCACGTTTGGCACACATCCAAACATTCATACATACTCATCTGTGTACACATACAAGTGCACGTATGATTGCATAAGTAAGAAATGGCAAGTGATATGAAAATTCGTTCTTATAAAAACTAATTCATTGCGTAGAATAAATATATTTTGTCTGAATTAATAAATTACGCATTGCTGCATGATTGATAATTCCAAATATCAATGGATTCACAAATTTATAATTAATGTGCATTACAGCTCGTTCTTTCCTTACAGAAATAATAAATAACATAAGAAAACATGTCAAGTAGAGCAATTTTTATTAGATACTGTAATATGTATTATTAGGAGATATGCATATACAGATGCATGTACTCGTATGTAGTTTATTAATTAGTATTATTCGTATTATCGGTGTTTTCTATGGAGAGGTCGGTTATCGCATATAATAATTATTCATATCTGTTTTGCATTGGACTTATACTGAAATTCGTATGTGGTGGAACCAAATATGTCTCAAAAGGTACGTCAATTCTCTTTTCTTATTTCATTTGTATTCTTTGATTTGTTGTTGTCTCCAAGTAATTTTTTGAAAATTGCCGGAGCAGAATATCTGGGTCTAAACACTGCAGCATTTTTAAAAAAGAATTGAAGAAACTTGCTTCTAGAAAAATTTATCAATCTAGATTATAAAAGCTGTTTAATGGTTTCTATTTAATTCAATTCCTCCATTATTGTAGCTCATAAATTGTTCACAATGTTGATTCAGTTTTCGAGCAAAAATATGCTTTGAAGGTAAACTTGTAAATAAACAAAAGAAAATGCCTAATATATACAGCACCCACTCTGATTATTTTAGTATTTTAAGTGGTTACAATTATAAGCAAGTTTAAACATACATATATACATAAATAAGAATCCTATAGGCACATTCATAAGCATTAATATGAGCATTTTTAAAGAAGAATAAAGTCGGATAACTTAACCCCATATGTTGTCGTCTCTCAATTTCTCTTCAAGATTTATTTCATTCTCTGATTCATCTAAGTTATCTACAACTTTGGTTTTACAAGATTTTCTGCCACAAGATACATAAGTACATTGGGTGTCCTAACCTAACATACTTATGTATATTGAGATTAAAGACGATTTCTTTTCATTGTGAAACTTTCGTTTATAACGAATTCAGCTGGAAAAAATAAAAAAGATCGTCGATTAAAAATATAATGCTTGCGGGTCGAATTACTACATTTCAGATCAATTGAATATATGAAAAGTGTTATAAATTATTTCGGAATGAAAAAATTAATTTGAAATGATAGATGAACACATTCCAAAATATCTGTTCTTTTTTAATAATAAAATTCTTAATAAATTCTGCACATGTTAATCCTTTCATTTCAATTAATAAAATTTTTATTTGTAAAAACTTCTTTTTTACGTGTAGTAAAATTCCTTGATTTACAAGGCATTTAAATTTTATTTCCTTAAACAACCAAGAACAAAAATTTATTATATTTAATACCATTATACAATATACAATACAAAATATGTGTTTTGCTTCTTATTTATTTTTATTGAATTAATTATAAAAAAAATCATTCTGGTTGTAAACTTACGCTTAATAAATTTTTTAGATTATTTTTCTTAACTGACTGCCTCTTCTTTTTGTTAAACTTTTAAGTTCCAAGAAGTAATAAATAGTAATAATAGCATTTAGTAAATACAAGTTAGCATCGAAAAGTAGCTAGAAAATATAATAAAATTAGAATTTTAATTACTCCCACGCACGAAACCATTTTAATGAAAATTTTACAAAGAAATAAGATGAAGAGTGAACTTTAGAATTTATTTAAATGCAATTCCTACAATTCAATATTGACGCAAAATTTGCCGGGTGGCGATGGTCGAAGTAGTCTGCTTGTTGACTACAAAACGAAAGATTTTCCTGGGTTCAACACCAGTTTCAGACTCATAAAAACATCTCGCATTTTTTCTGATGTGCATTTGTATGTCTGTGTGTCAGTTGTTGTCGCAAGGTTACAGTGACGAAGGCATAGCCTCTGGTTACTGAACAGTAACGGCTTCAGCTGTATCCAATCCACACGCACATCAGAACGCCCTCCTTCGTCGGTATTGTGTAGCACCGGCGAAGTAAAATAATTACTCAAAATGGCCTACAATACGAAGCTTCAAAATTTAATTCGTCTCCTTGACATGAGAGGCGCTACAACACTTCTATAAAACAAAGAACGTGCAAAAGCAGAGTTGTAGGTAGTGAAGCTTCACCTCCTGTTATTTCTCCATTATCCCTTTCCTATAGTTCCAATACAATGCTCCGCATGTGTACGGGTCATCTTCTGAGTGGTGGTCCAAGATAAAAAAAAAAATAGTCTTGCAAACGGATTCTGTAAGGTCTCACAGCTTACCCATGCCGTGCACAAAACACCTACCGTTTTGTTCATATAATCATAAATCTTCCAAGGCGGTCACCGATAACCAACGTTTGCACCATATTTTTCTAGGATACATAGACGCATATAATCACTTAGCAATAGGAATAATTAAAACATTTTATTTTGCCTTAGTTTCTTTTAATTCTTTTCATATAATTTAGTTTTAAAATGTTTCTGCAAGTATTATCGAATACTTTCTTAGCAAATGTGCATTGGGTTTTTGAGAGATTTAATTTTCTGACATTAGACAAAAACATTGACATATCATTCTTTAAGATCCGACTGCAAATGCCAAAGATATAAAAAAAATTTTATTTTTTCGAAATAGTCGTCCAAAAATCCTTGGGGTACGGTCTAATTTACATGTATATAAGTAGAAAGTTATTTATTAACATTAATACTGTGAATTAAAACTGTAGCTTTGTTATTGATACACACACTTTGGAAAAATGTTAGCAGTGCTTTATAACCAGAAAGTTTTCTTAGAAGCAGCATTCCACTAGTAACGAAACAAAGAAACACAGAAGAAAAATTTGCGTGACAATAGTATTCAGATATCATTCCTTAATCATACAATCACACAGTCAACCAGTTATTTATGCCATACAGAGAAATACAAAAAGATTATGCGATATAAGCAGAGTGGCAAATGCATGTAAACGTATCCAAAATAATACCAACTCAACAATTATACAAAATAAATGAGTTAAAAAATTTTAAAAATGTTTTAAGCAAAATGAAGAAGAGCAATAATAGATGTGTGCATATGCATTTTGTGCAATGATTGCAACAAAACTTAATTGCTTTTGTTTTTGCCTGAACGTCGCCACATGCGGTTTCTATTTAAAGTTACAGTGACTTCTCCAACTACACGGTATTAACGAATATGAAGAAACCCTATATGAGTTACTTATCTCTAGCTAATAGAAATAATAATGCTCGAAACCTTCTTCTGCTGAAATGTATCGAATTTTAATTACTTTTGAACCGTTTTACATTTTAACATTGAACAACTTAAAAATTTTTTATTTTATTATCTAATGCTACGCATGCTACATGACTTTCAGCATGCACTACTGATGACCAAGAAGCAAGTACCTTCTATGGAAGTATCCAATGATTCAAACTAATGATAATAACAAATATTTTCCATAGGTTTGCATTAGCAGAAGTAGAAAACTATCTATCAAAATTAACATTTTGTTTGCAATTTAGTGAAAATTTTCTTAATAGCACTTTACGCCATGAGACTATACGGCTAATTAATGTAATTAATATCAATAGTAAAAAGGCTAAAACAAACAAAAAATGTATGAATTAATTTTGGTAAGGCGATATATGTATTTGCTTGCTAATGATACCTCTAGAGCAGCTATTATTTTTGAAAGTATTTCTTCGTCTGCACTCAGTTTGTTTGCAGGTTTTATTATTCACTTATTAATTTGTACGCAAAATGCAACCAACCAAAATGTTTTTTTGTACTATTTATTGTTATTATTTCGATTGTAAATCATATAAATAAATTTAATTATACAATTACACTTTTAATTGTTTATATTATACACGTACATATTTTGACTTTAAAGAAATAAAGTGAACAAGTATTTTTGTACACACACTTTCTCTGGAATTAATGAAAAGTTCAGTATCGATTGGGAATAAGATTACATTCTCTCAGAAAAGATTCCAATACGTCATAGTATGGATTCACAATAATTATATGTATTCCTTAAAATAGTTTTATTAGAATAGAAAACACTTATATGTATATAAATCCAAGTTATAATTAATGAACAAACTAATAATAAAACGTGAATTACGAAGTATTGGAGAATTTTGGCACTGATTTTTGGAATATTTCGCATTGTTCGCGTGTTTTCTTTCAAGAGCATATTTTTTGTTTAATGCGTTTTCTTCGATATGTAATTATTAGTTTCAATTTGTATAAATAATTTTAAATCGTTTGTTTTAGAATATAAATGGCGTTGTAGCAGTTTCTGTAAAGCGATATGTAAGTTGTCCGTCCTATTATTTAGTCCTACAATAATTTATGGATTCTATAAATTGTTTTACCTTTTTAATACGATTAATTCCCATATTCACAGTCCTTTGTTAAATAATGTTATTCTAAGGAAATTAAATTTTATACAGCATATACTTTTTATAAAACACATGTATTTTTTTTGAGAATTTCATACACGCATAAATACTTTTTTTTTACAATTTTTTCCTTAATAATCACTTTATGTATGAGGAAACATTTTTAACCTACCGAATGAAGAATAGAACCAAAACATCTTGTATTCACAAAGATTATTTGTATTATACACAAGGCTAAATAAACAAATTTGTATATCAACTACGGCTTATAAAGTGTAAATTTTTTTTATGAATATGGCAGATCTTCCTGCAGACATCTACTAATACAATGCAGTAATATTCAATCCCAACCAATCAATCAAAGCCAGTAATCAATCTGAAACATTAATAAAAATATGTGTTTTGGAAAACTCATTCGACGAAATCAATAAGAAAAGAGCACTCTGATTACCATAAAAAATAGTATTTGTACATACAAAATGAAATATTTGGTTTTAACAACAAATATTTTTTGTTGTATATGAGTTAATTTTATTATTTTCTTTTGAATTATATATATATATATTATATAAAGTCATAAAATTATAATACATAATAGGAGAAACTGTTGCAACTCTGTATAAACTACAAAAAATTCTTTGATGTAAAACATCTGATAACACAAATTTACAAAATTCGAAAAACTTCTTCGTTCGCTTGAAATGAATGTTTTTTCTTTATATATATGGAACGCTGAATTCAAATCAGCAGTCCGTTTTTCTCCATCAGCTCTAGTTATCGAGATATCGCGGTTTGTAAAATATAAAGGACCGTTCACAAGATATAGTAGCAAAACTTGGGAAGGGATTTCCCTATTCTATTAAAAAAAACGGAAAATCGACAACAAAATAAACTATAGAACGTGCGAACATTGTTTCTAAGTTTGCTCAGTAGCTTTAGAGATATCATAAAAGGTTGAACCAAAAAAAATTAAATTTTGAATTTTTTTGTTTTCAAGAATGCACAAGAAGACTGCAAGAATGCAGTCAGGAGATGACCTCTACTCATGCGTAGTATTGTGCTGGAACTATAGGAAAGGGATAGTTAGAGAAATGACAGGCCGTGAAGCTTAATTAATTATTTTTTACAGCTCTGCTTTTGCACGTTCTTTCTTTTATAGCAGCGTTGAAGCTTCGGTTTAGTAGCCATTTTTTTATTATTTTACCTCGCCGGTGCTATACAATACCGACGAAGGAGGGCGTTCTGATGTGATTGTGGATTGCTATCAGCTGAAGCCGGTATTGTTCAGTGACCACTGACTATGCCTTCGCCACTGAAATCTGCCGACAACAACTGACACTCAAAGACACACTAATGCACATCAGAAAAATGCGAGATATTTTTTTTATGATTTCAGTGTGAAACTGGTGTTGAACCCAAGTCTGTTTTGTTTTTTTTTGTAGTCAACGGACAGACTACTTCAGCCATCGCCACCTTTATTTCTTACAAACCGCGATATCTCGAACACTAGAACTGATAAGAAAATTTTTTTACACCTTGAATATCTGTATAGCAAATACAGTCAGTCACGGCTAAAATTTTCCCCGAACGAAATTTGCTGAAAACTGGTGGAATCAATTTCGCATTACCGCCAGAACTGAAACTTAAGACTTTTATAGGCTTTTATTAATGTTGTTGCTATGTTTCATTTCAAAAGTAGAAAAGAACATTAAAATGAAGAAATAGAGTGATCTTAATCTTGATACAGTATCCTAATGAAAAATTATAATAACAGGTGAGAAGATCAAAATGTCCAAAATTTTGCGATTATAACCTTTCGAATACGGTCATTTGTTCCAACTTGGACCCGTAGCAATTAATTATAAATAATAAACTTTCGAAGTAGTTTCGTACGACATCAATGATATTATATGACGCGCGTTTGATCCCGAAATGTTTGAACTTTTCCAATCAGCTAGCCTATTTATACCATGGCGTTTAGCATTCTCATGCAAATGTAGAAAAACCATTTATTGCCACAACTTCCAGTTTGCTTTTAGATGTGAATATGCGCAAGAAAATTTAAGATAAAAAAGTAAACAAACTATTTTACTTGCGGCTATTTGTTTCATATACTTTTTTTAACGTTTTTAACCCTTTGGCTGCGCAAAATTTAATGTAAGGGGAAATAATAATTTTTTACAGATACATATTGACGCACATACATACTTGCAAGGGTTGATTTTTTAAAATAAAATTAATGTGTAAATTTAAATAAATGGAGTAGACAACCCTTTTCCAATTTTTTAGAACTGGAATTACTTTACTTAATACGGTCTGGAATTACAGGAACTGGAATTATTTTACTTAATACAGTCTTTATTTCGTGGTTGAATAAATACAGTGTTGCAATATGAGCAGAGTTGGGAATAGTAAGACCTAATATCTTTAGTGATTGATTTATTGGAAAAATAGTGTATATTTTTTTTCGTTTGTTTACACTGATCGATCCATTATTTAAATTATTGTTTTGTTAGCGAAAACAATTCATTTATGTCATTGAATGACGATTTGAAATTCTACTCACAGGAAAATTTTAATTGTGAAAAATATTCAATAATTAAAAATTAAAAATAAAATAAATAAATGCAATGCAACCTCGTATTGTTTTTAATAAAAACAGTATATATGTATATACAAACTTATACATACATATATAGAAATAGCACCTAATTTGTTTGACTATATAGTTAAACAGCTTCGTTGATTCGTTTATTCTGTTGGCTGTGTGTTGTTTCTTAAAAGATTGACACCTGTCTGTTACTGTGGCATTTCCACTAAAATGTCAATTTCACATATATAGTTACATACAGTGTTCTAGACGACGTAATAAATAAACGTATATAAACATACATATCCAAAAACTATTTATACCAAACAGCCATTATGCAGCAATTGAACAAAATAATAAAAATATGTATATTCAAGAGACCACGATTGAATATCTTCAGTATCTTTAATTGATCAGTAAGTGATATTCTTAGAAAGGAACAAAAAGTGTGTGTTTTTGTGGAGTTGGGTATTTTTATTTTTAAGTATTTATATATGTATGAATATGTATGCCTTTCAGTCCATAAATACGAGTGGAATAGAACAATAATAATGATGGCAAAAAAGTTGTAATTGACTCATCGTGACACAATTCTCATTTGCATTTACTGCTTATAAAATGAATAATCAGAAAAACCCAATGGAATCATATTCAGATAAAGTGGAATGGATTTCCGAAAGGTGTCGTAAGCAAATCTATTGAATAGTTGAGTAAACTTGGAATAGTTCAACTGCCTTAAATTGATTTTATATAAAATAAAAATCTATATTCGAACATATTTATTTTATTTTAAACAATTATGGTCATTACCATATAAAATCGTCAATATTAGTTTTGAAATTTTTTACATTAACTGAGAAAAAATGTAACCAATACATTTTATCTTGGAAGACAGCCAGTCAGCTCGCCAAACTTTCAACAGTTTTGTCACCTGAATTGATTAAAATTGCTCAATGCTGTTGCAATTACATACATATATATTTTTGTTTTTGCATTTATTGATTTTTTGTTTGGCAAATTTATTCGATGAAAAACTCGTTACTAAATAAATTTAAATGCTTTTGAAATATACTCAGGAATGCGATTTTATTTAAACAATTATTGTATGAAAATTTATTTGGTCACTCATTCAATTATTCATTCACTCACTTAATTAAAGCCAACTGCAATTATTGTACAAATTTTTATGCAAATTGTTGAAAATTAATCATGGCCGCATTCTTATGTACTTTTACATTTTATATACATATAATTTTTTCAATTCGAAATAACATAAATAATTCCAATTAAAATATTTATTGAGTATATAATAGAAAAATTGCAATTAATAACTAAAATAAAAGTTACCGTGCTAGATTATGACATTTTAAACGGATTTGAACATTAATTTAATTTTTCCTCTATTTAGCTCATCTCGGTTTATTCGTTCAAAAGAAAACAGTGGAAACTAAATTTAAAGTGCCATTCAGTCAAAACTCATTTGAACGCCGCTAGACGAAGAACAAGTTATAAAATTATTTGAAATTAAATAGATTTAAGTCGAGTAATAAAATGTTTTTTGTATAAAGAAAATTTTTGAAGAAGCTATTTGGTTTGTTTTGTTTGTATATTTCGTAATTGCCAAAGATTTTTTGGGAGTTCTTGTATAACCATGTGCAATTTCTTAGATTTTTCCAGTATTTGGTTAAGGCCTACTGAAGATTATGGTATTAGCACCAAATGAAGTGTGCATATAGACCAACTAACATATATAAGAAACATAGATAAATAATCCAAAATTAATAGGTTTTAGAAATTATTTTACTAAAGTTTTAAGGTTGATTTTATACGATTTCTCTCTGTGATTTTTAATAGCTTAAACTTAAGAAAAAAATCTTTAGTTTAATTAAATAATAAATTATTAGATCATATTTCAATTATGTATATATATTTAAAATTTTAATTTAACCATATTTTTATTCGTCGTATTAAAATTTCGTGTTTGTTAAAGAAAAGGAAGGAAAAGAAGTTATTGTGTTTTACGAGTAATTAATAAATAGGAAATTGAAGATGAACTTTTTCTATAATAATTGTCATTATAATTTTGCATCAAATATAAAAGAAGAGAAACAAGTATACGTTCAACAACTGCACTTTAGAAACCATTTCTCAATGAATGCGACAGGATGACATGAAATGTCTAGAAATGTTTTGTTTTTGTAAAACAAATTAATTTATTAATTGCCATTGAAGGAAAAATATGGGAGAATTGACTGTGTGAAAACTATATTTTTGGAGAAATTGCAATTATATACCAATCAGCGCGTTAAATTTCGAACTACAATTTTTTATCTTACGACTGTATAGATACTATCTGTATGTACATAATATATCTTTTTTATCTTGGACCAGCACTCAGGAGATGACCCCGACACATGCGATGCATTGTGCTAGAGGAAAGGGATAGTTAGAGAAATGACAGCAGGTGAAGCTTAACTATCTTCCAACTCTGATTTTGTACGTTATTTGTTTTTATAGCAGTAAGCGCCGTTGATGTCAAGGAGACGTATAAAATTTTTGGAAGTTTAGTTTTAGTAATTATTTTACTGCGCCGGTGCTACACAATACCGCCGAAGGAGGGCGTTCTGATGTGCTGTGGACTCTATCAGCTGAAGGCGGTACTGTTCAGCGGCCAGTAACTAAGCCTTAGTCACTGAAAACTGACACAAAGACACAATAATGCACATGAGAAAAAATGCGAGATGTTTCTTTTTTATGATTTTGTCTGAAACTGGGGTCAAACCCATGTAAATGTGCCAGGAAAAAATCTACTTAAAAAATGAATGGAAAAATAATTTCAATGAAGTACGCTCGTGCAGTGAAAAAAGAAAACTAAATTTGCAAAATTCCAGAGTTTCAGAAAATTTTGTGCAGAATTTGTATATAGTATGTGGGTATATATGTATAAAATGAACATATCGGTGGAGGAAAACGTAAATGCCTTAAAATATCAAATGTTCAGCAGAGCCAAAAAAAAATTTATTATTCCACAATTATAAATGGTGGGGACATGATTTTGAAAAAGAATTTTTATTTTTTCTCTTTATTTAGCAAAAAACTGTCTGCGGGATTTCTGCATCCATGAAATCTAAGTAAGATTTGTCCAATTTGCGTTTTAAAATTCGTGTTATGAAATACGTACAGCAAAAAAAAATATTAGTTTCTGGTTTAAAGTTTTGATGACGCAAAAATGGCGTAAGCCACAAATGCATCAAAAATACGCGTTTTTCGTAGACGTTCAGCAATGAGAACACTGTAGTATTGATCAAAAAACGTACGACAAAAGTTTAATTTTTTCGTCGTTAAAATATAGACCCAAACCAATCGACGCAGTATTTTTTTCTGACAAAAATGGTGTAAAAAATGTATTTTAGACTTTTAAGGCTTACAGCAGTTACGCATGAGTCAGTTATATTTACAATACGAAAATATTTTATTTACATAGAATTGAGAAGTGGGCATCACTTTCAAAGCGGACCTTTAATAAAATAGTATTCCTTTTAAAATATTTATTTTCATTTTAGTTTGTCATAATTTTAATATTTTCATAATTTATCAAACATTTGCCATGAGCATTTTATCATCTAACATTTTATCTCATGTAATAGAAATCCTCATGTGCAATGTCTTATACGTATGGTTTTGTGTTTCAATGGCTTTATGCCTTTCTCACTATTAGTACTCTGTGATTTTATAATTGGCAGATTGTTGAACAAATAAGTAACTAACAAACATAAGATATTTTAGTGTAAGAACTAATAGAATGCTCATGGGATTTCGTACAATTAATTCATTTTGAACAAATTTTTAATTCCTAAGGAACTTGATTTGCTAAAAAGTTGTTTTTTTATATTTGACTTAATTTCAATGTATAGTATGTAAGTTTTCCTTTTGATTTTAGTTCTTATTATATTCAGTTTTCTTTGGGGAGGATGAAGATTTTATTCAAACGCTACACTTCCAAAACTGTAAGATTAAAATTTGGTTAATATTACCGCCTAATCAGCAGCTTATTCTACAAAGTTTTCGAGATATGTTTAAACTATATATGTTTTAAACTATATATTGTTGCAATCGTCCAATATTTTTGCTTTTAACTAAAATCATAACAAATCTTATTACGTCTCTTAAATTAGCAATAATTTATTAAAACACTTTATTCTTAAGAGTAATCTTTTCATAATTAAAGAACTTTTTGCGAGTAACTTTTTGTTATTTTTGCGATTTGCTAAAAAATTATTTGAGCAGCCATAATTTAAATTTAAATTAAATTGCTTCTCATTTTTTTTAATAATAAAAATTGTTAAACAAATGTGTTTGTATAGAATTTTGACATTTTCTATGACAAACTTAAGCGTAGAAACAAGTAGTCACCTGGCGTAGCGATGCCAGCCTGGTGTTACAAATCGACGTTCTTCAGCTAAGTTGAACCAGTTCAATTGCCATTGAACCCTTGCCTTAACTATTTCTTTTGCATGCCTGTTTATGTTTGAAAAATTTACTTTTTGGAGATGATCCATTTTTAAAACGCAATTTAAAAAAAATACTTTTGGGAATATTTTACTTGTTGGAGAATGTACTTTGTGTTAAAGATACTACTTACTTATTGGAATAAGCACTTTTTGGAAAGTGGTTAGTAGCGAAGCGCCCCGCGGAGTACCTAAATGTGCAGCAGTTTACATAAGTTCGCCATAGCTCTTCAAAAGTCTTCTATAATTTGTTTGGCATTTGACATGGCCCAACTATATTAGTAATCTAACGCACAGAAGAAAATTAACAATATTATAAGCTAATTAAAGTTAAGAGTTACAGTTCTGTTCCGGCAAAATGACTATTTGCTTACAAAGAAAAAAAAAACAGAATTTACTAAATTTATCAATAAACATTTATCATACTTTCAAACTTCGGCAGTGCTACTTTCACATCACAGATATTCCCAAAAATACTAAAGTTACGCTTATTAATAAAACGCCATCTATATTTAAAGTTTACAGATACATTTTTTTGTATTTAAAAAAAGTTTACCCCTTTTATTGGAAAAAGAACCACCGAAAGAGACATCCCTTGTTAAAAGGATAAAATACATTTTCAAAGGGTTAGCTGCAGGAGCTGCTTTGGTATTAAAAACGTTTCATTTTCGCATCTACTTTCAGTAAAGAAACATGTTAAAAAAGCTAATAACACACAAACAACGCATTTTAAATAATAAAAAATTACACGAAAATGGAGAATTAGTGGAAATAATTAACATGAATGAAATATATGGAAAATTCTGTCACAAGGGTCTGGCAATGTTGAACGAATAAAATATTTTTTATTATATCGATTTTAAATATACTTACCTCTTTGTAGGTTTATATCTATAAATGACATAAAAAGGACACGGAAAAAATTATCGGAGGAAAGAAAAGTACGGAACTAATTAAATTGGAAAGTAAATGAAAGAACGAGTGAGTAAAACTGAAACTTAAAAGAAATATATATATATTCATGAGTAGAATAGTGGCACCGATTATGTCCTATTAGGCTAGGTCTTTTCAAAAAGAATTAATAAATGAAAATGAAATATAAAACCCGCTGAAATCGCTTTAGCCTGATATGCACGAAATCTAAGTAGATAAAAATAAAAAAAGATTAATTATTTTTATCGACGTTTCAATGCAATTTTTGGCAGTGTCATAAGAGAAATATGAGACGTCTAAAATGAAGTTTTATATCCATTAGACTTACCTTCGCCCTGGTACCCTTTTTCAACATTTCATGTGAAATGCTGTCAAATTGCATATGAAATGTTTGTGAAATAATAGTGCGTGAGTAGTATACTGTTTTTAATGTAAAAAACTTGTGAAATGTTTCCGGCCACATACTTTCCAAACTGCGAAATAACATTAACGATATATAAGACGATATGAAAATCTTCATAATAAATATATTATAGTAGAACTTCTCTATAGTGAATGAAGCTAAAAATCACAGCTTTTTCGTTCCAATTTTGGTTAAATTTTATCTTTTCATGATGAATTTCCATACAATGAATTTTTCTTTGCTATGACTTATTTTTTCAAGAGTAAATTTGTCACACATGCATTTTTATCTCTATATAATGAATTATTTCAAGCAGTTTTCTATTACGTTTACAACTAGAGATGGGCGCTTGTTATTTTTTTCGTGACACGAAGAGTTGAGCAAAATTTACACAAAAAACAAGAAACGATTTTAGATGTATAATATATATATATATATTAACTAGCGGCCCGGTACGTGCGTCGCTACGTATAAAGTGAAATAATAATAAAATTTAATTGGAACATGAAATTCATTTATTCAAACAAAAAAATATTTTATTAATTGCTAGCTATTTTAAAACTTAATCCAAAACATTTGGATAAACAATATTTTTTGTTTTTCCATTTTGAGCATGAATAAACAAACGTCTGGAGGTACCGACTCCGGAACAGGCAACATAAAATTGGCCATGTGAAAAACATGATTCCTCCAAATTCACACCACAAACGTGAAGTGTTTGCCCTTGGGCTTTGTTGATGGACATCGCAAATGATAAAAGCACAGGATATTGTAATCGTTTGAATTCAAATGGCATATCAGTTGGAATCATAGGGATATGCGGTATGAAACAAACTTCTCCTTTTGATTCACCAGTTAAGATCGTTGCTTCAATCAAATTTGGGAATAACTTTTTCACTGCCAATCTGGTGCCATTACACAGTTTTGGCGGATTAATATTTCGCAATAATATAATCAAAACACCAACTTTCAGATTCAAGCAATGCGGTGGCATACCAGCCGGTTCCAATGAATTTAAAAATTCAATTGGATAATTCATTGCCTCATCTTGATTCATAACACTGTCAATTGATTTATATATCGTGACTACACCTGGCAGTTTCGCTTGAATTTGAAAATTAATGGCATTGATATGAATGTTCTTTGGTGCTAAAATGACGCGTTCTCTCAACCAATCATGATTTCTGTAATTTTGAAGAATATTCGGAAAAACACATTCAATCAATTCATCTATCGATTGCGCAATTGTACAAAAATTGTTCGGTACAGCGATCAATCCGTTGGTACTGTCGATTTGTATTTTGCCATCACCAATTTCTAACAATTGTTTTGACTTTGCTTGCAAAAAACATTTTAAGCATCAAATAATGAAACAGCAAAAAAACGTGAACATTTTATTTAGCGCGTCTGCTTCGGCTGCAACTGCCGTAATTTTTCAGAAGCAAAAGCTCAGCAAAAAGCAATAAATTGAAAATGATCTCAGTTTTTTCAACACTGATATGAAATACCGACGGCTCGCTAAAAAACTGAGAAAAGGGCACGCACACATATACATACATAGTACATTTGAACAATTCAAGACTCACCGTTTGTATGAATGCACTCAACAATAATTTGCTTTAATCGAAGCACGTTGTTACAAAAAATGTAATAAATGAAGAACCGCTCGACCGATTTTGGGCAAACTTCACATACTGACTTCATCTACTAAATAGTCCGAAGAAAGCCTAAACATTTCGTTTGGATAGGTGAGTCCGTTCTTGATTTATAAAATTACAACGAAAAGTGGCATTGATTTATATATATATAGATGAAAAAAAGGAAAAAAATGTAATACAAGGCCGATGTTGACATTGGAACTGAAAATTATTATAATAGTTTAAAAGAAAACACAAACCATGTTTTAAAATGTTGTAAGTATGCAAACATTTTAAAGATTTTGCTGAAGCTTGCCAAAGCTTGGGTGGCGATGGCGGAGATAGTTAGCATGTTAACTACATAATCAAAAGTTCTGGGTTCGACCCCAGTGTCCCTATTTCAACCTAATTTTGCCCTATTCATTTAAAAGATTTGCACTTTATTGTTTCGCTATAAAGCCATTTTACAGCACTTTAAAAAACGACAATAAAGTTCAGATATTTTTAAAAAAGAAGAAAGAGCAATGCATTTTTTAAAAATCGAAGTCACTATAAGACATAAAAACAGTGCGCATTTTTTCTGATGTTCATTAGTGCGTCTTTGTGTCAGTTATTGTCGTAAGATTTCAGTGCGAAGGCATAGTTACTGCTCACTGAACAGTACCGGCTTCAGCTGATACTAATACTCAAGTATCATCAGAGCACCCTCCTTCATCGGTATTGTGCAGCAGCACCGTCGAATAAAAATAATTAATAAAAATGGCTACTAAACACGGCTTTAATAATTTAATGCGTATCCTTGATACCATCGACGATGCAACACTGCTATAAAAACAAGAGGGTGGCGATGGCACGATGGATGGTAGTCTGCACGTTGACTACTAAACCAAAAACAGACATGGGTTCAAACCCAGTTTCAGACTAAAAATTTTAAAAAATAAAAATAAACATCTCGCATTTTTCTGATGTGCATTAGTGTGTCTTTGTGTGTCAGTTGTTGTCGGAAGGTTTCAGTGGCGAAGGCATAGTCACTGGTCACTGAACAATACCGGCTTCAACTGATAGCAATCCACAATAGCATCATACATCGTTTCTGTATAAGAAAGTTTTTATAGAATGAAGAAATCTTCTGCTCCCATGAATGTTCATTATGGTGCAGTTCGACTGAATTTATATTGAGTTAAATTTTAAAATGTAAATATGTATGTATATACATATATGTACAAAAACTATTTTTCTGATGTCAAATTTTTTATTTATAATAAAATGTTGCTTGAAATTTTTCGAAATACTATTGAATAGTGAAAGGATACTATTCTTTTAATCTTATCAGGTGTGAAATTTTTTTTGTAGGATTGCCAATAGTTTAGGTGCTGCACGAATGACGGTATATTCCAATCTTGTAACAATTTTGGAAAATTCTTTATTTAATATTAACTCACTTTTTTTTTGTAAATAAAATAAAAATTTTCGTTCGAATTTTTCATTGAACCAGCAATAAAATATCTCAAATATTTTTTGTTTTCAATTAAAAGTCCCTAACGAAAATATGTACATAGTTTAGTAAATTTATGCAACAACTAAAGTAAAATTTTAGAAAGTGAGTGTAAATTGTCCTTAAGTTGTTTCGTTATGTACATATGAGAGAGGCATAGAAATAATTATGAATAAGAGTAGGACGACCCAAATAAAGAAAATATTTTATTCAATTTATGTAAATTACGGCTCGCGAGCCGCGTTATGGTCACCTCTCTAATATTATATATAATTTTATCTAATTCTCACAGTTGAATAATAACAACTTCCATTCATACATAAATATTCGTTTAATTAAATAAAACCTGACGTACCGTATTTGATATTTTTACAGAAAAATACTACCAAAAATATTGCGTTTGTTTTTAATTGAACAACATTGTCTATACCAACAATCCTAATTAAAATTGAAATAAAATTATGTTTAAAAAAATTTGACACAGAATTGACATACCTTTTGATAAGATTAGCATTTTCTAACGCTACACGTAACATTAAGGTTGAAACGACAAAAATAAAGTGTATTTAAGTGTATTATGTTTTTTGATGAATAAAACAAAATTATTGAATACCAATTTTGTATACAAGTGAGGAATTTTTCTTTTTGCTACTATATAATGGAGAAAATGCATTATGCTCCTCTATTGGGCTGCAATGTCCCAAAACAATGCCGTACATTTTCTAATGCTTAATATACATTCACATCTTTTTTAACATTATATTTCACATATGCGTAAATCGCATTCAAAACTTAATACGTCTCCTTGACATCAGAGACGCTGCAAAAGTAGAGTTGTCAAATAGTGAAGCTCTGTCACTATATCTATTTCCTATAGAAGGTAGGTTATCCCTAAAACTTTCCGCAAATTGAACTCATTCAAAGCAAATTTGGAGAATGCGACAAGATTTTTCAATCTTGAAAAGTTAATGCGTAGCAAAAATCGATTTCACAAGAAATTGCGGAGTAATTTAAAACAAAATTAAAATAAAAATTTCTAAAATTTTCGATATCAGTATCGTTTGAACCACTTTACAGATTTCTGTCAAATTTGCGGCATTCGCAAGTCTATAAAAATTTGTGAATATTTAACACGATTTGTTGAAGACTTTTGGAGTTCGAATCACCCAATGTCTGCATATTGACAGCAATCAACGCCTCTTTGTGAAGGTAAGATCTAATTAGATTTAAGACTTGATCGGCTTAGTAGTTTAAAATTTATTCCGAAAAAAGAATTTTTTGGAAGTTTTATTTTTGGAGTTTTTTTTCGAGATGTACACCGCATCTAAGTATCCTCAATATCTTTCGGTTCTGATGAGATAAAATTTTTTTCGAAAATTTTCGTCCACGAAATATCTGGAACGAAGCACCCGGTTTTAGTCAAATTAGCAGCAATCGATACCACTTTCTGAGGTTAAGGGATGCTTAGATTTTGGAATTTAGCGGCTTAGTATTTGAAAATTTATTTCGCAAAAACAATTACTCGAAAATTTAATTTTCTAAATTTTTGACATCTACCACACCGAATCGGTTTATTATCTCACGACATCTAAGTGAACTCAATATCTTTCGAATGCGACACATTTCGTTCCGGCCCGTTGTCACATTCTTAAGTTATGAGATGTTTACACACAGACACACAAATATACAGTCAGAATCGATTGATAGGACCTCAAAACGTCAATTTATAATGAAAACTCGATTTCCAAAAATTGGAAAATCAGTAACTTCCTATGACGGGAAGTTAAAAAAAAAATAAATAAAAAAACATAATCAAAACTCTACCCTAAGTCGTTGTCCATCCTTATAATTTCTGTAGCTGCAATTTTTAAAATGCTGCTTTCACATTGCTTTAGAGTCCACATTATGAAATTCTAGTTTTGGACTTTTTATATTTTTTACTCCTTTTTTTCACCCACATACATATATCAAACTTCAGGCTGAATAGTGAGACATGCAAAGCAAAAGAAAATTGCAGAACACATCAAACCGTATACCCTTCCGCAATTTTCTCGCTTCGCTCAAGAATTGCTTCAACTAAAATTGCAAGTGGAAACGGGGACTTATTTCAATGTTTTATTTCTCATATCGGTATATAATATAATATTATGTTTCATAGGTTTGCGATAGGAGGAGAAGTGTTCACTTAAGTGAATAGTGCTTATATAAATAATTAGAGATGCAGCAAAACTGAATGAGCTCATTGAATAATTTTTTTAATGCAAATATTTTTTATTAAAATTAACATCGATTTTAATGTATTTCGTTCGTCAGTTAGTGTGTTTGGTCATTCCGATACGAATGAACAATATGCTTCTAATATGCAATTAAAATCATTGAATGTAAAGAAAAAGAAAAAAAGAATAAATGAAACAAAATGGTCTGTGAATTGCAACAAGTTAGAGTCAGTAATTGTGTTTGTTTGTTGTCATGTAAGTTGTAACATTTTAGACACATTATGATGTTTTAAGTGGTTATAGAAGAAAAAAGTTTCATGCGAATGGAGGAAAAAATTATAAACATTTAAGCACATTGTAGTGACGATGATCTGGATGTTGATGATGATGACAGCGACAACGACTTTCCCCTTTTTTAGTGTTGATAAACGCCATGAAATCTATCATTTTCCCACGATTTCATACATCGGATTGATTAGTTTAAACATAAATCATACTTTCAGTTGTAATGTGAAAAGGGGTCGGCGCTCAAAGTGATACCATTGAAAATGTAAATATATTTAAAAAAAATTTTATTTTGCCTTTATATAAAACTTTTAGAATGTCATAAAATCATTTCAAAGTCTACCGACCCCGATGACTTGGCATTATCATCAACGAAATGCACATGAACAACCACAAACAAACATAAATAAGTAATCGTAATTCATTTTGACTAGCATGGAATAAATAAAAGTAATTATGTAAATATCATAAAATATTTTAAACTAGCTTTTACCCGCGGCTTCGCTCCCGTTGTTATCTCCATCAGTTTCGGAAAGACATATCTTATCCCTACGTCGCGCCCTGGTTCTATTTAAAAATTTGTATGTATGTAGCATATGTGTTCTTCTAGACGCATACATTTAAATTTCATTAAAATCGGTTAGATGGTCTCGTTGGAGTGGAAATTGCCACTACTTTCCCTCGTGGTCCTAGTTTTATAAAAAGTAATACCTTATAACCTTCCCAGAGGTGCACAATTGCCAATGTGTCTACTGAACTCGAATACATCCAAGTTTTAAAGTTCATCAAAATCGGCAATATAGTTCTGGAGAGGCCGAAATTTTCCCCCCATCGCCCTCCTGGTGCTAGTTTTGAAAATGTAAATTACCGATGAGCGTTTTTAGATGCAGATCTGTCTATGTTCTAAATTTCATTAAAATAGGTTTGAACGTTTCGGAGGGGCAGAAATTTCCCCCCTATCCCCCTCCTGGTCCTATTGTGAAAATTTTTAGTATCTATTATGCTATCCTGAGCAAAGACGAATCCAAAATGCCAAAAATCATTCAAATCGGTCCAGCCGTTCTCGAGTTATAAATGGTGTAACTATATGTATATATATTTTAGGACAGGTTTCGTTATTATTTAATGTAGTAATTTTTAGTGGCGGATGGTAGTCGCGAGAAATCGGTTCACTTGAATTAGGTAGGTATTTTTTTAATTTGATACTTTGGCCTGATACTTTCCATAACGATATGTTTCCGTTGGCTTATAAACTGACCGATACTAGTCTAAAAATAATCATGCTCTACTTAGTCATTTGGTTTTAACAGTTGCGTAAAATTGTTAATACAATAAGGTCCGACCCCGGTATCCGTAAGACTAGTATGTTTTATACCCAGCCAACATTTGGAACATCATCACTCACAATCACCTCAACGAGTCTTCCTCGAGCACTTATGTGATTAAAAACTTATTAATCATTTAAAAGTAGACTCAAAACTGACTCGCACGTACGATTTAAAGGTGTTTGTTTTTAAATGCAATAACAAATTGTATAGCAAAGACTATAAACACCATTAGAAAAGAACCGAAAATGACTTTAAAAAAAAAAAGGAATCATAACTGATTTATCAAGTAGAGTCGCCAGTAGGTATCGTTTTTTGCCGACGAAAATATCTTTCATGATCAGAAAATGAGGGCATATTCGGATTTTTTTAATCGTTCAGCAGAGTGAAGAAAGGCTCGTGGATTTGGCTTTGATGGATTGATAATATCAAAAAATGCTGGTTGGGTATAACAGAATTGAAAATCAACAAAAACATTCATATATTTTAACAACTCATATAAAATATATTTTGGAAAAAACGCTTACAACAAGTTCACAGGGATTTATGTATAAACCATCGATAATCAACTTAAATGTACAAATGAAAAATGTGAACACGACATTTTATATCCTGTAGATGGACAAAAAGTTTGTATTGTTATATTTTATACTACAATAATTTGTTTTATGTTCGTATTAGAACACTATGGGAAGGATATGTGTATTTAAATAATAGGAGTTGCATTGATGTGAAGAATATTTCACCGGCTTCACTGCTGGTATAGTAGTGCACAGCATATTTCGAATAA
This sequence comes from Dexiosoma caninum, assembly GCA_963924685.1. Classification (NCBI taxonomy): domain Eukaryota; kingdom Metazoa; phylum Arthropoda; class Insecta; order Diptera; family Tachinidae; genus Dexiosoma; species Dexiosoma caninum. The sequence continues at coordinate 95,698,190 of OZ004727.1, read as the reverse complement.
AACCTTTGTATATTTTTGACAGTGTATTGACATAATAAGGTGTATGGTCACTATGTGCATGTATGATAAAAGAAGATTTGCGAGCACTCATTGGAAGTCTTCGATGTCCATTCTTGTAGACGGCCACTTGAATTAAATGCACATTGAATGGACATTAAAATTGTGTTCATAATTTTATTTTATAAAAAGTGTTTAATTTCTTTCCTTTTTAGAGAGAATATTTTCAAAACACTTTTTTTAACGTTATTAAGTTCTACTAACTTATGCGTATTTACTACTGTATTTTATTTTTCAGTGCCTCTTGGATATCCTGGAACCATGGGTCATTTATTGCAACGGGAATATATAACCAGCATCTTAGAAGTGAAAATCGTTAAAGAATGTGTGGCTCCATTTGACTGAATCTATATAAAAAGTATCATGCAAAAACTATTCATGGAGGAATTAAAGATTACTCAGTTAAAAAAAAAATTAACTAATAAGAACTTGTTTCTTTTTATTCAACATGTGTAGGAGTATTAAAACCGCATATCAGCTCGGGTTTATCCTTGTAAAATGTGACAGGCAAGAGGACCTTCAGCTTTTAAAGTACTTAATGCAAAGATGTCACCATAATTGCATAAACAAGTTTAATAAGGCACTACGCACGTGCTTGCAGAAAGAACGGCAGATCTGTGGACACATTTTCAATGTAGTCAAATTATTCGCATGAAACATTATAATTATGGTGAATATTAACTGTGATTTTTTATTGTAGTAATGCATTTGAAGTGAAAAAAATAAGTAAAAATATTATTTTTAATATGGACCGAAGATATAATTAATGAAATTAGAATAGTAAATGCTTATATATAAAACACTAATACTTATATATAAAACTGAGTTTTCCCATGACATTTTCTGTACACAATATGGGAAATAGTGATGGAAAATAATTTCCTTCACTGGAACAGGGCTCTAACTTACTTCTCGGTAGCGAATGTTTTGAATATATTGTACAAATTTCTTTGTTTATATTTAAAAGCTTAGATGAGGTCGGCATGCTGCTGGATATAAAGGTAAAGCTAACATAGGTCCCATTGTGATAACTGGTGTGAAAAATCTCTCACGTGTTGTAGTGATGCAGACCACAGTCTCTGCTAGGAATCGAACCTAGACCGCCAGATAACATTTAGAAACTATCAGAAGAAAAGGAGAATTTTGTAGTCATTATTTCCGTTGAAAGCACACGTACACGCACATACACATTGAATATTGTTTTCATAGAGCTTCGAAATGCTTAAAGTTTTTCTGTTTTATAAATCTAATAGCTGCTTTGTTTTTACTGCTTGATCAGAATGGCTTCAGTTCATTAAGCATTAACCACATAGCCCAAATTAAAATACATATAGTATATGATATACACCATAAAAACTATAGTATACGCAGCATTTCGTTGGCCAACCCAACAGACACTCAATTCAATTTTTGAAGAAGTTCACACTAAGTTAACAAAACAACAAACATAAGTAATCGTAATTAATTTCGACTCGCGTTAAATAAATAAAATTTGAATACTAGACACTTAAAAAATGTAAATAAATACATTAAAAATGATTATGTAAAATATTTTGAATAACTAGTCGATTGTATTCCCGAGCTCTTTTCCATATCACTGAGTACCAACAAAAAAAATTGGAAAAATCATTACATATTTATATTTAATTTTTTTATTTTCTTAACCAACTCTGCTGTAATATGTGAAATAAAACGGATTGAAATGTTTCAGTCGATTGAAAACTGTTCTAATTGCACCCTGTTTGGTATTGAAAGAACTTTTATGCTGGAAGCCTTTCTTTATTACTTTCGTTCATATCATCGTTCTCATCTATATCAACGATAGACCACGATCATGTTTAACCGTTTATTTCTTTTAAATGTCTTTAAAATATTCTAACATTTTTCCATTTATGGACTGAAGTAGACCGATTTATTTATTTAGATTTTTTTTAACCAGATTCGACTGCGTTTAGCATTGCTAAACTTGTTTATTGTGGCCTTTTTCATATTCATCGCTGATGCACCGAATGCTTTTGTACATCATTTGCCGCCTGTTACCAATTGATTGATCTTGCAATCATTGTCATTTTACTTAACAGAGATGAAGTTCTGCAAACAGCAAAAGAAAATGCCTTTTTATGGTTTTACAACTCAAGAATGAAACAAAAAGTAACCGACATCTGTGTTACATGGATGCGTACATATGTATATACAAATATAAAATATCATTAAATATAAGAAGTCAAATAAATACTATGGATTAAGAGGATCTTTAAAACTATATAAAGTGCATTCTGCGAATGTTGCCTTCCAAGATAAAGAAATTCGTCGAGAAGCAGTTGGAAGCGGTAAATGCCAAAACATGCCTTACGGCTTCGAATTACTGTCAGCCTCCTGCATTTCCAGTTAATACGTTTACATGCTATTTTGAACATCGGCAAACTTAGCCTCAAGAGCATTAGCTTTGTCTAACTTGGCGGTCATTCCCCGATTGCTGACTACACAGGAACAATCGAAAATAAGCTTCCATTGAATGACTCATAACGCATGTGTTTTCATAAGTTTTTTCTATATTTAAAAAGTTATATATTCATATACAAATCTACATATAAAAAATACACATAGAAATTTGGAATTTTTTCAATTAAGAACTCTAATTTGGGGAATTAAAGGACAGGTGAACTCAAGTAGAACCCTGGGTGCCGCTTTGTTGTCTAAGAAATACGACCCAAAGAATCTCAGCTAGGCCTTAGCCGGACGCAGCATTTCACAGAGAAAGTAGTCTCCCTTCCGTAACATCCCCAGAGCTTCTATAAAGGTCATTGATCGCAACAGGCATCTTCTCAGCATGCGTGGCGATGGCCCATTTGCCAGTGCCTACGGCAATGAGTCGACTGATGGACGATCGCTAAGAACTCAGGAGTTGTCGAGTTCTTCATAACGAGAGAAATAATCGCGGTAATAAATTCAAATGAAGGACTGAAAATATTAATCCTTCAATGGAATCATTCCCGCGATAGTTTTTTTGGGTCCCAATTTGTTTACTTCATTAGATTTTTTTTTAACAGCTTCAGTAATTTTACAAAATTATATACATAAGTATGTCTGTTTTTTTTTTTTTTGATGAGTATATTGAACATTTTTCGGTAAGTATTCATTCTATTTGACACAACATAATAAAGAAGGAAAATATTTACAAAACATATTAATATTTTTGTAACATTTTAAAAAAAATATAAGAGCGAAAAACGATATTTGTTCTGTACGCTGTGAATTTTTCTGAAGATGAATCTAGAAAATGCCTTTCAGTCAAAATCTTCATTAAAATTAGTTAATAATGTCGTCGAGAGCGAGATAAAATCTTCTGCAACTCCGTTGTAATGTAATGGTAAAGAGGTTAAGGCGGAAGCCTCCAACACCGCGACCACTCCTGAGGCCAAATTACGTCATTCGATTCGAATCAAAATTTTAAACAAAATTTCATTAACATTTATAGAAATTTGGTTCGATATGGAATACCGTAATTTGCGCCTGATCTATTCTATCGTAAATATTATTACAAACATGCTACATACACGCTACAGAATGAAAAAGGCAAATAAAAGTAAATAGCTTAACTTTACCAAAAATGAATTGAGGCGATTATCTTAAATCTCCGTGATGTACCTAAAATTATGCGCAGCACAGATTTATGTATTTATATTACAAACTCTTGCACGATCCAGAAACGTAGAAAACGACGTGGCTTCCATTCTGCCTTTAAGTTCTGTTAGTAAGTTGATAAAAAGGTATACTTTTGTATTGACAAATCACTTTATAATTATACGGCAGAATTAAAATAAAACACAAATGATATAAAGAGCACCAAAAAATAAAAGAAATGAAATAATTTGAATGGAAATTGTATAGATGCCAAATATGCAAACAATTTAAATAAACTTGGCTTAAAACTGGCCGCATTCAAATTAAAGACACATTTAAGATACCATAAGAAAAGACAGGCTAATAACCTGCGGTGGACAATTGGTATGCAGGCATGCGTGCAGTAGAGTATGTGGCTTGTTGACTTGTCCATATTCAAAATGCGTTAAAAGTGGTTGGAAAAGTGTGTATTCGTAAGAGAATTCCTACAATATTAAATGACATTCGATTAAACAAAAATTTCAATTGTTGATATTTCGCTGAAAAGAAGAAATAAATTACAACTTAACATTAACAATGAGCCCACAGCTTACGTTCGAATACTTTCAGTGCTTCTTAGTCGGTATGGTATGCAATTGATTAATAATATTTTATAATCAGACAAGTACTTCCTAAGTTATTCAACCGGTTAACCATCCATTTACAAAAGTTCATCCTACAAATCCAAAAAAATCATTTTGGAGATTTGTTAGCGGCGTAATTGGATATTAAACAATTAAATGTCCAAAAGCAAAAATGTATCTTTTGCAGAAAAACGTATTTCCAAAAAGTTTTACTTTCCCAAAGTATGCTCCCCAAAAATTAGTTTTCTTCAGAATATATCTTTTCCAAAATTTAATTTCTTTTAAAAGAACATTTTCCAAAAAGGGCATTTTCCATGGAGAAAAAATGCAAAAACAGCTATTCGTAAGGACGACATGAGATAAAGTCCTAAGAGATACTTGTCATACTAATTAAATCTGTGGGATTTAAATAGCCTCTGTTTAATTTCTTTTGCTAGAATTTTCCTTTTTGTTGGATTGTTGTAGAGCCGCACTGACCTAATAATTGGATCCTATTTGAGAATAACGAAAATGCAAACAAAATAAACTAAGACGCCTTTGCAAAAATGATTTTATACAAGTGTTTCTCTATGCGTTCTACATTTGGTTGGTGCTTCAACCAAATTTTTGAAAAGGCTACAAGATTTCACGTGTTCATATAACAACTTTTAAAAAAATTTGATACTAAAAATTATTCATATAGACTATTTTAAGCATGCAACAAGTATATATGTACATAGACCTACATATATGTAGTATTAAATTATATATTTTCTTTTTTTGGTGGTTTTCGTCCCCCGTCAAAATATTCAAATTCTATTTAAGAGTAGTGATCCTGAGACAGAAATTACACCGTGTCCGGTTCTAATATTGGAAAAACACATATCCTGTGTCCTACTAGATGCATTTTTTGTATGAGCAAGAAAGTGTTCCTTTTCCTATTTTCCTCTCAATTTATGACCTAATGAAAATATGAAAAAATGCCGTTTAGCGCCTATCAACAGATTTGGCGACTTACTTTTATTTACATACATATGTAGATTACATTGAAAAGTATTATTTCTTTCGAATCGTGATTTCAAAAGTTTTATTTTGGAGAATCTGATTATATGACTCGCGAAAAGGATAAAAATTTTAAGAGTAAAGAATAAATAAATCGCTATTCAAGAGTCGAGTTGAAATTGTTATTCTTTTGAGCATTTAACACATAGAAAACCGCAGGCAGCACAGATACACGACTACTAATGTTGTTGACTAAAGACGATATCTACAGCTGCTAGTTGATGTTTGGTGCAGAAATATGTACATTTTTGTCAACTTATTGTAACCTTGATATTTTTATTTCTCATTTCATATTATATTGGCGGAACTAAATCATAAAATTACCCGAATTTGGCGACAGTACCGGTGTTGTCGTCAAAATAATTGTGTGTATTTTATTTTTGAAAGATTGTAGTCGGCATCTTGCTTGATACTAATTGATAATACCTACTTGAAAACATATATTTATCCCGACTTTTATTTGTTGAAAGAGCGCGATTTATTTTATGTTATAATTAACTGAAAATCAACTCACGAGCCCAGCTTTTGCCTATTCCGGTTTTTTAGATGTAATTATAGTAATTTTATTTTTTAATAATAATTTATAACTCATTAGCGTTTTTCTGATGGGGAAAATTTTCATGACTCAATATAAATAGACGCAATTAAATTTGTTGCAATTTCGTTTTTGTCTTTTTTTTAAAGAATTCAAAATAGTTAATGTTTTAGAGGAATAAAATTTACTTCTCGAAAGCTTGGAGTTCATGTATTTTCTTAAACGAAAATTAAACAGGTGCTTGTAATTCGTAAATTAACTCAAAGTTCATTATACATACATATGCCTTCTTCTGGAGTAAACATTAATACTTTTCGAATCGATATTTTTGCTATTTCTAAATTAACTACGAGAGAAAATGAATGCAGGAAAGGCGGAAAGTATCTATTCTTTTGATTCAAATATATTAAATAGAAAGCTCACGGAAAGGAATCAACCGTTTATCGCCATCGTGATAATACTCCATGAAGGAATATACCCTTTGGTTTTTTCCGCAGTTATGGATGTGTGAGTTTGTAAAAATGACGTACATATGGAGATGTGATACATAAGTTATGTATTTTAGTAGAAGGCTATGTTTATTGATTATATCATCGAAACGAACCTGATGGTGTTGGCCAGATAAAGGTGCTTGTCGGCTTTTAAAGTTGAGACAACAGAGAAAAAAGAAAACGTATTCTACTAATGCGCAAAGCTAAGGTATTCAACTTTTCGGTTTTTCTGTTGTGTTTTTTATTTTCTTTCCACTGTCGTTTATCTGGCATTTATCTCTTTTCTTACAAATTGTTTTAAATGTTCGGAGGAGTATTGCATTTTGTTATTAGGAATTTGGTAGCAATTTGTTTCTTATTTCGTTAATCGTTCGAATATTTTTTGTTGTGATGAAAGAGTTCGAATAAAGATGAAATGGCTGATGGTTAACACTGATAATCCTTTTAACAAGTTTTTAGTTGGTGTAAATATAATTAAATTATTACTTTGAACCAACAAAATTAAGATTACAATTACAATTACAATTACTTTCATATGTTTTACAATCTAAACGTGGAATCTGGTAAACCCGACAAAGTATTCTCAGACAAGTCTCCTTGTTCACACAATGTGAAAAAAAAATAAATATTGCACTTTCCTATACCTAATAAATTAATACTTCTATTATTGGTAAACACTTTTAATACAAAGTTTATTTGCAATTAAATAAATTGATTTGCAACTGAAACCTGCCGATACCGTCGAGTATGCGTTCTCATTAGGGCGAACAACTTTCAGCATTTTTTTTCATCTTGGATCAGCAAAAGTCAGTGAAGTCAGTGTCGAAGTAGTCCGCACGTTGACTACAAAACCAAAAATTTCCCAGTTTCAGACTCATAAAAACATCTCGCATTTTTTCTGACGTACATTAGTGTGTCTTTGTGTCAGTTGTTGTCTGAGGGTTTCAGTGGCGAAGTCATAGTCACTGGTCACTGAACAGTAACGGCTTCAGTTGTATCCAATCCGATTGCACATCAGAACGCCCTCCATCGTCAGTATTGTGTAGCACCGGGTAAGTGAAATAATTACTAAAAATGGCAATTAAAAAGGGAGCTTCAAAATTTAATACGTCTGCTTGACATCAGAGGAGCTACAAACAAAAAAACAGAACGTGCAAAAGCAATGTTGTAAGACAGTGAAGCTTCACCTCCTGTCATTTTTCCTACTATACCTTTCCTCTAGTTCTAGCACAATGCATCTCATGTGTATTGGCTATCTACTGAGTGGTGCCCCTAGATAAAAAAAAAATTGTGAGTGGCTTACTTGTTGCAGTTTGCAACAATTGTTGAAATACAGATATTCCATTTTTTCTTACACGTGGTTAACATTTTTATTCTATATTTAAATTTTCTGTTTTATAATTATGACTATTATGTTTAATATTTCGTTTATTTTTGAAAGCATAAAACGGAGTCAATAACTAACAGTCGGCGGCGTTGGTTAAGCATAGATCAATGGGTAGCAGAATCGAGTCGGCTATAGCTACTTAATTTTTATTTTTTAATGATATATTTTTAATTTAACCAAAATTTATTTCAGTATAACGGCCATTTCCACAATTTATCATTATTTAATTTTTAATGAAAAATAACTAATGACATGTTTGGTTAGAAGGCACTATTTAACAACCATCGATATGAGTTTCACCATCATCCGTTTAGTTAACAATAATATATGATAGAAAGCGTAACATTGCTTTGTTTCCGAAAAATAGTGGAATAAAGAAAAAGCAGAAAAATTCATTATTATATATTAATTAATAAATTATATTGCAAATTAATATTCTGATATAGAGGATGCACCCAAAATTTATATTATACAACGTATGTACATATATTTCCCCTTGCCATCTCTTATAGACTTTATATTGTGTATCATTTTGATAATATATTTTATTGAAGACTTCGTTAATCTATATTTTTGTCTAAACTCATCATCATACAAAGAAGTATTTTATTGCAATTGAATTTATAAATATTGCGGAAATACGCATGTTGATTATACTTCTATTCATTTATTTCTCTCCTGAGTTCAAATTAATATATTCACCGTAAAATTCTGTTCGGTTAAATTTAACATACAATTTTTCGTTAAATGGTGTCAGTTAAATGTTAATCATTATGAAATGCAGTTAAACATAACTTCCGGCTAAAGTTCCAATTATTTGTTAATCATATTGATACATATGTATGTATGTATATTGTTAATCACAATTTACTTAGGAAGCAGCACTTTATTGGTCGAATGAATAATGACGCATTCAAATCTTCCGACAATATTGGGACACAGTACGAGTACATTTGTATAATGAAGATTTTAAATTAAACAATAAACCAATAGTTTACTTATATAATAATAAAACAATTAAATTTTTTATTTTTTTGTTTTTAAAGTATACGTAGTTGTATAGAAGTGTGTGGATGTGTATAAATATGTTTAATAAGAGACTCCACCCACCAACAAAACAACACTATTTATATACAGAAGCAGAAATCCATTTGTGAGAGATAAAAGGGATCACAAATTCTTTTATTAATGTTAAGTCTCCATTACCCTTACGTATATGTTAAGCATACGTAACGTTGCGGCCGACGTTTGTAACTTACTAAAAATTCTTAAACGTATAATTGCGTCGGCTATCTTGTCAAAAAAGTTACTGAATAATAAATTACCAAAATTCGTTTAACTTTATCAAAATAATGTTTCAATTTATTATTTATTATAGGGTTTTGACAGTGTTGCGCAATAAGCGAGATATAAGGCCTTTTTTGAAATTCTGTAATTTGATCATTTATGGCAGCTTCAACAATGTTATCACCTTTCACGTTTTGAATAATTTACTTACAACGGTAGAAACAGTATTTTGAGAAATGAACAAAATAAAATGTATGTATGTATATAAAAAAACTTGTTTAAACGACAAAATATATTGGCGATTACCACAAATTTTTCCTATGAACAGGTTGTAAAGAAACTTATAAAAGGATAATAGCAAAACCATTTCCTCTGTTTATCCCTTCACCATCTGCCAACACTCGGACTATCACTTTCCTCTATGCACAATGCATCGTATGGGTAGGTGTCATGCCCTGCCGCTGGATGAAGAAAAAAAATTACTAATGTCGCCTTTTAAATTTTGTTGACGACACTGTCTAACAAGATAAATTAAATTCTATAACATCTGATATATATAAACGGAGCGTAATTTCCATAGTATCATTTTATTTTACCGCAACGCAACGTCACATTTACGAAGTAGTACCTATTTACACATGCCTTTGGTAAGCCCAATCGAAAGTTTACGTTAGAGTAATGGAGCGTTTATATTTTTACATACATATGTATGCATAAGTATAATCGTGTAGGAGAATGAGTACGGTTGCTGAAATTGGGAGAAACCCCAAAAATATATTCTCTATTGCTCACAAAATCATGAAAGATTATAACTAAAAATAACAATGAAAATAAAGCATAGTGTTGCCACAATTATTGAATTAAAATTAAAAAAAAAAAGAATGCAATAAATCGCAAAAATCTGTAAAGGCAATTTGAAATTACAACGAAGTTTAAAAAAATATGTGACTAAATACATTTTATCAGTATCATAAATGTAAATTTACACGACAGGAAGAAAGTAAAGCAAAAAAAGAAAGAAAAAAAAGAACAAAATCAATATACATTTTTTTAGTAATATTTTTGGCCTTTATTACAATTTAAATGAGATTTTAGAGTCGGACAATGTGGTAGCACGTGTAATGTTCTCTTATAAAAGAACGGATACAATAGGGTCATTCCAACAATTTCTACTCCTCATATGTGGATCTTATTTATATATCATGCGACAGGGGAAATTTATAAAAACTCTTCATCGTTTTTGCACAATACTCTCACACTATAAGTTCTTTTTTTTAAGTACTTTTTTTAGTTTCAGCGGTATGCACGTGAATTTAAAATTTGCCTGATCAATACTTGAATTATTATGGATGCGACTTCTTTATAAATCTATTTTTATTTGTGTACATCCAAATGTACATGTGCATGTATGAATGCGTTAGAGCGGCTAAGGTTTGGGGACGCCGTCGACGTTGATTGTTAATTGTCAGAGCGGTTTTTTAACATGGAAATTAGAAATTGAGTTAAGTTCAATATTCGCTTTTAATTTTAAAGATGATAGTTAAACTACTTTTTTTTGTCAGTTTTATATTGTTGTATACAAGGTTTATTAATGTAATGAATTTACCTTGGTTGTATACATATGTACATACATATATGAATTATTTTTTAGCACCAATATTTTTTGGAAGTTGTTATACCTATAACCACGTGAAATTTTGTAGGTTTTCAAAAATTTGGTTGAAGGTCTAGTGATGAATTGACAGAAGCACCAACGAAATGTACATATGCATATGTATCCAAGCATAACCATGCTCCAAGTATATACATATGTACATATGTATGTATGTCCATATGTATGTATATAAAAATAATCCTATATACATATGTGTTGTAATAAAATTTTTAATAATTTAGGGCTACTAAAAATATATTATATATGTACATACATATATATATTGCAGTTAAAAAAAGTTGATTTTAAAAATTGCAGGTCTTCTTCTTACATTCTGTCGCTCCTAAAACTCCTTCTTATTAAATACAAAAATTATGTCATTCGAAACGAAAGCATTTTTTAATTTTAAATTTCCTCACGCCCGTTTTTATCCAAACAATTGGAATTCCTTGACATACGAATATAAATCTAATCCATAATTCGGCTAATAAAAAACGCGTGACTCCGCTAAATAATGGCAATAATAATCTCTTTTATTAGCAACAATAATGTTACTCTAAAAAGAAAGAGAGACTTGCAATAGAGTAGAGTTTAGCTTGCAGTTTGCATATATATGTATGTCTCGTATATGTATGTCTATTTTGTCGTGTTTTATACATATTTATGTTTTCCTTGCACTTTATGGACTTGATTCTTTCAAAACAAACAGCGAACTTAAAACAAAAGTGCCTTTGGTGTAGTTGTTTGCTGTTGGTGTTGCTTGTATTCAGTTATTTTTTGTACTTGACGTAGTGTTCATCTTTTCTAAATAATGTGTGAAACCAGTAGTTGATGTAACTAAAGTGCGCGTGCGTGACGTTTCTCCGTTTTTGATCGCGATTTTAATTTTGCCGTTGTGGGGTTTAATTTTTCTATGAGTATTTTTATTTGAAAACAACTCAGAAAACATTGCGCAAAAAACTAATGTAAAAAAGCCGTCGCGATTTGTTAGAGAGAATATTAACATTTTTATATCCTGTGGAAAAATTAATAAATATGTATGTATTTTAATTAAACTGAATTTTATAAAAATTAGTAAAATTTCTTCTCATGTATAATCAACACAGTATTCATAAGTGTATATTTACGTACATACCCATATGTATTTATCTGTTTCTGAAGTAGTATATGTGATGTTTATAAGTGACTAATGAATAGTGAAAGAATTGTATAAAAGTTCGACGATTCTAAGAAAATATACTAAAAGGTAAAGGCAAGTATGCATTATACATGCAGATAAACATATATGTAATTTTTACATGAATGCAAAATAACAAACGGAACGTGTTTTAAATGTGTACATACATACATAGCGACCCAGTGGCGAATGTCATGATGATTCATTGTGAAAAATGTTGACAAAGCTAAATCGTCAATGACTGCTCCTGAATTTTATTTGGCGTCATACATTAATTTTTTAAGCAATTGTCCAAAACATCATAGATGACCCGAATTGATTTTGTTCGGTAAGCGTCTAACTGACAATATCATCGATATTCATATATGACTTTTGATGTTAGTGCTGGCCATCCCTAAGATTCGTAACGGACAAACTCAGCTTTACAACCACCCACAACTGACATTGTAGCTAAGTTTCAATATTCTTAAATACGGTGACAAACACATATTTAATAATCCGATAAAAATTTGTTTAAAATTTATAGTAATCCAAAAAATTGTTTTAATTAAAAATTTGCAATGAATTATATGCACTTCATTTTTAATTAAATGTTTGGAGTTGCATGAAAAAAAAGATTTTTTCACAGTAAATTGAAAGGTTGCCGACTATTTCTTGGTTCGTCCAAATGTTACTATGAGCATTAGAAAAAAAAAATTAAAGATCATAATAATAATAATTATCAGTTTGGTTTTAACTTTTGTAAAATGAATGCACTCGAGCGTTTTCAATAGTTTTTCAACTGATCAACTTAAATTCTTTTACTATTAACTTTTCGATCCAACTATATTTTGCAAAACACAATAAAAACTACACGAATATTTTTTGCGTAGTTTTGGGGGTGAGAAATAACGAAATATTTCCTGAAAAATTGAAAACATTTTTTCTATTGATTGTTATAGAAAATAAGAAGATTCTCAAACAATTTAAATGCATTCCATTTGGTTTTTAGTCATATTCAAAAAAAGTAAAAAAAAATAAAATAAAAACAATTTAACCTCATTTCTACAACCTGCTGTAATCTTATCTAGAGTATTTTGATTTCCTACAAAGAATATCCAACATTTATTTCTTATGAACTCAATATAAATAATAGTTGTGTATTTGTAATTCTAAGAAAGATAATTGTATTTAAAAATCAATATCGGACGGTATCAACCTGATCACGTTCAATTTAAATGAGAATTATTGTAAATAAATAATGTATATCAGTTTTATTTATTCTGTATTTTGTTTAATTTAACTGATATTTGCCCTCATTTCTTTACCTTTTTACTTTTCAATATGTTTATTGTTTATTAACATTTTAATAAACTTTTTATTGATTGAGTTCCACAGACTTGTTTGTATCTTCAATAAAATGAGAAATTATAAAATAAAACTTGTTCATGTTATATACGCTTTTACGAACCACTGTTTACCTTGCGCTTTGAATGGCTTTTTATTTAAACGAATTATCAATATTTACAAAAATTATGATTATATTCAAAATTGATGTTTTTGTGTTTATAAAGAACAAAACCAAAAACAACAAGAACTGTAAGAACATACTTACATACTAACAATTTACATTCATACCTACGAATTTTAAAATATTAGTATCCTAAAATATCGCAATATCTTACTTGCCCCGTCCGTATTGATTCGGTTTAATTTCCTTCTAATGACAATTTTGACTTTAGTTCAGAGTTGGTAATGTTGTTATATTTTTTACGGTTTCGAAAACTCAGACAAGTATATTCCTTTAGCACTGCAAATATGAACACATAAAATCGTCTTGAATTTGTGGATAATTTCCTGTAAAGACCCACTCCCCTACCAGTTAAGGTACTTTTGCACACTAATTATTTCAGAGCGTAAATGCAAAGTAAAAAACAAAAGTGGACCTACACTGCTAAGTCCACTGTAAAACACATAGTGTTCTTTAGGATTCTTCTACATGATTTGTTTTATAAATTACAGTTTTTAAATAATTTTTAATGAGTTTTACAATAATTTTACACCAATAATTTATTTGCAGAATTTAAAATAAATGTCATAATGATTCAAGTCAGCATAGATGGTTCTTAAAGAAAATATTATGTTCCCGTTAGTTACATTACAACATACAAAACGTATTAATTATTATAGAATAAATGCAATTAAGAGCGGAATGCTTCTTGAATACAAAAGGTGGTATATTATCTGCCGATTTCATGATAATCAGAAAAAGCATTCTCTGCAAAGCAACAACAAATTAAAGATCTTAAAAATGACAACTCCTTCCACCACAACAGCAAGTTATAATATCAATTCCGAAACAGTCGCAAATGAGTTGGTGAATAACACTCACAAAGAACAAGAACGTCATTTAATGCAACACAATTTTATGCAACAAAACGTAATGACTACTTCTCCCCTGCAACATCTAAATAATATTTTTGGTTTAAACATAAACGATAACCAGCCAGTCAATAGAATGCCGCTGGCTAATTCATCCATATTTCAACCGAATAATTTGCAACATTTATTTGGGGGAATAACATCACAGCAGCAACAACAGTTTCAACAAATTTATCAACAGTTTTACAGCAACATATTGCCTCAACAGCACTACCATCAAGAGCAACAAGTTTTCAAAGACTTTACACAACAAACGGCCGATATTGAAGCAACAATACTGAACATTGAAACACATGCATCACCATTAGCCGGTAGCTCGAGTTTGCTGAAATCCCAAACATTCAACAAATCTTCACTACCAACATACACACAAACAACGTCGACATTAACAAACTCCGCAACCATAATGTCGCCTTTAGAGACGGTTAGTCTGAATCACCATCTACAACGTCATAATGACGCTAATATGGCTTCATTAGACCGACAAGTTAATGAAACTGAGCACGCTACTACCCAACGACACCAGCAACATCAACAACATCAACAACAACAACAACAACAACAACAACAACAACTACATAAACAAAAACAAAGCAATAACAAATTATTTAAAAGTCGGACCAGCTTCACTTCAACTTTGGCATCAATGGTCGCACCAACGACACAAACAACAACAAGTACAACGTTTGAAATACTGGAAGTTGACATTAAATCCAGTGACTTGTCGATCATATCGTCGACACCTGCTGTCGCAACGGCCAAATCATTTCCAACGGCGGTATCTGGTAAGTAATTTCTATTTATTTCTTATATTCATAGCTACACGTAGAGTTCTGGTGCAATGCATTGCATTCGTAGGGGATATCGCCTGACCACTGCTCCAAAATAAAAGAAGTGCGAGTTCAATTGTCGTTGTTTTTGTACAATTTTAATCGAAAAATAATCTTTTAAATTTCAATTAATTGGTTAATCGATTTCAGAACTCTCCTGTCTTGTCCTTATTTGAGCCATCTTAGAAAACAATAAATAAAAACAAATCATATCCGAAAGAGATTGTTTTTTTTTTAAATTTTTAATATGTAATTAAATTTCCTTTCACTTTACACATACAATGTCACCATAATCATATTAATTTGATATTTATATTATTTTAATAGCAATTAAACAAATAAATCATTCATCGTAATAAAAGTAAAATGTTCATTATCATTTCCATCTCTGAAACAATCACAAATAATGATAAAATTTATTGGTAATAAACATATGATTTTTTTTAAAACAGATACATACTAATGAATGATAGGAGGTGAAGCTTCACTATCTTACAACACTGCTTTTTGCACGTTATTTGTTTTTATAGCAGTGATGTAACGTCTCTGATGTCAAGGAGACGTATTAAATTTTGAAGCTTCGTTTTTAGTACACATTTTTAGTAATTATTTGTACTTCGCCGATGCTACACAATACCGACGAAGGAGGGCGTTCTGATGTGCCTGTGGATTGGATACAGCTGCAGCTGTTACTGTTCAGTGACCAGTGACTATGCCTTCGCCGCTGAAGCTTTCCGACAACAGCTGACACAAAGCCACACAAATGCACATCAGAAAAAATGCGAGATGTTTTTCTGAGCCTGAAACCCAGGAAATTTTTTTCGTTTTGTAGTCAACGTGCAGACTACTTCGACCATCGCCACCCTCTGTATAAATATTACACCTATAAAACTAACAATTGGTGTAAAATTGTTGCTTTCTCAGCTTTTCTAGCCAAATGATTCTCTTCTATGCTAACAAAATACGTCGGCGTAAATTTCCCCAAAATCAATCCAGCCGTTTCGAAGGTATCGAAGTTTGTATACTAATATTTGAAGTAAAAAAACGAGATGATCGTGCTTCTTCGTCTTTAGCTTGGAAAGTTGGTTTTAACGGACACACGGACAGACGGACATGGCTCAATAAACTTCTCTATTCATCTTACAGAAGTTAAATAGGCAATGATTCCCTAAGTGCTACTTCTCTTCAAAAAATTCACAAGCTATCTCCTCTTTAAGATATAAAAATAAATAACTTTTGAAACAACATATGATTTAGAATTTTTTCAAAAGTCAAACTTGGCTGTTTTATATCTGGTCTAGACACCGTTCTGGAGTTAAAAACGGGAAAAAGTAATTTATCAAAAAGCAACTCATACAAATGAATATATATTATATTTTAGATAGTTAGCGAACTTTCAAAAATAGTATTGTACTTCTGTATTTCATAGTTAATGGTACATTTTCAAAAATATTATATATATTTTGAAATGCATTTTATTAAAACTGGCTGATATGAGGGACGTCATAATATTTTTGGACAAAAACTTCAAAAAATATTTTTACTATAAAAATATTGCAGAGACAGCATGAAAATACTAACCGGTTATATTAAATATAACCGGTAAATTAATATTTCGACAATATAATATAGCTTTGGAATGGTTTCTAATTAGGAATGTCGTAGATAACTTTCAAGGAGGTACTTTTGCAAAAAGTATTCTTAGAAATAGGTACTCTATGAATACCAATTTGGAGCCAAGGTAATTTTCTCTTATTTTGTCTGTAATTAGTATGTATTACTCCTTGTACACTTCACTATAAATATTACATGACATTTGTCGAAAAATGTAAATTCGTTCTTTTGGTTTGGTTTGTTTGTCAAGTCTGGCTGGTATGGTTGTCTCAATTTTGAGATTTCATAGCATTAGCATAACAAAAAGAATGGTATTTACGACTCAAAACATACACATCGCGTGTTAAAAAATTATTAAATCTACCAAAATGAGCAAAAAAATAGGAAAACAGAAGTCTTTGAAAAGGCAAATAACAGGCACCAAAGCTGAAACGAACCGGCAAAATAAACAAGCGGAATTTCTTATGTACTCGTATTTGCCAACGGGATCATATAGAACCAAGAATAGTTTACACTATTTTACACTTAAATTTCACATTAAAAATTAGAATATTATATAAACTGTCTGTATAGATTACAAACCATTCAATTAAAGCAATTAAAAATGCTCTTCTAAGTGATGTTGCTGGTGATGAATTAAGTTTAAGAGTAGGAGTTTTAACACTATTGTCTATTAATAATATATACTCTGATTACTCGAGGCATAAGTGATTTATTAATTGAGAAGAAATTTATTTTATAATATGCGATACTGCAATTTTTAGCATAAAGTGCCAATACACTTATTCACTATCCATATATTTACGAGAACATAGTACGTACATAATTGTTTTATAACACAATACTGGGAAATGGTGTTACATTGGAAATAATACCATTTAAACAAGCCTCCCCGCGGCCAGAGAGAGATCAACAGTGGCAAGCTTAAATTTTTTGAAGAGTTTTTATAGTTACTGATAATAAAAAATTAGATAATGTGCAGAACACGATTTATTTTATAATGAAATGTTAAAATTTATTTAAATTTGCTAGAAAAAAATGTTGGTATATGATGGTATACTCATACGTGACTTTTTAATGAGTTTGTTTCACTGTTAAGCGGACAGGAAATAACGAAATAATACACGACTGTGAAACATATAACATAATTTGTATGTAGCTATTATTTTTTCATTTATTCAATTATTTATGAAGGAGCTACATATTTAGTTTATTTTATTTTCGTAATTCTCAAACATTTTTTGGGAGTTCGTGGAATTTCGAGGCTTTATTCAAGTATTTCGTTAAAGGATTTTGGTATTAGCATCAAATGAAATGTATATATAGACCAGCTAAATCATATAACAGACGTAGATAAATAATCATTATAAAATAATAATGAAGGCCATGTCATATAAAACTTTTGCTTCGCGTTGCTTTACAGTTTCACTTTGACATCTAAGATGAAATGTATGTACATACTTATACGAAACATGCCACAAAAGGTACTTTTAACGCAGTGTGAAGGGACAAGTTCGGCAACTCTCATATTTGTGCGTGCTTTGACAATCAGCTTGAATAATTTTCTTTACTCGTGTCTTCCTTTCTATTCGTCTCCTTTTAAAACAAAAGAACATTGTAAAATATATTGTCAAATAATATTATTGACTTTTATTTTTAAAATAAAAAACTAAATAGCAAAATTATCATGCACTTTTTTTGGTAAACAAACAATGTTGTATTTGTCAAAGTTTTTATTATGTCATACACCTTCTGCTTTACACTTTTCTATCAAAGTTTAAAACATCACGCAAAGTGAATGCTTTCACTATGAATTGATATTTTCA
Source organism: Dexiosoma caninum (assembly GCA_963924685.1). Taxonomy (NCBI): domain Eukaryota; kingdom Metazoa; phylum Arthropoda; class Insecta; order Diptera; family Tachinidae; genus Dexiosoma; species Dexiosoma caninum. The sequence goes on along the minus strand of OZ004727.1, from coordinate 95,679,623 downwards.
TTACTTCTTGGGCACTTTTTTTTATCTAAATACAGTTTTAATTCGTTTGCAATTGTTAAGAAGATTATCACTGAGACCCCTATGTTAAAATCAGAGCTTCGAACCGGAACCGGACAAAACCGGAATTTATAACCAAACCGTAATTGAACCCAAATATTTTAAATACAACCTTAACCAGTTTTTTTATTCGTTCCTTAAACAAGAAAAAAAATTTTAATTTTTATATGGTTCAGGTGGTGTATGCGTACACTTCATTTGGTGCTAATATAAAAATCGTCAGTACACCTTTAATCAAATTCTTAAAAAAGCTATTAAATTCCATATGTTTATACAAGAACACCCAAAAAATCTTTGAGAATTCGGAAATTGATGTACATACAAAATAATTTTTTTGAGAGTTCTTGTATATGTATATGGAAACAAAAATGATATTAAGAAAAATCTTTGAATCGAAAAAAATGGGTTTGGTTAAAATCATGGGTTCTTCAGCTTAGTTGAACCCGTGGGATCTCAATCTTACCAAAAAGAGTTCCCTTACTCGAGAATTGGGTAAATGAAAAAGCAAAAAAAAATTAATTGTAAATTTTTTAATGTATTCATTTAATTAAAAAATTTATTTGCTTGGCGAAGTTGCATTCAAGGCACCCTCCCTCCGCAACGTTTATTACTTTTTGAAACAATCGTATTTAAAAATATAAATTTTATATATATATTAGTCGTGTATGAACAATAAAAACAAATAAAATAGAAGTCGTTATTCCACTGCTTATCAATCGGTAAATAAAATTTTTCGGTTTTAACTATATTTATTTTTTTTAATACAGGCAAGTGGGAATAAATTTTTTTATTTTATAAAAACAAATATACGTACGAGCACTTTGTGAATTAATAATAATTCTTTTTGTGGAGAGCTCAATATCTTTCGAATGCGAAACATTTCGTTGCTATACGTTGCCGCGTTCTTAAGTTGTGAGATGTTTACCTACACACACACACACACAAAGACACATACATACATCTCCATACTGTCATCAGAATGGACTCCCATGACGTCGAAATATAATGAAAACTCGATTTTCGAAAACTTAAAAAAATCAGTAACTTCCTATAACAGGAAGTTAAAAGAAATAGATTATTTTTGGTTAAAATACGGATTACAAATACGAACTAAAAAAAAACCTTTTTAAGGCGGTGTGTTCTGATGGCGAGTAGTTAGCGTGTTGGAATAACACAGGTTCGATTCACCACATTTTTAGCTAAAATGTATTTGAAACCCAATAGAATTTTTTTATGAATACGGCTTTTAAACTTCATACTCTCAAGTACTCAAAAATTTTATTTGGGGACCCGATACTTTTTGAGAATTTCACCTTTTTTTTGTTTTAGTTCTGTAGAAGAGTTTTAATTATTTAAGTAGAAATACTCGTAACGCCTTTTAATAATTGTGAGATTTTTATAGACGTATTCCTTAATACTTTCTTGTCGGTCAAACTTTTTCATTAAATCTTTTACCTTTCATTATCTTCTTTCTTTTGTCAAACAGTTAAAAGAGATTTGGGATACACCGTGTCTATATCTAACGCTGAATTTGCTGCATTTCATTGGTTATGAAATTTTTGCTATCAATGTTATTAAATTAAAAGAAATTATTTTCTAAAATAAAATATAATTTATTTACACACTTAACATTCAATAAAAATAAACTATCATATATGGTAACATAAGTTTATAATATTTTGTCAGTTAAATTATCTGAACTGCAGCAGTTATTTTTTCATCTCTAGAATAAATGCTTTAAACATGCAGATCAGAATTTTTCTTAAAAAATACCTTTCACGAATTTCCATTAAAAGTCCACGTACATGTGCGAATGTTCGAATGCTAAAATAAATATAGTACATAAAAGTTTTATGCCAAATAAATGAGAATGTTATTCGTGATTGATAAAAAAGGCATACTTTGGAAGCTTTACTACTTCTTAATTGCCAGTTTTGAAGGAAAGAAAGTGCCTTGGAAATACAAAACTTTTCGCCAAAGGCCTAGAAAAACACTCATCGAATGCATCACATCTTTTATGACAAAATCATGAGAACAAATTTTGTTTATTTAATTTTCAAAGCACAAATTTAAAATTAATTTTCCACAGAATTCTGCTGCGTATTAAAACAAAAAGCTTTAACGCAAGCAGTCTGAGAAAAAGCCAATATTAAAAAGCGGGCATGCAAAATATCACACAAAAACAAAATCATTCTACGACTTTTTTATTTCTCTTATATGCATTACATGCCTGCGGGGCGGAGCTCCTTGTATTGCCTTTAGTTTTATTTAATGGATTAGTGTGGTTATTTTTTACTTCACATTGTACCAAATACGAAGTTCTGACTCTCTGTATGCTTTCGGAACAATCACGATGATGAGAGAATTCGATTTGAGTTCATCTAAACTGAAGTGGAGGGCGATTGTGTGATGGAGTGCTGTGTGATTTAAGTTTAACATGCATATAAGCAAAAGAAGGAAGCATTAAAGCATAATTCATTAGTATTCACTCCTTCAACATACTCAGAAAAAAAATTTCCAAAAATAATCTGACCGATCGTCATTTAGTAACCTCAGCAGAGAATATAAAACATATTAGCACATCAACACGGTATTTTTTAATACCCTACAGCAAGAAGTTCTTGTGGTACAAAGAGTATACTCGCACTTACACATTTTGCAATTGGCGACGAAAAGCAAATAAAATTCTTGTTAATTCAATAGCAGGGCAACCGAAAATATGATACATCTTTCATATTTTTTCTGGGGATTTTACAAGCGATATTTTGCATTTCTTCCTTTCTTTATTATTTAAAAGACCCAAAATAAAATTGAGGTTAGAAACACTTTCAAGGAAATTTTCATTTCCTACTACTCATGTGGAATGAAAAGAAAATGGAAATTTTCTCGTTCGTTTTCTATTCCCCTACATATGTAATGCATTGCACTGGAAGTAGATATAGAGAGAGAGAGAGAGGAATAGTGTAGAGAATAGACAGGTGGTGAAAGTGATAGAAATAGAGAGCTTAATTCTTGCACAACTCTGCAGTTGCGTGTTGAATATAAAGCAAAGTTGCGGCGTCTGATGTTAATTTAGTGAGAGGAAGTAGTGTGAATGGACATTTGATTTGAATTTTCCCACGTCATAAGTGACAGGAAAGACCTCGGCAGGGAGTTTGTTCCACATACGCGTTGTTCGGCCGAAAAATGAGTTCTCCCTGTAATACGTAGTGCGGTTCGCTGCCAAGTTGACCACAAATGGATGTGCTCTTAATGATGAACGCGTCGTGCGCGTAAATGATCGGGTTTCGGGAACAAGTTCCCTGATCTCATCAGAACACATCCCATTATAGTAACGAGAGAAAAACGAAACGCACCCACGTAGCGACGATGCTCAAGAGAGTTAATAGAGTTGGCCACCCTACTGTCTCCTATGAGTTTCTTCGCTCTCTCCTGGACCCGGTCGAGTAACTTCAAAATAGTCTTTGAAGCACCGGCTCAAACATGAGAGTTGTATTCCATTTTCGGTCGGATGTACGCGGCATAAATAGTGAGGAGATCAGATGGGGTGAAGTATGTCTTGCACCGTCTTAAAAAAGCGAGGCACTTGAATGCTTCTTTTGAGACCTGAAAAATGTGCTCAGTCCATCGAACATAGCACTGAATTTTCATGCCAAGAACATCAAGAGCTTCTGATTCCTCGATGTTTATACCGCCCATAATTACAGATGACGCAGCGTCATCGGGCATGCCTCGATGTGTAAGCATGCTGCATTGGGTCTTTTGAGCATTGAAATCGATCCTGTTTGCCTGACCCCATTGCGATATTTTCATGAGGTCACAATTCAATGAGTCACTCATATTCTGCCTCAGCGAAGGTATCATAGTCGATGTTGGCCTACGACTAAATGAATATGAGTGAGAAAGGCTGCTGTTATCTGCAAAAGAGTGGATAGGGTTGGAAGTTTGACATAGGAAGTCAAAAATTTTTGGTCTGACCGCGTATATAATTTTTGAAACGAAAAATAATTTTTGTTAAAATAACATTATTGAAATTTTTATAAAAGAATATAGCAGTCTAAATCAAAACCACGCAAATCGAAGTGAAATGAGCAAAATATATATTTAAGTAATAACGAGATATACTGTTCAGAATAAATAACTTTTGTTTGGGAATATGGTAGAGTCACTGCTGTACAGAATGATTATATTTAGAGGCATTCCATTAGCTTTAATTTGCATATGTACGAGTATATATTTTTAAGCAAAGAGGTAAAATCAGAATCACTCTACAATTCTCTTTAAAGAAACATATCTGGATACATGTGTATGTACATATGTATCTAAGTTATTCATAGAATTATAAGGTAATAATCAGCATTTAGAAAAAGACGTAATTAAGAATGTATACGACTACGCAAGTCTTTCGAGTACTCTAACGTTTAAAAAAACAGCACATGTTGAAAGTTTAGTAGGCTCTACAGAAGCAGACTGCAGGGACGGTTGAAATCTTTTGATTTCTCGTGTTTAACAGACAACGGATTGGATTATAAAATACAAATTAAACAACGATAACAAAAAAAAATAATTGGCGCACAGCACCTTGATTTTGTTTGAATTAACGTCCATGTGTTGTCTTGGCTCTTCTTGTTGTTACGAAAAACTCTTGGAACCGCTATTTAACCGTTAGTGTTCGATTTTTATTAACTGGAATTGAAATGGATTACCGTTTGGTTAGAAAAGCGTTCGAATGTGCATAGTTAAACTTTTATTTTCTTATTGATTTCGTCTGCGTTTTTTCTTAAGCATTGGCAAAATAATTTAATAAAACAGAATGTGTTCGTCCACGGTCCTTTGCTAACGAATGTGATTTTGCACACAATCAAGAATTTACAAATGCATAAAACACCAACATTTGTACAACATTGTACGTATTCGTCTTCCCGAGTACCCCTTACGTTTCACTTAATTTTCACTCTATAGGAAGACTAAACCCTAATTTGGTTAAGTGAGATTTTGTTTATCGAAAAGACAGAAGGTAATTTTGTTATAGACTGTACACAAAGCAATAAATGTTAGTCAACTATAAAATAGCCACACATAAACTTATGGACACATTTCATTGGGAGCTCTTTAAAACAAGTGAATGTGTGTGAGGAATAGAATCGGTTCTGTTCTGTTCTGTTCTGTTATGTTCTCATTACAACTTAATATTCATAAAGCTGCATTTGATGACATGGATAATATTCAAAAGCTTTCAGTGAAGAAAAATTAAAAAATAAATTTGATTTCTACCAGCACAATTTTGATGAGTGTTTCTTTCAATAACTGCGGCGCCTCTGTTCATGAATTCACAACTGAGAAATACACATTTTTATTGTTCTTTTAAAATTGTTGGCAATTTATGATGATTTAAAACCAAGGAAGAAAAAATTATTTTCTGTTTTATTTCATGTTTTGACTAAAAGTTTCATTGAAGAAAACAAGCCAGGATACATTCGGTTACCTTTCAATGAATTAACGGGTATGACAAGACAATTTTAGTTCATCCAGGGCGGCGTTATAGTAGTTCTGTTGCTGGTTGAAATTCCATTAAGGAATACAACGGCTTGTATTCCTCAGAAATAAACAAATTTGCTGTTTTACTTTAAATTATATGTATGTACATACATACATATGTATGTCCATATGCAGTATGTAGATATGTATACAGATATTATAAAGATTTAAGGTTCTTCTTGTGCTCTTTCTCTTTTCGGGTGAAGGTATATTAATATTTGAGAAAAATTACTTTGATGGTTGTATTTTTATATTTAAAATTTTAATGCAAAAATTGGTCTCCATTCTGACAATATTTTTGTGTTTTTATAATAAAAAGCGGAAATGCTAATGATAGGTTTTCACGCTTAACCCAATCGTTCCATAATTAACACACAAAGTCATACTTTTTCTAAATAAGGCCATCGTCTTCGTTTGAATTGTTTTCCTTTTGTGATGTCCGATTGGAATATTTTGTATTTTTTTCACTCGTACGTGGTCGCTGTATAGTTTATGTATGCATATGCGTAAGTATGTACATATGCATACATATATGCATACATATTCATATGTATGCATCAATGTATCTATGCGAAATATTATTTATGATAATAATTTGTATTTTAAAGTTTTATTTCCACATCTGCTGTTCTTATGACTGTCAGTATTAATTATTTCAGCTCCATAGGAAAAAAGTATTTCGCGATTAAATCTGAAAGAGAAATTTCTTCTCGTTTATTTATTTATTTAAGCTTATAGATTCCAAATTCTTATAGACTTAAATGTTATAAAAATGCAGAGCATTTATGAAAATTGATAATTATTAATTTACATGCAAAATTTTAGGGGTCCACATGAAGCTTTTTGGGTGGTCAAATGGAATTCGATATGATGTACATAAGAGCACTAACCAGTATTAATTCATACGACAACCATTTTGTGAACAAATCAACATTCAAAGCTACAAAATAATATTGACCGAGCGTCAAAAGTTAAAATTTTCTGAAAGGTTGTTTTATTATTGTCTTTCACTTTATAAAACAAAATTTTACATATGGTATAAATTTGTGGAAAACATTAACTGAATCTGAAGTTGATTATTTGCATAAAAAATTATTTGACCATGTTCTATATGATATACATATGTATGTATGTACGTAACTATATTCTTTGGTTACAGTTGGAAAGAATATAAAGCATATAAATTCAAAAGTTCATAGTGAGTTTCTTAATAATAGGGTTTTTAAGTCTTTCCAAAGTCTGTATTATATGCTAGACACTTGTTGCAAATTGTAAGTTTAATTTTTGACGGTCCATCCATCTTCTCTTGCAAAATCGAGGTTTTTATTCCCAAATACTTTGCTAAAAATGCATTTCGATTCGGATGATTATGTTTATTTTTATTTTTATTGTTTTTTTCATGATATAGGCATTTGGAGTGATTCTTTGAATACCGCCTTGAATACCGATTAGCTGTTTAAAATTAGTAAAGTGATATGCTACCAAGGCTTTTAAACTTACATATATTTTGCTGATATTCTCTTTTAAATCGCGTTACAAATAATGCACAATATTTACAAAAAATACATTTTTTGACATTCGATAATCCAGCCACTATCATATCATACGTCTTCAAATGTTCACAACTATGTATACTTTCAAGAGTAACTTTAAACGCACTCACTTTTGCCTTTTAAATTGCAAAAAAAATTTGCATTAGAAATCTTATTATTATTATTGAAAGTTTTATTAACGAAATCATATTTTTGTCATTTGGAAATGACATTCCCACTTTGAATCCGCGCCAACCATTAGTGATCTTTCCTATATTACATTATTAATAATGCATTCTATTTACAATATAAATAATCAATTAGTGATTTGTGAAGAGCTAAGAACTAATTATTTCCATACGTTCCCCGCATATGAAACTTCTCTCCCACACAAAATCTATGCAAAACTTTCTATGGATGTCTTCGCATTCGTTATGTTTTATATTTACTGGACTATAACAAGTGGAAATCTAGATGTACATTATCTATGCATCTGTTATATGTTTGTGCACTATGTACTATGTATGTGTAACTATCGAATTTTGAATAAAATCTATGTAAATGAATCAATTTATTAACCGAATGTAATATAAACGACTAAAAATTTAGTTTAGTATTTTGCCGACTCTTACCTGAATAAAATAAATGTTGTACTTGTATTTTTATGATATAAATATGACTTGATGATTCTTATAACGGTTAAAAATGAGTCCTTAAATTTTTATGCTGCTTTGCTGAAAAATTCTCTTCGAAAGTTAAGTACATTAACGTTAAATATTTTTCATACAATACGCACAATATATTTCCATACATACATTCATACATATATATATATGTACATATGTACATATGTATATAAAATATAAATTTTTTCTTATTATTCATCATAAAAACAATTTATCTCAGGTTCCCACCCGCTTATAATTAGCATCTTTTCTGCCATCATCTCAAAATCAAAGTGCAAAGTTGCCTGTTTATGAATTTCACCAATGTTAAAATATTACGAATATTCGAAGAAATTCAAATTTATAATATAAGCAGTTAAAGAAACGATTGCAAAAAGAGAAAAAAGTTATGTTAAGACCACGACATATTGCAACTTGACAAAAGAAATGAAAGAGACTACCACTTTAACAGCGGCGAACAGAAAAACCATAATGCAACCTACAACCGAATACTTGTACAATGAAAAACGAAACTGAAAATAAAAAAAGAATATTTTGAAAACTAATTTAAGATATGCATCTTAAAACCATTTTTAGTAGTAGTTCAGTTGTGGCTGCCTGGCTGGTGTGCTGTATTTATATAATACAGCTTTTTTCCGTTGTAACACGCCTTCGCTACAAGTGCACGTACTCATTCTTAAAAATCAAATCCACAAAAACGAAATTAAAGAACAAAAGAAGAACGTCACATGCTTAAGAGGGATCTCCGTCGTCATCATAATCATCAGCGGCAGCAGAAGTAACCTGCGATGTTGTATGAATGCAAGCTTCTGTTATGTTTAGCCCATGCAAAATAACGAAAACAACAACAACAACAACAACAACAACAACAACAACAAGAGCAACAACAAATGGGTAAGCCTTTGAATGATGTTTAAGGTATAGAAGAACTACAACAAGAATAAAATCCAATCATTGGAAACACGAATTCAAAGAGATACGAAAAGACAGGCATGCAGACTATTTAACTTCAGAAGGACGTTGATCAGCAGGGAAACCAGAAATATTTTCTTCTGGCTTTTTATTTAAGTAAACTATTTACATATGTACGTATTTATGTATGCAGAACTTTCAAAATCCCATCTGGCATTTGGACGATTGCTTGATAGGCACGATCATTTCGCAATTCTCTTTTTAATCGTCCAGACGATTGGTAGAATACAACATACAAGATGCCAATTTTACCACACAGTCCATGAGACGGCGACGAGTCAACGTGTTTAGTAATTGTGTTGATATTTTTTTAAATACATTGTATAACATAAGTTATCCAATATTTTGCTTTTACGAAACTGCCATAAAAGCATAAATGCAGAAGATCTATTTTTGTTTTCGTGTACACAATTCTTACTTTTAATTTTCTAAGAATTGTGCAGTAAACATCTGAAAAAATAGGAAAATCTTTTCTACATTTTGTTCTTCAAAAATTTTAAAAGTTTAAATTTAAATTTTATGAAATGTATTCACAACTGCATTGTCTTTACGCTCACTTTTGTCTGTCATTGTACTTCAAAATTCTCTCACTAGTACGGGGTGGCGCAGAATGAGCTATATGGTTTGAATTCTTTATAACTTTTTTAATTATTATTTTTTTGTTGTTTTCTTTTCAGCATTTTGTGAAGAAGACTTGGGGAATTAATTATGAATCATTACACGATCGAACAACGTACAAAAATAATTGAATTTTATTTTTCAAACGAACAGTCTATTGTGATGACACAGCGAGCAGTGCGCACCCACACCAGATTTAACAGCACCTGACAGTTTTCTTTGGGGATATTTGAAAGAAAGAGTGTACGCTAACAAACCAAGATCCATACTCCAACTAAAAACCAACATTCGAAATGAAATCTTCGCCATTACACCCGAAACTTTTGCGAAAAGTTATGGAAAATATGCTAAAAAGCAGAAAATGGACATCACTTACAGGATATCATTATTCAAAGCTAATTGCAAAAAATTCCCCAATAATATACTGTAATAATCGCATAAATAAAAACGTTATAAACCATTTAAACCATATAGCTCATTCTGCGCCACCCTGTATATATGCAAAACATTTTTGTGCACCCATCATGGTTGAAGGTTTATTAATACAAGGTTGACGCAAGGCAAATTCGTCAATTCGCTTTGCACGTCGAACGTCGACATTTTCTGTAAAGAAGTTTTGTTAAATATAACATAACATAAAAAAGAACGTGTTAAATTAATGCCTCCAGTATTTAGAGGATTATTTTTTTTCATTCACCATAAGCACCATGTTATATAGTTCTTATAAATAAATGTATATATATTTTTTTTGTACATACTTTGTGATGAAATTGTTAACCAACTACTTTAATCATATATGGCCCTATATGCTCGATTAAATTATAAACTAAATAAATGAAATGAAATGAAATAATATAAGTTGAATTTAAATTAATTATTACAAAAAACAATTTATATTGCATTCTTATTATTATAATATTAAATTATTATAATTATTAAATTATTTACAACCACTTTTCTTAACTTTTTCACAAAATTTAACAAATTTTGACGTTGGGCGTAAAAATACGTTACAAATCGTTGAATCTGCTGACGGGCGAATTACCTGGTAATGAATTTGCTCTAGCACGCCATGGAATAGAATTATGTTTTGCTCTTAGAAATGATGCTTCTGAGAGTTATCTTGACGATTGAGTTACCGTTTACGCTTTTTAGTGAATATTAAACGTTTGTTAATAATCAGCGATCGTATTCTACCACGCGATATTTTTCTGAGACATATTGATGATTGTTCTTCTAGTTTTTTTTATGTTATTCAACAGCAATCGTATTTTACTCATTTGAATGATAGTGTTGCGAAGCTTTTTGACGATTATTGGACGAGGGAATCAAATCTGTGTATTTTATATTACACCAAAATTGCCATTTATGTACTCTGACTGCTTTTGGCCAAGTAGTTACGCTGACTATGCAACCAGAGATCCTCCGTCACACCAATTCTATTTCTGATGTGTCTATGCCAAAAGTGAAGTCCTTCTTCGCTATTTGGGTAATAAAATGTCGGCGAAGTAGAATAATAAATATAAGATTCCTCTTTTAGGTTTTAAAATTAATGCGTCCACATAGCATCAAAGAACAAATTATTTATTTTTGTAAAAATACTTAGTTTTTCATTAGTGAGACGCGTTTGTAGGAGTCTTTTTTTCGGAGAGTTTCTTCCGTTGTGTTGAACGTGAGTGCTCGGAGTACGGCTTCTACAGTTAAAAATGCTAGCTGGGATGACAAACATACATACAGTACAATTTTTTTAGGTATGAGTACGACTTTATTTAAAATTTTTCAATATTATTGGTCAATTTTGATTGTAAATCTTATGGCATTAATGCGCGATCTGGGCCAACAACTCCAAACATAAATCAAATGAAAATATCACAAATTAATAAGTGGTCCTTCCGTTCGTTCACTAAAAGATAAAAGGAACAACAATTACTAAGAAAGCGTTAAGAAAGATATTAACAACATATTAGTTAAGATATATTTATGAATGCACATAAGGCATAAACAGTAAATGTATAGTATAAGTCTTCGGTCTATTAAATATTTCTTGCTCTGCTTTTTTATATATGAAATATTCGGTTACTCTGTCGATTAGTGTGACTATAGGTAGTCTTAAGATGCAAAGTAGTCATCTGGCCAACTATTGTACAGCAACAACAAAATCCCTATATATATATATATATATATATAACGCCCCAACAAGAACCACAACAACAAAAATAAGAGTAAAGTACCAACAAATGTTGAAGAGATTTGGTTTTAAAAGCAATATTCGTCATAATCATAATGATAGGCTTTCAAAGCATAAAAGAAAAATATTTTTTATCTTTATGTACGCCACCAACAGGACCATAATCAAAAAGATAGAATAATACAGGGCATTTTTGCAATACACCGTAGGCACCATGGGTCGAAAAAAAGAATAAATACAGTACAAAAAAAAATTATTTAGCGAAAAATTTTAGTAAAATTATAAAGTTTTCTGAAGAATTACATACATATAATTTTTATGAAACTATTTTTATCAAATAATCATAATATAAATTTAAAAAAAAAATTCAATTTCATTTTTCCTTTCTTTCAGAAACTGTTCATATAAATTAACTGAATTTATTTTGGGAATATCTCTTTATATATGATTCTAATTTTAAAATTGTGCTTTTTCCCGAAAACATACCTGAACTGTATTATTACATACTTTATGATATTCTCATAAAGTATTTTTTTATAAAAGCAAACTCAATAACTGAGGAGGAAAGCATATCCATATAGTACTATTTCCTTAGTGCTTACTTAGCTCATCAGTGGATTTTTCCTAATTTCTGAATACAAATCCAATATTCTTATGTTCAAAATTCAACTAATCAATCGAGAATTGAAGTTGAATACCGAACATAAAACCAAAAATCTATAAACAAAAACATAACAATCCATGAGTTTACTTTTTTTTATTACACATACATATTTCTATTTTTATAAAAATAATAAATTTTGAAATAAAACTGACTTTAGCTCGTTTCAATTTGCCGTTCTATTCAGCAACATTTTCATTACGTTTATCGATAAAAGTGCACATTCGTTAAAAAAATTCAAACGCGTACAGTCCATATTATAGTCCCACTATAATTTATAACTAATATTCCGTTTGTTTGAATTTTTTAACAAAAATTTTAGGACATTTTTTCGTTTGTACACAAGTATTTAAAAAATATTTCAATTTGATATCAATTAGTCTCTGACGATACAGCGCGATGTTAACAAACTGTTAATGAAATATCGAAAATAATATAATTTTGAAAGAATCAAGCAAAATCAAGAAAATTGTACATTGTGCATGACAATACATCATGGTAAAATTAATATTGTTGCTGTTCTTTTTGATAAAAATGATGATGGCTTGCTTTTTTCTTGTTACTGAACTTTTTTATTTATGTATGTATAGTACATGTCAGTGTTTTTTGCTTTTAGTCATAGATTTTTACAACATCTGAAAATTTCTTACACAAAAATTAGTTGAAAACAGGAATAAAGAATATTGTAAAAAGTATTGATGCTGTATATTCCCCATGCAAATTAAATGGCTGACACAAATACATAAACGTATGTATGTATTTACATAAGTACGTATGGATGGATGTACCTGTTGTATTATGCATAATTTTCGGTAACGTACATACAATGAGAAAACGTCCTACTACGAGCAAGAATAACAACAACAACAATTAATATCAACATCGTTATGCACGGCAAGAGCATCGTCACAGCATTTCATAAATTCCCATGCCCAACAATATGTATATGTATTGTTTTTATTTAAAGGTTGGTGCAGGAGGGATTCTTTTTCAACTTGTTTTTTAAACCTAATTTTCTCATCCATTGATGCTTGCAATTGTGGCAGTTTTCTCTACGATCGTCTCTCGAGTTGAACTCCATAACTTTAAGAGCAGTGCTGCTTCCTAACTATACATTTGTATCCAAATGTCATAAATCCTTAAAGATAATAATATGCACCTTGCTTTTTGGAACTTGTTGTTATTATTATTATTTTTTTAGCCACATCTCTTTTTGCATTTGCAACACACGTTCAGCAACTTAAATTTAAATTGTGTTTCGTGGTTTTCATTCTTGAACTTTTTTCTTCCTTGACTTGCAATGATTGTTGTCGTAGTAGAAAATTTTTGCGGTGTACAAAAAAATAAAATTCGTTATTTATAATTTAAGATCAAATTGAATGGAGGGTTGTGTGTAATAAAATGATTTTTCGTTATTCTTATTATAGGAATCAATTTAATAAATAAATTTACTTGGTTACAAAAGCATATCAAATAATTATATCAGTGCTAGAATTAACGATACCTTTTGGCACAACTTTATGTAAGGATGTGGCAGTTCCCTGTACTCCTCTAGATATCGAATTGCATCGAGGGGAACTTTTGGCAAACAACTTAAGTGAAATTTAAAAATTTTTCAGGAGAGCGAAAAAACAATTTAATAAATCGTTTTTGTTTCGTCTTTTTTACGTTATTATTTGCCTTTTAAAAAAATTTATAAAATTAGTATAACTAAACAAAGTTTTCTGTAATTTTACTTTCTGCTAAAATCTCTATTAACAACAAGCTTATAAATTAGATCGATAACAAGTCCAGATAAGTTGATTAAATTTTGCGTGATATCTTAGAAAGTAAAATTCATAGAAAAGCGTTTTGTAGAGATTCTCTACGATTAAAATACTAAGAAGTTTAATTATCTCGACTTATGATCTTTTGTCAAAAATCCACAGTATTTTTCGACGAAAATATAAGAAAATTTTTACATTTAAATTTTTAAAATTTGTAAAATTCACTGTTTAGCAACGAAAATTGAAAGTTATTCATCAACATTGCACTAACGAACGATGATCATGACGTACACTTTGAATTTTAAAAATGTTTGCAGTTCATCGAAAATCTCTGCAAGATACATGAATAAATTACAATAACCTTTAAGACAGAAATGTGTCTAACACCTCGTTTATACGCATGTCTTATTTGCAAATACTTAACGCGCTGTTGATACACAGAGAGCTTTCAGAAATATGCAGCAAAAATATAGTCATATGGAAACACTGATAGTGAAAATATACTATAGTAGGTGTGTTCGTTTACTTTTCTGGTAAAGTTCGGTAAAATGAGAGTAAGCTATAATTTATCTCAATAAGAGACCAAAATGTACAAAAGTAAGAAAACGAAAAAACCCGTAAAATTTACCACAAAATAGGTCTGTTCCACGTGCATAACAAAAACATTTGCATCGTTGGCAACGGCTGTAAAATGTGGACAAAAATAAATTGAAAAAAAAAAGTAAAAGCCATTTTTTATTAAATAAAGTGATAAATATGCACAAATATATGTACTTACAACTTCAAGTTTATTTCAAAAATCTTCTTTCTTAATAAATTTTAATTAAATAAAAACTTTTGCTGTTTCTTTGCAAATTTTCTCATTAATTACTTAGTTTCATATGTAAATAAAAAACAGCCGATAATTTAATTCTAGACCGAACTTACCCAAAGAAAAAGTTCGTGCAACTTTGTACAGAAAATTAAAAATTTTACTTTCTAATTTTATCTCAAAATTGTAAAAAAATTGTTATCTGGAATGTTTTTGGGTAAATTTAGAGCATTCCATCTTACACGTAGTTCACTTAAAGATAAGCATTTCTCGCAATTGAACTGATCTAGATTCTGAAAATATATAGTCAAATTCATGCGCCATATAACTTCCAATTTATATAGTAGCGGTCTAATATATATTATAACTATTATTTTTTTCATAAACATTATTTCTAGCTTATTTGTTACCTACATATTTAATTATTCTTATGTTACACTTGTAGTCCACCAACTATATATGGCCCCATGGGCTCGGATGGTTATTTTTATAAATAAATAAAATAGAATATCTCTTTTTATTGATTCTAATTTTTAAATTGTGCTTTTCCCGAGAAAAATATGTGAAATGTATTATTACATACTTTATGCTATTCTCATAAAGTATTTTCTTCTAAAAGCAAACTCAACAACTGAGGAGGAAAATTGGGAAAAGTTCACTGGTGAGCTAAGTAAGTATTAGCGAAATAGTACTATATGGATATGCTTTCCTCCTCAATTTTTGAGTTTGCTTTTATATAAAAAAATACTTTATGAGAATAGCATAAAGTATGTAATAATACATTTACATATTTTTTCGGGAAAAATCACAATTTTAAAATTAGAATCATATAGTATAAGTAAAAAAAATTTATGCAAGTTCGGGCAATATACATATGAAAATATGAGGCAAAATATATATGACCATGCACAATTACAAATCTGAACACATGCATACATCCATAAAAACACAATAATATTGCTTATACATGTTATTTAAAGAAACCTCAAATAATTTTTAACTAAATCATGAAATAAAATTAACTATTATTTGTTAATTGCATTTTTGGGAAACTTTTAATTTTACTTCTGTAATTTTGCTTTGTTATTTTCAATGTTTATTATAAACCAGCTGATTGCTTGTTCTTCACGCCCAAACTACCCCGAAGAAAAAGTACGGGAGTTCTCGTGCGTGAAGAACAAGAATATTACTCTCTCAAAATCTCTCTCATTTACCCAACTTTTACGTAAGAAAACGCTTGTTGGCAAGATTGGGCGCCCGCGGGCTCCCAATTTAAAGTAAACGGCCACACCTAGTAGTGGGATCACACATTTTATTTGCAAATATGTACTTATTTTCAAATTGTTTTCGGCACTTTTAAAGTTACAATAACAAAGCTAGATGGCAACGCTTTCCATGTTCATTTGCAAATGAAAAGTGCATATAAACGGGATACATATTTATTTAGGCAAAAGGTTGTCAGTTTTATAAATGAGAGATCTTAAATTTACTGCCTTCTTTAGATTTTAAATGAAACTATTTATATTTATTGAGAGGGATGCTGCTGGCTGCATAGTTGGCGTGTTAACTCTGCAACCAGAGGATCCACGGTTCATACAAAAAATATTTTTGTTCAATTGTGTCTGCGCTAATAGCATATGTCTAGACGGATGATGAACTAGTTATAAACAAAATTTGCAGAATCACATTTCAATCGTTTATTGCAATAAAATTGAGCAAATTTAGCTTTGGCTGAAGACATAATGCCAAAATAATAGTGCTTATTTTTAAGCTAACAGAAAAGTGGGGAAATGTACAAAATACACAAAGAGTGGTGATGATGAATTTTGGAGGCTTCCGAAAACGCGTTTTGTTTAACCTGTGTAAGTTGGTAGTGATGAAGTTGTTTTTTCCCTTGTTCCCTTGGAATGCCGTCTCATGTCTAATTCTTTCTGACTAAAAACTGTACGAACTTTAGTCAGGGGCTAAATAGAGTATTCGATTGGAATCGAAATTTCCAAAAAAATTTTATTAAAATGTTAAGAATTGCATTCGATATCGAACGCCATAATGTTGGCCCGGCAGAGAATTTAATAACAAATCAAAAATAGACTCTTTGTTATTTCATTCTTTATATATGTATGTACGTATCTAAGTATGTATTTGCAAATTTGTTTACCATTTTAACACTCCATTTTACTTTTATTTGTAATTACCATATATTTTCCATGACTACACTTAACACTTCATAGTCCCAATTAGTCAAACACAGTATAAAATATTACTGTACGTTTAAAAAATTTATATTTTTTTAATCTGCTTCCAGCACACATTTATGTTATAATATTTCTATTATTCAACGCTAATTACCAAGCTATCGCTTGTGCATAAGATCGTCATGACGGTCATGATCTTCATGATCACCACTATATTTCCAACAGTTTATTTCCTACATTTTTTATTACCAACATAAACAGCATCAACACATCAACACTATTGCCTGCCATAATTTCTAAGCTTTCGTCTCTCAAACTTGTGTCTTACGTACACAGAAACAATATCTCTTAATATTTCCAATTGCGCAATAAAAATTTGATTTTAAAAATTTTCATAAATACGAGTAATTTACCTATTCATGTCATTAGGAAAAAAAATATTTGGCATTTTTGTACATTTCGAGTAGCTACGTGCCTGAACGATATTCGG
This sequence comes from Dexiosoma caninum, assembly GCA_963924685.1. Classification (NCBI taxonomy): domain Eukaryota; kingdom Metazoa; phylum Arthropoda; class Insecta; order Diptera; family Tachinidae; genus Dexiosoma; species Dexiosoma caninum. The sequence continues at coordinate 95,662,109 of OZ004727.1, read as the reverse complement.
ATAAAGTAACGAAAGCGTGTAGTTTACTTATTTCAATCCATTTATTATTTAAACAACTATTGTATGTAAGTACATATATAGTGAAGAAAACTTTTTCACCGTGTACATCAATACAAATGCAGCAAATTAAGGTAGAAATTATTAACCTCATTGCAGCTCATTAAAGTTAATATAATTATTCAGATACTTTTTAATTTTTGTGTATTTCTTCACGATATTTAAAAAAATTTTAGAACAAATATTGTATTTTTTTTAAGAGTGCGTTTCGTTGATTCAAATTAATTCAATAATTTACCAGTATCATTGAAAAATAGTTTTACAGTATCAACATTTAAAGAAACATTTTCGGGTATTGCATCGAAATTTTAAAATTTTTATTTTTTGCAAGAAATCTACTAACAACATTAATATCTATCTGCTTTAAAACTTTCATCTTATTCGATTTACTCTTTCATATCTAAAAACCATAATGTATTTGGATATTCAAATCCGCTTAAAATGTAACGACAAATAGTTTTTGGTCTCTACTGCAAATATTGTGTCAATACCCTCTTGTTTTTTTATATCTTGGACCAGCACTCAGGAGATGACGCCTGCATATGCGATGCATTGCGCTGGAACTAGAGGAAAGGGATAGTAGGAGAAATGACAGGAGGTGATGCTTCACTATCTAACAACCCTGCTTTAGCAGTGTTGCAGCTCCTCTGATGTCAAGACAACGCATTAAATTTTGAAGCTGTGTTTTAGTAGCCTTTTTCAGAATTATTTTGGTTCGCTGGTGCTACACAATACCGACGAAGGAGGGAGCTCTGATGTGCCTGTGGATTGGTATCAGCTGACGCCGGTACTGTTTAGTGACCAGTGACTATGCCACCGAGACCTTTGGACAACAACTGGTGCAAAGACACAATAAAGCATGTAAAAAAAAACGCGAAGTGTTTTAATGACTTAGTTTAAAACTGGGATCGAACCTTTAGTTTAGTAGTCTACGTGCTGACTACTTCAGCTGTCGCCAGCCTTTGTCTATTATTAATAAGAAATGTACAATTATTAAGTGTTATTAACGGGGGTTTCACACTATAATGCTTTGTATTGAGACGTGTCAGAAATTCAAGTCAGACTCCAGCGTTTTTATAAACTTTTCTAAACGATGAGACTTTACAATTTATAATAGTTTTAATGTTGCAAAAGTAATTAAAGGAGATAACAAAATTGCAAAAAAATTATTTACTGCTCAACCGGTTTTGTTCTTTATACTTATACTTTTCATTTTATTTAAAGTGTGATAGTGTAAAAGCAAACTGTGATATTAGATTTTTTGATAGTCGGACCAAATCTCATCAGAGTTCTTTCACAAAGTCTTATTACCTTATTACTATTATCGAATAATGTTTTTCGGCTCAAACTGATGGAATTCTTCTTGTTACTAGTGGAATCTTTTGCTTTTGTATACGAGTATACATATACAGTAAAATTAATTTCTATTTGGCCGGCTTCGGAGCCTTCAAATGGAATGAAGTTGATCCTAATTAAATTTTCGTTTAATTAATTTTTAAATTCTATTTTTAGTAATTTATGCATAATATAGATTTATTATAAATAAATAAATTTACAATTCGCAATTTTACACATACAATATGAATTTTAATATCAGATATTTCAATGATACTATGAACTATCGTGAGGAGAATATCTTAATATTTATAATAATTGTGCCCTCATAAAATGAAATTCCGCATAAATCAATAATGAAATAAACGTCTATAAAAAGAAACATTTGAGATGTCCATTGCACATAGAAGCCATAACATACGTTGTGCACATTTAGACTGCAAACAAAAAACTTTTAAAAACAATTTATGCATGCAGAGAGAGAGAGAGAGAAAAAATTCAAAATAATCTGCATATCATCATTATCATCTTCACCACCTTCAACAGCAGCACAGCTCTTCAATTCTTACCAATTGAATGTAAAAGGAAATATTGAATGAATGAATTGCTATTACTATTTGATGTCCTGCTGAGATAAATAAATTAACATGTTGACCAAAATCTAAATCGATTTTTGCTGCTGATTTCCATTTCATACAAATAAAATTTTAAGTTCGACTCAATTGCTAAATGCAATATTCTCTTCATTTGCATACTTATGCGCATACATAGGATTACACTACGCATTAAATAATATGAAACCCGAATGATATAGTAGACATTAGGCAACTGCAAGAGACCATTCACTACTCTTACCAACAATAAATTCAGCTTGATACTGTGATTGTGTTTACTACACAGCACACACAATATCAAAAAATTTAATAACACAACTGAATCAATCGTATAAAAAATGAGTCATTCACAGCACAGCAGTGATAATATACAGTAGCACAACAAAATAAAATCAACTGAGTTGATGTTTTTATTTTACGTTTGCAACAGAGCAAAGGCAATTTGTTAAGTTAGATGTGATGTCGATTTGTTTTCTTTTTAAATTAAATATGGCAAAATTTTTTTTAAATATTTTTAGTTATTTAACAGGAGTCAGAATGAATTACTGCGACTTAAGAAAATCCCACAAGAGACAGTCTAACAGTTTCAAATCGCATGATTTTGGTAGTCAATTACGGACCGATGACGCCGCCAGCCCAAATTCACACCAAACAGTGACTTTTTCGGGATGCATTGAACGCTCTTTGATCTAATTGGTATCGTTCCAAATTCGGCAATTTTGTTTGTTCGCATACCCATTCATCGCTGATGATGATTTGATAAAACAATTTTATTATTTGTACGTGTTGCTGAACCCTAATTTGATAGATGTAGCTTCCACAAGATGGCCGTTATCAACTGGCAAAGTTCGGCAAAGTCCCTGTTGGATGGCCCTCTACATATAAGAAGTTATATAGATTGAAATGCTCTACATACGTACATATGTACTCAAATGAGTAGTTAATGTCAAAAGTTTTCAAAAGGTTCCCTTATTTTGAGAAAAACGTACGTTTTTTTGTACAGTATTAATTATCATTTTTATTGCCCAATTCACTCAGATTCATTACTTTGTTTTTCAAACATGTTTAGTATTTCTTCGAGTACAGCTACGTAATATTTTATAATATAATAATGAAATAAAATCTTCCGCGTTCTGCTCTGTTCTGGAAATTGTTCTTTTTACCGTTCTTAATGGGAGAGTAGGAAAAATTTTATATTTCTTTACAGCATTTTAAGGAAAACATTTCATGCCGTTTGGCATAAGCATGTCTGCAAGGGGAGTTTGCTGCTTTTTCTTCCAAAACCGCTTACGTATGGCGTAATATTTAAGGGCGTTTCAGACTATAGGACAAGTCTTACGACATTCGCAAGACTTTATGACGAAGAAATCTAATGAGTTTTGGTGCGACTGTCTAAAATTGTAAAGTGATTTTACATTTTGCTTTCACACTATCACACTTCAAATAAAATGAAAAGTATAATAAGAAAGAACAAAAGCGGTTGAGATCTCCATCATCTTCACTTGAACATTCATCATGGCCGAAGTGAATCCATTCTTCAAAATTAATGAAAATGAAAACTAATCAGTTCACTAATGTCTTTACTGCGGTTTTTATGTACTGGATCATTTGTAATTAGTTGCTAATAGCTGAATATACGAGTAGATTGTTGCGATACTGGTATCGCGTGTATCTTATTATTAACGCATATAAAACGAGACAAATATTTTCTTTTAATCATGTAAACAAACATAATTGCCAAAATTTTTCATATTTTCGTTGATGCAGGTTCACGTGAATAGACCGACGATCATTGATGGACTCACCCCAATCACGGAAGAGGTACCCACATCTGCTGCATATTAACATCGCAAAATGCAACTGTTTTTTCTCAAACAGTCAGTCAACTCCTTGCGTTTGCTGCTTTTCTTTAAAGATAACAATCTACGAGAAGGTGGTATTTTCTTGAGCGAACGCACATAACTGTGTAATTAGCAAATACGAAATTACAGTATTAGCGATTTTTTTCGCTGTACAGTTGTAAGAGGTTGTCTTTTGTTTTGGCTCTGGAAGTTTTTATTTGTATTTGCTTTTAGCTTAACTAATTACTAATTTGTTATTGTTACAACGTACGTAAGTAGATGCATTCATTCTCAGTCAGGTGGTTTTGTGTCATTATACGTACAAACATGCATACATACGTATGAATAGAACGATTTACTTGTGTATTGTACTTACGAATATCAATGTATTATTTTTATTACTGGCACAAGCATGTCGATAGCGAGAGCGGCGAAATTTCACATCGTAATAAGAATTTCTAATCGATATCAATAATAATGAATTAAGACCAACTTCGCTTCAAAATGAGTTTTATCAATAGCCAATGATTTTGAAGATCGTGGCAGTAAAATTTCTAGTGTTATTTTTCTTCCCACACCAGCTTGAACATTACTTCTTTATAATAGTTTTTATAACGAAATTTGTATTTAAATTTTTTTCATAAAGTTTATTTCATAATGAGTGGCTTCCTTATATGAAAAGTAGTAACAGCAGTGCACAAAAATTATTTTCTTGCAGATTGAATATTTGACTTAAGATTGTGCCTGTGGTCAGTCACTAAGTTAAAACTTTAATTAGCTCTGCTATTAGCCTGGAGTTTGCACATTTGCACTTTTGAAATCATTTGTTTTTTTCCGCAGGTATATCTTTGATAAGATTGAATTTATTTGATTTGTTAAATAACTAAAATTTTAAGAAAGATATTGCGCTGCAACTTTTCGTTTTATTATTTTGCGCAAAAGGCAAATAAAGAAAAATTTTTGAAAAAATTAGTTTCATTTTGAAAATCTTGTCCGAGGTGCCATATATTAATTGAAGCATGAGGGCATTGCTGCTTAGAATGTCAGACTTAAAATTAATTTAAAACAACTGGAATACTGGAATACCAAAAGAAGGTTCTTGAAAATATAAAAGAAGTCCTACCATTTGATACAATAAAAGTCTAATGAAATTATTTTGTATTTGCTAATAATATAACAAGCCGCCAATGATATTTAATAACTGATTTTAGTTTGCTTAATAAAAATTCCAATTGTATATACTTATTGAGCTCTGTTAAGTATCACTTTAAATGTATTCCGCTTATTAGGTGACAAAAAGATAATAAATTTCTTTTTGCAATATGTATTATGATGAAGGAAAGTCGGCAGCAAGTTAAACACATTTCATCTACCACAATTGCTTTGAATGGAAAAAATTCATTTAAATACCATTATTTATACTACACTCTTCCATTAGAGCAATTAAAACAAAAAAGGTGGAATAAAAAAAAATATTTCAACACTTCATTATAAATTTACGTTAGAAAACGCAATATGCTTTAATTGTAAATAAAAGTGCCGCTGAGCAGTATTGGCCCCTAATACATACTGTATGTATGTATGTATGTACATGCCTATATACGGAATAGTGCAAGTATTTGCTCACGAGTGAAATTATTAATAATTAGAAAAAGTAATTATAATAAAAATTGCTTTCGTACTGGAAGACGTGAGAGCAAAATTGCGTAAATGAAATTTACGGTTTTATAAACAATTTCATGCGTTTTGTAAAATTGTTCGAGATCCATGCACACACTCAGTACTTAAAATGCAAATGCTACATGAAAAACTAATTAAATCAACCATTGCTGCATAAACTAACGATTTTTTTTGTATGTGTGGACTCGATAAATACTTATGATTTTCTTTCAATTAAAATAAATTTTATTTGTTTATAGACACACAACTTGTAGTATTTGTTTTCAGCACCTGTGTCAAACTCTTAAAATTTTCGGTGATGTGCAAAGAAAAATTTTCAAATATCCTCGATGTTATTGTCACTGTTTGCTACCTGGTTTATATGTACATTTCATTTGGTGCTAATACCACACACGTCAGTAGACCTTTAACCAAATCGTTGAAGAAAGCTACAAAATTTCATATGTTTAATCAAGAACTCCCAAAAAATCTTTGAGAATTACAAAGTATAAAAAAAAAGAGTTTTTGCCTGAAACTTTTGATGTGCTAGAAACAAATTCAAGACAGCTGGTTACCGACTACAACCTGTCAAAAACAGAATACATGTGTGTGTATATAAGAATGATTATTTTGGGGACAACATGGATACATGGCTACACGAACACTGTTGTAGCTGTAGCGGACTTGATTGTATTTCATGCTTGACGCATTATACAACAATCCTTAGAGCAAGGAATTCCAGTTGACAAGCAAATATTGGTAAATTGTGCCTATAAATTGTTTTCTTTTCCATATGGATTAAAATTGGCAACTGAAAAGCGCCTCAAAACAAATCACACTATATTTGTAGATTTGCGTATTTGCGCCTTGTTGTGCAACTAATTAGCGTGCGTTTAGTCCATAAAAAAGCAGATGAAATTCTTGAAAACTATGTTGGCGTTTACTGCAACAACAAAATATATTTAATTTATTGCATTGCATTTCTATTTCTTTTATTTTCATTTTTTGATCGTTATTTTCTTCATTGTTTAACATATACGAGTATATTGCGTTAGGAATAATTTCGAAACAGTTTTCGTCGGTGTTTTGCATTTAATTTGTGCTTTGAATACAACTGTTATTTTTTATTGCACTCTACAATCGCAGTGGTAGACTACGCGTAATACTCTTTTAGAAAATTATTTGAAATCTTTTCACTAAGATATTTCATGTCGAGAGTTATGACTCTGGGCTATGCCCAGAGTATGGCAATTGAAATGTTATTTGTTCTAAAGTTTTCAATAAAAGTTACATAATCAATATTCGATAACTTGTCGGCACATTGTTTTCCATCACACAAAGAACGTGGAATAGAAATTTATTTTATGAATGGAGAATATACACACATACATGTCCATGCATACCCAGCACGGACATCAAGGAAGAACTTCCAAAGAAGTGAAGAAGATACTAATATTGTGATCTGAAAGTAGTGAAAATGTTAATGTATTGCAATGAATTTTTTATACGCTTGTGCTTGCGGAACGTTCTCTTTTTTGGCGCCCATTAAGTGAATTGGAAGCAGTGTTCAATGTGTTAAAATTCTGAAGAAGCTTCCTTTAGCGAGTTTCTTTGCTGCCGTTGAAGTATGACATAGTGATTAGTTTTTAATTAAATTCAGAAGCCCGTAACTCGGAGTATGTGGGTCATCACAAATTTTTTATTGTCTTTTTTCTTATTTTCCTTATTTTTTCCTCTTATTTTTCTATGGTTTGAAACTCGATTTAAACTCTTCTTTAAAATAAAATGATTGTTAATCTTTTCTCCGTTGACCCTCAGAATTTAGTAATATGTGCAAACTGTTCACATGTTGATAATTTAGAGGCTTGGTGAATAGTCATTCGCAAGACTGACTTTCATTTTGTTTTTGCTGCGTGCGTATGTCGCGAGAATAAATTTCTGCAATTATGGATTACTTGGTGGCAAGTGAATTATTTTCCTTTTCTATTCTTGTAGGAAAAACTTCATTTAAGTTTTTAGAAGAGCAAAAGACTTCTCTATTTGTATTCCTATACCGGAACATTTATATTCATAATCGAAGGAAATGGAAATGTGTGAAACCAATAGCTGCCCTTTTCTTCTCTAAAAGCAGATAAAGTCGTCACAGTTATCTTTATTTGAAAACGTTGCTAAATGATATGAAATGCAGATGGAGTGTGCACTTTTACTTGTGTACTCGCATGTGTATTTTTGTATTATTTAATCTTGCGTATCCATCCACTGTACGATTTCGATTTAAGTTATTTCTTAGGAATTTTTTAAAGTTGTTGTTGATGTTGCTTTTCGCTTATTTTCATTTCATTTTGCTTTTAATTGTATGTTAATTTCAAATTAATTGCATTTTACTTTTGCGTATTTATGAGTTTTTTGAAACTATTAATGCAAATTACCATAGTAAAGTTTATTTGAATCAAAAGAAAAAGAAAACGGAAAAAGTAAGTATTTTTATATAGAATGTTATATTAATGTATGTTTTCGTAAATTGAAAACTCATTCAGTTGGCGAAGAGAAGGGCTTGTATTGCATGTTTCACGCAATTACTTGATTTTACAGTAATTTAAGGTTCCATAGGCCCGTACACCACTTTAGATTAAATTGTGTTAATTACACATATTAGTTCCTTTTTAATGGTATATGACTACCGTTACTAAAACCTTTTTACACACACCAAAAGTTTAAATACTTAAAAAAATATTTGGCAATACTGTGTGTGCAATTATTTTTATTTAATTAATATTGAATATTAATTATTTAATTAATTGCATTATTTTAATATTTTTTCAACTATTACAAGTTTTATTCAGAATCCGATAGTTGAAGTGCAGTCAATTGTAATAAGTCGGTATTTGCTTGGTTATATGCCGATATTTAGTCTCTATTTATTCATTTCGTTCAATTATTTAATTCCGTTTCTGAATGAATAATATTCATCTGTCATGAGGTGAGTGCTGAAGCTATTTGCAAGAATTTTGTACACAAGATAAGGACGATGCATTATTAATTCAAAAAGGGTATTTTTTGGATTCTACTTAAAATTTTTAATATAAAACTTTTTCGCGTTAAAAATCTTATAAAAAAGTGTAAAAAAAACCCAGAAATGCATATTATATGGTTTTTTTCTGTCACAAACATTTATATAAATATAATATGTATTTTGGGATCGGGTATGAATGCAATTTAATGGTTCATGTACAAAATTGCTCCATCATTTGTACGTTAAATTTGTATGAAACAAGTATTATTTTAATTTCCGCGTGTTCAAATTAATTTTAAATTTTCCTCTGTAAATTTATTGAAATAAAGAACTTTAAATCTTTTCAATGCTTCGAAAAACTAGAAGAACAGGTCATCTTCGTTTTCGGTTGCAAGAGTACAATTACATTTTTCATTTGTTTGTTTCACTAGAAATAAATAATTAATATTACTTGCCATTGCGTATTTTTACTTAAAACCATTTTCTAGAGTTGGGCTTGTGAGCTAATTCGAATTAACGCAGTTTTCACATCAGACCTACAGAATGAACTGTGCCGGTCTTTAATTTCAGTGTCTTGTTATTCATTCAATTATTGCGACACTAAATTTCTCAAGCTCATTTAGTCTTAAATATAAACACGACCAAATGTGCCACTGTGCTGATGGCAATAATACATGTCAAAATCACACAAAGTGATCAAAGTGTCTTTATCATTTTTTAATTTGTTGAAATTACATATGTAAACGTCGGGAGAATCAATCATTCAAATGAACTGGCTCGTCAACTGTATGTGAGATTGGAAAGGAAAATTCTCTGTTCCAGGGTATATTTTCCTCTGAATGTTTCACGTTAAAATGAAACAAATTTTTCAGAAAATGTCCTAAATTTATTGCTGTTGCATTTGACAGAAACCTTATTTTCTCTGATTTTGAATTAACAAAAATTAAACAAAAACATACGAATCAAATAGCTACTGTTTAGCCAAAGGCAGCAAATGAAAGAGAAATGCTTTTTTTATTGAAAATTATTGGCATAAATACAAGGTCTACATCAAAGACGTCCAAAAATAATAAGAAACAAAAAAAAAATACGCTCATTTTGAAAATATTTAAAAACAATTCCTTTGTCAAAGCCGCATTCAATAAAACAAATACAAAAAGAAACCAGATTGCACTTGATGCCTTAAAAAAAACTTGTGTGACTACCTGGACATTTATGGGCAACAATCGAATGAAGGAGAAGAAAAGTCTTAACAAAGTCAAACAGACAATAACAAAATCTGCACGCAAATTAAGGAAAGAATCACTTGGGTCATCTTGGCGGTATTTTGTACACAAGATAAATAACGGTGTTTGTGCGGAGAGAAGAGAACTACAGTACATTTGGAATTGTAATAAGGACGAAGCGTTCCTTATATCAAAATAAAACTTATTACTTTATTTTTTTCTGATAAATTTTCTTGACACATTTCAAAATAAAATTTTGTTGCTTTACAATGTCCGTGATTTGAATTACAGAATTAAGGAAAAACTAAGTCGTAAGATGTAGAATATTTATAAAGTCAGTGAACAGTAGTAGTTTTTCTCCATAAGAAATTTCAAAAAGTACCAGTCATGAACGGATATGCAAAATGAATTTGGCTCTAAGATGCGGAAGCAGCACTGCATGGCCAATTATTCTGATGGCGAACGTGAAGAATTGTATTCAAAGTGACTTTTACAATTTCTTTTCATGGCGTGGTAACAACATTATGGAGTCCAATCTCAAAAAGTATAAATGCATACGCTTTCTGTGAAATAATGTTACTGCGCTTAATTGCTATTAGGAGGTCATTATTGGCAGTTAGTAAATTTTTTCTCTGCTTCTTAGAATTTTAGTGGATTTGGAAATGAACTTTATTACCCACATCAGTTAAAGTGGAATCAACAAAAGTATATTTACATACATGTTATGCATATCTATATGTACATTTATACATATATTTTTTGCTTTCTGAAGTTAAGTTAAGTCCAGAAAAATTAATGCGTTTCGAAACACGATTTGACAAGAAATTATTTATCGAAAATTTACAGATATTTGTCAAACGTGCGGCATCCGATACATTTTTAATTCTGTAGAAATCGGCGAATATATGAAATAAATTTTACGAAGATTTTTTCGAAATTTTCCGTCTAAAATTGATATACAGTAGACTCTTGATCATTTGAAAATCGTTAATTTGAATCCCACGATAATTTGAATGTTTACCATCTTCCTTGAAAAACATTCAATAAATTGAAAAATACTAAAATAATTCGAAATTATTAGAATGACATCTTTTTTCTCTTGGACCAGCACTAGAGGAATTGAGAATATTGAGAGAGATGAGAGGTGGTGAAGCTGCATTATCTTACAACTCTGCTTTTGCACTTTTTTATTTATAGCGCCTCTGCTGTTGAAGAGACTTTTGAATTTTGAGCTTTGTGTTAGTATCCGCTTTTAGTAATTATTTTACTTCGCCCGAAGAAGGGCGTTCTGATGTGCCTGTGGATTAGTATCATCTGAAGCCGGTACTGCTCAGTGACCAATTACTATGCCTTCGCCACAAGAACCTTCCGAAGACAAGTGACACAAAGCAACAGACAGTAATGCAGATCAGAAAAGGGGAATCGCTGTCAGCGAAATGTTTTTATGACTTGGTCCGAAACTGGTCTCGCCCCCGTCCATTATTTGAATTATTTTATTGTGTGTTTTATTGAAAATATAAAATAAAAATACTGCAATCATAAATTATAATTTCTGTTCAATACTCTAACACATGAATATAATCTTTTTCGCCGACGTCCTATTATTTAAAGTTCGACTTTTTTACACTGTATAATTTGTTTTGTTTGCAATCAAGCTCTTATTAATATGAACTCCCGATTATTTAAACTTTTTCTCTTGTACATTGAATTTCGAATTATCGAGAGTCGACTATATTTCATATTTTACACATATGTATAAATACATACATACATACATACATGTGATATATTTAAACCCCTGTTTTCGACATCCAAATTTTTTTTTTATTTTTTATCAGCGACCAGCACTCAGGAGATGACTCCTACACATGCGAAGCATTTTGTGCTGGAACTATAGGAAAGGGTTAGTAGGAGAAACAACAGGAGGTGAAGCTTAATTAATTATTTTACAGCTCTGCTTTTGCACGTTCGTTGTTTATACTCGTAGCAGTGCTGAAGCTTCGGTTTAGTAGCCATTTTTATTATTATTTTACTTTGCCGGTGCTACACAATACCGACGAAGGAGGGCGTTCTGATGTGATTGCGGATTGCTATCAGCTAAAACCTTCCGACAACAACTGACACACCAATGCACATCAGAAAAATGTGAGATGTTTTTTTATAATTTTAGTCTGAAACTGGGGTTGAACCCAGGTCTGTTTTTGTTTTTGTAGTCAACGTGCAGACTACCATCCATCGTGCCATCGCCACCCTCACGTTTGACATGAGCAAAAATGTTATACGAAACATGTAGTAGCTCCCTCTGTTATGTAAATGAAAATATTTATTACTTAATTTATTTAATTTGACAGTACAAAACTAATTGTGCAACTGCAAAGATTTTCTTCACAGATAAGGAGAATCAGAGAAGACATTTGGTTTGATTTGGCACTGCTCGGTTAAAAAAGAACACAAAATAAAACAAAGACAAAGAAAACTAAAGTGAATATTTACATTAAATATGGATTACGTTACACAGTTCATGTACAACATTTTTAGCGCTGTGCAACATACAAATGCAAATTTAAAAGAAATTTTTATGTAAAGTGATTGTCTGTCTACCTGTTCGTTTTAGCCATGGCTTTTACCTACATTGCACATATGTATGTCAGAATGTACACAGAGATACACTTTTCAAAATTTTCATATTCTATTTCATCGTGGAATTAGTTTAAATCCATTGGATGATGGTTGTTACAATGTGCTGTTGGAATATTTGTATGAATGCCTGAATATATTCTACGAGTATTTATAAATGTTTGTATTTAAACATGTTACACACGATAAATTTCATAAAACATGTTAAAACTTTTGTATATGGAAAACTGCCATTAGTGGTTGACTGGTTTGGTTGGATGGCAGTAGGCAAGTTGCTTGTTACATATTCAACGGTTTAGTACTGCAATAGTAGACACCCGAATTACTATAAAAAATTGTTCCACAGGTTAATATAGAGAGAGCGCATTAAATGAATTAATTCGCTAATTGTATAGATTAGAAAAATCTGTAGAGAAAAAGGTTAATTTGTTATATTTTGCAGTTTTATTAAAAACTTAATAATTTCTTTAATAATTACTATAGCAAAACTAATATTACATTCTTTGTCGACCTGCTTTAGACTTACCACAACGACAGTTTATGGTTATTTGCTTACAAACGAGGTATGTAATTGTTTAAGAAAAAATAAAATATACCTACGAGTTGTGTACTCGTAATAAATCAAAATGGTATTGTATGCGGAATATGGTTGAATAAAACGAGAATTCAAATAGAAAAAAGAAAGAAAACTTGGACGACTGTCATAGGACTTCATGCATTTGATGGCACACAAACAAATTAAATGCTATAAATTAGCAGTCGGCCAACTTAAACGTATTAGGCGATTTCAAGATACCGTGTGTTCTGATAATTCTTCCAATAGAGAAAATTAGTGATGGCATTAAGAAAAGGAAAAACGTATGACTTTTAATAGCAATAAGAAAAAAACGGCTATAAGTTTATATATTTAGGGCATGAACTCCAAAGGAATTTAACTTCAAAAGTAAAAATGCAAATTAAATACATAATTTATTCATTCATCTACTAAAATTTTCTTAATTCATAAAAATTCAATGGCTAAAGTTTCGAATTCATGCAATTTGTTGTTTCGCTATTTCTCTGGACCGTGTGTATCAAGTACCTGCAAGAGTCAATTCACAACTATGTATTTACAACAATAAATTTAGCTTAATTCTGTGATTACTACACAACACACACAATATCAAAAAATTTAACAACATAACTGAATCAATTATATAAAAAATGAGTAATTTACTTAAATATGCATTCATCATTCGCTGTCTTTGTGTCAGTTGTAGTCGCAAGGTTTCAGTTGGTCACTGAACAGTACCAGCCTCAGCTGATAGCAATCCACAGGCACATCAGAATGCCGTACTTCGTCGGTATTGTATAGGTCATTTCCTGGGTGCTGGTCTGAGATAAAAAAGACAAATATAGTTAGAGAACGAGAGCAATATCAGTGATGCTGATTTTTTTTTCTTTAAATTTAATATGGCAAAATTTCTTAATAATACACATCATTTTTAATTATTTTTATTTAGCTAATCTATATTACCTTTTTTTTAATTTTTAAAAAATTTGGTGTCTACTGGTAATTTGGTATCTGCACCTATGAAATGCTCAAGTACGCTCCCTAAACAACTAACAAACTTACTAAATAAATATTAGTGGATAATGCAATTTATTGGAAATTTTAGTTCTAAATTATTGTAGTATTAGAAAAATTGCGAATTTATTGCTTTTTTGTGAAAACTAAATTAATTTAAAAAACCCAGAAACGGGAACACTGATCACTATGTTAAAGCTGCCAGAAAAAGGTATTAAAAGGCAGCACCAAAGACTTTGTCTGACTGATATTGTCATTAATTTTTTTGAGTCCACATTTTTCAAACAACTTTAAACTGGATGGGCAGTAATTGAATGACGAACGCAAAGACTTGAAAAATGCTACAATTCACTCACAGTTCATACAAAGTACCAATGAATAATTTTACTGATTTTTACCATTATTGCAGCTCTCTAGTGTGTACTCTCAGAAGTGGATTACGAGCAGTGCTGCCATATTTTTTTTTACAAGAACTGGCAATTTTAAAAAAATTGTTTTTTGGAAAAAAACTGCTCCTTCAAAATAAATTCAAAAATATAATATTTGTGTTTTTTTAACTAATTTTTATTGAAGAAAGTAACAAAACAACTTTTTTGTTACATTATATATAAAATCATAACTAAAAACATAACATAAAATATATCATTTAGGTCATTACTCATAGAGATCGTAGTAAATTATTTAAATATACATATAAAGGGTGGTTAAATTTTAAGGGCCGATATTGAATGTGAACCACACCTAAACGACAAGTTTTTTTCTGCATTTGATTTGACATTTCTCAATTTCAGACTAACTCAATTTGGACCATGGAAATATACACAATCGGGCAACGCGTTGAAGTTATTTAGGCTTATTATGAAAGTGGGCTTTCAAATCAGAACACGATTCACAGTAACTGCCTGACCGGCCTCATTTTGGCAAAAATACGGCCCGATGATGCCGCGAGCCTATAAACCGTACCAAACAGTCACTCTTTGTGGGTGCATCGGTTTTCCGACAATCGCTCTTGGATTATTATTTCTCCCAAATGTGGCAATTCTGCTTATTGACAAATCCACTGAGGTGAAAATGTGCCTCATGTGATTTTGACGATATGCATTTTGATTTGAACGCCCATTTTCATAATAAGCCAGAATAACTTTAACGCGTTGCTCGATTGTGTATCTTTCCATGGTTCAAATTGAGTTAGTCTGAAATTGAGAAATGTCAAATCAAATGCAGAAATAAACTTGTTGTTTAGGTGTGGTTCACATTCAACATCGGCCCTTAAAATTTAACCACCCTTTATGTTATATATTAGTTGTACATGTTCTTATTCATTTTAATTTGCATTTCTTTTGTTTGTACAAAATTTGTGCAATTAAAAATATATTTTTAAGGAAGTCCTTTGGTACGCAAAATTCCACATTGAGTAGGAATTTCTAAACTATTTCTAGTTTTTGTTTTATTTTTATTTATTTGAGAAAATATTTGTCAACGTTGGTATTGACTGGATTGCGTAAACTAATTTCTTTAGATTTGCTAATGCTTCGGATCTATCACAACATTTTGTATTAAATATGACTTGCCAAAATTTTCTTCTAATAAATTATAGTCTTTTAAATTACAGTGCAATATTCATCCATTCATCATCACGACATTCAAAGCAAAATAAACATAATGAGAAATGCTTTTTTATTGCCTTTAATTACATTAGCAGGCGCTAAAGCTTCGACATAGTTTAGAAAATAATTGTCAAAATAAAAAATAAATGCTTGGCATTTATTGCCGTGATATAAAAAACTGTCTTTTGGAAGAAAAATCTGCAAAAAACTGATAAATCTGCACATTTGGCAGCACTGATCACGAGTATTTTTTAAAATAAAAAGTCAATCCCGTCGATATACATATCTACGTAAAACTGTGTTGAATCTTTTTTTATTTATTTATTCTAAATATTTGTGATTTTATGGTATACTTCGGGAGGAAATACTCAAATCAAACGGGCAATGACAGCCCGTAGTGAAATTCCTGCACAATTTATGTGTTTGTGCATGCATTTGTAATGAAGATATAAAATGTTTTTGTTGTGCATATTCTGCATGGATTTTACTAAAATCTAAAGAAATAAAGCAGATTTATTCGTTTGGGTACAGCAAAAAAAAAATTAATTCGTCTGCACTTGTTCGTAAAAACGATATTGGAAAAATGTATTGGATTTGCAGAAACACAAAGAGCATATAGACATACATATATTTTCAGTGAATAGTAGTTGATTTTAATCTAAACATCTAAAAAAGGATGAAAACCTCCTATTTTCACACGTTACTTTGAAAAAAATGTTTCATTTATTATATTGATGCAGAAAAAAGTTTTTCATGCAAATTTATTTATGTCGGAATAGTTAAATTTCCCACAAGCACCCTTAAATCCCATACTGAAAGTAAATATTTGCTATGTTATCGTAGGTAGATTAGAAATTTCATATGAAGAGAATCGCCTGTATTTCCATGATATTAAAATAATTATAAAAAAAGGACGAAAATCATGAAAATTTATACTTTTTCAATTGTGAAGACAGGTTGTAAAATGTAAGCCAGGTAAATTGTCTATTATTGTGAGGATCAATACTATTGTCATTGTAATAGAAGTATTGATGTCTGTAGTACTTGTATGTTGTACAAATTTATTTCAATAGGCCCTTCCAAATTTGCCCTGCGGCAGTAACATTGCAGTGCAGATATCATCCCCTTACCTTTTTGCGTATTTTTCTTTATCATTATGCTTTACTTTCAAATTGTTTTCACCATTTGATATCGTATGCATAAAACGTCACTGAGAATTTAAATAATAGAGAACATTTTATACAAATTGCCTTTTCAATTCAAAGGAAACCCAAGAAGCGTAAGGAAAGAATTCTGCATAATTTTTTTTAAGGAAAGCAATTTTGTTTATTAAGAAAAACTCTTTTCTAACGATTTTAAGGACGTTCCTAAATGAAAGTATTGAAGTGGATATCAAAACTGATTTGATCGCAATATTGATGTTGTTACGAGGAAGAAATAGAAACGTTATTTTGGAATAAATAGGCATCAAAAAGTAATAAGGATATCAATGTCTAACAACGAAGAGTGCTAAACAAAATAAAAATTTTCTAAATGTATTATTTTTCAATGAACATCCTCCCTTGTTACTGCCCCGATTTTTCACTTACCACACATAATGTATCTTCAGTTAAGTGTTGAATACAATACGAGTACGGTAATTTTAGATATTTCTTTATGATTTCGTTGCTTATTTTCATCGGCAGCGTATAAAGCGTTTGATATGACATGATTGACTGGTCAAAAAAGAGGAAATCCATAATCATAATTATAAAATTTATAGATGCTTTGAAATATAATATTGATCGTGGCAAAAACTCTTATATACGAGTATTTCAGATAAAATTTAAAAATAATTTCTTTTCATTGCATGGCCAAATAATTTTTAAGAGATGATTATTGCTTTCATTTGATCAAAACACTGTCACGGCATTTGCCATGGCTTTAATGTCACGAAGACAACTTCTATTCTCCCTCTAACTCGTAATTAAAGGCGTATTAACTTTATTAGTAATTATTTATATTATAACATCAATTGCTGAAGCCCTTCAAAAAAAAAAATTAAAATGAAAATGAAAATAAAGGCAATTCATTGTAAAAGACATTATTATCATACTCAGAAGACATGCGATATCTCAAAACATTTGCATACTGTTATTTATGCTTTCGCATTCAAAATATTTTTAAATACGAGAAACAGATGGGTCTGTGAATATCATAATTAAAAATAATTCTATATTTACATACGTAGAAAAAAAGGTACGTCAAGCTGATAACGAAACAAGTGCAAATATTAAAGAACAGAAACATTTTTTTTATAAATTCATTTGCAAATGCGTAAATAATGAAATATAGTTTTTTGTGATCGTGGCTCTACTTAAGAAAATTCGATACATTTTATTTCTGCTCTCGTTATTCTTTTTAGTTTGTATTGTTTAATGAGAATAAACAAAGTTAGTCAGTAAAACTATGCAATTTTGTGTGTAAAATTATTGAAAATTTTAAAAGTTGAAAGTTTCTTTCTTTCAGGTTTTCGGAATGTTTCATAAACTTATGATCGTTTATAATAAAAATATGTACATATACATATATAATTATATTTTTTGCAATATATTTATTAAGCTTGAGGTCTTTTTCTTTTATTTTATTTGGTTTTATTATTCGATATTTCGTTAACAGCTTGTTAACATCATCAGGAATAATAGGAAATTATAATTTTTTGAAGTATAAAATAATTTTTGAAACATGTCACAAAATTTTTGTTATAAAATTTGATTGAAAATTAAAAAATGTGTAGTAGTAATATAGGCTCATATAAATATAACGAATTCTAAACTTAAATAAATATATATACATATATACATACACATATATACATATACATACACATATATACATATACATACACACATACACACACACAATATAGACCGACTAACATGTATATATATAAACATATATGCACATATGCACACATATATAGATACATACACAAATATAAACTTTCTTAACAAGTTCATACAAATATATATATAAATACATATATACAACGTACACACACGCATACACATACACATGTATATCCATACATAAATATGCACACATGTACAAATATACATACATAAATACATATATAAACACATAAAAATGCATATACAAACATACACACAAGCATATTCATATGTACACACTTGCATATACATACATATACACGCATTCATACATATACTCATATATATACGAATGTACGTACACACATGGAAACATACAGTCATAAACATGTACATATGCAGCCACAAATACATGTACATGTACACATACATATATATATGTATATATTAAAAAATTATTAAATAACAATAATTATAAATAAAAATAAAAAGTTTTTTAACAATTAAATGCATGATAAAAATGTATATAATAAAAAAGTGTGATTTGTTTAACAATTTTTAACATAAATATTTACATATGCAAAAATATGGAAAATATTACATAATAACAATTATAAAGAACTAATAAATGAGATATATATATATGTAAATTTTTTTTTTTTTTTTTTTTTTTTTTACAAGAAATGTTCAATAAAAATAAATATATATATGAATTTTTAACAATTTTAAACAAATAATAAATTATAACTAACAAATAATCATTATCTTTACAAATAAACATTAACCTAACAAATATTACGTAAATTTTTACTAACTAAATATCTATAATTCTGTGCTAAGTTATCCGTGTCTGCCTTAAAATTTATTCTACGTGATAATGGTGTATTAATAATTTCTAACATTTCTAACATTAAGCGCCGTTTATAATTATTTTCTGTGTTTAATATTGAAACATTCTCAAAATCAGGAAAATGATATAATTCAGAACAATGGGAAGATAAAGCGGTTTTTTGTGAATTTATGTGTCTTTATTTTTGATCCGATTTGATAAAAGAAAAAGACCTCAAGCTTAATAAATATATTGCAAAAAATATAATAAAAAAGGTCAATTAATAATATAATTAACATATATAATTATATTATAATTAAAATGCTCAACTCGCATTGCACTTTGCAGCTTTTCATTTGTAATAGATTTAGGTGGGAAAGTGTTACAGTTTATTTGGGATACTAATGTGGTGTCGCTGCGGAGCGATTAATAAGTCCGTCCGCACTTGTAATTTTTGTTGCAACAATTCTTGAGTTTATTTTTGAGAGAGGTGAGAACATTGGGGAGGGGTACAAGGTTTCATGTGACCTTCAATTCTCTTTTGAATGGGCATGACACTGATATACACTGTGCAAAAATTAAAGTGTCCTCGTTTTCAATAAACAAGTGAAGAAATAGTTTATAGTTCAAACTGAAATTTTTTTTATATATTTATTTAAATTTGTAAACAGCATTCAAATAGTAATAAATATAAATATGTTTTCCTATATATACTAAATTTTGTTTGAAATTTCAATTCGATTCGAATGTCGTAATTTGGACCCAGCATCCTTTTTTATTTATTTTTATTCATGTAGCAGTGTAATTCTTCATTCGTCTTCTTAAACCATAATATTTTTGTTTAATTCGTATAGTATTAAGCTTATCTCTCGCGCGAAAGTAGAGCGGTGAGAATGTCGCCTTAGACCAGCAGTTAAGCAAAAACATATAAAAATACAAATTTTATTTTGCGTGTATATGTAAATAGATATTGCAATTTGCAAACGAAGTGTAAGAATTTAATAATCAGACATCAAAAGCAAAAATTTGTTTATTTTGCTCATTGTTGTCTACAAGTGCATTCGCAGAAACATTTGCGTGTTAAAAGGTAATAATTTTTCCTACAACATTCGAAGTAAATAAAATCGTTCTTCAAAATATAAAATAAAGGTTCTTTCAACAGGGACTTCCGAACTTTGAGAGTTGATAACGGTCACCTTGTTTAAGCTACATCTATCAATTTGTCATTTGTTCTGTCTGTTTCGCCAAATCACCATGGATGGATATGGCATCAACACGTGCAAATAATGGGTGTTCTGTTCGTACCGCTCGCTCGTAGGCCTATTTTACGGTCGCCATAATCGAGAGAGCACCATTCGCAATATGGTGGATAACTTTGAGTTCACTGGCTCAGGAAACGAAGTAGCAACACCCGTACATCGACGAAACGCAAGATCTGCTGAAAAAACATCGCCGCTGTCTGTGAGAGTGTGGAGGAGAATTCGAGGCAGTCGATTTCGTGTCGCTCACAAGAACTCTGTCTTTCCCAGAGCATAGCTTTGCGCAGTTTGCGTGGTGACTTGGGCCTGCACCATACAAAATGCAACTGAGCCAGGAACTGAAGTTAAACGATCATACACATCGAGGGGATGGTCATCTCACGTGGAGGTGATGTGAACTGGCCACCGAGATCGTGCAATTTGACGCCGTTAGACTTTTTCATGTGGTGTTTTCTTGAATCAAAGGTGTATGCGAACAAGTCACAAACAACAACGGTTCTCAAAGTCAACATAACCCATGCCATCAGTCATTCAGCGTGATTTATACGCCACAGTCATGGATAATTGGACATTTCGGATGCGGTCCATCCAGAGCAACTGGGGCGGATATTTGAACGATGTTACGTTCCCCACACAGTGGCATCAATAAGCCTTTCGAACAAATAAAAATGTTCAATAATATCTGACATACACTTTGTTTTATTTAAATGTGAAGAATGAAAACGCTTAATGAAAGACCCTATATACATAAAAATAAAAATGGAAAAATTAAAATATAGAGTTAATTACATATTACCATAAGTATACATATACATATGTATGTATGAATGTATGGCTGGATATAAGTATGAATCACATGTGTGTACAAAGTGCACTGTACACTCATACCTACATACATACATGTGGATTGTGTGTGCGTGTGTGTGTATGTAAATATGAAACTAAATAAATATTGTTTTTCATTAAATAAAGGGTTCCGAATATTCTCACATTAAAACCAGCTGTTATTTGAAAAGAAAGAATCATTTGCTTAATACAAAAAAATTCACAAGAATCAAATGAAAGTGATCAATTTTCGCACAGAGCGTTTTCGAAAACATTTGAAATTTTCCACTAAAGCCTTATATGCCGCTCGTATATGCATGTGGTTTAATAATGGAAGCAGTCGCCAGTATGAAAGCAATGTTTAGCTGATTTTTTGTATTATTTTACTACGGTTATTTACGTTATAAGCACAATATACATACATACATATTTCATTTTCTAATTAACGGTTTTTTAAATTCAAAAATCACCAAAAAAATGTAAATATTTGCTTTTAAATAGGAATTCTACACGTATAGACAAGAAAACTGATGGAAATGTACATACATATCTACGTTCCGCACATAATGATACTTTTATCTCTGCATATCGTCGGTGTGATGTAGAAAGGCCCCAACTCACTTTTTTTTTAAATTTACACGAATACACCTGATCACGAATATTTAATGCAATAGTCCTCGGAATAACGGTTTTCATTTTGGTAATTGCGTTGTAATAAGTTACAATTACATTTGTATGTTGTTATGGCCTTTCTACATGATACCAACGATATGTACATATGTATATAAATTATCGCTTTGTAATGACTATATATATCTATGTACGTATGTGTTGGAGCATGGGGCATATTGACTGTTATATCAGCTCATTCATACAACATTTCTGTAAATATTTAGGTGAGTGCGTACGGAAAAGTGAAAATTTTCACCACATTACGTAGTTTTGTGAACAAAAGATGAAAATACTCATTAAACATCCTTTTAATATCCTTTCAGTTTCGTTATTATACAACATGCAAACAGATTTAATTTATAAACTCATAATAAAGAGGACGTACATGTTTTAAATTAATTTAAAATAAGATAACGGCGCAGGGAAAGTGGCTAAATTATTTACAACCCTTGAGTAGCACGCTTAAAACTCACGTATTGGGTTACTCCAGTAGAATAAGTGCGTCTGTGCGTACATATGCATACATATATCTATCTATCCCCTATATTGATGTATTGATATGTATGTATGTATACAGTGATTGCTGCTACGCATGCGCTCAGCACGCACACGCAACAACAATGCAATAATCAAAAGCAAATGAAATGAAAAGCAGCATCACTATTTATCAACAAGCACCCATTCGTATCCTTTAACATTCTAAAGCAAGGATAGTTATCAAAGAAAAAAAAAATTAAAAAAGGTTTGCATCAAAAGCACGCGTTTTGAAATTTTTTATATACATACATACATGTTTTTTTATTCTGCAAACAAACAATCACAGAACAGAAGATGGAAATAAAATCCTTTCATTTCCCTCGAACTACTATTTATAGGCGTCACACTACCACGATGTATCTTTCGAATTTCAAAATGGAAAAAAAAAACAAAATTTGCAACAAACCATTAGGGTTTTCAATTAGAAATGTCATAGGTCATTTGCACGCAAAACGCACACATGTTGCCATCATAATTTAGATGCACCAACACAAATTTGAATTAGTTTTCAAGAGAATTTTAATATTGCAGTCTGTGAATAGGGTTGAAAAATAAAACGCGATTGTCACCCTTTTCGTTTGTATGGATGTGAAATTTTAAAGCAGATGCTGATTTTTATGGATTCTTTTTTTTTGAGTTGAAAGTTTTCACATTTTTCCTCGAAAAGAAATGATTTTTAATTTTTTATAGAATGTTTCCATGCACTCATAAATAAAATACCCTTATTTTTTGACCTAATGATTGAATAGAATTTGCTATCTTTAAAACGTTTCTACGGTTATTGAAAAGTAATCTTACGTTTTTATCCATTTCGGTACAAAAATCATTTTTTATAAAAAAAAAAAACGATAAATATTTAAAAAAAAAAATGTATCTGAAACTATTGAGTTGTTTCCGCTCCAGTGTGCCAAATAGTTGATTGACTTAATTAAACCAATAAATGGTCGAAAAGACCCCGCTCTCATCCGCGGATAAATCCGTTTTCACTATATTTTCACTAACTTTTAGGCGAAGTCGACGAATTCATCCTCCACTTTCATCTGGGCCTGCATTGGGTATCACACGAAAGGGTTTTTTAAGAAGAAAGCTTTAAAAAGTTGGCATTTTCCGAAACTTTCTTACCGATTTTGATGAAACTTAAAACATACCTAGATCCTTATTTAGATGCACACATAAGCAATGCAGTTATTAGAAAAAAGAATCATGAGGGAGGAGGCGGCAATTTCGTCTCAAATCGGAGGTGTATTACTATTTTTATATTATAATAATCCACATACATACTATGCGAGTCAGATGAAAGAGTTTTCTGAGAAGAGAAGCGTATATAGAATGGAAAATTTTAGCAAAAGTAATTTCGTTTAGAACGGTATCTGTATAAAAATGTCCTGTTCTGTTAAAAGTAACGAAAAAACCTTCAAAAGTATCGACTAGAACTTGGCAACTCTGGTATCTTTCTATATATAATATCTTGAAAGGAGCATTTTTTAAATAAAATTGTAATCGAATATGGCTTTAACGATTTCGATGAATTCACAATCGACATATCCGGGGAAATTCCTTCTCTATATTCTTCCAGCACATTATCAAAGGATGGCGCTACGAACAATGAGTAGTGTGAGAAGAAAAAAATATTTGAAAACAACAATAATCTGAACTATTATACATATGTATGTACTTTCACATGTGTGACTAATGTTTCATTATCCAATAGAAATAAGCAACTGTTTTCGAGGGAAATTTCCATACGAGTAAAAAACGGAAGAACTCCGAGTAAAGCTCGGTCAGCCAGGTACAATGTATTTATAAATGTAAATATGTGGGAGTTTAATAAAATCATAGTAACTTTTATTTCAAAGCTAAATTCGTTTGTGTTCTGGGAAAGTAGTAATTAAACGACTGACTATTTTCTGAAAGGAACCTGCAGAAATCAAATGTTAGAAAATTGTATTGTATATTTCGAAAACAAACGACCTTTTGTCTCGAGAATAAGAAAATAAATAATAAGGAAATCCTTTGATTGAAAAATAATAAAGTGAAAGAAACAATAACGTCTCAGCCAGCTAAGAAGCATTCATCCAGTCAGCCAATGAATAATGATGAGTGAGAGACACATATATTTTCCAAACAGCCAGGTGTATGTACATGTGTGTAGATACCACAAAATTTTACAAACAACAAAAAAAAAAATAAATAAAAATAAAAAATTAAAATGCAATTGTACTTCCAGATTTTGCCATATAAAAAGAATCTTTTGAATAGTATTTGGTGCGTACAGCGTGGGAACTGCATCTTGCGCAAAATAATATTACAGGTTTGTGTTCTTTTGTCTTTTAAATTAAAAAGAGAAATTTACACAAGAAGATCAGAATTTATTTAACAAAGGGCTACCATGCAGAAGAAACCCGTAACTCAATGTGTCAGTTTATAGATTTTATTACGTGAAATGTGTATCTAAATTTTGTAAAAAGTATAAAAATGTTGGCTTTGTCTTTTTGGAAAATAATAAAATGAAAATGAGTAGTTTTTCTATACAAACATCGAGCACATTTCATTACTCATTTAGAAATTTTTGGAATTAATAAACAATTATTTCATAGTCTCGCAAAGATGCATTTATTTATTATAAATTTTGTTTTTTATTAATAAATGGAAAACTTTTCTACTTTGAGTGTTTTACAAATGTGCAGTAGTTTTCACTTTGCTAATTCACTAAAATATGTATGCATAATAAATAATATCTAGTCTAGTATTGGACGAATACGAAGTTGAGTCTCCGAATAAATTATTTCAGTTTTTATTTCCATTTATGGAATTCGTTTTGAACACCAAGTGTGTTAATGTCCATTTTGGGGTCTTTTTTGTTTCTTAAAAATACATCTATATTTGTGTCCGTTTGTATTTGTGTATGCGAAAGTTGTCTGCTGCAATTAATTGCGTGTTTTAAGCCCATTTAGTTGCAATTACTAAATACAATAACAACATTTTAATGCAGTTTCAGTCTAATGCATTTAGTGTTATTTTTTTGTTTCTGCGTTTTCAATGCATTAACAAATTATGACTATAATATTTGATTATTCTCTTTTTCAACATCCAACAAATTAACGAAATAATATTTATTATCTTCTTTCTTCATTATCTTCCTTCTCATCAGCAAATGAAAACATTATTTGAGCTGAATCTTTTTGAAATTCATTTACTCCATCTACTCGTATTATGCGTAAAGACATGCAAATGAAATTGTGCATAAAACATCAGAACATAAAGATACGAGTACAACCGCACCGCCATCGTATCGGTCTATGAGATTATGAAAAAGACGCTTTTCAATACATGCTTTGCAATGTTGGTGTTCATCAAAAAATTTCATTTTAAAAGATTCTACTTTCAATTCGTGCATACCACATGCACTTTCTATTGTTACTTTTTAGCATTTTAAGTTAATTAGCATACATCCAGAGTTCTTTTCGCAGACTTTTTAAACCAAACTCGTTCTTGCATCACATGAATTCATATGAGCACAAACATCAGATTCAGTACATAATTGAGTTTATGGTTTTTTTTTTCTTTTCTTTAACCATATCGATATCCATAAAGGAAAGAAACGTGGGATACATTACGCCATTTCTATTTTAGAATTTCCCCTTTTTCTTCGTTGTCAAACCATTTGAAAGGAAGGGTTGAAATTTACATACACATTTATGTACATGTACTACTTCTCACATGTAAAAAACTGTTGATAAAAAATTTACATAATATATCCCGTGAAATTGTATGCAATCAAATCACTGCTCCAGCTCTTAGAACAACCCTTTTCCCCTTCGTTTTTTTTACAAAATAAAAAACTTGAAAGGGTTGTATGTAAGTATGTATAAAAAACCAAACCAGACGATTTATTCAAATATACTTTCAATAAAAAATAGGGTTGATTTAAATATTCAAACTTCATTTTAATTTTCTATTCTCAGGGTGGTTGCAAAACATACAGACATAAAAATTTTACTAAAATAAAATTTTTTACATACAAAGGCAAAGGATGAACACAGCTGTGATTGGAGCTTTTTTCCAAAAAAAAAAAAAAAACACAGTTTCATATAAATTTCAACGAATTTTAAAATATTCAAGCACATACTCGTACATACTTACATACATACATCCTTTTTTTGAGTTTGCGTAAAAAATCACATTGCCAGTGGCGTTTAGCCTTTAATAGTTTATTTTAAAAAGTAAATATGTTTTCATATTGGTAATCATATATGTAGGGATGTATGTATGGATGTATATCAGTATTTTAGCCCAACATGACTTGAAGGTCATGTCGTAAATCACTAAGAGGTAACACATTGAACTCGTCGTACAACTATGAAGATAATAAATACAAGTTGGTTCTATTGTATAACAAACTCGATGTCATTACTCTAAAAAAGGGAATCTTTCAAGAACTCTTATAACCGAAACCTCTTTATAAAAGATTTAATTCGGATTTTGGGAAGCAGTCATTTTAAGTTGATATCATGGAGAGATTTCCAAATTGTAAATACGACACTGTATTGTTTCTTATAGTGACGCGAATACTGCTGAGTTTTATAAATTCATTCATTCATGCATTAGTAAATTTTTCAATTAAAAAAATACGGAAGCATTTTTGGCAGTTCAACGCCATTAGTTAGTGAAACTAAATGGATTCAAATATTCAAGTATGTATGTGAACACACATATGTTTGTAAGTAAGTTAAATTAAAAAAAAAAAAAATAAATGCATACAAATATTTGTATGTATAATAAGACAATTTTTTAATTTAGAGGGTGGCGATGGCACGATGGATGGTAGTCTCCACGTTGACTACGAATCCAAAAACAGACCTGGGTTCAACCCCAGTTTGAGACTAAAAATTTTAAAAAATAAAAATAAACATCTCGCATTTTTCTGATGTGCATTAGTGTGTCTTTGTGTGTCAGTTGTTGTCGGAAGGTTTCAGTGGCGAAGGCATAGTCACTGGTCACTGAACAATACCGGCTTCAACTGATAGCAATCCACAATCGCCACAGAACGCCCTCATTCGTCGGTATTGTGTAGCACCGGCGAAGTAAAATAATAATAAAAAAAAAATGGCTACTAAACCGAAGCTTCAGCACTGCTACGAGTATAAACAAAGAACGTGCGAAAGCTTCACCTCCTGTCATTTCTTCTACTATCCCTTTCCTATCAGTTCCAGCACAATGCTTCGCATGTGTAGGAGTCATCTCTTGAGTGCTGGTCCCAGATATAAAAAAAAAAAAAAAAATATAAAAAAGTTTGAGCATCCTATCAAATTTCAATTACACTTATTATTATTAATTTTATTACAATCTTATTAAGAAAATAAGAAAATTAATTGAAAACTGTTATTTATTTCGTTTTTTTTTGCATTAGTTTTTTGTTTTTTTTGCATAATTGTTATTTTTCTTAGAAAGGAAGTGGGTAAATAAATAAGTATTATGTATGTACAATGTACAACAAGTCTGATTCCTATCTTTTTTGATTAAAAACAATTTTGTTAAATACTTGAAGTAGAACTAAAAATTCAGTTTCAGATCAAGAAATTTTGTAAATGACATTAGAAGTGTACAAGTTATTTCGAAAGAATTTAAAATGTATCTATCGTATTCATAAAACAATAGTTTTGGTTTACAAAGGGTTACAAAAATTTTAGAAAACACATTCGTCAGAGCAGGCCATTAACTAGAGAGACTACAAATGTCGTTGTCGTTTTTTTTTTAATTCTAGTAGGCTTGGTGTCACAGTTCATACAAAATTTTGTTGTTGCGCACTTCTTCAATTAGAACTTCATTCATTCATATATGTATGTATATGTATATTTATACTATTTAAAATCAAAAGTAGAGTACTTACCAATTACAATACTCCAAACAAAACAGAAACAATTGAAAAATATGAACAGCTGTTTATTGTATAATTTTGTATTGTATTGTATTGTATAATTTGTATAATTTCAGAGGCCGATAACTCGGAAATTATGGGTCGTCCTAAATTGTTTAATTTTTTTTTCATATTTTTAAGTTTTTTATCACGTAAGGAAATTGTGTTCCAGCTTCACTAAAATAGATTTGTTCCCATATTTTAAGACGTAATTTAAGTCACTTTTCTTTTTATAATTTCAACACTGGTTTTCTTTTGTAGCCAACAAAAATAGAAATTAGTTTAATTTGACTACAACGACGGAATCAACCTGCATCCGTGTTGCGTCAAAATAATTATTCTTGTATAAACGTGTGTATTTTATATTTGACATTTTGAAGTCGGTAGCTTGTTGTGGCGACTGTGTTTCATGCCTAAAACTTGTTAGTGGAATAAAAAGACTTTGAATGCGGCAACGGCGGTTTTTTTGCAAGTGATTTTCTGACTAAGTACATGATCTCATTGGAAAAATTAAAATAAAATAATTTTTGTGCTGACGAACTTTTCTTTATACGTTACGAATGGGTCTTCGTTTATTGGTGTCGAAGTGAGAACAAGTTATATGTTTTTCTTGAAACTAATTTAGCGTTCTATATAGACTTTCCTAATGAACATGTAAATTAAAAAAAAAAACCTAAATATATTATAAATATACACGGAAAACATTCAAAAATTGATTTAATTACTAAAATCATTGAATCTATTGAAAAACCTCTGACCGAAATGATCATACGAATTATAGAAAAAAAATTATAGAAAAAACTAAAATTTTTTTCCAATTAACGACATTTTTAATTTTGATGAAATATGTAATTAAAATAATTAAACAAAGTGTTTAATTGAATCAATCAAAACATTGTTTGATTAGTTATTATTATATTAAATGATTCGGTTATTTGAAAATTAAACAGAAATTAATTGAAATAATGATTGAATTAAACGAGTGTTTATCAGTGTGATTCACTGTTGTCTCTGATTTAGTTTTTTCTTATACAGTACTTGGCATGATCCATCTACTTTCTGCTGTGATTGTGATTCTTACGAAAATTTATTGAACTTTGTCTTTGTCGAATTTGTGGTAATTTTGTTCTGCACAGCTTTTCGGTTTTTAATAAAAATGTAATTCATGTTCATTTATATATCGTTAAATCCACAATTCAATATTTACACTAATAAAAAAAAAAATAAAAATTATTAGATTGGCAAATTTTAAATATTTGTTTTTCTATCATTATCCTTTCAGATGGCAACTTAACAGTTGACGTAACATCTTCTAAACTGTTGCCTTCCATTAATAAATTGCATTTTGTACCCGAATTATTTAAAAACCAAATAAAAGATTGCGTCACCCAAAGGAAGTCACCCACAATTGGAGCACATTTAACGAAGAGTGGTACAGTAAACATTGCAAAAACTCAAAACCATACGGTATCAGCAAATTTTGCCCATCAAGAATTTTTCACAAAGAACAATAGAATTAAAATTGATATTGACACAATTTTATGCGATGTCGGCAAAAGGAAAAGCAGTTGCGATAGTATTAGTAGCGGTAATGTTGGTAAAACTAGTGGATATAAAAAGGCTGAAACGGATGTAAGGAATCCATTGGAAAATTGCAGATCAAATATTGAAAGTTTCTTTGATGAGCACAATGAATATTTGACAATAAAAACGAGTGAATCCAGAGGATCAAAGCCCAACTTCCCTTCCCCTACACATGCAGCAGTCACGTCCTCTAATTTTCAAATTGATGAAGAAGTTTTCACAAACAATGTCAACCAAGAAACAGTGACTGTTGTTGATTCTTTAAAAGTACGTGATGAGCTTTTTGAATTAAAACACCAAAGTAACACAAATATTTATCTAAATACTCCTGCTTATGACATACAAATACACGAAAATTTGCAACAGCTCCAGCAGAAGCATCTTCTAAGATACCCAAGAAAACTATATGAGGAAGATGATGATGGTGATTTGAGAAATAGAAAATGTTGTAGTCGCAGTTCAAGTAACAGTTCGAATGCTTCCAACAATTTAACTGCTAGCAAAGTGGATGGTAGTGTTGTTAAGAAGACAACTTTTTCTACAGATGATGAAAAAAAACGAGAAACTGAAAATGAAAATGAAAAATTTTCAAAAATTAAGGGTAAGTTGCATTTGGTTTTTTATTTTTAGTTTTTATTTCTGTACTTTAAACGTTCGCATACATTCATAAAAATAATTTTATTTCTTTAACATTTAAAATTTGCACAGTTGTATGAAATTATTTGCAATATGATAATAATCAATAGTTGTCCCCCTTGTTGTCTTTGTCTAATTTTGAATAATCTTTGAGTTTAGATGGGTGTATGAAAAGCGCCCTTTAAATTATTGCTCGTAATTACTCCTTTGATTTGAATTGCCAACGAAGTGATGTTGTTTCACTTTGTTTGTACGTTTAAATTTGTATTTTAATCTCCGCAGTAGAGAGGTTTAATTCGCTCATTTATTTAAAAATTCTACAGAAAAAATAAGTTACATAAAAAAATTAATTTGAATTCAAAAGAATTTAGAGAAATTGTAATATAGACGTGATTTAAAATTCCTTAAAATTTTCTTCCCTGGCAAAGACTAAATTTGTTTCTAAGTTATTTAAATGTGTAGTCAAATATTTACACGTTTAGAAAATACTTTTTGATATTATTCGTGATGTTTCATTGTGTTTTAAAACAACATTATGAAGCTGTTAAAAATCTTCAGAATCAAAATTTTAATCAGGCTCAATTATTCGGATTGTTCGTTTTAAACCAAACATTTTGAACAATTTACTTAAGTAAATAAATTTAATTGCTTTCTATTGAAAAATACAGTGTCACTGCTATAAAAAGTGATTTTTATTACAATTTTCACTTTCTTTCCAAGGAATAAAAGGAAATACGCACACATGTATGTACATATGTACGAGTATGCATTAGCATGTGTGCATGTACATGCATATGTACTCGTATGGATTTAGTTAATATTTTTGTAGTTTTCGTTTTACAGCCTTTACCTCAATACCCAAATTTTTTTTTTAAGAAACAAAATAATTTTGAATTTGCTTTTTTTTGGAAATTTTTTTTATGGTTATTACAAATAAAGCAAATAAAACGAGTGAAACAAAGTGGCCGCGAGGACGTTCTAAAATAAAAGACAAAAAATAATTTTCGACACACTCGGAAGGTGTTTTATTAAAGTAAAAAAAGAAACAATAAAAAATAGGAGAGATTACGGTAGGCAAGTAAAAATGTAATAAAAAGAAGCAGATGAAGGAAGATTCATGATTCCTCATGCTAAAAACAAGAAGTTAGAGCCAACCAAAAAGACAACAAAACATTTTTAACAACTGCCTGTGAACGTGAGAGCTAAAAAAAATATTTTACTGTCTAGAAATTTCAGGGAGAAGCACTTTTTCGTGCATAACATGATCAACGTTACCATATATTATTTACTTTTTATTTAAAAAAAAACTTAATTTTTCAACAAAAAACCTTTTCCCACAAAATTGTCTCAAAAATTAAAAAACGTCAAAAATATATAATTTTTAATTCATTGTTAATGGAAATAAGATAAACAAAACAAACAAAAAAAAATTTAAATAACAACAACAAACTTATTCTTCACATGATTTTGAGTAGTTCCCCATTTTTTAGCTGTTGTTTGGTGTCCCCGATGTGTTTGTAGCATATTTCACGCTATTTTCTCCACTTGCATTGCTGCAAAGAAATTAATTAAAACTACAAAATATTCAATTATCCGTACCGTTGCTCTTTAAATATTTATCCATGCTTTTTTCAAATAGAAAACTTTTTAGAAAAAAAACTCAGGCATAAAAAACTATAATATTATTACTGCTGTATAATTGTATTAAGAAGGGAATAGACACATTTAACACTGTTGCAGTAATAAGGAGTGACAATTTATAAGAACTAAACGATTACATTGTAATATCAAATATTAGTCTCATTTCTATTTTTATTTTGATCTTTATTAAATTTTTTAATTATATATTTTTATTGTAATAATTATATATTTGGAAAATAAATAATTGAAAAAACTTTTCATAAAAAGACCATCGCTCAAAAAATAAATATAATTAAAAAAAAAATAATATCAAATAATATTTGCATCATATATGTATACTGTAAATGAAAAATTAATAACCAAAACTTGAAAATTTGCATGAATATCAAAAGAAAAACATTTTTTTGAAAGTTTTCGGCATTTAAAAAAACTAAAAAAAAAGGGAAAACATGACAAATGGTAACGCTAGACATGATGTATACATATCGATGAAAAAGGAACATTGCTTGGCTAATTAACATGTACATAAGCATTTATGTAGATACGATAGTCGACAAAATAAAACACACACACACACACACAATAACGCAAACTTATTTCTTGAAAGGGGGCACAAACAAATACGTATCATGTCGGTTCGTAACTACAGTAGTTCCCACGTAAGTGGCCGCGTTAAATAACACAGTTTTTGACTATTTAACCGAAACCTCGGTTCATTAGACCGCATTCCATTATAAAGGGTGGTTAAATTTCAAGGGCCGATGTTGATTTTGAATAAAACACAAACTATTTAGGAAATTATTGTAATTTTATTTTATTATGATATATTGGTATTACTCAATTATGTATGGAACAAAATATCGGCCAAATGGGCGCCGCGACCACGGCAACAGTGGATGATCAATTTTCGAAGAAAATCATCTTCAGTGATGAGGCACATTTTCACCTCAGTGGATTCGTCAATAAACAGAATTGCCGCATTTGGGCGAATGAGAATCCAAGAGTGATTGTCGAAAAACCAATGCACCCACAAAGAGTGACTGTTTGGTGCGGTTTATGGGCTGGCGGCATCATCCACCCTTTAGTAACGATACAACAGCAAAACGCACACCACGTTGTGACGATGCTCAATAGATTTGGCTACCCTACCGTCTCCAATGGGTTTCTTCGCCCTCTCCTGTACATTTCAACTTCAAAATAATCTTTGAAGCAACGGCTTATACATGAGAGTTGTATGCATTTTTCCGTCGGATGTAGACGGTATAAATAGCAAGGAGATCAGATGGAGTGCAGTATGTCTTACACCGTCTTAAGAAGCCGAGGCACCTGAATGCTCCCTTTGACACCTAAAAAATGTACTTAGTCCATAGCGCATCACACTAAATTTGTATGCCAAGAATATCAAGAGCTTCTGATTCCTCAATGTTTATACCGCCCATAATTAGAGATGAGGCAGCGTGATCGGGGATGCGTCCATGAGTAAGCATGCATGTTCACGTGACTTTATTTCGATGTGCCTGTGATTTTACCTCATCGGCGCGATCATAGTCGATGTCGGACTACGATCAAATGCAGTAATGAATTTTCCTTGTTTTTTTATTTCTTAATTAAAATGATTTTTTCTCGAATTGTCTAAAATAATTGTAATGAATTTTGTGCTATTTATAGTCAAAATACTAAGAATACTTTGGGATATTTGGTGACGAATATAAAAATTTATATGACATTTACGCGCGACGCATTTAAGTGAAAACGTTGGAATTGCATGCATTAATATGGGGTGGGAGTCACTTAAGCGGGACCGACTGTAACTGTTGCCTTAATGTCCGTTCTTAATTGCCGTCGTATGTACTTTGTTAAGATTTTAATGGTATAAAATGTTGAGTTTCGTATCTGTTAGCAATGCTTACAATTTTCCTTTACTGTTAAAGAGAAGTGAATGTTTTATGGCTGACCTTTCTGTTGCTTCCAAAATAATTTTTATAATTTTTTTCTTCTTAAAAATAGAAACAGAACGAAAACAAATTCCTAAAACCGAGCGAATTTTTTTATTTCTATGTGTGTCCACACATATGTATGTGTATAGTATGGACCACTCGAACTGCATATGTACCCTGAAAAGGCAGGATGGTAGCTACACCAGGAATTCGAGTGAGACTAGCAAACTGTTGATGGACACTCATTTTCCTGGCTGCTTGGTTTTGGGGAGCGTGGTGCCAACATTGATCGAATCGGCTATTTCTGTTGACAGGAAGGTACTGAACTGGCAAACGAGCTATTCCATGAAAAACGGGTAAAATGGACTATATCGACTTTGGTTCATACAAATCTCCGGAACCTGAAGGGATATTTCCATGCCTTCTGCGAAAAGGTATGTATCACATTGCCCCTACTCTGTCCAGACTATATATTGTTGGCTATTGACTAGTTTATTGTTGAGACATATACCTGAAAAATAAGCTGGGATGAGGATAGTATTTATTCTAAAGGCACGGGGAAACCCGCACAATTTCCTAAATCATACAGACCATAAGTCTCAGTTGATTTTTCCTGAAATCCATGGAGAAGATATTGGATGGATACATAAGGGAGAACAGCTTGGTGAACTTCCCACTGCATCGGCTTTAATTTGCCTATAAACGAGGTAAATCTACTGTGACTGCGATACATAGTGTAGTTACTGACATTGAGCAGCCTATCGAGTCCAAACAAATGGCTCTGCGTGCGTTTATTGACATTTCGGCAACTTTTGGCAATACTTCCTATGGGGCTATAGAAAATGCCCTTCTACTGAAGGAAGTCCCTGGTAGATTGTACCACATCGATTCTGAGTATGCTAAGGTCTAGGACGATCAGCATTGGATTGGGAGATACGAATGAGTCTATTACGGCTACAAGAAGTTGCCCTCAGGGAGGGGTTCTACCACCTCGACACTGAAACAGAAGAAAATTCTTTCGAGTTTGTAACATGGAAATTCCAAATAATTTTCTTTCGATTCGAATTACAGTATACAGCCTAAACACGAGTGAACAAAATTTCATTGAAGTGTGTTGAAGTTTCGTTGGTACTAATAGAGTTTTTTTATTTACGAACAGTGCGTTTTGCTCTGAAAAAATTAACATCACTGGTTTGTGGTCGCCGTATTCCCAATTTCTCAATACGGAAATATATCGCAATTTGGGCTCGCATCCCAATGTCCATATATAATTCTGTGTTGCTATCAATCAAATTCGTATAATCATCAACAATTGTGAGAAAATAGTGGAAAGATTCAAGAATTTTTTTTTTTTTTACCAAGAAAATCGAAAACAACCACTTTTTAATATGAAATTTTTTAAACTGTTACAATGAAAACATCCCTAAAACTGCAAAAAAAAAGTAATAAAAGAAAAGTCGAGAATTCTCTAAAAATGTGCATGATTTCTGTATAAAATGTATCTATACAAAAATTTCGAACATTTTTACGCTGATTATTTGAATTTGTTTGTTTTTTTTTATTCTGTAGACATGCAGTACATAACTTTTGTAGGTAATTTTCCTAACGAATTGCTCACAAAGGTAAAAAACGTACATCGTCCTATAGAATTTACACGCAAATTTTCTACTAAACACATAATATGTTGACGTGTATAAGTATATAGCCATGTACGAGTATATGTATGGACAAGTATATACAACACATATTATTATAGGACATATTTGCCTTTAGAGGAAATCACCCCGTAGATTTCTTTTATAATAAAATAACGTAAAAACCGAAATATATGTAGAAATCAGTTTTTTACACAGGCCACCAAAATTTAAATGTCCAAAGGAAAATTTACATTTTGCGTTTACCTATGGATGCATGTATGTAATGATTTTAATTCATTAGGTATTTCTTGATGCGCGATTTAGGAGAATGGTGGGCGTCAAATTTTTTAAACCTGGCGTTATTACGAGTATTTATTTTTATATATAGCCCGTTTAATTTCCCCATGCTTATTTAGATCGAGTTTTTTCTCAATATAAATTTGCTTTAATTGCCATACGCGTCATTACCCAATTCGAGTAATTGTCTTAACAATTTAATTTCCAAAATAAACTGTCAACTAAATTGTATTCGCTTAAATGCCTCAGTACAACCAACACCAACACTACAAGAAATGAAACCAAATTTGCATGTTAATCATAAATGTGGATATATGCACAGTGTTGGATTTACGCCTAGGACCGTGAGGGCGGCATAATTAGAATGGCGCTAAAATTTAATGTTAAATGAATGGTAAGCAGAAAGATACATTTCCACACTGAAGAGGATTTAAGGCTTTTCATTATTGTCTATTCGATATAAATTATGATGATTTAATTAAAGAAAGACTAAATTAATGAAATCAGCCCTGATTAAAGACAACGTACTTAGGTATTTCGAAAAATATCAAAGTTAAATGAAATGTACATACATATGTATATATGTACAGCTTAACATCGATAAATAGTTATATTTATAAATAGTTGATATTTTGGGTTTTCTATTATACCTATATGTATATACGCACCCACCTTGAACACGAGTTGGAATGAATTACGAATATTTAGATATCGTCTCAGAAAATGCTAGAAACCCCATAATAAAAAAATTAAATTGAAGCAAAAAACTTGTTTAAATAAAAAAACATTCTGACAACTACCACAACATTTCTCAATATAAGAAAGAATCAACAAATTCGTTTCTGGAAACATTTTAAATTTAGCGAGGTGACGTATTTGGACCTACAGGCCAGAACTAACAAAAAAGTCAATTTTGAATTTCTTGCATTTT
Source organism: Dexiosoma caninum (assembly GCA_963924685.1). Lineage (NCBI taxonomy): Eukaryota > Metazoa > Arthropoda > Insecta > Diptera > Tachinidae > Dexiosoma > Dexiosoma caninum. The sequence continues at coordinate 95,624,981 of OZ004727.1, read as the reverse complement.
CCGTCACTATATACTTGTTGTACGGTGAAGCTACCCTATATCTACATTTAAATAGATTTAAATCGAAAGAAAACAACAAACTTGTTGTATTAAATAATTTTTGCAAGGGATACTTGGTTTATATTTAACAATTCTCAAACATTTTTTTGGCAGTTTTTATATCAACATGTGAGATTTTTCAGCTTTTTCAAAAATTTTATTAAATGTCAACAACCAACGAAACAGACATGTAGGATACCTTAACGATACAAAAGGTATATAGAAATAATAGAAATATTAATTCTTCTTTTTATTTGACCTTGTATTTTTACTGTATGTAATAATATTACTTAAGAATGTATTTCTTTTTTATAAAAAAGTTTTTTAAATTATTTATTTTTTCGATATTTCGCTAACCCTTGGATAGCATCTTCAGGAAAATTAAATAAAATTATTTATTTTTTATTATTTATTAAAATATTGAAAAAACAAATAATTTAAAAACCTTTTTTATAAAAAAGACCTACATTGCTAATTAATATTATTACATACAGAAATAATAGAAATATTAATAACACTAATTATTTTAAGCCTAATATAAAAAAACTAGAAAAATTATGAAATAATAGAAAATTATAAAATTTTAAATAGAATTTTTCAAACACATCCATTCGTGTGAACGTTTTAAAAATATGTTGTGGACGCTGTGTAGGTGTTGATACCACAGCTCAGCTTTTTTTTTTAAATTTATGTTTGTCCAAAACTTAAAAAATTGTGTATAGGAATTTGAAAAAGTTGTGAAAATAAATTAAAAAAAAAGTTAGAAATGTGACACTTTGAACAATCAAAACGAACTCTTTTTTTATTCTTGATACTACTCATGGAGCAATAAGTTATCAGATGGTGTTGATAGCAGACTTGAGCTACTTTTTTTTTACAATTGGACGGAGAAATATCAAAATTTGTATATATTTAGATATACAGAGGACATATACGTCAGATGTTGTATTGTTGCAGAATCAACACCACTTGATTGATACTCATTACACTAGGATACTACCCAGCAAAGAAAGCCATGCAAAAGAAATTGTTAATGCATGCCTTCTATTGAAAATGAACTTATGTTCACATGTTTGTTATCTACATATCGAGACTTTGGTGCAATACCGTCGTAATTCAAAAAATCGTGAACTGAGAAAAATGCATTTGAAGTTTTGAGCCATCTTTTTGATAGTATTTTCGTTTATTAAAGTTATTTTTTTACAGGTTTTTAAATCAAGAGGCATGTTTTGTAATGTTTTCTGTTTGTAAATTTCTTGACATAAAGGAAATATTTCATTATTGCAAATAAATATTGTTGGAAATAGCTGGAGGCAATACAGACATTTGTAGCTGTAGAATCTGAACAGTTGGAGATAGAACCATAATCTTTTTTCCTTTAGATATATATTTTCCCAAAGATAATTTTTGCATACCCAGCTCAAAAAATTCAAATATTGAGTTACTGCGGTATTGCACCAAAGGCTCGATATGTTCATATGAATGTTATCTACATATGTATGTATATTATCTACAAAACATAATGAAGCAACTAAAAGTCTAAAAAAATCTGAAGAATAGCTTTGCAACTGCCAAAAATTTCTCTATTCATCATGTAAAAAGTGTACACGTTCACTTTACAATGTAATCAAATTGGTCGACAAGAGTGGCGATTTAAAGCCAATTGACCCCAGACTTCTTAAGAGTAAATATAAATTCCAAGATAAATATGTAGGTACATAGTATGAATGTAGTAGTTGTACATATGTAATAACTACCTAAGTATAAATTAAAAGCAAATTTATGGATACAACATTTAAAACGATCCAATCAAATCTCAGAATATGCAGTCATAGCAACAACATGAGAGCAATCATACAACAAACAAACAAACGCAACAGTAAAGTTATTAATACCTATGACATTCCAACAAAAAACCTACTTACGTACGCATGCATGCATTTCAAATACACAACTACTGTCACGGAAAGTGAAATCCCTCCACACAATAAAGTTTAAAAATAAGTTTGTGAAAAAAACTTAATGGAAAGAAAAACGGGGAGCAGAAAAATTTAAATTTTTAGCCACACCTACTCACCATATTCCACATTAAAAATATATATTTTATATGAGAGGCATACACCGCTCATAGAAAAATTTTACCTTACTTTACTTACAACTCATAACGGTGCTGACAACAACAATGTGTTTTAAAATAAACAAAAAGTAAAAATTAAATCCAATAACATAAAGCAGCAGAAGCCGACACACATCCATTCAAATCCCTTATTTGTGTATATGGTTAGAGAAGAAAGAAGAGAATTGAGAATTAAAGCTCTTGAAAAATTCTAAAACAAACCAATAGCACTACTAACAAGTCTGAGAAGCGAGCAATAAATGCACAAAGCACATTTTCCGCTCATTTGTTCGGTTGTTGTTTGGTTGTGAAAAGGGGAAATTTTTAAATTTCATGGAAAACAGAGAGAAATGTAAATCTCTCCATACAAATTGGGAACTTTTATGCAATTATGCATATATGCACACGTACAAATATACAAATGAATGTAGGTGTTCATCTGGTCGAACTTTGAATAGGTTGCTTGCAATATAAAATTTTTTCCTTTTCTTCTCTTTTGAAAATTTGCTTACGTTAAGTTTTGCAAAAATCCATACATATTAATGTACATATGCACATACACACATTAGGTGTACTATTTTAAATCATAACTAATTTATTACATACATATATACATATGTATGTACTTAATGAAAACAAATTTTGTTCTCTGTTTATGTCAGTATGAAATTATTGTTATTAATTTTTCGTGTTTTTATTAAAAATAAAGGAATATGTATGTATGTATTTAGTCTTTAAAGATGACAGATTTGAATATTATACATTTTATATATATGTATGTACATATGTATATTCATATCTTTACGTATGGTATATAAAATTTTTAAATTAAACATTCACTTCTGAACTCCTGAGGACTTCATATATTGTATATATTGTATATCGAAAATCTGACATTTTTCTCTTTTTTAAGAGAAATTTGAAGTCACATATTTAATGTGGATTGTGTCTGCAAATATAAAATTCCCCTCTTTGTTCTCATTCATAAATGAGAAATAGGGGTTCATGAAACACTTTATTAAATGTGAAGTTTGTATTTTTGTTTCTTATTTGGAGAGTCCATCCCACATGTTTATGCACATATGATGACCCTATGAACATACATAAATATATATGTATATTATTAAACTTTACTTGCCAGCAATACTTTACATTGCTGATAAACCATGGAAAATCCTTCAAGTAGTAACACGCTCAAAAAGCCATTCAACGTATGGGTATGTGTAGTTTTAAATAAGTTATCTGTTGAAAACACACAAAATGAGAGCATTTTTTACTCGATAATGTTAGTGAGGCTTTGCAAATGCTGTTAAAACGTGATGTGTGTGTGCCAAGTTAGTTTGAAATATAACGTGCAACAAGATAAACCTATAACGGGCAAACAACGGTCTACAACAAAATAAACAAAGTTTAAACGCAAAAACATTTTGGCGTATTACTTATTTTTGGCTTACAAATTCTCTCTAGAGAAAAATCAAGAGTATATTTTCTGAATTTTCTTCATGTGAAAGAAAATTTCAATTGAATGTGTGACGTACAGAAGAAAATCACCCCTTAAAGAATATCTAATTCTAAACAAAAAAAAAAAAAAAAAAAAAACAAAATTGGGAAAAAATGTTAGACTTTTTTAAGAAGTTCAAAAATAAACCCTTAAAATTTTAGTTCTTTTCTTTAAAAAACAATACGAAAATGATTTCAATATGTACCTACAAACACATATTGAATTGTTCCATATGCATTTTAAAGCTGTGAATAAAAAATATCCAGAACAGAAATTCCATTAAAACTCCAAGGTATTGTAGCACTTAGTCGTTCTAGTTAAAATTAGTTTCAATAGAAACGTTAATGCGAATACAACACATCTCTGATACAAGTCCACATTTTTATTTAATCATATAATTAACAACAACAACAGAAAATAAATATGTATGTACATAAAGTTAAATTTGTTGTGCAAGAAATTAAAATAAGAAAAAAACAATAATGCTGACAGACTTGAAAGTGTCGTAAAACTACAAAATAGAGAACTTGGTGGTACAAGTTGCAAGGATGTGCAAATTTCTAAACTAATGAGCAATATTTGTTAGATTTTAAGTCAAAAGAACAAATCAAATCAATCAAACATCCATAAATACTGTTGAAAAAAATAATAATTAAAAATTTAATCATTAAAATGGTGATGTCAGAGTTACCTTGGCATACAACAAAGGAGGATAATAATACTTCACTTAAAGGTGATTTATTGAAGACACCGACGTCCGTCCATCATCATTCCCACCATCATCACATCATACATAATCGATGTAAGTATTAAGACACAATAAAAACTAAAAAAACAAATACTTAATTCATCAGTTGCCGCAATTTCATCTCAGAAACCACGACTTCAATCAAAACTTTTTTAATCGTTGAATCCGTTGCCGTATTCACACTAATCCTCCTTGTCTACTTTTTGTCCTGTCGTTACAAATTTCATGTAAAGAAATAAAATTGTGATTCACTTGTTATTATAGTTGTTTGTAGTGTTAGCATATCGAAAGTTACGACCCCCTTGAAACCGCCGCCGTCACAAAATTGTTTGTTTGTTTGGAAGAGGGTATGAAAGTATGATTAAAACTATGTACACACGATTGTAAAATTGTAAAATTGTAAAATATTTCAAAACGCGTTCATTTATTAATAATTTAAATCATGTTCCTATTTTTTGCAACTAATATTGTTTTTATTTTGCATACATATCCACCAAGCTGTTTCACTCTCTTTTGTAAACTGTACAATATGTATGAAAAACAAAAAAATAATTTGTAAGGTATACTAGAGCCCCGATTTGCGTCGCTGTTTAAAATATTGGTCATACCGCTTTGCGTCGTTTTGATTACGATTTGCGTCGCTACATACGCTCGAATTGTTTTACTGCAGTCACAATTACAAGCGAACATTTTGCCAATGTGCAATTTCCCAATGTAATTGGGAGTATCGATTAAGGCAATAAACAACTTAAGAAAAGAAAAAAAAAAGGAAATAAAAGAAAATGCATATATTTTTCTTTACTTCTTTATATTTTTTAACAATAAATACATATATTTTCAATTATTTATTTATGATTAAACACACTTGTTGAAGTAAATAGAAAAAACGTACCAAAATGAGCCTTTTTTTTATCAACAGTGCTTATTTTTCGGTAAATATTTAATGTTTAACCCAACCAATTAGACATCGATGTATTTATATAGAAAAAAGGGACCCGTTTTGCGTCGCATTAAGTCGATCCCCTTTAAGGACGCTAATATGCGCTCTTTTTTGTAGTCTTGGAACAGCGCACAAGGGATGACCCCTACACATGCGATGCATTGTGCTGGAACTAGGAAATGAGGTTAAGAGAAGGAGTATAGAGAGAGTAGTATGGACATTTTATTTGAATTTCCCACGTCAAAGGTGGCAGGAAAGATCTCTGCAGGGAGTTTACTACTCATACGCGCTGTGCGGCCGAAAAATGAGTTTCCTCTGTAATGCGTAGTGCGATTCGCTGCCAAATCGACCACAAAAGGATGCGAGCTTAATGATGAACGCGTTGTGGGCAGTTCCCTAATCTCATTACAACACATCCCATTAGAGGAACGAAACACACTCCACATTGCGACGATGCTCGAGAGAGTCAATAGAGTTGGCTACCATACCGTCGCCAATGAGTTTCTTCGCGCTCTCCTGTATACGATCGAGTATCTTCAAAATAGTCTTTGAAGCACCGACCCATACGTGAGAGATCTATAAATAGTAAGAAGATCAGATAGGGTGCAGTATTGGTTCCATTGTCTTAAAAAGCCGAGGCAATTGAGTGCTAGTTTTGAGACCTGAAAAATGTACCCAGTCACACTGAATCTTCATGCCAAGAACATCGAGAGCTTCTGATTCCTCAATAATTACAGGTGAAGCAGCGTGCTCTGGCATGCGTCGGTGTGTAAGCATGCAGCATTGGGTCTTTTGAGCGTTGAAATCGACCCTGTTCGTGTGATCCCCTTGCGATACTTTCGCTAAGCACTATTCAATGAATCATTCATATTCTGCCTCAGCGCCACGATCATAGTAGATATCGGGCTACGATTAAATGAATATCAGTGACAAATGCCGCTGTCATCTGTAAAACAGTGGATAGGGTTGGAAGTTTGACATAGGAGGTCATTAAGAGAGATAAGAAATAGATCTCATCTATAGGAAATTTTATAGCGCGATTCTTGAGAAACTTTGATATAAATCGAGAGAAAATACCACCGACTCCAACAGCAATAAGTTTGAATAAAAGTGCCCCATGCCTCACTCTCTCAAAAGGCTTAGAAATACACAGAGCCACGTATTTGCTTTCGCCAAAATAATGAATGGAATTGCACCATCATTCCGAGAGGAAACCCAATAAGTCGGGGCTCTGGTGTATTTGTTTATCTTTTCCATATGGATGCGTATTTAAGAATAGGAAGTATGTACATATTTCTTTCCACTTTCAAAAGCAAGAGCGACATATATATATTTTTACTTAATTATTTGTTAATTATAATTGACGGGACAAAAATTGCCCAGCAACAGTTCTAAGTAAATTGCATTTATTTCATTAAATCTTCCAATTACAAAATTTATTACATTTTAAATTTAATAAATAACCAAAATTCATAAAACTCAAAAAGTTTCACGGATCTAAATAAGAAAAAGAAGGAATTATGATTATGGGCTTTCAAACTTACGTGCGGTACGGAAATGGGACGGCGGCGCTCCTAGTGCCAGCCAACGGCAATGGAACACAATTCCTAAACGTATTTTTAATCTTATAATTTCTGCATTTAATTCATTAATTTATTCATTAGTATGGGTGTTTTAAAGGTCAATTCGATTAGTTTTATGGAAAAAGAACTCTATAAAGATTTAGATACATAATTTTTAACGTTTGGAACTGAATACTATAAAGTTACAGCATTATATTTATTGTGCAAATAGGTATTTTCACAAAAACTTTTTGTGAATGTGTACTAATAATTGATGGATTTAGAAAACGCATCACAGTGAAGTTAGAACATCGTTCTAATCTATACGGCTGGAAGCGTACCTTATATCCAGCAAAGAAAAAGATATGCAAAAGAAATAGTTCAAGCATGAGTTCATTTCAAATGAACTGTTTTAAAAAGGAGAATTAGTTAGGGTCTTTTTATATTAAGGAAACGATATGTATCTATTATAAACAACATTTTCTCTGATAATTCTGATGGTTTGCCGATACGTGAAGAGGGCGCGTATAATTGTCCGTGAAAGAATCTGTGGAAGACACCTTAATTTATTATTTTAAAAAAATCCCATTAGAAAGCAGTACATTTTGGAGTATCAAGTGTTTAGAAGAAAAAATAACTTCAATTTAATTTTATATTTTAATTGAAAAAGAAATGAGTAATACAAAATTGGTCATGGGTGTAGCAAATATGTGCCCATAATTATGAAAGTGTTCTAAGTCAAAATATAAAAAAAAGTAATAAAATTAGTAAATGAATTAGTTCAATGTTATTTCCACGATATTGTCCAAAATGAACTATTTATGAACATGAAACGGAATTCATTTAGTCTTAAGGGTTAATTATAAAAATGGTCTAAGTCAAAAATTTTAAAAAATTGGGTTTTATTGGGAACATGTGTTTTTGTGAACTTATAAAGGGTGTCTCAGTAAGAATGCACTTTTTCAGTTCAAAATAAAAACACGTATTTTTGAGGTATTTGTGCTTTTTTTATTGGATTGTAATGAAGGCATATTCCGATTAATTATGAAATAAAATATTCATCAAATGGCTCCCACGGCTCTGATAACAGAGTTGTGTGGCAGACCATTCTTCGACTGAAGATTTTTCGAAGTTTGTGAACGGTATCATCATAACTTCCTAAATTTTGTAATACGGTTTTTATAACGCGTTGTTTTTTTGTTAAGCGCTCCATTTCTAATAATCGGAATAAATATATGTGACAGTTGCCAAATTTCAAAGCTGGCACTTGCGCAAAAAAATGGCACTAATTTTTAAAAGTGCATTCGCGCTTTATTTATTGAACAGTGCAGGCTCCAAATCCAATGGATGAGATTAATGAAAAATTAGTCCTATAAGATGTTTCATAAAACTGTTTGAGGTACACACAAAATTTAAATTTTGGGCGGCATAGAAATATTTTTTCATTTATTCAAATGCAAAACATTGACTGCCGTATTCATAAAAGATTTTGGATTTATGAAAGGTATAATAATTATATATTATATGAAAATTTGATTATTACACTTTCTGTACATCGAAATAAATTTGTATGAATACGGCAGTAAATGTCTCGAAACAAAATAAAATATGTGACTTATACCACTTTCATAATTAATGGCACATCCATACACACTTATATAAGCACATACATGTTTATAAATTTGTAGTGTTTAGTGATGCACACCTTCCCCGTAACAAGCTTTAATTCTTTTAATTTTTTATTAGAATTTCTGATAAGATAACATTCTAATAGAGTTTTATATATTTATTTATTTGAAACTAAATTAGTCGTTAATGATTGTCGACAGACTTTTTGAGATTCAGAGAATTGTGCGTTTAAGTTACAAAATATAAATGGCCACATTTAAATTAAAAATTTATTTAAGTGACTGATTGATAAGAGGGTGGGGAGAACACTCCTCTAAGAAAACGAAAATAAGTATTTGATGGAGATATATTTTTTGTTGTTTAAAAAATTGATTAACAAAACAATTATTCATTCGGTAAAATAATGCGTACAAAATTATATTAATTTTTGGTTTATGGAGCGATTATGTAGCGCAACCGAACTTATGTTGCAAATTAATGGTTGCCTAAAAACACTAAAAAGTTCTGGAATTTAGGCCACTGAAGAGAATGTAGTTTCAATCGGTATTACCTGCTTTACCAACTGGCAATAGAACAACAGTTCAAAGTTCGCAAATTGTGTTGGCTGTTGTTTAAAATAAATATTTTGTGTTTAAAAAAATAATTTAACTTAAAAATAAAATTACAGGTAGGTACTTACTATCACATTGTTAGAATTCGACAACATAAATTATATCCATATTTTGAAGTAATATAATTAAAAACGAGTAAATATAGAAAAATTTTCATATATTTAGCACAACTATAAAATGTTGTTTGCGAATGACTCAGGTAATTATTGGAATTCATCTTATACCTATATTAATAAGGAGGTTTGATGGGGTACGGGGCTGGGTGTTAATCGGAGGTACAAGGCGGGAAGCTTTAGGCTACCCAGGCTTCCCGCAGTGGAGTTGAAACTAGTTGCTGAGGCGAAGTACCTGGGTGTTTATCTATATAGGAAGCTATCACGGATGATGTGGCTCGTTCTGCATCAGCACCGGATTTTAAGGCTACTGAGACCGATTTTGGTAAGACGCCTCATGCTGTTATTCCGGATAGGGGCCCGTGGACCCATCATACTGCTAAACTATTTGAGGGTTGGGTGGTACTTACTGATGGATAAAAGACGTAGGCGAGGACGGGCTCTGGTGTCTATGTGATGAGGACTCATATAAGGAGATCGGTTGGGATTTCGGAGAAGTGGACTATTTCCAGGCAGATTTCTTAGCGATATTGAGGGCCACGGAGCTGGTGGCTCAAAAGCTGACTGTTGACAAGGAGGTTAGCGTCGGGCGGCGCTATAGGCATTTAGCATACACTGCGAGGTCGAAATTCATTGCGGAATGCAGAGGGCCCTTAGCGATTTGGTGGGTAGGTGCAGATGTGGTGCCCTGTATATATTATACTGTCGTTCTGCACCTACGGAACCACATGGTAGCGAAAATAAATTAAATACAAATTCGGCATCTTCGCTTAAAATTTTCTGATTTAAATAATAAAAATTTCCTGAAGATGTTAACTGATGGTTAACAAAATATCGAAATATATAGAAAAATAAACATAGAAACGTACCTTTGAAATATAATATATAGATTGTTCTTAAAATAAAAAAGGTTAAAAAATAAGTATTAAAGAAATGACATAATTTTCTATGAAACGAATTTTATTACAAAATATCTAGATATTGTACGTCTGCTGAGATATTAGTTTTTGTTAGTCGTACTAACTCACCAAGTTCCACTGTGTAGTAATCATATTAAACTCGCAATCTACGAGATTTGAACATTTTAAAAGAGGGCACAACACTGTGTGCGCTCAGTATTGGTCATTATTAAAGAAAGAAATGTTTGGTACTTTCTTTCTTTTCTTTTTTTCTTTCTTTTTTTCTTCTATTGTGACATGAACAGGGTTGGTGAAAAATAGAAATTTAAATAACGACAATGTTTTACTGGTAGTGATTTTTACCATTTTCTTTTTTAATGAATGAGTTGTTCCGAAACCGACCAAAATTGTGTAAATTTTTTGCAAATCCTTATAGTTTAGGAGATATTCGGAATGTTTTGAGAAAAAAACCCTTTTTTCAAGAAAATTAAAAAAGAAATATTTTAAAAAGTTTATTAAAGATGTAAAATAAACAAAATCAGAAATGTTGTTAACGCGAAACAGAAACAGTGTGTAATAAAATGTATAACAACATAATTTAAAGGTTATTTTATTCTCGATCCTTCCGTGCTTTACTTAGTTCTATCGGGGAGCTAGTTCTCAAGTTATTGCAAATAACGTGGTGCAGCCTCCGCTTTTTTCTATATAACGGAAAATTTCGAGAACCAGAGTCAATTCAAAAAAAGTAATTTCCAGGCATTGAAATGGTACTCCGACCATATCGAGCCTTTGGTGCAATACCGCTTGATACTCATTACACCAGGATACTACCCAACAAAGAAAGCCAAGCAAAAGAAATTGTTAATGCATGCCTTCTATTGAAAATGAACTGCTTCAATTTACCATTGGCGAGCATATGTTCACATGCATAACCGATATAATAATCTGTGCCACAGGCATTTAGCTTGTGCCCGTCATTTTTAATCCGATAATGACCTTAGAACTATTGATTTTGTACTCCTTATAAGACTATTGGAATCAGAGGTTAACTAGTGAATTTTAGGGAATGCTACACGATCAATGTTCAGCTTCAATATTTGTCATTGAGTGTGTAGCATTACCTTCAGTTATTCTTGTGTACCATTTGCAACTTTTTACTAGATATTGGAACCAGAAACATACATATGTTCATATGTATGTTATCTACTTATCGAGACTTTGGTGCAATACCGTCGTAATTCAAAAAATCGTGAACTGAGAAAAATGCATTTGAAGTTTTGAGCCATCTTTTTGATAGTATTTTCGTTTATTAAAGTTATTTTTTTACAAGTTTTTAAATAAAGAGGCATATTTTGTAATGTTTTCTGTTTGTAAATTTGTTGTCATAAAGGAAATATTTCATTGTTGCAAATGAATATTATTGGAAATAACTGGAGGCAATAAAGAAATTTGTAGCTGTAGAATCTGAACAGTTAGAGATACAACCATAATCTTTTTTCCTTTAGATATATGTATATTTCCCCAAAAATCATTTCTGCATACCCAGCTCAAAAAATTCAAATTTTGAGTTACTGCGGTATTACACCACAGGCTCGATATGTATTCAAATAGACTAAGAAAATTCAGGGTAATAAATTCTTGCTGACCAGTGTTATTTATACTGAGGGTTAACTCTTATAAAATATTTATGTGATATTGCGGAGTGACTAGACCATATGGCCAAGATGTTAAGTGTAAACAGCCTTCACATAGGAAGTAGCAACATGGTTAACAAAGAAAATGCCACAAAGAAATAATTACGATGACTCGTGAGCACTCGCCGAGAGCTGCATTACGACTCGTGTTATGAATTTTATTGTGAAAATAATTAAATGAGGTTTCAAAAGTTATCTCTAAAAAAATAAAAATCCGCTATAATCAGGAATACGGAAATCAAAATTCTCGATTTGTTTCAAAGTAGAGAAAAATAAGCGCGCTAATTAATGTACATTTTTTTGTGTTTCAACGACCGATGCATTTTCGGAAGTTAGAATAGCCCAACTCACAATCTTGTGCATATGGTGTTGCATCATTGCATTTGCAAAAAGGTATAGCATATTTTTGCTCTACAGTAACAAAATACACAGCAATGCACATGCTAGACTTAAATTTATATGCAACACTTAAAACCAATAGGATTTATTTGATATGAGTATGCAACACCTAATTGCAAATAAACAGCTGCCTAACAATAATCCAAGCCAATCAAATCGTAATCGCCGCATACTTGCCGCTGCTTATTTTCCTCCAAAAAAACCAGTAGTGCGATTCATTAACTTTTATTGGACATGTTTTTTTTTTGGCAAATTTTTTTGTTTTTTCAATCCGCTGTGAATTTTGTTCTTGCAATGAAGAGTGCATAATAAATTAATAATGTCATTCACAGTTGACAGCACAAATTTGCTATTGCATATATTTACAATCTCAAATGCACAAGATTGTGAGTAGAGCTAATATAAAAAAGAAAATGAAAGAATTTTCTTTCTGTGTCAAAATCGTAAAAAAAATATTATTTTTTATAGATAAATTAATTGAAAATATCAGTGTTATAATTGATTGTAGCGCCGACATCAACTAAAAAAAAGTGCGACGAGTAAAATTTGCTTCTACCCAACAACGTGATGCGGCGGAAGATGAATGACTTTCCTACGTACAAAAAATTAAAATTGTGGTTAAGCGACGCCTTCGCTACAAAATTTCAATACGCGTGTATTTTGCTTTAATTTTTTGTCTTGATTTTATCGAAGTATGGTCACATTAATGAAAATAGAAATATTTTCCTTTTAATTTTGTTTGAGACTTGTTAGGATTGTTGGTGAAGTAAATAAATGAAATAACTAAAATCTACCCCAAATAAATGACAGCTCAGCACGGGTAAGGCACACTTTTAAGCGTACTTTAATACTTGATGGAAGTGGCTACATACCGCACTTACTAACAAATGCCAAAGTATGTATTTAGGAATGAACAAATATGTACATAGATATGTACTCGTATGTATGTACGTGTGTATGCAGTATATGATTTCATATTTGTTTTAAAACTTCCCCAAATGCTGCTCTTTTTCAGTCTCTTCATTCAGATTTAGATTTCTGTTGAGTTGTAAATTTATTTCTTTAAAATTAATTGGCTTCCCATATACTTATAGTAATTCAAAAATTTCTTGTTTTTTTTCTGTTGGAGTTGGGCGATATGATCAGATTATTATTTCCAAATTCTTTGTAGTGGGAAAGTAATTGACCCAGCGACGAGTTTTTTCTAGCTGCCCAGCAAAAAATAATTACATATTGTTAAATAGTGCCTTAATTCGCACGTCATTTTTACATATGTAATTAAAATAAGATAATGATCGAAAACATACAGGCAGTATAAATTACAAGTTATAATTGCTGAGCAATAATATAAATCAAAGACAAAAATCGTAAGTCACACTGAAGCTACACCTTCATGTTCTCCGGTCTTCGTGTTTTGTCCACTGTGTTTGGTTATCAGTAGCTGTAAATTATTAGCTAAAATATTTATTATTTTCTATAAATAGAATACGAGAAATAATTCCCCGTTAGTGTTTTCTCATCTAAGTGAAGCTCGAAATATACCATTTCTAGAATAGTCCTTGGTATTATTTGATTTTTTGTTTCCATTAACAGTGCACATGTTTTAGTAATTATCACATGTAATTTTTGGCTGCCTGTATGATTTCGATCATTAGCCCATTTTAATTAATAACATATAAAAATTTTTATTTTATTTTTCGTTTCATTATTACAATATTTTTTGTATAACATATGAACTGTTAAAACTTTCCATTAATTAAATTAATTAAAGATAGCGTAAAACTTGCAATTTTTTTTAAATAAAAAAAAAAAAAAACGGCCACCGGTTTCTTCTGAATTTACAAAAAAAAATGTCGAATAATTGATCACCCTAATATAGAGATATGGATTAGTCGAAGCGAAAACATGCTTTATTCTTTCGAATTGGTGGATCTGATGGATGGTTACGTGACTTTATTTATACAGTTGCCCATCAAATGATAAATTACGTGCAACATAAACACAGCTCCCTACTCTAGCCATCAAAATGTTTTCTTATGTGCATTAATGTCTACGATAATGTTGGAAAAAAAATAGCGGTCCATCGCGTTCAAATCAAATATACGAGTCTGCGGTTTGTGTGTTCGCTTCTCAAAGGGCCTCTGTTAAACAGTGCAAATTGTTTTTCTAACACTTTGTTAGTAAATAAAAATATTATTTATAATAACGTTTTAGACATCGTATCGGTTACTTTGTGAAACAAAGTTTGAATAACCAAAACGAAATAAAATTATAATTAAGTGGAGAACAAAAGAGTTATTGATGAATCCTTTCTGATTGTAAAATTTTTATTGAATCATTATTTTCTTGACACTTAGTTGCACTTTTGTTAGAAATATTGGAAATTAATTTGAAAATAAAATAAAATTTTAATCATGTGAGTAATTTTTGTTTCTTTTCAACTCCATTCTTTATTTCCCATATTATCCTTGAAAGTTGAAAAGTTTTATGACTGCAACACAAACTGCACAAAAATAAAAACTGTGAGTGTTTATGCTGCGGCTTCTTGGGTATTTGCTGTTGAGCGTATAAATTAACACTAGACTCAATTAAATTGTATATGGCTGTGTCTGTTGGACTACCACCCCCTCTATCTCACTCTTTCTATCTCTCTTCCACCCGCATTTTCGTTATCTTAACTCTTCTTTTCATGTGTAAAATGAATGTGTGTAAAACTGCAAGTATTTATATCCTTTATACTCGTAAGAACAGAAATAATTTGAAAAAATTTAAATGACTTTTAAGCACGTAGTGCCACCACCAACATACTATTGGAGTACGGAACAGTCTATGTTCATTCAACTATGACCAGGTGGTCAATATATTTTGTAGATTTTATTTATTTTGTTGTTGAAAATTTACTCCATATGGCTGCCTCTGAAAGTTGAGTGGTGCTAAAATTTTATAACCCAAAAACAAAATACATTTTCATTCAGACGTAAAACAAATGCATATGGTATTCTCCGGGTAAAAGGGATTCGAATGAATGAATGAATGAATATTTTAATAACTTGTTTGCATGTTTCGAAAATAAAGGCACTAACGTCACAAGAAAGCGAAGAGTAATGTTTAAGGAAAGAAAACAACACTAAATGAATCATTTAGCAAAAAAAAAATTAAAGAAGAGTATTAAAAATTTAACTGAGACGAAATCGTCTTCACAAATCAGCAGTGTTCAACTATATTTAAATGATCAAAAATCTGCAAATTATTTGAATTTTTGGTGAGATTTCTAACCGTTCTAAATTTTATTCCAATTACAGATATCAACCGTTTATCACGATCGCCATCACCAATGCGTTCCAATAGTAAGTAGAAATAATTTATATATATCATTTATATTACTGAATATTAAAGACGTCATAGCAAGAAACTACATCTGCGCCTTGAATGCACTTTGAACTCGATCAGCTCAATCATACACTTCTTTTTGGCGAAATAAATGCGAGTACATTTCTATATGTCTACATGAGCGCAACTGAGGTCAAGTTAAAAAGTTTTTGTAATATATCTATATTATTTAAATTATTAAAATCAATGACAGTACGTTAATATTTGCTTTGTTAGATCGAATCCTTATAATTTAGCAGATTCCATTCCAAATACAGACATACACATAAGAATTTGCAAGTAATTTCAATATTTTCTCTATAAAGTATGTATAAAGCGGCTATTAGACGGTCATACTTGGCACGCCAGTTTGGCATGATTTTTGATTTTCAACATGCCAAACTGACATGCATGGTGTTACACGAGTATGATAGCATGATGTCATACCATTCTCACATCCCAAGCATGATTGTCTAATAACCGCATAATATATTTATGTATGAATATAAAAACTAGTACCAATAAGCGTTAAAGTTTACATTAAAACCCATACTAAATTCGTACTTTAAACCTACATTATTTTTAACAGCTGTTTGGCAAACATACATACATACATATATCCGTAAATATTTACCAACTGTAACACTTTCAAGAAAGCGGAACTGCATATTGAAACAGTGGCAGAAACCTGTTAACGTGATGTGTAAAAGTTCACAATTATAAAAATAACATAAGTACATAAATACATAGATATGGATGTATGTATGTGTAACGTCCATATGCATGCATTGGTTAGCTTACAAATGATTTTTCAACAACAGCTGTTATAAATTTCGTATATGTATGCGTAGTATATACAAACTAACTTATTTAGGGGTTTTCTATATTTTAAATCCTTTTGTTCTTTGGCTCTCTAAACTGAAAGTGAAGAAATAGTGAACACGTTAAAAACAACTGGATTCTATAAAATGTTTCGTTGACGTGTGATAAATTTACGATTTGTCGTCGTCCAGGCACCAGTTTCTCTTTAGAGACCGAAAACGGAGTTGTGGCGTAAAAATTAAAAGCATCTGCTGCCATGATTTTCAACCGAAATGAATCAATTTGATTTGGAGTTGTAGTTTTTGTGTAATAAAGACACATACTCGTACAATCGAATTGACATCACACATTTCCAGTTCATAACAAAATCTTTCCTGTTGTTAATGTAAAACAAAATTGGGATAATATTCAACCCTTCCCACTGTTGGAAGAAAAATTTTCAAAGTGTGCCAAACATGAGATTTTAAATAGGATGTCTAAGATATTTTCAGAGGACCTCTTGTCCTTTTGTTCTTCAGTCGTTTATAGATTTATAATGGAATGTTTTGTTTTGTAAGAAGTGTAAGTGATATATTTTCATTTAATTTAAAAACCTTTCAAGTCACAAGAGAACAATAAAATATGTCAAAACTTTTTTTTTAAAAAAAGAAGATTAAATTTTGCTCAAATATATTCAGCTTAATTTAGTAAGTAAAACTATTAACACGAGCATTTAAGGAAAATGAAGTGTGGAGAAAAATGAAAGTTATTTCATCGTTATAATTAATTATTCACAAAGTTATGGATTTACAAACACGTTGTCTAAACATATTTTATTGAAATACTCATTTCGATTTCATATTAAACAAAACAATTTTTTTTATTCGAAAAGCGAAAATATTTCCATTGTGGTCTCAAATTTTACATGAAATGTAAAAAATTTTAAAGGATTAATACTAATGAAATGTGAAAGCCTTTGGATATAAAATTGTACGTTAAGTGGAACGCAACACTATTCTGATTCTGATTCTGCTGAACGCATATGCTGTCCACATCCATGTCGTTTAATTTGAACCGAGTTGAATTTCTAAAAAGAATCGACTGACACTTGCAAACTTTCAAGTCAATATTCATCCACATAGTCTGCCTGCATTGAGCAGATTTATTTTATTTAATTTTATCTTTCTTTAATACCGCTGTTAGTATTCATAAGATATTTTGCACCTTCATTATTGCGTCTGTAGCATTTGCTGTTGTTCATATTTTGGTCAGTATATTTAATATTCTATACTCTCTGTTGTTTTCATTGATTTTGTCTATATTTGCTTTTCATTTCATTCGAATTCATTCTTGCCTTTTTGCTCTTCGTATGATTATAAATTTGCCTGTGATTTTATGGCATGTTATATGAGCATTCCGATATTCCTCGAGCAGCAACCAAATGGCAAATTTCCATATATTTTATGCAAAAATTATACCAAATATATACATACTTACGTACAATCATTCTGGGCTTTCTCTGCAAAATATGCTGTTTAGTTGCTGGCATTTCTCCTTTGCTCTTCTTTGCCTCTGTATTTATAAAGTAAAATGTAAAGTTTATGGAACAAACAACTGATGCCTTTGTGTTCTCGAAGTACAATAACACAATGTCCAGTGAAATAAAATACAGTGGCCAGACAAAGAAACACGTGTGTAGGTTGTGGGTGGGAGAGGGAGGGTGGTTTTCGATTTAAAAGCAAAATCCATACAAATACATAAAATAACCACAAATGCAAATTCAATAGACTTTGGCAGAAATTTATCGTTAAAAAATAAGTTTTTGCAACCTCTAATTTTTAGAATTACGTTTCATTTTAACCGAATTTTTACTTTTCAAAACTGTTATTGTAGAGATAATTAAAAATTTCTTGAATATGAAAAGTGAATACACATACATATTCATATGCGAGCTTGTGCAGGAGAGGTATTTTAAAAAAAAGTTTCTTTAAAAACTAAAAAACTAAAAATTTTTTAACGTCACTGGAAACTCTCATTGACCACCACATCTTTACGAGTTTAGGATGGTGAGATGGGTGTTTACAACAGTGCATGTGTGTATGTGTGTTTTTAACTCTGTTTCCTTTTCATTTCCCTTTGAGGAAGGAGCAGCATCAAAATAAATTTGCACATCATCTGAATAACAAATATTGCACGTACCACACGTATAATTTTTATTTGTAACTACAACACACACACACACACACACACACTCAGTAGGAAGGCATAACCCTGCATAGAAGTAGAAGAAGTCATCAAAATTGATGTTTTATGGTAAAAAAAATTGGCAAAAGGAAGCAACGAACTTCATAGAGCAACATATGCAAAAATATATTGAAAATAAGCAATCATGCATACAATTATGAACAAATCGAAAACAGGAGGGAGAGGGCAGAACAAAAAGGTTTAAACTGTTATTTTGAGACATGAGAATGTGATATAAGTGGCCATGCTCTGACCGACTGAACGACCAGAATCCGTAAATAAACATGAATATGAAATTTCATTTCATTTTTCTACACATTTAAATGTGTGAATAAATTTATTTAAAAAGGGTTGTTAGTGTGTATTTATTATAGGAATATTATGAGGTATTTTATGATGAAAAGTATTTCAAACGACTGCATTAAAATAAACGAGGGTGGAATTTAAAAAGGCTGCAAAATATTCAAATGTCTTGTTTGTTTTCTTTTCGCAAAACCCATTCAATTGTATGATGAATTTATTCTAATGTGGGAAAAAAAACTACAACTGAAATTACAAATCGAAGTATAAGGAAAAACTAAATTTGCAATTCTAAAATAAAACGAAAATGAAAAGAAAACATGAAAAGTCCATTTAATCAAACAAAAAAAGTTGTAAAGAAGGGTGTACGGCATTTCCAAGTTGGGAACTTACCAAACCATGAAATTGACCATTTTTTATGTAAAGAAGTATTTTAAATAAAAACTGATGCACAATGTTACCTTTTGCCGATAAAAGTTGCGTTGGGGGAGTGAAGCCAGTTAAGCTGAGAATTAACGTGTTTTTGAAGTGAACTGTAAGAAAAATACACGTGCCGATAAAGTTCGAGAAAACGTTTTTTTCTTTTTAATTAGAAAAAAGAAAATACTTTAAGTAACGATACACTTGAAAAGTTTAAATTTTAAATATTGTAAAGTCTATTACTTTTTAAATTAAAACAGCAATACACTTGCCATCTTGGACTTATTATTTTTTTTAGCTTCGGATTGTGATGACAATGACTCCAGCATCGGTAACTATAGTGATCGCTGCCGCTCGCCTGAAAGTCCTGCTCTGGGCATTGTACATCCTCCGCTTAAACGCAGACAATTACACTCAACTCTGCTGCGCCATCACTTTCAAGATTCTTCATCGCCTCCCGCTACGCCTCAAGCTGTGGGGAAACAAATGAAACATCAGAAGGAAATAAACAGCGGGTCTGAAGAAGAGGAAGCAGCTTTAAATTTGACGAGTGAAAATTCTCTGCATTCAGTACAATCTCCCTCGTTGTCATTGAAATCAATAAAAACTGACGAGAGGCGAAGTCATCAGAAACAAGACCAGATTCGACAGCAACATGTTCCCTCTTTATGCAATAGTCCTATACCAGCATTAAGTTCTGTTATGGCGGCACCTCAAGCACAACTGGCAGCAGCTGCTAGTTTTAGTTTCACGAATCCTTTATTAGCTCAAACAGCTTTGAGTACTCCCATATCAGCGCATGACTTTTCGCAGTTCCAGCAAGCCCTACAACAACAGCAACAATCTTTGCAACATCAATTTCAAAATTATTTAGACATTTTGCGCGGTGGTTCTTTAAATTTAGGTCCCTCTGATGACCCAACCGTAGCAGCACAAATGGCCACTGCACAATTTCTCCTACAAAGGCAAGCATTGACACAAGCAGCCCAGCAACTGCAAGCGTTACAAACACAACAAGATCGAAATGATTCTAAAATACTCACAACACATGAATCATTACATTTCAAAAATCGCCACCACCTTCACCAAACTTCAACGCCTACACACCACAGTCCCCTCCACAGTCCCGCCACCTCACCACTACCCTCGATATACACCTCAAGTCACATAACTCGCAATTCCCATCAGACACCACCGCCCGCCACTAGTTCCAGTTCTCTCCAAATAAGCAGCTTGTTAACGCCGAACACACCTGGCTGTAACGGTCCTAAGACGCCACAAATGCCCAAAAATTTATCAAATAATCCCAGGGCTCCAGAACCATCACCGGAAGAGACTACAGATTTGGAGGAATTAGAACAATTTGCTAAGACTTTTAAGCAGCGGCGAATTAAATTAGGTTTCACTCAAGGAGACGTGGGCCTCGCCATGGGTAAACTTTATGGCAATGACTTTTCTCAAACCACCATATCACGCTTTGAAGCCTTAAATTTGAGCTTTAAAAACATGTGCAAATTGAAGCCGTTACTGCAGAAATGGCTAGACGATGCTGACCGTACAATACAGGCTACCGGAGGGTAAGTTTTTAAGTTTTTATCCAATTTTCAGCAGAACCATAATACGGAAAGCAATTATATATATAATATAATAATTAAATTTTTTCCAATTAAGTCTTTGCTCCGAAAAAATTTTTTTTTTAATTAATAATTTAATTGAATACACTTTTATTTTAATCGATTTTGGTGTTCTCTCAACAAAAGTGCACCCAAAATGACCAAATTTTAAAATTTTTTTCAATTAAAACTGTTAATTGATTCTGCGTTTTTCGTGATAGGTTGAAATATAATTATTATTTTAATTGAATCTTCGTTTTTTTTAATTGAACCTTGATTTTACTTTTTGCTGTGAAGATTTAAATTTTTCAAATATTAAATGTTTTTCCAAGTTACAAACTTATTGTATCTTAAATAATAATTGAACTGGCACTGAGTGTTCATATTTGAATTCGAACAGTCATCGCATGATGCAATTAATATGGTGGCAGCACTAAAGCTTTAACAGGCTTTCGTGTGTTTGTGTTTTGGCCCATAAAGTGGCCGGAAAATATTTAAACACAAACAAATTTTTTTTCTAAGTTAAATAATGATTACAATAGACTTACGCAAATTAAATTGGTTATAACATTTTCACAATAACAAGTACTGTAAACAAATTTGACATTTTACGTCAACAGATAAAAAAATAATCACCTGTCGTAGTGGTGCCACCCTGTTTAATTACATCAAATGCCATACGTTTAGTTTGCCTGTTTCTAAATACTGATATACATGCACAGATATTTATTGATCCATGAGCAACAAATTATGTTAATTTGTGTGCAAAAGTGTTAAGGATTACAGGTAACAATTTATTGTGAATATCCTCTCGATCGTTTTAGTATTTTTGATCCCGCCGCCCTACAAACCGCTGTTTCAACACCAGAAATTATGGGTCGACGTCGCAAAAAGAGAACATCTATAGAAACCTCTATACGAGGTGCTCTCGAGAAATCCTTCATGTTGAATCAAAAGCCAACCAGCGAAGAAATTACCCAATTGGCTGAACGTCTGTGCATGGAAAAGGAGGTTGTTAGAGTCTGGTTTTGCAATCGTCGACAAAAAGAGAAACGCATTAATCCCTCTTTAGATAGTCCCGACAATGGAGATGACTCACCCTACATGATGATGTAGGATGCAAAGGCGTAGACCCACACAGAACCCAAACATAGAAGTAGAAACGGGCAACGAGGCAATCGAATTTTTTAAAGATACTGTAAGCAAATGGAAAGAAACCAACAAACAGTAAATCGAAATTCATTATTTTTATAATCGGCATAATAAAAATATGATTTTATAAATTTAAGGTAAGAATGTGGAAGAAACAGTGACATTTTGAGATACACAAACTCCCAAAGTATATTTATTCAAGTATATACAACTCTCCAAAAACAAAATACGTTTGTCTAATGAAATCTCCGAACTGCCTACAAAAAGAGGAAAACGTGCGAAAGAGCAAACAAAAGCAGAACAACTTTTGAATTTTTCAGTGAAACTAAATAAATTTAAATAAAATTATAGAAAAATTTAAAATAAAATGAAATAGATATATTAAATTTTAATGTTAAATATGTTCAAATACTTTCTCTATTTAAAAATTTAAGTGAAACTTTTCAGTTACAAAATCTGTGGAATTAGAACAAAAAGAAAAAAAAAAACAAATTGTGTGCGACAAATGTAAACAACTTTTGACAGTTCGGAAATAAATAATATTCAATCACATGTGGACCCGCATATAGTTGAATAGATATACTTTGCAAACACTCAAATTACAAATGTAAATTTTTCCGTTTTCTTTTCTTCACAGATTTTATATTTTAAATTTAATTTTTAAATCTACTCTCATAAATATCACTAAAATTTAAATTCCATTTAAGGTCTACAATCGAATTATAATGTAAGTTAAATGTGTAGTCCATTTTGCAAAACACAGCGCCACACTTTGAGAAATTTCTTATGGAAATTCTTCAAATTACAATTCGCAAAGCTTTGCGCTGCGTTTTACAAAATAATACCGTATGTGTTTTACGTTCGTTAATTTCTTATTGATTGATGGACATTGATAATACTATCGAATGATTTCCACCCTTGAAATAAGCAAACTAACTAAAAATACTAAATAAAAAATTTTATTGAAAACTGTTATGAAAGAAAACTCAATATTTCTAAATGTTCCCACTTTGGAAGTTGAAATTAATTTTATTCGAAAGCGAAATTTGTTTTATAGAAGTTCTGGCCATGCTGTAATGACTTATCAATTGTGTCTATTCTACAACATGTACAATATTACAAAAACAATTAACGCTTCGCCTCTATCTACATACATTCATAAATTTTGACATTTCTTCCTTGATTATGTAATAAACGGTAGCTCAGCTGTGATAGGTCAGTAACCAAAGTATATTTATCAAGTAGTTGCAACTCTACATCAAACCAACAATACCAAAAACAACAGGCATTTTGTTTGTGTAAAACACACCGAAAATGTCAATAACAGATGATTGCAATAGCAAAAGAAAAACAAACATTTTGTTTACGCATTGATTAATTATTTTTGCACCCCTCTCTCAAAATAAAGAAAAGATTAAAAATGTTATTTGTGCGCTCTCTCTAATTAAACAAATGAGTAAAGATGATATTGGCGCGCATAAAATGTAAACAAATTTTGACATTCACGTTGTGTAAAACATAAACGAGGAAAAATGTCTCATGATTAGTTGAGTCTACTTGATGAATATACTATGTCAGTAAGAATGATAACCGCAATACGGGAGTTAAAAATTTTAACAATTTACTTGCCACTGAAATTGAATTGCTTTCATTTCCTCATGTCATTGACTGTTGAAAAAATCGTTATAAATAAATATTTAAATGCGCATATGTGAATTTCGACATACACATTTACGTATGGAACTTTCATTATTGAATTATTGAATTCTTTAATTTAATTGCAATATAAATTCAATGGAAATACATCAAATGTATGTAATTTATGCCCTCTAAGCTATCACTTTGGCTTCCACGGAACAGTTGGTTCTCCTACAGCGGTACCAATAATATTTTTTCCAAATTGGCACAAAAGAAACTGTCAATATACTTTTCATGATTTTGCAATCAATTCGCACATAAATATGATTCCCACATAAGAAAATTTTTAATTTTCTACTCGCACTATACCAGAATTTGTTTCCAAGTGAAATGTAATTTTACGTAAAAATTTGAAACACGTGTAAATTTGTATGAATTGCTACTTCGTAGTGAATTTTCTAATAATGAATAATTTTAATATTTATTTCAACAAATATTTGCTGTGATAATAATTTTTAATGTCTGTAATGTTTTTAGGTGTAAGATATGTATTAGATAATTATTAATTAAAATTAAAAACATCTCTTGAAAATAAGTAAAAATAAATAAATGAAATTGTCATAAGAAAAACATTTTTTAATTGAAATTAAACTGAAACAGTAAGTATGAAATTAAAAAAAGAAAAACAATTTACTTCTCATAAAGAAGCTTGAAAAGAAAATAATTAAAAAAAAACAACTTGTCTGCATAATATCCTAAGGTCTAGGCAGGAATCGAACCCGCAACCTCCAGTTTGGTAGGCTACGGATGCACCTAGAAATATGTATATACACTGCTTTGGCAATTTATTTAACGAAAAATCGTCAAAATTGTAAAGAAAATTGCCGATTGGCATCCCGAATTCTACACCGCATGATTTTTTAGGCTACGAACAATAATCTAAAGCACAGCCAAGTTCACAATCATGCAGACGGCATTCATTGTACAAAGAGTCGGCTTTACAAACTGGTGATCTTCAAAAGGCTAGATAATGATCTCCACTTACTAAACTAGATAAATACAGGCTATTGCATCTTAAATGCATGCGAACTGCTTACTATTTAATTAATAAAAGAAAATAAGAAAACGCAATAAGAGCGATTGTTTCTGCTTTATTGCCCTCGTTCATCTCCTCTTCACCACAAATTTTAACTAAAAACTGTTGTGGTGGCAGTTTGCATAGTGTTGTCAAATAAATATAATAGAAATGTAAATTATTACTATTGAGTGGTTGGCACTGTTCAGCTGCCACTATGAATTTTGTGGACAATAGTGGAGTGTAAAAGGTGAGTTCTCTTAGTGCTTTTTAAATTTCGTTCCTTACAAAAAATTTCAAAGATTTAACTTTGTCTAAGTGGGAAAAAATGTGTAACCAATAAATATATACGAGCATATGATTTGAGTTTAAGCTGTGAGAAATATGAAGAAAACTGAGAAAGTACAAGGGAAAGCTCAAAAGTGCATTTCCATACCAAGTCCGTAGGTTGGGGAAACAATTTTTTCTTGTTTAGTGTAATTTCTTAAATTTATCAATTTGAAAAGTTTACACTGATGCACTGGCAATTTACCATGCGCAATTTTAGATTTCTTTTTTTTAGTATTTGGGCTCGTGGCTGCTACGATTTGAGATGCAGTTAATATTTTTTTGGACAGAAAATAATAATTTGATGTCCTTTGACTTTTACAAAGAAAACCACTTACAACATTGACGAAGAAAAAATCAATAAAAGTTTATCAATGGAAAGATATCAACGAAACATATAAACGTTCTCATTAAAATACAGTCGCAGGTTCATTGATGAAGTGCATTAAAATCTTTCTGAGATTGTAGTACCTGTTTAATATTATTTTTTGGCGCAAGTATTTTTTTTACAATCATTGATTGAAGCTTGATTTTTTTTATCTTAAAATAGAGAACAAACATTTATTGGAAGGAGGGAAGATCTAAAAAATACAGAAATTTTTGGGACTTAGTTACTCAAGTGTCCAAGGCATCTTCAGAAGCTTTCGCCACGAAAATAGAATCGAAAATAAAGGTCCATCTACACCAAATAAATTATTTAGTGATACAAATAAGAAGTGTATAACCCCCAAAATTTAAGAAACTCCGCATCTTAGCGCTCTAAAGCTGACGGTTGAAGCTGAATAATACTTGTGTAAGGCCTACATTCCTCAAACTGTGTAAAGACTTTTGCGTGTATCAAATTTTCATGGAAAGGTAGCTCGCAACAAGCCATTAATAAATGCCTTTAAACGCAAAAGGGAGCTTTGTCAGCTAAATTTAAACAAAGATATTTCGTTCTGTTTTGCAAGACAGTTATTTTCACATAGAGCTTTCGTTATTTCTAGTTTGCGTTTCGATAACGTGTTAATAAATTTATTATATACCACTTAGGGTCATGACTGTAAGCGATTCTTCTTTTTAACTCGAATATGTGCTCTTCTAGACCCTTTTACGAATATGCAGTCAGGCCGCAAGTTGCGAAAATGGCTTTAAGCCAACAAAAAAATGTATCTAAATTAATATTTTTATAATAAAATTAATTAAATAAAATATTCATTGAATAGTCTCGTTTCCCTGATTACAAATATTACTTATTTGAACCATAATTTGCACTATTATGAGAATTTAGGAGATGCACTTATTTTGCTACGGAACTTCAACTTCAAAAATTACGAACTAAAAATTAAAAAAAATAATAAAATAAACAAAAAATTGCTTCCACAAAGAAGAAATATTAATACTATTTTTTTAAGTTCAAATGTTTGTATATGCACAATACAAGCGTACATACTCGTATGTATAAATGAGAGTCCTAAAATAAAAATTGATCAAAGAAGAAAAAGGCAAACTTTATTAAGTTTAAAAGAAGAATTAAATGAATATGCATAAGAATGTTGTAGACGGAAAGGTGGCGCAAATTTTTAACTAATTTGGATTTTTATACAATATCTATAATTCTACACAAATGATAAATTCAACACTGGCTTTATAGTACTGCTTAGAAATATAGTAGTGTATACATAAGTACATATCGTTGGTCTCATGTAGAAAGGCCTTAACTAATACAATTGCAACTTTACAAGAAAAAAGCATAACAGAAACTGTTATTATCAAAATGTAAAACTATTATTTTTGAGACTGTTGCCCTAAATTTTTGTGATGAAGCGTGTTTTTGTGCGAAATGAATAAGAATCCATAAAAAACCTACCAACGAAATATAAATTACACATTTTAAATACGTGTTTTTTTTTTTTTTTTTTTTTGGCGTGTGAGGTAGGGTTGAAAATACCTTCGCACTTACAGAGACCGTCATCTTCTGCGTCGAGTGGTGTTGCCACTAAAAAATTCCCTCCTCCTCCTCTGGGTAGATTCCTCCCCGGAACCGCTTTCCGCATTACTTCGGGAAGGCCCAGAGCCACGTCCCAATTAGGACCACTCTCAATCACCCACGTCTGGGTCCGCCAAGTTTGCAGCCGGCGCCATGGCCCCGGCCCGTATCGCCTGGTCCCTGTCAGAGGGGGCCCCGATATGCAGCAGCGCATCGAGGTCCCTCTTCTTCCTCCGCAGAACGTATCCCACGTACTGTGCCACAGCGTCCCAATTGTCTTCACAATCGAGCATCCTCCCTATCACGGTGGCAGGAGCGAACCCGCCAACCCGCTGCGCCATTGCACCTCTCTCAGCATGCCACCTGGTGCAGTCGAAGAAAGTGTGTTCTGCATCATCATCCGTAATACTACAGTAAATGCAGTCGGGACCATCTGCCCTGCCCATCCGGTACAGGTACTTTCGAAAGTATCCGTGGCCCGAGAGGAATTGTGTCAGGAAGTAGTTAACTTCCCCAAATTTCCTCCGAATCCATACTTCCACGCAGGGAATGAGCCTTGCCGTCCACCTGCCGACCGTGTCCGCGGTCCACCTGTCCTGCCATCGCCGGACAGTTTGGGGTCTCAGACCAATAGCACCAACACCAGGGTCCTCCCCCCTCGAGTTCCAAGCCTACCACCGCTCGCGCGCCAAGAGGTCTATGGGTATTTCCCCACATATCACCAGGACCGCAGCGCCCGAGACCGTGCGGTAAGCCGAAGCAACCCTAAGGGCCGCCGTCCGCTGTACCGCCTCGAGTACCCTGCGTTTGGTTCTCTCACCCAGTACATTTCCCCAAATCTCGCTCCCATGCAGCAAGATCGACTTCGTGACCGCCATAATCAGCCTCCTCTTGCTCTGTGTCGGGCCTCCGACATTCGCCATGAGTCTGCTCAGCATGCCAGTCATCTTCGCCGCCTTAGTCGCCACATGCCGTATTTGGGCCCAGTAAGTCAGCCTACAGTCGAGTCTGACGCCCAAATACCTTATGGCACTCTGGGTAACCAGAGACACATCCCCTATCTGCATGCCGACATCGAGTGGTATGTGTGCCCGCGTCATCAACATCACCTCGGTCTTCTCCCCGGCCAATTCCAAGCCGTGGTCCTCAAGCCACATCCGGGTCCTAATCATGACCCGGTTCAGCTTCCCCCTGAATACGTGTTGTACAAAATAATTTGTACAAATGTTACTTAGTTTTTTCTGTTTGTACTTTAGGAATTCTCAAAAATTTTTTGAGAGTTTTCATATAATCATGCGTCGCGAACTTACACGTAAACTGCTTTCAACCAGTTCAATGTTTTCAGATCGACTGGGCCCTGGCCGTGGGGCATTCATAGCCGAAGCAGTTGCGCGGAATCTCTGCACCCACGAACGAATTAAATTTACACTCGGTCCATCACTTATTCGCCGAACTTTGAACAAAATTGTCGACGAGGAATTACGAAAGAATCATTACTCCTAAAAAATGTCTTCACAGCGAACGCGCGATGCTCATTCGACCACTGCGACATCGTGACTGACAAATCCGCACAATCGATTCCAACGGCGCCACCCTCCCTCCGCACCGGTTATTACTTTTTGAAATAATCGTATTTAAAAATATAAATTTCCCAAAAAGACACCCTGTCCGAAACTGGGCTCGAACGCAGGACCTTTTGATTTTGTAGTCATGGTGATAACTACTTCAGCAATCGCCATTCCAAAAGAAAACTATAAATTGGAAATATACTAAACGCTGGAAAGATTCTTCTGCATCGGATCGACGAACGATTTTTTTAAAGAAAATCTAGCGGAACAATTTGTAATGCAAAAAATAAGAAACCATTATTTGGAAACATATAAGAAAGTTATATGATAAAGAGTAAATGAGCTTCGTCGGTTCGACGAACAGTAACCGGCCAGTGTTAATAAATGGAGTGCAAGAGGGGATGCCCTCTTCGGGAAATGAGATCATTTGCTTCGATATTTTGTGCTTCAGCAATGAAGAAAAGTAACTTTTATTTTAATCTCTACTGTTTATAGATAAATTTAAATTGTTGTATATATTATAATTTTAATTTTGCTTCTCGCTTTTGGCAACAGATAATAAAATAAATTAAGAAAAGCACATACAAAAATATGAAAAATATATGGTGACATGCAAACTTTTTCCAGTCTAGAGGGCGATAAATACATGCTACTTTTACTACAAACGAGTACAACTTCTAGAACATGCATATGAACTCATTGTATGCAACAGACACATAATCATTGTATTGTAAAATTTTGCAAAACAATATCCACTGCATTTATTGCTGCATTGCTGCATTCTTTTGTTCATTCATTTCATTAACCGACTCCACATTCAGAAAGCAACTGAGGAGTAGGAATGAAGCGTCTCTGTCAAGTCATCAGCATAATGAATTAATTAGAATTATTTCTTTTTTGTTGCAGTCATCCAAATGTTATTTCAGCAAATGCAACATTTTCTTGGTAACGTTTGCTTTACCAAGCAGTACCCACTTGTGATAAGTGCCAAAACAGTAGGCGGCATTGCAGAGATTTCAAAAGCTCAAAAGGAGTTTTGGGAAGTAGTCGCTATGTTCGTTTTGTGGCGAAAATAAGATGTTCGTTTTGAATTTTTAAATTAGAAATTCTACTTTTACAAGGCGGAAATATAAATTTATTTCAAGTATGAAAATAATTATTTTTTAATATGCAAATAATCGTTTGCGATCAACCAACCCCTCTACTGCCTATTGCTTAAGCTTTCGTTGCATAATTTCACACTCGCACGCCTCTTTTTTTTTAATAAGAAATGAATAATTATGCAAATTAATGATTTTTCGCTTTATTTAGTAACAAGCAAAGAAGAAACAAGATAACAAAAATATTATTGTAAATATTATAATTTTATGCATTTAGTCACAACAAGTGGTTTGATCGCACTTTGCACTGTTTAATTATTAAAAAAAAATTTTGATATAAGTGGCCATAACATTATGGTTCTCTTTTTAGTTCCCAAGGAAAGTAAACTAATTAATTTTTAAATATAAATAATGTACCTTGAATATTTTCTTTCTGCCTTGAGGTTTCACAGAATGTGAATGCGTTTTCGGTTTTACGGTTTCTGGAGTAGTGAATTAATAGCAGATGAGGAGCCGGAAGATTTATTTATCGGTATGTGAGTTCAATCACTCAAACCAAATAGCTCCAAAAAAATTCCAAGATTTGAAAAAAATTAAAAATCAAAAATAACTGTACATACGACCAGATCAAGTGCCACAGTGATCAGGAGGAATTGTGTACTGGGATTATAAAGAGGGAACGTATGCACATTGGAGGTGAAATAAAGTTTTAAATACGTAATTGCAATGGAAACCTCGAATTGTTACTATTGTTATGGAAATCCTTTAAAATAATGCACTTGACTATTAACGAGACAGACAAACGTTTAAACTCAAAATTAATTTGTATGAATGAAGGCTTTTCGTCGTTTTTTCTTTTTGTAAATTATAAATATCAATGACTGTAGTAGTCCAGTTTAAATAATATTATTATTAATTTGTGTAAATGTTTACAGTATTCCTACATATTAAATTAATTGAATAATTGCTGTGCATACAACAATCCGGGCAAATTATTGTCGGCAAATAGAGACAGTGTTAAGCAGAGCAATACATACATAAATACACGAACATAAACACATGCATGTGTATGAGTATGTACATTGCACCCTATACATTTGCTGTCGGAATTGAGGTTTTCGACTTTTAATCCGATTTGAACTTGATCGTATCCGTATTATTTTTTCTTAAGCAATTTTATTGCTCAATTGTATTGAAGAGTTATTAATTCGTACAGCCATTGAAAAATGTGTCTTCGCATTGATGGTGGTGTGGCGTGTCATCAGAATTCAATAAAACGAAAACAACCATCAATCTGATGACAGACGTCATCATAGAATTTTATCATAAATTTGGTGTCATCAATAATTAAAGTACGGTGACTACAAAACGAAACTGAGGACCTAGTCCGCCACACTCTGGATATTTTCAGCGTGTTCATTTGTGCGCCTAAGAGCTGGTAGTAGGCAATCGATTCTCTGATGTCGCTGTGTCATTGCATTGATGACAGAATTATCATCATTGGTATTGATGACCAGCTGATGTAAGGGTTGACATCACAAAGATGAAAAGTGTCATCAGGTTCAAAAAGGAAGACTGTTAACATACATATCATCGGTGTGAAATTACATCATCGTTATGACGGTTTTTCTATCAGTATATGAAACGGTGAAAGTTTATTATTTAAGTAAGTTAATCGTCTATATTCGTAAGTTGAATGGTAAATTTTTATTTTGTTCTCTAAGCTTAATTTCTTTAGATACGAAAAAGAGTTATTTTCACGTTGCGGTCTCCATTTGTCAGTCAATTTAAATTTATCATTGAATTTAAATTGTGTTTGTAGGGTATTTCAAATGTCCATGTACTCGTATAAGGCAAATACCCAACTGAATTAGTCTTCGCTTTTTAAAAACAAAAAAGTTTTCAATGCAAATCACTGAAGCGTAGAGTGTTGTTCAAGGGGTTTGTTTCTACTTTCTGTTTTTTTTTATTACAATAATAACGATCATTGAAATTCAAAAAGGAAGCACTTGTGTTTTTTAATGTGCTCGTAGTTTTAGGTTGTTTGTTCAATATTGACCGCTTTGCATGAGCTTTTATAGCACCTTTTATATAATCAATTAGATTATTTTGTTTTTTGTCTATTTAGACACATTTTTTCTTTTACTAATTGCATATTGCATATTGCAATTCCGTAGAACATGCAATGTGATGAAACAACACTGAATAACAAAGAGAAAAACTAAATAAATTTAAAAAAAAATGAGAATTAAAAGTATTATTTTAATCGTAACTTGAGAAATTTTATTTAGTGTTGAACTTTGGCCCAACAAAATTTTGTCTTTACTTTAATATGGCAATCGATAGATAATCTTCTAATACATTGACTAAGAATTGGTGTGCACCGACCGAAAATTGCCCAGCGAATTAAAGAAAGTACTGCGTTAAAAAGAATCGACACTCCGAAATCTACTGTAAAGTAATTGTTGTTTTAGTTTTCGTAATTAATCACACTGTGCGTAAGATTCTACGGGTTGCACTCTCCACTATCGATAATGCCGGAAGAATTTAACATTTTCGTTAATAATAATCATTCGACTGGGTATCATCGTGATTTTAAAAAAAAAACTACAAGTTAACACGATCCTTTTGAAAGTGTGCTTATTGCTACTGAGACGATACTTCCTAAACTACATGCTGAAATAAAAATTCCAAACACATTTTAATTTGCAACAATAAATTTAAAACTCAATAAAGCTGCAAGCACTCTTAGAACAACTTCAGCAAAAAATTTACAAAAAATAAAAACAATGAAAACAAAATTTTTTTTTATTAATTGCAATGCAATGAGAGAGTGAGAGAGAGAGAGAGATAGGGAGGGGGCAGTAGCGAAACGAAAATAATAAAACTGAATGCAATGCATTTTTCCTTGGCATCAGAAAATTATAGCAGATCATAAAACGAGTCAATCGTATGCGTGAATTGGCTTCCTCAAAAAATCAAATCGAATAAACGAAAAAAGGTTGAAATCAGAAAAATCATTGAGCCATGGATGGCAGGGATCAAAAGCAGCTACAACAAATCACTAAATTCAAGTTCAATTCCATGCGTAAATAATGCGAAGAAAATACTTAAAAATCTTGTTCTGTTTCTGCATCATTTTTTACAACAATAAAATTTTTATTTCAATTGTTGTTGTTTGTTTCTGTTGCAAGTATTTCAGTTCATAACACATTGTTTCTGTCTTATGTTGCGTCTTTTGTTGCAATATCAATGTTTACTCAAGGTAAAACTATAAAAAGTAGTTGTCCAACAAAAACAACAAATCACTAACTAGAATGAAAATGTTCATGTTGCTGATGCCGATGCCAATGATGATGCTGATGGTTACCATGGTGTTGCTGAGTAAACGAATTAAATGACAACGGCAGCAGCAGAAACGCTTCTCTTTTAGTTGTTCGGCAATCATGTTTTGTGTATGGCATTTGTAAACTTTTGACAAGTGCCGCCATTCAATTGCGTTCGGAAATGTTATGGACACAACAATACGATTTGTTGTTGTTACTGCAGTTGCAACTGAGAAATGTTAAACATCAACATCAAATGCGGCACAACAAGATTTAAAGCGCCTTCCAGTTTGTATTCATCTTTGTAGTTCTCTTACCATTATTTTACCTTATTTTGCGTATTTTGGTCTCAAGTGCAAATCAATTCACTTAAATCAATTAAATTATTTCTATTTTATAGTCAATATTCCTAAACTAAGTGCCACTTAAATGTCATATTCCGTTCAAAAAATACACAGTATTTTTTCAATTTTCAATTGTATTTAAGTATGATGTAAGTATGTATGTGTGTATATTTTCTAATGGCCATATTAATTGGTACATGACTTAATGACCCCAGAATGTCATTACATAGAAGTCATTGGAATAAGTAGCCTACGGTGGCCTGCAACATAGCGATGGCCAGAGAGGGAGTCAATTGGAACTTTTTGGCAATTGTGTAGACCTGTATGAATTTGATAACATTTTAACCAGAGCAACATTCTATTCTCAAGGATAATCTCACGCACCGATTGTGTGATCTGATTGCCCATTCTAAATTCACATTTAAAATATTCAAATAGTGATCTCTACGCAAAGACATTTTATAGAAAACTGAAAAATGCTTGGCCAACAAACACAATCATTGTTTGTCAACTTCATGGCAGCCAACGTCGTTGGCAATCAGGCAATTGTTGATTGCTATTTTGTGCATTACATGAAAAATGAAGGCATTAAGTTATTGTTCAGCAATTTTGCATGAGAGGGCAACTGAAAAACTCAAGAAAAATCTTATACAAATCAAACAAAAACCTTGTTGACCAAACGGCGGTGAAAGAAATAAAAACAACTGCTCTCTATCCATTTTCAAATAACAATGGAACAACGCCGAACAAAATATCACTTTTTTTAATGGTTAAATTATTGTATTGAACTATTAAGCAACACCCTCAACTAGAGTGCCTTCTGTCAATGTTGAAAATAATTTTTCAGAAATCGCCATTAACCCAGGTGCAATTTTTTAATTTATTTAATTTATTTTTTTTTTAATTTCTACAAAAAGTTTTAATTGTTTCATTTCTAATGGCAGTCAACTGACAGAACCAAAATAATTGTTGCTGGGCAACAGGAAAGAACACACGCTGGTCAATGATAAGGAACCAAAAATAGATTTGTGATTTATAGCCAGGTTCATGGTGAACAACGGAATAGAAAAACATGTTATAAAATAATCAAACAACCATTTTACTCTTCGTTATTTTATCAATAAGAAATACGAGTCCTGCATTCAAACGTGCAAAAATACCAACAACAATAAAACTATACAAATATGATTTTGAGAGCGTTTCCAACAGCCTTCCAGTGTTGCCAATAATAGTTCTGTGAATACAAGGCGGAATAATTTTACATACATTACGGTCAAATTGAATATTAAAATGAAAACGTTTTGTGCAGCTTGTTATATATTTCACTTTCGAGAAATAAAAATTTTGTTAACTTTTGAATCAGTAATTCTGGTATTTAAACTCAGGAGGCAATAGGCGAAATTATTTGAATACTGCGTATTTAGAGCATTCATACATAATTACATTCGTATACTCGTAAGAATGTTTGTAAGTTAAAAAGCTTAAAAGACATTTACGAATGGTATTGTTTTTCTTGTTTCACAGAGCCAAAACTGCCTTATATATTCAAGAAGATTTACTCTATGAAACGTTTTTAGGCTAATTGATATCCCAACAGAAAGAAGGAATGATTTTTCCGTAAAGATTCCTAATAAATCCTCTTGATTTTATCAAGAAGAAAAACACATAAAATCGAGAAGAAAACTTGGTATTCACAACTTTTTTATTCAATTTCCGTTATTTTTGGCACCAAAAAAACAATTCATAGAGAAAAACTTTTTAATTCTATTATGTTTTCTTCTGAATTGTTTAAAAATGCATTTCTTATTGATTTCAATATGCCACCTAATTGATTTTTCAAAGGTTCCTATATGATCATGTATAAATTATCATTTGAATTTTCCTTATAAGAATATCTTCTTGTTTATATTAGCTTGCTTGTATATCTAAAAACTGACAAAACCACGAAGAATTGCTAATAAAACCCTTGATTTTTTCAAAAAGTTATTCCTTTCAAAAATAATAAGAATTCCTTCTTGATAAAAACTATAGAATATATATATATACCCGAATAAATAACTGATCTTTACTAAAAATTATGATCTATTACAGCAACAACTATTTTGGACACCCACTATTTTGGTAATTCGATAATTGTCAATTTGTTCTTATTCTTCTTCTTCTCAAAGAGAAAGTCATTATATGTGATAATTCTTCATGAAGCAGTTTCGTCGTACGTCAATAAAAGTGAAATTCAAATCTAATATGAAAATAACCAAATTGGCAACTTTGCACGCTTCTCAAATGCGCGAGTTTAGAAACATCCATCATAAAGGAAAGTGCTGCATCCTAAAGGATTTCGGATAATAAATTTTTCTCTATTTAAATATCAGTCAGGGAAAATGTCATAATTCATTCAATTATCACTTCATTGCAATTTAGATTGGTAAGCTTTTTAAACATCTGATTTAAACAATATTTCGTGATTATTTTCAACACAGTTACTTTTCTGTTATCTTGGACCAGCACTCCTAAACATGCAATACAAGCTTCAATTTTCTGAAGCTTCGTTTTAGTAGCCATTTTTTTCAGTAATTAATTTACTCCGCCGGTGCTACGCAATACCGACGAAGGAGGGCGTTCTAATGCTTAAATAAATAAAATTTCGATCTTTAGATTCGTATATAAAATCAAATGTACTTATCTCAATTAATGATGTTATCGCCGTCTGCTGCAATCATCTTACTGCAAATTACCCCTCTTATTCATGAAAAATAGTTCCCTCCTAAATCACCCTAAAACCAGTCGTTGTGCAGATAGTGGGTGTTTTTCAATGTGTTTTGTGAGTCCTTACAAATGTTTTTGTTTGCATTTAACAATTGATTTTGATTGTGATGTTACCGTTTCCAACTTTTGCCTTTTATTTTAAATTTATGTTTTTTTTTTGTTAAAAACGGGATGACATTTGGCTCGTGGTTGGGAATGAGTAGTTGTCCAAAAATGCTGACGTTTCCAAATTTTGTTTCAATCTAAATATGGCCAATTAAGCTAAAGTACTCATTATTAGTACTTTAGTCTTGTCTTCGCACTATAATTGCATGGCATTGATTTATATTCCCTTTGATTTCCTGCAAAAAGAATAGACAACAATAAATCTTATTATTATCAGCATCCTGTTATATTAATATTTAAAAATATTATAATAGCGAAAATTCAGTCTTTAAAGCATTACAAATTGTTCGTCTCATGTAGACCAACCTTTAAACTATCTGTGATTCTGAAGCAATGACACTTCCAGGTGTTTATGGTTTGAAGAACCTTACGATAAGCTGAGCCAAAATAATTCCTCATTTATTGATTTATTGATATATTCATTTGCCATTTATATTTTGCAAAACTGTATACAATACATGTACATATGTATGTATGCATGTACATATGTAAAAAAATATATGAAATGAGAGTTACAAATTTTTTAAAAATTATTATTAGTGCAAATCTGTCTGCATAGTAATACAAAATTCTTACATCAATATCATAAATTCATTAATGTCAACTTTATGGCTATCAGCAGATACCGGAGTGCAACATAAATACTACTTTGATAACAATACTGCTGCAGCATCACTAGCAACTCCATCCAAATAATAGTTGATCACGTGAAGCACAACAAAAGCAAGATGAAAAGTCTTTTCTCCACTTAATTAATCAACGAAATACTTAGGAGGAGCGCACATGATATATTTAGAAAATTATAAAACAAACTTACTGGCTGGCTTTTCAAAATAACGTAAGTTATGTGTACGTAATTTGGAATAAAATGACGTTGGGACATTTGTCAGTTCAGTTAGTTGCAACTGACTGACAGGCAGGACCGAACAAAAGTTTTTATTCTCAATACAATTTATCGGTCAGCTTACATGAAAAGAGAAACACCCAGCAGTTGCTGCCTACCAATTTCATCTCAAAAGTATCCTACAATTACCTGCTTGTTCGCGTTGTTTTTTTTTTTTTTTTGTTTTTTGTCTAAATTATTAACTCGCTACTCATACTTCTATACATAAATAAGTGATAAACTCAAAAGTTAATAGCAAATAGCAATTAAGTGCTTATGAGAAGAGAAGTGCAGAAAAAAGTATTAAGCGATAGATCTATTACACAGATAGATCGAAGATAAATGTTTGAGAAAATTATTAGGGGTAAAGAAAAGTATTTGGTTGCAAATTTTTGGAGATGGAAAGCACACGAAAATTCGCTTCAAGGTAATAATTGCGTACAATAATCAAGTTAATTTACTGCCAAAACAAAAACAATTTCTTAAATTTTAAGGGGGTGCTGATGGCGAGTAGTCAGCGTGTTGTCTCTGCAACCAGAAGCACCCGAAATCGATTTCCAGTCCGGTCGAGTGAAAAAAAGGTTTATGTACTACAAGGTGGGCCAAAAGAAATCACCCGGGCCACAAGTAATCACCCGATACTTTTTGCCGTAATTTTTTATTTTCATGAAAAACTTTGGTTCACCTTCTGATATCAGCCAAGTGGCTGCCGCTACATTTGAAGGCCATCCAAGCAGAACCAAAGTTTGTCATTAAAAAAAAATTACAGCAAAAGAACATCGATTGATGACTTTTGCCCCGGATGATTTCTTTTGATACTCCTTGTAGATCACCCTCCTTCGTTGGGAGGAAAGCTCCACTTAGCTTATAAATAATGCGTCAAAAATAACATCAGAGACGCAGCAACTTTGGTTTGCAATAAGCATGCAACCGCAGAGTTGTCCAAGAATTAATCTCTCTCTTTCTACTACTTTCACCGTCTGTCTATTTTCTAGACTGTCCCTCTCTCGATGTAGTTCCAGTACAATGCATTGCATATGTAGGGGATTTTCCCTGAGCACTGGTGCAAGATGAGAAAAAAACCGGTCGAATTTTTGTCTTTCTCGGCAGTTAATATTTTTTAAATAAATTTTGAAAAAAAGCATAAATTTATTTATCCATCTAATAAATACGTGTGCACTTGAGATTGAGTGGGTTTGAAATTTTGAGGAGGGGTTTTAAACAGCAATAAAATCAACTTCTAATAGAATTGTCATAGTGTTGTATTGTTATTATTTATTTTGCTTGTTGAAGGTGTTTTGGACATGTTTTCAACGTTGTAGTAAATTATTTGTTTGACGTTTTTCTTGCTGTTGCGGTGGTTAAATACGCCTATTTCAACGCCCCATTATCAATATTCATTAAGTGTCGCTTATTGCGGTTTGAAGAAAATTATAAAGAACGAAACTCTGGTAACGTGTTTTTTTAATTTGTATACCTGCACTTATGTTTCAGTTTCAAAGCATTTCAAATTGTTTAGATGACTAAAACATTGATATAATAATAAGCGTGAGTGAAGCGACTTCAGCTTCATGATTCTTATTTTCAAGCAAAAAAA
Source organism: Dexiosoma caninum (assembly GCA_963924685.1). Lineage (NCBI taxonomy): Eukaryota > Metazoa > Arthropoda > Insecta > Diptera > Tachinidae > Dexiosoma > Dexiosoma caninum. Next base: position 95,586,073 of record OZ004727.1, on the reverse strand, counting down.
ATGAACGTCTACAAGTTTACAGAAATTTGCTTTGTGACAACAAGGCTGGTTATTATCATTAACTCGTCGTCTAATTTAATTTTTTGAAATTTAATGGTTGTGTTATCTTATTTAATTTATGGCTGGAAATATTTAATGAATGCTATGATTATAATAAACTTATAAATAATAAAAGATTTACGGATGTAATAGAATGCAAAGACACTATTTACGGACAAAGTTGGTGGGGTGAGGTCCTGTGTGGCTAGTTTAGTTCACAAGGAAAACTAGTCCCTAACAGCCCCCCCAATACCTATGGCACGGGTTGGTTCTAGTGACACTCTAGTCTACACACGCCGTCACTGCGTATATGGCATAATCGTGGGACTAAAATAGAGACCGAGGCAAATTTAATAAGGACGATGATGTTGGGTCTGAAGGCATCACCGAGGCGAGGGACGAACCGCTGGGCCTCTTGCATGGGAATGATACGAAAAGTACCTCCGGTGGGAGGAAGGTAGCTCTTTGAGGCTGTCAGAATGCTCAACTGCTGACACAGCACAGAGGATGTAGAGGCTTCTTCTGGGCTCAGATGTCGAGCTGGATATCGCTGTGATACCAGGTCATCGTCCCAGTCAGCAGGGAGTTCATCCACCTACGGAGGTGTTGGATCAGCATGTGGGCAACCGGGAAGAAATAGTGTAGAGGCCTTCGATCTCTACAGCCATGGTTCGAAAGGATGCAACGGCAAAGTATGTCGAAGAAAATTAACAAAAACCAACATGGGTACTATGCTCTCTCTTGAGTATCTGGAAAAGATGACCAGGAGGAAACACATCTCGTCAGGAAATATAAACAGAGCGTTATGAAATTGGAAAGAATTTATGGCCCTGTCAGTGAAATACTGGAAAGATGAATTCCTCAAGCGAAAGGTGCAGCTGATTTAGGCGCCCCGGGTGCACCTAAAGAAGGTGTGGGGACTCCTACCAAGTCTGGCGGTACTGATATTCAATTGTGCGAAGGTGAAGAAATCGACCAGCCTGGATGCCCTTCAAATGGCACAGATGTCGTAGGACTGATCCACATGGGAGGATTTCCCGAAACTAAGCCAGTCAGCTGAGGAAATGCTGACAGATTGCTGCTTAGGACAGTGATCACGATGTGGATTACACCACCCTTGAGACCCTTGGAAAATCAAAATGCTCTCCAGACCAAACGGCTGGTAAGTTCACTGGATGGTAAGGGTGGCATTGGAAGGCACTTCAGGTTTGCACGGAACGGAGGTTATTGACATTACACTTACCAATAGAAAAGGTCTTGAGGGTGATTGCTGTGTATCGATGGCCTGTTCTTTTTCAGTGTAAATCTTGCAACGGCTAGGCGTGATCCGTATAAGAAATCGAAGGACCACAAACAAGTTGGAATTTTTTGTCTGCTCTATTTATTTTCCTGATCGTGTTTATTTATTTATTTTGAATGCCATCTTCTTGTGGCAAATATGTATATGTTTGTACACGTTGGCCCAAAAGAAGCGAAGGTGTTTAAATTTCTTATAACTTTTTTATTATAATTTTTTTTCTTTTTTTGTTTTCAGTATTTTGTAAAGAAGACTTGGAGAATTTAAAATGGAACAGTACACAATTGAACAACGTGCCAAAATCGTTGAACTTTATTTCAGAAGAAAATCATGATTTTATTCATAATTTAATTATGAGCGACGAAGCCCATTTCTAGTTAATCTGCAAAAAGGGCTACGGAAAATCCATCGAGAAACAGCGGGAATTACACCCTCTTAAGTGTACCGTTTGGTGCGCTATTTCGTCGAAAAGGATAATTGGCCGGCCCATATTTTTTTTTTTTGAAAATGAACACGGTGTCGCCGCTCCTATCGCTGGTGTTACATATTGGACAATGTTTTAAGGCCTGCCGTGGAAAACCATCCGCAAGTGTGGTTCCAACGAGGATGGAGCCACAGCGTATACTGCGAGCGACACAATGCCGCTTTGTACTCAAACCCCCTTAGGTCATTTTGGGCCACCCTGTTTTTACTAATACGTTCATATTTCAAATTTATTTCTCCATATCCTGCGGCTTCATATTACTTCCTTTCTAAGGGAAATTTCTTTTAGCCCTGTGTTGTTGCTAAAATATTTTTGTGTAATACATATATGTATGTAGGTCTTTCACTCATGCGTACATATATACATACATACGTACGATTTCTGTAGGGATGTGTTGTATTTAATTATTCCGAACTGTTACAATAACATTTCATCATTTTAATGAGTTCAACTGACTATTTGAATGAAGAAAGTAATAATAAATATGTGTAAATATGTATGTAATTAAATCCATACATACATTATGTACGAGTATATAAAACTTCAGCAGCATGAAGCATACATACAGTGGCATACAATGAGAATGGCTTGCTTGCCGCAAATAGTCTTAATTCTAATTATAAGTTTTCTCGAATGTTATTGCTGGCGCTTTAACTCCTTAATGACTTTGTCTATTAAGTAAGAAATTTTGCAAGAGCACAAGAAATATTTCTTCTCTAAAATATATTTCTTTTGCCGCATGCTTTGAATTTATGATTTTATTATTTCAACGAATAACATTTCTACTCATTTACCAGGCATTAACTTTTTCATGTAGACTAGTATTTGGTAGGAATTATTTTTTTAGTTTTTGAACTGAAAGGAAAAGTAACGGTATAACATTTTTTAAATTTTCACAAATGAAAATAATTATAAATAAATCACAAATTCTTGAAATGAATATATCAAAAAAGATAAATGTGAGTATGTATTTATAAAAACTGTGGCAGACTACTTTGAATTCTTTAAGAAACGTGAATAAAAAATAAACAAATATGTTTCAGAACTTCTAACACGATGACAAACAATACTATTCAAATTTGCCGACGTAAAAGAAAAAAAATCATTCGTTCGCTGTTGTCGCTAGCGATGAAATTTGGTAGCCACGTTTATTAGCATTAAGAACACATTAAGATGACTGGTGGTTCAGGAGATTGGCATTTTATGAAAAATAAACGAATGGGAATGAGGAGCGGAAGGAGGATTCAAACAAGTAGGTATTCAAGCATCAAATGTGTTTCGGCTTTATAGGAATCAATTAAATATTTGTGCAGAAAGAGTTGCCAACTTCGAATGATTTTATATAAAAATATTACCCGGTATAATGGGAATGTTATCGAAATTTAGAAGCACTAAAGTAAGTGAATACACTGTTTATAGCAGTATAAATGCGTAAAGGATGAATTCTTGTGCGTCTGTCTTTTTGGATACATAAAGTAATGTTTCTAAGCGGCTCTTTGCCGCTTGAAAATCATGCATTATAAAAGCGCAATTGCAAGTGATTCCATTATGCCGTATCCCTTCCAAAAATGCCTCCAGGTAAGCCCTAACTTTTGCTGCGATGCGAGAAGCAGTAGGATCGCCAATTTCCAATATTTCTTTAGGAGACATTTCTGCCAGATTTGTCAGCACTTGTTTTCATTAGAGTCACATCAGTACTGGTTGAAATCTATTTCGTAACAAATTGAAAACTGTCTAGTATTTAATTTTTTTCTCTTGGACCAGTGCTCAGGCTATGTCACCTATGAATTGCAGCGGTACTAGTTTAAGACGTCTGTTATGGCTTAACACATTGTTAGTTATACGCTCTATAAATACGAATAACACGTATTTTGGACATTGCAGGTGCGACACGATATTGATATGCTGGACAAATGCTTTCGGCGTTTGGTGTGTTGTCTGTTGATTTCATAATATGAACAAAACACCTGGCAACTCTCTTTTTCTGCTTTCCTAAGAAAACTATTAGCCACAGTTTGGTTCCTCATTGCACACGATATATGATGGTTGGTGATTTAAATTTTTCATGCATAAAAAGTAGTTTCTTTGTTCTTGCCTTGGAGAGAAACTTTATGCACGTTTAAATGCGGTAAAATGAATGATTTGATGAAAAGATGTCAATATTATGCGACAAGATTCCGACCCAGACACACTTAAGTATAAAAACTACAACGCAAATGATGAATAAAATACTTTTGTTTATTTTTCTTTTTAAGGAATAAAATGAGCTGAGATCTAAAGAATGCTGTGTTAGGAACTTGAAAAAATTAAAATACAAAGTTTCGAATCATTTCTGATTCAAAATAGCAGAAACTGCAGCATCAAAGAAATCCTATTTGATCCTGGCCGCCAGCAGAGCTATTTAAATGCGTACAAAGTAAAAAAATAAATAACCAAAGAACGCCAAGAAACTAAAACAAAAGTAGCGAAATTCAAAAACAAATCATCATTTCTATACGTCATCTCCATGACGATCATCAACTGTACTCTGCGAGCATGTGCGACTTTGTACGGCATCATTATTATGACGAGCTTTGTTCTCGTGGACAAAAGCTTCACAAGGTGTATATTTTGCTGAGGTAAACTTTTGTCTGGCGATTACTAGTCTTGCTACTGTTTGGCAAATGAACGCAATTTAGTGTGTATTGGCCAAGTTGTGATTTTATTCTCTTTAACATGTGAATGACAATGATGTTTTCCGTTTCTTGTTGATTTGCTCAAGATTTAAAATTTTGCTACTTACACTGCTGCTCCTTTAGTAGCCGCTTTCAGTCAAAGTCTGATTACTTAAACGGACTCTGTTGTCTGCCGCACTGTCGTCTGATTTAAGAAGATTTCGATTCTAGTTGATGATGACGAAAGTATAAAAAATTGATGGATGCGCATTGAGACACAGAGGTTGTTTGACGATTCTTATTTTCTTTTCTTTTCTTTTCTTTCCCTTTAAACTTTTTCTTCCTTAATACAGCAATATATTTCAATAAGAAAATGTGATTGTATGCGAATAATCAAAAGGCGGCCGCTCTCATTTGAAGCAGCAAAACCGCTTTACTTTGAACGATTATAAAGTTTGCTTGGCCATGGCTCTACAAGTTCAACACAATTCAATATGATCAAAGACGACGATGGAAATTGGAAAGTGGATGAAAAATATTTTACGGTTTTTAGATTCAAATCCCATTTTTTTTGTCTTCTTAATATTAAATTTCTTAATACAACATTTTAGAAAAGATATTAAACTTGCAAAAGAACCAATTTTGCGATCCTTTTTAATGAAGTTTTTTGTCGTAAGTAACTTGAACATACAAATAGTTGATGTCGGCAACCTAAGCTCAAGTTCTGTGTGAAAAGTCGACTACGAATATAAAGTCAAATAATACTCGTAACAGGTGTTTCAGTGTATATGATTCACTTACGTTTAAGATTTGAAAACCAAATTTATTTACACAACCTTTGTTCGTCAGCTTGCGATGACAGGAACTATGTTTTCAATTGGCTTCAAAAAATTAGCCGTAGAAGCCAGTTTAATAAAAACTTTGGACCAAGAAAACGTTTTAGTCAGTGATGGCGATTTTTGGAAATACTCATCAGTTCTGAAAACGGGTACCACTTAAGACGCACTTTAATGAGAAAATTATATGATGAACAATTTAAATTTGATAAGTTTCCTATTTATTTGAAGGAACTCTTGTAGCATGTTTTCGTGATTTCAATTTTAAATATGGCATTTAAAAATTTGCTTTATGTTGGTCCATTTTTTACTTGTGAACTTATTTTGCTTGTAGCTTTTGCGATGCCAATATTGAATGAATTTTGATATAAAATTTATTTGTTTGTTTATGTTTAGTTATGATACGACATATATTTTCATTTCTCGAATACAACTTCGAAAAGCGAAATGCGCGGTTTTCATGCTGAGATGCGTTCTGCATTTTTTTTTTTTGAAACGCTGTAGTGACAAAAAAAAAAATTTAATCAGCGGGTCCGATTCCTGCAATGCCACTCTAATCATTATCGTTATTAGTATATTTTCTAATTAGAGCTTATTTCATATGAATTGGGAGTTATAAATGAACCTGATATAAATAAGAACGTATGAATACTTTTCAGTGAAAAGTTGCAAATATTTGCAATTACAAGTAAAAGATAAATTCTTACAAGACCCACAGTTTAAATATAATTGGATATTTAACTGAATGCCAAATATTGTTCAATTGCAAGTATTAGAGTATCTTGTATAAAAGTTCCACATTCATACAGATGCTGCGATGGCAAGAAAAATATTTAAAATGTTGGATTCTGCAGCAGGGCTGTTGTGTTAGTGGCTTAATTTATTTAAGACCTTTCGGCAAATTGATTTATGAAAACACAAATTGCTAAATGCAACCGACAATTAATTACAGAAAACACTGCAGAACATCTTGTAGACAGAGATCTTCTGCAAACAATAAATGACAACAGGAACAGCAATGCAACAGATGATTGTAAGCATCGTTACCATGCCGACTGCTGCTATTCGTATTGTCGATTGGCATTTTAAAATTTTTTTATTTTATGGAAATACGATAAACTATAATTAACCAACAAACGAGAGCAATGATGACGATGAATGTGATGGCGATGATGACATTTGCCTGGCAAAAGACGCCAATGTACAAATATATTTTTTGTATTTTACTTGCTAAAATCCAGGGGGCGTATATATGCTAAACACGAATTGAAAGGGGCGTGGCTGAGATGTAAACAAATTTAATTTATACAACAATATGCAAAGATTTAATTTATAGTTATGGCAAAAAGCGGACCGAACAACTCTAGAAAAAAGAAGACATTTAAAACATACGAGTAGAAAACAAATTCTGAATTCGTTTCTTTTTCTTCTTACCTTTTTAGTTCTTTTGGAGGTGGAGTTTGCATGAAAAATTTGGGTTTTCTTTATGCCTGGCTGTATAATAACCAACTTTTTTAACAAGTGGCGCCCAGAATATTGCATACAAACACCAACACCACGATATTGCATTCGATTATATTCACAATAAATTTGAACAGCAATAAAATGAAATAAAATTACTTCCCCACGAAATAAAGTCGCTTGTACGAAGGTTGTTTCAATTGTTTTTGCATAACGCATGTATGTACTGCTCATGGATGCAATTGTACAAAATAAAACCACAGCGGAAGCTAATCATCTACGAAAAGGACGTTTAAATCAGCAAAAATAATTTTAGAAACTAGAGGTAAGAACTAGGGATGCCAATCGGGATTGATTTCCCGGGATTCGACAGAGTGAAAATCCTGCTCATGACACACACGTCTCGCAAATATGCTCAATTACGCAAACGGTAGTTTTGAGCGTTTCCATGGGCACCCTTAATATTTAAATAAAAAACTTTATTGTATTCATGAAGTTTTAAAGCGTTTTAAGTACATAGGAAATATTTTTTAAAAAAGAAGACGTAATTCATTTCTCTTATCAGTTGCATACATACATATACATGTAAGGAAACAAAAGAGAAGGACTAATTTTTTTATTAAATCAGTCGAATAAAAATAGTGTGAATTTTTATTTCAAAAAATACAGAGATTTGAGAGTTCCACTTTGGCATCCCTAGTAAGAACCCAATCAATCAAAATGTTGCATAAGAATCACTGGAAAATAGAAGTTGCATAACGTAACCGAAATATACCTTTTACGTTCTGTTGCTTAACTTTGTGCTAAAATCTTCCATTTCGATCACAGTCGGCGACTGTGTTTATTTCTCGGAAATGGCTCTAACGATTTTCATACGATTTATTATGTGGGAATTTTGCTGGTATTTCCTTCGAGAAAATCTATTTTCACAAGAACTTCTCTCCTCTTACCGCAGGATATGCTTTAAGAAAAGTGGAAATATCACAAATTCAAAATGGCGGCCGCTTTAAATCTGTGAACGCCCCAAATCGGCGGAATGTTATTTTAACAAGCATTCACATGTTCTGGGTGTCACATAAAAGAGATTTCTAAGAAAATAACCGAATAAAATATTAAACTATTATCAAAACAAAATGGTAGAAGAACACCCTGATCTGAAGGTTAAGAAAAAAAAGCATATAATATTTAAATAAAATATTAAATTTTTGTTAATAAAACTAATTATTTAATAAATAATATTTATTTTTACTTTTATTTCAATATTTCCCTATTCCTTTGTGTAACTTCCTCAATTTTCCTGAAGAATCTACACAAAAGAGTAGCGAAATATTGAAATAAAAATAAAAATAAATATTATTTGTACACTTAGGGCCTTAAGCTTAAATAATTAGTTTTATTAATATAAAAAAGAAGTCAAAAATCTAGAAAAATTATTAAATTTTTGATAAAGCAACTTTCATGCGGAACACCCAGTGCAGTGCGCCTACCCCAGGGCTTTTTGATGAAATGCCATAGAAATGTAATTACATAAAATAATTCAGTATTATTCCATAAAAATTAAAATTCAAAATAAAATTTGTTAAGAGCGCTTTTCAGAGAAATTGGCGTTATTGAGCCGTAATACGATCCCACCACAACCAACCCTCCTACGAAGTTTTTCAATGTTTAAGAAATATCGCCTCCCATTAACATACGAACAACTGAATAATTCGTGCATGATTTGTATCCCTTCACAAAAATAAAATATTAAAAATATCAATCATGTGGAAAACCTCAAAAAACAGGAACGGAACTTTTGATTCCATGAACGAGTTACATAAAGTCAATTCAGTGCAATTTAAATTAATTCAATTGACTAATAATTCATATTTCACCTGAAATTCTATTTTAGTAATTTAAAAAGAGGTAGAAAAATGAAGAAAGAAAATGCTTGCACGATAGAAATGATTGTTTGTGAACGTTATTCCGACTCACACTAAACAAATGAATGTTCTGACAGTTTAAGTAGGTTTGGTTTATCAGTTCAAGTCAATTGTTTGTCTTCTTATCGAGGGGTTTTAGTTTTATTTATTTTTTGCTGTTGAGGTGTTGACTTTGTTCATAAAAAAATTATGACTGTATTATTTAAAATTATTACTTTTGATGTTGCTGTGCACTTTTATTCTCATAATTTATTCAATGGGCCAATTGCTTGCGTTTCTTTTAAATTCGAAATTGAAATGATAATATTAATTTAATATCCAGGTATAGAGTGATTGCCTTTGGTGAAAATGACACGTAAATTACAACGGCGCAGGTGTTGAAATTGATCAAAAAATATACTGCATGAGATACTATAAACATGGGAAAATAAAATTAATGGCTTTTAGAAATAAACTATTCAAAAAGTAAATTTCAATATTCGATTACGATTACGATTACGATTGCTATTCCACTACGTAGTTTCGTAGATAGTACAGGAATATAAAAAATACATTTGACTTTTAAATACGATGTTTTCTCGTCCGTTGAAAATATTAATTTTGCTATCATGCCACGTGGTTTTATTGGAGTAAATAATAATTATTAATTAATTATAATCATGCTTTAAGAAGCGTGTGGCGATGGCACGATGGATGGTAGTCTACACGTTGACTACACAACCAAAAAACAGACCTGGGTTCAACCCCAGTTTCTGACAAAAAAATTTTTAAATAAAAATAAACATCTCGCATTTTTCTGATGTGCATTAGTGTGTCTTTGTGTGTGAGTTGTTGTCGGAAGGTTTCAGTGGCGAAGGCATAGTCACTGGTCACTGAACAATACCGGATTCAGCTGATAGCAATCCACAATCACATCAGAACGCCCTCCTTCGTCGGTATTGTGTAGCACCGGCGAAGTAAAATAATAATAAAAATGGCTACTAAACCGAAGCTCCAGCACTGTTACGAGTATAAAAACAAAAGAACGTGCGAAAGCAGAGCTGCAAAATAATTAATTAAGCTTCACCTCCTGTCGTTTCTCCTACTATCCCTTTCCTATAGTTCCCAGCACAATGCTTTGCATGTGTAGGAGTCATTTCCTGAGTGCTGGTCCTAGATAAAAAAAAAAAAAAAAAGCATGACAAGTAAAGAATCAGTACTGCTTAACTATTGACATTTCGTACAAGGCATGTACATATGAAACCTGTGTTGTAAAAGTCGCAAAGTTTAACTTACAAATTTTTGAATTAAGCGTTTTGAAATTTTCTTTAAAGATTTTATTTTTTAGTCTTATAGTCATGGTTAAATTTTATTAAATGCCACGATGAGAAAGATAGCAATATTTATCCATGATTAACATAAAGTTTACAATAAAAAAAGTCGATTATTTTGGTCGAGATATAAAAATCGGAAAAGATTTGACAGACCGGTTTTTTCATTGAGAAGATAAAAAATATATGAAATAAACCAATCAGATAAGCATTTCAATAAAAATAAGCCATCATTTTGTGCATTTCATAGCAAAAAAATAAATTATTTTTTTATTTAAGTATTGAGCCCGAAAATTAATTAAACATTTAATTGATTTGATTAAACTTTTAATTGAGAAATACATTATACTAATTCAAATTTTTAATTAAAAATAAAAAATTTAACATTCTTTTCTATGGTGAAATGAAGATTAAAAATTTTAAAAATCTTCTTGGCTTAAAAATATTTATGCAATTTTTTGTAGCAAAAGGAAACAATTCCTTAATACTCGCTCTACAGTTTAATATATTTGAAGCTTTTTTTTTGATTAGCAGTTGCTCACTTTCTTCCATGTTAATATTTTTTTTTAACTTGGAAAGTGTAAGTAGGAGAAATGACAGCAGGTGAAGCTTCACTATCTAACAACACTGCTTTTTGCACGTTATTTGTTTTTATAGCAGTATTGTAGCGTCTCTAATGTCAAGGAGACGTTTTAAATTTTGAAACTTCGTTTTAGTAGCAATTTTTAGTAATTATTTAACTTCGCCGATGATACACAATCCCGAAGTAGGAGGGCGTTTTGATGTGCCTGTGGATTGGAAACAGCTGAAGCCGTTACTGTTCACTGACCAGTGACTATGCCTTCGCCACTGAAACCTTGCGACAACAGCTGACACAAAGACACGCAAATGCACATCAGAAAAAATAAGAGATGTTTTTATGAGTCTGAAACTGGGGTTCAACCCAGGAAAGTTTTTCCTTTTGTAGGCAACCTGCAGATTACTTCAACCATCGCTACCCTCTCTCCCTCATCTCCAAGGAAAGAAAAAAACCCTAAGTTGACAAAAAAATGTAACGAGAATAAAACGAATTAATTAACGGCACTGCAGCGCCGTGTCGAATCGCTAACTGGAATGCATTAAATATTCAGGGAACATTTTTAAAAGTAAGAAAAGAATTTGTTCATTGTGTTATTTAATATGAATTTTCCATGATAATAAAATTAACAAAATATGTATAACGATTTCTATTTTCACTAATTTGAATGTTACTCTCAAAGCGTTAAGGTTCTCCTCCATTGCTCTTCGAGACTTTCAACACAAAAATAAAAACAACTAAACGAAAACGAAGGTAAATTCAACACGAAAAATACGGAATTGCATTCGTTACGAATAATTGCCAAATCGACTTATTCGATTTTTATCATCGCTGTAGAAAATTACAGAAGACTTTCTTCTATTTAAATATTCCATTGATATAAAAAATATTTTATTATATGCACTCTTATTCGATCGTTTTTATCACAAGGACATTTTAATTAAATCCTAACTATCAGCACAAAATCTTATCACCACAAAGATCAGGAACTCATTATATAAATCAGTTCCCAATATCATCAATAACAATACAAAAAAACTCATAACGATAAATTCTAGTGGTTGTATGCGAAACTTTAACTTTAACGAAAAGTTAAGGACACTTCTTGTTGTTGTAACTGTAATGACAATAGTGTTAACTGTCTAGTTAAAGAAGCGTGTGTATTAGTAACTACTAAACCAAAAGCCTTTTCAAGCTGAAAGATCTTCAACGATAAATATTCTAAAGATCACGTACCTGATTAAAGTCAGTCTTTGCTTACAATCGGATTTTTTCATATATTTACTTGCTGCCAATTCCTCTTGGCGTCGGGTACCACATTCGTTATTAATATTGTGTTCTTTACTCATTCTTCTTCTTCTTCTTCCTATTTTTGTTTTTCTTCTATGAACGTAACCATAACAACAACAACAACAACAACAACAACAATAGTATTTAGTGTTTATAATTTCGGTTGCTGCAACACGTTGAACGTTGTTATTGTGCTTTTGTTGTTTTTTTCTTAACAAAACGATTATGAAGCGTTATTACGCTTTGGGAAAATAGTTTTCTCTCTAGAAACGAAATGCTTAAAATAATGTGTTGATGCTTCTGCACGCGCTCACGCGGCTAGACACGATTTAAGATAGAAAAGACCAAAAAAACCACAACCCTTTTTATTAGTGGGATTATTTATTGTAAAGCAATTTCTTTATGTATTTTATTTTAATTGACATTCGCTATTATTCTGCATTGCCTCAAAAGGAATGTTTTCAATATTTTGGTATAAAATTTATTTATTGCCTCGAAGGACACGCATCCATTTATGATACGGTTTAAGTGGTTCTTTTCAATGATGTTTATTTGATTAATTTCATATTTTGTTTATTATTGTTTATTTGTAATTAAGTATCCAGCCAGCCCATGGCTGAAAATTCATTATTTTATCTGATAATATCAATTAAACGAAATTTTAATTGCAACGCTCCTAGAACACTAACTGTCTTTAATTTAAAAATGATTTCTATTTTTAGGGAGTTCCATTTACATTTAGCGATTGCATTCCTTTCATTAAAATTAATGTGTAAAAGTGCCATAATAATAGTTTCAAGTGAAAATGTGCCAACAGAAAGGGACACAGTCACAGTTCTAATATTTTCTCACAAATGTATTAGTAAATAATAAATAAATTTGAAATGAAGAAGCTCACTGACTATTTCTTACATTATGTGCTGGAGAAATGGAAATGAAATGAAGGTACGCCATTAGAAATTACAAATTGAAAATTGCCTCAAGACACGCGTCATAAAAGATCATTTAGTTTAATTTTGTCTTTCATTTTATTTCAATTCGAATTCAATTTTTATCGCATTTTTTTAAGAATTAAGACACCTCCCTTTCATTAAAATACTCAGTGACATTCAAACGCAAACACACACAGCGGGTAATAAACGATAAAAAACGGCAAAACTTAACTCCCACCCTTGGGTTTTGATAAACAAAATAAAAAAGTACGATTGTTTAGAAATAAAATTTGAAACCGCAAGTTAGAAAAGAGACGAACACACCAGGACGAATTGATAATGACGCCAAAAAGTGGTTGATGATGGTCTGTTAAAGCCACAGCCATATGATTACCTACAAAGCTTGTTTATGTGCATGTGTGTCTAATGACAACGATGATGACAATGTCGTTTATAAAAAGCTGTGATATAATTGGGCTGGTTGTTTATTCTTCTTCTTGTTTGTTTGTTTTTTTTTTGCTTGTAAAACCGAAAGGATTTCATCATTCCATTTTATTGCCTATTTAAACAGAATTTTTCGACAGTCCATTCGCTGATGTGTTCATTTCACTTTATAGTCCGGTAAATAATCACTTCACTACATACATAATACATTCATATTTGTCTATAAATTCAAAATGTTTCCTAAAAATTACTTGCAATGTCTACAATTTTTTTGTATATTTTTTTTTAATATAAAAAATGCAAATTCATTTATTTATTCACTTCCATTTAATGGTAAATTTGCTATTCTAATGCATGTTAAATTTTCTTATTTATTTTATCAGCTACGCAAGTGATTAATTGTGTTGAATTCTAATTCGACACTTTTCAGGAGCAGATAATGATTTGCATAAAATGCCTTTGTTAAACTTTTGCCACACTCATATTAAAAGGAACAACTTCGTATTAAATAAGGAAAATGATTAATGAAAAATATTTCGTACATAAAAATATTTATAAACGGAATTTAACAAAATTCAATTACAACTATTATCAATCATCAGTAGAGGATTTACGCCTAGGCCAGTGAGGCCCGGCTCTAGGGCGACAAAATTTAATGCCAAAAGAATGTGAAAGCAATTCTTCATCAAAAATTGATTCGGCTCAGTTTTGTTTTAAACAAATACAAAATTGCCATTGAATTATATTAGCACAACTCACAGTCTTGTCAAATGGTCTTCCTTCATTGCATTTGCAAAGTTGTGTAGTAAATTTTACGATATACTAACAAAATAAACTGCTGTAAATAAAATATGCACCTAAACCCGTATTTGAATCCCTCAGTTATATTAAAAAAACAAAAAAATTATTAAGTCTGTACACACATATTTTTTTAATGTTTTTTTATCTTTATCATTCGCTAACCATGGTATGGTACGACGATCTATTTATACTATTTCCCCTTGTATATGATGGGAAGTGCGTAGTAGTCACTAATTATCTTAAAACATCTAAACCGTTCTAACTCGTTAACGGTTGAACGGATTTTAATGATTTGTTCACTAGAAGAAAGATTGCTAAGTTGGCTATAGGCCCCATCTATACATACCCAACGGGTGAAAGTTGGCACAACAATATTATTTATTAATTGTTGGGACAGAACTGTTGCAGATACACAATTAATTTATAACTTAGTAACAGTGAATGTAGCCCGGACAAGGGCTGGCAATCTTGTATTCAATTTTCAGATCTACTTAAGGTCTAGAACATATTAATTTAATGAGTATTTAGGTTTGTGCAGTGTTGACCAGAAACTGCATATAGATATTTTCTCTTATTCATACTTTTAAGTCGTCTACGTCAGTTTAAAAATTTACTTTTTCATTCGGAAATATGGAATAAAGTATAATTAGTTGCCATCAGAATGAACAATTATAGTAGACGAGGAGATGCTGAAAGGAAGCAAAAAATTCAAGAATTGGGAAAATATGTATGTATGTGGGAGAGTATCGAGTTTGTTAAGGGCGTACTCTGGTATTTCCTAGAGTCAAATTATAGTATTGAAAAAAGTACGATCATATGAACTTTCCCATCACTGGTTTGATTCCCCTTTTTCAGTAATAATCTATGAAAAATAAAATAAAACTAATGTTCCCAACATCTTTTGGAGTTTCTCAATTCTAATTTGAAAAGAAAATTGTAAAATTTTCAACACACGCCATTCATGTGAAAAATTATAAAAAAAATTCAAGGCATATTGGCAAAGTAGCGTTGCACAACGCAGGTGAGCAATTTTGTTTTGTCAAATTTAAGCTGGACGGAAACTTCATAAACGTATTTCCGATTTTTTTTGAGGTTTAAAGCATTTGCCTTTTCCTCCATCGATATTTTAAGGATCCAAAAATTATATCAATATTTTTTTTTAATTATCACTTTTATATAATCAAAAATCATAAGCAACTATTTTGCAAATTCACCATTGTATGCATGTATGTATGCACTATATATGTATGTATGTGTGCTTGTGCCATATGCACAGCTAAAACGCTGAACTGATTTTCTAGAAATTTTCACAGTATCTCTCTCTATATATCCGGAAAGTACTATGGGGTATATAAATTTAAATAATTTCAACTGTGCATTGACACGCCCATACAAAGTATATATTTAATTTTGTTTATCTTGAGAACGGTTGAAGTGAACATTTCTGAATATGGTCCAAAGAACTTTGTAGTTAAAACAAGTCATAAGTCAAAAACTGGGAGGGATTGGACAAGTGGGCGTGGTACCTCTCATACAAACTAAATATTGATTTCATTATATCTTGAGAATGGTTAAAGTTAATGTTTCTGTATTTGGTCTGAGTAATTTGATGCTCAGTACAAATAGCAGTCAAAACGTGTGCGGAATTGGTCTGAATGACTTGATAGTAAATTTGTTTGCTTCGGGTACTTTCAATACAGCGACAGAGCTGAAATTTGGTATAGGGGTAGACATTAGGAAGGTAGGAGGTCAAACATAGATAAGTCTGCATCTAGATGAACTAATAGACTGTATATATTTTTAAAGATAATACCACGACGGGTGGTAAGGGCCAACTTCCGCGTCTCCGAAACTAACTAACCGATTTCAATAAAGGTCACTTAAGGCATGTATTTTTTTTTTAATAAAACTATTATAACAGCTACAGCAACGCGTGGCCAGATAACTTAGTTTAGAATAAATGGAAGAAGGCTGAACTTTTAAAAGACCCAGAGAAAATGAACAATTTCAAAAAAGCACGCCAACATGTCTGATTGCATCCAGCATTGTTATAAAGTGAAATTCGAATCGAAACCATGGTATGGCCTTGCGATGCATTCGTGTTATTTCACTTATATGTATACGGTGAGAAGCTCTTAGGAGTCACTACCCTGAAATATGAATGCAAAATGAACGTAAAAATAATATATCGAATCATAAAAAACCTAAAACTAAATTCCATAAACTGTGAAAATCACTCGTTAACAATTCTGAAGTTCAGAAATAAATTTTTAATTACATTTTCATTTGAAGTTTAAATCGAATTCGCAATACAAAATGTCTTGTTAAAATTTGCCAGATACAGATACAGAAATAGAATTGAATTTATTGCCAATTAGCAGCTGAGAACTTGTTAAGAGTGTGTCCTCACCCTACGTTGTCAGAAGAGTTAAATGATCAAATTGGCATAGAATTACAATAGAGAATTTCACTTTTGTATGGACCATAACGATCAAATTAATATTCTGATGATTTTTCATTTTGCATCACATCCTGAATGCTCCTATTGGTTTAGAGTTTATATTCACTAGCAATCTTCAATACGAATGAATCGCAAAAACGAGAACTTTAAATTCAATATGGCGTAAAAATGCAAAAATCTGTGAAAAGTAAAAAAAGAAATCAAAAAAAGAAAGGAAACGCAGCACAAACGAACAGAAACCAAACTGTATGTCTCCACAAAGCCATTTTGTGTGCACATAACTATACGTGCCACAAAGTCGGTAAGAGTTTTTGCATGTCTGAGTTTTAAATGCAAAATCAAACGGAAAAATGTTGCAGAGCTCTCCATTGAATTGCCTCTGAATATGAACGGCATAGCAGCCGGCAGCCAGCAGCCAGCAGCCAAGCAACAACCAATCAATCAAGTTTTTTTTTTTTTTTTGGCTTTACTGATTTCAATACACATCCATACATATGATAGGTACATACAAATACACAGAGATTTCAAGGCAGTGGACTGGTCGGGAGTGCAAAGCTGGTATTTATGCAACATCATTTACATTACAAGGTGCAAAAGAAAGCCCAGTTTTAATGTTATGAATGTTTTTTCTATGTGATGCTGCATGCGCGACTATAACACTTTTGTTGCGATGCCAGTCGTTTTAGGAAAGATTATTATTTTCAGTTACCATCAGTAGGCAACGGAGCCAATGCAAACGGTGTCTGTTTTTTTCTGAGTTCGACTCCGCTTCAGCTTTATGTCACAACCTATGGCAGCCATTGAAGTAATACGTTTATGTTTTTAGTTTTTTTTTCTCTTCGTGTTTTCCTTTTACTCCGGTGCAGTGAAAGACTTCACTTGGACGCCATCTGCATTTATTGAAATTTCTGTTTATGTGAGTTTTGCATTTTTATTTATTTGTTTTTTCTGCCACATCCAACTCATCTACTTCTTCTGCAGTCGACTATAGTCTACTATAATTTATGCAATTTTGTATTGGTTGTTTGAGTCGACTGGAGTTTTTGTTGCTGTGTCTGCTGCTTGTAGTTTTGCTGCCGTTGATACTCCTGTGTTGCTTGTACATATGCAATTTTCTGTACGTCTGTACTTGTTGTTTTTGTGCCTCTGTATGGTGGTTTGTTAAAATAATCAATGATTTGTTTTTTATTTTGCAGTAGTTTGTCACTTAATATGCAACATTTTTTATGTTTGTCATTTTGTATGTAAGTTTGTGTCATTTCTGCAATAAGTATTTATATATGTATGTTTGAAAAGCCATTAATCATGATGTGCTTGCAATGTGCTACATAAGACTCAGTGTTGTTTTTTGTTTTTTGTTGTGGAACACATTCTCAGCACCTATTGCTGGGGCAGACTCATAAGTTCTTGATTATAATAGAATATAATGAGCAAAATTTTCTAACTTTTTCTTCAGCTTTCGGTATGAAGTAGTCTATATTGAAAACGAATCAATGCGAATATTTGCCAAAGATTTTGCATGTGGAACATTTGAACATTTCGTGTCATTTATTTCGGTTTGAAATTTTGCAATTATATATGGTCATTTCGCTAGCACTTCCATCCATTACTCTATATAAAGGTGTACATCATTTGAGCCCATATTCTTTTCAAATTCAAATATAAAAAAGAAATCATCTAACCTCCCTTATAGGGAGTTAGTGAAAATGGGTTTCAGCGTGTTGACCAATCTAGAGAAGGTTGTAATTGAAAAATCATGGTCATCCCATTGCACTTTTCACACTGTCTTCGCATATAAAATCTACCTGTTTATATTAGCATTTTTAATCAGCGATGTGCAAGTGTGTTGAAATCAAATTATGTTGCAGGAAATGTTTGTGTTTTTCCACAACTTTTAATTTAAGTATGTTAAATACAATCATGCATACATACATAAGTATGTATGTATGTATATATGGCTGCATATGTTGTCTCTTGTTGCTGCAATCATTAGATCTACTACATACGTATAGTTGCGGACAAAAAATTCATCTTCAAGTTTGTCGTTTTCATATTATTTCACATTTATTGACTGGTGCTAACGGACATCAAATACCAACAAACTAAAATAATTTTGCAATTAGTTTAAATTGTTCACCTTTAAATAGACTAGTGATCGATAACATACAGGCAGTTACTAAGAAACAACTAAATCAAAGACAAAAATAGTAAATCACACTGACAAGCACTAGCAGAACGGAACAACATGCTGTTTTCGAAGGCTGCTACACCGTCATCTTCAGCCTTCTTCGTCTTCTGCCAATTGTATGTGTTTATCAGTTGATGTAAATTGTTAGCTTTATAGTTACGAGTATATTTATTCTTTTTATTGATGGAATACGAGAAATTATACCCCATTATTTTGTACCATAATGAAACTGTAAGTTTTCCATCTACATATAGCGTACAATTGAACTTGGCATTTCTTCGTTTTGTTTTCATGCACACATGTTTTCTTTTTGTTCACTAAAAACCACTCCTATTTTACTATTACTTTACGTTACTTTACTTTACACTTGTTTAGAAACAAAGGAATCAAGGATCATAATATTATGGGTGCGCGCTGCAATTTTTATGCTCGCCACTGTATATGTATTTATTTGTTGTTGATCTGTGTGATTTTCATATTTGCTTTTTCTCAGGATCATTAATAAATCAAACAATTCTTTCTACTTGAATTTTTAATTTCTTTTCTTCGTCTCACACACTTGTTTATGTTTCTCTTTATCTCTTTTTCAGATCGAGGAAAAATATTCAATAATTATAAGAAATTCCTAATGAGAAAAATTTACTTTTTATTTATTCATTTACTTTTTACTGATTTTCTTGAGACTTATTTTCATTATTGCCATCCTTTCGACACTTGTTCTGTTGCATTATGTTCGCTTGCAGTGTATTTTATGAGAAACGTCTGATTATGAATGTACTTTTTCACGTATTTTTCTATCTAGAGAATTCGTGCGATGTTATTTCATTTCGGAAAAAAATCATATAAACATTTTTCATCAATGTGCTATAAAGTTAAAAATTCGGCGAAGTCTAATGTGGACCGGAAATTTAACCAATAAACTTGTGGTATGTATATATATTCGCCACAGTCATTGGCGGTTAAGGAAATCGTGTTTTATGCGAAAATATCTTCTGTTCGAAATTTTCAATCTAATTCGTCATGAAAAATAATTTTGCAAATTTTCATCGCTTTCGGTCGATAGTAAATGTTGTACGTTACTTTTTTTTTACAAAATTTAAATGTTTGAAAATAAACGAATTTCGAATGCAGAGGTGCCCGACAACAGCCAATTTACGAAAACAATTTAATAACTCAAGAAGATAATTTTGCCGAAAAAGATTTAAAATTTCCCAAAGTTGGGCGTGAGCGAAGCCGCGGGTAAATGCTAGTTTTTTTTATAAAATAAAATGAAATTGTTTAATTAATATTATTCAGATAAAAAGGGTAATAGCAATTTAGCAATTTTCCTTCCCTTTTACACAAAAAAAAAAGTTCATTCAACTTTTAGCCACTTTAATTTTAATCTATATATTTTTAACAATTTTTTTGCAATTTCACATAAAAACTACAAAATTTAAGAAAATATCTGATTTTGTTTTAAAGTTGTTATATCTCCCATGATCAAATGCAACCAAATGCAGACTAAAATAACAAACTTCAGTTAATAGCAGTTAATTAAATTTTATCAATAAGGTGGTGGCTTCTTTCAAATTTTATAACTGAGGGGGGTATTTAATTAATACGTACACACATAAATATATTATTTTTATAGAATCGGATTGTTGCCACGACAATGAAATTCCTCAGAATTGCTTAAAACCTATTGGCACAGGCGACAGCTATGACAAAAACAACAATGATGCCGATGAGATAGATCTGATACCTACATATGGACATACATACATATATATATATACATATTTATGTATTGAAGAAAAATGATTTTAATTGTTTATTTCAATTTATTTTCCATTAATTTAAAACATCTTCCCGATTTGCTGTAAAAAATAAAATATGAATTATCTTCTGATTTACCCATGACTTTTACATTCGATGTCGCTTAGCCATAGTTTAGCCATTTTGTTGTCTACATTTAGCCATTAGCCATGTGAAGAATTTCTGGCATCACTGAATGTTATTTATGTGTAATTTAATTTAATAGTTAATTTTTCATGAAATTATATTTTTAGAGATATGATGTTGTTTGAGCAAATGAGCTAACTATATGGTCAATAATAACCTTATAGACAGGATATCAGAAATCAGAAACACAAACTGATGAGA
Source organism: Dexiosoma caninum (assembly GCA_963924685.1). Taxonomy (NCBI): domain Eukaryota; kingdom Metazoa; phylum Arthropoda; class Insecta; order Diptera; family Tachinidae; genus Dexiosoma; species Dexiosoma caninum. The sequence goes on along the minus strand of OZ004727.1, from coordinate 95,565,232 downwards.
AATTAAAAAAAAAAAAAAAAAAATTTAATGTTAATGGAATTTTTATGGAAATTCTTTTGATATGTTCGTTTTTTGTTTAATGTGAGTTTCATTGCAACTATTGCTGCTGCTGTCTTTTGTAGACGGAAAATTGACACTACTCTCAATAAATGGGAGAAGACGAGAAAAATTGGTATAAATTTTTATGTGGCTTGGAAACGCCTACTTGTTGTTAACTCAAATTGTTGTTAGACATGTGATCTTAAAGAAAATCTTTAATTAAATGTTGAAATTACAAATAGACATGATTTTTAACTTCATGCTCAAGTATTTTGTTGCACAAATCGAATCAACTTCAACTAAAACGAATTAAAAATCATTTAAATTCCAGAATATTTGTTAACAAACCGAGTGTAATTTAAAGCTTTAATGTTTTAAATTGCAATTTGGAATTCCAAGTGTTTTTAAAACGTTTAATGTGTATTTATGAATTAGTTTCATAATCATAATTTTCAAATAACAACGAGATATTGCGACCAGGAACGAATTGTGTGTTTCTTATCTCATTCATGTTTTATTTTATTACACTTTTTAGAAATTTACTTTTCTCACCTAAAAATAATGTAAATGGATTCGAAAAAGTGAAAGAAAGATAAGTTTGTGAGCGTTAGTGTGTTTTAATATTTTGTTTAAATAATTGATAAAAATTATTCACATTCCCTGACATTTATTTACTTCTTATCGTTTCTGTGTATCGTGTCTACATATTTCTTGTTATCGATGGTGAAATATGAGAAAACAATTGATTTAGTTAAATTCGTCGAAATTAAAAGCAATCATTATTTAAAATATTTCCAATTCAATAAATCAGTTTCAATGGTTTATTTTTACACACTTCTCAATATAAAATTGTACGTTTTTAAGAGAGAACCTTTGGCACGGAAATCCGAGGAGATGTCATTTCCCATGCCAGGTAAACAAACTTTACAATTTCCACTGTGACAATAAAAGATTTTCGAATTAAGATTTTTTCTTTTAATAAATTTTTTAACTCACAAACTAGTGTATTTGGGAAGGTAAATTTTTGCAAATATAGAAATTAGCTACTAATCCTGAACGTCTTTTTTGGGTTTGTTTGCAACGCTTGTCAAAAACTTTCACAACTAATTTGTGAAAACGAAAATCAATTTATGTTACCTCTTGGAGGTAATCTAATATTTACCTAATGTGCTCCTCGGTTTTGCTTTTGTGGAGTTTTTCTCTTTTTATATGTTTTTTTTTTTTTATTTAAAATTTTTAATTTGTATTTTTGCATTTTTGGGACTCATTGCAAATAAGTGTTGCAAAAGTATAGCAAATAAAAACTATGATTTTTCTTTGTAGTTAATATCCAGTGCAAATATGTTTATTTTGTTAGTGCGGAGTAAAAATTTACTACACTCTTTAGCAAATGCAATGATGCAAGAATATTTGCCCACTATATAGTGGGTTGGAGAAATGTGTTTTGTAAAACAATAAAACTGCCTGCTGCAGATCAATTCAGTTGAATAAATATGAAGAATGTTGAAAAACATTAACAAAACTAAAAAATTTATAAAACCAAATTAATTTAGAACTTGTTAAATAAGTGTAGCACGCTTTGATGATTAATGATATGCATGGTAATTTTCAAATTCGAAATGGAAATTAAGCAATTTCTTGTAATTAGTCTGGCTCGTTAGTAAAACTGTTTGTAGCGTTGCCAGAAGCTCTGGAAAGAAAGCCATAATTTGTCAATAAGTTTTGAGGAAAAAGATCATCGTCACCTTTTTTTCAATTCAATATTAACAACAATACATCGGATATCTCATTGTATAAAGTATTTACGGCGAAATGTATGTGTATAAAAATATTTATTTATTTGAGTGACCTTCTACAACAAAAATTAAGTTTTAAAATTAGTTAACAAAATATATACATAGAGCATACGTTTCACATTTTTGCTAAAAAGATTTTATTGCGAAATTTCGTATTTTTGAACTTCAGTTCGGCCAGGATAGGTTAGGTCGAAAAGGCAATAGCGTTCACCCAACCCCATGCGGGAAAGCATTCGTTTCCTATTATACACGTATGTCCTGTATCATTATCATCCGTAGATCAGCACGCTACTCGTATGAGTTTATCTCATCCTTTGTCGTTTCGGGACCCGCCTTCCTTCGCCGTCAAGGCACGTAAAAACACGTTAACAGTTTCCTATAGCCACTTAATTTTTCTGTGACGACCACGATCTCCGCCTGAAAGACCGTGCTATGATCTGGTTAGGGCAGGATAACACCAAAACCTTATTTATCTATTTATGGCAAAAACGGATTTATCTGACTCAGTTCAGCCAGTCTGTTTACAGAAGATTTTAGATTTACATGTAGAGAATCTCACTGAGTCTGAGCATACAGAGTGGGTATATAAGATAACGCTTCTTACTGTAGCAGTGAGCAACTTTCTTCGGAGGTATTTTATGCCAGCATTATTTGCCATGATCCGGGATAATGCTGAGCAGGTCTTATGAAGTTGGACTTTCCTAAAATAAAGAAATCACCAATTGAGAAAAGAAATCATCAAAAGCATATTTTGCTCATAAAAGCATCTTTCTGGCAACGCTGCTGCTTGTCTGTAGTCATGCTTCGCTAAGCTCCATGGCGAGAAAAAACGTTTATTTGAAGACACATAGTTTGAATTTGCTTAGCATTCCCAACTTTTCGAATTCAGTTGATTAATCAGAAATATTTGTTAGTTGTGGGCCAATGTGTTGATATGTTAACAAGAGGGTAATTAAAAGTTTTCGAGATGCAACGTATTTTTGGAATTATGAATACTTAACAGAATATCTACAATAATGTAAAAGGTAATTCATGAAAAAAGTTCTGAAAACAACGAAATGCACCAGCATTCCAAAACTGAAAGAAAATATTTTCTTCTGCAGTATTCATAAATTCCTAGGAGCTCATAATCTTGTTTCCCTTTAATGAAATTGTTATTTCGCCAAAGTTTCATTAAAAATTTTATTACAAAAACAGCAACAGCAGCAACAAAAAGTAAGTACAAAATTTAATTATGCTCACATTAATTTGATAATAAATTAACTTGAGTGTATCTTGTTTTTAAATTTATGATCAAACAACATGTGACATATTGAAGTTGTTGCAGTTCGCACAGATTAATAATAATTGAAAACCTTTAACAAATTAATAAAAACACAGAAAACATTTTAATAAGTAAATTTACCTTCAACGTTCGAATTTACGAATATGTTTCACAATGTTGAAGTAATAAAAAAGACATTTATGAGATAAGAAGCCTTATTAAAAATAATCAAGCGAAAATAGTAAAACGTGTGGAACGGCAGGGCAGACTGCTTAAACGGCGAAATTAATCACATTTCAAATGAGTGAACCCAAAATAAAATTTGTTTTGTGGAACTCTTTTGCTGAAAGAAAATTCTACATTTAATTTTATTGCTCTTCAATGTGCACACACAATTGATATTTTTTTTTGCTAACTTAAAAATATTATGTGATTGTTAAGCATAATGTTGCCGCAATATGTACTCGTATATCAGATTAATTATGCTTCATTATATGGCCTAAATACATATGCATGTATGTATGTACGTTGTACATATGGATATTAGAAAAAACTTTTGGGTCGATCTTTATATTTCCTGATTACTGTTTGCATTGCCGTCATTAAAACTGTCTTTTTTGGATTTTTATATGATTTAAATGATAAAGATTTTAATAAAAATAACTGTTAATCGGATTAGAAGTTATGAAAAGTTTATTCTTGTACACGGTAACACAAAATGAGCGAATGTGTTTGAATTCCTTACAACTTTTTTATTACAATTTTCCTTTTTTAGTTTCCAGTACTTTGTAAAGAAGACTTGGGGAATTTAAAATGGAAGAGTATACAATTGAACAACGTGCCAAAATCGTTGAACTTTATTTCTTAAATCAACGATCGATTGTTTTGACTCAGTGTGCATATCGTCGTTATTTTAATGAGCGGGTTGGACCCTCAGAGTCAACAATAAACCGTCTGGTTTCAAATCTTCAACAAGGAGAGTAGCTGCAGAGAATTTTGCATACAATAAGAATGTTTCTATACAAAATTCACACTGCGAGGACACACTGGCTCTTTTATGCGACATCTTTGGTGAACGAATTATTTCCTGCACAAGCGATTTTAATTGGCCTCCGCGTTCACCTGATTTAACCGCTCCAGACTGTTTTCTTTGGGGTTATTTGAAAAGAAAAGTCTATATTAATAAGGCTAGAACCATACAGCAATTAAGAAATAATATACGCGACGCAATCAACAACATAACACCTGAAATTGTGCGAAAGGTTATGGAAAATGTTTTGGAAATAGTATGAATATGCGAAGCAGAAAAAGGCCACCACTTGCGAGATATAATTTCTCATAATTAAATTAAAAATATTCTCCATTAATATACTGTATTAAAAATAAAAAAAATTGAATAATAATGTCTAAAATAAGAAGTTATAATAAACTCAAACTCATGCGGTCATTTTGGGCCACCCTGTATAATTATTAATAAAATTTTTTTTTTTTTTTTTTTTATCTAGGACCAGCACTCAGGAGATGACTCCTACACATGCGAAGCATTGTGCTGGAACTATAGGAAAGGGATAGTAGGAGAAACGACAGGAGGTGAAGCTTAATTAATGATTTTTGCAGCTCTGCTTTTGCACGTTCTTTGTTTATACTCGTAGCAGTGCTGAAGCTTCGGTTTAGTAGCCATTTTTATTATTATTTTACTTCGCCGGTGGTACACAATACCGACGAAGGAGGGCGTTCTGATGTGATTGTGGATTGCTATCAGCTGAAGCCGGTATTGTTCAGTGACCAGTGACTATGCCTTCGCCACTGAAACCTTCCGACAACAACTGACACACAAAGACACACTAATGCAACATCAGAAAAATGCGAGATGTTTATTTTTATTTTAAAATTTTTGGTCTGAAACTGGGGTTGAACCCAGGTCTGTTTTTCGATTCGTAGTCAACGTGCAGACTACCATCCATCGTACCATCGCCACCCTCAATAGGGTGAATAGGGTGAATCGAATACAAAACACTTGTTATATAAAATAATTTTTGTTAAGGCTATTTTTTTATCTTCATCCACATATGCAATGCCTGAAAGATCTTGTAGGAAGATAGAGCTAAATCCACAGTTCTGCAGTTGCGTGTTAATTATGAAGCAAAGTTGCGGCGTCTCTGATGTGACTTTTAATGCATTACTTTTAAGCTAAGGGGAGCTATTTTATTTATTGTTTTACTTCGCCGACGTTTTATTGCTCAACTACAGACGAAGGAGTGCACAAAAAACTCAGAAAAAACTTGTTTGACTTGACCGGACTTGGAATCGAACCGGGTACGGCAGCGCCAACTCGTTATCTACTCCAGCATCAGCACCCCCTTGGTTTTTTCTCTTTGTATTTGCTATTCTCAAACATTTTTTGTGAGTTTTTATATAAATGAGTTGGTATATGCACCAACGAAATGTACATATAGAGTCTATATTATAGACTAGCTTAACCATACAACAAATATACATACATATGTATATGTATGAATGAATGTATATTAATAATAATAATTCATTCTGTCTCGCTTGGAATTAATAAAAAATTGTATTAGTTTTCCTTATAAAAAGTGCGATATGTGTACCTGACGTTTCAGTCAAACTTTTTCAGTGATTTTTTGTTTTAGCGATATTGCGGTATTTGAGGACATAAAAAATGTTTTCCCGTTACAAAGTGAAGAAAAAATTTAATTCTCTTTCAATTAAAAGTTTACAATTTCCACCGTTTAGAATTGTGCATTTTGTGCATCGCCAACAGATGATCAGGCAGCAGAAAATGAGACAAGGCTCTCATCATCTTTAAATGAAAATTTATTATTCACTTTTGTTTGTAACTGAAATACTCCCCAGGAATATAAAACAATGATCATCGTCATCGTATAATGAATTCCAAAGTACACAAAAATGAAATTTAAGTATTGTGAGAAAATACTCGCATTCAATAAGAACGAAATGATCAATTAAAATATTATGCAACCTAATAGGAGATAAATGAAAAAAGTATTAAGCGCCATGTACTCGTACAATCATTTATTACAAAATTAACAGATGAGTAACACCCTCTATCGGAACGGTATTAATTTCTGGTGGCTGCTTCACCAACCTCAATTGATACACATTTTCCCCCACGTTCATTAAGCAGTCCAATTATTCAATTGAAAACATTTAATTTATTACTTTATAATCAAATTGTAAGATCAGTGACAAAAAACTAAAGAAAAAAAAAACAAATTCATTTAAAATTTAATTGAAATCGTGTACGAATTGAACAAAAACTTCCAGCATGAGGAACATAAGCTTTTCTAAATTCTTTTATTTTTTGATTAATACAGCGAAACTTTTGAAGGAACTTTGTTTAAATTGAAAATAAATTAATCAATAACGAAAATGCATAAATGGATCTTTAATTTAAAACATTGAAGTTTTATTTACGTTAAACCAATTTAACATCTGTTCATTCAACCAATTAATTACTAAGTCGCCCATGTTAAATATGTAGAAAAAAAAGCGCATATAATTCTGAGAAATTTTATTCCAACAGAGTTTTGAAAAATGTCACATGAAAAGTAAAATATGTTCTAATTTTGCGCCGTTGCACAACTTGGATCACAGTGGACCTCTAAGTGCACGTCTACAGAGAACTATAAAATATGAACAGCAAATTTGAATTCCGTAATTTCAAATTTCAAATAAAATTATATTGAAATGTATTGCAATTTCGGTCGGTTCCGAATATGCTGTTTTGGGCCCAGTTATAAAATAGTTAGTTCACTTTAATAGAAATGGATATACGGCCAAACTGGAACAAATTCACGTAATTTGTCGAATTCACAACAATCTGTATCGTGCATCCGCCATATATGTGGTTGCAAACACCATTGTATGTTGTATTCATGTACTTTTATTTTAAAAGTCGAAAAACAAATAAGAAGAAGATACTTATTCACACGTAAATAAATATATTTTTCCATTTATAATTTTTGCTAATAATTTTTTAATTTTTCGGCTGCCAATAGGAAATTAGGTTTGCTTTAATTTTCTTCTGCTGTGTAAACAACATTCGATTTATTTCAATGCGGAATGCGGCTTCTCCAAAACAAATGAAATAAAATTGGATCTGAATTACATTACGAGTATATTTCTATATGAAATTTACCAACAACAAGCTTAAGCTATTCCATTTAATAAAACCGATGCAATGATACAACTTGTGAGCTTGTGAATTCAACGAATAGGCTTTAATTTTTCCAAAGTTTTCGTTGTCTTAAAACATTCATTCTGAAAACTTTTGACGAAAAAAATCATGTGGAAAATTTAATTTCCTACAAGAATTTTCATTTCATTTCCATTATAATTGTTTGGAAAATTTTTTAGTAGTTTTATTTAAAAAGATTTCCTACAGGTACTTTATACGCAAAAACTTGAACTGCTTGAGTACAGCGTGAAATCAAAATGCGGAGCAGCTCTTGTGGAATAGATTTCTTTATACCTTTTTAAGATGATAACACTTAAAAATAATACTTATTAACGGGACATGTCATAGAACTCCTCCTAAATGGATCATGGGTACTCGACTGGTTCAAAACGTTGTAATGGTACCGGTAAGGTTTCACGCTGGATGAATTATTGTTAATACCATGAAAAGGACATAAAATATAAGAGGCCATTGAGAAGGAATGGGTATCATGCGTAAATTAAAAATATTTTGGCGTCACTCTACATTCAATGTGGACCGGCACTCAGATGATGACCCCTACACATGCGGTGCATTATGCCAGAAATAGGATTTGAACATTTGCGAGAAGTTTGGAAGTATTTATTGACAATCGATATTAATTTTCCCATGTCAGAAGTGACAGGAAAGACCTCTGCGGTCTACGAACGTGCTGTTCGGCTGTTTTCTCTGTATATGCCATTCCATTAACCATCCATCCATCCATTAATCCACAATTTGGTCTCCTAACTTTATTAAAAAAAAAACAAGAAAACTTACATACAAAAAGTTTCGAACACTTATGATTTCAAAATGAACTGAAATATTTTGAATTTTGTGAGATAATGGGAAAGTAGAAAAGTTAAGGGACTGGAGATTTCAATTCGAATACTGAGATACGCCATTTGGTTTTCTTTAATTTTATTTCCTTTTGCTCTGCTTTTAATTTCAATTACAATGCCTTCAGTCTTCATTATACGATTCACATTAGAGTGTGCTGATCATAAATAAGCCTTGTTAAATCGATGGAAAAAAATTAAAAAATAAAAAAGTGTTTCCTCAGCAACTGCTGGTAGTGAGGTACTGAAGAAGTCAGTATTTTGATTTTAATATTTAAAATTCTTTCTTAACAATTATATGACAATTTATGGCTCATTAAATACACGAAGACGATTTAAATACTGACTTTGATAAATCTAGCAAACTGCATCAACAATACACGCTTGTTTCTCATGATACGCTCGCTTCTAAGCCAACCGATACGAGTATTTAATGTTGCCAACCAGTAAGAACATAAGAAATAAAACCGACAAAACAACGGCAGCAAAAAAACTCATTTTTGTTGCTTTTTATTGTTGTCACAAGAAAAGTGTCATTCCATCACTCACTTAAAGTATTCATCCATTAATTGCCCCAAAGCTATTGCAGTCGCGAGATGAGTCGACTTGAGATGCCATTATAAGACATCTTACCAAGAAGCAAAACGAGTAGCTGGGAATTAAAGATGAGATTGACAACATGTAAAAAGCAAAATGATGAACATGCAACAAAAACAAAATTGTGCAAAATGCAAAAAGACATGTAAAATGGTTGGAATCAGTCGGTGGGCAGAAGGCATTCTCATACGTATTCTTCAAGAGACTGGTTAATATAAACATACAGACAGCCAGATAGTTTTGTCAACAATTATCATGAAGTATTGTGATGCGATGCTGATGTTGGTGAAAAAAAAGTTAAATGAAATGAAGGATAAATTCAATGTTGTTGTAAAACATTCACAACATAGTAAAACGTTATTATGGACCAGTCCGCTAAAAGAATTGTATCGACAAAATACAAAATAAAAAACTGTCGCTTCTTAAATCATTTATTTACCATATGGACGAAACAAATAACCTTCTTAAAACTGTCCCCCATATCTATCCATCATTCACACATTTAAGCAAATTTCAATTGACTATTATTACGCAACTCTACAAAAATTAATCTTTCTTTTAAGAATATACAAGCGGGTACAAAAATGAGCTGCAGAAGTAATTCAACTTCTTTCTTTCAAATAAATGGTAAACTGCTTCATCGGATTTAATTGTGAAAAATGATTCGTACGGTATCGGAACATTTTCAAATGGGAGTAGCCACATCGAACTTTGATGGCCTAACCACAGATAAGTTCTTAGAAAACTTTACATTAAACGCCCAAAAGATTTATCAAGATGTATAAAAGTTTAAAAATATAGATTTCGAATAGAATCACCTTTTTTCCATAATAATTTTTTTCCATATTCGGTACGTACCACTCGTAAACAATAATTTTTCGCAAACTTTTGCTATTAGAATTTAAGTTAATTCCAAATCATTTTGAATAGCATGACGTGATTGTATACTTGTCTCTTTAAAAAATACACATGTAAAAGAATACATACTGCACAGCAAATTGAGTGATATATCTTTTAGATCGGTTTACTTTGAGTTTTAAACGGATTTGCCCAAATTATATTCCCTGCTACTTGCTGCCCATTCTGCAATGTTGTCACTTCGATCAGCATTTACTGAAACTTACACGACAACATTATAAAAACAAGAAGAGATTTGACGAAAACGAAATAAATAAAAAGAACGCACGTGATTGGATGCATATCAAAGTAGGCGAACACATACCAAAATACACTCAGTTAGTCCTTTTAGCATAAAACAAACCAATGAAGCACGAAAACAATAAGATAGTGCCGCCAGCAGTATGTTTTTTTGCAGACATGAATGTAACTAAAACTCCTATGCGGCTCAAGGAACACCAACTGGATACATGTGCACTCGTATATGCACACACACATATACATTCTGGATTCTAAAAAAACAAATGGTTGTTAGCCGTACTTTAACTACACTGCGGCGTTTTGTAGCAACCCTTCAACAATTGGCATCTTAGTTTCTGGTAGTGACATCTCATTATTGTTCCTTAAAGTTTTTAAAAGTTGTGAGATGGCTTTCAATTATTTAATCCGCAGGACAGTGTGCAAACAATTCAAGTTGATTCAAATTTTTATTTGAAAATATGTCCTGTCAAAATATCTTCTGATTTCAGAAACTTTCCACTATTTTGCTATGATGTCCACAGTTGGTTCTCAGCATCATAAAAAAAATCTGTGTTTTCCAGCGATAGATATTCAAAATAGTTTTCGTTTCCATGTGAGGAACTGGTGTTCAGAAGGTGAAGACAAAACGCACCGTCTTTTCTTTTAGTGTACGTGCGTGTTTCGATGTGTGTGTACGTGTGCGCGTTAGTTGTTCATAAAACAAATAAGTTTTTCTGAGATGTTGAAAATTGCATTTCAAAAATTGTGCCTTTAGTCGTACATTTTCTGTTGACATCTTCAGGGTTTATATACACGTGTGGATATATACATATACATACACACACACACACACACACACACACACACATTCATATACATAGTACTATAAATGTATTTTTTTAATTTTTGCATTTTTACTCGTATTCTGTCTTTTTTCTTTACCTTGTTTTAAGAATGAATAGTTTTTTTTGTGCATGTTTTTTTTTATTTTGATTTTGTTGAATTATGTTGCCCATGGAGCTTTGGAGCCGCCTTTTCTTTTGTATGCACATTATTGTTCTTTTTTATGTTCGTTTGCAGAGCTGTGTGGTGTGTGTTTTTTTATTGTATGGATTATTAGGCTTTTGTCGCCAATCGGAATGTAAGAGATTTAGGAGCTGAATTGTTTTAAATCAAAAGTTTGAGGAAAGAAGGAGCAACAAAAAACACGAACAAAATGGCTTCAGATTGTGTCAAAGTTTGTGTTCTGAATAAAATTGTGATATTTAACTCGCTTCCAGGTCAGCATGTGCAGAAAGTTATTTATAAAAAATTTGTTGTTGTTTTTTTTCATAACGATAAATTTAAAAAATTATCGCAGACAAAATTTGAAATTGATTAGAAATGAAAAATAAATGAGAAAATGGAAATCATGAACTGCTCAAATATTAATTTTTTTAAATTAACTTTTTAGACTACAAAGAGGCTGGTGTTGTTGAAAATACAGGGTAGCCCAAAATGACAGAAGGGTCATTGGGTCCCTCGCTGTGTGCGCAGTGGCTCCATCCTGTTGAAAGCAGACTTGCGGATGGTTTCCAAAATTTGCCAACATTGTCCGATATCTAACACCAGCGATGTAAGCGGCGACACAGTGGTCATTTTCCAAAAAAAATATGGGCCAATTATCCCTTCCGACGGAACACCGCACCACGGCACGCTGTTCAATTGTGTACTGTTCCATTTTAAATTCCCCTAGACTTCTATACAAAATACTGAAAACAAAAAAAGGAAAATTGCAATAAAAAAGTTATAAGTAATTCAAACACTTTCGCTCCTTTTGGGCCATAGATATGGGTACATAGATTTCATATCTTCACTAGTGAGAATGCGACCAACTTCTATTAATGGTGTTAACGAACAAAACAACGTGGTGCGATGCTCTAGAGACGAAGTTTACGGAAGGCATTACATATATAAATTGTTATCTTGTTGTCGACCACGTTTCGTTTCATTCGTCCACAGTATATTTTAAATAATTCGTTCCTCAACAAAGTTCAGTTTGTGGTGATTCTTAAGAGCAAAAAAAATTAAAGCTTTTCTCGATTGTTCGCATAATTTTCTGTTCACCTTGACTTTGATTGCAATAGGCGGCGTTACGTGAATAGTTTGGGACGTCGCTATTCAAGCTGTTTAATAGAGCGCTTAACTGTTTATTGATTAACTGAAATAGCAATAAAATTATGTTTATAAATTATATTTTCACTGACAATGATATGGTTAATATGAATTTAATTAGAATACATACATATTCGTATGTATGTGTGTATGTTGCAAACAACAGTGTATCAATTTCATTAAATTTTATCCTAATTTGGGTTATTAACCCGAAATTACCTTGAAAATTTATGAGACAAAAAGGAAAATCGATGAAAAACTTTATTGCTTTACATAACAGCTCTGCTCTTAAATACAGAATGAAAGTTCATCGACCTCTGCACGGTCAACTAAGAAACACTTACAACTGGAAATATTACGTACATTTGCTACAATTGCAGACAAATAAATAAATAAACATTAACATTTGAGCGCAAATATTTAAGACATGTGGAAAAAAAACTTACATTCAATTACGATGATAATCTGAAAATGAATTTCAATATGCAAAGGAAAGTTGTTACACCAAATTGTATGACAACAAAAACTTGTTAAGAAAATGTTTTTTTTTACTTTTTTTTTGTTTTTGTTTAAAAACACATCCATCGCCTAAAGACAGGGTCATTATGGGCATTGTGGCCATTTCACTACACATAATAAAAGTTTTTAAATTATAAACAGACCCACTCAGATGAACGGAGAGATAAGCCGTACGACTCTACATTCTCCAAAAGGGTATTTGTTATTACTAGTACGTGTAGAACAACAGAGACTGTGCAATTTTCGTAGTATTGACAACCTGTAGCCACCACCACACTCTCCCATTGATTATGATCAGCATCCATTTTTGTTTACGTACACTTATACGCAGATTATAAACACAGACTCAATCACACATTCGTTCCTCTAGTCGTATTATTGTGTGCGTGCTTGTGACTCTATTTATTTGTGTCCTTTTGCTTGTATTATATGCGATTTTCATTAGTTCAGACATTTATCGATTAGTTTTTATTTCCTCATTTCCACATATCCATACAACATACAACTTCCATTGTTGTTCTCTATTCTTGTACGTCTTTCTTATTTAATTTTTCCTCTTTATTTGCAATGAAAGAATTTTACTTGTTTTACTTGAACTTTTTCAATTGAATTTTGCGATTGAAGTGGGTCAATTCAAAAATCATTTGTACGACAATGTCTAGCTTCCAATAAAAAAAAAATTATTTTGCTGCCTGTTCATAGAAGCCGTGTGAAAATAATCGTTCTGCCATTTATTTTGAAAACAAAAACAATTTCAGTCTTTTTGTTGTTGTTTTCAATATAAATGGCCGAACGAATATTTTCACTCGTCTTCTATGAACAGACAATTAATCAAAATAATACAAACAATTGCAGCATTATCAAAATAAAAAACAGATATTCGTATGTTATAACTTGTAGAACGTACTGAGTGATTTAAAAGTCAACAGAAAAATATAAAGAGAATATCTATAACTAAGAATTAAGGTGACGGGAGTGTTGTGCCTCAGAATACGAGATATGATGGCGGGTTCGTTATTGGGGCAAATTATGAAAAGAGCCACGACCTTCCCTTTAAGGTAAGGTGTGTATCTCAAAATATGCAACTGTAAATTAAAGCTCCAAATGTAACATCCTTACCATCGCACCAGTATTTTTGGCTGTACGTAAAATGCTACAGCTTGTGTGGATGCATGTTTACGCATTCGTGTGTGTGAATGGGGGGTCCATCTGTTTGTGTCGGTGTTTCTCGGTCATTTTTTATGTATAAGACGACACGTTGTCTGCAAAGAGACACAATATCTTACAAATAAAGCTAAGGCTGAGAAAAACAAAAACAAAAACAAAAACAAAAAGATGGAAATTTCTGTTACTCAACAGATGTTGATAAATATGGTCGGTGGCATTGAACTATTCACCAAAATTACTGTTGTTCGTGTTAACGGCCTCTGATGAACTATTTATTTAACTTTTTCCATCTCCATCTGGCTCAGTTTCTTCTTTTTTAGTTAAAGTATTCAGTTCATCCTTTGTATAAAAATTTACTCGTACATTGACTTAAGGAATTTCTTGGTGTTGAATAATGTTTAATTTTAATTTAAGAGAATTATTTTTTCCAGTACACACAAAGAGGAACTACTACGTCGTTGTTTGGATATGATAATCTAATTAAATACTGTAAAGAATGTAGTTTTTGATCCAATGGAAGTGGTCCCAAGTTTAAGATTTTCTTTATGAATCATGCATTATGTTCGGAAATCTGTCACGGACCCAGACGGTCTTTCTGAAGTTTCTTATTACTTATTACAATCGCTGCATAATGCATCGGCCATGGTGCAGCATCGTTCAACATAATGTCAATACGATCGCTGTGTGTGTGTAGGTTTTTGCTATTTATTGTTTGAGCTAATGCTACGCATATGGATACTTGTCACTTCTAAATATAAATATCGGTCAATGTTGGTATAACAACCGCAAAACAAAAACTGAATTGAAAACAACAAAATATTTGCAAGACGAATAATAATCTGTATAAACCAGTATTTAATTGTTTTTTTTTCTTTTGTTCTAAACGCTTCAATGGAATATGCGTATATGCCTATGCACACACTCGCATGGCGAAGAATAATTACATATTTTATGCCCTCATTTAGAAAAGATGGAGTTGAATATGCATGCAGTCGACTCGTATTTTAAATAAACAGTTAAATAGCAATTAATTTTTTTATTCAGCAGTTGCCAGTGATTAATTTGTTGTTTATATCGAAAAAAGAAATCGTAGCAAATACAAGCGTAATTAGATGTTATTCTACTTAGCAACCTCAAGCTTTGTCTAGACATACATACATGATAGACAAATCGCAAAGGTTCAAATAAAGTCCATAATGTCTCTGAAATTTAATCAATTTTACGTAGCAAAAATTTATTGAAAATTAATTTTATGCCAGTGATTATTTATGTCGTGATTTCACGACACTTAAAATTTGACTTAAAATTAAAAATGCGATAATGTCTGCGATTCGAATTCGGATTCAGTTATTGCGATACTTTGCATATTTGGCTTTTAATGCAAAGAAGAGTGCAATAAAACCTTAATTTCTTTCAATATTTATGATTTTTGAATGAATTTTTTTGTTTGTTATATTTAAACAATATCAAAAGCAATTAACTTTGTTTTTCGATATAAAAAAATTCTTGGCTTGGACCAGTACTCAGGGGATGTCCCCTACGTATGCAGTAGAATATTTAAGAATTTTTTGATAATTTCAAAATATAATTATACGAATTAAAACTGTTTCAAGCGGCGAGTACGGCCTTTGTATTTCGGCTTTAATATGCACTATTGCAAATGTGTATATCATATTCCACGTTTGCACAATATATTGGGAAAACCAAAATTTGCGCAATGTGTTGCCGCCATTGTACAATATTTCTTTTTTATGTTTCCACTTTAATAATTTCAGTTTTAATATTTTTGTATTTAAAGATACGTAAAAGTACATTATTGTACATGCAGAGAAAAAATAATTGTTAAATTTTTTCCAATTTAGTCTTTGCTCAGTAAATCCTGTTTTTCATTTGAAATTTTAATTGAATCCACGTTTATTTTAATGGACTTTGCTAGTCTCTCAAAACAGTGCTATCAACAGGTTTGATTCAAAATACCATAAAAGGGTAAAAAATTATAACATATTAATTGTGCGTAAATAGTACGTATAAGATTAGTTTTTATATGTTAAAAGCATATACAGTCGACCGTCAAATTTCTACGTTATAGAGAAACTGCAGAAAATTTTGACTACATTTGTTTTATGTAGAAAATATATTTATTAAGACAAAAAGAATTGTTTTTACATGAACACATTAATTTTATTTTTATTAATACATACATATGAGACTAAATTGATGCAAAAAATCGATTGCTAAAAACTTCGCAATAGAGAGATTATTTAGTGTGAAAAATTCTATTTAGGTCTTAAAAAATTGTACATACGTTACAGAGAGAACTTCGCTATAGGGAAGTTCGTTATAGGGAGATCAAAATGTATGAAAATCCTCACAAAAATGTTGTGTTCCCGAATTTTATTTGTTATAGAGAAGATTTCGTTATAGAGAAGTTCGCTGTAGAGAAGTTCGACCGTAGTTTTTTTTTTGATTAATTTATTAATTGAATCTCGAAAAAATCTAGCGAAAATTTAAATTTACGCAGCCAACGATATTTATCATAAAACAACTTTATTCAATAAATTATTCTAAATAAACTTTTTATTGCACGTGTAGCTTTAACCAAACAAAATTTTCTCCTATATTTCTCCAAACATTTTCAAGATAACAGGACTAGTGTATTATGCATTTTGAGGTTGCCAGAGCTTATACTTGTCTTGAAGAGATTTTCCATCGCTTGACGCCTTCAAACTCAAGCCCAACATTCTTGTAGAAATTTCAGCGCTACAGCCACAAATTTTGAAAGTGTTATGGGAAAAATCTCTAGAATGAGCCCATAATTGCGAACCAGAAAACGGGAGTCATACTCGTAGTAACTAAATAACGCCCACTACTTAGCAAAGACTGCAAGCAGTGCAATCGCAACGCATACAAAACGAAGTTTTATTATTTTTTTCTTTTTAGTTCGTTTCTTAAGTCGGTTATATTTTTCTTTCAAACATTTTTATGTATGTACATATATTTTATAATCTAAAACAAACAAAAAAATAAAAAGATGGGCAACACTGGCATGCTTTATTTTTATAAATTTTTCTTAACATGTTGCCTTCTACGTTCGAGAGTTTCATTTACGTTTCATGCATTTTGCTGTATTTTTTTGCAATATTTTTTCTTCTTTTGTATTTTTGTGCACTGTTTATTTGTGGTAATTTAGATTTTCACGTAATCGCGTGCCTCGTTTGTTTTTTTTCTCCAGATTTTCATTCATCCGACTGCTTCCTCATTGCGTTGTCGTGCTTTACGGCAAGAGGAAAACGCTACATATTTATACATGTGTAAATTTATATCTATGAAGGTATGTATGTGTGTGAATGTTTCCCCAAGAAAAATATTATCACTTCAATATTATATTTTCGACTGAAAACATTTTAGCACGCACTGGTAGGTTTAAGATTAATTTCATAAAATTTTGATTTTCGATGTTAAAACAAACTGTGAGGGAGTTTAATTAAAATCTAATTGAAACAACGGTAAATTCAAAATGAATTAATTGATGTTATAGGATTTGCTTTTGCCACTTTTTGCATTGATGCACCTGCTAGAGCGTCAGGCACAAAGGGAAGAATGCTGTCTTCTTATTCTGAAAGCGATACGAATGGTCCGAAAAATTGCAAAATTGTTTTAAAATGTTCATTAATAAAAAAAGAACAACAACGCATTGAAATTATTCACTACTACGCTACAAAAATTATGAAAATTTCACGGTCACAGTTCGCAAAACTAGGGCATATTTGAGGTATGTCCGCCAATTGTGAGATTGGCGGAGCTGTTGGAATAACCTTTTTATGCGTAGAATCGAACTCATGTAGGTCACACCAACTGCGAATATTATGTTGCTTGTAGCCCATAATGTAGAAGAAAATCCAGGTTTATCAAATTCTTTTTGGAATTCGGTATCCCACAAACACCATTACACCGTATTTTAGACTTTTTATTTTTCTTAGGTCTGAAGGCAATTAACAGAGGAACTCACGCCTACCGACCATCAACAACGTCGTGTCTCGTAGACGACGTTAACAAGAATTATTGTTGAAAATCCTCTCCATACCTAATGTGTGACAGTTCGGTGCCATTTTCTGACCGTGTGGTTGGGTGAAGAGCCAGTGACAATTGCCCATCGAGATTTTGTGATTTAACATGTTTAGACGTTCTTTCTTTGCATATACATACGTAAAAATTAAGGCCAATATCAATGGCATACAATGTTTTCAAGACCACAAAAATTTAATTGGTGAAGTTGTCGGCGACATATAGCCGAAATTGTGCGAATGGTGATGGAAAATGTCATGGAAATAAAATACTGCAATAGTAACCGTTATCGTTATATTTCAAAACTTTTGTTTTAAAAAGTAATAAAAAGTAACCAAAATGGAAGAAAGTACAGATGTACACATTGGAGAAAAATATTACCAATTTTGGTTAAAAGCGACCAAAAGGGCAACGCTGATCCAGATAGAGGATGACGTTTGCAGAATTTTTATGGATATTATTTCGGCGACAGCAACTATTTTAGCAACAATCAGGCTTTGTGCAAAAGTTAATGCAATTAGATGATCCATGACGTGAGCCCGAATGTATCGAAAATTGCCGTGAAAGTAACTTAAATTTAAAAACCCATCACCAAAAAATTGTGTTGTAATACATTATAAAGTTTCATTCAAACTGACGTCCAAATTTATCTTTTCTTCTTTAATGTGAATATGCTACCACATACATAAATCATATTCCTTAATAACATAAAATGCTAAAATAAGAATTCATGCAAAATCCTCTAGAATTTAAAAGACCCCTTCTGTACAATCTAAACGCAAGTACATACATACATACAGAGCTATTTAAAAGATATAATTGTGTTATAACCCAGCGAATAATAATGGTAGTACAATACCTTTAAGCGGGTATTGAATACTTTTCACATTCAAGCCGCAAAATACATTTGAATTCTATTAATAAAAATTTCAACAACACAACGGGAATATTAAGAAATAACAAAAAATTAAAAGGAAAACAACATTGCGATAGTGACGATTTAATCTAAAATTTAGCAGTATTACAACAGAATTAGAAGTACTTCAGAAGTGGTGAGTTCTGATGTTTTTCCTACCATATTTTCTTCACTCTTTTTGCTGGGAATAAGATAAAAAAAACGTTTTAATGTTCTGCAACAAACGTAATCATTGCAAAGCAATCGCACCTCCACAGTTGCAGCTCCGATAATATTGCAGAAATTTACAATAAAATTCTAAACCCACACAAAAGTGTCAATGGAGAACAAAACGAGAAAAAACAAAAAGTATTTGAGGCGATAAGTACTTTAAAGGACCGCACGAGTATACAATATCACGCTGTACTCGTATGTATGGCCCACTATCAAATTAAACCTTTTGGGTCCGTTTTCATCGATGATTGATTATTCACAAAGAACTCATGATGAAAGTGATGAAGTAAAGATCTCACAGCTAAAAAGCAATAATAAAGATTTTGGCAGCAAATATCATTTGAATTATTTTAAAATATAAACAAATATGTTGAACGCTGTGATTATTAAAACGCGGCGAATTCTGTCATTTAAATGGCGTGAAATTCCTGAAAACATTGAGGGTTAACCGAATTCTTCTTTTACAAGTTTAAAAAATAAAAACAATGAAACATATATGTGTGATCGCCACGAAACAGAGACTAAATTGTAAGGAACCATAAGTTTTAAGCACCTCTTTTCACACTAAAAATATATTGGTATTATTGTGGTTGTTGTCGTTGTTGCCACTGTTTTTGTCATCATCATTCTATTTTACGTTATTTTAATAACAATAAAGAAGGCGTGAAATGAACCTCTGTCTCAAATACGAGATGTTAATGGTTGTATGAGTATCATGAAGTTTCACTGCCTCTTTACGAACAATTTCCACTATCTGTAAATAGCGTTTTAAAGACAACAGTCAGACGTCAATTTAATAACATTTGTGGATACGAATACGTACTTTATGCAGTCGTATGTTGGAATGTTGTTCAGCCATCCACAAATAACATGTTGTAAAATTAAAAATCCAAACACAGCAGAACTGACTCTTCGTTGCAAATCTGCCACGAAACGTGAGTCTCTTATTTTCAATTGTGGAGCAAATTTGTAATAGCAGCTGATTGTTTACGCGGTCAGCCTCTAAAACGAGCAAAAATTTAAAGTTTATTTGACAAAGAAATCAACAACGTAACTCGATTTCATAATTTTTTAGCATATTAATTAACATTTTCAAATCTTAAATCAGTTTATTAAGCTTTAGGTTTTCTTTCTTTTTATAAAAAAGTTCTTCCCATTTTATTTTTTTCAATGAAAAATCGTTTTTCTTCTTTTTGAATTCAAAAAATAATAAAAATTTTTTTTTCGGCCTCTGTTCACCGTTTGTTTTATTTGTTTTTGCTTCATTGGGGCCACATTATTATTTTGTATTTAATTTGTTATGTTTACATTTTATTCTTTTTACACAGTCTAAAGCTACAACTGATTTAAGCCGCATGCATAATTTGAACATAACGCCGTTGCTAAAATTTTTATATGGAACTAGCTGACCCGGCCACGTGTTCCTGTAGCAGACGCGGCAGTTGCATCCTACCACCCGTCGTGCTCTTTTCTTGAAAAATAAATAGTCTAGAGTCCTTCTAGATGCAGTCCTATCTATATTTTACCCTCCCTCCCTACCTTCCTACTGCCTACCCGTTGACCCAGGATATTTTTCGTTTTGTAGTCAACGTGCAGACTACTTGAACCATCGCCACCTTGAAAGTGCCCGAAGCAAAAAAAATTTAGTATCAAGTCATTCAGACCAATATGAAAAACGTTAGCTTTAACCGTTCTCAAGATATACAAAAATCAATATTTAGCAGCTACCACGCCCACTTGGCCAATCCCTCCCAGTTTTTGAACTATAACTTGTTTTAACTACAAAGTTCTTTGGAGCATATTCAGAAACTGTCACTTCAACCGTTCTCAAGATATATAAAAATAAATATTTATTTTGTATGGGCGTGGCAATGCACAGTGAGAAATTTTGAAATTTATATAGCCTATAATTCCTTTAAGATATACAGAGAAATACTATGAAAATTTCCTTAAGGCACAAACACAGATATACACATGCATACATATGCCAAACATGTCATTTTTATATATAAGATAATAACCCAAGTTTAGTCGTTATTTAATAAAAGATTTTAAAAACTTTTGTGAATTTTCTTCAAACTGTTATTTTTATCTTACAATCTTGTAAGCAGTGGTACGGGAAAGCCCATGTATGTATGTGACCATTTACATATGTATAATACAAATCTACATGCATTCAAGCATACATATCTAAACATATGAATATTTGATATGTATATCATAAAAAGAAAATACGTACATGTTAATTAATTAAATAATTTTTTTTTAATTTCAAATTTTTTTCCCTATTGGGAAACATTTACTTTTACATTGTTATTGTTTATTTATGAAACAGCTGATAATTACAGTACTTATTTAAAACTGCAACGATTGTACGCCAACTGTAAAGAAAAACGTTAAGAAACACTTCTACCGAATCTGCGCTAAAAAAAGTGCCCTGCAAGCAGAGGATCAGTCTAAAATCTTCTATCACTGCAACTCTGTTTTACTTTCCTGCATTCAATTGCAGAAGTAACTGTTGTTGCAGATTTCACACCATGTATTCAGTTTCAAAATGTTGCTTATTTGTTAGTGAGTGTGTGTGTGCTCATATCGTATTTTTCAAGAAGTTCATATCTTGTCGTCACAGTTGTTCATTTGAGCACAATCAACAAACCAAAAGAAAAAACTAATATTGATCTGGAAACTTTAAAAACTCAAATAGTTTTTTTTTTTTTCAATAAATTCTTCTTTTGTTTTTGTTGTTGCTGTTGTTTTTGTACGCTTTCTTGTGTTTGTACGCTTCAGTGTGAACTGAACTTGAGGTGAGAAATAAGATTTTAATCGGATGTGTCTGATTTTAAATGAGGCATTAATGGGGGTGAACATTTAGTGTTACAAAGGCAACAAAGACAATAAAAATAAAAGATTATCGTTTTCTTATTGTTTTTGTATTTTCCTTCCCTTTTATTCGTCTGTTCTGTTGCATTTTAAATATATGAACTTAATAATTATTAAGTATTTAAAATTACATAAAATAATTGTATTTCCATTTGACACAAATTTATTTTTTTTTCGGCCACAAGATGCGTCAGCACTAAAACGATAATGGTAAAGTAACACTAAAAGTGTGACTAATTATAATATAGAGAATGGCTCTTTGCAGCAAATTAATTGCAAAAGTAGAAAATTGAAATAATTCGGAAGACGATGCCTACAAAACTCGCAATCGCAGTAAGCAGTTTTACTATAAATACTAGAAATACAACTGATTTAAAAATAAAACCGCATGCATAGTGGCAGGAAGCAGTAACACAAAGTCAAAGAATGAACCAATGCTGCATACGAAGGAAGAATAGCATCTGTTAGAATTGTAATCGCGATAAATAATTCCAGAATAAATAAAACTAAATAGTCGTTGTAATGTTTCGAAATTTAAACTTATTCAGCCACCCATATTCCGCATTTTGAAAAGATGTCCTCGAGACAAACTAAACAGCCACACACAAGCATTGTAGCAGCAATTGTTGCAAGCAATAATAAACACGCACGAGAACAAGATTATATTGTTGCACTACATCCCTGTGCTTGCCACACAAAGCAATATCAACTCGTACACCGGGTGTGAATTGTATCAATGAGTAAAATATACATATCCTTACATACGTACGTGTGTACTATGTGTGTGTGTGTGTACTATGCATTCATACGTAAGTTTAACAATATTCACTATCTGGATGATTATGCGCGTGCGCATGCAACTTTTACTTTTTTTTCAACTGAACTGAGCACTGAAAATTTTTGTTTATTTGTCCGCTTGTTTTTTTGTACTCTGGTTGTTGCCCCAGGCCTCTTCGTCTTGCGAGTATTTTTTGTTACTTTCATTGAATAAAAGATAAGAGCCCAAAACTAACACAATGGAGAAGGAAAAGATACATATTTGCAAACGGAAGCTAATGCACAACAATTTTGAACACATGCAAAACTCTGTATCTTTAAAACACATTATTTGATAGGGGAAAAATTAATAGTCTATTTAAACAGATGATGAGTACACCCTATAAGCGTCAAATTTAACGTTGAGAAAAGAGGTCTTCACAAAGAGTTTACATGTAATGAGTGTTCTAGAATGAACGCAAGATTTTACGACTTAAAAAATTAAAATTTGTCCGCTTTAGATTGATTTAGTTTCCTAAAGAAAAGAGAAATGAGTTGTGTATGGAATGATACACCTATTCCGCTGCAATTTGCAATTTTGAGTTAATTTTGGTACAACCTCCGCCACTTGGATTTTCGACAAAAACAGTGATCGAAAAGTGATCGCTCTGCGCCAATAATTTTTTCCTTGTATTGAAATGCAGAGGTTTTCGAAATGTCCACACATGTTAAATGTTCGCTCAATATGATTGTATTTCGATACGAATGTGTGGTATTTCAATATTCGGTTACGCTTTCCTTAGTTGATCAAGTTTTGTACCTTTAAGCCATTGTCAAGAAGAAGAATGTTTTTACGTCTGAATAAATGCGGTCATGAGTAAATTGGAAGGGCAGTTGAAGACACACAAGTTTTTTGTTGCATTCATTTTCGTACTGGCAGTCATCGTCAGCAAATCTGTTTAATAGAAGGTGGTGTTCGTTGCCTTTAACGTGCATTCTTGACGTTTTTTCCCACATTAAGTCCATTAAAATAAATATAAAACAGCATAGGCTGCCAGCAAAGCCAATTTACATGGTACAAGTATTATCAGTAGATGAGCCAAGCGATTGTTGCAGGGCAAGTGGTAAGTGGTAAGTGGTACAAACAGAGTGAGTAGCTGTGTCGTTGTATGAACACACATACTCGTACGTACATACATATATGTACGTCATAAAGTTCTCATGCAAAACAGCTTGTTAACCAGCACTCGAACGTAATTTTCGGTGCTTTGGCTGATTGTATGGCATTTTGGTGAAGCCGTGAATTATTTTTTGTTAGTTTGTTTAGCGATGGTCAAGACCGTGAAACTCAGCTTGTACTGCAGTTTGTAATCATGCTTCTGTTCTTTTTAAGCAAAAAGCTTTAACTGCAAGTAGATCGTGTGCATCCGTGTTGTATTTGAGTTTTCCTTTTACTTTATTCTACAAGTATAGTGCGTTTTCTTAATCTGTATCAGCATCTTGTGAAGTGCAATGCGTTTTTGCTCTGTGATTTCATTTTTTTTTCATCTTTAACTATCACTTCATGTTGATGCGTGCCCAATTTATTTTCGATAATGAGATCATTTAAGCTGTTTTGGATGAAGCAAAAACTATAAAATTAAGATTTTTAAATGTGATACCTTTTTTATATAAATGGACCGTTAACGGCCACATTATCTTTGGAAATAATAAGATGTTAAGCAGCACTCGATAAGGGTTATCTCCAAGTTTATCAATTGTTTCTTTTGCTGTTGTTCTGGAAGTTTTAAATCTGGGTTTATTGAAAGAATTCAAAATCTTAATACCACAAGGTTGCCAAAGTCTAATGGAAAATAAATAGTATTCCACAAAGTAACAAAACTAAGTATTTTTCGAATTGCCGACAAAAAATTCAATTCTCAATATTTTATTTCCAGGCAAAATGCTACATTTGCTGTGAAATACAAGAACGTTTCAAATACTACATGCACCAAAATTGATAGACATTCATGAAGTCTTTCTCAAATCCTCCTGAGAAACTGCAAGGATATGCTGAATTTGAATTGTATGGAGCAGTGAAATTCGCAATTGCTAAAATTTAGTTGCGAAATTGACTCTTATCTTTTTTGCATTGAAATTCGAATAAAAATCAAATGGAATGATTAATTTTTAACATCAAATATATGCAAAAAATACACCTGGTTCTCAAAAAAAACATATCTCTACTTCAAAATATCTTTAACATGTCAAATAAAATCTAGAATTATGCAGAATACTACTGGGGTTGGGTGCCATTCAAACTGCTTTAGATACATCTGTAGATATATTGCTACATACACATGTTATAGCCACTCGCACAATGCGAAAAATAATTGTATGTTTTATAAGCTGATGTGTAGTGTAGAAAATCTTTCACAATTTATGTGTATACTTAAAAAAATTTTAATTTCCTTCTCACAATCGTTTTTTTTTCTTTCTTTTTTATTTATTTTATTTTTTTTTATAATAAATGATGTTTTTTGGTGTGAAAAGCTTTCAACCTCTCTATTTCACTCTCTCTTCTTAATAAGTTATCCATTTAAATTTCCATTTATTTAAAATTTTTATAGAAAATTTTACAAAAAAAAACAAATACGAACGAAAATCATGTATTTTTATTGGACAATTTTGAGCGCATGTGTCCTAGAGAACTCCCCCTTTTATGCAAACTCTTCAACAGAAGCAAACGTACAGCATAGAATATTACAATAAAAAACACATTGTTGAAAGAACATACAACGTAACGCAGCACATAAAAAATATATAAAACAAGTGTCAGAGCTGATACGATACTGTGGGAAGTAGAGTATCCTCCTTATCAGAATCCCACCAGCAGGAGCACGCACACCTCAAACCACTGACTGAATAGAAAGTCGAAGGACTGAAAAAAGATTTTTCATTTTCTTTTTTAAGGCAAAAATATATTTATGCGAACAAAAGAAAAGAAAGTCTTTCACATTTTGCAAACAAAAATAAAATAAAAGAAATCAAAAAGGGATCAGTTTTTACATACTTGCCCAGCACTTGATACTCGTACTTAATAGAAGAAATGTTAAGGAAATGAAAAACAGTTAATGGTGTTGGGAAAGATTTGATTATTGAAATGGAAATAGAAGATGTTAAGCACACACATACGAGTACATATCACATGAACGTTACACATCTACATTTGAAAATAGGCAAAAGACTCCGAAGAACGAGAAGCCTTTTTTAAGAAAAACAAAAAACATAAAAAACTTCCATATGGGCATTTCATTTCAAAGGATCTAAATGGCATATGGATAAAACACTCATCCATTTAAAACGAGTGCGACAATGTTAACTGGAATATGTAAAAAGAGGAAAAAGTATGGTGGAGTGCTTTTAACACATAATTTTTCATTTCATATTATATCTTGGGACATTTTATTTGCTTTTTTGTTTTATTTACTACTTTTACAATCCAAAAAAAAAAAAATAAATAAACAAATAAATGGAAGAGTAGAAGGAGGCCCAATACATGGTACTCGTAGTCATTTAATGGATTTCTTATGGCTTTGGCCGTTTTCATAATTATTTATAAGGCCCCCGAGACGCTTACAAAGCATATTTACAACACCGGACTATTTTTGTACTTATTAAGCAGCTCTTATTTATTTATTTTTTTAATAACCAAATTGGAGGTGGTCCGCAGAGGCATTTATTTCATGGAAATTACAATTCGCACTATTGTCCGACTAATAGGAATACAGTCGAACTTCTCTATAACGTAGCAGTTGGGGACCGTCAAATTTCTACGTTATAGAGAAAATTCGTTATAGAGAAACTGCAGAAAATTTTGACTACATTTTTTTTATGTAGAAAATATATTTATTAAGACAAAATAAATTGTTTTTACATAAACACATTAATTTTTTTTTATGAATACATACATACATATGTGATTAAATTGATGCAAAAAATCGATTGCTAAAAATTCGCAATAGAGAGATTATTTAGTGTGAAAAATTCTATTTAGGTTTTAAAAAATTGTACGTTACAGAGAGAACTTCGCTATAGGGAAGTTCGTTATAGGGAGATCAAAATGTATGAAAATACTCACAAAAATGTTGCGTTCACGAATTTTTTTTGTTATAGAGAAGATTTCGTTATAGAGAAGTTCGCTATAGAGAAGTTCGACTGTACTTATTAGAATACTTATCAGCATTCCTGTCTACTATATATTGATAGTCTGCCAGATGTGACTACTATTATCGTTAGTCTCAGCTAAAAAGCCTTGCCTTGAATTTAAAAACTTATTGCCGTATTCATGAGCATTTCTTTTTTTGATTTATAAAAGGTTTAATAATAAAAATTTCCTTACAAAATTCAATTATTTTACCTTTTATAAATCCAAACATTTTTCATGAATATGGCAGTTAAACTCCAGCTTTACTCGGAGTTCTTGCCTTTTTTACTCGTATGCAAATTTCCCGCGAAACGAGGTGCTTATTTCAATTGTATAATTATACAACACGCGATAGCACATACGAGTATAATAGTTAACTTTATTGTTATTTTCAAATAAATGTGCACATCTCGAATATTTTGAAATCATAATACAATTGCAAAGGCCATGTTCGCTTAAGAAGAACTGAATGCAGCTCCATCCTCTCAGAAGAATTTTGAACCCAAACAAGGAAGAGAACTAAAATCATGGCTGGCACTAGGTCGATATGAACTATTTTCTGCAGAGTTTCGATGTGAACGCAACGCACGATATTTCAGTATTACTGAAGATACAAATAGAGAAAATAATTGTGAATAAAAGCAAAAGTTTTTCCTAAAGTGTTTTATGCTTCATTTTTATTTTCACTTATCTTATTGAATATAATAATTTTAATTTTAATATTAAGTTCGCATAACTCACTCTTATGGTTTCATTATTATTCTTTTATCTTTCAGTGCAGATATGTTAGAATGATGCAGCAGAAAGAGAGAGCTGAGAAAATCTTTAACGAACTGAACGTTTGTAATGAAAATTTCGCATCCTGTTCTTGCAAGGCAACCTTTACAGTTTCGTGCATTAATTTACGATGTCTCTGAATTTTTATTTTATTTATTTATTTATTTTTTTTTTGCATAGCAAATGCAATTGTCATGTAGAAGGGATGAGAATTCAGATGGAATTTGTTTCTTTTTTATTTGCGTCGTATACATTGGTCACAAAAAAAACAAAAAAATATCTAGTGAATCAGTGATGTCGACTTGACGTGCTAGAAATTAAATTTTCAACGACAGCGGTGCCTTGCTGCATTTACTGATTATTTATTTTAATTACTAATGATTATAAAAATATGTACATATTTATAAATATGAAAAGTATTTCAGAGATAATTATAACTATCATCATTAAAAAACCATCTTTTGATATTTCTTAATTTTTTAGAATTTTGATTTATTTAATTTAAGGCTTGAAATATTATTTTAGTATTACGAATTTTAACCCACTTGCCAAACTACAAAATGAAAACAGTTTAACAAAAATTATTGGTTAATTCATTATTTGCATTTCAGCGTTTTTTTTTATTTTATTAAAAAATTCCAC
Source organism: Dexiosoma caninum (assembly GCA_963924685.1). NCBI lineage: Eukaryota > Metazoa > Arthropoda > Insecta > Diptera > Tachinidae > Dexiosoma > Dexiosoma caninum. The sequence continues at coordinate 95,537,045 of OZ004727.1, read as the reverse complement.
CAATACCGTGAAATTGACAACGCTGATAGAAAATATAGCAGAAATTATTAAGGCAAAACAACCTGCAACTGAGTAGAAAGAAGCACAAGTAGCAATAAAGTTTTATATTTGAGGGTGTATAAGTTGCATGGGAAAAATGAAATCGTAAAAATGTAAATATAAAAGTATAAGAATATTAAATATGAATCCTTGGAATACTGAGAAATGGGGGGGGGGACTCTTCAGAAAGTAGTTGAGTTTTAAATGTATGTATGTGCAATGCATCCACCACACCTACAAATTATGAATGCACTTCAAATTTGTGTGCGGAAATTGTCGCTTGTATTATTTGATGAGACTAAGATTTTTCTAAAACTTTGAATCGACATTCATCCAGAAATATAAACGTTTTCTGGTCTATAAAAGTAGGCCAAGAAAATCGGAGATCAGGATCTCTTCTGCAGTGGTTAAGTGTAAAGCTCTCTCTCTCGCTGTTTATCTTTAATAATTAAACAAATTATAAAGTTCAGTATAATGAAAAATTTATTACCGGTTACACTTTTTTTGCACTGGCATTTGTAATTCAGAACTTGATATACGTTTGCGAAGACTTGAGTCACATTAAGATTTAAGTTATGGTCATGGCAATAACGTATTAAATTCTAATGATAAATTTATTAAAAAATTTTTTTTTATTCGTAGCGAAAATAGTGCATTCAGAGTTAAATTTGTAAAAATTAACTTTTTCTTAAGTTTGAAAGTGGGCATCTGGAATTCAATCGAATTAGATTTAAGCTGCAGATGTATTGCGCAATAAGGCAAAAGTTGTCCTCAACATTTTCCCAACACTCGAATAAGAGAATAGACCGTGTCCATCTCTGTTTGAGGTGCTTAACTTTCTTACGCTTTGTAAAATACGGTCAGGTTAAAATCGAAAATCGTAATGATATAGTAAAACGTGCAATAATAATGATTTTGCAAGTTGCGAGACACCATGCTTTGCACTTTTAAAATATGCAATTCTAATGTGAAAGTGAGGAAATGTGACTTCTCTTGCAATGATTGTGTCACGCATTAAAAGCAATGGTGGTAATAGTGTTAAACTCAATGATATATGAGGTCATACTATCAGACACACTGCTGAGCGCATATCTATATATACATATATATACGTACATATATATATATATATATATAAAGCAGAATGGTTGTTTGTTTTTTTGTACCTTATAGGAGACCAAACAGCTGGACCGATCTTCCTGAAATTTTCACAATATTTAACTGAGATTCTTGAGATATTGATATTATATATCTTATATGAATTATTAACCACGCCCACATCTACGTCTACTTTTTTAAATTACGTTACTCTTTCCACATAGTTTTTAACAGATTTTATATTATAAACCAGCATATTTTCGCCATTTGTGGAGGTGAAGCTTCTCTCCTTTACAATTCTGCTTTTGCACGTTCATTGTTTATAGCAGTGTTGGAGCGCCTCTGATGTCAAGGAGACGTTCAATTTTGTAGCTCTGTTTTGGTAGCCATTTTTAAAAAAAATTCTAATTAAACAATTTCTAATATCAATTTAAAAATTAATTAAATAATATCACCTGTAAAGAAGTTAATAGTAATACTTAAATTATTCTTGTTTTGAATTTTTAATAATCATAATTAAAAATTTAATTAAATATTTTGAAAATTTTAAACAATTCCTTAGTTGAAAAAAAAAATATTTGAATTCAATTCGAATGCTCATTGGGTAGTAATTTCTATTTGTATAAAGATTATATATGAAATAAAACAATCATATAAGCATTAAAATAAAAATAAGCCTTCATTGAAAAATATGTTATTCTAATTGAAGGCGTTAGTTTTTTTTTTTTTTTTTTTATCTGGGATCAGCACTCAAGAGATGACTCCTATACATGCGAAGCATTGTGCTGGAACTATAGGAAAGGGATATTAGGAGAAACGACAGGAGGTGAAGCTTAATTAATTATTTTACAGCTCTGCTTTCGCACGTTCTTTGTTTATTCTTTTTAGCAGTGCTGAAGCTTCGGTTCAGTAGCCATTTTTATTATTGTTTTACTTCGCCGGTGCTACACATTACCGACGAAGGAGACGTGACTGTGGATTGGTTACAACTGAAGTTTTCACTGTTCAGTGACCAGTGACTATACCTTCGTCACTGAAAACTTCCGAAAACAACTGAAACAAAGCCATATCAATGCGCATCAGAAAAAATGCGAGATGTTTTTATGAGTCTTAGACTGGAGTTAAACTCAGAAATTTTTTGGTTTTGTGGCCAAAGTGAAGCCTACTTCAGCCATCGCCAAATCGAACATAGAGCAAAGCATTTTTCGGTAATATTATCTTCTACAAGAAAATTCTAGTAATTTTTCGAAATTCGAAAATACATGGGTGTAAAATTGTACTTTTGTACTATTATCCAATTTATATACTGCTTATGATGCACATTTTTTACTATTTTTAAACTCCGCCATGATATTGGTATCAAGTTAAAGGGATTTATGAAGGGAGTATAAAATATAATATCTCAGCAAACACACAACGGCGGACGGCTATTTTTGACCCACTTCAATGATATGGGTGCCAAATGGAAAAAATAGTTGAGAAGAAAACCTAAAATAGAGTGAAATGCGCACTCTTCAGCAAAAGTGGGTTTTGTACATTTTTAATTGTTTTTTTTTGTTTTTGAAAAGGTTCTGTTGATACAACAATAACAGTATCAAAATTTGATGCAGATGGCTTACCGCAATAATATCTATACAAAAATGGGCGTAATTAGATACGTTGGTGTAGGGTAGCGAAGCAAAACGGGGTTAGCTAGTTTTCTGTAAAACCAATGAGCAAAGGAAAAATAACTGAGAGCCACTGCAAAATTTCTAGTGAGTTTGAGTATATTTTCTTTACTTTTCTGTAAAAAGCAAAAAGAAGACGACAAAATATGAAGAATGAATAATAGCTTGTTGAGAAAGAAAATTATTCTTAACCATTTGCCATTAAAGATTCTTCGGGACTTTCCTTATCCTACCACCCTTCCATGCCTTAAAGACTGAGTACAAAAACAAACACATTCATATTATATTCCATAGTTCATTGCATTTATTTTCAAATATTTTCCAATAGCTGGTGGTAGTTTGAAATTAATTTTTAAATATTTATGAACGTAAAATATTGTAGAACAAGCGCATAGTTGGAGTATTATACCCAACTTGCTTGTCCTCATTTCTTTTTGGAACTTTAGGCAGCACAACCATTTGTTTTAACGTTTATTTCTTTTCAAAATTAATTTTTTACAAAACCGTACAAGTATGAATGTTTGAGTATCCGCCGCCGAAGCTTTCTCCATAAACTAGTTTGTGCTTCTTCTGCATACTTGTATGTGTGTGAACATGGACATACGAACATCCATGCATGTTTCCAAATATTTTATTTAATTTATCCTTCAATAACAATTTCCATTTTTCTTCATTTTTAATCATTTCTATCCTTTTTATTGAATTTTAAGCTTATTATTTATTTCAATGAACTCTCGTAACTGGGTTGGTATTTGTTTTAATATTTCTATTGTAATTGAAAATTTAGTAGGAAAATTAAAATTAAGAGAAATAATAAATAAATAAATAGCAAATGTCTAATCGTTTTTCGATAAATTATTCCACTATTTATCTATGTTTGTTATATACATATGTATGTATGATTAGCTGGTCTATATGGAGCTAATGGCCGAAAATCGTCAGTTCCAAATGATCATACTAGAACTCTTAACAAAATAAATGAAATACCTTTTTCAGAAATATTCTTTATACAACAAACATTTTATTATTCGATTTAAATCTATTTAAATTTCCCAATCCTTTTTACAATTAGTCAACCTTTGGTTGGCAATAATTGTGTTTAGAGTGCAAAATTAAAAGTTCAATTTTTAATACAATTATGTTTTTCTTTTATTATATTCGATGGCACGATGGATGGTAGTCTGTACGTTGACTACTAAACCAAAAACAGACATGGGTTCTCAACCCCAGTTTGAGACTAAACATTTTTAAAATAAAAATAAACATCTCGCATTTTTCTGCTGTGCATTAGTCTGTCTTTGTGTGTCAGTTGTTGTCGGAAGGTTTCAGTGGCGAAGGCATAGTCACTTCAGCTGATACCAATCCACAATCCCATCAGAACCGCCCTCCTTCGTCGGTATTGTGTAGCACCGACGAATTAAAACAGTAATAAAAATGGCTACTGAACCGAAGCTTCAGCACTGCTACTAGTATAAACAAAGAACGTGCGAAAGCAGAGCTGCAAAAATAAATAATTAATAATTATTTATAAAAATAATAATTAAATAAATAAAATAAATCCCAGATAAAAAAAAAAAAAAGAATTGTCAAAAGTCCGACCTCACAGAAGCAGATGAATGTTTTCTTAGACATTTGGACAAAAAACAATTAGCTATTCAAGATGTTAAGCGGGATTAACATGTGCTCAGAGCGCGCAATTCAAATTGTATAAATTATCGTATACTAGAAATTTAAAAAAAAAAATTTTTTAACTGGGATAAAGTGTATTTCCCCGATGCGCCCGTCATTAAAATTGTACCGCTTTGGAAGAAAAAATAATCTTCAAAATCAGCCAACTCAGTAAAAAGTTCTGAGATAACACGCATAAAAAAATACAGTCGAATTAAAACCACCTCCTTTTCTGAAGTCGATCCTGAACTGCAACAAAAATGGAAAAATCCTGACAATCTAGCAGATAATATTGTAGATGCACTAATAAACTGTGATTTAAAAAAACACTTACAATTTCTGTTGCAATACCTCTCAGTAATGCTACGAGTGAGAGGTTATATTGTACCCTTCGTCTGATAAAAACATGGCTCAGATCAACAACTACAGAATACAGACTGGCTGGCTTAGGTATGATGCATATTCATCATGAAATTGAAATTGATTCGAATCTCGTACTTTCTAAATTTATCTCATAAGGAAATCACAAATTCCTTATTTAAGTAGACTGATTAATTTTTATCCAAAATTTAACTAATTTTATGTTTTATTTTACTTTATTGTTGAGTTATATCAATAGCATTTTTTAATAAACTTCTCAACACAAAACAAAAAATTTTGCTATCCAAAAAAAAAAAAGATCTGACCGTGGTAACACTAAATCTCTTTATGCCGCACGAGAAAGTATAAATTAACATACAGCGGGGGACGTGTAGCCATGTAGCTGTGTTGCCCAAATATCAAAATTGTAGAAGTATTAACATTTTTAGGTTATTTTGGTTCGAAAATGTTCCGCACTGAATTTCTAATAAAAACTAGGGGCCAAAATGCGGCATTCGATTCGACATTTCATTTAAATGCATAGAAATTTCGTTCTATAAAGTTCTAGCGCAGAGGTCACCAACTGGCGGACCGTAAACCTATTTTATGCGAACTTTGTGTTAACAATACAAAATATTTTACATTATGTAACAACAAATTAAAGAGATATATTTTCGTCTCGACATCAGCCTTTGGTGATGATCCGTTACCTAACAAGTGATAGGGAAGACTATGTAAAAAAAGAAGATAATTTGGGAGCGATAACACAAAAAATTTCATTAGAAATATTGTCGTCATCAGCGAGGAGCAACAAAATCTCACACATACACTCGTCGGACAGGCTCATCAAATCATTCAAAACTATCAACACAGCCTGTTCGACGAGTGTATGTGTGAAATTTTGTTGCACCTCGCTGTCAATAACATTTACTCTCTGAAGCCTGCACAAGCTTTACTTCAAACTTCAGACGGATAGTCCAAGACAAAAATTTAATTTTTCTCATTAATATTGTACTTACTTCTTTTAATTCAAAGCATTTGTTTATTATTTAATAAAATAATGCACCGAAACCCATTCGTTTTATTTGTCCATTCATACAGTATCTAAACATATTATTTAAATAGTTCAGTTTATTACCTTCCGGACCGCGACGGTCGTGATTTTTTACAAAACGGACCCCCAATGAAAGTAGTTGGTGACCGCTGTTCTAGAGCAATGCGTACAAACTAAAATTGTATTATTTTTCGTATCTTTCGGTTGTTTGTTTCTTGTGTTTTTCAGCTCACAGAGCTGAGCGCCCCACTCTACTGTTTTATGTCTGTTAAATTTAGTTTCATAAATTTTTATCGAATTCAAGGAATTCATCAGCTGTGTTTGATATATATATTGAAAGTTGTGCATCTGCACACTTTGAGTGTAAGCTTACGTATGTTTAATACATTTAGACTATCTGAATCAAATCAAATCAAATCTTGCTACTGAATTGGAATTTCGATTCCAACGCAAATACGTTTTTTACACCCGATGAAATCAGCCAGTCGTTTCTCCAAATGTATACTTTAGAGTCAAACGTTTGCTTTTCGCATGCAGATGGCACAGATGTATTTGGACTTGCATATAAAAATTTTGTATTAAAAAATATTGTTATCGGCAAATCGTTTATTAGCGACATAACAAAACATGTTTTTGTCTTTTCCTTCTTATGTCCTTCATTCATTCGTTCATTCATTTAATAATGCATTCTGACTCGCGTTGAATGAATATGCCGGGGCTACACAATACCAACGAAGGAGGGTGTTCTGATGTGCCTGTGGTTTGGATACACCTGAAGCCGTTATTATTCAGTGACCAGTGACTATGCCTTCGCCACTGAAACTTTGCAGCAACAACTGACACAAAGACACACAAATGTACATCAGAAGAAATGCGAGATGTTTTTATGAGTCTGAAACTGAGACTGAACCCAGGAAAATTTTTCGGTTTGTACTCAACGTACAGACTACTTCGATCATCGCTACCCTACATTTATACTTGGCAACATTGTTTTCAGCACAACAATGAACTTGAATTTAATGCAAAAATCATATCGATTGTTTTTGTTGCTTCGATAAGTTCAACATAAATAAATATGACCCATTTTCATGTTAGGGAACTCCCATATCGTGTGCCTCTTGTATAAGGCCCCATGCAAGCCATACTCACAACTTGAGTTGTGAAGGTTCACTCATTGCACTAAATAACTTTATTCAATTTTAGAATGTTCGATAATACATACATACATATGTATGTATATGTACATACCTACATATGTATAAAAATATAAGTAGATCTGTCTGTATAAAAATAAGGACTTGCAATTTTGCTTCAAATAAATCTCTCTATTTCCTGTTTTAAAGACAAAACATTTTACGTTCAAATTTCAATATTAAATTCTTAAAGCTTTAACAACAAGAAGTACTTGTAGACTAACTAAAAAAAAAATATATGGTAGACATGTTGTATCGATTAACTGTTAAAAATGCTTAAATACTCAAGTTTAACACACAGACATCAACTACACTAACACTCTGTTCACATATCCATACTTGTAATCATTATAGTTGCTGTATGGAGAATTTCTTTACTTTTTCTGGAGCACTTGAAAACAACTAAATACTATTTAAGATGAAGCAAAGAAATCAAAACAAAAACATCTACAAGATATAAATACCAATAAGAAGAAAACTGCGACCGCAGAAAACCATAATCAGACACATACGTACGTTTTTGTGTTCATGCACACACAAACAAACAGCACACACACACACACACACATACCCACATATACATATGTATATACATAAATAAAACGTGCATGCACTAATACGAACGCATAAAAGAAATCCACAAAAGAAAATTCTTAAAGAGGGAGTCTTGTACTCGTATATGTGAATTTTATTAATCAATGAATTAAATTCGCTGGTGGACAAAAAACTTATTCACGCAAAATGCACAAAAATTAAGCACTTAAACTCGAAGCATATTTGTAAGATTGAGTACAGAAAAATTGGAAAGGATAGAAAGAACAACAGAAAGAAAATGAGAGGAAACAAGTGAAAATAAACACAATGGCAAATAAACCTTCTAATTGAGAGAGATGAAAAGAAGCCAGCCGGCAAAAACTATAATTGTTAAGAAATTAAAGTTGGAATTTCTACAAACGAGAAATTAAAAGAAAACGTACATGTGTGCTTATGTATGTACGTACGTATATGTATGTTATGTAAATGCGTGCGTATGTAAATATGTGTCAGTGTTGCCGAACTTACAATTTCAATTTACACAGCCAAAGCTTCAAAATTATCAAAAGTTTTATAAATTGCTCAAAAGACTATTATTGATGCAATGGCAACAGGCGATATTGTTACCTTACTCTTAGGTTGGATATTGTTCATTGTACGTGTAGTTTGTTGAAAATTCGTCAGACTGAATAATTAGACAGAATAGACAGAATTAAGAACTAATGTTATTACAGTTTTAAAACTGGGTAAATACGGTTCACCAATACAATTTTTTAGTTTAAAAACTTTTGGCCAATAACTAACTCTCAGTATTTAAATTGTCATGAATTTTCTGTTGAAGAAATACCAAAAAGCGTTTTGACACCACTCGACATCCAGTTTTTTGTCATCCGTTTCTATAAACGGGCAGCTTTTCTTGAAAAAGAACAATCGTTTTATTTGAGAAGATTGAGCGTACTTCGGCTCAACGATTGCCAAAATTTTATACAACTCATCTTCAATATATCTCATGTTTAGTAACCACGCGCATACATTTGAAATGATTGTAAATTTCTTTCTAATTTATTCGCTGTGTTATTCGTAAATTCGTATAAAGTTACTTGTTTCATGTTCATGTAGGAAAAAAATTATATAAGAATAATAGCTGCCCCATTATTTCTCACGATAAAACCATACAAAAGAACGAATAACACATATGTACATATGTATATGTATGTATATATCGAGCCTTTGGTGCAATACCATCGTAATTCAAAAAATCGTGAACTGAGAAAAATGCATTTGAAGTTTTGAGCCATTTTTTTGATAGTATTTTCGTTTACTAAAGTTATTTTTTTACAAGTTTTTAAATCAAGAGGCATGTTTTGTAATGTTTTCGGCTTGTAAATTTCTTGTCATAAAGGAAATATTTCATTATTGCAAAAAAATATTTGTAGCTGTAGAATCTGAACTGTTAGAGATGGAACCATAATCTTTTTTCCTTTAGATATATATTTCCCCAAAGATCATTTCTGCATACCCAGCTAAAAAAAATTCAAATTTTGAGTTACTGCGGAATTCGCCAAAGGATCGATTTATTTTTCCTTTAAAACTTTGGGCCAATAATTGACTTCGGGCATAAATATTCATTTAGCAACTTCTAATTTAGATTTAAGTTGTATTTAAATACAGTTTCATTTTTTCGGACATATATATATATATATACAAGGAAAGTATGGCAGCACCATCGAATATAACACTGTTTAGCAATGTCATCATGTGGTGCAGAAACATTGTAAAAGCAATGAAAAACACTTTGTTAAGTGAAAAAATGGACAAAAGCCTTTTCATTGTTTATATAATTTTTCTATTGTAATAAACGTGCACTTTAACGTGCGTATTTATGAAATTAAATAAAAATTATTTTTGCTGACCAAATGTTTGTGCAAAATAAAAACAAGTAGTCGAATTCATATGGACACTTAAATACCTTAATTGCCCAAGCATGGTTATTTAAGTTCCATTTAAATGTCTTTCAAATTTATACTGAAAAAACGTATTTGGTCGAACGGTTTTGAACAGTATTCTTCTTTATGTGTTTCCAATGAAGGAATGTTTAAAATGTTAACACTCCTCGAATTCAAATCCTTGTTTTACTTATAACAATGAATTCTAAAGTAAGTGTTTCATATGATAGAACTGAAGGACTTTATGTATTTATTTTTCTTAAGTTATCGAATTATTTAGTTCCGAATAATTTCGCTCAGAAATATTTTTTTTTATTCGTGCACTTTCTATGTATATAATGCAATTGAATATTAAATAAAATATTAAATTCCCTTAACGCAGGAAATTTGCCACAAACGAAACGAAACAGTATGCAAATATTTCTTTTCTACAACTACTTTATAAAATTAAAAATAAATAAGTAAATTTACAAATGATCAAAATATCAATTGATGGGGGCTGATGGTACTTAGTGTGTTGGTTCTAAAACCAGAAAGACCGGGTTCGATTTTCCGCCCGGTCAAGTCAAAAAGTTTTTCCTGAGTTTTGTGTGCTACTGCATCCTCCTTCGTCGGCATTTGAGAGCAATAAAGCGTCAGCGAAGTAAACTAATTAATAAATTGCTCTCCTTACCTTAAAAATAATGCGTCAAAAATAACATCAGAAACGCAGCAACTCTGTTTTGCAATAAACACGCAACTGCAGAGTTGTGCAAGGAATTACGATCTATCTCCTTACCACTTTCAGGGTATACCCCCTTAACACTGGTCGAAGATAAAAAAAATATCCAAAATGTTAAAAATATTTAGAAGATTAACAAAATTGAAGATATTAAAAATTATGTGAAAAAAAGGAAAAAAAAAAACAGTTTGTGCAGGGAATTTTTCTACTTGACCTTTCATTTAAAATTTATTTATACTGTTCGGACAACGTTTAATATTCCTTCATTTTAAAGTTTGTTATGTTGAACTTATTTCGGAAAAGAAATTTTCTTGCAATGAAGATTTTTTACCATATTATCATTATAGGGATATTGTAAGGCGACAAAGGATATACTAATTTTTAATTTTTTAATACATTTTAACAAGATCCGCAGGAATTATTCTAAACTACGTACCTATAACGTAATAAAACCCATAGACGACTTTACATGTGTAACAAATACAAAGAATGCAAGACTAAATGAGAGATTGGGATAATACAGAGCTAGCGTTAGAAACAAAACAAACAAATAATATCCGTTTCCAGCAATATTTAATTATTGTATAATATTTATTTGTTTATAATTATAAATACTCAGAAATCCTTCAAGGCCAATTATACATGTATGTATTTATAAAAAATTATTTCATATTAAGTAAATTATGAAATTTTTATAAAATTTATTTAAAAAAATTTATCTAATACCGAAGGAGCTAAACAAAGAGGTAGCGAAATATTGCGTTATCAAATATTAACTATATAGATGTAAATAACTTTATTAATACATCCATTTTTATATAAAGGGTGTCTTTTTAGCTGCATCATAACTATCGTTATCGATAACTATGGCTTGACTGCTGATGATATTTCTGTTCTGCAGTCAATTCGTGCAGTTATTGATCGTTTTCGCACTAATTTTGCTATTCTGGGTTCAAATCCATCAACAAGACAACGAAATTTGCCTACCGAAGAGAATATTACCGCTCTTTCGAAATTACCAAGCTAACATCGACAATTTATTGCAAAATTCTTCATGCCATTTAACGCCTCTGGATTCTTTCTATGGGATTATGTTGAGTCATTGGTTTATGCTGGCAAACCAGGAACTCTTGAAGCATTGGAAGCCAATATTCAAGACACCGGCCAGATTTCTTGGAAAAAGTAGTCAAAGTAAAGATTGATCGAAAGGACCATGAACTCATAGCCGCGGCGGACATATGCCGAAAATCATATTTAAAAAATAAATCCTATGAAATTCTTATTATGTAGGTAATCATATATAATAATAGAAAAAAGAAATGAAAAATTTCTTTCCAACAATAATGTTGTCTTTTATTATCACATTAAGTTCTCATGCAGCTAAAAAAAACTTCTAAGCTACTCTTCCAAATCAATACAAATATACATACAATTGTATATGAAGAATTTTGACATTTTAAATAAGTTTCTTTTTTTATAATTTGTAAAGTTTTTACGCCCTTTAGCGACTTTAGACTAAAAAATTGTGAAAAGAAATTGGTGAATACACAACACGTAACGTAATGTTTTCGTAATACATTTATTTGCTTTTATTTACATATTTTTAAAAACTCGAAATCGAAAGAATATTTTTTAGCAGATAAAACAAACTTCACGAGCCGAAGCAAGAAATCCGGCGTTGTCAGTACGAGGGGATTGAAAAATAATAATTTGAGAATGACAAATTAAAAATAACTGTAAGCCCTGTGAAAGAAACCAAATATTCAGAGAGCGGGAGAAAAGAAAAGGGGAGCCAGGTTGAGATGGAATCTACAATTTTTATTGAAATGGCAGTGTGTATAGAAAGAAGAGTACATTTCTGATGGAGACATGCGCTCTAAAAACATAAGCAAACAATATGTGAGTTTGTGTGTATGACGTTCGTGTGCGAGTATGTTGGATACAATCTTACTCTGATTGGCTGCACAAAAGTGCGCTCTGCATTAGTGAAGCAGTTTCAACATACACAAACAAGAAATTATCACGAAATGCATGATTCACATTCACACATCCACACATAATGAAAGAAATACATTTTTGCCCCTCTGAGTATTTTTTTTTTGCAGTTTTGCTTTTAAGCCAAAAGCTCTAATCTGCGCAACACAACTATACGAGTCAGATATGTGTTCTGTTAAGCTACTAGTGGATTGTGTTCTCTTTTCGTTTCTTTCTGTTATTTAAGTTGTTCCCTTTGTTTCTATAGAAATATTGCATTGGCTTTGTTATATTTTTTTCTGAATTTCGAAATGCAACAAATTCTTTCGCCGTCATCTGCTGTCAAATTTTCGCAGTCTTTCTAGTGCAAGTTTCTTTCTCGAATAAGTCTCAATTTTTGTTTGAAACAGAGCTGCAATGGTCCTCAATTTGTTACTTTTTCTCCTTATTTTCTGCTACAACCGAATAATTGCTTGCAACATCACGTTTGAACTATTGTTTACCAAGATGTATTATTGTTGACAGGTTTCAAATGTGTTGGGACTTCTTATGAAGTTGTTTTAGGTTTCGTTTTTCTTTAGAGCTCTTGCTGCTACTTGTTATTGTTGTTATCACCATTAAATTTTAGGGTAAAATTATTTCCCGATAAGCGCGTTGTATTCGAATAAGTGCGTGGTGAGTGCTAATGAATTTTATTATTCGACACAAATATGATTTATTAAAATATACGCAAATGTACGTGTCTGAACAAGCCGTCGGTTAAAAGTTTTAAACAAAAATAAAGTAACGACATATCAAAAAATATATGTATGCATATAGTATGTGTAAATTATATCTATTATATAAGTATTATTAAACGCCACCGTAAAATGTAACATAAAAAAAATGTCAATTAATCTTCAAATGTTAAAATTACTTGATTTCACTTGTTGCTGTCACAATTCGCACTGCACGAAACAGATTTCATGTCGTTCGCCTATTTTGCCGGTGATAACTCATTAAAAAGTCTTACGTTACAAAAATAAAAATATTCGTCTTTAACATTTACATATAATAATGATGTCATTATATACATATATGTATATGTATGTATGTACATATATCCAATATTATACTTTAAATGCAATAAATTGCGTTCTTAAGATAAAATTATAAATGCTGCAGTTGAATTTTTTTTTTGCGAAAACATAATTATTTAATGATATTTAAATTATAGCCTACATCGTTTCGATTTCATGGAAGTATTTTGTAGCCCAAATTAATTATATGGAGAAATAGAATGTTTAGCGACATGCGGATAGAAAATTATAATTGTGAATGATTTGAAAAAAAGTTTACAATTGACGCATTTCAAAGAAATTCGGACAAAAAACAAACATAAAAAGTGAAATCATGTATTACAGCGTTGTAGCGTAATTTCTTATCAAATATAACTTTGCTATTCCAGCAATTATCTTCTTTCCTTTTGAAAATTGGAAATTAAGAAAATGTTTAATTCAAATGATTAAAGTCAGCAATAAGAGTAAGTGCGAGGGACGAAAACTGGGGAACATACTTTGTACAACCCATTGTGCAGAAGTAACAACCAATAAAACAAAATTCAACCCTCATTTTACTTAAATAATAAAATAAAATAAAATAAAATAAAGAATTCTGCTACTCCTACGGCAACTGACTCAAATGACAATAAAAGTAAAATATCGAAAAGCCCCCTGACAACAACAAAGAATTTTAAAGTTGAAAGCATAATGATTGAAATTTTATGAGCAAAAGCAGCGACAACAAAAAACTTTACAGGATAAAAATGTACCTCAATGAAGCTGGGTGGGAGTGAGCTTAAATATTGGTAAGGTGAAATTAAAACGTGCGTACAACGCTCATAAAAACAAGGCATGTATGTACAGAAGGCAATGGATAAGAACTTTGATAGTTTTTTTTTTTTTTATTTTCGTCTACAAAAATTTTAAATGAACCCAAAAAACAGAAACAGCTCCTGTTCTATTTCATTCCTTTCTTTTTTCACAAAACACATAATTTTTTTCCCGTCAGTCGTTTGTCGGAAGTCAATCACAGTGCGTGTCCCGTACTCACAAATGTAAAAACAAAATATAAAAACTGAACCATATCAATTGTGTAATTTTAAAGTGGGCAAAAAATTAAAACAGAAAAAACAAAAAAAAACTTAAACGAGTAAATTTATGTACGTATATCGGCATTTCAAACGTTCAAGTGCAGAGGTTCACACAAACTGCAGCAAGTAAAATGCGTCAAGTTCACACTGTTTCTAAATAAACCGACAAGTAGTTCGGACTAGGAGCGCACCATAATCGCAAATAGGACAACACAAGTATTTTTTTTTTTGGATTTCATTTATTTATTTGTTGTTTCTTGAGCTGGCAATATGTGAATCTGTGTGAGTGCAAATGGTGTGGCAATGACTGGCTTTAAGTAAAAAGAAACAATAAAGACTAAAACGCGCGCGTTCTTTCAATTATTTCCAAAACAAACAATTAAATTAAATAAATCACTTCACAGAGCAAAGTAACGAACAACTGAATATAGAAAGAAAACCAGAAACGACCAGCGTCACGTTACGCTTGTTTTTCTTTCGTTGCGCTTCTATAAAGGCAAACTTGGCGATGTCTAAACCCCTCTTATAGAACCCCCTTTCTCATGATTGGTGGTTCAGTCTTCCTTTTTTTCTTACATCTTGCAAGAAACCTTTTTTTTAATTTAACCAACATCATGAGCACTGTCGTCATCTCCATCGTCTTTTTATAGTTTGGGTGCGTTTGTTGGATGTACCCCTCGTCATTTTCTCTTGTGTGAGCAAAGTAATGTTCACTTTTTTATGTATTAAATCTGTTGTTGAGCATTTTAAGTTCTTTTAAACGTGTGAATTTTAACGCCAATATGTCTGACAGTGTCGACAGACGTGTTCAAATGCTAAAACATTTTAACGTCTCTAATTACAAGTGGCTTTTACTCAACTTTATATTAAAGCCAACTGAATGTTGTATTTATTTAGACGGATTAGATTATCGTTCGATGTAAATACGGTGTTGAGCTGATAAAAATTGGGCAAAGAAAAAAACCTAAAGAAAAGAAAAATTCTATTATGCGATCGAAATATACACAACCGTAAAATTAGTTTTAACAGATATTTCTTTGGAATAAAAACTGAACTGTGCGTTCTATGATATGCAGAAATCTTCCTTGTCAATTCTGTCCCTTTTTCTAAATTAATTATGGAGGATACATTTGTTGTCTAAAACTCTGAAAATATTTACTGAACAAATTGGAAAATAATTGCAAAATAAACGCAAATTTAAATTGCAATTTTATATTTTTTTTTATTTTCACTGCTGCTGTCTTTTTAATCAAATCAAAAAAAGAAAACGAGAAAATTTTAATCTGTGTCCGCATGAGGAGAGTATGTTAATTATTACAGAAACGAAGATAAAATGACAAATTGAATTGAAATAACACACAAACATAAGAAAATGAAACAATTCTTAGAAAACAATTACCACACAATATACATATGTACATACGAAACCATTATAAACAACAACAACAACAACAACAACAACAACAATTAAAATAATGGTAAAATTAAAAATAATAATAAATAAAAATTGACCGCCTTTGATATTTAAAACAAACTGTAATAACAATTGGCGGCAATTCGTTATTAAAGTGAATTATTTAAGGGTTTCCCGTCAAGTGAAATACTTGATCTCAAGTGCTGAAATTTAATAAAGTAAGTTCATCAAAAAATACGCCCTTTTAAAAGTTAGCAATTCACAACTTTTATTTAACTAACAATTTAAATTTGTAATTTTCGTGTAAAATGCATGCAGATTTCAATTGACAGCGTAATTAGGGCGATGACTTTGCAACCGCCAGCTCAAAGGATCTCCTTCCTACGCCGATATTTGAGCAATAATACATCGGCGAAGTAAAATAATATGTAAAATCGCTCTTCTTTAGCTTAAAAATTCAGGGGCTACCATAACACCACAGACGCATATAGAAGCAACTGCAGATTTGTGTAAGAATATAGCTTTCTTCTCTCCTAATAATTCACCACTGGTCTCGTTTCGAGTTTCGTTATGTTAGGTTAGGTGGCGGACCCTCTCCGAAGGAGAACGACCCACTTAGGTCAGAGCTTAGGCCCATTGTGATACCACAAGAAACACTCAGGATCTAGACGAGAATCAAACCCGCACCACCAGATTGATAAGATTAATTGCCCATGCACTAGGCTACGGAGGCACCCCTCGTTTCGAGTTAAGAAAGAAGGAAAAAATATTAAATTTTTAATTACCTTTAGAATTGGTGATATTATTTTAACATCAACTATAATAATGAATTAATAGTTCATAGTAGTTAATTTATCACAATAATGAGACAATTACTTTTTTTAGAAGAAAGAAAAAAAGACAGTTAATCCCCAAAATGTTAATGGCAAATGTTCCATGGTTCACAACCAACAGAAACATACATAATGATCTGCGTACACCTGTCATTGAGACAGAAATTATTAGATTTCCTGAAATATATTTATCAAATTAATTAAGCAGCCATTCTAATATTCTTGCAATTATCTTGTTGAACGACAGTGAAGAAATAAAACGACTAAAAAGATATTAAGTGTCTGATCTCCTTTTAGAAAAAATTTATTTAATATTATTTATTTTATTTATCTGTGTTTGTTATATCATTCAGCTGGTCTATATGTCATGCAGCATTTCATTTGGTGCTAATATCAAAATCATCGGTAGACCAGTTAACCAAATTCTTAAAAAAGCTAAGAAATTTCACATGTTTATACAAGAACTCCCAAAAAAATATTTGAGAACAACGAAATATACAAACAAAACAAACCAAATAACTTCTTTAAAAGTTTTCCTTATACAACAAACATTTTATTATTTCTTTTTAAATCTATTTAATTATTATTATTTATTTTAAATGATTATTGCCATCATATTTTATACACACATAAGTATGCATACTTGCATATACTTTTACCAATTTAATTTTTTGTATTTCCATTCGAATGCAACAAATTAAATTAATTTTAAATTTTAAAAATTTCGTTAATATTTCTTTGCAAAAGAGATTGCGAAAATAAATAATAAAAAAAACAATATTTCTATGCCACTACAAGAGTCACCAGAGAGGTAATTTTAAGTCATCAATATCATCATTTAACCTGACAAAGTTTTAAGAAAGGAATACGAGAAGTTCTATAATATTATCCACAAACTTTATTGGCAAAGGCACAAAGGTGTGTTTTTTTGTGTTTAGTTCACCAGAGATGGTTAACCTTTCAATAAAGGAGAAAATATCTCTTAGGAAAATGTCCAAGTGTTTGTCAATGTCATCCGGTGGACGGCTGATAAATGAAAAAATTTAATACAAGGAAAGACACTTTAAATACGCAATCCATTGCACTGGAGAACTATATAGAGTGAGGGATAGTGTGGGGAAGAGACGGGCGGTGAAAGTGTTAGAAAGAGAGAGCTTAATTCTTGCACAACTTTGTGCGTTAATTACAAATAAAAGTTGCGGCGTCTCTGATGAATTTTCACGCATTATTTTTAAGCCAAGGGAAGCCTTCCTTCCGGAAGAAGTGCGCTGTAGCACAGAAAACTCGGTATTTTTTTGATTTGAACTCGAGCCGAGTCCTTCTGATTGCAGAGCCAACATGCTAACTACTCACCATGACAAGTGATTTCGTTTCAGTTTTGCTCATTTTTGTCAATAACATTTCGCCAATTACATGGTAGATGTGTACATATATGTATGTTACATATGAACACATGAAAACGAACTGCCGTCCAGTAGTTTCATCTTTTATTGCGGAAATATTTTAGAACAGGCAAATGTACATGGGAATATAAAATAATTTATGACAAAATATAAGCGAAATTATTATTGGTATTGCTCAGCACATGACGTACCTAAAGAAATCTCTTAATACATTTTTATTTTCAATATTTCAATCAGATTTGTATTCAGGGACAATATTTGTTTTTCCCTGCCAGTTTTATTTTATTTTTTTCCATTTTGTACATCGTGAAATATTCAAGAGAAAAGAGCAAATTTCTTTTAAAATATCGTCGATACGTATGTATGTGTGTATACATAGCCGTATGTATGTATCAGAGGACTTTTGACAAAAAAAATGCAAGTCTAATTTTCAGGAGAGGAAAAATAGTTTTAAAATTTGAAGATGAAGTAAAAACTTGCAAATCAGCTAAGTTACACGATGAGTTGATTTTTTATATATAACATTTGTGGAACTATAGAGCAGCGTAAACACGTACCGATTAGCCCAAACCACATGTCTCGAAAATTCATCGTTACGATAAAAACTCTGGAAAATTTTCTGAAACCGACATATGTAAGTTCTTTTGTCAAAGGTTCACAGGTCATATAAAAACAGAGTAAAATTTGATTTTGGAACTTCAGACATAATTTTGGGCGTTGCGTTCAAGTTGTTCTTCCGTTATATTATTTGATCAGTATCTGCTAACCCTACAAATGATATAAATAATTTTGCATTTCTGTTACTTTAATTTTGTTCTACTTTTGAAGCTTTTTTTTTAATAATTGTCGGCAATTGCTTTTGACATGCAAACAACATCATCTTCATATTGAAATTGCTGGCTGGTATGTCACAGTTTTTATTTTAAATTGATAAGATCGTTAAAAAAAATGCTAGCGGTCTTGGCACTAGTAGTGCGATAATATTTAAAAATTTAATTGTTGAGGAAACGTACACAAATTAACCACATTTTGCTACACTTGCAAATGAAGACACGTCTCAAGCAAGATATACTTATGCACGTTGTATGTACATATATTTTGTTCGCTGCAGAACTCGGAAATCATCTCCAGTTATAAATAAAGTAGAATAAATTTAAAGAGAATTGTTTGTCTGCATAATTGATTCACAATTATTTTGTTATTATAAATCATAAAATTGTTAAAGTTTCTTTAAATGGTTTTTACTGGCGCAAAATGAAACAAAATCCAAAGGAACAAGCACGCAGTTGCAAAATAATAACTTATAAATTATGTGTTCACAGTGTAAACCGTGTGTAATGAGTGCAGTGACAATGTCTTCTAATTGAGTTTGACACTCGAGTAAAGGGGCCGTAGAAAATGCTAAAAAATTAGAGTTGCTTCGCAATGAAATTCCGAAATCTTTGTTCGCGTAAAACTAAATAACTTTATTAGTGATTTCTATTCTCAAAAAGTGTATTGCCCTTCTCATTTTATTCATTAAGAATATTTGCACTTTGTTTTTTTTATCGTCCTTTATTTTTTAAACGAAGCTGATTACCTACTCCTCTCTACTTATCCAAACTTAAAAAGTAACAGAATACAATTCTTTATTTCATACTCGATTTCATCTTAGAAAAATGTTGCAACTTGCTGAAAGTTCTTCGTAATGCAGACTGCACAAAGGCAAGTTTCCTCTTATCTTATCTGCTGCACATAATTTTGCTTTGAATAGTTTTAAGTACTAAATAAGTAAATAGCAATATCTGCGATTTAAAAATATTATGCGTCACAATACTAATATCAGTTGATCTGGAAATATAAAAATATGTATGTATATCTGTGGCAATATGAGAGGGTAGCGATGGTCAGATCTTACGCAAAAATTTGCATTTACGACAACTTTTCGTGCTAAATGGTTTTTATAATTTTCTGTTAAAACTAATGGCGGTTTCTTTTCGGAGAAATATTCTGCATTTATGCCGCCTTTTAGATTTCTTTCAGTTCTTTTCAGAAAAATATGTTTTATTTTCAAAGCGCAACGCGTTCTTTTCTCACAATGGTTCCTTTAGAAAGAAAAATAATGATACATGTTCAACACTCATTTCAATTAAAGGGGCATGAGTGCAGCACTACATTAAAAGCTGGCTTTGTTATTATTTCTGTAAAAAATAATTAATATTTAGTTCATCTCTCGTGATAATTATGTCGTTTTTGGATTTACATTCATTTTTATGGAATATTTGTACTTTATTGTTTTATGCTGAATGATACACTTTTTTCAGAAAAGATATCGCCATAAGAAAATTAGTCACTGAGTCGAAATCATTTTCAGTTTACGTGATCACAGGGTGGGTTTTGGAAGTGCAAAGGTAAAACTTGGAGGAAAATGAATTCCAATAATTTAATTATTTTATTCTGAATGCTAAAAAGAACCCCTTTTTCTTACACTGTCATAAGAATCCTAAACACTTGACTGCCTTTTTAGAGACTTGAAAATTGCGCTCAGTCCAACGAACGTCACTCTCCTACTGAAAGAATATGAATGACAAATACCGCTGTCAGCGGCAAAGAAATGGAAGTTCGACTGAGAAGGTTATCAAGAAAAAGCAAAATTACGCAGGAAGTAAAAGACCCTTACGGTACTGCAGAATTTATTCGGAACTCATTTGCTTGAGCCCCATCTATAACAAATCGTATAGTACGATCTTTTGGAAAACTCTGTATTAATCGAAAGACGTCATCAGCGTGTTTTTAACGTGATTTAAGTTACTCTTCCATATTGCCACAGATATCTCAACACAATATGCAAATAAGGAAAAATGATTAAATTAAAAACTAAAATATAATTAAATCAAAGAAAAATGTTTGTTCTTCCAAAACTTTGGCCGAACGTTTGCTGACACTACCAATGGAGAGTTGATAATGTAACAGGTACTTGCCGTAGATTTTTCTGACTGATAGGCAGAGTCATAAAATATTTTATAACAGAAACTTATTAAAACTTATTAATTTCATACATTACAAGAAGAACTATACTTTGTAACCATTCTGCATTTTACTTTGCACTAGCTTCATTTCAGAAATAAGAGATGTGTCTGACTTTAAAGTAACTCCAATTAATAACAAATTATGCACTTTGCCCAACAAGCACAATACATTGTCAAAACTATTACGTATGAAGTGACCACTTTTTTTGTCTTTTCAAATTTAAAAGCACTCAACAACACCTCCATTTGACAAAAGAAAAATCTAACCACAGGTTTAATTAACTACACTTTATTTAACAGAAGAACGAAAAAATAAATACATAAATATTTCCCTCAGCTCAAAGAAAAAATAAAACTCGGCAATCATCAACAAATTGCCACGGCAAAGGTCAACATCATAATCTGCCATGAAATGTGTTGTTCACACAAAAAGTGTTTAAGCTGAGTGTTAAAAGAAAAGAAAAAAAATGAAGAAAAAGTAGCAACATAAATCAAAATTTACTCCACTGAAGATGAATTAAAGACAAGTTGAACGTATTTAGACGCATACGCAAACTGACAACACACCCACACAGAAGCGAGAAATCCGCATCACAAAAGGAACGAAATATGAAAAAAAAAAAAATAAATAAATAAATAAGTTTCGTGGCAAATTCGTGCTACCATTAAGTATTATATAATCCTCAAATGAAGGGGTAATAAATGTGAATATGAATCGCTTAGGAATTTGCAGCGAAACTACATGTAATAAGTCAATAAGTTACATTTGCAAAGCTCAAGAGACAGGTAGACAAAAATAAATGAATATTCTTTAAAATTGCCAAAATTATCTTCATTACTGCAGCAGGCTGAATATTTACAACAGTGGCAGCAATTGCTGCTACAGCACTAACAACAACAACAACAACAACAACAAGTAGCTTCCACTCATTAGTGTGTAATATTAAGCACGGCCATTAACGCCAGCAGAAGCAACAATAAACAACACCTTCTGCTGATGTAGTGTCAATCACTCAATCATCATTTCCACCATCATCATCATCAGCAGCAGCAAGAAACAGCAAACTCAGAAGAAGTATACGAAAAACATGAATCGTCGTCGTGTGTACGTCAACTACGTCAACTACGTTGCAGGCTCGCATCAACACACTTCGCAGCACAATTGTAATGATGCATTTAAAAGCTTCTCTCTTATCGTCTCTGACTTATTGTCGTTGTTAATGTTCTTGTTATTGTTACTATAATCGCCAGCAATGCATTGCCAGCCGTGCTAATGATGAAATTATTGCTGTAGGCATTGACGGCGACGATGATACGAGTAACGATGGTTTTGATAAAGTGTCAGATACATGGTCTGCTGTAACCGCTGCCGCTCTTCCTCACAGCATAGTGAGGCTTGAAAAAGCGAAAAGAGCTTTATCATTTAAATGGCAATTGTCAGTATAATTAATAGAAATTGAATAAGAAAATTCCCCTGAATAATTGTCGGTCACTCGCCACTGATGATGATGAGTCAATGTCACTCACTTAATCCGCCACAATTATGCTGCCATTCATGCAACTTAGAAATGAATTTATACAAAAATTAAAAATCATTTACAACAACTACGTCTAATAAATGCGTTAATATCTCATGTCTCAATTTAACACTAGTTTAATTGAATTTCGGCACAAGTATCCCAATGCTTCGAGAGCTCCACCATGGAGAGATCAACATATTGTCGCCATCGTTTCCTGTACACGGAGAGATTTGATTTTTTGTTTTTTTTTTTGGTATTTTAAAGATTTACAATATAAAATCTTAAATACTCCCTCGAGACATTTGTCGTAGTTATTTAAGCTCTACCAGTAAAAACCTTAAACATACTTGAAAATCATAAATTTTGATGACTGTTTTAAAGCCCTAAGAAAAAGCATATTTCACACTTCATTGTAATGCTCGTAATAAAAAAGCAGAACAAAATACAAAAAGGATGGATGATGTGTTTTAAAATATGCACCCCTTTCGAATAGATAAAACAAATTAGGGGGAAAATGAAAAACATTGTCAATTACTCGTATTAACCCTTTTCATAATGCGATTCTACGATTTGTAAATAGAATTACTTGTTGAAGCGGCTCTTAAGACAGCTCTGCGCTATAAGAATCTCTAACCCGTCCAAAACAATTCGTCAGTGGAGTGAATGACACTGTAACAATTGGCCAGTAAACATTAAGAATTTTTGAGTTTGCTTTCTTTTTTATGGTCGAGTTAGTGTTTTTTACCTTCAAATGTGCTTCAGAGTGTGTGGCGAACTAAGGAATAAATTGGACGGTGCAAAGCGTCTCAGAAACTTCTTAAATTTTTATTACTTTTTAAAATGTTTAAGGGTGATATTGCGGTAACATGCATACAACCCCAGAAAAAGGGTTTTAAAACAATATTTTGACATTGGCCATCTGTTTTTAGTGTCTTGTCTCTAATTTTTCAAGTCAATTTCAACGTCTACAAACAAACTGTTGCGACATTGTGGAGCAAGAAAATTAAATAAATGTTAACACATTGTAATGCCTTATTTTGCACTTGATGTGATTTTTTTTTCCATCGGCTCTGAAAAAGGGTAGAAATAAATGGTTCAATGAAATGGTGAAAACACTTGCTGAGAATGAGGACTGGTTAGCATTTTTTAAAACGGCGTTCATAGGAAATCATGTGTGACTGAGAGTAACAACATGTGCAATTATGTGCGTACTCTGATGGCACGTATAAAGTAATACACGTCTACACACAATAATTCATGTAATACGGGACTTTTACGGCCTGTTCACCGATATCGGTCGTTCGCTTATAGCATGCAATACAAAACGAACATTTTAAACTTTGTTTTTGTATAGCTTGTTATCGTTCGATATCGGTAAACAGGCCATTAGTATCTTTTAAAATCTTCACCACCAGAAGATTACCTCTCATTACTCTTGAATCAAGCTTCCAAATTCATGAATAAATACAGGGTGGCCTAAAATGAACGAAGGGGTTTGAGTTCAAAGAGCTATTGTGTCGCTCGCAGTGTGCGCTGTGGCTCCTCCATCCTGTTGGAACAACACTTGCGGATGGTTTTCCACGGCTGGCCTTAAAAAATGTTCCAACATTCCGATATGTCCGATATCTAACACCAGTGATGGAAACGGCTGTTGAACTACTCTTGGATTTTTCGTAGCAATTTTTTCCAATATTTCGTTTTCTCAATGGGAAAATATTTTATAATTATATAAAATAATATATAATATAAATGATTTTCCTGAAGAAGTTTTACATTGTGAAACGAAACATTGGAAAGAATTATATTTAAAAAACAAAATAATATAAGATCTCAAGCTCATTTAAATAAACAATTAGAAGAATATAAAAGAAAATTATAATAAAAAAGTTATGCGGAATTGAAAAATATTCGCTCCTTTTGGGCCACCCTTAAAATATCTACTTGTAAACAGTTCTCAAAAATTTACTTGAAAATATTCCAAACGGTGACTGGTCATATTCAAGATTTTGATAGTTAAAATTTAGCTCGTAGATAGTTTTTGCTGGGATGATGTAAATTCAACCGATTTCTATATGCATTTATTCTTGAATTAAAAATTAAAGAAAAAATTCCATAAAAAAAAAACAGCAATTATTTGATCACAACAGTTTAAATTTTTTTGTAAATTGTTGATTGAGTTGTTAAGACATCTCAAAATGAGATAACCCTTCAAGAAAACATAACGAAAAAACACCAGAGGACTTTGAAGATAAAAATAATAAGAAGAAAACAGATTCGATCAAGTTCTCCATTAATATGATATTTTACGGATCCCCATGCATTTTAATTACACAAAGAAGAAGAATGTAAAATTGAGCGGAAATCAAATTAAAAATTATTTTAAATTTATCAATAGGGGAACAAACAAATTTTATACATTCTTGGAATACTCAGTACGAAATTCGAACATCAGTTTGTTTAAAGTGCCAGAAATGATATTGTGGCTTGATAGACGATAGAAGACAAAAAACCAGAAACAAAAAAATGTAATTCCGGCAAACAAACAAATAAAAATATTTGTATAATAAGAGAAAGTATCTAATACGTTGATTTCTACCTTGAAATACACAAAACGCACAGAGAATAGAATATTATTTGAAAGAGACTGGAAATAATTACTTTAATTACGTCCAACTAATTTGAAGATGAACCGCAGCATAGCGCATCCTTAAATGCGATGCCAACAACTACGTCAAACCCGAATATTATAATCAAATTTAATCTCAATAAATCTAATGTTTTTTATCAACAAATGATTACTAAAAGGCATACACACACACACACATACACACACACACACACGCATCAATATGTACGTGATGGCATTGGTGTAATTTGAAATTACTTAAAGGAAATTTGAAAAAAAAAATGTTTTGTTGTTGCAGCAGGTCGCTAACAAATTAAATTACACATGCAAACAGGTCTGCATACGAACAACAATAAGAAGTGCAGAGATACAAAGGGAAACTGTGAACGAATTTACCTGTTCACTGCAGCCAAATGTGTTTGGGTCAGGGAAAAAATTTCTTCTTGTGCACAGCATATATTTTGCACTTGAAATTTTAAACAAACTTTATCGCATGTGACTATAACGTCAGTCGGAAGAATAATTTTTTTTATGTAAAATATTTAACAAATAAAATATGTCGTAGTAAAGTTTTTTATTTACATAAATTACTGGTTTAACCCAAAGCGCTTCATTGCCCCACACCAACATTTCTAATAATCGCCCACTTTTTTATAGATATTGATTTTTAATTATATTATTAATTGACCTTTTTTATTATATTTTTTGATATATATTTATTATAAATATATATCAAAAAAAAAAGATATTGATTTTTATAAAAATTAACTTTTCATAAAAGTGCTTTTTTGCACTTTTAACGAAAAGTTCATTTAATATTTAATGGAAAGAAATTAAATGACTTAAACCCGTAAAAACAATTGTTTTTTTCCTTTATTTGTTTTTGCAAATAAACAAACTAAGACCTCCGTAAAAATTGAAGAATTTCCATTTGTTTTTGCCATTGTTACTAACCAAATAATCAACCCCAAATTCCATAAAAACAACTGATTTTTACTTTGTTTTTCTTGGTTCAACTGTGGAATAATTAAATCCAATTGAATTGTAAGAATATTTATTATTATTTATTTATATTTATTGTTTAGTCTATATGCCTAGGTCTACGGATCTTAAAAGATTCTGTTTTCAAAAAGTTTAAAAATCTCATGCGTTTATATAAAAATTACCCTAAACTATTTGAAAATTAATAAAGTTCCGTAAAAACATACTGATTTCCCGATCTAAACACTTAAAAAATGTATTCTCTTTTGTTTTTTTTATTTTACTGTGGCTAAAACTTATAACACACAAAGAACAATTTTGAGTGCACCGAAAATCCGTATTAATGTGTACTTGGTTTTTTATTTCGTTTACGTTTAAAAATAAAATTATTTATTCATTTAAAAATTACTGAACGGAATACTTCGTGAATAAACTACTGCCCGTTACTGTAATAATTTTGCGAGTGCATCTAAAAATCGCTTTAATTTAATACCCAAATACCGGCGAAAGTGGATAAAAATAGTAGAAAAGTTACGTATGTAAGAACTATTTCAATGGCATAAAAGTACCAATGTACACTTCTACCCCCATATGATCGAATTTTGCAAAAGTAAGAAAACACATTCGGGATTTTGTCTAGAAGAAACAAATATGGATGAAAGAAATTGTTTTTGCTCTTCGAAAATCCAACAGCGGTTTGTACGATTATGAATGCCGGAGCAAAGGTCTTGAGAACGAGTATTAAATATATTTTTGTATGCCCTTTGAATTTCATTCTAACAACTGTTATTCATTCATCATATTTATTTTTCATTTTGAATATTTCAACTTTCTTCTTCAGTTACAACGAAACGTCAATCATTAGTTTTCTTGAACATCATCATTATAATTTAGTTGCATGCACTGCTCTTCAGTTTACATTGTGTTGCATTCGGGTGCATTCTATACGCACCTGACAAAATTTCCAAACTCATACAAGGTTTTTTTTAATTTCTTATATTCGGATTTATTTGCTTCGTCTATAAATTTCACTTCTTTATGCAATAAAAATAATGAGATAATTAGATAATTTCACTGCAATTGGCAGCTAGACCAAAGACATTTTCCATTACACCTTCTGAAAAGATACACATATCATGATTTTTATTATTGCAACTACAAACATGTGCATGAGACAGGATATCGTAAGCAAATCTGTATTAGCAAATTCGCAATTTTTAAGACGCGCCACATTTACTCCACATAAGCGGAGAAAAGTTTTAATAAATTTTTCTTACGTTTTTACTGCAAATGCAAATAGACCGTTGAAAATATAGACAATAAAATAAATTCCAACTTGTTTTTTTAAACTATTTTTCAATTAAAAGAAGTTTGTAGAACTGCCACACATATCCGAAGAGAACTACGTTATCAGTGAAATGTTTAATTGGAGCTGAAACCAACAGTTGCACAAAAACAGGATGAAAAACCCAGCACACAGTAAACAAGCGTACAAAAACTGTTCGGGCATTGATACAAATTAAACATCATTAATCAATAAATGACGGCACGAAAGAAATATAAATGCAACGTGGCCACATGACGCACTTTCACACCTACCGAATGAAACATGCTCACAGCTCCCACTCTGCCAATGGAATTCAAGTAGAACATATGCGAAGCAAAAACATCCTGAGTACATACCAAACAGAATGCTAATTTTATTTTAATCGCTTTTAACCAAATTATCGATTGAAAAAGGCCAATTAACTATGAAGATTCTAGAAAATTTTCCCACCACTGCTGCAACAACAGACGGCAACTGTTTAGGTGGGTCCCGTGTATGGGCTTTCCATAGAAGAAGCAAAAGGAAAATTATAATCTTCAGCTTACCACGATGCTTAGCAAAAGAGAAAATATTATAAGAAATAAATTGTATTAGACCTTTAATGTACAGAGCATGTTTGATATGTTAAACATTTGCACTTTAACATTCTGCTACAGTGAAGACCAACACACTCTTTTCATTCAGTTAGATCCGAAAAGGCGCCCTCCTATTTTCTCTTCATCTCTAATGGTAACAAACATTCAAACTCTCGTCCACGGAGGAAAATACGATTTTTAATTAAAATAATTCTGTATGCAATTTAGATAATCGCAGTTTTGCCGTTGTTTTCATAGCTGCTGCCGTTGCGGAAAAAAATGATTTCGTTTTTCATAAATGCGTGCTATATTTTGTTGTTCGAACCACAGTGATTCGGTGCTACGAAAAAGCTCTAAAAATTTTAATAAACTCCAGTACATACTCGAATTAGTTGCGAAATACATGTACATTTTTTTTCTTAAATTAAAATTTTACACAAAAACAACGGATGCAACTCCAGTCGGTGGACGCGAAAGAAACGCAAATCCATGGAGAGAATACAGTTGTTTTGAAATCCTTTCACTTGAAAATTCCATGTAAGACATTGAATAAAGAGAGATAAATTATTTCAAAGATCACGAGTACCCTTTCAGTCGCAAAAGATCAAAATACTCACAATGTTATATTGTCGAAACATTTAGAGTGTCTTCTTTTAATTAATTTTAATTTCATTAAAGCCCTTAAGGTGCTACATTTTTTCTGCATTGTTCAAATTTTGGAGAAGAGCGCAAATATATTGTAATGGGAAAATTCTTCAGGTGCATAGAGTGCAACCATATTAAGCTAAATACTGAAACGTCAAATCGTCCACTAGTGTTATCGGTAAAAAAAAATGACTAACCGTCAAAAAAAATGTAAAAAGTTTCAACTAAAAATTGACATTTCGAAATTAAGTTCTTTTATATGTTGACAACTTAGCTGTTTATGCACAATGTCTGCTATTTTGAGCTTAGTTTTTGCCCGTATATTTTTCTCTAGCGTTTTTTCAATGAATATAAGAAGAAAACACTTAATAAATGTAAATATTATATTGTATTTGTTTCATTGTGGCTTTGCTGTCCCTTTATATCAATTTTTTATTAATTAATGAAAAATAAATGTAGTGTCATGTAGACTTACGGGTTTTCAACTTAAATTCTGAGCTCTCTTTTATTATCTCAAAAGTTGTAAATTTTAATTCTAGAATTTTATTAAATGTGCGAAATTACATTAACAAAAACTCGAGGCCCATTCTAATCAACTAGTCCCTAACATTTTCAGTTATAATTATCACGTGTGCTTAACAAGAAGGGACATACACTGCCGCTGCCATCATCGTAGAAGGCAGATGAATGCAAAAAAGTTTAACAAACACGAGCACAATGCAATGCATAACTTTTATCAATTACAAAAATAAATAATAAATAATCTACAATAAATATATGAATGAATTTACTTTGCGAATATCTTTATAAAGGGTGTCCCAAAAGGAACGAACGCGTTTGTATTCCTTATAACTTTTTTATTATAATTTTATTGCAGTATTTTGTAAAGAAGAGTTGGGGAATTTAAAATGGAACAGTGCACAACGTAAACAACATACCAGAATCGTAGAACTTTATTTCTCAAATGAACGATCCATTATTTTGACTCAGGGTGCATATCGTCGTTATTTTAATGCGCGGGTTTGACCCTCAAATAAAACGTCTGGTTGCAAATTTTCGACAACAATAGGCAGTAAGGAACCTTACTGGTGTCGGCGGAGGACGAACGGTGCACTCGGATGACAATATTGAACGGGTACGGGAGAGTATTCAAGAATATGAAGAAACATCAACCAGAAGACGTTCGACCCAACTTAGCCTTAGAGAATTTTGCATACAATAATTTATACAAAATTCACACAGCGAGGGACACAATGTCTCGTTTACGCGACACTTTTCGTGAACGAACTATTTCCCGTACAAACGATTTTAATTGGCCTCCGGTTTCACCGGATTTAAACGCTCCAGACTGTCTCCTTTGGGGTTATTTGAAAGGTAACGTCTATATTAATAAGCCTAATAATTCAAAGTTAAATTTGCACTAACAACAGTTGTTTAAATCTTAAATCTTACTTTACTTCCTTTGCCATGTCAGGTTTTTGTTATTTGAAATATCTCTTCCATCTGTTTGTTAATAAATGCATATTTTGGACAAAGAACAATAACAATTAACAAATCAAATGCATCGGAGTGCACTCTACGTAAAGCAGTTGACTGAGAGAGATGGCATTTCTGATAGCGATAGCTAAACATTTCTTTCATTGAACCAACCAGAAACCACTGTATTCAAACAAATTTTTAAATGAATTTGTTGCACTTTCATGTTCCCAGTTAGTGCAAACTTGAGCGGGCGTTACATAAGGGCGTTTACCGAAACAGTGAAAATAAAACGAAACAAATTTATACTCAACTGATGGTGGATATTCTCGGCAAAACTTGAACGAAGACTAAACGACCTTAAGAGCCGAAAAAAATTAAATGTATTAACATGATCAACTGAAGCAACAATCAATAGTTATTTTGTATGCATGATCACTTTAATCAGAGACTTTGTTCCCGAATAAATTCAGCCAATAAGACGGACGCCACATAGATGCATACATACGTACATACATACATACGGATGGATGAACACACAAATTGGCAAGCAAAGTATTTTTCTTTTCTTTTTTGTGTGTAAGAAAAATGATCTTTCTGTTTTTGGTAGTGGGCAGACGGACATTACTTGAACAATAGTTAAATGTATATGGACGGGTATGTATGCCCATCGACGTTACAAGCGAACAAGGGTTGAGTAAACAGTGAAGGCGTTTAGATTTTGCTCAAGTGAACAGTGAACGCTGTTGCCGATTTTTCCTCATTCCGTTTCTCTCTTCATCATCATCTTATTTTAAACTACGTGCAATGATTCCAAAGGTAAAAGGTTGATCTTTATGCCAAGTAAGAACATATTGAATCCTTCAATAGAAATTGATTAACATTTACAAAACAGTTGTTTAGAAGAACATTGTAATCCAGTCTTGAATAAATACTGCCTAATCGTGTTGCATATTCATTGAAATTATCGCAAATGTTCGTAGATACGAATTACACGATTTTATATAGAATGTCACTTTCTAACATGGTAAATTTCTACATACTATCTGAACATTTTCAAACAATAGCATGTGTTATTTCTCTATGTGCTGTATATACGACACTCTTGATTTAGATGACAAAGCATCTGACATCAGCTTTTTATTTAGTCATATTCTTTAAAAAACCTTTTTAATTAAATTAATTACAATTAAAAGTGAATAGATTTACAAATCAGTATATTGTCGTTCTGTCAGATGTACGTAACATAACAAAGAGTGAACATTAAAAATTAGAAACATTTCGTAAAACACATGTTTTTGACGTACACACAATATTACTTGTGTATAAAACAATGACATTCCTTGTGACAAGTACATATATTACGAATACAGTTTAATGGCGTTTCAAACTATAATAAAAGGTTCTTCAATAGGTATGATATGCTTTTCAAATGACGTTTCGGCCATTTGTAATATGTCATGATCTGTCATTTGTTTTTCATTGTATTCAGTAGTGTTTACAATTTCATCATGGAGAGATATACGCAAGAACAACGTTTACAAATTATTCAGTTTTATTATCAAAGTAAACGTTCTCCAATTGCAACTTTTCGTGCACTTTTGCCTTTTTATGGTCGTAATAATCGTCCAAGTGTGTTCGCTTTTCGTTGAATTGTTGAAAATTTTGAACTTTCATTTTCTTTACATAATGTTCAAGTGGCAATAAGACAAAGAACCGCTCCAAGTAATGCAAATATTGCTGCCGTTCAGGCAAGTATTGCCGAAGACAGCAATTTGTCGATTCCAAGACGTTCTCCACACTTGGGACTGTCTCAAACAACAACCAGGCAGATTGCATCCTTATAAAATTGTTCTCACTCAAGAACTGAAGACATTGGACCACCGCAAACGTCGTGAATTTGCTGATTTTTGGAGATTCGATTATTTCAAGAAATTTTGATATTGAATGGCCACCAAGAAGGTGTGATTTAACACCATTATACTATTTCTTGTTGGGTTATTTGAAGTCATTGGTCTTTCGAAATAAACCAGACTCTCTTCAAGCTTTACAAGCCAATATTGAACATGCCATTCATGACATACGACTTGTGCTCGAAAATGTTTACTATGTAGTACGACTTGTCGAATGTTTAAGTATTACGCACAAATGTGACACCGCGAGTGTAACGTGTTATGAAAACGACAAATTATACGACTTCAGCGTTTTTAGAACTTTTTCTAAACGATAAGATTTTTAATTTTTCTAATTTCAATTAATCAGGGTTGTAATATTACAAAAGCAAATAAAGAATATAAAACAATGATACTTTTGTTAACTACTCAGCCAACATCACTTATTATTTATAATAGTTAAAACGGACTGAAATTACCGAATTAGTGATGATTAGAATTACCAGAAATTCGTTCTGGTTGATTTTGCAGACAACTTGCAAATTGAAAATTTACCTACATACAAATAAAAGAAGAACCACCTGGAGCTTGATAATTAAATAATGAAATAAAATTACATACATACATAAAAATTAATTTACATGCGATTTGTATGAATGTTTCACACAATATTAATAGCGATATGACAACATAAGCAGGATTATTAACTCATAAATCGTATTGATTGACTTATAAGGGTGCTTTTATATATAAAAATTTTATCACATTTACAATTAAATTAATAAAACAGCTCGTCATTTAAATTAGTGCTTAGAACCTATGAGTGGTCCAAGGCAAATTCATTACCAGGTAAACTCACTAACTAATTTCCCTGGCAGCTGATTCAACGATGTGGTGACGTTTCAGCATGTGTTAAAGAGTTCCTATAACACATTTAACAAGTTATTTAAGTTCTAATTACAACTGCATAGTTGTTTATAGAAATTAATAGGCAGAGTTGAATCTGTTTTCTATGAGTTCAAAAGTGATAATCTTGTGAATAAGTAAGATGGTATTAAAAGAATTTAGATGAAGAAGTGCTTAAGAAGTCATGAATAGAGCAATTCATAGAGAACGCATTCACTTTGTTTTTTTTTTGGCTACTCGTAAAATTATGTAACTGTAGATTTGTCTTAATGTTATATAATCATCCACCCATTTTTGCATCATATAATTTATGGTCCTTTCAAAAAGTAGATATCATTGGTATTTGAATGTTAAAAACTAAGCAACAATTGTACCTGCTTCAATCTGTTGGTGGTCTAAAATATAAAATATTCCGTACCGTTTTATAAAACACATACATACATACATACATAAATCTGCCATTTAAGAATCACCTTTTGCAGATACGTACATATGTATATCCGTACGTGCACACAGCATGATCGATAAGAGAATTTGAAAATTGTAATAAGTCATGAAAATGTAAAAGATTTGACTTGAACACCGTACTGAACCGAACTGAACTGCACGACAAGGAAATGGTGATTTTAAATAAATAGAAGTTTCGACCCGTATTAAGATGAATCGAGTCTTTTGGTCATTTTTCAAGTCAGCCATACCTTAGAAATGAAGATGAGCATTCCGTATGCTAAACATGATCCTTTTATCCATTTTCAACTCAATTGTAAAGGAAATGTTTGTACACTGGAGAGCATAAATGTCAAAGGTTTAAAAATGGTATTGAAGAGGTCTCTGTTTTTTTCATTCTCTCCCAAATTCTGTTAAAGACTCGAAAAAATGTTTGGTGATTGTGCTTGTCATTCCATTGCGTGAAATGATTAATTATTCGGCCAAACGCATGTATGATTCCGGTCGGCGTTCTATTTATTTTTTATTTTTTTTGCTGTTTGCCAAACTTGAGGGTGGCGATGGCTGAAGAAGTCTGCACGTTGACTACAAAACCAAAATTTTCATGGGTTCAACCCCAGTTTCAGACTCATAAAAACATCTCGCATTTGTCCTGATGTGCATTTGTGTGCCTTTGTGCCAGTTGTTGTTGGAAGCTTTCAGTGGCGAAGGTATAGTCACTGGTCACTGAACAGTAACGGTTTCAGCTGTAACCAATCCACAGGTACATCAGAACGCCCTCCTTCATCGGTGTTGTGTAGCACCGGCAAAATAAAATAATTACTAAAAATGGCTACAAAAAAGAAAAACTTCTCCTTGACATCAGAGGCACACACTACTGCTATAAAAACAAAATAAGTTCAAAAAGCAGAGTTGTAAGATAGTGAAGCTTCACCTCTTGTCATTTTTCTTACTATCCCTTTCCTCTAGTTCCAGCACAATGCATCTCATGTGGAGGGGTCATCTCGTGAGTGCTGGTCCAAGATAGAAACAAAAACATTCCAATAATTATTTTAAAATCAAAAAATATTTGTTCATTTGAAAATTCAGCCATTTGTCCTTCTTGAAAATCAACTGATTTCAATTTTGTCCCATTTATTTATTAATACTTATTTATTAATATATAATAAAATAATATTAATATAAATAAGTTGCCACGAAATATCCAGAAATTTATAAAAGAAGAATGGAAGAGAATATAACAGACCTAAAGCTTAAACAAGTTTCTAAATAAAAATTATTCCCCCATTTATGTTTTCTTATACCCAAGATTTCCTTATTTCACGATTATACATATACATATGTATGTATGTATGTAGAGTAGCTTAACCGTACAATAAATATGTGTAAATAAATGTAATTGTTTCTGAGTCGCGTTGAATAAATATGGAAAAAGAAGAAGTTTTTTTTTATTTTATTATCGTAGAACAATCTTTTTTAAATGCAGTTTAGTCTGTTACATTTATGCTCGCCATTGTACAATTAAGAACTGTAATAAATAGTTGGACTGATGGTCACACCAAGAGATCTGGCGCCAAAAATGCACACAAACCGTTAGATTGACGATTTTGGTTAAACAATTTGTATTTATAATGAACAGATCTATCCGCTTTCTACAAGTTTTAAACAAAAAAATAAAAATGAAAAAATAAAAAACAGAGAAAAAGAACAGAAAAAGGAAAATAGAAATAAAAATAAAAATAATGCTCTCTCGCATACACATTTAAATTGAAGTATGCATTACATGCACTTTATTAATTACTCAAATGCATTTTGCGTGTTTCTCACATTTGTACATTGGTTCTGTTGCTTGTGTTTTTAATTTCGCTTAATTTTGCATTCTATTTCATTTGTTTCACAAAAGAATCATTAGATTCTCTTTGAATTTTATCACCTGTACAGAGGCGATAAGGTGATGCTGTTACAACAAAAAAAAAATAAAAAAAATAAAACTTGAAATATTTGTTGTTGCTTTCTAGAAGTCGTAAAGATATTGCTATCCTTCCCTGCTTGAAACCATCCCCTTTCTAAAATTCGATGCGACATAAATTGTCTTTTATGCGTAATGAGAAAGGTGTTACACACCTTTTGCCATATGCAGGCTAAGAACAAAGAAGATCGCAGTATAGAAACTGACCAAGCAAATGTTATTTGATACGCCTACTCCAAGACTTATTGTCATTGACAGATTTTTTTAATGTTGTACCCAAAATCAATTAATATTGTTGTTTAAATCGTAATTTTCCATTTCAACAATTATTGAATTGCTTTTCAATTGTAAAACAATGAAATATTTAATTATGTACATATGTATTTAGTATATCATGAAGAAACCGACATTCTAGAACTTATATCTGAAAGAAGGTTCGTATTCAATTGCAAAATCTACAAATGCTCAAAATTCTGTGCTGAAAATGATCTTTCTATCAGTTTTCCAGGAATGTCTAGTCTTTTTCTTCTTTATATATCACGAAATCCATGTAACGCACTGCTACATTTAAGATTCTATCTCAATTTAAAATTTCTACGAATTTACTTTAGATAGAATTTTCATATATATTAACAGCTATAAGAAACTTTCGTAGACTGTATAAATAGTTATGTTATCTGAAAAAACTATATATATATATATAAATGTTTTTTTTTTTATTTTAACATGGTAACGCACATGTTACATTTGTCACGCACAATTACACCGTACTTTTATAATACAAAATATCCTGTTTCGAACATGCTAGAATATTAAATGCAATAGAAAATGATTAAACTTTTCTTATTTGAGTATATTTTGGTTATTATTAAATCCAAATTAGGCTAAAGTTCGTAACATTTTTAGTCGGAAAGAATTAGACGTGAGAGACAGCATTCCAAGAGAAAGTCAGAAGCAATCAAAACCAACTTACACAGGTTAAACTTATTTATTATATATAATTTATATTTCTCTGATTGGAATGCAAGAAACTTTAATAAAACTTAATTATCGTCAACTTTTGCCCATACTACATCAGATTCGCAAGGTAGGAAATGAAATCTTCATTATAAAATTTTACTTTTCTTGTTACGAAAAAATAGCTATTTTTGCAAATTGAGAAAATGCTGTTGTATATCGAGGGCTTATATATTCCATATAATTGCTCTTCTCTATAAAATTTAACTTTTTTTAAACATGCGGACGACTTTTCTGTGGAATTCGTGATGTACATGCAAACATACATACATATATATTGGAATTCTTCTCATATATTCACAAAACATGTTAAATTTATAACTAATATTTATCTCAATCATGAAAAATCGTATAGATGATTCAATGGGCAACAACAAAAAGATTTTTTGCATGAACATTTTGTTGCAAGTTGAGTAGAAACTTGAAAATAATGTGAATGTGTTAGTGAAGAAGTGTGAGTGTATTACGAATTTCGAGAAAGTTCTTTCACGTATAAATGTTATGTAACCTTCAAAAGCCCCCTTTGCAACCGTAGTGAAGAAAGCGCTTCTAACTGCAATTCTTGTGGACATATTTACAGAGATTCAGTTTCTTGCGTTCCAATGGGTGTTTGGTGCAATCCCTCATCTTAATTCTTAACTTATTATATTCAAAAGTTTATTCAAAAGTTATTATTTATGAGTCTCCGATTTTAATCTTACGTCAATCTGTTAATTCATTCATAATGATTTTGATTAAATTATTTCTTTTTAGAAACTGAATTCCTCATTTTATTTTATTTTTAGTTTATTTAAATATTTTATTTTGGGAAATCTGACTGGGTTTAATGCTTTTATTTTGCTTTCTTCATTTATGGAGAACTGATATGAAGCAATATGTAGAATTGTTATTCAAACCTCTCTCAATAAAATTAAAGAAAATGTTTTACTAGAATAAATGATACTTTTTTCATTACCCCGTTTTATTAGCTTTAAAACAAAGCCAAAAGAAAATAAAAAGAAATACTAAACGAGAAGAGGAAATATTGCTTAACATTTAACACCCATTTTATGATAATCGATTAGTTCATCTCTGCTTTTTTTAGAATCACCCCTTTAACACCTTTGTGGCATACACAAATATTGTTTATTTAAAAGGAACGAACACTCAAGTGTGGCAGACACGCGTTACTAGTTACAAGTAAAAAAACGAAAATAAAGCAATGAAATCACCATCTCTATCAAATGAATACGAATAAATAATCACCTAATAAGTATTAAAAGACATTTTAACTTCCTCCCTAAACATTTGTAAAAAATAAAAAACAAAAAACAGAAGAAACGATATGAAAGGGTTGACGAAACATAAAAAAACGAAAGGATTCCTATCCTTGTGAGTCTATTGAATCAGCATAAAAATACGAGTCGATGTCAATAACCGGAAATTGTAAACAAATCCTGACGCGTGGCGAAAGTTGCTTAAATCTTACAAGTTATATGAAATTTCAAAAATATAATCAAAAGATCAAATTTTTTTGAAAACAGATGCATATTTGCTTGTTATTTGAATGCTGCAAAAAGGAAAGGATTTTTTAAAGATGTTTTTTAAGACAATTTTCCTACACCAGAAGGTTTGTGAAAATTTTACTTTCAATAATTTTTTCTTTACAAAAATTAAATTGAAATTCGTAATTTAATATTAGTCCCATTGTAATTAATTTACTTTCTACTAGACGTCTGTAATTTTCACTCATATCAAATTCAAATGTATTTTTCGAAAACTAAACAAAAACCTAAGACATTTTTCAGATATTATTTATTTGCTCTAGAAGCAAAATAAATTTTGCATGAGAACATTTGCAATTATCAAAAAAAAAAACGAAAGAAACAGCTGTCGTGGAATATCAAGAAATTCTAACAATCTAGAACGAGCTGAGAAAACACCTTTAAAGTCAGTAGATGTTAAATTAAGTTCCGCTTAAGGAGCAATTCACAATACGATAGCTTTTTTAATCGTATGCCCTCCTGATAATATATTTCAATTCTCGACAATTAAAAACTCCAATACGACAAAAAAATATTTATTTAAAGGCCATTAAAAGCAAAATCCGAATATGAACACACACTGACTTCCACAAACAACTTGAGTTTCATAAGAAATAAATAAACGAATAAGCAAAACCGCCAGAAAAAAAACTTTCACCCACACCAAATATTTGTTCAGACTTCATTTATTTCGTACCTTCCCGACTAATAATACGAGTAAGTGCTCAAATGTTAAATAGACAATTATTATCCTTTTGCTCAATAAACGCCAAATTGAAACTATTGATGTAATTTACTCTATTTTGAAAAAGGAAAACCATGCAGCCCTCATTTCAAGACATCGTATTTGTTTAGGAAAAGCAAACGCTTGTTTGTTTGCTTGATCTTCTTCCAGGGGATTTAAACAGTGCATTGGAATTAAGCCTCATGAACTGTTTCACGTTCAACGAAATGGTGAAGATGAAGATGTCTTTTCTGGTGTATCAATGAAGTTTTAGACGCAAAATACGATGTTCACCAAAAAGGGTTTTCATTTCAATTGTAGATGACTTGTGGCTGGTTGGCTGACTGACTGACTGAATGATCCGTGCATAAGTGTGTGTGTGCTTCCAACCGAAGGACTATATACGAGTATGTACTGCACACACAGTCAAGCAAATGCACATGTACACAAATCAAATTGAGCCTGAAAACACAGATTTAATTTAAACTTTTTTTATCTCTATTCGTTTTTTAACAATGTAACTGATTTCTTTTATTCTACTCACTTTGCTACAAACATTTTGTGGCGCATTTTTCTTTTATTGAATAAAACTGTTTTTTATTTACTTGTGGAGATCCTGTGGCTTGTGCTTTGTTATGTTCATGCTGCAGCAACAGCTGCTTGCTGCTGATTGGCTTGGCAGCATGTGTGGGGATGTACGTATGTATGCGATGGTGAAAAGATGCGTTGGTGAAAGGATTAAATTGTTACAGTTTATAAAGATTTATTTTTTTATAATGGTTTCTTTATATTTTTATGGCGAAAGTAAAAAAGGAAACATATTGTCTGGTAATTTTTTTTTCGTTACCCATTCTTCGACATAAATTGATACATTTAATACTATTTTAACAACTGCCGTATTAATGCAACCAGATGAAAGTGAATGTCATGTGCATTTCGCCAAATGAAATTCAGTCATCGTAGATTTAGAAAAGAATTAAACTGAATCATTTTCCAAGTATAAAAATCACTTTAAAAATATACAACACATGATATTCACTTCCTCAATACGCCCGTACATTTTATTTTTCTTTTTTATCTGAGTCCAGCACTCAGGAGATGACTCCAACACATGCGATGAATTCTGCTGGAACTATAGAGAGGAATAGTTAGAGAACTGATAGGCGGTGAAGCTTCACTATCTTACAACACTGCTTATGGCACGTTCTTTTGTTTATAGCTGAAGTTGTTATGTGGAAGCTTCGGTTTTGTAGCCATTTTTTAATTATTATTTTACATCGCCAGCGCTACACAATACCAGCGAAGGAGGGCTTTCTGATGTGATTCTGGATTGGTTACAGCTGAAGCCGTTGCTGTTCAGTGACCGGTGACTATGCCTGCGCCACTGAAACCATTCGATTATTAATTTAATAGATTTTTTTATGAAAACAAAAATATTTATTAACAAGGTCGGCGTTCCTAATTTGTCCCCTTTGGTTTATCCGGCGTCCATGAAAACTTTTATAAATTTAAGGCACTTCTCACAAAGATCACAAGAAACCATTTGACTCACTCCTCCCACTTCAAACCCATTACCAAATACTGTTTTTGATCCTTCAGTTAATGATCTTCCTTCACTAAAATTGTCTCCTTGTCTGCACATTGACCTACCATATAGTTTCTTCATTGCGTGCATTACGAAAGAGTAAATTAGATTCCTTCCAAACGAACTGAAGGGCAAATCAAAAGTTGATGCGTAATGCAATAGAAGAATACAACTAAAAGTGCAGTACAGTGTTGCAAGTTACTTAAGTGTTTACTTTTTCCTAAAACTCTCCAAATACAATTTAATTTTTCCACATGACAATATTTAACTCATGATTAATACGAATCTAAACACCCGTCTCCTGCAATCAATAGAAAATCATTTAGAACTTTGCAGGCCTTTTTCTACTTCAAGAATGTAACTAAAAAATGCGCAATTATTTACACGGCATGTTCATGGTATCACTTTTTAATCAATCAATGTCATAAATTATGTTCTTAAATATGTGCGAGAAGGACTATTCCAATATTAAATCACACTAATTTTTCTTGTAAGGTTTGTTATTTGATAAGGTCTCTAATACATTAAGGACAAAATAAATGTTCATTTAAAAAGTTGAAACGAATTTTGCTCGCAGAACCCATTTTTTTTTGTTAGCGTTACAGCGAATTGATAAAAACTGGAAATAAAAAAAGGATAATAAAAAGCAAACTATTAAATGATGAGCAATTATTTTTATTTGTGGAGGAAGTCCAGAGGCATTGGCGAGAGGTTTTGCCAGAAGTAGGACATGCTG
This sequence comes from Dexiosoma caninum, assembly GCA_963924685.1. Classification (NCBI taxonomy): domain Eukaryota; kingdom Metazoa; phylum Arthropoda; class Insecta; order Diptera; family Tachinidae; genus Dexiosoma; species Dexiosoma caninum. Next base: position 95,496,053 of record OZ004727.1, on the reverse strand, counting down.
CACCGAATGTTGTGCACTCTCTAAATATCAACATTGGTGAAAAAAGAAAAATGCAACAAAATCGCAAAAGTTTGAAATTTCTTCCAGTTAACAATAGAACAATAAATGTAACTGATACGAAAACTTTTCTCAAATGTCGTGTTAATGTATTTACCTGAAATTTCCTACACTAAAATTGCTGAGAATACAAACGGGATGTCAAAGTTAATATGCGCTCACCATCCTTTAGAAAGAATGGAGGAATAACAAAAAAACTAATAATAATAATAAAATAATAAAAGGGTGATGATGACCCAATGCTCATGTTATTGGCAACTGGTAACAAGTGTTAATAATGATGTTGTCAAAAGGGGTGTTAAAGGGTTAATAATCTATTCCTGTTTGTATTTTTTGCCTTTCCATTGTCTATTGAATTTTTGGGTAAAAAAAGGGATTTTTGAGATAATTTCATTCCCCTGGCATAAAATTTATGAGGTGTCATTTTATTGAACTGATTAAAAAGAAACTTTTACGTATATTACTCTCATCAAATAGATTATTGAGGATTCAATAGAATGTTTGTTACTTTCGTTACTTTTCAGTTTTGCTTTCAAATTGTAAGGACCATGAGTTTTCGGAAAAACGAAAATATCAATTAAACTAAAACCTAATAACAATAATAACAGTAAAATATGAGTTAATTTTTCTTTTTAATAAAGGAGATTTTCTTTATTTTCCATAAACTGCACAGAACTAAGAGATATTAACTCATGCACAAGAATGGATATTTCAAGCAAAGTAGAAAAAATCAAGCAGGAGCCTGCTGAAAGCGAAATATGGATTCATTCCAAATTCTGTCAGTCACCTGTAAACGTCATAAACTCCAAACAAAATAGTTCTAATACAAAGGAGGAAGTACAACACAACTTTGACAGAGTACCTGAAAACAAACACATTGTCTACAACAATGGATATGTCGGTTCCAATAAAGGTATTAAGTTCATAGAAATAGAAACATTTATTTAAAATAGAATTATGTAAAACCTCTCGCACTTTATTCCGCAGATGAAGACACTACTATTGTTTCAAAAAGTCTACTTGAACAAGAAGACGCTACCTCCCACCCAGATCGAAACTTGGAAAATTACTTGAATGTATTGAGCTCACAACAATTGTACACGAATTCCAATGAAAAACTTATGTTAACGTGGTCTCAATTATTATCGGCTCAAATGATGTCATTTCCTTTAACCGACATTGCCAAAAAATATGACCCCGCTGATACATATTTGCTTCAGGACTTCAATGAAAAAAATGAAAGATTAAGAGAACGTGATTTGAAATCACAAATAACGCCACCCCAATCACCGTCAAGCATTATACCAGCATTTTCATTACCAAAACATTTAATACAAACAAGGCCGAAAAAAGAGAGAACTGCTTCTAGAATAGCAGCAGCTGCTAATTCGATACCAGACTTGTTAGCAACGACACAACTAGAGAAAATCCCTTCCACTGTTTCCGACTCGTCTCCATTGCATCCAGTATGGGCACGAGGAATGTATACCAACTTGGAAACAATTAGAAACAACATCAATTTCTTAGATGGCTACCAATTTCTATTACCTAAAACCGTTGACACGTCTATCACTACTGCAGCCACCAAAGCTGACACTAATTTTGGAATTGAGCAGAATGATGAAGACGGGAAAGCAACACAAATTACAGACGAACGAAAAATTCAGCTACTCTGCGATGTGGAATTAAATACAAAATGCTTAAAGTCTGACATGTCTGGCATAACAAAGTCATTAACCCAGAAACAGCAAACACCAGACATCGCACAACAAAATAAAGAAGAATTTGGCTCTGCGTCACCTCAAACAATTGCATTGGCAACCGAAAAAAGCAGCAAAGTTCACGAAAATATAAAACAAATACGAACATTTCAAACATCTTCGCCACCTCATGTTGCTCATTGTAAGGAGAATATAAACGAAATTGTTATACCCCAACCTTTTGGTCCGTTTCATCCACCTTCGCCTGTACTGCAACAGCAGAAATTTAGTGCTTCATCTTCTTGTGGAGAGCACACATCCTTTGTGCGTAACATGCATGAGAGAGACCGTTTGATACGAGAGCACCAATACAGACAACATATTCAGAGCAACTGTTACTTAGAAACTCCAACCAAACTAATTAATACAGCCGTCAGAGGGGGTTCAAATGCTGATTTCGATGCACGTGTTGAAAAAACAACTTCAACATTCTACCCAGCCCACAATAGCTTTTATCATTTTGCAACTTTGGAAAACGTTGACAGTTCTTACAAACACAAGCAGAAAAGCAGCAGCTTTTCATCAGATTTTCCAAAAAATTTTACAAGAAACACAGAAGTCACAAACACTCGCCCTACCACCCCTTTCATTAATGACTGTATTAATGGGTTTAGTTTCCTCCACAAGTGTAGTGGCCATCATGTTGCAAACTACAACGACATCGCAGAAACATCAGCAACTAATGCCCTGAAATCGCCGCCACCTGTTTATCTCAACACGGACACAACACAGCCGAATCTACAAAAGCGACACAAACGAGACACAAACGACTACACTTCCGAAACCTCAAAGGAATCAAATCAGTTCAGTTGCATACTTCACAGACCTGCACAGATTCATCAAACTTACAGTGGCCATAAGCTGGATACTAAAGGTAAATGAGTGAATGATTTTAAACGGATGCTCGTAAATCAATGAAACAACAGGTCGACAGATTGAAAACTAACATTAACTATTTTTTAATTAACCTAATTGAATTCTCATATCAGCCGAATGATGTGTAATTTTTGAGAAATGTTCCTAGAACATCAATTGCAAAGTGAAGTTAATCGATGTGGCAAGTAGACCGGCCAGTCTTCCGTTAAATTATTGACGAGAACTTATTTCGTTTTTTTTCTTAATTAATCACACCTACGCTTTTTATTAAGTCTTAATCACATACAAGTACATGTGAATACTACGTATGTATGTGCCGATAATATGTAAAATCAAATTCAAATGTCGATGTCATATTTTATTTGAACTTCATAATAACGCATTTCATTTCGATAGAACGCCAATCCAATTTGAATATTTAAAACGTTCTTTATATAGAAATCAAAAAAGGCGCATGTTGCAGGCAATGAAAAGAAAGCCACCCTTATTTGAATAAAGAAGCAAAAACTACCCGCATCAAAAACACATGAATAAAATCCACGTCCATTAAACAATAAAACAATTTTTTAACATGGGGTCTTTTATTTTTTTAATTCTTGCTCTGGCAACAAGCTTTCACTTTAAAGTGTTTTTATTGGATTTGCACAGGAATTGAACAAACTGTTAATAGACCCAGCCACCCACCCACATCATCCTGGAACGAAGGGCTTCAAACAGTCGTCGCATCATTTCTTTACAATAATATAATTTTTATGTTTAAATCTTGTAAAGAATTCTATTCATATACTCAGCTGGTGGTGACTGTGACACCAGTCTTTTCTACATTTTTTTCTTCCCATATTTCTTTTTAGGTAAATATTTTTGAGGGGGGTGTTCAAAATTTTTTAAATTATGTTTCTGGTCAAAGGTTAGCAAATGCTATAATACAACAACAATAACATCATAATAATATTCGTTTTGTGGCCTACCCCCTCACAAGTTTATACCGCATTTTTCAGGTTGCAAGAAAAGTTTCCGAATGAGAAAAGAAAGTGGAATGAGAATGGAATGAATTCAGTTAAGTGTTTTAAAATTTGATTGTAAAAGGTCTTTCTATTCTCTTTTCATTTTCTTGCTTTTTTTTTTGTTGTCTTCTTTTTACGCATATTTTGTTCTCACTTTTGTAAATTAATGTTTAAACATTTATTATTTGAACCCACACACAATCAGAAGCAGGTAAAATTGCAAAAAGTTTTATATTTTTGGGGGAGTGCTTTCTGCTGGGTTTATGAATTTAATTTTTTTATAAATTACATGATTTATTATTAAATTTGAGATTGAGACTGGAAATCGAATACTTTAGAACATTTTTTCTTCGATATTTTTTCGATGTCCTGTATTAGAATTAAAATGTTTACATGACATCTGCTTTTCTAAGGCCGTAGTAAGCTGCTCAACTGATTGACATTAAAACGAAAAAAAAAATATTTTTTTGATTGGTCCAACCATTTGTAGCCAAGTCAATTTTCTTTTGCGTCAAAATAGAAATAGGAATTTTATGTTCGCTATAGCTTTACATTTCATTAATATTAAAATTACTTAAGAAAAAGTTCCTATTTCTTTCCATTACTATAACTTTTTCACACATTGTGCAGCTTTTTAATTTCTGCCCCGCCATGATGCTGAAATTGGATGCTAAATATCAAATACGTTTCAGGGGGAATTATGAAATTAAAGAAATGATATCACACCTGGTAAAGAAGCATTTACGCAAAAAAACACACGGTACGATAATAGCAAAATTGGCGCCAAAAAAACCACAGCCAAAAACTCTTTATCAACAGATACGCATATGAAGAATTCAATAACGTTTAACTCCATCATCTATCTACAATGGCTACAAAAAAACAAAAGAATTCGCAAACAATAAGAAATCAATAGAAAATTTAAAAAAAAAATACGGGCCATTGAAATGGGATTCCTCTGAACCCTTCCTCAATGAAATTCATTTGAAATTATAGGTTTTTTAACTCAAAAATGAAACAAAAAACTATATAAACAACCCAACATTGAAAACAAAAGTAAAAAACGAATCTAACGGAAATAAAAATTTTGACAAAAGAACCTTTAAAAAAAAAAGAAAACGAAAACCAAGAGGGAAAATTACATTAATAAAGTACAGCACACAACTTCCTTTTTTCACAACTTTGCCAGCCAGCACAAAAATGCTTTTTCACGTAGAAATTGATTATTTATAACAGATTTCTTTTATACCTAATAAACAATGACATTTTTGAAAGAAAATTATTGAAGAAAATCCAAAAAAAATATCAAGATTTCAAAGCGAAAACTAAAAAAAAGCATAAAAAATTTCCCAAAAAAAAATTTAAATCGTTGCCATTTTTAAGAGGATCTTTATTAAATAAAAAGAAAGATTATAAACGATCTTCGACAGTTAAAAAATAGCAGAGCATTTAAGGGTAGATTTATTTATGCCTGATGGTGACGATGAGGTCGATCATCATCTATTGTCCCTCAATGTAACTAAAAAACAACCCCTATGAATATCGTTCGAATAGTTTCAGTTCCACTTTTTATCAAAAAAAAAAAAAAAAAAAAAACTGAAAATTTTTTATTTTCTAATTCTTTGTGTGAATGTAATTCCTTGATTACACAATAACGACAAATATAAAATTTTCTACTTTTTTATCCCAAAAACGAAAATCATCCCAAGTTTTTTACCTAAACTCGATGATTTTTTTTCTTTGAATAATATTTTTCAAGGCGTAAATCAATTATTTGTTGTTGTTGTTGTTGAAAAAAAAAATAATACAAAATTAAACCGCTACTCTTAATGAATCGTAAGACAGTTTTTTATTCATCTCTTTTGTTTGGCAAAGAACTAAAAATTCTTTCTTAAATAAAGGAAATTCTACCTTAAAAAAATTATACAATTTTTGCCGTGATTTAACACAAAAGGTTTTCTATTTCTAATGAAGGCAGTAGAGAAGATCGAGTACGATCAGTGAAAATTAGCAACAAAATATAACCGTTTTTTTTAGTCCTCAAAAAAGGACTCTTGAAAAACTGTTCTAAAAGCAACGTATTTTTTGCACAATTTTCTCACACTAAGTGAAAAGAATTTTTGTGGAAAATCATAAATAATACGAGAAGTGAGAATTATCGTTTAACGGTAAAATATATAAAGGGTTGTGGGGTGGCTAAGAGAATAGTTGTGAATTTACGAAAAGTGGATTCAAAGCAAGCAAGCTGCAGCTAAGCTCCTTCCTGGAATTTATTAACATTCGTCAACCGCTTTTCCACCAAAGATTAAATAAGTACAGGGTGTCTGGTAGCAGACTTATATTTTCAAACCACTGCGACATCGTAATTGACAAATCCGTACAATCGATAATTCCAACGGCGCCACCCTCCCTCCGCACCGTTTATTACTTTTTGAAATAATCGTATTTAAAAATATAAATGTGCCACCAGACACCCTTTATCTAATGAAAATATATCCTCCCCACCTCACATCTCCCGCCGTAGTCGGTCGCTGTGATAATAGATACTCTCGGTCGTTGAAACCAGATACAGTAGACGGGCGCAAATTGGAATTCATAGACAGCACAGTCAGTAGTTGCAATACATTGAAAGCTGTCAAATTAGAATTTGCAAAATTTTTTATAGTTGTAAACACAAAGTTGTCGAAAAGTGTGTTGAGGATGAATTTACAGCTGTAATGTGATGTAATGTTGTGAAAGTCCCACCAAATGTATTTAATCCCACAACCCCTGGAACCGTCAATAAAAAAGTGGTGCAAAAGCAGTCAACTATTTTCCACAAAGAACTGGACAAATCTTTTCGCCCTCCGTAATGTTATCGACAAGACAAATTCATACCAGGTACTTACGCTCTCAAACTTTGTTTATGTTTGTTTGAGGTCTACTTCTTGATTAGAAATCAAGGTTTATTAATACAATTCGCTTTGCAGCCGAACGTCAAATTTTATACATGTATTTTGTGAAATATAACATTTTAAATTAATGTAATGTTTTAAATTAGTGTAATGTAAGTAAACTTTAAGTTAATTATTACAAAAAGTAATATATTTTGCATTCTTATTATTAAATATTATATTATTGTAATTATTAAATTATTTACAACCACTTTCCTTAACTTTTTCACAAAAGTAAATAAACTTTGAGGTTCGGCGATAAAATATGATTACAAATCGTTGAATCAGCTGACGGGCGAATTAGGTAGTGAGTTTACCTGGAAATGAGTTTGCCGTGATTAGAAATACAGTGAACTGGTTGTTGATGTTTTCAAAATTCTTCAAGTTTTTGAAAGTCAAAATTAACTTCTCCCAAATAAATCAAAACAGATATTAAAAACTTGAAAAATCTTTGTTATATTTACAAATGTACTGCACTGTACTACACTGAAAAAACAAAAGCAATTCAAACATACCATGATTCCTACCAACTGAATGAAAATTTTTCAAAATAAATACATAAATAGAATAATAAAAATAAAATTAATTAATTCAACAAAGTTTCTACATGTACATAAATCCAAATTAAATATATAACTCAATTCCCTTCAATGGATACATTTTTACGCCAAATCGTTTTAGAACTGTTAGACTTTGTTCATGTTTTAGAGTAGTCAATGATAAATGTGATGATAACGACCGACTGATTTTGACAAAGTAACTAAAGATTTTCTACAGCGAATTGAGACGAGTCTACGTTGTATAATTACATCTTGGTTATCGTTTTACACGAATTACTTACAAAGAATTTCGAAATATTTCATACATATATTTTTTACTTTTATTGACATTTTAATTTGTTACAATTTTTTGATTGATGTACATAAATTAACAGAATTATTACGTTTTGTTCTCATTTTTAATTTTTTTCTTTTATACTAAAAATAAGTTTTATTATATTTATATATATATATATATATATATAATTTCTTAGAGACGTAAAACAAGTATATATTTGAGTACTTATTACAGCATATTATTTAGGGTACCGAAACCAAAAATTTAGTACTGATGTATTTTCGGATGACTTTTAAACAGAAACAAATTAAAAAATCATTCAGCAAATTAAAAAGTTTAAAACCTTGGCCGTACTTCTATTTAAATAGATTTCTGTACGAATTTATGATTAAAAAAACGGATTGTATCAAATACCAAAAACTTTTTTTATATTTTGCAACACTATGATTTTTAGTCATCGGCTGTTTTGAATAATCTGCAAATTTTTGCAATTTTTCCCATTCGTTTCCATTTTTGTGTTAGAGACTTTATTGAGAGTAATTTGTTTAAATTAAACAAAATTTGCTCAACTACAGGACTTCACTGGGAAAGTAAACAAATGGACCTAATATGTGTGATTCTTTACTCTAAAAATCTGGATCCTAATCTTACCAGAAGGCGTTCCTGTGCACATAAATTGAGTAAATTATAGACGTTTTCAGAGAGTAATGTTTTGTTCTTCTGGCACGAAATAGTCCGCACTTTTTCTTCCATCTAGTTTGGGCAAGTAAACAAGCAATCAGCTGTTTCAAAACTAAGCAATACCAAAATAACCACATTACAGTGCACTCGCGATAATGTGAGCTAATTAAAACCGGACGTGTTTACGTTTGCGAATTTTTCACCTTTTCGAAGACTAAAAATAGAACAAAATTATATTGGATTTTAATAAGAATCCATTTTTATGAAATTAGCTTTAATGTAAATATGTATATATTTATACATTAAATCATACAAAATTATATAAGAATTTGGAATTATTGACATATGTGCGTATACTACATGAAATTGATAGTCTAAAGATACAAATAACAAGTACATACTCGTATGCTCACGCATACAGTTTTATGAAAAAATGTGATTGCCCGAAGTAAAGAAAACATAATGCGGCGATTACGTTATTGCGAGTGTACTACATGCATTGGCGTGGTTAAATATGTGGTTTTTTGCGTTCCAGTACTTTTATACATTATTGTCTCTTATTGAGATAAATTATGGTTTGCTCGCATTTTAACGAACTTTGCGGCAAAAGTAAAGGAACAAACCTAATGATTTATGGAATAAGGAATGATTTATGAAGTTGGGTGCGGGACTTGCGTTTGTAGCTGTGCCTTAAAACTTAAGAAAACTACGTTTTCGGTAGCTTCATAATCTCGTTTCTCTCCACTATCGCTTTCCAAGAGAAGTTAGTGCAATGGCTATTCCTTTCCACTCTGTCTCAATATTTATTTCTTTGCGATTTTTAAATCGAAACAACTGAACAATTGCTGTATTTACAGCATTTAAGAATGATGAAATATCTAAATTGCTCGAAATATTTTCTCTAAAGAAATGCTGAAAAGGCTATTGTTTTCGTCATTGGAAATAAGAACTATTGATTCCCAAATTTACACGAGTATTAATATATTTTGCTTTCTTTTTTTCAATATGTACTGCAAATCACCCTTCAATTAGTATGGGAAGTATATAATGCAGCCAAATACGTTCAATACATGCTGTATTTAAACAAACATTTTCAATTAAATTTACAAGCAAATCATTCATGCAAAATATCAACCAAATAGTATTTCTATTTTACTTGTTTCTCCCCAACTTTGTTAGATCTTCTCGGCACGCACAGACAGTGACAGAACAGGAAATAAAAGAAAAAACTTCATTTAGCGAACTCAATGCAAAACAAAACTTGGACAGCACAACGCGGTGGATACACAAATCTATCTTAGGGTTACAACTGTTTTTGTTCTTGTTCTTGTTGTTGATGTTGCTATTGCTGTTGCTGTTGCTGTTTTTCTTTATTTTTATTATTACTATTATTTTTTTTTTGTTAGTGTTGCTGATTAATTTTCTAACACAACTTGATTTGGATATGTACTTAAGTACGAGTATGTATGTGTGTATGTATGCATGTGTCTATTTATGGAAGTGTGTATGTGTTTTTCTTCTTCTTCTTTCTACTATTATTCATATTCCCATATTTTGGCTTTTATTTATGCTCTTCCTATTTACATTCAAGTTTTTGTTGTCGTTCGATTTTGATAAAAATGTAAGAAAAATGTCTGTTTTTGGCAAATAATCAGGGAAACAAAATAAAATAAAAAGAAATACTTCTACGTTGCAAATGTTTGTCTCTCTCAAAGGCAGACTTCCAAAGGAATAAAAATTTCAGATTTTCACATCCATTGTGGCATTTGAAATCCAGTTCAAAATAATTTTAATACTCCAGTATAAAATTTCAAATCGCGAAAGTAAACTGGCATCGTAAACTGGGTATCAAAGAGAAAGTGAAATATTTTGCATACAGGCAATTATAATAATATGTCACAGTTTAAAACTCCTTAAAGAATTTCAATATTAAATTTTTAAAATGGAGACACTTCCTTTGGAAAGGCAGAGCTATTTCATAAGGAAGCAATTTTGCTCCTTCAGATATCTGCTCATTTCACTAATGGCAAGTCGTTGATTTCATATTGTTGTTCTTGTTGTTTTGTCATTGCCTTTATTTAAGCTAAGCTACTTTGTTGTTGCTGTTGCTGTTGCTGTTGCTTGTCATTTGTTTACCACCGTTACTCAATTTAGCAGTTGAAGCTTGAGTATGTGTGTCTGTTCTTACAGACAAGTTTAATCAGTATCATGGTGTGCAGGAGTTGGTGAAATAAAAATAGACAACAGCAGAAACACAAACAAAGAAAAGGATGCTAAAGGACAAAGTTTCGTATACAAGTACGCATACATATGTCATACATTTGTCTGTTGATGTACGTTGTATGTGTCTGCGTTGCACAAAATTATTCACCAGTTTTCGAAGGGTATTGAAATTAGTTTGATTGCAAATGTCATTGAAATGTACAGAATAATTGAAAGAAAAACAAAACAAATGGACGACAGCAAATAGATGGAACTATAAGTTAAAGTGATTGTTATTTGAATTTGGTAAAAAGTTTCTGCGATAACGAACATGCATAGAAGCTTTTTGCAAATTTTAATGCGATTTTACGTAGAATGTCACTCACAATATAAAAAGAATATAAATCAATCAAGATTCAAACGAAAAATCTTTTTCTAAATCTACAAAAATTTTGATTAAAATGAAATGGATGGTTAAGTTTCCTTCCTGGTCGGTAATTAAAATGTAAATTAAACGAGAAAATTATTTTATCTTCAAAATGTTGAAGAATTTGTATTTTTTGTACTTCTCTTTCCTGAAATTTTAAATTTATAGAAAAAATTAAACATTTTTGTTTTTAAAAATTCGTAAAGAAATAAAATAGCAACACAATGTACATTCTAATTGTAACAGCATGTAGCTGAATATATTTCAAATGAAATGAATTGAGAAAAAATCACCATTTCCATACACACCAGGGAAATATTTGAATTATAAAAAATTTTCTTTTATAAAATTTTCTGAATTTATCTTGTGTACAGGGTTTATTTTTTATGCTCCAGCAATTTCCAAAAATTCAAAAAAATCACTGGTGTCGATTTTTCTCAATTGACTCTTTTCAATAAATATATATGTACACACATACATACATACATATATAAAATGAATCGTTGTTTGGTCAGATGCTTAGGACTAAACTCTCTTTTGCGGTTTTGTTCGAAATTGGTACGCGAAGGTTTAAGAAAAATGAAAACGGTAAAAAGTAGAATCACGAGAGGCCGTAGGCGAACACATTAGCTATGCTTTTTTCAAACTTAGAAACATGAGCGGTGGCGATGGTACGATGGATGGTAGTCTGCACGTTGACTACACAACCAAAAAAAAGACCTGGGTTCAACCCCAGTTTCAGACAAACATTTTTAAATAAAAATAAACCTCTCGCATTTTTCTGATGTTCATTAGTGTGTCTTTGTGTGTCAGTTGTTGTCGGAAGGTTTCAGTGGCGAAGGCATAGTCACTGGTCACTGAACAATACCGGCTTCAGCTGATAGCAATCCACAATCACATCAGAACGTCCTCCTTCGTCGGTATTGTGTAGCACCGGAGAAGTAAAATAATAATTAAAATGGCTACTAAACCGAAGCTTCAGCACTTCTACGAGTATAAAAACAAAATAACGTGCGAAAGCAGAGCTGCAAAATAATTAATTAATTTCTCCTACTATCCCTTTCCTATAGTTCCAGCACGTCAGTAGAAGTCTTCTCCTGAGTGCTGGTCCTAGATAAAAAAAAAAAAAAAAAAAAAAAAAACTATATATTTTGATTAAAATTAAAACTTGGATATACTGAATCTAAAAGGACACATAGATTATCCAACCGATTTTGATGAAATTTAAAACATGGATATACTAATATATCAGATTACAGAAGGGCACAGAATTTAATTTGTTTTAAATAAATAGGACCAGGGGGGGGGGGGGGGGGGGTAGGGCGTAATATAAAAAATTCGATTTTGATTTAATTTAAAAGTTGTGTCTAAAAAGAGACATAGACTGTACTTTTTTTTTAAATAGGACCAGGAGGGGGGTAGGGGAAATATATACCTCTCCGAACTGTGAAACTATCTATGTATGTATGGAAAGAAAAATGATATGCTGTTCGCCTCTAAAGACATCACGGGAGAACTGCTGGAATGATTACGATAAATATTTTCTGTTTATTGTTTAAAATATTCCGAAGATGGTTAATAGGGAAAGAAAAGTTGAACTTGAGCGAAGCCGCGGTAAACGCTAGTCATGAATAAAATCAAGACTTGTGCTTTAAATAACTTACGGCGCATTCAAAGATACATGCAATGGCAGCCATTGAAGCAAACACCATAAGCACACACGTGATAACAAGTGCTGCTATTGCAGTGTGTGATAAAAGGGAAAAGTAATCCATACGAGATTGTAGTTTTGACATCGTATTTACATACATAGACATGCTCGTGTGTGCACCCGTACTTCGAAGGCGACCGCTGTAGACAACAAATTAAAAACTAATTATGGGAGCAGCTTTACAAGGTATTTCAATGAATGAGAATATTGATTATGATTATTGTGTTTATGTGGTTTCTTTCGGGAGTTGGAAGCGTATTGTTTAAGATTGTGTGAAATTTCAATTCACGTACATAAATATTCACTATTTCTTGGAAATGTCAATTAAAGTACATGCAAATGAAATAAAAACTTTTTAAATAAATTTCATTATTTGTTTTCCTATATTTATTAAAAATGGAAAAAAGGTCTTATTCTTTTAATGCTGGTATTAAAATTGCATAATGGCAGTCGGTAGAGGGCTTTAGACCGACATACGAGTAAAATTATTTTAATTACTCTTATGTAAAAGTCGCTGCTGTCAGAGCGAGAAAGAAAATGTCAAAATAAAACTATGTACTACATATGCACATATATATGTATGTATGTATATATGTATATGAATATGTGTGCATGTTTATATGTATTTGTATAAGAAGTCATTCGATACATAGAACTTGCATATGCATGCAAAAAGGAACAGAAAGCAGAATAAAAGAAAGTTGTGCATACATAAGTCCAGGCAAATATCAATGTATGCATTATGCATATAAAATGCATTCACATTATATACAACAAAGAAGAGGCGAAGTATACACATACATTCAGATGTATATGTGTGTGCAAGTATGTACATTAAAAGTTATTACATTTTTGAAATAATTTCATTTTATTTACATTTACCCGGAACAAAATGTTTTTTATGAATAAAAGCCACACCCATTAAAGCACTGAAAACGATAGAAAATGCGCACTGCAATTGCAAATATGACAAGCACACACATGTCTTCCTAACACCGTATATACGTGTATGCTAATAAAATCACAACGACAAATGGTATCCGTGCACTGCTCTGCGAAGATGGAAACTCTGCAGTTTGGGTTTTGGGCAACAATCCTTTTGGTGCATTACACTGGCATGCTTCTGTGCTAAAGTAAAAATTAAAACTTTTACTTAAAATACGCGGAAAGAATAAACATTTTTGTACTACGAGCCTTTTTCCATTAATGAATCTCACCAATCAAACGAAATGGTACAAAAATTTTAATCTGTCGAATTTTTAGCCGAAAAACTATTTTCTGATACTCGCAAACAAGTTGAAGTCTCTGTTTCCATTCCTGGTTCATACACATGCGGAATTTAAATTATGGTAATTTTGCACAGTTACAAAACTACTAAAACCGCAATGATAACAACCATAACACTCGAATACAGGCAGGCTAAGAGCGGAAGGAAAAAAACGACGTAGAAAATTTTCAAATGTAGGAGGAAGAACGAAAGTGGAATCTGTTTGCTTCCTTTTGTCTCTCTCAAAAAAAAAAAAGAACGGAGCTAAAATATGGCAGGATTCTTATAAGAACTTTACTAATTGATCTGTGGATGATATTCAGGCAGCCACTGCTACAACCGAAAATTACCCCTGAGGAAATTTTTCTGTTCTCCATGATTTCCTAAGCGCATGTACATGTATGCAGTGTTAGTTGTATCGAAGTGGATGGGGAAGGGCGAGAACACAGGGTAAGTTTTCTTTGTGTCATGAACGAGTATACTTCGCACACACTGACAAGACGATTGTTTCCCTATTGCATTAACATTTTTACACGCACACACCCAGGCGAAATGTAAAACAATTCAAAACGGAAATGTTAAATATGATTATGTATGCAGATCTGCTTACAAACTCATCCATCCACCTTTTAATTACATGTACATATTTATCAAGCCGATGGCGAGGGGAATGCATTTGCGGCGATACCTTTAAATGTGCTAAACTAATGTAATTGAGAATTATCGTTTTCTATTTTTTTTTTTGACAAAATACAAACAAATATCAACTGCTTAGGACATAAATATTTGTTGTTTGTGTAGATTTCTTTTAAGAGCATCACCATGTATGAGAGAGAGTTTCGTATTGATAGTTCAACAAAAACATTAGCAGAAGTTTGAAATTGTGGTTCGAGTATGATAGTTAAATTCAAAAGCAAGTGCGATTCAGTTGCATTTTAACTGTGCACACAACTAGACGAACTCAAACATAAACAAACATTATATATTGATTAATAACATTTAAATCTATAAATTTCTCTTATAAAAAAATATCAAAAAAAAAACCAAAATAAAATACTCGAATATTTGAATAAAAAAATATTTATGCGAATGAATAGGAAAGTATGAATGAATGTGCATATAAATATGTTTATTTAAAAATGCTATGCAATGTTTCAACTAAAACAAAGAAATATAGAAAATAATATAAAAAAGCTTCATGCAAAATGATGGTTGTACAACAACAAATTCATTGGAATACTCAGCAATCGTCTGCACCGACTCCACAAAATTCTACCAAGGATGAAACCGAATTATTGGATAGCTCGTCTTCTCCTTACTTAAAAACTGAGTTATTAGATGACAATGAGGAAGAGGTGTCTCATCAGCAGCAGCACACCAATAGCCGCCTTCACCTATACAAGCATCATTTAAGCCATGATGGCCAGGACATTGTGGATGCTGATGCTGATGCTGGCAATGATGATGGTGCTAATACTAACAACAATTTACAAGCCCTAGAACAAAAAGAAACATGTACGTAAACTAACATACATACATATGTATGGCCGAGTACTTTCAATCTTATCTTCAACTATTCAGCAATTAATAATTTCTCTATTTGTGTAATGCATTCAAAGTGAAAAAGTAAATTTTGATGAAGGACACAGTGTTGCTCCCATTGCTTTCAACTCAATCTATTTCGAACTTTTATTTAAAGTAATGCAGTGTTGGAATTGAAATGAAATCTCCAACTTAGTAAAGTGTTTTTTTTAAATCCAACTCCAGAATGACTTTTTCCGTCGGCATTTCGAAGAGCAGGTGTATGCTCTGCTTACCTTCTCAAATCTAAATGTTTACTTTTTAGTTTGTCAGCTCATTTTAAAGAAACATATCGAGCAAATGATTTTTCATTCGGATTAATTTTTCTTAAATTGTCACAATAATGCGTGTTAAGCATAAGTGCACAAGAAAAATTCTATAATTATGCACGTACATATGTACGTATGTATGTTAATTTAATCTTATAATGTTATTTTCGCTCATTAAAAGCGTACAAATAAATGCTGTAAATATCTGTTGATGAAAAAAAGCAACTGATTCAGAAATATCATATGAAGGTTTCAGCAGTGAACTCTTTTTATTGAGAATTATTGATTGAACAATTTGTTTTCTTTTTCATGCAAAATGAAATCAACAATTGAATTGAATTTATTATTCTCCAGGCACCTTGATATATTTCAACTTCCTGGCGATGAATCGTTTGTTGAAAGTAAAACTTTGCCACATATCCTGCCGTGTTCAGAATCAAAACCATATTGAGTTTCAGTGAAAAAACCAATTGCATTTTTTGTTCATCAAAAAGACAACTGCGATAGTATATGCGATAGTATATGGATCGCAGACATTTTTTTTCAAATCAGTAGACATCATACCGGTTCTCATAATCATTTATTTATTTATTTCTTAAAGCAAACAATAAATACCATGAATATTCAAATTTCATATTAAAATCGAAAACGATAAACATTTGTTTTCCATGCTCATTCTCTGTTTTTTACTGACAATTTTTAGAAAAATTTTATTACCTGTTTCAAAAGGTGTTTCTAATGTCCTTTTTTGTGTGCTAGTGTATGTTCAAAAAACGAAAAAAAAATTAAGAATTAAATGTGCTCAAAAAAATTCCTTGATTTCGCTCCCTCATTTAAAAAAAAAAGACATGCATTTGTTTGTTCTTTTTTCTTTACGTGTTTCAAAAAATGCATTATAATTTTCGGTTTTTGTTAGCTGTATGATTTTGCCTGAATGCTAAAATATTTTATTTGGTTTAAAGCCAAAAACCTATTCTTTGTAATTTCATTTAAGAAGTAGGTGTGCAAAAGAAATATCTACTGCCTTGATAATTACAAGGATTAATTTGGAATAAGCAATTATACTATTAGACCATATGATTTCTTAAAAATTTCAAGTAAATCAGGTAGGATTATCGATAGAAAGCAAATTAACTTATTGACATTTGGATACGAATGTTACAATATTAGAAAAACTTTAAATTTATTTTCAAATCGGATCACACAAAGAAAGTTTTTGTGGCGAAGATAATGAAGGTCTGCTATAAAACGAGACGTACAGCAGCACATAAATAAACTCTAAATAATTTAAATATGTAGACACAAATGTAACTATATAGATATGTACATATATATGCACGTATGCATGGCTGGGGGGATTAATGTTTATTGTAAATTTCTACAGCATATTTTGTAGCAAAAATATGTAAGTTTTCCGCATTTGTGTTGTAGACTTTCTGCAAGGAGTTTCTAAATGGGGAAATATTATGTTGTGTTTATGGTTTTGTCTTTGCAAAAGATGATACGCTCTCCAGGGAGCTATAAATTTAATAATGGCTGGTTGAAAGTTTTGTCCTTCTGGCCAAACAAAACAACATCAGAAGATACAAAAAATTACGATGAACATATGACTGCTGTTGATTTTTTGGGAATAATCATGAATTCAATGAATGTTAAGATAAATATTTCTACTAGACATCAAAAATTTTCTCATTTAAAGAACGTGATTCTCAGTTAATGTCAATTATTAATTGTTTGGTTATTTCTTTGTCTTTCTAGATCTGACACACATGGCAAAATCACCTTCATCCATACGTTCACTATCAGGTGTGTATTTGTCTGTTTATAAAAATGATTCCAAATTTTCGATAATCCCAAAATTTAAAAATCTCTAACGGTAGTTGAAAAAAAAAGTTAGCAATTCTGTAAAAAAAATAAATTTCCTTATATTGAGAGACACGTGACTAAAATTGAACTGCTAATGATCTTATCACGTGGGCCAACTACCCTTTTTCAAGCAAATCTTAAAAGAGGGTCTGATGCTAAAGAAAATTTTTATAGGGTATTTTGTCTGGCACATCATCAAAAATATTGTCTCGAATTGGCTTTTGTTTCATTGTTATCTAATCGTTTATTTTGCTCGTAATAAAATGTACGTGTTCCTGCGCGTGCCTGAAGTGAAGTCCTTCCTATTGAAGGAACAAATGGAAAAAAAATTATTAAGGCCTGCCTAATTCTTCAGTTTTTAAAAATTAAATGAAAAATAAAAATAAAAATTTATATAAATCTACAAGCGAAATTCTACTCAAAAACTGGATGACTGACTGATCGACTAATCACCGCCAATTTAAATTGAAATTTTCTACTCTTAAAATTTAATCGAAAATATTTCGAAATTGAATCAAATAAGAGTTAAAATTGGAACGCAATTTTAATAATTTTCGAATGTAATTTCTATGTCAATGAATTCAAACTCAAATGAAATTAATAAGAAAACCAAAAGGAAGAAAAACGGGCGAGGGCAATTTGAACTCATTAGCAGGAGAGCATTTTTATATTTAAAACTAAAAGAAACTTTTCTCCTGTACAATTGGCACCGGTCACCGGTAGTCTTCAATGCAAAAGATGATTTGTGAATGCTGTTAACTATTTTGACTCCAAAACAGAGCTCTGTGATCAAGCAATGCCTTCTGCCGACATACCACAGTATAGAAAAATCAAAGCCATGAAAGTGGTACTTTTGTGGACTTGTTTCGCTTTTGTTTAGAGCAGTTAAATACCTCATTGTCCCGACTTGTGAAATAAGTCATACTTTTCCACTCAATTAATTGCATGTGTAAATAAAACAATTTTAGTACAACAAATTAACAATGTGCAATATGTGGCAGATGATACGCAGTACAGTAGATAGACGACAAAAAAAAAACTCTTCATGAGTGACCTTTCTGCAGTGTTCCCTATGGAAACAAGTTACACATGACCCTAAAAACTGACCCATGCACAAACATTCATTTGCAAAATTCTATTTAACAATTTGTCACATTGAAAACATGCAATTTTTACAGAAAATGTAGAGAATGTCCATTATAAACACCCCCCGAATAAAACACATTCCGTATTAGAAAACCACCCCAAATAATAATGAAATGAATTTTAAACAATTTAAATAAAACACCTCACTGAGGCTTCCAAGCAAATTTAAATACGCAGTTGAAAAGAATACAACAAGTTTGCAACCCCTGAAAGTGACGGCGCTATATGTGGCAATAATTATTCAAAAATCTAAAAAGATGTTTGTTTGTAGCATATTTGAATGGGAATAGAAGGTTATGTAAATTATACGCCGTTTAAAATATAATGACACTTACCTTTTCCTCCACATTATAATTCCGTGTTAAATATTGTGACAACAATTAATTCTATCAAACGAATTCAACCAACTCATCGTGTGTGGTTTTCTTTGTCAATTCAAATGCTTAACAGTAAAAAAAAACGATTAGCACCCCTTTCCGTAATGCCTCTTATGCAAAATTATTTAAATAAGGGTTAAAGTGGCATAAGGAGCTTCATTTTTTATTCCATCCCGTCTAATTAAAACGTTAAACCACCCCATCAAAATTTAAAAAAGCGCAACAATTGCCATTTGGTTTTTTGTGTGATGGAAAAGGTGTTGTTTTATTTAAATTATATGCTAAATCATGTAATTATGATTGTGAAAGGAAATAATAGGTCCTGTGAATAAAGGGTTGCGGGTTTTTTCATTCCATTGCCTCTTTTTCACAAGGAGGCTTCACCTTTTTCAGTATGTTAATTCACGGAGATTGCGTGTTTTAAGCGTGTGATTTGTTTGACTGTTTGTTTGTGGGACCAGTAAAAAAAGTAATTGATTTTAGACGGATTTGAAGAGTTGAAAACGTGAAATCATTACGAATGAAAAAAGAGGTGTGAAAAAAGACAATAAAAAATAAATAAATAATAAAGCAGCAACAGGTTTGAGATATAACACAATAGAGTTCGGTTATAACGAACCCCGCGTGACCGTGCAATTTTGATCGTTATAGGTGAAGTTCGTTATAACCGATGTAAATAATTTGATAATGGCAGTCTTCACAATATTTTTTTCAATATTTTTTTTTTATTTGATAAAATTGTCGACAATGTAGACTTACGAATTTCTGAGAAAAACTCTTTTATTCGTAAAAACTTCATTTCATTTTGTTCCCCTCGTTAATTCGTATTTTTTTGCAGTCTGAGCAAATCCTTATCAATCGTACTTAATTGTTAAAATCCTCTTATAATTCGTAAGAAAATCCAATCTATATATGTATATAAAATCGTTTGTGTGTTTGTTAGTAACGCATGATCTGCGGGGCAGTAAGAGCTATCGAGCTGACGTTTTCAACACAGGTTAGAGTCAATTCACGTTAGATTTTGAGCCCTTGGGAATTCGACAGCAGGGTTGTCATATGTTGAAAAAACATTTTATTATTATTTTTGTTTTTTATCTGGGACCAGCACTCAGAAGATGACCACTACACATGCGAAGCATTGTGCTAGAACTATAAGAAAGGGATAGTTAGAGAAATGACAGGAGGTGAAGCTTAATTAATTATTTTACAGGTCTGCTTTTTGCACGTTTTTTGTTTATAGCAGTGCTGAAGCTTCGGTTTAGTAGCCATTTTTATTATTATTTTACTTCGCCGGTGCTACACAATACCGACGAAGCAGGACGTTCTGATGTGATTGTGGATTGCTATCAGCTGAAGCCGTTACTATTCAGTGACCAGTGACTATAAAACATACTAATGCACTTCAGAAAAAATGCCACATCCTTTTTTTATGATTTTAGTCTGAAACTGGGGTTGAACTCAGGTCTGTTTTGGTTTTGTAGTCAACGTGCAGACTGCTTCAGCCATCGCCACGGATTCTTTTGAGATTTTGCTTACAAATTGGATGCCGTATCTAGATATACAAAAATATTTTTCAATAAGTGCACAACAGTATTGCCAGGTGCGTGAAATTTTTTTAAATGATTGTATTGAATATGAAACCGATTTGCAAAAAATTTCAAATGTACATATGTAGATCACAGTCTAAAAGAATACATATGTAATACATTTTTTTTTAGAAATAGTATCACGAGGGAACTTATGGGGCAATATCTGCCACTCCTAAGCCATCTAAACGATTTTTATGAAATTTCTAACATGGATATATCTGAGTCGAAAATAACTACTACGATATGCGGGTACATAAAAAATGGGACCAGAAGAAAACGTAGGCTGAAATATATTACTCGCCGAAACTATACAACTATCTATATAATTGAAACTTAAATGATGTTCGTTGCTAAGTGCATCACGGCAGAACTGCTTGATCGATTTCCATAATTTTTTCTGGATATTGTTTGAAATATTTTCAGGATGGAAAGAAAAGTTGGAAGTGAGCGAAGCTGCGGGTAAATGCTAGTGTTCAAAAAAAAATTAAATTACGAACACAGTTTTTTTTAAGAAATACCGGAATTGTTTGTGTTTCTTCAGATTACTTTATGTGCACTTTTACTGAAGAGTAAGACGTAGACAAGCTAAGAAAAAACACACATAGAACATTAACATGAAATTGTACAATAAATTTTAAAAATTAATAATAGTAAAAAAGAAAAGAAAATTGTAGTTGCTAAAAAATTTCATATCGCTTTCATCCATTTCAGAACAGAGAATTCATAGTGGAATCTTCTTTAGATAGTAAAGTAAAACGACAAAAAAGGAGCTGGATAACCAGAACTACAGAAACGCCTCATTTTATGATTTGCGGAGTGTCGACAGTGCAAACTCCTGTAATTCGTAAAACAGATAGCTTTTCCTTTCGATTACGAATTAACGGGATTCTACTGTATTTTACTTTTTTTCTTAAGTTTTTTTTTAAACAATTTTTATAGAATTTCCTTGTGTCTTTCACATTTTTAGTTGCTGTCAGTTTAAATTTATTATTTATTTTTTAACTAAGAGAACAACTGTGATCAATGATTTAAAGTTTCAAAATATGCCACGCAAAAATTTGCGTATGTACTATTTTTTTAGAAAGGCATTAAATTTCCAACCATTAAAAACTAAATGAACTTTTCGTTAAATTAAAATGAAAAATAAGTAGACCGGTTTTTAACTGAATTTTTATTTAATCTAAATTACAATTTGAGTGCAGCAGACTGCAGAAAAAATTTCAAAATAAACTAATTGACACGGATGTGTAGGAAACAAACGTACTAAAGAAAACGAATTTGAAGCTTATTTTAGCCCTAAAACCCTATTTAAGGCTTAATACCGTACAAAGTTCATGCATATGACACGGAGAAAGAAATCCTTTCTGTTTTTCTTTCAAAAATCATAGAGAAATATGGGAAAATGCTGAATATACAAATTAAAAACTATAAACATAATGTTTTCAATTACAAATTACAAATCCAACAATAAAATCCAGCTGCTCTTTATTGTGCATAATTGATGGTAGTCGCATATAAAGTATAGAATCATATCACCTGGACATCACTGCTACAGAATTTTTATTTTTCTATTTGTCCCGCTCACTCATGCCAAGGCAAATAAACATTAACAGTGCATCGCGAAGACAATAAACCTTAGGAGGTGTATGAAATGCAGTTTTCCATTATCCATACTCGTAAATTCAATGATTTACTTCTTTTGATTAAGATTTTTCCAAAATGTAATTCGAGCTCTCAATAAGAAATAAAAGGATATTTTCATATACTTTTTTAAAACTTCTTAGAAATGGTAAATAAAAAAATTGTAACTCCTGGTTTGACTTCTTGTCTTAACCAAATGCTGCAACAAATTCTATTTCGTTTGACTTTATAGACATAACCTGACTCTGTGCATGTTAACTACAACAACGCATTGCACAATGAAATCATTTAATTACAACAAAAAAAATTATACAGTGCCGGAAAAAATGATAGAGGCGAAATACACTCATAAGGATGTGCTTCTGATTATAATTAATTTTTTTTTTCAAGAAAATTTAAATAAAATTAGAAAAAAAGTTTTTACGTATTTATTGTTTTTTATTTTTCTGTGTATTGACTTGACATTTTTGGTTCGAACTGCATTCTTTAAAAGTTTGTATATCTTTTTAAATATGGTTGCAACTTTTTATTGTTCTCTTCTTCCCCTTTGGAAATTTCAATACCTATGGGGGTTTACCTCATTTACTCGATCTATTGGCCAATTTACATTTGAAATCACCCTTTAAAATAAATCAAAGAATTATTCCGTTTTAGAAGCCATTTTCAATTTGCAAAGTTTAAGGTTTAAAAAATATTTCACATTGTTTTAATCCTTCAAATACAATACTACTGCCATAAGGGTTGTATTTCAATCACATGCAAAAGGGTGAGATGGATGTGCATGATGTTTATTTATCCCATGTAACGAATTTTACTAATTTATCATGTGAAAAGAACACCGTGTGCCAGAGACAAAGTTTTAATTGTACGAAACATATGAGAGGAATGTAATTAATATTGTGAAATGTTTTTAGCACACTGTACTTTAATATACTTTGCTTTAAAATTTTAAAGTGCAAGAGCGCCTTCCAATGTCAGATGAGTAATTAATTTTTAGTTTCGTTTTTATTTCAGATTTTTCCAATTTGCATGAGTCACAAAATGATCTTGGGAAATATCGCAGCCCCTCAGTCTCACCCCCAAATCAGAGCAATAATAAGCGTTCCCTTGAGTTGGATTCTGAAATGGAAAATGAAGTTCTTAATTTAGCCCGCCATTCACCTAAACGTTTAGCTAAATCACCTTCCCCCATCAATGAAAAATTAATTAACTTTGAAAATGAATCATTGAATCCGCACATTGCCAATGTTTTAACTGCATTGCAAAATCCATTGTCTCCGCTGGTGCTGCAAAACCAATTGACTTCATCCGTAAAAGCTGAAGATATGCAGCAAGCTTTTCAATTACAGTTGCAAGGGTATATGGAAGTGATGCGTCAGATGTCTCCAGACACATTTCAAAATCCTGCTGCTGCTCAATTTTTATTGCAAAATTCACTGCAAGCAATGCTACAGTTGCAGGCTTTGCAACAAATAAAACAGCAACAGCAACAGGAGCAGCATCAGCAAGGACAAAATGAAGAGTCTTACAAAAGCCCGCTTAACGAATTAAAGATTTCTTCTACTCCTCACAGTGAATCACCGTTACGAAGTCCTTCACTAAGCCCGGTATCTAGACACAGCAGCGCTCGTTTACAAACACCAAATGGTTCTACATATACTCCATGCACCATCAGTCAACAAACAACTCCTCCAAATTCAACGGACTTGCCGATGGGGCTGAGCAGCGCTGTAATGACCCCAAATACACCCGGTATGACACCTGCATTTCCTTCCAGCTCCCTTTCTCAAGCTGCAATGACCTTTTCCAGCACTCCACACAATTCGAAGAGCTCTGCAGCAAATACCCTCTCTATGACAGCTCGCACACTAGATCAATCCCCCGAAGAAACCACCGATTTAGAAGAACTTGAGCATTTTGCAAAGACTTTCAAACAAAGACGAATAAAGTTGGGTTTTACACAAGGAGATGTTGGCCTTGCTATGGGCAAGTTATATGGCAATGATTTCTCCCAAACAACTATTTCGCGTTTCGAGGCCTTAAATTTGAGTTTCAAGAACATGTGCAAATTGAAGCCTTTACTGCAGAAATGGCTTGAAGATGCTGATAATACTGTAGCGAAACCGGGTGGTGTTTTCAGTCTTACCACCATGACGTCCTCTGCCCTAACTACACCTGATAGCATTATGGGTAGACGCCGAAAGAAAAGAACATCCATCGAAACGAATGTCAGAACGACTTTGGAAAGAGCTTTCAGTATTAACTGCAAACCTACCTCGGAAGAAATCAATCAGTTGTCCGAACAGCTAAATATGGACAAAGAGGTAGTGCGAGTTTGGTTCTGCAATAGAAGACAAAAGGAAAAGAGAACTAATCCTTCAATAGATCTTGACAGTCCCACTGGCACCCCTCTAACTAGTCATGCTTTTGGCTATCCTCCTCATTCTCTTAATCTTACCTCCGGCCTTGAGGGCTCCTCTCTATGTGGCAGCTCTCTTAGTTCCCTTTCCCCTCACTATAATGCCAAACAGGACTGATGTTGGCATAACTCAGAAGATTGCCGCAACGCTTACGTCAATAACGTTGATTGTACATATCGTTCAGGGACACATTTAAAAAGTTACAAATTAAAAGCCACGACATCTAAATCATCAGGCGACTTTCAAAATCCCTTCACAACTTCTCATTCCTTGTCCAATCTACTCACATCCTCATGGCATATTCAGACTGAGGATCATGGTAATCAACATCCCTCTCACCAATTTATGAGGCTTAATTCATCCTGCTGTTCACAGACCTATTAGTTACTCTACTAACCAACAACAAAAATATAAAAAATTAAAAAAATAAATAAATAAACAATTAATTGTACATACGAACAAACAAATCTAGCTCACAAAATCTAACTACTGCATTCCATTCATATCATTTATATAATATTTCCTATCCAGTATTTTGGAACACATTTAATGAACAACCTCTTTCGTTTGTTAAATAAGAATTTATAATTAAAAATTAACACAAACATGCATACGTATGTATACACATACACATACACATACGATACACTTCCAATTCAGACATTTTATATAAATAAATATTAACGAATTTATTTAAGCTAAACAAAATATATTGTAAATAACATTTTCGATTTTAAGTGAAAAGGAGGAAAGAGCATTTACCCAAAGTTCCTAAAAGCAACAACACATTCTCTATTTCAGCGATACTGTACGGTACAGAACAGAGGCACAGACAGGTGTACGAAACTTATTAACTGGCAGAAGAGAAAATATACAAAAAACTTACTATTCATTTCTGAACTGAAAAATATAGGAAATATAGATTTAATAACAGAATGTGAATAACAATTTTATATTTAGGCATTTAAATATGTATGTATAGTAAATATTTAATAAATGACATTAAAAAAAAATCAAAACAGTTAAACTCAAAAGATATTGACTTCTTATTTAGTGAGGGCAGTGCGAATTTCAAATGTTTGCTATACGTTGTTTCATATACGAGTACAGTAGAATCTCGAAAAAGTTGAAATTGCGTAAGTTAACCGAATTTCAGTATCCACGTGCCGCTCTAAAAAGTTTACTTTTTAGTTACCTTTTCTTGACCGGTACTTATAAAAGCATGACATAATGATAAAGTCGATACATTTACATTGACTAAATTCATTAAATCATGTAGACGATAAACTTCAAGAAGTTCAATTGTTGATGTCAAAGGTTGGGGATACTCTTGACATCAGCACTGATAAATTCGACAATTGGAACAATGTTCAAATTTCAGAACATAACGATGATTTCGAAGCTTCCTAGAAACAAAACACCGGGTCGATTATAGAAGAAGATGATTAAAAATCTAAAGTGCGTTTTGCGAAAACAGTTGGAAGCATCAATTCATTCGTTCTAAGCACTCATTTAAATGACGAGTTATTTTGTTAAATGTAAACGCGTGCTCGCCAATGATACCCGTATGTTAAAACCATGCGTTCTTCAGCTAAATTGAACCAGTTCATTTGGCATGTAAACCATGCGCGAACTATTTCTTTTGCATGTGGCTTTTTGCGTGATCAGGACTAAGTCAATAAATAAAAATTGTACATATTATATCCAACAAAAACGATGTTCATTATTTTATTTACATATTTCTTTTTTTTTTCAATTAAAAAAAAAGCTTAGAAAAGTTAATAACCCTGGAACATTTCGGTTAACTTTTTTGAGATTCTACCGTATTGCCATTATGATATTAATTCTTGAGGCGACAACCATATTTTCTTATTTAGAATTTTAAAAAATATTCTGCAAATTGCTCACAGAGTGATATTTTAATCAATTCCTGATAGTGTCACTTGCGAATGCAAAATGTTAATTTTATATTTTTAATATTTGAAAGACGTATAGACTTTGTATTAATTTTGCATTTCACTTGATAACAATGGCGAACGAAAAAAAAGAATAATTTGCTGTTTTCCTTTTATAATGTGAATTATATTGATCACGTCTTGAACCATACTAAAAAGCTGCACGCACTCTGGGCTGACAATGTGTCGGTAGGGGTATTTCAGTTATTTTTTTCTTTATTTAACACAAATAATCATCAGGCAATTAACATTCCGACATTCCGACATTCCGATCGACAATAGTGACATTTTGTTGATTACGGTTTCAACATGCTCAAGACGATAGTACGAACTCTATTTATCGCCCACTGTATATGCACATATGTATGTACAGTATTATATCGATAATCCGGACACCTTAAATCCTGAGCATGTCCGTATTACTGGAGTGTCCGGATTATAGTTGTTAATTTTTAAGTTCGGCGAAAGTGAAGTCGTGGCTCTGGATACTTCTAAAGCATTTGATAGAGTGTGGCATGGGGCACTTCTGTCCAAACTTATTGCTTTTGGTGTCGGTGATATCTTCTCTCGATTTATATCGAGTTTTCTCAGGGATCGCGCTATATGAGTTGTTATAGACGGGATCTCATCTAACGAGTACAAGATAAATTCAGGGGTACCGCAAGGCTCCACTCTTTCTCCTACCCTATTTCTAGTCTTTCTTAATGACTTCCTATGTCAAACTTCCAACCCTATCCACTCTTTCGCAGATGACAGCAGCCTTTCTCACTCATCTTCATTTAGTCGTAGGCCAATATCGACTATGATCACTTCGCTGAGGCAGAATATGAGTGACTCATTGAATTGTGACCTCATAAAAATATCGCAATGGGGTCAGACAAACAGGGTCGATTTCAATGCTCAAATGACCCAATGCAGCATGCTTACACATCGACGGCATGAAAATTCAGTGCTATGTTCGATTGACTGAGCACATTTTTCAGGTCTCAAAAGTAGCATTCAAGTGCCTCGGTTTTTTAAGACGGTGCGAGACATACTTCACCCCATCTGATCTCCTCACTATTTATACCGCCTACATCCGACCGAATATGGAATACAACTCTCATGTTTGGGCAGGTGCTTCAAAGTGAAGTTACTCGACCGGGTCCAGGAGAGAGCGAAGAAACTCATAGGAGACAGTAGAGTGGCCAACTCTATGAACTCTCTTGAGCATCGTCGCAACGTTGGGTGCGTTTCGTTGTTCTATCGTTACTATAATGGGATGTGTTCTGATGAAATCAGGGAACTTGTTCCCGAAACCCGATCATTCACGCTCACGACGCGTTCATCATTAAGAGCACATCCATTTGTGGTCAACTTGGCAGCGAACCGCACTACGCATTACAGCGAGAACTCATTTTTCGGCCGAACATCGCGTATGTGGAACAAACTCCCTGCCGAGGTCTTCCCTGTCACTTATGACGTGGGAAAATTCAAATCAAATGTCCTTTCACACTACTCCCTCTATCCTCCTTCCCATAACCTGATTTCCTAGTTCCAGCACAATGCATCGCATGGGTAGGGGTCATCCGCTGAGTGCTGGTCCAAGATAGAAAAAAAAAAAAAGAACGCTCTGCAACTTTCATGTTCTCTATCTTCCCTACAAAGAACGACTATTTTTAATACAATTTAAATAGAAATATTCCTATAATATTTTCTTACCACTTCCATTAAAAGTGTTAGACATAAATTTTATTACACTGTTTTTTATTTACGTCATACAATGTTCAATAATATTAAGAATATTCAATATTTCTAGTAGTAGTTTAAACTTTAATAAGTAGCAAATATTTTGCGAACTTACTATGTCAAGAAATATGTTCACTCAAACATAATTCGAAAACTAGACTCGTATTACGGCCAAAAGTTTCATTATTATGGAAAAAACATCAATCACATGAGTGAATACATCAAAACAAAATTTACTGTTCGGTTGTGGAGTACAAAAAGTACTGTCCGGTTCGAAGCAGTGTCCGGATTATAGACGTGTCTGAATAATCGCGTGTCCTGATTGTCGAGATAGTCCTGTACTTCCATATGCGAGTACATACATACGGATAAGAATTTAATAAATTTTGTTTTTTAATAAAATTTCCTAAATAAACATTAACCCAATTTAGATTAATATTTCCGCCTATTGAAATACAATCCATACCAACAGAAGTAAAAATAAAATGGCACGCGCCAAAAATAAACAGGAAATAAAAGTATTTTTGAAATCAACTCTTCTTTCTAGTGGCAATAAATTTAAATTGTTATAAATGCGAAATCGAACTCATCCGCGCAAGTATAAGAGTGAAGTTTGCAGTTCACTTCTCCTTCAAAATATAATAACGTAAAAGGATAAAATAGTAAGAGGGAAACAGAAAAAGTTGTGCAACAACAAGTGGCATTTAAGAAAGCCTATTTTAATCATGTCATAACATATAATGCGCTCACGTTTTCTAAGAAAAAATATTACAAACATAAATCTTTTAACAAATCTGAAGTGAATAAACAAAGAAAACATGATTCTTGTATTTCCTCCTCCCCTAAACTGAAATACATGTTTAAATAATAAAAGGGTTATTACAATGAGACATTAAGGTTAAGACAATCATTGACACTTCGTTGAAATGTTTTCTTTTTTGAAATTTGTTTACTGCGAACGTATCGTTCTTTCCGCATCGTGCCCTTTCTTCAACGTCAATTTCCAATTAGAGAATTCTAATTCTATCGAGCCGTCTAAAAAATAAATCAATAAATCCTTTCGCTTAACTACTTTGTTCCAGTTTTTTTCCGCTATTTAAAGTATTGCAAATAAAAAGTCTATGTTGTTCAACTCAGTACTTTATATATGTCGACTAATAGCTTTTTGTTTAAATACATATCGTTATATGAAATGTAAAACCACGTAACTAACAAAAATTTCGAAATTTACTTTTTGATTGATTATGATGCAAATGAGGAAAATAAATGTCTTCAGAAATTTTTCGATTGTTGTAATAAAGATTTACTAATTTATAAGCGAAAATCAAAAGCATGTAACTACAATTACGTTTATTATATTAAAAAGTTTTTTTCTACCTCCTGTAAAAAAGCGAAAATGTTAATTACGTACTTTTGCATTTCACCTAACGATATACTTATTTACGTACATTTCATTTAATAATTTCCAATTATGTACATATATTAGTAATTTTTTAACCGAACAGGCAAAACTGTTGCTCACGAATAATGGACAGAAACATTTTACACACAATTCCTTAGATATACATTATTTTATCTGTGAGAACTATTTATACTTCTCTAGATTTTGTGGCTATAAACTCTTATGAAATTAAATAAAGTTCTTGTGAAAACTTTCATTGTCATACAAGAAATCAACACTGCTGCCGGTAGTTTCTTGCCAATGATGCGTTGAACAATTGGTTTTCTCTGACGTTTGCAACATTTTGCATAGTCCCCTGAGAGCTGCTTAAATATAAAAAAGAGCACTTAGTTTCTTAGTTTCCATTTTTTTTTTCTTGGACCAGCACTCAGGAGATGACCCCTACACATGCGGTGCATTGTGCTGGAACTAGAGGAAATTGATATTAGGAGAAATGATAGGAGGTGACTCTTCACTATCTTACAACACTGCTTTTAGAACGTTATTTGTTTTTTTTTTTGGTAGCAGCGTTATAGCGTCTCTGATGTCAAGGAGACGTATTAAATTTTAAAGCTTCGTTTTTAGTAGCCATTTTAGTAATTATTTTACTTCGCCGGTGCTACACAATACCGACGAAGGAGAGCGTTCTGATGTGCTTGTGGATTGGATAAAGCTGAAGCCTGTTCAGTGACCAGTGAATAAGCCTTCGCCACTGAAATCTTGCGACAACAACTGACACAAAGCCGCACAAATGCACATCAGAAAAAACGCGAGATGTTTTTAAGAGTCTGAAACTGGGGTTGAACCCAGAAAAATTTTTTCGTTTTGTAGTCAACGTGCAGACTACTTCGACCATCGCCACACTTTGTCCATTGGAAGGTCTTTAATCTGAGCGCTTAAACTATCACTAGTCCTTTTGCATCCATTTAATGAAACAGTTGCTCTTTATTATGAAAATAGCCAAAATATTATATTTAAAATTTACAAACGAAACAAAATCGTAGTTGAATATCTCGAAGAGCGCAATAGCATCAACATAAGAAAATATGCTCGACCATCTGAAATAAATAATTCTTTTGCACATCCCAAAGTGATTCCCTGAATTAAATTAAAAGGTAATTAATTACTCATAACTCGAAAGGTTTGTCATTTCTTACATACTTAAATGCCTCTATGCTATTTTGTACTTTGCATAATTGGTAATTGGTCACTGTATGTACTCATGTTCTCCAAATCCACACTCGATAATATCGTGAAATCACATTAAATTTTCTATATTATAATTTCCTCAGCAGCCGCCTGAAGAACAACAATAATTCAGCAACCAAAAAAAAAGTTCAAATTGGTCAACTGGTCACAAGAAAATACCTTTAAAAACAGAAAACCATCAAAGCGTAAGAACTGTTTTTTAACAATAAGCTCAAGGCAAAATAGTTGCCATTAAAATGAAAATTCTATCAGGGCAAATTCACGCAAACAACACAAGCCAATCCACCCTGTTCTAGCCCAGGAGAATTTTGAGAAGAAAGAAAATTGTTTTGAATAAATACGCACACATGTGCCCATTTAAACTAAAATGGCTATTTAGTCTTATCAACCAGCAAACAGTCCTTTCATCCCATCCTGTTTACATACTCATACCCAGAATGATGAACAACACAATGCAAAACCACCACATCTTAAGGGTTCCATTATCATAAAAGTGCCGGGTGCAGTAGTGCTTTAGTCAAACGAACAAAAAACCAACTGTCTTGCCACCCAAAGCAAGCCCTTTATTTCAGAACAAGATATTAAATAGAAATTTTGCCCATTTTATGAATTAAATCAGAAACTTTTAACTTTAATTCAATTGCGGATCTCATTTTCTTTTTTTTTCTTGCTTGAAAGCAAACATTTTCATATTGAAAATATAAACCCTTTCACCTTATTACCTCAAATTTGCTACCAAAAATAAAGCAATAAACTGTTGCAGAGTTAAATCTAATGGCAA
Source organism: Dexiosoma caninum (assembly GCA_963924685.1). Taxonomy (NCBI): domain Eukaryota; kingdom Metazoa; phylum Arthropoda; class Insecta; order Diptera; family Tachinidae; genus Dexiosoma; species Dexiosoma caninum. The sequence continues at coordinate 95,464,295 of OZ004727.1, read as the reverse complement.
ACGCCTTGGATTTCCGTGTTAGAAAACTGCATATAGGGGAATGTCAAGGGATTAAAATAGTTGTCCATTCCAGAAAAAAGAAACACACAATGTCACCATTGTTGGTAGGCATCTTAGATGCCTGGTGTTGAAAAAATTTCAAATATTTATTTATAAGTTTATATTTTCATTGTATATTTTGAAATTTATGTTAAATTTGCTAAATTCATCACGGACAGAAGCGCTGAAAACGGTTCATAAATTAATTACATAATTAAAAAATATTAAATTTGTATAACACAATAGTGTAGTAGACTACATGACATAATAAATTTAACAAAAAATGTTTTCAAGGCGCAAATTTTTGTACTGATATCCGAGAAGTGTAGTTTAGGTGGCGGACCATCCCCGAAAGAGAACGCCCCACTTAGAAGTGTATCTTCAATTGAAAAATACGCAACAAGCAACTTGTTTGAAATTCGTTTGCCAATTTTGTTCCCTTAGTACATGAAATATTTTTCACGTGAAATTTTATAAATATACTCGTACTCATATGTATGGATGTACATAAATAAATATTTTCTTTCGTACCAAAGCTAAAATTTTGTTATATTTAGAGTTGACGTTTTAGAGCTTTTGGGTTTGGGGTTTGGTTGACAGTATGTTATACAGTAGACAATGTACCAAGAAAATCAAGTATTGACGGTTTGCGAAGTAGACGTTATCCCGAAAAAATCATACTATTTAAAAACATATATAATTTTCCTTAAAATATAAAACAGTAAGGACGCATCACGTATTGCGCGGAGTTGGGGAGTTTTACAATATTTGCGTTTGTTTTACAATTTTTTGCCTTTTTGTTTTATTTTAAACATGTTGCCAAATTCGTGTGTACGTACAAGATAATTTTCAATTAAAATTTTATTGAAATGATGTGTTGCTTTACGCACGACCAACCAACTCAAAACGTCACAGGTTTTGACATCATTGAATCAAATTGTAAAAACCCATACGCTTTCTAAGTATCCAAATAGCAAATGAAATGAGAAAATAAAATTGGCTTGCAAAGAAATATAATTTTATGGATGATTAAATTGATAACAGAATGTTATAAGAAAAAAAAAAGTAGAGGAAAAATAGCGACTAGTGCAGAATATTAATTTCGATATAAAAGCAACAAATAAACAAATTAGTAATTGTGGGTTATTATTTACATATTATTATTATATGTGTATATATGTATATACATATATGCATATGATTATTCAAGTGCATGTTTGTGCATGCTTTTCGTCTTGTTCTGAAATGGACAAAATTTCGTCTCTCGGCTCCTTCAAGATTTAAATAAAGAATGATTTTTTACTACAATATGCAACATCTCTATATTGTTTTAATTCAGCAATTTTGACAAACTACAAGATACAATATATGTACTCGTAAGCTGCAATAAAATAAAAGGATGCCAAAAAGTTGCAGAAACGACAAGCCTTAATAAAAAGCAAGTACATATTTGCTCTACTAAAACAACAGAATATAATTTTTTAAAGAAAAACATACATATAAATATACTATATATGCAATATGTATGTATGTATGTATGTACATATATGCCCTCATGAATGCACATGTAAAAATTATATATGTATGTATGTCCTTCTAAAATTTTAAATGAAGAACAATAGAATAGTAATGATGAAAATGATTGAAAAAGAAAAGACTTGAGTTTACACTTGTTTACATCCACAGATAAATTGGATGCCAATAAAGAGAATTTACGATTAAAAGATGACTGCTTAAAACGTTTCAAATGAACATAACTTAAGCAAATATTTACTTCCAAACTTATGGAGAAAAAATGTTCAAATAAATATGAAGTAAGATTGACCTTTTAATCAAATTATACTGACATCTCCTTTACAGTCGACAAATTACATTCTTAAAAGGCAACCCTTACAAATTTTAAGACATGTATTCTTATTTGTTTAAAATTTGTTGGGACATTCAACCCTGCTTCAAAACTACACGCGCAAAATGTTTTTAACACAACAGGCCATGATTACTTTACATCTTTATAATACCCCCAGAATGGCAGTTCGTGCTATGAAAATATTGTCAATAGAACAAACTCGATTAAGTTTAATTCAATCTTTTACGCTATTTTTACACTATTATTTTAACAGTTAAAAATTTTACTCCGAAACCTTCTCGAAACTTTTATGCTTCAGCTCTTGCGAATGCACCCTCCCTAACGTAATCACAGTTAGTAAAACTTCCGTTTTTCTGAAGTGATCAAAATTTCTTCACGTTTTTCATAATCTTAAGATTATAATATACATACATATACATATAAATCCGCACCTTCGGTGCTACTTGCTACTTAGTGACCAGTGACTACGCCTGCGCCACTGAAACCATTCGATTATTAATTTAATAAAATAATTTAATAAAGATCACAAGAAACCATTTGACCAACTCTTCCCACTCCAAACCCATTAGTAAATACTGTTTTTGATCCTTCAGTTGCTTCAGTGAAGCATTTCCGAACATTTTAATATTCCAGATAGATATTAAAAATTCCTGACAATGTTAACCGATGGTTAACGAAATATTTAAACATTAAAAATACTGAAATAAAAAAAATATTAAATTATATATGTAACTATTCTTTCAACTATTCAACGTTAATCGAAATTCATTACGATTGTTTATCTAATGGTGTTTTCTTTTCTGACAAAAATGTTACATATATGCTAATTTCGTCACTATTTCTGTTTCATTCTAAAAAATATGTAACATTAAAAAAAGCTATTTCGTTTTTTTCTGAATATGTTGCGCAAATAACTGGCAAAATGTGCAACATATTTGACTGTCTACTCTCAAGCCCGGGTGATATACTAACCTTTTTTACATCTTTCTTAAGTACTTTTTTATACAAATAAGAATTATGAAAATCAATATACTCTTCACTTTGACTAGAGTCCATCAGACTTTTGTTAGAGGAAGATTCTGTTTAATTTATTATTTATTTTAATGTAAAATTTTTTGATAAATTTTTGGTTTAAAGTTTTTGCAGTTTGTTTTAGGTAATACCTGCTGATTAGAAAACAATGTTGCTGACGATTTTTATAGATAAAATGGTGTTAAAAACCGTAGAAACAGTGAAACGCTAAGTATACATTAATGTTAAATCTCAAATATTTTGTACCATTGTGGCAGTAAAAACTGTATCAGTTTTTAAAGATATGGGCAAACTGTCGAAAATGTTATGCATCGAAAGGGCAACATTTTTGTTCAGAAAGGAAAGCGCCATAAGTTTGTTATATGGTTTAACTGGTGTAAATGCACATTTCACTTGGTGCTAAATTTAATTTTTAATTTTTCCTTTTAAATACATCGCATGTGTAGGAGTCATCTCCTGAGTGCTGCTCCAAGATAAAAAGAAGAATTCGCCAATGATAATGATTAATGTGTACTTATATTTGCTATGTACACTATTTTGCTAAATTATATTAATAATAACCAATATTACAAAAATTAGTACATACTTTGTTTTTTAACAGTATAAATATTTCAGCACTTTTTTTGCGATTTAGCACCTTTAATCTGTCTTCTTCTGGCAACCCTGCTATGAATAGAAATATACTTTAAACTCCAATTCAGTTCGTATAAGAATTTTTGGAAGCTGCAAAAAATTTAACTGTCGTTTCGAAGCGTATCAATCATTCCTTGCGATACATAGTTATGACGGGTTATATTGTAATTTATTTGAATATTGAAACTAAGGAAGATGATGAGCTTCGTCTTAAAAATTGGGTAGTAGTCTAGGCAAATTATTCTACAACGACAACAGAATTAATGAGCAAAAAGTTAAAATAATTAAATATCAGGAATGTCTTATGCAGAATCTGTGAAAAAATTTGATGATATTGAGAAAACCGGAGAGCACAACCTTATTATACAAAAAAAACTTTAAGGTGAATAAAATATCCCAAAATTGTGAAATTTCCGAAGTATAGAAAATATACATGTTTTAAAAAATAAACTGAATGATTTGAAATTGTTGGCCAACATATCGACATTGCCAGCACGAGGACAGACCAGGAAATTTAAAAGCTTTACACGGCATGTTTTATGGTGCCCTGAACCTTTCTAAAAAAAATAAATTCATTAAAGCAATTTACAGCAAATTATGGCAATTGACAGTAGGTTGTGAATAAATGTTTAAAAATTATGTTACTTCAAAGGTGTAGTAGCTTAACAATTCATTAGTGAGTTGAGAGTGCGTTTATAATTTCACTAGTTGTACAGGAAAAGATTGCAGATAGAAATAGAAGGCATTTCTTAAACATTTCCTACTTTAAAACGGCTGTACTTAAAAAAAAACTTGTGTTCGGTTATTAATGGCAAGTGCACTGAATTTGTTCTGCCAACTGCAACTGAAATTTATAATTCTCAGTTTCCAATTGCCTTGCGTTTTATAATATTCGGCTTCATTTCAAAAACTTTTGGTCCGACTATTGATTGCAAGTGATTTCAATGTCAACTGCTAACATAAAATCTTAGTTGCCCAAAAAGAATTAAGCAGCAACTGAAATTTACAATTCTCTGTTACGAAATTATTTGCGTGATAGCATATTCAGCTTTCTTAATGGAAACATTTTTTTTTTAACACGAGACAGTTAACTTTAACAAAGCAAAATTTTGAAATGAAAATTATCCGTTTAAAAAGTGCATAGGAATTCACTAATTTAACTACTCAACTCAAACTACATTAATTTGCAATTTCGGTCTGAAAATTATCCTTGAAATCTTATAAGAACATAATTAATCTTATAGTTACATTCCAAGCAGTCATATACGCGCTCTCTGCATTGGATTATAATCGTGAGTAGGAAGTAAGTCGTTCCGCGATAAAATTGCAAACACAAAACTTTATTTATTGTGTTCCACAAGGGCCTTTTCCGATTTCTTTCATTTCATATTTGCTTCTTTTAGCAAAATTTTCATATTTAATTACTTTTCTCTACCATACAACATACACACACTCATACTCTAGAATTTCTTTTCACTTCATTTACATTTTCTTCTACAAATTTGATTTTTTACATTCTTTCTTGACTTTCTCATATTTAATTTTTTTTATATTTTACGACATTTTTATATATGTATGTAATATTTATTTAGGCTCACTTCTATTTTTATTTTGACCTTTATTGAAATTTTTTAATTATATTTATTTTTGAGATATGGTCTTTTTTATGAAAAGTTTTTTAATAATTATTTATTTTTATTCGATATTTCGCTACTCCTTTGCAATTCCTGTTGCATTCGAGGTTTCAAAAACATGACTTGTTAATAATTTGAATACAACAACATTTTGGGAATTTTGCTCTCAAAATTGGCAAAAATGACACCCCTGGCGTTATATATACATATGTAATTTATACAACCTGGCAACGACACCACTTCTATTGTATTGCTTCGAGCAAGGCGAATTCGTAATTCGCCTTGGTCTTCAGATAAAAACAAAAACATTAACAAGCTGTTGTCATTTTTATGGTGTTCTGTGATTTTTATGTTGATACACACGTGTAGTTGATATTAGAAATTTAAATGGTAATTATTTTATATCAGTAATAAAAATTATCTTTTAAAAAAATTTTTTCGAACAGGGAAAACAGAAAAAGACACAGAAGATAAAAAAGCAAAGGAATGCTCAACTAAAGCGTATGCTTAAACCCACCGATAGTCGCATTAAGAATGAGCTGCGAAAAAAACGCAAAACTCCAATCGATCTCACTCAAATAAAAGTCAATCAGGCGCCGCAACAAAGTTCAGCCCTCTTCTTTCAGTATAATACCCAGCTGGGTCCACCCTATCACATTGTTTTAGATACAAATTTCATCAACTTTAGTATAAAAAACAAATTAGACATCATACAGGGGATGATGGACTGTCTATATGCTAAATGCGTGCCGTATATATCAGATTGCGTACGAGCTGAATTGGAAAAATTGGGCAATAAATATAAATTAGCTTTACGAATTATATCTGATTCACGATTTGAACGACTGCCGTGCCTACACAAAGGAACTTACGCAGACGACTGCATAGTGGAACGCATTAAGCAACACAAATGCTACATAGTAGCAACAAATGACAAGGATTTAAAAAATCGTATACGTAAAATACCCGGTGTACCGATTATGTATGTCGCTGCCCACAAATATGCTATTGAACGAATGCCAGAAGCGTACGGAGTGAAAATGTAGTTATGGAATAAATAATTTGTTCGTATGAAACTTTCCATTCATGTATCTCCATGCATTTAAATACGAACTGATTGCTCTCAATGAGAAAATTATGGGCAGTCAACGTGTAAGAAAAATTGTTTTAATAATTCGAAATATATTCATGATTACCAAAACTAATTTGAGACATTAAAAATTTTTGTTATGGGTATATGTAGCAAATTATCAGCATAAACAAGTTCAGTTTTTATTTCCCAACTGTTGTACTTTTAATCCACAAATAAATATCAAATGTAGTTGGGATTCTAAACGAACCGAAAACCCCACGGTGACTAATTAGAAAATTTTCATTCTATGGTAGGTCACATTAATTAAAAAAATCGCCAAATGAATACTAGTATCAAAATAACACATTCGAGTGCATGTGCATATGCACTATTGAACATATCAAAATCGGATATTTATCATTCAAAGTAACTTTTTTTTTAAATAATTTCAAGGTTTTTTTTATTATTCATTAGAAGAAAGTTTGCGTTTATGAATATAAAGCATTTATGAATATTACGATTAATTATAGTGTATAATCCAATTAATTATTATAAATAATGTAATGGAACCACAAATGTTTACACAAAAGAGGAATAAAATTAAAAAAATGGATAAGGGATAGTCGCAAATAATATGTAGGTATATTCGTTAATTGGATATTGTGATAAAAAAGACTTAAGAAATCGTATTGACAATGTCATCTATTTTTAAAATAGATCTTATGGTTTCAGTAGCCAGCGAAATAGCTGAAATGTTAACCAAAGACGGTTGCATAACATTTTCCGCAAACATATCAGTAATTGCTCCTTTTCGGACATTAATACCAGCATTTTTTTGACCTTGAGCATGACGATTACGTAATTCGGTGACAGTGCCGATGGGATTCAACCCGGCATTTTCTGCCAATGTGAAGGGTATAACCTCCAAAGCCTCAGCAAATGCACGGAAACAATAAGCATCAACACCCTCTACAGTCTGAGCATGAGCTGCTAACTGCAATGCCATTTCAATTTCAGGGGCTCCACCGCCAACAATTTGCGCACGCTTTTTCACCAAACAACGTACTACACACAATGCATCGTGCAAAGATCGGGCAGCTTCTTCCAGTACTAGTTTATTAGAACCTCGACAAATAATCGAAACTGTACGACCCGGATTTTGAATGCCTGTGATTTTGACAAATTTGTTAGTACCGCTAGATATCTCTTCTACCAAATCGGCATTAACAAGATTTTCGGCAACAAAATGATCCAACGAAGCAATAGGACGACAATTTAAAGTTTTACAAACGAATTCGATGTCCTCACGTTCAACATCCTTAACTACCAAGCATTTAATTTTATCTAAGAAATGCTGTGCCAAGTCGGAAACGGCATCACTAAAAAATATAATTTCTTATAAGACTGTAAATTTTTTTATAATACTTTAAATAAAAATTTACCGTAGAATAGATTTTTGAACCAATAGAACATTACATCCAGCCTTTTTGATTTGTTTGACAATGTTAAGAATGTAAGCGCGCTCTTCCTTCAAAACACGATCCATAGCAGCATAATCCGAAACAATGACACTATGGTCCATCTAAACCATTGCAAAAATTTAACGTTATTCAGAAATTTATAATTATTACAATCAGGGCTTTGTTCATTTGTTTACAACTTTTAATGCAATTTTTGTTTGTGAAAATATGTAGATATGCGAAACGAATTTATTGATAATAAAAAATTGCTTTTTAAAATTAAATTTATGTATAACAATAAAAAATTTTTTATATATACATATGCATATATAAATACTTTTTTTTTTTACAAATTATCAACTAAAATTTACTTACATTTTTGTAAAAAAAAAAATCAACAAAATGAAAAATGTAGTTTTTATTTACTTTAAGTAAATAAATGTACAAAAGTTTAATAAAATATCTGGTGGAATTAAGAAAATTAAATGATTGAAAATGAAAACCGGTTGGTTTCTGTGACACCTAAAACCGACATTATTTCTAGTTCGAACATAAAACCGATAACATTGGATTTCATGACACCAAAGTATTTTTTTATCGGTTTCAAATCCAATTCCAATAAGATTAGTTTCTGTGACAGCCCTGGAGCCAAATCGTCGTATTCGTGATCGAATAACATTTCGTGACGTATCGAATAGTCAGATCGAGGCATTCGATAGCGTTCGAATCGAAATTTGTTTTAAAATATAAACGATTTTTGTGCTTTGTCATAGAATAAAAACATATGGTAACAATCTTTATATATGAAAATGACATGCTTGTATGTATGTATGCGTGTTTCCTGAAATTTTCACATTATCCCTGATATGTGGAAGGAACTATAGGCTATATAAAATTCAAAAATTCCAACTGGGCGTTACTACGCCCATAAGAAAATATTTATTTTTGTATATCTTGCGAACGGTTGGAGTCTAAGTTTCTGAATATGGTCCAAATGACTTTGTAGTTAAAACAAATCATTAGTAAAAACTGGGAGGGATTGGAATGGTATGGCGTGGTACCTCCTAATGAAAATCGACTTTTCGATTGATTATGATATATTTTGATTAATTTGTCCTAATGAAAATTTTGGATGTTAGTAATTTTTTTTTTATTTATTTATGGTACTAACATGTTTAATAGAAAAATATGACTGAATAATAAAATAAGTTTTCTCTCTTAAATAGCCAACAAAAAACTAGTTTACGAAAGCTTTTAGTCTATCGAATGACATTTCGAGAGAATGTACTCGTTAGAGTACACGTTATCGAATGCCACGATCTGAAATTTCGATACGTCTTATTCGATAACGAATATGACGATCTCAAAAAGTAAAATTTCGATCAAATTCATTCGATCACGAATACGACGATTTGGGCCCTGATTAAGTGCATACACGATACAACACGTTAATAAAATAACATTCTGAATATTTTACAAGGTATTATTTTCTAATTTGTCTGATACTGCGTCATTTGGCAGGATATGCAGATTAATTAGTGTATTAATTTCAATAAACAGATTCTATTCATCTTTCACACTTAGGCAGCTGTAGCCAATTATACCGAGCTGCAATTATAATGCCAAATAATATGCAATTAAAACTACTCAACTTACATCAGTTTTTGGGGCCGAAATGCAGAATTGAATCAATCCAATTTTAGCTTTTTCAATGCGTTTGGGGGCATTAGTGCCAGACGATCTTGAAGTGAACACCAAACCTTCAATTAGCTCAGTATCTTCCACAGTGCCGCCCAAGCTTTGAATAACTTTAATGTTCTTCAAATCCACAGCTCCTTCTCGGCCGGGTTCAGTAACATTCATAACAGCGTCCACAGCAATGGGAGCTAACAAACTGCTCTGTTGTGCAACTACCTTTGAATTTAAGGAAGTGGAAGCACTCTTAGTTAAAGTTTCACGATCATTCAACTCTATAGGTGTCGACATCTCATTTAATATTTCAATCGCTTTATTAGAGCAACGCTGGAATGAATCCGAAATAGCCGTGGGGTGGATACCTTTATGCAAAAGTTTTTCGCACGCTTCCAACAAAGCGCCAGCAATGACAACGACAGAGGTTGTGCCGTCTCCAGCTTCAACATCCTGAGCACGTGAAAGTTCAACCAACATTTTTGCAGCAGGATGCAAGACATTCATTTGTTTCAAGATCGTTGCACCATCGTTGGTGATAGAAACCTCGCCGTTTCCGGCTTGAATCATTTTGTCCATACCACGCGGCCCCAAACTTGTACGTATAGCATCAGACACAGCTGTAATAATTAAAAATATTTTATTGCATGACTAACTCTTTCAGAAGTATTACAACATAAGTTAGAGGCATTTATACAACCCAATATATTCAGCTTTATTCCAGTTGCCAAGGTCGGCACCAAAAATGGACTTCCGTTATGTTATGTCCATATATCGACCTGCACCACTGGAATGAGTGATTAATATGACCCATTTTTCGAGTTGCTTTATGCAATTCTTAAATAACTTCTCTATCGTATATTTAGTTCACGCAATAGTTAAATTTAGTCTAGTATTCGAACTACATAAAACAAATGAGTCATATTTACTATAAACCTACACAGCCGGTTTAATCTAAAAAAATCTGTTCATGTCTATCGTCATTCACATCTGCTGTTAAGAAATAATTTCTTTCTAATAGCCGAAAATAATTTTCGAAAATTTTCACTTTTCTGCTAAATATTATGGGAGAAATGTTCTTGCCTATTAAATAAATTGCAATCATTTGTTGTATTTTACTCCAAATATTGGTATTGATTCTAACCTTTTGCTGCCTGTATATTTGATAGCCGAACATCGGACGGTTTAGTCTTATCCTTAAAGGCTTGCCCCTTAGGTTTCAACGCAACGTTTCCTACTTTTGGAGCCATTACTTTTCTTATTGATGAGAGTAATTGCTTATTTTCTGTTTTTTTTAATTAATCGACTGGATTTCTCGAGATTATTCTAGATTGAAAAATTTACTGATTGGGACTACTATGCTATATAAAATAGCCCTGCATTATCGACGTTTGACAAAATTAAAAAGGGGGTCTCGGCGTGCACTTAAATTTGAAACAATTATCTTCGCAACTCTCAAAATCTATTGCCAACATTATATGCTGTCGTGTGGACCGCACGACCATCTATATGCACATGTATTGCGCAATAGTTCTTCAAACTTATATACTAGCAATATGTTGAACATAAACTGTCAAATATGGCTATAATTTCTTTGGCATTTGTTTCTCCGCGAATTACATAGATAGAAGAAGCTTGTGAAAGCTGTGGAAAAATATAAAATTATTTAAATAAAAAAACTACATGGAGTAAAAAAGAGGAATATGATTAAATACGAAAAAAGGCAATTTATTCATAATGAATACACAAAGTATTTATATTTGCAGCGAAATTTTTACATTTATGTTCAGCACACAAGTCGTATTCTTTACCTAAAAACATAAGCTTGGAAATGAATATATTTGTGTCGCCATTCTGCCGACGTTATTACTTATGTTCGGAAATAACTATTGAACGTGGAGACGTGCAGTAACAACCATTTTACATCAAAACTAGCGATTTTAATACCACGTTTCCACTTAAGAATTTCCAATTTTTATATTCCAGCTGTCTTGCAATGTTCGAAATTTTCCATATTTGCACAACCTATATATTCATTTAAAATTTATTAAAAGCTCCTCTAGTTACTTTACCATATAGTTTTGAATCTAGAATTTATTTTTGATTAATTTTATTTTTCAAGGCGAAGTCATACCAGCTGCACTCGTCCCTACAACAACAGCATTTATTGTTTAGCCATACAAAAATTTTATTCAAGTTGTCAAAACAGTTTACGTATTAACATGCTGTGAAGAACACAACTTTGGCAACTGAAGAGAAATCAGCAGATGAGAATAATAGCTAATGCAGCCACCTGGTATGAATTCGCCTTGAGCAATTTCATTGAACGTGGAGATCACATATTAAAGAAGTATGGCAACTTATTTAGAGAAAGGAATTCTCTAATTAATTTTCAAATGTCAAAATAAATCGCCGAATTTTATTTTCTTCTCGTGTTCTTTACCATAGGCTAGGCCTCTGTGTTCTTTACAATCGTTTTTAAAATTTTTTTGTTATTCCGGTTTTAATTGAAGGATTGCCATTCTAATGAATTAAAAATTATTAGAAATAGCAATCTGTACAGGAAAGTAGATTCAGTTTTTCTATATAATAATAATTTACTCATCTAGCGGTGAAAACATCAGGGCCAGCAGTTGAGAAGGTTAGTTCAGTAGGGTGCAGAGAAGAACACATCTTTCACCTTCACAAAACAGTGTTAAAATTATCGATTTTATGAGCTATTCTATGAAATATGAAGTAAATTTTGTGTGCAAATATTTTCTCTATATAATTTTTATAGAGCTTCAATGAAATAAAATATGTCATCCTCACTTAAATTTGGATCTATAAAACTGACGAAATGGCAGGTGGCATTATTGGTAGGAACACCTTTAGCCATTGGTATGGGACTATATGTATACAGAAAGATAATCGTTCCAAAGGACGGTAAAACCGGTAACAAAATGCAAAATTCAAAAGCGTCAAAAAAATCAATGCAGTTTACGAAACCATTATCAATCGACGGCACGAGCGAAGATAAAGAGCTTGAAAAGAAAAAAAAGAATGCTGAATTGGAAAATGAAAAACTGTCTCCCCTGAAGGAGGCTACTATGTTTAAGAATGAAGGTAACGCTTGTTACAGAAATGGTAAATATAATGAAGCCATCAGTTTTTATGATAAGGCAATTGCCAAGTGTCCGAAGGAAAATAAAATAGATTTGGCAATTTTTTATCAGAACAGAGCAGCATCGTATGAAATGTTATGCAAATGGGCTAAAGTCAAAGAGGATTGCACAAAAGCTTTGGAAAACAATCCGCGTTATGCAAAACCCTATTTTAGACGAGCCAAAGCTTTTGAGGCCACCAACGACATGTATAAATGTTTGGACGACATAACTGCTACTTGCATTTTAGAATTTTTTCAAAATAACAACAGCATCATGTATGCCGATCGTATTCTAAAACATACTGGTAGGGAAGATGCTGAGAAGGGCATGATGGATAAAATGCCATTGTTACCTTCAAAAAGTTTTATCAGTACGTACTTACGTTGCTTTGTGGCCGATCCCCTGCAAACTTTTTGTTTACCAGAATTCGTGACAGAAAGGAAAAAAATTAACGGTTTTGCTACAGCGAAGCAGGCGCTGGATGAACAAAATTATGATGAAGTAATTGCAGCATGTACTGAAGAAATAGAATCATCTGAATCGGAAGCACAATATAAGACGGAAGCACTTTTATTGAGGGGTACATTCTATTTATTGTCTGGTTCATTCAATGAAGCAAAACAGGATTTAGATGCAGTTATAAATAATGGTAAGTTTTTTTAATTTAAAACTTTTTTTGGTCATGTTCATAGTTGTCGGTTTTAATGTTTAGGGAAAACTAAATTTGTTACATATCATAAAGTTAAACATCTGTCTAACTTGTAGTTTCAGTTTTGTGCCATAATTGAGTTATGACCGTAATTGTCAACTTGAACTGAGCATTGTGTTTACCTTTGTTATAACAAGAGAAAAAATTTCTAAAATTTATATATATCCAGTCGGCTCTCGATAATTTGAAATTCAATGGGGCTAAGAAAAAGTTAAAATAATAGAGATTTCAAATGAACAATCCAGCAAAAAAGACAGGCAAAAGAAATAGTCATCGGATCGGTGCTGTAGCAAATGAATAGGATATCATGTGCTCACATTTAGCAAAATACATCGTCATTTAAGTGAGTGCTTGGTTACGTTTCAGCATGGGTTCGCGGAATTCATTAATTTATGTAATACCAGAAACATATTTACTTATATGCGTACTGCACTTTGGTAACATTTTGATGTAAAATTATATAAAACTTAATTGATACTTAAATAGTTAAGAAAGCTTAAATAGATTTTACAACAGACATATATAAATAGAAAGATAGTTCCAAAAGCTGTAAAAACAGTTGCCATTCCCATATTTCATTCGATATGATTTGCATTTGATGCATATTTTTCTACTTATTTGCACTTTTGCGATTAATTTTTGGCTTTAAAAACACATGAAAATTTCAATTGAGACAGATTCTGTTATGAATAAGAATTTTTCATTTATTATTAAAATATCTAAAGAACATAAAACTATCACACTAGTTTTTCAGTGCTGATATGTTTTTTCGACTTGGTATTAAAACTAATCCAAAACATTTTTCCCGCGTAATATTGAAATTCAGTACAGTTTTCTAAAATTTTATTACCTTTACTATTTTACTGTTGCAGCTAAATAAATGTCATTATTAATTTCAGAAAAATTTATGGATTGCTGAATTTTTTTCAGAAAGCAGTAAAATTTAATTGGTTACTGCAATTTTTTTTAAGTAAGCAGTTGAAAATGAATACAGATAAAGAAAGGCTTACGAAATCACGAAAATACCGATTCATGATGAACGCATTCATTTATCAAATTATAGAACATCGGCGAGCAAGATGCCATTTCTATATTGAGCACTCCATATAAATTAAAATAAAGGATTATTTTGTTTTTATTTTATATTTCGCATAAAACATAGCACATTAAAATCATTAAAATTATAGAGCATATATTTTTTTGATTGTATTGAATGGTTTTCAAGGGACCTGGAATACAATTCAAATTATCGCGAGACTTTAAATAGCAAATGTCAGCTGTATATAAGGACTTAATAATTTTTTCCTATATCTGTAATAATTGCAAGGTTTTTTAAAACGTCTGCAAAACAAATTTTTATTGAATTTTGTTTCGTTAGGTTTTAAAAGTTTGATAAATTATTAGGAAGAAGACAGTTAACATTTTAGATCTGAGTTCAATTTGAGGCAGTATTATAATTTCGATTCTTTATTCAATTAGTTTTATCTTGAATGAAAATTAAAAAATTGGAACTAAAATTCCATTAGAATGTATGATATAAACAATAAATATTTGTTTGCATTTGTTATTGAAAAAAGACAAATTGTACTCTCTATTTTAAGATGATGTCGATACTAAATATAAATGTTATGCATTGATAAGACGCGCTTCGTACTTCATACAATTAGAAGAAAAAGACTTAGGACTAGCGGACTTCTCGCAAGTCGAAAAGCTTGATCCTGAAAATCCTGATCTTTATCATCAAAGAGCTCAAATATACATTTTGCTAGACCAACTTGCTGAAGCTCTGCAGGAATATGAGAAGGCTGTTAAACTTGCTCCCAATAATGCCATGGCTTTTGCACAGAAATGTTACGCTGAGTATCGAATAGCGTTATTAGCACAGGATCAAATGCGTTTAATGATGGTAATGAATGAATTTAAAAATGCCATCAAAAAGTTTCCCGACTGTGTAGAGTGCTACAGTTTAATGGCGCAAGTATTAAGTGATCAACAACAATTTCCTCAGGCGAATCAGTTTTATGAGCAAGCAATTGAAATGGCTCCAAATAATGCATCACTTTTGGTCCATCGAGGAATTATGATTCTACAATGGACGGGAGATATCGAAAATGCTGTAAGTCTAATACAGAAATCTATGGAAGTGGACGATAAATGTTTGCTGTCTTATGAAACGATGGGTACAATCGAAGTTCAGCGTGGAAATTTAGCTAAAGCTGTTGACTTATTCGAAAAAGGTATTAAATTGGTTAAAACTTTTTCTGAAATGTGCCATTTGTATGCTTTACGTAATGCTGCTGTTGCCCAAATTAATGTAACCCGCAAATTGGGTATTGATATGTCCACTATATCTGCTCTGGCACAAGCAGGTATTATGCCACCGCCAAAAACAAACTAAAATTTTTAAGTTAAGTTTGCTATTAGGAAAATAACTATTATTAACTGAATAAATAGTTGTTAATTTTTCTTTATTTTTAAATTTTTTGTTGTTATAATTTACATTTAAAATAAAATAAACAATAATTTTATTAAAATTAGCAAAATGCGTCTTGTCTTTAGAAATTACACAAGTGTTTTATGAAACATCACAAAATACTTCATGCTCTCCTTGCATTTCTACAATGTGATTCCGTGTATGTATGTATCGTAATTGTGATCACGGTCAGTAAAACTAATGGTTTCATTTATTAATTGAGTTCAGTCAACAGTTAAGTCTTGTAAATAAAATAATTACGTATTTGGAGTAGAAAAGGCTTTTACTCCTTAACGTTTTTCTTTTCCTTTTTGTTTCAGCACGACAAGCAATCTAAAAGACCGATTTGAAATACATATACAAATATTTGTAGGTACATATGTATGTATGTACATATTTATTTATTTTGTTATATAATACATTACTTTCCAATAGTAGGAAACATCGAATTAAAATTGCTTCAATTAATCTTATCTTAATATAAATATGACTTCAATTCAATTACGTTCAATTACTCAAACAACGGCATAACTCAAAAAGCTGATTTTTGAGTTAATAATGGGAAGAAATATTGACTTTTATTTTGTTTAAAAATTTCATAGAAATTGCTTGTACACTGATCTCTTGCGACCATTTTTATAAGACCAATCGCGTAGGTAAGCTCGATTGTAAACTGTGAATTATTATTAAAAAAATAATAAAAATGTTATGAGTTATAACTTTATTTGAGTAAATGAATGTAGATTGTATTATTGATTTAACTCAAGTGTAGTTTCTATAGTCCAAAAAAAAAATTCATATGAAAAAAACGAAATTTTTTTTTAGTAATTTCCATACTTTGTGGACAAGTACAGTGCAACAAGTGCACTTTAATCAATTAATATTTCTTAAGTAATTTCATATATTCCATTTTAAGAAGGAACATTTTATGATAATATATGATTAAAAAAATGCAAAAAAAAAATTAATATCAGGTATTTGAAGGAAATTAACTCGGAACACGAGACGATTTAAAACCCAATAAGGATTTTGATGCACTCATTCAATTCGTTTTATGCATATAAACGTACATATATTTCCATATATACATACATATGTATAGTTTAGAAGAACTTTTTGGAGTAACATTTGATACTTTATTTAATCACATGTTCCGCATTTTAAACGAAAATAATTTAACGCAGGCGTCAGAAATAGTTTTCCAAATCGTTCGAAATGTATTAGAATTTTATTATGGCTTTGACATCGATCGGATCATATACCTGAATACGTTTTATGTTTGTTTATGGTGTAAATAATTTTTGTAAATAAAATTAATTACAATATTTGTGCTCAATAGGATATCACATAAAGCCAGCATATACATACATACATACTTATGTGTACACGTGTGTGTTTGTAAATACTTTAATTTATTTTATTACTTTTTTTATCTACATAGTACTGACCATCATGGCATCTTCATTTCTTAGGTTTATGTTGGGTCTTTTTATAGTGATTTTTTTTGGCAATATGCAGTTGTTGTTCTCATTAGTCAGCATACCGTATAACCGTATAAAGTTAATAATGATACATTAAATCTTATGAATTAATTAATACATATTAATATTAATTTTAAAATAATAAAAGGCACTTTTGTCTTAGTTCTGGTAGGAGTAAATTAATCGAAAATTGAACTTTTAAAACTATTTAACAAACGTTTAATTAACTTTTGTATTCATACGTTTTGAATAAATTAAGAGTTGAAAACACATTAATTACATTAATTACATGTACAGATAATATTATTGTAGTTAAATATAATAATTATTCGTCTTTTTCAGTTAAATATTACTTTTGGTACAGTGTTGGTAATCAAAATAGCCGTTTCAGCTATTTAAAAAGAAATTAATAAGACTATAGAATGCTTTGATAAAAAAGTAATTTTGCAGGATAATAGTTTGATTCTATTTGCAAACAGGCTTAAATCTTTTCCATTCTTTGTTTTTCGGCGCGTTCCTCGGCTTCAAAGTCCTTGTTCTTGGGTTGGGGATCGTTGTAGGGTTGTATTTCTCCAGACGCCCAAATGCAGTAGATAATGGCAGTGACAACTAAAACAGCAAATGCTACCCAAAATACCAGGCGCCATTCAAGTAAAGTGGCCTGATATTACACGTCGTCAGAAATATACATAATTAAATAATCATTTAAGGATAATTTGGCTTTTTCATTTTGGTT
Organism: Dexiosoma caninum; assembly: GCA_963924685.1. Classification (NCBI taxonomy): domain Eukaryota; kingdom Metazoa; phylum Arthropoda; class Insecta; order Diptera; family Tachinidae; genus Dexiosoma; species Dexiosoma caninum. The sequence goes on along the minus strand of OZ004727.1, from coordinate 95,446,324 downwards.
GACTTACATTTGGTGTCATTACGCCCACTAAGTATGGCGATATTACTCCTGTTATAGCACCAATACCATTCGTTATGGCCATTAACGTACCAGCATAATTTGGACTCATATCGAGAGGACTTAATTTCATACCAGCATAAAACGCACCCATAAGTCCCATGCAAATAGTGAACAAAATAACAACGGCAACACGATCGCATCCGGCATAAGAAGCTGCCACCATAAATATAGCAGGTCCGAAGGCAGCTGTTATAGCAAATGTAGAATGGTTAAATTTTATACGTTCAAACAAATAGTCGATCTCTCATACAAATTTCATTTATGAAATATCCTCTAAATTAAAGGAGAAAACACTTTTTTCTATTACGTTTTTTAATTGAAGTGCTTTGAGGAAATTTACTGCGAGCAAATATTGCTGCGTTACCCTCTACCAAGCAGCAAAGACCGCGCACTAGCTTGATTAACCTCTTAATCAAATTTTAAGTGGCATTCATAAAATTTACTCAAGAGATTGTGTATAAGTACATATGTATGTATGCAGTACGTAATTTCAAATGATTTAATAGTTAAATTTAAGAAGAAGAAAAAGAACTTACCTATTCCCGTCATCAATTTGCGGGTGCTGGTTATATTCAGAACGCCTCTTGTTATCATCCAATCGCCGATGAATCCCGATGAGAGTGAAAAGATCCACATCATGACATAAGGTAGTGATGAGTACAAACCGTTCGCCTTTATCGAGAATTGCATGACATCAGCCATATATTTCGGCAAATCGGTGACCATGATGTAAAAGCCCCAATCGTGGCCGATTTGAGCACAAACTAAAGCAATCATTGGCATACTAGTCAAAATCGCTTTCCAAGGCGTAGGAGGCATTTTGTTTTTGCGTTCTACCGTACCCATTTCACGTTCTAAATATTCACGCTCAGTGGGCTTGATAAATGGATGCGAAGCTGGATCATTGAAGCACAAGAAACACTTAAAAAGAAATTTGTTTACATGGTATTATTTACATATGTATGTACATACATATATTGCAAAAATTAATGTACATACGAAAAATATAAACCAGAGAACTCCCAATCCTCCAAATAAGTAAAATACTACTGGCCAATCGAATGCGTCGAGTAAAACGCCTGATAATAAATTGCCCAATATTGTGCCAACTTGACCACCTCCTAATACAAGAGCACCCAATTTACCACGCTCCTTACTAGGTACCCATTGGGATAGCAATACACTCAATGCTGGAAAAGTAGTGCCTTCGCCCAAACCCATCAATATACGTACAATAATTAAGCCCGTTGAACCACCATCATTGATGGCAAATGGCGTGATAATTGTGAAAAATGCTGTTGACAAAATACCCAAACCGAGAGTCCATTTACCACCAAATCTATCTGCCAATAAGCCGCCAGGAATGTGGGTAACGATATAACCAATGTAAAACGATGACAAAATTAAACCTTGTAACTCCTCTGACCATTCGTATTCACCACCACTCTGGAAAGAACGGATTAATATTTTCCGTCAATAAATATTTTTATTCCAACGGCGGTTGATATTTGTATACGTAATATGTAATTTTCTTTTTTTTTTGAATACTACACAAATAGATACCTTAATATAGAAAGGCCCTAACTAATAATTTACTTCCCAGAAGAAAAGAAAAGAAAAGGTAGCGATTATTTTCTAAAATCAGAATCTTCTTAAATTCTGTATGCAAATCTCTATTGGAATACAACTACTTTTTCTTACCAATTTTATTTTAAAGTGTTATCTATATGAAAATATAAAAGAAACCCGATTCGGCCGTTTCCGACTAGTTTTTTTTCCGCTTAAATTAGTGCTTACCGATGGCGCGGTATCCAAATTATCCGCTTTACAATATGCAACTCCTCCACCGCCTTCAGTATAATTTCTCTTTACTACTAATTCAGTTATGGCAATAGACAAACTAATGCGCATTGTGTAAGCATTTAAAATGGCCAAGAAACCCATTATGGCCAATATCACACGTTGAGGGATGATAAAATCTGTGAACAGTGAGAAAAGGAAATCAACTATCGAAATTTAATATTTAAATTTTTACTGCTTGTGACGCTGAAGATTATAAAATAATGGTTCAAAGTTATGAAACTGCATTTCTCAGATTTCACGAATTAATATGTACAGATATAGAAAACAATTACAACAATTACGCTCGAAACTAGATCAAAACAAAAACTTCTTTCACAAATTTTCGTCACGAAAATCTCTTACAGATTTTGTCAAAATTTTGGAAAATCTAAACATTTTTTTAAGTCTATTAAAATAAGTGAATACCTGAAATCGATTTAACGAAGGCTTTTGGAGTTATTAAAGATAACGATTTTTCGAAGTTTTTCGTCAACGAAATCCTTTTAACGAATTCTCCGATTTTAGTCAAATTGGCAGCAATCAAAGTTTTTTTTTTATATTAAGAGATGATTAGTTAAAAAAAAAATTCGGCAATTAATTTCTGCACGTTGACTACAAAACCAAAAAGTAATGGGTTCGAGCGCAGTTTCGGACTAAGTCATAAAAACATTTTGCATTTTTCTGTGCTGTGCATCGGTGTGTCCTTGTGTGATTTGTTGTCAGAAGGTTTCAGTGGCGAAGGCATAGTCACTGAACAGTGCCGACATAAGAGCACCTTCCTTCGTCGCTATTCTGTAGCACCAGCGAAGTAAAATAATTACTGAAACTGTTAACACCACTTGGTGTCGTATCCAGAATTATCTATAGGTATGGTTGTCCATCCCAGACCGATACTTTTCAATTAATTCAAGTGCTTTATTTCGCCTTCTAAATTTTGTTCAACAATTTATAAATCAAATTTATGCTGAATTATAATTCAAATGTTAATAACTTGCTGCAACGAGGTTATAAAAATTCATTGTTTTTTATTTATTTTTTTTTTTACATTTGTGCGGCAAAAGAAAATATGTACGTATAATATACTCACTCATTCATATATAAATACATACATATGTAAAAAGACTAAACACCTTTTTCAAGGTAAAATTTAAAAACTATTTAACTGGAAGCACAATAAACGTATTTCGTGGGCACTTCGAACGATTAACTGTTAGTAGTCAGTTAACCGATTATCGATTAACGCTTAAATGCAATTTCGCAGAATTTCATATGTAATTACGGGTCGGAGTAAAATTTTCTTAACATAGTGCAGCGTCACAAATTCAACATATTATTTATATTTTCGAAAGGTATTTTTTCATTACTGGGTTATTTTAGGGAGATGGAAAGGAAGAGAAATCGGTAAAAGGATATTTTCCAAGTCTCGTTGCGAGTCTCACATGGGTTGTCAAATTAATGGAGAGTGCAGATATTCGTTCCAAATATTCTCTTCCAATGTTCTTCTTTAGCTCTGCGGTTCTATAAACATATAAAACAAGGATATTTGGTAAAGCCTCTTTGTTGACCTAAGAGGAAATTTACCATCTTAAGATCAACACAAATTACCCAGTTATGTTCATCATACTTTATCTTCTTCATGACCAATGCAATTACAGAGCATTCTGCTTTTACTTTGGTTGAATGTGCAAAAGGACACAGTTCAAGCTGCTTTCTGATGAGTCGATAAATAAACGCCACTCATTTGAATTGTATCTCTGTAAGCCCATGGCAGTCATCAAACCAGAAATACTCGTATCTGTGCAGTACACAAAGCCATACTCTTCAACAAAATAATGAAGTAAGCCTTGTACTCCGATACGATAATACGAAACTTTAGTTTCTCTAGTTATAAGATCGGTTTTTTTTATCCGGGACGCAAGTAATTCAGAAGGTCTGTTCGACAATCCAAGGTCTGTAATTACATCGTTAAGCTAGTACTTGATTCCATGGTCTCGGTGAGAAATGTTTCTGTCTGATGAACTCATCATTTTCAGATGTAAATTGTAGTGATGGATCTGCATTATCTGATCGGTAACACAAACTTGAGGTTGAGTGTCCTGGTGAAGATGAAAGCACTCGATTACAGCTTGGACCCCGATCTTGTGCATATTTTTCCGAAACCGCTTTTTGTATTGAACCAAAAATAACAATCGGATTTGTGGCTCGCTGTTTCTCTCCTTAGCATAGGTTTCGAAATTTCCAAGTGTTGTCTGTAAAATGAACAAAAATTGAAACACGGAATATAAAGAATTCAAAATTTATTTAAAAAATACTGTATGTATAACATATTCCAAATGAATTAATCTATACATACTTACTTTACGTTAGAAGACATCATCCATAAATTCAACCGATATGAAATGCATATCGTAGTCGCTGTCCAATGCTGGTTCAAATTATACGGATGTATATTGAAGCAATAATCTTCATATACCTTTTGCAATGATGTTGAGAAGCAGTTCCATTTTTTCTCAGTGATATATCGGCCGCACAAATAACAAAATAAATCCGGATTATTTTTACTTCCTTGCTCATTTTTATTAATAATGAAAATTGTTTTAAAATGTCATAAAGGTTTTTTCCAAACAATTTTCTACATGTACCTGTGTTTCGAAAGGGTGTCTGGTAGCAGGTTTATATTTTCAAACTTAAATAAAAAACGTAATAATTGACACAAAGTTTTATTAAGAGCATTGAACGATAGAATGGAAATGCGGATTTTATTTTTTAAAGAGTATGTCATCTAGTTCCTTCAGATCCTTTTTTAAAATTTCATGAATAATCGCTCTTGGAAGTCCCAGTGAGGCTGCTCTTTTCTTTATTGAAAGTCGCGGATTTTCAAGTAAACTACTTTAAACCAGTTCAATGTGTTCGGGAGTCCTTGAAGATCGACTGTGCCCTGGCAGTGGGGCATTCATAGCCGAAGCAGTTGCGCGGAATCTCGAATTAAATTTAAACTCGGTCCATCACTTATTCGCCGAATACCGAACTTTGAACAAAATTCTCGACGAGCAATTACGTAAGAATCATTCCTCTTAAAAAGTGTCTCCACAACGAACGCGCGATGCTCACTAGACCACTGCGACAGCGTGACTGACAAATCCGCTCAATCGATAATTCCAAAGGCGCCACCCTCCCTCCGCACCGTTTATTACTTGTTGAAATAATCGTATTGAAAATATAAATTTCTCACCAGACACCCTGTATGTTCTGCATTTCCATTATGCAATTTCCACCAGTGTTTGTAAATATGCGATTTAGTAACGTAAAGCATTGATCCATCTCTACTTCAATTCACACGAGATGTAGCTTCACTACAAATTCATAAAATTTAATACTTTGTGCAGTTTTGGTTTTCTTTTTCAATTCAAAAATCCCATTTTTGCTGTTGACCCGTGTTTTCTACTGTTTAATACATTTTAAACTCATCCATTTTAAATGTTTTTCCGAGGAATAGAATCGGTATTGTTACCTACCGTGTTACGACTGTTACTATGTAATGCATTTTCGATGTGAAAATGTACATATATGTCCATAGCATGGGGAAAATGTTTTCAAAATTCAATCATTCGGAAGAAGAACTACTAAATTTTTTTTTCTTTTTTTTTATTTATTTATTTATTATTTCGATAATACCAAAGCCAAGAGGCTTTGTATTATTCAGTATTATTCAGGAATTACATTTTTAACTATGTTATATATTTAACAATTTAAAAAAATATTTATTTTGAGGGCAAATTTTTTCTCTGTATATGCCCACGTTTGTCTCCATCGGCCGGGTATTTTCGCCTTAAGTGAAACCCAGGTGTCTGAGGATGCTGATCCACAGGATTTTCACATACCTGGGTAGCACCTTCTATCCCTGTTTATGCTTCATAGGGGCCTTGCATTATACATACGCAATGCAGTTGTGTACCAGTGCCAGCAATCCTTAAGCACGAAAGATCCCGAATTTAGCTGTCTATGGGTTAAATTTAAAATCAGGGCACATCTTTTGCACTTCGGGTTTCTTTACAGAAGCCCAAATATGGAAAGGGATAAAACTATATACAGATTCGATACCTTTCCGACTCCATATCGAAGATACTAGAAAATTATCCGACCAGTGAAATCGTTATTGCTGGTGATTTCAACGTTCATAATTTATCATGGCTTCGCCATTCGAGCCACACAACTTCAGAGAGCCAATATGTTGAGTTATTCCCGGCGCACAATCACCTAACGCAACTAGTGAATGAGCCAGCACATATTCCGTGTGTTGACAGGCACCAATCAAACATCCTCGACTTCTTTCTCATAAGTATGAAGTGAATATTAATGCCCAACGGGGCAGTAAAAGCTTTTGGTCTTTCGTAAAAGGAGCGAAGGAAAATGCTAGTTCTTCTATTCCGCCTCTTTTGAAGGATTAAGATTGAATAAGTCTTTCCCAAGTTACGACCAGATGTAGGGAGCAGCCTCTTCAAAAAAAACACCCAAATTTTAGAAACAAATTTTTTTTTACAAAAACCTTACCATCGAATTAGAAAAAAAAATTATGATTTTTGTAGTTATGTGACCACAGCGGATTAAAAAGAAATAGTGGTTTTAAAAGCCCCCAAAATTATTTTGATTTTGTTGCGCTGTGTACTTATATATATATACATAGGAAATAATTTGTGTGTTTCATTTATTAAAGTTAATTTTACTCGTAATTTGACAAACATAGCAAATTTTTGAAATAGGTTAATCGATTAAATAAAAAACCCGACTGACTACCCTACACTAGTTATTTGTTATTATTTTCTGGAAAAACTTCTAGTATAACAAATTGAGTTTCAAGATTGTGGCTTAATAATTAAAAGTTGAACAACTTAAATTATGATGACTTTATTATACAAGATATATTATCAGAGAAACAATTTTTATTAACATTGTACGAGTATGAGGGCAAATAAAAACGAAATCCTTATCATTAAATGTTTTTGCTCAGTTATATTTTTCTTAATAAATAATATATGCACATATATGTACATATACACACATTCTTTATGAGAATTTATGCTAATTTTCTTATCATAAAAGACACTGTTGGCGGGAGAAAATGGCTCAATACCCTTAACCGACAAACGCCATGGTCGGTGACAAAATTTCTACTAACAACCTTCCAAATGCTAACTGGGAAACGAATAATCTTTTCTCAAGCAAATTGTTTAATAACAAAAAGTAATAAATGCAGCAATGCACTCGTGTAATAAAATTCACGTGCTATTATAAAATTCAATAACGAACAACTGGAATTAAAAATTAAGAATTTATGAGAAAACTCGAAAATATCTTTCACGATAGGTGTTCGTTTGAACAACATTCGAAGGATATTGCATTTCCATCTAATAAAAATAAAAACATTAATAAGGGTGTACGTATTACACGAGTACAATAAAATATCAAATTATCTCTGAATTGCAAGTTCTTACCGTGGGCTAGGAATCTGAATATTGTAGCGAATTTTATTTGTGCGACCTTAGCGGTCAGTCATAAAAAAGGAAAGCAGCTATTTCAATAGCAAAAATGTTATTAATGTTTATCCCACTTGACCTCTAGAACACACAGCCACACACACACACTAAAATATTTAGTTTTATAAATCGACTTGAAACCATTATTTTCACAGATACAACTGATCATTCCAATATAGTACAGCAATAAACTCAGCAAATAATAATAATAATAAAAATACAGAAATAGAAAATGAATAAATTATATTTTTTTTATCATGTTCGCTCAACTGACTAAAAACGTAATAGAAACTCTAAGATAAATGCTGTGGCAAATAGCAATAACCGCCTAAATCGACATTTTTTTAATCTTGGACCAGCACTCAGGAGATGACCCCTACACATGCGATGCATTGTTCTGGAACAAGAGGAAAGGAATAGTAGGAGAAATGATAGGAGGTGAAACTTCACTTTCTTCCAACACAGCTTTTTGCACGTTATTTTGTTTTTATAGCAGTGCTGTAGCGTCTCTGATGTCAAGGGGACGTATTAATTTTTTGAAGCTTCGTTTTTAGTAGCCATTTCTAGTAATTATTTTACTTCGCCATTGCTACACAATGCCGACGAAGGAAGGCGTTCTGATGTGCCTGTGGATTGCTATCAGCTGAAGCCGGTACTGTTCAGTGACCAGTGACTATGCCTTCGTCACTGAAACCTTCCGACAACAACTGACACACTAAAGCACATCAGAAAAAATGCGAGATGTTTTTATGATTTAATCTGAAACTGGTGTCGAACCCAGGAAACTTTAGGTTTTCTAGTCAATGGGCAGACTACTTCAGCCTTCGGCACCCGCACATGAAAAGCTTATTAGTAAGTTGATTATATCGGTTATTGTGTGTTCTGTCATAGTTGTAGGATTGCGCATTTGAAGTGAGTGGCCCCAAGAATTTTTTACCCTTTTTATGCATTATATTACTTTGGCGACTAATAAATAATCCTTGTTCAGATGACTTTCTATTTACTGACTATGGTACAAATGTCATTCGGGTATTTATTCATTTCCATATTAATAAGTGGATTGAAAAGTCAGATCAATATTAATTCGATTATAAAAATGACACCGACATACATACATAAGTAATGGGAGGAAAGTCTAGTTGTTTTTACATCACAATACAGCTCCAATCCTGACAATTCGTCTAACACATCTAAGGTATGACATCTATCAATGACATCTTTGAATAATATTGTGTTGAACATATTATTTAAGTGCATATACATACATACATACATATGTATGTATTTTAATTATTTATGTTAAACACGTTTAATCTATAATGACGTTTAAAGTTCAGCTAAAAGTTCAATTGAAGGAAATAATAAATATAATAACGAATAACAATCGAATTAATTCTGGTCACACAATTCGGAAGTTGACTAAATATATTTGATTCATTATTTTTTAATAGTTCAACAAACTATAATTTTGGGTCGATGTGCATTGCACTCCTTCAATTATTTATATTTAAAATTGTTAAAAAAAAAACATAAAGCGATTTTCAATGACTTAGTCATTCATTCAAATTTGATATCTGCGTAGATAAGCAATTCGACTTTAGTGTATCATTAAAAAAACGTTATAAAAAATCATAATTAAGAGAGCATTAGATGTGTTATTATTCATACCGCGACTAACAATTGAGCATATGAGGAAAGAACAGCAAAAAGCTACTCTTGAAATCCATGAAAGCCCATGATATCCACTTTAACGGCCGTATTCATAATATTTCTTTTTTTTTTCGATTTATAGAAGATATGAGGAGGTCCATAACAAAACGCAATAATTCCACTTGAACAATATTTTGAGTAAAGCAATAACAAGTAATTAAGGTTATTAGGATACAGTTATTTAGTTAAATATCTGTTGAATTATAACAATTTTCTAAGAACAGTAAAAATTATAAATTAATTAATTTTATGTTAGTTAATTTTTAAGTTATATTAATATAACAAATTTGGAAATGTTGCGTTTTGGTCCGTCACATAGTATTTATTTCGTTTTGCTATGAACCCTACGGAGATGTTGCGTTTTGATATGAACTAGATTTGGAATTATTGCTTTTTGTTCTGAATAGATTTTTATTCACATCTTTTTGATTTTAATTGCATAATTATTGTACGAAAATTGCAAACTCTATAATTATATGTATATATTTATTACATTGAAATCCTTACTTTACATTCTTTTCATATTCTGTATGCCGTTTATGTCATCATTTTTAAATCCCTAAGTTGCCAATCCCTTCCTAAAACCTTAACGTGGCCATGAGAAGAATAAATTTTGTGATAATCTTCTTTAACAAAAATTGTAGTATTTTTGGGAATATCTTTTTCAATACGTCCAAAAACTCTGTCAGCTGGCAAAAAACTATGACCTCGGACAGGAAAATATAATTCTACTTGTTTAAGCTGTTTTGGCGCACTATTTAACATCCAATGCATTAAAGCGTGAACGATATGCATATTTTTATTTTGTCCACCACAACGATCGCAAAATAATCGTAAGGTATCCACATCCAGCAGATTAAATGCATCCAAATGTGCCAACAAAGCAGAACCAACACACACAGCCCCTCTTCCTGCTTGATCTTCTGTCCAGCTATAAAACACTGGATCCTTAGATTGCATATCGACAACACATAAACAGTAGTAGGCTATTTGTCTTGAATAAAAAGCTTCTTGAATAGGGGTGCGTGGCAATGGTTGAACTTGCTGCATATCGAAACACATGCTCACAGATCTGGGAAGCTCACATCTTGCTATTTCATAAAACGTGTTAGCTCTAAACATATGAATACTTTCTTGAGTAATTAGGTGCTGTTTTAAGTCCAAATTTTTTTCTATCTTTATTTTATGTTTATTTAAAACGCATTGAGCACACATATCTGGCGCAGGGGAAGAGAATTTTATGTTGAGAGTGTTGAAAATATTCCAAAAATATGTTTTTTTAACTTTCAGAGGATTATCTACTGAATCATTATAAATCCGTCATAATTTCTTTATATTGAGTTCAGGTGAAACAGCATCTTTGAGATTTATTTCTATTGTAATGGCTCTCCTTCGCTGGTAATTTTTTTAGGAATTTTAATATACTTTCTTTTTTTTTTTGTTTAAACTTAGCGGTAAGCCGATCTCCACCTCTATTCTCTTTAGGAATATTGCCGTGAAATATAGTTTTTGCAATAGTATTCACTCTACGACCTGTAACGGACAATGCTTTCAAAAAGAAGGCTTGACACACTCTTTTTGATTTCTATTTGTGTTTCAGAAAATAGTTGCATGAGAAATTCTTCTTTTTGTTTCTGGTGTATACTTGTGGCGCTTGGATATATATGGAACTATTAGCCGTGCCAAGAATTGATCCTGGTCAATTTTTAATTTATTTTTATACAACAATTCACGATTGAGAATAATCAATTGAGTGTTGAATTGCTCACATCTGTAACCGCTTTGTTCTTTGTGTCTGCACGGTTTGTGAAAGGACAGAGCCAGGGAATCCTTATCAGCATATTTATGAAAAATATAAATGCTTTTAGATAAGACAAAATCCCAAGACATCAAAACTACTTTTTATGACGATTGGCGCGTCTATTATTCGTTCTCTGTATAGAATCATAGTTATTTTTTATAAACTGTACTCGATTCACAACTTACTAATTCAAAATATGTAGAAGTTATTTAAAGTGCAATAACATTCCTATCGTTTTACAGTTATTGTAGAGTTACCATAACAATAAAACCTGTTTTCCCTCAACTTTTTACTAATATGTATCTCCAAGTTGATGATTGCATAAATATGGAAATGTTTCATTTTGGTCTGAACCATTACGTTTTGTGTTAAATTACAGCACAATTATTGACGTGAGGTATGTTGTATAACAATGGATACATAGATTTTAATATATAGAATTAGATTCAATCAGAAACACGAAAAACTTAAAAAGTGGAATTATTGCGTTTTGTTATGGACCTCCTCATATATTCATTGAATTTTGTATGAAAATTTGTCTAATAATCTTTTTATAAATACGGCAGTAAGAATGGATTGGAAAGCAACTGTTAAATGTAGCGGAAGCAGTATAATGGCGTGCGGTTGCTTCTTTGGTCAAGGAATTGGACCTATTCTTCAGATTGATGGACTTATGGTTCCATGTATGTACCTTGATGTGTTACTGAATGTATGTATGTACGTATATCTCATCACTATTCACTTATTTGTGTTAGTTTATCTTCCCACAAGGGCAGCTTTTTTGTATAAATTTGCAATTTTTTCGGACGAATTTTGTTGATAACTTTTTTCTTCTTATTAAAGTTACTCCATGTATTTAAGCACTAGTAACAATTATTATAAATCAAATGATTTGACATAGCAAATAAAATTCAAAAATTTATCATAATTGTATGAAATTAAATTCATTAAAAGTTAATTAAGAATCCGTATTATAAGCAATTGATAAAAATCTATCTGCTTTTTATAATATGTATATGAAGAAATTACGTACGGTCATTTATTAGCAAATTGTATTTTGTTCTTGATAAATAGTTAAACGCTGTGATTGGCACGGATCACAATGACTGGTGGCTTTGCCACTTGTTGGTTGAAGGGGGTCAGAAAAGTACCCGATTTGGTGGTGGTCTGATTCTATCTTTCCCCACTCGCAAATAAAAGAAATAATAGTGAAATAATTAAAATGCCTTAAAGAGCATCATTATCAATTCAATAGCAACTATTTTTTTATTTACAAAAATATTAAATATTTTCCCGAACGAGATAAAACCGAATTCACAATTTAAACTGAAATATATTTTCGTTTAAAATAAATGAATAAATAATCACATTATTTTTCGTGCAAACAAATCTTAATTAACGTAAAATAATAATACCTGTTAAATACTTGACGTGTTTAATTGACGTAACAGATGCACAGATCTTAATTGCGACACTTAACTTTGAAAAGTGATTTTAAAACCAGACTTTTTTTTTATTTTCTGATTCTCAGCAATTGGTTTATCGAAATTACAGACAACAATATAATACTTACATTTCGAAAGGCTTATGCCCCAACCTGGTTGATGATACTGCGTCATAATTTAAGCCGGAATTAATTCGTTTGCTCGCCAAATTGTTTAAATATAAATAACTGATATTTTTTTATGAAAATAAATAATTTTCTATACAAAATTTCCTGTTTGATTTTATTTGTCACGCTTCCGCTTTTGGCTGTAAATTGTTGTTTGCTTTTTCACGTATTTAGCACTTAAAATAATGACTTTTTTGGCAATATATTTTTTTTTTCAATTTTATTTTAATTATAGATAAGTTTACTGTCAGAATTATCTGCTCCAATTAAATACAACACAACAAATACTAGTCCTTGAATACTCTTTTTGAGTAGTTTTCCAAGATCAGTGATTTTTTGCGTTCGTTGCACTGATCTGAAGTATTTTCTTTTAATTTTCGCTTCAATTTTCAGTTCGTTTTCCCGCTTTTTTTTTTTTTTTTATTTATTTTATTTGTTTGAAAAAACACGTTCGCGCCTTACGAACGTTTAATTTCAAATGAGCAAAATTTTCAAATGTCTTTAGTTTATATACGAAGATAAGTCGTTATTGTTAACTTTTTTACGACATTTTGTGTATTTAAGTGTGGAGAACGAGCCGACGTTTTGCTTCACTGACATCTGTAGAATTGCTGGTTAATACATCTGACCCTTGATGATAATAATTAATTGTTCTTCCCAATGCTGCAGGTGTCTGGTACCAATTCATTGCTATACTGTTTCCTATTCTTAATATTAGTGTATCTAAATATGGAAGTCTTGAATGCAATTCCCCTTCCATCGTAAATTTTATTAAAGAATCAAAACTGATAAGCTTTGTTAATATATTATCAATTCAATTTTCTCGAATAGCTACAACGAAGAACAAAGTGGAAACTATACTATAAGGATTTGCATATCATCAATTTGAATACGAATATTCAGATTGTTTTTCTCAGGATATGAGCGCTACACATGCGATGCATGAGGGTAGAGGGACATCCGATTTGAATTTTCCAACGTCGAAATAAACAGAAAAGACCTCAGTGCGCAGGTAGTCTATTCCATAAATGTACGTGCTGTTCGGCAAAAAAATCAATTTTCCTTGTAATGTATAGTGCAATTCGCTGCCAAATCGACAACAAATAGAGGCGCTGTAAATGATGAACGCGTTGTGCGCATGCTTGACCGGGTTTCGGGAACAAGTTCCTTGATTTCATTAGAACACATCCCATTATAGTAACGATAGAACAACGAAATGCGCCATGCTGAAAAGAGTTAATAGAGTTGGCTTCACTACAGTCTCCAAAGAGTTGCTTCTCCCTCTCCTGTACACGATCGAGTAACTTCTAAAACGTTTTCGAAGCCATACCGGTCCATGCATGAGCGTTGTATTTCATTTATGGTCCGATGTTTGTGTTGTTAAAAGAAAATTAACTTGAACGTTCCAACACTTACTTATGTATACACGTATGTAATAGTGTGGGCAAAAAGACAATATAAGATTTTAAGAATAGAAGGCTTGGTTGGAAAGAAATCTTTTTTTCGTAAAAAAAAATCTGTAAACCGAGTCATACATGTTTTAACGATTTTCCCATAACAATGTATTGGTTAGTGATCTTTTAGTGCCAGTACAAATTTAAAGGGATGTGCGTGAAAAAAAAAATCACGTGCGCTTAGGAATAAATAAATTTTTCATCAACGACGTAAACGGACAGCAAATATTAAATTCCTGAGGAAGTGAACGAGTCAGTGATATGCTCTGTACTATTAATATGTTGACGATTATTTCACGTTCTTTTTGTGTAACGAATTGGGATAATTGTTTCACGCATGTTTTGCAGACAAAACAATTCTTTTGCATTTAAAAAGAATTTTTAGTAACAGCGTATACAAGTTAGGAACGACTCCAGGTATGGCGAGATAATAATTTTAAAAAAACAAAGAATGGAAATATATAAAATAAAATAAACACAATAAACAGTGCAGGTCAAACGAATTTGGTCTTTTTTTTGTAAAATCCAAAGCATTATATCAGCACAAAAAATAAGTAAGCATATTCTATTAATAATATGGCTCGGGTTAGAGATACTTATATTTATAAAAAAAGGAATCTTTTATCAACAAAAGTACATATTTCATCGCTTTCTATATGCAAAATGAAAAGTATAAAGAGAACTGAAAATACTTTCAATACTACTGAAAATATTGAAAAAATACTGAAAATAGTTCATAAGTAAACTCGATTAAGTTCTCACATAACTAACCTGTGGGAAATGTCAATAGTGAAACAGTACTGTAGATGCAGATTTATCTATGTTTTAAATTTTATTAAAATCGGTTACTTGGTTTCGTTTCATTTTTATATATGTAGATAACTGCATAGTTTCGGTGAGGCATCTTTCTCCTCTACCTGCCCTTCCCGAATATCGCGGTCATTAATCGAAATAAAATATAGCATATATTTTAAGTCGGACAAAGTTACATATCTGTGCGAAATTCCATTAAAATCAATCGAATAGTTTTGCAAATTAGCCCGGAGAGACGAGATTTGTATATACATATATATATATAGAATATACATATACATATATTTACTTAAAAATAAACTTACACTCTACTGAGGTACCTTCGCCCTATAGTGCGTCCACGTACCATAAATTCAAAACAAAAAACACGGCAATACTCTTCACTGGGCACTAAATATGTGCTTTGGTATGGCGATCTATTTATGCTATTACCCCCTGTATATGATGAGAAGTGCGTAGTTGTCCCAAATTATTTGAAAGTACCTAAAACGCCCTTACTCGTTAACGGTTAGAGGGATTTTAATAATTGTTTCACTATTATATAGAATGTGAAGTTGGCCCTGGGTGTCAGTGAGCACAACAATATGATTTATTAATTGTTGAGACAAAAGTGTTGGAGGCACAAAATTACTTTTCAACTTAGTATGACTGAAAGCAGCTCGGCCAAAGGGTAACCATCTTGTGCTCGATATTCAGGTCTATCCAGTGGTGAAAAAAATTACTTTTTTTTTTTATTCTGGGACCAGCACTCAGGAGATGACTCCTGCACATCCTACACGTGCGAAGCATGGGAACTATAGGAAATGGATAGTAGGAGAAACGACAGGAGGTGAAGCTTAAATTATTTTTTTGCAGCTCTGCTTTCGCACTTTCTTTTGTTTTTATACTCGTAGCAGTGGTGAAGCTTGGGTTTAGTAGCCATTTTTATTATTATTTTACTTCGCCGGTGCTACACAATACCGACGAAGGTGGGCGTTCTGATGTGATTGTGGATTGCTATCAGGGCTTGATGAGTTACAGAGTTTCGAAAATAAATCACAATATTTTTTATTTTGAAAGAGCAGCCCAAGAGAACTTGGTAGAAGAAGCTGCTTTTAGACACTTTCTATTTTAAAGTGAGAATGTCAAATTTTCAACTGGAAAATGGTGTGTATAAAAAATTTGTTGCTGTAAAAGTCAGGCTGGTTGTACATTAAGATTAATAATAAAATGTATGAATATATCGTAAACAAAATAAAATAAACATTATAAAAATTTTCAATTAGCGCGTATTCTATTTTGAACTGACAATCATCTGACATGAACTGTTTTCTGGGCACTTTGCCTTTCCAAATTTAAATTTCCAATTTAAAAAAAACGTTAGCGGAATTTTTCCATGTGAAAAAGTGTGTTTGGAAACTGGTTTACAAACGACGAAGGTATTTGATATTCACTTTGTTATAGCGGGCACAGCTCGAAAGGAACTCTCAATTTTTCTCTCAAAGTCAATTCGAAAAATATTCGAAAGACTGCACAAAATTTCTATAATTTTAATTTTCACTAAAATTTACTTCATCATTCTCGCTATTTAATTATTTTTTTCATCTTGGACCAGCACTCAAGAGATGACACCTACACATGCGGTGCATTGTGCTGGAACTAGAGGAAAGGGATAGTAGGAGAAATGATAGGAGGTGAAGCTTTTTGTTTTATTTGTTTTTATAGCAGTGTTGTAGCGTCTCTGATGTGAAGGAGCGTATTAATTTTTTTTTAAACCTTCGTTTTGAGTAGTAATTTTTAATATTTTACTTCGCCGGTGCTACACAATACCGCCGAAGGAGGGCGTTCTGCTGTAAGTCCGATGGTATTCACGAGTAGGGAAAACGCACGCACTCATCTCACTTTTCAATTATCTCCCTCCTGCTCTGCTTTATAAATATGTATATTTTATTTTAAAATAGAAAAACATAAGCTAATGTCGCCCAACGTATGGAATCTGTTTAAGTTGTTATTCTTGTGGAGTATTTTCATTGACACACATACTAAAGTTGAATATAATTCCCCTTTATGAATAATGGTAGTATGTTCATACATATTCAAATATACATATGGACATAAGTATGTATTTATTTATGAATGCATATACACGTATGAAAAGAAAATATGCTTGGAAATCATTCACGGCAATTTGGATTATTTGATGCAAGTCAATAAAATAGCCTTTTTCATTTAATAAAAAATTAATTGTTGAAATTACTTTATTTCCCAATAATTATTCGGTTAATATTAGCGCTAAAATATTCTGCAGATTTTGGAATCCACTTTAATTCGGGAACAAAAAATATTATACCCGAAAGGAAGTTAATAAAAATTGATCTTTTGATCGGAAGATTCGCATGGTTATTGTCACTTGAAGATATTGTTTCTATCGCTCAATAACATGATAATGAACAAAGTTTGGCACACGTTTGTACGACGTTGTGAACTTTTTTGATATAGAATCGTGGACGTTAAATTGTTGCGTGTAGCTACCGATGTTTGAGTCCTTGAATTTTATTTTTATATATTTTTTTTATTTTTCAATGAGGGTGGCGTTAGCTGCTTCTCCTGTACAATTTTTTCAATATAACTTTAGGCTTTTATGAATTCATTCATGTGTCAAGTTCTTACATGCAGAAATCGTATTATTAGATCATTTTTCTGCTTTTTCTGCTGGCTACACATAAATGTTTTCATAAATTCGTGGTCAGCCTCTCACCATCCCGAAATGCAGCCACTTTGTCGCAGACAACCTTTGCTTACCATATTCTCCAAATTAAAATCATATTTTTTATATTGTTAATTACGAGTAGCAGATGACATTTTGTTGTTGAATTGTGAACATTAATTATCTGTGACAATAAATAATTGTTAAATATTTTGCACAAAATATGTTCGCTTTCTTGATAATTGGGAATATTTCGACAAATTGTTACTGAATTTAACTGGATCGGTTTGCATACATTAAGCAAATTTTAACAAAAAAGATCTAGTTTGCTCTCAATCAGTCAGATCATTCTAGATTCCTCTAGACAAATTTGGACCAGTATAAAAACTTACTTATTCTGTAATTAATAAAAAAAAGGAAACTTCTATAAAGCAATATTCAACAAAATAGACCCCAGACATTTATTATATTCACATATTATTATTTGTTGAGTTAAAAATTCAAATAAAATAAAGAAAACCAAATCGATTGTTGAAAATACAAAACTTCGAGCGAATCCCCAAAATCGACTTACAGATTGAATCACATCACGCAAGTTAAGAAAACACTTAAAGGACGACGACGAAGATAATATAATTTTCGCAAGACAAAAATATTTCATTGGCTGAGGTAATCATTAAATTCAATTTTAATAATTTTCGGGAGTTTTAATTAAAGCAATGCATTTTGTTGTGATCCGAAGAAGGCTTGTTGTTCTCGTGAGTAACACATTAATTAAATGTCGCAGTAAGTAATAATATACAATTGAAGTAAAAAATAAATTACATTTGAGTACTTAACAAATTGGTGCTTAATCAAATGTGGTGCATAATAAAAAAAAAATTGTAAAATTTTTTAATTAACTGCTAAAGATTTTCTTTTCTATTGCTAACACATAGAAAACTTCTGTATTTATATAAATAAGCTAAATTAAATATATGAATATGACAGGAATATAACTTGGACACATCATTGTACTCAGTGTATTTCATCGATGATCATATTTAATTAATACATACATACACACATATCGAGCCTTTGGTGCAATACCGTCGTAATTCAAAAAATCGTGAACTGAGAAAAATGCATTTGAAGTTTTGAGCCATCTTTTTGATAGTATTTTTTTAAAAGTTTTTAAATAGAGAGGCATGTTTTGTAATGTTTTCTGTTTGTAAATTTCTTGTCATAAAGGAAATATTTCATTATTGAAAATAGATATTGTTGGTAATAGCTGGAGGCAATAAAGACATTTGTAGCTGTAGAATCTGAACAGTTGGAGATAGAACCATAATCTTTTTTCCTTTAGATATATATTTCCCAAAGATCATTTCTGTATACCCAGCTCAAAAAATTCAAATTTTGAGTTACTGCGGTATTGCACCAAAGGCTCGATATGTATATTGCCTATATTTGATTAAGAGGGAACGAAAAGTGGTACTCATTAACTACCATATCAATATGATACCGATATGTAATAGTTTCTATGTATAAACTAACTTCTCCGTCCCCCTTTATATACATATTATATTTTTTTAATCTGATACCATGCCTTAAATAAATATAGAAGTTCACGTTTCCCGATAATCGGGCGATGTTCATTACTAAATGAGACACGCCTTCGCAATTTTTTGCGAAATTTTAATTCATATCAATTGAATTTGAACAAAAAGTTCAATCGATATCGAATGCTCCTAATTGTTTTGATAACATTTATATTTATTTACAAAGCATTATTTTTCTCTGGCCGACAGTAGATCTCAACATGTACACATACAAATGCATATGTACAATAGAGCGATTTGGAGTTATCTTTATTATAACTGGCAAATAAATCACAGGGAACGTAATGTTGTTGCGATCATACATATATATACATATGTATGTATGTATGTATGTGTATGTACAAATGTTTTTTTCTTGGACCGGCACTCAGGGTATGACCCCTACATACACATGCGGTGCATTGCGCCGAAACTAGGAAATAAGGTTTTGGGAGAAAGGTTAAAGGGAGTAGTGTTTATTGACATTCGCTTTGAATCTTCCCACGTCAAAAGTGACAGGAAAGACCTCTGCGGGTAATCTATTCCACTTACGCGCTGTTCGGCCAAAAAACGAATTTCTCTGTAATGCGTAGTGCGAGTCGCTGTGAAATCGACCACAAATGGATACGCTCTTATTGATGATAGAGTTGTGCGCGCGATTGACCTGCTTTCGGGAACAAGTGCTCTGATTTCATTAGAACACATCCCCTTGTAGTAACGATAGACCAACGAAACGCACCCCACGTGGCGACGGTGATCAAGAGAGTCAATAGAGTTCGCTACCCCAGCGTCTGCAGTGAGTTTCTTCGCCCTCTCCTGTACACGGTCGAGTAACTTCAAAATAGAGTTAAGAGTTGTATTCCATATTCTTCTTCGTTTCGTTCCATGGACGTATTATCTGTGCATTTTCCATTTATGACGTTTTTTGCTGACATGGTTGGTTTCCAAATTGTGTTTTTTTTATTATCGAAATCATAGATTCATCGATAAATTCAAGAAAATTCGTGTCATTTATTAAAATTTCAATGCGTAATTCAATTGTAATATTAAAAATTATTTTTTATGTATTTTCTTATGTAAAATGTTTGTAGTTTCCATATTTCTATTTATTTATTTTTTAAATAATAGTTTGAAAATTGAAATGTTTTTACATGTGTTAAAATTGTATCCATACATATCTACATATGTATGTGTGTACATATTTCAACATTTGTAGGCACAACTAATAAATATTTTTACGTTAATTCACATTCAATGAATAAATTTCGTTAATTATATTGTGATAACCACATTTTGTCATTCTATGAAAGGAAGTCTTAATCTATTTGTCAAAAATCTAATGTAATTATTCTTAAATTTACAACATAAATATTTCATGTTAATTTATCTATGCTTGTTATATAGTTTAGCTGGTTTATATGTGCATTTCATTTGGTTATAATACCAAAATCGTCAGTAGGCCAATAACCAAATTATTGAGAAAAGCTAAGAAATTTCACATGTCTGTACAAGAACTCTCAAAAAATCCGTGAAAATTACGAAATATACAAACTTATATGAAGTGAATTTCACCTGAAAAAAGTAGGTTGCGATATCGTCTGCAAACAAAAACGTTTGAGTCTAGTGCACCATTTTCCACAAAGTCGTTGATGTAGGTTAAAAAGATCAAAGGCCCAAGTATTGAGCCCTGAGGGACACCACTAAAACAATTAGATACGTACCTATGAATATACTGAGTGTAGACCGACAAACTGTTTACGTCCGTTTATATAAGAAAACAATAGTTTACAGGGTAAAGAACGTAAAGTAAAGTTTAAGTTTGAAGACAATTTCTTAAGAAATACCATAGTTGATATTTTGTTAAGGTTAATATATTGACGAATGATTGTAAAAAGGTTTACAAAATTCACCTCCTGTTTTCGGATCGACTGGGCCCTGGCCGTGGGGCATTCACAGCCGAAACAGTTGCGCGGAATCTCTGCACCCACGAACGAATTAAATTTACACTCGCCATCACTTATTCGCCGAATACCGAACTTGGAACAAAATTGTCGACGAGCAATTACGTAAGAATCATTTCTCTTAAAAAATGTCTCCACAGCGAACGCGCGATGCTCTCTCCACCACTGCGACATCGTTGCTGACTAATCCGCACAATCGATAATTCCAACGGCGCCACCCTCCCTTCGCACCGGTTATTACTTTTTGAAATAATCCTATTTAAAAATATAAATTTGCCACCAGACACCCTGTACATACATGCATGCATAAATGTGTGCAAGACGAAGGTGTTCCAATGAATAAGTAGTTCTTCTTGCCATCGTCGAAGAGTTATCGCCTCAAACCTTTGCCTCAACACGTAATAAAACATTTTTATCTTTATTGTTATTTTATCGCAAATATGTACAATAACAATTGCGAGAAACCCTACAGATTTTTGTTTGGTTTTAATTTTTTCTGATATTTATAAAAACATTTAGTCGATAACATCATCTAATCTACGTTTTATTGGTAATTATTTTGCCAGAAAAGTGAAAACTAATCGTTCCGATAACAATGAAAAAGAAAAATGTTAATCTTAATTGTATAATAAAGCTTTGGCAGGTTTGGTAATAAATTAAACATATTTGAATGTACTGCAGTGTTTGGAGTGAATTTATAAATTTTGAAGCACTTCAAATGTTTAAAATCCACTTAATTAATAGTTTCGTAAATAATTGATTGGTGATTGCCTAAGCGACCGCGCCATCATTAGATTTAGTAAAGCAAATCTCAATGGAAAAAATCTTTTTAACAAAAAGTTGTAGCAACTTTATCTTTGGCAAAACTAGTGTCTTAAAAATTCTTAAAAGTAAAGCAGTATGTTCAACAAAACTTATGATATCGCGGATTATCGCTGCCAAGATTGTCAGTAGTTAACGATCTTAGTGGAGCCTTTTAAGTGATTTTTTTCCGATTCGACGGTGCTGTTGGCTGAGTAGTAACCGTGTTGAATCCGCTGATTATTTAAAAGTTTGACTGTGAATGTGTTATGACTATGCTTTCGCCACTGAAACCTTCCATCAACAACTGACACACTAAAGCCCATCAGAAGAAATGCGAGATGTTTTTATTATTTAGACTGAAACTGGGCTCGTATCCAAGAAATTTTTGGGTTTGTAGTCAACGTGCAGACTACTTCAGGCATCGGCACCCTCACAGTCTCTTTCCAATGAAAAACCTAATACATGCCGGTGGGCATATTAATAAAATAAATAATAAACTTTCTTAAAAATTAACTTACGTGAAATTCCTCTACGGGGGTACCTTCGCCACAAGGTGAGTGCCTGTACCAAATAGGTGACGTGATCAATGAGCCAGAAGAATTCACAATTAACAACAAAAAACATTGCAACACTCTTCACTGCGCACTAAATTCATGGTATGATATGGTGATCTATTTATACTATTACCCCCCGCGTAATAGTCACTAATTATTTTAAAGCACCTAAAACGCTCTAACTCGTTAACAGCTAAAGGGATTTTAATAATTGTTTCACTATTACATAGATTGGGAAGTTGGCTATACGATGGGGCCACATATGAACCCCTATGTGCCAGTTAGAACAACAGTATAATTTATTAATTGTTGATTGGAGATATAAAACTAATTTTAACTTAGTAAGAGTGAACGTAGCACGGCCAAAGGCTGACAATCTTGCGCTCAATTTTAAGATCTATTAAATGGTTCAAATAATTGATAGTACATATAGGCAAAACTCCATAAGCAAATCTTGGAACATCAGAAAGCACATATTCACTTAAAGAGCTTTTAGGTCATGTATTAACAAGAAATTCTGGCTAATGGAGATTTACCGCTTTTTTATAAAAATTATATCAAAAATAAATATACATATGTATGTAGTCGGGTTTTTTTAGTAATTCTTTTACCCCAATAAAGAATTTAGCTAAATTCACAATACTCTTGCAAACACATTCCATTTTAATTTTTATTTTCAATTGTAATAAATCTTAAATAACAGAATATTTAAGATTTTTGCTAGAGTTATATTACATTATATGGAAAGCAGATACAGCCATAATTAAGACAAATGTGTGTCGTTCCCTGGAAAAACACCATGTGATTACCGTTGCAAATCAGTTCGAAAAGTTTCGTTTTAAAAGCCAAGTCTATCACCAATGGTGGCTACAGACGATGCAACATGTTTAAGCAACCAGGCAAGTTTCGTGTATGGTTGCATAGGCTGTAAACATGTTTATGGTTTCAATTCGTGTTGCATTCGAGGTTTCAAAAGAATCAAAATATTTTGATATTTTCTGGTTGCATTGTGTGAATCGGTGTTTAGTTTACTGATTCATTTCAGTTAAAACAAAAAAGCTGTAAAGTTGTATTTTTTTAACCGTGTTTCTCCAATGATGTTGCGTTTAGGTTTACTTGTTGGTTCCAGTGTTTATATCAAAATATGCATCATGATTAATAAATGTGTTGCATAAACTTGTTGCATCGTCTGTAGCCTGCATAAAACAAGACAAGTTTTAAAAAATCAACTATTACTTTGCCTTCCAATGAATGTGGATGTGCACATAGTAAATAATGACACAGGCTAAGGCCGGTATAACGAACGGAAATGGTTTTGTAATTTCATTTAATACAGCTTTCTACAGAGATTTCACAACGGTTTATGGCAAAAAGCGTTACTGTAAATTTCAATAAAATTTTCCTATTTCTATGATAAATTTTGTTGGTCATTGACATGATTTTTTTCAAGAAATTCTCCAATATTTTACGTAGTTTTTAACTAATTAAAATTAAATTAGTTATTATTTTGTTATAATTATAATTACATATTATTTTTTTATTCTATTAATTTTTCTCTTCTCATTCGTCAGCCATTTTTCGTTATTTCGAATGTTCGTACATCGAAATTGGGCTCGACTACGAAATAAATAAATGAAATGAAATTCGTCATAACGCGCGTTTGCTTGTGCACACATACGAGTATGAATGAACTTACATATATTGTTTCAACTAGAAAAAGCTGCCTTTATCAATCATAATTTTCCATTCTTTGCAAATACAACTTTTATTATCTAAATACACAAACATACAACACACATATAGGAGTATGATGCATATATGTATGTATGTAGGTATTAAATGAAAGTAACAATGATAAATTTCAGCAACACTGAAGCGCACTTGCAACCGAGTAAATATTTAATTCCGCTCTTTTCATTTCAAGTTTTCTGCATTCTCATCGATAGCGACTGCGGTATAAAATAACTGTAATGAAGCGGTGTCAGTCTCATCACCTCCATGTCTAACAATTCCAAACAAAGCTTTACTAAATTAAATTACAATCGGAAGGGCACCGCAATACATACATACATACATATATAATTGAGCAAATAATGTACAGCAGAAAATAATGAAAACTTAGGATTTCAGCGGAAATTGATTTTTCATTTTCTCAATATAGAATTATCCTACTGAGAACTTTATCATTTTAAGTACATATTTATATGGATGTGTTATGTATCTGCGTCTGTTTCAGTTTATCTTTTCTATTTACATATACTTAATATTGTTTTTTTAGAAATTTTTAATATTTAATCATGCAACCAACAAGTTCATTGAAGTAGAAAAATTAATAATAAATTAATGGAATCAAACTGGAAACATGGTAAATAAAATTATACATATAGTGGCTCTCATTAATATTCGGTATTTTACTTAAGTTATTCATTTTGAAATAAAATGTATGGCGTTCCCAAATATGTTCTTTTATAAAAACAATTAACATATCATAACTCTTTTCTGTGTTACATATTTTTTACATATGCACATGTTAATATGTAACTTAACAAAAAATTGTTACACATATGTACATACATATACTACATACATATATATTTCAAAAAAATCGATTATTATTCTTTTCTATTTTCTTTTCCAAAATTTCTATGAGAATACTAAATAAATATTAAATTGATAGTCAAAAAATACAAATGCCATTATGTATTTCTAAATCTGTTCATCTTTTATGATAGTCAATTATAAAAAAAAATATATGTACATATCTACATACATAGTATTTTTAAAAATGGGATTCCCGCAACTAACTAATCAGAATTTTAACGTTTTAAATTTGTTTCAGCTTAAGCGGATTGATTTTTATTGTTCAAATTACCTTTCAAAATTTTTTCATCTTTTAGAATAGCATAAAAAAATTTGTTCGGTGTGTTCACACAATGCCCAGTTCCCGTTATTAAGCGCACTATATAAATGGGCGTTTCACTTTTGTGGTAAAGTCAGTGGTTTTTTTTATTTTGGTTTTGGTACTTTTGTATATTTTTGCCTACTTTACATAAAAAGTAAATAAATACAACTAATGTCAAGACGGCGCTGACCTTAACAAAAGAAAAATGCTTATTGTATGTTGACAGCTTTTGTTACGTGTTCTCCAAAAATATTTTTCACTCTACTACCAAAAAAAAAAAAAATAAAGAAGAATGGTTTACTTGATCACATTATTTTATTTTCCTATTAATTTCTTTATAAATATTTACACTTTGATCGGCATCATTTTACAATAACTTTATAAACATAAAAAAATACTACGTAGGTTCACATTTATTTGATTATTATTTAACACTTTATGTAAAGAATACAATTTTGAATCAAAGAGTAAATTCGGTGACGGTCACGCTAATAAATATTTACTAATACAAATGCTGTTCTGTGGACACATTCAACCCTAACGGCGAAAGTAACGTATCAAAATATTTTTCCCTTTTAACTTTTAAATAAATAAATTTTGCATATATGTACATAGTATGTATGTATGTACATATATATAGAATCTTCTTTCAAGCAGCTTTCAAATGATACTAATATATCCAAGAACGTTGAAAAAAGTAAATTTGCTATCACCCAAGGCAAATTCAATACCGGATAAGGTTAGCTTAGGTTAGGTTAAAAGGCAGCCGACTAAGATGGGTCGACTCAAGTAGTACCGTGGGTGGTCTTTTGTTACTATAGCCCCGTATAAACCAGAGGACGTCACAGCCACCCTGTGCCGTTCAAGTACCTCATCAGTCCATCAGATCCAACCGAAAACACAGCCCAAGTTGTCCAAGAAAGTCCCTTCAAGGAATCTCAGCCTCGACTTAGCCAAAACGGGGCACTCACAGAGAAAGTGCACAACAGTCTCCATCTAAGAATCTTCTCCACAGACCCTCCACCGTGCATTGAACGGAATGTCCATCCTCTTAGGATGAGTGCCGATGGCCCAGTGGCCCGCGGAGACGTCTGTGTATCCACCAGAGCACTTGATAAGGCGCAGCTGGAAATAGACTACAACCTCTCCTGAGCCTTCCCTCTGAAAAACTCCTCTATCTGTCCCTTTGCAACAGTAAAAGGCACTCCTATGTCAGAAATAATAGCAGGAGATGGCGAACCGGGAAGCCTGAAGTTCCTATGCCCCGGAACTAACACAAATATCGCGGATGACAGCTAGCTTCCCTCAAACTCACTAACAATACGAGAGCAGACAGCAACAGAACTCTTCATGCTCTGCCTTCTCAGCGTCAGGCAAGCCCGGCAGATAGCGAAAAGCTCCGCCTGGAAGACACTGGTGGTGACTGGTGTAAGGAATCAACCTATAAAAATAAAATTAAAACAATAATATGTAATATAAACCACAGAACTACACTAATGGAAATTATATTGGATAATTGGAATATTGTTGGAAAAGTATTAAAAAAAATTATAAACAACTCTTTGAAAACTGGAATTTTCCCTGATGTATGGAAACAAACTATAATAACACCAGTAGAAAAAGTGCAAAAAACTATAAAATGCGAAGAGTTCCGTCCTATGAATAATTTAAAGTCCTGCGAAAAATTTCTTGAAAAATTGGTGAAGGAACAATTGGAAAATTATATAAAAACGCATAATATTCTTAATAAACAACAATCTGGTTTCCGTAAACATTTTTTTCGTGTGAAACAACAGTAAATTATGTAGTATGCCGGTGGCAGCAAATAGACAAAAATAAAAAAATTATGCCAATGTTTTTGGATTTTAAAAGAGCATTTGAAACGATCGACAGAAAAATAATGTTATTAAAATTGCAAATGTACGGGATAAAAGGAATCGAGCTAAAATGGTTTGAATCATATCTAAAGAATAGAACTCAGATAAAAAAAAAATATATAACTTCAAATGAAGTAGAAAATGAATTTGGAGTACCGCAGAGATATATATTGGGAGCTATTCTATTTATAATATATATTAACGATATGCCTGAAGTAGTTGGGAAATCAGAAATGATATTGTATGCTGATGATACCCTTATATTCACAGTTGGTGACGACGATGAGGAGTGCATTAGGAACATGTATGAAGACATAAATAAAATAAATGTATGGTTAAAAATGAATAAGCTTAAACTTAATGAGGAAAAAACAAAATTTATGGAAGTAAACATGAACAATGGCGATAATTTTATAATTAACAATAAAATAATAGAAGTTGAATGTATAAAATATCTCGGGTTCCTATTAGATAAGAAATTAAAATTTAATGAACATATAGACTACATATGTAAAGAAATAAGTAAACAAATTGGTTCCTTTAAAAGAATAAGAAATAGAATCTCAAAAATCACAGCAACGAATATATATAACACAATAACAAAGCCTCATTTTAAACTTGGATCAACGATAATTTACACCTGTTGCAATCAATCTCAAATTGAAACAAATTGAACAAAAACTTCAAAACAAAGCAATGAGAATTATCCTGACCTGTGACCGATATATGCACATAGGCATTATGATCAATAGATTGAAATGGATGACAATTAAACAAACGCTACAATTTAATACATTAATATTCATAAAAAAGTTTAAGCAAGGGCATGCACCTGAATACCTGTGTGAACAAATAACGTATGTGAGGGAAGTCCAACCATATGCGCTAAGAAATGCTGAAGATTTTAGAATCCAAAGGGCAACAACAATACAAAGTCAGCGACCGCTATTCTATAAAGGACTTCAATTATATAATATATTACCAAGCAGTATTAAAAATTAAAATAGTTACTTAATCTTTAGAAAAAAATGCGTAAATCTTGTATTGTTTAATGTAAATTTTGATAATACGCAATGGTTGTAATTTTTCTTCTTGTAAGATTATACAGAGTATTAATAATACTAATAAATAAATCAGGGAACTTGTTCCCGAAAACCGGTCATTCACGCGCACGACGCGTTCATCATTAATAGTGCATCCCTTTGTGGTCGAATTGAAAATGAAATGAAATGAAAAAATGAATTGGCAGCGAACCGCACTACGCATTACAAAGCAAATTCGGTTGTGGAATGGACTATCCGCAGAGGTATTTCCTGTCACTTTTGACGTGGAAAAATTTAAATCAAATGTCAATAAACTCTACTCCCTCGATCCTCCTTCCCATAAACTAATTTCCTAGTTCTAGCACAATGCATCGCATGTGTAGGGCCCATCGCCTGAAGGCCGGTCCAAAAAAAAAATCTGAAAGCCCGTAGAAAACAGAAATTCGTTTTTATGTTCGGTACTCGGCGACACGCTTTATTCTCATTAGTTTTCGGCAAAAGTCTCGAAAATTTCCTGGTGCTATACTATTTTTATTGAACTAAAGTTTCTGCGAGAAAGAAAGAAAATTTATTTAAATAAATTAATTTTTATTTAACTATGAACTCCGATAATTAATCAACATTCAGTACGTAATAAATACAACCTTAAATCTTATTGTTATCTTCACTCGTTTCTTTTTTTTTTTTTTTTTCTCTTTTCAGACGTACAGTAATCCTCGATATTTGTTTTGATTCTTCATTTGTATAAAAAGGACAATGTAAAAGCAAAACGTATAAAATGTGTACTATTGAAGAAAACTCAAAACAAATAAATGGAACAGTGTTGTAAAAAATATAAATGTAACAAAGAAACAATTATAAAATGAAAGACTTACCCATAGTTAGATAAACAAAAATTTAAAGAATATCTTATATTTATAGTACAAGCGCGAGGAGAAAAGTGTACAACAGAGCTTATGGTAATTGTTCTGATACATATTACGTTTCAGCCCTGAATTGTATTAAACGCAACAAATACGATATGGATTCTGTTTGGTTGGAAATTGGATTAAATTGTCAACATGTTGTTGAAACAAACCAAACATTACGCTATCAATTGATTTGTGATAAACAGTGGTTGCAAACTTTGGAGAAGAAAAGAAAAATTGCTAATTTTCCTTCATATCCGAAATTGGATAGGAGAGCACATCCCGAGGGGGAGTTGGAACATCCTTGGTGTCGCATTCTCTTGCAATTGTATAAAAAAAAACCAAATGTTAAGGTATGCCCTTTGCAAAATAGTGTGTTGCATTCTGATATTCATACAGAGTTTAAAAATTTTATGCCCTTGAGCTATTCTCAAGCTGTCTATGATGTGACATCGGCAAACTTCAGAAACTTGTGGGAAAATTTTTATAAAATTTGTCCTGAAGCTAATATTAAAGGTGATATCAAGCAACAGCAAAAACTGGTCTCCTCACCGTCAAGCAGTTTTTTATCTTATGATGTGATGCTAAAAGATTTAATAGTAAAATTTTTCAAGTGTTCAGTTATACATTGTAAATTGGATCGTTTAAAAGACGAATCAGCCGATATAACTCCTGATGAAGAAAGTGATGAATGTCATCCCAACATACTACACGCTTTAATAGCAGTAGAAACTTCTTCCTATATTGCAGTGTTTTTCTATCCTCCTTGTATATCTATTTCTCTATATGACTGTATAACATTTAGCCCAGCTATCTTGCACAACAACTACAATAAAATTCAGTTTTTGATTTACCAAATACTTCAGCTTTATAAATTCCTTCACAGTCAAGGTCTACTTTTGGGAAACGTATTCCTGCAAGATTTTTTATTGAGTGAAAGTCTGTGGATTTTCTTAGTGCCGAATTTGGAAGCCAATATATTCCCTTTAGTGCAAGATGACATTATATCTCACTCTCCAAGTGAAGCTGCTGCCCATCAGGACTGTGAATATGACAATGTAATTGACAGCAATGATCCTTTAACTGTCTCAAATCATAAGTTGGATTTGAAATTTTCCTACGATTATAAGCAACTATGCTTAAGAGACTATTGCGAAATGTGGTGCAATGGCTTGTTGAGCAATTATGATTATATAACACTGCTCAACAACGCTGCTGGAAGATCCCTGAACAATCCCTCCTATTATCATATAATGCCCTGGGTTACAGATTTTACTTCACGTAATGGGGCCAATTGGCGTGACTTGTCTAAAAGTAAATATCGTTTGAATAAAGGTGACATTCACCTAGATCTAATGTTCCAGTATGCTGCGCAGCAGTCTGTGAAGGAAATGGAAGCGGCTTTGTCTAACAATACGGCACAAGTACCACATCATGTTTCCGAATTTTTATCAGAAATAACTTATTTTATTTATACGGCCAGAAGAACACCTCAACATATATTAAGGGAGCATGTTCGCCCAATATGGGTACCTGCAGAATATCCATGCTCCATACAAAGACTGCAGGAATGGACACCAGATGAATGTATTCCTGAGTTTTACTCTGATCCTATGATTTTTAAGACAATTCATGAAGATTTACCAGATTTAGAAATACCTTCGTGGGCTTCCTGCCCTGAAGACTTTATTTCCAAACATCGTGAAGCTTTGGAATCTCAATATGTCAGTGAAAGATTGCACCAATGGATTGACTTAAATTTTGGCTGTAAATTGAGTGGTAAAGCCGCTATAAAATCTAAGAATGTATGCCTAACAATGGTAGATGAACATAAAAATCTTGGCAACCGCGGTATTGTACAATTATTTCTTTATTCGCATCCTGCCAAAAGAACGACTTCCACATGGTTTAATAAGGTAGCACCTAGGATGCAAAACTTTTTTCCAATTAAACCGAAGAGATGCGAAAAGGTTTCCAAATCTAAACAACATTTAAATAAAGAAGCTAAACGTTTGGCGAAAAGTACTGAAAATTTAAACAAATGTTCAGATTGCTCAGATACAATAGAAACAAAGTACAATAACTGTTCCAAAACCTCTCCCAGGTTGTCCTTGAAAATACCACCCTTGCAAGAAGAAACATCTTCCAATTTCTATCAAACTATCAATTTTATAGATTTACCAAAAGATTACAATCCTTCTGCACTATTGCAATCGTTGGAATCTTCGCAACAATTTATTGCAAAAACTTTTCCGCTACAAAAACTTACTGAAAATGCCGAAGAGAAAATTTATTTTAGCGACTTGCTATTTGACGACTATAGTGAAAATCACAGTTTTACTAATCAACTTTTCAATGAAGTTCCTCCCATAACGACTGCAATGCCATATATGCAGAGGAATAAACCCAAACTGTTGAGTGCGTCTAGACTCTTGCCAATAACGAATAAAGCGCCTTCTCCACAACACTGCATAGAAAAGAGACAACAGGATTTACAAATATTGGGCTGCATAATGTTGGAAATTTTCACTTTACCCAAATTAAGGCCATTGATAGGTCATAATTTAACGCCAAATTTTGATGACAGATTGAACGGATGCCTAACAACTTTCGGCCTTCAGAAACAAGAAATTCCTAAATGCCTCAGATCCATAATTTTTCAATTACTTAATTTTAACTACGGGCAGATAACAACTGAAAATGGACTTCCTTTGGCTTCAGCCGATCAACTTTTGGAACCAATATATCAAAATATGCTTATACCTTTTCCTAGCAATTACTATCCTACATATGTCTTGATAAGATCATTGCAATCATTTAATTTTGCCTCTATACTACTCGAGTTACATACACATTTTCATTGCAATGGCTTTGACTGCAGCAAATATGTTGAAACAGATCGATTGCGCGTTCTATATGAACGTAAAATAGCAAAGTGTAAAGTCATGGCAGGATGTGCTCTTATAAGGCGTCTGTTAGATCCTATTGGCTATGAACAATTCCCTTCCATAGATTTGCTTTTACCGCATGTAACTGACTTGTTAGTACAAGAGCATACATCTATTCTAGCGGCATGGAATATTTTCGATACAGTGGCCCAGTCGTTAGGCGTTGTTCAAACACAAAAACTTTTACTTCATCCTCTTATGAAGCTATACGACGTGGAAAGTTTTGAACGGGGCATGACTTCTGTTCGCAATCGTTCCCTATCAGATTCCACTACAAGTGCATCTGGTCTTTTGCGTTTCTCAACCAGCAGCTCCTTTAAATCGCGAAAATCAGTTAAATTATATCACCAAATATTTTTGTTAAGACTAATGGTACGTTTTGGATTGAAATGTTTTTTGAGCAATTTTATTGCGCCTCTTATCGAAGCAGTGGGTGGTTACAAGGAACCCGAAGATAGCAATGGATTGCACTATCACAGTTCCGTTGCAGGTATACGTTCCAGCAAGAATCTTAGTTATGCAACGAGCGCCACTGTTATTGATGACGAATTAACCTTAATATCCCCTCAAAGGGCAGAGGACATAGAAGATAATACCTTGTCTGTAAATATGGATGGTAAGTATAGTACTTAGCGAACGGAAGGTTAACAAATTTAGATTACAATGAAATTATATTTGTTTATTTATTTGAATATGATTTAAATTAAATAAATTTTAATCGCACTAACTGACTCGCTGCTACTAGATGACTCATCTCTATGAATCAGCTGTTTCGATCTTCCTTGAGTTATGCTGTAAACTTTTAATTGAGAAATGTTTCGTCGTGGCAACACTCAATCTCAGAAATGTTTCGTTATGGTAACACTAAGAATTAAAATTTTACAACTTAACTTAAGGCTGATCGAAATAAATATTCAGAATATTTAGAAATTTATCGAACTACAATTTTTACAATAATTTTTAATTTTTAATCTCGAACAGCAGTTGAGTAGAATACGTATTTTCTTCTTTTCATTGCCATCCGATGGAGGGCTAATAAACCAAAAAAAATTTGAATAAGAAAAGACCGTTAAAAAGTTGTAAAAAGCAAATTTCGTTCTCACCTGTACTGAGTACTAAAGCTTTGACCTTTGGGAATATATGAAGTATCACCTTTACTCAAAGCATAAAAACCAACAAAGCTGGCAACCTTTGTTAATAGTATGTGGACATTAAGAATGATTCTCGTATATATTTTCTTAAGATCTGGTGGGTTAAATAGATGATATTATTGACTTTACAACTACATCCCTGTTGACACAAGGAATACTGATGACGTGTGTAGTGGCATAGAAAATATGTATTCTACTCAACTGGTGTTGAATATTAATTATTTTTTCCCTTATTCTAATCAAAAAAAGTAATTTCTTCACAATATTGTGGTAAATTAACTGTTAACTTGAACAAGACAAAAATTTCCATTCATTTGATCCAAATAAATTTTAACAGGTCTTTTATAAAGACAACAGTCGTTCAAGACAACATAAATGCTAAAACGCAACCAAATGAATGAACTTTCGTGTGTTCTAAGCTGTTTTGTTGCCAACACATGTTCGACCGCTGACCCCTGTGCTAAAGTTATGCATTCTTCATTTAAGTAGAACCAGTTCATTTGCAATAGAACGCATGCATGAATTATTTCTTTTGCATGCCCATTTTTGCTGTGTACGTATGTATGTATGTACATATATAGAATAAAATAGCTTTCGGTGGATGCGGAGATTTTTCCTTACAGTTTCTTCCAAAAATATGGAACACTTATGCATATGTACCTTAATGTACAATACTCACGCGTATCGACACATAAATTCATCCTTGATTGGTTTGTGATTTACAGAAGAATACAAATTTTTGTAATGGTTATATTGTCAATATAATGATTTTTACATTGCCAAATAGCTCTGAAATATCATTTGAAACGATATAATAAGTCAGTCGTTTGCACCCCCGATTCCATCACAAATATGTATGAGCTTGATACGCTAATACATTTAAACACAACTATTGTTTATTTTTTATATAAAGCGTCTCATATAAAGCCAGATATTGATGGAGTTTTTTGCTTTGAAGATGATGCCAATTCAGATCGTATATCAACCTCCGATCATATATCTAACAGATCTTTAGATTCTTTTGACATGCGGCCTAATACTGCCGAGGAAGCTAAAGAGGATGACGAGCGTCAACTAGAAACACAGGTCATATCGGAACTCATTTATGGCTCGAAAATACCAAATAACTCATTTGAAGATCCTGACAGAACTTCTTCAAGCAGTCAAAATGCCAACAGCGATTCACTGATAAATATCAGGGATCTAGGGCCGCGTTCACCAACAATAGCCATTCCGGAAAATGTTTTCCGTAGATCTTATCAGCTTAATACAATCGATTGCGATATTGGTTCAAAGAAAAGCATAGACTCCTTTGAGATTTTGCAGGCTGCCGCCCAAGAAGAGCAAAAACTGAAAGGTAGAGAAAGCAGATCTAAATGTTCAGAAGCAGACATAGATGACGAAAATTTAAAACAAATACAAAAAAGTACTGAAGTATTTTCCCAAGAAGCATGCGATTCTTTACAAGCCTCAGTTATTTCAAAGATGTCCGAGGAGAAATCATTGCAAAATAATTGCATTTCTGAAATGAGCAGCAAAAGTTTAGTGTGGCTTTCGCATCGCCTGGGACCAGTTTTAACATCAAGATTTATTACGAAAAATTTACTTAAAATGCTTACCTTGTGTTACGTGGGACAAGAGAACCTTTTGCCCGAAATAGGACCTTTAGAGGATGCACATCTTTTGCATTATTTTACCGTATCTGATGCTAGAGTAGTAGGAGATCGTAGTGCTGCCCGTGTACTAGAATGTTTAATGACTATTGTTGCCCTTTACGGAGAGCAAGTGATCTTGTTACAATATTTTCCACATATCAGTGAATTAGTAGCCATGAGTACGAGACATATTACTGCTAGTTTGGAAGGGGCTTTAATCAGTACTTTACAATTGCTGAAATATTTGATTCCATGTCTTACAGATGCTACAATTATGGAACATTTAAAGGTAAAATATTAGAAAATATTTTTTTTTTCGGAAATCAAAGTTCAATTCATTTATATTTCTCCTACATACATACTCAGGATTCATTTTTGAATTCAATTATACTGCCTATTCTCCGTTTTGTGGCTTCATCCCATATTTTAATGCCCAGTGGTTATTTGGGGCGGTCAGTATTATCACGAAAACTTTTTGATGCAGTCTACGTTTTAAGCGTTCGCCTTGGTTCAGACATGACGCGAGAACATTTATGCAATACAGTTTTAAGGCCATTCTTTCTTATATTCGATAAAGCCTATGGGGAAATTACTAATTTTGAAACATATCCGGATTCCATTAGCATATCACCACCAGCTAATGATAAAAAATGTATAAATAAACGAGAATTAGAAGAAATTCTCGATGTATTTTCGCCAGCTTTCGCATATACTGCATATTTGACTTTTTTACGATTTCTTGGTGAAGACATAATGAAGAAAACTGTTTTGAATACGGAATTATTATTAACACTTTGTCATGAGTTCGAATCCCCCGGTTATAAAGCTTACTCGAATGTACCTCGTAGATCAAGTGATGCTGTTGATTGTCCTTCAAATTCGTGTTTGGAAGCTGAACAAGAACAAAAAGCTTCCAATAGTTTTGGCACTCAGGTTGTGGGTAACCGTATAGAAGTAGCCAGCCCACTGGGGCGACCTGTGTCCAGAGTAAAATCAAGCTCTGAATCTTTTCAATGTATTGATACAACGGAAGTTTTGGATATAGTGGCGTATAAATTCGAACATTTACCAAAAACTCGTTATTTAAAAGGAAATTGGTTGGCATATTGGCGTCATGAAATAACGCGATCAGCTAAGGACGCTACTTTAAATTTAAAGCAAATTAAATTACAATCATTTGTTGGTCATACAAATTCGGTGCGGGCGATTTTAGCTTTGGACAATGAAAATAGTTTTATATCAGCTTCAAAGGTGAGTGTTTCGAAATCTTAATGCAAATTCTAAATACACTATAAAACAATAATTCTATTAAGTACCGTCATTATAACTCTCTGATATCTAGATCGGAGTGCGTTGAATACACTACATGCTAAAAATTACCTCTAAGCAATAAGGAAGACCACTTCAGCTTTAATGTTTTGCGAACTGAAAACATTTCCATAACAGACTTTAATGTTTGAAATTAATTCAGGGAACTTTTTCTATTTGACTATGTTTGTTATGTGGTTTAGTTGGTCCATATGCACATTTCATTTGGTGCTAATAGCAAAATCTTCAGTAGGCCTTTAAGCAAATTCTTGGAAAAAGCTGAGAAATTTCACATGTTTATACAAGAACTCCCAAAAAATATTTTAGAATTACGAAATATACAAACAAAACAAACCAAATAGCTTCTTAAAAAATTAATTAATTAATTTTGACTAACGTTGAATAACTGCAAGAATAGTTACTTAATTTTTTTATTTAATTGGTTACGGCGTTGACTTAACATACCGAAGTCGTGGATTCAAACCCTATGACAGTCATTAAATTTTTTTCTGATGTGCATTAGTGTCTTTGCTAATGTCATAAATTATAGTATACTCAGTATTTGCACAATGAAAATTTATTTATTTATTTCAGACTACATTCTATAGACGATGGTCTATGGCGATGGTCGAAGTAGTCTGCACGTTGACTACAAAACGAAAAATTTGTCCTTGGTTCAACCCCAGTTTCAGACTCATAAAAACATTTCGCATTTTTTCTGGTGTGCATATATATGTGTGTCAGTTGTTGTCGGAATGTTTCAGTGGCGAAGGCATAGTCACTGGTCACGGAACAGTAACGGCTTCAGCTGTAACCAATCCACTGGCACATCAGAACGCCCTCCTTCGTCGGTATTGTGTAGCACCGGCGAAGTAAAATAACTACTAAAAATGGCTACTAAAATTTAAACTTCTCCTTGACATCAGAGACTCTACAACACTGCTATAAAAGCAAATAACGTGCAAAAAAAGCAATGTTGTACGATAGTGAAGCTTCACCTCCTATCATTTCTCCTACTATTCCTTTCCTCTAGTTCCAGCACAATGCATCGCATGTGTAGAGTAGTCTCCTGAGTGCTGGTTCCAGATAAAAAAAAAATTTCGCCAAAGTTGTTACAGAGCTCTACTGTGTCACTTCACCACTACTAATGGATTAATTATCTTATAAAATAAATTTTGTTCATTTACTTTTAGGACAAAACTGTGAAATTGTGGTCACTTCGTAGCGAAGGAGATGGATCAAAAGCAACATCTTGCCAATTTACTTATACTGCCCATAAGAAATCCATAAATTCCCTGGCTTTTCTTGATTCTATGCGATATGTAGTTTCTTGCGATTCAGGCGTTCACATTTGGGATCCCTTTATAGGAAGACCTCTTGGCTTGCTAGATTCACCTAAACATAATCCTATTACAGTGGTAAAATGTTTACCTTCACCTAGCCCTTTGGTTTTGGCCGGCACAGCTGAAGCTTCTGTTAAGATAATAGATTCACGGTCCATGCAATATGTCAATGAATGGCGCGTTTGTACAACTACACAAAGTAATGCTACCGTCAGATGTTTAACGGTTGCCCCTTCAGGTAATTGGGTGGCGGTTGGTTTGTCTTCAGGATCCATAGTAATGGTGGACACACGTACCGGCATGATCATAAATTCATGGCGCCCTATGGAATGCGATTTATTGCAGTTGGCGGCCCCTAACGATCAACAACTAATAAGTTCAGCTTTGGATCATAGTCTGGCAGTATGGCATGCTCACGACGGTATTCTGCATTATCAGTTATTGTAAGTACGCAAAGGAAGGTGCTGCTAAAATATTTTACTGACATAAAACTTATGTTTAAGGCCTCCTGCTGAACCTGCTCATTTCCTACAAACTATTGGTACCGAATTAGTTTATGCCACCACCGGCAATCGCATTGGTATATATTCTGATCTCAGTAGTTCTCACGCCTCTCATAATGTGACCAAGTTACGTTCCGAAAATTTTAGAGGTGTTTTAACATCTTTAGCTGTTTTACCATTAAATCGTGCTTTTCTTGCTGGTAACGAAAGTGGCAATATATCATTGCTGTGTTAAAATTATGTATACTTGATAAGTAATTTTCTATTGCAATTAATAATTTTTAACGTTTTAATCTTTTTAGTCGTTTTTTTTTGATAAAAGTTTTTACAATCGTGTCAGCACCCATGAAAAAATACATGCACGAGAAATGGTTAATGCATGAATAAATGAAAAAAAAAGAAAAGCCATTTAAGTGGATGCTACACGATCAATATTCAGCTTCAATATTTGTCTTTGTGTGCGAAAAATAGTCACACATATACGCTCTGTGTAATATTGACAAATATCAAAATTGTTTTGATATTCATCAAAATATTGAAGCAGTTTGACGTAGTGTGGTAGTGTTATTTTCAATATTAATTTTATTTATGGTAACTTTGAGTGCACATCGTAGTTGTGACGCATTACAAATAGAGTTAAAAATTTTTGTAATCGAATATACTGAAGTATATCGCTCATTAATGGCTTTTTGGGACATGCAAATTAAAAAATATAGTGACAAAAACAAAAAAAAAAATATCAGCAGTGCTTTTTTTTAATAAATAAAGAAATAAATAGATATGTAAGTATGTATTTGGCCAAAGGTAACTTCTATATGTTTACACTTGAAAAAACCCCAAAAAAATAATATTGATGAGAAATGTTGACAAAGTGTATACTAACAACAAATATTGAAGCGCGTAGCATGGGAAGAGGGTTTGTTTTATATTTCTTGTCAAATTGATTTTCGATACGCATTAATGTTTTGCACTTAAAAACCCTATCGAAAGCTGTAAATTTCACTTGATTGGAAGACTTTAAGATAAAAGAAAGGGATGGCTTCCGAGGACAACCGATTAACTGATTATTGTTATTTACTTTTTAGTAAAGCTAAGCTGAAGGTTATCATTAGCATTTCAAACTGTCTATCATTTCATTCAACAAATTTTTATGGTCGGTGGTTTTTGTATTAAGCCAGTTCGCACTTCGGCTTTGATATTTTAATTATAATTATAAGATTATAAACTTGTGAGTTTTGGCAAACAACTCTACATGAGAAACCAATTACTGAAATAGAAGTTCCACCTTGTATTGCCAAACGATCTCCAATAACGTTTTGTATTTATCCACTTTATGATAGTATGGCTTCTTTGAAACAAAGTAACCTTATCATATTCGAGCACACATTTTAAATTTAGTGTGATTTAATTTTAACATGAAGATTAGGGATTTAATTGAATCTAATCTACGTTTTTAGTTTTTAAGATGATAATGCGTTTAATCTCCATGTTAAAAACCCGCTCTTAATATCTGCTATTTTTATTACAGCGGGCGGAAATTTAAATGCTTTTTGTTTTCCGTTTTTTTCGTAGGATTCTTTTTTCTTAGTACTGCATCATGTCTGCTTTTCGATGCATCTTTTGATTTCAGACGTGTGTATGAACATGTGTATTAATTCTTACGTAAATACAAATTCACAGAAGTATAGGTATTTACATATATACATACGTACAGTTGTGTTCATAAAAATAGGACAGAACCTCTTTATAGAAGAAAAAAAACATTTTGACAAAGGCATTATTTTACTACCGTAGTGTGTTTCAAAAGGAAACAAGTAAAATAAACGTACGAAAAATATATACATACATTATCATATTTGAAATAAATTGCTACATGTGAAAATTTAAAGCTAAGAGCGGTCAACCTCAACTCCTATTATTGTGAACACAGCTGCACGCATATGCAATGATTATCATTGTATTCATTTTATTTTCGTACTTTTTGATGTTATACTCAATCGATTTTGTTGTATTTCTTTCTGATGTTCTGATCTCCGGTTACAAAGAGGATTGTATGAGGACAATAGTGCGTCTAATTTCTTAATAAAAAAAATAAGTAAGTTTGTTGCTTGGTAGGTTTTTGTTATGGAGAGATGATATACCAGAAGCAAATATGAATCTGTGGTTTCAAAACCCATATGCAGCAGACATGTGTGTTTGTTACAAAAATTTCAATATTTATATTTCCTTAGCTGCAAATAAATTTACATTTGCTTAATTTAATACCTACGTTATTCACATTAACACAACTTAAGCTGCTCTTCCATATTGCCAGAAATACTTATAAAGGGTGGTTAAATTTCAAGGGCCGATGTTGATTATGAATAAAACACAAACTATTTAGGAAATTATTGTAATTTTATTTTATTATGATATATTGGTATTACTCAATTATGTATGGAACAAAATATCGGCCAAATGGGCGCCGCGACCACGGCGGCACGCCTCCATCCGATGGTCTAAATTTTCGATGACCCTGAGGCATAATGGAGGTTCTATGCCGTTAATGTGCCGAATTATCTCATCCTTTAGCTCTTGAATTGTTGCTGGCTTATCGACGTACACCTTTTCTTTCAAATAACCCCAAAGAAAAAAGTCCAACGGTGTCAAATCACATGATCTTGGCGGCCAATTGACATCGCCATTACGTGAGATAACACGGCCATTGAATTTGTTGCGCAAAAGAGCCATTGTTTAGATTTTGTTATGTTGTTTTTTCTTGCTGTTATACAGTGGTAAGCAATTACATATGCTAAGTCCAACAAAATAATAAAACTATAAAAAACATATTGCAAGTCCAGCTGAAAATGACACATGCCGTATGCATACATTTACTTAATAAATAACTTTTAGAAATTAAATACTTTTGAAATGTTGATGTGCCTGCTGAATATCGAAAACAATTTACCGGTCGTTTATTTTCTTTTAAATTTTTTTCTTCATAATTTCACAATATTCGTAATATAAACGAAAGGTAGTCTCACATCGCCAGATACAAGCTAAATTTTATTGAAAACCAAAAAAACCAGTCAAGCTGTATACATACATATGTAAGTGGTAGTTTTAAGTCATTTATTTTCCTTTCTTCTCAGAACTATTGAAAAAAACTAATAATGATCAGCGTTTGGTTTTTAAAGTACACCGTACATGTCATTAATATGTTTGACATGTTAATAAACTTGATCGCACTATAATATTTTACGGACACAATTTTAGTTAATTTTATATAAAAATTTACCTACGACTAGTATTTCGCTGCTGATGTTTTCAAATCAGAAATGAAGAAGCATAATAAACACAAAAAATTAGTCAATATTTTTCGCTATATGATACTCTATTAAAAAAAAACATTTGAAAAATGTAGTCCGAGGCGTCTTTAAGCGTGTGTACATACGATTCATGGCTTAGTCTGAGTTCATACGACTCATGTTTTACTGACATGATTGCTACTTTATAGGCGAGAGTAACGAGGGGAAGGGTAACGAGTACTCAGTAAGTTTTGCTTTCTCATTCTTAATTTTAATATACACACAAACTATATGTACATGTCGCCAACATGACATGAATTGTGTGAAATCCAAAGAGAGTTCAAAGAACATGAATAAAACATGAATCGTGTGAACTCAGACTTATTGACAAGATTATTTTTCTTCTTTTTTGAACTTTCATTGGTGTTCACACAATTCATGGCTTGGTGACGACATGTACATATAGTTTGTGTGTAACTTAAAATTAAGAATGAGAAAGCAGAACGTACTGACAGTACATGAACATGAGTACTCGTTTCTTTTCCCCTCGTTACTCTCGTTTTAAAGTACCAATCTTGTCAATAAAACAAGTTTCGTATGAACACATGCCTTGATGTAGTCAATCAGCCAATTTACACTAGCATCGTTTTTAAGCCGCACAATTTTTGTTTTTTCCAAAACACATTAGTTAAGTCATCTGACATAAAATGTATACGTATACATAGCTTTGTGTGTTAGAATTTTATTTATTCATTTGATGAATGCTTTTCGTTATACACACTTCGTAACATACTTGGCGGAATTATGACGTGATTAAATGATACGGAATTGGGAATTATTTTAGGAGGAATATCAAGTGCCTGCAATTTAGAAGCTGTAGCATTACGTCTACAAGATGAGAACGAAAAGAAAAGCAATCTTGTTGGGTCAAGCCATTAGTTATTAGTTTTGTAGTTTGTTGGGGCGACCAACCTCCTTCTTTCAAATTCATTTTAGGACGACGATGAGCAACTGAAGACTAAATACGCTCTGTAAAAAAGGAAACACAGAACCTGCGCTTCAGTATGTGTATATGTATCAGTTTTGTGCTGCGGGGGTGAAAACAAGGCGAATTCATACCAGGTGAACTCACTAGCCCCGCTGGCCGATAAATCTTTAATATCAAATTGTAAGAACTATTTTGACAGTCACAAAACCTACTTTTGTTTTTGTTTCTTTGCAATACTTCTCTGTTTCAGTACATGTTTTTGACATAGAAGATAAATTTACACAAACGAAAATGCATGTGTTCGTTGTATTGTAGTATAACAAGACCTAACGCTACTACCTAGTTGAATGTGCCTTAAATTATGCCACCAAAAACCATTCACTTGTCCTAATTTGCCGACAAGCTGCCATGTTATGCCAACAACAAATGCCAGAGTAAATTGGCTCAATTGTAGTAGTAAGTAGAAAACAGGTGGAGAGTTGCGACTATTCTGTTAGTCAAGCTATTGTGTGCTCTTGTTCAAGGTCTATGCAGGTCTACAACAATGATTAATTTGTGTAAATTAACTTTGGGACGTCTAAAAAAGAAGATTACTACTCGCTCAAATGTAAACACACACAAGACAAACATTAATTTCAATTATATATGCGTTAACTTTTTTTGCAACTATCTCTCTCAAAATAATGAAATGAGTAAAATTGTTAATTGTGCGCTCTCTCAAATTAAACAAATGAATAAAATGTAAACTAATTTTGACAGTGCAAGTATAAAATAATTCTAAAACACAAGGCGAGTTGCACTGACCTAATTAATAAACCTTGTTCTTGTTTTTACTTGTTTCCTTTGTTTGGAGCACAAAGCACGGTGTAGTGTAGTGTAATCCTAAATAGGATTTTAGTAAAAAATATATGAGTGAATTATAACGATAAGCTTAATAATTTGTGATATTAAATTAGGAAAAGTTCCTCAAATGTTGTTATTGAATATGATTTTGAGAATAACTTTCATCATATTTTACTTGAATTGCTTGGTTGGTAAGTGTTAAAGTGCAACTACAGAACAAAAAGTTTGAAGTACTGTGTAATTGGATAATTGTTAAATACACATGTAAACATGTTTAGAATAATCAACAGTTTTAATAAAAGTTTAATGAACTTAATTGTAGTTGCTTTCAAAACGAGGTACGTTTTTTAAAATTAGGAGTGAAAGAAATGTAAAATTACTTAGCTTTTTTTCATAAAATGGTTTTCTGCTTTTTATGCCCACTTTCATATTAAATTCTGTTTTATTATTTTCTGATAACCTTTGAGGAATAATCAGCGTTTTAAGGTCGTTTTAAAAATTGTTGGTGAAAGCTATCGTATATATTCTTATTATGTATTGTTAAATTTTCATCCATACATACATATGTATGTATGCATACAAATTTGTACTCCTATGTACAGATGAATCCATGATTCCATTTTTTATAATAATTGTGCATATTATAAAATACA
This sequence comes from Dexiosoma caninum, assembly GCA_963924685.1. Taxonomy (NCBI): domain Eukaryota; kingdom Metazoa; phylum Arthropoda; class Insecta; order Diptera; family Tachinidae; genus Dexiosoma; species Dexiosoma caninum. The sequence continues at coordinate 95,402,504 of OZ004727.1, read as the reverse complement.
CCTCCCCTAACAATTGGTATACAATTCCGAAAAAAAAGTTCCGAATTACCTGTTCAATTGTAGATAGCCCCCTTTAAGTTTGAAAATTGTGACATATTTAAACGTTATAAATTTTAAGTTTAAAATTAATGAAATTAAATTGTCTTTTAAGACCATATAAGAGTTTTTACAAAATTTTCCGATTTTTCTTATTAAACTCGTTACAAATTATTATACCTACGTATTTTACATATTTTTTTAACGAGCAGGAAAGTTTTAAAATAGAAATCATTTATTAAAAAATTCTTTATTCTGAAAAAATGTAAAAATAAAAAAATTTAAAAATAAAACAATGTTGTTTTAATAAAGAGATTTCTTCGTGTAGGATATACATCCACGTAGTACAGGTATTTGGTAAATTTTTCAATTAAATTTCCTTTTACGAAAATTATGTTTAATCAATTACATTCATACATGCATATCTATGTATGTACATACATATATCCATATTTGCATTCCTGAATTCATTTTTAATGCCATCTTAATGTTACCGCATTCAACTCTGCCGATTAATTCATAAGAACAAGTGAACAGTTGTAGTTACAGCTTAAATAAATTTGTAAATGTGTTTCGGGAACTCATTAACAATGGACATTCAGGACAAGAGAAATAAATGAATTTCGCGAATCCATGCTAAAACGTAACCGAATGTATTAACTCTTTTTTTAAATTTTTTTATTGGGTGTATTGTAAAGTAATGGATCTGACTGTCAGTCCTTATCGTTTCAAATAAAATCGGCACTACACAATTACAAGATATATACCACTAGATTAAACAGGGGCGCTTCGCTACCCCTCCCGCACAATTAAAAAAAATTAATAGACCTTTTGCATACTCAAAAATAATTTTGGAAATTTCCACAAATGGCAAAAATGTTTGATAATAAATTATTGTTGCGGGCACTATGCACCCCGCCCCTTAATTACCACAAAAAAAATAATTTTAGTGAACCTTTTCCAGAAGTAAAAAAATTTTTAAAAATTAGTCTACAAATGCTCGTGTATATTATAAAATCTGTTAAAAACTGTGTAGAAGGAGTAACATAAAAAAGTAGGTTATAAGATATTCCCAAGTTCCACTTAAATGTTGTGAATATTTCAGGAAGATCGGTGCAGAGGTCTGGTCTCCTATAAGGTTCAAATAAACAAACAAACATTCCATTTCATATACATATATAGATATACGATGTACTATATACTATGAATATAAATATAATTTACATTTTTCACTTCTCTATAGCTTCTGTGCCTTTGATCCCTTACGAGAGTCAACAGTACTACCTACTTGAAAACAAAGTGTGTGTAAAATATTTACACGATGCATCGAAATATGAAACCTGTTATACATTTAACTCAATGCTAAGAATAAATTCGGTATGGAATAGTGACAAGGACCAACTTTTAGAAGTTTTTTTAACGGAAAATCATATTTCGACTCAAGACAAAGACGGCAGTTTCAAAGTGCAAGATATTAATAAAATTCCTGACAGACCTTTCTATATCAGCTTTAGCGATAACAAGCCGATTAAAGTTATAGCCCACAGTTCGCGAGATCAATCACTATTAAATATTGAACGTGGAATTGCATCTCTGATGCATATTAATTTTGCAAGCAGCCCTGCTAGCGAAATAGATGTATCAGGAATCTGCAATAATTTCTACAACATAAAATCATCAACGAACGTAAATAAAATTAAAACGGACTGTTCCCATTGGGATTTAAAGGTGAATTACCATCCCGAAAAACCTTTAGGTAAGACACATTATGTTATATTATTATTAATATAAATAAAAAAAAATAATTATTTTTGTTTGCAAGATATTCATCAAAATTCAGTGGAGAGAATTGAATACGATTTGTCAGCAGATGGGCAATTATTAAGCGCATCTTCTGTAGAAACTCATAAAGTGAATTTAGAAGCTCAAACAGAGGTGGGCACTCAAGTAGAGTCGTTGTTTGTATTAAAACTAAAAACCTCTAATTCAGAGCCTCCAGAACAACTTACATTTAAATCTTCTGAAGATGCAATTAAAAGTTTATTGGATTGGTATAGAGTTTTTGATATTGAAGCTGATGTAGACGGCACCATCAGTCAACTTAAAGATGTTACAGTAAGACTAAGAAATACAACTTTCAATATAATTAATTATTTCTCTTTCTAAAATGTTTAGTTAAAAGATCGAGTTGCAGCATTGGCTAATGATTTGAAAGATGTTATGATAGGCAAGGAGGCTTTAGCCGAAGCCTTTGTTAAACTTATACCATTAGCACGTATTACGAAACAGGAAGAGTTTGTAAACATATTGAAGTCAAATAAAATCTTACATTCTCAACTGGTAGATCTTATGGGAGCGGCTCAAACGATCGATGCTTATAACGCAATTAATCAAGTCTTTGATTATAATTCAAATTCAGATCAATATTTATTGGAAAAATATTTTCAGTCATTATCTCTAGGGACTCATCCGGAAAGATCTGTTATAGTAAAACTCTTTGACGTTCTTTCCATTAAAGAGGACAGAATTCAGAATGAACATCTTGAAGATTCAATATTACAATGTGTAGCATCTCTCATTCACCAATCAGGTTTTGACTCAAATGATGTTCTTCCAAAAAATTTCAGACAATTCATATTAAAGAAACTTTTAAATGATTGTGAAGAACCTTTGTGCAAGACTCGCTACGTACGAGCTTTACAGAATCTTCAAGATCCTGCAACCATTCCTATTTTGGTAAATTGCGCGTTAGAGGAAGAAACTAAAACATCTGTAGCAGCTGTCCAGGCGTTAAGGGCATTTCCCGTTATACATTTCAATGAAACACATCGAGAAGCCTTCACAAACATCTTCTATCAAATAAAGAGGAAATATGATTCCTCTGCACGTACAATAGCTTTGGACATTCTCTTGGCAATGAAACCAACACCACAACAATTGGGGCATTTCCTGGATTATTTAACTTCAAATGATCGGCATTTCGAAATAAAAACTTATCTGATACAAAAATTGAATATGTTGTCCGAAAAGTGTCCCCGTTTTGGTGCTCTATTAAAATTGTGTTTATCCGAAAGACCTCAAGTAAATAACTATCACATTATTGCACAAAAAGGTAAGCCAAAAATGTTTTATTTCTTTCATAAAATTGCATTCTTTGAGTTATAACGTTGTTCTCGTAACAGAGCGATATATTATAATGATCATGCTTTTAAATCATTTTTAAAAATACCTTTAAGTTTTCATAGTAATATTAACACTTCGTGGGTAAATCTAAAAAAGCATGTAAATTGTTAATGAAAAGAAACTTAATTTGATAGAAATATTGAATTTTTCGTAGAAAACTTTCTCAAACTGATGGAAATAAAATTTGGCAACTCTGGTATTACATTTACGATCACATACTGAATACTTTTTTTTATCGTAAAATTATATCAAGCCTGTGCAAAGATTATTAAAAATCGGTTGATTCGAAGTGCACTCGCGTGGAACAGTTCAGTTCTCTAATAACAATATTGCATCGTAGTAGGAACTCAACGTGTAAGAAGGGATTCGCAGGAATAGCTTTGGTAAAAGTACGTTAATATAATATTAAATTTAAAAGGGCAACAAGAATATTTTTATGAATCTCACAAAAATTTACATATGCATGCACACACGCATACATGAAGAATAAGAAGAAATACCTTTTTAGCAAAAATTATAAAAGCCCTTATCACAAATGCGAATTCACAGTGAATTGTATCGTTTAAATTTATGTAACCTACATACACATGCATACATACATATAGAGTTTTTCTGGTAAATAAAAAAAATGCTGATCACCAATTTTATTAATATTAAGCAAAAATAAGTTTGAAATCAATTTACTTGAATAGTTGCCAAAAAATTATCAAACGAATTGGTTGGCATACAATATAATTATATTATTTCTCTTATAAAAGTACAAAGTTCGAAATGTTAACGATGAAATTCATATACATGACCTCGTTTCTCTTCGGCATTATCTCACAGATATGTACATTAGAATATCTTCACTTCGGTGGTACTGAAGACGAGTCACGACAAGCCGAATACTATTTGACTGCTGATACTGGTTCAAACACTGGTCCAACTGATGATCTAATAAGGACACGGCGTTCATTTTGGCAATTACTAAAGAATGGCTTTTTTGGGAATTGCAATAATTATAGCTATGATTTGGGAAATAAAAATTCGGCGTCTTTGCCATGTCAGCCCTTGCGGCAATTGCCTCTCTGGCAACCTCTAATGCCGTTATTTTGCGGACTAAATTGTGATAATAACGGAAGAAATAATTATGCTTTAGGCAATAACTGCTGTAATCCATCAAATCATGGAACAACTACAGACAGTAATCATGATACAACTACTCCTCCCAACTTTAATAATAACATTCCTGCGGCCACTGATTCTCTCAACCAAATTCCCACAGCAATTCCACCTGTACAAAGTGATTATCAAGTAAACAACACCTTGGATAAAAATCCATACGAACCATCAAATAAATCAGAAATAACAGAATATACAAAGGATGAAACTCTTAAAGATTCTCAACAGTCTGACAGAAAAAGGCAACATATTATATACCAACCATCAGTTATTTATATGTCGCCCCAACCTCAAGAAAATGAAGGATTAAATCAGGATGATAGGCGAAAATATGTTAATAACCCGTCATATACTCAAAGGATGCCTAGTACTGAAACAGATACACTCAGTTTAACTTATCCATCCATAAACCCTGCTGTATCGACGGTTTCAACTCTTTACAATTATCGAGCGCCATTAGTGCTTCAATCATTAACTACTATTCCAAATACGTACAACGGTGCTGTTAATATAGAAAAAGTTGCAGATAGTTATCCAATAAATTCAAAATCAACAATTGGCCTCCTCTCAGGTACACCTTGGCCAGACTCGGATCCCCGAATGCAAAGCTATGCTCCGATTATATTAACACCAGATGATCAGCCTTATCGTGTCTGCCCAGAACTGTTTCAGGAGTACAATCGTAAACTAAATAGCCTTTTTCATAGTTTTCATAGTGGAAGCTCTATTAATTCTGTGGTAGACGGTCAACGTATGGAGTGATCTGGCTGCAGATATAAATAAAATCTGATTTTACATTTTTAACTTCATTCCAATATGTCTTGTCGGAAATCAATTTATTATATTCATTTAGAAGATAAAACGAGTAAAAAAACTAATGTCTTTATTTTATGTACATATGTCGAACTTTAAATAAAGCAATTTTTGAAAAACCATTATTAAATGTTTTAGAGAGAGAGTGTTATTAAAACCGAAATATATTTTAGGTATTTCTACAGTCCTGTCCAGAGAGTTATCTTGGGCACCAGCGTTCAATGAAAGTCTTCTCAGCACTCAAGAAATTTATCAGGGTGTTTTGAAACGTGGCTCCGTAGAACTAATTCTATCTTCTGGCAAGGAAGAAACTAGCACGTTTAAGGTAAATATTTTATTCGTACTGAAAGCTATCACGTAGGAAATATTTAATTTGCATTGTATTTGTCAATCATATAAATATCTTCTTATAACAAAAAATATATAATCTTCCCAATAAATCCGGAATTGTATTTTGTAATATTTTTCTCAGTTCTGTGGACGCGACTCCATCGCTTTACCAATGAACCATGAATATTAAACTATTATAGAGCATTTAAGTTGTGATTTATACAATTAACAAATATTTTCTTTTAGCTTGGCATTTATACTAGCGGTTTGACATCATTTGTAGGAGATAATGATGAAAATAACTATGATGACGACGAAGAACCCGATGATAGTTCTGCTACTGCTGGTATGGAAATCGCTGTACAGGGTGTACTCTTAAGACCTTTGGTATTTTTCACTGGTCAGTCTGAACTAATGGGCCACATATGGAGTGGTACGGCTTCGGAGCCCACAGCAGCTTATCAAGCAACAACTCTCGCTCAAGATCATGAACATTATATAATATTGTCATCAGGGGCTACTGTGTACATACGAGTAATTGGTTCAAAATCTGTGGACTTGAATGGAAAAGTTAACTTTAGTATATGGAATCGTAATGCTAATACGGAGATACTTCAAAAGTAAGGAATTATTATTTTTAGTGTAATTCTAATTAAAATCTTCCTATCGGTTATTAATTAAAAACGTTAAAACAACGAGTAACAAAAATATACTAGAATAATTAGAGACGTCTATTTAAAAAATCTAAATTGACGACTAAAAAAAAATTTATTAAATTAAATTTTAGAACTGCTGCTGCTGTTCATGGTATTATTAAAGCTGGCTTCACTTATGCTTTTGTTTCGAATGAATTTTTATTGACTTACGAACCTACAATAAATCTCCAGGCTGATATTGATTTTTATTCAGATATTAAGTTGTGCATGCAATTACAAAGACCCCAAATGCAATTAAAGTAAGTACAAATTCCATTACTTCATCAGAATAATATGTTTAATTTTTTCTTTTATAATCTTTTTAGACTCTTCAACACAAAAACAGTTAGCCTGCAAAGTCACCAAAAGTTTACTAAAAAGGTTTCATCTAAATACTCATTTAAATTTCCAGGACGTACGTTAGCTTTAAATCAAAAAAATAATGAAATGTGTAACATGATTTTAAACTAATATTTTTATATATTTTAATATAGTATACTTGACATCTGAATATGTAGTTGTAAATTGTATGCTCTGTACTACCCAATTCGTTCTGGCATATTAAATTCTCAAACCATTATTTTTTTAAATTTAGTGCTCTCGAATTCACTCGCTGTATTTACGATTCATGTTTTATGATGATTCGTTGAGTAGTGCATGCAGAAATTGGGTGTCACAAACGATTTAAAATTTTTGGTAGGCCGAAATAACTGGCGCAATAACTCGTCCGTTTATGATATCTTTACATCATAAATGTTTCTTTAATATAAATTTGGCACCCGCGGGTTTCCAATCTTACCAGAAAGCGTTCCCATACACAAAATTGGGTAAATGAAAGTCCTTAACGGAGAGTAATGTTCTGCTGTTTCGCCTTCGTCCGCACTTTCTTCGAAATAATGTGGTGAAAGCCAAGGCGAATTTATTATCAAGTGGATGGATGACCGCAATAAATCTGTGTTAGTCGATGGAAGCGGCTTAACCGACTCAACTTTGAGAAAAACCACCCTGTGATACACACTATTTTGTACAACCATGCGCCGTTTTGTTTAGAATATGAAGATTAAAAAAAATGTCAAAATTTAATGATGTTATTTAAACTAGATGGCACTATACTAGAAATTTTCATTTTTCTTTTAAAATTGTAAAGAGCTTATTTGAGAGAGAAAGTTATTCCATTCAAAATTCTTTTAGTTTAGTCTTTTTGTGAAACTCTATTGGAATGTGCAATTCGTCGCTAAATGATTCCGCAGACATTTACAGAAATACAATATAAAAGTTCTTAAATAAATTATAAAAAATAAACTCATAAAAAGTGGTTTTCGGAAGAGGTGATTATTATATTTATTTAAATGTGTTAAAATGTACAAAAAGTAACCTTAAACACATACATACCTATATATGTATTGATTTTTCTACTGCGAATCACAAAACCAGTGAGTAATTTCAATCCCTATCGTGCTTTTGTTCAACAAAATCTATTTATTCGTCAAAAAATATGTTTAAAAATTAAACGATGGTTATCAATAAAAAATAAATATTTAATTTGTGTATAGTGAAATTAATGTTCAAGATAACCATGTAGCTTTGAATGTATGTATATTGCGAAAAAGCAAAAAAAAAGTGTATGTATGCTTCTCAGTGGCGATCGGTACAAAAAGTTGTCAAAAGGTACATTCAGTTGTATTTTTATATGTCAAGTAGTACCAAGATGCAATGAACATTAGTGGTTTTTTTCTTTAATAACAATTTTGCATTCGTTAATCGATACCTTTTAGTGTTCGCCGTTTTAAAACTTCAGAAAAAATGCACGTTGCGAAAAATCAATACTGAGTGAATATAGAAAAACAGCAGACGACACTTTTTTAAAGCAAGCGTTTCTTATTTTAATTTATAACAAATTGACGCTTAAATAAAGTTGAGGGTCGCTTCCCAGAAAAGGAAACAAAGTATGCTATCCGATAGAAAAGTGAAAAATAAGAAGAACAAATAAATAAAATGACCTTTAGCTTCAGAGTTATGGGCTATAAGAATATCATTTTAGGGCTTTTGAGATCCTGTAAAATTTACTGAAATTTATTATATATAATGGCATACACTAAAGCCCCGATTTGCGTCGTTAATGGGGACGGGAGGAATGCGACGCAAATTGAAACGACGCAAATCGAATTATTTGTTTCTATACAAATGTTCTTATTTCGAATTAATTGGGTGAAAAACTAAAAAATTTCGAAAAAATATATACATATTTAGATAAAAAAAGTCATATGAATACGTTTTTATTTGTTTAATTTCATTCAATAAACGTTTTTAAAGTTAGAAATAAAAAAAAAATAATAAATTAAATTATTAAAATTCATTTTCATATACATAAATACATACGTATACGATTCCCATAAACATTAAAGTAAAAAATAGTGTTATAAATGTTATTCAGCAGATAAATCTAAATTAACAACAGTTGTTTCCATTTGGTTAGGTGGTCTCACTGTTTTGTTAACAAAACTGTCTAGGTTTGCTGAATTGTTAAAGATTTCTTTTGCGCATAGATTTCCTTGTAGCAACTGATGGCGTGCTCAACAGATGATGCTACGCTTCAGCATCGAAATGAAAGTGACCCAAATAGAATCGACGCAATCGAAGTACCGAACTTCGGTACTGTTAATTTTGATATAATATTAACAAAAGCCCATTAGCTTAAATTGTTTTAGTGACTTTTGAATTCGTATTCTGTATTCTGATATCTCTAAATGGGTTATGTATAACTGTAAAATTTTTTTACGTTAGAATTGTAACATCACGTAACAATACACACCTAAACAGCCACGATTGAATTTTACCAAAATTTTAGTTTTTTTCTTTTCATTTCATTATTGTTATAACATAACTAATTTTCAGATGTTACATCATTTTTATATCCAAAATAAAGAAACAAAGTTATTCTCTAGTCTAACACGTGGTTATAGAATTATTGTTATAACATAACTAATTTTCAGATGTTACATCATTTTTATATCCAAAACAAAGAAACAAAGTTATTCTCTAGTCTAACACGTGGTTATAGAATAAAGTGTGGCACAAACACCACAAAAATATCTTACAAGCATTTCATGAAATTGCAATTAGTGTGTATGTATTACTTGCTCATTGCAAAACACATGCTTCCAAAAATATTTCTTTTGTTCCACGATCAAAACATTGAAGAAGAGAACACAAGTACAACAAAACAATGTTAAAATAAAACAACATAACCAATTTTCAGATGTTACATCATTTTTATATCCAAACAAAGAAACAAAGTTATTCTCTAGTCTAACACGTGGTTATAGAATAAAGTGTGGCACAAACACCACAAAAATATCTTACAAGCATTTCATGAAATTGCAATTAGTGTGTATGTATTACTTGCTCATTGCAAAACACATGCTTCCAAAAATATTTCTTTTGTTCCACGATCAAAACATTGAAGAAGAGAACACAAGTACAACAAAACAATGTTAAAATAAAACAACGCTGAAGTAGAAGAAAAATGATGTAGAAGATCAAAACTATTTTGGAACATTCAAAACATGTTTGAATAACTCGTAGACAAACTTGCAAAGAAACTTTTGCATTTTTTATGAACATAAAAAATCGAATGTATACAAATAAAATAAAAATATCACAATTCATATTAGGTTTGAGGTTCGTTTGTACGTTTGTTTAAAGAAAACTATTTAAAATTTCGCAAAAAATTTTAAAAATTTATAATTTCACCTACATTTAATGCATCCATTTCAATATATATTTACGATTACTAAAATTTAGAAAAATCACGAAAATCAGAAAGTTGAAATTATGAAAAAAATTATATACGTGCTTTTTACGCTTCTTTGTGTTTGTTCTTGTGTACTCGATGCTTTTGGTGTAATTTACCGTTTTTTTTATTTCATTGTATGTTTTTGTTTTGATTTGCTGCTTCATTTGAACACACAAGCACAAACAAAACTATAGAGAGAAACTTTTCAAATGGTGCTTCTTTTGTTTCAATGAGAGTCATGTTTTGTTATGCTTCTTTTGTTGATAATGTTTACACTGGAATACACGGCTTGGAAGTAGTGTGCTTTATAATACAGAACTTTCAATACATTTTGTACAGCTCTTTATTATAGAATTCAAATAGCACTCGATAAAATTTCGTTTTGGCAGACCTTTAAAAATTTAAAATTTTCGTCGAAATTTCAATGGGAAAAACAAATAATTAATCTTATCAAATTAAAAAAAAAATATATATTGCTAAAATATTTTAGCATTTGTACCTAAATAACGTATAATCCTTGATATCAATAGTAACTTAATTTTGTATAAACAAGTTGCTCGAATGCACTCTGTTTTTCTTGGTACACTACAATAAAACCTGAAATCGAAATATCAGTACTTTTAGAAGAAAACATCGCTTTAGTATTCCTCATGTAGAACTGGGCACTATTTTTTAAGTTTGCTCACGAAATCGAATTCAAAAGATTATAAAAATTTTACTAAATTCATAAGCATCTCAAAAACAGCCATAACTCGAAAACATAGGTCTTACGGTCTTTTCTTGGAGGAGATCCTAAGCTTTATTTGTTCCAATTTATTCTTAGGATCGAAATCACTGAGAGTACATAAAGAAATTAATAATACATGGTAAAAATAGAAATTCAAAACGACTTAAAATGTACATAATAACGATTTGCTAACCACCATTAGAAACTAATCGTTGAATGAACTATAATTTTTATAATTATTTATCTATGTTTGTTATATGGTTTAGCTGGTCTATATGCATCACTTCATTTGGTGCTAATACATTACAAAATCTTCAGTAGACCTTTCGCCAAATTCGCGAAAAAGCTAACTCGTGATTCACACACAACAAGTTTACCTCATCAGTTTTTGTTAAATTTTCTTTTGAACCTGCATTTACGTTCATACACGAAAACATTTTGCTGTCAAGTTTCGCTTGTTTTACAATACTACGGTTAAGAAAGCAACAAGAAAGAAGAGAGAAAGAAACACTTGACGAGTACCGTCAAGTCTGTAGCCCTTTCCATTCCCTCTTCCCCGTTCATCCAAATACTCAAGACTTGACGAGTCAAACTTGATGTGTGTGAATCATGAGTAAGTAATTTCACATGTTTATACAAGAACTCCAAAAAAATATTTGAGAATTACGGAATATAGAAACCAAATAGCTTTTTTAAAAACTTTCCGTATATAACAAACGTTTTGTTATTTGATTTTAAATCTATTTAATTTTTCTAAACTTTTCTTTTTGTACTATGATGACAAACATTAGCAAAATACTTCCAACAATGGTAGATCAGATAAATCAAAAAGTTCCTAAGATTGTTCCGACTAACTGACTGTTTATTACGGAGCATGTAAAGGCAGCACACTATAGAAGAAAATTAAAAAAAAATTACCGTTCTCAATTATTATTACTGAATGTCTTTTACACGACAGCAATTAAAGCTGACCAGTATAAGTTGTAAGTTATTCCATAAATCGTACTGAAATATTCAGCTGTGATACCTAGCCGGTTTTTTTTATTTTTTTTTATCTTGGAACAGTACTTAGGAGGAGATGACACACAAATGCACATCAGAAAAAATGAGAGATGTTTTTATGATTTAGTCTGAAAGTCGTATTGTAGTCAACGCGCAGACACTTCAGCCATCGCCACCCCCGATTACTTTTTGTAATATTACGAATAGCAATTTTGAATACTGGTGATTAGGAATATCTGCGCCAATATTCGCCGAAAACGAATATAAAAATTCAATCTTAAATTGATCGCCACTCGCTATTTAAAATTTAATCGAAAAAAATCAGCCCTTTGCGTCAATGACATTCCGATGGCTGAATTTGGCACTGCTGAGAGTTTCTCAATCGCATTTTATAGCGTTTTAATAAAATGTTTCTAATCAAATTTTATTTCGTTTAAGCACGTAACATTGTTTTATTTATATCTAAATATACGAACCACTTATAGTTTGTGTCCATAAATTCTAATTGAATTAATAAAATCAAATGAATACATATGTATTTATTCATTCAGTCGTTCGATCATTTACAAACTAATGTGTATACATTTGCTTATTAACGATTCGACCGTCTGTTGTAGATTGTTGTAGTTAAAAAATAAATTATGAAATAGTTGAAAATAATCAAACGCCCACTTATTTACACCCACGGCCGTTTATTCTTGCTCGCAAATTAAGAAAAAAATTCAAGCACTACTTGTGCTATATCATTCATCCCCATCACCACCGCACTCATCATCATCATCATCAGCATCAGTAGCTGGAACTGTTCTAACTACGACTTGTTCACTCACATCAATGATAAAAATAAAACAGAAATTACTCGTACCAAAAATGAAGAAATTAATGATTTCCGTTCACAAAGCTTTTTATGCGATCACTTTAATGTACACATTTTCCGTTTTTCATTGTGCTGTATAGTGAATTCGAATTTAAAAGATTTTTTTGCACATACGGAAAAAGAAAATAAAATTAAATAAATTTAAATTATACAAAGCCACGTAAAGCTTTCAAACTGAAGTCAAGATTATTTCATGTAACAGAAAAAGAATATTTCATGTGAAAGATGGAAAGAAAATAAAAAAAAAATTAAATAATAAAACACGATCAGCAGACTCTTTGTCTCTTTGTGGCGTGCTATATGAAAAGGCAGATGTACTAGGAAATAACGCCCAATTAAAATATGAAAGAACACCCAATAGATTAAAAAAAATAAAAATTAAACACACCCAATTTTAACGCAATAAAAAAATTCAAATATTTGGGATATGGAATTATCGAATTACTCTTCCTAAGCAGAACTGTATTGATTTTTTGTGAGTTTTAATTTTCTGACATTAAGAGTGGTAGAAACACAGATCTGGTGGATAAATAAAAAATGTTTTTTTTGACGAAATTTCCGTCCGTAAGGTGGTACGCTCTAATATATACATATGTATAGATAAGTATATACATACTTAAGATAAGTTATAAAAAAGACTTGTATAGGTTCGTGAACAGGCTGAGGACAAACTGGACGAATGATCTTTTCTTCGTTTTTTGAAACTGCTTGCGCTTGAAGTTTCATTTCGCATTCACTGCAAACTTTAATATGCTTGCATAAAGTAAAATAAAATGTATTTGGATCTTTATAAATCGCCGGTGCTATGCAATACTGACGAGGAAGGGCATTCTGATGTGCATGTGGATTGCTATCACCTGAAGCCGGTACTGTTCAGTGGCCAGTGATATGACTTGGCCACTGAAACCTTCCGACAACAACTAATGCGAAAAAATCAGAAAAAATGCGATATGTTTTTTAGTCTGAAACATGGGGGTCGAACCCATGACATTTTTGGTTTTTTAGTCAACGTACAGACTACTTCAGCCATCGAAACCCCCACCCTATACTCCTTAACAAACGAACTGAAAAGTCTTTTAGAAGAAATGCAGTGCAATTGTATTCATATTTGTTTTAGTGGTCATCTAGTATGTTCTTACTTAGAAAATTTTAAGTACAGATCATAAAATATATTGGAAAATTATGATATTGTGTTTCTGTATTTAATTTTCTGGCCTAATAAAATATAAATTAATTTCAAAATTAAAATTTCCAATGACTCATATTTAAAAGACTATTTTGTTACAAAGAAACTCTAAGCAAAACAGCACGTGATGCCAGCCAACAAGCACAAAAACGAATAAAGTTAAAGTACACAGGGGCAGAAGTAGTCGTAGTCAAGTTTTTTATGGAAGAAACATTTGTCTCTTCCACGGTTGGAAATTATACAAGTAACATATTTCTCATGGCTGGGTATAAATACATACATATGTATGTGTGTACCGTAACTAAAAAAAATCCGCATACACCCGAAAAAAAATATATTTATTATTTGCCGAAGGAAATAATACGATAATTTCTAGACGGACCTATAACTATATTTGTATACGCCTCTTGCACCTCAAAGCCGTTCGCTTCCAAAGAAATACAACCCCCATGTAAAATTACGCCAGACATTAATCTTTTGCAGGGTTTGATATTAAAATGATCTCTCTAAAATGAAAAGCCAACAAGTTGCAATTCACGAAAGTCACCACGTTTTTCAATACACATCTTGGCTCAGAGGGCTGGTCAGTTCGTCGAAAATACCGCGTACTTTCCCCAACCAGGGAACATTTTCTTGTCAATGATAACGGAGAAAAAACTGCTAGTGCATTCAGATGGCTATGCTAAGAATTTATACGCCCGTAATGAAGCAACAGGATGCATTCGTCAAATGTTCTGACAACAAGCTGGAAATTTCATAAACGCGCGAGTGAATAAGTAATGGACCAAGTGTAAATTTAATTCGTTCGTGGGTGCCAGAGAATCCGCGCATCTGCTTCGGCTATGAATGCCCCAAGGCCAGGGCCCAGTCGATCCGAAAACATTGAACTGGTTGAAAGCAGTTTACGTGAAAATCCGGGACTTTCAATATGGAAAATAGCAGCCTCACTGGGATTTCCAAGAGCGATTATTCATGAAATTTTAGAAAAGGATCTGAAGGATCTGGATGACATACTCTTTAAAAAGTAATATCCGCATTTCCATTCTATCGGTCAATGCTCTTAATAAAACTTTGTGTCAATTATTACGTTTTTTATTTATGTTTGGAAATATAAATCTCCTACCAGACATCCTTTACGTTGATATGATCAATTGCACCAAATTCGAATTGACAGAGCTTCCATGCTTACAGTTGTATACATAAGACCAGCTGGAAGCATTCCATTGTCCAAACGAAATACGTCTAATTATGTTTTTACGCAAATTTGATTTAACGCGATTCAAAAAAAAAATTTCATTCGGTTTTTTAGACGAGCTCATAGTCAGCATCCAACGCGAATATTTGTAAAAATGGTTTTCAGTTTTTTGCTTTGCTTGAATATGACAGATATTTCAAATTCATTAAAAACAACTTGTCATGATCGTGTATCCCTTAACAAAGCTCATTTGTCGCAATTAGAATTTGTCATATTTATTTTCAAATGACCAAGTTGAACGTTGAGAAACGAAATGTTTCTGCATCTTCTCTCTGTTGTTGTGTACAAATAAATGACAATAAATATAATTGAATTATAACAAATTGATTAAATTGCTATCAGAAATGAAAATATATAGTACGTATGTATGCATGAGGATTTATTGTGACCGTCAACTAGATAATTAAATTATAATGCATCCAGTGTAGGTACACTTCCTGCCACTTGAATAGGACACCCTCTCACGGAAGAACTGAAACTTGAATATCTTTTAAAATAAAAGGATTGGCAGAGAATATTTTTGTGTATTTTGAAAACAATATTTATATTTATAGCAAACAAAATGTGGCCTGAAAAGTTTTGATATAACCAGGGATTCTCATAGATCAAAATATATGTATGTAGAACTAAACATAAGTTTAACGGTTCTACGAAAATTGGATCACGAGGTGGAGAAATGAGCATTTTTGCCCTCTCCGAATCTCTATAAGCGACTGCGAAGAATCTTTAAATACAGAAAGATCTAAGTATATAATCAAAGATATGCCTAATGTTTCATCACGCCTCAAAATGGCAGGCAACAATGAAACACAGAAGGAATATGTAATAAACTGTAGAATCAAAATTTCAAACAAAATTTTATTCAAATATTGTGAATAATTTTGGCCCAGAATAAAAATGTGTATTGTTAATTTATTTATTATTTTTTTCTATTTTTGTTTTTTTCTATTTTGTTTTTGTAGTAATAATAATTATTGAATACCAATAATAAAATAAGCATTAATAAATTTGTATTGGTTTATAATTAAAATGAAATTTATTTATTTTTTTAATTGCAGACATCTTTCAGCACATCTCGTGATTTTGTTTTGAAGAATCCGCGTATAGTGGTGAAAAATTTTGAAGAAAAAAATACAATAGAAACGAATTTTACTTTGGATTGATATGCATTTGAATTACAATAAGTTTTAGGGTTTAAAAAGGAAATGAATTCCGTCAAGCATCATCGTATTGGAGTGTTTTTGTCTCCAAAGAATATTAAATAAAATAAAAACCACGAAATTTTCAACAAAACCGAACCAATTGAAATTGAAAATACATTCTAGTCATAAAAAATTTATTTAATTAAACAACGAATCCTGGCGGTATTAATTATTGAGAAGTAATTAATAAGCGTTATCCTTTTTGATGTGAGTTTTGACATCGTATTTCAATTGTGTGCAAAAATTGTGATTTTATATCAAGAAAAGTGAAATAAAATAAAAATGCCTTATAATCGTGATACGGCCTCAGCTCAGGCTGACAAATTGAGTGGCATTGAGGAGGAGAGTGATTTGTATGAAGGATTTGCTCCGCACGTTGAAACTTCAGAAATTAAGGTCCTGGATTTCTACAATTTGCCAAAGTCCACCGGTAAGTGTCATATTAATAATTAAAATTGTACCTGTAAAAACTGACTAAACAAAATATACGGGAATCGGGTGACCTAACAGACCCTCGCCTAAACTTCCCGCTAAGATTAAGCCAAATGCGTATAGAAAATCGACTTGACAGCAAATTACGTAGTAATTAAAAACAAACAGAAAATTTCGCGAATTTACGACATTTAATCCTATAAATATCAGTGAATATCTCAAATCGGAATTATTAGATTCTTGGGAAATGTTAAAAAGACTAATTTCTCATTTAAAACGAAACAATTAAATGATGCTAAATGAAACCATTTTTGCTCTAGTGCATTTAATTGCTCGTTCATTGAACAGCCTTCAAAATCGTAGAGCCGTCGGGTGAAGAAAACATTTCTGAATTAGTAAATTACAAGAAGACAAGGTAAATTTGTCAAATGTTTTCAATTGTACAAAAAAAATTATATTTTTCTTATGTCGCACGTCATCTTTTCTAGTTTCTTATTTATAGTTCTTCCAACAAATACAAAATAATTGTGTTTTCCAAAAATAATATTTCAATTTAAATAAACAAAAATATGGAAAAACCAATACACATTATTTTCTCATAAGCAGCTATTGCGAAAATATATTTTCCTATTGAGTGTTTGTTTTTCTTCGATTTTTCGAAAATCACTTATATATACATATATGTACCACATATGTATGTATGTACATAATAGATATCGTCAGCTTATTATTGGTTTGGCGCTCCGACCATTTTTAAAAAAATTTAGTTACATAATTATGAGATGTAGATATTTTAGATGTCCTCTGCCTGAATCCAAATTCCGTTTTGCGAAATTGTGTATGGTTTTTGAAATGTCAACAATCGTCTTTTCCTCATATCCACTAATTTAGCGCCTACTGAGTATTGGTTTGGTTCACAAGCCATCATTTGCGTTATGCAACCAACACATTTTTCATACAAAATGTGAGAAAATTTATTTTATTTTTATTTTGAGATAGTCAAGGAGATCCAGTGTATTTGCAAATGTATAAAAATTAAAAAAAAAATGGCTGAAAAATGGATAACAATTTGCAAAAATAAAATAATGGAACCCAAGTTTAGCGAAACCCAGTCCAAATCAGTTCATAACTTAAAAATTACATACATACATATCTGGTTTTATGCATATCGAGCAAGAAAAATCAAGTTTTGATAAAAATGTTGATATGGAGCACAAAACAAAATATTTCATTTCGAAAAAATTTAAATTTTTCTTCAGAACATGTGCCAGAAACAGTGGTGAAAATATAAAAAAAAAATGCTATCGGGTATATTTTGATAAAACTTTATGTTAACCTTTGCCGTTTTTCTCCATTCAGAGTTTGTGGGTTTATGTCCCAAACCAATAATAAGCTGACAATATGTATGTTTACGTTAAATTTAATAAGAAAACTCACGTGACTGTTAACATACTCCGGAAGTGAACAGTGAGCGATAGTGTAGGTCTCTTAATAATTTCGTTCGCACATATTTTTGTGTGTCAGTTGTTGTCGGAAGGTTTCAGTGGCGAAGGCATAGTCACTGGTCACTGAACAATACCGGCTTCAGCTGATAGCACTCCACAATCACATCAGAACGCCCTCCTTCGTCGGTATTGTGTAGCACCGGCGAAGTAAAATAATAATAATAAAAATGGCTACTATACCGAAGTTTCAGTACTGCTATAAACAAAGATCGTGCAAAAGCAGAGCTGTAAAATATAATTAAGCTTCACCTCCTGTCGTTTCTCTAACTATCGTTTTCCTATAGTTCCAGCACAATGCTTCGCATGTGTAGGAATCATCTCCTGAGTGCTGGGCCCAGAATAAAGAAAAAGAAAAAAATATCACGTCTTACAGTGCCTACGTTTTGATGGACTGAAAATCTTCATGCATTCATTCCCAGCACAATTATGGTTGTGACCATTTCCACCATGGCGGAATATTCTCAAGCAACATAGTTTCTAATTAATTGCCGAAAAAAGCGTTGAGTTCAGCCCCACTAGCATTGTCCGACAACTGGATGTGAGAAGAAAAGGAGGAGGATGCGCTACAGTGGTATCAGCTTATCGCTGTTTAAACAAATGATGTGTCGAATTTTTGTTCATATTATTTTTTGTTTTATCACATTCTTTTCACACATTCTGTGTGAGACCAAAGAATTCTTATTGAAAATAAACTTGTTCTAAATAAAGTTTTAGGGCAAATATGTATGCTTGAAGATAGTTCTGGCCATATGTTGGCTGAAGTTGCATAGTATTATTGTGTGGATCGGCCTTAAGTAATAATTTTAATTCTGTTTATTTTTTTAATTTTATTTTTAGTAAAATATTTTTATATACATACATATATATATACCTATGTAATGTGTATACGCGTTAGAGCAACATAATAGTTTTTTGGCGAGTGGCCAGAAATAGCAGATAACTGAGTGTTAAATATGAGAGACCCCACAATGAAAAGCTCTGTATAAAGAATTTAGTTTTATCTAAATTATAAACAGACGATTTTTTTTTTATATAAATTCCAGAAACATTGAAATTGTTATTGAGAATTTAATAGAAAAAAGCAAGAAGCTGAAAAGAACACTCGTGGTTCGAATTCATTACAAGTAGTCTATTGCTCCAGATCAGAGAGATCAGCAATGAGTAGCGAAACTGTGAGTATACTCGAGTGAGTCATGATTCATTATTTCTTGTACTTATACGCATTCATACTTATTTTAATGTTATCCGTACTCATGTCCACTCAACAGCATCATCATACTAATGCTTAACTATAGTCATTACTCTGTTGACTCATACACTTCGTAAGGCATTGCGTATATGCGAAGCAAAATAAGTCTGATTCGTATTACGAACATTAAGGGTCTCTTTCACCAAACATATTTAAACGCAATTTAATTTAATTAATGATCTTTATTTAAAGTATGTTTAAAAAAAATTCATTTTCGCCAACTGAAATAATGAAACACAAGAAAGTATGGTAACGCTCTGATATTTAATATGATAGCGTCAACTTACAGCTTTTTAAAAAGCTGTTTAAAAGCTATTTTAAAGCTGTTTCATGCTGTTGCAAAATCAATATTTAAATGCAGAGTGCTGGCTACTTAAACAGTATTTAAATGTTCTAGATGAAAATGAAAATCGATATTTAAATAGAATTTGTGAAATAGGCTCTTAAAGAATCATTACGAGATGTGTGTTTGCTCTATTTCGTTCATTGTGACCAGGTTTTAAAAATAATATAAAGGTAAGTCGTGTTTTAAATTTAAAAAATTAAAAAGAACAATTTACAACTAAATAATAGTGGAAAATCTCAAATCATTTTAGCATTATTTTTGCACAATAGATCTTCTTGGTCGCGGTGTTTCGGGCCCAATAATAATAGCATTATTTAAATCTCCATTCAGCATTAAATTTTTGTAGTTGTGGTCACACTGTTGGCCAGCAATGATCTACTTATGCATAAAGATTACTTGAATGACTCGCATCGTTTATGAGTACTATGAGTATTTTCAAAAAACTTATAAGTAATACGTATTTAATTTACATCAGAGGTGTTAAATTTTCATGACGCATACTCACTTATCTATGATCTATCTTATGACTCCGTAAATCACTACGAGTAGCGAACACATGACTCATTAGTGATCTCTGCTGCAGATATAAATTTATGATACTTGTCATGTGGTGGTGAAACGCCTGATTTAAGTCTATTAAGAAATTATATGAAATTTTACACATTTTGTGGTATTGGACATTTAAGTTTAATTATTTCTTTCATGTCATAGAAAATTAAAACTATATACCAGTAGAACTAACTGAGACTACTAGAAATGTCAACAAAATCTATTTCGCATTAAGGCAATGAATTAAACCGCATAATGCCTATAATATTTTTTTTTTTATTCTGGGACCAGCACTCAGGAGATGACTCCTACACATGCGAAGCATTGTGCTGGGAACTATAGGAAAGGGATAGTAGGAGAAACGACAGAGATGAAGCTTAATTAATTATTTTACAGCTCTGCTTTCGCATGTTCTTTGTTTGTTTATACTCGTAGCAGTGCTGAAGCTTCGGTTTAGTAGCCATTTTTATTATTATTTTACTTTGCCGGTTCTACACAATACCGACGAAGGAGGGCGTTCTGATGCGATTGTATTGTTCTGATGCCGGTATTGTTCAGTGACCAGTGACTATGCCTTCACAACTGACACTTTCCGACAACAACTGACACACTAATGCACATCAGAAAACTGCGACATGTTTTTTTTTATTTTTAAGTACATTACGTCATCAACCGTAAAAAGGGTCTCACTTGCTGGCATACTGCCATTCTTTAAATGTTTGTTGGGTTGTTGTTTTTATTTAATAATTTATTTACTTCATTTTTTTTAAATTAATTAATATATGTATAAAGAAAATTTAAATAGCACCCTTTAACGGATTGATTGCAAATATGCATACGTAGTGGACATCTTCTGAGCCACTGGTTGAAGAAAAAAAAGAGTAATTGGAAATCCTTTTTATTGGCAAATAATGTGGAAAACATTTAATCGTCACAGAAATTTTTAAAGAAAGTAATTTATAGTTTTTAATATTTCTTAAGTGGAATGTTTTTATGCAATAGAATTAATTAAATTCCTGAGATTTGAAGAACATTTTGGTTACCTTTTGTTTACTTGGCACTCATCTTAAGTTTTAAGTTATTTTTGTCTGTTTTTTTAGTTTGTGTTATACATACCTACATATGTAAATATGTATGCGAGAGTACGAGTAGCTGTGTGTATGCGTTTTCATCCAACGCTTTATATCAATTATTTTCCATTTAATTTTTCAATAAAAATTTTAGTTTGCCAAAAAAAAACGCTGTAAAAGAATTAAATGTAAATGAATGTTTATTTTTATAGTTTTTAGGAGCTTTAAAATTGCTGAATGTTGAAACGAAATTTCACTTGAATCGTAAATGTTATCTTGAATATTATTTAATTTGAATCAAAACGTATCAAAAACAATAATTTTAAGTGATTGTTACTAGAAATATTGCCAAAAAATGTAATTTTTATGAATGCATAGCAAAATAATGTATGGCACGAAAATGGGACAGCACCCCAAAAAATCAAATATAGAAAACTTAAAAAAAGTAGAAAAACCAAACGAAAAACGGATCAAGAAAAACGGTATGGCAAATCTTACAATATTTCTCAGCAAAAGTCACTGTTGTCTATAAGTTTTGCAAACGGCGTAAGTTGTTTTATCAATGCATACGGAACTAAAATTTTATTATTTTTTTTTTACTTTTTTAGGCCGGTTAAATTTTTGTTTTCCAAAAATTTTTGTTTTGCTGAAAAAAACTGGGTGTCTCGTTCCGCTAATCGTTTTAAAAATTTTATTTTAATCTAGAACCGCTTTAATTTAAAAATATTAAATTTTTTTGTTCCTAAAAATATGCTTTGAAACTATTAAAATATAAAGTGAAAATCAGCATGTTGATAAACAAAATTTATATTTTTATAATATGCACCACATTTCTATACAAATTGCACTTTGCGAAAACGTAAATAAGTACGTACATATGTGTGTATGTAGATAAGTATCTTGTAGAAAATAATTATTCCAAAATGAGAAACATCATCTTCTCTTTGTATGATATGAAAAAGAAAACTCCAAACACACATAATATTTTACGAGATACTTTTTTCTAACATGCAAGATTTCAAGTTGTATTTAAGCTTTAGTCTCTGACTGTAAGTTATTAGCAATCTATGACGTATTGCTTCCACGCTGTTGTACCTGTCGCTCCTGTTTAGCTCTGTGACTGTCATAAAGGATGTATTTTACGGGCAGCGTATGTAGATACATACATATGTAAGGAAGTATGTACATACATATCTACATCATGCATATCATACACAGTAAATGAATCCTTTCGTTGAATCTAGTAAGGGAGCGTTTCTCCGTATTCAATTTGAATGCTCATTTGCAAATGGCCCATATTTGAATTCATTATAAACAATATACTTTTTTTTATACAGCATATACAGATTTGTACATATTCATACCTACACATGTGCATATATCGTCACAGAAAATTAAAAAAGCCCAATGTAACATTGTAAAAATGTTACAGGAGAAGCAAAAAATATGTAGACAATTACCACAAAATTTTGCAATATATGTACATATGTATGTAACTAAAACAGGATACAAATTTTATTTCTGAAAAAAATTTAAATTTTGCGAGGTGACTTATTTGGACTTAACAAACTAGAAATAATAAGTCAATTTTGTATTTTTAAAATGTTAATAGGGCTTGTTGCATTTCCTGTGACGATATGTATGTTATTCCATATTAACATTCTTGCAAAACAAAGTATTTATTTATATATTAATCAAGTAAACATATGAAGCTTTTAGAAAGCTTTTTAAAAATTGTCGTTCAGCTCTCAAAATTGCGTCGTGTTTTCTCTTTTAATTTCTAGCAGACATGGGAAATTATACTTAATAACCCCTATAATTTTTAAATGCGTTTCAATTGTGTTTTAATAATGAAAAATATAACTAAACTACCTAACAAATGGATCACTTCTGAAGTATTACTTTCCCAAGTGCAGATGTGCCAAGTAAGAGGATATTATTTGTAGGGCGGAATTGTTTATGAAAATGGAGAAAGCAACATTGCTTCCTTTATAATTATCAGTCAACTTTAACTAAAATTTGTAACGATATTTTTTACATAATAAAAAAAATTCTTTTGAACCTTGAGCAACAGCTTATTAAATATGTTTTCATTAAATTTATTTTCATTAAAAATAAAATTCGCAATGTACATATGTACATATATGTGTATAGTTTAATTATAGTATGTAGGAATTCAAGCCGAAGAGATATAAATACATACATACCTACATACATATGTACATATGTAATTATTTTTATTTGACATTTATATATCAAATTTACATTAAGTCATAAAAAGATTAATACCGTTTTACTTTGTGACAAAAGTGTAACATACGTATGTATGTATGTATGTATATGCTACATTTCGTTACTATGCATTTTCCATTCTAAAAAGCGATCACGTTCCTGTCTAAATATGTTGCACCAATAACTGGCAAAATGTGCAACATATTTGACCCTCTACTCTCAAATTGGGGTGAGATACTGACCTTCTTTAAATCTGTGATAAATACCTTATTATACAAGTAAGAACTTTTATTCTTGTGATTTTATTTGCTAAAGAAGAATATTTATAAAAGAAATTAATTATAATTTAGGGGATTCACAATGTCTTTTATTAAGTCATATTGTTATAATGTCTTAATATTTTAAAATAATTTAAACAAATTGTTGTTGTGAGTCGATAATATTTACTTTATTTTTTGTATTTATTTTATACCTTTACATTAAATTACATTTTTAAAGGTAAGAAAGAAAAAACCACAATATCTAATGTAATACTTTCACTTGTTTTTTGCATTTTGATAACAAACATTAATAAGTACTTTTTTCTTCTTATCAGCTAAACGAATTTTTTGAAATTAAGACGGGTTGTTACAGCTGTCATATTTTTTCGCGAATACCTCAATTGTTTATTTATTATTATTATTGTTAAAATTATTCTAAGAACCGTGAAACGTTAAGTTGTATCAAATATTTTGCACTATGGTGCTAATAAAAAATGTATCACTTTTTAAGGGTATAAATTGTAGAAAATGTTATCCATTCATTGGTAAGGTAAGGTATGGAAGGGTGAAATGTTATCCATCGAAAGTACAACATTTTTGTTCAGAAAAGAAATCACCATAAGATGCACAACAGGCCTCGTAAATTTTTCCAACTGAACAAACAAATGGCAAATGGATAAATGAAACATATTAAAATTTTAATTTTATATTTCTGTTTTTTCTTCTGAGAACGTTTTTTTGTTAAAATGTATGTAGGTATTTCGAAAAAGTATATGGCAACTTTTTTTGCTTTAAATTTCTATACTTTTAAGCATGCAATTATATATTCAATCAGTTTTATTTCATATCTTGCGGTGTTCGGTAGTGTGCGAATTGTTTTTAATTTATAATCGTACATTTAGTGATATACATACATATGTATATATTTATAAATAAATATATGTAAATTCATTTAAATATATTTTGAAAGAAATAATTCTTAATTAGAATTGTGTTGTTGAAAATGTTTTGAATTTTTTAAGATCAGTTAAATCGGAAGTAGTAACATCGGCACTGTTGTAACCTGTTTCTGAAACAAAAATAAATAAAGTTTGTGCACTAAAAATCAAAAAGCGATATGACTTGAAAGTGCTTAATTTTGAATAAAAGTGAAGTTAAAAATTATCGGTTTTTAACAACCAGATTTCCAGATGATTATTTAAACGTTTGCTTATTTATTTCTTAATTGACATTTCCATATACATACATACATACATACATACATGGATATGTGCATATGTAGAAATGTGTAGATTTTAATACACATTTCTTTGTTTACGATGATCAGTGTTGCCATTATTCGTGTGTTTATTAAATTTTTGTAATTAATTTTTTCGCTTTATTTTAACAACTTTTTTAATAAAAATTTTGTTAGGTTAGTGTACAGAAGTTGTATTACTTTTATTATGAGTTTTGGTAAAACAAATAAGTAGAAAATCTTGTTATATCTCAAGGAAGAGGCAATCTTAATATCCAAACACACATAAAAAAATTCCTTAACTAAAACCAATTCAATTACATTAATTAATTTAAAATTAACAGCCCCGAGCGCATTGAGCAATGAGAACGGATTAAAATTGTATCATTCTTCAGGGACATAAATTTTTTAAAAAACACAAACTTTACGAAGTTTTTATCGCTTGACTGTAGAAACACGCAGGGTCTAGGCGGGAATGGAACCCGCACCTCCATATTGCTAAGACTAATGCTCCTGCACTAGACTACAGAGGCACATACTACATACATAATAAAGTGCATACATTGATAATCGACTCTCCAAATCCAAGAAATTATTTTGCCTTATTATTTTCTTTCCCTTTTTTCCTGTTTTGTAAAGTGCACCTAAACTTATGGTGATTTCCTTTCTGACTAAAAATTTTTCGCTTTCGCTTGGCAACACTCTCTACGGTTTTCCAATACCTTTAAAAAGTGATACATTTTTTAGTACTATTTACAATAATCTGAAATATTTGGTACTTAACGTTTCTACAATTTGTAGCATAATAATGGATTTTTTTTATAAATCTCCCGCTTTAGCAAATAGAAAGCGAAGAATAAAAGCTCTTATTTGTATAAAAATGTATTTATCAAAAATGTAAAACATGTCAGTAGTAGCTCACCCTAACTTAAGACTAGAGGGTCAAATGTGTTTCATATTTTGCCAGTTATTGGTGCAACATATGTAGGCAGGAACGTGATCTATTTTTAGAATGTTACGTACTGCTTAGAATGGAACACGATAAGTAACGAAATTTATCATATATGTAAGAGTCTGAACACAATGTTTGCGGTGCGATTTCTCGTTGCGGGAGAGAAAAATAAACATAATACAACGGAAGCCGGCGACGGTAATACTTGTTTGTTTACATTTTTATTAATTTATTTGTGCATACATTTTTATTAAATTTTCTAAAAAATATTTTGTTAGATATTTTGCAATGGCAGTAAATAAAAAAGTTGAAGCTATTAAAAAAATTGTTACTTTGGTTGGTAGAAGCCACGTTTGATTTATGTGTGGAATTAGAAATCAGGACTTCAAAAACATGTTTTTTGTCTACAATAATGTCGTGATCATCGCCAGTTGTTCAAAAACTATGGTAACATCAGAAAGAGAAAGAGTATAAAAAATTGGCAGAATAAGAAAGCCCGCAATGAAAATAAAATAGATTTTAATTTTATGCCGTTCCGCACTGCGGTTTTTTACCGCACCGAATTAAATTATCGTTACATTGTGTTCGGAATGTTACACTTTTTTCAGAAGGGTAAAACGCCATAAAGAAATTTTAAATGTACTTTATTTAAGAAATGCTAAACTGGTTACACTGATGGCAATCAAATGAATTCTCATGAAATTTTGTTGTAGTATTTGTTGATGTTGTTATAATTTTATGAAAACTTTTGTCTTGTGGTGAAAAAAGCTTTTCGTTGTTGTTTGGCGATGTTTCTGTCAACTTTTGTTAAAACATTTTTAAAGTAAATTTTCAGAAGTTTGTGGGACCGGTTCTTTTTGGATTGCATGCTCTTGAGTAGTTCGCAGTTCATCATCGCACACGATTAATATAAAAAATTACTCTGTTCACGTTAAAACAGATTTAATTCCTAGAAATATTTTTAATTTCTTTTCTGAAAAAATTTAATTCAAATGTCCTTTCTAAGAATATAGTAGTGTAAATGAAAAGTTATATTTCCATACTAAGAGATCATTAATTTGGATATTAAACTTGATTTGTATGTACATATGTATATCATGAAAAAACAGGTTTCATTCATAAATGCTGAAATGGTAACAATTATCCATTAAGTCAGCCACAATTTTTGGCGCTTTCCTAATTAATGTACATAGTAATTCGAATGCATTTACCCAAGTGTTCTTTGTACACGGTGGATACGTTCCCAAAAGAGATATGATAATTAAACAGTTTTATTTAAAAAATACTTGATAAGAAACAAAAACAGTTTATTACAATTATTATTAACTATTCCGTTAATCATATAATCATATATGGCCCCTAGGGCTCGATTAATAAATAAAAGCAAAATGAAAATGAATTGAAACAAATCAGTTGCATAAGGAAAGGGTTTCTAAATATTACCATCAATAGATATGTCAGATATGTCTATTGTGCATCCTCATCGGCTGAGTAAAATAATTAATGAAAATGCCTACTAAACGCAGCTTCAAAATTTAATACGTGTCCTTGACATCAATTGCGCTGCAACACTGCTATAAAAACAAAAAAAAAGTGGAAAAGTAGATTTGTAAAAATATTGAAACTATGTATCTCTATGAATATGCTTTAAGTATAGTGGAAGGCAATCAAAAGAAACACTTTTGATTGCCGACAGCAGCAATTTCTTCCTGGTCAGCGTACATAATTGAAATTAACTTGCATGAGACCACCTAAACCATATAACAAACATAGATAACTAAATAATCGTAATTAATATTGACTCGCATTAAAAAAATTTAAAAAAGTAAGAAAAAATTATATATGATTCTAATTTCAAAATTGTGCTTTTTCCCAAAAAAAAAAAACATGTGAAATGTATTATTACATACCTTATGGTATTCTCATAAAGTATTTTTTAAAAAGTAAACCACACACAAACTTATGATTCTTATGTCCAAAATTCAACTAATCATTCGAGAATAAAGTTAAAAACCAAAAATTTTTAAACAAAAATATAACAATCCATGAGTTTACGTTTTACACATACACACATAGGTTATCTCTTTTTATATTTTTCTTCTCATGCATAATACATTTAGAATCAAATGAAAAATTATTTCTTCAGAGACGTAGCTTTAGTAGAAATCCTCTTTCAAATGTTGCCCACATGTCTTTTTACTTGTGTTCTCTCGCAGTACCGCCCATAGGAAATTGTCCACTATCTCAATAATTTCTCAAGAAAAGTACTTGTTCCTCAATATATGAAATACGTAAACGTGACCGGTTACTCTTCGGCAAAGACAACAATCCCAATTTGCCTCCGACTCCAATTGTTGTGCTTCTCAGAAATGAAGTTGGAAAATGTTAAAAAGTTCCGCATCATGTTCTGTGGTTATTATTAACTACAGCTGCCGAATTGAGTTTTAATCAATAAAAAGTATGTAAATTTTTTACAAATGCTTTCGAAATTTCTGCAATATTTTTTGAAGCCTCGTTGAATACGGGAGTCCGGTTTTCAAAACGTACAAACAAATCGTCCAATAAATTTTCAGTTTTTCCTAGAATAAAAAACAATTATCCAAGGACAAGGATGTTCGTTGACATCAGCAAAGAGAATTGTATTTAATTTTTACAAATTGCAATTGAATGAATATTATCATGCAAATAGCTCGTGATCCCGATACCTAGAAAATTTTGCGTCACTTATTGGCATGCATTGCTCTGGTTTCGACAGATATATTGGCTTTGATTTGGGATATGACGTGAAGTAACATCGTTTTTTAAATAAAGAAATTCAATTTCAGCAATTCGCTCAGCAATAACACGATAGTAATGGCTGTAGTAAGTAGTGAAATACCAATTTATATGTTCATATATGAAAGTGTTCTTTTACTGTCAACTAAATGGGTAACGGTCACCATCACGTAGCCATCTGTGTTCCATAACTATTCTGCCACTTGTATTAAATAAATTAATGTCTATCATGGGACACTAATTTTAACCTGGAATGGCGTGAATGTGAATGGGTATAATTTGCATGTCTATAATGTACATTTTCGCCTTTGAAGTATGGAAATTTTATTGTTTGTTTCCACTCTTTAAAATGATACATTTAGAATCAACAAAAAATCAAGTGACAAATGGTAGAAATTTAGTGGAAATGTTTTTGTTTTTTAATTTCATATGAATGCCTAATTAATTTCATGGGAAATCCGAAAACAACAACAAAATACAAAATTCTTTAAAAATGATTAAATTTCTATAAAATTAGAATTTGTTTTATTTTTTTATTTAAAAGCAAACGGTACTTCTCAACTAAATATTTGTGCACTTATTGAGCTATTTTAAGAAAATGAAAGCAGAAAAATAAAAGTTTCGTAATAAAATTAATTAGATTTTCTTTCGATTTATGAGAAAACACGATGCAAGACACGGTTGAACATATGAATTTTGTTTTTGTTGCTGTTGCTGTTGCTGTTGCTGTTGCACTGTTTTTATTTTATAGTTTGCAGTTTTTGTTTTATATGATTTAAAAAAAAATTATACAGTGTAACCTCGGTTAACGTAACCCTCGACAAACGCAACTTCAAACGTACAAACTTACATATGTACATCAGAATACGAGTATGTAACTTTATATAATATTTTTTTGTTTTTCATTGGTTTTTCTTTATTTTAATTATTTTTTTTCTCTCTGGGACCAGCACTCAGGAGATGACTCCTACACATGCAAAGCATTGTGCTGGAACTATAGGAAAGGGATAGTAGGAGAAACGACAGGAGGTGAAGCTTAATTAATTATTTTACAGCTCTGCTTTCGCACGTTCTTTCTTTTTTTTTATACTCGCAGCAGTGCTGAAGCTTCGGTTTAGTAGCCTGCATTTATTTTAAAAGGTGACACTTGTTTTTTTTAACAAACCTGTTATTAGGTTTGATATAAGCTTTTTAATTGGAAAATAGCCATAGAAAGGTTTGACTTGGTTTTCGAAACAGCCTAAATTCCTATTGGTTGCGTTAAGCGAGGTTGCACTGTACACAGTATATCTCACGGCATACTAGTATCTCTTAATAAGAAGATATGTTCTCTAGGAACTCGAATGAATAAAATTGATCTTTAAAATATTCTTGGCATAGTCAATATCCATCCACTTTTTAGGTAAACGAAAGTTGCATAAAATGTTTAGATAGTCACTGTATCGATAAGTGATCAACCGATCGAACGAATCAGCCGAGAAATAATTTAAAAGTCTTGTGAAAACAAAATAGCGCCACTAGTTTGTGAAAACTCAACATGATGCTGACAAAGCAAACTATGCCAATGGATGGTACATTTGACGCAATTTAAGTAAAACAATGAAACTGAATTGGTTTCCGATGTATTTTTATTTGACATTAAATGAAATAAAAACATAATTGAACAAGATAACATATCAACTTATTTTTGCTAATTTCGCTACACAATGAAATTGCCCAACGAACGAATTACTTTTTTCTTCATTCACACTTACTCCATAAAACTTCGTGATGCTCCTGTCTTATGCATTAAAAACGCATTGGGAGCTACTACGAGTGCATATTCACTGTTAAGTGGTGTTATATCTATCCAATAGTTGTCACATCACTTTTAACTCTTGATTTCTACAATCGCTACCAACAGTAATATCATGATAACAGTTCAACACTGCTTCGAAAGCTTTCTTTTTGATTGTGTTCGATGGTGCTGACTTTTGTTCTGAAGCCAAATCGCTAGTTCGATATTGAGTGGAAGATTTACTGGAATCATCTGGATTTTTTCGCGTAGAGTTTAGATTTTCTTGACTTGGTTATCACATTAAGTGCCAAGCGTTTTTTATGAAAACCTTCCCAGAAAGTCATTCTCTTTTTTGTTTAAGAAATCAGTGGTTGCGATAAAAACGATTTCTCTTGCTTACGTTTTATTTTATATGACTACAAAGCCAAACAGTCCTGCGTTCTAAGTTCGAACCCAGTTTCACGCTAATGGTGTTTTCTTTTCTGACAAAAATGTTACATTTTGTTACTATTTCTGTTCCATTCTAAAAAATATGTAACATTAAGAAAAGCTATTTCGTTCCTTTCTAAATTTGTTGCACAAACAACTGGCAAAATATGTACCATATTTGACCCTCTACTCTCAAGTCGGGGTGATATACTAACCTTTTTTACATCTTTGTTAAGTACTTTTTTATACAAATAAGAATTATGAAAATCAACATACTCTTCACTTTGACTAGAGTCCATCAGACTTTTGTTAGAGGAAGATTCTGTTTAATTTATTATTTATTTTAATGGAAACTATTTTTGAAAAATTTTTGCAGTTTATTCTAGGTAATAACAGGTGATTAGAAAACAATGTTGCTGGCGATTTTTATTGATAAAATGGTGCTAAAAACCGTAGAAACAGTGAAACGCTAAGTATACATTAATGTTAAATCTCAAATATTTTGTACCATTGTGGCAGTAAAAAATGTATAATTTTTTAAAGGTATGGTCAAACTGTAGAAAATGTTATCCAACGAAAGGACAACATTTTTGCTCAGAAAGGAAATCACCATAAGTCATAAAAACATGCCGCATTTTTTCTGATGTGCATTAGTGTGTGTTTGTGTTTGTGTCAGTTGTTGTCGGAAGGTTTCAGTGGCGAAGGCATAGCTTAAGCGGCTACAGCTGTAACCAATCCACAGGCACATCAGAGCACTCTCCTTCGTCGGTATTGTATAGCATCGGCAAAGTAAAATAATTACTAAAAATAAAGCTTTAAAATTTAATATATGTCTCCTTGACATCAGATCACCTGCAACACTGCTATAAACAAAAAAAAATCGTGCAAAAAACAGTATTGTAAGATGATAAAGCTTCACGTCGTGTTATCTCTCTCACTATCCGTTTCCTCAAGTTCCAGCACAATGCATCGCATGTAAAGGGGTCATCCCTTGAGTGCTGCTCCAAGATAAAAAAAAAATTATAATCTGATCAAATAGGTTTTTTTTTTGTGAAATATTCTTAAGATTTCAAAACAACTACTACAGCATTGGGTGCGTTCACGTGCCAATTGAAAAATGATAATAAACAATACTTAATCTTAATACACTAATACACAAAAGTGCGTGTACGTTAAAAATCAAATATATTTCCTGAACCAAAAATACAAATATGTTGAAAAATATAATAAAACTACAAACAAAAAACATTTTTATGTAACGTTTTTAGAGTATATTGGACTTTTTCTTAATTAGTCCGAACTTGCGAACGTTTTATATAATAAATTATTTATTATGTAAAAAATAAAAAAACATAATGCAAAATATAAGCACCTGAGTTCTCATGTGTCTGATTAATTATATTCTCAAGCGGCTAATGTATGTCATTTAAATAAAACTTTATGCGTGTTTAAAATTCTGTGGGAAATGCTTATTTTTCGTTTTACTTGATGAAGTTATTCCTTAAGTTATTAGCCTGACTTAAAACATACTTACAAAAAATTAAATTTAAAAAATGGATACATTATAGTTCCTCTTGTTCCTATAAGAAACCATTTGGTCATGATTTTTACATGCTCTCTATAAGTATGAACCTATTCAATGATTTACTTATTTACTGCATACATATATCATAATTTAGTTAAATCAACTAACTATAAACCAGTTGAGAATATCAATTTTTAATTTCGATGGCATACGAAATGCCAACAACAAAATACAACAAACTTAAACCAATTATGGTTAATTCAGAACATTGTAAGACAATAAATAAATGGGAGCGTAGATGCGGAGACGTTTAGAAAACAAGTTTAAATGCATATCTACATTTCGTAAACGCACACGTAAAATTATTGCCAATGTCTAACGTTCGTAATCGGTGGGCAACTCAGTTTGAAGAGCATCTCAAAAACTTGCACTAATTTCATTCAATGATATGCAAACAAAACGTTTATGGCCGATAGTGCGTCTTTATTAAAAATATATGCACTTTTTTCTTCTCTTTTAAAGCGGTGTAAAATGGCTATATACGAGTACATATGTACATATGCATACATACATACATATACATATGTATGTATAACGAATTAAAGTGCAAATATTTTAATTGAATACAACAAAATTGGGGTAGAAACACCTTGTCGCTGAAAAGAAAACACCATTAATCAAAGTTGTTTTCAAGTTTCCGAAAAAGGTTTCATTTAAGCGAAAAACGAAAGTCCATTTTGTAAAAACACGACGAGTTTAATAAGAATTTAGAAAAAGAAAAACGATTATCGTCAAATAGCAGAATAATAAATGTAGACACAATTTTACGTATGAAAAGCATGAACACTTGTTGGCGAACGTACAAAGATTTTTCTTATTTTTATGGCAAAAATATAATATCGTCATACAGAATTCTGTTTACGTTTGTTTTTCTATTGATCGCTTCTTCCTTTGTTTTTTTTTTTAATCAGAAAATATGTACATACATACTCATTTTTGAAAATACAACATTTTCTTCGTGGTTCTAATACATTAAATTGAGCAAAAGAAAATAACATGAACAACATCTTTGAATGATTTACACAAATTAGAGCTTGAAAATAAATATAAACAATTTTAAATGCTCATTAAAAAGCAAAAAAAAAAGCAAACACAAATACATATATAATATATTAGAAGGACATAGTGTGCATACATACTGGTACATATCGTTACTTTAACATAGAAAGGGCTTAACTAATAATTTAGTAAACATTTTCATAAAAACTAAAGTATTGTAGTCGGGATATTTTTTTCAAGGCAGCTTTTTATTATTTTCTCTACGGAATTCTCTGTTGGAACACACCAACTTTTTTTTATCACTTTTCTTTTAAAGTGTGATCTGCATATGTGCAAATATAAAAAGAAAAATTATTTATGGCCTTTCTATATTTAGGTAGCGATATGTATACACATTTCTATGTTTGTGCCTATACATACATACGTTCCCACATGTATAGTATATCGATTGCGCTATGTTTATATAAGACGCATTAAGGTTCCTAGGGCGTAATTTTGGTCTATATTAAGTTATCGCATTTATAACACAATAAAAGCTTTTCGCTGATCTTCGAAATTGTTTGATTTTTAATTCTCTTGCGCTCGTTTTGTTATCTTATTAATATACTAAACTGAACGATTTGTAAATCGATCAGCTGCCATTGGCCAACAAACAATCTTAGCTGTCTGTTCAAAGAGCTGAGAATGAAAAATAGCTTTCTTCGCTGGCATTGCATTTAAAGAGAAATGTTTTTTCTGCTAACAGAAATATAAAAATTTACTTCATAATTCAAAAATATATGTACATATATCTCTTGTATATACATATGTATGTATGTATGTACATACATACATACATACATATGCATTTAGTATTCACTACATCAGCGTGTTAAAAAATATGACGCCTATTGATAAGTTTAGTAATTTTACATCTGTATCTCTTTTACACAGTTTGCTTATTTCTCTTTTTATTATTATTTTTTATTTTACGGAAAATCACGTGCGACTTTCTAACACGCTCTAATGAACACATTTTCATCAGGTCAAGTTATAAAATTACAAAGATAAATATTTTGAATAGTGTTGGTTTAGTATTTATTCCACAGAATTTCATCTTACAAATATACATACATACATATGTATGTGTAAAATAATTCTTTTTCTTAACTGTTGCAATAATTTACTACGGGGAAAGATACTTACATATGTATATCGGATTTTCTCTCATCTGCGGATGGAAAAATTGGTGATGAACTAGCTGTAATGCTGTTTGCTTTATATTGACGATTTGGTAAAAAGCTTCGATAGACTAATTATTCTATTATTATTTTTTGTTTTTTATGCTGAAGTTGTGAACCATTCCAAAATCTCTATTTTCCATGATTGTTCTTCTATTCAGCGTTGCCATTTTGTTGACTTTTAACCAAAATTGGTTACTTTTTTCTCAAATGTGTACATGTGAAATTTTCTTTCATTTTGGTTCCTTTTTGAAAATAAAAGTAACACAATGATAACGGTTACTATTGCAGGACTAACGGTTAACGTAACCCTCGACAAACGCAACTTCAAACGTACAAACTTACATATGTACATCAGAATACGAGTATGTAACTTTATATAATATTTTTTTGTTTTTCATTGGTTTTTCTTTATTTTAATTATTTTTTTTCTCTCTGGGACCAGCACTCAGGAGATGACTCCTACACATGCAAAGCATTGTGCTGGAACTATAGGAAAGGGATAGTAGGAGAAACGACAGGAGGTGAAGCTTAATTAATTATTTTACAGCTCTGCTTTCGCACGTTCTTTCTTTTTTTTTATACTCGCAGCAGTGCTGAAGCTTCGGTTTAGTAGCCTGCATTTATTTTAAAAGGTGACACTTGTTTTTTTTAACAAACCTGTTATTAGGTTTGATATAAGCTTTTTAATTGGAAAATAGCCATAGAAAGGTTTGACTTGGTTTTCGAAACAGCCTAAATTCCTATTGGTTGCGTTAAGCGAGGTTGCACTGTACACAGTATATCTCACGGCATACTAGTATCTCTTAATAAGAAGATATGTTCTCTAGGAACTCGAATGAATAAAATTGATCTTTAAAATATTCTTGGCATAGTCAATATCCATCCACTTTTTAGGTAAACGAAAGTTGCATAAAATGTTTAGATAGTCACTGTATCGATAAGTGATCAACCGATCGAACGAATCAGCCGAGAAATAATTTAAAAGTCTTGTGAAAACAAAATAGCGCCACTAGTTTGTGAAAACTCAACATGATGCTGACAAAGCAAACTATGCCAATGGATGGTACATTTGACGCAATTTAAGTAAAACAATGAAACTGAATTGGTTTCCGATGTATTTTTATTTGACATTAAATGAAATAAAAACATAATTGAACAAGATAACATATCAACTTATTTTTGCTAATTTCGCTACACAATGAAATTGCCCAACGAACGAATTACTTTTTTCTTCATTCACACTTACTCCATAAAACTTCGTGATGCTCCTGTCTTATGCATTAAAAACGCATTGGGAGCTACTACGAGTGCATATTCACTGTTAAGTGGTGTTATATCTATCCAATAGTTGTCACATCACTTTTAACTCTTGATTTCTACAATCGCTACCAACAGTAATATCATGATAACAGTTCAACACTGCTTCGAAAGCTTTCTTTTTGATTGTGTTCGATGGTGCTGACTTTTGTTCTGAAGCCAAATCGCTAGTTCGATATTGAGTGGAAGATTTACTGGAATCATCTGGATTTTTTCGCGTAGAGTTTAGATTTTCTTGACTTGGTTATCACATTAAGTGCCAAGCGTTTTTTATGAAAACCTTCCCAGAAAGTCATTCTCTTTTTTGTTTAAGAAATCAGTGGTTGCGATAAAAACGATTTCTCTTGCTTACGTTTTATTTTATATGACTACAAAGCCAAACAGTCCTGCGTTCTAAGTTCGAACCCAGTTTCACGCTAATGGTGTTTTCTTTTCTGACAAAAATGTTACATTTTGTTACTATTTCTGTTCCATTCTAAAAAATATGTAACATTAAGAAAAGCTATTTCGTTCCTTTCTAAATTTGTTGCACAAACAACTGGCAAAATATGTACCATATTTGACCCTCTACTCTCAAGTCGGGGTGATATACTAACCTTTTTTACATCTTTGTTAAGTACTTTTTTATACAAATAAGAATTATGAAAATCAACATACTCTTCACTTTGACTAGAGTCCATCAGACTTTTGTTAGAGGAAGATTCTGTTTAATTTATTATTTATTTTAATGGAAACTATTTTTGAAAAATTTTTGCAGTTTATTCTAGGTAATAACAGGTGATTAGAAAACAATGTTGCTGGCGATTTTTATTGATAAAATGGTGCTAAAAACCGTAGAAACAGTGAAACGCTAAGTATACATTAATGTTAAATCTCAAATATTTTGTACCATTGTGGCAGTAAAAAATGTATAATTTTTTAAAGGTATGGTCAAACTGTAGAAAATGTTATCCAACGAAAGGACAACATTTTTGCTCAGAAAGGAAATCACCATAAGTCATAAAAACATGCCGCATTTTTTCTGATGTGCATTAGTGTGTGTTTGTGTTTGTGTCAGTTGTTGTCGGAAGGTTTCAGTGGCGAAGGCATAGCTTAAGCGGCTACAGCTGTAACCAATCCACAGGCACATCAGAGCACTCTCCTTCGTCGGTATTGTATAGCATCGGCAAAGTAAAATAATTACTAAAAATAAAGCTTTAAAATTTAATATATGTCTCCTTGACATCAGATCACCTGCAACACTGCTATAAACAAAAAAAAATCGTGCAAAAAACAGTATTGTAAGATGATAAAGCTTCACGTCGTGTTATCTCTCTCACTATCCGTTTCCTCAAGTTCCAGCACAATGCATCGCATGTAAAGGGGTCATCCCTTGAGTGCTGCTCCAAGATAAAAAAAAAATTATAATCTGATCAAATAGGTTTTTTTTTTGTGAAATATTCTTAAGATTTCAAAACAACTACTACAGCATTGGGTGCGTTCACGTGCCAATTGAAAAATGATAATAAACAATACTTAATCTTAATACACTAATACACAAAAGTGCGTGTACGTTAAAAATCAAATATATTTCCTGAACCAAAAATACAAATATGTTGAAAAATATAATAAAACTACAAACAAAAAACATTTTTATGTAACGTTTTTAGAGTATATTGGACTTTTTCTTAATTAGTCCGAACTTGCGAACGTTTTATATAATAAATTATTTATTATGTAAAAAATAAAAAAACATAATGCAAAATATAAGCACCTGAGTTCTCATGTGTCTGATTAATTATATTCTCAAGCGGCTAATGTATGTCATTTAAATAAAACTTTATGCGTGTTTAAAATTCTGTGGGAAATGCTTATTTTTCGTTTTACTTGATGAAGTTATTCCTTAAGTTATTAGCCTGACTTAAAACATACTTACAAAAAATTAAATTTAAAAAATGGATACATTATAGTTCCTCTTGTTCCTATAAGAAACCATTTGGTCATGATTTTTACATGCTCTCTATAAGTATGAACCTATTCAATGATTTACTTATTTACTGCATACATATATCATAATTTAGTTAAATCAACTAACTATAAACCAGTTGAGAATATCAATTTTTAATTTCGATGGCATACGAAATGCCAACAACAAAATACAACAAACTTAAACCAATTATGGTTAATTCAGAACATTGTAAGACAATAAATAAATGGGAGCGTAGATGCGGAGACGTTTAGAAAACAAGTTTAAATGCATATCTACATTTCGTAAACGCACACGTAAAATTATTGCCAATGTCTAACGTTCGTAATCGGTGGGCAACTCAGTTTGAAGAGCATCTCAAAAACTTGCACTAATTTCATTCAATGATATGCAAACAAAACGTTTATGGCCGATAGTGCGTCTTTATTAAAAATATATGCACTTTTTTCTTCTCTTTTAAAGCGGTGTAAAATGGCTATATACGAGTACATATGTACATATGCATACATACATACATATACATATGTATGTATAACGAATTAAAGTGCAAATATTTTAATTGAATACAACAAAATTGGGGTAGAAACACCTTGTCGCTGAAAAGAAAACACCATTAATCAAAGTTGTTTTCAAGTTTCCGAAAAAGGTTTCATTTAAGCGAAAAACGAAAGTCCATTTTGTAAAAACACGACGAGTTTAATAAGAATTTAGAAAAAGAAAAACGATTATCGTCAAATAGCAGAATAATAAATGTAGACACAATTTTACGTATGAAAAGCATGAACACTTGTTGGCGAACGTACAAAGATTTT
The DNA here is from genome assembly GCA_963924685.1 of Dexiosoma caninum. NCBI lineage: Eukaryota > Metazoa > Arthropoda > Insecta > Diptera > Tachinidae > Dexiosoma > Dexiosoma caninum. Next base: position 95,363,523 of record OZ004727.1, on the reverse strand, counting down.
TCTTATTTTTATGGCAAAAATATAATATCGTCATACAGAATTCTGTTTACGTTTGTTTTTCTATTGATCGCTTCTTCCTTTGTTTTTTTTTTTAATCAGAAAATATGTACATACATACTCATTTTTGAAAATACAACATTTTCTTCGTGGTTCTAATACATTAAATTGAGCAAAAGAAAATAACATGAACAACATCTTTGAATGATTTACACAAATTAGAGCTTGAAAATAAATATAAACAATTTTAAATGCTCATTAAAAAGCAAAAAAAAAAGCAAACACAAATACATATATAATATATTAGAAGGACATAGTGTGCATACATACTGGTACATATCGTTACTTTAACATAGAAAGGGCTTAACTAATAATTTAGTAAACATTTTCATAAAAACTAAAGTATTGTAGTCGGGATATTTTTTTCAAGGCAGCTTTTTATTATTTTCTCTACGGAATTCTCTGTTGGAACACACCAACTTTTTTTTATCACTTTTCTTTTAAAGTGTGATCTGCATATGTGCAAATATAAAAAGAAAAATTATTTATGGCCTTTCTATATTTAGGTAGCGATATGTATACACATTTCTATGTTTGTGCCTATACATACATACGTTCCCACATGTATAGTATATCGATTGCGCTATGTTTATATAAGACGCATTAAGGTTCCTAGGGCGTAATTTTGGTCTATATTAAGTTATCGCATTTATAACACAATAAAAGCTTTTCGCTGATCTTCGAAATTGTTTGATTTTTAATTCTCTTGCGCTCGTTTTGTTATCTTATTAATATACTAAACTGAACGATTTGTAAATCGATCAGCTGCCATTGGCCAACAAACAATCTTAGCTGTCTGTTCAAAGAGCTGAGAATGAAAAATAGCTTTCTTCGCTGGCATTGCATTTAAAGAGAAATGTTTTTTCTGCTAACAGAAATATAAAAATTTACTTCATAATTCAAAAATATATGTACATATATCTCTTGTATATACATATGTATGTATGTATGTACATACATACATACATACATATGCATTTAGTATTCACTACATCAGCGTGTTAAAAAATATGACGCCTATTGATAAGTTTAGTAATTTTACATCTGTATCTCTTTTACACAGTTTGCTTATTTCTCTTTTTATTATTATTTTTTATTTTACGGAAAATCACGTGCGACTTTCTAACACGCTCTAATGAACACATTTTCATCAGGTCAAGTTATAAAATTACAAAGATAAATATTTTGAATAGTGTTGGTTTAGTATTTATTCCACAGAATTTCATCTTACAAATATACATACATACATATGTATGTGTAAAATAATTCTTTTTCTTAACTGTTGCAATAATTTACTACGGGGAAAGATACTTACATATGTATATCGGATTTTCTCTCATCTGCGGATGGAAAAATTGGTGATGAACTAGCTGTAATGCTGTTTGCTTTATATTGACGATTTGGTAAAAAGCTTCGATAGACTAATTATTCTATTATTATTTTTTGTTTTTTATGCTGAAGTTGTGAACCATTCCAAAATCTCTATTTTCCATGATTGTTCTTCTATTCAGCGTTGCCATTTTGTTGACTTTTAACCAAAATTGGTTACTTTTTTCTCAAATGTGTACATGTGAAATTTTCTTTCATTTTGGTTCCTTTTTGAAAATAAAAGTAACACAATGATAACGGTTACTATTGCAGGACTATATTCTTTTCATCATATTTTTCATCACCAATTTGCACATTTGCGGCTATATGTCGTCGATAACTTCACGATTCCTGCATTGTTGTCTTGAACGTATTGCTTGCCATTGGTATGGATGTTATTTTTCACGTAGCTGCATAAAAACGACTAAACATTTGAAAAACTATTCACGGTAATCTATTCATCGTAAAAGGTACTCCACTATCATATTCGAGAAGTAAGGATTTATGGTTTGGTTACTCTTTTCGCATTTCGTTACTATTTTTTTACATTTTGGTTTTAAAAAAGTTTTTGGTAGTGGCAACGGTGGTTGCTGTGCACTCATTTCTGATGTTTAATAAATATTTCGCAATTGAGAGAGGAAATAAAAAGCTTTTAATTTTCATTGAATTTTCAACAAATGCCGGCCAGTTTAGGACCAGCTATTTAATTGTGCTCGTAAACTGATCGAGTTTAAAACAGGCATCATTAAAAAAAAGAGATATAATTTATAGTGAAATAAAAAAAAACAGAAAATTACTACAATATAAAATATACGCAGGCATTTATAGTATTCTTGCAATTAGCAAAAAGAAAATAAGAAATCAACGAAAAACATAAAAATTTATATCAATAAATTTTTTTTTGAGCAACACAAACACATCCAAAATGTGCAAGTTAAAACAAAAATAATAAAGTAGACAAATAAAACTAATATTAATTTAAAAGTACACAATAAAGAAAAAAAAAATTTATGTAAATGAAAAATTTAATTCTTCTTAAGTAACATTAAATTAGAAAAATAATAGTTCTCGTCTATACATACTGAAAATAATAATTAAATTTTGCTGTGTAACTTTTTTATAAATTGTGCTGTTTGAAAATTAAAAATTTTTCACTTTACAAATTTGTTATTAAAAATAAAAATAAAAATAAAAAAACAAACAGAAGTGCTGTGCCTTAAAATGGTTGGCAAGATTTTGGCAATCAAGGAGTTGGAACAATTTAGCAGCCGCCGCAGCAGTGTGTATGTAGACCCGGAATGCGATAAATTCTTTGAATTGCCACTTTTTATAGCGGCAAGTTCAAATGATATAACAACGAAATGCCAATGTTGGCAATTTAGTCCAGGTAAAAATAAATTGCAATTAAAATTTAATATAAATTTTTTTGTGATTTTCCATATTTGCTAGTGAATTTGGATAAATTTGTGTTTTTTATTCGCAAATTATATTTTTGCGATTCATAAATAAAAAAAAACAACAGAAATACAGCAGCACATATATAAATTTAAAATTTTATAGAACTATGAATCTTTCGGGTTAATAATAAAATTTAGCGGTTAATGAATCTACACCATGCCATTTTGCCAGAGGCAAGGAAAACAATATTCAGTAGGACATGTATGTTGTATATATGTATGTATGTACATATGGATTTTCTTAAATGAGTAAGCAAATGAATGAAAAATATTGAGTGATATCTTTCGAGTATATATCGAGTATATAGTGTGTATATATACATATATATGTATGTACATATTGGCTAAACGGTTTTCTACGATAGCCGACTTTGGAGTTTCTATTAGGTTGAAGAATGCTTACGGATAGACGAAAGCAGTTCATGAATATTCCTTATCCGTCGTTGTAATAAAGTCGTTGCGAAATAATTGATTTTAAATTATTAAATCACATGCGATGATTGCAATTTGATTAGTAGTTAATCTTCATTAGAAAACAATATGCTTTCTAAATTTCTTCTTTAATACGTTCAATATTGATTATAAAAAAGAAGTGAATAGTTAACAATTCAAATATTTGGAGCATTCACAAGGTGTGCTATTAAGTTATCTTGTCATAATGTCTTTATATTTTAAAATAGTTTAAAAAAAAACTTGTTTTTGTGCTTCGAAGAAAAAAGTCATAAAATAATAAGACTTTTTAAGCCATGTTTATGGGTTGTCATAAAATAACAGTAGAAATCTGAGTTATTCGCTGAAACCTTTTAGTCGCGCCGACGTTTATATTTATAAGAAGTCGGTACTTATAAATGATATAAAAATAAAAAATTATTTAAAAATCATTTACACCGTTATATCTCTACATTAAAATAAATTTGTAGGAAAGAAAAAATTACGGCATCTAACAATATACAACAACAACAACTTAACTGGCTGGGAGCCACTTAACGTTTAGCAATTACCGCCGTCCATAAAAAAATATTCAGCTCCTTTTTTTTTTTTTTTTTTTTTTTATCTTGGACCAGTACTCAGGGGATGACCCCTACACAGGCGATGCATTGTGCTGGAACTAGGAAAACAGGTTATGGGAAGGAGGATAGAGGGAGTAGTGTGAATGGACATTTGATTTGAATTTTCCCACGTCATATGTGACAGGAAAGACCTCGGCAGGGAGTTTGTTCCACATACGCGATGTTCGGCCAAAAAATGAGTTCTCCCTGTAATGCGTAGTGCGGTTCGCTGCCAAGTTGACTACAAATGGATGTGCTCTTAATGATGAACGCGTCGTGCGCGTGAATGATCGGGTTTCGGGAACAAGTTCCCTGATTTCATCAGAACACATCCCATTATAGTAACGATAGAACAACGAAACGCACCCCACGTTGCGACGATGCTCAAGAGAGTTAATAGAGTTGGCTACCCTACTGTCTACTATGAGTTTCTTCGCTCTCTCCTGCACCCGGTCGAGTAACTTCAAAATAGTCTTTGAAGCACCGGCCCAAACATGAGAGTTGTATTCCATTTTCGGTCGGATGTAGGCGGTATAAATAGTAAGGAGATCAGATGGGGTGAAGTATGTCTTGCACCGTCTTAAAAAACCGAGGCACTTGAATGCTTCTTTTGATACCTGAAAAATGTGCTCAGTCCATCGAACATCGCACTGAATTTTCATGCCAAGAACATCAAGAGCTTCTGATTCCTCGATGTTTATACCGCCCATAATTACAGATGACGCAGCGTCATCGGGCATGCGTCGATGTGTAAGCATGCTGCATTGGGTCTTTTGAGCATTGAAATCGACCCCGTTTGCCAGACCCCATTGCGATATCGCTGGCAACAGCTGTTTTCGATTATATTTATTTCAATAATTTTGTGTCCTAAAAGAATAATGTTATAATTTTAATTGGAAATGGACGTATTACAAGATTTACGGGTAATTTCTTATTTACTATATTAAAAAGTCAAATTATTATAGTTTTTCCACTTATTTTTAATATTTCGCTATAAAATTTTTTTGATAAATATTTTTTTCTTATCAAGAATTTTTAGAAATAGCACACTAAATTATGTCATACTTTTTCGTATTATTATTTTAAAAAATATGACTTTATGACTACCATTTGAATCCTCCAATTGTATATGTAAATTGTATGAAAATCAACAGCCACCCACAAATGAATGCCTTTGAATTATCGTTTTTTGTATGTAGATATGTAACATGTTCTCTATTACAATAATTTAAATTTTATATTATTTTTCTTGCCATTTGCGGTCGTAAATTACAACCCGTTTTTTTAAGTATTTAATTCTATAAACTTTGTTTGAATTGTTTGTTACTGCAGCGACTTTATTATTCTACTCGCGTAATAGTGCTGATGCTAATTTGATAATAAATATATATTTTGTTTGAGTAAAGAGAATCGTGTGGAAATTCGCCATTAGTTTGACAGTTTGTGCCTGCAGATCGGCGAAAAATTCAATTTTCAATTAAAATTATAAAATTGTTGTTTTGAATAATTTTTGAATGGCGGCTAGTGGCGATGCTCATGTACAATAACTCCCGTATTCATTTTCATCAAAGAATTTGTATATATATAGTTTCAAATTCACTCACAACCTAAGCCGGCTGGCAAGTAGTGAAAATGCGTTCTATTTACGCTGTGTAGCTTGGTATTGATTGACGCTCTTTTTCACTTGGTCCCTTGGAATTTTGCCTTGCCTCAAATTCTTTCTGACTGAAAAGTTTACCAACTTTAGCCTAATAAACCAAAACATTTACAAAATTTGCTATCTTGTATGGTTTTAAAAGTTCTGATTTGTTCTTTCTCAAATTAATGTAAAGATATGGAAGTTTCAGCTGTTCGACTTCGAAAAGTCTTATTATTTTACGACTCTTGTCTTTGAAGCACAACAAGAATTTGTTTAAACCATTGCAAAATATTAACGGCATAAAAATTTCTTACTGAGGCTTGAGTTATCAGTTACCAGCGATATTAATAAGTCTATGTTAAAAAATGGTATGCTCAACCACTATGTTATACTGGAGTTGGGTTCATGAGCTCTTTGAAGTGGGCGCTCTTTTCAGTTCAGCTCTTTTTGGTGAGCTGGTTCGTTTAGTTCGTTCACTAGCTCAGTAGTATCAGTTGACTTTTAGCTCATTTGATTTTGATGCTCAGTTGATTTCGTTTCTGAACTGATTTTTTAGCTCATTTGATTCAATCAAATGCAGCACCAAGGCAGCTTTAATCAGTAGTAGAAAGAGAAAATATGCCTTTGGTGCTGAAATTTGTGAACTGCTTTTACATATGCTAATATAAATATATAAAAACTTTTAATAAAATTTAGATTATTATTATTCAAGTATCGAAACTTAAATCAAATAAATACTAACTACAAGACAGAAATTTATTTAAGAAAAAATAGTGTTTGAACTAAATCGCCAATGACGTGAAATATTCGCATCTGGCATCATACAAAATTTATTTACAAGCGCTCTTCACTGAACTAGAATCATCAAAAAAAAGTGAGCGCTCAATTCGCTCAGTTTACTGAATCGTTCAATTGAGCTAGCTCAGAGCTGAACGACACAACTCTAATGTTAACCCAGTGTATGCTTCAACAACTTTTATAATGGGTGATTCAAGTAGAGATACTTTTTTCAATGCCTTTTTTTGACAGATCACGTGTGAGTCGTGTCATGCTGTCATGTTATTTTTGTTTAGTATTGTTTGGCATTTCATAATGGAAAGACTTACGCCTGAACAACGTTTACAAATCGTTCAACTTTATTACGAAAATTCACGTTCTGTGAGGAATGTGTTTCGTGCACTTCGCTCAACTTATGGTCAACATAATCGCCCTACTGAGCGTACTATTCGCAACACCATCACCCATTTTGAGACCCAGCATTCATTATTGGATAATCTTCGACCGAATAGACCACGTCCAGCACGCTGTGAAGAAAATATAGCGTCTGTAGCTGAGAGTGTACACGAAGACCGTGGAGAGTCGATTCGGCGCCATTCGCAGCAACTCGGACTGACGTATGGAACGACTTGGCGCATTTTACGTCGAGGTCTTAAATTGAAAGCGTACAAAATACAGCTTGTGCAACAACTGAAGCCGCTCGACCTTCCCAAGCGACATCGCTTCGCTCTATGTGCTCTTGAAAAGTTCCAAGAAGATCCGGCGTTTTCGAGGCAAGTTTTGTTTAGCGATGAGGCCCATTTCTGGCTCAATGGGTATGTAAACAAACAAAATTGCCGCATTTGGGACGAAGAGCAACCTGAAGAGATTCAATAACTGCCACTTCATCCAGAAAAACAACGGTTTGGTGTGGTTTGTGGGCCGGTGGAAGCATCGGTCCATATTTCTTTAAAAATGATGCCGGAGCGAACGTAACCGTCAATGGCGACCGTTATAGTGCCATGATAACCGACAATTTGATGCCTGAAATTGAAGCTCGTGATCTCGGCGACATTTGGTTTTAACAAGACGGCGCCACTTCCCACACATCGCATCAATCAATGGATTTATTGAGCGAACATTTCGGTGAGCACATAATTTCACGTTTTGGGCCGGTCGATTGGCCACCAAAAGAGCGTGTGATATCACACCGTTAGACTTTTTCCTGTGGGGATATGTAAAGTCTAAAGTTTATGCGGACAACCCCGCTCCGATTCAGGCCTTGGAGAAAAACGTCACGCGTGTCATTCGCCAGTTACCAGTCGAAATGCTCGAACGAGTCATCGAAAATTGGACTCAACGGATGGACCATCTGCGACGTAGCAACGGCCAACATTTGATAGACATAATCTTCAATAAATAAGCCAAAGACTGTTCTTTCAAATGATAATAAACATTCTCCATTAAATTTTCATTTGCTGTGTTTTTTTTCTTCAAAAAAGTAGGGAACCTCGAAATGGATCACGCATTATATCTCTTAATACTTAACGACAAAAAAACGAGTATCCGAATGCATTAGGATTGTCGGATAATCAGAAAATGTTTTGTAATAAATACGCCTATTTTTAGTTAAGGGTTTAAACCGATTATTTGTTAAACGATCTTTATTTCGTTGTGTTGATTGTATATACTCACGTACATCTATATAAAGTTTAGTGTATTTACATTAATTTTTTTTTACGATAACTCCTGGAAAATTGTGAATTGTTTAACGTCTATTTCCAATTCCACTTCTTCTTCTTCTTCAACAGAAGATGGTATTTTCATAAATTCTTTAACGTGTTTCGCTAAAGCACGAGATATTAATTGTACATAAAGCAAAAAGTTTTCATAGAATTTTAATAATTAATATTTTTCATTATGATAGAAATATCTATCACAATTATATGTGAAACAAAATATTGGCCAAGTGCTCGCCATGGCCTCTATCCGATGGTCGATATTTTCAATGACTCTGAGACATAGTTGTCATTAATGTGCCCCGGTAGTCTAGTGAGTAGTGTGCTAGTTTATCAGTTGGGCGGGTTATAGGTTCGATTACTAACACAGACTCTGGTCTGTATCACTACAACAAGTGAAAGTTTTTTCACAACAGATATCACAATGGGGCCATAATAGATTGGTCCCAAGTGGGCTGGGACCTTTCTTTACCTTTACATCCAGCAACCTGCCGATCTAACCTAATGTGCCGAATTATAACATCCTTTAGCTCTTGAATTGTGCTTATTAACGTACACTTTTTCTTTAAAACACGGCCATTGAATTTCTCGCGCAAAAAAGCAATTGTTTCTTTGGCTGTGCTGCAAGCGCCACCATATCGTATAGGTCCATATCCTCAATTTCTGGCCACAAGAAGGCTGGGCACGACGACGAGTCAAGGTTGACGGCTCTTCTGCCACACTATCGTGAACAACAGCACTGTTTATCGCAGAACGAACTGGGCGAGCATACATGTACAGGTGTTTTCACATTTCGTACAGACCCAGTTTGCTGCTATTTGCCCCAATTCTCCAATTTGCGGATACACGAAGTGCACTAAAAGCATTTTCATTTGAACAATTAACATCGTGCATTGTTGGACCACCCTTTATTTGATGTTAACATCGGTTTACTCGACGTATGTTAAGATAACAATAGTTTTTGCATGAAATTTTAAGGAATTTTGTATACCAGCCTGAGTTATGTTTTTCTTCATAATTCCGTTTTACTATTTGAATCCCCGATATACATTTGTGCGAATTTTATTTCACTTTAGCGACTTTGTTTCGATTAGATCGGCATTAATAAAACAATAAAATAAAGAATGATAATAGTAATAAATACATTTTTGAGAAAAACAACGAGACAAAGTTATTTTACAATATTGAAATCAATTATCACTTCTTTTGCTAATTCCTCCAACCGTGCGATTAGTTTGACTGGTGATCTGCATACAATTTTTATTTAACTTAATTATATGTTCCTACATATCCATACATACATATGTATGTATGTATGTATGTAAATATGTATGTACAAGTATAATTATGGATATGTGCTTTCAGTATTTGGTTTTCCAATACACCCACAATCCATGCATGTACTTATATGGCTGTATATGCATAAGCATGAAATATTTTCTAGTTTATTTTGAAAATTAATATAAATATGTACACATAATATTATGTACAAACTAATTTTATATAAAAATAACCCATCAATTTACTTAAGAAATTATCAGATGTCTAAACTTTTTTCAAATATTGGAAGCCTGTCTGAATATAATGTGCAAAAATTGGTGTTCGAAAGTCAGCAATAAATATTATTTGAGGCATGGTTACACCGAGTAAATATTGAAAGCAATAAGCGTAACCAAGAACATTGCACAATACCCACGTATACACGTTAGATGCTGCGCAGTAATACACTTTTAAACGCGCTAATACATTTTTGTATTCCATATAAATATTCGTGAATTAAAATATTCCTTTTCAAATTACTAGTGGCTTCACACTACATATTTAATTAATTCATTTCCTACATAAAACAAATTTCGTTCGGTGGTATATTTTTCTTCGAAATCTAGCAATATATTCAAATGCCGCTGCTGTTTTCTTAAAAAAGTCTAAAAAACATTCTATGCTGTGCAACAAGAAGAGCCAATAACGAAGTATGTACTCAAACGCTCCGTCATAAAACATATGCATACAAGAGATATGGTACTTATTATACTTCTATTCTAAAATTCTTAGCACTTCTCATGTCTACATATGTACATATACATTGTCAAATGTCAAATATAGATCAGAACTATAAATCAATTTATCTAAACCTTTATACTTATACATATGTAGTATACTTATATTATTAAACATCTATTAATAAAATAAAAGACAATGGATTCTGACATTTGAAATTTCATCTGTAGAGCTGTGCCACAACATACCTTTTTTCTTAACTTTTGTATAATGTGGATGGAGAATGTTGTATAATATCGACAAAGAAAGTATGTGCGAAATTTTATACCAAAACTTTTTCTTTAATCAGTCGTTTTTTTATTAGAAGTTAAATCATGTAAAGTGTCAAAAAGTTAAATGTAAACGACATACATACATATACAAATGTGCAGAAGAAAATTTATTCGATCAGTCTGACAATACCTTTGTACATACAAATGGACGAGCAGTGATGTAAACTTTGTTTTCTAAATTACTCTACCGTGATCCCAATTGCTGATCAAATTCTGATAAGCAATAAAACTTTCGGGTAGTAACTCCTTTTTGTATTTCGGCAATTTTTTTTAACAAATCATCTACGCTATATCTATATTGACTTCTTTCTGAAATATACATTTTAACAGAAAATATTGATTAATTTCAACTTTTTTTTTTACCAAATTATTGTACGAACGGTCAGTCTCTTAAAATACTATACAATACGTTTAACATCACTGGATATAGATTGTACGTAGTCCACATCAACCCGTGCAATCTTTTTATACTACATATGTATATAATTATAAGTAAATACATACATACATACACTTGTATGTCAATGTATTTAGATGCATACATATGCACATGTATTGAATGCCTTCAAATAGATTTATGGCTAATTATTTTATTGGCGTTTGATCGATTTGCACTTTACTTTGTTCGCTCTACGTAAGAAAATGACATATTTATGATATAAACAACACACAAGAAATAAAAAATGAGATCTTAACAACTTGAGATAAGAGTTTCTTCTACTTTTGGAAACCCGTACTGGTAGAATAAAACGAACTTTGATAAGATTAAGATTTTTTTCCCTGTGCGCCGAGAATTATTGAATTATAATTGTGCTCCACTTTTTCTTTTTTAATTTCATATAATTGACTTAAAAACAGTTGTTTTTAAACTATTGGCAAGAGGGGTAGAGGGTCGAGTTTTTTTTTAAGTGATCTAATAGAAAATCAATAGGAAATTTAATTATTTGGAAATGAAACTGGGGCGTCTGTGGGACGAACTTTAGTTCCTTTAAAATATTAACGTGAAGTTTGAAAAGAGCAGTACAAATACGAGAATCTGTCGAGATTAGTTGAATTGTATTGCAATATTTAAAAAATATTTAAAAATTTAAACTTTGCAAGTAGCAGAGTTTAAACAGAAAAGCTTGAGAATATGTCCTCTAGTAAGTAGAATTTTAAAGGATTTCAGCATTCAGCGTCTCTTCACCAAACACACTTTAATTTCTTTAAAGATCTTTTTCTAAAGTCTGTTTTAGAAATTTCCGTTTCCACGAACTTGACTAATGAAATATAACAACCCAGTGAACTTTTTGCTACATACATCTTCGATTTGAGACCAATGACAATGTAAGCAAGACCCATCCAATGTCTGTATACAATTTCTATTTACATTTACACAGCGATGGCCTAGGCTGTAAGATTTATCCAACACAATATACATTGTAAGCGAAGGTTGGATGGGTCCAACACAATATACATTGTAAGCGAATGTTGGATGGCTCCAACTATTATGGTGAATTCGGAGTGCAATAAGATGTATCTGAATGCCATTGATCTTGGAATGAATTTTAACTATTGCATAATTAAATTAGGAACTTAATTTTTTTTCAGCATTTTCCATCGATGTAAATTCGGAATTTTTTTCAAACGTTCACTTTCTATTTTCTTTAGTCTTCTTAAATTTCTTTTACTAAATCCACTCATTTTATTCTTTACAACAAATAAAAATACAAAACATACATACATATGTATATAAATTAACACATAAATAAAAATAAAACAGTCACTTACCTTTTTTAATTATTTTTATTTAATTATTTATAACAATATTACCACAAAAAATGCCGCCAACACTTCACTTTTAAAAACACTTATGAACTTGATACAAATTTTACTTTGGAATAATAATAAAAATTAAAAAGAAAGAATAACGGAAAAATTACTTCAGAAAAAAGAACAAAATTCATAATTAAAACGAAATGACAATATGATACATTACAAAGCCATCCAAATCAGATGGTAATGCGATGCAAAATTTTTATTTGTGTTTGTTTTGATCTTCATTTCTAATAAACATTTAACTTTACAATTGGATGGGAAAAAGACAAATCCGAATCAGATGCGAGTTGTAAGGGCTTAACTATTTTCGTTTTATTTTCCCTATTGACATAATATTATACAATCGGATGACTTTCAATTTGTAATGAGTAACCGGACTGCTGGGAAAGTAAGCTAACGCTACGCTATTTCGTATTACAGCGGCAACTCACAACGCTTTATGAAAAAAAACAAAATCGAAGCACGTACAAGCAACGTAATGGTTGATGAAAAAAAAAGAAAAACGACTTTTAAATATGAATTGATATTTAAATAGAATTGTTGAAATAGGCTCTCAATTTAAAAAATCCTTCATCAAAGCACAAATTTAACTTGCGCTAGATTTCAATTATTTTTACGAACAAAAAATTCCGTTTTGAACCTGTTAAATGCTCTACTCTACTACTCTACAGCGGAGAAGTTGCAACTCTGCTTTATCAAATTAATAAAACCAACAACAGCAGAATTGTGCAAGAATTCCGCCCTACTCCAATACTTTAAAATCTTGAAGAACGTGCGAAAGCAGAGCTGTAAAATAATTAATTAAGCTTCACCTCCTGTCGTTTCTCCTACTATCCCCTTCCTATAGTTCCAGCACAATGCTTCGCATGTGTAGGAGTCGTCTCCTGAGTGCTGGTCCAAGATAAAAAAAAAAAAATCAAATTAAAATGTTTGTTGTGAATAAAAATAAATTTCTGCATGGGAAGGTAAATGAAAATATTTTCAAACCGCACGAGATGGCCACAATTTTTCAAATCTAGTCCACCTACTTCTCATTCAAATATATTCTCCACTGGTTTAAAAATAACGAAGAATTCACATTAAAAAAATTAAAAGTGTAACAATTTAAGGGGACAAACAATTAAAAACAAATCTTATCCATTCACTTCTATGAAAAAGTTTGCAAGTATTTTAGAAAATATTTAATTAGTTATTTTAATGTATGTATGTATGTAATATTAAAAAATTACAGGAATATGCAAAAACTGGAACTTGGATACATACCTATTTGATTTGATCTTTTTGGTTTTCTATTTCTAATTTATTGTTTATTGCATGTACTATTTTTAGGTAAAGAACCTGCTTTACGTTCTTTCACCGAAATCAAACAGCTCTTAGATCAAGGAAAAAAACGCGATGTAAAAAATATTTTACGTGAGAATTCCTGGCCTATCAACTCACCCATTAGATCGCAGTTATGGCCAATGTTATGTGGCCAGCATAACACAAAACCACCGATGGTTGAAGGTTTCTATTGGGAAATGGTTCACCAGGTAGGAAATTGCTAATAACATTATAATTAAAATCATTATATTATATACATATAATTTTCTTGAAGGTGTTTGGTACCACAGAACTTTCAGAGAAACCTATAATGTTACCAGCATTTGTCGATGCCACCCACTGCTTGCCATACCATTTAACGCGAACTGGTCGTGCAGTGGCAGATCGTATTGTAAATGTTTTGGGTTATGATTGCCCCGATATAACTTACAGTCCAGTATTGTATCCTACTACATCGATTTTATTGCATTTCATGTCTGGTAAGTATCCCTAAAAAATTTTCTTTGACTTACTAAAGCCCTTCTTCGAGCAAAGCATATGTTTTGAAGTATGTATGATTAATTGTTTATATTTTCAATTATAATGAGCCATGACCGTCAGAAAGCCATAAGCGCCATGATTACCATGATATTTAGCAGAAATATATGGCCGACATGCATACATATCGCACACTAAATCATAAACAGTCACAACTCAAAATTCATAAAGTTTTTAGGAGAGGCAAACAACTATTTTTAGAAACATGAATGCAATTTTTATAATCAAATTGTGTTCCACAGTAAAGAACATTATCTTTAAAGAAAGTTAACTTAATTTTGTGCTATTATTATGAAAATAAGAAGATATTTTGAGTTGTGACTCTTTCATTGCACTCTTCACTCTCTGACAGATATTCTTCCGACGAGCTACTATTATCGGCAGACTAAATTCACTCCCAGAATCGCTAAATATATTTACCCTATTATCACTATTTGTACGAGAATCAGTTTCTTCACTTGAAATTTTTATTGTAGATGTATAATGTTCAATATTTGGGCACGACATTTTCGACAGCTAAGTGAAAACTAAGCAAATAAGTTTTGCATTAAACTTTTTGACAAATTTTTGAACTTTAAATGATGCACCACAAAATTTAATACTTTTTTAATTAATAGCGTCACAACTCGAAATAATACTATTAACGTGAAATTAAAATATTCAGTTACTAAAAAGCGCGCTTTCACAACTGAAAATAGTACTCTTTAGTTGATTACGTACAACCGGCACAAATAACATAAAAACAGACATAACGGTATTTTTCCAGTTAAGGAAACAGTGAACAGTGATGCCAACAAAATTTTTGTGGTCGTTAGAGTTTTGTTCTGTGACCTCGATTATGCAATAAAAACAATTTTGAAAAATTTTGAGTTGTGACTGTTTATGAGTTAGTGTGCGATATATAAATTTGCATTTATCTGAATGCATATTTCTAACTTTTACATGTGCGCAACAAATTAAATACTAAACAGAAATAATTTTATTTATTGCTTATTTGCTTATCTATTCCTTCTCTCTCTCTCTCTCTCTCACACTCTCCGTCTGTCTTTTGAAAATGTGTTTATCTAGCACACAATAATATTTTTATTAATAACATTTTAATTGAAAATATCTTTTAATAATAAATGTTTCAAATATAGTTCAACAAATAATCATCACCTCAATTATTTGGTTCTTAGTACCTTTTTTCATTTAATAACGTTATTTGTGCCGGCATTAAAACTTAACAGCATTTGTCTGATAAATGAATTTAAAAAAAAAATGTCGTATTTCTTTATAGTTAACACTTTTCATATTTCGTTTATTTATCTACTTATAACCCGCAATTAAAATCAAATAATGGAAAATTACAATTGAATGAAAAACAAACAGTTTATTTCTGTTCTATGGAAAACACACACCGGCAAAAGTCTACGTACGATCAGAGAGGATGTAGAATTCACAATTAAAACAAAAAACAAGCGAACATTCTTGATTCCATCCGACATTGTATATGATGAGAAGCATGTAAATAGTAGTCAGCAAGTATTTTAAAGTATCTGAAACGCGATAACTCGTTAACGGCTACAGCGATTTGCATGATTATTTCACTGTTAGAAATATTTAGAACTCGGCTATACGATGTATGCAATTGGAGCATCAATGTTATTTATTAATAGGGGCCACTAGCCAGGTTTGACTGATGGACGCACGACTACGGTCTCAGGGTATATCTTGGCAAGTCCTGCCCTGTCTTCAGGGCAGTCTTCACCGATGGTTCTAAAACAGAATCCGGGGTGGAGCGGGGGGTTTCTGTTTCCTTTAAACCTAACCTAACCTAAGAGTGAAAGGCTGACCGATTCCCACATCCATCCAAAGATTAATAAGCCACTGAAATTGTTTCAGGGATTGAGGAGTTACAATAATAAAAAAATTTTAAATTGTTTAAATTTAAACAAGAAAAATTTCAGTTTTTTGAGAAATAGCTGGCGAAGAGAAATTTGTAGAAGACGGATTTTAAAACGTTATAACAAAAACATGGTCTAACATTGCGATTTTAGTATATTATTTCAGTTGTAACTGTTGTTAGAATTTGTTAAGAATATACTTTCCATCTGCTGACTAATTACAGTGTCCCATATCAGTCTACGTACGACCTGCATTTTAGCGACCTGTCACTATTATTGTTAATTGTACGAGTGTTACTTCTGCAATATAGTTTGAGTTTACAGCATTTTTGAAATATTTTTGAAATGGAAAAAAGCGTTTGTAAAATCTTCATGTTGTTTATGTTTGTTTAAATGTGTCGAACCTTCTTTTTAATAACTTGTTCTGTCTATATCACTTTTTTTCTAATTTACTATTAGATTTTCTGTTATGTTTTATGTATGTAGTAAATATATCTGCATGAGTATTGAAGCGATCAATATCAAAGTATAGACACGAATATAAAGAGAACAATACAGGGATGATAATTGACACTTTGAAAAGTACTTCATCGATTAAAAAAAATTTTACTTTTTTTTAACCAAATTGTATTAAAAACACACAAAAAGTTGTGATAAGTGTTATTATTAGAATAACAGAAAGATAAAATAAAACTAATTCTTGAATATAAATTAATAAATAAATAATGAGAATGCTTTCTAAACTGTGAAATAACATGAAGTACATCCAATTTTCATGATCTCTGTTTTGTAATTCCCTATTAAAGTTGCTACCGAAAACCGCTTGCATTTATCCAATGATTGGTTTCCAATGTCGCTAGTGTTGATTTATAAAGTTTAATATAAACAACACAAATGAATATACGAAGTAATACGAAAACTCATTTGGTTTCTATTTGGCAACCCCTCTTTCTTCTCTAGTCCGTTCGCCAACAAACGAAACAAACTGGTTTGAAAGACATGTCAATAAAGACATCGTGAAAACGTAGTGGTATTTCATATAAAAATGTTGACAAAAAAAATAATACAATCGAACGTCTCTATAGTAAACTTCCATACAATGAAGCTCTCCCCATTATGAATTCTAGTTTTTTCGTTTCAGTTTTCGTATATTTTGATCGATCTTCTTTTAATGAATTTTCATTTCAGATAATAAATATTGCAAGTGTAAATTTGACACACATGCATTTTTGTCTCGCTGTAGTAAATTATTTCAAACAATTTTCTGTTACGTTTACCAACAGCTCTTGTATACCCAGAGGAAAGAAAATATAATTGTATACTGTACATATGCATGTACATTATTAAATCTTAATGCCAAACTTTACTTTACTTCTACATTAACAGATTCCGAAAAGAAGGAAAATTAAGCGGCCGGTGAAAAATGACTGATGTCAATTATCATTCAGTAGCGTTTCTTCATCAATTACCATATTTATAATCTTTGTGGAGATGAGAAGTAGTATGCCGACTAATGTATTTAAATACCTGATTTATTTACATAAACAAACGAGGCACTGCCGATCGAACTTTGGGCGGAATAACCCCCACCAGGTACAATAAAGTTCAATTAAAGCGTACAACAAAGTAAAAATCATAATAAAAACTATTTTAATTTTTAATGTCATTCGACAAAACCGTTCAGGTAGAACACAAAATGTTGCGTTCATGTAGCGGAAAAATTTTATGAAGGATACTAAATTTCATAAATGAAACAACTGTTGAGCTGCGCGGAATACTCAACTATGCGTTTCTACGACACGACTCAACAGTTGCACAAGAGCAGCATATGTCTTATGAACGCGTACAATGTTCCTTAAAATATTTCACAAATTCGAACAGAGTACTGCTTTGTAGAAAAAATTTCTTTATTATTTCTAGAAAATTTATCTGTTCTACCTAATTTGATAGCGTGCAGTGATTTAACGAATTTTTAAAGTCCGTAATTGAAAACTGATCAGGATTTCAATTATTATTATATTATATATTTCTATTACTACATACATAGGTATGGTTATATGTATGTACGTTCTTTGTAGGAAATGTAAATAGTGTACTGATTCACTACTGTCATTGTCACCAGTATTACTGACCTCTATACCCCTTACAATGTTCTGTGCTATAGACATTTTACACGTGCGTGTCATTGAGAAAGCACTAGTACTATAAGCACTACTCACTAGGCACTCCACTTGGGGAGTGATTCGAATAAGCATTTTTGTTATAACACCAAATCGATTAGGTTCATATTGTCTAATGGGGGTAGCGTCGCCATATTCAAACCAACTTCTTCGAACGGAATTTATTCGTCTTTGAACATTTGGATGTGATGCTTTGCATATATTCTTGCTGAAAAGTCTGCGTCAGAGATTAAAGTTCCACTAAAAAACTGTATGTAAGCACATGACCAATTTTTTCGATACTTGTGTTCAATTACTGCAACCATGCGATGATGTCTGGCATCGCATACCATAAACACAACTTTTAATTGGCGTGTCGGCGAAACACAATGTTAATTTTCTTATCGTTTAAAATAAATGCATCTTTTAGGGAAAGAACTTTGTTTAACACAGCTCGGTTTAGTATATCGTACATGTATTCCTACATGAAATGATTTCACGTTTTCTTTGACATTAACTCTTTTCAGCAGAATTGGCCGTAACTGTATTCGCGAACTTTGAAATAATGAGATTCTGTCGATGTTTATATACAATTTAATTTCGTCATTTTACACTTAAATTTCTCCCACTTTCCTTAGCTGAGTTTTTATACCTATGTTGCAATAATTCACGGGGAGAACTCTTCTGATTGATACTTGTTACTTGTTGAACAACAAAACTGTTGTTGAAATCGGTACCTCCAGACCTTCCCGTCTTTAATATAACCAGCAGCTTCACCCAACAAATTCTGAAAGGAGCTGTATCAATGTACCATTTTTTAAGTTTTTCCGCAAAGTCAATTTTGTAGAAAACAAATCTTCGAAAGACTGCACAAAATCTCACTATTTTTATACAAAATGATATTTTATGCCATTTTTTTTTTTTTTTAAAACTTCTACTTTTTAACAAAATCTTTCGATAAATAGCATGTTTCTAAATATTTTTTATACGAATATAAAATTTTATAATGTAGTACCAGTAAGCAGCCTTGATTAACATTTAATTAATTTATTTATAGCTTAGTTAGCGCTATAAACTTAATTAGAAATTAATATAGTATAAGAAGTTATAAAAATTTGTTGTTTTTTTATTTGCGTAAGTGCTATCTTTACAAATATAAACTGTGAGCTTAACAGCAAAGGAATTGATTTATTGAAAAAATTATAGCAAATATTAATAATCAATCGGCAAGTAAATATTCTAGATAGCAAAAGCAAGCTATTCAGACTGAAAAGGGTGTAATTTATAGTAAACAATTCATTATAAATAATAAAGAAATATAAAGTTTAAACATTAACGATTTGCGACATACACACTTATGTATGTATGTATGAACAATATACATATGTATGTATGCATGTATGTATGTATGTATGTATGTATGTACAAACACACATACTTACATACGTTGCACTAGTGATTACGAATGTAAATTTTTTTGATTTTCGAAAATACTAATGTGAACACGAATATCTGCGACAATATTCGCGGAATGAGACTACGAATACGAATATTCAATTTGAAATTTAGTTTATTTAGTCGATATTTCAAATTTAATTGAAAATAAGTATTTCACGTTTAAGTCAACGACTAAATTAAAAAAAAAACTGTACTACTATGGGGTTTGAGTATATAAAACATTTATATTTATTTATATTATATTTATAATTCAGATTAATTCAGATTTTATTTAAAGAAAGATAAAGAAAGAACTTTATCAACGGATTACTCTTACAAAAATCAAAACGAGAGAGAGAGAGAGAGCCGTAAATTGATTGTGAAAATCATAAGAAAGAAGGCAATAAAAAATTAATTTTATTGGCATTACATTATGATAAATTGTTATTTTTAACAATGAGCATTTAACATTATTAAGTAATAAACAAGGATATTTTCCTTCACTGGACTTACTCACCCCTAAATGCGAAAAACTTTTGCAGAATATATAGTGGAAAAACGGGTGGCAAATCACCGCTAGCCACTGATATGGTGGCGACGGCTAAAGTGTTAGCACGTTGACTATAAAGCAAAAGGTCGTGTGTTCCACCCCATTATCCCGACTTTGCAGTTTTCTGACGTGCATTAGTGTGCCTTTGTGTCATTTGTTGTCGGAATGTTTCAGTGGCGAAGGCATAGTTACTGCCTATCATTAAATAAATAAAATAATTAATAAAAATGGCTATTAAACACAGCTTCAAAAATTAATACCACTGTCTTCTTGACATCGGAGACGTTGCAACACTCCAACAAAAACAAAAAACGTGCAAACCACAGTTGTAGAGATAGATAATGAAGCTTTTCTCATTTTTATTTATTAATTTTAATTTGTTTTTCTTTAATAAAAAATGCATACTTTTTTGTTTCATTTGAAGTATTTTCTATCATGCATTTTTTTTAATATTTGCTGAATACGAATACAAATACAAAAACATACGAATGTCATAGAATAAGCGAATACGAATATTCACAACATCACTAATAAGCATTTATGTACATATAAATTTGTGTGTAGTATTTACAGATTTTGTCTCGGATTCACTGCTAAATCAATAATAATGAAAAAGAAAATAATTTCAAGTGCTATTTCTGACTTACAAAACATTTCTATTAATTTTTTCTATTTGATTTTTTCGTTATCAGCATTTCATTTATTTTTAAATTTTGTATCAGTATTTAACTATTGTACTGTGCGGTACACATTTGCACTCTAATTATTACCAACTGAAACTACATAGTTGGATTGAGTTCGCTACTCTAACCTTTTGTTTATCTTTTGTTTCCCCTCACCAAATTGATTTGCCATGAAAGATAATTTTTTTGTATATGTAAATTCGAAAGGTACATTTGCATTTTGAGGATAAAAAGAAATGGGGATTTATTCGTATCATATTGATTGACTGCTAAATCAGTACAAAAAGATGATAATCACCGTAATTTACACTACGCATAGGATTATCTTTCCAATTCAATCACGTTATATTGAAGTTTGAAGAAAATCGGAAAGATTTGCGAGTTCTGGACAATCACCTAAACCGTGTCTTTTTATTACTGAGATTTGATGTTACTTGTCTGTGGTTGCATCCATATGGAGCCCATACCGCGGAGGTCTTTCGTGTCACTTTTGACGTGGGAAAATTGAAAGCGAATGTCAATAAACACTACTCCCTCTACCCTTTGTCCCAAAACCTTATTTCCTTGTTCCGGCACATTGCACCGCATGTGTAGGGGTCGTCCCCTGAGTGCCGGTCCAAGAAAGAAAAATACTGGCCCGAACACTTTTAGTCACTTTTATGCTACGAGATTTCAATAGAATATACAACTCGTCGTCGCTAAGATATCTTCACGTATCTAAAAAGGCAAATCGCTTGTAAAGTTAAAAATTTTTTTACACAGTGGTTCATACGAGATTATAACGCGGTAAATTTGTTCAAAGCATCCACAATTATGAGAGATAGAAATCTGGGGGCTAGATGATCGAAAAATCTAAATATTTTACCAACGACAATACTTCTATCTCAGTTTTGATTTTTTGATATACAAGGTGGGCCAAAAGAAATCATAAGGAGCAAAAGACATCACCCGATGTTCTTTTGCTGTAATTTTTTATTTTCATGAAAAACTTTGGTTCAGCTTCTGATATCGGCCAAGTGACTGCCGCTGGATTCGAACGCCATCCAAGCAGAACCAAAGTTTGTCATTGAAAAAAATTACAGCAAAAGAACATCGGTTGATGACTTTTGCCCCGGATGATTTCTTTTGGGCCACCTTGTCCATACTATGTACGTGAAGATAACTTCGGGCCGACGATAAATTCGATTTTGCATAACCGCAATATTCGATAATCGTATATTGAAAACAAAACATACAATATGTGTATGTATATGTAAATACATAATATGTCTATAGATACACATGCATACTTAATAAACTACATATGTTTATATATTATTTATTTAGGTTCGAATTTTAATTCTTATCAATAAATTATGGGTGCTTGTACTGATAATAAGTTTAATTGTCATTATAATGTGTATGTGTATTAGTTAATTGCAATTTAAATATTTATTTTATTCTATAGGCAAACCCAACGGGTAAATATTTATATAGTTCTTTCAAATTAATTAAAAAATTATTGCCTTTGAGCGCAAAAATTGCAAAGCCATGTACAATTTACAATTATTATACCAGCGTTTTATTATTGTTATTACTTCTAGACAAATTTAATTAAATATATTTCTATTCATGGACATACATACATACATATGTTTGTGTGGCTGTAGCTTTTATTATCTCTGTTAGAGTTAACGAAAAAGATTAGGATTGAAATGGGATGATGGTCAATTATGATTCATTTAACGAGGAAATGTTATTGGTGATTTGTTTACTTATAAAGACAGAATAAATCATTCTTGAACTGGAAAAATTGTGAAAAATTTTTATTTAATATTTTATTTATTTTTATTAAACAATTAAGAAAGGAAAAACGTGGAGAAAAAGAAATAGTTTTTAGGATTTGGAAATTTTTATTAGTTTTTCTTTTCGTAGAAACACTAAAGTTATCTGACAATGTGTTGCTGAAAGCTCGTTGTACGTGTTGACTCTTATTATTGACTCTTATTATGTATTCAAGTTACATGAAACAACTTTTATGTATTAAGTTTTCTATTTTGATCAGCTGCCAGTGTAAATACGTTTTACAAACTATTGCACTTGAAATTTTTTTTAACATGAAAAAAAAATTATCAAAAACAGATGATGATTGCTGAGATGAGGCCTGTTACGCATTCATCAGTAGAAAGTAAACCTACTTCACGCATCTTACGCTTTATGCTGTTTAAATTGGAACATAAAAATGAACAGATTCTACTCTTTTTCTATACCCTTTTTGCCTCGGGCACTTACATTACAGCGACGACATGAAATTCGGTATACGGGAGAGTAAATAATGGGAAAAATATGAAAACGGACACTTTTTAGTAGGGCGTGATTAGGGGACCCTCTTTTTGCATGTGACACTTCCATTATAGGAGCTGAAATTGGGTATACCAATAGGCAGTCAGAGGGTAGGGAGGGGAGGTATTGGCAATAGCCCCGGCTCCGAAACTAACTAACCGATTTTAATGAAATTTAAAACATACATAGGACTACGTCTAGAAGGACACATAAGCCATATCTTTGCTTTAAATAATACTATTACAACAGTTACAGCAATGCGTGGTCGGGTCAGCTAATATGTCGCACCCTAAATACAAAAGCGGCACAACTCAAAATTCTCAAATTTTCAGGAGAGGCAAAAAACTGTTTATGCAAAAATGATTGTAATATTTAAAATAAAATTGGTTCCATTATGAAAGAAGTCTATTTCGAAGAAGGTTTTGCTAAAATTTTTTTAATTTTATATTATAATATAATATTATGTGTAACAAAAGTAATCAGCACTTCTTGAGAACATTGACGCAACTAAAAATAGGTCTTTTTAGTCGATCGTGCGTAAGCAATGCAATTAACATAAAAACAGACATAACGGTATTTTTCCAGTTAAAGAAAACAGTGATGAGAAAGAAATTTTTGAAGTAGTTAGAGATGTGTACTGTGAATTATTTTACGGAAAAAAGTACATTTTGGAAAATTTTGAGTTGTGTCACTTTTGTATTTAGGGTGCGATGTATACAAAACAATGATCAGAATAAATGTAATATCGAGATCGTATGTAGACTTTTGTGACTATCATTTTAAATAACCGTTTCTTTGACATTTTATGTGAGCAACGCAAATATGTATATGGAGTGACCTTATCATTTTTGCTTGTACGAGTATCTTATATACGTATGTGGATGTGTGTATTTTTAACAAGAACACGTCCAACAATACAAAAACAATGGGCAATTTATTTATGTAAAAACTTGGATGAATGTCAAAAACTGCCTCTTGCACACTAACGAAAATCAACGTAATATGTGTGTGCAAATAAGAAATGAAACAAAATGTAACGAATATGGGCATTTGCACCAACACAACAGTAAACATAGTGACCTCATCGGAGTTCCGTAATTATAGTATTTGTCACTGTGGAATAGGCATTTACATACATAAATGTAAATATTTGATTTATGTACATAGTATATGTATCTAAAGAAGTTTGCGTTACGGTTATTTCACAAAGCAAAATTTGGGAAATGTTTTCAGATAGTGATATAAAAGTGGAACTGGATGTCACTAAATCGATATCCAGTGTTCATCTCTAATAAAAATAAAATATTGGCAGCCAAAATTAGAACGAGATATGTATTGCGATTTACATGGTACATATGTATATGTATGTACATATATGTACATAAATTTACTTTAATGGCAAACTTCATACATACTCGTATGTTTGTACCGATTTTCAGAAAAACTACTTGCTTTATGTTTTTTAACATTTTCGGACATTTCTATTCGGTTAGAAACTTTCGAATTACAAACTCATTGGCGTTTTGGGAAATGGAAAAATTATAAATAATCAATTTAAACAAATTATGATTTTTCTCTAAAGCTTTTCTGTGTTAAAACTTAAAAATTAAAATGCGTTTAATTTTTCGTTTTTATAAATTTTAAATAATGTGTTCTGGCTTGAAGCCAAAAAGAAAAAAAACGAGAAAAAATTTATATGTACATGTATACATGTGTATGTAGGGATGAATGTAAATCATACATACTACATACATACATAAATTTCTAAAAAAATATTTCCCTTGGTTTGTTGTTTTGGAATTCTTGAGGTCGATATATTTTTTTTATGACTGCAATTAAGAAAAGTAGAAATTTCGAAATAAGTTATGAATATGTTGCAAATGCCACAGTGCCGATTGCCTACAACATATCTATGTATGTAAAAATTTATGTATTCTGTTGTTTATATTTATTTACGTGCGAATGGATGTGTCTATATGGTTTTTTTTCTTTTTTTTAAATTTCAGAGGAAGAAGCTTATCATTGTTTGGCCGCTTTAGTGGGCAGCAAAGATAAAGTGTTTATAAATCAAACGAAACTGTTACATGAAGTGACATGGAAAACGGTCATGCAAATTGCCAAAAAGCATACAGTATGTATTTAATAACATTCCAACATTGGACGAAAACACTTTCTAATGTTAATTATTTATATATTACATATTTTCTTTTAGAAAAATGCAGTTTCATATTTCCAACGAATCTGTCCCGGAGTGAAATTGGAGAGAGTTTTTATGGATTGGTGCTGGTGGATTTTAGCTGGTCTACCCTTCCAGCACGTAGTTCGCATTATGGATTGTTTCTTCCATGAGGGCATTAAAGTTTTATATCGCGTTTCTTTAGTCATTTTAAATCTCTTCCACAAGGAGTGTCAATCAAACAACGAATGGAGTCCGGACAACATCAAAAATGACATTGGCAATGCTTTAATAAAGTTTTGCAAAAAAATCCCAGTATCGCCGGCCAGATTACTACATGCCGCTTTTAGTATTAGGGGACTAAGGTATTCACTTTTCCTTCATTATTTCTTTCGTGGTGGCATATCTATAATTGTTTTTATTATTGTTATATTCGCAGTTCCACATATATTTCTAGAATATTTCTAAAGACTGAAATGCTATTAAAAAGCCGTTCCGTTTTGAATAGCGGCAATAAGCAATTAGTTAAATCGCGTTCCAGCGATAATTTACCAACAAGTCAATCACAAGTTAATATACAAATGATGTCACACACACTAACCATTAGAGAGGTGAGACCCATTTTAATATCATTATTCAGTATAACATTTTTTTAAGCCTATAGAAAACTATTTTAATTGTAAGAATTCGGTTCTGTTCGACATGACCAAGCAATCAACAACATAAATTTAATATAATAATAATGATAATGATGAATATAATATATAAGATGCAAGAGTATCAAAAAGTTTCAAAGAAGTAGTAACGGGCTTCACTGACAAGTAGTGTCGGACTGAAGACATGTTTAGAAGATTTTTGAAGCAGCAGCAGTTGGGTGGAATACACTTATATCAGTTTAAAATGGCAAAGCGAAATAATTCTAAATCATTGTGCAAAAAAAAACCAAACGAATAATACAAAATCCAAATTAATATTGAGAAAACACATTTTGATAATGAGAACTCCAATTGATTTTGAGAAAAGAGAAATTGAAATGCCATTCTGATATACCGCTTAACAATACGAAATTTAATACAACATTGAAAAAAGTTACTTCATTATAAGAAATTTTTGGAAAAACAAATTAATATTGAAAACTCTGCAGAGTTGCAACATCTCTGGTGTTGAGTAGACGCATTCATTTTTAAGCGACAGTAGAGACATTTTATTACTTATGAAACTTCGTCTAAGTTTTTCATTGCTCAAATAACGACGAAGGCTTCCGCTCCCAGAGCAGAGAGTCTAATACAAATCAGACATTTTTGTTTTCAAAACCATCAACTTTCCGTCTTCAGAGTCAACGCGCTAACACTTCAGCGAACAACTTCTTCCACTGAAGTTTCGAAGGGAAATGACAATTAATTTTCTAGTTTGATGTGATTGCTTTTTCGCACGGTTTTTACTAGTGAATAAAATTATGTGATAGGTATTGCTTTGTAGGTATTTCAATTGGAAGTAAAAGTTATTTAAAATCTTAACACAAATGTTGCTGGTTTTCTTTTAAATTTTATATTTTAAATTTAACATAAGTTTGCTTTTAACAATATCGATTATTAAAAAACAATCTCGATTATTAAAAGTAATTTCCTTGTAACATGATGAATTCATTTGCCATATTATATGACATTAAGCTCCAGAATTCTAAATATCTTCTGCTTGGTAGTTCCATTTAATTCCTTTTCGAATTATGTACTAATCAACACTTATTTGTTCAAAATAATACATCCATACATACATACATACATGCATACATATAATTTTAATTTTGTTACTTGTTATTAATTTACATGTACATACCCGTACATAAGTATGTACATACATACATACATACATATTTGTTATTAATACGTACTATGTATGTATGTATTTAGCTCAGTAAAATATAACTTACTTTTTTCTTCTTTTTCTTTTTTTAATCACTTGTATTTGAATGTAAATTTGTAAATGATTTTACTTCATACGAAAACTATATCGTATTATACCCAACCAATTCAATTCAATAAACTTCAATCTCGTATCTCTTTGCAAATAAAATAAACCATCAAATTCTGATTTAGAAGGCACACCACACCGAAACTTGTCGGAACTTGGTAATGAAAATGGCTTGTTGTTTAAACTCTATTTATTATTAGTTTCTGTTAATTATTAATACATATGTATTCTCTTTTTAAGTTAAATTGTATGTTTTACTAACAGGGTTGCTTTCTTTACATCTTTTCTATATACATACATACATACATACATACATACATACATACATATATGCATACATATTACATACATATGTAAGTACACATATGCATGTGTACTTTTCAAAGCCAATGTTATTGAAGAAAAGAAAACTTTTTAAGTTAAATTATAATTCGTTATAAAAAATTCGAGATTGTTTATTTTGCAAATAAAAATTAAACTATTTTAGAATCGTTAGAAACAAAACATGATGTAATTACGAAACATGGTTTAATTACATCATGAAACAAAATCTTGTTCAAAATATGTGCAATTAATGTGACAAATTTCTTTTCTTTTTTTGAATAATTTTTAACGCTGCCTTAAAAATGTGATTGTTGAAATAAACGCTAAAACATTTATAAATAAAAAAAAAAAAACGCTCTACGTGCTGGCGTGTTAAACATCTGCTGCTGTGTTTTTTATGTTCCAAACTACAAATACTTGCTTGGGCGTTTCAATAAAATATATTTTTTTAATTTTCTTTCTCTAAAAAAAAAACTTTTTCTTTTTCTTTGTAAATCGGTTACTTTTCTTTCGTTGAAACCTTTTTTGTTTTGTGTAAATTTAGGGTGAAAAATCTCCTGGCCATAGAGCCATTGCCATGGGTGTATATCCCATTCATAATTTAAAGTCTACCGTTTGTCAAAACGAGGATGTAAGTGTGAATTTTTGCTGTTGTCATAGAAATTATAAAAATATGTATCTCGATGTACTTTTTGTCAAATAAATATTTTGTTTTACACAACTCTGTTGATAGAAATTTCGACATTGTGACATTATTTTGTTATTCATTCATTCATTTTGCACAAAAATAAAAACACAACAAATATAAGAAACATACACAGATATTTGCAAAAGGACGAACAGCAAACTCCAGATGGACACTCTTCTTCTTAAAGATATTTTTTAGTACTCCCAATACGCAGCCTATCTCAGAAGTTCGAATATAACGTACATATTTTAAAATAAATTTATTACAATAGCATTAACATGTTTGTTTGTTTTAAATGTGTAATTAGAATTGTAAAAAATTGTCTCTCTTTTTCTTGTGAGAAGACCAAAGTTTTTATCAGTAATGTCAATTACAAAGGACACTAAGTAGTAGGATCTGCTTTCGATTACCTGTATTACCTTCTACTAAAACTTTAAACATTGAAATTAACAACACAGTGAAACGCAGTAAAAAATCCCTAAGCATTACTGTTTGTTTCCATAAAATTGAATAAATGTAGTAAACTTTTTCTGTTGGTTTCTATTTTCTTTAGAATTTGAATGCAATGGATGTTAAAAAATTAATTAAAACCATAAAAGAGAGATTTAATGTAAGCGAGATCATTTTAAAATTATGTTCCTTTTTAAGGATATTCAAAAGTTTGCAGAATCTCCTTATTAAAATAAATCAAAAACACTTGCCATAACTCTTCCATCCTTTAACACATCCACACACTACTAACTTTGGAATGAAGGATTCTAATCTTGGTTTTTTCCGAAGTTGGTTTAATATATACAGTTTTTTTTCTTACTTTCTTTATTTAATCCATGTGATTTTGTTTTTATTTTAAATAATATTTGAATAGAATTTTGTTTGTTAATATTGAATAAATAGCATGTGAAATTTTTTATTTCTTTTTATTTATCATTAATTTTTGCAGATTTTATTTAAATTATTTCTTTCATGTAATTCCATTAACACTATATTTGTTTGTCTTAATTTGCACATTCAGCTTTTCACTTTGTGGTCATGGCTACCTGTTCGAATTACTATGTATCAGCCTGTACTGTTGTATACCACCGAGGAACACGGTTGTTCGTTGACTACATTTTATGTGAGAGTGGAACAGCACGAACCCACTTTAATGATGATTAAAACGTGCAATAATGAGGTCAGCAACTCATCTTAATCACTCAAAAATTAAAGAGATCCTTTTCTAAATTGTGTTAAATTTATTTTTTCTCAGGTATTTGGAGCCTACTGTTCTTCCCGTTGGTTCGAACGAAACATTAAAGATGACAAAGGCCAAAGACAAACCTACTTCGGTACAGGAGAAACTTTCTTATTCTCTTTATACCCTGAACGAGCTAAATATCCCTGGGTAGGAATAGACAACGACAAAGATTTGGGACATGCGTCCGAGTTATTTATGGCAGCCGATTCGAAAATGATAACCATAGGAGGAGGGTGAGTTAGAACTAATAATTGAAATAATACATTATCATATTCGAATATGTTTGGCAATTTTTGTGCTCTCAGGGAAGGCCAAGCCATTTGGATGGATGAAAACATACGCTTCGGTAAAACTGATAGCTGCAAGACCTTCAATAATCCACCTCTCTGTCCTTCGGGTGACTTCGAAATACGAGTTTTGGAAGTATATGGCTTTGTGGGAGTTTAGAAAATTAATCGCTCTTCCCTATGTGACACAGGCGTTGAAATAAACGCCCATTCGGTTTGGTATTAAAAGGCAGGGATTTTAAGGGGTATTCTTCTGGAACCTTAAGCTTTTTTCTCTCTTCCCCGCCGATCATATGTCTTATAAATATTTATATCTTCGTGTTTTAAAATTCTACTGCGGGAATTACTTTGCTTCCAAAGATTTCCTCATTCTTTATTTGATTTCGATATCATAAAAAAGAAAATTTTGTTGTTGTTTTGTAACGAAAAAAATTATTTTTAAACTAAATTTTAGAAATTAAAAGAGGAAACTAAAATTATATGTTACTACATAAAATAAATAATAAAGCTTGTTCTTACCATAACTAGTGCGATATTATATATACATATATAGCCCACTTATAAATCATAGTAAATACTAATAACATTTAAAATTAATACAAAGATTAATTATTATTCATTAAAATATATACACACTTGCATCAAATTTCTATGTTAAATTCACATAACGAGTTTTTGAAAGAAAAATTAGAAGCTGTAATACTCTTTAAATTCTAAAATTCCACAAAAATGGAAAATTATAAAACACAAAATGTTACCGAAGAGATTTCTGAAATTGAAATTACAAGTAATAATTAATTGGTTCCATATTCTGAATTATTTATTGTTATTATTATTATTATTATTATTATTATTATTATTATATAGAAAAGAAAAACACTTAACAATTTTCGAAACTAAAACGTAAGTTTTTTTTATTTCATGTTTGAAAAACTTCGCACTTCAATATTGTTGAATATAAACAATATAAAAAAGTATTTAAAAAATTAATTTTTTGGATAAAATATGAAAAATAAGTTTCTCCACGAACAAATACTTTTTGATTTTGTATTGAATGTGTTAAAAATTTTAAATTTGTCTTGATAATAATTTACTCGTGTAATCGTATTCGTACGTTGACACGTCATAGTGTGTCTAGAATGAAATTCATTTGTCGCTATCAAGCTCTTGTATTGCTGTGCTATTTTTGTTTTGCTTTTTTTTGTGTTCGCAAGCAAAAGCGGTTAATAAATTTGATTAAAGATCGTTATGAGCGAAGAAGACTTTAAAAATTTTATTTATGTTTCGTTTTTAGTTTTTGTTATGAACCATATACATATTTTCCTTGTTAATTATTAATAATTTTTTGTTTGTTTATATTTAGTTATTATTAAAAAAAAACTATGGACTGATTTCATTTATTTTTAAAAATTGATTTAAAAGTAAAAGCAAAAATGTGTTAAAAAAAGTGTGAAAGAGGAACTAAAACGCACGATCATATACTGTACATATATATATTTTTGTCGTTTTAAAAATTACAGCATTTTTTATTTATTTACAAAATTTTAAGTTTAAATGTAAAAAAGAAAAACAATACATAAATGAATTCATTTAAATCCAAATTCTTTTGGCTCAGTTATTTAGAGCTTTTCATAACAAATTTTTATAAATAAATATATAAGTATATATGTACATATATATGTATTTGTGTATGTATATAAATATATTGTACAATAAATAAATCATTAATAACTATGCATAGTTTTAAATAAATAATTTGATGTTATAATTGAAAATGAAAAGAGGCGCCATTTATTTATTTAGATTTCATTAAATCTAACTCAGCTCTGCTTTTATATTCAGTAATGACTCCTAATGAATTTCGTTTTGTTTCGGAAGTAAAGATATTTATCATAAAAACAATTTAACTTACAAAGAACAAAATTTCATTTTGAAACGTTTTGTGAACCAAAAATATTTGTACGATTAGCATATTTATTAAATTTAATTATAATCAAAGAAAAATATGAAATATATTAAAATTTTTCAAAACATACAACACCAAACGAATAAATTAATTGGAAAATATGGATGCTGCACTACTGCATTGCAGATGGATATCAGTGAGGTTGAATAAAATTGGAGTGTCAAATGCCATGTATAAAAAGATTCGAACTCTGTTAATAAACAGAGCAACATTTCGTAAATACAATATTTTTACTTTGAGATTTGAACTCGCCAAGGTTCTTGCAATTGTGATTTACGGAACACCGCTTTTGCGATTTCAAGTTACAGTCGTAAATATTATGCGATTGCAAAAACTTTTGGTCCGATTATTGATTCCAAGTGAATTTCAACGTCAATTGCCAACATAGAATCTTAGTTGCAGAAAAAGTATTAAGCAGCAACTGAAATTTACAATTCTCAGTGACCAATTTATATACATATGTAATAGCATATTTAGCAATTGGCAACTCAGATGAGAAACGGTTGCCTTCCATAATGAAAACATATATTTTTTAATACGGCAATGACTTTAGTAAAGCAAAATTTAGAATTGATAATTATTCGTTTTAGATTGCATTGAATGCATAATTAAGAAAATAATATGTTATAGATGTAATGCAAAAGGAATATTAAAAGATTTGTTAAACTTACCTGGAAACAGCATATAGTATGTACGTCTTTTGATGTTGTATAATATATTTCGACAAAAATACGACCTAAGCTAAATTGGAATATGTCCAACTGCAGTCGATCCACTTGTACCTCGTGTAGATAGTTCATTAATCCTTAGAAAAGAGTGCCTAGAAATTCACTCATTTAACTACTCAACTCAAACTACTTTAATTTGCAATTCTAATCTGAAAATTATCCTTGAATTCTTATAAGAACATATGTAAATTTATAGTTACTTAGCAAGCAATCATATACGCGCTTTCTGCTTGGCTTATAATTGTGTGTAGGAAGTCGTTCCGCCGTAGAATTTATTAACTTTGTTATACAAGGACTTTTTCTGATCTCTTTTATTTAAAATTTTCATATTTAATTACTTTTTTTAGCCCTACAAAATACACACACTCATACTCTATAATTTCTTTTCACTTCATTTACATTTTCTTCTACTAATTTGATATTTTACTTTCTTTCTAGACTTTCTCATATTTAATTTCTTTTTCTATTTTACGATTTTTACATTAATTTTTATTATTTATTTGCATATAAAATGCATTTTTTTCTCTTCTATATACACAAGATTCAAGATTTCATTGCGATTTATTTCATGAAATTTAATAGGTAATGATAACATACGAATGTAGCTCATTCAACGATGACATTAAACATTTTTCTATCAAAAGCTCTTAATATTTGATATATTAATTTTCTATTGAAATTTTACATTAAGAAACATTACTTGTATCGTAGGCAAAAATAGCGCGGAAACTAAAATAATACCTCATATAAACAAATAGCAGAGTTGTAATTAAAGGTACCATATGCGAGATGTATAACTTAGTATGCCAAATGTGTTACCATATTTATTAAATATTGCCATATACAGGGGTTTACACCAAGGCGAATTCATACCAGCTGGCTGCATTAGCTAAAATTCTCATCAGTTGATTTCTGTTAAGTTGTCAAAGTTGTGTTCTTCACAGCATGTTAAAATGTTTTGACAACTTGAATAAAATTGTTGAATTTGTACACAAAAAATCCTGTTGCTGTAAGGATCATGGTTTATTAAAACAAGATTGTCGCAAGGCGAATTCGTCAATTCGCTTTTTGTCCAAACGTCAAATTTTTTTGTATACATGTGTTTTATTAAATATAACATAATCTAAAAAGAACGAGCTAAATTAGTGTAATATGAGTTAAAATTAAATTAATTATTACAAAACGTAATATATTTTGCATTTTTATTATTATAGTATTATATTTTAACAATCTATTTTTTTAAGCGTTAAGGTTTTTTCTCTTTTTATTTATTCTCTCTTCTAAGAAAAAAAAAAAAAAAATAGATTGTTAAAATAATAAAAAAGGTTAAAAAATAGTATTATATTATTATAATTATTAAATTTTTTTTTTGATATATATTTATTAAGCCTAAGGTCTTTTTTTATCTTATTTTGTTTTTTTATTATTCGATATTTCGTTAACAGCTTGTTAACATAATCAGGAATAATAGGAAATTATAATTCTTTTTTTTTTTTTTTTTTATAATTCTTTTTTTATATATATATATCAAAAAATATAATAAAAAAGGTCAATTAATAATATAATTATAATTATTAAATTATTTACAACCACTTTTCTTGACTTTTTCACAAAGGCGTGAGGGTGGCGATGGCCCGATGGATGGTAGTCTGCACGTTGACTACTAATCCAAAAAGAGTCATGGGTTCAACCCCAGTTTCAGACTAAAAATTTTTAAAATAAAAATAAACATCTCGCATTTTTCTGATGTGCATTAGTGTGTCTTTGTGTGTCAGTTGTTGTCGGAAGGTTTCAGTGGCGAAGGCATAGACACTGGTCACTGAACAATACCGGCTTCAGCTGAGAGCAATCCACAATCACATTAGAACGCCCTCCTTCGTCGGCATTGTGTAGCACCGGCGAAGTAAAATAATAATAAATATGGCTACTGAACCGAAGCTTCAGCACTGCTACGATTATAAACAAAGAACGTGCAAAGCAGAGCTGCAAAATAATTAATTAAGCTTCACCTCCTGTCGTTTCTCCTACTATCCCTTTCCTATACTTCCAGCACAATGCTTCGCATGTGTAGGAGTTTTCTCCTGAGTGCTGGACCCAGATAAAAAAAAAAAAAAAAAAAAAAAAAAGTAAACAAACTGGGTATCAGTTTGCTGTGAAAAAATTTTTCCGTATATGCTCAGATTCAAATAAATGTTAACAACAAATAATGACACATCAATCAACATATATTTTTTATTTGGTCACTTTGAATTTAGTTATTGTTTTTTAAAATAACATACGGCAATATTTATGGTAATATATTTGGTACTTCATAATTTATACATCTGGCATCCTTGAATACATTTAATTACAACTCTGCTATTAGTTTATGATATTAGAGTAGTGATTTAGTTTCCGCGCCTTTTTTGCGCACGATACAAGCAAAGTTTCTTAATGTAAAATTTCAATAGAAAATTAATATATCAAATATTAATCGCGTTTGATAGAAAAGTGTTTAATGTAATCGTTGAATGGGCTATATTCGTGTGTTATCATTACTTATTAAATATCATTAAATAAATCTCAATGAAATCTTGGAAATGTTATTATATTGTGTGTGTACACAGAAAAAAATGCATTTTATATGCAAATTTTACAAAAATTAATGTAAATGGCGTAAAATATAAAAAAATTAAATATGAGAAAGTCTAGAAAGAAAGTAAAACTCAAATTAGTAGAAGAAAATGTAAATGAAGTGAAAAGAAATTATAGAGTATGAGTGTGTGTATGTTGTATGACTGAAAAAAGTAATTAAATATGAAAATTTTAAATAAAAGAGATCAGAAAAAGTCCTTGTATAACAAAGTTAATAAATTCTACGGCGGAACGACTTCCTACACACAATTATAAGCCAAGCAGAAAGCGCGTATATGATTGCTTGGAAAGTAACTATAAATTTACATATGTTCTTATAAGAATTCAAGGATAATTTTCAGATTAGAATTGCAAATTAAAGTAGTTTGAGTTGAGTAGTTAAATGAGTGAATTTCTAGGCACTCTTTTCTAAGGATTAATGAACTATCTACACGAGGTACAAGTGGATCGACTGCAGTTGGACATATTCCAATTTAGCTTAGGTCGTATTTTTGTCGAAATAAATTATACAACATCAAAAGACGTACATACTATATGCTGTTTCCAGGTAAGTTTAACAAATCTTTTAATATTCCTTTTGCATTACATCTATAACATATTATTTTCTTATTTATGCATTCAATGCAATCTAAAACGAATAATTAGCATTTATAAATTTCCTTCCTTTCAATCCTTTCTCAGCTGAATTACCAATTGCTGAATATGCTATTACAGATATAAATTAGTAACTGAGAATTGTAAATTTCAGTTGCTGTTAATCCTCTTAGGCAATTAAGATATTATGTTGTCATTTGACGTTGAAATTCAATTGCAACCAATAATTGGACAAAAAGTTTCTGAAATGAAGCTGAATATTATAAAACGGAAAACATTTGTAAACTGAGAATTATATATGTATGGATTTCAATTGAAGTTGCCAAAAAAAATCAAGTTTACTTGCCATTAATAATCGGACACAAGTTTTTTTTTTAAATACAGCTGTTTTAAACTAGGAAATGTAAAAAAATGCCTTCTATTTCTAACTGTATTCTTTCCTGGTCAACGACCAAAATTATCAACGAAATAATTGATATTGTTGGGCACAGAATATGTTGTAGTTTATGTTGTTGGGCTACTACAGCTTTCAAATAAAATAATTTTTATACATTTGTTAACAACCGACTGCCAACTGTCATATAACGTATTTTATTTATGTATTTCCAATCAAATTAATAAATGAATGTTGTGCTGATGTCAGGGCTGCAATCGGATTGTCTGAAATAATTTCTACTGCAAATTGCTTTAATGAATTCATCTTTTTTAAATTAAGGCCAGCATCAAACAGACCGTGTAAAAATTTTAAATCTTCTGGTTTTTCCTCGTTCTAGCAATGTCATTCAGTTTATTCTCATAAACATCGGGAATGCAATTTTCTATATTTCGGATATTTCAGAACTTTCAGGTAATAATTTTTCAGCACCTTGTTGCAATTTTTTTATATTAAGAATGTGACCGCCGGCTTTGTCAATACCATCAAGTGTAAATTGCAGTGCAATTTCTTGAGAATGTTTTTTTTTATTGAAACAACTTTAATTGCATAATTTTTTTAATATCTTTTTGCTCTTCCATTCTGGTACTGTACTGATACCTTCTTGTGGATGTTCATCTTTCTTCTCTCCGTTGTCGTTGGAGAATAATTTACCCTGATTTCTGCCCAATTTTTAAGACGCAGTTCATCATCTTTAGTTTCATTCAACTGAAATGCAATGTAACACTTCATAACCCGCTATTGCAAAGAATGCTTAATACGCTTCGAACCAAAGTTTAATTTTTTACTGCTTCCAAAAATTCTTAGACGAACTGAATCAAGATATATTTATGCAAGGTAGGTTCAAGGCAAGGCATATAATTTATCAGGTACACTCACTAGCAAATTCACCCGTCAGCTGATAAAAGAATTTGTAACGTATTTTTTGAGCCGAACGTCAAAGTTTGTTTACTTTTGTGGGAAAGTTAAGAAAACTGGTTGTAAATAACTTAATAATTCCAATACTATAATAATAAGAATGCAAAATATATTACTTTTTGTAATAATTAATTTAATTTGAACTCATAATACACTAATTTAGCACGTTCTTTTTAGGTTATGTTATATTTAACAAAACACATGTATAGAAAAAATTTGACGTTTGGACAAAAAGCGAATTGACGAATTCGCTTTGCGACAACCTTGTTTTAATATACCTTGTTCACTATTACAAAAAGTAATATATTTAGCATTCTTATTATTATAGTATTGGAATTATTAAGTTATTTACAACCAGTTTTCTTAACTTTCTCACAAAAGTAAAGACTCTTTGACGTTCAGCTCAAAAACTTCGTTATAATTTCTTGTATCAGCTGACGGGCGAAATTGTTAGTGAGTTTACCTGGTTATATATTTGCCTTGGTTGTGTCTTAGAATTACTTGTTGGTTGCAAAATTACGAAATAATATCCACACAATCACCGTCTTGCCTATTTATCCGATTTCAATTCTCAAGATCTGCTAGAAACCCTGTACTAATATTGCCAGCCATAAATAATTCAACCTTCGAAAAATCCTTTTTAAATGGAGTTTGTGCACTATTGCTAATAATAAAATATTTAACGATTCAAAACAAAATTGTATTTTAATGTGAAGGTTGTCTAAATTAATTTTTTGTCTTTAGCATGTGTGATGCTACGTTATTTTGTTTAAGAAAATCGTACTGTAGTTTATTTAGCATAGGGAATCTGTGTTATTTAGAATTTTGGTCATAACTTGGTTATTTTTGATGGCGGAAGCTGAAAATCTTCCACTCGTATGTAATGTGTTGTAGTGATGGACCTCTATTATCTGGCTGGACCACTGATTCAATAAAGTTCATTGATATTTTTTACTGGGTGAAAAATTTCCATTTATAATTCGTCATTCATACATACATGGATATATGTATAAAAATGCTTGCTTTTTAATATATGTACATATGTATTTTGTTTTCAATGTTTTTTACTTTTTTTACAAGTAATAAAAACTTTAACATACATTTACATTTAATAAAATTTGCCATAATTTAAAAAGCAGATCCCGAGCCTTCCCCCACCCCCTCAATTTCCTAAAAAAATGTTTGTTGACATTTTGAAAGATAATCAACCTTCACCTCCTGCCATTTCTCTAACTATCCCTTTCCTCTAGTGCCAGCAAGATGCATCGCATGTGCAGGGGTCATCTGCTGAGTGTTGGTCCAAGATAAAAAAAATCGTAGCATTTAATTGATTCAACTGATAAATAGAGCAAACTAACAATTGCAAATGATTATCTAGAAAATAATTTAAAAGCTTTTACCAATTACAGAGAAATCGGGCATTGCTTACGGTTTGTTTTTGCGAAGAAACTGAAATCCATAGACTTTTTATTTAAATTTTAAGATTCTTGCTCTGCTATTGAACAAAACAGACTATATTATATAGTACATACAATACATAAGGATGTGTACATACAAACATACATATGTAGGTATATACACACATCTGTATCGTTCGAAATTCACGTTTAAAAAATTCAATGACGTATTCAAATCAAATGAATAGGAAAACTCTTGATGAGTGGGTGCTGTTAAACTATTTATTTAAAGGATATTATTAATTTAAGAATTATTTACTAAAGTATATGTAAAACTATTTTAATTAAAAATGATGGATATTAAGGCCACTAAAGCAGTTAAATATTTCGCCAGATGTTCATGCAGGCGTTTACTGCTTAAAGCGTTATTGCAAAAATTTTCGTTATCGCAAACGAAACAGTGAACATCCTGAAAATCCATCATTGTCGGATCCATGCGGCAACCAATTTCAGTGTCATTGACATCGCCAAAATAGCAGCTGCGTACATATTTTAAAACTTTGTATTCTATTGGAAAATGAGAAAACAGAAGAAAATATAAGTGAATAATAATTGTTGAATCAAGTTCAACAGTTGATCTTTTATAAAATGCTAATTTCTTTAAAATTTATCATTTCATTTAAATTTTGACATTCTTAATTTTATATTTCAATTAAATCAATTAATAAACCTTGATACAGACTTGAAGTATTTTTCATTTACCATATACATATATAAGTATATATTAACTTACTTACCTTTCTGAAGTCAATAAAACAAGAAGCATTTTTAGCAAAGAGCAACAAACACCACAGGGGTTTTTGTTTAACAGGCATGAATAGAAGCAAACAATAATTCAATGTAAACGTGAGGTAAATTGTACTGATCTGCTGACACTATGGACATCAAGGTATAATACGCAACAAAGAGACTAATAGGCTTGCCAAGATGGGATCTTCTTTATAATGTATCATACTGTCAAACTATGGGCAAATGGAGTACATGGCAGAGTATGGCAAAATGCTACGGCAGAGTAACCGGTTTACTTTGGGGCGATCCCAATCATGAAATGTCAAAGGAGATACTGGGATTAAAAAGGCCAACTCTCAGGATACTGCTTAGCACAATAATCGGTCACTCGGCTCACATGGGATTGATTAATGATATCACGAGAGGAGGAAGAGGAGACACTAACACTGCTACCTGCATCAAAGTCGGAGTAGGCGACAAATTTTCAAGAGGACCCACATAGGACTCCGATTGGCGAGACCCAACGGAGTACATAGAGCATTTAACTATTTCTAATTTATTCAACTTAAATTTATTTAATTTTTGTAAATTATAAAAAAATTTAGAATTTCTCAGCTTGTTGCAAAAATTTGGTTAAAGGTCTACTGACGATTTTATGGTATTAGTACCAAATGAAATGTACATATGGACCAGCTAAACCTTATACAAGCATGGATAAATATTATTAAAATATTTTTGCCAAAAACATCAATCAACAAGCAAAATATCAAAATAATAAAAGTGCAGCATTTGCAGTGTGATTGTGGTTCATGTTAGAGCTGAATAGCATTGGCTATGTAAATTTAATTCTGTAAGAGTAGTGGTATTGGGTTGTTCCATTTTCGACACAGAAATGACATGAAAAGTATGAAATACCTTCAGAAAAGAAAACACATTGTGAAATTGCAGTTTTGCAATTTAGTATTTGTTACGCATTTTCTTTACCTACAATAGTGAGAAGTGCAAAGCAAAAGACAATATTCTCACCTCTCTCGACAAGAAAGTCAAGAATTGCTGCAATAAAAATTGCAAGTATGTAAGGGGTCTATAGCTGGACATACTTGTTTACTCACCTCTATAAATTTTTTTCATGCATGCTGTAGCATTTAAGTATTCCAGCGCAATAGAAAGATAACGCGGTGGTGCCACTTGGTCGCAATCGGTTTTAAAATATTCTTCCATTCTAAAGTTTTCGCCGCAGTTTGTTTCGGAGACAGATTCACAAGTGTAGCACTGAATGGCTGAAATGCGCTCTAAAGCAAAAATGTTCTTTTTATTGAGTGTGAATTTATAGTTCTAAACCCACCTGTCATTATGAAAGATATCGCTGCAGTTGTTATAAGAAAAATTAACATTCTTGAGATTTTTTCTATTGTATGGAACGCCTGCACTTTATATTTTTTCGCTCCAGTTTTTTTTTGTTTCGAAACTAAACGTAAATTTTTTCTTCCACTTTCACTGTATTGCTCAGTTCGATATTTTCTGTGTTGAAAAGTTTCACTTGTTGCGTTTTCTTTCAGTATCTTGAATAGTTCGGGGCACTAACTTATTTGTCTGTTTTTCATAAACAATAATTACAAAACTTTGTAACGACACAAAATTTTGAAATTGTAATAAAAATAAACAATGAAAAATGTAAAAATACAGTTACTCTCACACAAACTTTTATAGTGTTTGGAAAAGTTTTTTAAATTGGCATTGGTAATGCAATTTGGTTATTTTAATTCTGATTGTCGATTTCTATTTGAGATTTAAAAAAACTACTTTTTTCCGCAGTCACCTTTCAATTTCACGTTTCATTTCGTACTGTATTAGCGTTGAAAATAATTTTCCAAATTTTCCTCAAAGTTTTTCAAAACTTTTTTTTGGAGCGAATGGGTAGAATATTGCATTAACTGTAACTGAAGCGACATGCGATGAATTTTCGGTTTTCTTTTAACTTCCACAGCTACTCATAAGACAGTTCAACAAAATGTTGCATACAAAATTTTATCACTTTATAGTAAATTACATACAGTATAATTGATTATACTTGGAATGAGTTCACACAAGGTTGAGGTTTGGAAATTTTTCATAACATCGTCGATGGCTTTTTCTGCAGCTAGCCGACGCAATTGTGATTTCGGAAAATACTTGCAAAAGTTTAAAAGAAAATGAGAACATTCTGTTTCAAAAAATGTTTCCATTTGGTGCTCATTTAAATTTAATTTGCGAGCAATGTTGCCGGTTTCTGAGAAATTTTTGAACAAACAAACAAAACTATTCAAAATTAGAAAATTTTTAGACATTTTATTTATTTATTTATGTTTGAGATTTAAATTAAAGTCCTACCAAATATCGTTCTTTTGGCTTTTTTCATAATAATTTGAATTTTAAGAGATTCTCCCAATTTTTTTTATTATTTAAACTATGCGATGTCTCGGACCACCTACCTCATCGCTGTTTCATAAAATTATTCAAAGTCTAATGTTGAGTTGTTGGAGCATAGGCGATATACCGGTATGTCCATACACATGCTTATGTGCATCAAGGTTTTCCTAATCTGGTACTGCTAATGCTGAAATGGCAACTCTGAAACCGTGCTAGTAAAATTTTCACCAAATTTTCCTCACACTTGTTTTGTTATCTATATATGTATGTACGTGCACACATACATACATATTTGTTTGCATTCGTATACAGTTTTCCTGACTATATGTAGCATCCCAGCCAGCATTTTATGATCGATTCCCCCCAATAAAAGCTCAACTAACGGCTCAACAAAATCGTTAATGTAAATTTATTTTAATAACGATTATAAACGAAATTAAATTGTTTATCAAATTAAAGGAAATTAATTATGTATGAACATTCGCAAGTCTTCTTTACTAAATACTGAAAACAAAAAAAAAAATTTGTAATAAAAAAGTTAT
Source organism: Dexiosoma caninum (assembly GCA_963924685.1). Lineage (NCBI taxonomy): Eukaryota > Metazoa > Arthropoda > Insecta > Diptera > Tachinidae > Dexiosoma > Dexiosoma caninum. Next base: position 95,321,323 of record OZ004727.1, on the reverse strand, counting down.
AAGTAATTCAAACATCTTCGCTCCTTTTGGGCCACCCTCTAGATATGCATGTAATTGAATGTATGACTGAAAAAGTATAATTGAGAAATGGAATCATTGAGTTCGGCCAACGCCAGCATTGCAAATATAAGAATCGAAACAAAAAATTGGCTGAATAATTTTATATAATAGAATAAATAGATAAAATTATAATTTGAAAACTATTTCTAATTTTCTGGAAACTACAAAAAAAAATAATAAGTTTTGGTGTACAGGTCTTCTTACTTTTGGCGTTATGTTGCAAACGCATGCAATTTGTGATTGTTGTACATTTTGTTATGTTATTTTTCATACATTTTTTTTTACAAGGTGAAGACTGAATCATCTTCTTCATAGTTGTCAGTTATACATACATACGACATGTACATGCAATTCAAACGGTGCCTGCCCAGCTGAATATGCGTTAATTTTCTCATCATAAAATATAGTTTTGTCGGTAGAAAATTGTACCTCACGGGCGACTCTTCTTGATGTCCTATTTACGGTACCTTTTTGATTAGTTGACAATCATTTTCATCTCTTAATTGCTTAACTCTTAAGTGCTTAATCAGTTTTTGGTCAGCATGAGTACTCAAAGAAGACTCATTAAAATATTTTTGAAAAAATTATCTTCCGAATGCTAGCTGGGGCATAGTACGTATAATATTTGCATATGTATGTACTTATGTATGTAGCTTGCATATTTATATCAGTTTAATTACTATTAAGCGTTAGAGTTTATTTTGCTGGGAGTGCCTAGATGAAAGTAGGGATGGAATATGGTAGTCAAGGTTGGTTTTTATTTATACTCTCTCGTTTACATACACAGTTACATATCTACGTATGTATGTGCACACGATTACCCTGCAAATAATGTGACTAGTCCGCACATGCATATATAGTGCAGTCCACAGAGGACTAGGACCAGTACAAGATGGTCTATTTAACATTATGATGTCCTAGGGCTGGACCATATAACCCATCGGACTAACCCAAAAATTACTCCATGTAACCACTCACTCCATGGTGCACCTCAGAGAGTAATTTTTATGAGACGGAGTAATCGTAAATACGATGAAGAGCACGAACACTTGTCGTATAACAATAAGCTGCTGTTTTCAATGACATTGTCTACGCCTCTATTACATAGGACCATGTTTGTAACCAGTCCATTTCAGATACAATGGTAGACGTATACAATATTATCGGTAGGGTATAGGAAATTCTAACATACTGGGTTCATATTGTACTTTTTATTTTTATTATATTAATTTTTTAATTGGTGATGTAGGAGTCGCTAGGATGTCTAGGTGTATTGTTATAATTGTTAAATACTAATACGTACATAATATAATAACATGTAATACGAATTAAAATGGCCTAAGGCTATATGTATTATGAATGGAATAAATAAATAAATAAATATAAACAGTTTTATAGATGTATCTGATATTTGGGCAATTTCAGCGGAACAACGAAAAACTTTTTACTACATGTTAGAAAGTATTTATTTTTACATGCGGGAGTACTTTCCTTTGGAATTGTAAAACTGTTAGCCCGTGTCAATTGAGTTCTTCGTCGCAATTTTCGTATACATATATGTATGTAAATATGAAATATGAAAATGCTGGTGACACATTTGGCTTGCGCCAGACCTGTCAGTTACTGAGACGCTTTCTGATTGAATAAATAATCATTTTTGACCAGAGGAATATTTAATTATTTTAATAATAATTAAACCTGTATATAGTGGGAAAAGTTTAAAATCATGCAAACTTAAGTAGAACAGAATCACTCAATCAAGAGAAATATTATTTACGATCACATCATACCCAGGTAGCAATTTCAATCGATATTAAAATTTTAACTAATATTAAATTATTGTAATACATACATACATACATATTTTAAATTATCGACGTGCTAATTTAGACCTGTGTACTTACGGCTGTTTTAATAATTGGAAAAAATTAATCGTCCCCGATCTCGTGTATCTCATCGCGTGCGTTCAGTGCAACGGCAGAAACTGTGTCATGATGGCAACTCTTTCATATTGAAAGTCTAATGTGTGAGACCTCTATATTCCTACTACAAACGAGCCATAAACCAATCGCCCTAAAGAGTCTCGTACGATGGTCAAAAACTGAGTTGAAAAGAAGTAAAAATAATCTGTTCTTTGATATTATGTTCACGCATTAATTTTATTAAACATTTTATTTCGTGTGGGAAGAAGGGCGCTGATGGAATAAGTGCCTGTATAACGAAGCCGAGTAAAAATAATCGTTCGCCATTTATATTGCAAACAACAATAAAAAAAACACTCAAATTGTTTTTGTTTCCAATACAAATAGCCGGACGATTATTTTCACTCGACTTCGTTAAAGACTTCGTAAGAGTCGAATACGATCGTGCGAAAGGGCCGATTCACTCGTCCAACTATCGTCAAAATGACCCACAGAAGCATCATTTGGAAGAGAAAAATATAATTCTTCTCCAACAACCGTCTGGACGTTTAAAAATACAGTCGCAACTATTCTCATTTTAAAATTTGAACTTAATAAACGAAAAGTGCGCCTCCCATTTGGGAGATAAAATTCATTAAATTTCTTAATTAAAATAAGTCAAAGGCCAAATTCATCTTCTCCCAACAAATTATGAATGAACTCCGTACATTTATTTATTTAAATTTATTGAATTAATATCGTCTGTATACCTACATAATTTTAGTATGTGCAGACGTAAATATGTACGTATTCATGTTTTACTTATGGCTTACATTCATTAAATCATAATATTTTCTTGTGTGAATTTTGATCAAATTGTACATTTCCTCTATTAATAATTAATAAATACAACAAATGACAAACAATAATATACAGAGTAGAAAAATACGTGGAAATGTCCAAAGATAAGCAGATTTGAACGGATTACAAACTTAAGAAAATATGCGGGCCAAACCAAAGAAGGCCAAAATTGTGAATGCAATGGGTGCCATTGTCGAGGAACCATTACACAAATCGCCAGCGCAAACGTCACATGACAATTGCTTTACAAAAGCCAGAGAAGGGTCGGCAGAACATCCAGTTTGTGTATTTGCGATGTCCCCGAAGAAACAAGTACGTACAATTTGTGGATGGCCGCTAACTGCAAATAGAAGAAAAGAAAATATGTTATTTCTCAAAAATAACTTTAACTGCCAGCTGTACTACGAGTATATATTATTATATGTACATATGTATTATGAATTGCCTGTGGAATTAATACTACATTCGGCAACTATTTATTTATTCGTTAAATGGATGCCAATCGCATGAATATTCGCATCAATATTTGCATTTGTGTGCCATAGTCACACTATACGTATGCAAAAACAAATGTTGACGTGAATATTTGGTAACTGGTGACTTTTTCTATTTATTCCCTAAAATTATAAAATGTTTGTTTTATTTATTTATGTTGGTTGTTCGGCTAAGCCAACTCAAAAGGTATAATTCCCAAATGCTATTTATATAATTTTCGAACTTCGGAAACAGCTCTCATATAGTACATACACACTTATTTATTGCGCATTTTCATTATGCAATACGTAAGCATATGTTATTCGCACACTTTTGTATGGTGTGTTTTTCCAATATAAAATGTATCTGAATTCATTTGCATTTTTCTTATGAAAATTACATTTTATCGGTATAAGTCATAACGTTTCAAACAAGGTGGGGTTTTTAAAAGAGGCGGCAATTTTTTGTTTGCGCAACAAACGTCAAAACCACTTTGTTTTTGTAATATTTGCATTAGTTTTTTTTGGCATATCGCGAACAAAAAATCAATTCGACACCACCTAGTTAAAGACGACTTCGTACAGGGTGGGCCAAAAGTAATCACCCGATGTTCTTTTGCTGTATATTTTTTTAAGCCAAATTTTGGCACTGCTTATGATATGGGCTAAGTGACCGCCGCCAGAGTTAATAACCATACCTGCAGATCCAAAGGTTTTTATTAAAATTATATAAAATATAAAATATAATATAAAATTACAGCAAAAAGACATCGGGTGATTACTTTGGCCCACCGTGTATAAGCCATAGAGGCCCATTTCACGAAACAATTGCTTAGAAACCACACCGTATTCTGTTTTATGCTCTTTAATATTAGTCGTTCATGAGACGGCGACGAGTCAACTGTGTTGATAGTTTTTCAAATACAAGTGTGTAACATACATAACATATGTAAAACATATTTTGCTTTTACGAAACTGCCACAAAAGGATAAATGTAGAAGATCTTATATGAGTCCGTCTACACAATTCTTACTTAAAATTTTCTAGCACTGCTGCAGCAAACACTTGATAAAATCGGATAATTTTCCCTACATTTTGTTCTTTAAAAATTCTAGATGATAAAATTTAAAAATTCTTTTATTTTACGAAGTAAACAAATAGCAAATTTATTCCGAACTGTATTAGTCTACATTTCTTACAACCAAAATATTTTCTTGTGATTAAATTTTAATGAAAATCTTACCGCTAAGTTTTGCCCGTCATTGTACTTCGAAATTCTCTCACTACTTTATATGCAAAAGCACCCATGGTATAACTTTACTACTGTTATATCAAAATGAGCGGACACCTGTTTAATAATATTAGCGGGTAAAATGGGCACACACTGAATTTTGCTAGCTTTTTGAAATCCATATATTTACGAGTGAGTATCTTCTAAAGTTTTGCACATACATAAAACAAAGCTTTTTTGTTGCATTTTTTTCCCCTAGAAAAAACTTCGAATGTCTTTTGTTATTTTTTCGAAATTCGTGGTACTTCTTTCATTTAAATAGTACTTAGATACATATGTAAATTTTTTACTACGATATGGGTATCAAATTAAGGGTATTTTTCAGAGTGAAGCATAAAATATGTATATTGAGATCTCTGCAAATACATTATGAACGCGATAGCCCCAAATGGCGGACCACTTGATATGGATATAAAATTGAAGGACATTTTAAGAAAGGAACTCCAAATCAAATGGAATCACTATAAACACAATATGGCGGACAACTGCATAAGTGGTTGTGAGGGTAACGAAACGCACCGGGTTAATCTATTATAGTATAATTTTCGATATCTTACATTTATTAATTCTTTTCGTTGGCAATGGTGTATCTATTGTTTGATAATGAAATTTGTATTTACGAGTGTGTGAAAGAAAATTCATTAAAATATCAATTATATTGTAAAGCTTAATACGTAGATATACGAGTATCTATGTACCTGCTAAAAACCAGTTTCAGTTTTCAACTCAAAAGTTTTTTAATATTAATTTGTTTATTTACTTTTTGCTTTCGACATTTTGAGTCACCTCATTTTTTAAATATTTATTTATGTAAGTATCTAATCCTATTTTACATACATACATACATACATACATACATACATACATACATACATACATATATATAAATATATAAAATTAGAATGGTTAAACTTATGAATTTATGAAGTGTTAAAAAATGAACTGGTGATGTAATTGATTTATTTATTTATTTTGAAAGAAAAATTAATAGATACCAGGCGGCAATTTTCCAAAAAAAAAACATTCTTCTGTGCTACAGCAAATAATCGAATTTTTTCAAAGTATTTATTTATTTATGGATCGCTAGTGGTCATGAGTGTTTAATAATTTAAATTGGAGTTTAATTTGCTCTTTTCAAACAATTTTTATACTGCTTAAGAAAATAAACAATTTGAATTAATTAAGATGTATACCACGGCATCCATGTATGTACATACATACATATGTATATACAAATACATACATTTAGAGATTTTAATTTTCTACGCAACAATTAATTTTAGAGACTTAATTTCATTAGCTCGAAGACAACAAACAGAACATAAGTACATACGAGTACATAACAAACCCCCTACTTATATTCTCCTTGTCTAACTTGTTTTACAAGAAAATTTATACATAAGTAAGTATCTACCAGTATGACATCATTGCGTCAAAGAAAAACTAAATATCGTAACACTCAGTTACGGTTTTGACAGCATTTATTTTGAAATCGAAAACAAAACTGTCGTTATTTGTGAATCACATATGGATGCAGGTTAGTTTATTTCGAAATGTAATTAGTATATAACTCACCGGCTTCCAAGGTCTTCTTCATACAACCAGTAGCATTACGAAGGTGCAGGAAATTTTGAAGGAAACGCGGTGGCGAAAGGCGAGCGCAATCGAATTTCAAGGAATCGTCACTTTCGAATTTTTCACCACATTTTGGATTTGATAAAGACTCGCACTGGTAGCAGTGTATGGCAAATGCTGGAAGCAAATAATTAAGGAATTTATGTATATTTGTATTATTAATCCATTTTATACGTACCAGAGCTAGCTAAAGTAGCCAAAACTGCGAAAGCCAAAAAATATTTTGTGCATGACATGGTTTTTATTTTTATTTAAATTATTTCACGAAATGAAAATAAACTGCCGTTTTGTTTTAAAATGTAATAAAGCAAAAATAAGAAATAACAATTTCACTTTTCAATTGTCGTATCAACAGAGTTCCACCAACGACGACGGACGATCTTCACCTACTAACTTAATCCAAATGTTTTGTTGTTTCTTCAAGTCTATCAAATCATTTCATTAGATGTTGCTTTGCATCATCAAACTTTTAACTCGGCGCTCTTTAATACATTTGGTCAGTGCTGTTAACCATTTTATTTGGATTTCCGTACAGCTAATAATAATATAGTATGTATGTATTTTATTTTATTAAAACAGTTTTATTCCAACAAAAAATTAAAGCAACAACTAAATAGAAATAGTAAATTAAAGCACGTCAAATTGAAGGTTCAGTAAAATTAAGGAAAAGTTGTTATTCAGCCGTTTATGGCAGAAGCGTATAGATTGTAACTGCATTTGACATTATTTTGCATAGTAGACACATTATTCTTGTTCCAGTACAATGCATCGCATGTGTAGGGGTCATCCCCTGAGTGCTGGTCCAAAATAAAAAAAAAAAAAAAATTATGCAAACAAAAATACTCTTGGCGGTTAACACTTAAATATTAAAAGTTATTTAAATTACCGTACAAATATAGAAATTATGTGTCTACCGTTTGGAGGTCTAAATTACCGTGCAATACGGTAACTACCGTACGGTTAACATCACTGCATTTGGTTGAAAAACATCTCGTAGTCGTTTAATATTGTGGGAAACCCACCGGGCCAACAACGACTCAACGACTCAAATATTCGATTCGAATGAGTGGATTTTTGTTGTAGCGATTGAATGTACTCGCATTAAATGTGTATTTTCATTATGTTATTTTTATGTTTGATTTTGTCACATCATTGTTATTCACAATTCATAAGTATGTAAATACGTACATACGTATGTACACAGTGATTATGGCCCAGTGGGAAAATTTCGTTAAACGTTAAAAGATTTGCTAATTAAACTGATGGTCGGTTTTTGGTTTGATGAAAAATCTAAGGAAGTGTATAGAGAATCAAATAATGAATGCAATTCTTTTATATTGTGTTTAGTTACGAGTAATAGGCGGTAATATACAATTAATCTAGTCTATACCTATTTATTAGCAACTTTGAGGGCTTATGTACTTGCCGATACATTCGCAATTTTTCCTTTAAATTCACAGTAAAACACATTTTCATTTCTATGATGATGTCAGATTTATACTTGACATTTTAAATACCCACGTTGAACATCCATACATACATACACACAATACATACGTACATGTAGATATGTAAGGGCATACGGAGATGTTCCACATACTAGTGATGCGACGATTAGCAAGTTTAATACAAATGCGGATATTCCATTTGAAATTTGGCGCCAGTCGATATTTCAAATTTAATTGAAATAGTTTTCCCTTTTGCGTCAATGTCATTCCGATGGCTGCATTTGAGTTTGCCAACTTTGCACCTGAATTTCACTGCTGAACGGGGAAACTTTCTCGTATTCTATTAATAGAAAATAATAATTTACATCTGCTGATAACCACGCACAGTGTACAAAACACTGATGATGAAAGTGTAGCAACTTTCGAAAAGGGCATGCTGTTCCGTTCTGATAGTCTTTGGCAGTGTAATTTACAATTTTGTCTTTGATTTAGTTTGTTTCTTAGTAACTATCGCATGTAATTTTCACTGCCTGTACGTTATCGATTGAAATTGAAAAATTTTAATTAACGCATTTCTCAGCTTCGTTTGCAGCTTCCTACTCATCTTTTCACTGGAAAAACTATTGAAGAATTTTTACCGGAATTTTTACTGATATGGTGGAAAGTAAATAAAGAAAAAGATAGCACTTGAAAACGACTTTTTGTGAAGTTTTTTATTTTTTAAGCAACACAAATGGGTGCCCGGTAGTCTAGTGAGTAGTGCGTTAGTTCATCCGGGGGGGTTCTCGGTTCGATTCCTAGCAGAGGCTCTGGTCTGTACACGTCTCTGATCTACAACACGTGCAAATTTTTTTTTCACAATTGTGACACCCTATTGGGCTGGGATCTTTCTTTACCTACATGCCGAGCAACCTGGCGACCTAACCTAATCTAAACAACACACATTCTGCGGAAACACGCGGGGTGTAGGAAGGAATAGAATCAGCAACCTCTGGATTGATAGGCTAATGATCATGCACTACGCTACGGAGGCACGCACTCAGCATGTATTCCTTTACTGAGATTTGATTATTAATACCCATGATATGAACAAATAAGATTTCTCAATTTTAATTCAAGTTCTGAAATATATTTTGTTTGCTTTTGCTGTACTTTACTAAGAGAACGGGGTTTCTTAATAAAAATTATTAAAAATTAATATTTTTATGTATTTTTTATATTTTTTTTATTTTTTGATTTATTTATTGAGCGTATTCGCAAAATATTCACTTTAAATTTACAAATACAAATCGAATATCATGATGTAGACGAATATTCGGCGATATGAATACGAATATTCGTAACGCCACTAGTTCAGGCCAATATTGCTGTTTCTGCTAGAGTTCTCAGAAGTGCTGCTCTTTAATTGTTATTTTTTAACAATATTCGAACTGTGTAATATAGATACATTTATAAAGAGCTGCTTTTAAAAAAATAGCACTGAAGTGGCGTCTACTGACCACTGTTCGACATAAGACTAATAAATTCAATTTGTATTTTATTTAATTATTTGAAGACTTTAATAAATGTAATTTACAAACGGCGGTCAACCGACAAAATTCGTACGGCAACGACACTAAAGGAAATTTATGAACATTTTCTTGCATGCCCTTGTTAGCAATAACGGCAACATACAGTTTCGGCGTTTCAACTCTGCATATATCACCTCTTTTTTTTAAGCCGATGGGCCTGGCCAACGTTGTTTTCAATAACCGCATGTGTAGGGGTCATCTCCAAAGTGCTGTCCCAAAGAGAAAAAAAAAATATCAACCGATGACGTCCCAGCCTAAAATGCACACCAAACAGTGATGCATTGGACGCTCTTGGATCTTGTTTTGTTCACGTACCCATTCCTCCAGAAATGGGCATCATCGCTGAACATAATTTTTTTGCACGGTATTTCAATGCGTTCATGGTGATTTTGCAAAACAGACTCAATAACTGACAACTAATTTTGGGTCGTTGGCATAAGCCATAATAATAGAAGTTCGTAAAGGCGGTGATTTTGAAATAAATATTGCATATTATATCGGGGTTGATTTTGTTTTCAGAAATCATTCTTCTTATAGGATCTGTTTTATTTTTCTTGAACATTTTTCATTATTGTGCGACTTATTACGACTCTTGCAATATCTGGCGTGATTTCCATTTTATCATCACGATCATAAGAAAAAACCGTAAAAATACCTAAATGCTAATGGTGCTATTATTTTACCCGGTGCTGTACACGCCAAGATTTCTTAATTAAATTCAAAAATTTGAATTAAGTTCAAATTGTTTTCGTAAGTTTTTAATAAAATGTTTGCCCAAAATTTTTACAGTCATCATATTTAATGATGTTATATTCTGCACAAGTCTAACGAGTAAAACGACACTTCGAAAAGAGTTAATAAAGTTAATACTAATGAATAAAATTGCTGAGTTAAAATTATCTATTTTTCAATTTGTGTTCGTGTATTCATTGATAATTGAGTGGAATTGGTTGATAGTGCGAGTATTGGTGGCGTGCTACTCTCTGTATCCACTTGCATGTGCAGATTTGAGTGCAACGAAATCCTATAAAATCGTCATTGTGGCAAAATATTTAGCAGACGTACACGAATTTGAAGGCATATAGGAAGCTTTGCACATATGTATGCTTTATAAAATACCCAAATCTCTCAAATAATAACAGTTTTGTGAAGCAAAACATTTGAAATTTCAACGAAGAAGACTGTGAAAGTTTTCTAAAATTTAAATGTTCTTCGTTACAGTTGTAAATATTTCAAACCGAGTGAAAACAGTGCTTCCTCTGAAGTCAATGAGAAGCTGAACTTGTGATCCGGAAGTAGTACAAAATCGGATCAGTTCTACTTCTTCCTTCATACGGCCAGTGTTGCCATAGAATAATTCGAATTTTTCAGATAATTGTAGTTATTTTTTACGTGCGGTTAAGCTTTTCTTTGTTATTCGGCTATCGATAGCATTGCATCTCGGTCTTATATGGAAAATTTTATAATAAAAAATTTAAATCAATTACTCAATTTGTTCTCTATTAATTTAATTTAATTTCTTAAATTTTGGTTGGCGTCTTGCGCTGGTGAAACAATTTTCCGAACCCATTTAAATTGTTCCCTATCAAAATACAGGAGCTGGTCGGCTGCAATGGTCTTTAGTCAGGACATGATCCGGAATGCAGCTTTCCGATTCAATATTGCCTCGTTTTTCCAATTATGGCCGAAGAGTGAGGGCCCTTGACAGACGTCGCTTCCTTTACCAGAATTAAATTGGCAAGTCCACTACCCTGCGAAATGGAGGTGCTTTGAAAACCGCTGCAATCTGTGGTCACATCAGCGGCCATAATCTCTGCTAATACAGTAAAAATAATAATTAAATTTTTCTCAATTAAATCTTTGAGCAGAAAATTTTTTTTTCTCAATTAATAATTTAATTGAATCCCCGCTTATTTTAATTGATTTTGGTCTTCTCTCAACAAAGTGCAATCAAAATGGTAAAATTTTAAAATTTTTCAAATAAAACTGTTAATTGATTCTGCGTTTTTCGTGATAGGTTGAAATCTAATTATTATTTTAATGGAATCTTTGTATTTTTTAATCCAACCTTGGTTTTACTTTTAACTGTGTACGTATAAGCTTAGTTTATATATGTGAAAATCATCTATATTTTTATTAATTGGATCTCGAAAAAAAATTTTAATTAATGTTTTCATTGAATTTTTAAAATTTTTCAATTAATTTCTTATGAAAAATAGTAAAATATTTTCAATTAAAACTCTTAATTGAATCTATGATTTTTGTGATAGGTTGAAACTTCGTTCTTCTTAATTGAATCTTGATTTTATTTTTTTCTGTGAACATGGCAGGGCTAAAAAAAGTATTCAAGGAGGTTACCAGGTATCGGTGAAGCTCCGTTTGCGACTAGACTATTTTTGAACGGGGTCTCTAACCAAGCTGATATTAGGCACGGGTTGCATTACACGCGCCCGTGTGGAGACTGTGCGAGACTTTCTGAAGGTCCCAGACTCTCGTTACCGATGGCGGCCCCAAGATTCGTCTACTGGCTTTACGTTATGGGTTACCACCTGAACACCACCACCAGCACAAAATAATTCAATCATAATTTAAATTTTTTTATTTTCTTATCAATTAAATTTTATTAACAGATAAATGAACTTTTTAAAAATTTCAATATTTTTCATTTAATTTATTTTCAAAATTTTTTTTTTACATAAACTGTTAAAATCTCCCATACTACGCAACCAATCTGAGCATTGCGCATTCTAAATTTTATTCAGAGTTTTCAGGAACTTAAATTGTTTCAATATAAATATTTTCTGTAACGTACAATGTTTCATGTTGGACACCAACTGCAACAATATGTTTAATTTGAATACAACGTTTATTTAAGCAATTGTAATTACAATGTACATAGTAGATAATTACTCTCCAGCAGGGAAATGTTTTCCATTATGGAAATCTGCACACAGAGTCTGTTGGTGTCGGTTCTCAGTGAGAAATTTAATTAAAACTCGCCATCAACTCGTTGCACAAATGCCAAAATACTTTTTATACAATTTTGTAGGATTTGCAGAATCTGTGCTGTGAGTGTGTGTGGTTAAATTCACCATGGAAATTGAAATTGGTTTTTATTTTTCACCCTCCTTGCAGGATACGAGAAGGTAACTCGCTCGAAAGCTTCGCGAATATTTAAGCACGATCCGTATGGGTTCCTGCCCTTTAAATTATTTCAGTCAGTTGCTATTTTTGGCAAGAAAATTTAAAAAATTGTAACTCGTTGTGAAAATAGAAAATTTTATAATTTTTCTCCCTTTTCATTTTATTGTTCAAGTCAATAATGAAGTGTGAATTGGACTGTTTTTAACTTAATGCATCCGTCTGTGTTGAGGACCATTCGTGCAATAAATGTTGCCTGCCTTTTAATTTAAATTAATTTTCATATTTGGCCTTTCCTTCAAATTATTTTCTGTATGTCTGTATGTATGTGTGTGTGGCTGTACTTACTGCTGTCATACTTCCAGATATGAAGAGAAAGAAGTTAATTTCATTATCTCTTTTTTTTTTTTTTTTTATTAATATTTAAATTTATATTTCGGCGGTTTTTTGCAAACATTGAACATCATATAATAATTGTGGTATTTTCAAGGTATTTAATGTTTTTAACTTTGAATAAATTACTTCTTAATGCAAAACACGAAATAAATAAATAAATAAATAAATAAACAAAAGATGTATTATTGGGAAATGATAACTATTAGTTTTCCTTAATTCAGCTGTAATTTGTAAAATATATACAAAATGCTAAAAATACATAATAATAAGTCGAATTGCAATTTGCAATTACTTCTCTGCTTACAATTATTTGTAACCGGAACCGATTGAACTTTCGATAGGTTATGGATAAAGAAGTTCAGTCGATTTTCTTCATTTTTTCTTAATCATAATCTTAAAGTAAAATTAATACAAATTGAAAAGTTTTTTTGTAACCCCCCACTATTCATTAGCATGTAGACTTAGAATATTGTGTGAATAAAATTTGCCAAAATCATATAAAATTTCAGAGAGATGATATTAAAAACGAGGAGACATTATTGGTTTTGGGATAAGGTGACACACAGCGTGACCAAGAAGTGACAAATTTCACAGATTTTTTGTGGTTAAAAAATTATTTTCAACAAAACAAATTTGATTGGCGAAATGATAATTTCACAGAGTTCGCTAAAACAAAAATATTTCCGTTTTCCAATTTCGACTGGAATTATTTTTTACTGACTGTATGACGAATGTATTTATAAAAGTATTTCATTTGTTAACTTTCAAATGATTTTTTTGTTACATTATTCAGTTTTTACTTTTAACTTAACTATTTTTTGTATGTCTTGCCGAGAGAAAACAATAAATTGGCGTTCGATCGAGTAGATTTTTTTTTTTTTTTGGCAAAGGAATGTTTTTGGCAAACATGACTCGTGCAAAAAAAGTCATTTTTATCGTTTGGGTCTGCATGTACCTCCTTGATCTGGCGCAGAGATAAATTTAAAATCAAATTATTTAGTTTTTACAACATTTTGGCTTTTTTTACTTATTTCTTAAAAGTAAATTAATTATATTTATTTGCATAGCGATATAAATGTTCAGAGAATCATAATGAAAATTAGAAAAAAAAATTTTTGTTACTTCGTTTTACAGCGTCTGTCGTGTTTTCCTTTCCTGATCTTTAATTGAATTTTTATATTTTTCGTTTAAATCTTAAAATAACGCAAATAAATCCAAAATATCGCAAGAGGGTATTAATTCGGAATTTTGAAATTTACCATAGAGGCAAAAAACTGTTTGTCGTTACATTTTAAGTGGGTTTGAAAATCCAAATACATCGAGATTTTTTTGAGATGAAAGAGTAAACTGAATAAGGTGAAATTTTTAAAGCGGATAGATTCATTTAATGTTGTTAGTTGCTTTCTTGCAACAGTTTCGAGTTATTAGCTTCTTGTTGATCAAGGCGATATGTATTCATGCATTTTCAATTGGAAAATCGGCATTCTTCAATAACTTAACTCGAAGTTATAAGTTTTAATTAATACTGTTTTTATGGAAAATTTTCTGCAAAATATATTTTTCACTTTGCAAATGAAGTTGATCAATGTTAAAAGTCAGAATTATCTCAAGTAAATCTAAAAATAATATTTAATTTTTAAAATAGAAAGTTGTTGGGAAAATGCAAATAAATCGAACGGGGAGTTTCGAAACTTAATTGTGAAATTATTTAAAAAACCTAACTTAACTTTTGTACAAAGCAAATATCACAATTTAAAAAATTACAAAGAAAACTGTGGCCTCTTGAATGTGTGTTTCTTATGGCGTAAAGTGACTTTACTCGTATTTCTCTAACATGGAGTTGTTTCTTCCTAAACATAATGAAGTTATAGTTTTTACATTGAATTGAATTTAAAATCTATTGGGTTTTGCTGCTAAAAATTAATGCCAGCAAGGAGGCGGTTATGAAAATACTTAATGAAATATTGAATTTGAAAGCGGCATTACATTTGTCAGTTAGGCAATCCTCGCAATAAACACGAAATACATTCTTTTCGGTTGGTTCCTTTATGCAGTGATCGACAGTATCGGATTTATTGGTGTAGTAACAGAATCGCTTGACTACTTCTTTGCCATTAACTGCAAAGAGAATTCAGTTCACAGTGACATTTGCACATGGATAATTCATGCTGATCTACTTACTTTTCTCAACAGTCTTGCGGCAAACGGCTCTCTCGTGCTCCGAGTTGATGGTACTGTTACAACTGCGTAGCACACTGATGTTGCGTTCCCGTAGCTCTTCGGGTATATCACTTTCTTTGAATTCAGTGCCGCAAAAGTCTTCAGCACCAATTGTATCGGAGCTGCAATGCCAGCACTGGAGGTAGGAATCGGCTGCTGCAAGGAGGAGAAATAATACAATAATAAATTAAATTATTCGTAATAGTTGGATCTATTGAATTGCACACAGCTGCAAATTTATGGATATAAATTGTGGATATAAAATTCGAAATAGCAAAAAACGCATTCGCTCTTCCGAGTCGTAAAGCTCGCAAATTTTTGACAAATGGACTTGACTGAAATTTATTTTAATAACTGTGCCGAGAAAAGCTAAAATAATTAATGAAAATTAAATACATTCAAGAAATTTTATTTCATCAGGAATTCATTCTTTTCAAAATTTTGCCCGAAATGTTGGCAGAAAATCTTAGTGTTTTGAAAGCAGAACCTTCTACAGCTCTCTCTCGCTCTCTCTCTCTCTCTTTCAAACTCATATGCATTCAAGAAGGAATTAACGTTTCTTCTTTTTTCAAGACGGGCACGACAATTTCTTCATGATGTCATTTACTGCAGCCAATAACAATTTTTACATTAAAGAAAAGCAACTTCCGCATACTGAAAAGCTGTCCTTTTTTTGATAATAAATTAAAAATATACATATGTATGTATGTGTGTGTGTGTATGAAGTATATACTTACAGTTTTTTAGTCTGGCTTACTTAAATCAAAGATAAACAATTTTGAAAGATGTTTAAAGGTATCACTTTGATTTCTTTGCTTCGATCTATGGTAGCACCAACAATTTTTGCCCACCCACTTGCTGGCATTTTCAGTAGCCTGTCCATAGAAGACGAGTGAAAATACTCGAATATATAACAATGAAAAAAATCAAATTCTTTCTGTTTTGAATATAAAAGGCCGAACGATTATTTTCACTCGGCTTCTATGGACAGGCAATTAATCTCCATTTTGAAATATTGTGGAAAACTGAAGCAACAAGTCCGTACTATTGCAGTTATGTATGTCAATTGAAAATTGTGCTGAATGAGACAAATGGTCGCTAATGCGTAGAAAACATCATCAACATAAAGACACATAAAGAGTCAAAAATTTCAACATTAAAGAGAATTATCGTATCCTTAGAAGGTTTTATTGGTCACCATAATATACATACATATGTATGTATGTATGTACTTATGAACTAACAAATTTTACAATGGGCTCTCCACTTTCAACTTTGAAAGTGCCTCTATTTTAACAACTTTTCTTTTTAGTAATAATTGTGGCTTATTTTTATTTAATTAAAAGAAAAATTAAAAACACTAACAGCATTAGCATGCAAAGTAGCATGAAAAAAAAAATGAAATCATGATTTAACACGCACACACATGCTTCATTCGCATGCATACACAGGAGAACATGTTCAGTGGGTACGTAAAAAGCTTCCACTTTAAAAACTGACCAAATTTACGAGGAAAGAAAAAGGAACACTTAAATAGAGTGCGTAGTTTAAACACACACTCTGTATTTTGAATATCTTCAGAGGGATGTTTTAACATGTGACACAGATTGTTCGAGGAGGGTTGAATAAGATGCGTTATTTGTCTTGTGAACCACTATTATCTGGAACAGGCGCCTATGTGGCGCCAAACTAGATTTCTAGACAGAAGAAAAAAGAGAGTTAAAAGCACAATAATGGCTGAATGGAAGAAAGGATTGCAATTGAACAAATTCCAATTATCAACTCAAATTACTGTCTGTGCAAACCCAAGGAAACGAATAAAGACAACAATATAGAAACACAATTGAAACTACTATGGCAAATTTATATCTGAAGTTGTAAAAATAAAAACAAATACCGCGACCTTTGAAAAATTCCATTGGTGCCAAAAATGTAAAACACACATACACACACGCATAGAAAATAACCGAATAAATAGAAAGGCCATTGACAAAATCTCTCATTGTAAATGTCCATGTAAATAATCATATGAAAGAAAAAGTAAATGTGAAGAATATGACCTCAATTTGTAATCGTTTGCCGCCAGCATTTATTATGAAATAATTTCAAAGGGAGTTCTTATTTGCCTTGACTTCCGAAAAAGTAGCGATAAATAAATATTTTAAAATTAAGGTCACCGTGTCATGATGACTATTTCACCACCCAAACTTGATCGAACAGTAACAGAAATTCTCTCTATTGCCTGCCATCCATCAACGTCCTGCCAAAAAAGCGCGACATGACTCAAGAACAATTTAGACACAATTAAATATACTCGTATGAATACCATGACACTCCCTGGATTGAAAATTACTTTTCATTTTCTTTTAGCCACACAAGTGCATGCTGTTCTGAATGAAATGAAACTGGAATGCAAATGCGATGATAATCACAGACCAATAAGAACGAAATTAAGTTTTAGTAACTCGAATGAATATTTTGTTGTGTATTAAGTTCACAGTTCATTTATCATATATAATATGTCGTTTTTTTTGTGTATTAGAATGAAGATAATATTCATTCATTGTTATAATTGTAGTCAAAATATCAAATTTTCCCATGCTCTCCGAACAGAGCTCACGCTATTGCGGATACGATATATCATTTGTTTGCTGATGCAAACAAAATTAAGCCACCATAAGAGTCAAATTGAAAGAAGTGAAACGGATTCACTGGCAAACAATCCGAATTACAGTAACACACTGGTGAAATAAACTTCATGCAGAAAATACAAGACAAACGTCCGCAAACTTCCTGCATTTTTAGCAGTCATCGTGATAATTTCGCTGAAATTCATGTCACTGATTTCTCACATGACGTGTTTAAACTTTCAGGGTTGGTTAGAAATCTTTAATTTTAAATAAATACCAATCAGGCATCAATTAATTGTTTTTGAGAGCTGTTTTTTCATGCCTCATGCGTCAGGAAACTATCAAATCAGAATGAAACAAAAGTCTAAATGACTATGAACAATAAAAGCAAACAGTTCAGTCTTTAATAATCATTAAGATTATCCTGAAATTAATTAAATTTGCTAAATTTTTAAATATTTAAATTCTCTTGCAACATTGGGGATTGGCGATGAGGGGGTGGGGTGCTGTTGTATAATATTTTCACAGCCCTCTGAATTCATGGCATTAATTTTCCTTCACCTGCCTGTTTGCAAGAATGCATAACGATCAAATTTAAATTATTTCGCGCTTAATTTTAATTATTTGTTTAGATGCCTAAAGTTTTACTTGATTTACAGTGCTCCGTGCAGATTTACGGCGTAAATTTCAAAGATTTCTACATGGATTTTTAAGCTTCAGCATCAGTGATCATAGTGATAATTTTGCTTCAAGAGAACTAAAAAGTAAAAATACACACACACACACACACACATTTCTTTTCTCATTTCTTTCGATGCAGAGATTTGTTTTTATTAAAAATATCTCGATGTGTGAAAATGACATCGCCTCTACTAAAATGGCTATTTTTATAAGCGTTTTTTGAGCTTTAGGATTTAATTCGTTTTTGATTTGTTTTTCGTATGTATATAAATTATTGCCAAAAATGCTATCAGACATTTGGAACGTATGCATCATTATAATGGACTCCAATATTCTTTGCAGTATTTGCACGTACGCAATCCATTTATTAAATTTTTGCATTTGTACCCTACAAATGAGTCCACTGTGCTTTACTCTCGTTTGAAAATGACATTTAGATTTTTATGCTTCTAGACTGATTGAGAAGATAGGAACTAAAATGATCGAGTATTTGAAGTGCATAAAATATAAAAAAGAAAGTTTAAAAGGATTATTCTATTCATAATATCAAATATTATCTTAATAAGCTTGTATAATGGATTAACATAAGAAGAACTGTGCATATAGTGAAGGGTGTTTAGAAAGCCGATACGGCCGCATGATCGATCTATTTTGTGCTCGTGTTGTTTCTCCCTGCGCCGCAGGTGATTATTGCTGACCTTGCACGAGCAGATGTAATTACACAACAATTAAAATACACACTCTCTAATTAAACAATTAAAAGAAATGCTTGATTTTAAAAATTATTTTCTCTTTCTTTATTCTCAAATGTATGTAAATATTTTTGGAGCAGGCAGACACATTATTGTGGTCGCGTCTTGTTTGAGTGCGGTTGCAAATTTTAAAATTTTTAGCCTTATCTTTGTATAAATTCGTTGTTGTCACTACACGATTCTGGAAATCAAGATTTTTGGGGAATAAAGTAGTATGTACAGTCGATGACCGGTATAACAAACATGCGATTTAACGAAATTCCGTTATAACGAATGAGCTTATTTTTCTATTAGCTAAAAAGAAAAGCAAAGACGTTACAATAATAACAGTTTCTTTTTTTTTATCTTCCAAATAACTATAAATATATCTGGAAGCCATCCATGTCTGTTTGTTTTTGAATTAGGCGATTTCCCACAACATGCGTGTGCAATTATACACACATGTTATTTAATAATGATATTTTTCATATTGTGAAATAAACATTAAAACGACATTTCCGATTTTTATTTAATTGTTTCCCTCATATAACGTGTTTACACACAACATTTGTCTTTTTTGAAACGTTACTACTGCGTTGTATAGCGGTTCCCTATACTTGGATATGTGCAAATGTCAAAAATATAAAACTTAAACTTTATAATTTATATAATTTATGTCCAAGTAACTTGAGTTTTTATCCAAGACATATGTATTTGTTCGGTATAACGAATCTCGCTGTTTAGCGAAAGCATCTGACATTATATCATTCGTCATACCCAGTTTCTGCTGTATTGCGAAATTTTGACCAGTTTTTCTTTTTTTTTTTTTTTTGCAAATTGAGGGGTCTGCAAATTATACTTTTAAAAATGTCTAAAATTGTTAAATCCGGATTTTAAAAAGTAGTCAGTTGCTAAAGGCCTTCGAATATGGAAGGAAAGCGTTTCCAACTTATTACAAGTAAATTGGGAAGATCGTTGATACATATCGCTCATTTACTTCAATAACGTCATAATCCAAAAAATACACTTTTAGAGTTAATAATGCAGAATAATTCTTCATATCGGCCTTTATCTGGTGTAAAAAATTCATGGAAATAGCTTCAGAACTCACCTCGTGCCAGAAGAATATTTTGTCATTTCCCCATTAAGAGGCATGTAAATTGAAAAGTTTAAGTACGTTTTTTAAAAAAAATAGTTTTTTTTTTTTTAAATTATGACGTTGTTGAAGTAACTGAGCGATATATGTACATACATACATGCATATGTTTGTATGCAAGTATGGTTATGGCAACATTTCCTATTCGATAAGTTATACTCGTATGTACATACATACATACATACATACATATATTCAATATTGTACTGGTCACACTTTTGTTTGGTTTGCACTTTGCAATTAGTTTTATTTATTATGGGCTGTATGAAAGGTTGAACTGGAAATATAATTTCTTTTTAATACGAAATAATGGTCAGATACACATTCACATACTGTATTGTGTACATGTACTATTTTGTACCCACCTTTAATTTTGTAAGCAGCTGTCAACATGACAAGAGTTAAGACCATTACTCTCATGTTTGGTGTGATGTTTGTCCTTTTATGGAAATTTCCTTCGCTTTAGAACGTTTACACTTCTTTGAACAAAATTAGGAAACAAAATACCTGTCGGGATTGGTTTTTCGATACGTCGACACTAAAAATTGTATTCGCCCGGTGACTGACACTTGAGAGACTTCAATGCTGACAAAGTTGTCGATATTTTTAATTGTGCAAATGAAATTTCTTAATTTAACAGTGCGAACAGTGCGCTATAAAAGTATTTATATATCAGCACAGATTTAAGTATTTCAGTATTTTTGTTAGGATTGACTACTCGTATTTTACGATGCCAACAGTAAGTGGATTGAAGAACAACTGATTGCAAAAGACATCACTGATGGCGGAAGAAGCTCAAACAAATTTATGAAACTTGCAGGGAAAATCGTGATATTGTTGTTCTCCACTCGTTTTTCTCTGGATGACGTATTTTTCATTGAATAGCGAAAAAAATAACATTTCCAAGTATGCATGTATGTACATAAATATGGATGTATGCAGATGTATGTTATTTGTACTTGTGTATAGAATATTTTACTTAAAATTCTTCCTTTGCTTTCTTCCGCCACAGCTTGGGGAGAGGCGGAAGATGCGTAAACAATTCCCACAGTTTTCTATTGCAAGTTGTATAGTTGTGCCAGTACAACATCCCACAACGAAGAGTATGTGTTTTCAGTTGCTAACTAGAAATAGCGATTTGTCCGGCGAGGATTTTAGTAATCGTTTGTACACTAATGTGTACATATGTGTGTGTGTGTTTGATATAAAAGAGAGCAAAAGCTTTTGCTATGAAATTTGGCGCCAAATGGTCGTCAAAGACTTGAGTGTGTCATTTTATCACTCAGTCAGTTCGGCGCCTTAAAGCTTTTTGCTAACCGAAAGGCGTCATGTACAAGAAGGACATGTTAAAATAAATTATCGAATGGTTTTTCAATTATTTTTTCTTGTATGGTCTTTTTAAAAATTAAATAATTTTTAAATCGTGGCACTTTTGTGACCGCATATTTAAAATTTATTTTCCAAATTGGTCTGTTAAACAAGTAAACGAATGAACAAGCCCAGTTTGGGAGCTTTTGCTGGTCTGGTTGTTATCTGCAATAGTCAGCACGAGAAAAATATAAACATTTTTATATCCGGCATTTGAACAATTCAGAGCTTTTGAAAGCTGTTCGAATGAAAAAAATATGAATACTGACTGTTTTTCGTAAATGTTTCACTGCTTTTAAAAAGCGGTCTGCTAGAATGTAACTTTTTTTTCAAGGTTTGAATTTTTTTTCTTTAATACATTTTTTTATGCATGCATACTTCGTTCAATTTCTTATTTTATTCTCTATACGACGCGTCGTCCTGTGTGCACTTCTAATATGGAAAAATAATAGTCTTCACAAAATGTTAACTTGATGTCTAAAAATATGCATAATTCTCGTCTTTTTCTATTTGTTAAGTTTTGATAATTTTAATCCCATTTGCGGGAAATTTATATGTAAAACAAATAAATTATAAGAGGAATTGTATAGTAATTTCATATAATGTATGGGCTATATGGACTTTCAAGAGAAAATTCGTTTATCAAAAGGCTTTTTTTAACAGCGATAAAAATATGAAATTTCCACTGCTTCCAAATTAGGAATAAGTTTAGGTTGCACTTAGAAAACTACTGTCCTGCTCTCGCCGTTAGACGGGCGTCTGCCATGGGGTTCCCTTTCTTGCTGAACCTTGCTGAAGGCAACTCAAATAAACTTTGAACCGCAATCCATTCATTGACGCATAAACTATTCGGCCCTATTGCAGTTGTCAACGACGACGACGATACCAAAATTTTAACACTCTCAAATTATTATGCGATAACTTTCAATTCAAAAGTTTTTTTAAATTTACTAAGTCGAATTTCTGTAAATGCCAATTTAAATGTCTCCGTAGTCTAATGCATGAGCATTTGTCTTATCAATATGGAGGTGCGGGTTCGATTCCCGCTTAGGCCCTTGGGTGTTTCTACAGACAAGCTGTAAGAGCTTCGTAGAGTTTGTATTGTCTTAAAAAAAAATTTTGACGATGTCACGAACGCACGTTTTGATATCAATGTCGAGTTTGACAACCGCAATAAGGCTGATTACATGAAAATAATTTCCCACCTTTGTTTCGCCAAGAAGTATAAATTTTTTTTTAATCCTTATTTTATTTTTATATTTCTTTTAATAAATATTTCTATAGTCTCTTTCAAGCTTAAAGGTTTGTTTATATTTTTTATTTTTCCTCTGTTTCAAAATTACCTGAAGATGTTGACGAAACATCGAAAAAGAGAAAAAATATAAACAAACAATTAAGCTTGAAAGAGAATATAGAAATATTTATAATGAAAAATAATTTTTATAAAATTTTCATCAAAAACAGTTTCTTAAATTTTTCATTCCAGATGGCAAAATTTCACATTTATTTCATCTACTGCTTAATAAAATGTCTTTACAAATTTTAATATTTTATTTATTTTTTATTCTGTGGTGTACAAATAACAATTATCACAAAAATAAATTTGTAGATTTTCAATAAATTTTTCGGTCACCATTTTTAAACAAATTTTATTTGAATTGATTTTTAATTTTGGATTTTTTGCGAATCATAAAAAAAAAATTACCATAAAACGCACTTAAACCTGTTAGAACTGCCAAATCTGGTAGTTAAACCAAATTAACTTGATAATAATTGTTGTCGTTGTTGTTGCTGTTGCTATTGCTTTAGCCGTTTGTCGCGTAAGTTGTTGGCTGATATTATTGTTGTTTTTATCGCTGTTTTCTGTTTGAAATAACATGCCATTTATTTTAATATTTTAACTTTTCTCGTGTCATTTTTCTCTTACCAAAATAAATAAATAAAAAAAAACGCAAACAATATCACACATTTAAACTTTTTTTTTCTAATATGCAAATGCAAACATTTGCTTAGAAATCAAATTGCATTCACGCATTTGAATTTTGTTTGCGTTCATTGAGAATTTAAGTCGAGTTTTGCCAATTTTTTGTTTTCAATTTGTAATTGTGCGTCCGTCACATACGCATTTGTTATTTGTTTTCGAAATGTTAAACAAAAATTTTATTGGAAAGATCAAAACTAAGAAAAATAAATAAAATGGCTAACGAGATTTTAAAGCCAAGATTAACAGAAATGACACATATCACGGAGTTTAAGGCGCGAGAGATAACAACATGTGTTTAAGTAAATCATTTGTCTTTTACTACAACGACAGTAAAAAGTAATTAAATATTTCTCAGTGTTTGTAACTAAAAAATATCTAATAGGTAATTAAAATTTAACAGGATGCGCTTCTAGTGCTCAAATGTGTCAATTTAGATATTTTATCAACTGATTTCATGAGAAAGAATTCTTTTATGACGGCGAATGATCAATTGTATTAGTAATCGATCAACCGTACCTAAGAATGGTTAACGAGTGCAAAATCATTTCCGAACACCTCAGGAGCCATCGAAAATATCAATTAATTTTTTCCAAAATCGCACAATTGAAAAAATTCTTTAACACTGTTTTAAATATCAAAAGTTGTGATTAACTTGGAATTAAATGATTAGTAATTTAGCGGAGTATTATTTAAAAAAAAAATCGTATTTTCATAAAAAAGCATACGAAGGAACACATTGGTTAATGGAAGTTGAATGACATTATAAAGTACCATAAAAGTGACATTGAATAAATTTCAGTTATTTATTTTATTATGTATGTATATATATATCTTTTATAATTGTATTTTTTGTATTCATTTTCGATATTTCGTTAACAGTTTGTTAACATCATCAGGAAATAACTGATATAAAATTTAAAATATTTTCAATATACAAAAAAACAATATTTTCTAAAAATGTCACAAAATTTTGTGAAAAATTTCTTTGTTTCTTGAAAAGAAAAAACATAACAAAATAATAACAAATAATAATAATATAAAAAAAATAATCGAAAATAAATACAATTATACAAGAATAACGACCTCGAGCTTAATAATGAAATAAATTAAGAAAAAGGTCAATAAATATAATTTCAAATGTGTTATTTTTTTAAAACACACTTATGCAGGAATGAAAACAAAAAAAAAACAATTTAAAGGAAATTTCCCAGATTTCATTTACGCTACAAACCCTTAAAGTCATTCACTGTTATAGATATGATTTCCATAATATTGTTCCAAAATATAAGTTGGAGGTACTTAAATATATTCACTTAACTAAATGAAAGAGTGATATGCACTGCTGTGTCGTAAGTTATTACATGTTTACATTTTATTAAATACAAACATACTCTTTTTTATATACTGGTATCTACAGTCATATTCGTACGCTTCGTAACAAACCTTCTCATTTGATAACCAGATGATGGGTGTGCAAAACACAAATAATTTATTCGTCATCATGAATTTATAGGTATTTTATATTTCGTATTCGTCGTATGATGGACCAAATCCGAAAAAAGAACATCAAGTTTGAACAAAACGTTTTGGTGGTTAGCGGCTTCGTGGATTGCAAACGGCATATGAGGGAGGCCCCTACTTTTAGGAGTACGACATAAATACTATTCCTGAATGAGTAAATATTCGTGGAGAAAAGCTTATAATTCTTAAGGCCATGTCAGAGAAAACTTTTGGATTCGCGTTGCGTTACAGATTCGCTTTGACATCATGCCACATAAAGCACTTTTAACGCAGCGTGAAGTTAAAATTTCGCCAACTCTCAGCTTTTAGCGTGCTTTGACAGCCACTTTGAATAATTTTCTTTACTCGTGTCTTCTTTTCTTTTTCTTTTTTCCTTTTAAAACAGAAGACCATTGTAAAATATGTCGTCAAATAAGATTAGTTACTTTTATTTTTATAATAAAAAAATTAAATTGTGAAATTATCAACCAATTTTTTGTTTGTTTGTGTCATACACCTTTTGCGTTACACTTTTCTATCAAAGTTCAAAACATCACGCAAAGCGACAAAGTTGTATGTGACAGGGCCTTTAGTCTTTCTTTACATGGGCTTGAGCGAAGAGTTGCTTAAATCTAATGAACGTAAATTGAATATAAAAAATATTTTGTGAGTTTTTTGTTTATTTATAAAAAATAAATAAATTATTCAAAGGCTGCAAAAATTTAATCTGACATAGCAAAATGTTTTCAGAATCATTACACTTCTTCTTTGACTGCATCACAATAAACAAATCTTTCATTCCGTGTGGTTGTCAATTTACAAACCTGATTTTTCTTTAATTTATTTTCATATTAATTTTTAACTGCCTGTTTAAATAAGTTATTTAAATACTTCCGTCAACGTCTGCCTTTCCCATTCTCCGATGCCTGGCGGCAATCTCGGTTTAGTTCTCTGCCTCTAAAGTATGTGTGTATGTGCAAAGTCTTTGCCATCGGATGTGCGGTCAAGTGGATAATTAAGAGTGCAAAAAATTTACGAGCTGAATTTAATTGAGTTTTTTTTTTCAATTAGAATACATTTTAAATAATGCAGTCCGAACTATTCGTAGGACTGTGTTGAATTATGTGAGAGAAGGAACGTAATTACAACTTTTTGCCGACTTAATTAGGAAACTCCTTTCCACTCTTTTAGAGTTGCATTTCAAAAGACATGAACAAAATCATCTGATCAGAAGTTAATCGTTGAGTGCAAATCGCTGGATTGATGCTGATGTGATATTAGCGAACATGTAGGTGTGTATGTGTGCGTAAATGCATGTATGGGCAGAAGTAACGTTTAGTGGTTTTTTTTTTGCTTTCTTAAAACTGCACCACACATTTTTCACGGGATTATCTATTACGAATTTAGATTTTTATTAAATATTTTCTAATTCAAATTTCAAATATTTTCAAGACTGTAGGTCCACACTAGACACTTGTATTCCGATGTCCTTTTAATGGGAAACTAAACATTTCGTACTTCTTCCGTTCCGTCCAAATATTTAATAAAATTTTTTCATTTATTCTTTTATTGAACCTTAAGGAGTAACAACAAATATACACGTTTAAAATTATATTCAGGGATTTAATTAGCAAATTCACTTAAATTAATTATGTAAATAATGTTCAATAAATTAATAATTTCTAACATTAAATATTTTTTGTATGCTCCGGCATCTGAGCTGAAAGTATAATGATCGAGTGTTAATCGCTACAAAGGCATAAGTGCCAAAACACAAATTTTCCAGTTAGACATTTTTATTCATGAATTTTCAATGGCACTTTCCTGCCTTCTGACATTTTCCTGTCATGTGAAGCTTTGTCTCATAAAACATTTAATACTAAATTCACATACACACATACATGTGTACATACGCACATGTATGCATGTGTATACTAAAGCTTTTTATTTGATTACAAATTTTCTTAAACACTTAATATTTTATAATAGAAAAAGGAGTTTAGATCATATTTAAGTTTTAATGATTTACTGAAAACCATTACGAATATACATAAATTAAATAAGAATAATCAATTAACTGACCTAAAGCGTCCCATCCATTATACAATATTATTGTATGTACATACTATATGTTATTCGTCACATTATTTCCAATATTATGCAAGAAATATATGGCGCCACTTTTGTACAATGTTGCCAACACATTTCACAGTATATTGCACTTGCTTCGGGTGTCCAATAAAATTAAGAAGTATTTTGATTTTTGCCACCTTCAAATATGACTTATAAATACATTGGCAATATTATACTCGTACTACAACATGAAAAATTGCACAATTAAATATTGCAAATGTGTGGACCGCTTAAAAATGTAAATGGATCTGGATAGGAAATATTTATAAACGTAACGTAAGCAATAAGTCTTGAGGACTCGATAGAGAATCCTCAACTTGTTGATTTTGTTGAAGAACATTTTTCCAAACTCCCTAATTGCATTTCATAAAATGGGAGCATCGTTAGGAAAGTTCCTCAGCAATTTGTATTACTATTTTTTTGTTTTCTTTTTTATTTTGATGAGTTTGCTTAAGCTACCCATACACAACTGATTTGTGCGTGTGATTTGTTCGATTGCTGTGCGCGCATAAAAATAAAAAGCATGAGAAAAACTTTTTTCAAAATATGAAAGAGTATGGCGCTGCCAATTCCATATTTTTTTATTAATATTACATGTGCACGCCTTTTTCTTCTTAAACGCCCATCATTTGTGCTTTTCTTTTTTTTTTTGTGCAAAAATAAATTACCAAAAGAGAATTGCATCTTCCGTTTCAGTATGCATGTTTTGCCTTTGACGTTTAAAATTGTTGTGATTTGTTCGTCGTGTGTGGAGAAATGGTACGCCAACAAATCACACGCAGATATCAGTGTGTATGGGGAGCTTTAGGGTGATATTTTAAATTATAATATGATTACAAGAACTTAAATTAATAATGTCACTTAAAATTACCCATTGCATTAAGTTTGACAACCTACCAAACGTAGTTTCCTTTTTCATTTTATTTAATAATTTTTATTACAAACGACATTGTCAGGAGGA
The DNA here is from genome assembly GCA_963924685.1 of Dexiosoma caninum. Classification (NCBI taxonomy): domain Eukaryota; kingdom Metazoa; phylum Arthropoda; class Insecta; order Diptera; family Tachinidae; genus Dexiosoma; species Dexiosoma caninum. The sequence goes on along the minus strand of OZ004727.1, from coordinate 95,293,182 downwards.
TGAGCGCAGCGTAGGGACTAACAGAAGATACACCGTTGCAGCCGTCCGAACTGCACGTTTGACAAAACACTGTTTTAATGTACGATGATGTAGTGTCATGTAGACATTTATCACTGGGGTCGTCAACAGCCTCATAGAAACAGGACCGGCTTACTACATGTTTGCCATACACTGAAAAAAATTAAGAAATAAACTGCAAATGATTTAAAAATTCTTTAAAATTATGCTCAGGTATATTCCAAGTGAAATCTAAATTTAACAATTTGTAATTTCTAACTTCAAATTATTGTGTTGTGGTGTCAAATCTTTGATTTTGTGTGCGGCAAATGCTTATTGCAAGACCATATTTCGCTTGGTTTGTCGATAGTGTTCAAACCAATTCCCACAATTCTGTTTCCATACGTTTCAATTTAATCTTTCATATTTTCAATTTATTTTTATATTACTTTTTTGCCTTAAATGGCTGTTTGAAAAATGTATTAACAGTCTACGTTTATAATTATTGCGAGTGCATAATATTTATGCAAATTGCAACTATTGACATTTTTACAAGCCATAAACTATTCAGAACCGAATTTGAACGCATTTATTATTTATAAAAATGATAAATGATACCATTTCGTTCAATGCATTTCAATTTGGTTGACACAGACTTATTTATCTTTTCGCACGATTTTCAAAACTTCAAATGTGGTACATGAAAACGAAAATTATGTGCATACATTATCTTAAATCTAAATAATACAGTCAGAAGTTTAAATTTTGAAGATAGTACACTTGGTCCCTTAAATGCCCAGACTTTAGAGTGAAGAAAACTGTTGATTTCATCAACTTCCTTGATTTTGAATATTCAAGAGCGCACTAAAGATGTCACTTTTCCCAAACTGGTCTGATTATAAATAGTGTTTTGAAAATCAAATATTTTCCCAATCTAATAATCTTTTTTATAATTTTTCTTTACTGCCGCCCAACTATATCGAAAGAAATTTCATATTCGTTCAACTACAATTGAAACAAAAACAATATTTTAGAATTTTTTTTTTATTTTAAATGTGTTTGTACGAATGCAAAAATTCTTTCGACATCGTGGGCCAGGCACTTGATCCAAATTTTATGTCTTTGATAAACTCAAAATATAATTATTTATCTACATATGTTTATTATATGGCGTAGCTGGCTCCATATGTACCCGAAAATCGTCAGTAGATCTTTAACAAAATTCCTGAGAAAATTGTAGAAAGGTTCAGAAAAATTAAATAGATTTAAATCGAATAATAAAATGTTTGTTGTACAAAGAACATTTTTTCATTCGTTTCATTTCATTTCATTTATTTATTTATTATTAATATAATCATGTCCGTAGGGCTATATGCTCATGTGATTACAGTAACGAAAAAAAAATAATTATACAATAAGTAAAAAGTAAAATAATAAGTAATAAAAGTAAATACTGTTAAGAGACTTTTGTTTTTGTTAACGGATACATACATATAGAGTAGAGGAAACTATCTTTTTTAGTTTTGCATATTAAAATTATATCTTTAATGATATAGAACGGATAAAGTGGAATAATGAGCCCAAACTTACGCATTGAGTACATTTTTGAAGAAGCTATTTAATTTATTTTGTTTGTATATTTCGTAATTCTCAAAGACTTTTTGAGAATTCCTTTCTAAACATGTGCAATTTCTTAGATTTTTTCAGGAATTTAGTTAAAGGCCGACTGACGATTTTGGGGTATTAGCACCAAATGAAATGATGCATATAGACCAGCTAAACCATATAGCAATCATAGATAGATAATCGTAATGCATTTTGACTCACGTTAAATAAATGAAAAAAAAAATAGCTGCACAAAAAATAATTTTATTTTAAACTTGTTGAATAACTGTTGCCGCAGTTTTTCTTTTAATAATTTCAAAGTCATTGTAGTCTCTACACTTAAAAAAAAAAAAAACATTTAAAAGCTAAAGAAACCTTGAACTGATTTTTAATACAACACACGAAAGAAGTTTTAATTTTTTTTTTTAAATCAGCAATAGGCTGGAAAAACACCAAATGATTTGCAGTGATTTTTACAAATGAAAATGTTGGCAATAAAACCGTCGTCATATGAATTACATGGATTCAATAATAAATAAGACGACTTTCGTAGATAAAAACGGATGGACAGACAGAGGCAAATAGAATTGAACAGAAAAATTTTAATAGAAATTTACCAACTTTTAAAGAAAAAGTAAAAGTAGTCTGGTTTTTTTCTTAATAGTGAAATAGAATTTAAAATTAAACGATAAAACTATGTCGCGTTTCGTACGTCGCAGTGAGAAATTTATTTTGAAAAATATCATTCTATTCGGTTGCGATAAACAAGAGCAGCGCCACCGCGAGCACCATTTTAAAAGTTCGCGGCAAAGCCTATTTTGCCGATGACAGTGCTGTCAAATTTGTATAAAAAAGAATCAGTTATCGAAGAACGTTAAAGTTTCTAAAAAACGAAACGAGCGGAGTTATCTAAAGCAATTTTCACTTTTACCAGGACAACGACCCAAAACATACCGCCGGAATAGTTAAGGAATGGTTATTGTATAACTGTCCAAGGGTTATCAAAACGCCACCACAATCTCCAGACCTGAACATAATTGAAAATTTATGGCATAAACTGGAGTTAGAAGTGCGAAAGCATCACATCTCTAATGTGCAGGACCTCAAAACGGCTTTACGAGAGGAATGGGAAAAAATTTCTCCAGAATTTACAAAAAAGTTAGTGGAATCCATTCCTAATCGTCTTAAATCCGTTATCACTCAAAAAGGATTCCCTACAAAGTACTAAGAAATGCAAAATACTGATCTTTTGAGACTAAAAATATGGTGGACCATTTTCACTGCGAGATAAAAAATTGACATTTTCTCTTTAACCGTATGTAACATTGTTGTTATTGTAAATAAGCTAAGCAAGTATGATTTCTTTTAACACTAACAACATCAGCTTCTAAAATATACCGTATTCATTTAATATTTTGCATAATTACGTGAGAAATATTGAAAAATTTATCATTGTTAAAGGTGGGCCGTTTTCACTGTGATTCACTGTATTCATAAAAAGAATTCAGTTCATTCCGTATATGCCTTTTTTAAATACGAGAATTGTATAAGAAAAATGTGAAAATCAATCGAAATCTTTTCATAGAAATTTGGTTGTCAAATTGAATTTTCCTTGAGCATTTCATGATCGTCATTTCCGTATCAACTCAACTTTCAATGTTACTACTCACGTTCCCATCTCTATCTTCTACTATTCTTATTTAATACGCTTGGGCATATTAAAATGTATTTTTTTTTCCACAAAGTTTAATTAATTTTGATTGCAGTCACATTGTCATGCATACGAGTGAGTGGAGACAATATGAACTAAAATTTCTGAGGACAATTTTTACTGCGCAAAAATAAGTCGCATAAACTGATTATGAATGACAAAACACACTGAAGAAACTGTCGTATAAAACGAAATTCAACAAAAATATGTTAAATAAAAATAACGATAAGAACGAAAAGTAACCGTGGCAAATAAAGAAAATGTTTATTCCGTCAAATACAAATTTCAATTTGTGCAATTTATTTAACAAAAAATTAACTGTTAATTTAATTATGATTCTAGGAAACTAAGGAATGACAGCAATGTTTTACTCTTCGGAATCCTTCAATAGCGAATTTAAAATAAATTGAAGAACAATTATCTTTTCCAACTACAAATTTCACAGATGGGCAAAGTGGGAAAGTCGTCTATTGAATTTAGAGTAGTGCAGACGTCATTTTGTTGCAGTCTACTTTTCATATGCAACAGAACAGAAGGAATTGTAATCACAGTCTACTTACAGTACAGACCAAGAGTAATAATTTTCTTTTTAACCGAGACTTCAGAAAAGATGGAGGTTCTCAATTCGACTTCATTTTTTATGTCTGTAACAGAGGTTTATTTTTTTCTTCGGAAAGATCGTGCTTACTGTGTGGTTGCTTTTTAATGGTGGGCGGATAGGGAGAATACAAGTCCCTCTAAGCAGAACTTTTCCCATGGTGAACAGATTTCAGATTTTGATAAATCATTTTTCATTGAAAATGTCGTGGTGAAAGTGTGATCCATTCTAATGGCGACGGCTCGGGGGAATACAGCTCGCCCGAACAAAAGTTTAATTTTTTGAAATTAAAAGCGAGTCAAGAATAAAATAAATATATTTTTATTTTACATAGTTGGATAATTTTTATTTGATTCTTATATATACCCTGACTGCGCAACCAGACAATCGAATCTTTACTTTTGTTTCGCAAGCATTTGGAGCTAAAAATCGAAATTTCAAACAAAATTTAATTAAAATATACAGGAGAGTCGTTCGATATCGAATGCCGTAATTTGGTGCCTGATCTGCGCTTATGCCACAATCACGTTTTACACTCACACAATATAATTACAAGACAAATCTTTGACAAAATACACAACTTGTCAGTCTGTCAGTCGGGGCCGGTTGTTACTGCTCAGTTTTTTGGGAACAATTCAGTTCATGATGGTTGCAATTTATGGTCCCATGCACATGCAACAACTTTTTATTTATCAACTAAATTTTCTGCTGTCTCTTTTGTGTTGCTGTTGGGTATGTTTGAGTGCATGCAGTGATTGAATTGAATAGCAATGCAACTCCGAAATACACATTTATTGTGGTCTTTAAATTTTTGTACTTTTTGTATTTGGAAGCAGAGATTTTTATAGTTTAAATATGTTTTCTGTCTGTTTGCTGTTGTTGTTGTGCATTTCGTATTTTTCTTGCTTAATTTTGTTTGTAATAAATTATAATGCAATTCCATTAATTTAAAAAAATTAATATTAATTTACTTGGAAATAGAATTTGTGAAGCTTGTTTTCAATAAACGTAGTGTAGAGTGCTTCTCCGCAGGTAAAACGAGTATTCAAGATTAATAAAATTTATGGTTCATGCCAAATTACAAAGTTTAAAAAGTGTTTATTCTACTTTTATTTCGCATTCGGTTTGAACATATCAATCACCCCCCACTGGCTCGCACTATGGAAGCGCGGCGTGTGCTTAAATAGGGTCACACCTACGTTTAGTGTAGCAATTTTTCAATAGAAATCAGTACCATGATACGCAGTTAATGGACAGTTTGCGTTTTGTCCAATTTATATAGAAATGTTGTTTGTAGCAGTTGTAGGCAAAGCATTAAAAAGAGATTGTCGTAAATTTGCTTTTGACAAGTGCGTGTTGGCAATAGGGAACGTTACGTTTTACCAACGCCAACATTCTTTCAACATCCAAACATCAGGTTGAAAGCTTGACAGTTACATACGACTCGTATGATACGAGTATCTAATCAAATAGTGTGGTGCACCTGTTAGCTTGTTCATATAGAAGCAAAATCAGTCAAATATTATTTGTAATCAACACAAGTTCGTAAATAAATTGTTTTAGAAATTGTACGAAAATTGGAAATACAGAAACAATTCAGAAAACTTATGTATGCGACTGACTGACAGTACTCAATAGACCTCAATTACTTTTCCGTTTATACGATTAACCGTTTAATGCTGCAAATTGTGCCAATGGATGAGTGTAACAATTCTTCAAATGATATAAAAGCTTCATTAATTAACTAATTTTTAGAGAGAGAAATAACAGCCTACCGACTTTCGAAATGATTTTTCATATTCAAAAACGAAAAGTGTAATGCTGGTAACAGAATTGGGGCGAACGATGAACTTCGTCTAGCACAACGAATTCATCGGTAAGAATTCGGTGCGTAAATTCGCAGTGTGGCGCACAATTGCGACGAAAAAATTACAGCTGCCATAATCAGCAAATTTGTTTGCTGGCTGTGTTGCCGTATAAAAAAAAATAACTTGAAAAAATTAAACATTAACAAACATTAATTAAAAAGCAATCTTGTTCGTCGGCGTATGAAATAGAAATAAATCACGTACCACGAATTTCGGTGACAGCGCTGTTGTGTTAATTTGCATAAGGACAAATTTGTTTTATTTCTGATGACGAAAGTTCGCAATGAATAATTCGTCGTTCTTCTCAATTGTGTTCCTAGTATAAGTTATGCCTCCGTAGCCTAGTGCATGAGCATTAGTCTATCAATCTGGAAGTTGCGGGTTCGATTCCCGCCTAGACTCTGGCTGTTTCTGCAGACAAGCTAATAATAACTTCGCAGAATGTGTGTTGTTGAAAAAAATAAAAAACAAAAAAAAACTCAGAAATAATATGGGATCAGAAGTGAATAATTTTTTCAAGTTTCTATGATGACCATTAATTTTTGCATAACACACTTTTATGTGATTTTTAATAAATAAGTGTAACACTACTCACCTTCTTGGACTAGTTTTTTGCACACAGGACGAGCGTTGATCGACTTGACACCAACCGAAAAAGTGCAATTCACGTAACCCCAATAACGCTGTTGGTCCGTAAGAGAATGCGAATCGAAGGGATCATTGCAAAATTCACCTTGCGTAACATCTGTCGAACAGCGCCAACAGTGTAAAACAGCTTCGGCTAAATTTAAATGAAACAAAATAAAAATTAATCAAATGAAAGAAAACTTAAGCTGCAATTAAAACTGATTTGCATGACTAACAGTCAAATGACTTACTTAATTAAGGGGTTTAATATAAATCTTAGTCATTTTTATGATAAATTTCAGACTTTTAATCGAAATAATCATGTTACGATTATTCATAACGCAAACAGACGATATCGTGTTTAAAACAATTGAATTTCTACCTAAACTCCCCCTGCAGCTTCCCTTCCGTGCCGCTCAATGTTTCACACTAATTAAATAATATTTTCATCTTCTTATCCGTTTCAAAAAAAATAAATAAATAAAAAAGAATGAGAATTTTTAAACAATAATTTGGAACATGCATGTACACTTTGTTTGTTATACAGATTTCTAATTTAAAATATTTTTAATTTTCCTAACTCACAATTAATTAACTAAATTTAACTAAAAAGAAAAATTGTCATAATTTTGTGTTCATTCGGTACATGTTTCAATTCTGTCATCCGTTTATTCAAAAAATCTGTAACTCGGCACAATGTCACGATGATAGATTTCGTTTTTATAGAATTTAATTTGCACGCAGTTTTGAAAATTAATTATCGCACTGGTTTAATTTATAACTACAGTGAACTCGCGATAATTTGAACTAATTGAAACTCAGACAGTTCACCATTGCAAGATTGTTCATGGCATTCGTTTGCGAATGTCATCTTATTTCTCTTTGAAAACGTTTTTCCCATAAAAATAAAATTTTCTTATGTTGAATTTTTTCATTTATTGTTTATTGGATTAAAAACAACAAAAAACAAAAACAAAAATTCAGAAACTTTCTGTTGCTGTTGTTGTTTTTGCCTGTATGTAACAAATTTCGATTATTTGCTGAAAATAATTTAAAAGGAAGCAGCTGGGAAAATCCCTAGCAAAAGTATGTAATTGGATCAGAGTTTAATCACTACCCTGTTGATTTAGATTTCAGTACTGTGTTGACAAAATTCATTAAAAAATTACTAAAATATTTATATTTTAAAGCTTTTGCACAAAGTTCAGATTTTAGACTAGTCAATGGCAGAAAAACTACGTTCATATTTTGGGCTGTACAAATTATCGCGACTGTACTGTAAATTTTTTTTTTTTTATTAAATTTTTTTTTATTTAGCAAATCAATTCTGACTCAAAATAGAAAATAAATGCCTCCAAGGCTGCTATTAATTTATTACACGGTGGAAATATTAAAAGTATTTTCTTTTAAGAATTTATTGCAATAAATTGTAAATAAAATCTCTATTAATACTGCTGACGGAATCTTAAAAATGTCTTCTACTTAAAAGTAAAAAAGTTTTAGGACGTGACACAGTGCAAGTGTGCAGCGTTTATTTTTTGCTCGCACTTTCTTTTTTGAGCAAGTTCAATCTATTCATATTCTTAAGACTCATTAATACATTTTCCAAGTTCTACTGACCAACTGCAGCAAATGACGTTCTATGAAAATATTCATATGCCGTACCTTCTGTTGTTGCGTTCTATTTTAAAATGTCTGTTAATGGGAAGCAAATGTCCTGCCCGTATTAAAAAGAACATCGCTAATCGAAAATATTCATTAATAATATTCATTAATCGAGCAGAATTTAATAGCTTGACCGAGTAACGCCTAATCGATTCGATGTCTCTACACATCAAAACGAACATTTCAATAATGTTTCAGCAAATGGATTAGTGGCTTTCTATACATGGACGTTTGTATACATGGATATATTTCAAAAATATATACTCGTATGTATGGAAATGTAAATTTAGCTTTTTTAGTTTTTTATTATTATTATTATTATTTTTTATTACAAAGTAAAATGTATTTTCCATTTGTGCCCATTTAAATGGAACACCGTTGCACCAAAATAAAGTTTATTTTAATTTTAAAAATCTAATAAATACTACCCACGCACACATTTATCAAGAGGGAACGAACCTTCGGCAAGAGTTGTCAATTGTGCGAGATTTAAAATAAAAATAAATTCAAGCCACAACATTAAAATGCAGTTACACATAAACTTTTCTGTTTTATGAATGTTAATTTAATAACAAAAAGAAAAACTGCTGCAATTGTATTGCAGACAATTTAATTTTGCGACGCAAAATGTTGATTTTCAAAATAAAAATCATGCTAAGAGCAGGGAAAATAAAACAAGGAGCGAAAATCAAAGACCTTTCGCAAATAAAGTAACTTGAACGCATATAAAATGGTCACCCACTCATCCAACTTTCTCTGTAGAAGCAAAGTTTGCCTGCCCGTTGTGTGAGTATAATTAAAGTTGAGTCATCAAATATTTACCTAAATGCTGAGCAATTACAACTTAAACTCTCTGGCATTAGAAAATTGCAATGTAATTTTCCAATTTATGCTTTGAAATTGCATACGAAGCATATGGACTTTTCTCACAACATAGAAGTCAGCGAAACACATTTTAAAGTTTAACAGCAGAGTTAAAACTATTTAAATGATAAATTGCGGGAATTGGTACAACTTCATAATAGAAATAAGTAATTGACCCGCACTCAGGGGATGACCCCTACGCATGCAGTGTATTGTGGTGCTTGAAAAGGGGTTGTGGGGGAATATAGAGGAAGTACTGTTTGACCTTTCCCTGGGACTTTATTCTGAATACGCTTGTTGCCGGAATAAGCCCGGACGTCCAATTCTCTAATTATAAACAGCAAATATACCTTGTTATTATATATATTTTGTTCTTTATTGGTTATACTTGAATGTTAAAATTTTTGTTTTTTGAGAATAAAGCGCTTAAGAAAAATATATGTCTTTTTCTTAACTGTTCAATCAGCAAGTAAGTATTTTTTCCAAAATGGCCTTGAGTTAAAGGCAATGAAAAAGCCGGTAATCAATAATCGGTAATCAGTATATTTATTCATCCATCTATTGGCAGTGGCGGCAACAAGTTCTCAATGTAATGCGTATTGCGAGTCGTTGGCTAATCGAATACAAATTTGTGGGCTGTGATCGAGGGACAAGTTGTCCGTAAAAATGTTCGCCTTTTGGGAACGATTACGCTGATATTATTAGAGCACATTCCTTTGATGTACCGAGAGAACAGTGGGACACACCCCACATTGCGATAATGCTCCAGCCAGTGAATACAGTTGACAACCCTCTGTCCGCAGTGATTTTCTTATCTTTCCTGTACACGCTCGAGTAACTTCCAATTAGGCTTTAAAGCACCGACCCATACATGAGAGTTGCTTTCCATTTTCGGTCAGGTGTTAGTGGTATAAATAGCAATGAGATCAGATGGAGTCCATTATGTCTCACAGCATCTGAGAAAGCCGACGAACTTGAATGCTTCTTTAGAGTCTTGAAAAATTTCCTCATTTCAAGGAACAACGCACAGAATTTTCATGCCAAGAAATTCAAGAACTTCTAACGCTTCAATATTTAAAACAACATGGTTAAATATAAAATTAAAAATGAACGCAAATGGCAAACAATTATTTTCAATGCTGTGAATTGCAACTTTAATTATTTTTGACAGCGGAAGTAAAACGTTAAAGTTGCAAGTACGTACATACATACATGGATGCATGCATACATACATACATAACATGTACAAATTTATCTATAAATTTTAGTTAGTTTATTTATATAAAAACAGTTGAATAGTTTGGTTGAACATCAGAAGTTTGCGACTTTGCGAAAACAAAAATGACCATCAGGACGTGAGTGAAGAAATTTTCTTATGCCCTTAATTGGCGGCATTTGGAATCGGTAACCGTTTGGTGTAACATGTCACATATCACATATTCGGTGTATTGATTATGGTTTTCTTTTACAAATCCACTGACACTTCTTGTGACAAGCTAAAATTCAGCCAAAAGTTGGCTGCATATTAGGCATATCAATTATGCTTGATTGACGTAGTTCGGGAAAACATTTTCCAAACTGTCGGTGTGTAAAAAATGCGGCTGGAAATACTTTATTTCATAGACTTCGTTTTTAAAGACGTTTATTTCTATACATTTCCAAGTGCATTTATCTATCTGACATTGGAATAGATTTTCAGACGGCCAACGGTCAGGTTCTTCCTCTTCTCTTACAAACATGAACATCGCCATTATGGAGACAAATTTAACTAAAGATACCTTTCGGACTACGACACTTAACCTTAATTTCAGTTTCATAAAAAATCAGCAACTTTCAAATCAGACACTACACTTAAGAAGCAAAGTGGTCACAATTAACGTCATTCAAAGGCGCAACAAGTTTGCAACGATTTAATTCAGCATCCTACAAGTTTATCTTGCTTACCCTTATTAAATATAATATTCCTTTCTGCGGGAATTGTTCAAGCACGTACGATTACAATTTGTGGCATGTATCTTAGAGAAACTCTAATCATGGGAAAAATGTTTCATTTTGTGCAACGTGAGCTTCATATTGCAGTCATTTTAAATAAATGAGAACACACAGCATACGTATTTGTGAAAATTAGAGATGGGCGCCGCCCATTGTAGTGGTCAAATTTACAGATTTCATGCGTGACCGTGATCATTTTGTTTGCCTCTAATCGTAAACGTTGACACGTGCAATAGTATACGATCGTTTTTTTTATATATTCTGAAAGTTATAGTTTTTGGAGAACAAGTCAGATGTCCAATATATGCAACAGAATTGGTGCATTAATGATACCGGGATGTGGATACATTTTAACGGCACAGATGTGTTCAAGATTTGCGTAGACACCTACGCTTAGCGTCTAATTCCACGCTGCTCTCAACACCGAGTGAAATAAAGACAGTGACTACCGCCCCCATGGGTACTTGGAAATATGTGCAACATCCTACATCCTACTACAAGTACACACAGGTTGCAATACTAATTCATAGTTATCCCTGGTCTATAAATTACAACTTGTTGAGGTGTTTCGAGCTGTCCAAACACTGTGTCACATCAGAATGCTGAATGGCAACAGCACTTAGTTAAGTAAAAGTCGTATCAGAACATACATATGTGCCTTTACCGACATATATTCAGAATAGACAAAAAACTTATCTCCCAGCGTATGTTTTGGTGGCAACCACAGCCACTACGAATCCTTACCCAAACCAGCACACTGAATCCAACTTTTCGGGGCGGACACGAAGTACTCACTTAAGAGTACATCAGTCATTAAACCCTTACTTAGCGTTAGAGCAGTGGGGCTTCGCTGGCCCCGTATCACTACATTAGAATTGAACTGTATTCCTACAGTCATATGGAAATGCAAGCATAACCTTCTCAATCTCTAGTAAGATTTCGAAGAGTCGCTACTTCTGTCATCATTCAAACTGACAGGTAGTTTAAGGTGATGCTAGATCTTTAGCTAAACACCCGTAGGTTTAGAAACAAGTTTCCAAACCCCCTGCGAGGATTTTAACGGTACAAATGGAGATGACTATGAAAGCAATATTAATCACGATGCCATCTCCAGTTAAGTAAACAATACTCAGGCAGCAAAATAAAAATTATACCACCCACCTGTATTGAGGCACAACACGGCTAAAAGTAATAAAGAACAGATAAAATTAAATGAAGGCATTTTTCCGATGAATTAATTTTAATTTTCAACAATCTTAAATTGCAATTTTTACTATTTATTTCGTATATGTTTGTAGATATGAAAGTAATTATTCACTTCGATATACGAATATGTTTTTAATCTATTTTGCCGCCAACTTTATTTACAGAACAATTTCTCAGCTATTTCTTGCAATTTAAATGTATAAAATCTTAAATATTTTTTCTTTCCGTATCAACCAATCCCGACGATTCAATTCGACGCGTTGACAACTGAACGCAAACTAAAATTAAAACTAAAATGAATTTTATGTTGTGTGAATAAAGGAATGAATGAATGAATGAATAGAGACTGAATGAATGGCCGACGAAACAAAAAAATTAATGCATGGATTTGATGCAGTGATGGGATATGGGTCTTTCGTTTAGGTATAAAGAAATTTATTCAGTACTTTTCTGCCCCCCAGAGTAACAAACTAAAACTTGTTAATTTTTGTATGTTGCAAAGCAGCCCACAGCTGCGTGCAAGATATTTTCCTTGTACACATATCTTTTTTATCTTGGACCAGCACTCAGAGATAGAACCCTACACATGCGAAGCATTGTCTTAGAACTAGAGGATAGTGAGAAAGATTACAGGTGGTGGACCTACATTTTTTAGTAATTATTTTACTTCACCGGTGCGGCACAATACCGAAGAAGGAGGGCGCTCTGTACTGCGATTCACTAACAAATTTTAACGACAATTGTTTGGTTAAAAATAGTTAACACCAAAATAAACAATTGTGTTATTCACTGATATTTTTTAACCATTGTGTTCGTTAACTAAACCACAGCATTTTGTCAGTCGTTTGTTTTAACACAAATCTAAAACATATACAAATACATATCTGCATATATACCATTGAAGGACATGTTTGTTTATTATCTATTTTCACTAATTTTGATTTTGTTTGCAGAACTATATAAGAATACATATTTTTATATTAACTGAATTTATTTTGGGATTATATATGATTCGAATTTTAAAATTATAAAAATAAATAAATTAAATTTTTTAATTATATTTATTTTTTTATGAAAAGTTTTTCAATTATTATTTATTTCTCAATATTTCGCTACCAAATAGGTAGCATCGTGAGGAAATAATAATTTGATACTGGTCTCGAACCCAGGACTTTATGGTTTTGTAGTCAACGTGCAGACAACTTGAAAATAGGTACTATCTGCATTATTCTAAAAATATGCCCTATTCCGACTTTTGAATGATTTTTCATTTAATATACATTCATAATAATATATAAAGATCAACAAAAATAACAATTGTAAATCATAATGAAAAGTAAATGGAAAACTTTATTACGAAGACGAAATATTGGATATAAATAAAAAAACGTATTAATTATTCTCTTATAAAAAAAATAAATAAGATGTCAAGTTCTTTTAATAATAAAATAAAATAAAAACTCAGAAGATCACAGAAATTCAAAGAAAAAATAAATAATTTTTTCTGAAAAATTTCACAAAAAATATTTCGTGTTTAAAGTGTTCTTTAACAAATTGTGTAGACGTTTGTAAAGGTATTCGATGTTTTAAAATGACATGAGAAACATATAGTAACTGAAGCCCACTACCGGAAAAAGTAAAGCGGCGCTCAAAATACCCTCGAGTATACACAGAATTAGACGCCTGTAAAACTTTTAACGCTGCCACCTTAGTAATTGCATCATGATATAAATCATTTTAAAATTTTTTTCTATTTCATTTCGATTCTATTAATTTTTTTTAAGTTTTTCCTTTCCTATTCAATTTGTTGTGTGAAAAATTCTACTACCCGCCAGGGCAACTGCCAAAATTTTACTCCTCAGAGTACGCTTCACACACACGCAAAGTTTTAAAAATTAATTTTTTAATTTGGAAATATTTTAATAAAAAAATGTATAAAGTATAATGGGTTTCCATTAACATGAAGAATTAATAAGGCGTAGGACGGCATTTCTGTAAGTCCAAATATTCTCAAGAAAAGTACGATCATATCAATTTTCCCATCACTGGTTTGATGGTTGGAAAAAACAATAATTGAGCACTGTTATACGGGCTACAGACGATGCAACAAGTTCATGCAACACGTTTATTAATAAAGTTGGATAATTTAATATGAACACCGAAACCAACAAGTAAACTTAAACGCAACATCAATTGAATTGAATATCGTTGCAGCAACACGGTTAAAATAATACAACTTTGCATCTTGTTTGTTTCCACTGAAATGAATCTGTAAAAACACTGAACAACGATTCACACAATGCAACCAGAAAATATCAAAATATTTTGATGCTCTTCAAACCTCGAATGCAACACGAATTGAAACTATAAACATGTTTACAGCCTATGCAACCAACAACGTGACCTGGTGTATACATAAACATGTTGCATAGTCTGTAGCCACCGTCAGCTGCGCTGCGTTTCGCTGCTACTTTGGCAGAAATAGTTTGTCTATGACATGATAAGCCTGGGAAGCACAAATTAAACTGAGGAAAATCACGCATACAATATGACAATCGAAAAGAAATATTTAAAAGAAATTAAATATTTGAGATAAATACGTAAAAAAAATAAATAAAGTTGTTTAAATAAATTTTGACAGTGGCAAAAAAGTGAAGCGAAGATAATGTTGTCTGTATGTAAAATGTGTGGTTGTGCATGTATGTATGTATCTCATAACTTATGGAAGATTCAACTGATCGAAACCAAAATTGCCGCATGTGAACACAAGTTCTTTTCAACCACTAACCGATCAAGTTCAAAATCGAATCAGCACTTATAATAAAACATTTATAAATTCAAAAGTTTTCGTCTAATCGATTTTAGATATTCGTAGATTTATAGATTCACAATATGTATCGGATGCCGTAAATCGATGTCCGTAATTTTTGGCCCATTCGATTTTCGATACGTATTTTTATTAAACTTAACGGGAAGTTCCAGCGCTGACCTGCAACCTCAAACTCAACCGATTTCCACATTTCTTTTTTCTCTGAGCCGAAGTTATAAATTTCCTTTAGAAATTAAGTAATGACAGCATATTTCCCAGCGATTGATACGCGAATCTTGCACTACTCAAATTTACTTCATAATTTCGATTTGAATTGAATAAGCAATATTGGAATGTGTACCCTTTGTCAGCGTAAAGGACTTGCATTGCTTTATACATACGAGTATTTTATTCTGTTTAGTTGTGTTTTCCTTTCGAGTGTACGTGTGAAGAGAATGTCAAGTTTCGTATAAGTGAAGGAAATCGAAAAGTTTTCCCATTTTCGCCATTGTCAAACAAACCTTTTCTGAGAAAATATATTAAAAAATAATAACTTTTTGTTGCTATTCTTACAGCAAACAAACATCAGTTTATTCGTGCATACCCATGAAGAGTAAGTATGTATGTATGTAAATAAGTATGTGCAATAGCTAAATTATCTGTTGTATGCAATCGCCACCAACATCAATTGTATGAATAAGTGGTGAAATAACCAATTTCACAATTATTCGCTGTATGTACAGCAAAAAACGAAAATGTTTGACAGTTATTTACTTAATTTTCTTCTACATATTTTATTAAAATTGCTTGAGTATTGATACAATTTTAAGCTTTTAGGGTTGATACTAGTGACGTTACGAATAGCGGTGTTCGTAATCGTATTCGCATTGCCGAATATTCGCCTATTTCAGGGCATTCGTATTCGCCTAATTCAAGCAAATATTTCCGCAATACGTTCCAAAAGAATAAATAAAATAAAAAACATAAAAGTGGAAAGAAAAGACATAAAATTGAAAAAAAAAAATATTGTAACTAAAAATCAGCTGCCGTATTTAGAATAATTTTATTTATTTATATAAGGTTTAATAGACAAATTTCCATACGAAATTCAATCAATCTACATTTTATAAATCAAATAAATGTTTATGAATACGGTAGTAGTTATTTTTCCTTTATTTAAAATGAAAAGTAATTTTACATATTATTGTGATAAATTAACTATGAACTAATAAAACACAATCAAATTTTCCTGCATTCATTTGTAATAATTGTAGTTCATATAAATATGACTAATTGATATAATTCATATCATGGCGATGGTTGAGTTAGTTAGCACGTTGACTGCAAAACCAAAAGTCCGGCGTTCGACCCCAGTTTTAGACTGAGTCTTAAAACGACTTTGCATTTCTCTGATGTGTCAGTTGTTGTCGGACTGCTGTCATGGCGAAGGCATAGTCAGTAGTCACTGAACAGCTCATACTAATCCATAATTAACATCAGAACGTCCTCCTTCGTCGGTATTGCGTAGCATCCTCGGCCCGGAATCACTAAAAATTCCTCTATAGTTTTTGGAAGTATAGAATGAGTAGAAACTTGGAAACTAAGTTAAGAAATGCTCAGCAGTGGCATTCAGGTGCGCAGTTGATAATGTTAAATTCAGCCACTGGTGGTAATTCGAATGTTATTGACGCAAAGGGAAAGTTTTTCCAACTAAATTTTAAATATCGAGTTGTGCAAATTTTCAGATTGAATATTCGTATTCGGCGAATATTGGCACAGATATTCGTATTCGTAACATCACTAGTTGATACATACTACTACAGACACAGAAAATGTTTTCTCTGAATTTTTCGGTATTAATAAAACAATAATTTTTTATTTATTCAACGCGAATCAAAATAATGTTGTTGTGACGAAAGTTGACACTTAGGCCAGCTCAAAGTAAAAATATAAAAAACTTTTGACAGTAAAAAAATGAAAACACAACGTAACATCTGGAGACTTACGGGACCTAATCAATAGGCCTTGGGCCAGCTTCACAAAACAATAAATATATAAATTAATAATCATAATAAAGAAATGGAAGAATAGCTCAAGTCGACTGAAGCTCTTCAGTTATGTAAATATGAAAATCATATTAAATTCAAATGAATCATTTATTAAACATTTTTAACGTAACATACTCGTATTTTATTTATAAGGAAAATAAAAGCCTCCATAATAATTGAGTTACATAGTAAATAAATGAAAATTACAGAAACCAACTTTTTTAAATTTAAAAGTGGACATCTAAAAATCGATTGAATTAGACTTAAGCTACTCTTCCTTTATCGTGAAAGTATATATTCACTTGGCCAACTATCGCATACGTATCTATTTATGTGTGCTTTCCTCTAGTCCAATCACTTGCCGTCGCATTCGAAATGAGTTTGATTTTAAATTTTGATAAATTTAATTTGGGGAAAATGCATACTTTATCTTATTTTTATTTTTGTGATTTACTTTTATTATCCCTTTGTTTGACGTTACATTTCTCTTTCTATATACTCAGTATAATGCGGTTATTGGTCTCCATTTCTCAATGTTCCTTTCATCTGGTAAATGTGTTTTTCTTTTTTTTTTTTTTATTTAAAATTCCAAATTTGTTGGCTATTTTTAAATGTTGCTGATGACAGTTGTAACGTATCGTTGACTGAAACACAAAGTAAGTGACATGCATTCAAAGTAAGTCAGAGTGAAAAAGATGGGAAATGAACGTGATGTAAAAATAGTCGTTGTGGAAAGAAATAATTTAGCATTATATTTTGTCGCTGAAATGAAGCTGTATGAGCTGTAATCATATGAAATTGTTCGTGAAAGTTTCTCAAGTCTCTATTCCTTATATTTATAAAATTTTGTGCTGCTAAATTCTCCTACTTTCTATTACTCGATAATACTCCATAAATTCCGTTTGGGTACTCGAGACTTTTAACGGGTTTTTTGAATGTCCCAGCAAAAAATTTTAAAAAAGGTAATCGAGTTTGTTATTAAGCACTTTTGGTGGAATCACTACCCAACTGATTTACCAACTTAATGATTTTAACAAGGTGTGAGACCTAAATAATCAATTCTTCAGAAGTCATTGCTTTTAAAAAAGTAAATGTGTGAAAAGTTCTTATAACTAAATTTACTTCTTTCGTCTTTGAGTTGAAAAACTTCCACTATTTCTGTATTCTGAACCAAATTCGAATTGCAGACATAATGTTCCAGCCGTAATTGCGATATTTACATTTTATTTGTATAAATAAAACAAATTTTGAATATAAATATTTATATTAACTGAATTTATTTTGGGAATATTTATTTATACATATGATTCTAATTGTGTTTTTTCCCTTATAAACTATATGTGAAATTTATTATTACATACTTTATGATATTCTCATACAGTATGAAAAATATCATAAAGTGTTTTATTATAAAAGTAACTCAAAAATTGAGGAGGAAAGCATATCCATATAGTACTATTTCGCTAACGCTTACTTAGCTCATCAGTGGATTTTTCCCAACGTCTGAATATAAACCCAAGATCTATATGTTTAAAATTCAATTAATCAAACGAGAATTGTTTGAATATTAAACATACATAAATATTAAAAATATTTATATATTTTTAAATAGTAGAAAATATTTTTCTTGATTCAACAAAACGATGGTATTAACTTTTTCGAATGAATATTATTTAAACTTAAAGATTCCAATAGTTCTTAAATTATTTACTGCAAGGAATGATATTTCTTGTTAACTTAAATTAAAATAAAATGAAATGTATTTTTTGGAACTACATACTTCTTTTTTGGTTGAAAATAATTAAAAATGTAATTTAGTAATTTACATATTTCTTTCTAAATAACTACTATTTATTTTGAAAATGTTTTCAATTAATACTTCTGATTTTTATTATTTTGTGTAATGTATTGGCAATCACAGAAGCAAGTCATTATGTGGCAAGTACTTTTTATGGTAATGTCTAATGTTTTGCTACATATATTTACGTATGAAGTTACAGTCAAAGCCCGGTTTAACAAATGATATAATGTTCAGACCTTTCGTTATACCGAGATATTCGTTATATCGAACAGTAATTTTTTACCTTAAAATTTTATAAAAAAAAAACGGTGGTTCGCAATTTTAAAAACATCAAAATTTAGTTGTATTTATAATTTAGTGTAGAAATAAAACTTTAATTGATATTTTCACGTTTATTTAAGAATTGCTTTTATTTCTAATATGTAATTTCATTAAAAATCATAAATGTGCATAGGTGCATATACATATCGAGCCTTTGGTGCAATGCCGTAGTAACTCAAAATTTTAATTTTTTTAACTGGGTATGCAGAAATGATTTTTGGGGAAATATACATATATCTAAAGGAAAAAAGATTATGGTTCTATTTCTAACTGTTCAGATTCTACAGCTACAAATGTCTTTATTGCCTACAGCTATTTCCAACAATATTTATTTTCAATAATGAAATATTTCCTTTATGACAAGAAATTTACAAAACAGGCTTCTTTATTTAAAAACGTGTAAAAAAATAACTTTAGTAAACGAAAATACTATCAAAAAGATGGCTCAAAACTTCAAATGCATTTTTCTCAGTTCACGATTTTTTGAATTACGACGGTATTGCACCAAGGGCTCGATATGTACTTATGTATATTTTGATGCTATGAACATAGGCTTATTATTACATTTCATACATATTATTCATTTCTTAAGAAATCTGTTATGAACGATTGCTTTAACGTACTTTGAAGTCCTCTTTGTATTGCTTCTTCTTGCAACTCCCTTAATACAAGCGATTTTGAAACATGTATTCTATTCTGGTCACATCACATTATACAGGTTTCAAAACCTTTGATTGCATCTGAGTGTTTAATTTTTAGTTCCTCTGACTCGACAGGAATAACGTCACATTCATTTTCTTCATCTTCGATAGCTGCATTATCCTCGTTCCAATTGCTTAGATCTTCTACGATAGATATGGATCACACACCACACATCAAACGTGTTTTTTCAATACAAAGCAAAGAAGCTAAAAACACACACAAAAATCTAACGGTTCTGCAATGATTTTTTTATTTTGCTTTGTCATTCGTTAAATCGGGATTATTTTTTTTTACCGTTCGCTATATAAGGTAGTTAATGTAAAAATTTGGCCATTCGTTATATCGGATATTCGTTAAACTGACTGTATTTGAAGAAAAATAAAATATGAGATGTCCTTTCATAATAAAATTATTCATTACAAGTGGTTTTAAAAGTTTCAAAATTTCTACTTTCGTTAATCAGATTTGTTGCCAAGCAGTCTTGTACATATTTTCTGTTTTGGCGAATACGAATACTTATATGTATGTACGAGTACATATGTTTGTATGATCTACAACTTTAATCATTAAACCGTAAAAGGAATAGTTTGTCAACATATTTACTTTTTAAATGATTTACGTTTTTCTGTTAGTATCTGACCAGCTACTTAGCACTGAAGCTCGCGAATTAAAACAACCACATTAGTAATTGAAAATCGTTAACACGTTGAAAAATTTATGTTACTTCTTTCATAATTGCATTTATAGATGGTATTTTGGGAAAGCTTGTATTTTTATACGTTATTCAACTTTCCCGTAAGCTCTGCGCAAAATGCAATTCTGAAAGTAGCGAGCAGATAATTTTGAGTATTGAGTACACGAAGAAAAGAAACTACTCCATACTCGGTACACACTACTCAATAGTTTGCGAGCACTACTAAAATTGTTACTACAATGTCACATATCATGCCTCTTTTCAACTAAATTACATACGCGTATTAAATGATAAAAAAATTCCCATTAATAAAACTAAAAGTCTTTATTAATTTCTTAAATCATTACAAACTTGGAACGGGCATTCATTACAAAGTACATATTTTGTATGCCCATCATGCGCCTGCATGTTTGGACGTGTGATATTCGTACTTCCATGAAACTCCTTCATATGAATTTTTATCCGGTATCCGTCAGTTATTTACACAAATAAAGATAACAATAAATTAGTAGCCTCGAAAAATCAATGAAATTCATTTGTTGTGACGTTAAATTAACCATTAACCACTTAAACTATTTACTTCTAATAAATTTTAACGATAATGACCGAAGCGCACAATTATAATTATTATTCTTCAATACCAAATCGTTTTTTGGGTCAATATTTATTCCATACAGTTTAGAAAACTTGCATTGCTATAATTCAAATTAAGTACTTTCGATTTTCTAAAAACAAGCGAACATAATCACAGACAGGAACTTTCACACTATCGGACGTACATATTTTCTAATTGGATTTGATTCATTTCTGTTTTATAAACTAATTTTAATAATTGCATATGATCTATCAGAACTAAATAATAACACGATTTAGAAATTTAAATGAGAATTTTGGAATAAAAATGATTTTTCATTCGAATAATGCCCCAGGAAGCAGTAATTGTCTTTTCTACTTTTAACATTTTTGTTCATGTGAAAATTAATGAAATAAACACCAGGAAAAAAGCCTTAACCAAAAAATTCATCGTTATTCTATTATTTGGGAGAAAGCATTGCATAGATAGTACGTTGCCTATAAAACAGTTTCAGACAATTTTTAACTACAAATCCATACAACGAAGTTCTAATTTTCCAAAATATGTATGTATACTCAAAGATCTACAGGTGATCTGTACAAAGCAAGAGCGAAATGCTTAGCCGATACATATTTATTTCAGCGAAATATTGGAATTTGTTTTATTATTCTTCTATTAAAATACAATTTTTATACAAAAATAACTGACCTCGTGCTTGTACATAATTTTTTAATAAAGATCCATTTTTATTTTAAATACATTCATATTTTAAAAACACTTAAAGACATTTTTAATTTTTCAAACAATTTTACGCACAAATAAGTGCAATAAAACATAAGAAATTTGTGTCACTAAGAAACAAATAAAAGAACGAACGCTCTCGCTCTCGCTCTCGCTCTCTGACGTAGTCCATTAAAATAGAAGCATAAATTAATGTTGTTTTACGTTGTGCCATCTGCCGTTCAGTAGTCCAATTAATTACAGAGTACCGTTGCACGTCCAGAGTACATTTATTGTTGCCAATAGCAACAGTTTTCTTTTGCCAGGACAACCAGGGAAGGAAAACAAAAGTATATTCTAATACACATATAAACACATTGATAATTTGCTTCCTTTACTTTCTGACAAACCGTGAGTGCTAAAGAAAATGCAATTGAAAACTTATTTCTGCAAAAAGACTCCCACCAGTTCGAATGGCGAGTATCTAGTAAATAATTCGACAATATCATCCGCAAGCTCGAAGGAAGTTGGTAACAGTTGCAAATCGTTGGATATTTTACCGCTGAGCTGTGCAGATTGGAGTAGTAATGACGACATTTATTTTGTAAGGTGAATTTTGAAAATAAGTATATGAGATGAAGTGGAGTGAAGTGAAATGAAGGGAATAATAATGAGGGCTCTTTATGAGGTTTAGTGATAATCATCAGATTTTGAAATGGAGTTCAGCAACGCGAGATTCGTTGGAAGTGGCAAAGTTGCCCGAAGATTTTATACCGACTGATTTGCATTGGCTGCTATTGGGTGGTCGAGGAAGCGGTGGTGGTAAGGGTGGTGATACCCTGTTAGTTTCCAGCAATGATGGCAGATTTATTATTTTGAACAAAAGCTCTCGAGTAGAACGAAGTGTTTCTGCCCATACCGCAGCCATTAGTTCGGGCAGATGGAGTCCGGATGGAGCGGGATTGTTGACGGGTAAAAAATATATACTCGTACATATGTATGTTTTTCTACGCCATGCGCTAATGTTAAAATTAATTTTGTTTTCAAAGCGGGCGAAGATGGCGTTATTAAAATTTGGTCCAGATCTGGCATGCTGCGTTCTACAATCTTGCAGAGTGAAGAGCCCATACGTTGTGCTCGTTGGTCTCCGAATTCATCATCGATATTATTTTGTCAAGGAAGTCATATTTCGGTTAAACCTTTGGCGGCAAATAGTAAATTGATAAGGGTAACATGTAAATAAAATCTTATTGTTGGAATATTCGAGTCCTTTTTCACTCCTAGTGGCGTGCACATGATGGCCTAGTTCTTTCCCTCAGTTGGTCTGCACAGTCGAATGTTATAGCATCTGGTGGGGAAGATTGTCGTTTCAAAATTTGGGACTATCAAGGAGCAATTCTTTTCACAAGTTCACCGGAAGACTATGCCGTAACTTCACTTGATTTTAATCCGGAAAAAGACGTCTTACTTGTAAGCACATTTAACATGCTAAAACTGTGTTCGAATGCCGGGGTACGTTCTTCTGAGTTTTATTTGTTTCCATGAATTTTTGTAATTGGGTTTCTTGTTTGAAGTGGACTTACAGTACTGCTCGTTTCAATGAACCTTCTGTGGGTTCATTTCACACACTCTCTTGGTCATCGGATGGCACACAAGTGGCATGTGGCACTGTGACTGGCCAACTTATCGTTGGCTATATTGTGCATAAACAATTAATTTCGAAAAATCTTAAAGCCACAACGACGGGTCGAAAATCTATACGATTGGAAGATGTTGCAAATGGAAGTAGTGATGCTTTAGA
Source organism: Dexiosoma caninum (assembly GCA_963924685.1). Classification (NCBI taxonomy): domain Eukaryota; kingdom Metazoa; phylum Arthropoda; class Insecta; order Diptera; family Tachinidae; genus Dexiosoma; species Dexiosoma caninum. The sequence continues at coordinate 95,269,579 of OZ004727.1, read as the reverse complement.
GTTTACCGACAGGATTATTAACTTTGCCTTGGCTTACGGCCACTTAATAGTGGCCACGTCGAATCAGATACATATATATAACGAGAAATATATCAATACGCCGATTATAATAGACGGACGCACAGATGTAAAAGTCATTGAAGTGGGAAAGAAGTATGAAGTGGATTGTGTTTCGTTGATATCTGAAGTATACGTATATTATTTTTTTTAATAATTTTAAGATTTTTTATGGTTCTGGACACTGTTTCCATTTGGGTCTATACCTTTACGGGTCGCTTACATCTCAATCCCCGATATCCTGGCTCTCAAGCTCAGATACCAACGCTACATTGGCGCAATATTTCGTTAGGCTTGGATAATTTGGTGATACGTGATAACTCTGACAATACTGGTAAATAAAAACTTACGAAGCGCTTAAATACCAGTATTCGAAATGTGAATCTGAGTATTTGCTGCTATTTAAAGCAGTTTAAAGTTCAGTTCTTTGCAAATGTACGTATTTTTATGTTTTTCATAAGTTCTGCACATTTTTGACCTTATTCCCGGAGCTACAAGGCAGTATGAACCGTTTTCGCTTAAAGCTAAGACCCAAATAGCAGAGATTGCTGCTTGTCGTGCCGGCACTGTGGACGATCAGTTCGTGACTATGATTGATGGCAATCGGGAGCTGTATATAACCGAAACTCGCAACTTGAATGGAAATGTTGAGAGAACTAATATTGCTGGAGTAAGTGGAGCTACTGCTGGAGAGATCTATAAAATTGGAACGCAGGTTACGTCAATGAAGTGGGCATCTGAGTCGAATATTTTGGTGGGCATTCATGATTCTTGTTATAGTATATGGTATTGCCCAGGTGAGGGAGCCACAGATCCGACAATTATCGCCTTGACAACAATTACAATAGATGCCATGTATACTATTGAAAATATACAGATGTATGTTTGTATCGTTTTTAATTTAATGTTAATTTTTTAGGGAACTCGGCAAAAGCATTGTTATTGAAAGTTTCGAAGATGCCGTTGTTACCTTCCGTTGCTCCGGAGCTCTTCTTCCAATCAGCATCAATATCTACTGTGAGATTCTTCATCGCACATTGATGGACTCGCATTGGGAGCAAGCTTTGAAGATATGCCGCATGGCCCAAAATGCATATCTGTGGGCCACACTGGCCGCTGTTGCAACACGAAAAAGTCAGTTGCAAATCAGCGAGGAAGCTTATTCGGCAGCTTTACAAATAGATAAAGTCAGTTATTTGCAGTATATTAAGTCTTTGGATCCGTCAAGCTCCGACTATTTGGCTGAGAGTTCTCTTATGCTAGGGAGACCAGTTGAAGCAGAAACTATTCTTATACACAATCGGAAGTATCGAGAAGCCGCACTTCTTTGTCTTCGTATGCATAACTGGAGGAAAGCTTTAGAAATTGGCCAAAAGCATGAGAGCGAACTGCTTGAAATGGTGTTGCAACAACGTAAAAGATACGTCAAGGCTTTAGGAAGGGAAGAGTGGGATAATTTATTTTTAAATTTCAATAGTAAAGATGAGAATATGAATGAATAAATTTATGAAAATGGAAATAATTACGTACAAATTCAATATTATTTTGAAATAAAAAATATACCTACGAGTACATACATACATATATAAGTATATAAGTACATATGTACATAAGTATGTATTATAAAAATTAATATATAGCAAGGCTTAGTAGGCTGGATAAACCATGGGATTGCCTTCTAATGCATTCAAAATGTTATTGGCGGCGACCATACCCATTTCTGTGGTCGTTTTAACGGTTTGTGTTCCCAAATGCGGAATAATAACTGCAATCAATTAAATTATAATAAACAACCATAAAACATATTTAAGAAATATTTATGATTCACCACAATTTGGCAATGTTAATAAGGGATCACTGGCTGGTAAAGGTTCAGGGGTCATAACATCCAAACCGGCAGCAAATATTTGTCCGGACTTTAAAGCGTCATACAAAGCCTGCTGATCCACAATTCCTTCCATATGACATATAAGTATGTAGTGCATACATCCGTACGAGTATATTTCATATATTTTCTTTAATCTTCTTACCTCCTCTTCCCACATTAACAAAGACGCAATTATGTTTCATTTTCCCAAACGCTTCGGCATTAAACTTTCCTTTGGTCTCTGGTGTTAATGGGCATGCCACTACTAAATAATCACTTTCTTTTAAAAGTTCTTCGAATGTCACGTGATGAGCTCGAAAATCTTTATCGTTCGGTTTTAATGTGCGTGTGTGGTAAATGATTTTCTTTGTGTCCCAACATTGCAACCGTTTTGCAATGGCCTGACCAATCCCACCGAAACCTAAGAAACCAATAGTACAATCACGTATTTCTTGCCCCATTAGCCAGTTAATGCGCTCAGTCTTCCACAAAGAGCTGTTGAAAAAAAGTAACACATTTTTGGTCTGACAACAAATTATTTTTAATTATATTTGTGGAACGAAATTTCTTTATAAGAGCTTCATATTTGAATTTCAGTGCAGTCTAACGTTTTCCTTCCTTAAAATTTTGTTGCCCTAAAGTTGACAGTGCAAACACACTTAAAAGTTTTTTTTAGTAGTTTATTAGTCTGCCAGCACATTAAATGTATGTAATCTTTAACATACGTATTACACATCAGCATGCATGTGCAATAAGGTTGGAAATAATAATGCTTGCAATTGTCAAAATCTATTGCCAACACAATAGCGTCATATAAAATGCAAAACCACGTAACTAAAATTTTTTAGATTTTACAGGTGAGGGAACAAACTTAATAAAACAGTTAAGTAAGCAACCTGAAAAAGTTATTTCAAAACTTGCATAAAATTAGCAGAATCACAATCTTCAAAAGAAAACCCGATTTTTAATTTTTTTCACTTGCATGGTTTTACGTTTTATATGACGATATGTTCACATGTGGACATGTGGATTGCAACAATTCACAGCGAAACTTATTTTCGTACATGAAGTTATTTTTACTGTTAATATGGCGACGTTATTGCTTATGTACCGATATACATAAATATTCTGTGTGGAGACGTACAGTAACAGAATCCAATTTACTTGTATTCTTTTTCATAAATGAGGATGACTTTCTTCCACAATCATGCAAGTTCGAGATTAAAAACATAAATATGTATGAATGTAATTCACTTAAAGACGTATTACTGGACTTACGAAAATAAGCACTATTATAGCAATATTCCGTCCCCTGTACACTGTAGGCATATTTATGTATTTTTAGGCCTTTATTTACATCAATAAGGAGTTTTGTACATTTTGTAGGAATCTTGAAAAAAAAAACACATGGGTAACACATTGCTAAGACAGCTTTCTGTTAGCTTTACATGAAGCTCTATTCTTAACATCATTTCGAACAAGGAATTTGTGCTTAATGAGCTTTTGAAACCTTTACATTTATTATTATTGTACGTACTTGTCAATTTGTTGTCGTCCAGCATGGAAAAATCTTCCAGCTGATATCATGAGACCAATTGCTACATCGGCCACTGAATTTTTCACTATCACTGGTGTGTGTCCCAATGGCATCCGACGTCTCTTGAATTCGGCTACATCCACATAATCTATGCCAGATGACATTGTTGACACCGCTTTTAGCCCTGAGCCGGCAGCATCTAATACTTCCGAATTTAGAGGCTGATAATGTGCCCACAAAATGCCATCTACACCATGCAGCTTTTGCAATATTTCCCAACGAGCTGGTGGAACGTTTTGACAAACAATAGTTTCACATCCTCGTTGACGTAAATAATGTAGAACAGGAGTGGGTACTTCTGGATGGGAAACTAACACTTTATAAATGTGACGACCCGCAGCCATGCTAACAAAACATTGGCAGCCAGACAGGAAACTTTTTATTATTTCTACATGGAGAAAAAGCTTTGTGTTTATGAATGTGAACAATGTTGCCAGAACACTTTTCTATTAAATTCCCAATAGAAAGACTGAAATCTCCGAAGTATTTTTATTTTAATTGATCAATAGCAACACATTTTGCAGTGATTTTAATTTTACGGGTGACAATTTATAAACATGTATATTTACTTAACTTGATTGCAACAAATTGATTGAGAAAGAGCCTTTTTATAATGCTTAGCCTACCACGAATCGTGGTTAGTTGTTTATAGTTGAAAAAATGTAAACCAAGAAGCCAAGTTGAGAGTCAGCCATTGGTAAAAGAAAAAAAAATGTTTTGAAATCATTTCGAAAAGAGATACGAGCAAGCACATGCTTGACAAGCTGTATATCGTCATATAAAATGCAAACTAAAGTATCATCACATTTCACAAGTTTACAATAGAAAAAAAACTGTATAGTATGTAGAGAATGAATTTTTTTAATAACGAGAAGTAAAACTCAGGCCTACTACTGAATTTAACTTCTATACACTCACAGAAATTTTACAGTAACGGACTCTCGTTTATTCAGGAAGTAGTCCGGTCTGTCATTTTTAAATTAACAAACATTTAAAATTCTACCCAATATTACCTCAAATTGATTCTGACAAAGCCGTGGCGGTCATTTGACGGCTTAATCTGAACATGCCTTCTTTACAATCTAATAAAATACTAGAAGTTTACATACGTATGTATGTATGTGTGTAATATGATGTAGTGAATCGTAATCAATTAAAAAATCAATTGCGAATTTTTTGATGATACGGGATCTTCATTTTAGATGATTATATGTTGCGTAATTACTTTTTTCACATACTAAACGTTTAAAAATGGACCTGATCAGTTGTGATGTAGTTTTCGTTTTTTGTCCAAAATCAAAAGGCCTTCAATAACTTTGACATCCAGTTCACAATGGCGTTTAGTGTTACTTAAATAAATCTTTTAAAAAAAATAGAATTTGCCTTACGAAAATATTTGTGAATATCCGTAAAGGAAGGAAATCAAGGGCCTTCATTTTTCAACTTAAAAATGAAATTTTCTTAATGTATGAATAGATTTTGCTTTTAACAAACAAATAAAAAAATGTTTTTTTTTTCTAAAGAAAAGTAGGCAAGATTAATGCTGTTCTTTTATTTAAATATTTCAAATAATTTGTACATATAAAAGACTTGCTATATGTATATAAAAATACTGATGTTTAATATGCCGGCGATAACAATTGTTCCCCAGCAATGCCTCGTAAAACATTGTGTGCTGTTATTGTGGCCATTTCTGTGCGTGTTCTCTTGGTCGCCGAGCCAAGGTGTGGCGTTATAACTGGAAGTGAATAATTTTTACAATTTTATACACTGATTTAAAAAAATTTGGCTACATACTATGAGCGCCAAAATAAAGTGTACAAGAGGATTTTTGCAATATAATTGTATTTAAAATTTTTCAAAATACGATTAAGTTTAACAATTTATGTTTTCTGAAATCAGTATTCATCTCTTTACTTAAATTTTAAAAAACAACAATATATCTTTACAACAACAAAAGTTATGAAACAAAAACAAAATCTACTCCATATATTACGCACCAAATAAAGTGTACACCCTACAACTGTGGCATTTTTACGATATCTTACTGTACAAAATACCGTTATATTTGGTTGTTTTTTTATTACATTTTCTATTTAAGCATTCCTGCTTGAAAAAGTTTTTGTGTGAGGACAGCTAAGTATTTTTTTCAAATGGGCAAACAAACTTCCTCTGATGTTAGAGAATTAGTCTTAAAACTTCGCAACGAAGGCAAAAGTTTTCGAGAAATTGGCAGTTTAATTAATAGAAGCCATAATACTGTGAAGAAAATAGTTGACAAATATAAAAAGTTGGGTAAAATAGAAAATCTCCCAGGTGCAGGCCGACCAAGAATTTTAAGTGAGACACAAGTAAGGTCTATAGTGCGTGATGTGAAGAAAAATTCATTTAAAAGTGCTGTTAAAATATCAGAGGAAGTTTCAGCTACTACAAGTACCAGCGTAAGCGCCACGACAATTCGACGTACACTACATGCGAATGGGTTACATGGCCGATTTCCACGGAAGAAGCCGCTATTATCAACAATTAACCAGCGAAAACGCTTTGATTATTCAAAAAAGTACATAAATAAAGACGTTTCTTTCTGGAATAATATTATGTTTAGCGACGAAAGCAAATTTGAGATATTTGGCCAGAAAAAACTTGTAAAAGTTTGGAGAAGCAAGCATAATGAATATGCCGATCAAAATTTAATTACCACTGTTAAGCACGGTGGCGGTTCAGTGATGGTGTGGGGATGTATGGCGGGAAGCGGAGTTGGAAATTTATTTTTTATTGAAAGTAATATGAACAAGATGGACTACCTAAATATTTTGAGAAACAATTTGCCAACTAGTGTGGAGAAACTGGGATTACAGGGATCTTGGATCTTTCAACATGATAATGATCCTAAACACACAGCTGGAATAGTAAAGGAATGTCTACTGTACAAAAACACTGGATCACCCTCCACAATCTCCGGACTTAAATCCAATCGAGCATTTGTGGGAGTACCTGGACCGCCAAATCCGGAAGAGAATAATAAGCAATAAGGAAATGCTGAAATCGGTTATAACGGAAGAGTGGCCGAAAATTTCGTCCGACGTAACAAAAAAGCTAGTCTAATCGATGCCTCGAAGGCTGAATGCCGTTATAAAAGCAAAAGGAAAAGCAACCAAATATTAACTCATTGTATAAAAAAAATTGTGTACACTTTATTTTGGTGCGTAATATATGGAGTAGATTTTGTTTTTGTTTCATAACTTTTGTTGTTGTAAAGATATATTGTTGTTTTTTTAAATTTCAGTAAAGAGATGAATACTGATTTCAGAAAACATAAATTGTTAAACTTAATCGTATTTTGAAAAATTTAAAAAAAAAAATTATATTGCAAAAATCCTTTTGTACACTTTATTTTGGCGCTCATAGTATGTACATATGAAAATCCACATATGCACGTAGGCGAAAATTCGCTAAATTTTGCAATATAAAATACATGTACATATATTTTTTTTATTAAATTATTTTCAACTTACCCAAATTAGGCAAAGTTAGTAATTTGTGGTCGGCTGGCAAAGGTTCTGGAGTCATTACATCAATGCCGGCAGAAAATATTTGACCAGATTTCAAAGCATTATATAAATCATCCTGATTAACAATTTCTGAAATTAAAAAAAAAATAATTAATTTTCTAAAACATCATTCAACAAGTTAATTATTAATAACGCACGGCCTCTTGCAGTATTGACTAATACCGAAGTATTCTTCATTTTAGGAAAAGCGGTCGAATTGAAAATTCCGTGAGTTTCAGTTGTTAAAGGGGCAGCTATGAAAAGAATGTCACTATCAGCCAGAAGTTCATCGAATGGTACTTTTGAAGCCTTAAATTGTTTCTCCACATCCTCTGGTATTCGATTACGGGTGGTGTAAATTATGCGGTCGATATCGAAACCCTGTAAACGTTTGCCAATTGCCTGACCAATGCCTCCAAATCCAAAGAAGCCCACAGTAGCGTCACGAATGTCTTGGCCCCACATCCACTCAATGCGAAAGTTTTCCCACTTTGTGCTGTGAAAACCAATTGTTTTTCAATAATTAAGTAATTATGAAGCGGATGGAAAGCTTACCTCTCAATCTTTCCTCTTCCCTCTTGAAAACGTCTGGCAGCAGCTAACATTAAACCGACGGACAGGTCTGCTACTGCATTATTTAGTACAATTGGTGTGTGGCCCAGCGGAATTTTACGTTTCTTCAGTTCTGCCACATCAATGTGATCAATGCCAGCTGACATAGTGGAAACGGACTTTAATTGAGGACCAGCAGCATCTAAGACTTCAGCATCAAGACGTTCGTGGGATGCCCAAAATATACCATGAACACCTTTAACCTTTTCTAAAATTTCCGTACGAGTTGTTGGCAAGCTCTGGCAGATGATCACCTCACAATCGTTCAATAGCTGTAATGCCTCCTTGGGAACTTCTGGGTGTGTAACCAAGATTTTATATGTCTTCTCCACAGGTTCACTTGGATCCATTTTAACTTTACAAATCAAACGCACAGCATAATGTATATCGAAGAAAGAACACAGTAATGTTGTGAACAAAAGTAAATTTAATAAATACATTTCATATAACAGCGCAATCAAGTTCACAGTCTGGTGCTGTAAGAGCAATTGATTGTATTCCACATAAAGAAGATTCTTTTAAACTCTTTATATTGTGGCCAACTTCAAAAACAACCAGCCATCAAAATTTTAATCTCCAGTCAACAAACATAAATATAAATAAACAATAAACAATAAACAATAAACAAACATACATATATGTATATAAACCTATTTGCTCTCGCCATGAAAACAAGAATAAATTATGCTGATTTTATAGACATTAAAAATAGTTTAATTTTTATGGAATTAATCCTCTCTTAAAAATCGTTTGCCTAGTTTAAACATACTGTGACTCACAAAGAATTTTACTCCTAATTAACACGCGTAAATATGTGGTATCTGACCTACAAAACTTTTTATTGCAGCGGAGATAACATCGAAAAAATCATAAAAGGCAAAAATTGTTAATCGGCAAAGTAAACAAACTAAAAGATCTTTTTAATTTCGAGTTTAATTTAAGTTTTTTATTTCAAACACATTTTCTAAATTTGAACAATATTTGTTTTCTTTTTATTTTGGTAAAATTAAAATATTTTTATCTCGGTGGTTTAACTCTTTTTTTATCTTAGACCCCTACACATGCGATGTAATGTGTTGGAACAGGAAGAAAGGGATAGTCAGAGAGATGACAGGTGGTCAAGCTTCAATATCTTACAACTCTGCTTTTTGCATTTTTTTTCTTGGACCGGCACTCAGGGGACGACCCCTACACATGCGATGCATTGTGCTGGAACTAGGAAATCAGGTTATGGGAAGGAGGATAGAGGGAGTAGTGTTTATGGACATTTGATTTAAATTTTTCCACGTCAAAAGTGACAGGAAAGACCTCTGCGGGTAATCCATTCCACATACGTGCTGTTCGGCCAAAAAACGAATTCTCTCTGTAATGCGTAGTGCGGTTCGCTGCCAAGTTGACCACAAATAGATGCGCTCTTAATGAAGAACTCGTCGTGCGCATGAATCACCGGGTTTTCGAAGCTATGGCACGATGGATGGTAGTCTGCACGTTGACTACTAAACCAAAAACAGACATGTGTTCAAAGCCAGTTTGAGACTAAAAATTTTTAAAATAAAAATAAACATCTCGCATTTTTCTGATGTGCATTAGTGTGTCTTTGTGTGCCAGTTGTTGTCGGAAGGTTTCAGTGGCGAAGGCATATTCACTGGTCACTGAACAATACCGGCTTCAGCTGATAGCAATCCACAATCGCATCAGAACGCCTTCCTTCGTCGGTATTGTGTAGCACCGGCGAAGTAAAAAAAAAGTTCCCTGATTTCATCAGAACACATCCCATTATAGTAACGATAGAACAACGAAACGTACCCCACGTTGCGACGATGCTCAAGAGAGTCAATAGAGTTTGCTACACTACTGTCTTCTATGAGTTTCTTCGCTCTTTCCTGCACACGGTCGAGTAACTTCGAAATAGTCTTTGAAGCACCGGCCCATACATGAGAGTTTGTTTATATGTGGCTGTGTGCAACCATTTTCGCCATTTTTAGTAATTATTTAATTTCGGTGGTGCTTCACAATACCGACAAAGGAGGACGTTCTTATGTGCCTGTGGATTGCTATCAGCTGAAACCGCGGTATATTTCGCCACTGAAAGCTTCCCACAACAACTGACAAAAAAGACACAGCAGAAAAATTGCGAAATGATTTAATGAGTCTGAAACTGGGTTGAACGGAAGAAAAATTTTTGGTTTTGTAGTCAACGTGCAGACTACTTCAGCCATCGCCACCCTCTTATTGGTATTTTTGAATTTATAATACGCATTAGATGATCGGATGTCAGATAAAATTGAACCAATAAGTTGAAATTGATAGTCCGATAATACCAAATGTTGCAATTAGAAATTTTGTTTGTTATTGAAGTAGGAATTATTACTAGAAATAGGATTAGAGTAGTTTTTGTTTTAACATTTACTGATTTACTGTGTTGGCTCTGCAACCATAAAGACCCGGGTTCGATTCCCGTCCCTGTCAAGTGAAACATTTTTTCCCCATTTTTTTATGTTACAGGACTCTCCTTCGTCGGTATTTGAGCAATAAAATATCGGCAAAGAGAAATAATAAATAAAATAGCTCCCCTTAGCTTAAATATAATACGTCAAAATTACCATCAGAGGCGCCGCAATCGAAGAGGTGTGAATTAAACTCCCTCCTCCACTTTCACCACATGTATATTCTCTACACTATCCCTCTCTCTGTCGAGTGTTTGTGCAACGCAATGTATATGTAGGTTATATCCCCTGACCAATGGTCCAAGAAAAAAAAGAAGAGTGCAACGTACAGTGAATGTTGTGTCAAGTTTCTTATGAATTACATGCAAACGAAAAACTGCTGAGGGATATGCGGAATACTTTTGCAAGTGCTGGTACTGGTAATGATGGGCTTTAACATCACGGTATATCAAAATTTAATGTTAAAATTAGTATGGTGCGAGTTATGACAGCACTGCGGATAAAGGGTTTGTCATCGTTTCGTTACACATTTAAAGTCACAAATTATCTTATCAATTATTGAATTTATTGCTATCAATACTATAAATAGCATATACTATCCTACATATACTACATACATATGTATGTAAGCGTAATCAATTTCCTTCTTTCACTCAAAATTAATATACTTTTCTTCATAATTTAATAATTACTCATTATTATTATTGTTATGAAAATTTGTGCCAAACTTTTTCGCTTATTAGCCCCTAATACGAAATACCCGTTTTTTTACACTCATTCTCATACAGAAGTCCACGCTTAATTGAGTTTCTTTTAATTACCTATTCAGGGTAATTACCCTAAATTATTATGCCCCACAATTAAATTTCCTCAAAAATCACCTCGTTTATATACGCACAACTACCTACCTATTTACTCAACTCTGTCAGCAAATTTATTTGTATGTACATATTATATATGTATGTACATATGTATATGTATATTCCTGTTATGTTTTTGTTTTGCTTTTGTGCGTAATTAATTTTTCGCGATATTAATTCTTTTTGTTACTCAAGAAACTGTTTTAGTTTAAAAAATAGATAAGTTTTATTTCGACAAATTAAATACATACATATGTAATGCAATGCATTCGGATAAATGCTCTCTTAAAAGTATTTAGGCGTATTCTCATTATTACCTACATATATGAGGTAATTAAACATATCCGCTTTAGTAACTTTCCCGGATAATTACTCAAAAATCGTGACCATTTGGATGGGGTAATTAACCGTGCTTTACTGTATCTAAAACTTAAGTAATTTAAACGCATTTTTGGTTGTTGGTTGGACTTGGAAAACAAAAATAATTGAATATGTAGTTTTCGTAACTGATTCAGATTTCATATATTAATTGTTAAATATATTATGAAAAGTGTTTCAATTTTAAACAGGCAGCCAGTTTTTCCTGCGAAGAAATCTTTTATTTAATTCCATTTGGCGAATTTGGACATTTTTAAACGATGAAAGTGAATATGGCAACAATATTTACTTCAATTTTAAAGATCTCTTCCTCTCCCAACTGAGTTACCCATGTATACATATTTGTTAATTAAAAAATATTTATTTAAAATTCTCTTACTCTTCTTTCTGTTGATAATTTATTTGCTTAGAGTTCCAGTTTGATTCCTATAAAGTCCAATTGGCTACTAAACTAATCGACTTTAATAGCTCAGCTAGTAAGTCTTAACGTATGTACATGGTGGGTTCATTTTCATGAGTACCCACACAATCTATGTGCATATGTATGCATGTATGTATATGCATTTAGTAATGCATGCTGTTATATTTTATAAATTGAGTGTTATAACAGAGGTGGGAGCATATTTGAAGTTGTGTAAATCCAATAATAGGAATAGGATGGGATCTGAATATGCAAAATGAATTGTGATCAGCTCGATAGATCATAATTATGTATGTATGTATGTATTTTTATTATATTTGCACATGATTATGCGTAATTTTCTCTAATATACACCAGCGATATGAAGAAAGAAGTTTGGCGTGATTTCACGGATACCGCAAAGAATTTTCTTATTTGCTGAAAAGTTTTAAGTACATATATTTTAAATACATAAAAACATGTGTATGTATGTATGTAATTTAAATTCATTTAACGTTTTCAGTTATAGTTTTTCAAACTGATTCCCCATTTCTGGTTTTTTTATATACTTTTTTCCTTTTATATATTCTCTTACAAAAATATTTGAGTGGATCTGTGGCGGTAGCATATTCTTCACTCTCTTCTCTTCATTCAAGTGATTCATGGAATAACAACAACCAAACACCGATTTATTGCAATGTGTTAAATTGCATACGAGAGAAACTGTTGCCTATTTCTTCATAAGAAGATTGACAGGCAAAGTAACGTACATATATGTAGATAATGAACGAAGTAGTTATACACAAAGTTCACCATATTAATTTCACTTCAAGCAGATTTTGAATATTTAATGTTACACAAATAGCAAAGCTTCATACCCCAACTGGTATTTCGAAGGTTCTTAGACGAGGGCGACCATTACGCGACTCTACTTTTAATTGTTCAGAGTATTGTTGGTGTAGAATTATATTTTGCGCTTCCAAATAATATTTTTGAAAGTAATGCTGACGCTTGGTGGACGAGTGAATCAAATCAGTGTATTTAATGTTACTCCAAAATCGCCCTTTACGCATTATGGCTGCTTTTGTCTGAGTAGTTTGCGCATTGATTCTGCAACTAAGTGATTCTGGTACAAGGATCATTAGGGCAAGTTTGATAGTTTGTGGGAGGAATATAATGGTCTTGCACGTTTATTTTTGGAGCATCGTAGACGGATTCATATGGAGAGCCGCCGTCATCACGCAATTTCTGTCGTTGTACTGAACGTGTGCTTTTTGTTTATGATTTAAAATTGAGCGGATATACTATATAGTTGGGTGGTAGTGGTTGTGTTGCTATATTGAAAATGAAATGAAGTTAGACGTGCGAATTACTCAAATGAACTCAGTAAGATTTAAAATATAGATCACATTATAGGTCTGTTCCAGGTGCTTAACAAAAGTGCCCGAACTTTTGAGAGTAAAAAGAAAATTACTCTCTGAATGTGAGAAAGTTGCCCAAAATTGCTGGACAGCCAACCACAATTGAACATCTTAAAATAATTTAATTTAATTTACCGATGTAAAAATTAAATACACAACACGTATTTTCACACAGTAATATTAAAATTATATATTATTTTGACAGATTTAATTCAATAAAGAAAGCTCCTGAAGAAGTTGGGAAAAACCAACGAAACGTTGAGCACATAGATTTAATAACATCCAAATAATTTGTTTTTATTAACAACACAAAAACAAAAATTTACCAAAAATTCAGCCTAGGGAAACACCCAATTATACTAACAACAAAACATTGGTCAAATGAAGACAAAACTAACATAAAATACTACTGCTGCTTACTTTCTCATATAAATTTTATTTTAGTGATTTCAGACACTTTAAATGCATAATATTTTAAAAGCAAAACATTTGCATCATTGACAACAGCTGTCAAAAGTGAATGAAAATAAACTGAAAAAAGTCACGTTTTATTAAATAAAGTGATAAATATGCACAAATATACATACATATGTACTTACAACTTCAAATTTATTTGAAAAATCTTCCATTTTGCATTTTCATAAATTTTTAATAATAAACTTTTGTCGTTTCTTCGCAAATTTTCTGATTAATTTCTTAGTTTCATATGTAAATGAAAAACAGCTGATAATTTAATTCTAGCCCGAACTACCCAAAGAAAAAGTTCGTGCAACTTTGTCCAGGAAATGAAAAATTTTTAATTCGTGCGAGTTGGGGCACTTTTGTTATGTACCTGGAACAGACCAATTGTTTCATAGTTACGCTTTTTCGAATATTCTTTGCATTGTCTGACCTTGCCAGTAATTAACTTTATATAAATATAATTTTGTATATCATTTATTCTAGAAGTTAAATCGTTTAATGTGTAGAATTGCTTTTAATTGCGCGTTTAAAATCACCTTAAAATAATAAATTTTATAAACAATTTTAAAAACAGCTTTATCGCACTCATTGTTATATTCTGTAATAACTTTAAATATGGAAAATACGTATTAATGCATTCCATTAAACTTCGACTATTTTTTTTATCGTCTTGTAAACAAAAATTTTTTTTAATAAAAAAATACAAAATTACTAAAACTGCAGTTGTAATTGGCAATTGGCTTATTTAATTAATTGGGAACGAATATTTCTAGCCAGCATTTGTCTTGCAAGGGTTGACTTTGCATTACAAGTACGAATAACTACCGAGTAAAAATTAGTGCTGGCCTAAACACATTTTTGTATTTGAGACAACATAATGCAAGCACTTGCATGATTTTTGTTTACGATGACCCGCCTGGAAGCATTACTTATGTAACCAAAAATAATGAATATTTTAAGCACTATAAAATGTGTATGCACTTACTTTAGTGCATTTCTGTAGCATTTTTGTCAGCATTTGTTAATAAATATGTACGGGTCGTCAAAAATAAAACAAAATCGATAATTTGTTGCTGAGTATTGCAGTTCATGAAGCCCGACCAGTTTTTGTCCATGGTTCTTGAATACAGTACAGTTCCGTCGCCGTCTAAAATTCTTTCGTAAAGAATTCTTTCCGCTGAACCACTACCTGCCATTTATACGAATTTATGGATGGCTTATAAGACTTTTGTAAAATAATTTTTACATAAAATGGTATTTGTGTTAAAAAAATAAATGTCGTGTAAAGAGTATCCCCTCTTGAAAATCAAAAATCGTTTGGTTCACATTTTTCGAATATATGTATATGTATATAATAATATAGAACTTTAAGAATAGTCAAAATTTACACATGTTCAGTAATTCATGCGCGGTAATTTAATTTTAACAAAAAATCATCAAATAAAATACCCCATAAAAATTATGGTGACTTCCTACCGCGACTGCATCCATTTCCTGAAACTGAAATTCGTTAAAAGAAATTGCAATTTAATTTACATAAAATTAAATACAGCAAAACAAACTCAAAATATATTCGAAATAAATAAAACACAAAATCCAGAGACATTAATTTCCCTCAGCAGAAAATTGTATGAAGAGGAGATGAGGAGGTAAAAAGACAAAAAAAGGGTGGAGATTTTATTGCTTTAGAAAAATATCGTGTTGCACGTCACAATTACAACAACGTTTATGTGCAAAGGTGTCGGTGGACTGAATAGTGAATGTAGGTACAAGTTATGTACATACATATGTTTGTATGTAAGTAAGACATACATACAGTCTGGTTAAATTGATTGTGTCGCGTGATTTCCTAACAAATCTCTGCAACAGACACAAAGACGGACAACGAATACAGGAAAAGCAAAGAAAATTAGAGGAAAAACATTTAACAGATACAGTCGTACATACATACACAAGTAGGGAAGACCGTTGGCGAATTCCGGTTTTCCTACAAAAACAACATTATAATCCCTATTAAAAAAAATCTCATAATTGGCAAAGGAAATTTAAATTTTAATAAATGATGTGAAGGTTACTTGTACACTACGTTTCAAAAAGACTTAAAATTTGTTTGGCAAATGTCCACTCACTATCGCCAAAAGTTCACTAAAAACCAGACTTGTTTCGAAAACCTCATGCGTGACCATACCCGAGATGCAGTTTTCCGATTTCACAACTCATGTTGTCACAAAAGTTTTTCGTCGTCTCTGAGATCAGTTGGAGCTGCGAACCTAAAATATTGCTTGATTACGCTTGACAACTATTAAATGTGAAACATTCAATTTTAATCAATATTCAATATTTTTGGCAATATGTATTCCTAAATATTCGATACAATTTCGCTTTTTAATTGCTCATTTCGTACTTGCACATTTGAGATAAATGCCTAGATTTTTGTCATTTGAAAACTATTTTCATACAAAATATCGCTGTCAGCTGCATTTACATTTTTTTATATTTATGAAATGTTTCATGTGATTTTTGTTTATCTGCAGTTGCCATATTTTTCGCAAAAATTTTTTTTATTTTGGACCAGCACTCAAGAGATGATCACTAAACTATTTTCGTACAAAAAGTGAAATGATAAATGCTTAACATAGAACATAACACAGGCATGTTGTTAATAATAAAAATTGCTAAACATGCACATTTAGGCAGGTAAGTGCATTTAAGGTCACATCATGTTTTTTTTATTTTTTTATCTTGGACCAGTGCTCAGGGGTTATCGCCTACATATGCAATACATTGGCACTGGAACTCGAGAGAGGGATAGGATAGTGAATAGACAGGTGGTGAAAGTGGTAGGAAGATAGAGCTTAATTCTTGCACAACTCTGCAGTTGCGTGTCTCTGATGTTTTTTTGACGCATTATTATTTTCTTTTTAAGCTAATGGAGCCATTTCATTTATTATTTTACTCCGCCGACGTTTTATTGCTCAAATACCGACGAAGGAGGATACTGTATCACATAAAACTCAGAAAAAACTTTTCTGATTTGACCTGGCTGGGAATGGAACCTGGGTCTTTCTGGTTGCAGAGCCAACACGCTGACTACTCGCCATCAGCACCCTTACCTTACCTGCACAAAAACTTGTGCAAAACTGCTAGTCCTGCTTACTTCACTTCAGAAAACAATTTAAATTTTTTATATCATTGAGCAGACCAAATTAAAGCCAATGAAACATACAGAAATTGAAATCTTTTACATTTTCTACTTTTAAAAATTTTTTTTTTGTTCAAGAATTTTGTTAAAGGTCTACTGACGATTTTGGCATTGGCACCAAAGTAAATGTACATATAGACCATCTAAACATACATATAACAAACATATATAAATAATCGTTATTAATTATTTACTTTGGTTTACAATATATGAAATTTATATTTTCCCAAAATTATGGTTACTTTAATTTGCTCTGTCCGTCCATAGAAGAAAATAGCCTTTACAACTACAATTTTATTACACAATAAATTTTAATAAACGACAATCCAAATCCTGCAAAATTTGAAATCGCGTACAGTTCCATTGATATCCCTACAGGAGAGTAACAATTTTCAAAATATAAATTTGCAACAATCTTAAACACCAATAATTGTATAGTTGACACCAAAGAGTGCCAGTGGGTAAATTTAAAAGTGCATGAAAAACATTTATTACTTGAATATACGTATATATATTTCAAAACTAGAAGTTTATATTTTGAAATACTCACGACTTCTAGTGACTCTGTTTCTGAGTTCAACCCTGTTTCAGACTAAATGATAAAAACATTTCGCATTATTTCTGATGTGCATTTGTGTCAGTTGTTATGAAGAAGGCATAGTCACTGGTCACTGAACAGTAACGCCTTCAGCTGTAACCAAACCACAGGCACATCAGAACGTTCTCCTCCGTCGGTGTTGTGTGGCACCGGCGAAGTAAAATCATTGCTAAAAACGGCACTAAAACGAAGCTTCAAATATTTAATATATCTCCTTAACGACATCACTGCTATAAAAACAATATACGTGTAAAAGCAGAGTTGTAAGATAGTGAAGCTTCACCTCCTGCCATTGCATTGGCATGTCTAGAGTTCATCTCCTGAGGCTGGTCCCAGATAAAAAAAAACAAAAAACGCAATGCCATGAAATGCTTCGTTTCAATATTTGGTCAGTTTTCCATTAATTCCAATTTAAAATATAGAAAATGTGCAGAAAATATGAACGAATTAGTAAAAGGAATGAAATTTGTATGTTCACGTGCAAAAGTAAAAAGAAAATACAAAAATGTATGCACATACATGCATACAAACATACATACAAACATACATACATACCTTTCGGGAAATTCCCTCCTGCACTTTTATTTTGATAAGTAATTATAATTTGTAAATTAAATAATATTTCTAGATTTTATATTTCAACTCAGATAAGATTTGAAGTCCCTTAGTCCCTTATTAAGTGAGCCACTTAATTCGTCTACGTTTCCTTGCGGAAGTTGTGTTCTCTCTGCCAGTCAGAGTTCAAAATCTAAAAGTGACAAATTTATGAAAAAAGAAAACAGTGAGACTCAGAAACCGAATAAAATTTAATTTACGGTCGTTGTCAACATTTTCAATGAAGAGAAATGGAAAATGAATTTTCTATTAAATAAACACACAGGTACAGGTACATAAACTGTAGCAGACTGCTGGAAATACAAAATATTAGATGCCTGAAAACATTCTCTATTGAATTAGACGAAGAAGCAATCTTTCGCCGATGGGAACTGTATGGTAAGCTTCTTATTGTGGTGGTTAAATACATGGTTAATCGGCGGCAAAGCTGGAAAAAGTTCTACAGCATGGACTGGAATTTTTTAATTATTATTTTGCCGCACAAAGTAATTAACTAATTAAAGTATTAATTTGTTTACAAAATAGAATTTTAAACACTAGTTTGCATCAACACTAATTGTAAATCAAAGATTGTTCACGTTTTGAATTTTATATTTATATTCAAACATTTTTGAGTACATGTGTAAATCTTTGGCTGTAATCAGCAATTTGGCGAGAACTACACGCCGTTGGTAGTGGCGGTCGTAAGCAACAGATTCAACAAAATGTGCAACAACCGTGTGAACACACATTTTTGTGTGGCAACATCGTCACAAAATGTATTGTCGGTGCATTGTATGCCAATAATATTGTCACAATTCTGCCAATCGTGAGAACACCCTTCATTTCCATTGACACACAATTTACAGTCATTTGTTATTGTCGCATATGCTTCATTTAGTGCACCGTACAATAACACCATTGGCAGATAAATATTTCTGTTGGCAATGCTGCCCATAAATATTTAAATACAATGTTAAAAGTCGAATCTGGCAACGTTTGCCACACAATAATCTGACAACCGTGTAAACAGACAATTATTATTGGCAGAAACATTTATTGTCGCAGAACTGTGTGCCAATGAAATTGTATGGTTTTGTTTCAATAGTGTGAGTGCATTGCCACCATATTGCCGTATCCTACAATATTGTACAATCTGACAATCGTGTGAACATAGCTTAACACTCTACATTCATAATTAATATATCGTCACCTTAAATGCAAACGGACGTAACTACATAAAAATTCGAAATCGAATTTTTGATTGATTATGGTTCTTTTTAACAAAATACATGCTCATGCAAATTTTTAGACCCCTGCTATCAAAAATGACAACTTTATTAAAAAAAATCAAACGGACGTAACTACGAATGTATCTTCTCGTATTTCTTACTGCAAATTGACGTATCTGCTCTTGTATGAAAAAAATATATTACGAAATACTTTACAAAAATCTACTTCAGGATCAACGTAAATTTGTAATGAAGTTAGCTTTAACGTGTTAGTCGTAATATATGAGATTAATTATTTACTTACATACAAAAGCAAACTCCTGTACTGTGTAAGCTTGTAAGCAAAAGTATGACAGTGAATATGATTCGTGCTTTGGCATATGACGCTTCGACACTTTTATGACTGTATTCCATTCGAAAATTAATTAGTAGTATTATACAATTTAATTTTAAATTCTTTTTAGCAGCCTTCTATTCTTTTTTTTTTCTTAAACTTCTCTATATCTGTGTTAAAGTACATACATATTTAAATGTGTTTTTGTAATTTCTTTAGTTTTTAAACAAAATAATTAAATTTAAATAAAAAATAAGTATTTTTATTTTAAAACCTTGGAATGTTTAATAACATAACATTATTGCTTGTAAATCGAACCAATGTCAAACGGACGCAACTAACATAAAAATTTAAATATATAAAAAAAGAAAATAAATTATTGAAAAGTAAATAAGTATCCACACTATAAATAAATTTAAAAAAAAACAGACAATAATACTTTATTATTATTGATTTTATAACGTTTTTTGTTTCTCCCGTAAAAAAACCAGTGTAGTTATGTCCGTTTGCATTTAAGGTGACGATATGTATGTGCATCCCCTATTTGCCTTCATATTACGGCGGTGTATGATGACAATTCTTTTTCGCAACAGCAGCTCTCTTCTTTTGTCACTTTCTCTTTGCTGGCTTTTTAGTTCACCAAATAATTACAACAACAGAACCAATTGTAACTCTTTTAATAGTGGTGGGTGTACAATACGTTTCTCAGTGCATGTGGAGAATGTGTTTCAGCGTGTTTGCAATTGCAATTACTGAAATAATACACTTCACCAGTTGCGTTTTTTTATTTTTCCTTTGTACTCTTTACGATTCAGAACGCAAGAAAAGACAAGGAATTATGTTTTCCTGTTACTAAAACACGATGCGTCACTTTGACTGACGCAATTTACGTGGCTGACAAATATCGTTTATTTTACACCATCAATTAATTCGACAAAAACTTCAAATCTATTATCGACTTTTCGTATGCGTATTATCAGTTGCTTGTGAAAATTTCTTCTGTTTTTTCCGTCAAGGGTTGCATGCGTGGCATTTTAACAGAAACAAATGTATTTTATTTATCAGAAAAAAAAAACACAAGTTTTTATCGTCCTTCATGGAGATTGTGAACTGTAACCAGAGTTGGCGTTTTGGTTAGTTTTTTTCTAGACTCTGGGTGTTTATTGGGGTATCACAATGCTAAGCTAACTAAGATCTGGTCTAAGTGAGGAGTTCTCCTTCGCTGCGGGTCCGCCTCCTAACCTGAACGTTATATTTCTATTAATGGCGGGATATTCAAAAAGAAAAAATTTATTGTAACACCCGTTACATTAAACTTTTGACTAATCTTACAAAAATTATTATTAGCTCGTGGTAATGTGGTAACGCTAACTGTAGCACAAACCCATCGCACAAAATTGTGCGAAATATTTGGCAGATACATGAATGAACGTCGAAAAAATTGTACATAACTTGTAACCTGTTTTGCTTTCAAATTACTAAAGCAGATTAATTAGTTTTCTTTTATTTTTTACCAACACTCAAGTGATATCCCTTACACATGCGATGCATTGTGCTGCTA
The DNA here is from genome assembly GCA_963924685.1 of Dexiosoma caninum. Lineage (NCBI taxonomy): Eukaryota > Metazoa > Arthropoda > Insecta > Diptera > Tachinidae > Dexiosoma > Dexiosoma caninum. The sequence goes on along the minus strand of OZ004727.1, from coordinate 95,248,406 downwards.
TCCCTAGTGAGAGAGATAGAAGGCGGTAAGACTTCACTATCTTACAACTCTGCTTTTGAACGTTTTTTTATAGCAGTGGTGCAGCGTCTCTGATGTCAAGGAGACGTATTCAATTTTGTAGCTTTGATTTTAGTAGCCATTTTTAGTAATTATTTAATTTCGCTGGTACTACACCATACCGACGAAAGAGGGCGCTCTGATGAATTTGTATCAGCTGAAGCCGGTACTGTTCAGCGACTAACACTTCGCCACTGAAACCGTCCGACAACAACTGAGACAAAGACACACTAATGCACGCAGAAAAAATTCGAGATATTTTTATGATCTAGCCTGGCACTGGGCTCGAACCCAGGACATTTTGGTTTTGTAGTCAACGTTCAGACCAATGCAGCCTTCGCCACCCTCTAATTTTCTACTTAAGCGAGCTTTCACTGTAATTGTAAAATATTTACGGTTTTTTTTTTCTTCTCCTCTGCTACAGTGGATGCTTATATATTCCCATCTCCCTTCTGACACTTATGCGCCTACACACGTACATATTTTAATTTATTTTCCTGTACCGGTAGAGGTTGGCAATTATGAGAGAAATAGAAACATGAGCTTATCAGCTGTGTTAATGGATATACCTGTTTTAATTTGTTTGATTTGTATTTTAATGAGAAAGTTGAAATTGTCTTTCGTTTTAAGGTGTTTTTGTTTTTATTTGTTTGCAAGTCGCGTAAATGTGTTGCGGACGTCTGTTTACACTCGCTTCAAATATCTTATATGAAATTTGTATGTACCGGTATGCCTTTAATGTATGTAAGTACGTACTCGTATGAATGTACTAATGTGAATTGTTTACAGCAATATTAGAAGGTGTTTGCAAGTATACATATACATATGTACATACATACGGTACGGATTTGCAGGGTACATGTTTGTTTTATGACAATTGGGGTATTCGCAAGTCAGTCATAAAGTCATATGTTTTAAAATAACACGAAAAAATATAGCTGCTGTAAACAACCCGTCATAATTTGGTATGCTATTTCAAAAACTTCATTCAGCTAATATGAAAAAAACACATATTAATGTTTGATATCAAAATACTAAAGACGAATGAAGAAACTAAAATAATTCGACTTTTTAATATAGTAAATAAGAACTTACAACTAAATTTCGTGATAATTCCATTTTTAATTAAAATTATAGAATTGTTCTTTTTTTTGGCACACAAAATTGTTGAAACAACTATATATGTAATTGAAAACAGCTATTGCCAGTGATATGAGTTGAATATTTTTTTGGAAGTCCTGTAGTGGATAAACGTTGAGTGGGCACCAGCCAGATATCTTACATAAACCAAATGTGCTCGCTTGTATATTATTAGATATTGACCTTTTTTTCTTTCTTAAAAATGTAAATGTGTACAATTATGGACAATTTTTTATTCTTATATCATTTATAAGTAGCGACGTCATGTAAATATTATCGCCGGGTCGACTCAAAAGTTTCAGCGTACGACTCAGATTCCTACTGTTACTTTATGGCAAAACAATGAACATGGCACGAAAAGTTTTATTGTTTTATGACCTTTTTGTTTGAAGCACAACAACATTTTTAAAATATTTACACATTATGACAATATGACTTAATAACAGACAACGTGAATCCCCCAAATATCTATTTCTATGAACATACATACATACATATGTACATATGTAAAAGTGTTGTTAAAGTCTTCTTTTTTAGTGTACAGCAATCAATTGATTGCAATTTTACTTAATGGATGATAATATTGCCCCTGCTGCAAACGATATTGCCAATCACGTTTTCATTATTATTATTTATGGTATTTAGATTTGCCTTATAAAAGTTACAAAAACTGTTTGTTGTAATTGGTAGTACAGGAAATTGTTAAAAACCGTTTAGTACGTGTATATGTATGCACTATACCTGCATATCTGTACTACGTAGTTTTGATTAATATAAGCCACTAATCACACTATACATGTTCATAAAAAAGTTCTAATTTGAATAAATTTATAGCGTAATTAATTTGTAAATATTGTTTTAACTTTATTTAAAAAAGAAAAAAAATTTAATTATTTGTGTATAGTTGTTGTGCTGTTAAGCTAGTCTATTTGTGCATTGCGTGGGTTCTTATACCAACTCATCAACACCTTCAACCAAAATTTTTTTATACAGCTACAGCTCACATGTTGATACAAAAACTCCCAAAATATGTTTGAGAATTATTAAATACAAACACAAAAAACTAACGCATGTGTAGGGGTCATCCCCTGAGTGCCGGTCCAAGACAAAAAAAAAACAAAAAAAAAGTACCCCTTGCAGAAATTATTTTACACAACAATTATTTTTCATTCGATTTACATCTACTAATGTTTCTAAAACGTTTTTTTTTAGTTGGTATAAACACCTACGAAATGTATGATGTAGAAGGTGGGGCAAAAGTAATCACCCTATTGAAAATTCCCATAACGTTTGCAAATGGCGCCAAATGTCAATTCGGTTTTGTGCCACGGTTGCGTGCCACGCAATTGGACATTAGCCGGCGCTCCCAACGAACAATTTTGGTGAAAAATTTGAAGATGTTCCTTACAAAGTGCAAGTGCATCAGTTGTTAGCTGTTGATTACTTTTGCCCCAGCTTGTACATACACATACACTAGCTTAACCATACAACAAGTATGTACATATGGATATGTAGTATATGTAGTATATTAATAAGCGAAATTCATTCAGACTCGCCCTGAATAAATATAAAAAAAGAATAAGAAAAATATTGAAATTATAATAATGAAAAAATAGGTACATATTAAATAAATCGATTGTTCGCAATGTTGTTAACACCGGAATACCGATCCAACCATTTCGATTGCATTGTCATGAAAATTAATTTTTAATTTGATCTTTTTACAGATCGCATTTTACAGAGCAAAAAATCTGTAAAAATAAAATAACTTCACCGTGGTCACGAATGGTCAATATTTACGGCATTTAGTTTCCCGAAAACAAATCCTACCTAATTGAGTAGAAAATTAACGATGAATTTCAGGTCTGCAAAATTTTTTAATTAAGAAATGTTTTGTTCTCGTGAGTAAACTTTTTCACACTTCCATCTATAATTTCGAGATTCCGATTCGAACAACATATTTATGTATTTATGCATATCGATGCCGTATTGCAGCGAAAGCGTTTATCGAACTTTTGTAGTTTACAACAACAAAAAACATTTCATGAAATTAGACATTTAGAGTGTTTGTTCATGTTTTAAGCCATGCCTGTATGAACGTTTTTTTTTTCTGTATTAATCCATTGATATCGAATTGATACTGAATTGGTTGCTCTCTGTCTGAAAAGTCAATTTTTAATGCTGAACGACTTATTTCCCTGTGTTTACAACTGCGATTCTGGTGTATAAATTTATAGCTTTTCTTGCTGCTTGCCATTGTTCTCAATACAAATTTTATTAACTGAATTTATTTTTTTCTTCTGAATTTATAGTCAATTTGAAAATTTCTTGCATTAATATGATTTACATACATATACAATATATACATATATGTATGTTTGTATATGTTGCATATTTATTAATAACGAACATTAATAATAAATATAAAACTAGTGGAAACGTGTTTGCAGAGCAATTGGCCAATTGAATTTTATACAATAGCCAAGAAACTATTTAAGTAAACACAAAACGTACAAACACAACGTGAATGTTCACTTTCTTTCATACACTGAATTAAAATTAGTCATTTAGTCATTAGTCACTATTTAGTACCCATGAAATTGATTTACATACGCGATCATTAAATGTCATTACACGTCTGCGTATGATATCTTTGTCGTTCAAATTCCCAAAATTTAACCGTATTTTTAAAAAGAATTTGAATAGAAAGCAGTGTTGCAAATTTAAATTGCCCACCCCAGGCAGTTGTCTCGATATTGCAAATAAAACTTCATGTAAATATTTTTTGGGATGATAATTTTTTTCTGCAATAAAAGACATTTCCTTTACTTTATTGCTTGTAAGTAATTATTATTTTTTCTTTAGTCTAAATATGTTCTCTTATTAATTATAAACTATTTAAAATATCAATAACATCTATGTATGTATTTAAATTAATTTAAGAAGTAATCGGTTTTCTAAATACAATAAATAAATTTGTATATACTGTTTAATATATGTATGTATATATACTCGCACTTTTTTTTATTAGATATCTGTTTGTTTTTATTTTACATAAATAATCATTTCTTTGATATTTGACTATCTGGTTTATCTAAAATCAAACGAACCAAATTAACAATAAAAGAACAAAATTACTATGCAGTATACAGTATAATACACACCATTTCACTTTCTTTTGGATTGAGTTTTTTTATTTAACCTTTTTTTTTTTTGTAAAGTAAAATTGAGTTTGGGTGCGTCGGTAGTCTAGTGAGTAGTGGAGCCAAGTAGACTGGGACCTTTCTTTCCCTTTATATCCAGCAACCTGCTGACCTAAAATAGAGTTCTACGACGTAAAAGTGTTCACCTCTGATCTGCAACAGAGATTTCAAAACGAATTAGTCAAAAATAATTCTTCAAGTTTTTTTGGCCTCTTTTTATATTAATAAAACTAATTATTTAAGCTGAAGGTCTTTTGTATATGAATAATATTTATTCTCATTTCGATATTTCACTACTCCTTTGTGAAGCTTCTTCAGGAAAATTGGTTTTTGTTTATAATTTAAAGTTTTTTGGAAATTATAGGAATTTTTTGGAAGTTATAGGAATCGCAACATAGTGCCAATATTTTGTATACATATACACATATAATTATATACACATTCATATAATTTATATATACTCGTATTTTTATATTTATGTTAACAAAAAATTATAAACTTTGTACAAATTATCCGAATTTTAGTGGAGTACTTAAGCAGTAATTTTGTGTATCTAGTAATTTTAATTTCCGCAAAAAAATCGTTTTAAACCCCTGAATTAATTTTTTCATTCGAGTTATGGAAAACGAAAATAAAACTCTTATCAAATAAAGTGAAAATATATGTATGTACAACCGAACACAGTAAAAGTGATAACAAAAAATATCGGCGTTTTCTATATAATTTTAATATAACTTTTGGACTCATATAAACTGAATAGTATCGCCACGGGATCATGCACTAATTTTGTTTCGAACTGAATTGTTGCATGAAAAATCAGTGGGAAATTTTAACAATCTATTTTTTTAAGCTTTAAGGTTTTTTCTCTTTTTATTTATTCTCTCTTCGATATTTCGTTAACCTTCGGTTAACATCTTCAGGAAATTTTTTATTAATAGAGATGAAAAATAAAAAACTTCCTGAAGATGTTAACCGAAGGTTAACGAAATATCGAAGAGAGAATAAATAAAAAGAGAAAAAACCTTAAAGCTTAAAAAAATAGATTGTTAAAATAATAAAAAAGGTTAAAAAAAAGTATTAAGAAAAATCAGTGGGAAATTTTGACTTTCCATTAATGGAAATATTCACTGAAATAGAGATGACAATTGATTTACCCAACAGCACATTACTGACTGAAGAACAATATATATTTTATTTACGTTTTTCTTAATGATCATAATGCTACTTTATAAATTTTAGTAGACTTTTTCATCTTTTGCAACTGCAGTGTTGTGTATTCAGTCCAAGAAGTGTCCGTTACTTGTCGTTATTAAACTTCTATTAATTGCTTCCTGACAAATTCCATATAGAGAACTTCTGAACTCTTTCAAATAACCAAGTTAATTAAATTTGGAAATGATAATTTATTACTTAACATTTTACACTGACCGAAAGTAAGGGTTGTATGAGACACGTTTTCTAAACAAATCTTAAAAATTATAATAAAAATGTTACATAATAATATATTGTACATACATACATACATAAATATTTTGCTAAATTACAATTAAAAGTTTCTGCAGTTACAGCTGTTTTTTTTTTTTATATAAAATGAAAACAAAAGTTTTTAAAATTAATTAACACACGCATACATACGAAAAATTAAACTAAAAATAATTACTAAACTCTACTAATACAAGATAATTTAATGATTAATTGTACAATATATTTTTGTTAATGTGATAAAAACGATTTAATTTAATTAGATTTCCTCTTATGAAAATTATGTGGAAGAAATTTCTATAGTGAAAGAAACACTGACACATTAAATTAATACATAATTATTATTTTTATAAACAAACAAAAGAGAAAATGAAATAATTTCGAGTTAAATTCTTGGAGTTTTAATGTTATTGTTATTGTTGTGTTAGAAATTCATAAAACTTATTTTAGTTCAGTCCTTTGCCCCCCTCTTAATTTTGCTCTCGCATTTAAATATTCGGGATTCACGTATTGTTTGTCGTCATCATTCTCAGATTCAGATTGTAGGCGGGCACGTTCATTCTTTTGAGCTCTTTCCATTATCACACGATTTAATTCGCTTTTAAGGCCAAAGGTGGGTGAGTGTTGTGTTTGTTGTTGATTATTATCCTGATGATGATGCTGTTGCTTTTCTCTCTGCTTCTCGTATGCTTTTTGCAATTCTGTTTTTTGATTTAGGACACTGATGCCCCTAGAGGATGTTAAATACAAGAACACACGAAATATTATTAAAACAATTAATTAAAAAAAAATGCCTTATGAGTTTGCTGAAGGCTAAATAAATTACTTTGGCGTCAAACTAATTTATCGTAGAATATGTAATATTTTATTTAAAAACTTACATTTTTGAGTTAAATTTTAGTTCTCGATGCAGCTGCTTGCGATCGGTTGACTGAAGACAGGGATTTATTAGTTTCTTTGGTAGAATTAAGCCGTTTGCATCTGTTTGTACTCCCGGCGGTGGTGGTGGTGGTGGCGTTGGCATCATCATTTTCGTTTGACAATCGCTTTCTTGCTCGTCCGTATCAATTCTATTTCGAGTACCGAAATTCTGTGCGGACAAAGTTTCTGCTGCTTCGCTGTTTGTTATTAAATCACAATCTGTTGAAAAGAAAAAACAAACATTTGTCAATGCATTAATAAAAAGAATTAAGCATAAATAAAACTGGCAAATCCACACTTGCAATTTTTATTGCTGCAATGCATTAGCGTCCACATTATGAGATTCTAGGTTTGCAATTTTCATATTTCTTCGACTTTTTATCACCTATGTATAATACTAATACACCTACAACAAACTTCAAGTGGAATAGTGAGAATTGCAAAGTAGGAGAGAATTGGAGAACACATGAAATCATCTACCCAGCACTACAATTTGTCAAGTTTTCCCTTTTTTTCAAGTTTTTTTGAAATGGCAAAAAGTTTTTAAGTTTTTTCTCAAATTCATGCAAATTTTCAAGTTTTGTTTATTAATTTTTAATTCACAGTATATATGATGAAAATATTATTTGATATTACCATGTAATGTAAACGATCTTATAATCTTTAATAGAACTGTGCCGTATTAATAATATTATGGTTTTTTTTTAAAAAATGTTTTCCATTTGAAACAAGCATGGATAAATATTTAAAGAGAAACGGTACGGATAATGGAACATATTTAGTGTTAAATAATTTTTTTGGTGCTATTAGTTTTAAGCAGCAATGCACGTAGAGAGAATAGCATAGAATATGCTATATAGTATATACATACATATATGCTATATTTTTGTGCTTTTGCCATTATTTGCCACTTTTGTGGGAAAAACGTTTTTTGTAGAAAAATTAAGTTTTTTTTTTTTAAATATGTGTTAACGCTGCATCTACCCCACTCCAATCTAACTACCTCTCCCGACAACAAACTCAAAAATTGCTGCAAGACAAATTGCAAGTGCGGACGGGGCTTTACTGACAAACGATCTTTAATTTGTTTTCTTTCTTAGATTAGTTTTATTGATTTAAATAAGTATATATTTCGAGAACAATCAGACGATAAAATAATATAAATTTATGGTATTTTATGAAGACATTGCAATAGTAATGAATCGCCGTCACAACCCTTTTATAATTGCATAACGGTATATTTTTTAGGAAAAATAAATTTTGTGCGGTAAAGGTGTCACAACTATTAAGCATAATTTAAGCGGACTTAGTCTGAAACTAGAGTCGAATCTAGGGCTTTTTTGGTTTTGTAGTCAATGTGCAGACTACTTCTATTTACTCTAAAATGTTTGCAAGTTTTTATTTTCAAACCTAGTTTCGCAGACCCACCCATAATTTGAATATACATACACATGTATGTATGTATGTATGTATATAAATATGTATGTATGTATGTACATACAATCATATGAACGTAATTAGAATGCACATTCATAAGATGAGTAAGTTTAACACTCTTTTCTCTAAAGAAATTCTATTCATTATTTAATGAATCTTAATTGTTAAATATTTTCCTCAATTACGTGAAATTGAATTTCATTTCATAAGTTGTTATACGGGCATTTGGTTACGAAACATCCCACCAAATACGCAATATCTTACTTCGAATCTTATTGAGAACAAAGTTCCCTTTTAATAATATGTAATGAACCCTGTTAATTAGTACTTTTCTTTTTAGCGACAACATAAAATTGAAAATATTTATGGAAACTAAAAAAAAAATTTTTCCATATAATTTTCATCTTTGCTAACTGCATTAACTGGGACTCTTAATTAATAGTGTTAGACCGAAAAATAAATTTAACAAATGATGGGTAAAAACAAGATATACAAGAATGAGAGAATTGAAAATGCTGGCATAAGAAATGCAATCAAGATTCAAACAGGATTGAGTTCGAATCCTGTCAGACGCCAGAAATTGATCTAGTTAAATCATTTCAGTATAAAAAAAACTGTTAATTCTTCAGTCCTATATGACATTACAAAATTCAAAATCAAGTCCGTTTAAAATTTTATTTGAATTATTTGCAAAAACTTTTAATAAATACATAATAAATAAATACATACGTGTGTATAAATTACAAAAAAAAATTACAATTTTTCAGCTGATGTATGTGATGAAAGAAGAATAGAGTGATATTACGTGGATTATGTTTAATTTTTCTTTACGTACATGGTCACCTTTGACCATGGAGAGGAGTATACTAACCTACCAAAGATTCCTCCGTCTTTGTCTTTGTATTTCAATACTACTGAACAAATATATTTTTGTTTTCTTATATGTAAAAGTTCAATAAAGATTAACTAACAATGGTCACCCTATAACGATATAAAAACGTCTTTAGAATGAAAAAGAAAATATAGACAAATTATCGATCTGCATATGAGCTGCGAAAGGTTTAACAATACAAAATTTGTTCGTGAAGAACGTTTAAGAAATGTTGTTGTTTGAGAGAAATGTCTGTTTCAACATTTCATATGGCAAAAACTTTATAATATCAGGTGTCTTAATTTAACTCCCAAATGGAGACCACGTGGGCGATTACTGAATGCAACAGTTCTTCCAAAATTATGGACAATAATGCGTTTTTTAATTTCATTATAAATTTTGTTAAATAAAAATGCTGCAGTCCAGCCCTGTAGAGAAAGAAAAAACTGCAAAATGTAAACATTGAAAGCCCGAAACGTTCACGTTACATGAATGACACAATTGATTAATTTTTTTTTTGGTCAGGTTTCCTTTGATGCCTTGCGGTTCGAATATAAAGAAAATTAATGGCTATGATACAACTTCTATTTCTCAGATCCAGTTTCTTATGAAAACTTATTACTCATTTTTATTTTTACTGAAAAATTGGCTCCGCATTTTTGGGCGAAACATTTTTTGAGTGACTGTATTCGTTTCTAAAACATTTAGCACCGTTATGTCAATTTAGTGAAAATGTGCACAAATCCTTTAGGCTGCAAAACAACTCACTTTCAAACATTTTAATGCGATTCCTTATGTCTGTTGAAATACTGGAACGATTCATAATTGTTTCTAGTGATTTTGCTTTTTTGAAGTAAATTTTTTTCTAATTTTTATCTCAATTGCACTCAATTGAAAATCACTTACGAAATTGAAACACATAAAGAATCAAATCAATTTAAATCAATACAAATTAACACAATCACAAAAACACAACGAACGAACACAAGATTTAAAATAAAGAGCTGCTCTTATTATTTGTTTTCTATTTTTCTATTTTTTTTTTAAATGATGTGGCCACTTGCAATAAATTACGAATACTAAATTAAGCACTCATGTAACACATTTTTAATTCAATTTGGAAAATTTAACAGCAAGAATAACAGCAAAACAAACAAAGTCGATTTTCATTTCAAGATTGTTTCGGACCCGAAAACAAAACTCAACAAAAACAAAAACAAAACAAAATAATTCAATAAAAAAAATCTATTGCAGTAAAACGCTGGAGAAAAACATATCCAAACTAAAATATTATTTTACTGTCTTGTCTTTCTTATTGTTGCAGGAATTATTTTTCTATTTCCAACGTGTTTTCTGTTTTTTTAATCGACTTTTTATTGCCTTTTAAAGCACGCGTCTCGTCATTAGTTTTTTAACAACTACAAAAAATCTTGAATTTTTAGGAAATTTTAAAATTGTTGTTGTAATTCACGGATGCCAAATATGTGAACTTGCACACATGTGTTGTCCAAAACAACTAGATTCTCCTTGAGAAAAAAAAAACACAGCAAATAGACAACAACAAAATAAACGCAGCAGCAGCCTACCTCCACATCCTCAACAGAAACTACTAAAAAAAATCAATTGCACAGTGCAAATGCAACAACGACAAAAATAAATACGGCCATATATGCAGGCGACATGCGCCAGGTAATACTAAAAATAACAAATCTCAACAAAAACAACAACAACAATTACAACAGCAACAACACGTCTATGGAAATGTATCCAGTTCGTTAGCATCTCTGATTCTTCCTCAAAATTTTGTTAACTTTTGAGTTAAAAAAAAAACAAAAAAAAAAACTTATCAAAAACGTTTTGAAAAGTCCACTCAAAGCCTATTTACGCAATAAAAATTACCTAATTGTATGCAAAACACTGTTAACACGTTATTTGCAACTGCAATATTTGCATATGCATTTCCCAGTTGCAATAACTTAAACACTAAAGGAACGCAAAAAACAAACTACGTACTAAAAGTATCAAGCAAAACTTGTAGCACGTTTTGCGCTCTGCTTCACTATGTCAAACCCATTTGCAACTGAAGGCAACTAAAAAGGTGAGAAATCAATAAATAGTTGGCCACAAAACCAGAACAAAGCACAGCAGAAAAGAACCAAATCAACTGAATGCAAAATTTTCAAACAGAAATTAACCTCAAGTGGAACTACCGCCACCGACACCTCAGCCACCCCCCAATTTCTTTTCATGCAATACTTAAATGCATATAATTTCCGTAGATGTGATAATGTTAAAAATTTTTGCATTTGGGAGTACCTGACCTGCAGCTTTCAGTGCCGTTGCTGGTGCACATTCGTATTTTTCTTTTTAACGTTTCCATAAAAAAAAATGCTTTTTTTCCATTTGCCTACAGTATGTGGGTGTTGCATGTTATGCAAAAATAACACAACAACAACATAAATAGGGAAACAACAGAAAATAAGATAACAACAACAAGAAAAGCTGCAAAATGAAAACAATCGCTGTGACCTACATTTTGTCTAACCGACATAATCGGTTAAACTCTTTCCTATACTCATGCACTCGAGTGGAGAATGAAATGCTTTACACTTTCATTTTCCTGTGAGAAATAGGATATGCACGCAGCACTAAAAGGTCATCGGCAGCAAGAGGCAGAGTGTTAATTGATTCACTACAGTTGGCTCGTTAGAGCGCCCAATAGTTGCGTGCTGTTCTGCTAATCGAACTTATTACTAGGAAGTACCAGTTGAGAACGTATTGGTGGACCCAATAAAACAGAAAATCTAAAATTGTGCATAACAATAAGGTCAGCGCCAGCCCAGATGATTAGTAGAGCCGTGCTCCGTTCGCCGGAGAGGGACTGCACAAATTACTTACGGCGAAAATTGGTAGGATAGCAGGTTTTCTGTCGGGACACAGCTACCTGAGACATGTATCATCTCCACATGTTACGTCTCCTGCGACGACTCTGTATGGAGGGAGGAAAACAGATTGCACGTTTCCTATCAACGATTTACTCGACTTCATTCGGAGAGCGGAGAAGTCGTTGTCTGAACATGACTATTCGGGGAACACAATTAGGTTGAATAGGACCATTGGACGTTGTGCTTAACTGCTGATCATAGTATAGGGATGGTCATATGCCTCATATATCACGGTTATGATAAATCTTTCAGTAGTACGCCGTCGGCCAACCCACTGGTGATTCATAATAAACGAATCGAAAATGTCTTGAAATCACGAACTCAATGCAGAAAGCAGTTACGGCATAAAATCTAAATATGCAATTAATTTGGAAATAATCGTAAGCAAAACGCAAATATTTGAGTAAAATTAAAATTATTCGAATCTCTGTGAAATAGAACTATTTTGCATGTTATAAAATTGATCTCTTACTACGCACTGTGGCACCGATAGCCAAATTATTTATATAATAATGTAACCTGACTCAATGTTCTAAAAAAAGTAACACAATGCAGTGCAGCAGTAAAATATTGACAGCCAAATGTCTTTTCAGAAAGCTTTTGCCCAGTGAAATGGACACGGTGGTTATAATTTGAACGGCGCAATTTCAAAGGCATAGCTTTGATATAAATTAATTTAGACTTAATAGCTGATAAGATATTTTTAATAATATTTTAGAAATTATTAAATTTCTCGCTACTGCGGCATTTAGTGTTTCACAAATGTTTTACCTTCACATGCTCGCAAGGATAAAAATTCTTTTTAGTTGGGAGTGAGAAGAAAGCGTCTGTCCACTCTAGAAAGAGAAACAAGAAGTCATTTGCTATTTATTTGCAAAAGAGCAGTACGACCTATAAAATCCTGCAATAGAATAACATGGCACATTGAAAGCCTTGACCCAATTTCAAGCGATTCCTGCAGTAAGCTTTTTACAATGAGAAGAGCAATCCATTAAATAAGGAAAGAAAAAAAGTAGGATAAAATAAAGAAGGGGACGCAATGACGTTCGCATTTCACAGCAACAATGAGAAGTACATCAGGTTGGCGTGATGTTGCAGAAAGGAGGAATGGTTAGATGGAAAAGCCTAATTTTCCACTAGGAAAGCAAGTGAGAAAATTGTGCATTGTGTGTAGTAAATGTTTTCGATTAAACAAAGACATGGAAATTTGCACCACAAACATGCTGTTCAATGATTCTGTTATCCCGTATGTTATTGGCTCCATGGCAAAATGGCTGCCATGGAAAACAACGCAATAGAACAATAAAAATAAACACCGATTTCAAAAACAAAATAAATAGATTAACATACTGAGTAGAAAAGCCGTGAAAAACTGCTAAACAAAAAATTTTAAATAAAAGAAATAAATATGTATGTGTGTGTACGTAAGCCATACAAAAAAAAAATTAAATTAAATTGTATTCGAATTCTTTGATGTCTGGCTGAATACAGCAGGAGTGCACAATTTTGATATACATACATCCATACAAACGTAATCAGAAGTGTATTTAGATACAAATTTCTTTGTTCGGGTAAACAAACCTTTCAACATTCCTGTGAGATGTTGTTCATACAAATTTATATCTATACATACATATGTATGTATGTATGTATGTATGTACTTATGTGTGCATATGTACCATGTATTGCACATGTCATGGTGGGTGGTAGTGGTTGCGTGACCTGACCCCAAATTTATCTTGTTGCACTTGCTGTTATCCCATTGAAGAAATACCAAGATTGGGGATAAAAAAAGGAAATGCAATTCTTTGAATTCAGAATAAATTCATAAAATTCATTGCAATACACATGAAAGCCTCAGCCGAGCATTCGTAGAAGGCCGGGCAGATTCTCGCTCAGAAAATACGAATTTTTCATTGAACTGTTTTTCAAAGTTAAAGTTAACAGTCTGCTTGAAGTAGGAATTCTATTCGGGCAACCGGTTTTAACGTACAATTTAACTTAACACTCGTTTTTGGTTAAGAGCGCAAAATGCAACAATAATTAAGAATAACCTTTTAAACAACCCGTCCTTAGTTCATACGATTTATGAGCTGCTCCAATTCGATGATCTGAATAATTTATTTTCTGAAATTAATCAGGTTTATTTTTTGTATAAAAGCCACGTTAATTGTTAATTGCAAATAGATGTACGAGAGCGGCTTTGACGGAAAAGATGTAATCAATGGACGAAACTTAATATAAAAACCGAAATTAATATTCGAAGTGTTTGTTCTTTGTATACATTGCTATAGAAGTACTTTTCTTTTATTTGTATATTCCATTATTAAACGATGGAAAAAAATCGCGTGAGCAAAATAACAAGTAGCTGTTAGAAAAAATTGCGTTCCATTTAATGAAACAGAAAAGGCTGCCCTTATCGAGACCGTAAGATGAAAAAAATTACCTGTTGCACTAATCAGTCGTATGGTTTATCGTTAAAAATACGACGAAATGTCTTTATGTACTTGTGAAAAGGCATATTTGGAGTATCGTATTTTAATTTCTATTTTCTTTAAAAAAAAAAATCAACATTCATTTCATTCTATAAAATTAAACTAGAGGCCAAATTAGGGCATTCGATTTAAATCGAATATCCAAGCAATATTCAGAATATATAGGGATTGCGTTCGATATCGAAAGGTGTAATTTGGCCCCAGGTAAGGAAATTTCATTTTGACAAGTTTTAAGTATTTCACGCTAAGCATTGTTAATTCAAATAGTTCGAAAATAGAATTGAAATGAATTAAATATATATTTATCATTAAGAAAAATTTAGATTCTTCAGCTACTTATCACATATTTGGATGATTTTTACAAAATTAATATGAAAAAATGCATATTCCCAGACCTGGCCGCAATACAACTGGATATTTCAAAAACATAAAATTCATGAAAATTACCAACAATATACTTAACGATTACATAATGCATACGACGTTAATACGAGAAAATTGTGAATTGAACATTTGTTCAATAAAAATAGAAGAATGGCAACTTCAACGGTAAAAAATGTTTATAATTTTTCTAAATGTGAAATGAATAAATAATAATAAATAATTTATTATGTTTAACAAGAATTTCTCTTATCTGTGAAGCAAACGCTTCGATTTCACTTTACTTTCATTAACTTGCACGTCGCGTGGCATTCTTGACACGTCAATAAACCATTCACATGCTACACATGATGGTGTCGTTCACACCGGTCCTTTTCAATTTGTGACCGCATTTTAAAGCATTTCTTCTTTGCATATTTTATTTTGTGATTGATATACCCAACTTTAGACAAACAATTTCTAATTTAAGCTTAAATGATGAGAATGCAAAAAACATTAACGTTTTTAAATGTTGAAGGCAAAAGTATTTCAATGTTTTTTTTTTCTTTATTATGTATGTATGTATGTATGTATGTATGTATGTATGTGAAAATGAGACCCCACTACAATATTTAAAAAAGAAAAAACAAAAAAAACAAAATTATTGCAGGAAATGCGTTTTTCTCGATTTGAAGCCTCGCTTTGCATTAAAGCCATTTATAAACAAATAAAAAGAAAAACATTTGTTGTGGTGCTGCTTTTTCCGCTTTTCGTTTTTCAATTTCTGTTTTTCATTTATTTTCTTTGTCATCAAAATGAGCATTTGAAGTTGTCTTAAAATCATATTTTCTTCTATTATTGTTAACTGGCCAGTGAAACAGACGTTCAATCAAAAAAGCTGCTTTGAAAAAATATACTGGAAATGCAGGTACGAGAGTAGCGGTAGCATGTGCATCAACGTATTTCAGTTGCGCAATAATAAAACAAAACTTGCAAAAAATATATTCGCATTAAAATTAGAGATGGACAGAAAGCACTCTATTTCATGACTAAGTGCACCTTTAATCACGGGAGTATGATGGAGCCTGATTAAAAACCAATAGAAAACAAAACAATCAACAAATGTACACTTGCCACACAAGAGACCGTAACGAGATGTGAATTTTAAAACCACTTCACAGGGGAAATAAGCCAAACGCATTTTTTACTAATTATGAAAAGTATTTAGTTATACATACATACATACATACATACATGCATGCATACATATATGATTTTAATATTTCATTTATTGGGTGATAATATTTGTTTTCGTGTGCACAATAAATTAAAAATTTATGGTTTTCCGTTGCTTAAAATGAAATCGAAATGAAAAATATATATTTTAGTTCACCGCGTGACTTCAGTTTTAAATTGCAGTTTTATAATGTTTGATATTTTTTTTGGAAACATTCATTTACAACAAATTTGTCCAATATTAAATGTCTAATTTCCAGGAAATTGACTCCTGCCAGTGCTCCATGTGGGCTACAAAATATAAGTCGAGTAACTCCTACTTCCATGCAGGATCTGGATCTATCTACTTTATTAATGTACTGTTGTGTTACAGGGCAGGCAAATAAATATTTATTTTGTTGTTCATCATTCTTTACTTTTTGCCAAATTATTTATTGTATATCGTTACGTTAATATTGAAAGGACTTCACCAATATTCTTGTAATTATTCCTGTATTGACTGAGTTTAGACGAGGAAACATTTGGAAGGAAACATGTAGTTTATGGGCATATTATGGGTGGGGAAGTGAGTGAATTTTTTTGTTGTGTTCGGTAGTCGTTGACACGTTTTGTTCTCATTTTAGTAGCTTACAAAAGTCACATTAACAATGGGATGTCGCCGGCAACATGTTCGTCTGTGTTACCGCGAATGAAAAAACAAAAGAGAATTCCAAATGTTTTCTCGTCTAAACTCAGTCATAGAAAGAAAATAATGAATAACAATTTAAGTCGCGATAATTTTTAAGGCAGTTTTTTGTTTAAAATTTCAATTGGAGCACAGGAATTTAGTTCACGTGCTATTGCACCACCTCTATAATTCAGAATGTTTCGGGGAATAGTTTTGAAAATACGTTGTCGCGTGTTCTACACTCCACTATGTTTGTACATGTTTGGCACATAAGATGTCCATGCATATTCGGATTTTTAATACACGCAGAAGCGGCTGTTATTCTTCGGGGTTGATACTGATACAGCTTCCATATCTATTTAATATTGCCATATCTGTTTTAGAAATGAATTACCTACTAAAAGTTTGAAGCTGGCGATGGCTGCTGTAGTTAGCACGTTGACTACACGACTTCCTGCATAAGGCGAATTTTATGTGCGAACGTATCACTGGTTTCATGTCGAAACGACCTAAACATAATTGTAAATTTACAAGAGAATGAGAAAAATGCAACACAAACTGCTTTTATCACAATGCAATTATCAAAATCTAAATGCTTGTAAAATCGTTATATCTGAGACGGTTGCACAAAATTTTCTCTCTCATAAGTTGTGTATGCATGTACCCATATGTAAATATTTCTAAGTGGAAAATAGGTTTGCTTTTTTATGTAATGCAAATGTAAAATGGTAAATTCACTTTCAATGCAAAGAGTTACACAATATTCGATCACAATAGTTAATGAAACATTGTTAAAATTGTCTATTGAATAACTCAGATAAAGATTATCATTAGATGTGAATACCAGTATCTATTTCTATGTGCATTTTATTAATATTTCCTTTACAATTTGCATCACCAAGCGGAGTACAACGTGACTATGCAGTGACTGTTTGCTTTCCATAAACGAAATATTAATTACGTTTCAGTGATTGATGCGCTCACTACTAGTAGATCGTTATTAAAATAAGTTTGAAGTTGATTTATTTTTATTAGAAAGCGTTACGTAGACAAAAAACAATTTAAAATTTCATTAGGATTTGAAAGAAATAAATTAAGTAAATTTTTTGACAACTTTTGTTTGATGCTAAACAAAAACCTTAGATAAATTTTGCTTTGACTAAAATAAAATACGTACATCCATACATATATATATATACAATATAATTGAGTACAGTAGAATCTCGAAAAACTTTACTCGCGTAAAAGTTAATCGCTCGGGTAAGTTAACCGAATTTCAGCATCCATGTGCCGCTCTAAAAAGATTACTTTTCAGTTAACTTTTTGTAGCTGTACTTATAACACCATGGAAAAAGTGGCATAATGATAAATTCGAAAATGAAGACTACATTTACGTGGACTAAATTTATTAAATCAATTAGACGAGCAACTTCGAGAAGTTCAATTGTGGGCGATAATGTTGACATCATAATTGATGAAATCGAATCAAATTTCAGAAGATAACGATTATGTCCAACAATTTAAAGTTAGTTTTTCGAAAACAGTTGAAAGTCTCACTGCCGTGATAAAATGGTTTGTAAACTATAAAGATGCAAATCAGGTGGCAGACCTTGTCAATATGCGCACGAAAATGATCATGACAAACAAAAAAAAACAAATGAGCCTTGACTGCTTCTTTAAACCACTCCGTATAAATTAATATTTTTTATGCATGAAAATATTAAAGGGGACTGAACTTTTAACCAGCTCGTACCAATTAAATGTTAGTTTCTTGTAGTGATGAAAACTATAAAGAGTCTATAAATACAAATTTAACATATTATATCCAGCACATAAGATGTTTATTATTTTATTTATTTCTTTTTTTAAATAAAAAAAAACGCTTAGAAAAGTTAAAAGTTCGATAAAGTTATAGCCCTTGGAACACTTCGGTTAACGTTTTTAAGATTCTACTGTATTTCTTTTGGTGTTGATTTTTACGAAGAACTTTTTATCACGGTGATTGTTATATGAGACCGGTGCTCTACGTCTGCTTCTCTAGTCATTTCATTGTTTGTCCGGTTAATTTTTCACTTTTCAAAATTTGCCACTTCCACACAAGTTTCAACCCAAAACAAATGGAATTGTACATACACACATACATACACACATTTAAGTGCGTACATACAAATAAATTATTATTATTTATTTATTTTTTTTACTTTAAATGTATACAAATGGTGTTGATGGTGTTTTTCTTTATTTTAAACAATAAATGCCGTTTCTCATTATTATTCCATTAAAATGAATTCCTTCACATTGTTTATACGAAAAAAAAAAACAAAAAAAATTATATAAAACACATTTCATGAATGATATAAAAAAAATATTAAAAAGAAACTGCAGCAGTTTAATTTTGTTGATGTTAGATTATTTTGCTTGTGTTACATCTGACTTTTGTTTAGGATTGTGTTTTTAGTAGACTTCAGTAAATGTAATCACATGAAAAAGTTTTACACTGAGAGAAAAATGCACTTAAAAAATGGCACATATAACCCAGTGGAAATGATCTGTATTTTATAATATTTACATTAGAATTTCAAATACATTGAAATTTTTCTCCAGTGTTATTTGTATGATATGAAAATTATTATCGTGTATTTACAAATTTTATACAACTAAAAAACAAAGACGCAAATAAATAGTTTCATGATTAAGGGCTTATTTCTGATTTAAGAAAGAACGCTTTCATTCGCATTCTATGAGAAAGAACATTGATTTCGATTTCTCTACACACTTTCTATGCGAACAGTGACTCGATCTAGAACTCGAATGAAAACGTAAGTGTTTTCATATAAAATCCGATTTCTCTGTTAAGAACGTGTGAGAATGAAATGTCAAAATCACTCACTTTTGGTTTTGCTTTCGTATTGAGAATTTACATATGAGTATACATACTTGTAAATAAAAAAAGAAGAATAAAAAATCTAAGTACAATAAAAAAGTATTTACAAATGGATAACAAGTGGTAAGTATAAACTATTCATATGATATACATATGAATGTATGTATTTAACAATTGTTTTTTCAGTTTAAAGAAGTCAACAATGCAGCAACTGAAACACTTTTATAAAATTAAAACAAAAAACACAAAATTTACAAATATTTTTTTAAATTTTCTCACCCTTTTATTTATTGATACTTTCCACCAGCTGATCACACTTACACGCAGTTGTATTAGCTTTAGAATAACTTCGTAGTATTTTTTAATACTTTTAACAGAAATATAATAATTTATGATCTGGCATTGCTTCTATTTATTAAAACGTAAGATACCAAAATTGACATACGTAACTTACTGCGAAAGAAAGTGAGTGCCAATGAGAAATCCAAATTGATTCGAATTCGAGCGAGTGCTTTTCGTTCGCTTAAGTTATCTTTCTTAGCTCAGAAATAGGCTGTAAATTTAAATTTTATTTTTTTTTATTTAATTAAGTTTAAAACTAAATTATTGTCGACCTTGAAATAAGTTCATGAGACCCTGGATTCCCTTTTATTTAAATGAAATTTTTTTTTGAAAAGAAACAATACATACAACAATATAAAATTAAAATAATCAATCAAATGGCATTATTTTATTTTTACATATATTTTAATCATACCTACAAGGAAACACTTCCCACAGATTTGTTCCTGTTTCAGTATTTGTTAAGCAATTTTTCGGGAGAGTGTCAAAATCTTATGAAGCTGTAATTCATCCAAAACAAAAAAAAAACAACTTTTCCACATGCAACAAGTCAATACGTATATCCAATGTGGAATAGGGAAACAGCATTTAGCATGACGTATGTACGTCAAAACATCAAAATATATGGTGAAAACGGCGAACAAGATAAAACTATCGACCTTGTTTTAACACTCATTCGCTTCCCCTGCCACAAGAGGGTTCGAAAATTACTATCGAGGGGAAAAAGCAGACATAATTTTTCATATAAAAGATATATTTGCCATGCCGCACAAATATGTACATTTAAGCTAATAAGAGTATATGTAGATAGATTCTGATGCAGATGTAGATACAACCACACATACATATGTATGTATATTCGAACGGATATCCATACATATGAGCATGTAAATAGTATGTGCATATTACGTTTAAATTTTCTTTATCTTTTTATTTTCATTGCAAGGGTTATAATAAATTTTAAAATGTGCGAGTTTTTTAGCTTTTGTTCAATTTACTTGTCTTTGTCATAAAAAAATACATTAGATTAGTTGACGTTCTCTTATATGAGACGCGCTACATAAATTGACAAATAGAAATTAATTAATGCGATTATGTAAATTTCTCTCTAGTAAATCTTTATCAAATTTTATAGGTGCATACATAAGTATATGTATGCATGTGCATATACATATATCGTCACCTAAAATGCAAAACAATTCGAAATTGAGTTTTTTACTGATTACGATTCCCTACATCAGATTAAATATTTGTACAAAATTGTACGTTTCTGCTATCAAAATTAATCAAGTTATAAAAATAATTTAAATCATCACATTCTAAAAGAAAAGAAAAAATTAAGAATTCTTTGTATTTTATTTTTTTTTTCAAGACAATGGATAGCAAAGGATTTTTTTAATGTTTTTTTTTTAAGCTATCACTGAAATTTGTGATCAAAGGAGTTTGGGATATGAAAACTGGTTGCACGTCAAGTACATATTTCGAAAAAATACATATTTTCCAAACTAAACAATACAATTTAATGCATGCGAACGAAACCTCGGTTAAATTTTTCAAGAGGTTCATTTAAAAATGTAAAAAATTTCTCGTATTCTATTTATAGAAAATAATAAATATATAAAGGTAATAATTTACATCTACTGATAACCACACACGGTGAACAAAGCACGAAGAACGCTGATGATGAAACTGCAGCAACTTTCGAAAACGGCATGTGGTTCCGTTCTGCTAGTTCTTGTCAGTGTCCTTTACAATTTTGTCTTTGATTTAGTTTGCTTCATAGTATGTAACTATCACATGTAATTTTCAATGCATGCGAAATGATGAAATCTTGAATTATATTTCAATGTTTTGAGGTCCTTTTATTCACAGTTTAAGTTTTTTAATACAGATTTACATTGATGATACGTTATTTTGTTTCTGAAACCAACAATTCAACATAACACAGCCAAATTTTACTTTAGAAATCTGATTTTTTTATTTACAATATATTTCTTGTTTGGGGTTAAATTCAGATTTGAAAGTTTTGTTTCAACAGTTCAAGCAGTTTTCATTTTATATGGGCTTTTTCTGCTCCTGTAAACTTGCGAAAGGTGATTTTACGTTATTTGGCATTTTATGCAACGATATGTATCTATATAAATAAATATGTACTTGTGCTGGAAAATATATACATACATATGTCTATTATTTGTAAAATCTAATTGGAAATTATAAAAGCAATTTACACGTGTCCAAAGCATATACTACATAAGTAAGAAAAACCGAAGTACAGCCAGATGTATACATTTGTATGTGAGTATGTATGTTTTTCGCCATCTATGAACCCAAAATAATATCAAATCCTTTTCCACTAAAAATACATGCTGACAGGGCTGCCATGTAAAATAGTCGAAACCATTATAAAATAAATAAACTGCTAAACCATTTTATGGAAAATCTCACAAAAAAAGCGACAATTGGAAGGGTAAATTTAAATAATTAAAATTCTTAAGAAAAATTAGGCAGCATTACACCAAATTTTTCCAGTGTTCATATATGAATACTACTGATGTTCTTTCAAAAGTACGAGGTACATATATACATACATACATATACATTCATAACGTAGTTACAAGCTTACAAGCTGACACCAGGTTCATAACCTGCAAATTAACTGTCATTATTTCATAACTTGCATTTATTATATATTTTTTTTTATCACTTCACTTATTACAAGCTCTGGGTGAAACTGAACAAATTTATGATTAAAACACCAAGTTTAGTATCGTGACTGTTTTATAAGGAAAACATACATATTTACAGAGTAGATAATAAAAAAAAAAAAACCAACGGTCACACTAAAAGAATTTTGTATGTAAACAAATGATATCGATAGTATTATTTTGGCCAGTATTGTATAGATTTTTTGCTTAAATGAAAAAAACAAACAAGCTTACAAATCCATACATATTTTTACTATTTAAGCACAACAGCTGATGTCATTATTGTCTCTATTCTTTTAATATCACATTTAAATTTTTTTATGTTAAATCATGACCATATTTGGAGAAAAATAGTATAAAAATGGGGCCAAAAAAGCCGGCTGTGACTTTTTGTTTGTTTATTATTGTATTAGTTATTTGCATTTATCAAATCGCTTATTTATTCAAATATCTAAAAAACGCCATAAATTAAAATTGGTAGTTTTATAAAAAAAAAACCCCATTAAACATTTTAATTTGATCTATCTAATCAAGTTAGAAGCTGATAAGACGAATTATTTTTAAGTAAAAAATCGCATTTTTAAGTAAATGGGCGAAATATATTTTGTTTTTGTTGTTTCTTAAACTTTCAACTTCAACTTCAACTTTTAGTTGGACTATTAAACAAAATGTTGTAGAAAAATTAAATTGATTTCAGATCGAATAAAAATATTTTTTGTTGTTTGTGTTTCATTTTCCTTGTTTGCATACCACTTAATTCTCAATTAGTTTTTAAGGATTTTTATATAAACACATGAAGTTTGTGTAGTTTTTCAATTTATTTGTAGATGATGAATTAACACGAATTTCTCCTTATACGCATCCATAACCAAGGCGTATTTAACTAAGTGGTGGTGAATCGAGTTGTTGTACAACAATACAGGTTTTTTGTCCGCGTATGTCAAAAACAACTGAAGCAAATATTACAAAGAAAATGTGTGTAAGATTTTAAATTATTTAATATCATTTGATTTTAAATACACCAAAAACAGAATTTTGAAAGAAGTTTTTGACGCTTGAAGCAGAAACAGTGCAGCACAAATTGCCACCATTTTTAACAACAGCACCTAGTTTGATACGCCTTGCCCATAACGAATCAAAATACGAAATTGTTATAACCAAGGTTTAATCATAGAGGGTCTCCCAACAAGAACGCAAGATTTAAATTTGGCGACATTCGAAGTGCCATTCTTTGACATGTAAGCAATTGTTATTGTTTGCTAGTAGAAGGTACGAGGTTAGTAAAAATGGAGCGAAGGGTGTTCGTTAATTGGGTATTGGAGAGACAACATGAAAATGCTGATTTTGCCGATAAAATCATCTTCAGTGACGAGGCCCATTTCCATCTTGATGGCTGCGTCAATAGGCAGAATTGTCGCATTTGCGGTGAGGAAAATCCTCGAGTGATTCACGAGAAGCAAATGCAATGTGGTGTGGATTTTGGACTGGAGGAATCATTGGACCTTTTTTTATGAAAATGAGGCAGGTCAAGCGCAAACAGTCAATGGTGTTCGGTACCGTGAAATGATAACCAGTTTTTTCGTGCCTAGAATTGAAGAAATGAATGTGGAGGGTATGTGGTTTCAACAAGACTGCGCCTAAAAATTCTTGTATCAGCAGACGGGCGATTTTGTTAGTGAGTTTACCTGGTAATGAATTTGCATTGCGCAAAATTTTACATTTTACATATAAAATACCATAGTATGAATTTATTACGTGCAGAGACTACGTAAACTAGAATGTGGGGTCACTTTTATATTTTTTATAAATTTAAATCCGTCAGGTGAAATGTTTATTTATGATTTGCTCAGAATAATAAGTTGTGAAACGCTACCAATTGTTTGAAAACGTTCAGTTTTTTACCATCAGATAGTTTTGTAAATACGGAAAGTTTTTTGATGATGCCATGCAATTGATTATTTGCCACATGATTGCAAATTTGTTGCTGTGTACTATCTACATATAAACAGCGAGTTCAGTTTTTGCAAATAACTCGTACGTATGAATGTAGTATGTATGTATGCAGTAACGGCTTCAGCTGTATCCAATTCACAGGCACATCAGAACGCCCGCCTTCGTCGGTATTGTAAAGCACCAGCGAAGTGAAATTATTACTAAAAAAAATGGCTACTAAAAACGAAGCTTCAAAATTAAATACGTCTCCTTGACATCAGAGGCGCTACAACACTGCTATAAAAACAAAGAATGTGCAAAAGGCAGTGTTGTAAGATAGTGAAGCTTCACCTCCTATCATCTCTCCTACTATCCTTTTCTTCTGGTTCTAGCACAAGCCATCGCATGTCTAGAGGTCATCTGCTGAGTGCTGGTCCAAGATAAAAAAACGTTATATTTGTTAATGAACAATACGTACACGCAATTTCTGATACATTTTTAAGAAACGTATTCTTCCTTCATTTCGAAAAAGCTTTTATGCTTAGCCCACTGTCCGTTTTGTTTCATATTGGTGAAATTCCTACTTAGCGGGTTGTTTATATTTTTGTAGTGTTTTTTTCCTTTCATGTTTTGTTCCCTTTATTCTCTATTTTTCTTTTTTGTTTACAAATTCATAACAAGAACTGAGCTGAAGTACCCATTAGCGTTGCCATTTTGTGCATTTTCATTGTTAATTTTTTTTGGTTATGAAAATAACCCCAAAAGCAAAGGATTTGTCCGTCATGGTATAACGAATACCGGATTCCATAACTAAAGATGCTTTGCAATTAAGCTCATAAGTTAGCGAAGCTAGTGTTCTTTATGTAATTTTATTTTTATCTCCTAAAGTAGATATAATTACTGATAAACAATATGGTTTTGTTTGCGTTTTATTCGTTTCTTTTTTGATATAAAATTAATACGAAATTTAAATGAATTTTTTTATTGAAATTTAAATTGTATAAAATTTGTTTTTGGCTACGGAGAAAAAGAGATAAAAACTACATTTGAAAGGAGAATTAAGAAAAACCGGCGCTGGCATTATATTTACATTTAAATGTCTATGGACATTGCGGCACGCCATGACATAATTGCCATGGACATTAATTCACAACTAGAAATGTCCATTGACATTATAACGCTGCGTTATTAGACGTTATGACATTTTTTGGAATGTCGTAACGACCGTTGACAATGTAACACATTTTCCTTCTTTATACTTTTTCTATATTCGAAACTTGTTTCTAAATGGCGATATAAATAATTAGCATTTAAAATGCTTTAATATTGTTTGTAAAATCATTTGATTTAGTTTTCAGCGGCCCAGGGAACTTTGGATAACAATTTGGCAACGCTGATCCCAAACGCTATAAACACTGGTAAATAACATTAAAAAAAAAACGAAGAGAAAACTAGTAAACTGGAGAGAAACTTAAAATTTTAATAAAAAATAAAAAAAAAAAAACAGAAGCAGTATGGTCACATTCGACTAAATGCTCTGAATGCCTGGTAAAATAAGTTTAAAATTTTGACAGAATAAAACAACGCCATTTTTGGGATAAAATATGATGGAGTGAGTGAGAGTGAATGAAATTATAATTTGAAAAGTGAAGAGTAAGAAAACCAACGCAATGAAAGAAATGGGATAGAAACAGATGTGAGAGAAACAAATAATAATTAGGGAAACACACTAAAAACCCGGGATGGATGTCAAATTTTGAGAAAAGGATTTTTGATGCAAAGAATACAAATCTTCATTTAATACATTGAGAAATATGTGAGTGTATGTATGTATGTACGTACTTGTCGATGAAGCAAACCAGTTTACAAAGATTCAGCAAGTAGGTATTCGTATGTACATATGAATGTCCCTATATATACATACATATATGTATGTACATACATATATGAATAACTACATATTTTGTTCCAAGCTCCCATAGGTGAGTTAGGATTAGTAAAACAGGATTTGTGGTTTACGAACTGTTAACCGGTAAGAGAGCTGAAAGAAACGCTTGCAGCCAATTTAAACACTGTCTAGACATTTGATTGCTCATGGAGCAGCAAAACAAAAATGCCGTGTAAAAAAATTGATTTTATTTCATTGTCCAAATTAACAGGGATCAACTTACTTGTTTTCTTCCAAATAAATAGTGAAATACCATTGGAAAAGGATCCAAAATTATTTATAGTTGTTATAATTATACAGGAAAAAAATAATAACAAATTGGAATTTCAGTTGTATGGCAAATATTTTTAATATTATTTTTTTATTGCTTTCACTAATCAATTTTTTTAGTTTTAGTAAACTTTTCATTTGATTCAAAAAAGCCAACTTATTCTTTCTGGCGGGAGAATGCAATCAACAAATTTGCAATTTGTACATTGTACATACATATGTATGTATTTATACACACGTATGGATATTAATTTTCTCAGAATGCATATCATCTACGTACTATGTTTAATTGCGTATATTTTGATATTTATGTGCGTTCATATGTGTATGGTTTTGTTTTGCGACAAAACAAAATACTTTAATCTTTATTTCACTTAATTTTAACATACGATTAAAAATTGCGTTTCAGTTAACATTTTCATAAGTAAAAACTTGCTACGCACCACGTTAACTTAACCAAAAGCACTCAAACGAAAGCGTTCAGTTTGCAAGCCAAATATTTACTAAAAACCCGAACACAACGTTTACAAGTACATGGCTGTGGTGCAACCACATCTCATATTATTTTCATTCATTTTTTTTTCTCATTTAATGTTATTTCAAATTATAAAACATAGTGTTGCCCAATTGCTGATAATTCCCAAGTGCTATGAATACTTGAATTGCCATATTTTCCGATAATGATTGCACTCTGTAATTTTCCTTTTTATTTAAAGATTATGATATGTTCGCTAGTTTTTCTACTTCACTTGATTATACATATACATTATTGTGTTGTTATAATTCATTCAGATAAGGAATTAGCAAAGCAATAGATTAACACACATACGTAATTGTAACGCCAATGGCATAGAAGACGTGAGGCAAATAGCAACACACAACTTATTGGAAAAACGAGTCTACAAATCCGTTAAAATTATGCAATTAAATGTATCTGCTTTGGGTTTAATCGCCGCAGTGCTACCTCCAGTAATTCAATGGAACATAATTATCATATAGAAAGATACTAAGCTGCAGTTTCTATAATACAAATAGTATATACATATGTATTTTTGTATAAAAGACTTATTTGAAACACCCACAAAATTTTGAATAATATACGTACAAAAGTTTTTAGGCAAGTACTACTTGTATTATACAGCTAAGTAGTCTCGAAACGACAGCTGCGATTTTAATTTTAAATCTGGTTACACAGATATTGTGTACAAATCTCTTAATCTCTTAAGGTTTAATTGACATAAATGCAAATATTAAGAGTGTGTTTGTGAAGAGAAAGATACTAAAGCAAAATCACAGTCGCAGAGTTTTTCGAGTTCCAGAGCCAAATCGGTAATAAAAAGTCGCCAAAAGTTGCCAAAATGTTGTTGAAGGTTGAAGTTGAAGGAACTGTTGCCAACAAATTCTGTGAGTTATTTAGCGGTAAAAGATTTAATTTTATTAATTACGAATAGATTCGAATAACTGTCAGTACCTAAATACGAATGTTCCAAGCTATGAGATATACCCACTAAAGCACACAGGAATCTCATTGCACAAATACGTAATAATGTGTTTTTGTGAAACGCATTTCATTATTTTTCACCGTTTTGCGTTGTATAGCCATTATGCAAACAAGTATTACTTTTTCTACTTTTGCTTATATAAAATTAATTTTAACATACATACATTTTTTTTTTTTTTTTATCTAGGACCAGCACTCAGGAGATGACTCCTACACATGCGAAGCATTGTGTTGGTACTATATATAGGAAAGGGATAGTAGAAGAAACGACAGGAGGTGAAGCTTAATTAATTATTTTGGAGCTCTGCTTTCGCACGTTCTTTTGTTTTTATACTCGTAGCAGTGCTGAAGCTTCGGTTTAGTAGCCATTTTTATTATTATTTTACTTCGCCGGTGCTACACAACACCGACGAAGGAGGGCGTTCTGATGTGATTGTGGATTGCTATCAGCTGAAGCCGGTATTGTTCAGTGACCAGTGACTATGCCTTCGCCACTGAAACCTTCAACACAACAACTGACACACAAAGACACACTAATGCACATCAGAAAAATGCGAGATGTTTATTTTTATTTAAAAATTTTTGTCTGAAACTGGGGTTGAACCCAGGTCTGTTTTTTGGTTGTGTAGTCAACGTGCAGACTACCATCCATCGTGCCATCGCCACCGATGGCGACAACACAGATTGGATTTTTGTAAATAAATGAGATTCTGTTGTTATAAGTAGTTAAAATTATTTGGAAATAAAGTATTATAATGTTTATATCAGTAACGTAAAAAAAAATGGAAATCACACTTGTCAGCACTGAAAAAATATTGCCATAAATTTGTTTACTATCATCGAAATCGAAATCACTTTTCTGTGGAAGATGCTGCAGGTCCAATTAATGGACTTATTACCAATTTATTTATTGCATCCAAATGCAATATGAAACCCTTGAATGGTTAAAATAATAATGAATAAAAGTTTTATTCAAAGTACATCTCTAAAAATATAAACCTTCACATTTGGCAACGCTGGTTGCGTTTTAAGTTTTATGAAACAAAATCCCATAAGAGAAAAAAACTTCCTGTTTTCTGTACCTCTCTCTACAAAATAGTTTTAACATGCAACGAATGAATTGAAAGTGAAACACAGTAAAATGAAACAAAATGTCAATTTGTTCACACAAGTGTTTCCGTATCTTTAATTTTGAACTCACAGTTAAATTGCAAAAATAAGAGGTCGAAATATAAATAAGAAATTGTTTAACTTAAAGTTCTTAATGAATATAATATATAAAGAAATGGATTTTTGTTTTGTTTTATTTGAAACAAAATTGATTTTTTGTTTGTTTTAATTTTATTTATATTTTCTTTGGACCAGTGCTCAGGGGATGCCTCCTACGTATGGAATCCATTACACCGGAACTGGGTGAAAAGAAATAGTGTAAAGTTTAGCGTTCTGTTAACTTTAAAAATAGAGTTGCTGCGTTTCCGTTGTTATGTCAACGCACACATTCCCATGAACATATGTACATATAGTAAATGGACTATGTACATATTTCTATAAATGATTTTTAAAGTTTTTTCTTAAGCTATGCTGTCTGTAGTACATACATATCTACCCTAAAGCATATGAAAGCTTTATATTATTCCGGCTTATACGATGTTTTTTCCAATTCTAGTTTTTATATGCAAACAAGTAAAATCAAATTTTTAAAAAATACTGAAGCTGCGAGCACATTTATTGTGACAATTAATTTCATATTTACACACGCATATTCAAACTTATAAATAAGTATAGATGTATACATATGCATAGTGATGGAATTTTGGTGACTGAAGGATTAAATTAAAGTTACTTACTTTTATTTATGTACATATGGCTGTTAGGAATAAGTATTTGGGGTATTCACAAGGTAGTCATAAAGCCTATTATAACAATTATAAATTATAACACGAAAAATATGAGTGCTACAAACAACCCGTCATAATTTAGTGTGCTATTTGAAAAAATTAAGTCAGGTAATAAGAAAAAAACACTGGTATCAAATTGCTAAAATTACGTGAAAAAAGTAAAATAATTCGACTTTATGACTCACTAAATAATAACTTATGTAAATCTTGTAATAATTCCATTTATTAATTATAAATATGTTCTTTTGGCACAAACAATTGTTGAAATCTATATAATCGAAAACAGCTGTTGCCAGTGATATGAGCTGAATAATTTTTTGGACGGCGGCTTGTGCACAAACTTTGGCTGCCATTGTTATTTTACTACAAAAAAAAAAAAAAGGTTTTATTATTTAACATATATTTTGTTTGCAGCACAACAACAATTTTTTTAAACTTTTGTAAAATATTATTATAGTTATTATGATAACATAACTTAATAGCACACCTTGTGAATACCAAACATTTTTCAATAGCGTATATATATTAATCTAAACGAATTTTATACGCACCAAAAAGCTAATGCAGCCCAAAGATATAAAGATAGTTTAAAAAGGCGACCTTTACTTTTGTCAAAAAAATTTTTTTTTTTAAATGCTGTCCAAAAATACTTTACATTAGGGGGAGTACGGGAATTTTTTTGCGGTACATACATATCACCTCTTTTTGTTTTTTCACTTCTTTTAATTTTTAAGAATTGAGTTGTGACTTTATTTTAATTAATATATTAATCAATTCTGTTGGTTGATCTCAAAGCCTATGCTTATTTTGACGCAATAGCTTTACATTATGTTTTGAGTATTTAAATCTACACTTTTTCGTCAATTACTTACGGTCAGGGCCATGATATCGAAAGAATATTTCCATTCGTTCAACTACATTTAAAACAAAAACAAGATTTTAGAATTTATTTTCAATTCCTTTGTACGAATGAAAATATTCTTTCAACATCGTGGGCCACAGGCAGGTTATGTGTTTTGGCATATATAAAATTTTTCATATATTTCTTTGTGCTGCTTTTTTACCTTTTTTCGTATTTTCTTCGCTTTTACCCTTTTTGGAACATTTTACGGTGCTTTGTCCCTTCTAGGGATACCTTCTAGTGATACGCACATAAGTATGTATGTACTTGCTTAGGTTTTTCTTTTTATGTAATGAACCATAAGAGGCTATCTTTGAAATCAAATGGCACACATACATACTCGCTATGCCTTCACCACTGAAACCTTCCGACAACAACTGACACAAGGACACACTAGGCACATCAGAAAAAGTGCCAGATGTTTTTATGATTTAGCCTGAAAATGGGATTGAACCCAGGACTTTTTGGTTTTCTAGTCAACGTGCAGACTTTTTCAGCCATCGTCACCCTCAGTATGTATATTAGAGCAGGTCAAATGGGCTAATCCACATAAAGATTTGAATCGACACTAATGAATTAGTTCGCATTAGAAGCAAAAAAAAACCCGGTCAGTATACGAGTATGTATAAAAAGTACCATAACTTTGTTGTCCTTCGACCGATTTTAACAAATGAAGTCTAATTTTACTCAGAAAATCATTTGTTAAGAATATTGTATTTTTTTTTTAATGCTATAATGTTCTTTAATACAGCTATACAGTTTATAAAATGACTAGCTGACCCGGCCAGAATTTCGTGTTGATTACGTTTCTGCTATAAAATTTTTTACGAAAAAAAATGGACCCATCTTAATGTACATATCGAGCCTTTGGTACAATACCGTCGTAATTCAAAAAATCGTGAACTGAGGAAAATCAATTTGAAGTTTTGAGCCATATTTTTGATTTCGGCTTGTAAATTCCTTGTCATAAAGGAAATATTTCATTATTGCAAATAATTATTGTTGCAAATAGCTGGAGGCAATAAAGACATTTGTAGCTGTAGAATCTGAACAGTTAGAAATAGAACCATAATCTTTTTTCCTTTAGATATATATTTCCCAAATATCATTTCTGCATACCCAGCTCAAAAAATTCAAATTTTGAATTACTACGGTATTGCACCAAAGGCTCGATATATGCTTAAAGTACCAAAGCTCACATTTATTGGGAATAAAAATTTAGAGTCGGTAATCAACTATTTAGTATACATAAACATATGTACATACATACATACATACGTACATACATACTTACTAAATCACTTGTTTGATGAGGATTTGCTGTTGACTTTTCGTCTTCATAATTTTACACTTGAAGAAATCTTAAATCATGCATTAAAGTCGTTTAGACTACAGGTTGTCACTAACACAACCTCTGACAAACTCACGATGGGTCATCAACCTCTTCAGAAATTTTCGTTGTATGAATCACTGTAAACTAAAATAAAGTAGTCATATCTATACATATGTATGGATATGTACGTATATATGTATGTATGTTTGATGTTTATGTTTGATATGCAACGGTCGACAACGAGTTCTACCCAACAAAAGGGCATATTACACAACGTGTTATGTTAGTGTATACTAAAGGGTGTCCCAACAAGAAACGCAAGATTTAAATTTGGCGCCAATCGAAGAAGTGTCATTGTTTGACATGTGAACAATTGTTATTGTTTGCTAGTAGAAGGCACGAGGTTAGTAAAAATGGAGCGCTACACGAATGAACAACGCATTCTCATTGTGAAATTGTTTTACCAAAATGGTGATCGCAAATTGCGATCAATTTGGGGTCACATTGTAAAGAGATTAATGGATAAATTTGCCAAAACTGGGTCTGTTAGTGATGGAAAGAGAACAACTCGCCTTCGACCAGGTCGATCGACCGAAAATGTCGCAGCTGTACGTGATGATGTCGCTCAAACTCCATCCACCTCAATTCGACCGAGCTCAGCAAATTGGTGTCTCCAAATCCAGTATTTTTTTTTTTTATCTGGGACCAGCACTCAGGAGATGACTCCTACACATGCAAGGCATTGTGCTGGAACTATAGGAAAGGGATAGTAGGAGAAATGACAGGAGGTGAAGCTTAATTAATTATTTTACAGCTCTGCTTTCGCACGTTCTTTGTTTATACTCGTAGCAGTGCTGAAGCTTCGATTTAGTAGCTATTTTTATTATTATTTTACTTCGCCGGTGCTACATAATACCGACGACCGGAATTTGACGAAAGATTTGCATCTTCATGCATACAAAGTTCAATTGACTCAGGAACTGAAGCCAGCTGACCATGGACAGCGAAGGGAGTTCGTTAATTGGGTATTGGAGAGACAACATGAAAATGCTGATTTTGCCGATAAAATCATCTTCAGTGACGAGGCCCATTTCCATCTTGATGGCTTCGTCAATAGGCAGAATTGTCGCATTTGGGGTGAGGAAAAGCCTCGAGTGATTCACGAGAAGCATGTGCATCGTCAACGTGTCACTGTGTGGTGTGGATTTTGGGCTGGAGGAATCATTGGACATTTTTTTTATGAAAATGAGGCAGGTCAAGCGCAAACAGTCAATGGTGTTCGGTACCGTGAAATGATAACCAGTTTTTTCGTGCCTAGAATTGAAGAAATGAATGTGGAGGGCATGTGGTTTCAACAAGACGGCGCCACATGTCATACAGCCAGAGAAACAATTCAATTGCTGCATCAGTCATTTAAATCTTGGGTTCTTGTTGGGACACCCGTTAAAAGAATTATTAATATCCCTCTAGGAAGCCTGGGACCAAGTGTCTCCAAGTCAACACTTTTGTCGATTGGTTTTGGTAACTTTTTAACGTCATTGTGAACTGATTGTCTACACCCTTTATTTTTGTCTTTGATGTCAAGTGAAGATCTGCAAAAAGTTTCTTTATTGCACCAATTTTTTGTTGGGAAAATAGATGTGGTTGCTCTCAGTTTCCCACAAGAACTACCTACTACTCTATTGACTACATAGGGCCAACGTCAGTAGTAGATTTTCAGTGACACTCACATGTTAAATGTTTACAGTAAATTACATGTTTTTTATGTCTGACTAGACAGACCTGTCGTGTGATATCTTAAAAGCTTTGCCGTCTGACTTTGCTTCTGTAAAATAAAAAAAATTTCAATTAGAGCGTGTTCAATTTTCATCTGGCATACCAATTGTGTTACTTTTCCAATCCTTTTCACAAGACAACTTTTAACAAAGACCAAATTTAATAAAATTCAGGCGCAATAAAAGATGTAAATATGCAAGCAAATATTATAAATCTTCTGTAAAATAGCAATTATGACAGACATGCACAATTACATATGAGTAACAAAGTTGACAAGTCAGACGTAAAGACCATGTCGTCCAATGGAGGCTTAAGTCAGTAGCAAATTAGTACAGTTTTAAGGTTCAAGCCTCCGTTAACCAAGCGTAACGTTGAAGTAGTTGCATCAAACCATAATGTTTGATGTATGAAAACCTTTGGAAAAGCTTACAAGGTTACGTGACTTCGTAATAAAATTCTATTTTCTACATATTGAAGACGTCACATTTCGCGTAGAAAACATTTTCACTGGTTTTCATACATCAAACACGATGTTTAAGTTCTAGCGAAATGCCACCTAACTGTAACGTCGTCGATCTGCAGAAAACAGAATTTTATTACGACGTTACGTGACGTTTGTAAAGGCTCATTTAACCAAGCGTAACGTTGATGTAGTTGCATCAAACACTGATGTGTGATGTATAAAAACCTATGGAAATGATTACATATATTACGTAAGGTTGTAATAAATTTGTATTTTCTACAGATTAAAGACGTCACAGCTACGTGGCATTTCGCTTTGACAAGCATTTCCATGGGTCTTCATACTTCAAACATCTTGGTTTGATGTAACTGCATCAACCTTACGCTTGGCTAAATGAGCCTTTCCTACTATAATTTCCTGCAGGGATCATATCGTCACGGAAAATGCAAGAAACCCTATTAGTTCTGATCTGTCTGACGGCCCTTTTCACAATGTCCGATTAAAAGTTAACGTGAACTTCAACGGCAACTTTTGCATAAGTCACGTCGCAAAATTCAAATTTTTTCCAGAAATAAAACTATTGAAATTTCTTGGTAATTGTCAATATACGAGTATTCTTTATTGAAGCATGATTTTTGCTTCTCCTGGAAAATTCTTAAAATGTTAAAGAGATCTTCTTGCATTTTCTATGACGATATGCATACTCGTATGTGTGTTTTCATATATAATGCGCATGTATTTTATTTAAGTACATGCAGACAAAATTGGTTTAATATTTTAAACTAATCAACGCATGGATAATTGAAAAATGTTAAATACGGCACAGAAACTTTACGGCTTAATAAAAATGGTCACACTGATTATTTAGTTCTTGCTTTCCTTACATACTTTAGCAGTGGTAAAGAAAATGTATTTTTCAGATTACACGCGCAAGTGCTAGAAAGAATTTAGCGCAAAACCCTTGGCACTCTAATATACCAGCGAAACAGAAACTCATGTAGGCTTTCATTACAAATACCGCACATATTCTTTAGCAATGAGCGGTGTGTGAAGAAGAGCTGAGATTGAATTTCTTTTTGCTGAAAGAGTGGGTTTCTTTTCAACTGACTATTTTATTAAATACGTTTTTGAGCTTGAGGCAGGCAGAAGAACAAAAAATAGTAGCTTATATTTTAACTTTCTGTTTAAATTTGTATAACCAGCCGACAATTTATGTTTGTTGTCTTCTTTGATGTACTCGTGCTGTGGTCAAGTTATTTGGCCAATGTTTCTTTATCAGTTAAGAGTTCAACCGAAAGGAGTGCCAAAAATAACAAATTCAAGGTCAGCTTTAACGTAGTAAACCATGTATAGGTGAATGTGTGTACTTATTTAATCGTCTGTATGCCTGCACGAGTATAGACACTGGCGAGCAAATAACAACGCAACAAAATACTACACTCTGTGTATTTTATTAAAATCAAAAAGAACTCCATTCAAACAACAGTGTTTTTAAATCTTTTTTTACTCTTTTGATACGATTTTATCATACTTTCAACCAACATGTGAATAATTGCGGGCGGAATACTACCGATATAAATCTTTCCGTGCTCTTTGCCAACGTTCATCCATACTCTTTGGAGCTCTTTCATGAGTCTTTTATAAAAATTCCAACAAATTTTCGCTTGGATTAGATGGGCACTTTGCGCAACAATTTTCTGCATTGTTGTAACGTCAAAGCTTCTGCGGCATAAGCATAACCTGATGTCGCTTAAGTTTTCCATGTGGCTGGAATCGACTTATATTCGTCTTCTCAGACCAAATCTAGCGTTTTTAATCCTCTACTGCCCGTATTCCTCAATTATTAGAGACCTGTAAACGTGGCATGACAAACAAAGCCAGTTTTGCGCAGTGTCCTACCTTCAATGTGGTGAGCATCAGCGTCTTCGAGTAGTCTAAGGTAGAACTAGACTTGAAATTCCGTCGTTTTCGAACGCTATCCATAGTACTACAGACCGATTAACTATTGACTTTCCAAACCCAAACTTGGTTTCTTAATTTTTCTTAAATAATATTTTCCTTTAAAATTAACTTTAATTTGCCAACGAAATTTACTACACAGAATTCAAATTAAAAGAATTTAAATTATAAGAAAACAAAAGTCAATGCAGCAAAAAGAACAGTACGTCATAATTGCGGATTTTTGGTCGCCACTGTATGTGTTTTTATACCCTGCAGATAATGTGACTAGTCCACACATACACATATAGTACAGCGTACCACTTTGTTGTTCATTAGCTTATTTAAAATTAACAAATTTTAACTAATTGAGGACCTACTCTTCGAATAATGAATTCTGTTGCATCGTTGCGGACGGATCTTGGCCTGAATGGGAAAAGTACGCGTATTTACATTAAACGGACGGAGGGTCGGTTAAGCGTATTTCTGCAACAAACGAATCCAAGATATGTATTGGAAAACGTGGAGACTTCGGTGAATTACCAGTGATTGGCAATTAATTTTGGAGAGATCTCTTTAGTATCAAGCCATTCGCATCAGCAATGTTTAGCGTGATTTTAAATAGCTTTTCTATTTGTTTGCAAGCGAACCGGATAGAGTATCAAGTAACATATATAAATACACACAATTTCGTTACATCATACTTATACGTAGATCAAACTACTACTGATGTTACTTGTGAATTAGTATCAGCTGAAGGCGTGCCTTCGCCACGGAAACGTTCCGACAACAAACGACAAAGTCACACTAATATACATCAGACAAATGCAAAGTGTTTTTATGACTTAGTCGGATACTGGGCTCGAACCCAGGACTTTAGCCATCGCCATCATACGAACTTTAATTTTCTGACATTAGGGTGGTACAAACAGAGTTTTGGTGCATAAATACCAGAACGGGATACTTGAAGTCAATGAGCAATGGTACAGAATATCGGTCTTCTCGTGACAAAAACTTTGATATATCATCCTTTAAGATCCGACTGCAAATGCCAACGATATAAGAAAAGTTTAAAAATCCGTCCTCTACCTTGGGAAGAAAAATAAAAATCATATATTTTCGAAATTGCTGTCCAAATATATTTTATATTAGAAGGTGTACGGTAAATTTTTTTCTTTTTTTGAGGCACGGTCTAATGCATAGTGTAGTCCACAGAGGACTATGACTAGTACAAGACTAAGCCGAATGCATGGAGAAAACATGGTCTATTTAACATTACGATGTCCTAGAGCTTTCCATTACGTCGGGCTATCCCAAAACTACTCCATGTAAACACTCCATTGAGCACCTTAGAGTGATTTTAATGCGCCGGAGTAATCGCAAATACGAAGAAAAGCACGAACACTTGTTGTATAACAAGAAGCTGTAGCTTTAAACAATGTGATCTATGGTTACATTACATAGGACCATGGGTGTAATCAGTAAATTTCGGCTACAATGGACCACGTAGTCTAATATTATCTGCAGGGTACATACATATATTTGAACTAAATATAGCCACACATTTTTTGGAAAAAAGTCTCTTTTTGAACAACAAACAAAAACCGAACACAACTACAGTTTGAATTAGTTCGGAAAACACCGACAGGGTATTTGCAAACGGTTTTACATATGGATACGTTTTTACATTCATACATATATAAGTATAGATATATACATACGTACGGACGCTTTACTTTGTTTAAACTCCAATTAGTTCTATACGTAGTAAAGTTGTTGTGCCAATTGCTGGTCGCCTATTCCAGTGATATTTTCAAGGATTTTTTTGTCATTTCATGTTGCACGTAACAACGTTCGTCACTATAGACATGCTTTCTTGCCATCCTTAGAGAATGGACTAAGTGTAGTTTTGGCTGGATGACATTGAACATTCAACTAAAGTTCAGGGTCACTCTAGAAAATTTTCAAAATGTGCATTAGTTCACTGAACGTAGTACATTTCTGAATGTACATATGTACATGCTTGCATATATAAGTATAAATATATGTGTGTATGCATATACAGATATGTTATTTAGGCATTTATGTATGGATGTATTAACATAAGTATGACTCTATCAACAAATACATTCATTGCATGTGCACAGGCATCTTCTGTATGCTGTGGGAAAAGTAAATTTTTTCGATTGTAGTTTAATTTTTGTTTAAATTCTGTTGAAAAATGAAACATATGTTCAGTACAGTGATGTTCAGTATTAGTGAGGTAACGATTATTTGAAATTCGTGATCGCCAAATTCAAGCGAGTATTTCGCTTAACTGAAGTCGTTATTTATTTACTACGCCTTGAGGAACTTGATGAGCCATATTGTATTGAATTTTTTCAATCTTGGAAATTTTTGCATACAATATTTTTTTATAAATACCTTTTATGTATTTTATAATATGTAATACGTTTAATATATGTCCCTATATATATTCACATAAATTTATTTTTATATTTTCCTGATATATTTTGTATTTCGCACTTGGCACCGACTTCAAGCCTTTTTTAGTGCCTCTTTTAATAAATGATTAATATTTTAAACAAAAAATTTTTTCGAAGGGGAACTGTATTCCCCCTACTTGGCCGTCAGTATAAGGGACCACACGGTAAGCACGAGCTTTCCACTGCAAAAATAATCATCACTCAGTAAAAAGTTCTGAGGTAAAACACCCATAAAAAAGTTCAGCCGAATTGTGAACCTCCTCCTTTTTTGGACTCGGTTAAAATTGTATCGTGCTTATCTCA
The DNA here is from genome assembly GCA_963924685.1 of Dexiosoma caninum. Lineage (NCBI taxonomy): Eukaryota > Metazoa > Arthropoda > Insecta > Diptera > Tachinidae > Dexiosoma > Dexiosoma caninum. Next base: position 95,208,912 of record OZ004727.1, on the reverse strand, counting down.
AGTGGTTTTCATCCTTATTTAAGTGCTTAAAGCAGTTTTTGCTGTACCCGATTCGTTATATGACGAACAAGAAAAATTTTTATTTCATTTTTAAATATTTCTTTGAAAATGTTGATATTTTGAGGAATTGGCAAATATTCTTCAATTTTTGTCTCCCTGCGAACAACATCTTTCCATAAGAACTCAACATGCTGGCATCGCATGGCGACTTTCGACAGAAAAATTTAATTTCTTTAAAAAAGTAAAGCAACAAATAATGGCACTGACTTAATAAGTTTTTACTCAAAACTCTTGTTCGTACCGCTTCTCACATGTCGTTAAGGGCCAATAATGTGATTATATTCGCTCATTTATTAAAATGCGCATTTGTTCTTCCTGTGGTGTTGGAAAAAAACGATTAAATACAAGCTTATTACAGGTCGAAAATGTTTGTGAATGGAAGTACGCCGGGAAAGAGGCTGTGACGTAAAATTCCTATTGTCTGGTAATTTTTCTTCCAAAAACCCTTTCTTGGTGCACACATGCATAAATACCATCCGCAGAAGCTTCGGTGTTGTCCTCTACAACTTATTCTTTCACATTTCGTAACTCTCGTAGTTGTTTTTATCGAGTCTCTTTTGGCTTCTTTTGCCATTTCCATTCTTGCTGGTAGTTTTAGGAATTTTTTTTCTTTTCTTTTGTTTTGCTTTGGTCTTGCACACACTGTGGGAAAATTTTGGCCGTGGGAATTCTATATAAAATTTTAAAATTTTCTTAGGTGTTCATGCACAGGCGACCAGAATTCGTCCACAAGTCATGAGAACAAATGCAAAGCGCATTCTGTTGTATGTGTGCATATGAAGTGCTCTGGCTACCAACACATCTACACACGTACATAGTACTGCAGCACATTGTTTCGTGCAACCGCTTGTGAACTTTTCATGGCATTCCCTCATTCATTTACTCAACAAAATCAGCAGCACCAGTGTCAGCCAGAAACAACAAGCAAACAGACGAACGTACTTGAAAAGGGAACAGGCAATATAGAATATTCGTTCTTGTAACAAAATAATAATAAGCGTCACTTTCTTTGTCATTATTTAACAGCAACTATGCACTGCATATGAGAAACATTCAATGAAACTGCTGCACCAACTTACAACATACTCGTTCGTACATAAATAATGACGATGGTTTTCTGGCCAGCTGCTTGCTTGATGGAACCCCTCTACATGTTTGTACCCTAAAAAAAAACATAAAATCTGCACATTGGCGATATGTACATATTTTTATAATTTAAAATTTAGTAAACTTTTTCAAAACAATTTTTTCTAGTTTCTTATACCAACAGGTATGGTGCACATTCGATGTACATACATATTTGTGCGCGTAGTTGGTTCTGTGCCTTTGCAACACAGTGACGATCAGAAGATATTCATTTGTTTTTTCCTTATGTGACATTTTTTTATTTTAAATATCCTGTTTTTAATCCAGTTCGAACTGAAATTACAAAAAAGGGTCAGGGATTCAATCGCTTAAAATTAAAAATTATATTTGATCAATTTGATAATTTACAAGATTTTTTAAAATAAATTTATTAATAAAATACGTGCCACTTTTTTTATACATAATACATAATAGGTATGTTTCTTTGCTCTAAATTGGGCACCCGCGGCATTCCAATCTTACCAGAAAGCGTTCCCGTACATAAAAATTGGGTAAATGAAACCTTTTTAAGAGAGTACCGTTCTTGTTCTTCTTGCACGGAACAGCCCACACTTTCCCTTCGGGCTAGTTTAGGCAAGTAAACAAGCAGTCAGGTGTTAAAATAAAACAATAACAAAGTAACCAAATTACAGTGCTCTCGCGATAACGCGAACTAATTAAAACCGTGTGCAGTGTTCACGTTTGGGAATTGTTTACCTTTTCGAATACTAAAACTAGAACCACATATTATTGTAGTTTTAATAAGTTCCCATATTTATGGAATTGGATTATTATTCGAATTGGAATATTATTTTTTTGTACATGAAATCACACAAACTTGACAAAAATTAATTATATATTAAAGTAATCGATTATTCGTCTATAAAATTTTTATTCAAATACTAAATAAGATGATTCTTCGAATTAAGAAAAGCAGAATATGTATTAATATTTTAACTTTCTTGTCACTACGCACATTGGTTTTTATTGTTCAAGATACAGAGCTTTATGTCTAAGTTTGTCCATCTTTTAGGCGTTGGCCAGAAATGTGAAGGTGACAATGAAATATTCTTCTGAGCGCGCGTACGCAAAGCGTTATTCCATATACTCGTATTTATGTACATATGTACATATTTATGTACATGACCTGCAGAAGGGTATCGGAAGACAAAAATTGTTCGCGATGAGGCTAAAGAATTAACGTGCTTAAAAGGATCGTGTGTACGTGGTTCTTGCATAATTTCAAAGGCAAACGTGTCAATATAATAAATCCATACAAAAAGGGCTAAACTGATAAACTGATGCAACTGTTTGTGGTGCGCACAGAAGTCGTTACATGCACACAGCAACCACTCGAATCTTCGCGGTAAACGCCATGTATGTAGAGAACCATATACATATATTTAATGTGTTCTCAGCCTCACAATGGAAAAACATACTCGTATGTAAAGGTTGATTGTGTATGCCAGCTCAGATGAAGATGGTGTGCCTTATGAAGACGGGTGCGCACGTTCATGCCACAAATACATAAAAAGGGCCCATTGTTGCAGCGCAATTTTTTTTATTCTGCTGTCTGCTGTCTTTGATGGCTGTTGTTAATAAGCGAAATGTTTATTTCTTTATGTTTATAACTTGCTTTTATTTTCTGTAGTCCTGTTAAAATTTCTAATCGCTGAAACCTTCAGCCCTATTAAAGCCTCAAGGCATACTCACTTAATTAATTATTAACAGCAGCAACAGTACCCATACGGCCCTGCTGCAATAAAAAAAAAAGAAAAACAATTCGTTCCTAATTAAAGTTAAAGTTTTGTTAGCTGAAAAAGAAGAAATTCTTGGGGACTACAGTGTATTCGTAGTTATTGTCCTGGGCTCATTGAATTCTGTGAATTTTTCAAATTGGCAGAAGAGAACATAGACGATGTTGAACAAACTCGTGCCAAGTAACTGGTGCGCTGATGATGATGATGATGATGATGATGATATTAACGCTGATGGTTCTTTGCGAATGCCAGTTTTTGTTAGTCGTCGTACACACAACAAAAATTCACTTGCGTTAAATTCTTTATTGTTAGTGCCACTTCAAAGGGCTCTCGGTGTTGCTTTTTTTTTACATTTTGTTTCATGGTCTGCATTCGAATGCGTTCATGTTGCTTTTGTGGTTCGAATGTTGCGTCAGCCCTTCTGCTTCATTTTCTGGTCGCCCATTTGAAAATGTTTTATTACAAATCTGTTGTCATCACAATTATTGTCCAAATGTTGTTTGTTGGCTTCATTAAGCGCTTTGTTGATAAACTGTTAACAGCTTTTCTGTTCGTTGCATGCAACAAATGTTAAGGCACAACGAGCGCGCCACCATCATCAAGTTAAATAATTTTGATTTGATGCGGTATAAAACGCAATTTTGCACTTTTCGTTGCTTCACTAACTCCCACTGCACACTATGAAATTTTTATTTCAGAAGACAACAACTGATGAATTAATACGATGTTCAGACTTACACATACATTGAGATTTATGCAATAAATGCCATTATTGAGCTCAATATTCCTTACAAAATATTAATGAAGTTAATGAGCAATAGTAGAAAATTGTTATAAGTGTATTGACTAAAACTTTAAATACAACACTGCGAAAAGTGTCTTTACTAAGCAAATTTATCTGCAAATGGTCACGACGTTGTCAAATGCTTATTGATTTATTTAAGTTTTGAATGTCGGAACATTAAAATTATTGTGTCAATAAACTGAATATTGACTCAATAAAAAGAGCATGTCTGAACACCGTGCAAGGCAGCAACAAAAATTGTTATCAGAGCAAATTGACCGGCTTCACGACGAGGAAGAATGAATTTGTCTACAAATTAAAGGTCCAGCATACAGAGAACAACAATTGCTGAAATAAAAATTTCATTGTGTAAACTGGGAGTAAGGAAAATATTAATGGAATTTAAAAATTTCATTAATTTCGGGAAATTAAATTTAATTAATTCCTTTTGATAAACAACGGGGAGAGTTGCATTCAAATCCATGAGCCCACACTTGCGGACCGACTATCTTGAGTTCGTTCTCATACGAAAGATTTCTTCACTTATTGTTAGTTCGATCTATTAAAGGATTGATGGAAAATGCAACAAATAAATATACATTTAATGACCATTATCAATAAATTTGCTTGTGCATTATGAGAATATTATTTTTAGTCTGCAGTATTCTTCTTTTTGGTTTTTCGAAAAAATTATCCTTGCAATGCAGCAGTAGACAGTGCAGCTTGATATATCTTTGGATTTTTTTTATCTTTAAGAAAATTATTTCTGCTTTGCAAGTGACCGCTTTTGCTTTTGCCTTTGTCTACCTTTTCCTTTTCTGCCGACCATTTTCGTTGCTTCCTTCTGGCAATTAAAAACAAATTTTTTTCTAAAGATCTGACTTGAATAAGAATATTCCTCATACCTGCCTTTCCTGTTGTTCTCTATATACTTCCTTCTCAATTTGTAGACGAATTTCTTGTTCTTCATCGTGAAACCGCTCAATTTGCTCTGATAACAATTTATGTTGCTCCCTCAATTTATCAGTTTGTTTTCTTATGCCGACTACTTTGTTTTCCATTTCTTCTAGTTCTTTATCGAATTTATACTGATGTTCAGTCAAACGATTTTTATAGGATTCTATGGATGAGTACCAGTAGTCCATACAACTGCCGTTAACAAACATTTCCATATTTGATAATTTATTATAGTGGGCAATATCACGTCTGTATTTTGCCAAGGATTCCTCCATATGAAGTTGAGTTTGTTTGACAGTATTGCGGTACGAATTTAATTGATATCGCACTTCAATGGGATCCCAAACTAAAGGAAACTTTATTCAATGTTTTTGTGAACTGGGATTAAAACTGCTTGCCGCAAAACTTACTATGGCTGTTCCAAATACGGTTTTGTAAATACGCTTTGAGCATTCTGTCTTCTGAGTCGCGCTTTGCGTTTGTAAAGAAGTATTCTTTGTAGAGCAGATGTTTTAATTCTTTATAATTTATATTAAATTCATCTTCTATGTGGTCTATTGTATGCAGAACTTGGTTGGCTTCACTGTATGAACGACAGAGCGTAATTAATGGAAGCATTGCCAAACTCCACTCTCAACAAATCGATGTCTGCCAATACTTACTTAATACGTTTGTCAATATGCTCATAAATATCGACATTCTCATCATCAATATGAGAAAATAAACCATCAAATATCTTTTCCAAAAACGATTGTAATTCATTCAAATCGGTGAGAAATTTATACGAATATAGAAGAGTCTGGTCCATTCTTAACGAAATGTCAACCCATACAAAATTTCTAAGCTTTCGACGTGCAAGAAAATCATTTAATTTCCAACTGAAAACAGAATGAGAAAGCTCTTCACATGGTTTGGCTTCACTTTCATTGTAGTCCGTCACTTGACAAAATATTATGAATTGTGTTTTTAAATTTGCCACCAAATGCGAAATGGCAATTTTTTTCAAATATTCGTATCTGTGCCGTTCCATTAGCATTTCAAATACAACCGTGGCTCTTAAATTTTTGTAGCGATCGGATTGGGCGACAGCTTCTTTAACAATATTTGAATCGTACATAATCGCTGGTTGCGAACGCTCATACACTTCACATATTTTTTCATGCTCTTCCCGTTCCTTTCTTATCGGATACTTGTAAACGGTGAATTTGTTGCTGGGTCTTTGAATTTCATGCTTATCTTCACCAGCAGTTTTAAAGGCGACAGCTCTCTTATTCGCAGACGATTTCATTCGTTGTACTTACGTGCAGAAAGAAATCTCCAATTATAGAAGAATATTTATATTTTTAAAAAATATGTACGTATGAATGTGTAAATAAAAGTTTGTACCAATTGTCAATTGTGTGGTTTTTTTATAATCCAAGTAATTTTAGTGCTTAGACAAGTACGTTTGCAGTTGGATTGCTAAAAGTGCACCTAACGCTACCCCATTCATACGAATAATATTCGAGCCATTAGCCCCAAAAAGCTCCAAGCGCCATTATTTTCGATTTCCTTTTCTTGAGAAAAGTATCATATTGATGGAACGTGCCATTACGATTTTGCAGCGAAAATAATTTAGGCGTCTGTACAGACTCTGTACTTATGTGAAGATTGAAAGACGAAACGTTCTCCAGTCAAATTTGCTTTTACGTCTTTCGGTTACGCCTTTATGCCCCTTATGACTCTTACGTGCATACGGATTCTCTTGAATTTCACACAAAGCTAGATTTTAATGTCTTTATGAATTCGTACGTCACAAGCATGTCATTAATTTTAGTTGCTTAAATTATATAAAGTTATTGAAAAAAAATATCTAAAAATTCATTTGAAATGATATCAGGCAAAGAAAGAACTCCAGCGTTATGTGATGTAAATTGCTTTGTAAGTAGTAAGAGACAGAAGACTTTTTGTTTTAATCCAGAAGAACTTCAAAAATTGATAACTAATACAGCCGGTTTTGAGTACGTCAAAGAAATAGCTGCATTATATTTGGAGAAAAGTGTAAATGACCACTTGGATATTTTAATGTTGGAAAATAAATGCGATTACCTAAATGTAGAACAGTTTGGCAAGAATATTTTCACGTGGATTAAGAAGGACTATCTGAAAAGAAGTGAACAAGAAAATATTGTGTGGATTGATATAAAACGGCTACAAGCAAAAGAAGCAGAGTGTTTGGAAAGATTTAAACTTCGTACCGAGTTGAGTGAAGTAAAGGCATTTCTAAAACTAATACTTCAAGCATTGCTACCATCTGATGAACGTTTTGATTTAGAAACTCTGGTATTAAAACCTTTAAGGTGTGTTCATTTGAGCAAATTTATGGAGCAGAAGTGATAATTCGTGCTGAATTTTATATTTTAAGGGAAGTTCAACAAAATTCATGTCGCCTTGAAGCACTTTACACTGACAATAAAGAATTAAAACAAATTTTAAAAAATCAAAAAGATTACATTAAGGAGCGATATTACACAAAAAGTACACAACCTTTATTATTGGGAATTGAGGAATCTCTAACGAAAGCCGAAAGTAAAAGAGATTTTATTTTCTTATTGTTGAATATTGTTGTCCATACGAATTTTCATACTGTTTTTAATTTAGTTTGGAATCGTATCCAAGCCCGTTTCGAGACGAACTGGTATCAGTGTCTAACAGCACAAGTCCAATTTAAAAGCGATTTACAAAAAAATAATTTTCGAAAGCAAATTGATGAGATTGAATTTAAAATTATTTCGGAGGAAATATCAGGCAACACAATTCGCAACACTTATTATGCACTTATCGAGGTATAGAAAAATGCCAGTTATGGTTTAATATACAGATCTAACTTTTATTTTAGAAACATAAACATGCCATTGAGGAGTTACAACACCGTTTTAATGTTAAAGTCGAAGAGATTGATAATAAGAATAATTATACACGAACAGAAATTTCGAAAATGGCGGAACTGCAAAAATCGCTTCGCAATGAAATTGAAAGATTTCGTAAAGATATCAAAGTTCGTTTGGAAAAAGAAAAAAGAGAACGTGAAAGACAGGAATTGGAGAGTGTAAGATAATTGCAATCGAATACCATTTAACATTTTTGTTATTATAATTCATTATTTATAGCGAAAACAAATAAGCAAAAGGAAAAAACGCGTTCAAAAGAAGGTGAAACAAAAGTCGAAAAAATAAAGACTTCCACTATTTCGTACAATATTTTTTGATTTTTGAAAATCCATTAAAATTGAATTCCTGTAAAATGCGCTAACAAATATTATTATAAATGATGTTCAAAATTTATATGTATTCATCCGCACGCGTTTGTTATTATATATACTCGTATGTATGTAAAATAATTTATGCACTTGGTTTGGAATTAAAATCATATTTGGAACATGATGTGCAATCGTGTTGGTATCTCTAGAGGAAACAAAAGCGCCGTAAGCTGTTCCAAAAAGCGAAAAAAAAATTCCAAAAAAGAATAAAAAAAACATCACGAAACAATTGTAAAATCATAAAAACATCTCGCATTTTTTCTGATGTGCATTTGTGTTTCTTTGGGTCAGTTGTTGTTGGAAGGTTTCAGTGGCGAAGGCATAGTCACTGGTCACTGCCCAGTGCCAGCTTCAGCTGTATCTAATCCGCAGTCACATCAGAACGGCCTCCTTCGTCGGTATTTTGTACCACCGGCGAAGTAAAATAATTACTAAAAATGGCTACTAAAAACGAAGCTTCAAAATTTAATACGTGTCCTTGACATCAGACACATACAAAAGTAAAAAGTAAAAAGTACAGTTGTAAGATGAGAAGCATCCCCTCCTGCCATTTCTTCTATTATACCTTTCCAGCACAATGCATCAAAGATAAAAAAAAAACAGGCGTTGAGATCAAATAACAAAATTTATTAACATATTAATTAAATAATTAAAATAAAATCACAATTTATTTAATAACAAAACGAAAACAGGAATAATATACAGACAGTACCAGGCTGACCGAGCTTTACTCGGAGTTCTTGCATTATCTACTCGTATGGAAATTTCCCGCGTAAAGAGGTGTTTATTTCAATTGTACATATAATAAGACATTAGTCACACATGCGATAGTACATAGATATCGTTACGTGAAATGGAAAACCAAGTAACCAAAAACGTTTTTACAGGAGGAAGAAAAAAGTTTTTAATATTATACACGTATCTGTAGTTACATTCTTAAGATGTTCGTTTATAATAAAAATCTGAAAACCATATGCACCATATAACACCGATATAACAGTTTATGTTATTGTTGTTTTCCAATATTTTTTTCTGCTTGCGCTAACTGTTTGCAGCGTCATCTTTTGATAAGCATATGTGATGTAGTGAAAACACGATGATGGTATCAAAATATGTCGATTTCTCGTCCACGAAAAAACCTATATTGTGAATTCCATCGAATTCCTTAAAGCCATATTCGATTGCAATAATATTTATAAAAAATGCTCATTTGAAGATAGTATAGATAGAAAGATATCAGAATCACCGAGTCCTAGTCGGTGCATTTTAAATTTTTTTTTAATTTTAACAGAACAGGACGTTTCTTAACTACAATTTTTAATACTTTTCTTTGAGTGTAAAATTTTGGTCTTTCTGGCAACACTATCTTTATAAATAAAACGAATTACACAAAATTACACAGATTTTAGAGACACACGTGAACCGATAAGATCGAACTTATTCTAGAAACTTTATGTTATCTAACCTTAAACTATTTGTCCTATTTGTCACTTGAAATAAAAATAAAAAGCCAAAACGGTTTTATACAGGTAGCGTTCTAAGCGAAGCTACTTTTGCTTTAATTTTCCGTTTTTATTCGCTTCTCTTCTCAGAAAACTCTCTTATGTATCTGAATCGCGTAATATATGTATGAATTATTAGATCATCCACTGTCCCCCTATTGATTCTATTTTCTAAAAAAACGCATTGCTTATGTGTCCATCTAAATAAGGTTCTATCTATATTTTAAGTTTCATTAAAATAGGTAAGATAGTTTCGGGGAGGCCCCTATCTCCCCTCATGGTACCGATTTCACAAAATTCCAAATTTTCTTTCTATCTTCCTTCTTAAAAACACTCCTTCATGTGTTATCCGTAACATAAAAGTTTAAGATGTGTTCATCGACTTCGCCTAAAAATTAGTGTAGATCTAGCGAAAACGGATGTCTTCCGTCGAGTTGAACACACTGTTAAAAACGGAGTCCCAGTGAGGCTGCTCTTTTCCGTATTGAAAGTCGCTGATTTTCACGTCAACTGCTTTCAATCAGTTCAATGTTTTGGGCCCTGGCCGTGGGGCATTCATAGCCGAAGCAGTTGCGCGGAATCTCTGCACCCACGAACGAATGATTAATTTTTGAAATAATTGTATTTAAAAATATAAATTTGCCATAAGACACCCAGTACATATATATATATACATATATATAAATATATATCGTGCAATTAATTAAAATTTTTATTAATATTTACTGTAATGCAATACATATGTATGTATGGAAAAGTATCTGTCTGACGTGTAATAGATGTGTATTTCTAGGTGAATTATAATTTACTTTACCGAACATATACTTACGTATGTATGTTTGCTTTAAGCGTTTAAAATTATTAGCTTATCTCTTGAGAAAAATTTTCATTTCTGTTTATTTGTTGTTGATAAAAATTAATTTATATTTTGTAAATAACCAGCGGCGAAAAAAAGAAGTACGGATGCCTTCCTGAGGGCCTTTGTATTCTTTGTTTTGGGATGTACAAGCCCTGCTCGATCCATTTCGTACTCATATCTTTTTTACACACGTTGTAATTGAATCAAGAAATACCTGAGCAGATGTTTAATTAAGAAGACGTAAAGTAAATAAAAAATCTTCTGAGTTTTCTCTCTGTGAGTCATTGTAGTCATTGTACAAGTCTTTAGCAATATTAGAATGTTGAAAAACGGTTGACAGATATTTCGTTTGTACAATATTATTAAAAATAATATTAATTAAAATTTTTATTAAAAAAAAAGAATTATAATTTCCTATTATTCCTGATGATGTTAACAAGTTGTTAACGAAATATCGAATAATAAAAAACAAAATAAAATAAAAAAAGACCTCAGGCTTAATAAATATATATCAAAAAATATAATAAAAAAGGTCAATTAATAATATAATTAAAAATTAAAAATAATAATAAACCATGGAACTACGAAATGTAATTTCATAAAACGAACACTATTTTTATTTTATTGTTTAAAATAAATGGATTAATTTTTAAGCAAATGAGATGATATCAGCACCCGGCAACCTTTTTTCTTACAATATGTTCATGGTAAAAGTGGTAATAATGGGTTTTCTGCTTTATCACAAACATCAAATAAATTAGGAAATTTTTCCGTTGACATTAGACAATCAACCTTATTCCAGCTGCCAAATTGTATGTCAATACCAAAGCTTACCCTTAACACATCAAGTAAATGCCAATTAAGCTTTGGTTTGAGAGAGGATAAGTTTTTGAATCGATGTCGACGTTGACAACTGGAATAACCGTCAACTTCTTCTCAGGCGATAATCAGTAATATTATATTAACAACAACAACTTTGTAATATTCATATGTAATAATTAATAAAGTTAATAATGAATGAATTAGGTTTGAAATTCTTCGCCAAAGCTCCCTGAAACGAAAAGAGGACAACAATATTCCTATACAATACTTTTGGAAAAGATAACTTTAATGTCTTCGATATAGTATATATGTAGTACATTCACTAGGCTAGATTAATAATTCGCACAAAGTAATAAAAGTTTTAGCAATTTGGAGAATACTTCCATTTATGTCTATAAATACATACGTACATACATAGTTGTCTTTGAACTGATTGAGAATTATTTTATAATAAATTTGATAATTATTTTGTAATAAATCTCCTGGAGCTAATTTCAATTCAACTTTAGAGTCACTCGTTTTGCTTTCTCGCTTCCAACGAATCAACCATGATCATAATTATCCAGACACAGCCACAGGTTGAGTTTTTTGTAAAGACGTTTTGGCACATGCTAAAATGTTCTATTCAAAATTTAAGATCTTTCATTATTTTTCTCGCTCCTGATTTATATATGTTGAATAAACATTTACAAATACCTTAACAGTTTCATCGCAATCTTTGAGAGAGTCTTCTAGTTTCTTTATTAAAATTTCACCCAATGCTTTCACGTCAGGGTCAGTAGGCTTTTTCACACTTGATGAAGACTTTTCATCACGCCTCAAACGTGCCATTTCTGCAACCTAATATTTTGAGGATGAAAAATTATTTTATAACATTAACGGCTGTAAAATAAATTTCGTTTGAAAGATACTGGCATTACCTGTATCAAGCAGAAAATACCAAATAATACAAATATTATTTTTGAAAAAGGACTCATCTTGAATAGGAATAGAAACAAGCAATCTTATTTATTCGAAGGCGTATATGGAACTAATTGAAATTGCAAAATGCAAATGAAAAAATTCGCACTGCCAAATAACGTTGATAACATTGTGATCTGATTTTCATGGAATTTCAATTGAATTTAATGAAATTATAAATTTGCAACGTTTTTGCTTTGTTATGTGGACAGATTTGCAACACAAAAACTTTCTCGCAAGTTTCTCCTAAAAAGAGGATCTGAAAAACCGAATCCGAGCATATCCGAGTATGCCTTTTGGATTAAAATGTTCGTTAAGATCATTTCCTGAATAAAGTGTTGATTGTTAAATTATACCGAATGCACCTGGAAAACAAAATAAATAAAAAATTAATTAAATCGGTGATAACGATTGTTTGGTCATGTGTCAAGTACATTTCAATTCTACTAACGAATCAGTAGACTCATTATCTGCCTTCGTGCAGGAGCGCTGTCTATTGCTTTGATTTTAATTTTTATTTATGTTTGTTTGCTGTTCTTATCATTTGAAATACAAAATACTTTTATTGTAATTATTTTATTTTAATCTGTCCGACTTTTACGACGTAATTCCGAATACATGTGCAACCTATGAGTTTCAGATTAATTTAGGAAAGCAAAATGTTATTCTCATAATTTATTTATTGTATTTTTCAATTGTAACAGAGAAATTATTTAAGTCCGACCAGCACCAGGTATAGATTAAATGTATCCGATAAATTTTTCAAGTCTATAACAATCAGTGAATATTCACAAACGATTTAACGATTTGGACTTCGTAGAAAAAAAATTTTATTTTTTTAAAAGTTTTCGCTAAGGATATCTATTGAACGAATCACCCGAATGCAGACAAAAATGGCAGCAATCTACGTTTCTTTTCGAGGTTAAGAGCTGATTAGATATGGAACTTGATCGGCTTGTTGTTGTTCATTCACTCGCGGCTTCTAAGTGAGCTGAATATCTTTGGAATGTGGCAATTATAATTCCAATCCGTTGTCTCTTTCTTAAGTTACAAGATTTTAACACACATCCATGTTGGCATCCTCACGCATCGCCTACCAGGATCTCAAAACGTCGAAATATGATGAAATTTGCTTTTCGAAAATTATGTAATCTGCTACTTATTTCAACATGGAGGAAGTACAATGTGCGAAGGAAGACAAGAAAATATAGAAAGATTCAGTTAAAAAAAGCAAAGATTCAATTAAAATAATAATTAAATTTCAACCTATCATAAGTATTGTTCCGCTTTAGAGCACTTTTATAGCTCTTCAAAGGAGAGAAACATTTTTATATTAAATTCAAAAAGAAAAAATTTTATATTAACTGAATTTATTTTGGGAATATCTATTTATATATATGATTCTAATTGTGCTTTTTTTGTGATTAATTGAATTTTAAACATATAGATCTTGGGTTTTATTCAAAACTTAGGAAAAATCCACTGATGAGCTAAATAAGCATTAGCGAAATAGTACTATAAGGATATGCTTTCCTCCTCAATTATTGAGTTGCTTTTGTAATAAAATGCTTTATGATATTTTTGATACTGCATGAGAATATCATAAGGTATGTAATAATAAATTTCACATATAGTTTATAAGGGAAAAAGCACAATTAGAATCATATATAGAAAAAATTTTAAAAATAAAAATTTCCTGTTAACGAAATATCGAGATTATATAAAAATAAGAAATAAAAAACCTTAAAGCTTAATTAAATAGATTGTTCAATTAATGACAAATAAATGAATGCACTGAATCATTCACTCGTCATGCACGGGTTTTCTGTATAGTCTATAGGTCTTAATTGGAAGAGTTTTAAATTCTAGAATTAATTTTTTTTTTTTGTAAATTTGTAAGAGAAGAACCGGTATTTGCTTAAAATTTGTAAATTCTTCTTCTGAAAAGTGATAGTTTTTTTTTAATTCTGTTTTCTTTCAATTCCTAAATTCTTCATATCCTGTATCTCTTCAATATGGATTTTTTCGAGTCAATTTTGAAATAATACTGCGGTTGAAACGGGTGGCACGGGACCGGTACGGATAATCGAAAAACACGGTTAATAGATGTCAAATAAAAAACACAAATTTAATCGGCGTATTTATCCATAGTCATAATGGAATTTAGTTTTTAATAGAAATAACTTGTCATGCTCGTTTTGATGATTAAAATCAAGAGTTACGCCATCAAATGTGATGTGTATAATGAAAAACTAGAACGAATGATTGGATTAGAAAAAAAGCTTATGTTTGTTGCACGGATAATAGAGATAAAACGCGGTTGATAGATGTTGAAAAAAAGCAGCAAGGGTAAATTAAGTTATAAAACAAGACGAGCAACAGGCCGGTTAATAGAGGGCCGCATAACAGAGGTTTCACTGTATTCGATTAGTGCTTTATCAACGTAAATGTGTAAAATATCGAAATGAAGACCATTATTTAAGAGGCATGTCATTATATTGCACAAACAAACAACAAAACATGCAAATGTAGAAAATATCGAGAATTGACTTTTTTCTAATGTTTCCTTGTCGCCATAAACTAAAATTTCTTTATTTATTCGTACATTCTAATGCCATTCACCATTATCAGTCCACTAATGGACCTTCAACCGACTACCAAATCAGTGATCTACATACGTATGTATTTATACATGTGTGCATGGGCGCATGCATGTGTGTATGTACTTATGTATATTCCCATATAACAATCAAATAGACACACACACATGTGCACGTACACACATACGTATGGATACTAATCAGTCGCCAACTATAAGTTCAATACGTTATCTCGAAATGCATACCCGAAAACATACAACGGCGGGAGAATATTACGAAAAGAAGTTGACATTTTAAATAAAATTCTTTCAAAAATTACAGTTCAAAATCTCAGCTTAAGCAGTGAAGTTCGAATTAGCAGAAAAACATATTTAAATAAAATGGCCGCCGCTACTAAATTGCTGATGGTGCTCGTAGCCTTCGTATGCTGCATGCAGGTGAGTTTTGGCATGTCCTGACGGATACTTAAAAGAAGAAATGCTTAAAATAAAAATAGAAAGAATTTAAATTTCTGCACTTGCTGATGGCCAATTTGAAAAAATTATAATAAAAGAAAAACCTGAAGATTTAGAAAAAAATTACTTAATTTTCGCTTTCTTTTTTACAAAGTTGGTTGAAATGACCCGTTTGCGCCGCGATGCTCCTCCCGCCAACCCTATCGATGATTTATCTGCTCTTCTTTCAAAAGCCACCAAGGACTTCACACAAACGGTTGAAGAAAGCACTGTATTGAAGGAAATCAAAGAAAAATTCAGCAACATTAATGCCGTAAGTTCATTTATGTGAAATCACCCTTTTAGGGCACTGTCACACGTATTGACACGTATTGATATTATTGAACGCGATTCACTATTGCGATGTTTATTGACCGTATAGCATGGAATACTTTTGCATCGCGATCCTTAACGCAGAATGGCAAAAAAAAAAATTAAATCCAGATCACGAATATTGACGTGTATCAGCTCGCTATACATGAATAAAACAAAACATAAAATGAAAACAAAACAAACCAAATAAAAAATAAAATCAATATGTATATTAACGATACGCTGAGCAAAAAAAATTAAAACGTTTCACCAAGGCGAATTCATGCCAGGTAAACTCACTAGTACAGCAATCACAAAAGCATTCTACCATTCATGATGATAAATGGTCGCCAGCTACACGAATTTAATCTTGATATTTTACTTGATTTTTGTTGAGTTTGGTTTTCTCTCATGTCTGACATTCTTTTGATCAACGAACTGCACAGCTCAAAATAATTTAAATACTGACGCAATAAATATTGAACATCTGTCCCATCACTATATTCAAATATATCACAGATAGAAGTATCGCAATTGTACGTGTGCCCACTGCCCTATAAATACTTTATTGAAACTTGTTTTTTTTTTATAAATTTTTGCGTTTTCAGGATGATGTTAAGAAAGCTGTCGAAGATGCCGGCAGGAACACCAAGGAAAATTTGGATAAATTCCAAGACTTTTTCAAAGGCGTAATTGATGCGTTTGCCAAGGAAACAAAAGAATAAGAATTGTTATAATTAATTACCAATCAAAATAAGAAAATAAAATTTATTTTAAATTACAAATCTGTTCCTTGGCATTTATATATGTAGTTTTCTAATTGTTCCCAAATTGATGTTAAAAAGTCCTTTGTGTCAGTTGTTGTCGTAATGTTTCAGGGGCGAAGGTATAATTGCTGGTCACTGAACAGTAACAACTTCAGCTGTAACTAATCTACAGCGATATCAGAACGCTCTCCTTCGTCGGTATTGTGTAGCACTGACGAAGTAAAGTAACTACAAAAAACGGCTACTAAAAACGAAGCTTGAAAAAATTTAATACGTCTCCATGACATCAAAGGCGCTACAAACAACACTGCTATAAAATAAAGAACGTGCAAAAGCAGAGTTTAGTGAAGCTTCACCTCCAGTCATTTCTCTTGCCGTCCCTTTCCACTAGTTCCAGTACAATGCATCGCATTTGTAGAGGTCATCTCCAGAGTGCTGGTCCAAGATAAACAAACCAAGATTTTCGTTCATTGTGTGGCATTGTGGAAAATGTTATAGACCAATTTTACGAAATACACCACGTGCGATTTCACAAGACTCTTCCTGTGAGCATTTTCAAAAACCAAAATTTACCCATGTGGCACCGCCCACGGACCAGGAATGATTTTCTTTTCTCAAGTAGAGTTTCATGTGTTGCATTCGTTAATTTATTTATAAAATTTTTTGATAATATATTAAAGAATGTATTCGAGATTGTTGCACACATAAATAAATACGTACGTACGTACGTACATACATACGAGTACATACATATTTATGTAGGTACATATGCCTATGCCTATGCCATCATGCGTTGTTATCTGATGCACCGCTGCAGGATGCTGAAATTAAATATTTTATAAAATTCCAGTTGTGAATGAGTAATGAATTGCTTACTTTCAATGGCATGCAACTATTTTAACAACTATTGCCTTAGTAACGACAACCCCATTAGATACGCTCCTTCCTGTTCATTGAGCACTTGTTAACTCAATAAAGTATATGAAAATTTTAATATGAAAACATTTGCAAGTATTTGAATTTTGTTATTAAAAGTGTCAAATAGCATTAGAAGAACACTAAATTCATAACAATGGCTTCAACAAATGGCAATTCAAAAGAAGATTGGTCGATATTTGAAATTCTATGCGGAACGTCGGCAGCATTGTCATTTCAATCCAATTCGAATGTCGTTAACAACTTGGTAAGTTGTCATGCTCTGCATAGTTGTTTTCTTTTCCTAAAATATCCTTGCAAATACCTTTAAATTTCAAAACGTAATCTTTCTTATTATTATTTATTATTTAACTTAACCATGCAACAAGTACATTCATACATACATATATAAATAAAAAATTTAAGTATTTAATTTAAGATTGCTGATGCCGAAAGCTGGACAGTCTGCTTCCAGATATTGCAATCTTCAATTCTTTCAAATGCGATTCAATCAAATGCCGGTTGACTGTATTTTCACTCATACTCGTATTTGTCGAATTAAGGTTTCGAAAATATTCCTTCCACTTGAAAGTGTTGGGAATTGTTAATTGCAATACCATTCACAACTCGTTCACATTCGAATATAAAAGATTCGGTGGTTTTAGGAAATCGTAGAAAAATCACACCACAGCACAACTTCTTTATTTATTTATTTTTTTTTTATTTCCAAGAAGGGTTTGAACTCTTCTGCATGTTTCTCTATTCTGATTACTCAAGTATGCAAGCCTTTCTGCTGCCAAGTGAATGACCCAAATTGGATGAAACTAATAAACAAAATGTTGAAGGAGCGTTACCATTGAGCTAAATTTGTATAGTTTATTGTGTGATTTTCCTAGGTAACCATAAAGCTATCGGAACTATTGAATTTTAATTAGAGGTGAGCAACGTTCACGCGATTAACGTGACTCGTACATATGTACTTCAAATAGATTTTCAGTTGAATGTGATAAAAAGTTGATTTCATAAAATCACACTTTTTTTCTTGGACCAGTGCTCAAGGGCTTTGCCCTACGAAGATGCAATGCATTGCCCTGGAACTACATAGGGAAGGGGGGGGGGGGTAGTGCAGAGAATAGACAGGTGGTGAAATGTGTACGAAAATAGAGCTTAATTCTTGCACAACTAACTGCAGAGTTGTTAATTATAAATCAAAGATGACCCGTCTCTGATGTTAATTTTTTAAGCGTAGGGGAGCCATTATATTTATTATTTTACTGAGCCGATGTTTTATTGCTCTAATGCCGAGGAGGAAGAGTGCTGTAGCACAGAAAACTTAGAAAAAACTTTTTTCGACCTGACCGTGCTGGAAATCGAACCCGGGTTTCTGGTTGCAGAGTCAATACACTAACTACTCAGCCATCAGCATCCCCTAATTTTTATTTTTATTTTATTTAGGAGACGTATTAAATTTTGAAGCTGCGTTTTTAGTAGCCATTTTTAGTAATTATTTTACTTCGCCGGTGGTACAAAATACCGACGAAGGAGGGCGTTCTGATGTGCCTGCGGATTGGATACAGCTGAAGCCGTTACTGGTCAGTGACCAGTAATTATGCATTCGCCACTGAAACCTTCCGACAACAACGGACACAAATGCACATCAGAAAAATTCGAGATATTTTTATGAGTCTGAAACTGATGTTGAACCGAGGAAATTTTTGGCTTTGTAGTCAGCCGAATTTCAGTTGCGTTGCCAGCCAAAAACCACGAAAAAGCAACTGCAATATTAAATTCTCAATTGCCTGTTGCCATCCGTAATACCATGGTCGGCAACTGGCAACTCATCAATCGAACCGTTATATTGTTTTGTTGACTTATGAAAAAAAATTTATTACAATCGTAGAAATTTTGAATGACTTCGATTTCGTTATACATATACATATATGTATGTACAAGGTGGGCCAAAAGAAATCACCCTATTGGAAGATGCTCTTATTTTTGCAAATGGCGGCCAATGTCAAATCTGTTTTGACATTTGTGAACTAGACAGATGTAGAATACAAGCGAATAAGCGCGGAACCTACGCCCAAGGCATCCTCAATCTCGAGGACGATTTTTCGACCAAAATCATGATCGATGAGGCTCACATCCACCTCAGCGGGTACGTGAACAAGCAAAACTATCGCTTCTGTGAATGCATGGCGCGCTGTTCACGCTGGAGGAGTCATTGGGCCATTTTTTTTCGAGGACGCCGCCGGTCAAACGACAACAGTGGCCGGTGCGCGCTATAGGGCCATGCTAACCGAGTTTTTTCTGCCGCAATTGAACGAATTAGGACTGAAGGACATGCGAGCCACAACCGATATTCTGAAGGCGGCGTTTCCGGGTCGCCACATCTTTCGTTTTGGCGATTTGCACTGACCCGCAAAATCGCCCGACTTTTTTGGTGGAGTTTTTTGAAGTCCCGTGTTTACGTGAACAAGCCCGTGACCCTGGAAGCCCTCAAGGACAACATTCGACACGAGTGCGAGAATCTCTCGCCTGAAGTTCTCGCCGAAGTGATGAAAAATGCCAATCAATTGTGACGGCGCCCATTTGGCCGATATCATCTTATCGACTTGACCAATAAAATTCTAAAGGTTCAGATAAACATAATCAAAAAACAGAATCGAAGTTTTTCATTTAGAAAAAAATGAGAGCCAAACAACATCGGATGACTTCTTTTGGCCCACCTTGTATATCAGTTACATAGTTACTATATCCGGGAGTTGCTCTGTAATTCGAAACGAAACGAAAAGAAAATTGAATTTGTATTTTATTTGATTTGCAATTTGAATACAATTTGTTAAAAAACTTTTTTTAATAGATTTTCAGAAAAAAGTGGAAAATAAAATGAAAATGCAGAGTTCTTTGTAAACGATGACCATCTCTATTTTGTTTGTAAGAAAATATAAAGGGTATTTGTTTTAAAGGTATATCACTTGTAATTGTTTCTTACTATAAAGGAAGTATCAGATGACAAATAGTTCACATATCATCATATAAGTCTCACTTTAGGGTTATACGTTCAAGTTTTGCATTATAAATTTTAATACACTCACACTTCGTCACTAATATTGTATGTGTTCATAGTTAAAAAAAATTCAAATTTATTTTTTGTTTCAAACAGCTGACTGCTCTTCTTATGAACAGTTTTGTTGTTGCTTTTTTGACGATGACCTTTAAGGAATAAAATTGCTCTCAACTTGCGTGCAGACTACGTGACAGCCGTTGATTTAAAAGATTTTTGGCAAACAGTATGTGTGAAAAGATTGAAAGGCAAACTTGATCAGCGTAAAAGAAAACACCCCGTACTTATGTACATACATATGTCCATCAGTATGTAACTTCATAACAGTGTGTATAGAGAAAAGCAACAAAAGTTTTGATATGTTCAACTGAAAATTCCAAAACTTAATTTTTATTACAGTTTCGCATTGTTATACTCTGGTAGTTAGGAGTGTAAATAAGTTGGTTGGCAGGTATTTCAGGCGGTATCGCAGTAGAATAGGGCTGCTTTTGTTATTTGGGGGTTTCTATTTGACTTTTTGCTTAGCAAATATTCAGTTTGCTTTTGTAAATTGCTAAAGGACTTGGTTTAATAATCCGTTTACATAAACTTGAAGGCCGCGTTTGTTCTATTTTGAAAAATATTGAAGTAAAGGATGCCTTTGGATAGTGATCACAATCATCATTTGCATCACCATCACCATTATGATCATATTCAGGAACTATCGCCTCACCACCATCACCATAATTTGGTAAAGATTTTTATAATTAAAATTTTATCTACTTGAAACAAATAAATGTCGGTTTCGCTAAACAAATGCCCAATATGAGTTATTAAAATATGATAAATAATTAAGGTTCAGATATTTAATCTAAAAGCATATTAATAATTATTTATAAAATTCCTGTGCAAAAGTTGTAATTTAAATTAAAAAGGGTCATCGAAGTGGGTGACAACGCTGGCTGATGAAAAGGAAAAAAAATAAATTGTGTTTTCCTTCAGTATTTATAATTCATATTAAGCGTCAAAGTATATGTACATATATTCGGCGTAGAAAATCAATGACAGCTTTCTGCGTTTAAAGGGTGACGATGGCTAAAGTAGTCCGCACGTTGACTACAAAACCAAAAAGTTCAGGGTTCGACCCCACTTTCAGACTATTCATAACAATATCTCGCATTTTGGCTGGTATGCATAGCTGTGTCTTTGTGTCAATTGTTGTCGGAAGGTTTCAGTGGCGAAGGCATATTCACTGGTCACTTCAGCTATAACCAATCCACAGGCACAACAGTGCGTCCTCTTTTGTCGGCAATGTGTAGCACCAGCGAAGTAAAATAATTACTAAAAATGGCTACTAAAGCACAGCTTCAAAATCGAATACGTCGTCTCACTCGCTATCCCTTTCCTCTAGTTCTAGCACTAGGCACTAGCCTTGAGTACTGAGCAAAAAAAAATATTTATCTCCCTGAATATCAGTTAATCGCAGTTTTATTTTTTAAGAAAATATACACATGTACATATGTATGTATGTATGCGGTATTAAAATTCTATTAAATGTATCTATATGTATAAAAGTCGGTCTAGTTACACCACTTACAACTCAATAATGCCTGTACCGATCTCCATGAAATTTGGTATACAGATAACTGAGATATCTTGTAGGCTGAATGGGTTTTTTGGGGGGGGGGGAGAGAAAAGGCCTAAAATTGGTACCTTTGATACTTTTTTTATTTCTGTGGTAACCTGAAAACGGCTTGAAAACGAAAAATGTCGCATATCGGAAGGTGCTACACTGAAGAGAATACAACGCGAGCGCTACTTAAAACATTTATGGTATTCGTTTTGTTGTGTTAATAAAATCATAATAGAAGTTTAGTTAAAAATACTAGTTATGTATGAATATAATAAAAATACTTAAATGTTCCGTTTTTAATAACATTTCATTTAGTTACTTGGTAATAGAGATAACTCAATTCTTATACTCAGCAAATACATTGCCTTTATATCAACAGTTGGATATTAACCATGGCAACAATACCGCCTTAACACTGAATGAACATCACCATAACATTGACCTGGTTACAACATTGCGAAGTGAATTAGCAGCATTGTCGTATAAAAAGGAGCGCCTAACGAATGAGGTAAAATGTTGTGTTCATTTTCAAATTCTCCGAAAGACTTGCGGTTTAATTGTTATCAATTTGATCGAAATTTTAGCTGGCCGATGTCAAAACTAATCTCGCCGTGAAAGACACAGAATGTGAAAATCTTAGAGCTCAAGCTGCACGCCAATCGACGCTAATATCTTCTCTACAAAATCGTCTGCAGGCTGCCGAAAATCGCGAACAGACCGCACAAACGCGATGCGATACAACTATTCAAACAATTCAAAGAGAAAAACGTTCGGCCGATGAGAGAAGCAAAGATCTTTTGAGTAAAATAAAGCATCTTGAAGATCATCTGTCAATTGAAGAAGGTAAAAAAGAAGAGCTTCAAAGTCACCTGAATGATTTTATAAGACGGATAAGTATTTGCTTGGGAATGGAGGCATGCGATAATGCCCACTTAACTGCAGACTGCGTGCTTAACAGAGCTGAAGAGATAATCACAGAATTGCACCGCACTAAGACCAAAGTGAACTCTACTTGTGATACTTTAAGTAGCTGCGAAAACGAATTATTAAATTTGAAAACACTATCCAACATAGAGAAACAACGCTTAACAGCCCAACTTGAAAGTGCTAACAATCATGAACATGAACTGGAGTCCAGATGTAGGCACTATGACAGAGACATTCAAATGCAAAAAGATCGTTTAAACGAATCGGAATTAAACTCGGAAAAATTGAAAGACGAATTAAGGGGATTTGAATCTCGATGTCATCGTCTGCAAGCCAACTTGGACCGCATTCAGAATGACCGTTTACAATTTCTCAGGTGCTTGGCCAATGATTTAGACCTTGCTGAACCCTGTGAGACATTGGTGAAGGATAAGTTGCGTGACCTATTAAGTGAAAATAAAACATTGCAAGAGGTATTTCGTATCTTTGTAAGTGCCAAGAGACATATAAATTTCTGATTTCTATAGCAAACTAACAATTTACGAGATCAAATATCCTGTGAACATCTCAAACTAAGAGAAACTCAAGAAACCACGCAATGTCGATTGAGAAACGAAGAAGCTAAAAAATGTGAACTCGAGGAACGCTTAGAAAAATGCCACGTCGAAATAAACTCAATACGGAAAGATCATATGTGCCTGTCAGACTACTTGCAACGTTTGGCCAGAGCTTTACAATGGAGTAAATGCTCTTCGCCACCTGCCATAGGAACTGATACTAATATCATGGCAGAGGGTCTCTTAGAGAGAGCAGAACGCTTAGCAACAGCAATGGAAGATCATCATTGCCATGAAAATGGAACCCATCAGCACTATCATCGTGGTGTAGATAAAGTGAGTTGGAAGAAATATATTTTTTCCTTCGACGAAGGCTCCGAAAATGCCTCCTAAGTGTACAATGCATTGCACAGCAACTAGTAGCTAAGCGACACTGTAGAGAAAACGCATGTGGTAAAGCGATAGGAAATAATGCGGCACTAAAAGTGCGCGTTTTGTTAACGCAGAGTTGCTGCACCAAGGAACAAAACTCTACATACGACTGAAATGCGAACGAGTGAGTGGATCAAGACTCAAAATTATGAAAGATTTGCAATCGTGTGTATAGTTCTGTTACATGGTGTATGTCAGTATGCGTGTACAAATGTCTGTGCAAAAAAAAATTTAAGCAGTTCTTTATGAGTTCGTAGACTTTTGTTTCTTAGAAACCATTCCTAATTCAATACTTTATTCGTTCTTGCTACCACTTGAAAGCGCATACAATACCCTAATTAAAAGAATTCTGGTAAATTGAATATTCGTAAAACCAATACAGGAGTCTTTTTGCAGGTACATAGTATAAGTATGCTATTTATAAATTTATTTCTTTTTTTCTGTGCTAACAATTGGAAAGAGGTGCTGCGATCACCACCATCACAATAATACGAAATTGAGGCGAGAACGATCTTGCCACGACATACCCCTTAAGGATAGCACGAGCTCCCTTTATAATATCCAACGCAAAGTTCGGGTACTCAAAGAACAAGTTCAACGAAGGGATTTGCACTTGGAGTTACTGAAAAGGAAATTAGCGATTACCGAAGACGGCGCTAGAGGAAAGTGTTTGCTACAGGGTGAACGGGATGAGGCCATATGCCGTATTAAAAAATCAAACAAAGTCATCGATAAGCTTACAGCACAATTAAATGACTCTCGGGCACAAATAACCGAGGTCAAAGCGCAGTTAGCTGAAGCTGTTGAATACAAAATAACAGCACTGGAAAGGGCTCGCAAAATCGATGACCTAACTACCCAAGTATGTGATTTGGAAGAAGATAAAACTAGACTTTTAACACAAGTAAATGCTTTAAGAGAGCGCCTTAAATCTCTCACAGAATCCAATCAAAATAGGCGATGTCGCGACGAAGCACTGATAAATGTAAGTGAAAATTTTCATTTTAATTTCAAGGTGATCATTCTCATTGATTTTAGTCATTGCGTGATGACTTGTCTCATTTGCAAAATCAACTTTCCGATGCCAATCAGCGATTGTCGCATTTACAAAATTTCCGTACTTCAGTGGCGAGAACTTTGCATTTACGTGATTTGCCCGAAACAGATTTATTGCAACGATTACAAGCTCTTTGTTCAGCACATCAGGAATTTACAATGCTGTCAAAACGTTATGAAACTGCATCACCTCTGGGCGATCATCCATGCCCCCGGTTCGATGATCCAATACCGCCGTCGTCAAACCATTGCCATCCACCGAGATATTCAATTACACCAGAGCCAACAATGTCTGCACACGTTACTAATCATGAACACCAAAATAGTCGCAATCATAATCGAACCCGTGGTCATGTACACAATCATACTCACGGTCACAGTCATCATCCCCACCGCTATCATTAACTGCAACATACTCTGTAGATATTCATATTTATTGGTTTAATATAATTTCTCCCAATTTCAATTAATTTTTCTGTTTTTCCTTTGAACTTTTTTTACGAATTATTCTTCCATTCCACTTACATACATACACACATGCGTACATATGTACATACATATTTCATAATTTCCAGGTCAACATTTTGTTCTTTAATATTGTGACTTTTCGTCATTCACCCTTATCGTGTTTGGCGTAGGCGTATTTCGACTACGGGCGTGTTTGTAGTCGAATTTAAAATTCAATGGTATCGTGTAAAATTTTCGCCTAAGATAATTTTGTAATAGAATCATAATGTAAAGATTTTTAAATTATTATGATACAGCCTGTTAAGAAAACCGTCAAAATAAACAAATGAAATCTGTGGGCGCATTTTTATTCATTTAATTTATTACAAATTTTTAATCTTTCAGAAAGTTTGGTTATTAATTCCAATAATTACTCTTTTTGAGTTTCCACTTGCTGTTCTAAACGAGTTACCTTTTCTTGATTCTTATTTTTTTTCTTATATACGGGTGCAGACGAAGTACATGGTTGATGAATTTCTTCCAGGCTGTCATTTGAGGTTTTATTTGGTACAGGATCTGGGGATACAACCCGTGATCTTTTTATTCCAAAAGCACCTTTATGTTCAATAATCGAATTCATATGCCATAAATTAACTGCTGCCTCCTCAACTGGTGATAAAGTAAATTGCTTATAAGTGCCCCCACCTGTTGCATGGCTTTCAGCTTTCTTGTGTGTATTTAAATTGATTGATGATGTTAATTTAAATTTGAAGTCTGCCCACACCTTCATCCATCCTACACCTGAACGGAAGGGAGGTCCAATGCAATTTAAGTGTTCGGATATGTTATTCCATTCTTCTTTAATGTTCATTTTTTGGCCGCCTTTGTAAAATCCTTTTGCCAAATATGGGTTTTTCTCCATTAATTCCACCAACTTTGCGAATTGTGGGGCAGTTGAGACCTTTATTCTAAAATGTTTAAGAATGATTATTGTAACAAAATTATTAAGTTATATTTGTTGCAGACTTACACTTTATTTCCCTCCATTTTAATTAATTTTCACTTTAGTAACGTTTGTATCGTGATAAAAATTACTAACGACTGTTTTTAGCAATTTTGACAGGCAAAAACGCCAAATACGATGCCGTTGTAACGGATTTCTTGTAATAGAGCTTTATGAAGTGTCGTATATATGGCGTTTTTTGCTAACCACGATACCATTTAATAAAAACCCTGAGTTGTTGCTACAAAAACGACAAACACGATAAGGGTGATT
The DNA here is from genome assembly GCA_963924685.1 of Dexiosoma caninum. NCBI lineage: Eukaryota > Metazoa > Arthropoda > Insecta > Diptera > Tachinidae > Dexiosoma > Dexiosoma caninum. The sequence continues at coordinate 95,182,323 of OZ004727.1, read as the reverse complement.
GTCATCTGCTTCGTGCGCCATACATACATATTGCTCATTTATTTTTTTATAGTTCATCTCTGCTTGGGATTATTTTTGCAAAATCATATACATACATATGGACTATTTGTAACTATGTATATACAATGTTTTATTGCCAAAAATGCATCCAAAATGAATAAGCAACACATCGCTACACACCCATTGAATAGATGGTAACTAATTTTTATTGAAAGTAATCGAAACAGCAACACTGTGCTTGAATGAGAAATTTTAACATGCATAAAACAAACATGCATAAACGTAACAGCCGCTGTTTACAGAGCCATCTTGTGCCGGCTAGACCAATCATGCATGTCTGTTATTTAATATATTTTTATCACACAGACTGGCTACCAGATTTGACGACTTTTGCTTCCGAAAACAGTAAAATGACGATTTGACATTTTTTTGCAGTAGTCTAAATATGTATACTAAATATCTGCATGTTATGCAGACGTAATCGAAGATAATTTTGTAAAAGCGTCAACAATAATTTTGTAAAATCAATTAAATGAATAATTACAAATGGAGTTTATTAGCGTTTTTTGTGATGATATTTGACGTAGGTTTGCCAAGTTTTTATTAATAAATTTTTTTATTTAAATTAATCCTTTCCTATGGATAAATTGTGGGTATATTAATACTACATGTATGAATGGAGATACATTGTTATATTATTTTTAGATTCTTTCTTAATAAATATAAAAAAATGTATTTCAAATCTACATTTTCCATTGTCCGATTTCTTCGACTATTTTTCAAAGCGGAAGTGACGATTTGTTTATATTTATTTCCTGAAGACGCTACAAAAAGTTGCAGCGAAATATCGAAAATTTTTTAAAGATAAATAAAATAAAATATAATATATCAAAAGCTTAAAAAATTGTTTAAATAAAAATCATTATAAGAATCATTATAATTTATATTAATAATTAATTAATATTTAAATTTATATTTTATCGGGACTTTGACAATTTTCTTGGAATTACATCTGGCAGCCCTGCACGCAAATAACAGTAACTTGATGAAATGTGTTTTGTGGTGGTGCTTTATAACATTTTTTGGTCACAGTTGATGGTTTAATTTTTGAGAACCATTGGAAACAGATTCTTAAGGTATCTACACACGATTGTCAATGCGTATGGCAAATTTAGGCTTAAATTATAATATCAATCCAATTGACGATTTTCGACAGGCCCAACTTCAGCTTTAAACAGAAACATTTCAATAAATTCATCGTACAATTTATCCTTTTCGCTGAGTTCTTTCTCCTTTGAAATTTCATCCAAAATATCGAATAACTCTCGGTTCTTTTCAACGACCGCTGCAGACATTGTCTGGTACAACAGTTGCGCTAAATGCTGAAATGCCACCATAAATTTCAAATATAAATTATCAAATTCGGTGACATTTTTGCCGCCGTAATAAAATTCAGGTGATATTAAGTGAAACTCAATTTTAGAATGTTGTGGCTGTAGTTGCTGGCGCAATCGCTCAATCTTCATGTTGTTGTGACGGAAGTGACGGAAAAGTTTTCTCTGTACCGAATAATTGCGGCTGGAGTTGAAAGTTTCTTCCACCATGCGTATATATTCGGTCGTAATGGGTACGATGACATTTTGCAGAGGACCCGATACGGAATTTGTTAGATTTCGATAGATGTGCGTGGTAACTTTAAGTGCATCTTCTGTAGTGTTTAATACCAATTGTTCCGCTTGTTCGATAAATTCCCTAAAGTTATTTTCACGAGGGGATGCCGTCGCTTTCGGTGCTGCCAATGCTGCTGCTGCTGTTGGTATTGGTGTTGGTGTTTGTGTTGCTGCAACCATTGCTACGCAAACCTAAAAATTCTTATTATGGCATTGTTTATATGGAGTACTTCAATGCATCAGTTACTTACGTGGAATAGAATAACGAACCATATAAGTCTCATCTCCACTTTCTTAAGAACTCTTTGTATTTGCCAATGTTTTCGTACGTTTACTCTCACCAGTTTATTCCTCTGTATCTCTGTTGCAGTTGATTTTGTCGTTGACTATTTAATGTTTTATCCGGTCTGTTGTTTATCTAATTGTCTATAAAGCATGATGGTCTAAGTTCTTCTAGCCAAACAGCAAGACTAAAATCTTGTTTTGGCTAACTGTCCATCCACTCCTGTCTGCTCCACTTGTTCTTTTGCCAGCTTGTTTGTGGCTTTGAAATTGGTTCACAACCTTTCAATAAAATTACTTGAACAGAGTTTCCTAAACTAGGAACGCTCAATATCGTTGCAAATTTTTATTTAGTAGAAATATACATTAAATTTTATAAATGGATTTAATTAAATTAACGAAAAAAGTGGCCTGCAGACTTCAATTATGTTTGCCAGGAGTTTAGATGGTGTTCGGTTTCACTGTGCAACAAATGTAACGCTGTACAAGTATTGAAATTTTATGAACTCTCCATTTTTATTTGATTAAACTGCATACGCATGTATTTAAGTCTATAAAATAGCGACTTATTTAGAAAATACAAACAGAAAACTGCATTAAAATAAATAACAATGCTTGAAATGTTGGCATAAACGTACTCATTAACTTACATAAATATGTACATATGTATGTACAATAGTTGTACGGTCCTAATAAATTAAAATATTTTTGTACATTATTTTCATTTGATGCTTAAATTTGTTACAACCAGTTGTTGAAAGCAATGTGAAGAAAACGCTTTTTACATCTCATAAACCAATAATATTAAGAAAGCCGGCTTGCACTGAAGTCTACTATACTTTCTGTTTTTATTCTTCAATTATATAAAAGAATTTAATTGAATCGTTGTAAAAGAAAACCGGCTTGAATGCATAATCGTTTTTGCATAAGGCCGCTAGTGTTGATTGATAAAGTTTCCAAAAGCATGGTCAGGTTGGACTAATATTTGACGAAATAAGTATGACAACTAAGATATTATATTGTTACTTTAGCAAAATATTGCAAATTAACTACACAACCCAATAAATTATAACTATTTAAATTTTTGAGAACATATCTTGATTATAACAGGCATTTGCTAAATCTAACAAAATACTCATTTTATTTTATTCATTTACATATGTATGTACATAAGTATATTTATTTTCTTTTTTTCAAAATCGTTCTAACTACAATCGTTCTTACAGATTTTAATACAAAAATTAACAGATCTGTCTCAACAGAAAAAACCACAAACTTTCGATCTAATCGGCTACAAAATATTTTTAATGAAGTAAAATTTAATTGCATCCCCATGAGAAATGCCACACATACCCATGAACATACGTACGTACGTACAGTCTATACCAAAAAAGAAAAAGGGGAAAAACTATTATTAAATGGTTAATGGCTAATTGGTACAACAAAAAAATAGTGAAAATCAATTTAAATGCATTCCTACCACATTCATTGCATGTTAATTAACCAATTAAATTCTGATCTAAATATGTTTCCATAAATACGTATATAAATACACACTTATGCATACCAGTCTCTGACTGTTAAACATATGCACTGCTATTTATTAAAATTTTTCTAATTTCATAATCGTCATGTGTGTTCGAAATTGCATATTCAGTCAGTATAGTCGAATGCATACACACACGTGCACTAACACGACTTTGTGGATCCAGTACAGACTGGTGATCACTTGAGTTTGTTGAACTTTTGATAGAAGCTTCTAAAAAAATTATTGTATTTTACAGCAACTAGAAGTAAAACCGTTTTAAGTTGTGCTTCGGCAGAAAAACAAGAAAGAGCTGAAAACAAACACAGGCAACAAGTCAACCATCATTTCTATTCAAACACATGGGCGACAGACCTTAAAAAATATTTGGCTTCTGTTGCAAAAACATTGCAATTCCACACAAGATGCAGGCGACTAGAAGATTTCATTTGACATAAAAAAAAGAGAATTTTCTGTCATTTAATTTGTTTCCAGTACCAGCCGCATCGATCATTAAGAGGATCAAAGATTTTGTAGAATTGAAAGAAAATTTCTTATTTTGAAGATTGTAAAAAATCTATACAATATTTCGACATTGTAAATGCTAGGCTTCGTTTAGTCTCAAAGAAAGATAAAATATTAATATATTATGTTTCGCCATTCGATATATTCCAATTCGAAAAATTAGACATTTGCCATATTTCAATTCAAAAAATTCGAAAAGAAGTTCAAGTTTTCTGTGAAGACGGTAACAAATGTTCTGTGTGTGGTTTTTTAAGTATTTTTACTCTAATCAGTTTTAAATTTTTATTTTTGACAAAACTTTTTCTAAATTCTTCATTAAAAGAAAGGAACTTGCGGAGTGCTATTTTAAAAAACTCTGTTGTGATAAACTTTCTTATGAATGGGAAAAATGTGCTTTTATGGTTCCATAATCTATTTTTTTTTTTTTTTTTCTGGGACCAGCACTCAGGAAATGACTCCTACACATGCGAAGCATTTTGTGCTGGAACTATAGGAAAGGGATAGTAGGAGAAACGACAGGAGGTGAAGCTTATTTAATTATTTTGCAGCTCTGCTTTTGCACGTTCTTTGTTTATACTCGCAGCAGTGCTGAAGCTTCGGTTCAGTAGCCATTTTTATTATTATTTTACTCCGCCGGTGCTACACAATACCGACGATGGAGGGCGTTCTGATGCGATTGTGGATTGCTATCAGCTGAAGCCGGTCTTGCTCAGCGAGCAGTGACTATGCCTTCGCCACTGAAACCTTCCGACAACAACTGACACACAAAGACACACTAATGCACATCAAAAAAATGCGAGATGTTTATTTTTATTTTAAAATTTTAGTCTGAAACTGGGGTTGAACCCAGGTCTGTTTTTGGATTTGTAGTCAACGTGCAGACTACCATCCATCGTGCCATCGCTACCCTGGGTTCCATATTGTGTTCAGAAGTATTCTCGGTGTACTAGTTTTGACAACATTGAACTCACTGGCAAATTACTGAAATTATTTTCGAAAATGACAGTCGTTCACAATACTCGTACATCAAATCGTATGTATTGTAAATAAAATAGTTTGACTCCCAAATTCGTGATTATTAAATTGATAAGAAAAATAAATTTTAATTTCGATATACATATGTACATACATACATATCCAAGATTTTGTTTGCATTAGGGTTTTCTCCATATAATAGGAGGCCACCCTAATATGCATACGACTAAGAATTCCAATAACACGTCATTTCTGTTATATTCTATTCCCTTTAGAATAAAAAGCAACTGAGGTGGAGGAGGTGGTATGTCAAATAGTTTACGTATCAATGAGTACAGATTTCCACCCATTCTTGATTTTCTGTTTAAACCAGTTGTGTTGTGTCGTGTCGTGACCCTGTGTATGTTTGTGTTTTTGTCCAAAGAGCAAATTGTGCTCTTGGTATTGCTTTTCTTATCCGGTTTTTCAACTTTTATTTTAGACGTTTCCATTTCTTTTTCAGCAATTATAAAACTTGTTTTATGCTGTGACCCTTTGAATGCAACTTATGCCCGCAATGATCACGGATGAGCAGATGAATTCGTGCTGCATTTGATTGCACAGTGCACAAAAAGATGCAAATAAATTACAAAACCAAATTATGATAACTTTTAGCTTAAAATTACTGAATATTTATAATACAGAAGATTCCAAATTAAAAGTGAGACCACTTTAAATACACTTCAAGGACAACGGATTCATTTATTTTCATTGTGGAAATGTATTTTTTATCACAACTTAACGTTAGTTATGGCTAGGATTTCATCAGAAGTTGTAATAATGACAAACTTTTTATACGTTCGATAAATTCTTATCTATAAGTACCCAGAAGAAAGTGATTGCCTTCTCTATCTTTATCTGAATTCATTTTTATTGTCATCTTAAATGTTAATAAGATTATCACCTTTGAACTCAGGCAAACCACATTCAACTCAGCCACCTAATTCATTTGAACAACTGCGCAGTTATAATTATAATTGAAATAATTTTTTAAATATCTTACAGGAACTCTTTAACACATGCTGAAATGGAACATTCATTGCTTCCAAGCAAGGTTTATTAATACAAAGTTGTCGCTAGCCAAATTCGTCACTTTGCGGCCGAACGTAAAATTTTTTGTATACATGTGTTTTATTAAATATAACGTAACCTAAAAAGAACGTGTTAAATTAGTGTAATATGAGTTAAATTTAAATTAATTATTATATTCTTATTAGTAAATATAATATTATTATAGTAATTATTAAATTATGTACAACCACTTTTATTAACTTTTTCACAATATTAAACAAACCTTGACGTTCGGCGTTAAAATACGTTACAAATCGTTGAATCATCTGGCGGGCGAATTAGCTAGAGAGTTTACCTGGTAATGAATTTGCCTTGGCTTCAAGCACAAATTTAAATGACATGTAGTTTTGTTAAATGTGAACTCATGCTCGTAAATGACACAGCTTTGTCAAAATCATGCGTTCCTCAGCTAAATTGACCCAGTTCTATAGTGCAATAGAATCCATTAACCGTTTCTTTTGTGTGCCTTTTTTTCCTGGGTAACGTTAAGTTACAATAATGACAATAAAGGGCGTGTTAGATGCAACTTTGTCGCTTTGCGTGACGTTTTGAACTTTGATGGAAAAGGGTAACGCAAAAGGTGCATGACACAATAAAAACTTTGACAAAACTCGTGCAGCATTGTTTGTTTACCAACAAAAAGTGGTAGATAATTTCGTTATTTATTTTTTTATTATAAAAATTAAAGTTAATAATGTTATTTGACGATATATTTTATAATGTTCTTCTGCTTTCAAAGAAAAAGAATAAAAACGAAGATACGAGTAAAGAAAATTACTCAAGGCAAAAGGATGAGAGGTGCCGAACTTTTCTCTTCACACTGCTTTATGTGGTATGTTTCGTATAAGTATGTGTATTTCGTCATAGATGTCAAAGCGAATCTGTATCGCAACGCGAAGGAAAAGTTCTATCTGATTTGGACTTAAGGCTACTTATCTTGGTAATTACCAATTAGTTAGTACTCGTAGCAATAACTAGATACTTGTGATTGTATTTTCAGCTCAAGCTCATTTTAATGATTCCATACTTCTGATTCAGTTTATCACTAATTCTTAATTAAAATAAAAATCTTTTACCCAATGAAATTTAAATCCATACTCGGCATTATTGCTCATTTGCTTAATAAATGAAGTTTTATTACATTTGTCAGGTGGGAAATTTAAAAGCTTTTATTATCATTATTATTATTATTCGGGAAAAGTTTATTGTATTTTATTTTAAACTTGAATTTTATCAATTGCGTGTATGCATGTACATATGGATGGATGTTTGTGTTTCCATATTAAAAGTGTTTTGTTTTCTTAACTTAACTACACATACATACATACGTATTTACTACGTTACTGTACACTTAAATTCTAAGCAACAATTAGAATTTTTAATTATTTCTATCAATTAGAATGTTAATAATAATTAAACCGTGGCTTTTTCTTAAGTAGTATTTTTTTATAATTTAGTTAATGTATGGACGTGAATAATACAACAAATTAAAATTATAAAAATATTAGTGATGTAACTGATCCTCCTGGTTTGCCGATATATCAGTTACGGCGATATTTTACTGTCTTTTTCTTAAATTTTTGTAGAATTTGTATTAACAAACAATCTCATTTATAATACTTATATTTTGCATAATAATTAAGAGATAGCGGAGCATAAAATCAAAACAGAATAATGAGATTGTTTCTTTTAATTCTTAGCCGTTTTACTTTTGCACAATAGTAGTGAAGTTTACATTTTCTTAATTTTACCATGAACTCAAATTCAGTTCGTTGTTTTTTAAATCTTATGAATAGCAGTTTTAAATATATTCAATATGCGTATCGGTATCGCCGATATTTCTACTTCAGTATCGGTATCGGTATCGTATCGGCAAAAAGGCGTATCGTTACATACGTAAAAAAAATATTAATTCACAAGTGTGTAATAATTATTTTATTTGAACTTTTGAAAAAGTTACAGGACTATTGCTGATACACATATGCTATAAAATAAATTGATATGACTTTACCCCATGCTCCGAGAGGTGTACCATTAATATTATTATGTATATAATAATTATAATGACTTATGTAAATCTGATTTAATATTAATTGATAAGTTTTCCTTAAAACTTTTTGTGAATATTAAAAAAAGTACATGGCTTTTGGATAACTTTCGTAGAAGTTCATCAAATTCGTTGCATTTGAATTCATTTAAATTTTTGTTAAATTTTTGTTAAATTTTCTTAATTAGCAAATCTAAAAAGGTATTGAATAAAAACAACTAAAACAAATGTAATTAATTTGTATTTATATCACAGATAAATATTTTTTCTTAAATAAGTCGTCGCAAAATTAAGAAAAAGATTAATAATAAATTATACAAATAATAAAAATAATATTTGTTGCAATCGATTAATTAATTATTACCCGTGTGTGATGATTATCGGGTCCTTAACGTTGCGTCAAGGCGGCAAAGGCTTGCATGCTGTAATAACGATCGGTGTCGTCTTTAGTCACACTGGTGACATGGTGAAATTGACAAGGATGTGAAATTTGTGCCTTGGGTGGCAAAGGTGTTGGTTTGATACGCTTCTGCTTTTGTTTTTTACGACCTGGAATAGAGAGGGCAATATTTTCGGGATCACTTACTAAACGTTCCATGTGCTGCCACAGTTCTCGAGCAGACTCGGTGGAATCGAAACTAAAACCAATCATTTGCTGGTGATTGCTGGATAAGCACATCGTGTGAAATGAGGGACCAGCCACCCGATAGTTGGATAAGTTATCTATACAATCCGACCATAGAGCGAAACAAGAGCCCCGCTCAGCCAAGACTAGAGTAACACGCGGCACTGATCTAGCTCGAGCGCTACCACGATCATATAGAACTACTGGTATGCCTGTAAAAACTAAGTGCCAGTCATTATCTTTTCCAGATCCTTCGTACAGATTAGCCAATGAAGAACTAACAAATATTTGTGTACCCAAACCACCAAAAAAGCTTTCAACTTGGCCTCTTTCATAGTCCGATATCATGGTATTGCTGGCCGTGTCTGTGCTTATTGTATCGGTGTCCCCTTCCGAATTCAGAAACATAAAATTGTGATTGGTCTCACCATTATGTGAGCCATGAGACCATTCGGAATTCAGTATAATGTCAGCATTTTCGGAGGAGTTTGTGCCATCAGATGATTCAGACGGCGGAATTGAGTCTCCTATAGACCCTAAACGTCGCCTTGGTGCCTTATAAGCCATCTAAAATGAAAGCAAAATACAATATCAAAATTAAAAAACAACTTCTTAAATTTTCTTTTTGCATATTTTTATACTTCAGTAGATACGATTGCCATCAAATATTCTTCTGCAGATTCTGACCAAATTCACTGGGAAATTTTGTTTGAATCTTTTACGTAGAAAAATCGGCAAATCCTCATCATGCAATTAGACTTCAACCGGTGCCGGTAACCCCGTGTAACATGGTCGATATATTCAAGACAAATGGCGTTCCAACTAAATTCGTGTTGTATGAACCAAAGAGCTGCTACCAAAAATAAGATCACCGTCTTATACGAAACATAGAACCGGTACAAAAAAAGGCAAAATAACGTGTTTTACGAAGCAAAGCACGAGTATTAGTTTAAAAAACTAAATTTTTGTCTATTTTTTTTAAATAAAAACAGCGTATTTTAAGTTAATTCATTTTAACGGAAACCAAAAGTTTTTACAAATTTTTATTTATGCATACATTTTGCAGGAGATTATCAAAACGTGTTGGAGAAGTAACACTCACAAAGCTAGGATGGTGAAAAGACAGAGAAAGGCTTCACTATTTTTACAAATTTTTTTTTTGTTTCTAGCAGTGCTGCAGCATCTCTGGTCAATTTTTAAATTTTTGAAGCTGTGTTTGTAGCTCTTTTTTTTTAATTATTTTACTTCGCCCATGAATTCTAGCTCTAATGAATAGAATTGTGGGCGGTTGCCTTCACAATCCAAACACCCGCTTATATTTTTCTGGGACCAGTGCCCAGGAAGTCAGGAAATTAAAGTGCTGTTTTTTTGTTTTTATAGCAGTGTTGCAAGGAGATACATTCATATTTTGAAGCTGTGTTTGGTAATCATTTTATTTATTATTTTACTTCGCCGATGATGCAACACAATAACGACGAAGGAGGGTGCTCTGATGTTCCTTTTTTTTTGTAATCCAAATTTTACTTTTATTATTATTACTTTTTACAATGGTTTGTGCCTCATCGTCCATGGGACATTATTGAGACATAATTGAGACTTCGTCACTCAAACCTTCCGACAACTACGCACACAAAGACACACTAATGCACATCAGAAAAATTCGAAAATGTTTTTAATTGGCGTCGGATACTGCGCTCGAACCCAGAACTTTTTGTTTAGTAGTCGACGTGCTAACTACCTCAGCCATCGCCATCCTCATTGAAACTTTTTTTTTTATCTGCGACCAGCACTCAGGAGATGATCCCTACACATGCGATGCATTGTGGTGTAACTATAGGAAAAAGATAGTTAGAGAAACGATGTCAAGGAGGTCAAGCTTAATTAATTATCTTCGGTTCAGTAGCCATTTTTATTATTATTTTACTTCGCCGGTGCTACACAATACCGACGAAGGAGAGCGTTCTAATCTGATTGTGGATTGCTATCAGCTGAAGCCGGTATTGTTCAGTGACCAGTGACTATGCCTTCGCCACTGAAGCCTTCCGCCAACAACTGACACACTAATGCACTTAAAAAAATGCGAGGTGTTTTTTTTTTTTTTGGTATAATTTTAGTCTGAAACTGGGGTTGAACCCAGGTCTGTTTTGGTTTTGTGGTCAACGTGCAGACTACTTCAGCCATCGCCACGTTCTTTATATATACTTTATAAGTACCATGTTATACGGGGTTTACATACGTGTTTTGTCACCGGTGATAGTGCAATTTAAAGCCTCAGGAAAAATAACACTACGACTGCCGAATTATTCAATTATAGCAAATTAAATATTTACTAATTTAATATGTACCATAAAAAATGTGAAGCTCTTTTATTTATTTATTTAATTTTCCATAGTTCAATTAAATTCAATTTGTAATTTTCTTGTTATTGTTTAATTTACTCGTACGTATTTACGTACATATCTATTTCTGGTTGATTTATCAATTTAATTTGTGTTTTAAAATTACAAAACAGTACCTACTACGCAGAAATTAAATCGCAGTCGACAATAATTTTTTACTGATGTCATCTCTATTACGAGTCATTTTTTGAGAAAAGTAAAAAAGTAAACAAATTTCTCGTGTAAATTATTCATTCATTTAAAATAATTGAATTTGAAAAATCAAAGTCAAGTTCAAGTGCAATTTAATTTAAACAAATAAAATTTTTTACATATAAATTTTCATAATTTATAATGCATGTATTTTTTTTTATTTGCTATAAACTTTCTAATTTACATATATTGTTGGGTTTTTTTTTTCTAATTTTAAATAATTTTTAATTATAAGCAGGTGGGTTGTTAGTTCGAGCTTTCTAAAACTCTCTGCTGTTGAAGTCTTATAAAGTTTATTTAGAGGCTTTTTACATTTAATTTTTTTGTTTTTAATTTTAATTTTAATAAATCTTCAATCATTTCGTTATAGAATCTCCTTTCGTAATGGGTGTCCCAAAATGAGCGCTGTATTTTTGAAATGAACTTCAACTATAAGTTATTCCATCTAATAAACTATCATCATTAGACCTAGATCACGCGTGTTTTCTGCAGACAAGCGATGAAGCTTCGCAGATTGTGTGTGTGCCTTTAATTGGATTGCAAAATCAGCTTTTACTAAAAAAAAACTATTAAATTTTGGCCTTCTAACCTTCAGAATTCGCTGTGATGCGTTGAAAGATTTTTTTCCCATGACATTGGTGCCCTTTCAATGGTGGTTAATTTTCAATTTCAAAGAACAAAAAAATTCTAATTAATTTTGTTTTTTAGTTTTTAAATTTTGAATTACATAATTCCCTTCCAACGAAGTGCGTTTTCGTTATTTAACCTTGAATTTTATTATTCTCAATCCATATCGACTTTGGATTTGAAAAATAAATTAAATTGATATTTATTTGTGTGGAGATTCTTACACTGTGACGGAGGCTCAAGTACGAACGATAGCAATTGCCCATTCGTTTTACTAACTAATCAATATTCAATTATGGTTTTTATAGAGCAAAATGTTTTATATGCAAGTCGTCATATTCATACGTTGCAAAATCGCTTGCATCCAATTCTGTTATTTTATTAATACAGCACCACTGTGTGGAAGATTTTTTTATTTCATTTTAGTTTTAATGTCCAAGTTCACAATTTGGCAAGTACACATCCATACATAGATAGTACATACATACAGTACATACATATGAATGTACTCGTACATGGGAGAATGCGTTTCACATGAAAATTTAATTTATTTTTATTAAAAACTGTTTCGATTTTTGAATTTAATTTCTCATTTAAATGAAAACTGAATTTGAAATTTTAAAACTTAAAAAAAATAGAAAACAAAACGAGATACCATGGAGGAGTCCCATCCAACTCACTAAACAGTGCTATTCAATACAAATCAAAGTTAAAAAGTGTCAATATAAATTATAGGGTGGCGATGGATGAGGCAGTTGTGTCCGTTGTTGTCGGAAGGTTTCAGTGGCGAAGGCATAGTCACTGGTCACTGAACAGTATCGGCTTCAGGGGATACCAATCCACAATTAACATCAGAGCATCCTCCTTCGTCGGTATTGTGTAGCATCATCGGCGTTGTAAAATAATAAAACACAGCTTCAAAATATGAATGCGTCTCCTTGCAACACTTCTATAAAAGCAAAAAAACCGGCAAATGCAGAGTTGTAAAAGTAATGAAGCTTTCCAGAAAAAATATGGGTTTGTTTGGATCGCGAGGGCAACCGAAGAAAATTCTACTCGTTAGAGCTAAAATTTATTTGTGTTGAAATCGCATAGACGATGGTTTTCTTATGGACGAAACAAAAAGCTTAAATTTTTTTTGCTCGGACCAGTGATAAGAATATGTCTCCTACGTATCCAGGGTATGTGCTGCAACTAGTTGTAGATAGGAGACAGGTAAAGTGATAGAATAATAGAGAGTTAAATAATAAAAAAACCCCAAGTTATTCCTGGACTACAAAACACTTCTCTAAACAAACCTATAAAAAGTGTAATTGAAATATTTATATTTATTAATATAAATTATTCCACCTTTTTTTAAAATTTATTTTGAATTATAATTTCCTATTATTCCTGATGATGTTAACAAGCTGTTAACGAAATATCGAATAATAATAAAAACAAAATAAAATAAAAAAAAAGACCTCAGGCTTAATAAATATAAATATATCAAAAAGTAAATATTTTTATTTAAAAAATTGTTTAAGCTTTTGGTCTGTTATTTTTTCTTCTATTTTTTCTTTAGAAATTTCTCGATGTTTCGTTGCAGCTTCTTTAGGAAATAAATATAGTAAAATTTTTTTTCTAACACTGCACAAAGTTGGAGCGAAATATTGAGAAATTTATTAAGAAAAATATAAGAAAATATAACAGACCTAAAGCTTAAACAATTTTTTAAATAAAAGTAGTTAAAATGAAATATTTATATTTGAATAAAATGGGATGAAAAACTAGTCAATAAAATTTGAGGAAGAATGGCCAATTTAATTCCTAATATACCCTGGCGTTTTGCAACTTTATTTTTTTATAAGAAAACCAAATTTATTTTATTTTATATGAAAAGAATTCTTTTCGCCACTGAAATAGTTAAAAATATAAAAAAAAATTATATTGGGGTAATTTTATTTTTATTTCGCAACTATCGTTGTTTTATTTCTCCCAATCGAACAAACAATTTTCGACTAATGGCGAACAGATAAAAAAAAAACAAATGAGGTTTTCACTACAATCAGCAAAAGTCTTCATATTCATGCTATTTTTATCTATATCAGACTAGTGTTATATTCATGTTTTCTTATAGCAAAACTACTCATAATTACCATGATCATAAAAACACATATAAAACCAAAGTTAAACAGAGAATTAAAATTATAAAATAAACGAGAACGTGTACAAAGTGAAAGAACTGGACGGAAATTTTTTTACTGTATTTCTTTTCTATATAGCATCTGATGTGCCAACAGTTAGTGGAAGAATGACTTTTTATATACTAATCGAGCTATTTCTCACTCTTACGCATACATATGCATAAATGCATACATACATGCAGGCATACATGCTTAATAAATAAGTAACGATGAATGACGGACGGATAACATTTAACAGGCGGCAACTTTCGTTTTCTGTGAAAATGCCAAACTTTATTTTTAGTTTTAAAACAGTCAGTGAGTGCAGTGCAGCTTAAAACGATCACTTCGGCTAATAAACAAAGAAGACGTTCGAGAGGAACATTTATTGCGTGCTGATACCCCCACGAGTCTTAAATGATTTGAACAAAACAAACAAACGAACGAATAAAATAAAAAAAAATTTAAAAAAAACGTTTATCAGCTTCGGAATGTGGTTACTTATACCAATTTTACTCTATACAATTGTTTTTCTCTCGGTGCGACATGTTTACAGTTATTGGCGTAGGAAGGGCTTCCCACATGAGAAATGCGATTTGAGTTGGGCATTTTTCAAACAAATTTACAAACGAGAATTTCATTACATTGATGCCATCTGTGAAACTTACAGATCCGGTAAGGAACGTTTCGTGGGCATATATTTTCTATTTCATCCCACTCTTCTTATAAGAGATCTTTCGCTGGCCCGCGATATTATCGAGAGTCCGTGCGGTCACTTTAATGATTCGAAATGGGATTATGTACGTGGTTATCGTAAATTCAACGTAATGGAAAAAATATCTCCGATATTTAGTGCAGGTCGTTTAGAGGCCGTATTCCATATAATTGAGAAGGTCGCCGATACTGCTATAAATCATGCGAAACTTACGGTAACTTCGTCGCAATGCAGTTCTTCGAATGAAATTGATATGCAGGATATATTAAGAACGTAAGTAAATCATTTTAATATTCATATTGTTTACATGCATGCAACACATGCACATACATGCATATATGTAAGTATATGCATAAGGTTTTTCGTGTACGGATGTGTAACAGAGCTTAACGTTTTGTTCATCCATATACATACCTACACATGCATGAATATTTCCAAGTTGATAAGAATTTGCATTTGTGTGTGTATTTTTGAAATTGAATTTAAAATTGAATTGAAATCTTATTGTGAAACGAATGCGTTGAATACTGTTTGTTTTTTTTTAGTTACTCCATGAATATAATCGCCAACTTAATCTACGGCTTAGAGATCGATCTTTTCAAAGAAACAGATTCAGTATTTCAACAATATTTAAATTATTCTACACATCCATCAGGTGTTTATTCGTAGTAAGTATCTATTTTTATATTTTTTAATATTTTCCCAATACGTACGTACAATTTTTTTTAACTTTAATATCAGAGAAAGTTTGCAGAATTTTATACAAACAAGTGGAAAGTTGACATGCACATACCGACCAGCATTTTTACAGCGTCTGTTTTTAAAATCTCTTGAGACAGATTTTTTTGTGAAAACTTCAATGGGCATTTCTTTTTTTTTTTTGTTAATGGTTGTAGCCAAGTTTCGTTTTAAAGAAACGAATTAAGATGATAAAATTTAAGCATAAACATGTCTATCGCTAATGACATTAGAGTACTTGCAACCTTCTCATTTCTTTTCTCCAGCACATTTAATCGGATTCCAAAAAAGTCATCACTCACTTACCGCCTTCGTGACATACTCCGAGAAAATGTCGAGAGACGTGAAGAAGCTGGCCTGATACGTAAAGACATTCTACAAGTGCTGGTAAAATTTCGTAATGGCAACGATATTGAACAAAAAGAAAAACTTAATTGGCACATTGAGAACCTCTTTGACAGAGAAAAGTTATTGTCAATTAATAAGTTGGCAAATATTACTGAACATCTGCTGGAGAATGGAATGGCAACAATGTCTTCAACAGCTGTATTTGCCTTATACGAGATTTTGCAACAATCAGAATTAAAGACCAAAATTCTAGATGAGATTAGGATTCACTTACAGATAAATGATAAACAACCGTATTTGACTTATGAAGGTTTGAAAGAGTTGAAGCTAATGGATTTATGTATCCAAGGTAAAACTTAAACATAATACGTGTACACGTAGTGATTGAAAAATATTCTCGCTTTTATTTAATAGAAACTGTACGTAAATATCCAAGCGTAGCTGTAATTGAACGCTTTTGCCGCAAGGACTTTCAACTGCCGCATTGTAAACACATTCTTTGTGAAGGAAAATCCTTCATGATACCTCTATTGGCCATGCAGCGAGATGAGAAATATTTCGAGGATCCCTTAAGCTTCAAACCGCAACGATTTGTACACGACACTAATGGTAGCAAGGACAACTGCACTATTAGTTTCGGACTGGGACCCAGAACATGTATAGGTATGCACGTATGTAGCAAATAATTCCCTTTTGCCGCCTTAATTAATTATTAATACTTTTGATTGAAGCCGAAAATTTCGTTAAACTGGTTGTAAAGTGTATTTTGGTGCAACTGTTTCTTAATTTTGATATGGAAGCGGCGCAAGCAAACAATTTTGAAGTCTGTTATAATACAACGCCCTTCGTACAGTCCAAGGAGGGCTTTAGAGTAAAACTAAAAGCAACGAAAATAAAATTGAACTTATAAAACGAAAAACTTGCAAAAAGATTCACTTAATTTTAATTTAGAAATAATTGAGAATTTTTTCACATACAAACAAGGACTTTTAATATATTTTCAATTTACAGCTTTTGAATTTTGGGTTTAAATATCGTATTAGAATTCTGAAAACATTTTCTCAGAAACGGAACACATCTTATTGATAATTTGATATTCCCGAATGCGAATGAGTGTTTGCTAAAAGTTCAATCCAGTGATGTTAATCGTATAGTAATTACTGTATTGTAGGGTAATTTGGACCTTAGAACGGTGGGCAGGTAATTTCTATATTTGTACTGTAATTTTAAAAAGTTTAAATTCTTAATTGTTAGAGGCCCAAAGTTCTTTTTTCATAATGTGTCTTCACATGATATAAATATTGCTCATAAAAACAAATTATAAAAACTAAAGTTCCGTATAAACTAAGCAAAATAAGGCCAATTGTATTTAAATTCTATACGTTTCTGTCATGAATCTACGAATAACACTTTCGCTAAGTTTAGTTAAATATTATAAAAATAGATACATTCGATTTACTAAAAGTGTATACAAATTGATTTATTATTGCTAGGTGCTTCTTCAAGCTTTTCATGTTTTTTAAATAAATATATTGAATTACAAATATAAACCTGATTTAATAAGAAAATATTATTATTTTTGTAGAAGACTTAACGTACGGTAATTTTACCTAAAAGACGGTCATATTTTTACGGCTGTACCCAGATCAAAATAAAAAAGTTAACATCACTGCTTCAATCCAATGTTCATATTAGAAATACGTTAATTTATTGCCGAGTAAATATGCCCTGTAAATATTAATCCGCACACAAAACGATTTTGTTCAGCACCCGTGTGCAAGAAATTTCAAGAGAATAACGCTGAAGGACAGCTGAATTCTTTTTTCATTATTTTCATTTCTATTTATTTATTTCTTTTTTTATTAAAAGTATAACTCTTTTCATCTACTGAAAATTGCTTTTCCCAGAATATTAATTTCATTAAACGTTTTATTGTTATAAAAAAGAACAAAATTGAAAAACAAATGGTAAAAAATTCTTACCATTTTGGTGCTGCTGCAATTGAAATGCTTTTGCTTCACTTTCCTTTTAATATTTAGCCACAAGTAATTTTAAAGCCAAAAATCTGAAAAAAGGAAAACCATTTAACGAAATGAATGAAAAGGATTAAAGCGTACATTTTTTATTCGAAAGAATCTGAAGTTATATTTTTGTATAAAGATTTGCAAATGCAAACAAAACTTAAATTCAATAAAATATGCATCTATTTTAAACGGAATTCCTTTTATTTTTCAAATTGTTTTGATATATAATGAAAGAATTTTAGTCGATTGATCAGCTGCTTGAAATAAAATCGTACATTGTTCGTTACGACTGCTTTTTAAGGTATTCAGTGAACTGAACTCATTTTTAGTTTCATATTTCGTTACCTTAATAGAGAATAAACCTAACTAATGGTTTTCGTGCTGCACCATAGGAGGATAAAGTCCATAAAAATTTAAGTTTTGTAGACGCCATTATTTTTTTCAAGACACTTATGTGTTAAATTCTCTAAGCAGTCAGTCGGAGTACAGCAATTTTTTTCTTCAAACCTATATTAGGGTATTATGTATGTGTCAGAATATGTAACGAACTTAAGTTGAAGTAAAATAAGAATTGGGGTCTTTCTATATTCAGGTAACGACGTACTACTTTAGTGGAAGGAAAGCTCGTTAATGAGATCAGTACAGCTGATTTCATACATTTTTGATTGACATACATACAAAATTTGTTTAAAAATTTGATGCTTAAGAAATTAATCCAGAAAAGACCTCCAGGGCATATAAAATCAGAGGCATTAACAAAGAATCCTTCGGACTTATCATGAGGATGCTGTTGGCTGGAACGAATCAATAAAATTGTCTGATCCACCATTAGTGCTTAATGTTCTTCACAGCCTCTTAATACTCCCCTTTAAAATAGTCAACATACACAAATGTCGCTCTTGATGAACAAGAGAGAACAAATCGAAATTTTAAAATTTAACTTTTTGCAAAAAAAAAAACAAAATACAAATAACATTAATATTGATCAACTGTAAAAATTTCACGAGTTCACTGTTTCATCTCTAAAAACCATGATGTACTTGTGTGTGTTTGGATTTTCAAATCCACTTAAAATATAACGACAAACAGTTTTTGCAAAGTTTTTTTATTTTTTTAAAAGCACATCGACATTCGTATGTCGTTTTTAACTTCATTAGAGAAGTGTATACGTATGTTGTATCTTATTCCACCTCGTAGTAAAGTGGAAGTAAGTCTTTTTCGACTTCCCCTCATTTGGTTTCTTCTTGTAATGAAATTACAAGGAACTCCGTGTTGCTTAAAAAATTAAACAAAATCTAAAATATAATAAAAAATAAAATAAAAAAAAAAAAAAAAAAGGGAAAAAAATTTTAAAAATAAAAATTTCCTGAAGATGTTAACCAAAGGTCAACGAAATATCGAAAATAAATATAAAAATAATAAATAAAAAGAGAAAAAACCTTAAAGCTTAAAAAAATAGATTGTTAAAAATCTAAAATATTTATATGAATGTAAGTATGTATGTGTCGAAGTATATATGTATGTATGTAAGTACGAGTATGCAAGTACATACAATATACATATCTAAGTGGTAGGATATTTAAAAATCTTAAGTAGTTTTGATTGCTGTGGTCGTAAAACGCAATGATTATTGAAGTGCACAAAAAATAAAAACAGACAGTACACACTTACAACAATAAAATAATCTTATTGTCACTAATTGACAATGAGTTGCTCAAGTACGTCCATAACTAACATTGAATCAATTATGTATGACACATACATATGTCGGCAATGAAAAGGCGTGTTAGAAATTGGCACACTTGCTGCCAATATCTAATAGAAATAATCTTGAAAGAATGTCTGTTAATAAGAAATGTAGGCAATTTTTAATTTTCGATTTTTTATAATTTTTTTTTACATCTGCAAATTATAATTAGATACAGTAGATACCGGATATAAGCACATCGCATATAAGAAAAAACCGCTGTTAAGAAATTCCACCAAAAACACCACGTATTTTTCTGTACTACACCAAAGCTTCTTCCCTACTTTCCATAGAAAAAATTTTCTATAAAAGAAAAAAGCTGATAAAGGAAACTTTTCCCAAACACCGAAGATGATAAATGATATGAAAAAGTGCAATCTGAATGTTTTTTTTTTATTGTTTATCTTTTGTTGAAGCCATTTAAGTTAGTTTTTTATTTATATGAATTGTTTCGTAAATATAATACATAACAAATTTTAACCATAGAACTTAATTCGTTTTACTTTTTATATAGAAATATTACATACATATTATGTGGGATTTTTAGAGTTTCTTATAAACGGTATCTACTGTACTCGTATTAATGACTAAAATAATATTTTATCTAGATAATAATAATATTTTTTATTGTGATTCAAAAGAATGCTACATACATACATATGTATTTAAAATGCTTTTGCATATTGTAATTATGCGAATATTTCAATTGTTGGCCCTTATTACTAACCAACTCCCAACTCCATTCGATCGTGAATACGTTCTACAAACCTTAAAGTTGCGAGCGGGATGGTTCTTAAATTTATTATGTACAGAGAATATGTATGTATGTATATCCCAACAACAAACAAATATATGCATGTGATGTAAACATGCACGCATGGGCAAGTGCAAAAAAGAAGCCCAATGAGGGTTTATTTTGTATATACATATGTACATATACATATATATGTATGTATGTACATGTTCTCTTCTACATGTCTCCTTTTTCCACAGTCTCGGCATTTAATCTGGTATTGGTCCATTTATTCTGTTAATTAAATAACAATTGAAATTAATAATAATAAAAGGCATTCAAAATTCGTCCATATGCAAAAGTAAGTAGTAACGCCCTTATGCAAAAACGACTGGTAAAATTTACGTCTGCTTGAAATAGGACTTTTGTATGGGAAACCCGGTTTTAACGCACACTTTAACTTTAACAATCATCTTTGCATAGGGGAGTAAACATTCATATTTCACTGCAAACAAGAATTTTAATCGACAAAAGTCACAAAACTTCCGTTGAAATGCGGTTATATAAAACATTTTTCCGGAAGCATGAAGGATATTTCAATATTAGGCGACTGTGTAGAAACTAATAATTTACTCGTATATAGCAGACACTCACATGTTCCTAGACCAACTAGTCGACCGCATTCTTTTTTTATGCGAATACAAAGCAACAAATAAAATAAATACTCCTTCTCACATATCAGAAGTGCATGATGCTGTTGTGGATGGCTGTTGCATTCACGCATTAGTTTTGATTTTTTTGCAACCATTTTGTATAAATCATGACAACAGCAGAATTCCATTATTATCGTCTGAGAGCAAGGGCAACAGTAACAGAAGCACGCCGTAGGCAGCTTCGCAGAATCAAATGCAAAATTAATATTTTTTTAATCTTTAACTTTTGCTAAAATAATTTAATACTAAAAAGAAAATAATGATTTCGGCGTTCAAGTACTTTTCAGTGTAAAATTTTATAATTTCTGTTTTGCTACACATTAGTACGGCAGATCTAACACAGCATGTATTAATGCAATCCCAAAGAAAGAAATAAAGTAAAGTAAAACATAGCGCCACAAAAAAATGGTTTTTACACATCCGATCATTAGTATGCATGCGAATATATATCGCTCATTTACTGCAATAACGTCATAACCCAAAAAAATACAATTTTTGAGTTAACAATGCTGAATAATTATTCATATCGGCCTTTATTTGGTGTAAAAAATGCATGGAAATAGCTTCAGCACTCACCTCGTGACAGAAGAATATTTTTTCATTTCCCCATTAACAGGCAGGTAAATTGAAAACTTTAAATACGTTTTTTACAACACTAGTTGTTTTGAATTATGACGTTGTTGAAGTCAATGTGCGATATGTATAACGCTTTTTATGCTTAAATTATAAATTTTCGCAGCTATTGTTTTTTGAAAGTCTACCTCCCACTCAATTGTAAATATCACCAACTGTGCATCAGATTATGACACTTCAACTACAATTGCAGACAATGTATAGAAATTTCATCAACTCAAACCGCAAACTGTTTTTGTCACAAATACAAACAGCGTGTGGAATTATTAGACTATTTTTTGCCACAACAAAGTTCATCATGATTTTTGGAGTTTTTTGACTCTGGTTTTTCTTTTTCATAACAAAAATTGTCAATTGTTGTGAAAGGTGAAATGGTTTTCTAAACAATAGATGCTGCTTTTATGTTCGATGTTCAAGTAGAAAAATTCATTAAAGAAAAAAAATATATTTACACAAATAATAATGTAAGTAAGTAGCAAAATTTTAACGTTGGGCATAGAGTTTTTACTTATTGGTCAACATGAAGCAATTTTCTAATTCCTTTCTACGGAAGAGTTCGATTAAAATGTTATTAAAATGATTTTTACAGTACAATGTTCATACTTAAATTAAAGGTTTATAGTCGGGATTTTTTTAAATATAGTTTTCTTATTAAATTCTCAGTTGGAACACATGAAATTTTACTTTTATCAATATTGTTTCAATATTGGTTTCAATTTAAAAACAGAAATGAATTTCCAGGTTTTCTATATTTAGCTTCTTACGATATGCTTGTGTTATTTTTGTTTTATTTGGTCAGAATCCATTTTGGCTACAAAATAAAGCAACCCAATCTATCAGCCATTTCAAAAATTACAGATTTTATATTATTTTCTATCATTTTTCCTCCGTACAATAGTCAGATCAAAAATTTACAAAATAATCTTAAATCTTTTAAATGAAATTTTCTCAAACGAAAAATTTTTCGAAATGGATTTATAATACAAAAAAATAAAAATATTATAATATGTAACCATTCTTTCAATTATTCAACGATACTCAAAATCCATTTAGATAATGTATCTATCTATGTATGAGTATTAGCACCAAATGAAATGTCGCAAATAGACCAGCTAAACCATATAACAAACATAGATAAATATTATAATATCTTTCCTACCAATAATGGCATTAAAGTTAACAACAAATCAAATATAATTTTCTTTTTTTGTGAATACGTAGTATGTAGTTGCATACTCTTACATACCGCATAAACGGTAAAAAAAAGTCACATTTTAAAAAGATCTTGTTAAAGAAAAGTTTTTAATCTTCATCGCGTCATTTTTAAAACTGCAGTGAGTAACTTCGTGGAACAAATATGTATGTTATTACACGATTATTTATACATATACAGATGTATGTATATATGTACGGATATACATACAAATGTAAGTATCATGTAAATTGGGTTAAAATTTACATTTTATTTTAGAAAATAAAAAAAGAAAACAGGGTACAATTAAATATACTTACATGCGTGCGTATCTCATATTATGGATACACAAGCTTTCTATGCATTTCAATTTATTCAAAAATTATGTATAACGTTACGAAATATTCCGTTTTAAGTTCACTAATTTAAAAAAAAGAAATGTTAAATAATAGTTTAATTATAAATTCATATTTTTTTTTGTTGTAAGCTGGAAGTTATTTTTTTGGACTTTTCATTTCCCTGTAAAATTTTTACAGATTTACCAACACAAACTTTATTTAACAAGTTCATTCATGCTGCTGGACATAAAATTCGTGTACGTGTGTATGACTCGTCAAGTCGGTGGTTTTCGCACCGCGGAACCTCTGTTTAAATGACCGCATGTAAGAAAAAAATATGTAGCGGAATATGTTTTCAAATACATATTGCTTAACTTTAGCTTTGTACAAAACGTCGGTTTGCATAAGGAGGCGTTTCTTTATGTTCTAAACACTATTCAACAGGAGCTAAAAGTTTCTAGGAGATCCACAGCAATTCTAATAATTTGTTTTTGAAAAGGTGTGATGAATTCCGATCAAATTGGAAAATCATTTTCAAGCCAATCTCAAACTATTGACTTTCAAAAGCATGCCAGAAGATAAAATATAAATAATATAGTAAAGTATTGACAAAAAATGTCTCAAAAATTATTGAAAAAGAAAACTACTAAACACATCGCACCTTTTATTGTTTTCAAATCGGTTTTGTGTCTAAGTTGTTTTTCATCACATGCCTGAATAAAAATTACATTTTAATAAACCCATAATCCACTTTTAAAACTTATTGCATTTTCTATAATGCCGAAAGAATTCTTTGTTTCGTACAATTCCATTTAAAACTTTGTAAAATTTTGTTTGAACTGTAAAGAGAATTATTTTTATACCATGAAACAGGCATTTTGTCCACAAATTATTTGCGGCTTGTTCAGTATTTGCCGACTGCAACTGTCCCTTGGACAAGTGACGATGTTGCATTATGAAATCCACTAATATTTCAAACTGCCGTTGTTTTGTTTGTTATATTTTTGCTTTTTCCCTAATAATAACAATTTAAATATCAAGCATAAATGTATTTTCAGAGTGGTTATATGTTTTTCTCCATTTGCCTTGGATATTTACCTAACGCAAGATATTTACGCTTATCGAACGATTTTCACAGACACTCTCGCCTTACAGAGTGCGGTGATACTAAACTTGCGAAAGGGGCAATAATAGATGCGTAAGGCAAATGCGCAAACGGATTAGAGAGTACCAATCGTTCGATTTCATACCATTTTTATTTCGCATCGCAATAGAGAGTAACCCCCCAGGTAGTCAAATTACATGCAATAATTACTAAGAATCGATGTAAAAGACAGTTGTAAATTACACTGGCAAACTGTAGCAAAACGACTGAAATTGTCATTGAAGCGCATCTGGCGATACTTGTTTTCTATATTGTATATATTAGGGGATGCACTTTTTTTTTTATCTGGGACCAGCACTCAGGAGATTACTCCTACACATGCGAGGCATTGTTCTGGAACTATAGGAAAGGGATAGTACGGTGCTACACAATACCGACGAAGGAGGGCGTTCTGATGTGAATGTGGATTGCTATCAGCTGTTCAGTGACCAGTGACTATGTCTTCGCCACTGAAACCTTCCGACAACAACTGACCCACAAAGACACACTAATGCACATCAGAAAAATGCGAGATGTATATTTTTATTTTAAAATTTTAGTCTGAAACTGGGGTTGAACCCAGGTCTGTTTTTTGTTTACTAGTCAACGTGCAGACTACCATCCATATTGCCATCGCTACCCTCTATTAAAATTTAATATGCACTAATATTCGATATAGTTGCAGTTAAGGACTGCCTAGGTGTGTTTTAGTTCTAGGACTTTTTTAGTTCTCGTATTAAACGTAAAAAAAAACTGCGGTTGGATACTTCTTATTCCTATTTCTTTTCAATGACATAATTTTTTTTTTAATTTTTATTGTAAATATTTGAACAAAAAAAAACAGTTTTTTGCTTCTACTGCAAATTTTTTAAACTTTGAGTTGACTCTCTTCAGAGGAACTAGCGCGATATATTGGTATTAGCACCAAATGCATAGATCAGCTAAATAATATAACTAACGTAGATAAATAGTTGTAGTTCATTTGGACTTGCGTTGAATGAAGGAAAGATGGTTACATATTTAAGAAAAAACTAATATGCAGACAGAAAAGTAAGAAATATTTGTTATTAAAAAAGCAAAGTATGCATGTACCTGTATAAGGAAAAACGCCTGTAATGTCGAAACTCCGGCACGCCACTTAACTCAAAGCAGAGAAACAAAAGTGTTTTAAACAAAGTTATGGATTTCCATGCATATGTGTATGTACATACGTACATGATTGGTATAAACATTAGTTTAAAGAAAATTCTTACTAAAAACTCTTTTAAGTGTTTTGAGCCATTAAATTCATACTTAATAATATTTTTTACAGACTTTCCTAAAATTGTTGCTCAAGCACTTTCTTTTTGTAAATTTACACCCGAAGAGAAATGGTTTTACTTTTCTGATGTGTGATATATATATAATGTGCATTCCATGTAAATCTGCATGTCTTTACAAAAAGAAAATACAAAATTCCTTTTTATACCGGTTATCTTAGATTTAACGAAGTAACAAAAAATGGACTTTAAAGTGTCCACTATGGATATGATCATAAATGATGAATGCAGTAATAAGAGAGAAACACATTAAGTGTTTTCTTACTTTTCTTCATTTAACTGAAAAGAAAATTACGAAAATGAAAGAAACTGATTTTTGAAATGTTTGAAATCAGTGAGTAGAATATCGATCTAATGGATGCGAATTCTTTGAAACCAGTTTAAAGGAATTCGGTGTATGATTTTTACCAAAAATAAACAAAATGCCAACAAAAGAGCAACAAAAACATTCACGCAACTCAACCAATACGGACATCAAGACGTGTTTTTTTATAAAAAAAAAAAGTTGCAGTAACAAATTTCAGACACAAAAATTAAAATAAAAAATTTTTCTCAACACGTTTTTTTAAAACCTCACGTTTTTATCACTTTATCATTACTTAGATTTTTGTTGTCAATTTTATATTGAAATTTGTATGCATGCGTGTCAAAAAAATCAACTGAATTTGCATATAATTTTGATTTATCTTCTTTTTGGTAACGTTCCTTTTCGAGGGAGGCCTTTTGTTTCACTGATAACTTTTATTGCTGTTTTTTCTTTATTTATATTTTTTTCATCCTTATGCAAAAACGATTGCTGAAATTAAAGTGAACTTTAAAACCGGTTTCCCCATTCAAAATTTCTACTTCAAGCAGACATTAATTGTGACAATCGTTTTTGCTTATGGTAGTTAAACTGTATTTTAATAATTTAATGAAATTTGTCCAAAGGAAAATTTTTTTTAATTTTTTTATGTACATATTTCACATTAGATGATGTATAAATAAAAGAACACTAAAAGACGTCAGAAATATTTATTTTTTTCTAATTTTCTATAAATAAAAAAATATTATTATGTGGAACACAGGTGTTACGATTAATATTTTTTATTTAAATTTGTGAATTGATCTAGAAAAAGTGAATTGTTGGTTCCTCTACCATTATAAGTTACTTTTAATCAAGTGTGTCGCCAAAAGTTCAATTTTGTAGAGCAGTGTTATACAAAATTGAAAACAGCTAAATGATTTAGAACTTTAAAAAAGTTTTCAGTCTATCGAACATTATGCAAGCCATAGTACGTAATCGTTTATGTATATTGATTACAACACGCTATTTTAAAAATCGATTGGATCTAACAAAAAACAAACTAAAAAATTAAGACATGACTCAATTGAAAAGCAAATACACAATTTCCTTGAAATTTGCCACTCATTTGAAAAATTAATGAATATGAATAAACACATACGACATACGAACAGCGCATCATCTGACAGCAAATTGCTGTATCGTGTGATTTATTAAAAATATAAGGCAGATAGTAATTTCTCAATGAATCGATTAAGTGTTATTCGATTGAATCCCCTAATGCAGAGTATGTACTCGTAGAGGAAAGAAAAAATTTAAACAAATTTTATAAATTACAGTAACCTGTACTTTATTGCACAAGTTCATCATTCATATCATTTCGGAGCGACAAGATTTCCATGTAGTGCGTCCGTCTGATCATACTCAAACAGGTAACTCTCGTCTTACAAAAATTCCCACTCTAAAATAAAAATAAAAATGGCCAACAACAACAACTCTGAGATAAATTTGTTAATAAGCTGCGCACTTTAATTCGAAATTCAATTAAATGCATAAAGCTGTTGACAGTAATTACTCAACTGTCAATCTTGCTTAAAATTAATAAAAAAAAAAAAAAAACTTATTTATATGTTGGAAAAAAAACTGGAGAAAACATCGTGAATGTTTATTAATTTTAGACTAAAAATGTATGTTAAAGGCCACTGCTGGCGTTGGCTTTCCAAATTGTTCAAATTTCAGAAAACTTTTTCAAAGTAAGAATATTTGTTTGTTTTTATAAAATATTAACTAGAATTAAAATTTTTTAATTCGTCATACAAATGTCATTTAAGTACATTTTCTACATGCATACATACATATTATGCATGTATGTGTGTATTTGTTAACAAGATAAATTTTCGTCAAGTTTTTCAGTCTGTGATTACATTATAGAATCTAATTAATGAAACTATGATTCATCGAAATTATGAAGACAGTGAGAAAATATTTAAAATAGTTGCGAGAATTGCAAAAATTTTAAATTAATTTAATATCCAAAAACTCCAGTGTCCCATAAATAAAAATTAATAAGAACCATTGCCAATATAATTTTTTGAGGCCATATTAATTAATTTATGTAAGGGATATGTATAAGTGTCAACAACAACAGCGAATACAAAATACCTTGTTGTTGTTTTTTTAATGACCCTCAAAAAGTTGCTGGAAGAAAACAGAAATTTCATTTGTGGGAAATAAATATTTCTAACAAACGTGTGAATAAAATAAAAATTGTTATGCACAAATACAAAACGAATATTGAGGTAAGAAATAATTGTACTCCTAACAAATAAATTGAAACGCCATCATAGCAACTTTTTATTAAATATGTGTACATATGAGCCGTTTATATTGAAAATGGCATAAGTCACTTTTTCAAAAATATCCACTTAATGATAACATTGATTACAATTTTAGGGTGACAATGGCTGAAGTAGTTTCCACGTTGATTACAGAACTAAAAATTGGTTCGAAACCAGTTTCAGACAAAATTATAAAAGAAAACATCTCCCACTAAAATAAAGTTCAAAACTAAAGTCGTCTCCTTACATCAGAGGCGTTACAACACTGCTATAAAAACAAAGCAGAGTTGTAAGTTGTGAAGCTTCACCTCCTGTCATTTCTCTAACTATCTCTTTCCTCTAGTTGCAGCACAATGCATCGCTTGTGTAGGGTCCCATCATCTGAGTGCTAGACCAAGATAAAAAATTTTACAATTTAATGGTATATTTTCTTTTTCAAGACATTTGCAATCAAAATTTTATTAAAATCTCGGTGGTGCTTAACATTTGATCGGCAATTTCTTAACAAAGAGGTGATAGCATTAAATTGTAATCAATGTTATCATTAACTTGATATTTTGGAAAAAGAGACTTATGCCACTTTCAAAATAAACGGCTCATATGGATGTATAAATATTTGCAACTTCACATTCGCATTTCAGACTAAAGCAATTAATTATAAATACAACACTACATTAGATATTCAGAAAAATTATTCTCAACAACAATTATGGCATCATTTTCAAAAAAATTTAAATTAAGATTTTACAGAATGAATTATGTAGAAAAATTTCTTTCCGCTTTTGTTTCGTGCAGCAGCTGCACTAATAAATTTTTGCTGCAAAATATTCTGCATTCGACAAACAACTTTGAATATGTTCTTTTAATACCAAAGTCCGATATTTATATATAATTTTAAATTAAGTCCCGAAACTGATTATACATACTTAAGTTATATACATATATAACAAATATATTTGCATTATATCTCAAGCTGAACAGAAGTTATAGCACAAGGTATTGGTATGATCTCCATTGTAAAACCACACCGTTTTGAAAACTCTAATGGCATCTTGCCAAGTTTAATTTTTTTGAGACATGACTATGTGGCAATAAAAGAGCGACTTGCACTTCAAATGTAAGCAAACATAAAAAAACACCCATTAAAGAAATATTGTATTTCAAGTTTTTAAGAATTTATTTTCTTTTAATTTTTAGTAGTTTGTCTCTTAAAGTTTTCTATAAAAACAAGAGTTAAAAAACCGGTGAGTAACAATATTATTTCGTTAACAATGCAAACGTCGCGACGTGATCAAATGTACGACTTCAGATTATAACAGTGGAATAAAGAAAGCAAAAAAGAAATTATAAAACTACTGTCTTTATAAAAGCAGTAAGTGCGGCTAACATGAAATAGTGCCATTTTTGGAATCTAAAATCAATATGGATGGATTGATGGATGAACATAATATCGAACAGCTTTTATTATCCTTAATGAATCTATAAACATTAAATTTTCTGTGCTTCAAAAGAAAGCTGCACCGTATAATATTTGAAAATTGCATAACAATATGACGAAATAGAAATAATATGACGAATAACATAGTTGTTCTATTTCAAGTTCAAGTTTTGAAAATGCACAACTATTTTTACTATTTCGATAATTTGTTTTAAAATTTTTCTTATTATGAATAATTTACATGTCATGTAACTTATATACAATATAACGAACGCATTAAATTCCTATGTATTTCAGCAGACCACCCGCAGTTAAGAAAGTAACAGAAAACGTGCTCTTTTTGAATTTGCAAATTATTTTACTCCATCTCATTCTCCTCTTTCGTACAATTTTGCTTAAAAATAATATAAAATATTTATGCGGTTTTGAATTTCCACTTCATTAAAAATGTTTAGCCAGATCTACTGTAAACTAAAATAATATGCACTCCAGAGAAAATTCAACGAAAATATTTATAATAAATTTTGTTTTTATGGCATATACATGTGTGCGCGATGGTTTTGCGTTTGTAGTATCGGAGACTGAAGCGTACAGTCGGCATCTAAATGATCAAAAACATAGAAAATTTCATTGTTCCGTGTTTTTTATTTCCCTCTTAAGGTTTTAAATGAATTAATCATGCTCTAAACAAAAAGCGTGATTTATAATTATATCGGGTGATTTTTCTTTAGATTGAATAACTTTGAATTGAAAACAGCTTCGAATTTTTTGTTTTCATTCAAAGTTTATGAAATTGAAACGATTTCAAAATATAATTCCTAAATCGAGTACGGAGTTACGGAGAAGATATTACAATACATCCAAATACACCATTGAGACTGGAAAAAAATTGTATACTCGTATAAGCATGACTTTGAACTGTCCACTTTAACATAGTGGGTGCCTCCGTAGCCTAGATCATGAGCATTAGCCTATCAATCTGGAGATAGCGGGTTCGATTTCCCCCTAGACTCTGAGCGTTGCTGCAGACAAGCCAAAATATGTCTTGTTAAAAAACTGAAATTTTAGAAAATGATTGGTGTGCAAACGAACGAAGGTCTATGAATTATGTGAGCATTAGCCTATCAATCTGGAAGCTGCGTCATACATAACTGATTTGCCAATGAAACGCAGTCATTGTAAGTTATAGATGGCAATTTTAGAGCTTCAGTATGGGAAAGAATAACGGGCAATAATAAATTGTATATAAAGCTAATAATTTACATCTTCTGATAACTATACACAGTGGGCAAAACACGAAGAACGCTGAAAATGAAGGGGTAGCAGCCTTCGAAAACAGCGTGTTGTTCCGTTCTGCTAGTGTTTGTCAGTGTGATTTACAATTTTGTCTTTGATTTAGTTTGTTTCTTATCAGCCTATTTAAAATTGAAAAACATTTTAACTAATTGCATAAGCTGAGTTTCAACATAAGGCACTGCATACTTATGTAATATGTATATTTACAATTAATATTTACGTTTGTGTTGACGCACAGCAACTTATACCAAATGAATCAATGAATATAAAAACCAGTACAGGGTGTGGGTAATTACTCGCATTATATAAAAGGAAATAATTGAGTTTGCCAGATAAAAAATACCATCGTTACACACATCCGATAATAAATAAAAAAAAATACCTTTTTTGAGATAAGACGTTGTTCGAGCAAATGAGTACAATATGCACATGTATATATTTATGGATGTATGCGCGCATGTGTGCTTGTATGGATGTACAGTTTGTCAAGTAAATGTTGGCAAGGCATTCTGAAAAACTAGAAAATTGAAAAATGAGCGGCCAACTTTTTGTATCATTTTGCAAACATTTATTTACTCGTATTGACAAACCGAATGCGATAGAAGATTTATGTTTGAGACGTGCATGTATTTTATTATTTCCGCTACAATCATGGAATGAAATAAGAATGACTCATCGTTATGCTTTCAACTGCAGATACCTATAATGAACATGACAGTTCACTGATAGTTCGATTCAGTTGATATTGAAAACTTAGTATGTATGTGCATACATACATACATATGTACATATCGCTCCTTTATTGCAACGTTGTCATGACTCAAAAAATTGAAATTTTTAAATTTTTTAAGCAAAAGTGCTCTTCATAACTTCCTAGTTAGTTTTTTTAGATATGACTACGTGGCAATAAAGAAGAGGTATAAAAGAAAAATATTATTGGAATATAGTAATTTTGGGTACTGTAATGGCCCGACTTGGGATGCATACTTGCCTTTATAATCTGCTTTTAATAATAATTTTAATTAGAATTAATTCCCTACTTTTAAGTCAAATATTTTTATCCGATTCATATTAAAGTATCTTATGATGGTTCATCAATTATGTAACAACAAGGACAATTTTAAATTCTAAATATATTTAAATTAATGTATAAAATATGCCCCGGACCCACAATATAAACTATTTATTTTTAATTAGTTTTATTTGAACAAATGTTTTTTTTTTCTTGGACCAGCACTCTGGAGAGGACCCCTACACACGCGATGCATTCTGCTGGAACTAGGAAATGGGGTTATGGGAAGGAGGATAGAAGGAGTAGTATTTATGGACATTTGATTTGAATTTTCCCACGTCAAAGGTGACAGGACAGACCTCCGCTCAGAGTTTATTACACATAAGAGCTGTTCGTCCCTGTAATGCATGGTGCGATTTGCTGCCAAATCGACCCCAAAATAAAGTATAACCTTATGCTTTATTAAATTATCGAATTGAAATGATCTTCTATTGTCGCACAAAAACGTTAACGTAAAGCGAGTCCTTTGGTTTCCAGTTTGATTATGCTGTGGCAAATACATTCAGAGTTATCTTTAATGTATGCCAAATCTGGGGCCAAATCGCCGCATTCGTGATCGAATGAGCTTTCGTATCGAATAACATTTCGTGACGTATCGAATAGCCAGATCGAGCCATTCGATAGCGTTCGAATCGAAATTTGTTTTAAAATGTAAAAGATTTATGTGCGTTGTCATAGAATAAAAACATATCGCTACAATCTTTATATATAAAAATGACATGTTTGTATGTATGAATGTGTGCTTCTTGAAATTTTCACAGTATCCCTGATATGTGGAAGGAACTATAGGCTATATAAAATTCAAAAAATCCAACTGGGCGTTGCTACGGCCATAAAAAGTAAATATTTATTTTTGTATATCTTGCGAACGGTTGGAGTCTAAGTTTCTGAATATGGTCCCAATGACTTTGTACTTAAAACAAATCATCAGTAAAGAACTGGGAGCGATTGGACAAGTAGGCGTGGTACCTCCTATACAAACAAAAAATTCAAACTCGACTTTTTGATTGATTATGACATATTTTGGCTAATTTGTCTTAATGAAAATTTTTGATGTTAGTAAATTTTTTTTTATTTATTTATGTATGTACTTACATGTTTAATAAAAAAAATATGACTGAATAATAAAATAAAATTTTTCTTTCTTAAATAGCAAACAACAAAAAACGAGTTTACGACAGCTTTTAGTCTATCGAATGACGAATTTCGTTATCGAATACCACGGTCTGAAAGTTCGATACGTCTTATTCGATAACGAATATGACGATCTCAAAAACTAAAATTTCGATCAAATTCATTCGATCACGAATGCTACGATTTGGGCCCTGTTTTTTATGATGAGTTTTTAAAAGGCTTGTCAATCAGCTTAATATGCAAATTGATGCACCATGCAATTGATGATGTATCAAAAATACACCTTTTTGGGAAAAACTTGAAAAAAATGGATATGAATATGGATGGCATATTTTTCAAAAAAAAACTTGACCTGGTAGCAAAACGATTGAGCGATCAACACAACATGACATGACGTTTCCTAAAGTGGAATATTTAACTAAGGTTTATTTGTTCGACAGCATATTGCGCAATGCAACTAAAATATTTTTATGGAAATTTTTTTTTTTTGAAAATATCTTTTTTAGTCACATAAGAAAAATAAAACTTTAAAATCGTTTATCTAGAAAAGTAAATATTTTTCCTTATATGTGTATGCATATCAAATATTTATACATATATATGTATGTATGTATGTATGTATGTATGTATGTATGTCCATTAACACACACCAGGATATAAAGCATAGTGCTGTCTGTATCTAACAGTTTTAACGCTGAACTAAAGTTTTCTGAAATATTTTTCAACTCGTATCTACTTTTATGATATAATTTTAACGAAGATGTTTTGAAGTGCATAGTGGACCCATCGTCAATAATGTAACTTCGAAATCTATCCAATTGTGAAACAGTCTCAGCCGTTAACGAGTTAGAGCGTTTCGTAGGCGCTCTAAAATAATTAGGCAATAGGCAATCATTTAGTTTGTTCCCGATAAGGAAAAATCTATTACGATGATGGTGCTTACCACAGAGGATTGAGTTTCGTACCAGTTCTGTGACCTTCAGGATCACAATGATCTCAGCCTAGAACACGGCAGTCTAAAAAAAACTGCAAACATTTGTTCCCATAATGTAGATCCAGAGCAGTATACAATATTCGGATGCAATGATGGAAAGAACGATGAAGAAATCCCAACATCAGTTATACAATATACAGTGATATTGGGATTAAAACAATTGGTGACTACTACGCGTTTCTCATAAAATACAATTGATGGAATCTCTATAAATGTATCGCCATTTGCTTTGCCAGGACCGAAAAATTATTGCAACCAAATTTTATAAAAAAAGTTACCAAATGAGAACAAAAATTACCAAAATAAAATTTTTTTTTATTTATAAAGGACGGCGCTATTAGCTCAGACACAATTGAAAATTTATTTGGTCCCATCGGGGATTTGAAGCGCGTATCTTATTGTTGTGTTGCACAGTCAACACGCTAACGACTTAGCCAACAGGAACTGTTAATCCGTTAATAGAATAAATTCAGTCGTTAATCTAATCGACTAAACGATTAGTAGTATTTCATTAATCTTCATAATTTTTAGTTTCATGAAAACCCCTTTTTAAACTTTAAGCAGTTAAAAGCGTCGCAATATGTACATGTTCAATTAATTAGGTAGAAAAAAATTGTGCAAATGACTTGAAAAGCTTCATTTTCAATGTTTCTAAGAATTAATTGGAAGAAAATAAATAATTTAAAATTAATTACTAAACGGAAAAATAAACGCTGATTATAAAAAGTTTTAAAATATTTCTACTGCATCTTTTGTGTTTCGCTGAGGATCTCTCAACTTGAGAACAAAATTTACTCTTTTTATTATGAAGAGGCGCAATATCTCGAAAGCTGTATAATATGGTATTAACATATTTCTGGTTATGTTATTTGTATATCAGTTGGAAGGAAAAGAATCATTTCGTCCTGCCACCCACTCTGTTACATCCCATTTAAATGGAAAAAATAACATGAAAACAAAAGTCCTCACCAATTGCTTTTATCTATACGAGTACTTTTCATTTTGATTTTGATGTCAATATACGATACTTATAAATTAAGCGGATTAGTGTCTCTGTAGTCAGTCTCTCGTGCACTACTGCTACTTTTGTGCCATGTAAATTTTGCTGGCATTACTTTAGTTTTTAATTTCAGAGACATGGCCTTTTAACATACATAAATACATATGTATGTACACACATCTGTATCCACATAACAGTAGATACATTTGTAATTTAGTCGATATTTTCAGTTAGTTGGGTGTTCAAAGCAGAAAGTCTCGTGATGTTTCAAGTGACCTAATTTTTGGTATGTATCGTATCGTCTCCAGTTAGTTTGAATGTAACACGTCTCTAAGGTCTACAACTTTTAGTCTACTATTTTTCACAAGTACATATTCCAATATTGTTGTAATTGTTGTACAGATAATTGGATTAAATAGTTAATTAGAAATTCAATTAAATATCCCATGAAGTTCTTATTGAATGTACTTATGTATGTATTTGGATGTACATACATACATGCATACATATGTATGTATTTGTACATGTGTAAAACATGTGCAGTGAAGTTCATTAATTCCGGAACATAAATTATTTATGAAAGTGATTTATTTATTTGTTGATAAAAGTGTTTGTATGTTTTGATTAGCAAAAGCGGAAGTAATTCGTTTCGAAATTAACGATTTTAAAAAAGTTTGCTTTCAATACACCCTTCATACACACACATCCATGCAGCCATATGCATATACGAGACAATCACTCGCGCTGTGTTCCAAAATTTGTGTGGGAATAATTTGTCTCAGGATAAAGAAAATGATTTATTCAGAATATACTCGTATCAACAACATTGTATAGCATCGTTTTTGTAATTATTTTGTGAATGGTTCCTCAATTTTTTTAAAGTTCTTACTGATACTTATGGATGTGTTTTTTTAAATGTGTGGCGAAATTGTTATTAAGAAATTACACGGTGTGGTTCTTTGAGCGACAACGTCATATTGATATTTTTTTAATCTATGATTCCTCGTTACAAACTGGATCTCCAAGCGCATTT
Source organism: Dexiosoma caninum (assembly GCA_963924685.1). Classification (NCBI taxonomy): domain Eukaryota; kingdom Metazoa; phylum Arthropoda; class Insecta; order Diptera; family Tachinidae; genus Dexiosoma; species Dexiosoma caninum. The sequence goes on along the minus strand of OZ004727.1, from coordinate 95,145,948 downwards.
TCCATGAATATATCGAAATGTGGACGTATATACGGAACATCGACGCAGCTAAAGGCAGTTTAGCAGACACTTTCATTATAGATTCACCGTAGAAAAGAAAGTTGTAAGTATTCGACAATGTCTGTTATTAGTCGATACAAAGCTGAACTGTTGGAAATTGACTGCTACAAGTATTTAAAGGAAGAAAAGTACATAAAAAGTTATATATGAATATGGATGATATTGTCTGATAGGACTCGCGCTCGTCTAGCGAACAAAATCAATTCACGTCATCTGTGGTATTTTGGACAATTGCTTAAAAAATGTATGTATTTTGCGGCTCCCTCTCGCGTTGTGTTGGAGTCGCTTGGATGAGCACTTCCTGGAGAAGGCTCCGAGCCGGTCTGCACGATCGCGAGAACAATATGGCCACGGTTTGGAGGCGGTTTTCCGAGGCGGCTGCGGAGTCTTACCGTCACGATGAGTGGACACTGGCTTATTAGGTTTAATGCAAGACACATGGGTGCAACGATGAGCAGCAGTAGGAGAGTGTCGCTCACGTACTCTGGGAGTACCCTGCACTCAGGGTACTGCGCCCCCGAGTACTGTGTGCTTATCGAAGCTGTTTTTTATTAGCTGCGTTTTAAGTTAACTTGACATGATAGTTCATTCGGAAGCACGCCCAAGCAAAACCTTGCAATTGCTTTTTGAACCGGGTACCAGGTTGAGTTTGGTGTGGTCGCCAATGTTTGATTAGATTAATGGCGTGAACTTTTTTTAATGCAGTCCTTAATATGGGTGTCAGGGTGGCGATGGCTGAAGTAATCTGCACGTTGATTACAAAACCAAAACAGGCCTGGGTTCAACCCCAGTTTCAGACTAAAATTATAAAAAAAAACATCTCGCATTTTTCTGATGTGCATTATTGTGTCTTTCTGTTTTAGTTGTTGTCGGAAGGTTTCAGTGGCGAAGGCATAGTCACTGGTCACTGAAAAATACCGGCTTCAGATGTAACCAATCCACAGGCACATCAAAGCGACCTCCTTCATCGGTATTGTGTAGCACCGGCGAAGTAAAATAATAATAAAAAAGGCTACTAAACCGAAGCTTGAACACTGCTATAAACAAAGAGCGTGCAAAAAACGGAGCTGTAGAATAATTAATTAAGCTTCACCTCTTGTCGTTTCTCTAACTATCCCTTCCCTCTAGTTCCAGCACAATGCATCGCATGTGTAGGGGTCATCTCCTGAGTGCTGGTCCCAGATAAAAAAAAAATATGAAAGTGTTTGCTGAAAGGAATAAGAAAATCAAAATTACGAACGACACTATAGTAACGTCTTCAAAGTATGGAATCACTAGACTTTTCGCTTTCACGTATTTTATTCCATAAAAAAAGAAAATTTAAAGTAATAGAATTTTTTACCCTTTTGGCACCATGCTGCAATTTTCTATACTAAAAAAAAAGAAAAACATACAATACAATATATTTACTTTAATCTTCCTACTTATTTTGACACACAGTGTCACTATTCTTGGTTGGCATCTTAATTGCCTGAGTGTTACTTATCTTTAAAAAAAAGATAACGACTTAATTATCTCAACAAAAATCTTAAATTACTTTTTACTAACTAGTTGTATTAATTCGTTTTTTAAACGTCATCCATGCACTGTTTCCGAATTATTTTTTCGTCTTATTCTTCTTAGCAACGAGCGATTTCAGTCTATCAAATTTTCAATGTTGTTGCACATTTTATGAAATTTCGAATTATGTCTGCGGACTTTCTAATTGTAATATAATAATGAAAACTTCTATTGAAAGGTGAGCACTTGTATTACTCGTAATTTTGAGATTTAAGACAAAACTGACTGACATCTGGATTATCTGAACATTTTTGTTTTTAATTAACACCTTTTTTGACTTAATTTCGCTTTAATGTGTTGTATTTTGAGCTAAATAGACTAAAGTATTTTCTTGGTTGTTGAGACGCATTAACAAGTTATTGACTTTTGTTATGAATAAATAAATGTGTTTTCTTAATTATTGTTGACACATTTCGAAAGCTTTTACATTTTTTCTCTATTTTAAAAAACAGAAAACAACAATTTGATACCAAATCGCAGTTTTGTTGTAGAAATATTTACGCTAAAAATTACAGACGCAATTACAATACTCTACAGCGTAAAGTTCTTTAAGCGATTCCAAATTTTTATAACGACTTTATCTTTTTATTTCAACGAATCGTAATAGAAGCATTACAAACTGCTTTTTTATTTACTATTCATATTTTTCTATGTTCCATACATGAGAATGATAATTTTTTTCATACATTGAATAAAAATAGTTTTCATTAAAACCAACATATTTTTCATGAATATGTACGGTATATGCAAACTGAAATATTTTAAAAACACCACAAATGCGAACAGAAAGATTCGAATGCATTTAATGCGTAGTAAAGGAGGGAAGGCAAAAAATACTCAAATAAATTGTTTTTGATACCGAAACGAAGCCCCCATTTCCCACTGCTGATCAAGGCGAATTCATAACAGATGAACTCACCAGGCCACCTGGCCGACTATTTATCACTATTTAATGTCAAATTGTATGAAATATTTTGACAGTAACAATGATTTCTGGTTGCTGTTGTACTACTGAATTTCCCTGGTATGAATTAGCCTTGCTACTGATTCATATTAGATTAGATTACTAGTTACAAGTGTATAATATATACACATGTGTGACGCGCAAAATAGAAAGGGACCTAAGGGTAAAAACCGGTTTTGTTTAGGAGAGCCATTTTAAAGATTTAAATACGTGTATCTTTGGTGTACTTCACTTTCATAAAACGCGCATATCTCTGGGAGGGAACACTTTTGGGGCATGGGATCGGTCTCATTCGATTCTCAGATGTTGTCCACATCAAAAAAAAAAAAAAGTGAAAATTGCTTTTTTTTACCCTTAGGTCCCTTTCTCTATGCGCTGTCACATATATACATATGTATATATTTGTTTTTACAAACTACGTTCGTCATAACTACATCACGTAGATATTCATATCCTCTCAGTTTTAAATGATTTGGATTCTCAAATTTGATTCGATTAGAAAAAGTTTTGCAGTTCAATTTTCCAACAGCGAAAATAATGTATTCCAAATAAAGGCCGCAAAACTAAGGAAATATTATCACTCAGTCACATGGAAGGCCTTACATATATATGTATGTATGTATGTACATATGTAGATATGTAGATATGTATGCATTAATATTTTCTCTTAACTAATTGAATAATTTTTTTTTGTAGCAGTCATTTTTTAATAAAGAGCTTCATTAAATTGATCTCTTATTGAATAACAAATTCCAATTAGCAATTATTTTCATATATTTCCAAGTAAGAAGAACAATAAATAAAAAACAAACGTAGACAAATTGTAGATACCAGAGAGCTGCAATATATGTGATTTGGTGGTTGGGTTGCATGTTGTATGAAACAGTTTATTCCTGATGGAAATCATTTAGGTGTTTAATTAGTGCGCTTCGAGTTCAGTTGTACAGCATTAGACCACAGTAATTCAGTTAATGTGAGTGCATTTGGTTGGATGAATTACACGCTTTGTTGGGTGAACCTCTATCGCACGATTGTAAATTTTATAAATTAGAAATAGGGACCCGAAAATATTTAAATTAAATATCAACCTTTATCTTATCATAAAAATTTTATATTTTTTTACCTTGGACCAGTGCGAGGTATAGTGTAGAGAACAGACTAGTGGTGAAAGTGGGAGGAAGATACAGCTTAATTCACCACTCTGCAGTTCACTTTTAATTCTAAAGCAAAGTTGCGGCGTCTCTGATGTGTGGGTTTTGCCCAGCTGATATATACATATATATATATATATATATATATATCTACATTCCAAATGACACAAGGTAAGCCCTATTATACAACTAAAAAAATTCACTATTTTTCTGTCCGACTGCATATACGAGTATGTATGTAATTTAAATGGCCGCTATTTATTTTTTTGTATTTAGTATCTCAAAATCAATCAATAAGTCACAATAAATATTTATGTATGTAAAATTGAGTTACCATAAGTTACATATCGTCAGCTTGTTACACAAGTTTTCGAGATATAACATTTTTTTTTAATTAAGCATGACAAATATTGATATACATATGTACCTTGACAACGGTTTACTATTTTCTGTCTTTACATTGTTTTTAAATATAACAATTTTTGTTTTTAAAAATTCATAAAAAAAACAACACAAAACACATTCAATGGAGTATATTTTGAGAAAACTTAAACCTTCTTTGCTGTTTTTCTCCATTCAGAGTTTGTGGCACGTACAAATAATAAGCTGTCGATAAGTTGAGAAAATTTGCAAATGGTACCAAATCATCTACAGGGTACTTTTTATATTCAAGTTGGACCGAAAATGTACAATTGCATTATTAAACCATTCAAACAAAAATTAAATTATGTTCACTGACAAACAATATCCATTGTTGAAACAGATACCTATGTACATTTTGCTTTTTATCTTTGGTCGACAGAACTATACTTTGTCAAACATGAATTATGGCTTCGAACTCTTTTTTTCTAGTTAAAATTACTTAAGGAAACCCTCAATTAGTTTATATTATTTTTTTTTACAAAAAGTCAACGTTGACACCAACGGAACAAAAGTATAAAAAACATATACAAAGTTAAATAGTTGAACTTTTCTCTAACAGTTTACTGTATTTGTCAGAGCTCAATGTCATCCGCTGCAAAGTTTCATATCCTCAACAAAAACAAAAACGCCACCATTTGTTCAGATTACAATTACAGTGCATATGTATGTATGTATGTATGTAGCACATATAACCAAATAATGAGTGACTGTTAACCAGTGATGTTAACCGTACGGTAATTGAGGGTGGTGGTGATGGCAGAATTAGTCTGCTCGTTGACTACAAAGCCAAACAGTCCTGCGTTCGAAGTTCGAACCCAATTTCACACTAAGTCATTAAAACATTTCACTTTTTTTCTTATGTGCATTAGTGTGCTATTGTGTCAGTTGTTGTCGGAATATGTCTACACATGATATGCTATGTATGTCTCATAAAAAGTACGGATTCATTACAACTATGCTAAATAACGCCAATTGCAATTAAATTCTATAATTTTCTGCAATAAATCCCTTTTAACATCTTTTAGTGTGCTTAATTAAATATTACAAAAATGCATACATTTATTGATGAAAGTATGTACTTATATACAAATTTTACATACTTTATTTTATTATTACTATATTCTTCTTTCTTTAAGCTTTTATTGTTTTTAACTCAATATATTAAATTTTTAAATAAAATAAATATTATTATTTTTGTACAAGACTGCGTGCGATAATTTTACCTAAAAACGATTATTCTTTTCGTGCTGTACGCGAATCAAAATAAAAAAGTTAACATCACTGCTGTTAACCACTGAAACGCAAATAATTTCAACTCACCTTTTAGCGATAAATTCCAGTCAGAGTAATTGACAGATAAACCAAATGTGTTGAAGAGTTCAGTTAAGTACTATTTTTAGTAAAAATTTTCAATAATTATTTCCTTTAGAATAGAAGTCAAGATTAATTTAGTAATTTTTGTCTTATTAATTAATTTTCGTTCCTCAACTACTATCTAATAGAAACTTTTACTTTTGTTTCAAACTTTTTTTTTTGTAAATATGCAGTGTGTACTCGTATGTACATAATTTTTAATTCACACGCCTATAGAGTTTCATGTGCAGATACTTACATACCTACGCGTATGTAGGTAAAAATACTTTTGTTAATTGTATAAATTTTGTATATCCATCAAAATTTTTCAAATTTTTAACACAAAATCACTCGCGGTTTTATAATTATTTTAATGAATGGATCTCGTGTAAGCCGTTGAATAAATTCCTCACGATTTTCTTTTTATTAACATCGAGTAATAGCACAGGCGTTCGCACATCTAACATCCACAAAATTCCAAAACAGAGTGAAGTGATTTGGCTCGAACCTTACTAGAATTTAATACAGCGTTAGTGAGAGTTTCAGCAGATTTGGTTTGAATGCATTGAGAATTACATAGTAGTGATGGATGGCCGTTTTTGGCATCAAGTCATTCTTTCCATTTCATTGCAGAAAGTACCGACTATATAATATCGAATACTGCAATAACTTTTCGAGTTTTTGATCGTTGTTTAACTGAGTTTAAACTTTTTATAACATTACAAATGTTTTTAAGAGAATAGCATACCCGCTAAAAATTTCGTTTGATTTTGGAACTGACAACTGTTCGATAATGGTAAGCAAAAATAACGGTGTCAATTGCATTATTGAAAACATTTGAGCCAACATTCATAAACAGACCACTGGAACAGTGGGAGTGTTTAGAATGTTTATTCTCATCATTTTTTTTTTTTCAAAAAACCATGATGAAATACCTGATGTAACTTGTAGTTAGAGTAAATCATTTTTCAATATTTATAATTTTCAACCTCAAAGTTTGAAGATATTTTATTCAGCACTTGACAGACTAAAATATTTTAAAAGTTTTTTTGTAGATGTAGTTGTTAATGTTGCAATTTCTTTTTTAATAAAATATACATTTCTTTCAGTATGTGGAAATTTTTTTTATAATTTTCAATGTTTTGAATATATTTTTTTTTATTGTAATTTTATCTAGAACAGAAATTGCGACTTTAACAACTTTTAACCGATTCATAGAAACATATATCTAGAAATCTTAACTATTCATTTTGTTTCAATTTTCGAAATACATATTTATCTATGTATGTAGAGGCAGTCACAAAAATAAATAATAAAATAATTTTGAATAAAATCTTAAACATTATATTTTATTATAATTGAAGTGCTTCTGATAAAAAACTTAGTTTAAAAAAAAAATTAATGAAACATGAAAATTGATACTTAGAGGTTTTAAATATTATAATAATAACTTTAAAGTGTATTTTTAAAGTAAAATTGGGTAAATATTAAACGGATAACTTCTGTGTAAAATAAAAATTTTGATACTATTTGCCACGTTTTCGATGTAAACTCGGGACGAAATTAAAACTTAAATATCCCATCACTGATTCAGAGAGAGAATTGTGCTGTTATTCGTTTCTCCGATTTTGTCACATTTACTGGTTTGTGTAGACACTGGTTTGTTTACATTTTTTTTAATATAATGTTGGCTACAGACGATGCAACATTTTTGTTAACTAGGTTAAAATGGTTTTTGGTTGCTTAGTCTGTAGTCATGTTATTGTTTCAATTCTTGTTGCATTCGAGGTTCCAAAAACTTTAAAATATTTTGATATTATCTGGTTGCATTATGTGAATCATCGCTTAGTGTTTTTACTGATTCATTTCAGTGAAAACAAGCAAGCTGTAAAGTTACATACATATATATTTTAACCGTGTATCTCCAGCGATATTCAATTCAGAAATCATATTGCATTTACAGCCATACCTATACAAGAGCGGAAAGCGGAACGTTTTTTCCGCTTAGCTTTTACGCTGAAATGTTTGTCTTAAAATAATTAGTGACTACTACGCACTTCTCATCATATACAAGGGGAAAACTATAAATAGATCGCTATATCATACTATATATATATTTTTTTTTTTTTGTCTTGGACCGGCACTCAGGTGATGACCTCTACACATGCGGCGCATTGTGCTGGAACTAGGAAATTAGGTTATGGGAAGGAGGATAGAGGGAGTAGTGTTTATTGGCATTTGATTTAAATCTTCCCAAGCTAAAAGTGACAGGAAACACCTCTGCGGGTAGTCTATTCCACATACGTGCCGTTCGGCCAAAAAACGAATTTTCCCTGTAATGCGTAGTGCGAGTCGCCGTCAAATCGACCACAAATGGATGCGCTCTTAATGATGATCGCGTCGTGCGCGCGAATGACCGGGTTTCGGGAACAAGTTCCCTGATTTCATTAGAACACCTCCCATTATAGTATCGATAGAACAACGAAACGCACCCCACGTTGCGACGATGCTCAAGAGTCAATAGAGTTGGCTACCCTACTGTCTCCTATGAGTTTCTTCGCCCTTTCTTGTACACGGTCGAGTAACTTCAAAATAGTCTTTGAAGCACCGGCCCATACATGAGAGTTGTATTCCATTTTCGGTCGGATGTAGGCGGTATAAATAGTAAGGAGATCAGATGGTGTGAAGTATGTCTTACACCGCCTTAAAAAGCCTAGGCACTTGAATGCTTTCTTTGAGACCTGAAAAATATGCTCAGTCCATCGGACATCACACTGAATTTTCAGTACGCAGTTAAGCATGTTGTTGTTTTAATCGTGAATTCTACTGGCCCGCTGGTAACGTCTTGCACATTTTTGCTTCGTGGAGGCGATGGTGCCTCAGTAGGGGTATTTCAGGTGAATTTATTTTTAAGTAAGTTTATTATTTACACTTTTTCATTGGAAATGCATGCGAGCATTAGTTTTTAAGCCAAAATACGTCGAATTTATTTTATTCTTATTTATCTTGCTCAAATATTATTTATTATTATTTATTTGAAACATCTGCCTTAAATATGAATACCTTAAACGAACAAATTTTGCAATTATATCATCCATTTACAAATTTCTATACAAAGGTAGTATATGTATACAAAATATGGCAAAGAAGATTTAATACACAGGAAATATTTTTTGTGGAAACTGTAGTTAATGTTTTCAGAAAAAATTGTTTAATTTCTCTTAAGATTTCTGAGCTTTCTGATCTTATTTTTTTATTTTTCATGAAAGAACAATTAATATGTATTTTTATTTTAATTGACCATTCAATTTTTCGCCTTCGTAATGGAAAAGTTTTCCATTTAATTAACATATGCAATGCATCATTGCACTGGAACTAGACAGAGGAGGGGAAGTTTGGAGAATAGACAGGGGGTGAAAGTGGTACGAAAATAGAGCTTAATTCACAACTCTACAGTTGAGTGTTAATTATAAACCAAAGTTGCGGTTTCTCAAATGTTAATTTTGATGTTTTATTTTTAATCTAAGGGGAGCCATTTTATTTCGCCGACGTTTTATTGCTCAAATACTCTCCTTAAGATATGTTTTAATATACATACATATGTACGTCTTGCATATTTTTGGTGCACGTGCACGAAACACCCATTCTCCATCACTGAGCGCATTATTTGTGGAAAAAAACCCAAAACATATTCCATCCTTGTTTTTCCTAATTTTAATAGTTAATTTAACTTGATATTATGTTTACTATGAGTTAAGTTTTAATTAAGAAGAAATTAATTATGAAATTAGTTAAGAAAAGTATCACATGTCTTTTCTAACTCTATTCCCATGCCTGAATAGCAGCCAAATATAAAGCGAATAGTGTTTGTACGCTTAATAAGTGATCAGCCTGTGTTTCGAGTGGTCCTTCGATGAGAAATTGTTGACACAGAAGACGTACATAGTCCACAAGTGTGTGCTGTTCAATTAGACATTGGCGATAGGCTTCCTGTGTGGCTGTTGTAGCTGCTGAATAGGAGCGTGGCCATTCAGTTATAATATTTTCAATATCCTTGCGTGGTTGTGCATCATAAATAGATTGAGACATATGAACTTGTTCTACTTCATTTATCCACTTATCAATATCTTTTGTTGACTTTGCAAAGGGCACTATTTGAGCAGAAGTGGAACGATTATGATTGCTGTTACCAGTCAAGGCTGAACGTAATTTCATATTTAGCAGACTTGGCTCACTTTGAGAACCAGAAGGCTCGTCTAGGAAATATAAGCCCAGTTTGTGTAAATGACTCTGAATTTGTTTGGATCGTTCTGGTTTTAAATGAGGCGGTTCCGCTATTTTAAGAAATGCATCAACATCGCCTACAGCTGGTACATAGTCAGGTATAAAAGGTTGCAAATGATATGGGATCTCTATATTTTGTGGTGTGTATTTCAAAATATAAGGAAATAATTCTTTAATTTCTTGATCAAGTGATAGGTTTTCCCATTTTTCCGGTGAAAGTGAAATTTGGGTATCGGAAATGAGTGCGTGACCCTTGGCCATCCCCTTTAAATAATGACTACCATCATCAGATTCTGTTTCAGAAGGTTCCGTATCGTCTAAAGCTTTAGCTGTCGGTAAATTCATCAATCTCGAACTTCCGCGAACGCCATGAGAACGAACTAAATCATTGTGTTTCGCAAATTCATGCTGCTGCTTCTCAAATTGTTGTATTGTTGTCATTTTTTCAACTTGTATCTCACTATCTTCTTCTTCGTCCTCATTGTCATCTTCATCATCGTGGTCTATAATGTCTTGAAGCAAACCATCATCATCCGTTAAATTGTCATGAATCTGCACAAAAACTATGAATATTCGCAAAAGCTGTTCGGAAATCGTTTTATAGCCATTTTAACTTACCATATTCCTTTGTCTAGCCCTATTGATTGAGTTTGATCTTCCACTGGTCGTTGGATTTTCTTTATCATTATTGCTTCCTCTACTAGAAATGCGTTCTACCCTGGCATTATTGGGTACTTTGACAGTTCTACCACTTATAAGAATCTCTTCGTCATAGTAATTCATTATGGCCCTTTACGCTTTCAAAGTTATAGCGATTGCAGCGTACTCTTTGTAAAATGCAATGTATTTTTATTTTTTACTTTAGACTCTAAAATTTAGAGTTAAAAATTTGTTTTGTATTAGAAAAAGATTCTCATGCTAACTGAAATGTTTAATTTATCCATTAAGGAAGTTTGTTTAAATTTTACGTGGTTTCCAAGGTGATTAAAAAACGAAAACATTTCATAGTTTTCCATAGTATTTTCCTTCAATGCTGTTTTTTGCATATTTCGCCATATAATCCTCAATTGATGAAAAAACTAGTGTGCTCCGAATGGCAATTACATAGAGAATAAATAAATAATTACGAAATATTTTAGAAAAATACTGTATACCTAAAATTTTCGAATAGATTTTGGTAATCGATGCCTTATTATTCCACGTACATTTTACATTAATTACACTAATTTCAGTACCAACCAGAAACAAATAGAACAATAGTCCACGACGCTATTTGGGACGCAAAACGGGGGTAAAGTATAATTTATTTTAATATTTCCGACGATAGTGTGATTCCAATTTTGAAGCATCTTCTAACCATTTCTTTACAAAGTTTAAACGTTTTTCATATTGTCCCGTTGACTTATCAAAAAATAAATTTGTTGTTAAGACCTTTTGCATTTCTTTAATAAAGTCATTGTTTTAAAAAATAGAACGACACAAATTTGTAAAGTGGTGTGCTTTTTTATAACTACCCCCAGCGAGTTTGTTAACTATCAACTGAAACATTTCACAATATTATTACTCCATTTTAAAGATGTGGATACCATATTTATTATTATTTAGAATATATATTATTTCGAATTCTGTATGTATGTTTATAAACTTTTAATTAAATATACCACCAGATACTACAACACAATCTGAATAATAATTAACTATATGTATTTACATTTTCTAACATTTTTTTAGAGTTTATATAATTAATAAATATTTTTGTTTGTTTGCTTATAATTTAAAATTCGTAATAACTGTTAACAATTACAGCCACAACAATACAAATATGTGTTTGGAGATGTGTAAACATTATAGAATACATACATATGTAAAAGAAGTTATCTACGAGTGTATCTGCAACAAATTTTATGTTTTTATTTAATTATGCATACATAATCACTCTTATTGTGTTAGGCGTTTTCCTGGCGAAGTCTGCCGTTTCAAAAAAAGGTGCCGCGGTTGACGACAAACGCCAATATATTCAATACCAAAATTTTAAATTCGAATCCAACTACGTCAGTTATCGGTATACGACTATACCAATCACAATAAGGATGATTATATATTTAAGAAATTCACAAGGATGTAACTATACTAGATTTACACGCTGGAATGTACATATTGTGAAAAGAGATCACAGAATTTCGAATACTTTGTCTATTAGAGTTCATTGTTTCAAAAATATTAATTTTTCACAAACCACAACGAACATATAAAATACAAAGCAAAACTTTAACGTACAGCCGATATAATATATATAGTGATTTCGATTCTCAAAAAGTTTATTGCAATTTTCACCATATTTAATCAAAATATTTACACATTTTTTTGTTCCCGATTATTTATCTATGTTTATTATATGGTTTAGCTGGTCTATATGTACCAGCTAAAACCAAAATAATTAGATATTTAACCGAAATCTAGGAAAAATGCCATAAATAATCGTATGAATTGAATAAATGAAAAAAAATAGTTACTTTGTTGTTCTCTTTGAATATGTATGTAGTAAAATGGCTTTATAGCGGAACAATAAAGTGCATATATTTTAAATGATTAGAGCAAAAGCGGCCAAAAAATGCAATGCACTTTTGGTTGAAGGGAAACCACCCTTAGAAACTAGTATACAAAATTCACAATTTACGGTCCGTCGCACTTAATGCTAACGAAATTTGTTTTTTAAACAAAAACAATCGAAACATAATTATGTATCGTAAAATGTAATAAATATAAAAGAAAAATGAAATAATTATTTTTATTTTTTGCTTAAAGGCCTTAATTAAATTCCTCAAAAGTAAATTTTTCTAGTATATAAGTAAATGCAAATGTTCAAATCAAAATCAAAATAAAGCAAAAAATGACTTTTAATAATATCTATACTTATCTATACGGAGATAAACCTTTTAACTGATATGTTAACTTTAAATTATTTAAAGAGCTTGAATGAATTCAATTAACATATACATTTGTGACAGTTATAAAGAGTGAAATAAACTTAAAATGAATAAAAAGCATGAAATTTCGAAGAAAGAAACACGAAGTTGAACATATCGAATGGTATTGTCTCATTTCCCACAGCAGTATTTCAAATTACCCTCATCACAAAAAAATGTATGTACCATAATACTGTGCTAAATTATCATTCAAGCTTTTTAAAAATAAAATGCTCTATAATTATTTTTAAATTAATTTTGCAAGAAAAAAAAAACAATAAAAAAGGTCTTAAATGTATTTAATTAGTAATTAGTTATTTAGTAATGGCTCCTGATCGCTGGCATATTCATCGTTATTTATACCATCACCGGCATTCACTAATGCAGCCGCGGCGCTAAGGAAGACGTTTTTAAGATAAAATGTTTTATACATAAATATTGTCATAACAATGTTTATTTAAAATTTATTTAATAGCGTCTGCATGCAGAACTTTTTGTTTCGCCAATTATAAAATGTTTTGTAAGACATACATATGTAATTTACATTACAAAAAGTAACAAAGTGAAATTATTTATTGAATTGCTCATCATAAATACATTCCTTTTAACTACTGCACGCCGATGAATTATCGAAACTGATACTGTCTTCGCAGATAAAAAACTGTATGTATTAATTAGGTGAAATTAAAAACACTTTTTAAATAATTCTTCCTAATACTATTTGAGGTCGATAGCATTGTACAAAATCAGTATTGCTTTAGTCTATATAAATTGAGACTCTACAGATAGAATTGAGATAAATTTACCAGTTTGAATCATACAAGTGCGAAAGTGAAAATGAAAACGTAATACCCAAAAATTTTTCGTTTTCGAATTGTTAATTTGAGAGCACTTACATAAAAGAAAATTTTCAAATGGTAAATAATCATGGTGTTTCTTAAGTTGTGTCTTAAAAAATATGCATAACCAGTTTCAATAACGAATTTATTTTTATTTTTTTAAAATCACCAAGAAATGTGAAAATACAGAAAAAAGCATTGCAATTTTCTATCAGAACTGCAACTATTGAACCACCCATAGATAATAAAATAGAATTTCAAGTAAGAGTTTTGATTTATTTTCAAAATACCCGCAAATATTTTTATATTCTTCCCCTGATTGTTTACTTTTACTTACTTTTCAGTTGTTTACAAAGCAGCTACTTAATTTAATAGAGATGTCATATTTAGAAATAAAAATCAATGTTTTAATTTTTTTCGTATTTATGAAAACTAATGAAAGCTGAAGAACCAAAACACAAACGGTACGACTTGAAAAATGTGTAAATTTTCACTTTCGAAAATTTTCTGTTACACACCAGATAATATTATATTTGCATAGCAATTGGATTTTGTTCTCTTTTGCGTTTATGAAATACATGCATATGGCGATACATATCAGAGATCTACATAATTACGAATCAAACGGTATAGTTTTGCATTTTCTAAAATGAATATTAAAGAAATAAAGGATGCTAATGCATAATTACAAGTAAGTGGAAAACAAAAGTGAATCAACTCATGCAGTTCAGTGCTACACATGAATGCTAAATTCTATATCAGGCTTTTAAGCGAATGTCACTACAAGAATTTTATACATGTAGGACTACTTGACATTGATTTGAGTGGGATAAATATTACTAGGCAATAGTACAAGTGGAGTGAATATATATAAAAAGTGAACTAAGAGCGACCCTTGCTTTCTGTTTAATATTAAGACTATACATACATTGCATTGCTGTATTCCACACGTTGCGCTGGTGACATATTTAAGTTTCCTTTGGTTTTGCGATCATACATAAATATAACAAAAGTGGCTATCATAGCAACTACATATAATTAAATTTAAAAAGTTGTTATAAAATATATTCAATATTCAATAAAGCGTTTATAGATTTTACCTGTTAACCATCCTAAAAAGAATAATTCTACCCAGGTGTGGTCCCCTTTACTACGATCGACTATCATACCAGCCAAAATTGTTATCACTGCTAATCCCAAATTTTGTACAGATTGACAACTAGATGAACGGAACGAAAACTAAAGTGTGCATGCCACTTATATTAATTAGTTAGATATAATAACTTACAATCCATACGCAGTACCTAATTGATACTCTGGTATAATCAAAGCAACCAAGGGCCAAAGACTGGCTGCTAACATTGAGTACGATAGACCCATTAGAACCATACCAATATATGGGTTTAACATCGTAAAAGCTAAAACCGAATGAGCCCCAATAGTCGACAAAATAGCAACAAAAATCCACGATACATTGCGGCCAGTTTTATCGATTACAAAACCGAACAAAGGTGAGGCTACTGCGGAAATGAGATAAACAATCGAATTGACATTGTTGGCTTCATCAGGAGTTAAGTGAAATTTTTCCATGAAAAACGATCTGAAAATATGTTTTGTATTCAAATAGAACTGACATTCTATTTCAAAAACTTACTTTCCCAAAGAAATGAACGGGAATATTGCGACATAGTAGGCTACACATACAATCGATACCATCCAGAATGAAACTTTAAAAGTAGCTACATCACTTAGCTTGGGAATTTGCCCCGAAGGATTATTATTACGCTGTAAGAGACGCTCCGCTCTTTTATCCATCCAACCTAAACGAAGAAGTTTTCAAAATATACATATAAATAATTACTCAAAACTTCAATACACGGATATTGTGAATATTCTATTTCATTTACCCAATATAAGAGCACATAGTAATGACAAGACACAAGTCATAGACGCCAACAAGAGCACGACACCAATAGCTCGATGATCCGCATAGGTATTTTTGACATAGTCGTAGATGGGCTGCATTACCCAAAAATTAACAGTACTACCAAAACGTGCCACCGACAGTTGTAAACCAAATACCATATTTAACTCTTTACCCTTAAACCACAAAACTGCATAATTATTCTGCGCTACTGCCAAGGACTCCGCACCAATACCAAATATAAAACGTCCAACAATCATTATCCAAAATGTGCCCAGTATACCTCCAGATGCAAAGAGCAATTGTCCAATCAAAAGAATGAACAAATAAATAATGGTGCCCAAACGTATTCCAAATACGCGATCGATAAGAAAGCCTCCCACAAAGCATAGCACAACATTCGGCCATGAATAAATCGAATATATAAGCGTAAATTCTGTTGTAGTTATATTTAAATCTCTTTTAAAAACTTCTTGCAGGGCGCCAGGATTGTCGTAACAAAAATAGGAACCTAAATGAAATAGATGAGTATGTTATACTATACACGTAAGTATGAACAATGTACAAACATATGTAACTACAAATATGTACTTGTATACAGTGACTGCAACAAGTATTTTTAAAAATATTTTATAAAACAATAATGTAAATAATTTAAATAAAAAACATATTGCAATTGTTTTGTATAATCGATATATTTCGAACTTGTTTAGTTCATCTTCAGGATCTGTGCATATGTGTAGTTTTAATATAAATTTTAAATATATTCATAAAATAAATAAAAATTATTTATTTTTCATGAAATAGGTAACCTGATTGCACTGCTCCCCTGTCGATTTTAAATGTTCTTTTACGAATTTTAAACGAACTGTTCGATAAATAATCATAATTAATTTTGACTAACGTTAAATAAATGAAAAAATAGTTACTTATATATCTATTGTTCTAATTTATTTATTTTTTTGGCATTATAGCAATATGAATATTCTGTAAGTATATTTTGAATTTAAAAATTAAACAATTAAGTAATAACAAAAACTCTCAATTTAATTTGGTTTTGTTAGATAAACTTTCCCATTGGTTATAAATGGTCTAATTTAATTCTTTCAACTCTTTGTATCCAGACGCAATAACCTCGAATTTAGACGATAATGATAAATACGCCATTAATGCAGTCTGTGCGATAATTCGTAAAATTAAATTAAATAAAAGAGAAAATAACATAAAATTCTTATTACTTTTATTTTCTTGTGGTGTAACATTATCGACATAACATTAAAACAAAATTGAGAACTTGTCAAACTTGCTTCATGCTTACGAATAATTCAATAAGAAACATGAGTAACGAATTAATAACAAATGCTAATGAAATTTTGGTGCTACTATTCACATCAACAATTCTAATTCACTGTATGTATGTTGTTTCATTATTTATTTAATTATTTATTTATTTCATTTAAGCAATACTAAGCCCAGGATGCCAAAATACGTATTACATTGCAAATCAGCGTCAGTCATTTCGTACACTTTCGATAATGTATAATATTTCTCAACAAAAAGCAATGTTTTTCATTGTATATGGCTGTTTTGTGAGGGCTGGTAAAACGAATTCGTATTTTATATTGATGTATTAAAAAATATAAATTAATTGTTAGAAACGTTTTGAAGAATTTTCTAATTGCATTCTTAAAAATTTGATTTCTATATAAAAGTACTTAACAGTTAGTCGGTAATAGTTAAAATAATATGTACGTAGATTAGTTTTATTTTCAAACTATATGCAAAATACTTATCATGATTTTCATTTTATTTAAAGATTTGTTCCAAAAAATACTAAACAGAATTTCTTTCATGTATTTGTATTGAAAACAATAACAAAAAACTAAATTTGTCTTTGTTCACATTTAGTAGGACAGGCTGCAAATAAATAACGTACTTATTTGATAAGAATTGACATATAATTTCATTCGCACGCCCAATACATCTTTTTTGGATTGTATTATAAGATCATAAGAGTCCAAAAGTAAAATTAAACGCTTAATTTAATAAACAATTAAAAACCAGTATCATATAAATAAAATAAAAAATATTTTCGCACTTACCAAAACCCACAAGACACATGAAAATCAAAGCCAGGAAGCGGTGAAATCCACTAGATGGATTACAGCAAACAGAAGAACCGCAACCTGTTGGCTGGGGATCCAATTCGTTATCAGCTGATCCGTTACGTTCAGGCTGATGCTCATTTGCAACTATAGGTAAATTATCGTCATTCATATTACGCAAGTCTAATTAGAAATAAACCGATAAATATTTATAAGTTATTTAACAGGGACAATGAGAACTAAGACTTCTTAATTCGTTGATATTGCATTTGTAACTGTTTAAATAAATGTTTTGACTTCTGTTTTGCTATTATCAGTTGAGTAATAGTTATTATTGCTGTGTGTGTGTGTTCGAAATTAATTTTTTTTGTTTTATGTAAACATATTTTCAAAACGATTTAACTTGAGAATAAGCGGAACAGAGGCTTTAACAATGATTTGAGGGCGTTTCAACTTATTTTGTATCTTATTTCACTGCATGTATGCACAGCAAATATAAAATAAAAATTTTGCAATCTTGTTTTCAAATAATTTTACTATGTTTTAAGTTTTTATTTCTCTTTTCAGCTTGCTTATCAGGACAGAATGTCTTATTGTAATTGTTGCCTAAACAGGATATTTCTCTACATTATAATACGAGCACAACATATGTATGCATATTATTAAATATTATATACAATTTATATTTCTCTCCCCTAGTTATAACAGCTTATCGTTGTTTAAACTACTATTTTATTTTTAAAGCGTTGATTATATAGTTTTTTTATTTAATCTATATATTCCGGAGACAATGTAGCTCATCTTCATTTATATTTATTGCTGCGATCTTAATGTCAATTAGTTATTGTTTGTTAATAATAAGCAATATGCATTGATTACTTATGGTACTCACATACATATGTACATATACGAAGTCTGTTCAAAAGAAAAGGTGAAGTAATCCCCCTCAGATATAATGCACTTATGCCAGCGTTTCTTCTAATCCTCGAAGCACTTATGAAATGCGCTTTTCGGTATGGCCATCAGGTCGTTCTTCCATTTTGACTTTATCTCATCAATTGTGGCAAAACGCTTCCCTTTCATTAGTCTCTTCAGTTTTGGGAAAAGGAAAAATTTGCAGGGTGCCAAATCTGGTGCATTATCGTGATGCAGAATCCATGATTTTTTCCACAATTCCGATCGTTTGAGCCGTATTGCTGCACGCAAACATTGCATAACTACCTTGTAGTATTCCTTATTAACCGTACGGCCTGTTGGCAAGAACTCATGCTGCACCACGCCATTGTAATCGAAGGAAACAGAATTCACCTCTTCTTTTGGACAAACCTCGTATAATATGGCTATACAAAGGAAACAATGGAAAATGAATTTTCGAACTAATTTTAATAATGCAGTATTAACTTGCATACATAAATGTACATATGTACATATATATTTATGAAACTTTCGTTGACTTACAAATGGATAGGTATAGTACATACATACATACATACATGATTACTTCTTTCTAATTTGAAGTTTTTATTAGGTTTCGATTTTCGTTCAATATTATATGTGATACTTGAATGTTCATTAGTGTAATTTGACATAACAAAAAGTTACTATTAAAAATAATACACAAATACTTAAATAATTCAGAAACACTTAAAATATACAGCAAATCCTTGATAATCCGAACCTCGATAATTCGGATAATTCGCTAATACGGACAGCTTTTTTCATTACATTGCGTACTTTCTAATTGATTGCAACGTTAGAACTTTATAATCCGGAATGCATTCAAACTGTTGCGTAATGTTAATCTCTATTAATTGGTACTCCAAAAGCATAGTCTTTTTTGGTGCAAAATGAAAATAATTTGCTACGAAATTCCATGTTTTTTGTTTGGATCCATCAGTAAAATTGTCAGAAGAAAATCATGTCAGCATTAATAAATTTTAGTGCTTCACGAACTAGCTTTGGAAAAAGTTTTACAGTTCTCGACAAACATATAAGAACGATTATGTTGGTACTTTTTTATAAAATGTATAAGTATAGTGGATTTTTTAGACCTTGTAGCTTTAGTCAATCAATACATTTTGTTGTTGTTATACTACATCTAAAAGATCTAAAACGTCTTTACTACGAATCGCAAGTTCGCTAATAAATTATTCCATATAAGTATGTTGTAAAATCATTTTTAATACAAGAACAATGTTTTTAAATTTTTAATCGGTAATCCGGATAATTTGATAATCGGAATTATCAAGCTTTTACTGCACTGAAAACTATTAGTGATAGTATTTCTATTTTTATTTATTTAAAAGCATATATGTACATACATATGTACATATATTATTTCGGAAGAAAATACGTCTTTCGTACCTACTTAGGTATTTAACATTTTAAAAATACACTAAAATCACCAACTGGATAATAGGAAAAACAATCCAACATATTGTAATTATACAAATCATGTGAAAAAAAGCCTGAGAACGCCCAATTCACGGCATTCGGACCATTACATTGAAATTTTTGGTCAATTTCGAATCGAACTAAATTCCATAATTTGTTTTTTGTGCGGCTAATGAAATATTAACTAAATTGTGGAAAAACGGTTTACATGGTTTTTCGGATACTTATTATTCTGCCTTCAGTTTCTTTAAATGTTTTTTATACCTACTGAATTGTTTTACATAAGTATAAATCTAGTACAAAACATAGCATTTCCAAATCGTACCAAGTACATACGTTGAAATGATTTTCGACTATTATTTTTTTAAACTATTTTGGGCCAAGTATATGCCACAACTGTACGGTTCTCCTGAAAGCAACAAGTTCTCTTGCATCAAAAGAAATCTTTATATATTTTCAGCAAATACAATACATATGTAAGTGCAAGGCAAATTCACATAGGGAATGTAAATCGTACGTAAATATAAATAATACTATGGTGTACATATATAATTTATATATAAATTTGTGAATACAAATGTAAGTAATTTGTACCAATTTGGAAACAAATCACACATACATACATCCCTTTGCACATCGCTATATATGCATGTATATACCTTTGTTCTCGGTTCCAAGTCACTTCAATAACTCTTTGTTGAAAGAATTCCAAAATCTTCTCTACACTTATTTATATGTATATAAAAAAATTTTCTTAATTTAATAATTCTATTTCACCTTAATATCAAATTATGGAGCCACAAACAAATTGTAAAATTTTAATTTTTCAATAAATTTTACTTGCTTTTTATGTGAGCTACTTTCTTTCTATTAATTATGGAGAATTAAGATATTTAAGTTAAATAAACACAGCGTTATTAAAAATATACTAAAAACCCAATTGGTACAACTAACATACAACTCTGTGCTGTTATCAAATACAACAACATTACTGTGAAAAATCATTCAATCTTTTCTAAAATCAAAATCTAACCAAATGCATTTCGCATATAATTATTGATATAGGACGTGCATTGAACTATATAAAAAAAATTTTATTATATTTTTTAACATATACAAATGATAATTGCAATATACAAACATATGTAGATTTATATAATTTTAACAATGGCCTCATTTAAGGTTAGTATTATTTAATTGTACCAAAATTGTATTTCCTTTGCTCATATCAATTAAACAAAATTTTTTCAGAAAATTTTATTGGCTTTTGGCTATGGGTTATGGGACAGCACTAAAGGCATAGCACTAGTGTTTTATATTGACAAGGAAATTTATAGACAAAATGCAGAGAAAGAGACTGAACGTCTTCGACACATTACTCGGCGAAGCCCATCGCCTGTGCCTTCGTCGGCATCTGCTATGTTCGAAGAGGAACTGCATTACGATAATCCGGATGAGCGTAGTATAGAAAGTCTAATAACACAAACGCCTTCAGAACCTGCAATACCTTTCACGTATGTTAAAATATATATATATATATATATATATATACATATATATATGTATTTCCTTTTAATTTTACGTAAGTCCTATGCTGTAAATATTTTTCATTTTTTCCACGAGAGTAAAAATTAATAATAGATTATAAATCGTCAGTAGACCTTTAACCAAAAACTTGACGAAAGCTAAGAAATTCTAATAGATAAATAAATAATCGTAATTCCTATTCTATAACCCATAAAATCTAATCAGAATCCAATATGAGTTCAGTATGCCAGCTAAAGAACTAGTCATGGTTTTATTTTCTGCATAGATCAGCTTTATTCAGAATTAGTCAAACCTTTTTTCTATCCTCCTATATAACACAGAAAAAAAAACAACTTTTTTTCGATAATTTTGGAAAATCTTTCTCCTTTCCAATAAAAAGGAGTATTTTTTTTCTTTAGTTATTTCTATGCAGAGCAGTTTAATTCATTAAAGAAAATTTGTCTTAAACCATGTAAATACATATACATATATCACACACCCTAAATTATAAATATTCAGGACAGGAAAAAAATGTTTTTGAAAAGACGACTGTAATTTTATAATCAAATTCTTTTTTACAGTAAAAACAACTTTCTTAGAAGAAATTAAATAGACATAACAATAAATGATGCACCACAAAACTTTAACCTTTTTTCATAAATAGCGGCACAATTTAATATTTAGGTGAATGAATGCTACTCAATTACTGTCAATTATGACTCACAACTAAAAATATGTAGTACGAGTACTATTTAGTTCATAATATATACGCGATACACGTAACATAAAAACCGACATAACGGCATTTTTCCAGCTAAGGAAGGCAATGACGCAGTTTTCGGGATCGTTAGAAATTTGGATTTGTCAACTGGTTTATGGAAAAAACGATTTTGATAAATTCTGCGTTGTGATTGCTTATGAATTAGTGCGTGATATGTATCTACATACATATGTTTATTATAAATTTATCTCTAGCAAATTTAAGAAATGTAACAGTAATTATATCTTACTTATTTTTAATTTTTCTTCACAGGGAATGGAAAATTGCCAAAAAATTTTTCAAATGCTGCATCCTCAATGGTGGCTTTACTTGGATGAGCATAGTTTTATTTGAACAGATTCTTTTGCCAACCCTCAAACTCTTTCTAATTTTATGCTACGGTACGAAATCTCAAGAGTTACTAGAAATATGGAATTGGCTGCAATCAATACTTTACCTAATTTTTAGTGTGATGTGGGTTCTACCAATGTTGTTGTTATGTAAAGTAGTCAGCTCTTTATGGTTTGCCGACATAGCTAATGAAGCATATAAGGTGCGGAAAGGCGCACCCAACTTGATACCTAACGTTAGCAAGTTGGTGGCTGATTTTCTTTTTAATTTCGTGGTGCAAGCTCTGTTTTTAGTTCAAAGCATGCTGGTTAAATTTTTACCGTTTCCATATGTGGGTGGAATTTTGTATTATATACATCTATGCTTGTTATATTCCCTGTATTCTTTCGAATATAAATGGTTTAATATGGGTTGGGAACTGCATAGGCGCCTTAACTATATTGAGATGAATTGGCCATACTTTATAGGTTTTGGATTGCCATTAACGGTGTTAACAAATATGTCCAGTTGTATAATTGCAAGCGGTTGCTTGTTTTCAACAATTTTCCCGCTCTTTATATTGAGTGGCAATGAGGGAAAACCTATTGTTGGATCTTGGTATGATTATTTTTATAAATTAAGTGAATTATTTTAACAAAACAATTTTTAGTGAAACTCCTCTTCGCCTGTTTTCGCCTACAATATTTGTGTCAAATCTAATGTTTGGTGGACGGAGGTCTAAAAAAAATTCACAACAAATTCAAAATAGTTATCAGCAGGAAAATGTACATAATAATACCGAAAATCAACAAAGGTTCCGCAAATCAAGTATTGAGAATACTAGTACAATAAAGCAACCTCAATTTCGCTATCCGCAACCACCACAGAGAATAAGTCCAGTTCGCTTAATGCCAGAGCGGAATTTTCGGTCCGACTTTAGCCGTTCGCAAATACGTTACAATGAAAGTACACGAACATTAATACCTACACCAGTTCCAGGTGCACCATGCACACCAACATCTACACCTACGCTGCAAAAGTCTACAAGTAAGCGAAGGTAGTTTGTACATACATTTTATAGTTATAAAATAACAATTTTATAAAGAAATGCAGTGTTATAGTTGTGTTTAAACTATGTGTACGTAATGTGTTTAACTTCGAAGCATATTAGTTTTTCTTAAAAAGAATTTTTAGCTTTATTAAAATTTTTTATTTGCAACGACTGACTCATGAGTATTATTTGATATTTGAAGGAATAAAAATACAGTTTTTTTTTTAATTCGGAGGCAAATTTTTCTTGATTTAAGACATTGAATTAAAATCAAGTATTGTTAAGATATTAAAAAATAAAAATTATATCAAGACGACGACTTTTACTCAATAATAGTTCCGAAATACGTTATTTGAAATGAACATGTATTTCTTAAGATACACATTTACGTACGAATATTAATTCAATTCAAAAAGTTCATCTGGTGGTTCGTCTTTAATTTCAGGCATTGTGTGATAAGCAGTCATTGTTATCAATGATTGTAAAGATTCGTAAGACATTGTTGGATCTTTTTCCTCAGATACGATATAATCGTTGGCATAGTTATTAGCAGGAAATTCTACGAAGTTTGCACATTTCGCGTAATTACCATCTAATTTGATGAGAGATTGTACAGTAACATTAGCTAATCCGAAAAATTTTTCACCTTGAATATGCATTGGTAATTTATTACCATCTGACAATGATCGTTTTAAAGTTTCTAATAAAGCTTGATGACACACGTTTGCTGTTTCGCCAAAAAAAACACTGTCTAAATCATTGTCTGGTATGATTTGAAATTGTGGCATTCCGGCATTATTCAAAATTTTGCAAGTATAAATACATTTTCGTTGTGGGTCCTTTGGGTGAACATATATACGCGTAGCAACATAACCAACGGGGTATATCCAATGAGCATTATGAAAGTTTGGATTTGCTGGTAATATTTCTCCCAATGAGTGTATCAAAATATTGTAAAGATTAACGGGAAATTTTGGTTTGCCGTGAGCATCCAAATCAAATTTATCATCGGAAATAAATCTTAATTTTTCCACTTCAACTTTTGTATTTACCACTGGAACTTTTTTTTTTGGGCCACGCTTTTTAGGCATAGCATTTGAATTTTTTGGATCTACTGCTACATGTTGAGTTACAACAGCAACACTAGTATTTTTTTCTGCGTTTTCGTATCCTTCATGCCGCATTAGACGTTTGATTAAATAACGTCTTTCATCACGTGCTAATGTTAAATCCGATTGTGTTTGGGCGACTTCATCGCACAAAGCAGCATTCTCCTATTATTCATGATTTAAGTATACCGCAATTCAAATAAATAAGAATAATTGCATATCACGTAAGAAAACGTACTTACAAAAACCAAATGTTTAATTCGCCTCTTTAATTTTATATACTTCGATTTGTACCTTAAATTCATTACACGTGAATGTTGACTATTTTGATAAGGCAAAGATGACATTTTTCATAGACTCGATTCTTGTTTCAGGATTTATTAAAAAATGCAAACATGATGCAAAATACTATGAAAATATATGTTATGGATGTAAACATTTATTCGACGTTGCCACCATCTAAAATTCGCCAGTATTTTATTTTTTACATTTTATAATTCCAAATGCACATCTAAGGCGAATTCACACCTTGTTCACATCTACACAAGTTTGAGCAAGGCGAATTAGTCAATTCACTTTTCGTCCAAACGGCAAATTTTTTGTACACATGTGATTTGTTAAAAATAACACAACCTAAAAAGAACGTATATTAACTAAATTTATTTTTGGAATATCTCTTTATATATGATTCTAATTTTAAAATTGTTCTTTTTCCCGAAAAAATATGTGAAATTTCACTAAAAAGAAAGAAGAGAAATTAGTGTAATATGAGTTAAAATTAAATTGATTATTACAAAAATTAATATATTCTGCATTCTTATTATTTATATAGTATTATATTTTTTTGAAATATATTTATTAGGCTTGAGGTCTTTTTTAATTTTATTTGGTTTTATTATTCGATATTTCGTTAACAGCTTGTTAGCATCCTGATGATAAATTTCAAAAAATATAATAAAAAAATTCAATTAATAATACAATTATAATTATAGTATTATATTATTATAATTATTAAATTATTTACAAACACTTTTCTTAACTTTCTCACAAAAGTAAACACAGTTTGACGTTCGGCACAAAAATACGTTACAAATGCTTGCATCAGCTGACGGGCGAATTTGAGTTTACCTGATAATGAATTTACCTTGTCACCGTCCATACTGTGATGCATTTGCTGGAGAAAATTTTTTATTGTACGTTTCCATATACGTGTTTTGCACAAAAAAAAATCTGTGTGGTTGTTGTATTGTAGTACAACAACACCAAACTGTGTTGCTTCTATGATTACAATTCCAAACCATCATTTATGAACGACAAATAAGAAAACAGTGACACTTTTATTTGTCATTTATAAAAAAAATAATGGCGCTCAATTTGTTTTCGAAGAATTTAAGAAAAGAGCGGGTGCCCATTTTTATGAACAGCGAAGCTACCTTGATAAATGAATTTGATTTTAAATTGCTCAAAGCTTGCGTGCAGCTTACTTCACACCTATCTATACACATGAATTTTGAGAAGAAATATGTGTAAAAAATTTGATAGCAAAACTTGAAGTTGTAGTGTTAGCCAAAAAAATATTTCTCAGTATGGATGCATACTAATCAATCCATTCGCCTTGATACTTTTTTATTTTCAAACGCAACTCTGCATGAAACGAAATGCAAAAAAGAAAACAATAATAGAAATAAAAGTGGAAAAATATCATTTAAATTATTTGGAATAACTAAAACTTTCTTAGAAAGACTTAATTATTAAGTATTTGTTTAAGCAATAGTAAGTCATGGAATCATAAAATTGTAAATTTATTTTACTTGCTATTCAAACACAGGTGTGCCTATTTTTTTTTATAATTTTTAGTAGTGTATTTAAATTGAATCCTTATGAAAGAAAGCAAAGGTGTACTTCTGATTTTGTAGTTCAAATATGAAATAGTTTAAAACATAAAACTGTCTTCAGCTGATTTAGTTTTACCGCTGAATAGATAAGGAAGACTTGCTGCAAAATTAGTGAAAAAGAAACCTGATTTGTAAGTGAACCAAATTGACCTTCACCCACTTTTTCTTTTCTAAAATGTTTATTTGAATGTTTTTTATTTTTAGTGGTTTTTACGAGTTTGTATGAGAAGAAATATTTAGACAGGGAATATGCGTTGGACAGTACACTTAGATGGCGGCCCTCGTAGGGTAAACCATGCAGCTGTGTGCGTAGGTGAATTTATATATTCATTTGGTGGTTACTCTACGGGAGATGATTATCGTTTCAACGAATCGATAGATGTTCATGTACTTAATACTCAAACGTTGCGATGGACTCTGCTTGCACAAAGACGTTGCGAAAATGGAACAGTACTAAAATATCCCTTAGTACCATTCCAAAGGTAATTACAATGTCCCAATCTCCTATGGGAAATATATGTTAAATCTAGTTTACGGACGCTTCACCGAATGAAAAAAATTTTAAGAAATAAAGTGAAAGAAGTCCCGGTACCGCATAGTTTTCGGGTTATGGATCTCCAAGTTTTCGTGTGGAAATTCGAATCACGACATTTCCGAACACCTATGGCCGATATATGTATCATTTCGAAGGTTTTAAAAGTATCGTTCTATATACTTGAAATTCTAAACGCTTTAATTGCCAATATAGTGTTTACATCAAACTTTTACCAAAGAGCAGCAGGTAGATAAGTTTGAACTTTATTCCTTAAAAATTGTAATAATATAACAAAGAAGGTGGCGATGGATGAAGTAGTCTGCACGTTGACGACAAATCAAAAATTTCCTACGTTGAAAGCCAGTTTCAAACTCATAGGATAGGTCAGCAGGTTGGTAGATGTAAAGGTAAAGCAAGGTCCGAGCACACTTGTGAAAAAACTTTCATGTGTTGTAGTGATACAGTTGATAAACAAGCACACTAGTTACTAGAGTACCGAGGCATTGTTGGCGAAAAGTTTCAGTGGCGAAGGCATAGTCGCTGGTCACTGGTCACTGAACGGTAACCGCTTCAGCTGTAACCAATATACAGGCACATCAGAATGCCCTCCTTCGTTGGCATTGTGTAGCAGCGGCAAAGTATCACAACTGAATGTTTGAGTACGATTCATGGAAAAACTTATACTGGCCAGCTTTAATTGCTGTCGTATAAAAGACATTCGAGAATAATAATTGAGAACGAAAACATTTTTTTGTTTTCTTCTACAGTGTGTTTCCTTTACGTGCTCTGTAATAAAAAGCCATTTGGTTGGCACTACTTACGGAATTTTTGTCATCATAGTAAACAAACAAAAACCTCTCCTCCGTAAAAAATATACTAAGTAGAGGTGAAATGAATTCGAATGTATGTATATGGAATGCGAATTAAGCATGCAAATTACATTAATGTGAACAACATTTGTCTTTGAATGAACTGCATACCTGCATACATATTAACTTATGTATGTAAGTACTATGTAAAACTTAATTGGTGCCTAAAGAGTTAAGAATTTTGCATATATAGAAAGATATTTCCAAAAGCTCCCAAATGATACCAATACTTTTTTTTTTTTTTTTTTTTTTTTTTTTTATTTATTTTTTATCTTGGACCAGTGCTCAGGGGCTATCCCCTACATATGCAATGCATTGCACTGGAACTAGAGAGAAGGATAGGGAAGAAACAGACAGGTGGTGAAAGTGGTAGAAAGATAGAGCTTAATTCTTGCACAACTTTGCAGTTGCGTGTAAATTATAAAGCAAAGTTGCGGCGTCTCTGATGTTTTTTGACGCATTATTTTTAAGCTAATGGAGCCATTTTATTTATTATTTTACTTCGCCGACGTTTTTATTGCTCAAATACCAACGAAGGTAGAAAAGTAGTGCACAATTGCATTTTTATGCGAAAATGTCAGAGGTCTACAACTCGAAAACTACGGGTTTAGAAAAGTTTAGAAACTTATATTTATACAAGAACTTTAAAAACTCTTGCAGTAATAGCTAGTATGCAACCAAGACAAAGAACTTTTTAAAAACTTCACAACAAGGCAATTTTATTCGTTTTTCCATCTACTTTTTTTTTTAGTTTTTATTTTGGTTAATCGGAATTAGTTTTTACTCTCATTCAATAAATAGAACGAAATATTAATTTTAATATTTTATTAGAACAAGAATTCGAAATTTAACAAAACAATTGACCATAAAAACTTACTACGGGTACAACTAACTAAACAATTCATAAAATAATTGCTTTTTGTAACAGATATGGCCATACTGCAGTTGCTTATAAGGACAAAATTTATATGTGGGGTGGTCGCAATGATGAGAAACTTTGTAACGTCTTGTATTGTTTTGATCCGCAAACACTAAGCTGGTCCGTACCACACGTAACAGGTGCCATACCTGGTTCAAGAGATGGCCATTCAGCATGTGTAATCGGTAACTGCATGTATATTTTTGGTGGTTTTGTCGAAGAAATCCAAGAGTTTTCTTGCGATGTCCATGCCCTTAATTTCGATAGAATGGAATGGCGTTACATTCAAACATTTGGTGTGCCTCCATCATTCCGAGACTTTCATACCGCCGAGCATATACAGGGAAGAATGTATATTTTTGGTGGTCGTGGTGATAAACACAGTCCCTATCATAGTCAAGAGGAGATGTATTGTCCAGAAATAGTGTATTTAGATTTAAAAAGTAAAGTATGGCACCGTCCGTCGACTACGGGAAAAGTACCTGTTGGAAGGCGAAGTCATTCGATGTGTGAGTATATAATTTCAATTTTGTTCTATTTGACTTATTAAAAATAACGCGTGTTTCCTTTTAGTCATTTACAATAATTTAATATATGTGTTTGGTGGCTATAATGGCTTGTTAGATCAGCATTTCAACGATTTATATACGTTCGACCCTAAAACAAACTGTTGGAATCTTGTGAAGCCCCATGGTAGATCTCCTACACCACGACGACGACAAGTAGGAATTGTTAAGGGTTCGCGTTTATTTTTATTTGGTGGTACTAGGTACGTATTTCCACTTTATGCTAATACAACATTCTTTTTTTAGAAATACCTATTAAGCGACACTTTAAATAATCTTAAACACTTTGCACAAAATCATACTTTATTAATTTGACTGTCTGTATATTATCGATTTTTTTATTTTTGTTTATTGGGGAGGAAACGGATATATGTATGTATTTAAACTATAATAAACAATAGTTAACAATAAATTTTTCATTTACATACATACATATATACACTGTCTCTAAATCGAGCACTCTAGTATTTTTATTATAATTATAGTTTGTTTTCACAAATGTTAATGATTTTTTTTATTTATACAATAAAAATATATTTTATTTGCAATGAAAGTATTAAAAAAAACATTGCATTTATTAAAAAACAAAAAAAAAAAAAAGGTTTTTGCAAAAGTAGTGTCTAGCCATAAAAGAAAAAGGGTATAATAATAATTAATTATGAAGCCACCAAAAATTTTTTGGAATTCTTATATTTAATTGATGTTATTGTCGATCATTAGCCCATCTTAAAATTTGCAAAATTTGAATTATTTACATATATTTTATATTTTTATATTTTATTTATTAAATTAAATTTGATTTTATACTTTCTAGTCCATATCCACACGAAACAGCTCAAGAGCAAGCATTTTTGATAGATAATAACGACACAAATATTCTTGATTTTAATCCAAGTTTAAAAACGTTGGCAATATTGACTGTCGTGGAATATCGTATTGATACCACTTGGTTACCTATACAATTAAGGCAAGTTTTAAACACATAATAACACTAGTCTTATTGAAAATAATAAATTTAACGCAATAATATATTTTTGTTTTTGCAGGCTAGAAATAAAAGCTATGACTCAACCAAATTCTATAAGTCGACCCATCAATCACGCTGGGTGAAGCAATCTATAAAATAAAGAAAAATAATTCACAAAGAAAATCTTTTCAATTAAATCTTAATATTATTTCCAATTTAAAAATTAAATTTATTCTTAAAATACAATGTAACGTCAGTTAATCGTTCACAATCTCCCTAACATATTAGATTCAGCGCTCTCGGTTCCCGTTTTCGGTCCTACATAAAGTTCATAAAACCATTAACTTTGTTGCCAAATTATTTGCATCATTCGTTTTTATTGCAGATTTTTTTAATTTTTTCGAACTTCCATCGACGTACATTGTTAATCCAGTTTGTTTTTTTATAAGATTTTGTAATTCTTTAATGCTCAAACATTGTAAAAAAAAATTATGTTAATTTCAGCTTACGAGTACGTAATTCTATAAATAAATATGTATACCTACCACAATCATTCATTATTTTAAACAAGTTAGACAAGAAACAAAAGCTAAGTAACAAATTTATATAGTATTTATTAATTTAAATCGAAGATATCTTCACAACTTTGTTTGCACATTTATCATTTTCTTTCTAATAAATATTATTTTTAAAAAATTCTTTACAACTATTTTATTGCAAAGGGAATTAATTATCCATGTAACTCGATTCAAAAAGCAGTTTTTTTTGACTGATACTAAATGGCCGTTCAATATTGAAATTATTGCAAATTCACTTCGAAATGGTATTTGACCAACGCTGATATTAAACTCCAATATGGATTTTATGGTATTATTATTGCAAACAAGTAATTATGAGCTAATTTCGCCCATATTACGCTCAACATAATGATCCATCAGAGCAATTAATCCAAGTAACAACAACAATCATCCTCAGAGTCGTACAGGGTGTATTGGGATATGTTAAATAAGAAAAAGAAAATATTTTTGAAAGGAAAAAAAAAAATATATTTGTTAATACAAATTATTATTTTCTGACGATGCTATACCTATTTGGTAGCGAAATATTGAAAAATAAATAATTGTTAAAAACTTTTCATAAAAAAGACCATCGCTCAAAAATAAATATAATTGAAAAAAATCTTACACCGTGCACATGTAGTATTGCATATTAACTGAATTTATTTTGGGAATATCTCTTTATATATGATTCTAATTGTGCTTATTCCTTAAAAAATATATGTGAATTTTATTATTACATACTTTATGATATTCTCATAAAGTATTTTTTTACAAAAGCAAACTCAATAACTGAGGAGAAAAATTTTCAAAAATTAGGAAAAATCCACTGATGAGCTAAGTAAGCATTAGCGAAATAGTACTATATGGATATGCTTTCATCCTCAGTTATTGAGTTTGCTTTTGTAAAAAAATACTTTATGATATTCTCATAAAGTATGTAATAATACAATTCACATATATTTTTTAAGGGAAAAAGCACAATTAGAATCATATATAAAAATTATATCATCATTATTCCTGATGATGTTAACAAGCTGTTAACGAAATATCGAATAATAAAAAATAAAATAAGATAAAAAAAGACCTCAGGCTTAATAAATATATATCAAAAAATATAATAAAAAAGGTCAATTAATAATATAATTAAAAAAAAATAAAAAATTTAATAAAGGTCAAAATAAAAATAGAAGTGAGACTAATGTGAATGAGAGAATTTCAATTACGCCGGATGTTATATATTTTGATTAATTTCAGATTATTATAGCACGACATAGTTTCTTTTACAGAAATAAAGAATTATTACATTGTTATATTTGGAAAAATTCAATTTTATTAATAGGTATCAATCAGACTTAATTTTTTAAGTGTTTTCTTTAAAGTGCTGATAATTAGAGTTAATAAATGTTACAAAAAAAGACCACTTAAAGCACAAAAACTTGTAAAGATCTTTTATTTTAAATGAGAAATTTAAAATTTCATTACTTATAGTGTTTTTACAGGGGATAGAAGTAATAATTATTACAGCTATAAAAATCCAGAACAAATAAAACCTCCTGGACTATAATGCAGTGTTATCAATATAACGTATTTTCCACCCATTTTTAGCATCCTGCCAGTTAACCGAAGGACAGTCTTTTATCAAATGCCAGTTGGGCGAAGGAACATCTGGAGATAACCAGTTGAAATCAGCAACGTCGGTGTAGTTATTTTGTTCCTTGCTGAGACCGGCCAATGTAAAATCGTCTTTAATGTGAGAATATTCATAGTTATAACGAGCTATTTCGATTTCTTTACAATCCTCTATGATAGCGCGACACGTGACATGTAAATAAATACGACAATTAACCGAGGAATGGAATCTTAGCTGTTGGCAAGCTACATTTAAAACGCAATTATTACAATATTCAGCAAACAGGGATCGTGCAATAGGGCCGCATAAAAATGTACAATTTTGGCAATGTGTTATTTGTACTGAACCGGCTGCGCCCTGCAATTCCACAAAACAGTTCTTTAAATTAGAAATTGTTATATCTTTGCCATTAACTTGGTCTTCTTTTAGACACATATACTCGTTATTTAGATTAGACAGGGTCCAATTAGCTGCACTTTGTGTGGTGACTACTGTCTCTAGTTTTTCAGAAGAGTTCTCTTTGCCATTCAAAGTCAGTTTAGGATTCAAGGTTGGTTTTGGCGTAACTTTGCGACCGCTGAAGCCAAATTTCTTTTTGGGCATTAAACGTACTCTAGCATCTTCACAGGTGGCCAACAAATCATGCACAATTTTTTGGCAAGACTTTATTTTGTATTCAGGCAGAAAAATGGTAGAATTAGTTAAATATCTCTGTAATTCTTGGATTTCTACAGTAATATCAGCAAAATGCCTAGCTAAATCTATACTGGGACCATCGCCAGCTGATTTTTTGGCTGTAGCTTCGGTAACATTTTTAATTCTCAATTCAATTTCTCTCACCTTGTCTAAAAAAGTTTGATTAAAATAGTCGGCTCCTTCTAATTCGGTACAGTCTTTGTGACGTTGTTCTAGTTTAACGTCTAGGTAATTTTGGCGTTCTTTATTCCGTTTATTAAGTCGTTCTAATAAATGATCCTTTTTTATAATGGAATTAGTGTGCATTTTAGTAGCAGAATCAGTCTCTGTGGGTTGCGCCAAATCTTGATTCATGATGACTTTTTAATTTTTACTGTGATTTATAAATTAATTACTTTTAATTGTCAGCCTTCTTTAGGTTTGCTGCTTCTTGTAACTTTTTAAGGAATAAAAACTTTTTTTTCTCCTCTTCTGTCAAATGTATAGCTCCTTTTGTAGCTTTAATTTCAGCTATCTTTGCTGCGGAAGGTGTAGTTAAAATCATAAGACCATAACCGAGTCCAGTTATTGATAACAAATAAACCACTGCTTTAACATACAGATTAGTACCCATTTAGACAGTGTTTACCTTTTAAGGAATGTGTGGATTAACAAAAGTAACAGAAGTAAAGAGAAAATTTTATATTTTCATAGACTTTCTGTGCAAATTAACCAAAAAAAATTATTTTATAATGTGAAGAATTACTTTAGTTTTAGTTTGTACTCTAGCTTTTAAAATGTTTTTTTATTTTTTTTTAATCCTCCTTTTTCTGCGCACGCCAAATTGCAGAGTCTACTTCCCTTACGTTACTATTTCCAATAAATTCTCCAGCTTTATAATAATAGTCCAAAACGAACGGATATTTTTCGTTAATATATTGCCGAAATTCTGTAATCATAAATGTAACGGTACTTTAATAATGTAATTTCTTTTAGATAACTTATCTAATGAATTGTTAATAAAATTTTAAGTAGAGCAAAAATATACTACGAGTATATTTTTTATTATTATACCGCAATTACTATAATATGTTTGTTAATAACATAACATGGAATAATCTAGTTAAGAATTTTTAAATAAATTTTGCATGTACATACATATGTATATAGAAAAATCTTTCAAATGATACTATTGGCCAATCACTTATAAATTTAACTTCATCGACAAAGTTTACACAGCTATTGAGAAACACATTATGGAAAGGTTATTTACCATATCAAAAGGCAGCTGTGTGCCAAGAAAAGGTTCTTTACAGAGAAAAATACGCCACAGAGAATTTCTTTATAGGGAGATAAAAATGTAAGGAAAACCTTAACAAAGTACAGTGTTCCCAAAAATTATTCGTTCTGGAGAAAATTCCTTATAGGAACGTTCGACTGTATTTACAATAAAAAATTATAAATCAAACGAGACTTTTTCATTCTATATTTATTAATATATGTAGAGGGTGTCCGCCGGGAATGTATACTACTTTGCTTTGCCGCCATTTTGGTAAACCTTAGTCTTAACAGTTCATATTTGGCAGTCGTGAAGTAGACACGTGGCAAATTTATAATGGAAAAATATTCGATAAACCAACGTGTTTTATTCGTTAAAAAATTTTATCAAAATCATACATCGATTACTGTGACGATGTGAAAGTTACGTAAAATTTTTGGGAGAAACAACGTGCCAACAAAATGCTGTGTAGTGAATGATTTCGGAGAAAGAGGGTCTGTAGGTGATAGGCCCAAGCATAGACCACAACGTACTGCAAGATCGGCTGAAAACATTATTGCTGCTGAAGAAAAAATGTTCAAAACAATCCATCAACCTCAATTCGACGCCGTGCTCAGGAGCTTGGTCTTCAAAGAACAACTTTAGCCACAACTGCATGCTTTGGGCTTGATCAACATGTGGTAACAACAAGGCGGTCCCACATCGCATGCAACCAGGACTACAATGGAATTACTGCGAGACCTCTTACCACAACAAGTTATTTCAAGAAATGGTGATGTTGATTGACCTCCACGGCCGTCTGATTTGACTGCTTCAGACTTCTTTTTGTGGGAACATCTGCAAAACCAAGGATTATGCAAACAAACCAGAAACGCTTGAGCAACCATTCTATTTCATTTAATCAAAAATTATAAAGAAACAAAGTAGTATAACTTTCCGGCGGACACCCTGTATACAACATGCAATTTTTTTGGAGAAGAAATAAAGTACATTTAGATATGTCAAGAATCCTCATACATATGTATATACATTTGTATATAACCTCAACTTGATAGAAGGAAAATAAAATGATGACTCATCTATTGCTATTAGTATGTATTCTGCTTACAAGATACATATGGATGTATGTATGCACGCAAAGTGTTGCTAGAAAACATAGTTAACATGTGTAAATTTCTACATACATATGTACGTAATAAGATGTTGATTTCGTTATCCTTTCATGACTTAAGAAATTAATTTCTCATCAAAGCTATTTTTGATGACATAATACTTTACATGTACGTACCACGATTTGTATTCATTTGATAAAAAATTCCATATGATGCTGCGAAACAGACGGCTTCTATAACAAAAAGAGTTTTGGCACTACGTTTAACTACTTTCCAGAAACCACTTTTCGGAGTTTTTGGTAACATTAGAGACTGGTACAATTTCAACAATTTTTCTTCCTAGCAATCGATCTTTTCCACAAATTTTCTAAACAAAGTTACAAAAAATACTTATTCGCCTGCACCACAGATGTTACTGTGTTTCGTTTCAAGTGGAATGTCATGGAATAGTACTCAATTATGTAAACAAAATTATTAAATGGTTGCATAAATTTCGATTTTAGTACTCTTTTTCGTATTTTAATGACATTTTCTACCTAGTAATTTTTTTTAATTGTGCGAAAAAGTTGTTATCTGTTGGATAACCACGGTATGATTTCTTCAAACGGTTTTTTTTTAGTTATTGATAACAGACCACAGCATGATTTGACCAGAAAGGATAGAATTTTGTATTTGACTGACCGCTTGGGTATAAGCTATCAACATAATGGGTGTCGCGTTTACTCACAATCGTGTGACAACTTTTCAGGACTGTTGAGTGTTGTTCAGCCCCTATATTCTAATTTTCCATTTTCTTTTCATATTCGGAGAGGAGTCAACTGACATGTGCCTTGTTGCCTTTTCAGTTGAGACCGGGAATTAATAATATTCATGGTCCTATTGACCAAACTTTTTAACATTATTATATTATGCATATAAATTTATTTAATTTATACTTTACAAAATAAAGTCAGGAAACTACAATTGTTTAACAATATTCTATATTACATTCTAGAACGCGAATCAGTAAATCATTTATTTAATCTTTCTTTGAATCTTTGGTTTCTGTAGCTTCAGGATCTTTTAACAACAATGATTCAATGCCAACTTTTTTAAGTTCTTCTATTAAATCGCCGCTTTGATGCATTTGCAATAATATATCACATCCTCCGATAAATTCTCCATTAATAAATACCTGCGGTATAGTAGGCCATTCCGTAAAGTCTTTTATATCTTAAAACACAATATAATAATAGATAAACTAAAAATAAAAGTATGAATTTTTCTTGTATTTACTAACTTTGTCTTAATTCATCGCTTTCCAAAACATCATGGGCATCGTATTGAACACCATGCATTCGCATAATTTGTACTACGGCGTTACTAAAACCGCAACGAGGAGCTTCCGGATTTCCCTTCATAAATACTACTACTTTATTGGTACTAACAAGCTGTTTAAGAATTTCTTTGCTATAAGATGGTGTTACACCACCATCTGCCGAATATAGTCGCGCTGAATGTGTTGCCCACAAACCTGCCGAGCGGTAAAGACTTGGTCTTACAATTTGTTTAATAAGAGTAGCCATATTCGTAAACAGTTTATTTTGTCTTATGGCCGATTCGATGAATTTTTGGTTACAATAACTTCAATACACACGTAACTTCTATGAATGATACTTTACACAAATAGAAAGCATTGCTGCTTGAAGAAGCTCAAACAAAAGAATGCGTGTGAAGAATTAAAACTTTGGAAATTTAAACCTTTTAACAGAGTTGTAAAAAATGTACCAAATTTTAATTTACAATAAAAACATGTGCTTTGAAGATTTTACATCAGAAGTGAATTAGTTAAAAAAACATATGCTCTTTATATAATAACCAGTTTCAGTTAAAAATAAAACATAAAACATGATAACATGCCTTTCAGAATTAAAATATATAGTTTGAATTATTGTTGTAGTTATGAAACAGAAACCGTTCGGCTAACACCGATCGATAGAGGACAAATAGCTTTCACAAACAGTAAGAGTTATATTCTGAAATACTTTTGTTTCGAAGTTATAACCCACCGAACTTTTGAAATGTACTAAAATATATAAAAGGTGTTTAATTATAAAATACAAACTCTTCGGTGTATCATATAGTCACTAGCAACAACAAACAGAAATAATAAGAACAAGGCTATTGTCTTTGGATGTAGCGGACTAGTTTATAGTTTTAGAAATTTTCAATTGATGTACATAATACTTTCGTAATAATTTTTGGTTTTATTTATACATTTATATTTGCTTATTGTATGGCTCACAGTAATCTTATATACTTATTTTTTATTGGCCAATAGGCCACATGTATTACGGATGAAGTAAGAAATAAATAACAAAAACACATAGATTATAAAATATGTACTAACAAAATGTAACATACGACGATTTAATTTCGAATACGATAGAAATTATATATTAAAAAACAGTTGTCATTTAAAAATTTTACATTAAATATACATGATTTTAAAAATTTTGTTTGCTTCGATCTTTAAAAAAAAAGGTGAACATATTACTTTAAAAACTATACCAGCTACCTTTATAAAATTTTAGTTTCTTTTCATTGCTGCTAAACGCCCTTTCACACTAAAACACAAGACTTACGATTTTCATAATACTTTGTGGGAGAGAAATCTAATGAGATTTGGTGCGACTGCCAAAAAATCTAAAGTAATATTACATTTTGGTCTCACATTATCTCACTTCAAATAAAATGAAAAAAAAGTATAAGTAATAAGAACAAAAATAGTTTAGAAGTAAATGACTTTTATGTTGTTTTGTTATTTTCTTTTGTACTACTACAAACCTGTTAAAATGTAATATCTTATCGTTTTGAAAATTTTAAAAAATGAGAAAGTGTTATGGGATGTAAAATGCTTTACAAAATATTATAGTGTTAAAGGGCATTAATTGAAAAAGTCTGGTGATACTAAATATTCGTCGTTAAACAGCACTGTTTTTTTCTTCGTCGTGGAATGTCAAAAATAATTAGAAGAAAAACACGAAAATTATAAAAAAATAAAAAAAAAATTTCGTGGATAATAATATAAAATTTCTAGAGAAATTTTAATATGATTTAGTGAATTTAAAGTTAAAAAAGTAATAAATGTAACCTTGTGTTAGTTTTTAGTAAATAAATATTGACCACAAAATCAATTTACGAAAAAAAGAAAAAAAAATATCAAATCTACGAAACGAAAAAATTAGGAAAATATTTTATAGCAAAAAATTTAAAACACCCAATTGTGGAATATCAAATACAAATAAGAGTGTTTTTCTTTTAACAAAGATGAATCGTACTGATGGCTTAGTAAGACGCGCTGTACGCACTAGAGAAAATGGAACCGAAAGTGGTGGCAGCGCATCTGGAAATGCCAATACATCAGATGAAATTTCTGATTTGTTGGATAATAACGACCAAGAAGATAATATAGATGATGGCGATTCCAAAGAAACACGTTTAACATTAATGGAGGAAGTTTTACTGTTGGGCTTAAAAGATAAAGAGGTAAGGCACAGTTCCCCACCAAATTATTGCAATTAATTTTCTAATTTCATAATTTGAAATTTATCAGCTTGACCCTGGGGTATTTAGCACTAGAGCAACTTGTAATTTTACATTTCTTGTAGGGCCAGCAGCATTTTTTTTTAATTTTATCTTTTTATCAAGTACTGAGTCTAAATGTACGTGAATATATTAAAGATGTATTACCTTGATGACGTTGTGGTTTTTTTTTAATCTGAATTCTATTATTAATTCCAAATGTATGTCAGCATTAGAACTTACCACTTTATCAGACATTCACATCTTATACGTTCGCTCTCCAAACTTGAGGTATTTCCTTTTTATATTATTTTATTGTTTATTTATGTATTTTATTACTTCAAACCATTGTTGATGCTTGCCGCAACACAAACCTTGATTTTTTTTTTTGACTTGAAATTGCTTATTGTTGTATTTTTTTTTTTTTTTTGCGTGTGAGGTAGGGTTGAAAATGCCTTCGCACTTACAGAGACCGTCGTCTTCTGCGTCGAGTGGTGTTGCCACTAAAAAATTCCCTCCTCCTCCTCTGGGTAGATTCCTCCCCGGGACCGCTTTCCGCATTACTTCGGGAAGGCCCAGAGCCACGTCCCAATCAGGACCACTCTCACTCACCCACGTCTGGGTCCGCCAAGTCCGCAGCCGGTGCCATCGCCCCGGCCTGTATCGCCTGGTCCCCGTCAGAGGGGCCCCGTTATGCAGCAGCATATCGAGGACCCTCTTCCTCCGCAGAACGTATCCCACGTACTGCGCCACAACGTCCCAATTGTCCTCACAATTGAGCATCCTCCCTATCACGGTGGCAGGAGCGAACCCACCAACCCGCATCATCATCCGCAATACTACAGTAAATGCAGTCGGAACCATCTGCCCTGCCCATCCGGTACAGGTACTTTCAGAAGTATCCGTGGCCCGAGAGGATTTGTGTCAGGAAGTAGTTAACTTCCCCAAATTTCCTCCGAATCCATACTTCCACGCAGGGAATGAGCCTCGCCGTCCACCTGCCGACCGTGTCCGCGGTCCACCTGTCCTGCCATCGCCGGACAGTTTGGGGTCTCAGACCAATAGCACCAACACCAGGGCCCTCCCCCCTCGAGTTCCAAGCCTCCCACCGCTCGCGCGCCAAGAGGTTTATGGGTATTTCCCCACATATCACCAGGACCGCAGCGCCCGAGACCGTGCGGTAAGCCGAAGCAACCCTAAGGGCCGCCGTCCGCTGTACCGCCTCGAGCACCCTGCGTTTGGTTCTCTCACCCAGTACATTTCCCCAAATCTTGCTACCATGCAGCAAGATCGACTTCGTGACCGCCATAATCAGCCTCCTCTTGCTCTGTGTCGGGCCTCCGACATTCGCCATGAGTCTGCTCAACATGCCAGTCATCTTCGCCGCCCTAGTCGCCACATGCCGTATTTGGGCCCAGTCAGTCAGCCTACAGTCGAGTCTGACGCCCAAATACCTTATGGCACTCTGGGTAACCAGAGACACATCCCCTATCCACATGCCGACGCCGAGTGGTATGTGTTCCCGCGTCATCAACATCAACTCGGTCTTCTCCCCGGCCAATTCCAAGCCGTGGTCCTCAAGCCACATCCGGGTCCTAATCATGACCCGGTTCAGCTTCCCCCTGGCGTCATCCATATCCCGCGCCAAGATCACCGCCGCTATATCATCCGCGTATCCCACGAGCTGAGCATCCTCGGGCATTTCCACCCCAAAGATCCCATCGTAGGTCAGATTCCATAGGTCCGGGCCCAGCACAGACCCCTGGGCCGCGCCGGACGTGATCTTCCTGCTCCTCCGCCCCGTCGGCGTATCGTACAACAGTACCCAATCGTTCAGATAACTACGGAGAATTCTATACAAGTATCCGGGAATACGGAACCTCCCCCGTAGCGCCTCTAAAATATCAGCCCATCGTAGGCTGTTGAAGGCATTCCGAACGTCGAGTGTTGCCAGGACAACTATGCGCTTCGGATAATAGCGCCTCTCGCTCTGAGCGCGCTCGAAGCACTCAACCACATCAGCAATCGCCCCGAGCGTTGACCTGCCAGGTCTGAAGCCATG
This sequence comes from Dexiosoma caninum, assembly GCA_963924685.1. NCBI lineage: Eukaryota > Metazoa > Arthropoda > Insecta > Diptera > Tachinidae > Dexiosoma > Dexiosoma caninum. The sequence continues at coordinate 95,104,515 of OZ004727.1, read as the reverse complement.
CTGTCTATTCAACAGCCCCCCAGCCATCCTCACGGCCTCCGCCAGCCTTCTTTGCAGTAGCTTCTCTAGCAGCTTGCCGGCACCATCCAACATGCAAAGTGGCCGATAAGCCGATGGCTGGGTCGGATCGCCCCTGCCCTTGCTAACAAACACGAGCCGCTGTGTCTTCCAGCGTCTTGGGAAGACGCCCTGGACTAAACAAGCATCATATACCGGAAGCAATGCTTCCGGCCTGCTCTCAGCCAGAATCTTCAGCACCTCCGACGGTACCCCATCCGGGCCAGGGGCTTTCCCCGTCCTAAGAGCCCCGGCGGCGATCCTCAGCTCCCCCCCGGTAAAGGGCGGTGGCACCTCATCATCGTAGGACCCACGTTCGCCGCCCAGCGGAAGGTGTGTGGGCCCCCACAATCGCATCGATCCGCGCCGTCCAATTGCACCCCAGCGCTGCTCGCGCCTAATTTTCCCGCCACGATCCTATAGCCGAGTCCCCATGGATCACGGTTCAGGTCGCTCCGAAGTTCCTCCCATTTCGCCCTCTTGCTCGCCATAATCGCGCGACGCAACGCCCCGCGGGACCGCCTGTACTCTTGGGCCTCCAGTAGAGCCTCGCCGGCCCGCCTAGCCCTAGTATAGACTCTCCTATTGCGGAGGCAGTCACGCCTGAGTCCAGCAATCTCCGGCGTCCACCAGTACACAGGTCGCCTCCCCGCCCGTCGCGACAAACGGGGCATCGATGCGTTGCATCCACGGACAATGCGCCGCATCATAGCACCCGCCAGGGAGTCTCCCCCACCGTCCAAAACCGTAGTACCGTCGAAACCGGCCAAGAACGCCCCGCGGTCTAACCTCGCGACGTTCCAACAACGCGCGCCTCTCCACCCGTGCGCCCGCGCGACGCCCGCCTCCGATACTATCCCAAACTCAACATACTGGTGATCACTCCCAGTATATTCCTCGAGCACCCTCCATCCTTCGATCATCCCAGACAGATTCTCGGATACCAAAGTGATGTCAGGAGTGGTGAACTCGCACCCCGGCCGCCTGAAGGTGGTCGCACCACCAGCGTTCATGACCACCAGGCCCAACCTGGCCGCCATATCCAGGACGCACCTCCCCCTCGCGCTCGTCACCGGATCACCACACTCCACAGCCCTGGCTGGTATGGCCGGACCCTTTGTGATTTCAAGCAAGGGCTGTGGAGTGGGTTGATCCGGTGACGAGCACTTTTAAGATAAGTTAAATTTCCACACAAATATAAAAATTTCAACTAAGTTTTTAGTTCTTTATATGTTTCATGTTAAAATAAAGAAAAATATTCAGATTCATGCCATCATTTTCTTTCACTGTAAGTTTCTTGTTACAGCAACTTAATAAAACAGCCAAAAAGTCTGCGTTCACTTTGTTTGCAATGATGATACCGTTATTTTTAAAAAATTTTATTTGCTTTTTTTTCACTTTTATGCTTTGCTAGAACAGTTGAAGGTTTAACAAGTTAAGTTATAGCAAATTTAAAATATGGAAAGCAGATGCAAAGAGATTAGTGTTTCAGAAAGAAAAATCATAATTAAGTTGTGGAAAGAGTTCTGTATATTTGGAATAAAGGATCGCCAAATAGTGTGGCGGAAACCGGGAACTGAACTTGAGAGGCAAAATCTTCTTGGTACAGTCAAACACGGTGGTGGTGGAGTTATGGTGTGGAGGTGTATGGCGGCTTCTGCTGTGGGACGGTTGCAGTTTATTGAGTCGACAATGGATAAATGGGGATGTTTGGATGTTTTAAAGAGTAATTTAAAACAAAGTGCAGCTAATTTAAACTTGTTAACGACGTTTTGGTTCCAGCAAGACAACGATACAAAGCATACAGCGGAGGTCGTTCGTCTTTGGCTGTTGTACAATACTCCTAAACACACACAATGACAAATATTGAAGCTGAACATTGATCGTGTAGCTTTCGCTTTAGGAATTGTAAAATTTTGTTGTTGTTCTTAAAATGAGAATTTTTAGGAAAGGAACCAACGTGGGCGACCGACTAAAATGGAATTTTAGAAGAGGGATCCCCTCTCTTAATCTCTTCATTAACGAAATCTTTTACAGAACCAGTTGAAGTTACTTTTGCAAAATTGTGGAAAGTTCTCTGTGATAAAAATTGCGTTAATGCTAAAGTTAAAAAGTGATAGCGCATGCACTTGTATAAACAACATCATGCTAAAGCAATCAAATACAGGGTGGGCCTAAAGAAACCAAGGGGCGTAAAAGTTTAATAACTTTTTCGTTTATTAATTTTTTTTTATTTTTTCTTTCAGATTATATAATATACAAAAGGCAAATTTTTTTACACTAAGTATGAAAAATTATGTCTCTTAAATGACCACCGTTTTCAGCTTCGCACTGATGGGCTCTTTGTAGAGCATTTTCCATAACACCTTACAAAACTTGTGGCTGTAGCGTTCGAATTTCTGCAACAATGGTTGCCTTGAGTTCAAGGATTGTCTCTGGCTTGTTCACATACACTCGGTCCTTCAAATAACCCCAAAGAAAATAGTCGGGTGCTGTCAAATCTGGCGATCGCGCTGGCCAAATAATTTCCGAATTTCTGGAAATTATTCGCTCTCCAAAAATTTGACTTAAAAGTGCCATTGTGTCTCGGGCAGTATGAGCAGTGGCTCAGTCCTGCTGAAACCACATACCAGGTCTGTTTTCAAGAGCAGGACGTAAAAAATTTTCTATCATAAACCGATACCGCTCTCCATTTACGGTTACAGCACTTCCATCTTCATTCTCGAAGAAGTAAGGCCCAATGACATTTTCAGATGTGATCCCACACCATACTGTACACCTGATGGGATGCAATTGGCGTTGATGAATGGCTCTTGGATTTTGAGAACCCCAGAACCTACCGTTCTGCTTATTAACAAAGCCATTCAAATGAAAATGAGCTTCATCACTCATAATCAAATTTTTAATAAAGTTGATTTCATTTCTGGTCAACTCTTGAAATTTAACTGCAAAATTTAGACGTTGCCGATGATCTGCGGGTTTTAATTCTTGCACCAATTGCACGTTATATGGGTATAAGTGTAAATCTTTTTTTAAAATGCGCCGTAGTGACGTACGAGACATTTCTAGCTGAGCAGAACGCCTTCTGAAAGATGTTTCTGGTGCTTCGTTAACACTTTGCTGTACTCGTTCAATATTTTCCGCAGTGCGACTTACACGTGGTCTACCGGTTCGAGGCAAATCTGTTACGCTGCCATGTTGGTGATGACGATCAACTAAGCAACGAATCATTGCTTCAGAGGGCGAAATTCAGACGTTAAAATGTCGACGATATGCTCTTTGCGTTAAAATAGTTGATCTCTGGTTTAAATAATAAAATTCTATTGTTCTGGTTCTCTGTTCAATTGTGAACCTCTCCATTATAAATTCTCCAAGTGTTGTCTATATAATCTGAAAGAAAAAATAAAAAAAAATTAATAAACGAAAAAGTTATTAAACTTTTACACCCCTTGGTTTCTTTAGGCCCACCCTGTATTTGTTCATATTTTCAAATACCGCTGAAAACTACAATGGCATTTGGAGATGCATTTCATTCATAATTTTTCATGTTGCTTAAGTACCGTGTATTTAAATTTATGGCATCTACAAAGTTATAATGACCATTCAAAAATTATTTTTATTTTCATCATACATACAGATGTATGCACATACAAACATACATTTGTTGTACATGTTTGTAGCGTTTTTCGTATATTGCTTTATATTTCGGAAACGACAAATTGTCAATATTTATTTGCTTTGTTCTTACCCTTTTTCTTATCTTTTTTTTAATCAAGTAAATTATTTGAAATGTTTTGTAGTGTATACTAAAAATGTAGAAAACATTCATTCTAACAGGAAGTAAAATTTTTTTTAGCTATTAGACTACTCGTATCTAGACTTTTATAATTAAAATTTGTATGCAATAAACATATCGATCTTAATTATATGAAGAATTGCTACATCTACTCCAGCATTACTTTAGCAACAGATTTCGAAAAATTTTTCATACTCAATTTCCTTAAAATACACTAAATACACTAAAATACAATATAATGAACATCATGTAACGCACGGTTAAAGCGTGCGATTTTAACTGATTTTGTGGAGAAATAATTTTTTGTTAAAGAAGATTTGCTGTTTCTAGTATTAAATTTTATACTCTTTTTTCAAAATGTGTAAAAGTTTTATTAATCGAATTTTTAATTTAGTTGACACAAAGCAAAATGTATAGTGCACACGCGCTACGAAATTCAGCCTAGAAAATTAGATAGCAGTTTGTGTCTAAAATTTCAGCGAATTTACTTCAGATAGAATATTCATATTTTTTTGCAGCTCTTAGAACGTTCGCAGATAATATAAGCAATTATATTATCTGGAAAAAAATATACAAAGAAACCTCTGCTAACGGGCACCTCCTATTGCCGGACAAACTTTGCAGAACCGAGGTTATTCTCAGAACCGAACACTCTATTAACCGGACGCGAACACTAAATTTTAAAAACTTGTGGGCAAAAATCCTCTCATAAGCGTTAATTTTAATTAACCTTCATTGAAACTTACCAAAACTAGTAGTATTTTTTAATTTTTCAACTATGATTCATATTTCAGTTAATGCCATTGAAATTTGTGATTCACCTGTTAACACGACTGTACATACTCATGTGTTGACGTTGGCATAGAAATTTTTTGCTTAGCTCGTTTTGTCACCTTGAGAGTCACAAAGTGGCACAAAAAAATATTTTATCAATTAAAGAAGAAATGAAAACAATACTCGAAGCACTTATGAAATGCTCTTTTCGGTATGGCCATCAGCTCGTTCTTCGAATTTGACTTTATCTCATCAATTGTGACAAAACGCTTTCCTTTCATTAGTCCCTTCAGTTTTTGGAATAGGAAAAAGTCGAAGAGTGCCAAAGCGGGTGAATAAGGTGGTTGAGGCATGATTAGGGTGTTGTTTTTGGCCAAAAAATCACGAACAAGCATTGATGTGTGAGCTGGTGTATTATCGTGATGCAGAATCCATGATTTTTTTTCCACAATTCCGATCGTTTGAGCCGTATTGCTTCAGGAAAACGTTGCAGAACTTCCTTGTAGTATTCTTTATTAACAGTACGACCTGTTGGCAATAATTCACGATGCACCACGCCATTCTAATCGAAGAATATAAAATTCACCTTTTCTTTTGAACAAACCTCGTATATGTATGTAAAGGGTGTCTGGTAGCAGATTTATATTTTCAAACTTAAATAAAAAACGTAATAATTGACACAAAGTTTTATTAGGAACATTGAACGATAGAATGGAAATGCGGATTTTATTTTTTAAAGAGTATGTCATCCAGATCCTTCAGATCCTTTTTTAAAATTTCATGAATAATCGCTCTTGGAAGTCTCGGTGAGGCTGCTCTTTTCCGTATTGAAAGTCGCGGATTTTCACGTATACTGCTTTCAACCAGTTCAATGTTTTCAATGTAGTCGAAGCAGTTGCACGGAATCTCTGCATCCACGAACGAATTAAATTTACACTCGGCCCATCACTTATTCGCCGAATACCGAACTTTGAACAAATTGGTCGACGGGCAATTCCATAAGTTTTATTACTCTTAAAATATGTCTCCACAGCAAACGCGCGATGCTCACTCGACCACTGCGACATCGTGACTGACAAATCCGCACAATGGATAATTCCAACGGCGCCACCCTCTCTCCGCACCGTTTATTACTTTTTGAAATAATCGTATTTAAAAATATAAATTTTCCACCAGACACCCTGTATATTAAGGTGACCCTTCATTATATGGGGTTGAAAAAAGTGGTCAAACTCTCGGTCTCACACCCTAGATATATGCGATAAAAAAACTAAGAAATACAAAGTTTTGGGGCAGTCAATAGAAATTTTGAGGTGGTTCAAAACGACTGAAATCTTTAAAAACTACGATTTTTTAAATTTGTGTCTTTTGTAGCCAAAATATCACAACATTTATATGTTGTAAACCATAATCGGGCCCGCAGAAGTAAATTGCAACTCATGACACAGGCCTGTTTGTTTTCTTTCTTGGGCCATGAGGGGTGGTGTGACGTTGCTTTTGTACACCTGTTTCCTTGGAATGCAATCAGATTAAGATCCCAGTGGTGCACGATAGCTGCTGATGTAAAACAAATACACAAGTTGTTATCAGCCACAATATTACCCTCACGAAATACCTGTGGTAATATTCCGTAGTCTATCAATCAATAACACAAATTAAGACGTATGATATTTGGAATAGTGTGGTCGGAGACTCAATGATACACATAATCCAATTCTATCAACATCATTTCTCTCAGAACGTTAATTTGTATAATAGAAGCGCTCTTACGGTCTAGGTTCTTTCATGAAGAACTGTCATTATTTCTCTCAAGTTTAGATGTTCTATGTTGATTTAAATCTACGATTGTATGCAACTTTTCTCAAGCTTAAAATTAAGTTTTTTAACGAAGGAATTGAAAAATGTTGTTGTGTTTTCTTTCTAGGGTTATACGTCATTCTGGAATGATTGCATATCAAGCGGCCTACGTGGCTGTATACTTATAGAACTTGGTATACGAGGTCGTATTATGTTGGAAAAATCTGGCATGCGAAAATGTGGATTGTTGTCGAGGTGAAACTTCAATAAATATGAAGAAATAAGCAAAAAAAAAAACACTTTCTTAACATTGCAAAAAAACCATTTGCTATAAACATTTCAGAAAAGTGATATTAAAATCAGACCAACCTACAGGAGATGTACTATTGGATGAGGCACTAAAGCACATCAAAGCAACAAATCCACCAGAAACAGTTCCGAGTTGGATTGAATATTTAAGTGGTAAGTGGAAAGAAAGGCTATGAAATGAAAAAGCTGTTAAACTTTACGCAATTTAAAATTTATATAAATTTTTAATATAATAAATGTGGAAAAGGTGAAACTTGGAATCCTCTGAAATTGCGCTTTCAATTGAAAAATGTGCGAGAACGTTTGGCTAAAAACCTCGTTGAAAAAGGTGTCTTAACAACAGAAAAGCAAAATTTCTTATTATTTGATATGACAACACATCCCTTAAGTGATAATGTGGTTAAAAGTCGTTTAGTGAGAAAGGTTTGTTCTAATTTGTATTTTATTAACGAATTGAATTTAAAATTGAAATATTTTGCCCCCCTGCTACAGATACAAGATTCCGTGTTATCCAAATGGGTAAATGATCCCCAACGCATGGATAAACGCATGCTGGCATTAATATATTTGGCAAATGGTAGTGATGTTATAGAAAATGCATTTGCTCCTCTGAACGATGACGACTACGAAGTGGCAATCAAACGCGTTAAAGAATTATTGGATATAGATTTTGAAGTCGAAGCAGCCAAACCAAATGCCAATGAAATTCTTTGGGCCGTTTTTATGGCTTTCACTAAATAAAATCTATTATTTTAACTAATTAATTTTAAACATTTCTAATTTTTATTATATTATATTTTGTTTTGCTTTTTTGTTTCAATTGCAATTGTAATTTAAACAGAAAGTTAAATATACATACATACATACATACTTACTATATATTTTGCAACATCATTAAAAATAAAACATGAAATCAATTGCCACATACATAATTACTTGGGACTTTGTTTTGTTTTTTCATTAAATTGAACCAATACTGTGTTTATTTGCACTTTTTTTTAAAAATAAATTCTCTGCAATTAACTTTTTTGTAACACACTAACTACTTAGTGTGGGTGCCCCGGTAGTCTAGTGAGTAGTGTGCTAGTTTATCAGTTGGGTGTTCTGGGTTCGATTCCTAGCAGAGACTCTGGTCTGTATCACTACACCTCTTCAGGAAATTTGTATTATTTTCTATAAAATTAATTAAAAAATTAATAAAAAAAAAATCAATTAATTAAATAATTAATTTTATAGAAAACAAAAAATTAAAATTAATTAAAAAAATTTATTTATTAAAAAATTAATTAAATGATTAATTTTATAGAAAATACTACAAATATCCTGAAGATGCTAACCGATGGTTAACGAAATATCGAAGTGGATATTAATTAATTAATTTATTTGGGCTTAAAATATTATATATAAATTGTTATTACAATAAATAAGGTTAAAAAATAAGTATTAAAAAATTATAATTAGGCCAAAGTTCGAAATCGTTAGGAAGCCAAATTCCAAATGGCGATTACTAAGCAACAAATTATATCAAGGAATTTTAAAAATACACTATCAAGCACGAAACATGTTATTTGGATTCCGACAGTTTCTGAACTTCAGTCTAATAAAGAAAAGACATTTATTCGAATTTGTATGTTATTTATATTGGTATACGATAATTGACTTCGCATTTGTGAAGAACTTTGAGCAACTTTGTTTTTGATTGAAGAAATGATTTGAGCAACATTACTTATTTCATATGAAAAATTTGACTTCCATAAGTATTGTTCAAATATACATATTCAGCAGCTCTGGGCTGAGAAATAGCTTTCGCGTTATCGTAGTTATTTTTTAAGGGCGGTCAGAGTCCTTATTCTGGCATTCGTATGCGTACGTTCGACTTTTTTCACTTTCCATTTTCTCTCAGTCGATATATAATAATATGTATCGAAATTTTTAATGACAGCAGTCGATAGTGAGTGACTGTTTGAACGAAACCTTGCGAGTTTTTGGTCGTAAGCAAAAGAGCTATCGAGTAATGTTTTTTTTTTTTGTAAACAAAAGAATAACTATAGAAATTGTAAATTTAACATTTTGAAAAGCCAAAGAAAAAAGCGCTTATATCTACTTTACGGACGCTTCACAAACTTGAGCAGAGAAAAAAACAATCACCTTCCGTAGCGATGCCACCTAGTTTAATTACATTAAAGGGAGGGCGTTGTTCATTTGTGTTTAAGCAATGAAACGTATACGAAGTAAAATAACAAATAAAACGCTCTCCTTTAGATTAAAAATTAATGCAGGAACATAATACCTGAGTGAAAAAGGCTCGGCAACGCCTACTTTTCGAGTTATGGACCTACAAAGTTTTCATATAGAAATACAAATTTCTACTACATCACGGAAACCAAATGGTCAATATTGGTATCATTTGAAAGGTTTTAAAAATATCTTGCTATAAACATAAAATTTATTTAAAAATTCTCAACACTTAAAGTGCCAATATTTTTACATAATTTTACATTGAATTATTACAAAAGTGCATTAGGTAAGTTTAAAATTCATTCAACAAAAAATATAATAATATAATAAATACCAGGCTTTTGCTAGCAGCTTGTCTGCATGAGCGGCCTTCGGCCGGGCGCAAGAATTTTCTCCTTCATGCAGCGTTACCATATGTTTTTAAGGAAAACTTTTTATTTTCAACAAAAACCTTTTTTCCACAAAAGTGTACAAATTATGGAAAAAACACAAAAATATATATTTTGAATTCATTTTCATTCAAACTTATTCTTCCCACGATTTTGAGCAGATCCCCATTTTTTTAGCTTTTGTTGTACCCTCCGATGTGTCGTAGCGTATTCTAAGCTATTGTCTTTACTTGCATTGCTGCTTAAAACTGGTAACACCAAAAACCAAAAATTCCATTATCCTTGTCGTTTCTCTTTAAATATTTATCCATGCTTTGGTGGTTTTTTGTTTACAATTGGATAAAAAGCAGATATATCGATATGTTCTGTAAACCGAATCCGCAAAAGTTTTTCGTTTTTAAAACAAATAATAAATCGCATAATTTTACTCAGTTTAATATCGAGTAGATAAGGCCGCTCGAAATTAAATCTTCCTAATAAATAACTGATGAAACATAAAAAAACAATTACCAATTTTTACTTTAAGTCTTTCTTTTATTAAATTAAGTGAAATTTTATACTCTGTAATAGATTTTAATACAAAATAAACAATTTAAAAAACACTCCACTATTTCTCCATGTTCTTGTTAAAGTATGCAGATAAAGTAGATGGATGAATAAAAACACATTTTCACTAAATTACTTAGATATATCATTAAAAAAAACACTTTTAAATAAGAATAAACATTATTTTGAACAAATTTTCAGTAGCTTAATTTTAATTTATTGTTAAATAAGTTATCTTTAAGTGAATATTTAACATATGGTAAAATATGTTTTCATTGAAATGTAACCATACCAAACGATAAATTTCGAGAAGACGGTGAAAATATTTTAAATAATTTGAAACAAGTAGTAAAAATTAAAAATGTAAGTGGCATTTGTCTAAAATAAATAAATCAAGAATCAGAATAAAAAAAAATCTTATTCGAAAGCTAATTCGAATGTTGGAAATCGTGTGATTTTTAGAACACCAAATTAGCAATTATTCGATTGTGAGAAATCACTCGTTTTTAATTCGACTCGGTCTACAGAACAGGGGGGATAATTTGGCAATTTTTGCTCTTGGTCGCGGGTTTATTGTCTACAATTTCTTAAACTCAATTAAATGTGTCACAACACTGAAAAATAGATTTCGATTCGTTCAATATTGACTGACAGAATTATTAGAAATAAGCTGACTATCAACATTTCTTCGATCAATTTCGATCACGACTGCCAGAATTGGCCCCCAGGATTGTGTTTGCTGTTTAGGCTTCGAGAGTTTTGCGCATAGACTATGTAGTCTATGATTTTGCGTCTCACTCGCACTGGTTAACTGTCGGATCACGGATAACTGTATCGTTTACGGTTTTCTGATTTTGATTTTACTAACAAGAAATATTAAGAGGAAAACTTATTCCTACAGAGCCAATTCACATGGGAACAATTATGCTGGCATAACATGGCACCTTGTAGGCAAATTCGGTGAAGGGAAGACAAGTTCACTAAGAGCTCAGGTGGCTTTTGTAAACAAAGGCGAAAATAATTTAAACCTTCAAAATTTGTTTACATTTCATATGACGATATGTCATTCGTATCGATAGAAACTTCAAATACCATTCCGACAGTTATAATTTGGCTACTGCATTTTTATTAAAAATATTTCCAATCGATTTCATTTAAAATATTGAATTTAATTTCGCAATATTAAATATTAAAATACAATTTTTTTATTAAAATTAGAAAAACCTATTTTTTGGCATAAAAGGCAAACTAGTTATAAAATAAAATAAAAAAACATATTTTTATCTGTATGTATGACAAACGTTCAATAGGAAATTTTTTTTAATAAAGAAAAAAAAAACAAATCATTTATAAGTGAGGAAAACTTGAAAATGCTAAAACTTAAAAATAAATAAAAAAAAATTATATTCGAAAATAAATTAAATATTGTACTACAGTTAGTTTAAGAAGGAAAAATACAAATAAAAAGTATTTAAAAGTATATTAGAAAAAAAATATATTTTGAATTTTTTAACGACTCGCTATATGAAGTTACTGACTGACTGATTTTACTCTCATTTTCGAGAATCGACTTTTCATGATATTTCGTCGTTTTGATCTCCTGGGGTTGATTGTGACTACTTTCGCGATGATCGGATGGGTGTATGTATGTGTGTAAACATTCCAATATTTAACATGTTAACAAGCCTAAGGAGTGCGTCACATGCCCATTTTTTTTTTTTGTAAAATCTGTGTATTTTTTTTAATCTTGGACCAGCATTGGACATTGTGATGACCCCTACACATTCCGTGCATTGTGCTGGAACTAGAGGAAAGGGATTGTTTAGAGAAATGACGGGAGGTGAAGCTTCACTATCTTACAACTCTGCTTTTACACGTTATTTGTTTTTATAACAGTGTTGTAGTGTCTCTAATGTCAAGGAGGCGTATTAAATTTTTGAAGCTTCGTTTTAGTAGCCATTTTTTACTATTTATTTTACACAATACCGATGAAGGTGGGCGTTCTGATGTGCCTGTGGATTGGATACAGCTGAATCCGTTACTGTTCAGTGACTAGTGACTATGCATTCGCCACTGAAACCTTCCGACAACAACTGACACAAAGCCACACAAATGCACAACAGAAAAATGGCCTTAAAAGCAATCGAATTTCTACTCTGTTTGCTAAAGAACTATCGTTTATTGTTCGGTCAAGCAATATGGCGAAAATGGGTCGAACAACATCCATGCAGGGTCGCAGCTGAAGATTGCAAAGCAAAGATCTATGATGCGGTTGTGAGGCCCTTACTATTTTATGGTGTAGTTGTTTGGTGAGATGTACTGCGGAAAGCATCCGACTGCAATGTACTGGAAAAGGTCTTTCGACAGAGGGCGCATAGATATACTCCGACGAAGGTACTCTTCATGAAGAGGTTTGAGGGTTGATATGTACGGTGACCATCCGTTCTATATTATACAGAATACTACCCTATTCTTCTGTATAAAATATTCATTAGAAGAAAACGTTAAAAAGTGCTGTATTTTATTTACTGTTCAGTATTTGTTCTGGAATGAACTAAAAATTTAATCAAATCTCCAATGAAAAAGTTATTTTGAAATAACGATAAAAGACTCATTCAAGAAATTAACTAATTCGGAACTTTTTTATTTTAATTTTTTTGGGTGAGCCAAAAGTCACGTGTAAAAATTTTGTAACTTTATTGTTTATTACTATTATTTTTTGTTTTTTTTTTTAGATTTTATTCATCGAACCGTGCTACACCATCATGCAAAATTTATCGATCGAGCAACGAACCAAAGTGGTAGAATTTTACTTTTCCAATGGGCATTCAATATCACTGACGCAACGAGCATATCGAAATTATTTCAACACCAGAAATGCACCTAACCAAACCGCAATTAATCGTTTAATTGCACGGTTTTGACAACAAGGTGCAGTGTCAGACTTGCCACGATCAAGAAGACCGAGAATAATACAGAACTAAGTGAACATTGATCGTGTACGGGATAGTGTTGAAGAATATCCAGAAACTTTAACGCGAAGGCTTTCTGGACAACTGGGCATCTCTAGAATATAACTTCGACACATTTTACCACGTCATTTACACATGCATCCATACAAGGTCCAATTGGCCCAACAACTTTTACCAGTTGACTACCATCAAAGATGAATTTGAGCAGCACTCTTCTTGGAGATGTGCGCAGAAAATAACGAGTTTATTAACAATTTAATAATGAGTGATGAAGCTCATTTTCATCTTAATGGACTGTACTGCAAACCCCAGAGCCAATTGCACTCGCTCAAGTTCAGAAAGAGTTATAATGCCCTACTTCTTCGAGAATGAAGTTGGTAATGCAGTGACGGTGAATGGAGACGGGTATCCTACTATGATTAATAATTTTGTATGCCCTGTGGCAGCCAACAAGTGGTTCCAGCAGGATGGAGCAACACCACACACAGCCCGTGCTACAATTAGTTTTTTAAATGAAATTTTTATCTCAAGAAATTCAAAATTCAATTGGCCAGCACGTTTACCAGACTTAACTGCCACTGATTACTTTCTATGGGGTTATCTCAAAGAAAGAGTGTATGTTAACATGCACCAAACTATAGAGCAGCTAAAGCACAACATGAAAGCTGAGATCAGGGCAATAGAGCCTGAAACTTTGCGTGTAGTTATGCAAAACGCCTGTTTAAGTGCCCAATTGTGCACCGATGAAAATGGTGGTCATCTCTCTGATATTATTTTTCATAATTAAAATTTAGATTGTCCAAAGCCAATATTATATTTAAAAAAATAAAAAATAAACAAAAAAGTTATTAAATTTTTACACGCAGGCGTGACTTTTGGCCCATCCGGTACATATTAAAATACATTTCAATTGAATTAATTAATTGTTTTTATTTTTATTTTTCTTCTGTATTAGATATATTAATTTTTTTTTTTAATGAAGTAATTTAATTTTATAGTTAAATCCGCAAAAATATCCAAATCTGACACTGTGCGGTGGCTTGAACCCACCATCTTCGGGTTATTGTAAAGAAATGAATAGAAATATAATATATGAATGTTATAATTTTTATTTAATTTCCAAATTAATTTCTTTACATAAATTCTTAATTAAAATTGATTTCAGTTAATTAATTGTTGTTGTTGGTTTTGTTGTATTTGTATACGTAATGAAATATTGGAATTAATTCTATAGAAATTTTATCGTTCCTTCGATTAAACATGCAATATAAAAGGAAATAAAAATGGAATATTTAATACAGTATTATATTATATATTTTCGTTTTCATTTCAATTAAAACTTAAACTTCGTTTATGCTTGCAAATAAATATGGGAAAAGAATTGCAAAAATTATTTCCGACGAGTACAATTTTATTTAAGTTTCGTTTTTAACTAAAAGAATGTTATGAAGCAGAAGCAGCAATAAAAATCAGTATTTTGAAATTATTATAAATTTTTCATTATTATAAATTTTTTATTTATTTATTTTTTTAATTTAAACTTTTACCACAAATAATCACAAAGAGCAACATATATTTAAAGCCATGGAAGAACAGAAAATCAAAATAGTGTTATAAACAATCTACCAAAAAAAAAAAACGAGCAGAACAAAGTCTAAATACAAAGTGAATGTATTTTGTAGATACTATGAGTTTTCTTATTTTTCTCGAATTATTATTAATACTCATATACATATGTGTGTATGCGTGTATATATGTATGTATGTATATGTATAAGATAATCATATTTGTAAAAAAAAAACAAATTTGAAGGAAAAATGGTAATGTATTTTTATAATTATGGTTTCTTCTTTCTTCTTTCTTCTTTCTTTTTTTTTTTTTTTTTTTTTTTAATTGAAACAATTTTATTGCATATAATTTGTAACTTTGTAATTCATATGAATTTCGAATGGTGTTTTATATTCGTTTTATTTATTAATATATATTTTTTTACCATCTTTTAGCATTAGCCATACGCGAGAGACGAGCGCGATTTTGCGACAAACTGCGACAAGTTACAGTAGCCACAGTTTTGCCATGGTTATTATAATTATTATATTGTTTACAACCTGTGGGCTAACTTAATAATTCCCTTATCTCCTTATGCATGTGACACAAGAAATCTACGTAACTGGCTGAGCCGTCTGTGCCACGATCTTCCACAAGAAAATGCCTGAATACGCTTTCCAGTTTGTCATTTTGGCGAACACAAGTAACCTTAA
The DNA here is from genome assembly GCA_963924685.1 of Dexiosoma caninum. NCBI lineage: Eukaryota > Metazoa > Arthropoda > Insecta > Diptera > Tachinidae > Dexiosoma > Dexiosoma caninum. Next base: position 95,089,376 of record OZ004727.1, on the reverse strand, counting down.
AAATTGAATGCGTTAGTAATTTAATGAGATAAACAACCCTGTATTGCAATTGTCAACGTCGACATACAGAGACTAAAATTTACTGCCTGGCCCACGCTGTCGAAAGAATTGCTTCATTCGTACAAATAAAAACTGTAAAATATTCACTCGTATCGTGAATACGTTTTAAATAAAAATATTTTCGCTTTCGATTTTAAATCGAGAAAAAATTATCGGTGAATAATTTCACGTCAAAATAAAATTCCGCCGATCGTGAATGATTTATTCACTTGATTTTTGCTGGAGAATTGCATACAAAATGTAAGAAAATTCCTCCTTTATTTATATATATTTTGATAAATATAATCGCATGACACCTACACATGCGATGCATTGTGCTGGAATTATAGGAAAGGGATAGTAGGAGAAATGATAGAAGGTGAAGCTTCACTATCTCACAACAACGCTTTTTGCACGTTATTTGTTTTTACAGCAGTGTTGTAGCGTCTTTGATGTGAAGGAGACGTATTAAAATTTTTTTTTAAGCTTCGTTTTTTAGTAGCCATTTTTTTAAATTAATTATTTTACTTCGCCGGTGCTACACAATACCGACGATGGAGGTAGTTCTGACGTGCCTGAGGATTGGATACAGCTGAAGCCGTCACTGTTTAGTGACCAGTGACTATGCCTTCGTCACTGAAATCTTCCGACAACAACAGACACAAAGACACAGAAATGCACATCAGAAAAAATGCGAGATGTTTTTATGAGGTGAAACTGGGGTTGAACCCAGGAAAATTTTTCGTTTTGTAGTTAACGTGCAGACTACTTCGACCATCGCCACCCTCTTTTTATATCAAGATCCGTGGAGGAATACATAAATATTAAATAAAATGCAAATCAACAGACCAATTGAGTATGTTTTATTAAGCGTATACAAAGATATCGCGGCCCAATTTTAAAGTTCTCTTACGGATTAACTTAAACGGCTAGTACACACATTCCAAGCCTAAACATTGTATATAAATTGTTGGAGTACTCTATTTTTCTATATTTAATTTTTATAATTATTCTAGTTTTTGGACCTCTTTTTATATTAATTAAACTAATTATTTACGCTGCAGGTCCTTTTTATATATATAATATTTATTTTTATTTCGATATTTCGTTACTCCTTTGTGTAGCTTCTTCACGAAAATTGGTTTTTGTTTATAATTATAAATTTTAAAATTTGCTTAAATGATTAGTTCAATTAATATTTAATTTTTAAATTCTTGCATTCAGGTACTTTCATTGTACAAATACAATATTTTTTATGCGGGTGACGAATTAACTGGCCCCTGAATATTCAGAAAAAAAAAACAATTTTTACACTTAAGACATGTAAACCCACGAATTTTTATTTCTGTGTTAAAAGTTAAATTGTTTTTGTTTTTAATTCATTTGTATGATGTTTTTAAAATCTTCTTCCCTTTTTACATTCACCGAGAATGATAGCGGCAAATTCGGGATATATTTTTCACCTCGAAGGGAATGAAAATTTGACGTGAACAAAAATTTCACTTCTTATTCGCAATAGGGGTGATTGTTTTTGTTTTAAATGTAGTTGAACGTATGTAAAAATTCTTTCGATTCGTGAGCCTCGCAGTTAGTCTATCTTAAAGCGATATCCGAAAAAAAAGTCTTATAAATTTGAAATTAAAAGGCGCTGCATATCCAAATTAACAGAACAGACATTGATATCTCCAAAACGAGGAAATAAAATTCTATGAAGAACAAGTTTCAACTTACCCTCATGTAACGAGAACGATCCATCATAATGCTTTCAATAATGTCACGTGTTCTTTGAGCCAATGGGGTATCACCAGTTATAGCGAAACGTTCAGCATTAACCTGTTGAGTACATTGGACGCCAAATAACGGTTGTATGAAAGTTTGTGGCAACGATTGGCCCAGCCATATGAAAAAGTGAACGCCATTTTCCAGAATGTATGCTCCATCTTCGGACATTTTATCGTGTGTACAACGTATCGATGTGGGCAATTCTTTATCATCGGTATCGATATTGTGTATGGGCAGAAATCGAGGATACAAGTATGATACAAACATATTCAAGTCCATAGATAAAATGAATTGTATTACATAAGAGCGATCGTCGAGAGTCATATCGGAACCACCAGAAATAGCATCGTTCTTCAATAGGCATGATATATAGAGTGGTAAGAGCTTCAAACATTCAGGTAATATAAGTTGACCGGCTGAAGAGGGAGTGCTGCAGTGTTTACGATAACAGGCCAATATTTGAGCCGAACGATGTATGAGTGTATCTTTAACGGCTTTCGGTGTTAATTCCATAAGTTTGAAGCAGGATTGTTTGGCAAAGAACAACATTATGGCATCTAAATCGCAACACTTGTAAACTTCTGCTATTGTAATGGTGGTCTTAAGAGCAAGATTTAAAATACGTAAACGACGTTGACCGCTACAAGAGGTGAACAGTAGAGCAATTTGTATGTAGACGTTTTCTTCGGCTGGCAGTTTGTCATCGTGTTTAATTTCGATGGCAATCGATTTGTCGCAATCTGCGAAAAAAATTTGAAAATATTTTATAGTTATAATAAAGTTGTGTCTAAAAAAAGCCAATAAGTCCGCGTCCACACTTGCAATTATTGTTGCAGCAATGCTTGAGTTTGTTGGCGAGAGAAGTGAGAAGTTTAGGAAGGGGTAAACGGTTTCATGTGTTCTGCAATTCTCTTTTGCTTTGCATTTCTCACTATTAAACTTGAAGATGATGTTGTTTGGCAGAATTCTTAAAAATTGCAAGTGTAGACGGGGAGTAACAAAATCTTAATGGTGGTTTCTATTCAATCAAAAGTGCATTGCATTATCAATGCCTTACTTTGCCTTTTTATTTATTTAAAACATTTGGACTTGAATCTTTCGTGTTAAAGAAATATTACAAAATTTCATTTTCGAACATCGAAATAAAAAAAATATGGGTATCGGTTGACCTTGCAGGCCATCCCTGTAACTTTCCGCTAAGTTTAACTCAATCAAAGCAAATTTGCAGCATTCGACAAGGTTCTTAAATAAAAAGAAAATAATACGTACCGAAAATAAAATTAACAAGAAATTAGGGATACGAATAATTAAAAACAAAAAATGAATCGGCCATCCGAAAAAGAATAACTTTTTCGATTTAAAACGAATTCACATTTTTTGTTCTGTAAACCGAATACACATCATTTTACTCCTTTTAAAACTGAATAAACAAACCTGCTCGAATACAAACCGAATGTATTTTAATTATATAAAATAGTTAAAGGTACAGTCACATATGGCAAATATTTTCCCAAAAAAATGCAACCACTAAATTCTATATACTTTTTTTATTCGGGTATGTTCTGTAAATTGTGGTTTAAAATTTACATATGTCGAAAAGCAATTTTTCGAACGTTTTATTTTCGAAATTCATCGCACCATTATCTCGTGAAATCTTTGTAATGCGCCAGATTTTGTTCCAATTGGGGGGGCAAATCATCACATTCGAAATCGAGTACTTTGTTTTTTTTTCTGGGACCAGCACTCAGGAGATGACTCCTACAAATGCGATGCATTGTGCTGGAACTATAGGAAAGGGATAGTAGGAGAAACGACAGGAGCTGAAGCTTAATTAATTATTTTACAGCTCTGTTTTCGTACGTTTTTTGTTTATACTCGTAGCAGTGCTGAAGCTTCGCTTTAGTAGCCATTTTTATTAATATTTTACTTCGCCGGTGCTACACAATACCGACGAAGGAGGGCGTTCTGATGTGGTTGTGGATTGCTATCAGCTGAAGCCGGTGTTGTTCAGTGACCAGTGACTATGCCTTCGACACTGAAACCTTCCGACAACAACTGACACACAAAGACACACTAATGCACATCAGAAAAATGCGAGAGGTTTTTTTTATAATTTTAGTCTGACAGCAGGAGCCGTCGTGATGAGGAGGATACGGTTGAGCACTTGCTGTGTCACTGTCCCGCTCTCGCCGTTGAGCGTGCGTCTGGGATGGGTCCCCTACCTGCGGGACCGTCCGAAGTTGTCGGGGCGCGATGTGAGAGGATAAGCTTATTTATCCGGAACTCGGGGTGGTTTGGATCCGACGAGACAGGATGAGGACTGATCCCGGTCAGGCGACAAAAGGGTACCCGGGAAGACCCAAGTGCGCTGATTCCCTTGGGACTTGGCGGCCTACTAACATAACCTATCCTAACCTACACTACAGCTGGAAGATCTTAAAGGTGAATTCCGCTAATACATATATCATTCGATGTGTGTTTCAAAAGCATTTTTAATACAAGAACGTTTTTAAAATTTTATTCGGTAATCCGAAATAGGGTCTGCAATCATATTGTCCGTATTATCAAGCTTTTACTGTATTGCAAAAATTGCATCATTCTAGAATACCTTTTAATTTAATTCGTAGTCTGATTCACCTAAAGTTTTGCAGTTGTGAAAACACTTGAGTGCAATATTTCAAGTGTCAGTGACGTTATTATTTACACTGTTCAGCAAAATGAAGTAAAAAAAAGTAAGAATAGCACATTCTATTTTGAACAACATATTTACGTGGACATATTTGAAAATGTCGCCAGCTGTCGCAACGAGTTCCTAATAAAAAGATGTGAAGATTTGGTTCATTCCGCAGCGATGCGTTACTGCTACAGTAAACAAATTCCATACCACAAAACATCTTTATTCCATTGTTATAATGCTTACGTATGTCATCAAAAAGGCTTCTTTGGCCCGGGTTAATTAATTACATTACTAAACGCAATACCAGTGGTATTTTGAAAAATAACTTACCAACACTAGACAATTCAATATCAGTTGTTGTGGTCATAAAGAAGTGGCCATAGAAATCAGTAGGTCTAACACCAGTTGAAGTGCGAACACGCATCACAGCATCAAAAGCAATGGGCCGTGAAACGTTTTTAGTAATATCAGCTATTAAACGTTTGCCATCAATATCGGCCTGACAAGAAACAAAAGCACTTGTTATTTTATAATTATAGATTAATATTGGAAAGAAAGCGTACCTGGAAGTAGGTGTATTTGTAAACTTCACCTCCAGTCAGCCTAGCCACCTGTCCAATGGTGGCTATATCGATGTAACAATTATTAAATAAAAACATATCGACTGAACAACCGTTCAGGACACATTCTTGTCCCAAACTATTGTACGATTGACATTGTGGTATCAAAACGGTTTTCTCTTTTTCAGTACCCAATAGTTTGCGATCATCACGATTTTTCAATTTGCCCGGAGCCTCGGCAATCGGTAAAGATGAATTGAAAACTAAAAGTTTACCGGCACAATTGGAAGCTTTAAGAGCTTCAAGGCCAGCTTTTATAGCCGGATACAGTATGGTTTCAGTTTCCTTGGTGTCAACAAACATTTTAGGTATTTGTTCCATTAGAGCATCAATAACAATCTCTGATTCTTCGGGATCACAAAGGAAGCCGTCCAGCAATGGCATAAACATGTCCTAAAAATAAAATAAATATTAGTAATAAATTACCAATTGCATACGCTTTTAATAAAAACAATAAAAATTACATGCACATCTCCCACAAGCATCATCTGCGGTTGGGCCAAATTGCTCTTAATGTTATAGAAATGTACGGCGTTGTTGTAGGTTATGAAGCCAACACGCATTTTCGATTTCTCTTGACCCTGATCAACAGGTAAGTTTTTCAAAATCTGCTTTATTTCAGAACACAGCAAGTGTACCAAACCCGATTTAACAGTGTTGTAAGAAACATCAATAACAAAGATAAGTGCTGGAATCTCCGGAGGGGTATTCTTCTGTAAATTGTCAAATGGAAGAAAAACAAATATTATTTTTAAAAAGTCTAAAATAATAAATTACTTACACGACAGTAATCGTTAGTAGCCAAGAATTCATAAGTGCCCAAAACCAATTCAGGGCGTTCATATTTATCCACTCTCTGGCCAGTATGATCCAAATGTTGGAAGTATTCAGTAGGCACTACAAAAATGAAATAGATACGTGCGGCATTATATTGTGATCATACTGGTCTTCTTTAAATGGCATAACATAGAATGCAACTTAATTTACCTTCGGTGGATACTTTGCACATCATGCATTGGAATCGTCTACCAGCATCTACGAATTGCATATTGGGAGACATGTACGCTTTGCAACGATTACAGCGTATGGGCCCCATGGTACCAAAATCAACAATTGGCGGCTCATATTCACCTTCCGCAATACGAGCATAAGGAGATATAATCAAAGAGAAGGGAAGCGCTGTAGCTTTCATAATATCAGATGTAGCTGGTACACAATACATAGAAGACCTGTCGAATATATGAAAAAGAACAATTAGAAATATGAATTTTATGTTTAAATTGGAAACTACCTCAGGAGTCTTGGTGATGAATTGCCCTGATCTTGTACACTATACTTTGTAGTGACCAATGGTGGCAACAAACCAGCTTGATTGGTTACGAATGCGCCACCAGCATTACGTTGATTGTCTACCATGACTTGTATGGGACTGGGCATTTGATCGGGATCTAGTCGTTTTTGCTGTTCGTATTGGGTCTGTTGGTACATACCAGCATGTTGTTGCTTTAAAAGATATAATTAAAGACATAACTTAAATAAAATGCATTGATAGATTAACAGTTGCGCGCGAGTTGAACTATTTTTTTTAATATATATTGATGATTTATAATTATTATTTGATCATAATGTTACTTACGTTGTATCCAGATCGTCCTTGCATAGGTTGACCTAGTTGAGAACGCATCATTTGAGGTGGATATCCACCAGCCATAGGGGGCTGTCCAGGCTGAGGGGGATAGCCCGGCATAGCATGTTGTTGCATGATTTGTGGTGCATAGCCAGGCATAGGAGGCATACCTGGTTGCTGCATCAGCGATATACCAGACGGCTGCTGACCTGCCATCGGTGGCATTCCTGGCTGCTGCTGTTCTGGCATTGGGGGGATGCCCTGTTGTTGGTGCTGTCCAGGCATTGGAGGCATGCCCTGGTGTTGATGTTGTCCAGACATGGGAGGCATACCCTGTTGTTGGTGTTGTCCTGGCATGGGAGGCATGCCCTGTTGTTGATGTTGTCCAGACATGGGAGGCATGCCCTGTTGTTGCTGTTGTACAGGCATTGGTGGCATGCCCTGTGGTTGATGTTGTCCAGACATGGGAGGCATGCCTTGTTGTTGCTGTTGTCCGGGCATCAGAGGCATACCCTGTTGTTGACGTTGTCCTGGCATTGTACGTTGCTGTTGGGAGGGCATGGGTGTCATACCCGGCATAGGTGGTATATTTGGTTCCTGTTGCCCCTGTACGGTAGCCATGCCTGCAGCTGGAGATTGTTGACCACTCATCGAAGGTGGTAGTACACTATGTTGTGTTTGTGAAGGAATTTGGGACAATGCCTGTTGAGGACCAGGAATAGCTTGAATTGGCTGTTGCGGTGGCGGTTGTACGGACATTGGTGGCATTAGAGGAGTATTTTGCTACATCAAATTGCTTAATAAAAATCTATTACATTCTTTTAGAGAAAACAACTTACAACAGCTTTTTGGGGTGGTGGCATATGCGGCATACCCGGCAAACTGCCACTGTTAACCGTCATTTGATTGTCTCCACCAGGAATATTTTGTGGAGGACGAAAATTAGCCCCTGCCAAAGGTGTAGTTGGTTGTGAAGATTGCTGTTGATTTGCACCACTCATAGAGGTTACAGGTAGAGGTGGTAGGCCGGGTGTGCCAGCAGTAGGTGGTCTGCTGGAGGGTCCATTGGGATAAGAATTAAAATTATTATTTAGGTTTGGAGTTGGTGCTGAGCCCGGTTGTTGGACAGAAGGCGGTCCATTTGACAATGCCTGACCAACAGCATGCATTTGTGGTGGACCACCAAAATTGGCGTTGTTGAGTGAATTAGGATTTACTCCAGTTAATGGCTGCTGCTGATGATGTGTTTGCGGCAGCTGTTTCATTGGGTTCATAGTCATACCTCCCATTGACTGCGACAACTACAATCGGTCAATTATTGTAAATAATCAAAGTATGCTTTATTTATATAGTACATGTTAATATATATGTACATATGTATGTATGTAGAGCAACCATAAAAAACGCTATTTTCCCTTTATCGCAAGTTAGTTCATAAAACTTTTTTTTGGAAAGAACTGATAACGTTGGATTTTCTTTAGGTTTCGTATGACAACTTAAAACCACTTATTAATTCTTCTAAATGTACACAAAATTGTTTTTTTAAATCTTATATTGCAGAGAAAATAAACTTTCATTATTTTTATGTTCTTGCACCACTGTTCAGGCGGATATCCACTACATATTCAACGCATTGCATTGGAAGTTTTTTTTATAAAGAGAAGTAACACTCAGACAATGATGACATTGGTTACCTTGTATAGGAAAGGAACAGTGAACAAGTTGGCAGGTCTCTGATGTTCATTTTGACGCATTATTATTATTTTTAAACTAAGGGGAGACATTTTATAATTTTACTTTGTCGATGGCAAATGCCGTCAAATTGTTTAACCCGCGTTTTTCCGGATGGAGAACCAACACGGTAACGTGCAGAATAGATCTACTTGGTCGTGGGGCTTCCTGGATCCGTAACTCCTCAGCCATCAGCACGCCCTTAAACATTGCTTAGTGATGCTTCACCAAATTAACAAAAGATTTTGAAGGGTTATAGAAATTCGAAAAATAATAAGTAAAAATATAAAGTGAAAATTGTCTTCATAAAATAACATTGCTTTGAATGACGGGCCTTTCGTCAGGCGCAAGTATTATTTCCTATGTAATAACGAACACCGAGTTCATATATATAGAAAGATATTTTAAAAATCTTTTAAATGATACCAATATTGACCATATATATATATATATACTTCCAAAAATTAAGTATAAATAGTTTTTACAATTTTTGTTTGATCAATTCAAAATTATTGCACTATTTTTTTGCACGCTGCTGTTTTATTTATTTAACAACAAAACAGTTGTTTGACAAGACCAAAGAGAGAGATTTTCAATTATTGGTATGCGGATAAATGGAAATGATTTAAGCAAATGAGAAACAAGAAAAAACAAAAATTAGCTATGCATGACCAAAGAGAATTATTAAAAGAAAAATACCTATAAAAACGACAATATTATAGAGGACTTTAAAATGCAACGATATATTTGCATACATACTACATTTGGATTTATTTAAAACATCTTTCACTAACCTGCTGCTGATAATTGCCATTCATAATATTCGTTTGTGTTGGTGGACCTACTTGTGGTGGAGGAGCGGCCATTGATGTAACGGGTGGAAGGCCTTGCATGCCAAGTTGTTGAGATGGAAAACCTGGTGGAGCATACTGCTGTTGTCCACCAGTGGTTGACATTATTTGTGGTTGTTGCTGTGAACCATAAACATTGGGATTCATAATTTTTGCTTAATTTCTTTTAATGCTTTCAATTCTCATAAAAATTTGTCTTTCCCGAAAGTGTAACAGATATAAGTATGTTAGCTTTCCTTTATTCTGCAATAAAGCTAGAAAAATCGGTTTTGCACTTTTGTTCCTCCCCTACTTTTACAATTATATTGTAAAAACAGTAAAAAAATAAGTTACACGTAAACGACACTTGAAGGCTGTAAAACTTTTTTAACACAAAGTTGACCACTTTGCTAGCACTTTAAACTTGTATGTAACTTTGGGAAAAGATTGGTGTCTTAAGAACCCTTTTTTGGATTATCATGGGATTTTTGTGAGAAAATTATTTTTTTTTCATTTGAATGTAAAAAATAATACACATCCACGTCAGAGCAGCCCACTTTTCAGTTTTGGATCATTTCCTTTAAATTTTTTTTCTTTAACATTTTTTTTCACACATGATTTGACAGTTTGCCACGTACTTTTACACAAGCTGTGTTCAATGTACGCTAACAAGAAATAGTGTTGCTGTATAAAGCAAATATTGAATAAAAAATTTTGAAAATTTGTAAAAATTCATACATATTATAAAATATACTATAATTAAAATACAGCGAAGAGAAAATAAAACAAATATTTGTTTATATCCGTGCTTGTTAGCGCAATTTGTCAACGGAATTTTCTGTTTCTATATGGAAAACATCTGGTAACATTTTATCACATTTGTGACATTTCTGGAGCAGATGTTTAGTTTCCGCGCTTTTTCGACTGCATAAGTGAAAATTTTGCCATGTCTTTTTAATTAGAAAATTAATTTTGTTTAGTATTAATTTAGTTTAATATAAATGAAAACAATTTAAAGTTTAATCATTAATGTTTATGTAAATGAGAAAGTTTTGCCGTTTTATGTATAAATTCGGTAAAAAAATGGGTTATTTTTTTTAGAAAATCATAGTGCAAGTGTTTGAGAATGCGAATGTATAAAATAATGTCATAAAATATAAAAGTTATGTTGAAAATGCAAAAAGCATACATAAAGAAAATATATGTAAGTAATTTGTGAATCAAATGTGCAATGCTGCATCGTTATGTGGGATTTTAAAATCGCCAGAAGCTCTTGAAATTCATGATTATACGAAGTATATATTTTAGAAAGTCTGCCCATCATATAAAGTGTGTGGCTACCAATTGTTTTAATGCTTTGTTATACATAGAGCTTCATTTAATTATTCCCTATAATAGTGAACGTTCACCAACACGATTTTTATGCCAATTTGTGCCATTTCAAATATGAAAATGAAGGAAGTGTAATTAAGTAATTGAATAAGTGCACCCACAGAATTTTTCCATTATTACTGAACATAACCATTTTGACACGGATCATACCGGATCTTATCTATTTCAATTTTGTCTATCGCGCTTATGGAAATAAACAAAAAGGTTTATGTAATATCCATAGCGTGGAAATCCTTTACTACAACATTTCACCAGGTATGTTAGTATGAATCTGAGTTTTTACGTTATGGTAAATAATTTAAGCGCAATGTAGATTATTATTATATCTGGAAATGATTCGCTGTTATGACTTATCCCAGTTATCTATTTGTCAGTTATTGCATTTAGAAGTACTAACTCTCTTGCAGTAAAGGTATAACGTTATATAAAAATTAAGAAGAGGTAAAATGCCCTTTAGACACCGGCGACTTCAATAATAATTAACGTTTTAAGCAGTTTCAAATATATAAGTTTATAAAAAGTCTATACATATTACTGCATGCATATGAACAAGACATGTATAGTCAGCGTTATAACCAATTTCAGGAAAATGAAAACTTATATCAAATAAAAAATATTATTAATATATATATATGAACCTATATATTAAAAGAAACTATATATATATTTACGAAAAAAGAAATTGAACCTTAAATCACAGCCATATCAATCATATCACTGGCAAACGTTATATCTATTTTCAATGGATAAAGGAAAATAAGTGAAAAGAAAATAGATAAAATAATATGCGATTTATGTACATAATAGGCTTCAAGCAGTCTCAACACCACTGCCGCTCCGAATTTTAACACAATCAGCAATACGATATACTTAAATCTCAGAGGATCAAAAAATTAAAAGTTTGTTATAAGAGTGGCTTTGCAAAAAGGGAAGAAGTTGTATCCCACAAATTCCCCCAATTTCACATAAAACCGAATATTCTCGATCGTATAGAAAAATAATTTTTTATAATTCCCCAATAATTTGATGGCATAAATGTGTTCCAAAACATAAAAATTCTATTTATGTGTAATGGTTTGTTAATGTAAAAATGCATTTGATTTGTCTCCCAATTAATAAAAAAAAATAGAATATCTATATATTTAAAATACCATTTTTCCTTCGCACTCGTATTCTATAATTGTTCATGTCATTGTTGAGCAAATCAACTCCACTCATTCTCCGGTTATAGGCATGGACTATATATGGCTGGGCAATGTTTGCCATCTTCCGCCTTCTGCGATCAAATCTCTTAGCTCTGCATATTAGCTCTGCGCCTAAGAAATTAGACATTACCGTGTCCACCTATATATTTAAAAGGAATGATACATATTTATGTAAACATATATGTATGTATGTATGTATGTATGTATACTTATAGAGTTGTTATCCCAGCGAACGGCGGTCAAGTCATTGTTGTTATCGTAGGAAAAATCAGGCGCACCTCGGATTTTCATGTTTATCAGTTTTGGGTCCTCCAGCGTCACATGATTGGTGCGATTGTTACGAACGGTAGGCTTTTTTAAACCACTTGTTCTTTTCACAATCACGACAAACTATCAAATGCGAAGTTTCAACCAAAATTTAAACTTTTTTTGGTTAGAACTATTGGTGGGTGTAAGTCCCTAATTATTCTCTTTTAGAGATGCTAATAGTAATAAACATAGAACGAAAAAATATTTACAACCAGATGGCGTTAGTATGTCACTGAAAATTCATGAAAAATTTATTTGATTTAGTTCTTCACTATAAATTCTGCTTATTAACATTTATTTTTGTAAAGTCAATTATATTCTTGGACCCATTTATGCCTAAGTGGGGAGAGAAATACCCAGACGCTATTAAGTGGGGTTAATAAATTTTTTTTCAATACAAATACAGTTCGGTTGCGGTAACGTGAACACTGCCTAACGTGAACAAGCTTTTATTTCGTTGACTACTCTGTAACGTGAACAAATTCAGAAAGCTCTATAACGTAAACAATTTTTTTTCTCCGCATATGTTTTATAAGCTTGTACTGAAATATGCACATTAAATTCGATTTTTAAAGTTTAGGGAATCCCTTTTTTTTTTTTTTTATAATAAATCCGTGTATCCTCTAAATTAATTTTAGTTAATGATTGCATTGTCGATGATCCTCTCAAAAAAATTGCCGCAAGTGAGGCAATTAAAATTTTTAACCTAGCCTTGCAATCGGCAGGAGATGCAATGATGGATCAATACGATACGAGTTACTTAGACGCTTAAGCTATTAGAAAAGAAAAAGCAGCAGAAAAAGATAACGGATTTCTTTAATGCATAATGTAATGAGTAATTTTATTTGCTATGTAATTTTATTTCAATTGATATTTTCTCGTGATCTCGATTTGTTTTGTAATAAATTTTTATTAATAATATTATTTTTATATTTTAAAAGTGCAAATAATAATAAAACAATTTCACTTTGAAGCGTGTAAAACATATATATTTTTTTCATGAAATTCGACAATCGCTAACGTGAACAATTTCGCTAACATGAACTCCCTTGGTTTTAATTAGTTCACGTTACCGCGAGTACACTGTACGCTTGTAAAATTTCATAGAAATTGAACAAAGAATTTTAAGGTTAGGCGGTAAAGGGTTAAACATATTACAGTAGAATCTTAAAAAAGTTATCTCGCGTAAAAGTTAAACATGCGAATAAGTTAACAGTTTTTCATAAGCAACGTGCAGCTCTAAAAAGTTAACTTTTAAAACAACGGCTGTTCAGTGATAATAGTGGCAACTTGCTAACTTGAAATCTTCCCAATGGCAATGCTAAACCTTTATTTTGTTTATTAGATTATGGTATTCCCCGAACTTTTTATTTTGAGCTGCATAATTTTGTCCATCTTCAATATTTATTTAAAAAATGCCAAAGCAAAAGAAATCTAATTAGATTGGATTTGCAGCATTTAGTGGCGACTGTAAAAATGCTTGATCAAGGTATGCACGGAAAGCGATTGGCATTGAATTATGGTGTATCCAAAGTAGTCATTTCAAAGATAAAGAAAAAAACGTAACGAAATCTTGGAGACTGTTGCAAACACATATGATAAATCTAACAGGAAAACTCCTCACAAACCGGAATATGCTGATCTTGAGTCAAAGTTGGTTTTTAAACTAACGTCAGCGTAACTGTTCATTGAATGGAACAATTTTAAAAACCAGGGCCAAGTACGAAGTCGCAAAAATGCACCCTGGAAAAACATTTAATGCCAGTGATGGATGGCTAGCAAGTTGCAAATCAATATACGCACGAAAATTATCAAGAGCTATTATACGAAAGAAAAGAAACAAACAAACCTTGACTGCTTCTTTAAAACACTATAAACTTATATTTTTATGCGCACGAAAAAACTGAACGTGACTGTAAAATTGAACACCCAGTACAAACTAAACCTAAGTTTCTTTTTTGTAATAATGAAAACTATTTAAGTCTAAAAAAAATTATGTACATATTACATACTTTATTTATTCCTTTTTTCGACTAAAAAAACGCCCTTAGAAAAGTTAAAAGTTCGAAAAAGTTAATAGCCCTTGGGACATTTTGGCTAACTTTTTTAAGATTCTACTGTATATTCCATTTGATCTATTCGTAAAAAATTTGGGAACAAATTCAGTTCAGTGAAGCAGCTCAAAAAAACCCAAGTGATAGAATATTAAAAAATGGAGAAGCTATTTAGTTTATTTTTTTGTATATTTCTTAATTCTCAAAGATTTTTTGATACATCTTGTATAAACATGTGAATCTTCTTAGCTTTTTTTCAAGAATTTCGATAACGGTCTACTGAGGATTTTGGTATTAGCACCAAATGAAATGTACATATAGAACAGGTAAACCATATAACAACCATATGTGTAAATAATCCTAATTAATTTTGACTCGCGTTAAATAAATGAAAAAATGGTTACATACATATATTTTTTAATTTTTGTGTAATTTTTTACTGCAAACGCACAATTAAAGAAATCACGTGTTTTCATATTAGTTGATACTAAAAAATGTAATAAATTAAAAATTTGTACACAGGCGCTTCTAAAGGTATTTTTTTTTATTATACGGACTTGTAGTAGTTACATATGTATATAAAGGGTGGTTAAATTTCAAGGGCCGATGTTGATTTTGAATAAAACACAAACTATTTAGGAAATTATTGTAATTTTATTTTATTATGATATATTGGTATTACTCAATTATGTATGGAACAAAATATCGGCCAAGTGGGCGCCGCGACCACGGCGGCACACCTCCATCCGATGGTCCAAATTTTCGATGACCCTGAGGCATAATGGAGGTTCTATGCCGTTAATGTGCCGAATTATCTCATCCTTTAGCTCTTGAATTGTTGCTGGCTTATCGACGTACACCTTTTCTTTCAAATAACCCCAAAGAAAAAAGTCCAACGGTTTTGTTCGGGAGAGCCATTTTAAAGATTTAAATACGTGTATCTTTGGTATACTTCACTTTCATAAAACGCACATATCTCTGGGAGGGAACACTTTTGGGGCATGGGATCGGTCTCATTCGATGCTCAGATGTTGTCCACATCAAAAAAAAAAACATATATTGAGGAAAAATGATTTTCCAACACGAGTAATTCATAAATTATTGGAAAAATACGGTAAACGGGATGATATTAATGGTAATAATAATGTGGAACATAGAATTTATAAATCTACTATATATATACCTAATATGTCGAAACAACTTTTAAGATCGAAAATATTTAATACTGAAAAATATAGGATAACATATGAAACATATAATACTTTAGGAAAATTATTTAATAAAATGAAAGATAGAGTTAAAAACACAGAATTATCTAATTTAGTATACAGGTTACCTTGTGGAGGAAATAATTTAGAAAGTTGTAATAAAGTATATGTAGGAACAACAAAGAACAAACTTAAAACTAGATTAGCAGGACATAAGTCAGATCAAAAATACAGACATATAAATACACAAAAAACAGCATTAACTACACATTGTGCATTATTAAATCATTATCCAAAATTTGAAGACACAACTATATTAGAAAAAGAAACTAATTATAAACGACGTTTTCTGTTGGAAATGGTACAGATAATTAAAATACCTGCGGACAATAGAAGAAACTATAAATCAGATGTAGATAATTTAGCACAAAATTATAGATATTTAGTTAATACAATTTAGATTTAGATTATGTATTATATATATATTTTTATGCAAAAAATATAGTTAATAATAGATAGTCATAGGTCATTTATTAAATTATTTTTAATAATTATGTTATATTCTAATAGATATATGTATGTTATTATTACTTTGTAGAAATATGTTATTTTACATACATGTATATATATATGTACAAAAGAAAATAATTTTGAAAACTTGTTTATTTATGTATACATGTACACACATTTATACATGTGTATAAAGAATATTTTTAATATTAATGACAAAAAAAATTTTCATTTCCTTTCAAAAATATTTTCGTTTCCTTATTTTAAAATATATGATTTTAATTGTGCTTTTTTCCCTTAAAAACTATATGTGAAATTTATTATTACATACCCTATGATATTCTCATACAGTATGAAAAATATCATAAAGCATTTTATTACAAAAGCAACTCAATAATTGAGGAGGAAAGCATATCCATATAGTACTATTTCTCTAATGCTTACTTAGCTCATCAGTGGATTTTTCCTAATTTTTGAATACAAACTATTAAAAATTACAAACTAAATTAAATAAAATAATTAAAAAATACAAACTATTAAAAATTAAAAACAAAAAATTAATTGAATTTTAAACATATAGATCTTGGCTTTGTATTAAAAAATTAGGAAAAATCCACTGATGAGCTAAGTACTTTTAATAAATATTTCTATATTCTCTTTTAAGCTTAAGTGTCTAAATGAATGTCATTGGAAATCTTAACAGCTTGGCTTTTTCGAAATTATAAGAATATTTTGAAAAACCCTATTTTTAGTTTTATTCTTTTCTCCATAGGTGAATAAAATTTTATGGAGTGTATTTCTGCAAGTGTTTAAAAGAAGATTTCCAACTATTCGCCATTCATTTCGACACTTTACAAGTTCTCTTGATAATTTTTTTTTAATATATTTTTGCTTTTTAATGTGGTTATTTTTAAAATTTAAAGTAAAAATCGATTTTAATAGTTTAACGGTGCCATGTTAAAGAGTGAATAAACTGGTTTGTGTCTCGGGTTATAAAATTTAAAATTTAATTTCACGCACATTGCACAGAATGCGTTTTGGTGTCAATCGGTCAGTAGTTGACCCAAATTGGTTGCTATTTAAATTCAACCGTATAAGTTCAATATTTTCCGAGCTACAGACGAAGAAGCACGACACCTTGTTTTTTACTTGAAATGTTAGTACTAAAAATAGGCCTAAATGTTGAACTGATTCGATGAAACTTGGTCAATATGTTCAGATAGGCATGCAGACAAATATGTGTGACAAAAGAAGTTAGTCTAGGGTACTCAGCTCGAAAATACGTCAAAATCCGGTGCGCCTGAACCGTTGTACCGCTTTTTATGAAATTTGGTATGAATGTTCAGATAGGCGCTTACACAGTTATGGATGACAAAAAAGTTAGTCTGTGTTACCAAACTCGAAAAATAGGTCAAATTCTGGTTTCAGTGAAATTTAGTTTACATGTTAATTGCCTATTTGAAGTTATATCGTAGTCGGAAAGAGCTGGTACGAAGGAGAATTTCCTAAATTTAGGTAAAAATTCCGTACTACTAAACGACTAGGCGGAAATTCAAACGAATATGGAATATAAGGTGGGGCAGTGAAGGGTATCTAAGATTCGACAGAGGCGAATAAGCACTCATAATTGTTTTTTTATTATTTATTTTTAATTAATTTTTTCGGTGTTTCTTAAATTTATATATTATTTTCAGTGTATTTTAAATACTGTTTTAACTTTTTAAAATACACTATTTTAATAAAAGAAAATTTTTAATATGTACTTCGAAATTTAAAATTAATAAAGTAAATCCTTCAAAAGTTCTCTCTCGCATACTATTATTGCGATTGGCTTACCATAATTTCTTACTACTTGCCGGCACTTATGATGAGGAATAGCACTTGCTAATGAGCAATTGCACTTGGCTGGTAATTTGTCATTAATTAATTTGGTAGAAAAGGGCTTTGCTCATTAGCATTGCTCTGCGAAGTAATATTGCCTTTGTCACAGGTTATGAGATGGAATTGCTTTGCCTATTTCTTATAAATGTGCGCTGTGCATAGCAAAATGCATCCATAAGTATGAAACAAATAGGGTTTTGCAATAAAGACACTTCATTTTATATTTATTTCCATTTATTTAATCGGACTTAACAAATTTGAAGAATTTATTGTGTTAAAATTGTATGAAATTAAAATAAACAGACACAATTTTACATTCCTTTGATGCTCTGCTCTATCCTATTTTTTTGGTAAGAATTTGGGAAGAGATTTGACATCGATCTACATTTATTGGGAAACATTTTCATGTTTAAACGTAACTTTAGCAGAACGCAGTTAATACGAGTACATACAGTTGGTTAAATTTAAAATTCTCTGTTGAATAGTTTTCTTTAACAATGTGGAAGAAAATTTAATTAAACAGTTTTCATAAAGGTACGGGACGAAGGAAATATAAAAGTATAAGGTGAAGCAAATGTAAGTGATCTCTGTTCTTTTGCTGCAATGTGGTGCTGCACTTTGTAAGGAAATGTCTTCAAATCTTTCACCAAAATTCTGCTAATGCCCAATTGCGTGACTCGTCGTCTGGTCGATGTTCCGGACTACTCTTCGGCATGTTGGGCCAATAAGAATATTCTCAGCAGAACGGCTGCTCAGGGGCGGGCCAGCCTTGGGAACATTTCGTGTTCTCCCAATCTGTTCAAGGCGAGTGGCCAAATGCCGCAGTGTTTGTCCAGTTGGTGTCGGACGATCAGGAAATCTGCGACGAAATTCACGCTGCGCCGACACAACCGACGAATTGTTGCTCAAAAAATGGCAGCAATTATTCCGCGTTTATTGCGTAGTAAACCGATTCATGGCTTGTCGATTTGTAGTCTGCGTTTGTTTACTTCTAAAATGTCAAAATGTCAATAGGGTGATTACTTTGCCCCCATCTTTTACAGGGTGGCACAAAAGGAGCTATATGGTTTAAATGGTTTATAACTTTTTTATTTATGCGATTATAAAATTTTTTTATTTTTTTAAATACAGTATATTATTGGGGAATTTTTTGCAATTAGCTTTGAAAAATGATATCCTGTAAGTGATATCCATTTTCTGCTTCGCACATACGTGCTCTTTTTAATATATTTTCCATAACTTTTCGCAAAATTTCGGATGTAATGGCCATGATTTCATTTCGAATGCTTCATAATTAATTCCCCAAGTATTCTTCACAAAATGCTGAAAAAAAACAAAGAAGAAATAATAATTAAAAAAGCTATAAAGAATTCAAACCATATAGCTCCTTTTGTACCACCCTGTATATGGGCTGTGTGTTTGGTTATGTGGCTGCATTTTGAATATGCAAAATAATAATTTTTCATTTTATCAAAGCACAAAGTTTTCTATACATAAGTGACTCATTAAATTTAATTTCACAATTTTTTGAATAGATTTTTATTTCATCTGCATATTTCACCAAGTGATTTTTCTTTTTTTTGAATTTTATTGAATTCTGCATAAGTCGCATGCAAACAAATGATCAATATCTCAATGAGAATATCAGGCAATTATTGATATTGGAGATGTTGTTAGTTAAATAAAACTAATGTTCAAATCTTTATTATTTTTATCTAGAAAAAATGTTTCCTTAAATATTACTGAGGATATTGTTATAACTTATCTGGAACCAATTGATATTTCTTTGTTTGTCTCTTGTTGATTTTAACCACTGCTTATTTAGGTTTAACCCTTATTCATCTGTATCGGTAAAACACCTCATTAGTAATAAATGGTTGGAAAACACCATATCTGTTATCAAGACCAAAAAATAATTAGTTTTAGGCATACCGTTGCAGAGATAAGAAGCAGAACAAAGTAGTGTTATCGTTTAAGACAAAGTTTGGAAGCGATCAAGATTGTTATTTAAAATACATTAGGAAGGAGACAGAGTTTAATATAAGAGGTCTGTTTTTTGCTCTGAATTATGCACCCGCAGCATCCCAATCTTTCCAGAAACCGTTCCCGTACACAAAATTATATTTAATATTTGTATTGACTTATTTATATTTATCAATTATGTATGGAACAAAATATCGGCCAAATGGGCGCCGCGACCACGGCAACAGTGGATGATCAATTTTCGAAGAAAATCATCTTCAGTGATGAGGCACATTTTCACCTCAGTGGATTCGTCAATAAACAGAATTGCCGCATTTGGGCGAATGAGAATCCAAGAGTGATTGTCGAAAAACCAATGCACCCACAAAGAGTGACTGTTTGGTGCGGTTTATGGGCTGGCGGCATCATCGGGCCGTATTTTTTCCAAAATGAGGCCGGTCAGGCAGTTACTGTGAATGGTGTTCGCTATCGTGAGATGATAACGAACTTTTTATGGCCCGAATTGGAAGATATGGATGTGGACGATATGTGGTTTCAGCAGGACGGTGCCACTTGCCACACAGCTAACGAAACAATGGCTCTTTTGCGCAACAAATTCAATGGCCGTGTTATCTCACGTAATGGCGATGTCAATTGGCCGCCAAGATCATGTGATTTGACACCGTTGGACTTTTTTCTTTGGGGTTATTTGAAAGAAAAGGTGTACGTCGATAAGCCAGTAACAATTCAAGACCTAAAGGATGAGATAATTCGGCACATTAATGGCATAGAAACTCAATTATGCCTCAGCGTCATCGAAAATTTGGACCATCGGATGGAGGTGTGCCGCCGTGGTCGCGGCGCCCATTTGGCCGATATTTTGTTCCATACATAATTGAGTAATACCAATATATCATAATAAAATAAAATTACAATAATTTCCTAAATAGTTTGTGTTTTATTCAAAATCAACATCGGCCCTTGAAATTTAACCACCCTTTAATTGTAACACACTAAACCGAACAACTTAATATCTTCATAGTATAGGTTTGCCTGTCACTGGTCTTTTAAACCAAACATTGAGAGAAAAATTGTAGCAGTAATGCAGACTTGCAATGTTATGTTTGGTCTTGGACTACCATAATATTGATCATGGCACAACATAAATCGCTGGGAGTAAGTACACTGAAAATTAAGATTTCACTTTCTCTGTTCATTCAAATTTATATTTTTTCTCAAACATTTATTATCCTTTTTACTACAATTTTAATAAATTGAAATAATTTTCTAAATATATTGAAGTTGAATTTTTATTTTAGTAAATAATGATGTTGGCATTTTAATTGGCACTGTGTGCAATATGGTGGCAAGGCAAACATTTTTTCTCAAAAATTTAAAGAAGATGAAAATGAAAAATAGAAAGAAAAAATTTAACAAATGCCAATGTAAATGGCAAGTACACAGAAGAGAATGCATAATCAAGTTTTTACATTTGCCGAGTGTTTGAAAAAAGTTATATGGGGAGTATGTGAGATCAACAATAAGCATCCGTATAGTGATTTCGCCTTTTTTTTTCTTATATACTTTTGGAATCGATTTAAAAAACCAAGTTCTTCAAGAAAACAATATTGATTTTTTCTTCTCATGTTTAAAAGTGTTTACTTCCAAGTTGATTTCATAGACTCAGAGTATGGAGCCAAATACGTTATATTCTAAATAGCGTTGCTCGCATATTAACTTAGTCCGGTCTCAAAACTTAATACAAAATTGGTTGTAAAATGAATCTTGTTTCGTACATTGCGATACCTCGTTGGAAAAATTATTTACTTTATCAGTTCGATTTTAAGGAAAAAACTTAAATAAGAAGTAAAATAAATGAAAAGTAATTTTCGTGAGTGAAATGTAAATCATATGTTCTTGTTCCGTGATAATAACGCAAATAATTTAATCCGTCTTTATTTATTTTAATTTTTCTTGGACCGGCACTCAGGGGATGACACCTAGACATGCAAAGCTGTCTTGTGCTGGAACTATGAAATACGGTTTGTGGATGAAGCAGTGGTTATGGACATTCGATTTGAATCTGCACACGTCAAAAGTAACAAGAAATACCTCTTCGATATAAATCGAGAGAAGATATCAGCGACAGCAAAAGCAATAAGTTTGGACAAAAGTGCACCATACCATACTCTATCAATTGCTTTAGAAATATCCAGTGCCATCACTTTACTTTAGCCAAAATGGTGAATGGAACTGTTTTCATCAAAGCTGTACACTAGAGCCCCGATTATCGTCGTTTCGCTTTGTCACGTTTTTGTAAATTTTGTTCAATTCGCTTTAAGACACTTTCATTTCGAAGTATTAATAAAACTCAATTTGAAGAAAAATATAACGTAGGGCTTTTCTGTTCTATTAAGGTAACGATATTTATATTCATTACTCAAATGCCGACGAAAGAGATCAACAGATCAGGTAAAATTTTAATATTGACTGAAAGTTCTAATACATGCCTTCGGGCTGTAGTATCAATGATAACTATATCTATATAACTATATCAGTGATAACTATTTCAGGCAGTTCTTACGAAATTTTGCAGACATTAGGAGCATTTACATCGCGTTAAAAAAGTAGGTAGTTTAAGGCTAAAAACCACTAAGATGGCATCATTCATACACAAATGAATAATAATTTTTGAGAGTAGAAAAAGAATACGTTGTAAAGCGTATGCTACACGATCAATGTTCAGCTTCAATAGTTGTCATTGTGTGCGAAAAAGAGCACATATACGCCCTGTGTAATATTGACGAATATCAAAATGGTTTTGATATTCATCACAATATTGAAGCAGTTTGACGTAGAGTAGCATCGTTATCATCAATATTCATTTTATTTCTGGTACCTTTGAGAGCACATCGTACTTGTGACGCATTACAAATAGAGTAAAAAATATTTGTAATCGAATTAATTGTAGTATATCGCTCATTAATGGCTTTTTGGGACGTGAAAATTAAAAAATGTAGCGACAAAAACAAAAAAAATATATCCTCAGTGTTTCCTTTTAATAAATAAGGAATAAATAGATATGTATTTTACCGACGGTAACTTCAGAAAATGTTTTGCCGACGGTAACTTCTATATGTTTACACTTAAAAAAACCCAAAAAAAATTAATATTGATGAGAAATGTTGACGTAGTGTGTCATAGGCTTCAATATATATACTAACCAAAAGACAAAAGCATGCGCTTAAGTTTTAAAAGTTGGAAAATATTCAGGGAAATGAGCGTAATCTTTCAGGGGATTGAGCCAATTCACATGAGAACAATTTTTAAGCCGCACAATTTTTGTTCTTTCCAAAACACACTAGACTAATTCATCTGGCATAAAATGTTTACGTATACATTGCTTTGTAGGTGTTAGTATTTTATTTATTCATTCCCACTGCAAATAATGTGACTAGTCCACAAATGCATGTATAGTGTAGTATATAACCCATCGGACTAACCCAAAAACTACTCCATATACCCATTCTATGGAGCACCTCAGAGAGTAATTTTAATGAGATGGAGTAATCGTAAATACGTAGAAAAGCACGTAGACAATAAGCTGTTCTTTTCAATGACATGGTCCACGGCTGCATTACATAGGAACATGTTATGATTAGTCCATTTCAACTACAATGGACCACGGAATTTGGCGGAAGTATGACGGGATTAAATGTTACGGAATTGAGAACTATTTTAGGAGGACTTTCAAGTGTTTGTAATTTAGAAGCTTAGCAAGAAAAGAAAAGCAGATCTTGTTGAGTCAAGCCATTAGTTATTAGTTTTAAAGTTTGTTGGCACGACCAAACTCCTTCTTCTAAATACTAAATACGCTCTCTAAAATAAAAGAAACACAGAACCAAAGTATATTTATCAAGTAAAATTAACTCAACAGGTGACTTTTTTTCTCGTTTGTGTTTTACACGCCTTATATGTCAAACTTTGTTTACATTTATGCGCGTCGATATAATTTTTACTCATTTGTTTAATTTGAGAGAGCGCGCCATTAACAGTTGTACTCATTTCTTTATTTTGAGAGAGAGAGTGTTGCAAAAACAATTAACGCATACATAAATCAAATTAATATTTTTTTTGCTATTGTAGCCTGTGCGTTTGCTTTTGAGAGAGCAGTAAAAAAACAAGTTTGAAATATTTGGCTAGTTTTACACAAACAAAATGCCTGTTGTTGTTGGTATTGTTGCTTTTTTGTAGTAATGCGGCTAATAGATAAATATACTTTTTACAAAACCTGTATTTTCGTACGTGTATATAAATTAGTTTTGTGCTGCTAATGCGGGGTCAAGGTCACGCAACTTTCCATGTGTTTTACAAGTATTTTATACTTGACTGTCAAAATTTGTTTACATTTTACTCATTTGTTTAATTTGAGAGATCGCCCAATTAACAATTTTACTCATTTCTTCATTTTGCTATTCTAAATTGATTTTATATTTGCTATTGTAGCCTGTGTGTGTTTATTTTTGAGACAGAATCAGTCATCTGTTTTTCACATTCCAAAATTAATTTATACAAACAAAATTCCTGCTGTTTTTTGTGTTGTTCATAGACCCTGAAAAATTATTCCAACCAAAAACCATTCTCTTCACCGAATTTGTTCTTGTGTGAATTGGATCATCCAACACAAGATAAAAAGAAGTTTTGTAACGAGATAGATAGACCCCTGCTGCAATTTATGAATATTTTAGTTTTATACAATACTCGTATTTTGCGTTTGCGCTTATTTTTCAGTTGTTTAACAAACTCCCCATTGAGTGCACATCATCAGCTCTTTTTTGTTTAACGTTTAATTTTTAAAATTTAAAAATATTATATTTGCAGTAAATTGGTTGTTGAGTCAATAGAAAATAAATAAATAAATGAACAAATAAAATTAAACGAAATTAGCAACGACCAACTGAAAACGAAAATAATATTATTAATTAATTCAGTGTAAATGCAGTGTAAATTATAAATATTATATAATTATATTTATATTAATACCTGTAAAGAAGAAGAGAGTGGATAGAGTAGACGATAGGATAGAATAGAATAGGACGGAAGGGAGTTGCATCACTGGACACGATGCGATAGAGTGGGAAGAGTCCAGTAGGAACCGGGAATCCAATGGTCCAGGAAATGCGGCGGCGTCAACTCGACAACTAGCCGCTGCCCCCGATGAATGCGTACAGCTCCCTGAGCCCCATCTCCGACAGGCAGATGACAGAGGCGCAGGTCCCTGAGTACAGGGAACTCGCAGAAGATGTGTTCAAGATTTACGTGGACACCTACGCATAGCGTCTTATTCCGCGGTGCTCTAAACACTGAATGAAATCAAGACGATCACAACCGCCCCCATGGCATTCAGATACATCTTATTGCACTCTGAATTCACCATAATAGTTGGACCCATCCAACATTCGCTTACAATGTATATTGTGTTGGATAAATCTTACAGCCTAGGCCATCGCTGTGTAAATGTAAATAGAAATTGTATACAGACATTGGATGGGTCTTGCTTACATTGTCATTGGTCTCAAATCGAAGATGTATGTAGCAAAAATTTCACTGGGAATTAACGCATACATAAATTAAATTAATATTTTTTTTTGCTATTGTAGCCTGTGCGTTTGCTTTTGAGAGAGCAGTAAAAAACAAGTTTGAAATATTTGGCTAGTTTTACACAAACAAAATGCCTGTTGTTGTTGGTATTGTTGCTTTTTTGTAGTAATGCGGCTAATAGATAAATATACTTTTTACAAAACCTGTATTTTCGTACGTGTATATAAATTAGTTTTGTGCTGCTAATGCGGGGTCAAGGTCACGCAACTTTCCATGTGTTTTACAAGTATTTTATACTTGACTGTCAAAATTTGTTTACATTTTACTCATTTGTTTAATTTGAGAGATCGCCCAATTAACAATTTTACTCATTTCTTCATTTTGCTATTCTAAATTGATTTTATATTTGCTATTGTAGCCTGTGTGTGTTTATTTTTGAGATAGAATCAGTCATCTGTTTTTCACATTCCAAAATTAATTTATACAAACAAAATTCCTGCTGTTTTTGTGTTGTTCATAGACCTAATAAATAGACCCTGAAAAATTATTCCAACCAAAAACCATTCTCTTCACCGAATTTGTTCTTGTGTGAATTGGATCATCCAACACAAGATAAAAAGAAGTTTTGTAACGAGATAGATAGACCCCTGCTGCAATTTATGAATACTTTAGTTTTATACAATACTCGTATTTTGCGTTTGCGCTTATTTCGTCAAATATTTACCCAAACTGTTCGTAACTTAACAAAATGAGGTCTTATTTTTGTTTGGTGCTCGGTTAGTTATTAAAAATATAAACTATAATTTTGTATTTTTTTTTTTTAGTATTGAAGATCAGCAGTATTTTGGTTGAAGCATCCAACCATCATCATCTGGTGTAAATTTAACTCAAAATAAACAATTCAGTTGTTTAACAAACTTCCCATTGAGTGCACATCATCAGCTCTTTTTTGTTTAACGTTTAATTTTTAAAATTTAAAAATATTATATTTGCAGTAAATTGGTTGTTGAGTCAATAGAAAATAAATAAATAAATAAACAAATAAAATTAAACGAAATTAGCAACGACCAACTGAAAACGAAAATAATATTATTAATTAATTCAGTGTAAATGCAGTGTAAATTATAAATAATTTATTATAACTGAATGAATGAATTTATTACAATAAATTAAACGTGTTGTAAAATGTGCGGTCTCTTAACTGTAAAAAATTATTTATTAAAACTGACGCTAATCTTTTTGCTGCTGGAACTGATTCTCATGCATGGTAAATTTTCAATACTCGTATTCTGTTAATTATGAGCAGACAAATTAAACTATTCAAGTGTTTCCTGTAACAGTAGCTCCCACCGTTTCTGGTGCTCCCACCCAGTCATTACAGCACAATGACATTGATGACAATTGTGTTCACACGCTACCGAGTGTACGACCAAGCTTTTTCAAACGTCACTTTGATATGTCATTTTGGAAAAAGTTTTTTAAACACTGGATTCCCTTTACCGATGCTGATCGTGTGACGATGCAATTCTTTTTATATAAACGTGACTTCCCAGAATGTGGTCGTGAAATACGAACAGATGATGAAGAGAGTGTTTTATTGTCCGGTTTTAATCCTCTTCACCCCACAAGGTAAGAACCATGAAATGACTCACAGATTTGAGCAGCAAGACAATTGAAATGAAAAAATTTTAGAAAATTAATAATTTCATTATCTAGAACTTTTTTTTTTATCAGTTTTCTTTGATGTGTCGGCTAAATGTGTACTTAACATATCTACATACGTATGTATGTAGATAAATTTATTTGTGAGTCATTGACTTTTGAAAATGAATGAAAAGAGATAGTGTGTCTTTCACTAGTTAATCAATATGGTTACTTATATTGAACGTTGTAAAAATTAAAAAAGTACGGAAGTTAAAATAAATCATGAAAAATGCTTTTGTTTTAGAAAGGTTTAATAGTTAGTTTACTGTTAATGGACTCCACTCTAAGAATATTCCGACCCTACTCACTGCACGTTTACAATTTTTGGCAACTAACATTTATACTTCATTTTTGTGTGAAAAGTTTTTGGGGTGCGTTACTTGCAATTATGGAATGGGGATATATAGGAAACCATATTGTCGTAATAGCCTAAAAAATGTTAAATGAAAACTGGAGACATTTATCGAACGTTGCAATCGCTCAGAGTAAGTCGTAGTTTTGTTTATCGTGCTGTAAAACTGTTTGGTGATACTAGTAGAGTAGCAGGCCGTGTCGGAACTGGTCGCCTTCGCTGTCTGCGAACTTCCACAGCCGTCAAAGCTGTACACAATCAAATTTTTTCGAAAACCACTCCGAAAGCAGTAAATATTGTAGCGGGAGATGAAGGTTAGGTTAGGTTAGGTTAGGTAGGCAGGTCGCCGGTCAAAATAAGAGCCCCGCCCACTTTGGTTCAATTCATCATGGTCCCGTTGTGATACCTGTAAAGAAGAAGAGAGTGGATAGAGTAGACGATAGGATAGAATAGAATAGGACGGAAGGGAGTTGCATCACTCGACACGATGCGATAGAGTGGGAAGAGTCCAGTAGGAACCGGGAATCCAATGGTCCAGGGAATGCGGCGGCGTCAACGCGACAACTAGCCGCTGCCCCCGATGAATGCGTACAGCTCCCTGAGCCCCATCTCCGACAGGCAGATGACAGAGGCGCAGGTCCCTGAGTACAGGGAACTCGCAGAGGATGTGTTCAAGATTTACGTGGACACCTACGCATAGCGTCTTATTCCGCGGTGCTCTAAACACTGAATGAAATCAAGACGATCACAACCGCCCCCATGGCACTCGGAGATACAAAATTCTGTATCACTACCAGCGCACACGGGTGGCAAATCAAATTATAGTTATACCTGGTCTACAAATTGCTCCTTGCTAAGGTGTTTCGAGCTGTCCAATGAATGGCAACAGCACCTAGTTAAGTAAAAGTCGTATCAGAATATATGTGTCAAACTCACATATATCCCGAACAGACCAAAAACTTAACTCCCAGCGTGACTTTTGGTATTAACCACAGCAACTACGAATCCATTCCCAAAGCAGCACACAAGTCCAACTTTTCAAGGTGGACACGAAGTACTCACTTAAGAGTACATCAGTCATTAAACCCTTACTGACCGTTAGAGGTGTGGGGAGTTTAAGGTAAAGCTATACCTTCAGCTAGGTACCGCCGGCTTGCTAAATACCCGTAGGTTTGAAAATTGCCCCAAACCCCCTGCGGAAACTCGCAGAGGAAGTGGGCCACACTCTCCTTCTGCTCACTGTTGCACCCAGATCAGAAGTCGTTGTGGAGCCCGTACATTCCATCGACTTCCTCGTCCCCGAGGTATGCCTCGCCAACTCATTCATCGAAGACCGGCACGAGCGGACTAGGTCGGAAGCGGCAGGAACCTTATAGCAGGCTTGGTATTCGTCATTATGACGATATCTTCATCCGATATCGCCCTGTACCTCAGCCAGATGCGAATCCTTTAAACTATAAATTGCAGTCCGTTTGGTCTGCCTTACTCACCACAAAAAATTTGGAATCTCTTAAGCGTGCACTTATCCGCGCTGTGAATAATTCCCCATGGAGCGCAATAGACGATTTTCCGGTCAGGCTTCGGTCGTGTTTGGAGGCAAATGGCGGCCATTTTGTTATATTCTTAAATATTTAATAAACCAAAAAAAAATTTTTTTTTAAATCTCTTGTTTGTTTTTAATCAAGAAAAAAATCGTGTGTCAGAATATATGAAAGTACCAGGTAGATAAATTTGTATACAAAAAACAATCAATATATTTTTTATAAATCCAAAAACTTTTTGTAAATACGGCAGTAAAATTTAAAACTTTTGCAAATTGAAAATATCTGTAGGCCAGTGATTTTTTAAATTGGAAGTACCCATTACAGCCGGCGACAGAATGGAAAACGTTGACAATATATTGAGGAGCTTTCTAAAGCGGCCCTTATATTATGCAATTTTTCGTACTGTACAATACCAAAACCTTATTTCCAAGTTCCGGCACAATACTGCGCATGTATAGGGGTCATCCCCTGAGTGCCGGTCCAAGAAAAAAAAATAAATAAATATACTGCATTAGCATTAGTCTACCAATAAGAGCTTCGTTGAGTTTATGTTTGTGTTATTAAAAAAAATCCGAAAACGTGTACGAATGCAGCGTTTGCCATGCGGGATTTATCCATATGCCAGTGATATTATTGTGCGAATAGGAGAGAGCTATTACTGATAATAGATACCATTTTTAGTAGTAGCAGTAAACTCTCGTCTCAATCTAAATCTTTAAATGCTTAAAATTTTAGTTGCGAAGGCGCATTCACAGATTTAAATATAACGTTATTGTAAAACAAATAAAGTTTGCCATGAACTTGAACTTATTTAATTGACAGAATATATTGAAAATCGAATTTCAAGTTAAGAAATTAAAAAGAAATTGACAGCACTGATTACGTTGCTGAAACATACAAATTAAACTGTTTAACATTTTTAAAGGCAAAAAAAAAACGCAAATTGTTATTAAATCAATAATTAAAAGACATTCGCAATTTTATTTTCAAATTACAACAATTATTGTTATCAGCTGTACAAATACAGTAATTTAACATTGATACCAACAAGTCGCAAACAATTTATTATTTAACACTGACTCAGAGATGGGCAATATAATTGCAAGGGGGCAAGAATAAAATGTACTAATTGTTCACTTTTCCGGTGTATTAAATACGTATACAAAATAAATATAGTGTAGCCATATATAATCATTCAAATTGAAATACAAAGAAATTTTAGTATCACTTTTTTTTTAATTATTCTTGAATATAATTATTCAGTTTCATACAATTTATTTGTAAATTTTTATTTATTAGCCTAAACTGCGTTATGTTTAGGTGTAGTTTAGAATATAAAATGCTTTAGCGACCTAAAAAATTTTAAAATTAAAAATAAAATTCATTGGAAATTTCTTTTTCCATTGGCAGTACATGGCATTATCTTGACGATTTCAATTATTCACTTAGCGCCGAATTCACAGTCATTAGTTAGCTAATAGCAATAGTTTAACCAATAATATTTGATTCACAGCCAAATGTCATTGGTGCACAAATAGTTAGACAACAGCTAATTAGTAAATTATTATTAGTATATTTGTTTTGATATCATCTACCAGAATATAATATATATATACATGTAATACTATCAGTTTTTTTATTTTCGATGATATTTTAGTTTTCCCAAACCAATTTCAGCAGCAATTCACTACCTTGCGCGTTAAAGTTCGCGCGCTCTTGTTTTATCCATTTTTAAGAAATAATACAACAAATGTACACGAAAACCAATATTGAAAATTAAAAGATTGTTAGGGTGACTATTCTTTGTTTATACTGAGAATGTTAGTTAAACAATACACTGTGAAAATGAAGTATTAGTTAAACAATAGTTATCACTTTAGTTTACTTATAATTAACTAATGACTGGTCCTTAATTATTTATGTAATACTCGTATATGAAAATTAATGTTTGTTTGTACGTATGTTATGCGCGGTGAAACCGCTTTTCTGATTGCGATGATTAGTCTATGGGCGATAGAGATACCCCTCCGCAACGTTCAAACCGATTGTTATGAAATTTACAACCTAGATAGATTTGCGTTTAAAAATTCACATAGGCTGTGTACGTTGTAACAAGTCGAACCAGGAGTGCAATAGGGCGAAATTTCTGCCTCTCAAAAACTGCCTAGCCGATTTTGATGAATTTTAAAACTTGGATGTATTTGAGTTTAAAAGATACATTCGCTATTAATTATTCTCAAAACTTACAAAATCAGTCTTGGTATGCATTGCATCTTCAATATTTATTTCGTATGAGCTACTTTTCATACATAATAAGTTTTCAAATCCTTTATCTGTCAAAAGAAATCGACTTTTGTTTCAATACAGAAAATGTTGACACACAAATATAAATAAGTCAATCCAAATATATTAAATATAATTTGCAAATGTCTCCAGAACGCTATTCCACTTGCAAGGGGTAAAGGTAAACCTTCCC
This sequence comes from Dexiosoma caninum, assembly GCA_963924685.1. NCBI lineage: Eukaryota > Metazoa > Arthropoda > Insecta > Diptera > Tachinidae > Dexiosoma > Dexiosoma caninum. The sequence continues at coordinate 95,057,872 of OZ004727.1, read as the reverse complement.
TCATTTTAATTAGGTTTAACTTCGCGAGTTTGATGCGCAATATCACATACATAACAAGGATTCTTATGAATTTCGATAAAATTTTATATTTTTTTACAGTCATAAAAACGACAGTTGTAATTAAATAATAGAAATTGAATGTGCGTGGAATGACTTTTCATGCGTGCTAAGAAACCAAATATTTTACTTTGCCAAAGAATTATCTGAAAATAAATTTAGTTCGTATTGCCCATTAAATATATTTCTTTGAAGTTTGTTTATATAAGAGAACATACATTTTTGCTAAGAAGAATTTTTTTGTGGCAACACTGATTTTATGCAGCAATCGATAACACAGCCTGTTTTTTCTAATGCTCAAGGCAGAATGAGTAATATTGTCTAATTCCTTACAATATATGTGTTTAACTGCCTTAACTCTAGTGTAGACACACCAAACGTTTAGTTTTTAGTGTTCCCGTACTTTGGAGTTACGGACAAACAAAAATATGTATATAAATATACATATATGTTTGAAGATAAATTTTGAAATTAAAACCCTAGACACAAAAAAAAACTTTTTTTGTGAAATTCATCTTCTAGAGAAATTCCAAATTTGAAATTCAATAAAAATTTTTTTTTTATCAAAAATTCTTTTATTAAAGGTTTTGGCCATTGGATATCATAAGGGCCACAACAGCCGTATATTTCATCAATGTTCATTCTGGAACACGATGCATCTTCCAGAGAAATTGGAATTTGTTATTTGTAAAAATAATAAGATTTCTTTACATACTGGGCAAACAAGTTTATATTTTCGTGAAAGGCAGCTTGCTCCTTTAATTTGTGTCAATTTGGTACAAAAATATAAGCACAGTTCCATTTGGAATAGGTACCTCTCGATTTTTCATGTCAATAGAGGTTTTTTAAGGCAATTGGTTTGTGTTTAGGGTTTTAATTTCGAAATTTATCTTCACACAGGTCTGAATTTCTGGAAAACACAGTTAAAATTAAAAATTATTTCTTTGGGTTTAACAAAAGCAAAAATAAAAACAAAGTAAAAATTAAAAATTAAAATTAAGTTCCTGGTGATACAGAAATTTATTAAAAATGCTTTTCCATTTAATAAAGCAAATATTTCCTTTGCTTTTTGAGTGAGTGAACGACAGCGCTGTTCAATTTATAATGCAATTGAGACACATGCATACATACATACATACATACATACACATGCAATTGTAGAAAGTGCTGCAATAAATTTCAAAGTACTTCCTTCTTTTGGCGATGTACTTGGAGACTGTTTGCAACAAGGTTTAGCTATGACAAACTTACAAATTGAAATCAAACACATTATTTTAATTAATTTCTTTGTGTTTTGCAGAATAATCATACACGGCTGGATGAGTCAAAGTAAGGGGACTTTTAATCGTGCTGTGAAAAATGCTTACATGAACCTCACCAAGGTCTCCTATGAAGCGACAAATTCGAAAAGAAATTATACAAGCCATGACAGCAATCAACCGGCAACAGCATCACCTGAAGATCTTAACCAGCAACAAGAAAACAGCCCGTTTGATGAAAATTATAATGACGTTATCATAAATTCTACAATTGATTTCAATGTTATTGTGGTCGATTGGAGTGTTATATCATCGAATGTTAACTATTTTGGTGTTGTGGAATTAATCGATGATTTGGGTTTCCTCTTGGCCGAATTTGTACTTTTCCTACAATTGAAAGCGTACTTATACCCTGGCGATGTTTATCTTATTGGCCATTCGCTGGGTGCCCAGATTGCTGGTAGTGCCGGCAAACGAATACAGCCATTTCGCGTTGGTACAATTTTTGCTTTAGATCCAGCGGGACCAAAGTTCCGCAATCGTAGTAGCGAAAATCGTTTAGATAAGTCCGATGCTAATTATGTTGAATCTATACAAACCAGCAGTAACTTCGGCTTTCAAGAGCCAGTGGGTCATGCTACCTTTTATCCAAACTTTGGAAGAAATCAAAAGAAATGCTATTTATATGGCTGTTCTCATTCAAGGGCTCATCATTTCTTTGCCGAGTCCATAACAAGCAGAGAAGGCTTTTGGGGTACTCCATGCAAACGCCAATCGGAATATATCTGGATTTTGTCCGATTCCTGGATCGAGTACAAAATGGGTGGCGAACCTTCTACACGAAAGGAGGGAACATTTTATCTAAAGACAAACGACAAGCCACCTTTTGCCATGGGACGACGAAATGTTTTAGACTTCATCGATCAAGTGGCAAACGATAATTATATACAGTTCCCACAAAAGTATGTGGACACAAGAGAGCTCTTACCAAGGCATTGTTCAATACAATAACGTGCAGTATTTTATGACATTCCTTATGTTGCAGCTTCAAGTGACTTTGCTACTACGAGTTGCAACAATTTTTTCAATTCCAGAATTTTGTTAATTGAAAAAAGTCCATTCAATTTATTAATTGTATTATTTAAAGTCAAGTAATATATTTAATAAATTTTAATTATAGTAACTTTCAAAGCAAATTTTTAAATTATTCTCCATGGAATAAATTCCAGTATATGGTGGTGTTGGCGTTGTCGTAACAATTGTGGGTTCAATGTCGGTTCGTTTTTAAATTGGTATTCTTGTTTTAATTGTTTTAATTAATTGTATACAATTTTTGACAGTTCATTTGCGAGGGTGTAAAAATTTACATTTTGCGAGGGTTTTAAGCGTTTCAATGGGGCGCCTTATTATTTTTTTTTCTTAAGATTTGTGAACACATTCATACTCAATAAAACTGCATTTCAATAACTCCTGAAAGAAATCCGTGCAATATTTAAATGCAATATGCGAATATCTGCATTTATTTTCATTGAAACTTCATTGCATAAACTATGAAAATTTAAGTCCTTAGCATATGGGGGATTATTTCCATTTCGAAAACTAAACTTTCAAAGTGTTTAAAATGTGTTTATCTTTATCTTTAACTTAATTTTTCTTTTCCAAAAGAAATGACAGCGAACAAATCCCGCGATATCGTTGGTTCGCTTAATTACATTGAAAACAAAAACAACCTTTTAAATTTTGTTTTTGTTTTGAATGGAAATAAACAGTCGAACGATATCGTCTGATATCGTGGGCCAGGCAGTTAGTGTCGTTATTATTTTCGTTTCAAAATGGAGAATACCAATACATATTCGATAAACGAAAATAACGACAAGGGTGATGCCAAATCATCGTTTTTATGTCGTTTTAAAATTGCAACGTCCGAGTTTAAATAAGCGAACATTTGGAAGAAAAACAACTGGAATTATCTTTTGATTTTTCATTCGCTTTTACACAGACGAAAATTTTGCCGCGACATTCCATTGTTATTGTTATTATTTGTTAAGAAAATGTGAACAAAGCTTATCGCCGAGTATAGAAAACACAAAAACGCAGCTCTCTCTCCCACCCTTAATATGCAACCAAACTAAATATTTCCCTTTTAAATGTTCGCCCATCTAAACTCAGATAACGTCAACGAGAATAGGCCCGATTATCATACATTTTCCAGTACTGTTTCCAAGCTTCCATTTTATAAAAAGTACCCTTAAATCTTAAACAGCCAAGATGTGAGGGTGGCGATGCCTGAAAGGCTCTTCACGTTCTCTAAAAAACCAAAAATTTCCTGTGTTCGACGCGAGTTTCAGTCTGAATCATTAAATCATCTCACATTTTTTCTGATGTGCATTAGCGTGTCTTTGTGTCAGTTGTTGTCGGAATGTTTCAGAGGCTCAGGCATAGTCACTGGTCACAGAACAGAACCGGCTTCAGCTGTAACTAATCCAAAGGCACATTACAACACCGTCCTGCGTTGGTATTGTGTAGCACCGGAAAAGTAAAATAATTACTAAAAAAAGGGTACTAAAACGAAGCTCCAAAATTTAATACCTCTCCTTGGCATCAGAGGCGCTTCAACAGTGCTATAAAACAAAAAACGTGCAAAAGCAGAGTTGTAAGATAGTGAAGCTGCAGCTGCTATCATTTCTCTAACTATCCCTTTCCTACAATGCATCGCATGTGTAGGGGTCATCTCCTGAGTGATGGTCCAAGATAAATACTCGTATGTAAAAACTAAAACTTGCAGCTAATTTTAAAAAGCGAGACAATATCGCTCTGCTATTTTTTAATTAAACAATTTTTTAATTTATTCATTTCTAAAGTCATAAATCAAGATAATTCTCCATGATTTTCTCATTATTGCTATTGTTGTTTTGCATTCCGCACTTAATTATAAGAAAAACTAAAAAAAAAATTGGAGTATAAATAAAAAGCTTGCACAAGCTTTTTGAATTTGAGAGAATGATTTCTATTTACTTATTTTATTTAATTTGCCTAATTGGCACTAGTGCTAAGGCTGCACCGCAGAGTTTTAATAATCCAAACATTGATCTGTATCCTGCATGGGACTATCCAGATAATGATCCGTATCCCGAACTAGATCCTGTTAATCCAGATGCCAACTTCTATATTTCAAATAAACCTAGGCAGGTTTTTTTTATGGTATTAATTTTTCCTACTCCAGATTGCGCTGATCAGAAAAAGCCTCACTTTGATCTACTGTTGAAAGAACTTTCTTCTTACCTGGCAGATTTACTATCTGACGTATAGCAAATTATGTATTATCATGTGCTCTTTGGTGCTGATTGTTTGGCTGGCTGGACTATTGGAACTTTTAAAAGGGAAGACTAGTAACCAGAGATTTTTATAATTTTTTTCATTATAATATGTTTTTTATTTTTATTTGCTTAAATTTATTTACATTTACATTGTCAGATCCGAAAATAAAGCCAGTTTTGTAATATTCCTTATAATTTTTATTTAAATCTAAAGTCTACGGATCTCTGCGCTCACAGCAAATTCTTTAATATCACCTTCTATTTTCTAGATATTGATTTTTATAAGGCGTTACTTTTAAAATACAGTATAACCTCAGTTAACGCAACCAATAGAAATTTTGGGCTCGGACGAAAACTGAGTTGTTGCAAATAAAAGGTTTAATTACTAAAACAAAATTTAACATTTTTAATGAAATAGAATTGATTTAATTAAAATAAAGAATAAAAACAAAAACAGAAAAAATATTTAGAATAAATAAAAAATACACATTCTATGTCAATTTGTACTGATGGTTGTTATCAAGTTGAAGAGTCATATTTTTATAAAAACTAAATTTAAAAATATAATTAAATTTCGTTTGCAAATTTGTGTTAATTGATGTTTTGTTTTTTGAAAAGTTACGTCAACAAAGTCACCGAAGGTAAGAATTTGGGTGTAGTGATAATCGTGGAGTTGCGCTTATCGAGGGTGAGTTAATCGAGGTTACACTTTAGTAACTTTTCTCAAAAACGTTAACTTTCCAAAGAGTAAATTTATTAAAATTGCGTTTTAAAAAAAGAATCATTTCCAAAAAAGTTGCTTATAAAAAAAGTATTTTTTTCAGAAGGCCGTTTTTCTGCAAGTATGTTTTTCAGAAGGCGCTTTTTCTGCAAAGCACCCTTCCAATATATTTTTTTTTCTTAAATTTCATTATATTGTATTGTCCATTTCATGACGTCATAAGAATTTTTTCTTATAAAAAGCATTTTGTTTTGCTAGAAGTGATGAACGACGAATATAAACGTAAAAAACATTGAAAGCGCTCTCACTGAACTAAAATCGGCAAAAAAAGTGACCTCTCATTTCGCCTTAATATATTCAATATATTTATTTAAAAAACAACAAAAACTTCAAGAAACAATTATGTAGTAATAATAAGATAAAGGAAAATTTTTACTTTCAGTTAAACCAATGTATGCATTTTTGTAATATTTAAGGTTAGCCAGAACAGTGTTATTTAGCCATTTACAGCAGAAACGTACAGAATTTAACTACAATTGGTGTTATTGTACCAGAGCCATTCTGTGGACGTGCAAAAAACCACAGAAATGAAATTCTTGAAAACTGGAGGGAATGGGAATTCGCTACTCATTGGCAGAATAGTGTCGGCCAGCGCCAGGTCAGACGGTTCCTGAGCCCGAATTGGGCTGAATAGAGCGGACGGGGCACTTTACAGGCCATTATGGCCTGAGGTACCTCCTTAACAAAATCGGTCTCACCGAGACCTTTCGATCTTTCAATTTTTTAAAAGTGATACTGAGAGATCTGAAAACGTTCTTTGCGACTGTCTTGCGCTCGGCAGTCAGAGGTCTCATCATCTTTGTGAAATTGCGTGTCGCCACACAAGCTGTGGAACACCAGACCCCAAATACTGCTTGCATTCTTTAGAAGCCTTACGATGGGGGCCTAATATGAAGGGCGGTACTTGCGGCTTAATAATAATAAGATTGTACTTTTTTGATTTGTTTTTATGAGAAATATGTATATAAGCTTTTTAAAATTACCGTACAAATATAGAAATTACCTGCCTACTGTTCGATAAAAAATTGCCGTACAACATGGTTAACATGACTGCTCATACTTATAATTTCATGAATCATTAAGAGCAACGAAAACAATACTCACTGCTGATCTCTGATGAACACTAACCGAACCCAGTTGTTCGGACGTTAAGTGTCTAATTATTTAAACGAAGAGTAAGCAAACGTAAGAATGTTGTTTAAATACTGTCATATCCCGCCCACCAGTTCTTCAAATTATTAATCAAATTCGAATTATTTCATTTCATTCCAGTAGTTAAATCTTTTCTAAAATACCCACTATTCTACTCATGACTCTTCTGTGCGATTAAAAAAAGCGGAACATGCGCTAATTTTCTGTTCATAACAAAAATACTTTTGTCTGGAGAAAAATAATACTCCATCCGCAACTCTTCTTGATGAGTCATTTATGATTCCTTTTTTTTTTAGTTAATTTAGATTAATTTTCGACTCTTTTTCTAACGGTCTTTGGTATACAATTCGTTATTGTATTTAAAATCAAATACTTTTAAATCATAAGTACAAGTCATTTTCCAGTCCTTTTTTGATCGTCTAAGTGATTAATCAGTTTTGATTACCATAAGTATTCGAAGAAGACTCAGCTGATTTTTGAAAAAATTATCTTGCAAATGCTGGCTGGGATGCTACATCATAATACCACAGGCAGCATATTTTAAATTTTTTTAAATTTAAATTTGGGTCTTTTTCAACTCTACTGCGGAATATGCGCAATATTTTTTGAACATAAAATATAGTTTTGTCGGGGAAAAACGTTAGTACCCGCAACTCTTCTTGATAAGTCATTTATGATTCTTTTTCTATATTAGTTAAGAATCATTTTCGATCACTTCTCTAGTAGTATTGAAAGTCTTTTTCGAACCTTTTTCTGATTTTTTATTAGTCTTATTTCACTTCATTTGTGACTCTTTTTCGAGTCGTCTTTCAGTCATGTTTATAATCGCCTCCGAGTCTTTTATGAGGAATTTATCAGTGTGTTTAGGAGTATTTTTATTGTCATTTCATCTAAAAACATAAAAAGTAGCGCAAAATATGATCATAAAATACATAACTATAATCACTTTTTAAACACCTGCATAATCTGTTTTTGATTAAGCATTTTTCAATCTTGCAGATAACCAACATATGTTAATAAATAACGGAAGTAATAGTCACATTTTGAACGTCTGAATGATTAATTTGCGATTGTATTTTTTTTTTATTGTTTTTTAAATCGAACTCTTTTTATCCCTTAGACCGTATCATTTTCGCGTCCTTTTTTGATCGTCTAATTAATTAATCAGTTTTCGAAGAAGACTCATTAAAGTGATTTTTGAAAAAAGGTCTTCCAAATGCTAGCTGGGACCGTTCATATGAAAATAAGTTTTGTTGACACACACACACACACACACACACACACACTTTCTGTAAACATTTATTGTTAATCTTTAAAACAATTAAAATTAATGAAATGAAATTCTAAAGTTTGTAACCAAAAAAAAAAAGGCGAAATTTTAACATATAAAAAGCTGCAGCAAAATCAATTTACTATTCAGTAAGAAAATCTTAAACATTTTCAACAAATATGAAAACATACTTGTATTTACTTTTGCTTGTACTTGTGGCCATAGTGCAAGCAGCGCCTGTTAAGGAAAGTGACGAAGAAAATGAACAAATGTCCGTGTGTATTGTAGTTGTAATACTGGATACCGGACGGTATGAGGAAGGAATTTTTAATTTGGAAAAAGCGGACATGCCCATTGATAATACGCATCCGAATATGATGTGGCGAGCGCTAGCCGCACCTCACAAAATGATTTCATTTAAAATGAGCGGTGAAAATTTTCAAAAGAAGGTTGCAGAATTTCAGCAATTTTACTCTCAATATTTAGATCAATAAGTTTTCTGTTACGAATCCTTAATAAGAGATGTGCGAGCGCATAATAATGCTTTTCTCATAAATGTATTTTAAATAAAATTTACAAAATCATTGCACAAACAAAATATGGTTCTTTGGTTACTTTTTCAATTTCCTGTATTGTATAAATAAATATCTTATGGAAAGTTTGTTTGGTATTGACTAGCATAAACTATATTCCTTCCAATTGAACTGCTACGAAGTTATTATTTTTTTTTTTGTAATATTCTGCAGCAAATTATTCAGTTTGCCACACAACATCCTTGTGAAAATTTCATTAGTCCTTTTGCATTTATTATCGCCACTTTTTTTTATGTTATTTAGCTTTACCTTTTCGAACTAGTCGAAATTGTTTTGAAATGTAAATGAAAAATAATCTTTTTTTCTTCTGCAAGTAGTAAAAAATGTTTTCAAAATGAGTTTAAAAGGATGATATGATTATGTATGTATGTATATGGAGGAACCTAAAGGAAAACATAAAAATAAACGGAACTTGCAGGAATGTATGTTAGCTGAAAAGCAACTATTCATTGTGGGGGGGTGGGGGTGCATAGGGGAAAATTTAAATTGAACTTGTTGTTAAATGGAGGAAAGAATAACACTGTTTCATCATAACCAGGAGACAAATTTTAGTGTTCGAATACCACGGGCAATTGTTACAGCATTTTATTTCAAGTGCGTTTGTTTTCCAAACGAGTAGATTTTTCTAAAAATTTTTTGTCTAAAAATACAAAAAAATAATAAAAAAGACATTTAGATGCAAAGCATCGAAATACAAATAAAGGGTGTCCAAAATAGAGGTATTTTAGCTGCTGTGGAGTCAGAATAATAATTAAGACCATTAAGAGAAAATATGAGCAGATGTCTTAAGGGTTGCGTATTACCACAAAAAGAAGGATGTGAGCAGGTGAAAGCAACAAACTAGACGCTTCTTTAACTGCCATGGTTGCAAATTATCTTACTATAACAAATTAAAATCTCGTACTTTAAAATAAATATATGTATGATACAAGTAGTATGTGCTCTTCAAGCGTTGCCGCTACATTATCATTTTAATTTTAATAAAAAAATTAAAAATTATGTCGGTCACGGCAGGGTCCCAATTTTTTTTACCAAAATTATCAATCACATTTTCCAATAAACTGTTGCCAATGGTTGATATTCTGCTCGATAATGTCGGTTTTAAGCTCTTGAACTATTGTGGGATTATCGAATTGGATTGGATGTTGGATTTATTTCGATTACAAAAAACCTCACAAAAAAATCTAAAGATGTCAAACTCTACGAGAAATAATGCGATTTTCGAATTTTTCTTCCAGAAGATCCGTTGTTTCTTTTGCTATATGACATGGTGGCGATGGCTGAAGTAGTCTGCTCGTTTACTACAGAACCAAACATTTCCTGGGTACAACCAAAGTTTCAGATTACAATTATAAAAAAAACATTTCGCATTTTTTGTGATGTGCATGTTTGTGTCAGTTGTTGTCGGAAGGTTTCAGTGGCAAAGGCATAGTCTCTGGTCACTGAACAATAACAGCTTCAGCTGTAACCAATCCACAGGGACATCAGGACGCCCTCTTTCGTCGGTATTGTGTAGCACCGGCGAAGTAAAATAATTACTAAAAATTGCTACTAAAAACGATGCTTCAAAATTTAATACGTGTCCTTGACATCAGAGCCACAACAACACTGCTATAAAAAACAAATAACGTGCAATATCATTTCTCCTACTATCACTTTCCTGTAGTTCCAGCACAATGCACCGCATGTGTAGGGGTCATCTTCTGAAAAAATTAAAAATTGTAACCCTGCATATGAAAACCCATTCAGTGTGTCAAAACAACTTTTTGAGTAAACCGTAAAATAAATATCGCTGTTCTCATTTCTTTGGAGAATGTTTATTTTGAATGATTTCTTTGTTCTTTTTTTTTCTTATCTGGGACCAGCACTCAAGAGATGATCCCTATACATGCGAAGCATTGTGCTGGAACTATAGGAAAGTGATAGTTAGAGAAATGACAGGAGGTGAAGCTTAATTAATTATTTTACAGCTCTGCCGTTTTCACGTTCACTGTTTATAGCAGTGTTGAAGCTTCGGTTTAGTAGCCTTTTTTATTATTATTTTACTTCGTCGGTGCTATACAATACCGACGAAGGAGGGCGTTCTGATGTGATTGTGGATTGCCATCAGCTGAAGCCGGTATTGTTCAGTGACCAGTGACTATGCCTTCGCCACTGAAACCGTCCGACAACAACTGACGCACAAAGACACACTAATGCACATCAGAAAAATGCAAGATGTTTTTTTAAAGAGTTTATGGGAGACAATACAAAAATGTTTAATGATGCCACTTTTTATCGATTTTCTTGCAAACTCCACTAAAACCTGTCGTTGAATCAATAAAAGTTTTGTATGATTTCCACACATCTTCTAATTAAAAAAGTTTACAAAATAACAAAAATCGTTGTTGGAAATAAAATTTAAATTAACAATTTTTTTCTTTGGTTTAAAATATTTCTTTCCTATTTATTCATTTATAAATTAGTGAACGGAATATTTGTGGAATAAACTTGTAACGTGCCATTACAAATTTTCTCCTACTTGATATACAGACTAACATATACCTTGACCGAGAGGTGCATACCAACTCAATTAATGTAGTGTACAACATTCTTGTCTTGTTGCATTGCTTGTTAAAAAAAAACAAAAGAAGAAAAACAAAGAAGCTATTTGGTTTGATTTGTTTGTTTATTTTGATATTCTCAAATATTTTTTGGGAGTTTTTGTATAAACATGTGAATTTTCTTAGCTTTTTCAAGAATTTGGTTAAAGGTCTACTGAAGATTTTGATATCAGCACCAAATGAAAAGCTGCATATACCCCAGCTGAACAATATAACAAACATATATAAATAATTATAAATATAAAAATAGATATAAATATACAGTAAAACATCTCCTAACGGACACCTCCCATAACCCGACAAACTTTGTAGAACCGATATTTTCATCAGTTTTTCAGTACAAAATGTATTCTCATAATCGGACACTCTATTAACCGTACATGGACACTAAATTTGAGAAAAATCTCCAACCCTAGTAATATTTCTTTTTTTTTCAACTCAGCTTCATTTGTGTTAAAGCCATTGAAAATTGTGATTCCCGTGTGAACACTAATGTACATAGTCATATATTGGGGATTGAATAGAAATGCTGTTTATTTGAAGAAATTGATTGCTTAGCACACAGAGTCACAAAATGGCACAAAAAATATTTTAACAATTAAAGAAAAATTAATATTACATGTACTTTATTCTTTAAATACTAGATGTGAAGCATTAAACGAAAACGAAACGGTTTGAAGCATTTTACTAGACACGAATTTGCTGCATTTAAAAACATTTAAAACCACTGTGTCTAACTCTTATATATCCAACAAAACGTTGGCACCAGCTGAGCAAAAATTAATTAAAAATTTATTTTTCAAATTCTGACTAAAGCGCTACTAAAGTTATGACATCAATATATCAAATATATTTACATAATCGTCGAACAACAACGGCTTAGTTCCACATTCTTTTATAATTTATGTTGCTTGAATTCATATAAATCCCAAAAAAAATTCAAATTTCTGCCACGTTGTCATTATTGAATTCCTGAAAACACCGTCTCTGTCCAAACTTGCAATTTTTGTTGCTCCAATTTTTAAGAAATCCACTTTGAAATTGCATTACTGTTCTCATTATGAAATTCTAGTTTAGCAATTTTTATATTTCTCCTCCCTCTCCTTTTTCGCCTACAATACCAATACACCTACAACAACCGCCAAAATAGTGAGAAATGCAATGCAAAAGAGAATTGCAGAACACCTGAAACCTCCCCAATCTGCTCACCACTCATTCCAACAAACTCAAGAATTGTTGCAACAACAATTATAAGTGTGGACGGGTACATATTAACATATGTACAGACTAACCAATACTACACTACATCTTATGAATTTGAAATAAATGCATTATTTGTTTTAAACATACGATACATGTATAAAATACCTGACCAGGCACTGGCTATCCATTTCATAATATGTTCGTCCTTGTTTCGAAGAAGCATTGTATGTGCTTCAACATTAAATATCTCAAATGTGTAATAAAATGTTTTTGAAACTAGTGCAATAAATTTAATTTTAAAATGTTTACTCAACGTATGTATGTACATAACATGTTTTAAAAATATTATTTAGACAAGAGTGTTTTATAACAATTTGTATTTTTACTAATAAGTTGAAACAAGATAAAAACACATACATATGTGTGCTCGTACATATGTACTACTCAGCATTTATGACAATTATATTTGTATGGCCGAATATATAAATGTTGCACTGGATATTGCAATAGAAGCTCTTAACTAAATATGTAATTCCTAAACTAAATGTTTATAAATAAACATTTGTGTGTTTAAAAGAATTTGTATATTGTTAATGCATTGATAATAATCAGAGGGATTTAATTAAAACTGAACAAGACTGTTAAGCCAAGTGTTTAAATTCATATTTAAATATTTTGAACCGCAACAGCAGTATCAAATAAAACTTATAACCAACACATAATACCTGAGAGAATTGTAGGATAGTAGAAGAGAAAAAGTTTGTCTAAAGTACATATCGCCCCTTAAAATCCAAAAAGGGTGTAATAACATAAAACTTTAATATAGAATTTTTGCTTGTTTATAATGTAATTAACAAAAATACGGCTTTACTTAAAATTTTATTCAATTCAAATTCGTAAAGGAACATTTCCCAGCTCTGATATTTTGCGAGGTGTTGCGAATAATCGAAAACTATCGATCTATCAAACTATCTATCGAAAACTATAATCGATTACGACGGCGTTTAGGGCTTTTTGCCGGCTATGGCTCGATATGTCCAAAAATACTGATTTTATTTATAAAATTCAATTCACTATGGCCGAATTTAAAAAAAGCCAAATTTATAAAAATTAGATACAAATAATAAAAGTTGGTAACCTCATTTATGTGAAAAGAAAAAACATGAAAAAATTTTAGTCATTATTTTTTTTTTTTTGGCGTACTTTATTACAATTATTCCCATCATTGCCCTTGCAAGGTATTTTATAAATTACATATGACATTTTCCATTTACATATTTTATCCTTCGTTCTCCTAAATAATCTATTCAATATATTGTATGCCTGTGAGCATAAAAATCTTTGATTTTGTAAATTTTGTGACATTTTTGGAAAATATTTTTTTTTTGTATATTGAAAATATTTAAAATTATATATCATTTATTTCCTGATGATGCTAATAAACTGCTAACGAAATATCGAAAATAAATTACAAACAAAATATGTATTTCTAAAGGAATGACGACCTCGAGCTGTTGCCCAAACTTTTACAACTTTGTTAACAAAACAGAGCCATTCAAATGAAAATGATCTTCATCGCTCATAATCAAATTTTAAAGTAATTTATCGCTGATTTAAATAATAAAATTCTTTTATTCTGGTTGTTCGTTCAATTGTGAAATTCTCCTTTTTTTCATTTATTCTCCAGCTGTTATTTATATAAACTGGACAAAAAAAAAAAAATATAAACGAAAAAGTTATTAAATTTTTAAACCCCATGGTGACTTTTGGCACACCCTGTATAATGATATAAGAAAAATATGTGCAAATGGGAATCAAAACGACGCAAAGCTGATTGACCAATATTTTAAAAATCGAAACAATGCAAATCGGCCCTCTAGTATATTAATAAATTTCATTTTAAATTTCAACATGTTTTTTTTTATAAATAAAATTTTTACGTTTTTTACGCTTTCTTGTGTGTCATCCTTTTGCAATGTGTAAGCCGCAAAGCAAAACAACACATTTAAAATTTCATACTTTTCTCTTGACTCTTTTCACCATTTTTTAACTTTTATAGCCGCTTTTCTTTATTTCTGAAATGGCAACACCGGCAATAACCAGCTTCGGCATCTGCAGCTCGGACCAAAAAATTGCACGCAATAAAATCAAAAAATGTGTCGTATAAAAGTTTCTTTTTGCACCAATAGAAAGACTTAAAGGGAATATAGAACTTTGGTCTTTATTCAATGCATCTTGTTGAACACTACTTTAATTTTATTTCAATGCTGGCATTATATATACATATGTATATGCTGAGAAAAGCTCTGCTGTAATTTAAGAAAACGTATTCGAGAGTTATTTTTGTAATTAATGCAAGGCACGTAAATTTAGCTGAAATCTCAGTATGACGTGCCTGTATTCACATGTTCATTTACACACCTAAAAACAAAGTACTGATAATGCAAAAGAAGTCAAGAATCAAGGTAGAGATTGAATAGATACTTTTGTATTTGACAAACGCATACTTTTGCAACAAAATAGTTTTTCAGATGAAAACCACAAGTTAAACTCGTAAATTTTCGCACGCATTGCCATAATGCAAGAAGACTTGCACTCCGTTAAACAAAACATCATGCATCAGGCATTTGACAGTCATACAAGTTGAGAAAATATCTTTTTTTTTTGTGTAGAAATTCAAACATACGTGTAGGTGAAAATTATACGCTGCTAAAGGATTTGAAAATAAAACACACACTCTTCAAACAAGTGGAATCTTCTAACAAAGGAGCCATTCTACACGTATTTAATTGAAAATTCTTTGCTGCATGAATTTAATTTTCTTTCTTTCTCTTTGTTAAACAGAAAATATACAGAACACACACATAGTAACTTTATTTCATTTAAAAATTCTTTGTAGTAAAACAAAATGTCTCTGTTAAAAACCACTAATTTGTCGCTTCCGTTTCCCTTTTGTACATTCAAACATATGAGCCTTGCATGAGTTTGTACGAGTTTGTTGGTCTCCCTGTGTTTGTTCTAATGAGAATTTTTCTTTCTTACTTTGTGTTTTTTGTTCTAGTTTTACAATATCATTTGTGTAATGCCGTTTAACTGCGACGAACTGCTTTTAACACACATAAAAATGCAATTATTTTTCACCCCATACAAGGAGTAATTTTTTCATTATTTTTGTCTTTTCCTTTTCATTAGCGGGTGTCACTCTTCCAAGTAAAATCATCTTGAAAACATTGTTGCTCTTGTATATATTGTACACCAAGGCGAATTCATACCAGGTGGCTGCATGAGCTAAAATGCACATTAGCTGATTTGTGTGATTTCATGTGTCAAAGTTGTGTTCATTACAAAACAAAAATTATTGTATTTATGTACACAAAAAATGCTGTTGTTGTAGGGCCGAAATTAATTGGTAATTCGTCTCGTATTGTATAAATATCCAACACTACAACAAAATATATTAAAAAGGAATTTTTCTGCAATGTTGTTTAACTGCTGGCTTATCCATTATTCGGTTTCAAAAGCAAAGCTTTAAACACAGCAAGCAAGAGATGTTAAAAATAATAAACAGACGTTTAGACTGAGTTTAGACGAGAACACATTTGGAAGAAGAAAAATCTGGCATTCTTTTTCTTCTTTCATTCGCGGAACACAGCCGATTATGTTGCCGGCGACATTCCATTGTCATTGTTATGTTTGTAAGTAACGACGACTACAAGGTAACAAGGCTGCAGCTTCTTGTCTATGCTGATCTTTTCGTTGTAGTCAAATTAAACTAAATAATTTCTATTTTTGTTGCCTACAAAACAAAACCGGTGCTGAAAAAAATAAAGAGAAAAGTACAAAAATAACAGCAAATCTATTTTAGTGAAGCTGCTCCAAATGGAATAAAATTTCGCTGCGTGATAAAAAACTTAAAAATATGAAAAAACATTTAAATAAAAGAATTCCGAGTTATGGGTCTCTGAAATTTTCAAATAAAAGAATTTACAGTTTACCGTTTTACATTTAATAGTAATTTTTATCTCAATGAGTTTTTTTTTATCACGTGTAGTTCATAGTAAGATAATTTTTTCTACAATAAATGCTGTTCATATTTTTCAATTATTTATTTTTTTGTTTGGTTTATTGTAATTGGTAACTACTTTAGTTTTACTTTTGCTTTTATATATTATAAATACGGTACTGCTCAAAATTATAGCTCACATTAATTTATTTTTTTATATTAATTTAAAAAAAAATTAAAAAAGTGGTTTGTTTTCTGTTTTTAAATTAACATATTTATTGAAATTTATTAAATTAATATCCCGATATGTAACTTAACTGCTAATAAATTCTTTAAAAATATGAGTAAACCTTGCACTGTTCTATTAACCACAGAAAGTTAATCTTAGTTAAATTTACGCATGTACTTTAAAGGAATCAATATTCCTTTCCAAGCCGCTGTGATGACTATTGCTAATTTTGAACTATAATGAATATAATTACTAAGGGTGTCAAAATAACTCATGATTATCTCTTAAGTTTCTATAGAAAGGAGATTAATAAGTCATAATTTAGTTTTGCTGACTACCGATGATTTCTTATTTTTGGTTCTTCTTTTTCTTATAATAAATATATCTTTAATTATGGTGTTTGCTTTTCATTTATACGTTTAAAATGTACAATAGATTAGTTTATTTGAAATAAATAAATAAATAAAGTAAGTAAGTAATATAGCGAATTAAAATCTTGCTTCAATATCCAGCCTTGTCAACTTTGAAATTCCAAAACGCAACAGAATGAAGAAAGAAACGCGCCATTTGTATAGAATTGCATCAAGTTTACAATTTTTTTTTTATTTAAAATTTTTATTGAATTCATTTCGCATAAAAAGTATAATTTTTTTGTATGAAAAATAACAATAAAACAGTCTTTTACAGTTCAGGGTTTTTAGAAAAAAAAAAAACTTAACAAAAATAAAAAAAAATAAACAAATTTGTTTGTAATCATTTGTACTAGATAATACATTTTTTTTAATTTTAGAAATTCTATACAAAACATTTTGAAAACAGATCAACGATTAATAGTAAGGATGCAAAACTAATAATAGTTCAGTATTTATGATTTTATTAAAATATTTTTAAGAATTTATTTGTTCATATTAAAAATATATCAATAAAACAGCTTCTTACAATATATGTATGTAGTTAAAAAAAAAAAAATAGACATATGTACATAGTATGTATGTTTTTATTCATTTGTGAAAGATGATACATTTTTGTACTTTAATTTTATAGATTCTGTTATAACTTTTTAAAAAGAGATCAAAAATTTATAATAATTATTCAATATTAATAAAGCTAATCATTGTTATCCACTGTTGAATGAAATGTCATTAAAAAATGGTTCTCACATTAAAAGAACAAGCTGTATTAAATTTGCTTTGGTGCCACCAAAAATTAAAAAACCAACCGAAATTAAAAAAAAGCGCAACGCGCACCAACTAAGGAATTTTGTGCACAATAAATTTAAAAAAGCACCAAAAAATGGTGTGAAAAGCACCGAGTTGACAACGGTGTCAATTTCACGTAGAATATGATTATCTATCCAGGGTTAAGCAAATGGATTGCAACTCATATAACAAAATTGAGAAAAAGATTTAAAAGCAAAAATCTGCAAAATTTTCAGGAAGACTTATTTTTTAAACAAAAAACTTTAAAACTGCTTATAGAACAAATCATATTCCGATTCGAACGTAGATTTCTTATGCAAAATATAACATCAACCAAATGAGAATTTTGAGGTATTGAAAACCTGTTTTATCATTAAGAGACCTGTTTTTTTATACATATATGTACATATATGCGTGCAGATGTTCCCGATGTAGTGTGTTGTTTTTTTCACGTTTTGTGTTGTTTGTTGTTCTGTAAATATTATTGTAACAGTTTTAAAATGAGAAAAAATGAATTAAAAAAAAATTTAATTAAAGTTAATCTTAAAGGCAAATTTTTTTTTAATGCGTAAAATTAGAATGTCATCAACCACATCAAACCACAGTGCAGTGCACTTTTCGATAATCGAAATCACTGTTATTTTGGTTGCATGTAAAACTGCGATAAATGTATTAAATTTTGGTATTTGAAATACATTTTTAACTTTTGTATGGTATATCATCGAAAGAAAGACTTTCTTTTTTTTCCTTTAAAATTAACTGAAGTATCACTTCGAATTTTTTCAGGAAACGTTTTTTCCCATACGAGTATGAACGAACTGCTTGTTTATTTTTTAATAATTCAAACTACAACTTTTTTAATGTTTCCTTTTGCTTCTCTTTTTACTTTTGCTCTTCCTCTGCCGCTGCTCTACGCTTAAAAACTTTTATAGCCCCAAGGTCAATTGGAAAAGTTAAATAAATGTACAATTTTTAATTGGTTGCTAGAGTATTGAATATAATTATAGGGCATGTTTAATAATTAAATAAAAGAATTATGGTAAACGTATTTCTCCCTGTACTCGTATCTTTATTTTCATGTTTCGCCATGAAAAATTTCAAATTGAATTTTAATAACGTATTTTTTTATCTTTTTTCTTTGTAGATAAAACTCATCAATGACAATGTGATGCAATAAATGTGAGTAGAATTGTTTTATTTTGAAACATGTTTGCAAACATTAATATTTTATTGAACGCATTTAAAACTTCTGTTGGTAGATTTAAGAAATAAAATTTTGTGTGCAGATTTAAAGAATGAAATTGAAGGTTTTTGCGTGTAAATTGAAGGAAGAAAATTTTAAATTTTAATACTGTTTGAAGCAAATTTGATAAAAGAAATCGTGCGCACAAGTTGTTGTACGAGTATATATACATATTTCATTTTAAATTATTTATAGTATTTTTTAATTATATTTCTTTTATATGTATATATATATTTATTAATTATTTTTATTTTAGTAAGAATAGCATTTCTATCTCTCAGTGTCCCTGAGACCCCACTGCTTCTAAATAATGCAGACGGTATGTTCGAGGTTTGTTCAAAAGAAAAGGTGAATTTAATTTTCTTCGATTACAATGGCGTGGTGCACCTTGAGTTCTTGCCAACAGGTCGTACGGTTAATAAGGAATACTACAAGGAAGTTATGCAACGTTTGCGTGCAGCAATACGGCTCTAACGATAGGAATTATGCACCTACACCTGCTCACACATCAATGCTTGTTCGTGATTTTTTGGCCAAAAACAACACCTTAATCATGCCTCAATAACCTTATTCACCAGATTTGCCTCCTTGCGACTTTTTCCTATTCCCAAAACTGAACAGACTAATGAAAGCAAAGCGTTTTGCCACAATTGATGAGAGAAAGTCAAAATCGAAGAAAAACAAAATACAAGATTGATGAATAAATAAATACTTTTCAAAAAATTCAATTCTTTTTCAATTCAGTCTTTTGAACAGACATCGTAGTATACGTTTGCAAAGTATGCTGTTGGTAGCTGTTTCGTAGATGTAACACATACTCTAGTTTTTGGTGGGTAAAATTCGTTACGACTTTAATAATATTTCGAAAGAGGAGTATCAAAAGAGGAAGACTTCTCCGACCAGTCGCTTCCAATTTCGTTTGCTGGGTATTGTATCAGTTTCATTTCATTTTTTTTTAGTTTTTATCCTGTAGCCTGTTTTGTTATTTCCTCTCCAATTAATTAAATTCCAGCATATCGCGTAAATTGAAATGCTAACTATCCGTTTACAGCCACTGAAGCGTGTCATAACTAGCGGCCGATGTTACTATTTTTTTCTGCCTACTGCCATTGCCTTCGTCATATTACTTTTTAAATGTTATTCTTGTTGTTTGTTTTTTTTTTTGTTTGTTTTAAATTTTACTACTGCTGGTTCATCACTAGTAATGTTTGCCAGGCATGTTTGATGCAAATGTTTACGCCATTATCAATAACAATATGATGTGTATAGTTTGTATAACATGGATACATTCCACGTCCATGTTGTTGCATAACTTTTGTGCAGTTTTATGGCAACATGTAGACACATCAGAAGGGAGCAACCTGCATTAAATAACTGTTTAATCGTAGTTCTAATATCTACAGAGATAAAAGTTTACTTTTTGGATTATTAACTCTCTTTTAAAGGCCATTATTATTACTGGCGCAGCGACCAAGAAGATATATTGTGCGAAACCCATCACATTAGATCGATCCCCATCATAAGGCTCGTAAGGAATGTAAGCACCATTTGGTATCTTGTGTTCCACAACTTGTGTCTGCCGAGTAGAGGACAATTGCAAGAAACCTGTTCAGAGCTTTCAGTATCACTTTCATAAAATCAACACACTTTGGACCAATTTTGTTCAGGTGGTACCTTAGGCCACAATGGCCCGCGAAGTACCCCAGCGAAAGCAGGATATTTTAGAATGCCCTCTTCGAGATCAGGAGAGGTTTGGCCTGACGCTGGTCGGCACAATGCCATTGAGCAGCGAATTCACTTTCCTCCCAGTTTCTAAGAATTCCGTTCCTATGACTTTTCATAAGTCCACAGAATGGCTCGGTGACAGTTAAGGGCAAATTTGCGAGATAGTCCGTCATTTCATTGGTCTAATAACACTCATTCCAGGAACCCAGCCCAGTCTAATGGCGTTAACGTTCTCCAACGCATTGAGATGGTCCAAGCACTTACATACCATTCTCGATTGTATCCAGGTCGACCCAAAGCACCACCTGACCATATAGTATAGGGTGGCTCAAAAGAGCTAAGGTGTTTGAATTTCTTATAACTTTTTTATTATCGCATTATTTTCAACCCGCAGGGAGTCATTTTATTTATTAATTTAGGTTGCTAGTTGTTGTTGTTGTACATAAAACTCAGAAAAATCTTTTTTCTGCCTTGACCGGACTAGAAATCGAATCCTTCTGGTTGCAGAGTCAACAAGGTAACTATCAGCGATAGCTAGTACGTAATAAATGAATGAAGAAGGTTATACTGTGTAAACGAAGTGGTAACAAAGGAAATGAAATGAATGAAGTAGAAGAGTAAATAAAGATAGTGTAAATAAGCCACAGACGATGAAGAAGCAGAATAGAACTGACGCAAAGTTGTTAACGAAGAAGAAGAGGGCAGTAGGTTGTAGTCAGTTGAAATATTAAGAACTGAGAAAATTCTAGAAAAGTTGTAGTCAGTTTAAATATTAAAAATTTATTGAATGAACTAAATTTTTAATTTGAAATTTGAATTGTAAAATTTCATTTTTTCACTAAATAAAAAACTTTACATAAATATATCGACCCCTGTGCGCGAAATTATAGTATGTTACAAAAACTAAATTTCACAGGAGAGCGTTTGTATTCGTCTTTTTTTTATTTGCCTGACAGCAGTAACTGTCACATACGATAAAATGTACATAGTGTTATCTCCATAACTATAACAATTATCGCTATAATACTTTATCTGCAGATGAATTAATGGATTTAGAACCATTTTGCATAAAAAAGTCGATTTCGAAAAAAGTGTAACATACGATAATTTCGCGCACAGGGGTCGATATGTTTAAATCCCATAAATTGTGTGTTCTTCTACAGAAAAAGTGCCATTGAAAGATACAGATATCGTACCTAAGGAATTATTTTGCTGTCAATCAGCATACATAGTCTTAGCTCTGTGCGATGCTTTTAATGAAAGCCAGTACAAAGCTCATTTGACATCAACTGGATGTTTAGGGCCTGCTTTTAGAAAATGAAAGAAAAAATTCGCTCGAAAATCAGATTTTGTGATTCTGTAGGATAATGAAATACCGCTTTAAGGAACTCGGCCTATAATTCCGTGTGGCGTGCTTTGAAAAATGCCACCTCGTAAATTTTCAATCTTTATTGGAATAGAAAGCACTTGGTAGCCAATGCGTTGCTCTGACGGTTGGACAGCATGACGATTATAAAGTATATCTCTACGTATGTCCATATGGAGATTGTCTGTATCATATTTTGTGTTGTTAATAAGTTTGTGCACATGAACGATATTGTTGTTGTTCTTTCGTGCTATTTTATTTTCCAGTATGTAATGTTATCCTTTTAAGTACAAACATACGAACATTTGCTGACATGCACAAGAACTTTTTAATATTTATTTATCTGTGTGGAGATACTTTTACTTCAGTTCTTTGCATGCACATGCATACCTACACACACACACACACGCACACACAAACACAAACACAAACATATATGGATATGTATGGGTGTGTTGGAAAAAACATCTGTTTACTTTTTTCACTTCTACTATTTGCTGTTTTGTTTTTATTCTTTCCACTTTTTTCTTCCTCTCCATAAGTTGTGTGTGAAAACATTCAAAAATTACTTACTGCGGTTTCAGCGGTTTCGGAACGTGTTGCTTATTGCAACTGTTTTCTATTTTTGCTCAAAATTACATTATTTCCTCTTCTTTTTGATCTCTTTTAAAGGGACATGTGTGCCTCTGTGTGTGTATGTGAGTCAGCTCCATTACTTTAAATGATGCTGTTGATTGTATGTGCAAAGCAAAAGAATATGTTGTGTGCTCTACGTGACAACTTGACTTTACAAAGGCCAGTGGCAGCATCACATTTACATCAAAACTAGCATGTATGCACTTAAATATTCACAAGAGACACAAGATGCAATCATTACTCTCATAAAGTTGGAATGGAAAAAAATGAAATTTCAATTTCTCTTTGTTATTTTCATTAAAATGTCCACATGTTTTTCTTGATGATAATTGTTTAAAGGAATTAATAGTTTTTTTTTTTAAGAATGTAAAATATATTAGTATCACTTATATTTTTATTTGACCTTTAGTAAAATTTTTTAATTATATTTATTTTTGAGCGATGGTCTTTTTTATGAAAAGTTACAATAAAATAATTATAATACAATATAATATAATATAATATAAAATAAATATAATTAAAAAAAATAAAATATAATACAATAAAATAATTTGTATAATACAAATTATTCTTTCCTGACGATGCTACCTATTTGGTAGCGAAATATTGAAAAATAAATAATAATTAAAAAACTTTTCATAAAAAAGACCATCGCTCAAAAATAAATATAATTAAAAAATTTTACTAAAGGTCAAATAAAAATAGAAGTGATACTTATATATAATACTATTAGTTTTTTTTATTTTCGATAATATTTTTGTTTTCCCGAACCATTTTCAGCAGCAATTCAATATCTTGTGCGGTAAAGTTCGAAGAGCGCGCACTTGTTTCACCCATTTTTAAGAAATAATACAACAAATGTAGACAAAAACCATTTGCTATAACAGTGCTGCCAACATTTAAAATTAAAAGATTGTTAGGGTTACCATTCTTTGGTTATACTGAGAATGTTAGTTAAACAATACACTGTGAATATGAAGTATTAGTTAAACAATAGTTATCATTTTAGTTTACTAATAGTTAACTAATGACTGTGAATTTGGGCCTTATAGGAGCCATGACGCACCATTTACACGTTGTGGTTTACATCTGGATGTCACCACATTTCCGGAATAACCAATTATCTTCAAACTTTCATCAAATGTAGTACCGCTGTAAAGTGCTTAACAGTGCTCTGTTAACTAGAAAAAGAGCTTTGTTAAAAAAATGGTTTGTGTCTCGGGGTTTAAAAGTTTAATTAATTTTCACACACATTAGAATTTCAGTAAGAAAATACATTAGCCCAACTCACAATCTTGTGCATATGGTGTTGCATCATTGCATTTGCAAAAAGGTATAGCATTTTTTTGCTCTACAGTAACAAAATATACAGCAATGCGAAAAATATGCTATACCTTTTTGCAAATGCAATGATGCAACACCATATGCTCAAGATTGTGAGTTGGGCTATTATAGTCTTAAAAAATATTTGTTATTTCCTTCAGTTAAATTTTTTTTAATGTAAAACAAGTCTCAATAAATTTTAACTTAAACTTTGCTCTGATTTATAACCTTCGATACGTCATCATAAAAATAAATAATCACATGCATAGTTGCTTTTCTTGGATTAAATCTGAAAATTATATTCCACATTTTAGTGAACGTATTTTTTGTGGTATTAAATGTATTTCATTTTAAGTTTTTACTAAAATAAATTTAATTATAAAATATTCTCCTTCGGGTGAAAAAAAATATTCTATGACATTTATTAAAAACTGACAAAATTAAAATAAATTCAATTTAAACAATTAAGCTGGTGTTTAAATATAAAAATTTTAATTACTCTTGACAAAACTCTTAAATAAAAATAAATTTAAATGCTAATTTTTTCTACAATCAACCCTAAAAATTTAAATAAACTACAAACTTTTTTTCTATAATAAATACTTTGTGAAAGAGCATGCATGCATGCTGGAGTTGTCAATATTTTCATATAGAAATGTTTTACATGCACATACGCGTATGTCAAAGATATTCAGATACGGTTACAATTCCTAATCTAAAATATTTGTTCAAGTCATTTACAACCATCCATAAAATACACGGTTTGTTGTCAACTTTTATCGCTTCATGAAATGCCATAAATTCAAAATGTGTCAAATTTTCTAAAACGGTTAAAAACAAAAAAAAATTAAAAACATGTCCAAACAAGCAGTTAAATGCTGATGTTTATACACATGAAGGTAAATAAGTGCTGCTGCTGCTGCATATCACATGTGTCCTCATACAACGGCAAAACAAATGCTTAATTTAGAAGTGGCATCGGAATGATTTAAGCACACGGTAGGTTAAAAAAAATGCAGCAAATGATAGGAATAATTTAAAAGTTTAATTTAAAGAGTTGTAACGCGAAATGGAAAGAAAACAAGTTTAAAAAATAAAAAGGAAAAATAAACTTTGCATACATACTACGTGTGTCAGCTGTATAATACAGGATCTTTCATTAAGCGATTCTTAACTTTAAATTAAAAAAAAAACAAAGTGTGTGTGAGAAACCGAAAAATTTATTCGTTTGAAAGACATATTGATGCCATTATGTGTGGACTATCACATCGTTTCTGTGTAGAGCGCATCTGAATTGTCCAATTTTCCATGACTCTGCCGCATAAATCAGGCTGCATTTGACGGATGCTTAAGAAAAACTCACAACAAAAAATTGAACGGGTTCAAATCGCACTATCTCGGTGGCCAGTTTATATCACCTCCACGTGAGAGGCCAAAAAACGTTGCTAATCATGACCAACAATGTCTTCAGGCTGCCCAAAATCCACACCAAACAGTGACTTTTTCGGGATGCATTGGATGCTCTTGGATCTCATGTGGATTGGGGTCGTTCCAAATTCGACAATTTTGTTTGTTCACGTAGCCATTCATCGAAAAATGAGCCACATCGCTGAAGATGTTTTTTCGATGAAAATTAGAGTCAGTTACCAACTGGTCCAGAGGCCATTCAGCGAACACACGGCATTCGCACAAGTTGTCGTCTGCGAAAGGCCGCGTTCTTGTGAGCGACGCCAAATCGACTGCATCGGATTCGCCTGCACACTCTCACGAACAGCGGCGATGTTTTCGACAGACGTCTGACGTCGACGACTGAAATAGTAATTTCGTATCAATGCTTGGCAGTTGCTTAACTGTGTTGTTTTTTTTATGGTTTTACTTAATCCCAGCAACTGAGTGCTTGTCTGGAAGCAGCATTGTAAGGGAAAACTTTTCTAAAACAAAACGGCATCACTAGCCTTGGTGGTTTTAAAAGGCTTATTATTCTTCACGATGATCCGCTTAGAGGCATTCCAACCAGACGAACGTTATTCTTGTGCATTTTTCCAAGCATTTATTACGCTATGAAGAGTCTATTCGCTTACTTTAGTGCATTTCGACAGCAGTTTTGTATGCATTTGTTTTTAGTTATATAATGCAGTGCCTCCGACAGCTTCAATTTCTTTTAAACTACCTGTTTCAAAATTTAAACAACCCTAGAACCCTAGACCAGTTGCCTTAACAGAGCTCAGTTAAACATGAAAAATCGCTTTGTTCTTATCCAAATGGAACTATTAGCACACAAATTATTAGACCAAGCTGTCCATCCAGTGCCTTTCACAAAAATATAAACTTGTTTCTCCAATATGTAACGGAATCTTGTTATTTTTACAGAGTGAAAAATGCTAATTTCTTTGGAAGATGCATATGGTGTTCCAGGAAAACGGAGAAAGATGGGCGGATAGAAATTGATTTGATTTATGGCTCTTGTTGCTCTTTGTGATATCTAAAGGCCAACCCCTTTAACCTCTCGATTTTTCATGTTTAACAGAGCTCTGTTAATATGATAACACAGCTCTGTTAAGGCAATTGGTTTGTGTCTAGGGTTTAAATGTGGAAAATTGTCTGCCCACAGGTTTATAAAAACATCATGATGATGTTAACAAGCTGTTAACGAAATATCGAATAATAAAAAACAAAATAAGATAAAAAAAGACCTCAGGCTTAATAAATATATATCAAAAAATATAATAAAAAAGGTCAATTAATAATATAATTAAAATTTTGATTATTTTTTGCTTGGATGTTAAAATAAAAATCGTTGATATAAATTTACTTTCAGATCATCAAACAAAATGCAATTAATTGAGAACAGATTTAATAAAAATTTTATTTGGTAAAAAGCAAATTTTCCTTGATAATCTAAGCGGCTTTATATTACAAAATTCTAAAAGTTAGTAATGAATTTTTAATTAAATTTCTGGCAGTACATTTTCTTCGTACAGATTTTCAATGTTTCCCGGTGGCTCATAGCTCAGGACAGTCACAGTTTTTTGATCGCTATATTAATGGAAAAACCATAAGAAAATATTAAATGGAAATAAGAAAATCTAGTGATTTTATAACAAGTGCTTTTGAAAACGTATAATGACCGTGGGCAGAGTTTGAATGCATTGAAAATGTGATGCAAAAAATTCGCCAGGAAATTTATGAAGCATTCAGAAATCAATTTAAATAAATAAATGTTCACATGGAGAACTTTTTCCGTTTGCCGTTTTCAAAATCGGTTTGCTTATCTAGTTGTAATGTGATTCGATATTGAATTTATTTTCTAGTACCTTGTACCAACACCTACTCCCAAATATTTTGTATTTTTCCATATGATTTGAGTGAAGTGCTTTGTGAAGCTGCTGTATCCAGGATTTTGAAAATCATATTTTTCTATTTCATCATACCAGCTGCTAACAATTAGATCTGCTGAAGGCGCGATGCCTTCAAATATTACTGGATAGATAATATAGTCGGGAGGATCGCTTAAAGTTTTATTATCAACAAGTTGCTAAAAAAAAACCAAAACATTCGGCAATTTTTTAGGTTTTTCGAAAATATTCTTTGCAGGTCTACAGACGAGTTAACATTAGCACCAACGACATACATACATATATGTACATTCGACCATACCTCAAAAAAAAAACAAAAATTATTCTTGTACACAACACACTTGAAGCGAAAGTTTAAATTAAGTGCCTGCAATTGAACTATAGATTGTGAACATTATTCAATTAAAGAAAAAGGACAAATAAGTAAAAGCATAACACACTAAATTGTAAATTGTAGTAAATAAAAGACTACACGTTTTAAAAGGTAAAACGTAATAATTCGTTGTTTTATTTTGCAATAACGAATTCAAGTAAAATATAAATTTTTAAAAGGTAAAACGTAACAATATGTTGGAAATTCATATCATATTTCGACGTAATTCAAGTTGACTGTATTTTTGGTGGCCTTCTAGCTTTGAAAAAATATGGCCCATGCGAACGCTAGATGTTTTGAAATTTATTTAAAAATAATTACGTTTAGCAAAATAAAGTAGAGTCTTTCGACAAAAGACGCATTCAAGATATGTATTGAAAAACATGGACACTTCGTTGAATTGCCAGTATTTGGCAATTGATTTTAGAGTGATCATTAGAGAATACTGTAGTATCAAGCCATTCACATGAATGTTTGCCATGATTGTAAATAGCATTTGTATTATTGTTTGGCTGCGAAAGTCATAGAGAATTAATAATAGAATACAAATAGACACAACTTCGTTACATTATAGTTAGTTGTAGATCAGACTACAAATATCGACTGTTCTGAAAGAGTTATCGAATTACTTCCTTAGGGTGGCGATGGTCGAAGAAAAATTTTCCTGGGTTCAACCCCAGCTTCAGACTCATAAAAACATATCGCATTTTTTCTGAAGGCATAGTCACTGGTCACTGAACAGTAACGGCTTCAGCTGTAACCAACAGTGTAACACCGGCGAAGTAAAATAATTACTACAAATTGCTACTAAAAACGAAGCTTCAAAAATCTAATACGTCTCCTTGACATCAGAGACGCTACAACACTGCTATAAAAACAAATAACGTGTCATAAGCAGTATTGGAAAATAGTGAAGCTTCACCTTCTGTCATTTCTCCTACTATATCTTTCCTATAGCTCCAGCACAATGCATCTCAGGTCATCTCCTGAGTGCTGGTCCAAGATAAAAAAACATCTATTGTTTCTTTGCTTTAATTGTCTGATAATAGGGGGGTACATTAGGGTGGTAGAAGCCTAGATCTGGTGGATAAACCAATGGTCATTGATGCAGAATATTGGGCTTCTGGAGTCAAAAACATTGACATATCATTCTTGAAGAGCCGACTGCAAATGACAAAAATATTACAAGGAAAAGTTTAAAAAGGCGACCCCTACCTTCGCCAAAAAAAATTTTTTTTTT
The DNA here is from genome assembly GCA_963924685.1 of Dexiosoma caninum. NCBI lineage: Eukaryota > Metazoa > Arthropoda > Insecta > Diptera > Tachinidae > Dexiosoma > Dexiosoma caninum. The sequence goes on along the minus strand of OZ004727.1, from coordinate 95,028,944 downwards.
TGTAATTACTGTGCAAAAATACGTTATATTAGGATGTGAACAGAGAACTGTTTTGGTTGTCTGTAAGGTGTACGGTCTAATGTACATATAGATCAGCTAAACTATAGAAAAAGCATAAATAAATATTGGGTTTTATATGTATTTTTTTTTAACACAATACAAACTCTACGAAGATCTTAAGCTTTTCTGTAGAAACACCCAAGGTCTAAGCGGGAATCGAACCCGCACTTCCCTATGGATAAGACTAATGCTCAAGCACTAGACTACAGAGGCATACAAAAATAATAGATTTCGCATACAACTCCCATAAACCACTTTATGAGTTTTTTAAATAAAAATATGATTGCAATTCTATGCAACTTTAGAATAAAACTCACATTTGCGCAGTGTAAAGCAAAGTCCATTAACTCCTGACTCAATTGTAAAGGCGCACAGCCATGATTGGCTCGATATATATTGTGGTTCTCCAATATTTCCGCAGCAAATTCATCAATTTTTAAGGGGACATAATGTTTGCTAGTTAACATTGCACCCCCACCACTGCCCACTGATGCAACATTTTCAGCAAATTCATCCACAATGTTTCCCTTGGGATCATAATTGCACACTACATAAGTGGAACGTCCTCTAATTTAGCAGTAAAATGGAGGCTAAAAGTGCGACATAAAACAAAGAAAAAATTTCTTACACTTTTGCAATGCCCACACCCAGCTGTTTGGAACTTTTCCATATGACTTGAGTGAAGTTAGCTGTCATATCACTGTGACCTGGTCTCTCAAAATTATAATGTTGAACACCACTACTGTACCAGTACTCTACGGGGTCATGGCCGTTGACTGCTGGTCTGTTGATTGCGTAAAAAATATTTTCTCCAAACCGATTATTTTTTCTTGGTTCAAATGTATTGGTTGTCGCTAAATGCTTTTTTTTTTTTTTGGTATAAATAATACTTTTCTAAATTAATTACAATTTGTATATGCGTGTATATGTGTGTAGAAAATAAATAAAAAATTTATCAATTATGCTGCTGTTGTTGTGGTCTTTGTTGTTCTTATGGTGTAATTTGTTCTTGTTGTACGTACTTGCGCCCAATCTTTGGCCAAGAAATTTAAGTTTTCATTTAATGTCATGGGCGGAGATCCATGTATGGCACGAATATTATTATGACTGTCCAAACACACTTCCTCAAAAGTCTGCTGATTGCCGTTGCTCGTAGTTGCCTTTGAATCATTTGGTGGCATTGGTTTGGCACCTGGTCGTGGCACTTGGATTTTATATTCGTTCATAACATTTCCAGCAGGTGAATAATTGCAAACTACAAATGTCATATTGTTTCTGAAAGAAATAGAATGCATTACATTTAATTGCAAGTGTGACAGATATACATATATGTACGTGCATATGTGTCATTAAGGTGGAGCGTCAGAATTTTATATACCTTTAAGCTTAAAAGATAATATATAAATTGTTATTAATAATAATTATTAGTATTTAATAAAATAATTTCTTCTTCATTCATCACTGTTTATAAAAGCATTCTCGATCTCAGTGATGCTTTTGTTGCGTTTATTTGCGCATTAACTGCGCATCTGAAGACTTTAAGAGTGCCCTACATTGTCAAAGTTTGCATGGTTACGTTTAAGAGCAATTATTATTATTAATTGCTTTCCAAAATAATTTTTTTCGCAGACATTGTTTTTTTAGAAAGCAAAGCAAACAGATGCTTCTCAACGTCGAGGGAGTTGCAATGCATGATTTACAAGGTTGGTAAAATATTACTAATTTAATTAAACACTGCTTTGGCATTGCGTACAGATGTTTAGGAGTATGACATTTTAGACTCAGATATATCCATGTTGAAGGTTAGGTTAGGTAGGAAGGTCACTGATGGAAATAAGAGCCGAGCTCACTTGGGTCCTATTCATCATGGTCCCATTATGATACCTGTGAAGAAGAAGAAGAAGGGAATAGGAAAGAATAGAAAAGGTTAGGAAGGATGCATCACCGGAGGAGGATATGACAGTGTGGGAGGAAAAGCCCATTGCAACAGAAGAGACCGACGGAAGGCGACGATGCTAACGCGACGACTAACCGCTACCTCTAATAAACTCGTTCAGATCCCTCAGTGCCATTCCCGATAGCTACGATAGGCTGCAGAACGATGCGTCCCTCAACACGTAAAGGCGCAAGTCGCCGATTGCATGGCAGTCGCAGGGGAAATGAGCGACACTCTTCTCCTACTCGTCATTATTCCCAGAACAGAAGTCGTTAAACGGCAGACCCATGCGGCGCCTGGAATGGCGCAATGCCCCATCATCGTAGTGGTAAGACTCCGCAGCCTTGAGAACTCCAGTAACTACCCAATATCCGTGTTTTAAATTTCATCAAAATCGCTTGTATAGTTTTGGACACGTTGAAATTTACCTCTAACTCCGCTGGTGGTTCTATTTTTTACCGGTTTTAATTTTCCCTAAACCTTTGCGTAGCAATTACGAACAGAACCGCAAAAGAAATTGCTAATACGAAAAATATTTTTTTTTATTTTTTTTCTCAGTTTTTTTTTCTTTACTGGCGAAAATTTCGAGAACTGTTTGTCTAAATAAAATACATTCTAAACTATTAATTTTATATCTGTGTATTCTTTTAGCCAATATACAGATTTTGTTGATCGGATAAAACTTTATTGAGCTGTAAGCCTTTCATTTAATTTTTGAACGTTTTGTTTTTATTGTAAACTGCACCATTAAGGCCCAAATTCACAGTCATTAGTTAATTATTAGTAAACTAAAATGATAACTATTATTTACCTAATACTTCATATTCACAGTGTATTGTTTAAACAACATTCTCAGTATAACCAAAGAATGGTAACCCTAACAATCTTTTAATTTTCAATACTGTTATAGCATACGGTTTTTGTCTACATTTGTTGTATTATTTCTTATAAATGGATAAAACAAGAGCGCGCTCATCGAACTTTACCGTGCAAGATATTGAATTGCTAGTGAAATTGGTTCGGGAAAACCAAAATATTATCGAAAATAAAAAAACTGATGGAATTATATATATATATATATATATTAGTATCACTTCTATTTTTATTTTGACCTTTATTAAAAATTTTTTAATTATATTTATTTATGAGCGATGGTCTTTTTTATGAAAAGTTTTTTAATTATTATTTATTTCTCAATATTTTGCTACCAAATAGCTACCTATTTGTCCTATCGTCAGGAAATAATAATTTGTATTAACAAAAATATTTTTTTAAAAAATACCTCTTTGGTAGCGAAATATTGAGAAATAAATAATAATTAAAAAACTTTTAATAAAAAAGACCATCGCTCATAAATAACTGATGTTCAGTTGCGCGGGGGGAAATTTGTGGTTGCCAAAAAAAGTAAAGGGTGGTTAAATTTCAAGGGCCGATGTTGATTTTGAATAAAACACAAACTATTTAGGAAATTATTGTAATTTTATTTTATTATGATATATTGGTATTACTCAATTATGTATGGAACAAAATATCAGCCAAATGGGCGCCGCGACCACGGCAACAGTGGATGATCAATTTTCGAAGAAAATCATCTTCAGTGATGAGGCGCATTTTCACCTCAGTGGATTCGTCAATAAACAGAATTGCCGCATTTGGGCGAATGAGAATCCAAGAGTGATTGTCGAAAAACCAATGCACCCACAAAGAGTGACTGTTTGGTGCGGTTTATGGGCTGGCGGCATCATCGGGCCGTATTTTTTCCAAAATGAGGCCGGTCAGGCAGTTACTGTGAATGGTGTTCGCTATCGTGAGATGATAACGAACTTTTTATGGCCCGAATTGGAAGATATGGATGTGGACGATATGTGGTTTCAGCAGGACGGTGCCACTTGCCACACAGCTAACGAAACAATGGCTCTTTTGCGCAACAAATTCAATGGCCGTGTTATCTCACGTAATGGCGATGTCAATTGGCCGCCAAGATCATGTGATTTGACACCGTTGGACTTTTTTCTTTGGGGTTATTTGAAAGAAAAGGTGTACGTCGATAAGCCAGCAACAATTCAAGAGCTAAAGGATGAGATAATTCGGCACATTAACGGCATAGAACCTCCATTATGCCTCAGGGTCATCGAAAATTTGGACCATCGGATGGAGGTGTGCCGCCGTGGTCGCGGCGCCCATTTGGCCGATATTTTGTTCCATACATAATTGAGTAATACCAATATATCATAATAAAATAAAATTACAATAATTTCTTAAATAGTTTGTGTTTTATTCAAAATCAACATCGGCCCTTGAAATATAACCACCCTTTATAAAGCACTGGAATTTTGTAACTGGCGTTAATGCAGTTTTGATCTGCATTACCATGTTTAGAAACTGACAAATGGAAAAAACTTCGGATCTTGATTATCCGTGATTCGATTAATCGGCAACATCAATTAACCAGGAAAGAAAAAGAAAATTATTTTCGATCCATTTAAATTGTTTGCTTCGATTAACCGTGATTACCTCCATTATACGGGATAAATAGCATAATTTTTTCGTTAATTTTTGTGATTATCAAACGATACAGGGAAATTATTCTACTGCATGCGATGAGTTGGAAACATCTTCAGTTGTTTACTTTTACAATGATGTTCTTATCCTTAAGAAGAATTCCTTTTTTATATCTAATTAATCTATTATTTTCTTTATATTATTGCAGCATGCAGCACATAAAATCCTTGAATAATTTTTTCATTATATAAATATGTACATACAACAATAACAATGTACGAGTATTAATTATTAAATTTATATGTTAAAAAATACTCAAAATTATTCAATTAAGCGGGAAATTTGTTTATCCAGAAAGTTCCCTGTCCCGCCCAGTACGGATAATCGAAGTCCCAGTGTATATAAAAAAGCTTAACGTATTGTTAAAATTAGTGCCCTCTTGAAGTTGGATTCTTGTATAGGAAAACCGGTTGTTAACTTTAACAATCGTTTATGCTTAAAGAGGTTCATAAATAATTAATTAATAAAAAACATTTTTTTTTGATTGAAAACAATTTTGTACAGCATATAATATAATGGCGTATAACTTTTTAATTTTTTGTCTGATCTCTTTTCTTTTACTTCATTCATAAAATTTGTTTTCTAGTTTAGAAATTTTCCATATTAATTAAGAAAATAAAATTACTCCAACTTCCTACCCTGGTACAGGGCTAAAATACATGTCGAAAAAAATAAAAAATAAATATTGTTTTTGTAAATAAATTCGACGGATTCCAAATCTTCTGGAAAACTGTTTTTCCCTTCTTACACTGCCGCTCAACCCTAATGTACATAGATATGCATATATGTGTATATGTACTTACAGTTTGGTTACGCCAACGCCCAATTCTATGGAATCTCTCCATACCACTTGGGTAAAATGTCCGGTTTGTGAGCTAAAACCTGGATTTGAGAAATTATACTTCTCGATTTCATCGTACCAACTTTTCACACAACTTTCCGCCGAAGGATCGAAATTCATGCCATAATAAATATTTTCGCCATAATCATTGTTTGGACGATGTTGCAATGCACCTCGTTTGGCCAATTGCTAAAGCAGTAGAAGAAAACACACATGCATTACATAATTTCTCAAAATAATGTTTTTTTATTGTTACCTTTGACCAATCCTGTGCTAAATTACACAATTTTCTATTAAGTTTCATAGTTGGACTACCATGTAGGGCTCTAAATTTATTGTGACTATCCAGGCATTCTAATTCAAATAGTGACCAAAGTTTTAAATCTTTGCGCGAATACGTTGGAATCACATCATTCGCCTGCGCTGTCTTGAATGTCTTCGAGGTGCTTTTCAATAAGGAATTTCTGGGCTTCATTTTTTCTATCACTTTAGATGCAGTTGCCTCTATCAATGCAGGCACACATTGCGCGTAATTGCCCATTATATTGCCGGGAGGATTATAATTGCAAACAACCCAAGTTTGGTTGTTTCTGATGTTTAAGAAGATGTTGGTGATATGCGAATAAAAATTTATTTAATTATACTGTGTGCAGCATTTTTTTTGGCAGCACCCAAACTGGTTACTTAGTTTTCAATTTTCTCACCTTTTGTCCTTTTTAAAGGACTTGACATTTCTTTGGGATGCTTATTTTAAATATATTTTCTTCATATTAAGACGAAATAATTGTTAAGCAATATTGGTATCAAAATAAAAAGGAGAACTATAGAATTTTATAAAAATTTTTACTTTATGTACCTTGAACAAAAATATGTCCGGTGGAAAGAATATCCTTTCATATCTCTGAAAGTTTCCACAAAAAAAATTTTTTTTTTAATTATATATTGTAGCCTTCACCCATTAAAAGTCAAGACCATTATAAACTAAAAATTTTTGAATGCGTTAATTTAGTTCATTTAAAACAAGTGTAAAGGCCGTGTCAGATACAACTTTGTCGCTTTGAGTGTCGTTTTTAACTTTGATAAAGAAATGTAAAGCAAAAGGTGTATGGCACCATGATCCAATTATTAGGTCTATGCGGCTCTACAACAATCCATCAATACCAAAAACAACAGGCGTTACCATATTGCATACTCGTCAAAAACATTTATCTACAGGGCTCCCAGATAAATTTCTCCAAAAATCGCCAAAATCCCGATTTCAGCTTTGAAAAATCGTCAAAAAATCGGACAATGGAAAATGTATACATTAATATTAAATATCGAGTTTTCATTAAAACGAAAGCAAATGAGACAATACATTATATTATCTCACGAGTGTGATATATGATATTTAATTATGGCTCAAGCAGGTACATTGGCTGAGAATGGGTTAAGTGAACAATATAAGATTTTAAAATTTTATGATTCTAACTCTTTGAGTTCGAAAGCTGTGCCGGTTTTTCTCGCAGTACAAAATGATTTTCTAGAGAAATTTACACATGAAGCAAATAAACATTTATTTTTGAGGACATACTTTTTGAAAATTATTATTATAGAACATGAGGGTGGCGATGGCACGATGGATGGTAGTCTGCACGTTGACTACTAAACCAAAAACAGACATGGGTTCAACCCCAGTTTCAGACTAAAAATTTTTAAAATAAAAATAAACATCTCGCATTTTTCTGATGTGCATTAGTGTGTCTTTGTCTGTCAGTTGTTGTCGGAAGGTTTCAGTGGCGAAGGCATAGTCACTGGTCACTGAACAATACCGGCTTCAGCTGATAGCAATCCACAATCACATCAGAACGCCCTCCTTCGTCGGTATTGTGTAGCACCGGCGAAGTAAAACAATAATAAAAATGGCTACTGAACCGAAGCTTCAGCACTGCTAAAAGTATAAACAAAGAACGTGCGAAAGCAGAGCTGTAAAATTATTAATTAAGCTTCACCTCCTGTCGTTTCTCCTACTATCCCTTTCCTATAGTTCCAGCACAATGCTTCGTATATATAGGAGACATCTCCTGAGTGCTGGTCCCAGATAAAAAAAAAAAAAAAAAAAAAAAACAGCCATAATTCTGAAGTTATATGAGAAAGTGAGCACCATTTTCTGCCTGCAGGTGACAAAAGTTTTTTCCCTTAAATTATTTTCATAGCAATATTGCTCAGCAAATATTTTATGTTAATAAAATTTAAATTAAAAGTTCTCTAAAAAGCACAAAAGTTGTGGAAATAAAAAAGCAAATATTAATTTTGATTTTCGTTTGCGCCTACATTAATGGGTGCATAGTCGCATTGCTGATAAGAAGAACAAGGTAAAATTTCTCGCGCAGAGTTATTTTTTCGTTTATTTTTGTTGTTGTGAAATCAATAACTTTACTCACCGGGTTTCTATACCAACTCCCAATTCCCTGCTGGTCTTCCAAATAACTTGTGTAAAATGTCCATTGTGTGGTGAAAAGCCCGGTTTGTTGAAATTATAATTTTTGATTTCATCATACCAGGCCTGCACAGCCAATTCGTGCGTTTGGGGTCCCATGCCAGTGCCGAAATACAGATTTTCTCCATATTTATTGTTTTTGCGATGCTGTAGTTTATTGCCACTAGCCAAGTGCTATTGTTTGAAGAGAAAGAGTGATAGAGAGAGAGAGAGGGAAAGAGGGAGAAAAGAAATAAAGATAAATAGAGAGAAATAGAAAGGGAGAGAGAAAGAGTAAGAACGAGAAATAGAGAGAAAGGGAGATAGAGTAAGTGCGAAGGTGAATGGAGTAGGGTGGGTGAGAAAATTAAGTAATTAAAAATTATCATGCAGATACTGCACATTTTTATACTGCTTCAAAATACAGTTGGTTTTCAATTCGGCAAAGATGAATACGTATCATTGAAATAACATTTGCGAATTTGCATTAAAAAAAAAAGAATTTGTTTGAATTTAGAATAGAAACTATAATAAATTCGTTCGTTTGACTGATCAAAGAAGAAGCATAAAAATGTCAAAGCGTTTTAAGACGATGTAGAAAATCCTCCCTTCCTTTACTATCTATATCGCCTATATCCAACCGAAAATAGAATAAAAATCTCATGTATGGATCGGTATTTAAAAGTCTATTTTGCAGCTACTCGATCGTTCACAAAAGAAGACGAAAATCATTATCGGTGACAGTAGAGTAGGCAACATTATTGGCTCATTGGTGTGTCGCACAGTGGGATGGCTACATACATTTTTGTAAAAAAAAAATTTAAAGACTTGTCCTAGATCTTTGAAAATTGCCACCAAAATTGACTAAATTAAGCAATAAAAATTTTATTTCATAAAAATCGGCCACGCCCATATCGCACCGCCCATACAATCCATATATTAATAGATTTTATGAGGTTGACGTATAAGAGGTCGATTATGGATTGCAACAGGCGGCAAGCACAAATTTGTGGTTGCAAGAAAAACGCTAAAAAGCTCTGAAATTTAGACAAATGAAGTTAACGCAGTTTCGCAGTTGCACTGGATGTGCAACGTTGTTTCAAACTTAATTTAATGTTAAATCGACTAAGTTCATATCTGACTTAAAGTGAAATCTTGTCGTTTGTTTGTTAAATTTACATGATTTGTGATGATTTTTACAATGAAATTTTTCTGTGTTGCAGTAACCTTTTCCCGAAAATTTATAAGTTTGTTCAGCAATCGCTTAAAGTCGCTGTATATTTTTGCTTTTATTTAGAGAATACACTCTCATATTTAATTCGGATCCAAAATGAATACGGAGGTAGACGGAGCTAATTTCAAGGAAAACTGCAAATACTGAATTTTATAAGGCCATTTCAATTCTCCCATATTTACTAAACTACATATGCAATATATATATAAACATTTTTTGTAGTTAAAAAGAAGGTGTTATATTTCAATAAAGGCGGCATTAAAAGGTTAGCAACGCCACTGAGTTGCCTGAAAATATTCATAATTTTTCTTGGTAAAATATTTTAGTAATTTCACTAAATATTTTCTAGCACATAATGTGGCTTTTGCAAAAATCAATTATGGACTTTTCTTTTTATTTAATTATGGACAGTTCTTTATAGAACTGCATCATTAAATTTTTAAAAAGCGATAGTCGAAAAATTTCTTTATTGCCAATAAAATACCACTGTGCGTCGGTGGATGATGGAACGCGTTCCCGAAACTCGGACATTTTGTTGTTCCCGAGTGCGCATCCATTTGTGATCGATTTATCAGCGAATCGCACTACTCATCAGAGAGGAAATTCGTTGTTAAGCCCACTGTTCGTATGTAGAATAAAGTTCCTGCACAAGCTTTCCCTGGCAACTGCGATATTGGAAAGTTTAAGTCAAAACCGGTTTTCCTAGTTCCCGTGCAATGCATTCCATACGTAGGAGTTATCCCCTGAGCACTAGTCCAAACAAAAGAAAAAAGCTATGACTCTGAGAGAAGAAATTTGATACTGCATTGCAGCCATAAGTGAACTGTTTTTACACAATGAACTGCGAAGTTTTGCTAAAAAAAGCACATTTCTTTCTACCCGACATCAGTTTACATTGCTAATTACACGTTATAATGCCATCATAAAAATTGAACTTGTCGCAAAATTTTCTCTTGAGATCAATTGACTTCATGACCACAAATTTGCCCACCCTTTACTGCCTCATTTATTTACTATATTCGCAGCAACAGTTCTTTATCATTGTGTTTACGGTCATTGCCTTCTGCTTTTCGCATTTATTATACCATTAAAAGAACAATAAGTAAAACAACTACAAGAAACTTACTTTTGCCCATTCTGTTGCATATGAAGACAATTGTTTATTTAACGTCAGCGGAGGAACACCATGTTTGGCACGAAATTTATTGTGCGCTTCCAAACACTCTTTTTGCATTTTTTCCAAATTTTTCACATTTTCATCGAATTTCTGAGCTCCCGCTGATATTGTTGCAGCAGCTGATGTCTGAGTGACAATATTTTGGGAATTTGTTGCATTCAAAGTATTGCGAGTTTTTGGTCTTTGACGGTATTCTTCCTCGTCACTCGTTTGGCGCCTAAAGCACCATGGAAACATGTCGATTGTCTAATAATTTATTTGCTATTTAATTAGGAAACTAAAACCGTATATTCAAATATGCATGTATGTATGTATGTCTGTATATAAATGCGCTTTTGGCTGTTTTCAATTAATTTTAAATTTAATATTATTTTTATTGTTTTTCTGTCACTTCCGTTTTGAAGGGATTTCGTTTGATTTATTATGTGTGTGTGTCTGCCTTTACATATTTTATTTTTTCTTTATTTCCACTAATTCATGCCGTGTGTATTTCGTTTCAATTCTATTTTATAACTACCGTTAAAGTATCTTGTAATTTACAATTTCAGTTTCGCTTTATTTATGTACAAAAAAAAAAAAGCTCCAAGCAACATCCATACGCCAGTAAGCAAAATGTGAGTAACAAAAAAGCAGGCTGAGCACTGCTTTTCCCATTACTGTAGTGTTATTAATCACTTTTATTTTACTGATAAGAAGTATAAGAATGACTATTGTGCATAGTCTCTCTACAAATTCTGCGGTTGGGTGGCATTTTTAGTCGATGCTGGTGTAGGATACGGTTGAAAAAAATTGTTGCTGATAAGAATATATATTACAAATTAATTTTATCGGTGTGATGTGAGTTTATTTAAAAAACAAATAGTTAAAAAAATATTAAAGAAAAAAAATATATAGCACACTTAATATATACAGCTGCGTGCGATATAATAGTAGTGATCGACATTTTCTTCTATTTATTTTATGGCGGGAGGAATCGAAAATTTTTATGTTTGCGGGTGGCGATGTACAGTGGTTTCCCCCATAGTCAAAAAATCGAAAAACCTTTATTGCACTAAATTTATTGATAACACTCTAAATCTTATGAATGTAACAAATTTTGTTTTTTTTTTTTTTTTTTTTTTGATAATGTACTGTAGAGACAGCCAGAAAACTTGTTGAGTAATATCCCTGGTACTACCTCCGCCCCGATGGATGGGTACACAAAATTCTGATCCATGGAGCTGAGTTGATCAAGCATGTCTTAGTGAAAAATAATGATATAAAACAGTTTAGATTGCAACATACACGAAAAATAACGCGCATAGATAAAAATACAGATCTTTTGAATAGGCTCTTTTTAAGCTCAGATCCTTTTATTTCTGTAGCCCGAAATTTATCAACAAAGAAAACAAGTAATTTAACCCAAGAAGTTTTATATTTGCTTAATATTTTCTATACAAGTTTGTTCAAAAGAAAAGGTGAATTTTGTTTTCTTCGATTACAATGGCGTGGTGCATCATGAGTTCTTGCCAACAGGTTATACCGTAAATAAGGAAAGTTTGCGTGAAACAATGCGACTCAAACGATCGTAGTTTTGGAAAAAATCATGAATTCTGTTCACGACATCGTAATTTTTTGGCCAAAAACAACACCTTATTCACCAGATTTGGCTCCCTCCGACTTTTTCCTATTCCCAAAACTGAAGAGACAACTGAAAGGAAAGCGTTTTGCCACAACTGACGGGAGAAAGTCAAAATCGAAGAACGAGCTGATGGCCATACCGAAAAGCGCATTTCAGTAGTGCGTCGGAGTTTGAAAGAACCGCTGGCATAAGTGCAGTATAATTGAGGGGGACAAAATGGATATTGATAAATAAATAAATACTTTCCAAAAAAATTCAAAATTCATCTTTTCTTTTGCACAGACTATATATATTAATATCTTATTTGACTTTATTACCTTTTATTACTTAATAATATATTAATTATATAACTTTGTACAACTTTTTAATTTATTTTTCTTCAGTGCATCGGATTAAATGGGTCTCGTTATAATAAAATTAAAATTTTATATAATGAAATTTGGAATACCATTACTTTTCTTAACGAGTAGTTTTATGGGGATATATTTTGGATACCAACTCCGCAGATATACAATGACAGCTATATTTTTTACAGCAACTGTATTTATTGAATGGGTGACTGACTGACTGATTCATCAATCGAAACGCGTGAAAATATCTATCTAAAGGGTGGTTAAATTTCAAGGGCCGATGTTGATTTTGAATAAAACACAAACTATTTAGGAAATTATTGTAATTTTATTTTATTATGATATATTGGTATTACTCAATTATGTATGGAACAAAATATCGGCCAAATGGGCGCCGCGACCACGGCAACAGTGGATGATCAATTTTCGAAGAAAATCATCTTCAGTGATGAGGCACATTTTCACCTCAGTGAATTCGTCAATAAACAGAATTGCCGCATTTGGGCGAATAAGAATCCAAGAGTGATTGTCGAAAAACCAATGCACCCACAAAGAGTGACTGTTTGGTGCGGTTTATGGGCTGGCGGCATCATCGGGCCGTATTTTTTCCAAAATGAGGCCGGTCAGGCAGTTACTGTGAATGGTGTTCGCTATCGTGAGATGATAACGAACTTTTTATGGCCCGAATTGGAAGATATGGATGTGGACGATATGTGGTTTCAGCAGGACGGTGCCACTTGCCACACAGCTAACGAAACAATGGCTCTTTTGCGCAACAAATTCAATGGCCGTGTTATCTCACGTAATGGCGATGTCAATTGGCCGCCAAGATCATGTGATTTGACACCGTTGGACTTTTTTCTTTGGGGTTATTTGAAAGAAAAGGTGTACGTCGATAAGCCAGCAACAATTCAAGAGCTAAAGGATTAGATAATTCGGCACATTAACGGCATAGAACCTCCATTATGCCTCAGGGTCATCGAAAATTTGGACCATCGGACGGAGGTGTGCCGCCGTGGGCGCGGCGCCCATTTGGCCGATATTTTGTTCCATACATAATTGAGTAATACCAATATATCATAATAAAATAAAATTACAATAATTTCCTAAATAGTTTGTGTTTTATTCAAAATCAACATCGGCCCTTGAAATTTAACCACCCTTTATTATAATCTATACAAAAAATAAGCAGACAGGTGTCTAGTACCTTTTGATATTTGTATTTTTTTTTAGGGTGTAAAGAGGTACACAATAACCAATGTTGCCATATTGACGGTTTTTATGACGTTTTTTTTGTCTCGTTACCCTTTTATTTTTTCTGAATCTAATTGTTTAGAAAATGACACTTTTTGGGGTTTTTTGTATTTTTTTTTTGATTTCATATAAAATTTCATTGATGATTAAGAAATAAAATGTAACGTTTCAAAAATGGAAAAATAAAGAAAGAATTGATGTATTTTAGATTCAAGTCTACAATTTTACCAACTTTCTTGAGAGAAAATCCTTTGCATGATCACGACAAAAGATTATAAATCGACTTTCTTTATTTAATATTAAAAACGAGCTAAAAGAAGAACAAGTTTATTGTTGCAATTTCAAATCAAACTTATTAAAACTTTGAATATTTCATTAAAACCGTTCTGTGGTTCGATGATACAGTTTATGAAACAGATGTATCTGAAAATGAAATTCTTTTTCTATAAAACTTTATATTTATTTATTTAGGAAAAGAGATGACCAGCGAATTATACCTCAAAACGTTGTGTCTTCCAGCTCTGAAATACTAATTGAGTAAACTAAATTGACTAAATAAAATATGTGTGAACACTAAATTAAATTCCTCAATAAAAATTAAATTATCTCAATTAATAATGCATGTCTGAACATGATTTATGCTGATTTTATGTAAATTCATTAATTAATTTTAATTTAAAAAATTAATTGTTTTATTGGAAAAATTTACAACTGAAAAAATAATATTTATTTTGAGTTTAAAAACTAAACATTTCTAATGTCGAACATAAATCCTTCTATCACTTCACCCCCGTCTCCTCTCTACACTATCGCTATCCAACTATTTCTGCTGCAATGCATTGCGTTCGAAGGTAACATCTCCTGAAGACTGGTCCCAGAAAATAATAGGGTGTTTTAGTATCGTTTATGTCTTCTTCTTTCACTATTCTTTTCCTACTGTTATGGATGTTATATAATATACTAATATGACTACATACATGCGACTACATATGTGTATGTCTGTACATATTTATGCATATATTTTTTAAATTTATTGTTGACTTTTTTTATTTGCAAGTGTACGAATACATTTTAAGGCATTCAAAAACAATTTGTTTGGTTTTATTTCGTTTATTTATTTTAAAGTAATAAACGCCAAAACACACGTACCAACCGAAAATAGAATTCAATTGTCTTTATTATTCGATTTAACCTACAAATAATTCTATATGTATGTGTGTACTTGTAATATAATTGAATGAAATTTTCAAACCAACAAACAAACAAACAAACAAACCAACAAAAAAACTTAATAATAAATAAATAAATGACAATAGAAACAAAAATTTAACGTAATTAAATTTATCTTGTATGGTTGCGTATGAATGAATGGTTCTTTGCACATATGTACATACATACATATGTATGTATGTATGTATATGATTCATATGAATTCACATGTATTAACGTACAATGTTAATAATTTGTTTATGATTATTTATGATAAATGTTCTTTAATTTTTTGCAATTGTTGTATATATTATTGTAGTACAATAAATACCTGAGTAAAATAGTAAATTTTATACAGGTGAAATATTTATTAACACGTAGACTGTCACATGCACCACTGTTGACTCACAACAAGTTCCTTCAACGTACCACATACAGCTGTGGACATACAATTAAGTCCACTAAAACATATTTCATTACAATGTCGATGAAAACTAGATGATAATGCCATTAATCCAAGAGACATTAAAACAAATGAGTATATTTGCACACTACAAAAAGGCGACACTACAGGTATTCGGTGGCATGCATTTAAATGAGAAGTAAAATATAAAAATAATATAATATAATATGTACAAAGGACACTCTATTAACCGGACAGAAGCGTTAATTTTAATTAATTCGTCTTGATTGGAACTCACCAACCCTAGTAATATTTCTTAATTTTTCCACTGTGATTCATATTTTTGGTAATGCCATTGAAAATTGTGATTCCCGTGTTAACTGGAATTACATACTCATGTGTTGGGGATTGCATAGAAATTGCTGTTTATTTGAAGAAATTGTTTCCTTAGCTCGTGTTGTCACCTTGAGAGTCACAAAATAGCACAAAAAAAAATATTTTATCAATTAAAGAAAAAATGGAAATTACATGTACTTGCTTCCGTAAATACTTGAGATGAAGCATTTTACGAAGTTGCCGGTTTAAGTATTTTACTAGAAAGGGGTTCGTCGTATTTAAAAACATTTAAAACCATTTCGAAACTCAAAGGCCTTAAATTGAACCGATCTAAGTTAAAGCAATATATTCTGAATAAATTTTTTCAACCACAAATCACAAATTTATTATAAAATAAAGAAAAAAATAAAATAATAAATGTGTACCTCTGATAAGCTGACACCTTTCATAACCGGACAGAAATACCGCGACGGCGAGTATCCGCTTATGAGTGGTTTCACTGTATATGGATACACTTTCCTCTTCAATCAATCAATTTTATGGAGTTTATGGAGTTTCTTTATAAGAAAATCATAAGGTATGTAAAAAAAACATTTTATAATTTTCTCTCTGGAAAAAATATGAATTTGTTCAATTACTTTTTCCACATAAAAATTTAAGGGACAATTTTCAGTTACAAAATCTGTGGAATTATAGCAATAAACGAAATGGTGTACAAAACATTTAAACAACTTTTTAACTTTCTAAATCTGTTTATAAATTTCAAAACAGTTGATATTCAACTAAGTTATAGGCTGAAAAGTCCATACGGGTAAGAAAACAACGTGTTTTTTACGATCAACTCAAGACTTTTGGGGGTGTTTGGAAAATTGCAAATCTATATTGTTGTTGTACCTGATAATACCTACCTGAAAAGTAGTATCACATACCAGGTATATCTTTTTGTCACACAGTTTTATTTTTTTGCAAAAATTTTGTTTCAATAATTTATTTAATAATTCAGTAAATTCCTAACACGGTTTTTTTTTAATAAAACCCCACGTTTTACTCGCTATCAATTATATTTTGTAAATAGAATCATAAATAGTACGGTTCCTGTATAGAAATACCGTGTAAGAACGACTCCAAGTTAGAAAAATTGCAAATTATGTGAAGTTCACTTAATCAGAATATATATATGTGCATATATATTGTTCGAAAGGTGTAAGTCTTTCTCGATAATACCTAACAGAAAAATAGTAAAATATCCACGTAGTTCTTTTTGTCACACAGTGTTAGATGTGAATGAAAAAAACGTGTCTACATACATACATATGTACTATGTATGTGTATCAAAATAATTTAAGTAATAAAAAATGATATCTATGGATGTGTTTTATTGATACTCACTTCGAAATAATCAAAGAGGGCAGCAATACAAATACTGCCTAGGGAGGGCTCACACCCAAATCCCCTACTGACTATGTTATCAGTTATTTGACTTGGCAATTCTTGGCAGTTGTTGACAATTTACAGAGAAATGTGCCGTAACGGCATAACATTTTCCATAGCCGGAAAAATTTTGTAGATCCAAAAAAATTCTTTCCATACAAAATTCATTCCCATAATCGGACGCGGACAATAAATTAAAAGAAAAACTTAATTTTGAAAAAGAAAAATTTTCGTTGTGTAAAATTACGAAAAGGTAAAGCAATATAAAGTAAAATAATTATAAAATAAATAAATAAGAGACTTTTTCAAAAATGGTTTTTTTAAAGGTACGTTCTAGAAATGCATTTTTACCAGCTCTGCTTTACGTGCTACTTTTAGTAAGAGATACAATATTAGGTTATGTTAGGAGGTAGTGGCGCTTTGTATAGTCGAAGCTCACTTGAGTACACATAGTGGCCCATTGTTATACCACGTGAAGCGAAATTTCAGTTCATGTCCGGTGCGGATTACCAATGGAGAGGTCTCGTCCTTAAGTCAAGCCCGAAACCAGTTCGAACTCTAAATGCATCCGGCATTCCCGACGTCATGGAACGATAAACTAAATGATGATAAAATAAATGATGACCTCAACGGGAGAGTCTAAGTCGAGTCAGCGATGAACACTGGCACATAAAGTAGGCGACACTCTTTCCTTCCCCTCTGAACTGCAGTTCCGACAGAAATCATTCGTTGGTAAGTGCAATCTCTCGGCATGCTAACCAATGATGCTGTGAGCCGTGAGAATAGAAAAAGTAATGGAGATGTCGCCACGCCCAAGCCTAATGAATTGATTGGTGTGCCTCCTATCCAACTTCAGCCAGGGTGGCTCGCAGTGAAGAAAGATTCATCATCAGTCCAGGATTTGTCAGTAGCCTCCATATACTTCCCGCTAATGCACAATGCAACGAATGCAAGATTTATACCCTCCATAGCATGTGGATAGAATCCCGACCAGATGCAATACATTTTCACACAAAAATCTACGGCTAATTAACTTTTGCTTACTTGCCCATTTTGGATACCTACGTAAAATATTTTCACCAGCAAATGAATTTTTTTTTTTGGCGAAAAAGAACACCCTAATCATGCCTCAACCCCCTTATTTACCAGATTTATCTCCCTGCGAGTTTTTCCTATTCCCAAAACTGAAGAGACTAATGAAAGGAAAGCGTTTTGCCACAATTGAAGAAATAAAGTCAATATCGTAGAACGAGCTGATGACTATATCGGAAAGCACATTTCAGTAGTGCCTCGGGGATTGGAAGAAGCGTTGGCATAAGTGCATTATATCTAATAGGGGATTACTTTTTTTTTTTTTATCTTGGACCAGTGCTCAGGGGCTATCCCCTACATATGCAATGCATTGCACTGGAACTAGAGAGAAGGATAGGGAAGAAAGAGATAGGTGGTGAAAGTGGTAGGAAGATAGAGCTTAATTCTTGCACAACTCTGCAGTTGCGTGTAAATTATAAAGCAAAGTTGCGGCGTCTCTGATGTTTTTTTTTTTGACGCATTATTTTTAAGCTAATGGAGCCATTTTATTTATTATTTTACTTCGCCGACGTTTTATTGCTCAAATACCAACGAAGTAGGGTGCTGTAGCACAGAAAACTCAGAAAAAACTTTTTTCTGATTTGACCCGGCTGGGAATCGAACCTGGGTCTTTCTGGTTGCAGAGCCAACACGCTGACTACTCGCCATCAGCACCCCCACTTTGAAGGGGACAAAATGGATATTCATGAATAAATAAATACTTTTAAAAAAAACTCAGAATTTTCATTTTCTTTTGAACAGACTATGTATGTACCCAGCAAATAATATGGAACTTCGAGATTCATTTTATCTAAAATGAACTGGTTACAAACATGGTCGTACTCATATGTAGCAGTTTACCACGTCATTGAATGCAACAGCTTATTGTTATACGACAAGTGTTCGTGGTTTTATTCATATTTAAGATTACTCCGTCGCATTGAAATTACTCTGTGAGGTGCTCCATGGAGTTATTACATGGAATAGTTTTCGGTTTATTCCGGTTTATTCATAATATTAAATAGACCATGTTTTCTCCATACATTTGGCTTAGTCTTGGACTAGTCCTAGTCTTCTGTGATCTATACTTTACATGGATGTCTGGACTACTAAAATTATCTGCAGGGTAATAAAGAAGTATGTATGTAGAATATTATTGATTGAAAAGAAATAAATAAATTCGCGAAATAGTGGAATCAGTGGAATAGTGGGAAATTTTACTTTCCGAAAACTATTGGGTTTTTTAAAACTAAAAGACGTTAAATAATTTTTATTATTGCTCTTGTTATCAGTACCCATTAGAAGTAATTAATTAATCATTTTACTTTTTGATGTGGGAATTAACCGTGGTCAGCCATAAACTTTGAATGGTGACTGGTTTTTTTAAAACCTCATAATATGCTAATATGCCCCATTATATTGTCAGCAATTATACGAAAGAGGCAGCAGCTGTAAGTTGTTATAAATAGTGACATCCATTGTTGCTGCTGCCAAACAATATGAGTTTTAATTTCATTATGTTTCTAAACTTGTCTACGAATGCACTAACTGAACTATTTTATTTATTGTGGTGATTGTTGTTGTGGTATTTTATTTTTGAAACGCCAACCACTTCTGTGTTTTGTACGAATGTGAGCAAGAATAAAAGTTCACATTATTACGGTCACATTCAGAGTTACCAACTCCTCCCTTCATTTCAGCGGAAAATAGTGAAGCGGCAAAGAAAGCTGCACCCGCACACCACTTCATGCGCATATATGCATGTTTAGCTCATTGTTTCCGTGTCTATTTATACCGTCCCAAATAAAAAAGCCTATAAACAATGTATGTATTCCAGCGGAAATTGCCTTAGAAATGCTAAAAATGAAGCATCATAGAAACAAAAAGCGAGAGTAAAACAATACAAAACAAAGAACAAAAGTAAAACAAGTAACAACAACAACAGTAGCAGCTGCAGCAATAAGAGAAACCTTGCTATTTATAATATAGTAACAAACAACAGCAGCAACAATATTATAGATAGAGGTTGTGGGGAAAAAAAGTAAAGAAACTCTCGCTTTTATAAACAAAAACACATGACGACGATATTCAACAACAGTGTGTGAGTGGAAACCGGGATTTTTGAAAAAATTTATACGTGAAGAGGGATTTCTCGGTACAAAAGTAACTTTTTGTGCAAAAGTAGAAACTGAGATTTTTTCAATCTGGGACAGAATGAAACCGCTGCAAAAAATTGCATTTTAAATAGTAACTTTTAAAAAAGTACCCTTTATAGTGGTTTCACAACAAAAGTTAAAACCTGATTTTAACGTTAAAATTACAAACATCTGATTTTGCGTTCTCACTATAAGTTTAATTAAATCAGGTTTTAACGCACAGTTTGATTATTAATATTTCCTTTATTTCGTATTTCCTCCTCCCACAACTCGATGAAAACATTTCCATTATGCTCTAGCCAATAGCTTCTTCTTCTCTTGCTTGGTTCTTTTGTATGGTTTTGCTGCTGTGTCCATTGCTTTGAATTATTGTAGTGTCTTTATTTACCAAATTTTCCTTTATTTTTTAATTCATTTACCGCCATTAAAATTATTACCTGTTTTCAATTTTTTAACTTGGTAGTACTGCTTTTAGTACATGTCAATCAAGGTTGTATTTCATTAAATCAACTTGAAACCAATTCGAAAAAGGTTTTAAGATGATTTTAAGAAAATATTTTTATATGTTAAAACCAGGTCCCAATAGTTGGTTTTAGCGTGAGACCAATTTTTGTTTTAAAACCAGTGTGTGTGAAAACACCATTAGCAAAATAACTTTCAAAAAAGGGACTTTAAAAAAGTACATTTCCAGAAAAGTTCTATTTAAAGAAGTGTAATACAAAAGTACCTTTTAAAACTTATTTTTGAAAAAGCGCTTATGTGGAATGAACTCCTTTCAGAGGTATTTCCTGCAACTTTTCACGTGGCAAAATTCACATCAAATGTCCATAACTACTACTCCCTCTATCACCCCATCATAACATAATTTCCTAGTTGCTGCACAATGCATCGCATGTGTAGGAGTCTTTCCTTAGTGCTGGTACAAGATAAAATATCTGTACCTTTAAAAAAGTACCATTTAGCAAAAAAAAAACTGGTTTAATTAGTAAATTTTATTTTTATCTTGGGCCAGCACTCAGGAGATGACCCCTACACAGTGTAAAGAAGTTAAACTTAAAAACTACAATTAAAAAAGGTACCTTTATAAAGTACCTTCTAAATAGAGGCTTTTAAAAAAATGTACCTTTATACCTTTAAGAACTACATTTAAAAAAAAATAAAATTTAATAAAGTACAATTCAAAAAGGTACCTTAGCACCTTTAATAAAGTACCTTTTAAGAAATACGTTCTAAAGTTATTTCCTTTGCACTTTTCAAAAAAGTACCTTTGAAAAAGTACCTTTTAGAAAAGTATATTTTGTGAAAGTACTTCTAAAGAAGTTCCTTCCAAAAAAGTATCTTTTAAATAAACTGCCTTTTAAATTTAAATTTAGATTAAAAAAAATATTATTTTATGTATGTATGTACTTCATAAACAAGTACTTTTGTATCTCTTTAAAACAAAGACTTCCGGAAGTATTTTTTCAATAAGTCATTAAAAGTTAAACTCTCGAACTGGGATAAATCGAAAATCAACAGAACTCTGAAACCTGATTGAAACGCACCACTTGTTGTAGAAATTGGAATTTTAAAACGAAAACAACCTGATCATTTCTGCCTGCATATAACAATAACCAGTAACAAAGACAAAACATATAGGCGTCGTTCTTACGCTCCTTTTCTCTAATTTCAATAAAACATGTAACAATAGTGGAAACTGATGATGAACAAGAGATGAACAAGTTAATTGAAATGCTGAAGATGCGTAGAATAGCAAGCATAGTCTACAGGTGCAATAATTACGATTTAATGAAAAAACTTTGATGTACATATTTTCATTATTCTATTCTTTCACTCTGATTTTAATATTCTAGTTCACAAAGCGGCTCGATGTTAAATTAAAAATAATAAATGCAGAAGTTGTGCTGCTATAAGTGTTGCAAATCAAACCTATTGAAATAAAAAACATATAAAGCCGTATTCATTAAGTTTTGTGATTCTACCCTTAGCTGCATCAATAGTATTAATAGAATGAAGACGTTGAGTAGAAAAATGCCACGGTAGAGATTTTACAGGGTGTCTGGTAGCAGATTTATTATTTCAAACTTAAATAAAAAACGTAATAATTGACACAAAGTTTTATTAGGGACATTGAACGATAGAATGGAAATGCGGATTTTATTTTTTAAAGAGTATGTCATCCAGATCCTTCAGATATGTGGCAACACCGATTGGATGGAAAAGCGCAAAATGCAAACACTTGAGGGGTTACGAAGGCACACCAAACGAAAATAAATAGTTTGTGCCAGAGACAAGAGTCACGATGAAAAATTGGCAAAAGTTTTGTAGATCCAGACATAAAAGTTATAACATGCTTTGCTGACTCCACTACAAGAGGAAGGCCAGAACTTCATTATTGAAATTAGTAAATTTTGAGAACGGACTAATTAACTAATTGAACAAATGACATTTTTTATCGAGAACTCGATAAATTGGATACCCTACTCTTCAACCAACCATTTGAAGACTACTTTGTGCACAACACCTACACATACTCGAGCCCATACAGGAATATCTCTTCATCACTCAATTGTCATTATCAAATCCATTATGGTCGCTATGCGTCCACATAATTCAACTTGTAGCAGCATTATCATTAGCACTCTGACATTTTGTAAATAGGCATTAAAGCAGGTTTCGCACGAAATTTAAAAATCAAATACACACACACACGACACCAGTGCTGTGTTAAAATAAAAACGGAAATATTTTTCATACCAAAATACATTCAAATACAAACGATAACACATTACGGCGTTATCACATTACATGATGATGTAAAATGTGTGTATTATTGTTGTTTGCGATACTTGTTGTATTCCTCGCATCCTGTCTAAATACATGTCAGCACTGTTAAATGTGTATGAACATTAGCGCTCATGCTGACAGACAGACACTGCGGTATTCAACTGAATGTTGGCACAACATTGTTGTTTAGTTGTTTATATGCGTGTGTGTGTGACTGCAGGAGGCACTTACAAATGTTGGAAACTTTATTTCTCTTTATTTCACTCGGAGAAAACTTGTAGGCAGAATATGTTGTCATCACATTAAAGCGTGAAAATTATGAATAGTTTCCAAATATATTTATATCTCTATAAATCTCAGTGCAGAGAAAAAATAATCTTTGTTTTCCTAATTAATAATTTAATTGAATCCACGTTTAATTAAAAAAAAACAGAAATTTTCACAATTGAAATTGTTAATTGATCCTAAGAGTTGCGTGATAGATTGAAAACTAATTATTATTTTAATCGAGTCTTAGTCTTTTTTTTTAATTTAATACACAGAAAATAATAAAATCTAGATTCTTTTCTAGTTTTTTGACCTTTTTTTTATATTAATAACACTAATTATTTTAAGCCTAAGGTCTTTTTATATATTTTATATTTATTTCAATATTTCGCTACTCCTTTGTGTAGCTTCTTCAGGAAAATTGGTTTTTGTTTATAATAAAAAATTTTTTTTAAAAATTCACAATATATGAAAAGTTCTTGTCAATGAAAATTCAAAAAAAAAAAAAAAAAAAAAAATTTAAATAAATATAAAATATATAAAAAGACCTTAGGCTTAAAATAATTAGTGTTATTAAAATCTAGATTCAATAAAAAAAAACGAAGAAGCAATTAAAATAATAGATAAAATTAGATTTCAACCTATCACGTAAAACGCAGAATCAATTAACGGTTTTAATAGAAAAAATTTTAAATTTTCCCATTTTATAGTATTTTGAGAGCACTATTTTGAGAGAACATCAAAATCAATTAAAAGAAACGTGGATTCAATTAAATTATTAATTAAAAAATTATTAAATTATTAATTAAAAAAAAAAATGAGCAAAGATTTAATTGAGAAAAATTTTGTTATAATTTTTGTATGTATAGGAAATATATACAGAAATTCCTTGATTCAGGTCAACTCGATTTACGCTGTTTAGTTTTGCATCGTAAAATTTGTTGTTCCTTCTAAATTTGATTTTCGTTGCCAATCGAATTATGCCGGCGCAGTTACTTATGTTACCGGGGAAGTTTTTAATTGAAATGTTTTCTTTTTTATGCGTGTACAGCTTAATGCTGCCATAGGTGCCGGCTTTCCACAATTTGTCCTGGTTTTGGACAAATTATGAACAGAGGTTAGCTTAGTTTAGGCAACTACGTCATCCCAATCGCATGCAATTAAAATATAATTTACGCAACGAAATCAACAATATAACAACTGAAGGTTTGCGAAAGGTTATGGAAAATGTATTGGAACGAGCACGAATATGCGAAGCAGAAAATGGTCATCACTTTCGAAATATAATTTTTCATAATTAAATTAAAAATATTCTCCGTTAATATACTGCATTTAAAATTAAAAAATATAATAATGACGTCTTAAATAAGAAAAAGAATAATGAACTGAACTGGCAGTGTTAGTTTAGATATGGGAATTTTATTTTGTCGATTTTGTTTACTCTCACCGCCGCCCCTTTGGTGAATATTGATAAAAAGTTTATCCTGCCAGATTTTCAGATCAATCGGTTGAGGTAAAGACATATAATTTGAATTTTTTGCCTCCCGACTTCAAAAATATTAATTTTATCAAAAAATTGTGCAAGAGGAAAATGTTTCCTGTGAAGTTTTAAACATTTGTCTTTTTGATTCTTCTCTTAATATAGTTGAACTCTTTGCACCTCGTAAATTTTGCTATTACATCATATGTGGGCTAGAAAAATGAAGTGAGATTAGGGATTCAGCGAAAAATTTTATTTTTCAAAAAGAAACCCCTAAAAATTTAAATTTGTGTTCGAAAATCTGTTAAAAATGATGCCAAATATATTGCAGACTTGCATTTAGCGATTTTGCCATTTAGGTTTCTAAGTATTATCTGCTTTAATATTAAACGTTTGGGTAGGTGGCGGACCCTCGCCTCTTAGGCCAGAACTCAGGCACATTGTAATACCACAAGGAATAACCAGGGTCTAGGTCTAGGTCTAGGGGGAATCGAACCCACACCTCCAGATTAATATTATATACAAAAATATTATAAACAAAATATACTAATGAATTTGAAATGAATAACAACATTATACTGGCAACACTGAATACAATAATAACAATGAAAATCAATTGAAATTTATGTGACAGCAGTAAACAAATAACGATAAATGACATCAGGCAAAGTGTAAAATCTGAATGATATTTCCTTTAAACGTCTTCACTAATACCAGCACATAAATTTACAGGTTGCTTGTAGAAAGCACCCCCATATTCAGAGAAGAACTTTTTTTGCTTGGTTTGTAAAAGGATTATAAATTGCATTTCATATGAACCTTTTAATCAATCACAAATAAAAAATGGTTTGAATAATAAAAAAGAAAATGTTTCTTTCTTTTTTTTATTCACATATTAGAGCGGATCAATTTCTTCAATTCTTCTTCTTTCAATTTAGCTAGATTTAATTTTATGACACAAATTTTCCAGTATAATATTTGGTGCGAAGAAACCTACGCTCTACCCTTAATATTATATATACATATTTACCGTAAATGGTTGTAGTTTTTGGTACAATTTATAAAAAGCAATAGTTGCATTTCAAAGTACAACTAGATTTGAGAAGATTTCGTCCAAAATGCTTTTGATATTCAGCAAAATATTGGAGCAGTTTGACATAGTGCGGCATCGTTCTTGTCAATATTCATTTTATTTACTGGTAACTTGCAGTGAGCATAGTAGATGTGACGTATTAAAAATGAAAAGAAAAATTTATAATCGAGGAACGACGAATTTTTCGTTTGCGAACTTTCGTCATCGGAAAGCAAACACATTTGTGCATATGAAAATTAACACAACAGCGCCGTCATTTACTGCCTGTTCATAGAAGCCGAGTGAAAATAGTTGTTCGCCAATTATATTGAAAACAACAATAAAAAACTCAAATTGTTTTGGTCTTCAATATAAATGGCCGAACGATTATTTTCTCTCGTCTTCTATGAACAGGGAGATATTTCTTTTTCTTACGTCTACGAACGACGATCAAATTAGTACAGAGTTGCCGGTTTTCATTTTTGTTTTCAAATGTATTAGCAAATAAAGTTCATTATTTTTGTTAATAACTGTTTAATATTCAACAATATACACAATTATTTACCATAAAATTGCATTTTAATTGTTTTTTGTAAATGTTTAATTTTTTTCAAGTAATTCTTTTTATATGGTAACACAAATCGTTGTAATTTTTTTCGTCGTAATTGTGCGTCATACTGCAAATTTACACACCGAATTGTTACTGACGAATTCGTTGTGCGACACGCAAAGCAAAAAAAATAGTGACAAAAATAAAAAAAAATATCATCAGTGCTTTTTTTTTTAATAAATATGTTTACAATTAAAAAAACGCAAAAAATTAATATTGATGGGAAATATTGACGTAGTCTGTCAGAGGCTTCAATATTTTTACTAATCCAAAGACAAATAGTGAAGTTGAATATTGATGTATGCTACACACATATATATAACAAATATTATAATTTACGTTGCCATTACATTTCCGATGTGCTGCGACGACTTAGCACAGAAATAGCAGAAACTCACAGTGATTTAGGCCTCATATTAGAAGGAACTAATCGTTGCAAAGCAAAAATAAGTATGAAGATAAAAAGTGTCATGACACTCTATTTTGTCTACAGCATCCTTTAACTGAAATTTCATAATAATTACACAAAACTGCTACAACTATTTGTCAACCAAATTGTATTCGTATAAAATCAAAACTATTTTAACAACACTGGAGTTTTGTTCTTCTTTTAGCAAGCAGTCAAACTTAACATGAAAAATAAAATACTTTTAAACTTTGGTAGCAAAACCTGACAGTAGCAATATTCAAATAAGAACAAAAGATAATATTTTATTGGACTACAATGTTTACTATATGCCCTACATAAAAGAAATTTTGTAATTATTAGTGCACTAATATGACACCGAAATTTAGTAGATTTTATTTGAAATGTAGGTCGTTTGATGCACACTCTTTTAACATTGAGCTAGATTTCATTTCTATGACAAAAAATTTTACTATGTAGGGTATTTGACATTTGTTGTGAACAAATCACATGTATCAGCAATGCTCTCGCATTAATATACATATGTATACACATAAAGAAAGAGCTGGTACTAAATTTAAGTTTTTTTTACTTAATATTAGTAGAAATCGTAATTAAACACGCCTGAAAAGAAAAAACTTGATAGATCTAATCCTGGAAATTCTTAAAATGAATACAAATTTCCTAAATCACGAAAACAATCATAAATGAAGCACGAATTTAAAAATTTGGAGTTTTGTTTTTCTCAAAGATTTTTTAGGAGTTTTTGTACAGGACCAAAAGGAGCGAATGCGTTTGTTGTATTAAGATTTTTTTTTCTTTTCTGTATTTTGGAAAGAAAACTTGGGAAATTTAAAATGGAACAATTGAACAACGTGCCAAAATAAATAAAATAAATTCAGAAGAAAATCATGATTTTTTCATAATTTAATTAGAAGCGACGAAGCCCTTTTCCAATTGAATGGGTTCGTTACTAGGCAAAAATGTCTACGGAAAATCTAAGAGTAGTTCAACAGCGAGAATTACACCCACTTAAGTGTACTGTTTGGTGCGATGTTTCGTCGGAAAGAATACTTTTTTTTTATCTTGGACCAGCACTCAGAAGATTGCCCCTACATATGCGATGCATTGTGCTGGAACTAGAGGAAAGGTATAGCTGGAGAAATGATAGGAGGTAAAGCTTCACTATCTTCCAACACTGCTTTTTGCACGTTATTTGTTTTTATAGCAGTGTTGTAGCGTCTCAGATGTCAAGGAGACGTATTAAATTTTGAAGCTGTTTTTAGTAGCTATTTTTTAGTAATTATTTTACTTCGCCGGTGCTACACAATACCCATCGGCTAATTCAACAGTTTTTTAATGTATTTTTAGGCCAAAGTGGGGTGCTCCGGTAGTCTATTGAGTAGCAGACACTCTGGTCTGGTATCATTACAACA
Source organism: Dexiosoma caninum (assembly GCA_963924685.1). NCBI lineage: Eukaryota > Metazoa > Arthropoda > Insecta > Diptera > Tachinidae > Dexiosoma > Dexiosoma caninum. The sequence goes on along the minus strand of OZ004727.1, from coordinate 95,000,787 downwards.
TGTGAGTTTTTTGACAACTGGTATCACAATGGGATCATAATAAATTGGACATAAGTGACCAGGGACCTTTCTTTACCTTTCCATCCAGCATCCTGCTGACCTAACCTAACCACGGCCAAACGTCAAAGTTTGTGAAAGAGTTAAGAAACAAGCTTTTAGCAAGAACTATTTTTAATTCAACTTATATTACACTAATTTGACACGTTCGTTTTAGGTTGTGATATATTTAACAAAACATGTACAGTAAAACCTCTCCTAACGGACAACCACCATAAACGGACACCTCCCTTAACCGGAAAAACTTTGTAGAACACAGCTTTTCATGAGTTTTTCATACAAAATATATTCCCATAGCCGGACACTCTAATAAACGGACGCGGACACTAAATTTTACAAAATTGTTCTCAAAAAGTCTCTCATAAGCGGACAGAAGCTTTAATTTTGAAAATTAATTCGCCTTGCGACTTGTCACAAATTCAAAATATCAGCCGAAATATCTAAAATTTTCTAGATTACACGACAGGCTTGCACAAACACATATTTCTCCCATGTTTGACAAGCCGCTTTGAAATTTGTAATTCCCCAGGTAACACGTATGTACGACTCATGTTCTGAGGATGGCATAGAAAATGCTGTTTATATGAAGAAATTGTTTGCTTAGCTCGTGTTGTCACCTTTAGAGCTACAAAATGCTACACAAAAATATGTTATCAAATAAAGAAAAAATTTAAATTATACGTACTTATTTCATAAATATGTACTTGTGATGAAGTATTAAAACAAATTGTCTGTTTGAAACATTTTGCTAGAGAAGACTTTGTCGCATTCCAGCACATAAAAAACATTTAAAATCATTTAGGTCCAAATTTACAGTCATTAGTTAACTATTAGTAAAATGATATTGTTTAGCTAATACTTCATATACACAGTGTATTGTTTAACCCACATTCTGAGTATAACCAAAGAATGGTAACCCAATGACATTTGGCGATTTAACTAATAGTAAAGAAAAAGCTGTGAATAAAATATGATTGGTTAAAATATTGCTATTAGCTAACTAATGACTGTGAATTTGGACATTAGAATTTCTAATTAACCTGATTTAAGTTAAATCAGTAAAATCTGAATAAATTTTGTTAAGAATAAATCACTAGTCTAGCATTACAACATAAAAAAATATTTAAAATAATAAAAGCGTAAACCTCTCATAACCGGACAAAAATACCGCGACGGTAAGTGTCCGCTTATGAGAGGTTTCACTGTATACAGACAATTTGACGTTCGACGAGCAAAGCGAATTGGCAAATTCACCCTTGCGACAACCTTGTCTTAATAAACCTTGGCTGAGAATGCGTGAATTGACAACCTGAACAAGTCTACCTGTGCTGGAGGGTTTATACCCTACAAACAAAAAATTCCTTTTTTTCGGTATTTATAATGCAAACGAACAACTTCAGCATAAATTTGTGCAACATTAAAAAAGTTTGCAGACAACAAAATTATGTTTTCTTGCATTTTTTTCGCTCTTATTTATTTTTTATTTGAGTAAAAAGTACTTAAATAAACATAAACTTGATATTGGCGCATACTTATGAATTAAAGTTTTGTTGGCATCGTTTGGATGTTGCAGCGCTAAACATGGCGAAAGACACTGTGTGGCAACGGAGGAATGTTGAAATACGCAAAGCAATCAACCTCTTCCCTCAGCGAGTCAGTCACTCACTCATGCACTTTATTGAAAGAATCAGCTACATAGTCCAGGCCAGTACAATGATTGCATACTCTGGCAAGGCTAAAGGAAATAAGTAAAGTTTCTATTATGCCATGAAAATCTTTTGTAGCAAAGTTTTCAAAACTATTTTGCATAATGTGTGTGTATTTCATTTTATTATTTGTGTTCTTTTTTACAATTTTCCATTTAGTTGAGAAATTTAGTTTGTGTCGCACTTTTAACAAGCAAACTGATGCCCGCAAAAACTATTTCGTTTGGAGTGCAGGGTTAGTTTTGCCCAAAAAAAAGGAAGGAGAAACAAAAAATTGGCAATGTGGGGGTTTAACGCAATTAAAATTTGTCTAATACACGTAATAATGTTTATGACAGACTCTAAAAGTTATTTATTTGGAGAAAATGCAAATATAATAACATTAAGTCGCCTTAAGATGTTGCCAATGAAACTACAGCCATTAAAACACTTTCAAAGAAATAATGACTTTTTAACTATATATTTTATTTAAAGTCTATTGAAGAAAAAATATGATTAATAAAACTTTTATAAACCCTCTATTAGCATCGAAGAAAAACGGACATTTACTTAAATGTAGGTGACATCAGTATCAGCACTAATTAATGCCACAGGCTGTGCAAAAACTACTTTTGAAAAAAGTACTTTCTAAAAATATTTTCTAGAAAAAAGTGCCTTTTGATTTGAATTACCTCTTAAATAAAAGCTTAGTTTTTTTAAAACAAAAAAAGAAAAACAAACAAAACAAAATAAAATAAAACGAAAACAAGAAAAGAAAAAAAGATACCTTCTCAGCAAGAAACTTTCTAAAGTAACATATCCTGAGATACCATTTTTGGAAAAAGTACCTCTTTTTAGAAAAGTTTTTATTAAAGTATAATAATAACCTTTTTGTTTTTGTAAAAAGTACTGTTATGGAAAAATTTCCTCTTCAAAGAGAGCTTATTTTTTAAAAATTATAATTTTAGAAAATTTTTCCGGTTTGAAAAAAGTACTCTTGTGGGAAAATTACTTTTACGAAAAATTAAAATACCTTCGTAGCAAGAAACTTAATACCATATCATTAGAAACAAGTTTTGGAAAAGGTACTTTTATGAAAAAAACACATCAGTTGAACTTAAATATTCAACTGCAATCGAGCGATGTAGTCAGAGGGTTTTGCAATTCCTACTAAAGCCATGTACATACGATTATCATATAGTAGAATATTCACAGAAAAATTGTAATAAAATGTTTAACAACCGTGTGGTCACAAAATATATTGTCTGTGCATTCTTCGACAATAACATTGTCACACTTCTGACAATAGCGAGAACACCCACCATTGTCATTGGCAGGTAATTGCCGGATAATTTAGGGCCATTTTTTATTGTCAGATGTACTTAATTTAGTGCACCGTATAGTAACATCATTGTCAGATAAATATTTATGGGCAGCGTTGCCAACAGACATCGGATATGACAACTTCGGCATACAATAATTTGACAGACAATTTTTGTTGACAGATAAATTTATTGTATGACAATGAAAATGTAAGGTTTTCTTAGTCTGAATAGACAATGTACACTTGTACATTGTTTAAAACATTGTTATATTTTTTTTATCTGGGACCAGCACTCGGGAGACGACTCCTACACATGCGAAGCATTGTGACACGTGACTATGCCTTCGACACTGAAACCTTCCGACAACAACTGACACACAAAGTAGTGAATCAGTACTGTTTCACTATTGGCATTTCCTGCAGGGTTTGTACAGGGTGTCTGGTGGCAAATTTATATATTTAAATACGATTATTTCAAAAAGTAATAAACGGTGCGAAGGGAGGGTGGCGCCGTTGCAATTATCGATTGTGCGGATTTGTCAGTCACGATGTCGCAGTGGTTTTGTGAGCATCGTGCGTTCACTGTGGATACATTTTGTGATGGGTGCAGAGATTCCGCGCAAATGCTTCGGCTATGAATGCCCAATGGGCAGGGCCCAGTCGATCTTCAAGGACTCCCGAAAACATTGAACTGTTTGAAAGCAGTTTACGTGAAAATCCGCAACTTCAGTACGGAAAAGAGCAGCTTTACTATGACTTCCAAGAGCGATTATTCATGAAATTTTAAAATAGGATCTGAAGGATATGGTTGACATACTCTTTAAAAAATAAAATCCGCATTTCCATTTTATCGTTCAATGCTCTTAATAAAATTTTGTGTCAATTATTACGTTTTTTATTTAAGTTTGAAAATATAAATCTGCTACCAGACACCGTTTATTAGTGTATGGCTTTATGTAGATTTGTATTATACGTAGATGGCGTTTCAATTTTGTGGTAAATTCTATGATTTTTTGCGTTCCCGTACTTTTGTACACTTTTGTCTCTTATTTATATAAATTATACTGAACTTTAAACAAAAAGTAAAGGAACCTACCAAATAATTATCACATAAAAGTGTCCTTCATTTAATAAAACTTTGTCGAAAATCAGATTACGCGAAAATTTCCCGACTCTGACAGCCTGGAAATCACTGCAATAAACGAATTACATGAATACACGACGCTTTTTCTCATTGTTGAGAAATTTCTTATTGTTATTGTTGTACATTCAAGTACGAGTATTACAAAAGAGTGAAACATTCACGCACAATACTGTAAACATTTCAATAGGTGCGAATCTTTTTTACTTAAATAACAATCTTTCATTACGAATGTGTATGCGGGAATGCGAATGTGGTGTAATTGTATTTTTGTGGTGGGTTTATAATTTTTTTTCTTGCTGCTCTTTCTATTGTTTTATGCTTCAATTGTTATTGCAGTTGCATTTGTTGTAATCCAATATGAAAGCTATTGTTCTTGTAATGACGATGTGCATAAAATGCAAATGCAGTAGTACACGTACACATTTGAGGGCATTTTGAGACAAGGACACACACACGCATATAGTATATATACAAATATAGAGGATGTTCTAATAACGCAGGACTTGCAGCTGTGTTGCAGCTCTAAGAAGCAGCAAAAAAAGTAGTACAAATAATATAAAAAATGACCAAACAAAATTATTTTATTGTTAAAAAAATTTTAAATGTTGCATTAGTTTTGAGACACCCTTTACATGGGTAAATATTAAAGTACGAGTATAAACTGTTTTTGCTCCCCATGCGAATTGTTTCTCTATAAAGCACAATTACTTTCACTTAAATTCTTCGAAATATAATTCGTTAACACAAATAAAAATTCAAGCATTGAGGTTATAACAAGCATATTTTATTTTAATTTCAGTAAAAACATTTGTGGATTTTATATGAAAATATCTGAAACAGAGTTTAAAGAATTTGTTAGTTTTCAGCAAATTATTCATTAAAATGAAATCGTTAAAATCACATACGAGTAGTTAATAACTATGACTTATGGCATCTCGACTATACTTGACTTTTTGTTTAATGCCAAAAATATGAAATTTTTACAGTCTAACTGCCGTATTCATAAACATTTTTTTTTAATTTTAAAAGACCAGCCTAAAATCGGATTTATATAGAGGGATTTTCTAAACTCGCTCTGTTCAATATTCCGTTTCTTCAGAAATAAGGAAGGAAAAAAAAATTCTCTTTTTAAAAGACTCAACAAATTTTTGGAATTGTTAAGAGATCGATGTTAATACGTTAAGAGAGCTCATCAATATACATTTTGTCCCGTTCAAAGTGTTCCCCTCAGATATAATGTACGTATGCCAGCGCTTCTTGCAATCCTTGAAGCTTTTCTGTATGGCCATCAGCTCGTTCTTCGATTCTGACTTTATCTCATAAAAGCAGAACGCTTTCCTTTCATTGGTGTTTCAGTTTTGGGAATAGAAAAAATTCGCAGGGAGCCAAATCTGGCGAATAAGGTTGCTGAGGCATGATTAAGAAAAGAATCGTATTCCAATGCTCCCTTCTGTATAAAAACCCGGATCTCTTATGCCTAATGAAATATCAATCAGATGAGAATTTGTAGTTATCGAGAAAGGATAAAGGAACTATATCGCCAAATTTTGGTACATCTTTCTTTATGAAAATAAATATTCCAAATAGATGAAATGCAATATCACCCCAAAAGTAATTCTCTTTTTTCTTCACAATGAAAGAAAGTATATACATATAATAAGGGAAGAGATTATAGCAGCAACCACCCAGCAAAAAAAGACATAGTCAATACATGGATTCTATTGCAAATGAAATGGTTCTACTTAGATGAAGAATGATTTTAAGCTTGGACAATCGAAATTGTTAGTGCTTTTCGTATAACTTTTGTACAGACAAATACTACTTGTATTAGAGAAACAGCAGCTTAATCTGTTTATGTCGATCACAAAAATGGAAATTAGTTTAATTTGACTACAACAACAAAAGTTGCATGGAGCACAATGATGCCTTGTCAAAATATTCCATTTCATATAAACGTGTGCGTTGTATTTTTGACATTTAAGTCGGTGAATGTGCTTATTGCATAAAGTTGGCTGCAGCTATAACGATGGTCGTGCAGTCTGCGGATGTGGCGGTTTCATTTAATTATGTGTAGTTTATTTTTGAGAGATTGTAGCCCGTAGCCTGATGTTGTCTATGAATTTAAAGCAACATATTTTTTCGACATTAATTTTCGGTTAAAAAGTGAAACAGCATTGAAATGACATGACATTTTATTCAGAATTTATACTATAGCCAAATCAGAGCTGTGCTCGAGTTATATTTGAGTTTGGCCGACCGTCTTATTACAGTCGGACGCCCATTAAGACATCTGTAGGTTAGGTGGCGGAGGCGTTCTCTCCGCAGACGAACGAGCAAATGTTTACGAGCAACCGGCCTAGTGTAGGCTTAACTGAACTCTCTTTGGTTGTTTCCCATCGACATATAGATTTTCTTTTGGTAAACAATACGAGTAGTTAATATTCTTGTATACGAGTACCCCATTGTACATATTACACTCGTAAGTTGATATAATTTCAAATAAATAAATTTTATAACGTTTAAAGAAAAGGGGAAACGGGTAAGAATTGGTCGGTACGCTCTTTTCGCATACGCTTTGGTGATTTAACGTCCAATAAAGTGTAACTGGCGCGAACTTTGGTTGCACCATCTTAAAAAGCCTGTTCGGTGGGTCGATAATGCTGATCATAAAATCGATGTAATACACTTTTACCCCTGATGCTAAAACTGCGAATCTAACCGAAGTGTATGGGGGCCTTTAGAAGGGCAAGTACGCAAGAAACGGCAAATGCTTTGGCGCATATATGTATACGAGCATATATTTATAAATTGCTACAATTCAATTAGGCGATTATCGGACTCTATCTTGGATTTATCTTTTTTAAATATGACACTTAAGATTTCTCTCCCCCCATTGAACAGTGTACTTTGTTTGTTCGAATACATGAAGTCAGTATTTTAAACTTCTTCGACTCATAATGAAAGCTAAAAATTCCCATACATATTTTTTTTTTTTAAATTTTCTTTCCTTGTAAAATGCTGCTGCAAATTTTCTATTATTTTTCCCAAAAAAAAAATCTTTTCTAAGTCCCCATTCATTCAATTTATTGTATTGCTTTGCTGCTTAATGTGCATGAAATATGAAATTTTATTGTTGCTTGCGTTACGATATTCCGAGTTTTATTACTCTTTATGACTGTTATTGCCGCCTAAGTACAGGGTGGACCATATGCTCTGCATTTTATAACTCTGGCAATTATAACAATGAAACATGTTTATACACTCGTTCTATGGCTGTTTTTTTAATATTTTTTTCCATTTGTTGCTTTTATTGTTTGCCTTGTGTTGTTTATTACTGGCCATCAGAGCTGTAAAGGATTTCAATCGTCACATGCTTTCTCGTTAATGCTTGCTAATTTTCTGATTGCATTCAATATTGTAAAAGACGATAAATCAGTTGATATATTTTTATTGCAATTCTTTAATTACATTCAAATGCGGTAATTGCAATCAAAATTCAAACAGAATCGAAATCTTCGTTCTCTTCAATTGAAACCTTCGTCTAGAAATAAGTAATTTGAATTGCCAACAAAGTAAATTTTTGTTTGCAAACTACATACATAGTATGTATATGGATATGCGACAGGGAAAGTGTCAAACGCTATCGTTAAAAAAATTAAAAAAGCACTAACTCATGCCAAAAACTACTTTACAAAATGGAAAATCAAAATTAATGAAGATAAAACATATTCCCATTTAACAAATCACCGAAGCGTATACCTAGTAATACGATCTGTATTCAGGGAGTAATTATACCTATTACAGACTCCGTTAAATACTTGGGTACTATTTTAGATAAAAAACTGACATTTAAGAATCATGTCTTGCAAACATGCACAAAAGCAATCAGATGTGGTAGCGCTCTATTTCCACTTCTTAATCGAAAATCAACATTAAATATCAAAAATAAAATTTTGTTATATAGAATGTGTATAAGATCGATAATGACATACGGATGCCAAATATGGTGAACAAAATGTGCGAAAACGTATTTAGAAAAGCTTCAAATTATCGAAAATAAAAATCTAAAAATTATTTACAAGTTACCAAGAAGTTACCGAACCAGTCTCCTCCATACAAAATTCAAAGAATATTTATTTCCAGCAGTGACCAGTAAAAGTAGACTAAGATTTGAAAGTCGCAACAGATATTCAAATAATAATATAATAAGACGTTTGCAGAGTTAGCGCTTTGACATCTTTAACACTGAAGATCTCATAAGTGCTGGCCTTAAAACATCTTAAAATTTCTCTTTTATTTATTTATTTATTTATTTCAGAATTTTGTAATAATAAAAGCCTTCACCTGGCCAAAAGAATATTACAATAGGTTTAAAACATAGATTATTAAAATATTAAAAGTAACCTTAAATTTTATAACTAGATAACAATCGTTTTAATATCAGCATAGACTTTAAAAGGTAAAGATCATAATACGGCATCAATTTGTTAAAAGTATAATTCATCAAAAAAGTAAGTGAAAAATTGTAAGCCCGATGGTTGCGATATCACACCAACTTCCTGCGAGTCGCATGTATACAAACTATGTCATATTGCCAACAAAATTAAAATGACCAATGAGCAATCTATGGTAGATCTTGGGGGGAACTGAAAAGATCTGTACTTACAAGGACAGACTTATCCAGGAGAGAAGTGTGTATTCTGGGAATGAAAATTTGTGTATTTCTAGATGAATGACAAAATCGAATACATTGAACTAAAAACGCAGGTGTAGAATTTCTAACAAGTTTATAGAGGCTCATAAGCAGCTTAATTGTTAAGAAATTAGAGAAACTAAACTTTAACAGTCGAGCAACATACCCCTAAACATGATCCCTGTACGTTCGCCGAAATACGAATCGCATTATCTTATGTAAAAATAAGGTTTTTACTACATTTTTTCCTTAAAAATGTAAATAATTTAGTTATAGAATAGTTTCCACTAATTATTTTAAATGAACTTCTTTTTTTGAGATAGTTTTAAGTAAAATCTCAATATTATCTGTATAAAATTTATAATATATTTATTTATATTTTATATATATATTTATAATAATAGTATATGTATATTATATACACGCAGAAAAATCCCATTGTAAGAACCATAAAAGACATGAAAATTTAACATTTTCCGGTATCGATTTGGCTTCATAGTTGCATCATGTTAAATCAACATGGTTTTGAGCCTAGTCGATGTAATATTAAATTAAGTTTTGAAACAAAATTGTATAAAAAAGAACAAAATGACTGATATGATGATATTGAATCAATCAGATTTTATTGTTAATTTGCTGTGACGGTGACGATAGCTGAAATAGTCTGCACTTTGACTACAAAACCAAAAAGACATTGATTCAAGCCCAGTTTCAGACTACGTCATACAAAAATTTCGCATATTTTCCGATATGTCTTTGTATCAGTTGTAGTCAGAAGCTTTCATGTTTCAATGGCCACTGAATAGTATCGTATTCAGCTGATAGCAATCCACATCATCATACATCAGCTCCCTTTTTCGTTGGTATTGTGTATCACCAGCGCAATAAAATAATTACTAAAAATGGAGGCTTAAAAAATGTATCCCTGACATCAGAGGGAGCTGCAATACTGCTATAAACAAATAATGTGCAAAAGCAGAGTTGTTAGTGAAGCTTCACCTTCTGTCATCTCTCTTAATATTCATTTCTTACAATGCATCGCATATGTAGGGGTCATCTCTTGAGTGCTGGTCCAAGATAAAGAAAAAACACGAAATTAATATTAATACATATTACGATTATTTATTTATGCTTGTTGTATGGTTCATCTAGTCTATTTCCTTGATGACAATTCTTGAAAAAACTAAGAAGTCTCCCATCTTTATATAAAAACTCCCAAAAAGTCTTTGAGAATTACCGAGTAATCAAATTGGAAAAAAAAATTTTTTAAGTAGTTTCAAGTTGATTTAAGTTGGATTTAAAATTTATCATTTGTTTATTTAACATTTCCCAAAGTTTATTTCACCTGATTTAATGTTAATTTTACATTAGTCTAGCTTTGTAGGAAAATCTTGAATTTTTCTTTATTGATTTAGTAGATTGTAAAAGTTGCTTTAACATGATAAAACTTTAATTTTAAACGGGATATTATTTATTTAAAATTGTGCAACGTTAGTTTTTTTTTTACGAAAAATATTGAATGAATTTGTTTTAAGATTATTTTGAAATTTTTTCGTTTCAAATCAATGCGAATTAATGGTAAATTTAAATTAAGTCATGTTAATTTTACATTGGTTTTTTTTAATTGAGCTTTCAAAACGGTTGCAATCATAAAGGATTGACCAGGTTTGATTTTCACTCTGACAGCCTTTTGAAATCAATGAATGAAATCACTTTTTTACAGCTCTGCTGCCCATTCATCTTTTGTAGTAAATATATGTATGTGTATAGTTATGTGTTGGTCTACGTTTGTGTTTGTGCTTATCTTTTTGTTACAAGGCGATTTGACTTGGGCTGTTTGCATGGAAGTTCAGATTACAAAAATTTTTGTTTCATGTAAAATTTTTGTGGGATTTTGTAAAATTTGTTGTTTTTTTTTTTTTTTTTGCAAGAAGTTTGTTGAGGATGATTTGAATAGCAGACATTGAGTCAGTATTCCTATACAGGCAGCAACGTTCTGAAAACTGCAGGTTGTTAGTTTCGGGATTTACCCAGTGATTTATTTAATGCATATTTCTGCTTCTTTTCTGACTTCATATTCGGCTTCCTTCCCATTTTCCCTTTTCACGACGGTTCATATATTTTATTAAGAATTTTGTAAACAATAGATGAAATCTCACAAACACATACATAAATTTCCTTTGTGTTTGCTTCTATAAAAGTGTGAGTGTGCTTGCTGTAACTGTTTGCATTATTGTAAAATCCTGTTGCACAATAATATTACGGAGATGGATGTTAAGAGAAGGAGCGCTTTAGGATTGCACAAAAGATTTACAGTAGGAAATGCTGGTCGGCCAAGAATAATAGAAATCCTTTTATATCTGCACTTTAAATTGTATAAAGCGCTTCTTTTTCTACTCTTTTAAAGTAAAACGACCATGTTAAGCAAGCATTCATATATGTTTGTGTGTATGCATGTACTTTTTATATACTTTTTACTCAAGGCAAAGTCACTTAGTTAAATAAAAAAAATAGTTTTTCCTGTTACTAGCATTCATTATTTGTTGGCACTCAAACTTATTTCGTATTTCAAAATTGTGAAATAGTTAAATAAGGAAAATAGAAAAAAAAAAATTTTTTGTTCTTGCAGCTTTTTCTAAATTTCAAATAAAAAGTTTAAATCTGAAAATCCTCCAAAACGGCGGAAGAGTGTGATCCTAAAAAATGGGGTGCCATAGAGTGCCTACGGTCACACAATCAATATCGTCAACAATATAATGCACCGCCTTTGACACTGTGTAAAAAATTTAATAAAGTTGCAACTGCCTGGGCCAAAGTAATAGATTTTTTTTTTTACTTTCCCCCATTATGGCTTCAATCATCCTTATTTCATTAAGAAACTGGCTAAAAAGGACCAAATAGAACATAGTTCACCTACAACTTATGGAGAAAATTTGTTCTATTGTAGCGGCTTTGAGAAAGTAACTGGCTATATGGCTGTTAAAGCCTGGTATGATGAAATAGCCATGTACGATTTTGAGAAGGCTGAATTTATACCCGGTACTGGTCATTTTACTCAAGTCGTGTGGAAGAACAGTAAAGAAGTGGGAGTGGGTTATGTTAAAAATTAAGTCAGCTTTTGATCTGATTGATATTCTATTTGCAATTATCTGCCACCAGGCAATGTGCTGCAGAGATTTATAGAAAATGTCTTGCCCAGCAATAATACAAATTGAAAAGCATTTTGGAAGTTTATTATGTGACAACAGGTACCAGGCTACCAGCTACAGCGACAACAAATGTAGTTGGCTGCATTCGCTGTCTTGACTACCATCCGTAGTGCCATCGTCACGATGACGCTAGTTAGCAATAAAAAATTCGTCGTTCGCACCAATTGTGCATAATATAGCATAAGCTCTAATGTTGCTGTTTGAATAGTTTAAGGCACTAATTAATTCCTATTCAATTCCGTTTAAATGCAGCAGATTTTATGAAATCTTGTGCAGAAAACTATTACGAGTATCATAATTTTCACAATTGATATCTAGTGCACAGTCTACGAGCATAAGGTTCAGAAGCAATTTATTAAATGCTTCAACGTCCAAGTATTATATTGAATGTTTGCAAACTTATCATGGCCCCTTAACCAAACGTTAAGTCTGAATGCTACAATGATGGTTGGTTGGATTTGGGCATCTGTTCATGTCAGCCGAACGAAGGACATGCAGGTTTATTATTCAAAAGAATTTTCACTACGATATTGAGGAATAGATTTAACCATAAATAACTGTTTTGTGTATGCGTGCGGTGCTGGGTGTGTGTGTGAGAGTTTCAGTATCTTAAAATGGCAGATGACTTAAAAGTGATAATCAAACTGATTGAATTTGAAATATAATTTAACCATTTGCATATTTAAGAATGATTATCGGAGAAGACAAGCAGAAGAACAGCTGTATTGATTGGCGGTGATGGTTGACGAGCAATCGAATTGGAACTTCTTGTAGAATATGAAGGATATTGATGATGGAATCGAGCATGAATGATGATGGAAATGCCTGTGATGTTGATAATAATGATGGTGATGATGATGATGATGATGATGATGATAAGTGCATGAGAAGTGTTTGATTTATTTGTTAAATAGCAAAATGATAATGAAATGAAATATATATGTCAACAAAAGCAGAAACATACAGAGTCGATTTTGAAAATTTTCTTAAAATTAATTACTACATTTACACCAACATATAATATGCCACTGATGGATGAACAGGCAATCGTTGGTTTACGAAAGGGATCCAAAAGTAGCCGATTTAGTGGTGGTCTTCTTTAATGCACCCTACACTGGAAATAAAACACACATGTAGTATATGTGTTGTTGTGTTGTGTAGTTCTCGAACGACACAGCTCTATTGAACGATATAATGCCGCTCATTACAATGAGCTTTTTTAGCTCAGAAGTTCATATTTCTTTCTTTTCTTTAAAAAAAGCTCTTTTTTGTAGATATAATTTGAGCTCCTGTTCCTTTCTTGTTCAGTCTCTCTCGCGCTCTCACTCTCTCGCTCTCTTTTGTTAAACAAATTTATTATAATTTTAATTATTTTATAATTTGTCATTTGTAACTAATAGTAGCTTTAATACAAGGCTTGGCTCATGTTATTATCTCCATCCGTTGGGCATAAATATTTCTCCCTACTTCCCCTACTTATTATATTTTTAAAAAATACACAGAATATGTGTCTTTAAAGACGCAGATCTATTTTTGTTTTAAATTTCATTAAAATCGGTTAATATTCCAAACGAGGAAATTGGTCCCTACCCTTCGTAATCCCATTGAAAACATATATAAATATGTACATAAGTATGTATATCGGCAATGCGTCCTTCTAGACGCAGATGTATGTATGCTTTAAATTTAATTAAACTCGTTTTGTTTTGGAGACCACTTTGTATATCCATTGTTCGTATTGAAATTTATCGCCTTGAGTTCACACAAAAGAAATTTTACGTGACACGTATATTTTTCTTTCTTTATTTTGGGTAGACAGTTCAACATGTCCATGAAGTTACCTGAAGAGTTAAAAAAAGTGGGCGTAAAAGTTGGCGTGGACAATTTTTCGTTTCTTAAAAAATTTTTATGGGCTATGCAAACATTAAAAAGAACATTAGCCAAACCGATCCAGGCGTTCATCGATGTTAGATATATTAAAAAAGTGGGCGTAAAAATAGTTGTAGTTAATTTATTTCCTTCTAAGCATAAATTGGATTACTACGTATTTAAAAAAGATTGACAAATTGGTGTAGCCGTTCTTCGACTTTAGAGAAATGTAAGAAAGTGGGCGTGGTGAATTTTTCTTCCCGTAATAAACAAGATTAGGTAGGTTAGGTAGAAAGATTGCAGGATAGAAATGACCCAGCCCTCTTCGGCCCAATTCATTATGGTTTCATTGTGTTACCTGAACCTAGAACCTTCAAACTGATAAACTCGGGCACTACTCAGTAGACTACCGGGGCACGTACTAAGTTGGGTTATGACGAACATTAAAAAAAAAAAAATAGCAAAACCGGTGCAGCTGCTCTCAAGTGATGCAATTACCAACGAACGACATTTGATGGTTCAATTGCAGGGCTGTCAACTTTCGCATAATACATATAATTATAAATTTCTCAGATGAAAGAGACTTGGCAAGCCTTAGGAGGAAACTACGGTGTAATCGGGAGAGCAATCATGCGCAAGGCGTAATCTTTATTGCTGTTAGTAACTGTCGTCTCCAAAATAAGTAAGTAGCCAATTACGAAACGGCATATGTAGCCAACAGCATTTGTAGTGCTGGCAAATTTTGAGTAGTGGGTGCTGAGTATCGAGTATTTTTTGGATACTTAGTCCTCAAAAGTAGTCACTGGGTACTTTTAAAGTTATATTTTTTAAGCGTTCTATTTTTTTAATCCGTTAAAAATATCGAGTAGTATTGACTACCCAAATGAAAAGCATATCCAACACTACTGTGTAGCGGTAAATACGTCTTGTTTTATTTTGGAATTATTTCAATATATCTGCTCAGGTGAATAAGATAGTTTCTAAACTTATTTTCAACTGTATACGTTACATATTTTATTTATTTGGCTTAATAAGCAAATACATAAACAAATTACTTCAAATATAAAACTAATTAAAAACATATATGTACGTACATATATGTATATATATGGTATTCACAAGGTAGTCTTAAAGTCATATGTTTTAAAATAATAATACGTAAAAGTATTATCAGTTATGAACAACCCGTCATAATTTAGTGTGAAACTTCAAAAAATGCATTCAGCTGATAAGCAAAAAAACATTTATATAAACAAGTAAAGAACGTAAAATAATTAAACTTTTTAATATAGTATATCAGAACTTACATGTAAATTTTATAATAATTCAATTTTTCTTTAAAATTATAAAATTCTTATTTTGCTACACAAAATTGTTGATACAAAAAACAGCTGTTGCCAGTGATATGAGCTGAATAATTTTTTGGACGGCGGCTAATGGATAAAGGGTAAGTGGCTGCCGGTCAGTTAAGTTACCCACTTACATGTATTTAGATATTGTGGTTTTTTTCTGGTTTATAAAAATGTGAAAATTTTTTTATTCTTATATGTATTATACGCAGCGATGGTTTGTACATATTATCGCCTGATCGACTGAGTCGGATTTCTACTATTCGAGAAATAAAGCTCGCAGTCTTCTTATTTTGCTACTTTTTTGTTTGAAGCATAATAACAATTTTATTAAACTATTTTAAAATATTAAGACATCGTGACAATAAGACTTAATAAGAGACATAGTGAATACTGCAACAGTGTGTTTCAAGCTAAGATAAATAAAACTGTCAATATATGCCGGATATGAGTATCAGTGAATTTAAATAACAATTTGTTTTTTGAGTATAAAAGAAAATTGGTTGGTAATTCTTAATTAGTCTACTTCAGCCACATCTTAACCAGCAGCATAATTCTAATAAAATGCAATACTTTTTCATATTCTTCTCTCTTGTTGCCACCGTTGCTGCTAGAAGTTGCAATTACTATTGTAATAATCCCTGTACAGATGATAAAAATAATCTCATAAAACATATTGGCTGTAAAAACAATAGGGTGAGTTATACGAATATACTTGTGCATAGACAAAATGAAATAATATCCTTTTGTAGTTGTTTGATAAAGAACGATGTCCGCCAAATGCAAAACTTGTTAACATGACATCTGATATGAAATCGTATGTAACAGAAACGCATAATTTGGTACGCAACCTTGTTGCAGGCGGTAAAATACCATTCAGTATAGCCTGCCGTATGCCCGCAATGCAATGGGATGATGAACTGGCTTATCTTGCTTCTCTTCATGTCAAACAGTGTGAAGAGAATTACGATAAATGTCACAATACTGGCAATTTCCAATATTCTGGCCAGAATCTGTACATATTTTATGACAGAGATATTGCTGATTTCGATTTCAACGAAATGTTTCAGCAGGCTATTACAGAATGGAACCAACTGGGTATGAATATTACTCAGGCAATTACTGATTCCTACTGGAATGTCTATCAAACCTCGTAAGTTTTATAACTAATTTCAATAAAAAATTGAACGGTAATAATATTTTCTCTTCCACTTCCCCTCAATTTAGTCAGCTAGGCAAGTTCCTTATTATCATAGCTGAGCTTAATACTCATGTAGGTTGTGCTGCGGCTACATACACTATCGATGATCTGTCCTACTTCTTGCTTGCCTGCAATTACGCAACCAGTCTTTTCGAAGGGAAACCCGTTTACACAACATGTAATAAACCTGGCCAGGAATGCGAAACGGGAAAACATCTTAAGTATCCCAACTTGTGTTCCGAAAACAGCTATCGTTTGTCACTATTTAATCGTTTTAATTATGTTTCCCATCATCGGTAGAAAAACACATTAAAAGGTACAACTATAACATATTCGTAAAAAGGTATTTTGGATTTGGTTCCAGAACAAATTTCAATACAAAATCGAATCTTTATACCTATTTCATATGCAGAATTTTATTTTCGTGAATATGGCTGTCAATATTTTTATTTTGAATTTTCATTGACAAAAACTTTTTCCTAATTGTGAATTTAAAAAAAAAATAAAATATATTGTTATTATAAACAAAAACCAATTTTCCTGAAGAAGCTACACAAATGAGTAGCGAAATATCGAATAAAAATAAATATTACATAAGTATATAAAAAGGAGCTGCAGCTTAAATAATTAGTGTAATTAATAAATTGAAATAAGAAAATGCTGAAAGGAAATAATTACCACTACAAGCCTAATTCAATGGGAAACATTCGATTTAGGGAGGGGTTTCATAGGGAAGCTCTTACAAATAATTCTAAGGCAGCGTGAAAGAACATTGCATTATTGGTGATGGATGGTAAGACCTGTGCCAGAAAGTCCGTTGAAAGTATTTTTTTCTCAACACTGACGTGTGGCAACAACACCTATAGAAGTATCCAGTCATACTGAACATACCATCCACATGACGATGAGCTTTGTTTTTGGACCGAAAATTGCTCTCATACTTTATTTTTTACTTTCGACCACAACCACTACGAATCCATGCGCATAACCAATCACGTCTCCAACTTTTTGCATTGGGCTCGAAATCTATCAGTAGACGCAGACCATCATAAAATCTTTTCTTGATGTGTTCTGAGCTCTCTAATCTCGTGTCACTTATATGCTGTTCACACTGCCGTATTTATAAAAGTCTTAACTGTTTGTTTTTGAGATTAATATGTTTATTTTTATGTGTTTATATATACATTGAGTTTTTTTCAAAACATGTAAAGTTGAAAATGTTTAGCTTCTCAGAGTTACTTATTTTCATGTTTCAAAAGCGGCGCGTCTAAAATTTTATTGAATTTGCTTATTTCAATTGTTGTTGTAAGTGAAAAAAATATGTATTCTTCTGCAGATTGTGAATTATTTAGTTGGTAAATTTAGAGCTTCTTTAGGAGGGAAAAAATTATAAAGGGGAATAATTTATTATATTCTATTAATAGAAAATAATAAGTATATAAAGCTAATAATTTACATTTACTGATAACCACACACGATGGACAAAGCAGGAGGAATGCTGAAAATGTTGGTGTAGCAACCTTCGAAAACAGCATGTTGTTCCGTTCTGTTAGGGTTCGTCAGTGGGTTTTACAATTTTGTCATTAATTTAGTGTGATTCATAAGAAATTTTGAATGCGTGTATGGTATCGATCATCAGATTATTTAAAATTGAAATAAATTAACTAATTGTGTGTATTTAACAATTAAGAGAGAAAACAATGTTTATTTTTGTATCGTTTATGTGTTTCAAATAATATTCCGATAATTTAATACTTTAATTTTTTCTTTCTTTTTTTTATTTCTTTTAATTCACTAGCTTTTATTATTTGATCAGCTGTTAAAGCAACCGGCAATACGTCAAGTAAAACACAATAATTGTAGTGTGTTCACTTTGGTTTCAGAGTTTTAGAAACGTACTTAAACATGTTTCACTTTACCAATGTGAACTCCATATTAGACAGCTATACGACGACCGGTTGCCTTAAATATATGTCTTCCAGAAATAACTCTAGCCGTTACGCACTTGTTGCTAACAGTCATTCATATTGCGTACTGCGAATAAGCAATATTATTTTTCGGCAATAATATTTGTCGGCAAATGCCGACAAACAATATTGATTCAGTCTGTATACGCATGTAACTATAAATGCGTTTGCACAGTATATCGTCGCCGAAAATGCAAACAGCCGCATATAACATTTTAAAAATTTTACAAGCGAAGCAAAAAACTTGTTTAAATGAAAAATATATCAAGAATAGAATTTAATCGAACTGTAGTTATTACAACTCTTTCGCAGATCACGGCAGCCTTTCTCACTCATATTCATTTAGTCGTAGGCCAACATCGACTATGATCACTTCGCTGAGGCAGAATATGAGTGATTCATTGAATTGTGACCTCATGAAAATATCGCAATGGGGTCAGGCAAACAGGGTCGATTTCAACACTCAAAAGACCCAATGCAGCATGCTTACACATCGACGCATGCCCGATGACGCTGCATCATCTGTAATTATGGGCGTAATAAACATCGAAGAATCAGAAGCTCTTGATGGTCTTGGCATGAAAATTCAGTGCGATGTTCGATGAACTGAGCACGTTTTTCAGGTCTCAAAACAAGCATTCATGTGCCACTGAACTGGGTTTCTTTTTCCAGTTGAAGTGGATAGTGTGAAAGCAAAACGTAATATTACTTTGGAATATGGAATGGAATAGTCCGAGATTTCCTTAAAAAACTTTGGGATTCATGGACGACGACCGACGTCGAAGTGAAGCAGCCAGACTGTCAGAAGAAATTAGAAGATTTTCAGAGAAAATACCGCCATCCAACAAGCATTGCTCAGCCTTCTGTATGGCCAAGACCTCCGCCTGAAATACACTGCAGTGATCAGATAACTAATACGAAAGCTTAATGTTAGGAGTCCTAATGTATATACGACAGCCCACTCCATCCAGCATGCTGGACATTTGGGTATAGAACTTTAGGGCATTGCTGGGATCCTCCGGATTGTCCGACTTAAAGTTCTTAGTCGGAATCTTGAAGTTAAATGTTCCCGCGAGCAAGTTATAAGGAACTATAAAGGTGTTTCTGCAGCAAATAAAGATAATACGTGGATAATTCAAAAAGTTAAACAAAATCCTCATCTTAGTGCTATAATCGTAAAACTAAGTGAAGAGTTTTGCTTGAATCAAATTTTCTTGGCAGGATAGCCCGTAACATGCCATTGGATAGATGCCTTAAGTGGAAAACGCAGAAGAGAGCTTTGTCAACAACATTTATACAACGATATTTCTTTCTCGAAGTCAGTTAATTTTGCAAATGAAAGCAAATTTTATTTAGTCAGATCAGATGGAAAGTCTCTTGCTCATAGAACACCAAATATGCATCTAATTATGCATTTAAAAAATTAATAGAAAACAATGAAGATAAAGAAAAAAAAATAATGGAAATTAATTCTCGTATGGTCGTATTATGTTACAAAGAAATAATGACTATTTGAAGGCTGCAATTTGTTGCCACCTTTTTTTTTAATGAAATTTTCAATCTCTCAAAAAGTACTTTTTTTGCAGTTTCCAATTGCAAATATTCTGTTAGATTTTTTTGTAGAGGCCCTTTATAATCCTTATTTATATCGTTTTTACGCCGTACTAGAACTAACAAAAAAATTAATTTTGAAATTTTTGTTGGGCCGGTGTGCATTTTGTGCGACGATATTCAATATGTTAGACGTCTATGCGATATGCTGAACGTAACAAATATTTTGAAATCAACATATGCCAGCAAATGATATGTATTTATAGTGTACAATTATAGTAAAGGGTGTTTTTTTAAGAGCGCTAGAAGTCAAAAACGCACTAAAGAAAATTTTAATGAAAAATATTTTTTTCGAAAAATTCATATGAATTAAAATCTGTAATAGATTAAGAAAACCCTTTTTTTTAATTTTTTTATCTTCGACGAGATTGTAAGCTCAAGTTCTACAAATCGATTCTAAAGCCCATATGGTCATATGGTATTCAATTATGGGGCACCGCCTCAGCATCGAATGTGGAGAAATTTCAAAAACGACAAAATAAAGTCTTCCGTATGATTACAGCAGCTGCCTGGTACGTCAGAAATCAGCGTATTCACAAAGATCTCAATGTCTCGATGGTTAAGAATGTGTTTTCACAATATGTGAATAGAAAATGTCTGGAGCTGCACCCTAATCTTCTGGCCCGCAATATCTTTAATTTTAGGGGCTACTATCGGCTCATAATTCAATTTTTAAACCCCATTATGACTTTTTGCTCACCCTGTATATAAAAATTATTTTAACAGGCAACAAATAGTAAAGAAAAACAAATTGTAGAATACAAATATTTTACCAACATTTTCAATAAATAAAAGAAAAAAACATTCGAATGGAAAACAAGGCGTATACAATTGACATTTTTTATAACAATACATTTTTTTCTTGCTAATTTTAAATATTTGAATTTACAAATGTCAAAAAAAAAGAAAAACACAATATTTACAGAAATTCAAGTATTTGTAATTGTGTTGTACTTCGTATCATAAAACTGCTATCGACGAGATAAAGGGAATTGAAAAAAAAAGAATTTTAATTACATTTATTTCCAATATTCGAAAGAATTTAATTCACACTATGAAGTAGGAACAGTTTTGCAGTCGTAACATAGATCATATACGTTACCCTACTGATTTTATGTGGGGTGTAGGGTAAATCTTCTAGGATTTGGGAAAACGGGAATTCCCGGGAAAAAAGTCATTAAATTTTCGCTAAATTTCACATTCACACTATTTATTGCATTTTATATTAAAATTTCTCATTCTGTATATGAAATAACAAATGAAATAATTATTAAATTTACAAATGAAACATCCGCAAAAGATGTACGGCAATGTAATGGTAAAAGGGTTGAGGCGGAGGGCTTCAGAATCTCGACCATTGTACACATTGTACACTCCATATTACTTATCGACCGTACACATCTCATCTTGCTCGCCGACGTTCTATAATTTGAAGTTTAGCTTTTACATACGCTCTATAATTTGAACTCGTAGTAGGATTTTGAAATTGTAGTAGGAATTTGTGTTTTCGTTGTTTGCTTTAATATCACAATGCTTTTGCCATGCTTAAACTCTAGTTAATATGAAATTTCGATTATTTCAACTTTTTTTTTGGTCCCTTGAATTTCCAATTATCGAGAGTCGCCTGTATCCTCTCATAAATGAATTTTTTTTATATTAAAAAAAAAAAAGAAGAAAAATAATGCTGGCAACAATCTGACGGCACAACCGCTCTGCATAAATGCGAAAAAAAGAAAAAGAAATTCCCAGACTACAAAATAAATTTACATATTTCAAAATAAATCAAAATTGTGGCAAATAACACATTCATCTTGTTTGTCAACAGGCAATACAATGGGGATTTGCATAACCTTCTCTTCTTCTTATTCTTAACATGTTGTGTTGTTGTGTAATTGTATTGTTACTCTTCCCAACGAATAATCTAAATAGACATAATGTTTATTTTAAGAACGTAACAATTTTAAATAAGGAAACAGTAAATGTCTTGGGGTGGCGTGTTTAAGCCAACCTCCATTCTACATTTACAAAATGCGGCTGATTGAATAGCGTATTTAAAGGGATTTTTTTTTCAAATAAACCAGAAACTTAATTTTTATTCACAACTTATTTTTTACCCCAAAAACTATCTAAAAATAACACTTTTGCACATCTCATACATTTAAAAGTTGGTCTAATGTGCATGCATACTCGTATAAAGAGTTGGCAAATTTGAGGTTAGGAAGAAAAAACACACTTTTCTTGAGACAAATTAAGTTTTAGTGATACGAATGTAAAGTAGAAATAGAATAATTAATTATAATTAATTAATAATAGAATATGAGGTCGGGCAAACGGTTACCTCTAGCACGTTCGCCGACGTCCGCTCTTTGCACAAAATTTTGAACCACATTTTGCAACAAAGCTTCGCTTGTCTCGTCAATGCAGCGCCGAATTTTATCTTACAAATGTCAGTTGTTTGTGGTTTCTTCACGTAAACCCGGTCTTTCAAATCGCTCCAGAAAAAATAATCCAGTCGCGTTAAGTCACAAGAACGAGTCGCCAAATCAAGGAATTACGCGACCGGGAAATTTCTCATTCAATAACTGAATTGCTTGGCCGGCTGTGTGGCTTGTGGCAGCGTCTTGATGAAACTAAAGGTCACTAATGTCAACATTAGCCAATTGTGGCTACAAAAAATTAATTATCATGGTTGTTAGTGCGGAGAATTTACGGTGACGGCGTTTCCTTTTTTTATCTTGGACCAGCACTCAAGAGATGACCCCTACACATACGGTGCATTGTGCTGGAACGAAATAGTAGAAGAAATGACAAGAGGTGAATCTTCACTATCTTACAACTGTGCATTTGCACATTGTTTGTTTTATAGCAGTGTTGTAGCGCCTCTGAGGTCAAGTAGACGTATTAAATTTTTAAGCTTCGTTTTTAGTAGCCATTTTTAGTAATTATTTTACTTCGCCGAATCTACACAATACCGACGAAGCAAGGCGTCCTGAGGTGTTTGTGGATTTGATACGGATGAAGCCGTTATTGTTCAGTGACCAGTTACTATGCCTTCGCCACTGAAATCTTCCGACAACAACTGAAACCAAGACACACAAATGCACATCAGAAAAAATGCGAGATGTTTTTATGATTTAGTCTGAAACGCAGGAAACTATTGGTTTTGTAGTCAACCTGCAAACTACTTCAGCCATCGCCATACATTTTCGAACAAATACGTCAGCACAACAAAAAGAGTTATCGAAATTTAAATTTAAAACTTATTTATTTTTGAATCTTGGTGTGATTATGTACTATTTTTGTTGAGCTGTTTTCATGGACGAAAAAAAAAGTTTTGTTAGTTGAAAAAAACCATATGGGTTCGTTTGCCTTTTTTTTTCTTTTTTCTAAATTTTAATTTTTATTTTTGCAACACAGGAAATTGTAAATACATGCTGAGAAGACATAAGCTGCTGCTAGATTAAATGGTTTTTAGTTGCAAATATTTTTGTGCTTTTAAAGTTTTTGATTGTGGTAAAAAATTGTCATGTTTTTTCTTTCTGAGTTTTATGAAAGCAAATGGGTAAAGTAAGTGCAAAAGTATAGGGGATCATAAATTTTCATCTCTGGCAACATGTGGTGGTTGAATATTTTAATTAAATGTTTTGGATTTGTAACTGCAGAATAATTAAATATTTTTTTGATGGTATTCATAAATAAAATAATAATAAATAATTCAAAAATAAAATTTATTTCAAGAAAATTTTGTATGAAAAATTTGAAATAAAATATATTTCAAACTGGTTTTAAATTTTATGAATATGAGAGTTAAAGTTTTTACTAAAATTTTTTTTCAGTTTCTTCATTTCGAAAATAAAGCGTTCAAAACACAAATGAAACTTTCAGTGTAATTGATGTTTGGAAAAGCTGTTGTTGCGGCTCAGTTACTACGGCTTTCTCTACTGAATGATAAAATCTTTTAAATTTCACTTTCTAAGCGCGTGAGAGCAACAATATAAAATCTATTATTAATTTCAATATTCATATTGCTTATCCAAAGCATGCATTACAATTACTGCAACTGAATGCACTATTAAACTTCGCCAATTGCTGTTTCACATTATTTCCGGCAAAACAAATTAAATACGAATTGAATAAAGAAAATAATTGTATGTACTGGAAAAATTTGTATGAAAATAAATAAATAAATACAAATTAAATTAAAAAAAAGAACTCTAAAAAGAAACAAACTTATTATTTGGCCAAAAGCCAAAATTTAAAAAAAGCATAAAATTTCATTTGGTTTTTATTTTTCGTTCAACATTTTATGCAGTCAAGTGTTGGAGAAAAAAAAACAAACAGATTCAAATGAAAATGTGCTTCTGCTCAAAAACGAATGCGATTTAACCAGTTGTGTTTTGTTTTATTATTAAACTTTATAGTGGAGGACAAAGTTAAATAATAAATATAAAAACTTATCACCACGTCTTTTCCTTAATTAAAATTTTTAATGATAAAATAACAAACAATATGAAAGCTTATGTCCAGTATAAAATAAACAAAATATTCTGAAGAAAAAAAAGGAACTTTCAAAGAAGTGAAGAAGATCTGAATATGTATGTATTTTGACGCGGAAGTAGTGCAAATGTTGATAATTGCCAATGGATCGGAGGCAGTGTTCAATGGCATCAAACGCTATCAAAAAAAAACTTGGTAAATTTTTTTGCAGTCTTAACAATTTTGAATTTGTTATTTTTGGTTTTGTAGATTGATTCTTAAATTTAATAAAAATGAAAAAGTGTGATTATCTGTCGCAATCACTCATGGGAGTCTGTAGTTTTGGTTTGGCGGCGATCCTCCGACTAGATGGATCATTATGAGACTAGTGAATAATTTTGGAGAGCTGGGACAGTCACTAGAAAGCCGTTCGAACAGAGGAAACTATTGCTGCTGTAACTGCTGCTGTGGGTGTCTGTACGTTGACTACAAACCAAAAATTTCCTGGGTTCAACCCCAGTCTCAGACTCTTAAAATCATCTCGCATTTTTTCTGATGTCCATTTGTGTGTCCTTGTGTCAGTTGTTGTCGAAAGGCTTCAGTGGCGAAAGCATAGTCACTGGTCACTGAACAGCAACGGCTTCAGCTGCATGCAATCCACAGGCACATCAGAACGGCCTCCTTCGTCGGTATTGTGTAGCATCGGCGGAGTAAAATAATTACTAAAAATAGCTACTAAAAATGAAGCTTCAAAATTTAATACGTATCCTTGACATCAGAGACGTTACAACATTGCTATAAAAACAAAACGTGCAAAAGCGGAGTTGTAAGATAGCGCAACTTTCCTCTGTCTATCCCTTCACTACCTGTCATCTCTCTCACTATCCCTTTCCTGTATTTCCAGTACGAGGCATCGCTTGTGCAGGAGTTATCATCAGAGTTCTGGTCCAATTAAAAAAAAGCTTATTTCTTTCATCATCGACTTGTGAAAATCAAGTTGTAAATCGACCTCCAAGATCACGCGATTTGATACATTTCGCATATTTTCTGCCTACGACTAAATGGATATGACTGACAAATGCTGCTGTCATCTGCAAAAGAGTGGATAGGTTTGAAAGTTTGACAGAGAAGGTCATTAGGAAAGATAAGAAATAGGGTAGGAGAAAGAATGGAGCCTTGCGGTACCCCTGAACTAATCTTGAACGCGTTAGATGAGAGCCTGTCTATAACAACTCTTATAGCGTGATCCCTGTAAATGAGTAAATCGAGAGAGACATCACCGACACCAAAAGCAAAAACTTTAGACAAAAGTGGCATAGCACACTTTAGAAAATTGTGAAAACAGCACTTTTATTTGTTTAAATAGTTCGTACATCCATCTCTGCATGGCTTAAATATCATTCTTTTTTTGCAAATTTAATTCATTAAACAATTTTAAATTTAAAAGACTTATTTTTCTTAATGTCCATTCTTTATGTTTTTGTTTTAATATTTTTGGCACAAAGCTTTTGTAGTCAAATGTTTTTCATAACCATTTTCCCATTAACGCATGTACAATTAAATTGTTTACATTTTTTAATAGTTTCATTTCCTGTGGCTGTTGTGGGTCTTTGTTTCTGTTAGAATTTCCTTAAAACGTTGCCGCTTTGTATTTTTACTGCTTCTACATTGTGTGAACATTAACTCTGCAAACACCAACACACGTAAACACATGCACAAAATTATGTTCTGTGAGCATATGCACTCGTACATGAATGTGCATATTAAAATATATTTTATGAACATACAGGGTGCCTAACAAATTAAAATCAAAACGAAATTAGCTGAGCGGACATGGACAAAATTGAATGATATGTTCGGAAAATGATTTCAATATTGACGCTTGCCAGCTTTATCGCCCGCTTTCGTTTTGACGCTGATTTATGCTACACCCTGTGTATAAATATTAAAATAAAACCTGAAATTCTACATTTTAAAAATCCTTCCACATACAATTATTTTATTTAAATAGTTTTGTCTTTGGAAAAAATAAAATAATGAAATCCAATAAAAACTATTCGTAGTTTTTAGGATTTATTTTTATTATTATTCCATTGTTAAAGGGAAGTTATAAGAATAAAGAACTGAATTTAATTAAACGTAATTTAAATTGCAATTTTTACGAGCAAAATTTATTTCGAATTTTTACACAATTTGTGCGATGCATCCTCCAAAAATAATAATAAATATTAATTATTAATTTCAAATTACAAGTTGGATTATAATGACTATAATGTACAATACCGTGCAACACAGAAGCAACATTTTAACTGCAATTTTATCAATTTCGATTCGTTGATTGTTTTAAGTCTTGTTGACTTTACTAAAGATTTCGTCTATTTTAAATTAAAAATGATTCTATTACTACAATCTATTTAGATTCGGAATTAATAATAAGGCTTATGTACATATATCCATCCGGTATTATGTTGATTTTCAAAATCTGCTGTACGAGTATGTCCACTGTTAAGTATGTGTCGGGATAATGCTGCAGTTATTCTATATTTTGCGTTATAGTTTTTATGTTCGCTCATTCTTGTTTACAATGTCCTTTTTGTTCTTCCAGTACTAATTAAATCGTGGTTCCTCTCACGCCGTTTCCTTTACACCTGGCTCCATAAATAACACTACATTGCTATTCTTTGTTTATGTTGCTTTTCATTTTGTTGAATATTGTATTAAATATTGATTTTCTAATGAAGATTTTCTTCAGTAGGCAGCGCTGTTTCGGGAAATACCATGGCGACACCTTTATTAATAGAAACCAAAATTTATTCAATTTAAATTTGAATAAAAAAATGTATTTAAATTTTATTATTCAGAAATATAGGGATATAAATTTTCAAAAAACAGCATTATGTTCTCACTAAATCACTATCCAAACTTTGAAAATGTATCAGTATTGAACACAGAAAATAATTATAAACGTAGATATTTTTTTTCTTCTTTTTTTTAAGACAATAAAAACTTTACGAAGCTCTTACAGCTTGCCTGTAGAAACACCCAGGGTCTAAGCGGAAATCGAACCCGCAACTTCATGTTGATAAGACAAATGCTCATGCACTAGACTACGGAGGCACCTCGTGAAATGTTACATATAATTAATACACATTAATACAAAAATAAATACGGCAAAAACTTATTAGTTAATACTTTGCTTGCTTTAATTTCAATAAATTAATTTATATTATATTTGTTATATGGTTTAGCTGGTCCATATGCAGCATTTCATTTGGTGCTAAAACGACAATTTTCAGTAGACCTTTAACGAAATTCATGAAATAAGTAAGAAATTTCACATGTTTACTTGTATACAAGAACTCCTAAAGAATCTTTGAGAATTACGAAATATACAAACAAAACAAACCAAATAGCTTCTTTAAAAATGTTCCTTATACAACAAAAATTTTGTTAGCTGATTAAAATCTATTTAATTTTTCTAAACCATATCGTGCCTTTGGTGCAATACCGCAGTAACTCAAAATTTTAATTTTTTGAGTTGGGTATGCTGAAATGAAATTTGGCGAAATATATATCTAAAGGAAAAAAGATTATGGTTCAATCTCTAACTGTTAAGATTCTACAGCTACAAATGTCTTTATTGCCTCCAGCTATTTCCAACACTATTTATTTGCAATAATGAAATATTTCCTTTATGACAAGAAATTTACAAACAGAAAACATTACAAAACATGCCTCTTTATTTAAAAACTTGTAAAAATATAATTTTAGTAAAAGAAAATACTATCAAAAAGATGGCTCAAAACTTCAAATGCATTTTTCTCAGTTCACGATTTTTTGAATTACTACGGTATTGCACCAAAGTCTCGATATAACAAATATAGACAAATAAGCGTAAATAATTTTGACTAACGTTGAATAAATGGAGGAAAATAGTTACGTAATTTTCTGTACACACTCCGTACAGTCGCAGATGTACAAATTGCTGATGCGAAATGGCCTGCAAGGATCATGATCTTTCTTCGTAGCCGTGACCATCTGAAACCTTATTAAAATTTTTGTTGTGTACATTAATATATCATTAATGCTGATGGGAATCTATGAATAATTGAAATATTTAAATTTCTTTTCAAATACACCTTCTACGTAATCCCGTAATTACTTGAAATATTTAATACCTGATATACGAAATGAATTCAATAAACTTTTGTTTGTTCGTTTGTGGCACAAACATTTCACTTGGGAAACAATTGCAATAGAATATTTTTCATTGGTGTGCGTGTGTGTGTGTGTGTGTGTATTAAAATTGTTGTACTTAATTATGTTTGACATGCTGTATAATATTTCTATAAATAGTTATGCATATATAATACAGGTACTATTAAGCCACACGCATCAATTCATTTCATGATGTTGTACATTTGCTTAATATCAAGTTTTACTCAACCCGAAAAATACGGTCAAAGAATTTCAAAGTATGTTAATGGTTGCGTATTAAAGTTGAATTCTATTTCTTTTGTTTTCTGCAATAAAACTTTTTTCTCTTCTACATAAATGTATGTAAAATACATATGTATGTATGTATATGTACGTATGTATGCTTGTATATATGGATGCATATGTTGTATGGGTGTTGTAGAAAATCCATGACATTTATTTTACAAAATCAAAAAGTCAACTCATACCCAGATATTATTTGTCAAAGCAATTATTTTTCTTTATAAACTATTTGCATGCATCACATATTAAAAATAAAATGAAATAAAAAAAAATTCACATGGAAATTGGGTGATATAGTTAGAGGGTTTTTCTTTCATAAATATGTATGTACATTAGAGCGTATCACCTTACTAATATAGTACCCCCCTAATATAAAGTATTTTTGCACTTTTGAAAACAAAAACAAAATTTTTTTTTGCCGTAGGTAGAGATCGCTAGTTAAAAAAACCAATATTATTAATAAGCAAAATTGATCTTCATTGCCTTACCGTTTCTCTCACAGATATATATTTGATAAAAATAATTTTGTTTTTGTATTAACTAATGCTAATTTTTGAGCAAATGCTGTTCCTAATATTTATCTGAGCACTACTGTATTTCGAAGATTAGAAAAAGAAAGCCTAAATCGATCACCCAGTGGATGCAAATGTACGTGCATAATTTTGTTTGATGTATTTTTTCTTTGTTGTTTTTCAACTCTGAAAGCAAATCTTTCCAACTGTACGTATGATTAATATGAGAGTGTATTGAGCAATATTCTATGTAGAATATTGCGTATACGTATGGTACGTCAAGTATAAAACTTTCTTAACATGTCTTTTATTTCTTAATTCTTTGTATTGAAATTTTGAAAAACACATTTTACAATGAAAGTTTTGAAGTTATGAAACATTCGAAATGAAATCATGCCCAGTACAGCCGAAATTTTGCGGAAAGTTATGGAAAATATGCTAAATAGAGCACGTATGTGCGAAGCAGAAAATGGACATCACTTGCAGGATGTATGTTTTCAAAGCTAATTGCAAAATATTCCCCAATAATATAATGTATTTAAAAAAAAATATAATAATCGCATAAATAAAAAAGTTGTAAACCATTTGAACCATATAGCTCCTTTTGTGCCACCCTGTATAAACAGAGGTAAGCTTCACCTTCTGTCATTTCTTTAACTAGCCCTTTCCTATAGTTCCAGCACAAAGCTTCGCTTGTGTAGGGGTATCTCCTGAGTGCTGGACCCAGATAAAGAAAAAAACCTTGACGAAGTCAAATAAATGAAAGGGAGAGCCATTTCGTTAAAAAATTAATGCGTCAATCGCACCATAGATGCAGCAACTCTGCTTTATAAAATATATCTGAGTTGTGTAAGAATTAATATGCCTCATCTATTCCTATTATCACTTCACCAACTGTCTCTTCTGTGCATTGTCTCTGTGCAACTAGTTCCGGGGCATGCACTGCATACGTTGGGGATATCTCACGGACACCGGTCCAAAAAAAAAAAGTAACTTCACCCATCAGTGCATTCCTACAAATATGTACAACCATACATACATACATACATACTTGAATGTGTAGTGGCCTACAAATGCCAGAGTTTCATTTTCAGAGTGCCTGCTTGTTAATTTTAAATGCAACAATCGTCTGACAGTTGAGTGATGTCACATAAGATGTTGGTTTGTGGGCCATAAAAACAAGCCTTCAAGCAATTGACAGCGAAATTCAGTTCGATAGTTTTGCTCGCAGTTCTCTTGCGCCGTGTTGTTTGTGCTGCTTTAGCAATTTTCTTTTTTCTGTTTTCAGCTAAAAGATGTTGGACATTTATTTTGGTTTTTAGAATTAAAAAAAAAATTTACCAGAAAATAAACGTAACAGTTTTCTGCCTTCAAAACGGATTTTAAAACGAAATGAAACGAAACAAGTTTCAAACAGACAAAGAAAATTTGCTTCAATTAATTTGATAACTGATAAAAAAAATATTTTTACAGATTTGTGTTTTAATTATAGTGGAAATGTAGCTACTTGACATTGTTGACTGTCTTCAGAATTTCAGGTAAATTAGTTAGTTGTTGGCATTGAACTTGCTTACTAAAGATGCAGTTCCAAATTTTTTGATCGTTTAGAATGTCGGGAAGAAGCACTGAATTAAAATATTTTCCTTTAATTATTCATAAGAGTCAAAATATAATTGAACATGCATTTTTGAACAGGTCACATCTCGAATATACTATACAGGATGTGGGAAAAGTAATCACCCGATTCTCTTTCGCTGTAATTTTGTTTTTTAATGAAAATCGTTACTTCTTCTTATAAATTCTAGAAGGTGCCTTTTCAATGTACTTGCATTTAATTTTTTCCTGAAAGTAAATTTTGTAGAAAATTGTGAGAAATGTTCGAAAGACTACACAGAATTTCCAATTGGTTTCACAAAATCTCTTTCATTAAAGTTTTTTTTATTACTCTCACTATTTCTATTCTTATATAAAATTTATTGCTTTCACAAGTCTTTTATGGTTACTTTTGCTACTAGTATATTTATGCATATTATTAATATAATATAAAATATATTTTTAATATAAAAACATTTTAATTCACTCTCTTGTCTTTTTTTTAAATAAAAACTTTAATCTTGTGCGTATCACATTTAATTCAGAACAAAACAAAATGAAACAATTAAAGACATCTAAAAGAAGAAGCACACATTGTAAAAATTTTCTCTACCCCCAAAAGTAAAAAGTGTAGACGCTTTCACGACAATGTCCCCCATGCATCCTTCAGCGTTATTTATAGCAACAAGATACATATATATATATTCGTGGCCATGTTTTAACTACACATACATATATACATCTTGAATTAAACAAAAAAAAAAAAAAAACAGTTTGACATACGCAAATTAAATGCCGTATGGTTGCATTGGGATGGAAAACAAAATTCTGCATTAATTGGAAAGGCTGCCAATAATTGTTTCAAGCGGGTCCACTGAGCAATTCCTTCAAGTCCCAACATTCGAAGGTGGAACCGAAAAAGAGGCAATAACTTTGTGTGATGTTATTCAAGAATGGGGTCTTCAAGACTATAGTAAATATATGGTCAGTGACACAACATCTGGCAATACTGGTCGCATAATTGAAACGTCCACTATTATTTAAAATTCCCTTAAAATATCTTCTTTGTAGTAACGATGTAAACATCACCTACATACCTGATTATTATTTTGAAAAGTGTTTTCGAAAACAGAATTAACCGAAAGTGATAATTGTTTCTCTATCAGCCGTAATTCCACACAAAACCGTGCATCTGCGTAGGTGTAATTGCAATATGCCACATCTCTTTTTCTGTTCAAAATTAGATCGTTACTGATAATTTTTCCACACTTTTTCCGTTTTATAAGTTTCTACACAGTCACAGTTAATTTTGAAATCTATGGGTAACTTTAGTAATTTTTTGTGTGAGAAAAACAATGTTTCGAATCACTCATACGCACCAAATGCCAGTCCCATAAATGTTTCGCAAGAAAGTATGCTATAGTTTTTGCGCAATAAAAAGCGACGGTATTTAGTAGAGTATGCAATTAATAGTTTTTTTATTTACGGCCATTTTACCATGAGTCATATTGAAAATGGGTTGCGATGTATGAGGTCGTTAGCGCGTTTATAGCAAAAGCCAAGGCTGGGTTCGACTGTCATGAAAACGTTTTCGCATTTTTCTGATGTGCAGCATTGTGTTTTTGTGTCAGTTGTTTTCGTAAGGTTTCAGTAGCGCAGGTATATTCACACTGGCCACTGCAAGTACCAGCTTTAGCTGTGTTGCGGTATTGTGTACCACCAGCGAAGGAAAATCATTACTAAAAATCGCTACTAAAACTAAGCTTTAATATAAAGTCTCCTTGCCATCAGATACGCTTCGACACTTCAGTAAAACAAAGAATGTGCATTAACAGAGTTGCACGATAGTGAAGCGTCACCTTCTGTCATTTCTCAGACTATCCCTTTCCTCAAGTTACAGCAAAATATATCGCATATGTAGGGGTCATCTGCGGAGTGCTGGTCCAAGATGAAAATATATATACAGTGAACACGCAGAAACGCGAACTAATTTTTATCGACTGTATTTTCACGTTTTAGATTGCATTTTTTCTATAACATATTTTAGTCTCTTTTATTTTTTATTTAATTTAAATTTAATACGTTCTTTTTCAACTACGAAATATGTTTTGATACTACTTGTTGTAAGTTCCATATTTTAATATACTACAAAGCTACTATGGTGTGCAATAGGGAATCTTAGATACCTAATTTCTAAGTTATGTAATTGAATTCATCAAAAATAGAGGTAATCTGAATTTAAACTACGACAATTATAAATTTATTTAATTAGCTTTTATTGAAAAGAAGAAACAATGAAAAAACATACTTTGATATAAATGGTAATAAATAATTTTTTAAAGCAACAAAAGAGTGTTTAATTTATTAATTATTATATATTAAATATATTAAATATATTAAATATATTTATTTAATTATTTATTTTAAATTTTTTATATAACATATTAGAAATGATTTTAATGAAAGAATATTCATTGGACGAGCTAAAGAAAAAGATCGGATATATCTTGTTGACGTTGTTTTTGCTTGAGCATCTGTAATGCAGCCTTTTCTTTGAAGTTTCCGTAAAAATAGTTTTAGAGATCACTTGTTTATATTATTTATATACCTACATATATGTATAGTCAGCACAATGAGATGCTTCCAGTAGAACTGCCGTATTAATACTAAAGCTACTTATCATGCAACAAAAGTTATTTAGAACACACAAACTACGAAATTCTTCTGCGGGGAATCCCAAAATTTTTAAATAAGCTTCGGGGATTGGAAAAAGCGCTGGCATAGGTGCGTTAAACCTTTCAAAAAAATTCAAAATTCAACTTTTCTTATGAACAAGCTACGTATATACAAGAATTACTAGTTTAAAGATATTATATACGCCGTCATTTTATGTGTGTCAGAACAAAAATTATTAATTATTTAAGTATTGAGTCCAAAAATTAATTAAAACTTTTAGTTGAAAAATATATTATTCCAATTAAAGGTGTTAATTATAAATGGAAAAATAAAATTGTTTTCTGTCTACTAATTATATATTGTAAAAATGGACGTTAATAATTTAGTCGTTCTTTTAATTAATTTACATTTTAATTTAATCAGTTAAATTGACTTTCTGAAAATAACGAAACACTGGCCCCAACTGTTAGAAAATACAAAATTCCGCATTAATTTTGACACAACCATTATAAAATATAAACTTCATTTTGTGTATAAAGGCAGTCATTTATTGTTCAAGTTTTCTTTTACTTAGTTTCAGCTTGTACAACAGCAATACATACGAAGCTTTCACAAGGGTACAGCCAACGTTGATGGAATATTCATTGGACTAAAAGCCAAACATTAGCGGTTACTGATGTAACGCAAGGGATGAGATGTTCCTAAGAGATAAAGATATGCACTTGATGTTCCTTAAAAGCGGTTACACTCAGCAATTGTAGCCTTCTATAATAGTTAGACATAACAAAAGGTAGAACAAAAATTGATTTCGTTGGATTTTATTTATTAAAATCGATTGCAATTTCAGCAAACTTTTCATACAAAAAATGATAATAAAAAAAAACGAAAATTCTAAATTGAATTTGTTCTCTTCGGAATCAAATATTCATCAGAAGAAAATAATTTTCTAAGTATTTTAAAATGAAAAGAATAACAATAAGTATATAAATAGAAGAATGGAATACAATCCATTGAAAAGAAGAGAAAACAAAAAAAAAACGATTAAGTTTTGCAGCATTTAAGGCGACTTTAAATAACTGAAGGTTATTCAACCATAACGTAACCGGTTATGTTTCCAATACTCGTACATTGTATCACATCACAATAAAACCTTTATGTTCCATGTGTGTGATATCAACTAGAGACATCTTGATAAATAGTCTATTGACTTATCCGCAAATAATATTGAATGTACCTACCAAGACGAAGAACGTTCAAATATATTGTAGCAATCAGACTTTTATGCAATTCATTGAAGATATTGATATTTTTAGCTCTAGAGAATTGTTAGTTGAGGGAAAGTCGCTTAAACTTCTCGCAATGAAAAAAAAAACACACTAAAAATTTGGCCATTATCGTTTTTTTTAGGGCGTAAAATAATTGAGAACTACCGCCTGTCAAAAAGGCTCTGTGAAGCAAGTCCCGGTCAAATAAGTCCCAATCTAAATACAAAAGTACCCAAACCGAAAATAAAATAAATCCCATTGTTTTAAAGAACTTCCAATTAAATTAATGAAATAACTCCCACAATCGGAGCAGTGAACAGAAATGAAATGAGGCCCAAAAAGAAAGAAGTAACCCCCTTAAAGATATCAAATCAAAATGTTACCAAAGTTCACTAAGTAACAATGGGATCTCTGCATAGCCGGCCTTCAGATGGGCTCAATCTATATTGTCTTTTTTTGTATATTGCACCAGCACTCAGAAGATGACTCCTAAACATGCGATGCATTGTGCTGCAACTAGAGCAAAGGTACAGCTAGAGAAATGTTAGAAGGTGAAGCTCCACTATCTTACAATCTTACTTTGGACGATCTTTACTTTTATAGCACTGTTGTAGCATCTCTGATGTCAAGGAGACGTATTAAATTTTGAAGCTTCGTTTTTAATATCCATTTTTAGTAATTATTTTACTTCACCGGTGCTACACAATACCGACAAAGCAGGACGTTCCACAGGGGATTGCTATCAGCTAAAGCCCTTTCCGACTGCGCAGCGCCCATAAACTAGATTTAAGGGAAAAATTTCAAGAACTTCCAAATAATTGAAAATTAAATAACTCCCCCTAAAAAATAAAATAATATAAGACCAAAAGATGAAATAAAATGAATTAACTCCCATTGGCGTAATTTCATTATGAAATAAATCCCAAGAAAGAATAGGAAATAATTACCAAAAAATTGAAATAAAGCCCAAAGGTGTGGGAGTTATTTCATTATTAAGATTTTTTGGGACTTATTTAATTTTTTCCTGGGGACTTATTTCACGTGGAAGTTATTGCACGCCGCCTTAAAAATTTTTTCAATGTTGTCTGAAGAAATGCTCCGGTCACGGTTTATGATTCGCCAGCATTATTTTCGAAAACAAAAATATGGACCAATAACTCTATCGGTTAACCGTAAAAGTGAGGGGGTGTAATTGTTGCTCATGCACTCCTGTATGATTTTCGGCAACGCAAATTCTGCAGTTCTATTTAATAGTATGCCCATTTAAATGAAAATGTACTTCGTCGCTCATAATGAGTTTCTTCAGAAAGTTGTCAATTTCTCTCGCAAGCAAAATCAATCTATTGGCATATTGTAGCCATTGTCATGTATCGCTCGGCAATTATTCTTGAGGCAATTAAATTTTATATGGAGACATCACCACTTAAACTTTTAGAATGCGTTCCGGAATGTACTGTAGATTTCGGATTAAGTAGAACATCGACGAGTAGACTCAGATGGATTCGTGTTGACACTTTTTCGTACAGCATCTATAGGTTCTCCAATGCGAAGAGGTCGAGCAACAGTTTTTCTTGGTTCATTGTCGTGTTTACACTTGGAGCTGCTGCAGTATTGAAATGTTCACCGTATTTTTTTGTGTTTTTTTTTTATCTGGGATCAGCACC
The DNA here is from genome assembly GCA_963924685.1 of Dexiosoma caninum. NCBI lineage: Eukaryota > Metazoa > Arthropoda > Insecta > Diptera > Tachinidae > Dexiosoma > Dexiosoma caninum. The sequence continues at coordinate 94,963,992 of OZ004727.1, read as the reverse complement.
CAGGAGATGACTCCTATACATGCGAAACATTTGTTGTAACAATTGATCGTTCGTTTACATAATAAAATTAACATTTCTTACAAAAACAAAAATAAATAAAAAACTGCAAAAACCAAAAATTTAAAAGCATTTCAAGTCATTCAATCGAAGTTGTCCCACATACGAAATTTATTCTGCTTCAAGTATCAAATGAGCTGCATTTTTCCTGGAATTTTTTTTGACATCTTCACAATTTTTCAAATAATTTCGAAATACTTTTCCTATAGAACCCGTATCTAATACTCAATCTAACATGGCGCAATGATAAAGAAGAAATATTTGATAAAGTTAAGTCTCACACAAGGACACAAACAACCACTACCCACATGGTTACAAATATGTATGTGCACGTGTGGCGGCGAGAAAATAGATTGAAAAACTATGATAACAAAATAGGTGGAAAACAATTTTCCAGACGATTGCTTTTGACGGCATGTAGGCATGTATGTGTGTATCTGTGTATTTCCTACAAGCATATTGTTTGTGTGTATATGTGTTTTTTCTTATTTTTCTTTTTCTTTTTCTAACCGATAGTCCGCTCTAAGCCAAAAATATTTACGGAGGAAGCAATAAAACTAAGGAATAAAAAAAAACAATTGACAAACAAATTAAATTAATAAAGATTAAAATTAAAGTGGCAAATTGCTATTGGAATGTGCATGTTTTAAGGAATAATATTTTAATAGATTCGTTTTTAGACGACTGCCTAAAGCCTAGGACTCTGTTCGGATGTGCGAAAACTGTTGAGCAATATTCATTATTCCGTGCGATAAATTTTACATTTGATCAAATGTACTCCATTTGCCTGAAAGTATGCAATATTCGCGTAATTCACTTTTCGTTTTAAACTGCCGCTGCAAATATTGCAGAGGTGGAATTTCGCTACATACTGCATTTCAGAGTTACCATTTCTAAAGTTTTCAAAGTTTTATTTTTCAATGTTTTTGATATACCGAAAAGTTTTCAAGTTTTTAGCTTCAAAACTAAGTATATTTTTTGAAATTCATGCAAATTTTCAAGTTTTGTTTATTAATTTTTAATTTACAGTATATGTGATGAAAATATTATTTGATATTGCCATGTAATGTAAACGATCTTATAATTTTTCGCTCCTTATTACTGCTACAGTATTAAATGTGTCCATTACTATTAATACAACTGTGGCGTATTAATAACACAGGCTTTTTATTCCTGAGTTTTTTTTACAAAGTTTTCTATTTCAAAAAGCATAGATAAATATTTAAAGAGAAACCGTACGGATAATGGAACCTTTTTAGTTTTTGGTGTCATTAGTTTTAAATGCCATGCAAGTGGTGACAATAACTTAAAAAAAATTCGACGTGTCCTAATTTACGAAAAAAAAATTTTAAATTTAAGCTGATTCATTTTAGCATTTGATTAAGCCTACATATGTATATGCATGTATGTATGTATGTATGTGTATATAAATGACTGTTTAAAATATTAATCACTAAGGACCAAATTGACAGTTACTGTTTAGCTAATAGCAATAGTTTAACCAATAATATTTGATTCACAGCTTTTTGTTTACTATTAGTTAAATCGTCAAATGTCATTGGTTAACAAATAGCTGGTTTATAAATTATTATTACCATTTTTGTTTTGATATCATCTACTATAATATAATATATATATATATAATACTATCTGTTTTTTTATTTTCCATGATATTTTAGTTTTCCCGAACCAATTTCAGCAGCAATTCAATATCTTGCGCGGTAAAGTTAGATGAGCGCGCGTCTGTTTTATCCATTTTTAAGAAATAATATAATAATTGTAAGCAAAAACCATATGCTATAGCAGTGCAGCCAATATTGAAAACTAAAAGATTATTAGGGTTACCATTCTTTGGTTATACTGAGAATGTTAGTTAAACAATACACTGTGAATATGAAGTATTAGTTAAACATTAGTTACCATTTTAGTTTAGTAATAATTAACTAATGACTGTGAATTTGGAACTTAATGATTAATATGTTTTTAATTAATTAAAGTTCACCGTGAGAAATTTATTAACTATTTAGTTATTGAAATTCTTATACCTATAGCCTTGTTCCGTAATTTTAGTGCGAAGTTTTCGTGTCGAAAATTTATGAAACATCGTTTCCTTAAAAATGTCGAAATCCATCAAAAGGGCTTACGTTGTCACGTTAATAATGTCAAAATTTTTAATTCGAGGCCAATCTGCATTTGCAAATATTAAAGACAGCAACCAAATTTTGAATAATGTTACCGGCGGCAAAAAACATGACAGTCGGTTCCAAAAAATAATTTATATTGTGAATTCAATGTCTGTTGTTTACAAAATATTGTTAAATTTTTTTTATTTTAAATATCGCACATTAACGGATAACATTTTTAATTTAATTATAAAAAATTATATTTTGCATATTTTTCTTCGCATATTCGTGCGCTTTCCAAAACATTTTGTGGTCGATTTGCCAGCGATTCTCACTACGCATTACATCATTTTTTCACCGAACAGTACGTATGTGGAATGGACTACCCACGGAGGTCTTTCCTGTCACTTTTGACGCGGGAAAATTCAAATAGAATGTCAATAAACACTACTCCGTCTACCCTTTCTCCTAAAACCTTATTTCCTAGGAATCATCCCATGAGTGCCGGTCCAAGAAAAAGAAATTTAAGTTGAACAAAACATTTGACTCACAATTAGCATCGTGCATTATGGTTGAACCACGCGTTATTTAGACATCTGGATAATTTTGTTACATTTTACTTCGTAATTAAATTTGATATTTTCAAAAAAATGTTCAAAATTTGGAATCAATGGGCCATACTGTCTGTCCTTTTGAGCCAATAGCTATCAAAAATAGTTATTTATCTTCAACAATCTGTAATTTTTTTTTATCATGGAGCAGCATTTTGTTGGAACCAGAGGAAAGGGTATAGTTAGAGAAATGACAGGAGGTGAAGCTTCACTATCTTGCAACTCTGTTTTTGCACGTTCTCTGTTTTATAGCAGTGTTAAAGCGCCTCTGATGTGAAGCAGACGTATTAGATTTTGAAGCTTCGTTTTTAGTAGCTATTTCTAGTATTTATTTTACTTCACCGGTGGTATACAATACCGACGAAGGAGGGCGTTCTGGTGTCGTTGTGGATTGGTTACAGCTAAAACCGTTACTGTTCAGTGACCAGTGATTATGCCTTCGCCACTAAAACCTTGCGATAACAACTGACCCAAAGACACATAAATGCACATCAGAAAAAATGCAAGATGGATTTATGAGTCTGAAACTGGGGTAGAACACAGCAAATTTTTTTAATAAAATTTTAAATATATTACGTAGATAGTTCATATTAAAAGCCTTTAATTTAAATTGTATGAAATTCGTATTTTCCATAAGCATATTAATAAAATAAAAATTAGATGGCAAACTGCAGGCACACACATATACATATTTTTAGATTTGATTGAATTTTTATTTCTATTGAAATAAAAATTGCATACTTGAAAGAAATGTAAAAAGTATTTAAAGTAAAAACCCAGTATGTATGAAAATAAATAAATGCTTGAAAGCATCGATTAAACTTTATACTCAGCTTGCACTGGCATTTATTATGAAATTGAACAAAAATACAGATAAATATTTACTTGTATTTATTTTTTAATTATTTAAACGATGGCATGTTTAATAAAGGCGCACTTGTAAATACACGTGTTGTTGCACTTTTAATATCACCCCAGATACACACAACGTACGAGTGCTGTTAAATTCAATTTTCACTACGTTGCGTATATATACGCATTTTCATATTTGGGGCATTCAAATGGCAGTCATAAAGTTATATACATATTTTAAAATAATAATACGAAAAAGTATGACTACTGTGAACAACTCGTCATAAATTTGTGTGGTTTTTCAAAAAAAATCATTCAGCTGAGAAGAAAAAAAAAAACACTTATAAATATTTGACATCAAAACACTTCAAACAAGTGCAAAAACTAAAATAATTCAACTTTCTAATATAGTAAATCTTGTAATAAGTCCATTTTCATTTGCAGATATAAAATTGTTTTTTTGCCACATAAAATTATTCAAATAAATATAGTAGAAAACAGCTGTTGCCAGTGATATGAGCTGAACAATTGTTTTGAACGGCGGCTGCTGGCTAAACGTTAAGTGGGTGTCAGCTGGATAAGTTACACAATAAAAATTTGTCACTTGTATATTGCCAGAGATATATTGACTTTCTTACTTATTTTTAGTTATAAAAATCGATTTTAATGTAAAGATATAAAAGCGTGAAAAAATTTTTAAATATTTTTTTGTAATTCTCATAATATTTGTAAGTAGCGGCGGCTTGTAAAAATTATGCACGGCTCGACTGGAGAGTTTCAGCATATGACGCAAATTTCTCTGATATTTAATGACAAAACAATAAACAATGCTGAAAAATTCTTCTTATTTCATAAGTTTTTTATTTGAAGCACAACAATAATTTTATTAAATTATTATGTCTTCAGTTGATATATTTTTCTACAAGACGATTCGGAAAACCTATTTTATTTGATATAAACATAAATGGAGCATAATTTTCAAAATGTGAACACATGCACTTTCCAAGAAAACATGATTTCCCTAATCAATATACATTTGAATACTATAAAACAGAGTTGGTTGATTGCATCACGGATCATGGCTTCAAAAATTAACATCATTCATTAAATTAACACGCAGCTGCAGAGTTCTGCAAGAATTAAGCTCTCTTCATATCACTTTCACCACCTGTCTAATCTCTACACTATCCGTCTTTCTATCTAGTTCAAGTGCAATGCATTCCATATGTAGCATTGCTCGAATATAAACGGGTATGTTCTGTAAACCGAATCCGTAAAATTTTTCGTTTTTAAAACGAATACATATAGTTAGGTGTTCAGTAAACTGAATTTCTATAATTTTACACGGTTAAAAATCGAGTAGATAAGTCCGGTCGAAATTAAATCTTCCCAATAAATAGCTGGTGAAACATAAAAAAACAATTACTAATTTTTACTTGAAGTCTTTCTTTTATTAAATTAAGTCAAATTATATACTCTGCAATAGATTTTAGTACAAAATAATCAATTTAAAAAACACTCCAATATTTCTCTATGTTCTTGTTAAAGTATGCACATAAAGTAGATGGATGACTAAAAGCACATTTTCACTAAATTCTTTAGATATATCATTAAAAAATCACTTCTATATAAGAATAAACTTTATTTTAAACAAATTTTTGACGTATTAAAGTTAAAAAAATCTTATTCGAAAGCAAGTTCGTATGTTGGAAATCGTGTGATTTTTAGAACACCAAATTAGCATTTATTCGGTTTCGAGAATCACTCGTTTTTAAATCGACTCGGTTTACAGAACAAGGGTGAAAAAGCAGTTTTGGAGTACGGGTCGATTGTTTGGCACCGCTCTATATAATTCAAATCGAGCACATTGAATCTATTGAAAAAAAGTTTTTACTTTTTTTTTCTTATCTTAGAGATGTATTACGAGGACAATTTGATAGCACACCGTGCGAGTCCCCCAAATGTATAACATAACTTACATAATGTAAATAACTATACATACATGCTTACGTGTGATTGCTTATGTATGTTTAAATATTTGCCTATAGTTTGCTTTCAGCTCATAAGGGTTTTAAATTTTATTTACTTAATCAACACTTTGGTAGCATTTTTCTTTTTTGCAATCGCTAACTGTGGCAGTTTGCTTGGAAAAGCAGAAAAAAATATATTTCAATATATTTACAAAGTGTGCAGTGTGATTGTTTAATTCGCTCTCTCTCTCTCTCTCACTCTCTCTTACACATTTCCACACATACGCACACTCACACGACACTTGTATTCCTATCAATTTTAATTCATTATTATTGTCATTCATGAGGATTTCTTTCTGCCATTTACACATTTACACAGTTCATTCCGAATTGTGAAGAAATGGCCAGTGAGAAACAAATACTTTGCATAAAAAATATATTAATAAAATTAAGAGATCATGGTTCGTAATTAATGCGGCAGGAAATTTATTTACACAGCCTGAATTGTATTCAATTAAAATTTCTTTTTTCACAATTGTAATTTTATTCATTTATTAATACATACATACATATGTATATAACTTTTTCTTTCCAAAATTATTGAAATTAGCTTTGTCTTTATAGCAGTGTTAAAGCACATCTGATGTCAAGGAGACGTATTAAAGTTGATGCTTCGTTTTAGTAGCCTACAGAATACCGACGAAGAAGGGCGTTCTGATGTGGTTGTGGTATGAATACAGCTGAAGTCGTTACTGTTCACTGACTATGCCTCCGCCACTGAAACCTTCCGACAACAACTGACACAGACACACACAAATGCACATCAGAAAAAATGCGAGATGTTTTTATGAGTCTGAAACTGGGGTTGAACCCAAGAAACTTTTGGTTTTGTAGTCAACGTGCCACCCTCCAATTGTACCTTTACAGTCATTAAAGAGTATAAAATAGTTCAGACTCTATATCATGAGGAAGGCATTAATTTTTTGCTTGAAATTTAGCTAACAAATAAAAGTTTTAAGATGTCAGAAAATTTCAAGTATGTATTGTATAAGAGAAAAACGTTATTGCAATTTCAAAATGAAAAAGGTACAATTGTACCTTATCAGTTCGACGAGGGTTAAAAAAAGTACACAGACGAGTTCGCATTAACGTCAACGAAATGCAGTGTACACGTTAGCTTAACACAACAACAAACGGGAAACAATAACCGGATTTATACGATTATATACTATATTTTTGTTTAAATATATTTAAATTATTATAAATACTAGAGAAGATATAACTTTTAGTCTGTCTGCACTTTATGTCATCAATTATGGCAAAACGCTTTCCTTTCACTAGTCTCTTCGGTTTTGGGAATAGGAAAAAATCGCAGGGAGTCAAGTCTGGTGAATAATGTGGTTGAGGCACGATTAAGGTATTGTTTTTGGCCAAAAAATCACGAACAGCCATTGATGTGTGAGCTGGTGCATTATCGAGATGAAGAATCCATGATTATTTTTCCACAATTTCGATCGTTTGAGCCGTACGAGCTGTTGGCAAGAACTCATGATGCACCATGCCATTCTAATCGAAGAAAACTAAACTCAGCTTTTCTTTTAAACAAACCTCGTATATACAAGCCATAGAACCTCAATATTCTCTGTTACACACGTAAGTATTTCATTAAATTTTTATATTTCCTTCCATTTCCATTCATTTTACTTTGGGATTTTATTTTATTTTCTTTTGCCTTTCTTTATCTTTAACAATGGACTTGTTTGTCATAGACCAAGGTTGGTAAATGAATTGAAAAAGAAAAAAGGAAAAAAATGGTGAAAACAATTCAGGGCGTTCAGAGTTGTTGCTGGCTACAAGCTGCCGCTATTCGTTTCCACTTGTTGGCATAATGATACAACCAACAACAACTTTTTCTGACCAAATATGCTTGCAGCATATTTTAAGCACAACTATATGTCGTTTTAATTGTTGCAATTAGAAAAACTTAAAATAGAGGAAAATTTCATTTCTCTATTTCACTTTCATGCTCGACTGAAGTAAATCTAGCTTCTTTTTTTTTATTCCTTTTGCTTTTTTCCGTTTTCCCTTTTTAGTTTCCATTATTGTGAACCACAAAGTAAAACGTTACTTCCCTTTTCTAATAAAATATCATTTATTTTATTTATTTTTTAATTAAAACCGCAATTGGTGACACTTTTATAAACGTTTCTATTACATGCTTCTGTTATGACCAACAATTGTTTACTTTGAGTGTAATTTGGTACAAACTGTTGATAAAATTTTAAACTTTTATTTGGTACAGAGTGTTTGGGTTAGTTTTTTTTATATTTTATTTAAAAATTTCTTTTCCCTTTGCGAACAAAGAAGGGAGCTAAACATCACCTGCTTATCAAGCAGGGGCGTTGGCTACAAAACCAAAGGTCCTGCGTTCGAGCCCAGTTTCGGAATAAGTCATAAAAGCACTTTGAATTTTTTATGTTGTGCATTATTGTGTATTTGTGTCAGTTGTTGTTGAAAGGTTTCACTGGCGAAGGCACAGTCACAGGTCATTGAAAATTGCACATTATTGCAATAAAATCAAACGCCAGTGGGATGAATGAAGTCCCATTTCTTTAAGAATTTTAGTTTCCAAGCTATTGCCTTACCTAACTTATGTATTTAACACGGTTCTGACAAAGTCGACATTCCCAGAAAGATGGAAATTATCGAAAATCTTTTCCTCCAATCGCTATTTTCCCGTATTTATCTAAAGTAACCGAGAAAATTATAGGTAAACAACAAACTAATTATCTAACTAAAAAAGATTTAATATCTGCTAGGAAATCGGGCTTCATAAAACATAGAAACTTGACGATAATATGGTAGCCTTCTTCTTCTTAACCATCTAGATCATAACAAAGCGTTTGATACTCACAGTATCATCGGATTCTTATTACAAAATTTAGGAAATTGTTTAATTTTTTGAACACAGCCAGCAATTTGATCTCCTCCTACTTAAGCTCCAGATTTTAAAGGGTATATTATAATGGTGTTTACTGTAAAGCGCTTAATGTCACCAGGGGAGTACCACATGGCGCAATTCATCGTAAACTTTTATTTTGTTTATATATAAATGATTTAGCTGACACTGTGGCCGATAGTAGAATGCAAATGTATGCAGATGATGTGCAAACCTACAATAGCTCCACTATGGATGATGATATTGCAACATGTGTAAGTAGTGTAAATCAAGACCTTAACAGGGTTAACACTCGGGCAAGGGCCAATGGTCTGTGCATCAATCCATCAAAGTCAAAATGTTTATTTCTTTCAAGATGTGCAAGAATCACTCCCAATTTTTAAATAAAAATAGGCGGTGACTCGGCGATTAATCTGATTGCGGTTGCAGGATTTGTTTTCCAGAAAAGTCGACATGACCAGATTTCATCTTATTCCTACCAAATCTTGCAGTTGGAATTTGTAAATCTGTTTAAAGTAAGATTTGTTATTTTATTACACAAAATCATTACGTCGCAAACAACTGTCTTATCTTTACAATATATTTATTTTTGCCAGATCCAACCGCGGAAGGAAAATAATTCAACAGAAATATAGGAGTCTCTTATCGCAAAAACAATTTTTGATTTACACCGTCAGTCTTTGGAATGCTTTACCCAATTCTATACAAAGAATAAGCAACGCAATTATGTTGTATAAATTATTTGCATAAATTAGTAATTTATTAATGTAACTTAAAAGTAAAATAATCAGACATTGTGAAAATGAGCGTAAAATCTATTTAATTTTTGTAAAACATTTTACATTAACTTTGAATAAATAAAAAAAAATAAAGATATGATGGGTACACGATTGTGAGATTTTACAATATTGTGGGAAATGGCAATATGGTGTCATTGCACTCACAATGATAAATTGTCCCCGAAGTGTAAATTGTCTGTTCAGACTATTGTAAGAAAACTGTACAATTTCATTGTCACACAACAAATTTACCTCTCAACAAAAATTGTCTGTTCGTTCACACGGTTGTCAGATCTGTGTATGGCACAAGTTGCCAGATTCGATGTTTAGCATTGTATCTAAATATTTATGGGCAGCATTGCCAACAGAAATATTTATTTGCCAATGGTGTTATTGTACGTTGCTCTAAATTAAGCACATGTGGCAATACCAAAAGACTATAAAATGTTGGCAAAAAAGACTATAATTACGTGGCAATGGAAAAGAAAGGCTGTTCTCACGGTTGTCAGAATTGGGACAATACTATTGTCATACAATCCACGAACAATACATTTTGTGACAATGTTGCCACACAAAAATTATGAGTTCACACGGTTGTTGAACATTTTCCTGTCAATATTGTACTATATGACATACGTACCTTTAGCCAACATTGAATAAGTATTTTTGGCTTTTATTTTGAGAATTTTAGCTTTTGATTTCAATAAAACCAAAAAATTTTTAAAACACCTTTTTTTTAAATAAAATCAAATACTCAGACAGTTAACGCCGTCATAATTATTATGCTGCTTTCTCTGGCACGAGATAGTACAAACAAAGTGAACAGCGTAAAATACACAGGACTGATAGGTTTTCAATTTAAAATATGGAAAGATTCCCATTAACATTTCGTACAATTGTAGTTTAAAAGTAATGAATATGTTCACGCCAGAGCAACGGTTTTTTTTTGTTAAAAAAAGCAATGCTGAGGTAGTTCACTTTTGTTTAATGCGAAATGAAAAGCCCAGCTATACAAGGTGGGGTAAATTTAACTTCATGTACATTTTGATTATTTTTATTGATTTTATAACCAATTTTATATTTTTGGATTTTGATTTTACTACGGAGTAAAACGACAAACTGTTACTTTTAACAAAACAAAAAGTTTTCTACAAAAGCGCTAAAAAAATAAGTAACTAAAAATAATTATAACGAACTTTTAAAGCATTTCCGCCTTTTATCTTAAAACTAGAATATTGTGGAGATTCTTGGGCCCACTAAAACATCAAATTAAATCACATAAATATATCTTGTGCGCGATTACATACCCACTTTTTAGCTGCTAGATGTACAACGTGGGGTTAAAAATGCCCAATGACTTCTTAAACTCGTCTGCACCCGGCGCCGCCACATGTAATAATGTTTATAACACTATTTTATTGTGCTAGAGATCGGTAGCTCCAGCTATTTAAAAAAAATCACGGTATAAAAATTATTGGTAATATAGAAATAAAAGTTTTGAAAGCAGTGTTGTTAAAATATCCCCACCTCGTACAACCTCGTACACCGAATGTTAATCGCTACAAAGTAATTATTACTGAGTTTCTTTTCGGAAAGGCCTAGCGAAGAGAATTTTAAATTAAAGCTTAATATTCTTAATACTATGCTGTTGTAGCCTGTTTTATTATACAGAGTTGCAGCGCCTTTCGTGTTATGTGAGTGAATATTAATTGTTACCAATATGGAGTCATTTCATTATTTTATTCCACTTAATCAGATTATATTTCAATAAATATATTTCTCTTTTGTAATTTAGAACTGCAAAAAAATATTTTCGTCGTGCGGTAGTCAGGGGGTGAGTCGTACGTATGCAATACATTGTGCTCGAACTAGGAAATAAGGTTTTGATAGTGGATAATTGGGAGTAGTGTCTGTCGACTTGACAAAGAACAACCTGTGCACAAGTTATGGCATTCGATATCGATCAAAATTCCTATAAATTTTTCAACAAGTTTATTTGAAACTGGCATATCACAGTGGTTATTTGGATACTAAATAATGAATTATACACGAAACACTTCTTCAAAAAGCACCTTTTCCCAAAAATATTTCTTCTAAAATGCACCGTCTTGAAAAACAACCCCGCAAAAACTAGAGAATGCGTAACAGCTACCAAACAGCATATTTCTCAACCATATAAAACACACCGTTTGCATCATTTAGAAGAAGTTATGTAGTGACTTGATTGATTATCACTTGATACAGAAGTATTTATTATTGCACAAATATTTCCGTAAAATAAAAAACAGCCTGAAATATCGGAACATTTCGATGTTTTTGTAAATTCTGTTGTACTACGTACGCATACATATATGTAGTTGAATCCCAATGGAATAAAAGCACTTTATAGTAAATCCGCTATAAAGCCAATTTAAATCCCTTTAAAAGAGAACAACTAAGTGCACACATTTTTAATAAATAATGTGAAAAGTGCACTGTTAGCACTACCCGTGTCTGCCCAATCTGAGCGTACATAAATCGATTGTAGTTCACTCTTTTCCGTATCTCAAGATGCACGTGGTTAATACATACTCACATACCCATCTCTAGCCAAAGCGTGATAATCTTGTGCACTTAAACGTGTACGCACACAAGCATACACACTCATGTCGATCGTGGGTAATAACATTCTTCTATGGAATGGATCAGTTTTATCAACATACTTTGAATTTTTCTTCTTCTTCATAATCTGCGTTCTCAGAGCTCTTATCAACTTTTTTATAATATTCCATATAAAACGTACATATCGCTAGCATCATGTAAAAAGTCCCTAACTCATATTTTCTTCCAAATTTCCTTATCTGGGAAATTTAATGCAATAGTTTCAAAAGTAAGTTTTCCAATTGCATAGTAATAATAACAGTTTTTCTTCCCTCTCTTGTAAAGTTACAATTCCGTTAGTGAAGGCCTTTCTACAGCAGACCAACGATATTCGTAATACATAAATATGTATGTATTACTATATATGTATACTTAGATATGTATGTATATACAGTAGTTACCTAAAGTGGCTACATACTTGAATAGTTTTAAAACTATATTAATAACTTTTGTTCAATTTGTGCTATCGAAGTGACATTTTTCCATTGTACATCATGTAAGTATGTACTATCTTTACTATATAAGTAAAATGAATAAATGATTTCAGTCAAAAAACAAACAAAAAATATATACATATGTATATGATTTGCTTGTTTGTTTGTTTTGTCCCGTTAGATTATAATTTTTTGTTGGAATTGAGTGCTTAATAGCAATTTTGTAGGAAGAACTGCATTTTTGATTTATTAAAGAGTAACAAATTGAAACGCAAACACATATTTGGACAATATTTACTAGAAAGACAAAGAAATGGGAAAAATATCAAAAAATCTTGAAGAGAAAATTGTAAGACTAAGCGAAAGAGGTGACTAAACTCGTAGTATCGCAGAAGAGCCTTCGAACTGTCAGCCGGGCTATATGTGGTTGCGGCTGCTAACAATGAAGATAGACCCAGATTGCTCTCTGACGGAGATGCTCGTTTGGTGGAACGGAAGTTGGTAGGTGAGCGAACCGTAAGGTGGGTCATTCACACAATTAGACATGTGTCTGCTGAGAAATGTTTATCTATGTTTGTTATAGACCAGCTAAACCATATAACAAACATAGATAAATAATCGTAATGAATATGGGCTATTGTTGAATAATTGAAAAAATAGTTACATAATTGTATTGGAAGATTTATTTTTTCATTTTGCCTTTGAAATACAATCATTGTTAACCAAAGTGTTGACCAAATTGAAGCAAATAATAAAATGTTTATTGTATAAGGAACATTTTTAAAGAAGCTATTTGGTTTGTTTTGTTTGTATATTTCGTAATTCTCAAATATTTTTTGGCAGTTCTTGTATAAGCATGTGAAATAAGAATTTGGTTAAAGATTGATACTGAAGATTTTAATATTAGCACCAAATGAAATGCCGCATATAGACCAGCTAAACAAAATAACATACATATACATATATAAATAAATAATCGTAAAAAATTTCAATGGAATGTAGTCACTTTAGTCCACTACTGTACATATATTAGGGTGTGTAAAATGTTTGCTTTAAAGGCACATCGCGATTCTTATTCTATGGGTCATTCCAAAAATTTTGCCAAAGAAACCGTACGTCTAAAATCAAGTTCGAGCAGGTTAATATTTCCAAATAAGTATTTTTCCAAAATATTCAAGAGGCAAAAAAAAATGTATTTGCTCTAGTCAAACGTGTATGTTTGGGGTTTTTGGGTACACTGTTTTATTGATATCGGGTGGGCCAAAAGTCACGCCTGCATGTAAAAATTGAATTGTTCATTATTATTTTCTATTGTTTTTTTTTGATTTTATTCATCGAACCGTGTTACATCACCATGCAAAACTTAACGACCGAGCAACGAACCAAAATGTTAGAATTTTACTTTTCCAATGGTCTTTCAATTTCACTGACGCAATGAGCATTTCGAAATTATTTCAACACCAGAAATGTACCTAACCAAACCGCAATTAATCGTTTAATTGCACGGTTCCGACAACAAGGTGCAGTGTCAGACTTGTCACGATCAGGAAAACCGAGAATAGTACAGAACCAAGTGAACATTGATCGTGTACGGGACATTGTTGAAGAATATCTAGAAACTTCAACCCGAAGACGTTCTGGACAACTCAGCGTCTCTAGAACATCACTTCGAGGCATTTTATCACGTCATTTACACATGCATTCATACAAGGTCCAATTGGCCCACCAACTTATACCACTTGACTACCATCAAAGACGAAATTGGGCAACACGCTGCTTGGATTGCGCCCATGTAAATAAACGAAGAAAGCGATTTTGCGGTACTGCAAACCCCAGAGTTGTTCACCAGCGCCAATTGCACTAGCTCAAGTATACGGTATGGTGTGGAGTGATATCAGAAAGAGTTATGGGCCCTACTTCTTCGAAAATGAAGTTGGTAATGCCGTGACGGTGAATGGAGACGGGTATGATTAATAATTTTTTACGCCCTGTGGCAGCCCACAAGTGATTCCAGCAGGATGGAGCAACAGCATACTGGGCCCGTGCTACAATTAGTCTTTTTTAAATGAAATTTTTAAAGACCGAATTATCTCAAGAAATTCAGAATTCAATTGGCCTGACCAGCACGTTCACCAGACTTAACTGCATCTGATTATTTTCTATTGGGTTAGCTCAAAGAACGAGTGTATGTTAACAAGTGCCAAATTATAGAGCAGCTAAAGCACAAAGCTAAAGCTGAGATCAGGGCAATAGATCCTGAAACTTTGCGTGCAGTTATGTACAACGCCTGTTTAAGAGCCCAATTGTGGATCGATGAAAATGCTAGTAATTTCTCTGATATTATTTTTCATAATTAAAATTTAGATCGTACAAAGTTAATATAATAAAAAATTAAAAATAATAACAAACAAAAACGTTATTAAATTTGTACACGCAGGCGTTTTGTTTCAAATTATGGGCAAGAAAGCAGCTGATATTAATTTTAAATAGCAAATTTGTAGTTTTTCTTATCGAATGTTCTGCCATCATAATTATTAATAAATGAAAAAATCGCGTGCAGCCTACGTCAAAGCTAACAATACACATAAATTTTCCCTCTAGCGGGAATAAAAAATATAATTAATTGTCGAAAATGAATATCTCGAGCCAATAAACCCCAAAATACACATTTGGCCAGAGCAAATACATATTTTTTTGCCTCTGTTCTTGTATATTTGGAAAAACATTTATTTAGAAACAATTAGGGGCTCGAAATTAATTTTTGATCTATGGTTTCTTTAAAAAGTTTCCTGCAATGATCCATACAACAATAAAGGCGATGCGATGCGCCTTTGTACATTTTTTCCGTCTCCTACAATTTGAGCTGCCCTAATATACATATATATTTACACAGTATATATTTATTTATTTTTTTTAATTTCAAGAGCTAAAAACGAGAGTTTATTTTCTTATACGCCTTCGTTTGAAGAAAATAAAAATTTGCGCCATCCTACGTAATGGGAAAATTATCACAAACATTCATTACTGTTCTTGATAGGGGCTCGACTGGTGAATGTAAAATTTTAGAAACGTTTTAGCGGTCGAGGAATACAGATCTCATAGTGGATATAAAAGCAAAAATTAAACTAGAGGCAAAAAAAAAATAAAAAATAAAAAATATCTAAATAAATAAACAAATAAATAAATAAGTTAAATATGATGCGTTTGTTGCAAACTCAGGCAACATTACCGGCTGGTGGAAATATTGCGAAAATGTTTTTCAGATGGCGGCATGTAGGTTAAACGTGATTTCGTTTAATATTTGTATAAATTTTTTTATAGTGTAAAATTTAGTTTTGCCATGGAATATTGCTAATTGGATATATATGCATGTGTGTGTGTGCGTGTATGTGTTTTGTTTTTCCAGCATGGAAAAGTTATTGCCATTCGCCGCGAAGATCAATCGGTTTGGGAGCGAAGGGCAGCTTTTGGTCCTGCTTATGTCCAAAAGATGGTTAAACAAGGTGTAAAAGTTATTGTGCAACCCTCCAACCGCAGGGCATACCCAATGCAGGTGAGTGCACAGCTGTTTTGAAGATATTAACAATACAAAATAATGAGAATATTTTCTGTTTAAAAACAGCCAATCAAATAAATATATTTCCACATGAAATATACGCTGGTGTATTAAAAAAAATTCTGCTTTATCAAAAGTTTGATAAACAAAATTTCGCAATTTTTTAAAAAAGAAACACATTTTTATGGCTGTGCTTAAATTTAGAACAAATCTGAGAGCATTTTTACCGTTGATATAATTTCTTGTGTTTTTAAATTCATGTCCTACATGAAATCAATGTATCCTGCCCACGTGTAGTGCAAGGGCCCAGAAAGAACAACGTGTTCGTGAATTTTAAAGTCTACAAGATAAAGAAAAGAAATTGGGATTGTTGTAGCAAATTCGCTTTCCTTTCACAGTATTAATTACTAATGGATTAACACATAGGCTCTGCAACCAGAGAGATCTGGGTTCGATTCTTAGCCTAGTCGAGCATACTCCTTCATCGATGTTAGAGCAATAAAACGTCGGTGAAGTAAAATAATAAATTAAAGGGATCCCCTTATCTGACTATAAAACGAAAAAAGTCCTGGGTTCGATGCCAGTTTCAGACTAAATCACAAAAAAAACATCTCGCAGATTTTCTGATGTGCATTAGTTTGTCTTTGTGCCGTCAGTTGTTGTCGGAAGGTTTCAGTGGCGAAGGCATAGTCACTGGTCACTGAACACAACCGGCTTCAGCTAACAGAAATCCACAAGCACATCAGAGCACCCTCCTTCTGCACAACTAGCGTAGTAAAATAATTACTAAAAATGGCTACTAAAAACAAGGCTTCAAAATTTATTACGTCTCCTTAACATCAGAGGCGCTTCAACACTTCTATAAAACAAAGAACGTGCCACATCTCTAGCTATCACTTCCCTCTAGTTTCAATACAATGCATCGGATATATAGGCGTCATCTTCTAAATACTGGTTCAACATAAAAAAATACAAAGTATTATTATTATTATTATTAACAAAATAATTACAAATTATATGTTAATATTTAACAAGCAATGACATCGTAGGCCTACAGCTCGATAATAGTGTAATAAGATAATAATGACTAGGGAAAAATATTGAAATCGGATAGTACATTCATTAGCGATATATTATTTGGAGATGGATTCGACAGGTGGGATTTTGGGCAGGAATTGTGAAAAATTTGATTGCGTATTCTATTGAATTTCGGACACTCCACAAGGAAGTGAAGTGGGTTACCCTGGGGTATATTACAGTCACAGTAAGATGGTGTGTCAATATTAATCAAGTGTCCCTGGGAAATTCTCGTATGGCCGAGTCTAAGGCGAGTAAACTTCACCAAGTCTAGTCTATTATTATGTGATGGCGTTAGGTCGTCTATAGTAGTGCAACCACTATTGATTGATCTATACCATGAAGATGTCATACTAAAAGTGTGTGTCCTGTCAGGTAGAGAATAATGAGAGCGAATGAATCCATCAATACAAAGTAAAAATCAGTTGTTCTTACGGAATTTGGGATTGATTATTTTGGTAGGAAAAATAGGAAAAACAAACAAAAATCTTAAATTTTTACGAAAATCGTGTTTTGTTTATTTGTTATTTAAAATAAACGCAATAAAGGGAACGACAATTGTTTTGACGGGTTTAAGTCATTAGATTTTTTACCATTAAAAATTAATTGGACTTTTCGTTAAAGTTAAATAAAAAATAAGTAGCCCGGTTTTGAAGTGAATTTAAATTTATTTTAAATTACAATTTCAGTTAATTTTATGTACTGAAGAGTTTGAGTTTATCAACAAGCACAGCTGCACACATTTTTCAATAATATTTATTTTGGTTACTTCGGTAGTTATCTGTTTACCAATTTTATATATTTGCCCCCTTTTTTGTTTCAAAAAATCTGTCACTGAATTAAATATGGTTATACAGTGTGTATGAACATTACGGTGGATAAATTTTTTCTGTTAAAAATCATAATGGAAAAATGTACTCTACGCAAAAATCAAAAAAAAATTTCACAAGAATTCTGTGATCAAATACTATCCTGCGCAAATCGACCTAAGGATTTTTTGCTTCCATTATTCTGTAATCTTTTTAGCTGTATTAAAAAACACTATCACATCATTCAAAGAGTACAATATTCTTAAAAAAAGTAAATGAGACGTTATTTGTTAAAATCGGACGACAGTTGACAAACTCATGCTATTTTCTATATACAAATATACAGACCGTACTTTTGGTTTAAAATGCAAACTAATTCAATACTGTCCATTCAAATCTTGCAGAATAAGATTTCCTTTCAGACCTATTGTTTCTTTCGAAAAGTTTCTTAGAATATACCGTAGATTTAATTTTTGCTAGACGACTTTTCAGTTTTTTTTCTCATCCATACAATTTTACCCACCCTAATATATATACATATATATATATACGATGATAAAATGTTATCAAGCGTAGCTGCAATTTGATACGAAATAAATTTAGATATTTTTAATAAACTCCTTTCTCTGATAATAACAAAAATTGTTATAAAATTTTACTTTTACGACCACTTGATTTTATTCTTAATATTCAGTGTTGTGAAAGCCGACAATTTCAAAGAATAAATATTAACCCTCGTCCAACTGCTAATATACACTTGTAACTTTTAAATTTTTAAGTTTTAATCATATCTGTTAAGTAATGATTAGTAATCGTAATAATTACTAATTTGATTAAATTTTTTTGAAGGGTGAAGTAATGATTAAATTTTACTTTATATTATTATATTATATTAATATATTATATTCAATTTGCACGATTACTAATTGATTGCGATTACTAATAATGGCAAAGTAATTTGAATTACTTGGGATTACAACAAAATAATCCAAAAAATTACTTTTGATTATTTATGAAATTTATTGCATTAAATGTGAATTTCACAAGAAAAAAAATTTGTGGAACTTTTCCATATGCAAAAATAATTTAGAAAATTGGCCCACAAATGGCGACGTTAAGCTCGTTTATATTATAAAATCTATTAAAAACTATATGGAAGGAGTAACACATTTTAAAAAACAAAGGAGTAACATAATTGAAGAAACAAACAAACACAAATTCCGTTTTATATTTATATATGAAGGTTATAATATATTCCAAGCTTAAGATCAGTAAAATTTTTGTAATTTTTATTTGGAAAATATTATAACCTATTTTAAAAAATATATAAGTTTATAAATTTCTTTAGAACTTCTTCAAAATAAATTCTATATTAAAATTCATAATTTTTGAAAATAATCAAAAAGAATGCAAAGTAATCTTTAAAAGTAATCGAATTATTTTTTGATTACTTCTGATTATTTTTGATTATTTTTCCGTAATTTACAGTAATTCAGATTACTTTTCGATTACTAGTAATCGTAATCAATCAGTAATCATTGTCATCGGCAGTAAATCAATTACAAAAATAGTTTTTTTAATTAATTTTTTTTTTTTTTAATTTTAAATTATGTTTTTACAATTCAAATATAATTCGACTAGTTCCAGCACAATGCATCGCATGTGTAGGGTCATCCCCTGAGTGCTGGTCCAAGATGAAAAAAAATACATATATACTATATATCTATAACAATTAATATGTGGGAAGCAATGAACTTTATATATATACATATAACACATAAGTCGTGGTGGAAATGTGCTTCATCTGCACATATGATCTTTCTGTAGAAATTCTCATTTCTCTGAAACATTGCAATTTGGAAACCGAAACCGACCTACACAAATCAAAGATTTTCGGATAAAATTCTCTTGTAATACACAGTATATTTTATTTGAAATATTAAAAATCCTCAACAGTTAATGTTGCAAATAGTTTAGAGTTAGTTTGAATCATCATAAAGCTATGTACACACGATTGTCAGATATTACAATATTCTAAGATATGGCAATGTACTGACAATGAAAAATTGCCACCAAAAAGGTAAATTGTCAGTTCAGACTATTTTAAGTAAACCTGATAATTTCAACAATAAACTGGTTTTGAAATTTTCCAAACACCTCCAAAAATCTTGAGTTTTTCGGTTTTTCGTACCCACATGCAGTTATCAAATTGTAACTTAGTGGAATATCAGCCGAAGTTTATTTAAATAAAACATATATTGTTCGCAAGATCTAAGTCTCTTCGTTCTAAATTAATTTATAAATTTTAAATCGGTTGATTTAGGTTACAGGCTGATAAGGTGCATACGGGTACGAAAGAGCAAAAAACACACGATTTAAAGCCTTAACCATTTGACAAGTTAGGGGCTGCCACAACTGCATTCATTTTTGTCACGCAGTGTTATTATTTAGGCATTTCCCATGTCTTAGTTGACGATATAATAAAAAATAAACATTCGCATATGAAAATAACTCGTAGAAAAGTTTGTCTTATCAACGTTATCAAATTTTGAGAGCTGCTTCTATTCCATTTTACTAAAGTAGAGTGAATAAATTATTCCACGATAAAGTTGATGACTTTATGAGTTTTGCTTTTTTTTATAATTAGTTTGAATTATACTCTTATCGGTATTAACAAATTTGCAAAATATAAAAATAGAATCACAATATAGAGCTCAAGTTTACTTTCTACAAGGTAAACGATTGGATACGTAACAATTTTGTATGCTTGTAGCATTAAAATATAATTATAATATAGAAATATTTTCCATAAAGTGCATTTTGCAAAAGATTTTCAAAAATATCTTTGTTGCCCAGTGTTATTTAAAAATCTGCTTTAAAAAGTAAATCATTCTTATGATTGAAAAATTTTGCGAAATACTTCAAAAAGAGTCTATAGAAATTTTTCATGAACAAAGCCATAGTGGAAATTTCCACTCAGTCCGAAAGATTTTTTTTTGTGTTTGATTGGGTTTTTTTTATCAAATCAAATATAGAATGAATGAATTAGCCTTGTATAGCAGCATTTAAGTTCCGTGGCGTTATCACACATTTGTAGCCATTCAGACTTAAAACACACAGCGAAATATTTAAGAACATCCATCTGTGAATTCAAGCAATCTAAATTAAGAAACAATTACAATAAATAAATATGCACATGGTATGCAGTTATGCGAGGGGTGAATGGGAAATTAACTATTTGTGTTTTCTTTTTGTCTTAAATAAAACGCTGGCAATTACACGAACGGTCCCTTGCAGCACAGATCGTGATGAACAAAAAAATTATTTTTAAATAATTGAAAGGAATTGGTTTTTGTTGTTGTTGTGAATTTTAGGCTTATATGCAGGCTGGAGCCATTATACAAGAAGATATAAGTGAGGCCTCAGTTATATTTGGTGTAAAACAAGTTCCTATCGATGCTCTTATACCGGGAAAAACCTATTGCTTCTTCTCGCACACCATTAAGGCACAAGAATCGAATATGCCTCTGTTGGATGCCGTGCTGGAAAAGAAGATTCGTCTGATAGATTATGAGCGTATTATCGATGACAGAGGTTCCCGTCAAGTGGCATTTGGAAAATATGCCGGTGTTGCCGGAATGGTTAACATTGTGCATGGTATTGGTTTGCGTTTGTTGGCCTTGGGCCACCACACGCCCTTCATGCACATTGGTCCTGCCCATAACTATCGTAACTCTTCGATGGCTAGACAAGCCATACGAGATTGTGGTTACGAAATTGCTTTGGGCATGATGCCAAAATCGATTGGTCCTTTGACTTTTGTATTCACCGGTTCGGGTAATGTGTCGCAGGGCGCTCAAGAAGTTTTCCAAGAATTTCCAATTGAGTATGTGCCGCCAGAAATGCTACGAAAAGTGGCCGAACATGGCAGTAAGTTTTAAAATGTTAAAAATGTAAAAATAAATTCATTGAAAATGTCATTTGCTTTTGAAATGCGTAAGGCCAGAATAAATTATACGGTTGTGAGGTCAGTCGTTCGGATCACTTGGAACGCCGAGAAGGTGGTGGTTTCGATGCTAAAGAGTACGATGAGTACCCTGAACGTTACATATCGACGTTCAATCAAAAGATAGCTCCTTATGCCTCCGTCATTGTTAATTGTATTTATTGGGCTGTCGGCAGTCCTAAACTAATTAGTATACCTGATGCTAAAAATCTACTGAGACCTGCTAAGACCCCATGGTTGCCCACCAGCAAGGGTAGCCCTGCCTTGCCTCATCGTATGTTGGCCATTTGCGATATTTCAGCCGATCCTGGAGGTTCCATTGAGTTCATGAACGAATGCACTACCATCGATACACCCTTCTGCTTGTATGATGCTGATCGCAACAAAGACACCAAGAGTTTTAAGGGTCCGGGTGTTTTGGTGTGCTCTATTGACAACATGCCTACCCAGTTGCCTAGAGAAGCAACTGATATGTTTGGTGAATTGTTAGCACCATTTGTAGATGACATTATAAAGAGTGATGCGAAGAAATCATTAGAGGATGAGAATTTCCCATATCCTATTAAATCCGTAAGTGAAAGTGCTTAACGAATGCTTAGCAACAATCAATTGTGTTTCTATTTCTATTTTGTTTTCTTTTTAGGCCATAATTGCCAGCAACGGCAAACTGACTGAAAACTTTGAATATATTCAAGAATTGCGCGAATCTAACAAGTAAGTATTTACATATGTATGTGTGGGAATACATTTTTCTACTTTGATTCTAGTAAAGGGGAGGGCAGGGTGGTTTAAAAAAAAATTATGAATATTTTCAATCAACAATTGCAATCTTTACGCGACGGGGTGGAAATAGTACGACTGTTCGCTGAATCCAGCACTGGTTCGGTGGTACCATCAAAACGGTATCTTGAGATTCTATTTGAATGCTTCTACACTATCAGCCACGTAAAAACAAACAAACTAACAGCCAAGCAAGAAAATTTTTGTTGTCTGGTGTCATTCTCGAAATCTAATTTTCTCAAAATATATAATTCTTGCAGTGCAAAAAAATTGAGAAATGAAACGGATGTGCGTTAATAGGGCAGTAGGTGTAAAATTATACCCGCAGTGCCAGTGTGAGGTGACGATAATGCAATTTCCACAGGCTGTTTCAAAGCCAAATAAATTTCTGTTATTGTTTTGTTATTTGTTTTATAATTGTATTTGTTCTGCTAACGCAACACAGTACTGAAGAGTTTTCCAATTTAAACAAGTCAGCTGTATATTTATATAGACTCCATTCCTTTGTTTCTAATTTTGCAGATATGTCTTACAGGTAATATTTACAGATTATTATTTTATATGGGGAATTTCATATCGAAAGCAGAAGCAAGCTTTTGTGAAAATAGGTTGGACATGAAATATGAAAATCTATCGAATGATAGTGTTTTATTAGAAAAGCGCAAGCTGTGTTAGAAATTAGCAGCCAACGTTGAACGCATTGTGTTACTACAATAGTCCAAGTGTCATAGAAATCCGTTCAATGGTAATACAGAAAATATTACATTAAACTTCAATGAGCGTAGTTTTTTTTCCATTTCATATTTATCACAGAAAAAATTTAGAAATGATTTTAATTACCAAAATGATTGCAACAATTAAAAAAATTTTCAGTTTTACAGTTTTCACCGAAATGATAATACCAATTATCGAAATTGTAAAAATAGAAGAACTTAAATTTTTTTCCTATGATATACATATGTATATTAAGTATTAAATATTAATATTAAGAAAAAAATATGAAAAGTAAAACAAAGTGTTTAATTGAATCACTGAAAACATTGTTTGTTTAATTATTATTATATTAATTGCATCAATTATCTAACTTAATTTAACATTAAACAGAAATTAATTATAATGATTGAGGTAACTAATTCCGTAATTGAATTAATGAAGAAAACCAATTAAATTGTAATCAGTAATTTTTTTTTTTTTAGTATAATCGGGTGTTTCCCTAGAATGAAATTTTTGGTCAATTTTTGTTTTTGTGTTATTAACAGCACAACAAATTATTTGGATGTTATTACATCTATTTGCTGAACGTTTCGTTGGTTGTTTCCAACTTCTTCAGGAGCTTTCTTTAAACAATTAAATCTGTCAAAATAATATATAATTTTAATGTTACTGTATGAAAATATGTGTTGTGTGGAACTTACTATTACTTACTTACAATATTTTTATTTTAACTGGACATCATAAACATAAGATAACTTTTAAAATAAAATTAAATTAAAACTCGACGTCACAACATGAAATAATAACATGTATAAATATATATACTATCAGATAATAATTGAAGATAGAAGTACCAACATGAAAATTATTATTACATTTTATATCACAGGCGAATCGGAATGTCTTGCAATTGAGTATTGTAACTTAATGTTGTGTTTGTCTTCTTTAGATTTCATCGCTTCTTTGATCCGTTCCTGTATTCTTAAGCTTTCAAGGGTATACTGTCTCTGTCTAATATGTTTATGTTTTTGAAACAAATACTGTGCCCACTCTCTTTTATGTGTTGGGATAGAGCAGTACTTTCTTTACCCATTTCGATATCAGTTGCATGTTCAGCCTTTCTAGTTTCTAATCTTCTCTTTGTTGTTCCTACATATATCTTATTGCATTGTTCTCTTTCATTGCCTTCGCACTTTATTTCATAAACAACGTTATCCATCTTCATTTTGTCAATTTTTGTTTTTTTGTGCGTGAATTGTGGTGGTATTGTTTGATTTGTGTGCCATGTTAACTATTGATTAGCTCTCTCTGAAACAGCATGGTTCACCAAAAGTTTAAGTTTAAGAGCGAACCAAGTATTTCACAAGATCGTGGATTCAATGAATTTTGTTAAAAATGTCACGTAACTTACCTTAAAAGTATTCCTTGTAGGTACATACATACATACGTACATATGTGTGTGTTTCACTCTTCCTAATGTAAACTTTCTATAAATACGCACTCAAGTAATTGATTAAATTAATTAATATATTAATTAAATAGTGAGTTAAAATCAACTAAACACTTAATTGAAAAACATTTTTTTTTGCAATTAAAAAATTAATTGAAACTAATTGCAATTGAATATTATATCAGACATCAGCTTTAATTGAAAATAAATATACTCTTAATTTTTTCTGTGATTAGAGCTGAATAGTTCGCATGTTGACTCTGTAACCAGAAGATGCACTGTGCAAATCCCCGACAAATCAAATATTTTTCCATGTCTCTGCAAACAGCACCATCTTTGGTCGGATGTATAACTATAGAACGTCGGAAATCTCCTAGTTCGAAAGCTGTGAAGATTTTTTCCCGGGGTAAAAAATTATTTCTTTAGAAATGGAGAAATGGGTTTTAACAAGTCACTACAAATATATTTTTTTTGAGTCATAAAAAAAAATAAAAACATACAACCATGCTGATATCATCGCGAAAATAGCCAGAATCGATTCCCAAGACCTCAAAACGCCGAAATAAAATGAATATTCGATTTTGGAAACAAGCAAGTGACAGTTAAAAATGATTCTAGCGGAATAATTCATTAAAAAATAAAATATGTATAAAAAATAATTTAAAAATTTTAAATTAAGAGGATGAATTTTTTTTTAATTAATTAACTTTTTAAAACAACAAAATATTAAAGCAGCCGTCATCAACTGACGTTGTTTTACAAAGAGAGCGTAATTTAAACACACATAAAAAAAAGTTAAAAGAGCTTCGATGATTAGACGAAGAGTAACCGTCCACGACTAATTTGCATTTATAATAATTCTTGTATTTTATTCTTTTCCATCCAGTAATCGTTCACGTCACAAGATCGAAGGACGATCAGATGCTGACAAAAAATTGTTAGTTTTGGGTGCTGGCATGGTATCTGCCCCACTTGTGGAATGGCTGCATCGTCAAAAGGATGTTTCAATAACAGTGTGTTCACATATCAAAGATGAAGCCGATCATTTGGCCAATCAATATGCTGGCGTTGAAAGTGTTTATTTGAATGTCAACGAGAGTATGGATCATTTGCAAGAACTGTGTGGCAAAGCTGATGTAGTGGTCTCTTTGCTGCCCTACAGCCTGCATGGTACGATTGCCAAATACTGCGTAGCTGAAAGGACCCATATGGTAACAGCCAGTTATTTGAATGATGAAATTAGTGCACTCCATGACGACGCTCGTCGTAATGGTGTCACAATTATGAATGAAGTGGGTCTGGATCCTGGAATTGATCATTTATTGGCTTTAGAATGCATACATGACGCACAAGAAAAGGGTGGTGTTATTGAGTCGTTTGTGAGTTTCTGTGGTGGTCTTCCGGCACCCGAGCATTCTGACAATGCGTTGCGTTATAAATTTTCTTGGTCACCACGTGGTGTTTTATTGAATACGCTGTCGGCTGCAAAATATTTAAGTAAAGGACAAATAGTGGAAATCTCCGGCGGCGGAGAATTGATGTCGAATCCCAAGAGTTTGGATTTCTTGCCAGGATTTGCGTTGGAAGGTTTCCCTAATCGTGACTCAACGAAATATGCTGACTTGTATGGTTTGGGACGCGATGTGCACACTTTGTTAAGAGGCACCATACGCTACAAGGGATTCTCAGAATCTATACAACCAATGCAATTATTGGGTTTAATTGATCCTGAACCGCATGCCATGCTACATCCCAGTGGTCCAGATGTTACTTGGCGTCAATTGGTCATTCATATGTTGGGCTTGACTGATACAAGTATTTTCTATGAAAATCTCAAACAAAAAATTATCGAACGTATCGGCGATGTTGAATGCTTGGAAAATTTAGGTCTTCTAGATGAGACACAAGTAGTTAAACTAAACACACCCTTGGATACCTTGAGTCACTATTTGTCATGCAGACTAGCATTTGGTAAGAAAGTGTAATAGGAAGAAGAGCTTTAAAGTAATAATAATTCTACTTTCATTCACTACGTTTATAGAGCGCCAAGAACGCGATTTGGTTATTTTGCGCCACGAAGTGGGCATTCGTTGGCAGGATGGTCGCATTGAGGAACGTGGCATTAATTTTGTTGCTTATGGACAACCATATGGTCACTCTGCCATGGCTATGACTGTGGGCAAACCAGCAGCTATTGCTGCTAAAATGATTTTAGATGGTGAAATTCAAGAGCGTGGTGTTGTTTTACCTTTTACTCCAGATATTTACCGGCCCATGTTACAGCGCTTAAGAGCTGAAGGCTTGACTGCCACCGAGACATCGAAATTTATTCATCAGTAGAGATGATTACGCCTTAAATACGAATGTACAATCGAGTTATTCCCATCAATATAAATACGAAAATATACTTAAATTGTTTCATTAGAATTTTATTTTTATATTATTGTATTAATAGTTTTGTTTTTAAATATTTAAGTCTTAGTTAAGATTAAAAAAATAAAAATTTAGTGAAACCCTCATTGTTCTTTACTGTTTCCAGAGGCAAAAAAATCTTAAATTATCTTTATAAAGATGTTATTGTGTTCATTTGGAACAATATTAGGAAAATAATTAAAAAATACTACACCTTTATGCGTTTAAGAGCAAGTAAGGTGCACGAATTCAGAGAGTTTCATGGATTTTCCCACTTTGCAGAGTTCAGTTGCGCTACAAGCTTAACCGTTCGTTGCATGATATAATTTCCTTAAAGAAAAAAACTTTTAGCATTTTATATATGTATGTTATATGTTGAGTTTTGATGGCAAAAAATAAATTTGGTTCGATGCTGGTATTTCTAACAGAACTGAGGAAACATTGTACAAAAAAAGCAAACAATTTTTTAATGAAAATTTTAGGGTTCAAAGAAATATTTTGATCACATTTTATTAATCCTTTTTAAATATAAAATAGCGTAACTAGGAATGTGAAATACTATTCTGAATGCAATTTTTGAAATAATTTCTTAATTTTTTCAAGTGTAAACGAATATCACATTTAACGAAAGTATATTCAGTGCAGCCTGGCAGCTTGCTCGTCGGTTTGTTTTTTATTCAATTACACCTAATTTCAATATACATATGTATGTATATATCTATATATATAATTTCTATATCAATATCTTCATCGCCATCATCAAAATACTCATCATCACTTTCTCCCAATTTTCTCTTTTTATTCAATTTCTTCATCAGCCCCATCTAAATTATTTCTGTTATACTATGTATGAAATGCGTGAAATATGCAGATATGTAACAACACAACATATATGCAATGTCAGTTCATATCGACGAGAACGCATACATTTGGACATGTGATATGATACATCGCAGAGCATGAGCAAATGTTGTATAAATAAAAACTTTATAAACATTTCGAAGAAAATCTGATGATCTTCTTAAAACGTATTTACATTTTTAATAAACTTTCGCAATATTCAGAATAATAAACGAAATCCATTCGATGTTTCTACGTACTGAAAACACTAATTTCATTTTAGACTTATTTTCACTTATATTTGATGATATTATGCAAAAGGCACCTCTAATTTAATGTTTACATTTAAAAGAGACAAATGGAAAAAAGCTGTAAAATAAGACACATAATGATATCATCTACCATAATATAATATATATATATATATATATATATATATATATATATATATATATAAATATATATATATATATATATATATATATATATATATAATGCTACCTGTTTTTTATTTTCCATGATATTTTGTCATTCCCGAACCAACTTCAGCAGCACTTCACATTTGCGCGGTAAAGTTAGATGAACGCGCTGCTGTTTTATCCATTTTTAAGAAATAATATAACAAATGTAAACAAAAACCATATGCTATAGCAGTGCAGCCAATATTGAAAACTAAAAGATTGGTTATACTGAGAATGCTAGTTAAACAATACACTGTGAATATGAAGTATTAGTTAAAAAATAGTTATCATTTTAGTTTACTAATAATTAACTAATGACTGTGAATTTGGGCCTTACTTTCAAAACTTAATCACTCAAATAAATATATAAAAACTTGTGATGAACAAATATTATAAGGTAAAAAAAATTAAAACGATCAGCTTTTTAGGCAGAGCACAACATGTTGAGTTAATGTAACGAAAGCTTTTATGATGGATAAATCACTCAAGTGTTGAGCTGAATGCAATACTCAACTAAGTGTTCCTAAAACAAACGCTCTACAGGTCCGTCCTATAAACGCGCCCATTAAAACAAAAATAAAATTTCAGATATTGTTTTTGTTTTTTTTTTAACAAGTGTCGAAAATCACAAATCAATCCACTTAAACGAAGAATTTCGGACAAAATCATACACAATGTTGATTTAATTATGATGAATATTACTCCAATCGTTCATGTCCAATGGCAATGACAATGGGATTTGATCATTTCAAGTGCTATTATGACTGCCAGATTTGACGATTTTTGGTCCCGAAAAAAGCAAAATTACGATTTGACGATTTTTTCCTTAAAAATGGCGATTTTTGCGGTAGTCGAAATCTGAAATATTTGTGCATGTTATGTAGACGACATGAATGAAAATAAGCATTTCGTAAATGAATTAACTATAATTTTATAAAACCAATTAAGTGTCGAAGCAATTTAACTGCAAACGCATTTTTCGAGCGATTTTTGTGATGGCCTATATGACCTGGAGCTTTTTTCAAGATACCGCACATGGTGTAAGATTGGCGCAACAAGCAATTTTCTTCAAAAATGATAAAATTATTCAACTATTTTGCAATTATAAAAACTGTAATGTCTGTTACGTCACTAATCGTCTGCTTCAAAATCTATTTACCTGCCAACATATCCTCTGAAAAAGTTAATGATAAGAAAATTTTTTTTCAATTTATGCAACAGACCTAAAACTGAACATATTCTTGTAAAAAAGAAAATGTTTTTTAATTTTACATTAAAAACTTTGAGTTATTTCTCTATTGTTGCACAAGTGCGATATATGTACAATAGTGAATAGTGAATACGAAGTTTTGTATAAAAATATCAACATTTTCTTATTAAACCAGGTTCCTATTTGATATTCAATATGTATATTGATTTAAAAAACAAAAAAAACTTAAAGAAACAATTATGTAGTAATAATAAAATAAAGTAACATGAAGTATAAAATTAGCAAAATTGTGTTATTTAGAAATTTATGGCACAAACGTATAGAATTTAACTACAATTTATAATTTGTATTTCAAATTAGGAAAACAAATACAAATTAAAACTTTTTAAAAATACCGGTCAAATATAGAAATTACCTGCCTACCGTACGGAAGTCAAAATAACCACACAATATGGTAATTACCGTATGGTTAACATCACTGCAATAGGTTAAATGTGCCTTTAATCAGCCATCCAACCGTGCATATTCAACAGTCGTTTCTAACACGATCATATTCCTGTGTTGTTTTTTTTATGAAATATATGGTAAACACAAACAAGTTTTGAAATTTTGTTTTTGTTCTAATGGAAATTTTCACTTTTTCGACACGCTTTTTAGAATACCCATGATTATCTTAGCAAATTCAAAAAAAGATCATTTTGTTTAAAAAATACAAAAAATCGAGGATCAAACTCTACTTCAGTTATCAAAATTGTTTCTGTTGTTGGTTGTCTCTGCTTATTACACTTCCTTCCTTAATTTAGTGGTGATGCTTATTCCGTTACTTGCTTGTTTGAATTTATACCTGTACTATGATGCACTACTATACCCCTTTATCTCGAGAATGCGGCATCCAATGGACATATTAAATGCTTGTAAAACTAGTTTCACATTCTGCTAATGGGAATTGTGTAAAAACGTTCTGTTGTTTTTATTTTATTTGGTTTTTTTTTTTAACAAAACGTCATGGCCTGTTAAAATGTTTATTCAGCGATATACATATTTACTTAGGAAGTAAAAACATTGTTGTTTGTGTAGTTGATATGAGATGTATCCAGTTTGCTTGAATAAAATGTTTACTTCGCTTGAAGAATACGACTGATAGTATAAACACAACTGGGACGAGCTACGAAATTTGCGTAACGAATATTCGTCGGAGGAAATAAAACCCATTTGTTTGTATGAGAATTCACACAATCTGCATGCAATGGGTGGTCTAAACCAAAATGCACGATGTTAATTGTAAAGAAAACAAAAAGTATGGTCTATGACAATTATGTGTGAAACAAAATATCGGCAAACAAAAACGGCAGCGGTGGTATACCCTCTCTCAGATGGTCGATATTTTCAATGACTCTGAGACATAATTGAGATTCAACATTGTTCTTGCCTTGTTCTTGGCTTATTGACGTACACTCTTTCACTTTAAATATCCCCACAGAAAGAAATCCAACGGTGTCATATCACATGATCGTGACGGGCATTAACATCGCCACGACGTGAGATAACACGGCCATTGAATTCCTCGCGCAAAAGAGCCATTGTTTCATTGGCTATGTGGCAAGTGGCAGCATTCTGTTGGAACCACATATCGTCCAATTCCATATCCTCAATTTCTGTCCACAACAAATCCGTTATCATCTCGCCATTCACGTTAACTGCTTGGCCGACCTTATTTTCAGAGAAGTATGGCCCGATGACGCCGCCAGCTCATTAACCGCATCAAGCAGTCAGGCGGGCATGCACAGGTGATTCAACATTTCCTACAGACTCGGTTTTCTAAAATTTGAGCACAATTCTCCCGATTGTGGACACATTTGGTCGATTATTCTGACCAAAAACAATCAGGAAGTGCACGAAATGCATTTTGATTAGAACGCCCATTTTCGTAAATGGCTTCAACAACCTTAACGCGCTGATCAATTGTGTACCTCTCACAATTAGCATCGTGCATTACGGTTTGATCAACCTTTATAACGAAATTCCTCATGCGTAATGACCTTTGCTATAGGTTTATTACTCTGTTTTACAGTTTTATGTCAACGAACAACGAAAAATTGCTACAGAGTGACTGTTTTTATTTTTTTATTTTGTTTTATATTTCTTACGGCCATTTTCACAGTGCCTGATTAAAACCTAATTGGAACTTTAACAGTCGGTTAGGTTAAAATCTATTTCACAATGTATGATTAACTTTTAACTGATACCATTTAACGAAAAAGTGCAAAAGCAATATTATCGACACCTATGCATTGATAATTTTAATTGATAAATAGAAAAAATGTGCACATGTAAAAAATGATTTTAAAAAATGGAAAAGCAACTACTAAAAAAAGTAAAACTAAAAAAAGAAACCTTGCTGTAAAATTAGAGGCTCTAAAAAAATTTTTAACATGTGTATATCATAATATTTTTATAGACCAATAATTTATATGCCTCACTTCTTTTTTTGGATATTCCTATATGGAACAATTTGTTGCTGATGACAATTCCGACATTTCCTTTCAATATACTTCGATGTTTTTTTTCACAAATATTAAAATTTGTTCCTATTTTCTGTCATTATAGTATTTTTCGTAAACAAATACAAACATTATTGCCACACTTTTTGGCGAATTCTTTTGTTAAGTAACTGAAGGATGGTGAAACTTAAATCATTAACCGTCGATTAAATAGTGCCTGTTAAGCAAACCGCCAGTTAGTTAATTTTCTGTTAAAAGTAAAATAATCAGACATTGTGAAAATGGCCGTTAAGTAGAGAACTTAATTTTTTGTTTTAAAAAATGTTTTCCTTTTCTATTTACAGCATATAAATTCAATAATCACTTGTTTTACATATAATCCTTTTTTAATAGTTTTTTATTAACATTATATAATTGACTATTTATTTATTTTTTTTTGAGATAGTCATATTATTTATTTTTATTTTTCTACTCTGTGGAACACTATGTCATTTCTTATTTACAAGTACTTATGTTGCCCTTACCAAACTGAACTTGATGTCTATAATTTCAATAATGATCAGAAGCCGCAAAGTTTGTTTAGTTGATATTTTTCCATATGTATTTTATGTATGTGTGTTTATATATCACGAATTCTACTGAAAAGTCGTCCGTGTCCGCAAAAAGTCAAATAATCTCTTGATTTACAATAACATTTTTTAAAGTGAATTTGTTAAAATAACGGTTATTTTCGTAATAGTAGTACTAAAATTTTATTATGGAAATATCATTTCCTAACAATCACCTTGCAAATATGATGCAAAAATCGGCAAAAGTTTGCGATAATAAAGTTTTAAAGTTTCTTGAATTATTTTTTTTTGTTTCTATAAGAGAAATACAATTTAAAATAAGAAGTAAGTTGCCTTGTTATTTGCTCTCTGATCTCTAATTCTTTCTTACTAAAAACGCTATAAACTTTAGCTTAATTAGGATTTAAATAATAATTAAAATATAAGAAGATGATAAAAGTTTAATCATTTTGTATTGCATGCTCGAAACAAACGAATATATCTTAAGCTACAGTGTAATTGTGCGTGACAAATGCAACATGTGTGTGACGATGTGAAAAGTTTATAAAATATTTCTTATATTTCTGTTTTTCATAATTTACGAAAGCTTCTATTAGAAAATATGAAAATTATATCTGAAATAAATTTCCTGAAATTTTAAATATAAAGCGACATCTAATTTTCAGAGGTTAAATTTCGTAGAGAGTGCGTACAGGGCATTTTGATTTATAGCGCCGAAATTAAAAAAACCGATTCATTACACTTTTACACACTTGAAAAGAGTATAAAATTAAAAAACGGCAAATCTTTTTTAACAAAATATATTTTCTCTACAAGATCAGTTAAAATTATACGCAAATAATTTCACATGGCAGCTATTATTCTCACACTAATTTCATCTTATTCGAAGAATTTACATAACGAACTCTTGTCAACAAGAACGTTGTGCTGTGCGAAATTCGCCGTTCCTTCCAATTGTGTTTATACCATTCACAGAAGGCGAGACTAGTATACATATGTAGATGTATATGTATGTATGTATGTATATGGATGTATATTGTCATATGAACTCAAAAAAAAGCCCTAAGTTACAACAAAATTCAAAATCCACTTTTTGATTGATTATGATGCACCGACATGTTTTATTTTTATTTATTTATTTTTTATTTTACTAAGAAAAGTCACAACCAGGCAATGATTGCCTACTACTAGGTGTTAACTTCTATATGAAGTAAAAAAAACTTTATACTTTTACAATTAAAAGCACTGTATGTATCTTAGAGTTTTTCCATTTCATATATGTATGACGGTATGTATGTATGCATAGTTGTGTGGTGTATTCTGGAAAGAAGGATTTGTTTAGAGTTTCATGGGTTTGAAACATCCGATTTTCAAATAATTCAGATGTTATTTTCTGAACACGCTTCTTCTCGTGTATTTAGATTTTAATTTTGCATAATCATCTTTTTGAGAGTTTAGAAATTTGAAGATAATTCTTTCATTTTAAAAAATTTTTACAACAGATGGCTCAAAGGGCCTCCGAGAAGACTATATTTTTATGAATTAAAAAGAATGGTATTAAAAAAACAATGCAAAATTACAAATAATTAATAAAAAAAATTTCTGTGTTATTTATAGTTATTTTTCAAGATGTTAAAGTTCATAACAATTTTTTTTAAGCTCTAATATTATTTGTTATCACAGACACAGTTCGATCGTGTCTTGATCTAATGATCTTCGCTTTTTTACTACGGTTATTTTGGACACATTTTATATATGTATGTATGGGTTCTTAACTATAAATAAAAATTTTTTATAGACTGTTCCACACTCAAAGAACTTGTGTTTGGAGAGTCAATGCGTTAACTACTTAGCCAACATCATGCGCTATAACCAACTATGATCAGATTAATTAAAACCTTTGTAGTCTCCAGATCAAGGTCTATTTATTAGGTCTATGCAGTTCTACAACAATCAGCAACACAAAAAACAACAGGCACTTTGTTTGTCTAAATTAGTTTAGTGATGTCATAAAAAGAGACTACTACTCTCTAAAAAGTAAACGAACACAGGCTTCTATAGCAAGAAAAACATTAATTTTGTTTATAAATGCGCTCTCTCTCTTATTAAACAAATGAGTAGAATGTAAACAAATTTTGACAGTCGAGTATAAAATACTTGAAAAACACATGGCGAGTAGCAAAGATCTAATAAATATACCTTGATCCAGATGATTAGTTTTTTCTGGGTTATGTTTTCATAGTGAGATTGTCCAAAGTTGTCTACATTTTTGAGAGCAATTGCTCTTATTCGTATATTTTTGTTATTTTTGTTTCTGCAATTTCTTTATATAAAAATCCTAAACATTATTTCATGTTATAGTCTGTTGCTTTTGACAGCCTCACGATGATTGTATACTGCCTGTTTCTTTTTTGTATTGTTGCATTTTTGTAGCGCTGCATACAACTAACAAATGGACCTCGAAACATATAAAACAAATTCCTATACATACTTTTTTCATAAATATATGATTCGAATTTCAAAATTGTGTTTTTTCCCAAAAAAATATGTGAAATGTATTATCACTTATCTAAAGCACTAATGACACTATATTTTTTCTGCATTTTTAAAATTTTTGGAAAAGATCGCAAATATATTGTAATGGGAAAATTAATAAGGTGCAAAGAGTACAACCATGTTAAGATTAATACTAGCTTAGTTTTGACCGGGAGGAGGCAACATTAGAAAAATGTAAATATTATATTATATTTGTTTCTTTCTGGCTTTGCTGTCCGTTTCAATCAGTTTTGTATTAATTAATAATATTTCCTTTAATAATATAATATAATATTTCCGTAATGTATGTTTTAGAAAATAAATTCAATTCAAACATAAGATTTTTATATTAAAAATTTAATTAATCAATCGAGAATTAAAAGTAATTATATTAAGATAATCAAGCTAAAGTTAAATTTTCTTTAATAAAATTTACCTTAAGCTTGATTATCTTAATATAATTAATAAAAAAGAGGAGGAATAAAAATAAAAAAATAATATTGAGAATTAATTGTTGAATACCGAACAAAAAACCACAAATTTTTAAACAAAAAAAAACAACAATCATGAGTTTACTTTTTACACATGCATACATACGAGTACATACTCGTATTTCTATTTTTATATTTTTCTTTCAATTGGCAATTGGTGTTGGAATAAGGAATTTATTGCGTTATTCATGCGAGATCAATTTTATTAAGAAAATAATTAACATTTATAAAACGTAATAAAAAATTAAATAAATAATACTAAAAATATTAAAAATTAAAATAATATAATTTTAATTTTTCTTATATCGAAGAAGGTAGTAAAATTATTCGTTCTGAAAAAGACATATTTGCTTAAACTTATTAAATAACTAATATTACTGAGAACATTTATGTAGCGCCTATGTAGTCTTGATCGCAAAAGCTGTTTTACAACTTACAAAAATAGTAGTTTAAGAATTTGTACTCACAACTCGCTAATCAGTTGTGAAAGCAAGTTCGTAGAGAGCTATTTAGAATGTTTCTTAAAAACCGGCTTAAATTAATTTTTTTCGCAAACATAATTTTCATATATTTATTAAACAATCAAGTGAAAACCGCCAATAATATAAAAAAAGCGTATCTCATTGAAAATGAAAAATTTGTAAGTGGCACTTATTAGACGGCGTTAAAGAAAGAGTGAGAGAGAGATGTAGAGGGAAAAGAATTTTGCAGAAGATTTTTACACAAAACTTTTCATTATGCTATGAACTGTGAAGGGTTTTATAATAAATAGCAACCGATGTTTAAGGTCCGTGACTTACAATTTTGCCATAACCATAAACATAAATAAAACTACATTCGCTGTACTTTCATTACTGTATTAGTGCTGCCATAACCATAAATAGCTGTTAATGTAATAAATAAATATTTTTAATGCAAAATAAACTTAAACAAATAAAACGCAAGAATATTAAAATATAAAGCAAATAGTACCGGCGAAGTAAAATAATTACTAAATATGGCTACTAAAAACGAAGCTTGAAAATTTAATACGTCTCTTTGACATCAGAGGCGCCCCAACACTGCTATGAAAACAAATAACGTGCAAAGAGCAGTGTTGTAGATAGTGAAGCTTTACCTGCTATCATTTCTCCTACTATACTTTTCCTCTAGTTCCAGCACAATACACCGCATTTGTAGGGTCATCTCCTGAGTGCTGGTCCAAGATAAAAAGAAAGTGCGGTCTGGCTCATGCAAGGCAAAATCATGCCAGATAATCTCGTTCTTATAACAAGAGCATTTTTTGCTTACATATATAATAATTTTAGACGAGTTGTCAAAACAGTTTACGTATTAATATGCGTTGAGTTGAACACAACTTCAAATCAGCTGATGAGAATTTGTGCTAATGTGGCCACCTGGTATGAATTCGACTTGGCCGTATGCCTTCCCATTACTTCACCACCTATATTTTCTCTATCCCTGTCCATGTATGTAGTTCCGTTGCATTTGTTCAAGAATAAAAAAAACATATGTATGTACAAAGATATTTCATGAAGCAAGTTGCATTTCGGGACATGTTTAATAAGACCTTTGGGAAGCAAAAATGTAAATCAATAGTAACGCAAGAAATAAGGGTTTTAAAAATGTTTAAAATACTCAAAAACATTTAATATTTTAAAAGCATTAAGTAGTTTTGTTTTTCATTTATTATTATTGATATTTTGAACACGTAATGAAGACCCTTTTGGAAAACCATTGCATTCATTCCAAGTAGATCTTAATTACTAAGAAATCTATTTATTTATTAAAATATTTATAGATGAATACGACGTTAGACATGTTTCTCGTTTTCTACTTTCTTCCTTCAAAATAATTCCCCTCAGATAACAATAAAGCCATTCTACCCTGCTCTGGCGAAACCAATAGGTCGTAGGGCACATCAAATGCTTCTAATCTTTCTGCCTATAAAGAAAACGGAAAAATATTTTTATATTAGAGTAGAGGGGCCGTCGCTCGAAGTATTATACAATTGACGCTGTTGTAGCAAACAAACTGCTAATGTCGGCATGGCGAGTTCCCATCTGTTATATCTATTTGCTAGTCTACGATAGCACAGATATTGTTATATGGAGAAAGTAACAGAATCTTTCGGAGTGGGCGACTATTTCATACAACTTTTGTTTCGCTTGTAACATGAAGTGGCCACGAGACAATGGAATACGAAAACTTTTAAAATTTAATACCAGCACAAAAAGCCAATGCTGGCAATTTGTAAATTTTGTCTCATGTGATAAAAGTACCTGAGCCCAATTCAGTGTTTAGTGTGTTTTGGATTGCAACTGTTTTGTCACTGATCGTGAGCACTATTTATAATAAAGACATTGCAAGACTACCAATTTTCCTCAAATTAATCTTTTTTTGCAGTCTTCTCTTCTCTTCTTATTTTACATTTTAGAACACCAGCCCAGTGATGTTAACTTTTTTATTTGGATTTGCGCACGGCTGTAAAAATATTACCGGTTTTATTTGTAATTCAATATATTAAAAAAAACAATTAAAGAAACAAGTAGCAATAAATATTAAAATTATTTCTCTCCACTTTTAGTGAAACCAATGTATACATATTTGTAATATTTAAAGTTTAGCTAAAGTGATATTTGTACAGTTATGGTAGAAGCGTCTAACATTTAACTACAATTGCTCTAATTTTGCTTAGTTGTATTGAAGTCGTACTTTTTATGATTTGTTTCTATGAGAAATATGTATATCATGTGTAGACACATTATGAAAACATAACTTTTGGGCTATAACACTTAAAAATTAAAACTTTTTAAAATTACGAATATAGAAATTACCAGCCTACCGCTCTAGGGGCTAATTTACCGTCCAATACGGTAATTACCGTACGGTTAACAGTACAGCACCAGTCGTTTCCAGTGGTTGTGACACTAAGGCGAATTAACTCGTTTGTTAATAAAAAACGATGTTTTAATTTCAGCACATAAACTGGATTAAATGTTGATTGATACGGGTAACAACAAACGGCACTTGAACCGAGTTGTTTCCCAAAGAGGAAGATTGATGTAGACTCTTTAATGTTCAAAACAAAAGGCCTTCTTTATTTAAATTATTCTTTGTTTTATACAAAAATATTACTTACTATTAGTTTTACATAGGAATGTTGTTATCTAATTTCTGGTGTTTTTTTTTATGATATTTGAGGTTTATTGGCTGTGTGATCATGAACATGAGGCAGGCAAAAAATACTTGGACTGCAATTTAATGTATAACAGGTAATCGTACTAAATCATGTTTGATGTCATATTGTCAAGATATATTTATACAAGGTAGACTCGTCTCATTTCGCTCTAAAAAAGTTGACTTTACTTGGTAGGAATTACATAATAAATATTGTTTCCGTTCTTTTGGAAGAGAAAAAATTTACACATCTACAACCTGTCCCACGATGTCACAAAAAGTTTTCAAGTTTTTAATACCTTCTTTTTATTTATTTGGTATAAGGTAATATGTGCGTGTAAACAGTTGTGCACTTCTTTCTCAATTTTTCACTTGCAAAAACATGAACAAATTAGAAAACCCGTAATTCATATTTTCGCAATTTCACTATATTTCCATTCATGAAATAGACCACAGTAAATATAAACAAAGTTTGACAAAGTAAACTACAGCGGCGAAAAACTCACCTGACTTGTCGAGATTACCTGGTGTGAATTTGCCTTGTCAAATTGTATGAATTATTTTGACAACGAACAATAATTTTTAGTTGTTGTTGTTGTACTAGTGAGTTCACCTGGTATGAATTCATCTTGGCAAAGCCATAGTAAAAAAGAAAATACTATACCATTTCAGTGTTGTGAAATGGTGGGAACACAATTGGGACGAATGACGAATATCGCTTAAGGCCCTTTCACACTAATACAAGTCTTACGACTTTCATAATACTTTGTGGGATAGAAATCTAATGAGATTTGGTGCGACTGCCAAAAAATTTAAATTAATATTACATTTTGCTTTTACACTATCCCACTTGATATAAAATGGAAAGTATAAGTAGTAAGAACGAAACCAGTTTAATAGCAAATGACTTTTTTGTTCAGATTCATAGCATATTGTTTTTAAACTATTATACTTTCCCATTTGATTTAAGTTTTTGACATGTCGTATTACTCAGTATTACAATACAAAAGAGCCTTTATATCGAACCGTAAATGGAATACAAGTCTCATGTATGCGCCGGTGCTTCAAAGACTATTTTGTAGTTACGCGACCGTGTACTGGAGAGGTGAAGAAACTCATTTGGGACGGTAGGGCAGCCAACTCCATAGACTCTCTTCTATCGCTACTGTAATAGAATGCGTTCAAATGAAATTAGGAAACTTATTCCCAAAATACGTTCATTCCTACGCCAACGCGTTCATCTTTAAGTGCGCATCCATTTGTGGGCGATTTAGCAGATAAAAATAATTTTTCACCGAACAGCGTTTATGTGGAATAAACTCCCTCCACATGTCTTTCCTGTCACCTTTGACGTTGGAAAATTCAAATCCAATGTCCATAAACACTACTCCCTCAATCCTCCTTCCCATAACCTCATTTCCTAGTTCCAGCACAATGCACTGAGTGCTGGTCCGAGATAAAAAAAGGAATTAATGGGTGGAAGTTCGTTGTGTAAATTCGCAGTATGTCGCACAATTACGACGAGCCAATTACAGCTGTCATAATCAGCAAAGTTGTTTGCTGTCTGTGTTACCGTATAAAAAAAAAATACTTGAAAAAATTAAACATTAACAAGGAACAATTGGAAAGCAATTTTATGGTAAATAATTGTGTACATTCTACCTAAATGATGTACGAGTATTTTAAAATTTCAACAATTATTGAAAAGAAAATGAACTTTATTTAGTAAAATATTTCAAAAGTAAAATAAAATATGGTTACTCTGTACTAATTTGTTCGTCGGCGTATGAAATAGAAATACATGCAGAAATATACTTGATTTCCGATGACGAAAGTCCGCAACGAAAACTGAGCTGGTGTGCCACAAGACGTTCACCATTCCTTTTCATTGTTCAGGACGCAAATCTATCGCGAAAAATTTTTAAATAAAACCTTGTTACCTTGCACAAGTTAAAACGTAGTAGAACCCGAATATTTGAAAAATACTCGGCACATGTTACCCAAATTTTTTAATAGAAAAAAATTGTCCGCTATGTTGCGCAACAATTTAAATTTCCTATATCGAACGACAATAAAAATGTCTTTGAATTGCATAAACCGCTTATGACAGGCTGAATTTTAAGGAACTCATTTGGGCTTCAATGTTCCTATGGATATGTATATTGTATGTACTCGTATACTACTCCGCCTTGCATTCGATATGAACGGATTACGAAAATGAAACAATGAGAAGTGCGTTCCATTTCGAACGGAAATTTGGCAGTTTGTTGTCACGCTATAAAGTAATTTTTGGAGCATTTTAAAAAAGAACACTGAAATGCAATAATTTTTAATAAATAAAGTGAAAACTGCATCTGCCAAATGATAAAATTAGACTTAAGCTACTCTTCACAAAAATACCGCAGATTTGAAAACATCATCTTATCTTTTGAACACACCTCGTATATGTATTAATTAATTAATTTAATTATTTAATTTATGAAAGTGACGAATACAAAAACGTGTTTTGATATTTTGATGAGTATGAAAACGTGTATTCATTTTGATATTATTGAATTGATGACACACACACACATGTGAGATTTAAAAAAAATATTTTATTAGAAAATTAAATCTCGGGTTCGACAAATTAAAAGAAATAATGCTATACAACGAATTTTCCGTTGCTAATAGTCGTCCTTGTAAATAATACAATAAAATACATACGAAAATGCACACAATCAGTGATATGGACAAAAATCGTTACGGCGAGAGGTCTCTTCTATTTCCTGTATCTATAAAATATGTACAGAGTGCCCATTTTGTATCTGAAGGAAAATGTGCTTTTATCTCTTAGACGGTAATGCTTGAAATTATATGAAATGTACAACAATTACATATGTATATATATATGTATGTATATATGAAATGTATACATATGTACATTAGAGCGTAACAACTTACAGGCAAAAAAAAAAAACTCCGCATGCTCCTAATATAAAAAACTGTGGGATCCCGGTTTAACGAACGCTATATTGTCAGGGCGATTCTTTAAACCAAAAAGTGCCTTCAATCCGGTACTCTGTTTTCTTGATGTACATTTACAAATTATTTAAATCTTCTATACATATAAAACAGGATGTGTGTATGTATGTAACGTATGGACTCCAAAACGGCTGGGCCGATTTTGATGAAATTTTCAGTGAATCTTCAGGCGGGTGACACTGTGAAGTCTTATTTTTGATTTTCGTCTGCGGGCTGAGGGGCGTGTTAGAATCCAATTTTCATATTGCACCACCAATCCCATATACATAAATTTATTTTTTTGTTTTCTTTTATTTTAAATAAATAAATCGTGTGGTAATACAACACTAATGTTTGCTTAGGGCCAGCAACGCGGACCGGGTCAGCTAGTTTAAAATAAAAGAATAGGAAAATTTCAGCAATTAATATATCTGCGATTATCTTAAACAGAAAGATTAAAATAGGCGAGTTTTGCTACGGAAGATGCAACGTTATAATTTTGAAAATGCATTGTGAATGGAATCAATCAGTTTTATTTATTTTATTTATTAAATTTTAGATCATAGAAAGGGACATGCAACGATACAATCTATAAATCTATATAAATATATAAAAAGAAGTGTACACTGTGATGTCACCACTAACTGCGAAAACGGGTCAGCAGATTTCAATTAAAATTTCAGTGTACGTTTGGAATGGTCTGTAGATTGTTTATGTGAAATTTGCAGGA
Source organism: Dexiosoma caninum (assembly GCA_963924685.1). Lineage (NCBI taxonomy): Eukaryota > Metazoa > Arthropoda > Insecta > Diptera > Tachinidae > Dexiosoma > Dexiosoma caninum. The sequence continues at coordinate 94,921,243 of OZ004727.1, read as the reverse complement.
AATCGGCTCAGTGGTGCCACAGATATGGCATTAAGATTCTCCTATATATTTCCATATAAATGTCAACAAAATGCCCTCCATTTTCCATATTAAGATTTTTAACTGTCACTTGAAAAGTAATAAAAACCATGTATCATAATGTCTTCTGCGTACAATGACATTCGGTCTTCCTAATTGGAATGTTGAGCTGAATCTTTTCAATCGTTGTTTCGTTCGTCATTTAATTTGTGCGCTGACCATTCGATTTTTCACTTTCTATAGACCTGCATTGTGGTATAAAAAATCGTTTGTGTGTTTGTTAGTAACGCATGATCTCCGGAGCTGTAAAAGGTATCGAGCTGAAATTTTCTACACATGTTCTGCTCAATTCACTTTATGTTTTAAGCCGTCGGGAAGTGGATAGCAGGATTGCCAAATGTGGGAAACATTTCTTTTTAACGGATGCTTTTGAAATTTTGCATACAAATTGGATCTTGTATCTAGATATACAAAAATTTTGTCAGTAACTGCACAACAGTATTGCCAGATGTGGGATTTTTTTTTACCGATTGTTTCGAATATGAAACCGATTTGCAGAAAATTTAAAACGAAGGCAGATCAGAGTCTAAAATAACATGTACATATGTAATACACTTTTGGGTACTATCTGCCTCTTCCATGAAATTCAAACCATGGTAATATCTGAGTTGAAAATAACTCATGGGATATACATCAAAAATAGGACCAGAAGAAGAACGTTTGCCGGGTCATCTAGTAATTAAGAAACCAGAGCTCGAACATTGTTATAAACAAAAAGCAGAATTGTAAATATGATGAAGCTTCGATCGGTCTATCACTTCACTACCTGTCATCACTATCACTATCACATTTAGTAATTTTTAGTAATTATTTTACTTCGCTGGTGCTACACAATACCGACGAAGGAGGACGCTCTCATATGGTGTCCGACACTGGCCTAGAACACTGGTGCACTACTTCAGCTATCGCCACCCTTAATATTGTCTACAAAATCAATACGTACACTATCCATGTACATGTATTTTTAGGTAAAAAATTTAGCGTTAGCAGGACCAAACCAATACAAGAAAAAACGTGAAGTTCACCCATAAACACGTCCGAGACGTCAAATCGTCATTTCAATACTTCGCTGCAATTGAAAAGATCGACCAATTTAGATTAACAAAGTTAGATTGCAAAATTAGAGATGTCACAATTTAAAAAAGTTTTCAAATAATTTAGCATTCTACAGCGCTGAGTTTTACTGCTGGATAATTTCAGTCGTGACTATTGTTTTTTATAAATTTTTTTTATTTTTTCTTTAGTTGACTTGGCACGCTGCAGTTGAATACTGTAAAAATATGAGCATGTCCTTATTTAAGATTGAAAGTATTGATGAATTCGAATATTTAAAATTCATAATAAAAGCGAAACATGGTGAGTTAATTTATATTTTTCTTAATTTTTGTACGTCTGTTAATTGATTTTATTTGCAACATTTTTAGGAGTAATTTTCCCCTATTGGTTGGGAGCTTATAAAATAGGCGGCGTTTTTAAATGGATATCAACAGGGGAGGTTATAAAATTGTTTTTATGGCATGCAGGAGAGCCGAACGATAGAAGTGGCAATGAAAAATGCATTCATACGTGGGATGAATTTTTCGACTGGAATGATAATGACTGTGAAAGAGAACTGCCATTTATATGTGAAATGAAGGACTAAGGACAGACTTTTATCTTGTTTGCAATATTACTTAGAGATGAAGCAGCCGGCAATAAATCAGAGAAACCCGTTTCAATTCGGTTCTGTCTTTCTTTTTTTTTGTAGCAAATTAAATAATTGTGGAATAAAGTATTCTTTTTTTATAAATTCACACTTTACAGGACGTTACTGATTTCAACACGATTTTATAGAATCAGGTTTTCTCTTATATCGATGTTTTTAAGTCAGTAGGATATATTCCGGCTAGTTTTACGATAATATCCGAGTATATGTTCTTTTTACTTAATTTTTTACTAGATTAACAAAGTGCGCACACCAACTGATGGCGAGTGCTGATGTCGAATAGTTAGAGTGTTGACTCTCCAAGCGAAAGGTCCCGGGTTCGATTCCCAGCCCGGAAAATTAAAAAAAAAGTTATTTCTGAGGTGCTTAAAAATAATGCGTTACATTTAACATCCGCAGACGTCGCAACTTTATTTACAGTTAACGCGGAACTACAGTGTTGCGCAGCCGGCAACAAATCAGAGAAACCCGTTTCAAGTCGGTTATTTTTTTCTTTTGGGACCCATTACTTTTTAGTTTTGTACTCAAAATGCAGTCTACTTGAGCCATAGCCACCCTTATTACATTCTGACCATCATGCTTTTTTAATATATATGGACCAATGACTCGGCCAGCCAATAAAACGCACCAAAGAGTAATTTTTTGTTGATGTAATGGTGTTTGTATAAAAGCTTGTAGATTATCATCACTCGAAATTCTGCTTAATTACGTACCCATTCAATCAATACGAGACTTTATCGGACCACAAAATTTTCAATAACAATTCAATATCAACATTGACGAACAAATACCGAACCATTATTTTGAGAAAAAAAATTTCAGCAATTTGCAACCGTTGCTCCGGTGTGTGTCTATCCATAAGCAAATGTCATATCAAACAACTACCAGCTGTGAAATGGGTTATCAAATAAAGCAGTGTTGCTAACTCAAAGTTGTCAACCTCCAAAAAACACGCTTCAAATTCAAAATTTGACATCAGTTTTCGTCTGCCAACAAATGGTTAAAATTTTGTTAACCAGCTTAATTTTTAATTCATGACGAAGTTATTGAAACTTTGACTTAATTTTCAATTTAAGCAATTTTAATGTATTCAATACAATGCTCACTATTCATTGGCTGACGGATTAGAAGTTTTATAAAGAAGATCAAAATATGTAAATTTAAATTTTATGTTTCAGGCTCCAGGTCAAACACTTGAAAGAGACGATAAACTAAACGTGACTCTGTCTTATTGATGAAACTTTTAAAACAGCACTAATAAAAGTCGCATTGTAAGTTCAACTTCCTAAAGGAATGCAATCATTAACTCATGTTGATGATTTAAAATAAATTTAACAGCATCTTCTGAAATTGCTTCAATTACATCAACATTTTTATTGACTCTGATTTAACAAGGTGTTTCTTGCAAATTTGAAAAGCTATTTAAATTATTAATAATCGGCATACGATTAGTTTACGGAACACAAATTGGGGAATTCAGGATTTACTTTCGTTTGACAGTGCTGCGCAGCCTTATCACATCTTGTGTTATCGGGTTTGTCATCAGAAGCTCCGTAAATGCACGCAAGCAAGAAATGTGTCTGTTCGTTCACAACATAAGTTGATGCATCACAACCTACATGGGTAGTATGCTCAAGTGTCTGCGGAAGTATATCACTAATTGAAAGAAATACAATTAATATTAAACTAACTTTGATATGCACTTTTAAAATTTACATTCCATCGCCATTAGGATTCTGCCAACCTATATAGGCATAACCGAAAATATTGCCAAGACTTACATCAACCAAACCTTCCTCATGAAATGTATGAAGACTTTGGGCAGAAAAACGGAGTGGTGGCATTTATCGTAACTCCTTTCACACTGTTTAACTTTAAAAGAAGCCAGCTTAGCCAGTTCTTTACTATACTGTAGTGTGGCCATACGACAGACTTTGTAATATTGTGCATAGCCATTGCGGTAGTCGTTGAGCCTGTACAGGATAAATGGTATGTCCTCTGGGCCAACATCAAGGAGCTTAGCATTTGAAGGACATTTTTTTTCATCGAATAGCTTTGAAAAGGACTCATGTTATTTTATCTACGCATACGCATATATTGGATTAACTCACCCCATTGTTATTGCAGGCAATATGTTGGATGGTATTATTTTTCTCATCTTTACAAGGATTGTTGGAAGTGCTTTTGGTACATATCACGTGCGTATTGCTAGTTTCATTTATGTTAGCTAAACAAACACTTGTTGTCTTTATTTAGCCAAACAAATAATAAAATATCAAAATAGTATTGACATCAATATACTATATATATATATATATATATATATAATAAAATATAATTTGACAAATAATTCAAAAAAGGGTTAATATTACCATAAAACATGCGCGACGACAAATAAACAAAAAATTAATATAAAAAATTCATACTGAAAAGTACGTTCAATAACAAGTTTTTTGAAACACACTTAACGTATTTCGAATTATAAAAGAATTAATAGCAATTTTAACCAAAAATTTATTTTTATACATTTAATTTCATACTCAATTTTACATATTTATGTGCTGACATCCAGTAAAAAATAATTGCAATTTTGGAAGCAGTATTTATTTTTCTGCCTAATGAATGTGATTCACAGTAAGCACATATGTATTGCCTTAACAAGTCCTGTAATTTATAGTAGAAAATACATTTTCGTGTTCATATTTTAGTGTTCACTACATTCTCTTACTTTAGTGCATACTAAAAAGCACTCCTGTAAGGCAATGATACAGTGATCAATTTTATGAAGTAAAACAAACATAATGAAACGACCGAAAGAATTCAAACGAATGTTACTTCAATATCTTTATTATTACTACATTAGGGCCCAGAAAGCAACGCGATCAAGAAGATCTGTTGTGCAAAGCCCATCATATTAGGCGCTATCCTAAGGCTACTAAGAAATCAAAGCACTATTTGGCGTGTGGTGTTCCACAGGGTTTTGTGGATGCACCATGTGGAGTTGTGCTGCTATAGCGTTGTCGCTGCATAGCAGATGACTGTTGAGGCAGCTTCCTTGCTTCCTCAATCTTATGTCCATTACCCAAGAAGTATTTAGTCGTTTTTATCGGCTCTATTGAGTCGAACCTCCTCGTCATCAATTTCTAAGCAATAGAAGAAGAGGTGAGCAGTTTTTCTTCCCCTTGTACATATACGTATAAGTGTGACTATTTTTTTATAAAATAACGCACACAATTACAAATATTGAAGCTGAACATTGTTCGTGTTCATTCGCATTGGACTGTAACTTTTCTCGGCATTTAGTTCTACTCAACTACGGAAATATTTGACGATTTTTTTTAACTCTGGCAGAATGATTTTAATTTTATTGATTGTGTAAATGCAGTTCTTAAAAATTGTGTTTATAAGAAAAGCAAAGCATATATTTGGGATGAATAAATATTATTTTTGATTCCCTAAATCCCCCAAAACTAAACCATTTTTTTTACGGTTTAAACTAAACGTCGCCTCTTAGGCTACTTTTTAAAAAATAAACTTTTTTTTGTTTTGATGTTCACGCGTTTTTTCATTGAAAAAAGAAAACAGTTTAAATTTTACTTCTCTTTCACTTAACACTCAAAAATCTGCATAAAATCATGTAAAATAAGTCTGAGATTTGTAATACATGTACATTTGAAGTAAAATTTGAATGCATTGTTACCGATATTTTGATATCCAATAGTTTTCATATACATATATATATATATATATATATATATATATATGTATACGGGTATCTCACCATGTTCTAGAAGGTGTTTTTTTTTTACAATTTACATAAAAGTAAAAAGAGATTTTGTTCGTTTATTTTTCTTTCACCACATAAATATTTCAGTCTGACATTTTCATATCGACTCTCATTTATTTCATTTTGAGTAACACTACACTAAAAATATATTTGTAATTAACGCTTTTTTTATACGAATTGTATGAAGGTACACAGGTACCCTGCCATACTGTTACTTTACTTCTAATTGGTCTGCCACGCATATTCAAAATATTTCCTTACCTTAAGTAAAGTTAAGAGTTCTCAAGAAATGTCATGTATAAGGGTCATCAATAGGTACCCGGGCAGCTTGTCAGTCACAACACGGTTAATTATTAAATTGTTTTTAAAAGACATTAAAAGGGTGGTGATGGCTGAAATAGTCTGCACGTTGAGCAAAAAAGCAAAAATTTCCTGGGTTCGAGCCCAGTTTCAGACTCAAAAAAACATCTCGCATTTTTCTGTTGTGTATTTGTGCAAAAAAATATGCTTAATGGGCAATATGAACTAAACTTATTTTCACATATTTATTTGGAAAACTAATATGTTACGTTTCTTAACGCATGATAAATACAGGGTGTCTGGTGGCAAATTTATATTTTTAAATACGATTATTTCAAATAGTAATAAACGGTGCGGAGGGAGGATGGCCGCCGTTGGAATTACCGATTGAGCGGATTTGTCACTCACGATGCCACGATGGTCGAGTGAGACATTTTTTAAGAGTAATGATTCTTACGTAATTGCTCGTCGACAATTTTGTTCAAAGTTCGATATTCGGCGAATAAGTGATGGACCGAGTGTAAATGTAATTCGTTCGTTGGTGTAGAGATTCCGCGCAGCTGCTTCGCTATGAATTCCCACGTCCCGGGCCCAGTCGATATTCAAGGACTCCTGAAAACATTGAACTAGTTGAAAGCAGTTTACATGAAAATCCGCGACTTTCAATACGGAAAAGAGCAATCTCACTGGGACTTCCAAGAGCGATTATTCATGAAATTTTAAAAAAGTATCTGAAGTTCCATCCTTTTAAAATTCAAATCCTTTAAGAACTGAAAGAAAGTGACTTTGATTTACGCAAAAATTTTTGTGAAACGATGTTGGAGCGTTTTCGCATTGTAAATCCCATTGTTTGGAGCGTCGAGGTTCATTTACACTTAAACGGCCACGTCAACAAGCAAAACTGCCGTTACTGGTCTCCAAGAACCCGGAACCCTCGATTGAAGCATCAAAAACCATTGCGTTGCGTCTGGGCAACTGTTTGGTGTGCCCTATCCACCCATGACCATTTTTTCGAAAATTCTCGAGGCCAGGTGAAGAATGTCAACGGTGAAAATTATCGACGCATGATTACGGAATTCTTTTTGCCAAACCTATGAGCTCATCCATCGTACTCTTCATACATGTGGTTTCAACAGGATAGCGTGACTGCATACACAGCCAGAGCTTCGGTGAATTTGCTTCGGGACAATTTCCCACAAAAACTGATCAGTCGCTTTGAAAGTCTTTCCACCAACATTCAATTTCTATTATTTAATTACAAATGTCGTTTTTATTACTGTGAAAAAATAGAACATTTTATCGAAATGCAAGAAATAGGGTTCTAGAGACATATTGCTGCAGACATGTGTGTGTATGTAAAGGGTGTCTATTTTCTCATCAAAACTCAGTGTTATAATTTTAATTATTTTGTAATTTTGCTTTTGTATTTAATATAAAAAATTACTCAAAATTCGTAGTTTATTTAAGAAACGATACAATATTTTTTTGAGAATTCTCTCAGTAAATTTTTTGCAGAATAGTTGTTAACTATCAATTTAATATGTACATTTGCTCAATGATATTTTCTATTTCACATATGAAACAGACTTGGTAACCCTTAGGAGCGAGCTACTGCTTCATCGACAGAGCAATCATGCGCAAGCAGTCATTTTTATTTCTCTCATTCTTGATAATAAACACACATACATACATAGATGAATAATAATTAAATTGCAATAAAATTTCTTTAGTTTTAGTAAAATTTTTATTAAATTTAGAAAAGTTTATGAAATATTTTTGAGAAGTTTTTTCCGTAAACTTTAGTACATGTCTTTTTTTCCTGGAGTGATTGATCTCTTCTAAAATAATCTGCAGAGATAATCTTTTCGAACAAATGTTTAAAAACTTAAATGAAATTATTTGAAATGTTAGAAAAATGCAAGTCCAAATTATTGATTCTGCTAAAAAACGGTGCAGGGTGGCACAAAATGAATGCCATAAATTGAATTTGCTGCCATTGAACTGGCAGTGACGTCTTGCGCCATCTGTAAAAATTGCAGCCAATTACTTTTGCTCCATACTGTTTGTACAATATGAGATTAAACAAATAATTAAACGTATAAAATGTGTTTAAATCAAGGAAAAAGGGGTCGTTCATTTCGATGGAAATGTAAATTTAATATTAGCTGGAAGTTAACCGAGCAACAGTTAATCGATTAACCGGTGTACATTGGCCAAACGTTTCCATATGGTGCATCTTGTTGCTTATCTATACTTAATTGTCTTAAATATAACTTAACATAATCACAGGCACAGTATTTATTTGAATATTATTCTTACGGTTCTTCAGTTATTGTCTCGATTTACTGTTCCTTTGGCAAAGGGTGTCCCAGAATTTGTATCGACATAAAATATACCACTCTTAGGTATCGAAGGTTCACCTCCCATACGAAAGTCACGCCTACTTGAAGCATCACATTGCCATTCTGGTTCACGTATCAAGCACTTAACGCCATAAAATCCTAAAGGTGAATTTATTGATTCAACGAACATTTTGTATGCTCGTATGTGGGAACAACCCACATAGAAACATTTCTTTTGATATTTTCCATAGTTGGGATAGAAGGTTGCATTTCCAGTGGGTTGCAAGAAACCCAGATTGCCACTAGTTTGTATACTTTCTACATATTTGGCATCGGTGGGATCAATCCGAAAATCGGTGGTCCTTTTGCGAAATTTTGGCCCAGCAGGATCCAAAGCAAAAATGGTATTGAAACGATTTGGCCAACTACGTTTGCCAGCTGCTCCAGCAATTTGAGCACCCAATGAATGACCAATTAGATAAATGTTATCATAGTCAATGCGCGCTTTTTCGTATATATATTTACAGAATTGTGCTAAATATGATCCGAATGTTTCGACTAATCTGACTACATAAAAGTAATTGACATTTGCGGCATTCGCACTCCAATCGGCAATAATTACATTGAAGTCATCATTTTGTAGATACGCATTTTTAATGTCTCGGTTAAAAGAGCCTCGCGATTGACTCATCCAGCCGTGGATAATAATTCTGGAGAAGAAGAAAATCATGTGTTTAGACCAATTAAAAAGAAAATAATTTGTAATTCATAAGTAGTAACCGAAAGTAGTTTTTAAAGTGAAAACGTTTATTCTTCAGAAGAACATAATTTCTTATAAAAAAATTGTTATGATTTTCAAATAATTCTTTTCTACATTTAAAAACTGTGAATATTGTTTGGCTGGTAGTATTGTTTGGTGAAAAATTCCCGTTTTTGTATAATAAAACCAAATCATTAACAAAAGGAAGGCAGCGTTACGCTGTTACAACAATAATTATTATGAAATAATTTTTGCAAAGGCTGCTTGTTTTTTCTGTTTGTACACTCGGTAATTCTCAAAGATTTTTTGTGAGTTAGCTTTTTCAGGAATTCGGTAGAAGTTCTACTAATGAGTTAGCCTTAGAACCAACGGAATGTAAATGTAGACTAGCTTAACGACTTCATTATCACACAGTTATAGCCTTCCTAATTAAGTCTTTGCGCAGCAAAATTATTTTAATGGAATCGCGTTTATTTTAATTGATTTTATTGTTCTCTCATAACAGTGCAAACAAAATTAACTTTTTAGTTGAAAGTTCAGAAATTAGCATTTCATTTTCTAATCGAATCTTATAAATTTATCCATTTCATTTATTCATTAATAATATTATTAATTGAGTTTCAAAAAAAGTTTCAATTAATGTTTTGCTTGAATTGAAAAAATTTTTTAAATTAATTTTTTATGAAAAAGAAATCGTAAAATGTGTTCCATTAAAACAGTTAATTGATACTACGTTTTGTGTGATAGGTGGAAATTTAATTATTATATTAATTGAATCTTCGGGTTTTTTTTAATGGAATCCTGATTTTACTTTTTTTCTGTGTAGGAGATTGAATCTTCCGTACAACCACTTATGCATGAGTTGTCGGGCTGAGGAGGAGGAGACAGTTGAACGCATTCTCTGTCACTGTCCGGCTGATGCCGTGAAATGTATATCTAATATATAACCATACAACAAACATATATAAGCAAAAATAACAATAGGATACTACAAATTTCCCTGTTCACAAGCATATAAAGACATATCGCGTTTTTTTAAACGACTGAGCTTGTGAATTGAGCAAATCACTTTTATTTGAGTATATTTTCCACCAGACTTATTCGTTTGGTCAGAGGTCTACGTCGAAACATAGAATTGTCTTGTCAGCTATTTATCTTTAGACTTCTATAGAAATGCAATAGATAAGAACAAAAAATTACCTTGTTGGAAGCGAGGGATCCAAGCCGGATGAAAGTATTGATTCAACATCACCCATTACCAATTCTTTGCCACAATCGGGAAACTCACGCTTGAATAGATAAAAATGCATTTCGAGACGGGGACGAGAAAAGGGATTTAAATTTCTAACAAGTTTCTTAAGAAAAGGAACATCTAAATATCGCCTTATGCCACTCTCTTGCCGTAAATCTTTATCACACTTTAGCCATTCACAATACTCATCTTCGTCATTTTCATCCTCGAGATCTTCTCTTATATCCGTGTTTGACTCGGACGAATTCAATTCACTACTTGAGTAATCTTCTTCATAGTCGGAAGAGTCTTCAATTTGCAAGGCTAAAATTGCTAAAATTTTAAAATCTCAATTATTAGTATGGCTCTTTGTTTTTTGTTTCATAAAAACTTACTTAACGTAATACATAAAATGATTAAAGTTATAATTAGAATTCTCATATTCTAAAGATATAATAATTTTTAAAAAAAGATTTCCTTTCGTTTGGTGTTTTTGAGATGAAATTATACGGCCACGGATGTGAGTCAACAAAGTTGAGTTTCTGATATTATTTTGTTTATTATTTCAATTAAATTCGGTTACTTAATTTGAATTAATTTTTTTTGTTGTTTTTTTTTTTTTGCTTATTTGATTTGCTCTTGCTTTACTGCACTTTAATGCACTGGCTATTGAACTCTTAGTGTTGTTGTTCAATTGCATTTGTTGGCTTTTATAACGTTTTGTTTCAGCAATTGTTAGCTGTTGTTCAATATATCCACAACATTTATTTGTTTCTAAATGTATGTATGTTTTAATTTATAGATGTGTGTGTGTGTGTGCATGTGCGTATATATATAAGTATATCGAACGCTTAACTAGTTTTTTGTTTTAAAATGTACTTCTCTCAATTCGATCTTATTTTTAGCGTTTTATTTAAAATGTGCAACTAAACTTCTATAGAGTTTGTTTTGTTAGTGCAAAATATTCAATGCATTTATGCGGACTTCTTAACCCATTTGGAGAGTGACGTTCATAAAAAAAAATTTTAAATATAGATAACAAAAGTAACAATAATTAAATTTTTATTTAAATAATCAAGCAAAAGTGATAATTTTGAGAATTATATTAAAATATATTAAATCAATTTGCCTTTTTCAAATCAATAAGCGTTTTTTCGATAAGTTTGACAGTGTGAAATATGGAGTATTGGGTTTTGTACAACTCGAAACTTAATAAATGAGAAGTTCTGCAATATAAAATGGATTATGCACAGAAAAGAATTTAACTTTTTTATTTTTAATTAACAACTTTAATGAGAACAATATATTTTTGCAATGAAAAGTTTAGTCAATTCAATTAAATTTTTAATAATTTTTTTGGGTTCAATACTTAAATGAATATTTAATTAAATTGTAATTAAGTTAGTTTTGGGCTCAATACTTAAATAAAGGGTGGCCAACCATAACGCACGATTTTATTGTGAGTCACGGCTTAACGTCAAGTTTTTTGCACAACTTAATTTGACATTTCTTTGTTTCATTGTTACACAAATTCAACCATGGAGAGGTACCTGGTCTGTAGAATCCACGACTAATTGTTGAAAAGCCGATGCATTCACAAAGAGTGCCTTTTTGGCTCCGGTTTATGACCTGGCGACGTCATCAGGCGGTTCTCCTCTCATCAGACGATATCCTCTCGTTCGTTCCGTGAAGGCAGTAAATTTATATGAATATAATTCACAGAAAAATATATTGGTTTTTTATTTATAATTAACACCTTTAATGAGAACAATACATTTTTTCAAAGAAAAGTTTAGTCCATTCAATTAAATTTTTAAAAATTTTTTTGCGCTCAAACTTAAATGAATGAATATTTTTTTTTTATGAAATACACAAAATAACGGATTATTTTTATGTAAATGGTTATTTGATTGTGTCAATTCATACATGCAGCTCTCTTTATACAAATAGAAATTAATATCCAGAAGCATTGTTATTGAATTCAAAAATTCCTTTGGCTATTAAACTCTTTTTTTTTTAAATTTCCAAAATATTTAATTAAATTTTTAATTATTATTAAAAATTTAATTGAAAATTAATTGAATCAAGTCAACAACAATAATTTAATTGATACTATTAATTTGTTTACAAGTGAAAATCTAATTAATTTTTTAATTGATATAATTAAATTTGTTATTAAAATTTAATTTTATTTTTTCTGTATGGCGAATAACAATTCTACACTTAATTGTCAAAATAATATTTTTCCGGGTACGAACTTGCAGAAATCGTGAACCCCTTTGCAACCGTTACTTGCTACTCTATATAAATAACTTAATTTCGTGGCAATCTAAACGAAGCTATAATACGGAAAATCATCGCACGAAAAAATAATTTTGTTATTTCTAATAAAAATTTAAGTAAATCATTTTATTCAGAGGAAATAGAAAGCCCTAATATACTCGTATTTTCTCTTTAGGTTTGCCAGTGTTTGAAAAGATTAATTTGATTTAAATTGTTTCAAATTAAATAAAATGATTTGGAAAAAACAACAAACAATTAAAAATTTCAAGGCTTAAATGTGAATCATTGATTAAAGAAATTTCCTGGTATGTGTATTAAAATTCTAATGTAAAAACTCTCCAGTTGTATCCCACTTGGCCACCACATTCGAAAATAATATTTAATTCGAATGTTACGCAGACATTTTCCTAACAAAACATTCGAGAGCGACTTTCGTATGCGAATCGAAAACGAACTCATTGAGTTCATCCGTTGCTCAGTTTGTGGCAGTAAATCTTTCGATCAATAGCGAATCTTAAGCAATATCGAAAGCGAACATTGTTCACGATATCATATTCGATAGCGAAATGATTGGCAAATAAGACAATCCCCAAAATTTTTTTTGTGTTTTTTTTTTGCTTTTACTTTCGTAGTGTGGGGTTGTTTTCATAAAAGAGCAAAAAAAAAACATTCATCATTGGTGATAGTTCGTTCTAGCGAACGCTCCTATTTTTAAAAATTTCGGAAAATTTATCGAATATGTTTATATGGAGAATTCTTGGCTTAAGCATACCTACGCTTAAAAGCGAATTCAAATAGAAATTAATATTCTCGCTTTTAAGCGAATGTCGTGCTGGTCAAGCGGGATATATTCATATGCGTGAGTATGACCGGAATCTTTTTAAGCATTTTAATGTTCAACGCACACATACATACATATTAAATATTTCAAATATTATTTTATTGCTGTTTAAGTACCAGAATTAAGTACCAGAATATATATAAATGCTGAGCAAAATTTATTTATTATATGAAAGAACTACTGGTTTATTTATAATCGACATTGCAAAAAGTCCCCCACAGTGAATCAGCAATAATTAGAGCAAAAATTTCATTAATAAAGTATGTACTTGCAAAAAGACTCTCAGTTTAAAATCTCACAATTATCGTAGTGGGATAGGGCAAGAAAAAAAGCAAAACTCGTTTGAGGGGAAAGTACAAGCAAAATCAAGGGAATGTTAATAAATAAAATAATTAATTTTTAAGGTATCCCGACAATACACAAAAGTTGGAGCAAACTTACGAATATTTCTCAAAATAATTATTATTCGTGTGCATTGTAAAAAACTTAATAAATAAAAAGAATTTTTTACATAAAAGAATTAATTTCTAATTTCTTTTTTTCGCCTTTAGGTCAGTTTTCCTCATAATAATAAATATGAAAAACTACACAGGTAAGTAAGTATATCTTTTGTTGCCTTATAAGTATTTGTTTTATTATTACCCAATATTTTGAATAGTTTCACTTCAGGTATTTAAAAAATTTACAGTTGAAAAAAATTTTTCATTTATTTAATGGAATTGAAAAATTTTAAAAATTAAATAGTCCGACTAGAAATTGTCATTTGCAGCTGAATGGGTTCCCCATGAGCGATATAACGCATAAAAGTAAGTTGGGAACTGACGAAGCAATACCTGTATAATTCCCATCCGGGTAATCCCTTTAAGATGGTGTTTCGCTGTAAAATCCCTACAAGCATCTTGATTTATTTATGAAAACCGAACAAAATTTACAACTGAATTTATAATAAAGTAAACATAATGAATTATTATTATTTATCTATGTTTGTTATATGGTTTAGCTGGTCTATATGCGGCTTTTCATTTGGTGCTAATACCATAATCCTCAGTAGATCTTTAACCAAATTTTTGAGGAAAGCTAAGAATAAATAATATATTATTTTTTTAATAAATAATCAATTATTGATTAAACTTTCAATTTTTCCATTTGTGTTAGAAGATTCCAAGAATTTCTTTATTGGGCCCCACTTGGGAAAAACTGATGATAGATCATTAACTTTTTGGTTGGAGTATAGCAATAAACTCAGTTGGTTTGCCACAATCATTCCTAAATTGTATTGGGAGAATTTCTAGTCGGCCTACAACTAATAGAACGTGTAAATTCTACATGTTATCTATACGTAGAACTTTATTTTGACATAGTAAATTTTTTTTTAAAAATTTTGCAATATCAGAAAACGATTTATAAACATTTCCAACAAAAGTTTGTAATTGAAACTGTGCACGTTCTTAAGGTTCTTACATTAAACCAAGGTGTATTTCTTTTATGTTAACTTGACTATTGGGAAATCCCAGGCAAGCTCTTGATGAACTATTTTATTGGTGAATGTTGTGGAATCACTTGAATATTTATAGAAATTGGAAGACAGGTTTTCTTGCGTAAACTGAATATTACATGAGCGCATTAAAGATTAATTCAAAATATTTTTCTTAAGTACTGTGTTTTTACTAGATAAAACTAATTACACTAGGCAACAATGTGGTAACTGAATTGGTAGTGCTCTAATAAACAATATTTTCTTTAATATCCATGTATTAAACGATCGTTAAAATGTATTCCGATTATGATTTTGTTAAATCTATGAAATTATTTAAAATTTTTAATTAGGCTACAGACAGTTGTTTGTAGATTGATTGAACTAATCGTAACGCAGTATGGAAAATCGTTTAAATATATTCGTTAGTGGGCAGCAAACATCAACACTCAGCTTTAGTTTTACCTTTCCCATAAATCTTGCTGTTGAAATTCTATCAAAGAATATGTGCAACTCTTTGGAACACACTGATACAGTGCTCTGCCAAACGCCAGTAGTGGAAAGTTATGAGTTATAATCGGTGAAATGTACCACCTAAGTCATTTCGTAAACAAAATCAAGATTTCTTTCAATTTGGAAAATGATCAGAACTTCAACAATTAATTAAATACATAAGGCTATATAAAAGTAAGTATAACTATAATATACAGTGAAACCTCCCATAAGCGGACACTTACCGTCGCGGTATTTTTGTCCGGTTATGCGAGATGTCCGCTTATAAGAGGTACACATTTATTATTTTAAATATTGTAACCACCACATGTAACCACTCCATGGAGCACCTCAGAGATCAATTTTAATAAGTACGGAGACATCGTAAATGCGAAGAAAAGCACGAACACTCGTCGTATAACAATATTCTCTTGTTTTCAATGACATGGTCCACGGCTGCATTACATAAGACCATATTGTAACCAGTCCATTGCAGCTAAAATGGACCTCCAGTCCAATAGTATTTGAAGGGTCCCAAAGTTATTTTACACAAACAAAATGACTTGTTTTTTGTGTTGTTCATTGTTGTAGAGCTGCTAAGAGCTAAGAAATAGATCTTGCACTCATTTTAAGATTCTGGCAACACTAATCGCCACACTTATATTTTAATATTAATAATTTCATTAAAAATAAATAATGTTTTGAATTTGTTTTAGATTTGCAGCACAGTGTGATTTTTTTGTTTTAAATAATAATTAATTCAATTACACAAATACATGTAATAGAGACCAGTTTTTATGATAAATTAACATTTGTGAGCTTTTTTTTAATAATAAAGCAGTTAAGATATGAACATTGTATTTAAATTTGTTCCTTAATTATTTTCCCTTTAATTGTTTAAATCATAAGTAGCAAATTTCTCTTGGGTGCGCTCATTATTTTGACATACGCTTCACTTGCATTACCATTAATAATTTATTATAATAAGACTCGCAACGATTTGAAAATGTGAATAAACTTTCTTATAATTATACATTCCTCAATCTGATATGAAAGCTATACTTTTTTAAATTTATTGCATTTGATGAGACACTATTTCCGTTTATCGAAATCTTAATGAATTTAATAAACCAACGTAAATACAGCCGCACATAAACAGTAATAGGGGAGCTTAAATAATTTAATTTTTATAAATTCTACTGCATTGGACGTTGTTTGCTCAAATGTCGTTCAGATTGAAATAAAAACAATAGGGTGGCGATGGCTGAAGTAGTCTGCATATTGACTATAAAACCAAAAACAAACCTGGGTTCAACCCCAGTTTCAGACTAAAATTATAAAAAAAAAAAAATCATCTCGCATTTTGCTGATGTGCATTAGTGTGTCTTTGTGTGTCAGACGGTTGTCGGAAGGTTTCAGTGGCGAAGGCATAGTGATAGCAATCCACAATCACATCCGATCTCCCTCTTTCGTCGGTATTGTGTAGTACCGGCGAAGTAAAATAATAATAAAAAAAAAATGGTTACTAAGCCAAAGCTTCAGCACTGCTATAAACAAACAACGTGCAAAAGCAGAGCTGTAAAATAATTAATTAAGCTTCACTTCCTGGCGTTTCTCTAACTATCCCTTTCCTATAGTTCTTCTTGTTTTTTTTTTATATATGACCATCACTCGGAGGATGACCCCTACGATGCATTGTGCTGGAACTAGAGGGAAAGGATAGTGAGAGAGATGACAGGTGGTAAAGCTTCACTATCTTCCAACTCTGCTTTTCATTTGTATGTTTATAGCCGTGCTGGTGGTACACTATACCCACGAAAGAGGGCGCTCTGATGTACCTGTGATTTGGCAATTAATTAATTAATTAAAATATTGTTACAAATTTTTAAATTTAAATATTTATAAGATTTTACATTACGTATGTAAATAAAAGGTCTTCCAACAGGAACTTCCGAACTTTGACAGTTGATAACGACCATCTTGTTGAATCTACATCACTCAAATTAGTTGTCATTTATTCACTCTTAACGGATATAAAATATATAATAATAATAATAGTAATAATACTATAATATAATAAAATTTTTTTTATCAAAATGGGTGTTCTGTTTATTCAAAGTACAGAGCTGAGCGAAATATCATCTTCAGCGATGAGTTCCATTTCTTGATGAATGGGTACGTGAACAAACAAAAATGCCGAATTTTGTACCATACCAATCCACATGAGATCCAAGAGTGTCCAATGAGTGTCCAAGAGAACAATGTTGGCTGTCAACGGTGAGGGCTAATCTTCTTCTCAAAGCCTTCTGAATAGCACCTAAACTATAAGGATTTGCGAAAAATTTCTAATAACATAATTTAAAGGTTATTTTACTCTCAATCCTTCCGTGTTTTATTATTAATTCAAACAAAAAGCTACATCTCGAGTTATTACAAATTGCGTGGTGCAACCTCCGCTTTTTTCCACACAAGAAAATTTAATTTTGTTAACCTGTGTAAATAAAGAAGTGATACGCGAAGAAAAATTCGATGCAAGTACTCGTCGCTGACTTATGCAACGATCATAATTGGGACGAACGACGAATTGTTCTTTGCGAACTTTCGTCCTCTGAAATAAAACACATTTGTGCATATGAAAATTAACATAATACCGTCGACGACGACGAAATATATTTCTATTTATACGGCGACGGACGACGAACAAATTAGTAAAGAGTTGCCGTTTTCATTTTAGTTTTCAAAAATAATAGTAAATAAAGTTAACTCTTATTTTAATAGTTGTTCAATTTTTAAAATAAATAATTTAAGTTAAATATACACAAGAGGTGCCCCGGCAGTCTAGTGAGTAGTGTGATAGTTTATCAGTTCCTAGCACTACACCGCGTGATAGTTTTTTTCACAACAGGTAGCACAATGGGACTATAATAAATTGGCTCAGCCTTTTCTTTACATTTACATCCAGCAACCTGCCGACCTAACCTAAATATACCCAATTACTTACCATAAAGTTGCTTTCTAATTGTTTTCTGGTGTTTAATTTTTTCGAGTAAATTTTTTTTATACGGCAACGCAGACAGCAAACAACTTCTCTGATTATGACAGCTGCAATTTTTTCGTCGCTCCTATGTGCCACACTGCGAATTTACGCAACGAACATTTGCCAACGAATTCGTTGAGCACGACTCAGTTCGTCGTTCGTCCAATTTGTGTTTCTAGCATTACACTGAAATACAATAAGAATGTGTGTAATTCGTATTTATATTGTAAACAGAAACAATTTTTACTTTGCTTTGTTGTTCAATTTGAAATGAAACAAGCGTGCTGGACTAAAATTCCTGAAAAAAATTAACAATCATTCGTTTTATGTGTTTTCGTCGCCATCTACACGACGACTGGATGAAATAGCATAACAATTCTGGTAAATTCATTTTGTACAATTGTGCTATGCGGCGGCCATCACTGTATTACTACTAAAGTACCAAATCGATCTGAATATAATTAAGATTGTGCACATCTGTGTCGAAAAACCTTTAAAAAAATATATGTATCTTTTCAAAATCGTTGCAGTAGTACTGCTGTAAAATGGATTACAAAAATCGTGCTTGCCTATTAAGATAATGATGATGATGATGTTGATTCACTATCTCTATGTTCTAGCATTGCTGTCGGAAAGTGAAACCTTAAAGCAATTTATAAGAAAGCCGTAACTTTCAAAATTACACAAATATAAATTGTTCTTTAACATTTGTTTAACGCATTAAAACTATTTTTACATTCTCTGTTACGTGAGCTTATTTATTTGGTTTAAAGTCGATATACCTTATTTGGTATTACACAGGCGACAAATACAAAAATAATTATACATATATGTATATTAATAGAAAAACTTATTAACATCAAACACTTCGTCTACGGAGCATAAGTTGGGGTATTGAGGATTTCTCCTGTGACATTTTAGCGCAGGCTGATTGCATTGTTCGTAAATGGGTTTTGTTATTAAGTTAGTGGTAGCGTAGTTACAAGCAGTCAGTAAGTATGTAGAGCCAAGTCTACTATACTCGGAACTAGCGCAACCTAAATGTGTATTGTCATGCTTCACCATGACAGTAAAGTGGCCAATTGTTCTAAATTTAGGGCGGAACAAAATATCAATGTATAAAATTTTTAAGTTTGCTATTAAACTTACGGTCCACTGTAGTAGTCGGGATAGCGATTAATAATTCCTTGATGGGAGAATTGCGATTCATCGAACCATCCATGGATCGAATTGTTTAGATATACAATAGGATCTATAGGTCCGACAGGTGTTCGCCATATTAAGGCAAGATTCTGTCCAGACGCATGGAATTCGTTCGTGTTGTGGCACTTATCATGATCATCAACACATTTCATAACGTTAAGAGCAGCCAGATGAGCCAATTTAATGTCCCAGCTCATGGTGGCCATACGACAGGCGGGACTGTGTCTCCTAAGACGACCTCCTGCCACAAAGTTACGCTTTTCATTGTGGAAATTAATTAAAAGAGTTTGCATACGATGTGTCATTTTTACCAGTCGAGCACCATCAGGGCAATTTTCACTAAAGGACTAAAAGAAAAAACTATTTCCATGGCAAATGTTCAGTTATATTTTACAATTTCTATGACTTACTTCAGTGTGATTGCATGCAATATGAGGTATGATCTTTTTTGTAAAATAATCTTTGCAACTCATATTACAATACTCCTCGGCAGCTATGATGGAAACGGCGGCCGCAAGAGTAAAAACTATGAAAACGTTCTTCATTTTAAAAAAAGAAAATTATGTTTTGTATTTAATTGCGGATAAAGACTGATTAAAGTGACTGAAAACTTGCTCTTTATATCAAAAAACTGCTTAATTTTTCTGCTTTGTTTATTGATACAAATGTTTTGGATGTTACTAATTGGAAGATATTGACTTAAATTTAAATAAAGAAACGTGTCTATACGCGAGTTTCAAAACATATTTAGTTCAACGACAGTGCAAAATTAAAAAGAAAAAATTTAACGATGTCGAAATTCTCCTAAAAATTATAGTTTTCTTTTGCGTTGCTGCTACTGAAACAGTTTGAAGTCGTTGCCAAGTACGAAATAAAATATATCAGGCAAGCAGAAAAATGTATTACTTTCCAGCAAAGAAAGTTATCAAAAAAAATATAATTAATGCATGAGCTACAAATAACAAGTTCTAAAAGTATACATTTGTATGAAGTATATTATCAGAGTAAACAAAACAAACACAATGCATGAATATTTGTATACTTGAATAAATTGTACGAATAAAATTGAACGTAGAGACAAAATCTTCAAATTGAATGGCGTCGGCGATTATGATGCCATTCAAACACTTTCAAATTACCGAGGGGACCAAATTACATCAACTTTTTTTTCATCTATTGATTGCTTTTCAAGGACCTGGAGAACAGTTCAAAATATCGCGAGATTAAAATTAACGAGCTTCTAGTTATCAATAGTCGACTGTATGTACACATTTCTCCGCATAAATAATAAATTCGGTGTTTCACATATTTGATGTAGAACTTTATTAAAAAAAATATGGTAGCAGATTTCAAATTTTGAAACCGATTTAGAAAGAAGGTGAAAAATATCATAAATTTTACGGTTCTTGTACAAAAATACCGTGTAAGAACGTCAGCAAAGTGGAAAAATTATATTTACTTAATTAAAATATATAATTGCAGAAAAAGGACTTCGAAGTTAATAAGTTGATTTTGATGCGCCTGAACGCTTTTATGGGGTGCAACTCGTTACCCGCGGTCTGGTATTCGATTTTACAAATCCAAAATGGCGTATCCTTTATGGCGGTTGTTTTTTTTTAGAATTAAATTCAGATTTGTTTGTCAGATCGGATTCTGTTTTACTTTTAACTTTTTTGTTTATTATTATTTTTTATTTTTTAAATATAATATATTCGTCTTTGATGGTAGTCAACTGGTAAAAGTTGTTGTGCCAATTGGACCTTGTATGGATGCATGTGTAAATGACGTGATAAAATGCGTCGAAGTGAAGTTCTAGAGATGTTCAGTTGTCCAGAACGTCTTCGGGTTGAAGTTTCTGGATATTCTTCAACACTGTCCCGTACACGATCAATGTTCCCTGTGTTTTGTACTATTCTCGGTCTTCATGATCGTGGCAAGTCTGACACTGCACCTTGTTGTCGGAACCGTGTAATTAAACGATTAATTGCGGTTTGGTTAGGTGCATTTCTGTTGTTGAAATAATTTCGATATGTTTGTTGCGCCAGTGAAATTGTATGCCCATTGGAAAACCAAAATTCTACCACTTCGATTCGTTGCGCGGTAGTTAAATTTGTTGTGTAACACGGTTCGATGAACCAAATCTAAGAAGAACAATAACAAATAATAATAAACAAAAAAGTTATTAAATTTTAACATGCAGGCGTGACTTTTGGCCCACCCGATATGTACGCATTATATTAACTTTAATGCGGGAGTGCATAATAAAAGCAAAAAAAAAATTATAGTAAAACTGGCTGCTGTAGCTGTTGCAATAGTTTTATTTAAAAAAACTACGAGGTCTGTTCAAACGAAAAGGTCAATTTAGAATTTTTTTTTGAAAAGTATACTGTCGTTGAGGTATGATTATGGTATTGTTTTTGGCCAAAAAATTACTAACAAGCATTGATGTGTGAGCTGGTGCATTATCGTGATGCAGAATCCATGATTTTGTTACCACAATTCCGATCGTTAGAGCCGTATTGCTGCACGAAAGGTGGCATAACTTACTTGTAGTATTCCTTATTAACCGTGTTATTCGATAATGAATATAACAATCTCAAAACGTAAAATTTCGATCAAATTCAATCGATCACTAATGCGATGATTTTGGCCCAGTTGTTTCGGAAGTTAGTCCGGTCAAACATCGACGAAGATTAAAATAATTTTTCTTAAAGAATTTTTGAGGGCAGCAACACGTGCTAATTTTATCTAGTATAAAATAATTTGATAACAAGAACGTAACAAGGTAACAGGAGAGTCTGACCTATATTTATGTTGAAATGCTGAAAACTTTAATATTTTTTAAATGCTCGATGTTGTTTGTCTAACAAAAACAACTTATATTTGGCACAATATATAATAATTCACTAAAGTCGCAGTTAATTGTTTTCATATTCAAAAAGTATTTAAAAAGAATAATATATGTATATAAAATGTTAAACACTACCATTTGCGCAATTGTGCAAAAATCAGCTGTGTCAACTTTCATTTAGTTAGAAATGTCAATAAAAAATTAATTAAATAAAACATGAAGTAACTAAAATTAGTGTCTGAAAAGTATAATTTGGTTTTAAAAATGCTTCAAGAAAGGCAAAATTCTCATTGGCTGAGCTTATTTGATAAAGTTTGCCATTTGCGACATTTTAATTCACAAGAATTGTTTTAAATGAAATAATTTTATTAAATGCACAATTCAACTGCGCAATTTTACGGTTCAAATTTGTTGGACTAGTTTAGTTTAGTTTTTTGTAAATCTATTTCTAAACATTTTTTTACAGTTCATTAGCGAAAGTGTAAAAGTGCAGAGTTTGCACAGTTTGCCAGGCTTTTAGGCGTTTTTAGCATCCATTCAGGTCCTTTTTATATTAACTTTAAAATAAAAGACTTAAATTCATACTTTTCTTACAGTTAGTACTAAGTTTCTTAAAAATTATAAAGTTTCTAGGAACATTCTGAGGTAAATAGAAGGTGGGGCAAAAATGATCACACTATTGGAAAACGCTATAGATTTTACAAATGGCGTCAAATGTCAATTCTATTTTGACACGCAGATTACTTATCGACAAGTCATGAATCGGTTTACTCCGCAAGAACGCGGAATAATTGCATTTATTTTTTTCGCAACAGTTCGTTGGTTGTGTTGACGCAGCGTGAATTTCGTCGCAGATGTACTGGCCGTCCGAAACCAACTGGACAAGCACTGCGGCGTTTGGTCACTCGCCTTGAAGAGACTGGGACAACACGAGATGTTCTTAAGCAAGATGCCCCGTGGCAGCTGTTTTGTTGAGAATATCACTGCTGTTGACCAAGATGTAGGAAGAAGAGCCCGATTTTTTTTTGTAATTGCCTTCATTTCCAAAATTTTGTGTCACCCTGTCCAGAGAGTAAAAGTTTGTAATTTATTTCTTTATTATGAGTATTTCGAATAACATACAACCCGCATTTAACACTGTAGTGACCTTTATTCTGAGCACCGCAGTTATCACTGTAAACAATGATTACTTTACTCTATTATATTACTTTTTTGAATAAATCTCAAAGTGCTCTAAAGAATATCACAACTGGTATTTTGATAAAAACTGCTGTAGTTTCAAGCACTCTGTTCATGTGAAAGTATATTTTAATATTTGTTTGAGCACAGATTGTGTTCAAGATTATGATGTGTACCTGGGCATAGTGTCCAACCGAATAGTGCTCTGAACACCGGGGGAATTTTGTAACGTTCACCTGTGCCCCTATGGGCAAAAACAAGATAATTAGAGACTTACAAAATACACATTCCCGACTAAAAATTTTCATTGCCACCTGAATGGTACCCCATGCGTTGCACAATTGGGTCCCTCACCTGCAATGTAACGAAAAAAAAGTAAGTTGGGAACTGACGAAGCAATACCATTATAATTCCCAACCGGGTAGTCCTTTTAAGATGGCAATTAGATAGTCGTTTTTGGTGTTTCACTGTAAAATCCCTACAAGCATGTCTAAGGCCAACAATTAAAAATCTTGTTTTTTTCTTTAAACATTTAAATATTTTTAATATCAATGACAAAAAATGTTAATTTCCTTTCAAAAATATTTTATTTATTTTTTTTTTTTTTTTAAATTTTGTTAATACAAATAATTATTTTCTGACGATGCTACCTATTGGGTAGCGAAATATTGAAAATAAATAATTAAAAAAATTATCATAAAAAAGACCATTGCTCAAAAAAGAAATATAATTAAAAAAATCTTGTTTTATTTAGGGAAACCAACTAAATTTGTAATAAAATTCCTAAAGTTCCCTCACATACTCTTAACGAGTTAAAAAGAAAACATTGATTTTGTAAATCCAAAATAAATAAATTTTTAAACTTAAAAAAAAAGTAATTCTTTATCATCCAAAATTAAAATTTTTTTTTTAAAAATTATTTAAATTATTATTTTAATTAATAAATTATTTATTAAATTCGTAAGTTTTTCTATTAGTGTTAAAAAAATCCCAAGAACTTCTTTATTGTTATTGGGCTCCACTTGGGAAAAACTGATGATAGAACAGTAACTTTTACGTTGAGGTATCCAAATTAACACCAAACCAGATCTTTAGTAGGATAAACCTTTGTTAAACTTTTGTTATTCAATCATTTTATTAAATTTGGTTATTAGTCTGTAAGGATTATGTCCACTGACTAAAGAAATTAATAAAAAAAAAAATGTAAATGTTGGCCGTGCTGAAGGCAATTGTGCGGGAATTGAAACCAACACAGTTACAATAGTTACAAGACACGAAGTGGGTCCGTCATGTCAACCTGCAGCATTTACTGACCTTGCTAAAGCACATTAGCATGGTAATGCATGTATTACGACATGTCAAACAATTTTGTAGTATAAAACAAAAGCAAAGCAAAAAAAAAAAAAGAATAGGGATACAAAATTGGGCATATTCTTAGAAACTTTCTTTAGAAACTTATGTATTCTCATTACACCAACGGTGTATTTTATACCAAATATTGGCTGCGCTAACAGCATTTAACATTTCTAAACAATAATTACAAAAACAACCAACATCAATTCACAAAACTTTCAGGTAATTTTTGTTTTCTATTGTTTCCAGTTATTTAATTCGAAATTATTGCAATTGCCATAACACAAACACGAATTCCTTTGGCTTTTTGTTTTATATTAATTATTGTGTTTTTAATTTATTGTTTTTGACACTATTTAATTAAAGTCCACTTCTTTCTATTTGCAGTTTACGAATTTTAGGTCATTAACTCAGCTTCGTTAACCTTCGGTTAACATCTTCAGGAATTTTTTTTTTTTTTTTTGTTTTTATAAATAAATAAATAAATAAAACTTTGCTGAAGATGTTAACCGAAGGTTAACGAAATATCGAGATTATATAAAAATAAAAAAACCTTAAAGCTTAATTAAATAGATTGTTCAAATACAATAATAACTATTAATTTAACTTATATTCATAAGAGGTTGAATTTGTTTATATCTAAACATTTTTACAATTAATAATTTGTTAATGTAATAATAATAGTTTCAAATATTTTAAAGTATTGTATATGTATAAATTATAAATAAGAAAAAAAGATATTTTAAATGTATATGTTAAATAATAACTATTAACTTGAAGTATATTTTTAGGCTTATATTCATATGATGTTCAATTTCTTTTTGCTAGTTGTTTGACATATAAAAATATACTTCATGTTAATAGTTTAATTATTTAACATATCCATTTAACATATATATTTATATATATATACACTCCGGTTCACTTATTTAAATGCACTAATAATTCCATATTCAGCAGCCTGTATCTTTTGCAATTTTTAATCGATTGCAGAATTTTAAAATAGAAATGGAAGTTAGACATCTTGAGATATAAAAAAAAAATCATGACAATAATGGTTTCTTTACTGAAGAACAAAAAGTCCAAAAATGTGCTATTTTTTCTGGTTCACTTGAACTCATGCCCCTGTAATTAAAATTCATGTTGTAAATACATGTAGCGTATTTTTCGTTTTTAAGGGGAAGATCGTCAAAAATAAACGTGTTACATATATTTTCCAGAAAACAACTTTAAAAATATAAAAGGCAGAATAAATGCACAATATTACTTAGAAAAGAAAACACCATAAGTTAAGTTTATTTTTGTTATGACTCTTTCTTTTTAACAAATGAAATGAAAATACGTAGATATTCATTTCTATTAACGAAAATATATTTATTAGTATCACTTCTATTTATATTTGACCTTTATTAAAATTTTTTAATTATATTTATTTTTTCGCTCAAAAATAAATATAATTAGAAAATATATTTAAATATATTTAAAATTGGCAAAGATTAGACACAATTTGTTGAAAAATTCAAAAATTGCTTAATAAAAGTGGTAAAGTGTCGCCTACTATGATCGAACTAATTTACAACAAAAGTGTTTTATAGTGTACACAGTTAGCACTTAATGCAAATTTTGTTCTCTGTGAAATACCTCCCAGGTGAAATAAGTCCCAGTGAAATAAATCTCAAAATAAAAGCAACCAGTCACACACTGAAGAAATTAAGTAAATTCCCAAGAAAATGAAATAGTGTCCAAACTGAAAACGAAATAACTTTCAATGAACTTAATGAAATAACTCCCAAAATAATATATATAAACAGAAATGAATAAGGCCCAAAAATGAAGAACGAACCGGCAATAAGAAATTAAAGTGCACTAGGTAACAAAAGGTTCTCAAAGATTTTTGCCTCTTTTGGTATAACGAACATCGGCTTCGCTAACAAACTCTTCTGGCACCATATCTAAGTTTCTTCAAATTTGGTGAAGCGCCCATAAACTAGATTTAAGCGAAAAATTTAAAGAAATTGCAAATAATTGAAAATTAAATAACTCCCAAAGTGAATAAGATATATTAGACCTAACAACAATATAATATGAAATCGCTCCCATTTCAAATTATTTTGGAATTTATTTCATTTGGGAGTAATTTAATTATGAACTAAATCCCAGGGAAAAAACTAAAGAATTCATTATTTCAGTATGAAATAACTCCAACATTTTTTTTAGTGCTGTGTATAACTTGAATGCGTATATAAAAGGTGCGCCGGTGCTAGTTAGTATGCTAGTGTGCTAGTTTATCAGTTCGGGTTTCTAGGTTCGATTCCTAGCAGAGACTCTGGTCTATATCACTACAATAAGTGAAATTTTTTTTCGCAACAAATATCATGTGGGATGATAATAAGTGGGCGGGGAGCTTTCTTTACCTTTCCATCCAGAAATCTAACTCCAACATTCGTATGGAAATTTTTTGGGACTTATTTAATTTTCCTGGGACTTATTTCACATGGGACGCCGCCTAAGCTGAAATTGAATTCACTCACTTGTATGTTGCTGTGAAAAGGAATTTCATAAAGTTATATTTTCTTAATTGTGTCAATTGTTGAATTTTGGTTTGTTTGTTTTTCATAGAAATACATTTTTATTTATATTTTTTTTATCTCTTAAAAATTTAACCACATTTTACAAAGACTGAAAAAAATACTATTACTCATAAATAAAAAAGTTATTTTCTTTAAAACTTTTGTTTATATTACTCACAACATTAATTTCCAAAAGTAAATGGCGTTTTATTATAAAATGTTTAACCCTTATGTGAATACCAAAAAAAACACCTTTAACAGCATGGCAAGGTACCCGGGTACCTATATGGAAAAATTATGGGGAACTAACATTTTTAAAGAAAAATATATGCATGATCTCGGGAAATAACTCCGAGATTTACAATTTACGTTCTTTTATAGTTTGATTTGAAGCGAAAAAGTCAGCTGGCGGGATGACATTACCTGGATTGATGTACCTTGCTACAAGTGAAACCTGCAACTTACGAGCAGAAACGGATAAGGCTGCTGCTTTTCGTGATATTTGGACGATGCTGAACGACAATTTACGTAAGAGTTATAAACCTGGTGATTGCATTACAGTTGATGAGCAGCTATATGGATATCGCGGACGTACCCGCTTTATGCAGTACATGCCATCCAAGCCCGAAAAATATGGAATAAAAATATTTTGCGCTTGTGATGCGTTTAACTGCTATCCTTTGCATGGAATTTTGTACACTGGTAGACCCACAGAAGGTGCACGACAAACAAATACAGGCGAAAGAACAGTATTGGATCTGGTTTTCCCGTACAAAAACTCAGGAAGAAATGTAACTACCGATAACTTTTTTACATCCTTAGAACTAGCAAAAACTTTAAGCTCATGGAACTTGACACTTGTGAGAACTGTAAGAAAGAATAAACGGTTTCTGCCAGCGAATATGCAGCCACATTAAGACAGGTTCGTGTTATACATTTTTTGCTAATACGTATTATTTTTTAATTTTATAATTTAATTTTAGAAAAGTATATTCCCCAAATTTTGCTTTTAGTAAAGACGTATCGTTGTGCTCTTACGTACCTACAAAAAACAAAGCTGTAGTCTTGTTGCCAAGTATGCATACAGAGCCGAACGTGGAATCAACTCATGCTGCTAAACCTGAAATTATTACATATTACAATAAAACTAAAGGAGGGGTTGACAACATGGATAAATTATTAGGCGAATATACATGCAAACGCAGAACAAGTCGATGGCCACTATCATTATTTTGTAATGCATTAAATATAGCTGCATTGGCGTCCTATGTAATATATATAGAAAACAATACACAGTGGTGTTCCACAGACCGTCTCAGACAATTTCTGAAAGAACTGAGTGTTGAATTATGTAAGAAAAACATTGAAAAACGTGCTAAAAACCCGAAAGTTATTGCCCAATCAACTGTCAAATCAGCATTACAAAGTGTGCTTGGAAAAGATTTTGAGGTTTTAACATCAAATATTTCTGCTTTGCAAAAAAACTGCTAAAAGCGGACGTACTCCAGTAGTAGGAAGATGTCACGTGTGCTCGAAACTACGCATGAAACAAAGGAAATCACGTAAATCTTATCACTCTTGTTCCAAACCGATTTGTAATCAACATTCAACAAACTACGCAATATGTGTAAATTGTTCCCAAAGTAATCAGTAGAATTTATTTGTAACTTCATATTTCTCTTTTCTTATTTTTCTGTTTATATGAATAAATATTATTATTATTATTTTTTTTTTTCTCTTTCTGTAAATAAATATCCAAGCATAAAATATTTATAACGACTTTATCTTATTTTGCTTTAGTAATCTTTCAATAATATTGTACTGGTTATAACAGTTTTTTCATATATAATGTATGAAGGTACCCGGGTACCTTGCCGTACTGTTAAGGGTGTAAGAAATAAATTGGACTACCACGCCAATTCAATATAATTTTTTAGCCTAAAAGTAATGATAATTTAAATTATTTCAATAGTTAGGAGTTCTCAAGAAGTTTGAAGTATGAGAACCATCTGCTTCCATTAAAAAAAACAAGATGAAAGTGCTAAAGGTACCGGGGTACCTTGGTGTTCACATAAGGGTTAAAGTAATATACGTTTTGTAGAGTTTGTAATTGATTGGAAAAACAAATCCAACTCATTTTTTTATGAAAATTTTTCTTCCTGCCTTATCCACGATGTCGCACGTTAGCTATCGGTCGCCTAATTACATTCAAAACAAAAAACAATGTTTGAAATATAGATTTTGTTCTGAATGTCATTAAAGGCTTGTCTTTTTCAACTGATAACTAAGTTGAATACATGTTTTCTTATGAGGGTTGTCGCATTCAGTACGTCTCCGTCAAAGCAAAGTAAGAAAATTTGGTTTTATTTTTTAATTTTGCATGCAGAAGGTTTTTGGTCGTGTCAACGCTGGCTGGCAATGAGTTGATAATCGTCAACAAAGTACTCATTGTATCAAGTTCATCCGTTGGTACGTTAATGTCAGTTTAAAAAGCAAAGAATGATGTATGCCGGATTCTATGTGGTCCGGCCTTAAGCAATTGATCCGTATCGTGGAACACGCAGTCATTTTTTAATATCTCACAAGAAAATAAAAAAATCAACAGAACTTGTCACTCTTTTTTATATTCTCTTAGAATATAGATTTTAGCAAAATTCACATACACACTAAAAGTTTATCGTTAAAGTTAATTATTTCTTTAAGTATAAGATTATAAGAGTACGTTCATCTGTAAAATTAAGTTTCAGGCGGTTAAAGCTTGATACCTTAAATAGCTTTAAATAAATATACTATTATATCTATGTATACTTTTAAAGTTTTATTTTATACACTTTTATTGCATACTATATACTTTTTTCACGAAAAACTTAAAAATTAAATATGTGCTTTCTGTATAATTTTGAGCTGTTCTACATTTCGCATAAAATTTGCAAAATTCTTGATAACTATTTTTAAGCCGTAATACTTTTATGATATTTTACGATAAAATGCTTTATCAGTAAGACAAAGAAAGAATAATTCTTCTAGCTTTTTGACCGCTTTTTTCGTGAAATATTGAAATAAAAAAATATTTATATATTATAAAAACAAACAACCTTTAGCTTAAATAATTAGTTAAATTAATACAAGAAATAAAAATGTTAAAATCATAGAAGAAATCTTTGATATAAAATAACATATTCCAACCTCAATTTTCATCAGTCACTATTAGCGAAAGTTAAAACAAAGTAGTAATTCTAGTCAGATGAAGAGCATATTGATATTCATCACTCTTGTGGTCGCGGTTGCCATTACGGCTGGCGAGGATTATTGTAATATGAGTTGCAAAGACACTGATACAGGCAAGATTATATCCCACATTGCATGCAATCACAATCACGTAAGTCATACAAATTGTAAAATATAAATAAACATTTTCCATGGAAATAGTTTTTTTCTTTTAGTACTTTAGTAGAAATTGCCCTAATAATGCTCAACTCGTACCAATGACAGATACTTACAAGAATAATTTAATTAATTTCCACAATGAAAAGCGTAATTTTGTGGCAGGCGGTAGCCTTAGGGGACATGGTCCCGCCTGCCGTATGGCCACCATGAGGTGGGATATTAAATTGGCTTATCTTGCTGCTCTTAATGTTGTGAAATGTGTTGATGATCATGATAAGTGCCACAACACGAACGAATTCCATGCGTCTGGACAGAATCTTGCCTTAATATGGCGAACACCTGCCGGACCTATAGATCGCTTTGTATATCTAAACAAATCGATCCATGGATGGTTCAAAGAATCGCAATTCTCCCATCAAGGAATTATTAATCGCTATCCCGACTACTACAGTGGACCGTAAGTTTTATAGCAAACGTAAAAATTTTAAACACTGATATTTTGTTCCGCCTTATATTTAGTACAATTGGCCACTTTACTGTCATGGTGAAGCATGACAATACACGTTTAGGTTGCGCTAGTTGCCAGTATAGTAAACATGGCTCTACATACTTACTGACTGCTTGTAACTACGCTACCACTAACATAAAAAGAAAACCCATTTACGAACAATGCATTCAGCCTGGGCTAAAATGTCACAGGATAAATCCTCAATACCCCAACTTATGTTCGGTAGACGAAGTATTTCATGTTAACAATTTTTTTTAAATTAATATATAATAATTCTTAAATATATTTGTCATCTGTGTTGTACCAAATAAGCTGCATTTACTTTAAACCATCTAAATAAATTTGCTATGAGATAAAAAAAAAATTAGTAAAAAAATAGCAAACTGGGATTAAAAACTGTATTCCGGAATATTGATGCCATTTATCAAACCTATTTAAATGCAATCTTCGTGGACCACACTTCAGATCTCTGAACTATTTTGAAAAGCGGTAGAACAATGTTAAATTTGACATTTATTTTGAAGAAGACTAATTATTATATTTCCAGAGTTAATTATGCTAATGGTGACCGTTTGAGAAATTTTAAAGGAGAAGCAAGAAAACTGAAAAGTACAATAGACTCGTGGTATAGGGAATCCAAGATTGAAGGAAATACTCCCTCCAGGGGACACAAAAATTCGCAGTTTTTGTGTGATTTTGCACATAGCGAAGCAAAATAAGTAGAAAAAAGCAAATATCATGTGCGTATGAAAATTACAGTTATTCTGCAGAAAAAGAAATCCGCTACTATTGCCTAGTTTTTTAAGCTTTGATAAAAAATGCTTGAGGTTTTCTTTGTTTTAATTGTGTTTTGTGTTAATATAGCAAAAAAAACATAGCGAAGCTAAAAAATTGTAGTTGTCGTGGTGGTTATGTCCAACATTACAATATCTGTCGTATGGCCACAATTGAGTGGGATGAGGAACTGGTTGACCTTGCTTCTTATAACGTTAAACAGTGTCATTTTAATTATGATAAATGCCACAACACTAAAGTTTTCCGTTCTTCTCCAATTTTTGGCAAATTGTTTTTAAGATGGTGGAGCCATAAGAACGAAGAACCGTAAGTTTAAAAAGTTCTTGCCAAAGTTAATTAAATAATAATTTTCACACTTTGAATTATTGATTTCATTCCAATAACCATTGCTTTTGATAATGATGAATCATATTCCTGGCTTGCCTGCAATTACGCAGCCAGTCCCTCTGATGGAAAACCCAATAACACAAGGTGCGTTGAGCCCACACAGCAGTTTCAAACGGAAGTAAATCATAAATACTCCAATTTGTGTTCCATACACGAAGCGTACGACGATTATTTATAATTTCAATTACATTTAGAATTTAGAGCGCGATATGTTCTTGTACCAAATTCAATAAAAATGGTGATGTAATTGAAAAATTTCAAAACTGGTGTTAAAAATGATTTAAAGTAGAAGTGCACAACATAACTTAATGCAAGTCATGCTTTAATTTACAATTTTATTAATACTTTTCTAAAGGTTTTATCAATAAAAAAAATTATTTAAAATTTTTTAATTGGTTAATTAATTTTAAAAATAATTTATTTATTTTGAGATGTGTTCACAGTATTAAGGAAAATAATAATTTTTATTATTTTATATCAATGCATTTATCCAGTCCGTTGTAGCATAATCTCTTTTTGGGGCAGCTGTAATAGAATGTTTCTTTTTAGAAAACGTCTAATACATCAGCCAATGAATAGTGATTATTTTAACGAATACATTAATTTTTCTTAAAATATGATCTGATAATCTAAAATATATGTAAAAATTTCTGGAGACATTTATTTCACAAAACGAAAATTAATTATTTACAGTAGTAAATTTTTTTTTATATTTGTATAATGGTTAGACAAATTTCCATCCTAAATTCAAAACTAGACCTTCTAAAGTTTAAAAAAATTTTTATGAATACGGCAGTTAGTCTTTTATGGGAATTTTACTAAATTAGAATAATAATTTTACGCACTACTTTTCCCAAAATATTTAACTTATTCAGAAAAATATTTTTACTAAAAGAAACTACATTGAAATGGATTTTGGAGGGGTTAGGTAGTTCGTAAGCGCATTTCATTTCATTTCAATGCACATCTTCAGTCAAGCTTTACGTAAATTTTTCTTAAAACAACTAAAGATATTGTATTAAACCGTCATATAAAGGAAGGAGAATTTTGATCAATATCATATCTGAAAGAAGAACTCCATAATTAACCCGTTTAATATTGTATACGGTGGCCAAAAGTAATCTCCAGGGGCATAAGTAATCAGCCGATGTCTTTTTGCTGTAATTTACTGGCTGAAATTATTTGTAATATCACTTTGTTTAACTCTTCATATGTTCTGTAGCAAATAAATAAATAAATTATTAAATGTAATTAATTACTGTAACATATTCTATTTTAGTTGACCTTTTTTTAATTTATTCTGTTATATTTATGGCTAAACTCGGTGGGATGGCGGTGTTTCCTTTTTAACTTATATTATAAAAAAAAAACGATCTCGACCCTCATAATTAGAATATAATAGACTAATTAGAACAGAATAATTAGAATTAATTAAGAATTTTAAAAGAAACTTCTTGAAAGTTTCGGCCAGAAAGTGGGGGAAATTTTATGCTGTTGGGACTAGTTAGTGATATGAAGAATCAAACTCATGCAAATCTCTTATGAACAACTGAGAATATTGCTGTAATATATTGCCCGTAATATTGAGGAAGACTCAAGTTTGATCATTCCTTGTCGATCTTTGGAACTAAACGATGATTAAGGATTTTGTATGGCAGGAATTTAAATATATTTAGGTAGAAAATGTTAATTTTAAACGCCCTCCTTCGCCGGTATTTTGTAGCACTGGCGAAGTAAAATAATTACCAAAATGGCTACGAAGCTTAAATATTTTTAAAAAGACGCTACAGCACTGCTATAAAAAGAAAGAACGTGCAAAAAGCAGTGTTGTAAGATAGTTAAGCTTCACCTCCTATCATTTCTCCAACTATCCCTTTCCTCTAGTTCCAGAAGAATGCACCGCATGAGTAGGGGTCATTTCCTGAGTGCTGGTTCAAGATAAAAAAAAGAAAATTGTTTCCGAAACTCGCACTTTCTTACGTGGAATAATGTCATCGCCCCAACATCCCAGTGAAAGAGTTCACTATTAGTTGTCATATTGGAAAATTCAACCCGAAAGTCCACGAACACTATTCAGGGTTCATGAGCACTGGTTCAATATTTAAAACATATTTAGTTTTTGTTATTTGTGTAATTAATGGAAAACACATTGAGCAAGTCGTCTTCAAGTTTATCTTGCCACATTCGCAATATTTTGGTGAAAATTTCCACTAACATTTCGCAGAAACGTAGTAGAATTTTTCTGCTGTGTCCTGCAATAAAAGGTGAAAGTACATACTGAAACACATATTGAAAATATACATTCTAGACATCCTCATGTATACAAATAGCAGCACATATATTTAAGAGAATTTAAGAAAAAAGTTGTCGTTTAAAATTCCCATTAATTTTTTCTTTTTTCAAATAAAATTTGATACGTAATTGCCAGAAAGAGAATATGTTTTCAGAAACCTTTCTTTAACTTAAATAATTAATTTATTTATTTATTTTTTTTATTAAAGACAAAGCTTTATTACTTTTAGTTATTTTTTTTATTATTTATCTTATTATTCTACCTTTTTTAGTTTATTTACCTACAGATATGATTTATATAAGTGGTACCATGTAATTTATGGAATGAAATATCGCACAAGTTGGCCTCTAATTTATCTTGGCACACAAGCAATTTTATATTGGAAATTTCCACTAACAATTCGCTGAAACGTGAAACACGTTTACTTTCCTGCAAGAAATGCGGTGATTGTGTACTTATTATGTCGAAAGTACGTAATAAAAGAGTTATATAATATATATGTAGACCTATACCTGCATATTTATATGTACGAGTATATGTAAATATCTCCTTATTTATATAAATGGCAGTATCTAAATCGCTTAAACCGCATATTAATTTTTTTTCAAATAAACTTTGTTACGCAATTGCCAGTTAGAAAATGTGTTTTCAGAAATTTTTCTTTAACTTAATTTTCTTAATTAAAGACAAAGCGTTATTATTGTTAGGTATTTTTCGACTTATTTACCTACAGATATGATTTATATAAGTGGTACCATGTTTTTTGGAATTATTTACTTGTTAAAATATATATTTTGTGACAGAAATACATTTGTGTTCTGTTATTTGTTTTAGTAATTAAACAACCGAAGTGATCTAACACATCAGTTAATATGTATTTAACCAAAATAAACAAAACTATATTACGTACATGATTTGTCTCAACAAAAATTAAAGAGAAAAAAAAAATACCAAGATATACGGATGGTATAAAAGAAAATGTTATTCCGTACATCCTCATCAGTCTACTTTAGCCACTGTTAAACCAAACGCAAAATTCTAAGAAAATGAAGAACTTTTTCATATTATTCGCTGTTGCTGCTACCGTAGCCCTTGTAGCTGGCGACTATAATGGGGTGAGTTATACGAATATGTGCGTAGATAAAATAAAACAATTTTTTTTTGTAGTCCTTCGGTAAAGATTGTCCTGCAAAAGCTTCGTTTGTGGCAGACGTGATACCTGTTTCATATAAGAAATTTATACCGGATATCCTTAACATATTCCGTGATGGTTATGCCCAACATTACAATATCTGTCGTATGGCTACAATTGAGTGGGATGAGAAACTGGCTGAGGTTGCTGCTTCAACTGTAGGAACATGCAACTTATACTACGATGAATCTTTCAACCCTAAAGTTTATCCTTCTTCTGTCAGTATCCACTCATTTCATAAGAGCGGCACCGTTGATTTCGATTTTGTCAAAATTTTTGGCGAAGCCTATTTAAGTTGGTGGAGCCATCAGGAAAAAGAACCGTAAGTTTTAAAACTCCTTTTCAAAGTTAATTCAAAAATATTTTTTAAAATGAATTTTCTCCCTTTAAATTAGTAATTTCACGCCGATAACAGTTGACCGCAATACCCGTGTTGGTTGTTCTGCTGTAAATGCTTTTGAGGATCATCAATCATATGCCTATCTTGTGTGCAATTTCGCAGCCGGTCCTTCTGATGGAAAACCCAATAACACAAAATGCGTTAAGCCTGCACAGCAGTGTCAAACGAAAATAAATCCT
Source organism: Dexiosoma caninum (assembly GCA_963924685.1). Lineage (NCBI taxonomy): Eukaryota > Metazoa > Arthropoda > Insecta > Diptera > Tachinidae > Dexiosoma > Dexiosoma caninum. The sequence continues at coordinate 94,884,616 of OZ004727.1, read as the reverse complement.
AAATTTCCCAATTTGTGTTCCGTCCACGAATCGTATGCCGCTTATTAATAATTAAATTAAATTCAAAATTTACAATCGATATCTTGTTAAATCAAAGTTAATAAAATTAAATAAAAGTCAATAAAAAAGTTTATGCAATTGAAAGAAAAGAAAGCTGGCGTTAAACTTTATTTAAAGCAGAAGCGTCAAGGTTTCGTTCATAACAAAGTCGCTATCCATCCCATGTGTGCTAAAAAATTTACTCCTGGTGTTTTTGGTATTTTTCTCGAAGATGATAAATTTTATTAAAAATATAGCCAATACAAAAATTGTCAAACATGAAATTATTCTACAAAAATTCTTCGCATGTTTTTTAATTGCCTAGAAATAACTATTTCTAAGATTGTGCGATTCAAAGTAACAAATTTTTGAAATGACTGAACCGGGACTAGAACCAGCGTTCTTTTGATTGCAGATTCAACTCAATTTTGGTACTTTTCTGCTATTTTACAATATGTATATTTTTCGTGTACAATGTTATTGTACATGAATGTTTTGTTTATGGCCCCTAACACCCGGTATAAAAATTTTTCTCTCTTCCAAAAAGTCCCTTTTCCTATAAGTATGTAATTGGAAAGTACAAAAAGTATCACAATTGATTATAAAATCAGCATGAATTTATCAAAAAAAGAATAATACAAGTTAACGGTACTTAGCCATCTAAAGTCAAAATCCTTGTTTAACAACCTTTGATCACACGAACTTCTTAACCTTGTTAAAATGGATAGATATAATATGTCGTATCAGCACTGCCGCTTAATGCCATTTATTATTGGACGAGAATGAAACAGTTTAGAAAAAAGTGGGACACCCATATTCATAACATCTGAAAAATAAGTATTAATAAATAATGAATCAGATAACGAAGTAAAGCCAACAATGGATTTATTGCAATTATTTTACGTATTTTACATTAAAATTTTCACACAATTTTTAATTTTTTTGAATTAATCGCAGATTAGAATGTGTTCGAAAGTGATAATCTTGTTAACATTTAAGATGGACTTAAAAATTAATTCAAATAAAGAAGTGCTCGTGCAGTCATGGAAATACCAATTCATAGTGAACATATCTAGTTTTTTTTGCTGGGTTGTAAACAAAACAAAAAAAGTGCCAGATTGCTGATTTATCGAATCCCAGTTTAAACGATTTTTCTCTAATGAACTCTATTCTGGAGAACAATTTTCGGACACCGAATCCATTTACATTTCATTGTCGAAGCAGCATTAACAATATAATTTGTTCGTACATTCTCTCAATAAAAAATAAGAAAATAACATTAATTTTCATTATTTTAGTACTAAAGTTTTTCACTTTACTTAAGCTAAGCGATTTTATAACTTTGTCTTATAGCGCTGTGAATACATTAAAAAAAACTTTTTTATATGGCATTCTCAGTTATGTTAACCGTAGCGTAATTATTTTATTTTACGGTAATTTAGTCCTCCGTATAGTAGCAGGTAGTAAAGAGGGATTTGACACAGTTAACATTGTTGCGGAGGTAAAAAATTATAACATCGTTTACATTACATGGTAACATCAAGTAATATATTAATAATAAATACCAATATTCCAAGTTTAGATGCTAATAATTCACCTTGATATAGACTGGAAATTAAAAATTATTAAACAAAACTAGAAAATTTGAATGAATTTCAAAAACACTTATTTCTGAAGCTAAAAACTTAAATACTTTCTGTCATTGAAAAGTAAGGGAAAACGTAACGGTGCTAGAAACAGTTATACACAATATCAAATTTTGTCTCGCATTAACAAAGAGGAATATTCATATATATAATATACTTATAAGCAGTGAATTAACATCATGTTTTCTGCAAAAATAATACTATTTTTGCGAAAAATTTCAACATTTTCATTACGTTGAAATAAGTCAAGGATACCGTAAATTATATCTGTGGTGGTGATATGAAATTGCAAAAGAAAGACAGAAAAATACCTTTCCAACAATATTGTTGTTTGGTTCTCTTTATGCACCAACAAATACAACCGATATATATTTTAATAACAACTGACTATTTGTAATACGAATTGAAGGTATTTTGTTATTCTATTTCATATATGCTTAAATATATAAATTTACCAACACATATTCACAGCCACATACACATTCGTTCATAAACCGTTTAGTATGCCCTGCACAATATAGAATATACAGTTTGTAAAAAAAATGTTTTCAAATGAAAAATTTTTTAAGAATTTAAATTTAAATAAATATTTACAACAACAATATCATTATATTTGTGAATTTTTTTTTACAACTGTTGTTTTGTATGTTGTCGACAAGCAGACGTCGAAATTTTGACAAATTTATGAACATATTACAACAACAACGCTACAAAATAATTTTGCATACTTTAAACAGTGTAAAAAAAGTGTTTTCAAAAATGTAAAGACAAGAAGGAACCGTTAGTTTTTTGCATATGTATTGCGTATAATAGTTTTATATGGACGCTAAGAGTAGCAGTTGTCTTTTATTCATTAAATTAAGCTCATAGAATAAACAAATGATTACCCAATTATATATAAACTATGCCAGGAAAGCGACTGAACAAAGACATTACCCAACTGGTGTATTTTAATTACTATAAAGGAAAATCTCACAGAGAAATTGCTAAAATGTTCTCTCTTAACCTAAGGACGGTATATAATGTTATTAACCGTGCTGAAAAAGAAGGAAAACTGTAACCAAAACAAACACCAGGCAGACCAAAAAAGTAACTCGGCGAATTGAAAAGAAAATTTTGAAAATGATTGATGAGAATCCACATTTCAGTACTATAGGAATTGCACTTAGCATCAGTAATGAATGTGAAGTAAGTATCCCTCTCAGACTGTTAGAAATGTGCTACAAAACCATAAATACTCTTCAAGAGTTACGAGAAAAAAACCTTTGCTATCCGCGGTAAATATTGAAAAAGGTATAAGTTTGCCATTGAACACCTTTCTTTACCTCCGGAGCACTGGGATGATGTTATTTTTTGTGACGAAACGAAAGTGTTGCTTTACTACCATGATGGACCTAAAAAAGTTTGGCGAAAACACCTGGCGGCTTTAAAAAATAAAAATATAAAATATCATATGGGATTGTATTTCGAGCAAGGGTGTTGGCGAAATAAGAATATTAGAGGATATAATGACCAAGGAAGTCTATCTAAACATTTTAAAAAAGTAATTGAGTGCAAGTGCTCGGAAATTCGGTTTTGTTGACCCAGAAAAGCTCAAGTATAAATTTTAGCAGGATAATGACCCGAAGCATAAGGCATATATTTGTAGATCCTGGTTGTTATATAATTGTAGAAAAGTGATCGATAGCCCAGCACAAAGCCCAGACTTAAACCCTATAGAAAATTCATGGGTCCACCCAAAGAAAAAAGTCGGAAAAAGGTCACCAAAAACAAATAACATTTATTAAAGTAGAGTGGGAAAAAATACCTGAAAATTATGATATACCAAAGCTTATCCATTCAATGTCTAGCCGCTTAGAAGTTGTAATTAAAGCTAAAGGAGGGCACACAAAAAGTATTGCACCCTCAAATCTTTTTTTTTACCATTTAGAATAAATTTAATTAAATTTAACACAATTTTGAAAACATTTATTTTACAGCGTAGAAACTGAAGTATTTTTTAAATTACGAATCTTATTTTGTTATTTAAATTAATTTTGGTTTTTTTTTTGTGCAAAGTGTTTATAAACATCGTCAATTGAATACATGAAGAAAAAAATTTAATAAAAGTTATATAATTTACTTGCAAATAAGAGTTTCTCTTGAACTTTTTAATTTTTCTAAGTTTTGAAAAGATTTTTTTTACAAACTGTATGTATTATTTGTGAAAATTATAGCTTTTCTTTTATAATTATGAATATTGCGAAAAAAAACGTTATATTTTTATAGTTCATTAATCAAATATGTTAATTATATTGCACTACAAAAAGAAAAAACTAAAAGAAAAAAAACAATGCGCCACACTTCATCATAAAAACACATTCTGCCCGTATACTGGAGCGTATACTTGATATTGCATTCATTAAAAAATTATATTCATATTAATCAAACGTCAAGGCTTTATTAGCAAACAAAAGTTATGGGTAAATAATAAATTAAAAGCATTTAATCTCATTTAATTGTAATGATGTAAATGTAAACTAAAATTTTATGGTAATTAACCACTTAAGCTTTGACGACTCGAAATATGAATTGAATTTCTAATAAAATTTCAGACCAAATAGCATTTCAATAGCATTTCTTACGCTGATTCGTATTTTTTTTTATTTTGGACCAGCACTCCGGAGACGACTCCTACACATGCGATGCATTGTGCTGGAACTAGAGGAAAGGATAGGATAGTTAGAGAAATGACGGGAGGTGAAGCTTCACTATCTTACAACTCTGCTTGCACACGTTCTTTGTTTTATAGCAGTGTTGAAGCGCCTCTGCTGTCAAGAAGACGTATTAGTAATTAATTAACTTCGTGGGCGCTACACAATACCGACGAAGGAGGGCGTTTTGATGTGCCTGTGAATTGGTTACAGCTGAAGCCGTAGTGTTATTTAGTTCACACAAACTTATCACGTTTATTCAACTTGAGTAGGTTGACTCCGATATTGTAGCAAGTACATGGCAGATTATTGACGTGCATGTATCGGCAATTCAAACAAAGCCGTTTTGTCGATCGCTCTTAAGCTCGTAATGATTATTTTTATATACGTATTTTATTATTTTTTATTATTATATGAGTAGGCGGCTTTTTAGAAGTGAAACGGATTTTGGGAAAAAAGAAATTTTTGCACCTGATTAAATGAACCAAATTAATTGAATGATTTTGATTCTGAAATCTTATAATTATTATAATATTATTGTCATTATGAACCCAACAGTTTTTTAATTGAAACTAACTGAAATAAAGTGTCAAGTCATCTGTAACTATCATTTATCATCTCGATATTTTCAAAATTTTCATGAAATATTTGTCGAATTACGTATGTTGGCAAGAGTCCCCTAGAACTGAAAATACAATGATCGCCATACATCATCGAAACATTTTTGTTGAGATTATCCACGTTGAAAGCTTTGAAGAATAATCTAACGAAAACCTCTCTTAAATTTTAGTGTTTTTGCCAAATTAATTATCTTTACATCTTAATTCACTAGTAACTTATAGAACTTATACACAAAACGTGTACAACCCCTCGTAGAGGAGTTTGTCAGCGGGAAGTATCAGAAAAGGTCGACTGCTTTTTAACTGAACCTAAATTAAGCTAACGGAAGTATGTTTTTGATTTACTTCAATTAATGACATATTTGTTTAAAAAAGAACTCAAACAATTTTATAGGTAAATTTGTACGAAGAATCAATTAAAACAATAATATTTTCATTTCATTTAAATTAATTCTTTTCAATTATTGGAATATAACATTTTTCAAATTTCCACCACGCCTTCTCTGGGTGGAGCGCATCCGGAATGTCAAATTTTTCGTGACTCTGGTGTATAAATAATGCCGAATTTGACCGATGGCAACTGGCCACGTTGCTTTGTTTTGTGGCTTATTCGCATACATTTATGACTTAAGAAAATCCCACAAGAGAAAGTCTAACGGTGTGAAATCGTACGTTCTAGGTGCCCAGTTCACATCACCTCCACCATGCCATCAAATCACTCGTGCAGAATTTCCAATGTGCCATGATCTGTATGGCACGTAGCGCCGTCTTGTTGAAACCACATGTTGTTGGTGTCCAGATCATCCAATTCAATTCAAAAGAAGATCTCAAAGTGCCGATGACGCCGCCAGACCAAAATCCACACCAAACAGTGATTTTTTTCGGAATGCGCTGGACGCCCTTGGATCTCATGTGGATTGGTATCTGATTGTTCACGTGCCTATTTATTCAAAAATTTACCACATCGCTGAAGACGATTTGAAGACGTTGTACGAACAGAACACCAATTTTCATAAAATAATTTCGTAATTTGCATGTGTTGTTGACTGCTATATCCGTCTATTTTGATTTGGGAAATCGCACTTAGGAAATGACAACTAACTTGAAAGATGTAACATAAACATGTGTTTTAGTTTGCATTTTTTTAATTCTTTTTGCACAATACAATAGGTCTGTCTGCGTACACATATTTTGCATCATTTTTCTCTATGATGGAATATCCCGAGATACGGAGTCAATTCCAAAAAAGTAATTCGTATGCCTCGAACTCAACCAATTGATTCTCTGTGTTAATTAATTAAAAATTAATAAATTTTTATTGTTTCTATAAGGTGATTTAAATATTTTACAAATTTTTTTGCTTTTATTTGTAATAAGAATAGCGACCACAAGTAACCGAAAATCGAGTCTTTTTTATTTTGCGCAAACATTTGTTATTATTTCCCATAGTGTTTCAAAAACAAACAACGTCAAGAAAACAATATTTAAGTACAGAAGTTTGAGGAAATAAAAACTCTACTGTCTGTAGTTTAATAATGTCACCCTATTAATAAATCTTATTTGTATGCTGCAACAACAGCTTCATCAACAACCAGGATACAATATTGGAAACACAAGGCAACTAAGGCTGCCTGCAGCATTTTGAAAACAATTGCTTACAAAATATAACACAGACCAAAAATAAATTTTTTAACGGAAATTTAGTTTGTTTTTTGGCCAGGATTTTTGCACTTGTTCCAAACAAATAATTTATAGTTGGAAAGAATTTCAATATGTGTAGGAGTGTATTTCATAAAACTTTTCCAGCTCCAGTTTTCATGGTGAAAATTTTTATTAACAAAAAAAAGGGAAAATCTGTTGACAATTTTTACATTCTTATCATGTAAAACGGAAATTATATAAAGTTTTTAGAAAGAAAAACTCATCCATATGAAAACCAAGTTAAATACGTACGACCGTTCACACAAATATAAACCGATTCTCTGATTTCGACTATTTAATTGAAAATTATGAAGGAAATTGGTCAGTTTATAAATTTGCCAAATAAATGAAAACTATAATTTCTGCTCTGATGAGTTGTTACACAAATGGTTGGTATTTTAAATCAGTCTATTAATTTATGTTGAGTTTGTTTTCCACATGCGGAGTAATAGAGGATTTTTTTATTGTTTGTTTGTTTTATTTTTCAGCAGACATTTTGCCATGAGTTAATTTTCTGTGCCTTCATTGGCACTAAAATGTTCTTGGACAATGTTTGTGAACTTTACCATGTTCCGTGTTCATTTCATACAAAAATTAAAGTTTATTTAATCCGTTTCTTTGTTTTTTTATTTATCTTCTCGTTTAGCGGAAGTGTTCTTTTTTCGGAAATTATATTATTTTACGGCTCGTTGCAACAATTATTATTCAAAATGATTTGCTGGCCATGGCAACATATCCACACACTGTCATATCAAAAAATGTTCTTCTACAAATATTTCTTGTCTGAATTTTATTTGTCTGATAATTATTTGTGTTTGAATGCTTTTTCCGATAAATAGTGCATTCTGCAGATTCTAATTTTGATTTGATTTTAAGAGTGTAAACATGAAATGTACAGTGGGCGAGTGAGAAGAAAATAACTGAGGAAAAAATCAAGTGACTAGTTGAGGGAAAATTCATTTTTTACATTTGAAACAGCAAGTTTTTAACAGAAATTTGAAATAGGTAATTTACCTCATACATATTAAAATTTTTGCATGGTATCATTAATAATTGGATTAATTAAAAATGTATTTCCTTTTAAATTATTTAAATAGAAAAATAATAAATTGGACCATTGTTGTGTTTTAAAGGGTGGGTGCGTGTAAAATTATGATGATGATATATACAGGGTGGGCTAAAAGTCATGCCTGCGTGTTAAAATTTGAATTTATTATTGTTTTTTATTGTTTTTTTTTAAGATTTTATTCATCGAACATCATAAAATTATTAGCCAATGAGAACACGACTTGTGTGACGCCGGAGTTCCAAAATGCGCAGAACAATTTGGTTATGTTTGCCTGATGGCGTAATCTTTATTTTTATCACCATTGAAGAAATCATGTGTATTGATTACCATGATTCAAAATTATAATTTTTTTATATATGAATTTATATACTTATTGTAGTATAGTTGTAGAGTTGGTGCTACTTCTCAGTAGACCTTCAACAAAATTTTTTAAAAAGCTAAAAATACCATATGTTTATAGGAAAACTCTCAAAATATGTTTGAGAATAGCGACATAAACTAAGTAGCCTTTGCAGAAGTTATTTTATGCAACAAGTATTTTTTTTTCATGCGATCTACATCTACTAGTTTTTCAGAACCTGTAGTTAAAAAGTAATTCATTTAATCTCTTATCAATTATATACAGAATAATTTGAGCGTAGTACAATGTTATTCAAATTAAATTTATTTTAAAAGTTGAAAAATAGAAATTTTTATTTCTTGCAGCATTTCCATTTCTGCTAGAACTTTTAACCATTAAAATTGCAGACAAAGACATACAGTAGATTTATTTGTCTGGTAGAAAGTTTTATTCGTTATAAAAAAATGAAACATGTCGCTTCACATAAAAATAGCGCAGCAAATACAACATTTCATAAACAAGCAGAGAGTAGTGCAACTTTTGAAATATAAAAATAAGTATTTTTTAAATATTTAAGTCCAATAGCTATTGAACTCATAGTTGGGAGAAATTAAAACAGAAAAAAAAACTTTCGCATTAAACAATATTATCAGCAGCAACATCTGGCTAAATTTCTCTCGCTGTCTCCCATTCTTTGGACAGCGTTATTGTTTTTTTTTTTTTTTTTTTCGATAAAAAAGTTTTTAATATTTGACATATTGTCAACTACTGGAGTAGAGTATTGAAAATAGAAAGAAAAACAAAAATCGATTTTCTTTATTTGCTTTAATAAGAAGAAAATAAAAGGAAACTTGTTAAAATAGTATGTAATGAAACTACTTAATGAAGATGTCTGTAGCATGTTGCAGCAAAAAGACCATTTAAGAATTTTCTTTTTATTTTTACTATTTTAATACACATCATACATACATATATAGTAAAATTGTTAAAGCAAAAATGGTTTTCTCTTGGCAAAGAAGAATAATTGTAAAGCTGGCCAGAAGTAATGGGCAAGTACTATTTTTGGTACATAATGCAATCGAAAAATATACCGTGTAAAGAAGAACTTACCTAAAAAATCTTAAGTAATAAAATATATTAAATTAATAATATATGAATCTTACTAATTACTTAAGCTCAAAGTCTTTTGTATATAAATAATTTTTATTTCAATATTTCGCTACTCCTGTGTGTAACAATTTATATAAAAGTGAAAGTTCATAGGGTGACTACCTGACTGATTCACCATCGCCCAGCTTGAAGCTGCAAACTTGTAATTTGTAGTGTCTGTAGTTTCATCTCCCGATGTGTAAATCGACTAAAAGAAAACTTTCGAAAATTCGAATGTAAAAGGGGCAAAATAAAGTAAAATATTTAATGTCTAGTTCTTTTTTAATATTTGTACCTTTTAGGGAATAAACGGGCTAAAACTGAAGTTTGGTATTCATTGTATATTAAAGTAATAAACATAGAAATATGATTTTAATTTAAATTTACTCTCCTTCAGAAAATTCTGAATATGGTTTATTAATATTTTTGTATGTCAAGGGTGATTTTAAAAGCTTTGGGTAATGAACATTTAAAATATTTATTTATTTCGCTTGATACATGAATGGCTGTGATTTAGTTTTTAGGGATTATTTCTTGCAAATATTGCTACTTCAATTTTGCATACTTTCTCCAGCATTTCGCTCGATATTTCACAAATGGCTGCTGTAATATCACCTTCAAGGGCCGGATAGTATAGTTGGACAAAATAGCATGATTTTGGTGGCCAATGGACTGCTACAAAACGTGAGATTAATTGCTTCCCAAACTCGGCTCTTAATATATTCATGGCATTGCGTGTGGTGTGGATGTGGCCCAATTCTTTCATTTTGGTTACAAAAATGGTACATTGACTGGAACGTTGCGATTTCATCATTCCTGAACAAGACGGTTCAATGATACCACTGGCACAGAAACAGCACCAAATAGTTCATACTTCAAGATACTTTGGAGGATCTTGAACTCCTTCTAAATGCCCTGCACATCAAAATCGGCAGTTCTGTTTTTCACGTAGCCATTGAGCCAAAAATAAGTTTCGTCGCTGCAGAAAATTTTTCGAGAGAAAAATGCATTTTCATACAACTTTCCTAATTCAATGACTTGCAAGAGTCGTCCGATTGTTAGTCTATGCCTGCTGAAATAGCGATCTTTACTGAGCATTTTTGGCATTGACAAAATAGTTTACATTAATATTTTGTTATGAGAAATTGATTTAGAAAGTTTTTATTATTTAAAAGGGAAAAAACTAACAAAAAGGGAAAGTACACGAAAATTGTATAAATCTCTTGAAATATATTTAATATACGGAAGAACAATTGCATTATTCTATTCTTCTGAACATTCTCAGCACATTATTAAGATAAAATCAAATATATTTAACAAAAAATAAATAAAAATCTGAATATTCGCCCATTGAACCGCGTTCGCAAAAAATCTTCTCTTAAGTAGAGACACTAAATAGTAATTTTTTGATTCATATGAACATCGAATGAATTCGAACTCGAAAAAGGTATGAATACTGTACGAACCTCTGGTGCTTTAATTTGAAATTTCGGTGGTACTTTTGGTCATTCTCTTATCAAGTTTTAAAAATGTTATTGGTCTCCTATTAAAGGCATCTTGCTAAGAAAACTAAAAAAAAACAACACTCACGAAAGTTTCAAATATATGAATTCTGATGCACATAAAGAGCAAGGGCAGGGTGAGAGCGAGCAACAAAACCGCTTTGCGATTTTTGTATGAGCACAAATATTAACACAAACACCATCAATAATTTAAAATGCACTAGTAAGAATCAACCTACAGAGACTCAATTTTTATGAGTACAATGTTCAGCATATAAATGAAGTATGTAGTTCATAATAAATACAATATTGTGTACGAGTGAGTAGCAGTGATGACTCAAGTGGTACAGGCAGTTGAGAGGGAAGAGCGGAAGAATAAAATATGTATGGATGGAGGTATATGAAATGCATTAGATGCAATTGTATGTTATTTTAAAATGTTATCGATGACCATTAACACAAACCTCATACAGTACAAATAAACAATAGCAACAAGGTAGTAGCAACGTGAACATTTGCTAACAGCATTTGTTAACGAATTAGAGCGTGAAAATAATTTCTTTTTCTTTTCTCAAAGTGCGCGATACAAAAGAAGCAGAAAATTTGAAATGGTAAAAAACATAGCAAAGCATTTAAAACATTTTCAATATGCAACATATTCAAACCTTAAAAGGTATTCGGAACTAAATTGAAATTTGTCCAGTGTTACAAGGATTTTACTGCTTGAAACACGAAAAATTTATCTTTAACATTTTTTTGTTATCAAAAACCAATTTACTATTTTTGTAAATTTAATCAATATAGTGTTTTCAACGATTAATATTTTTTGAGAAGATAAAAAAGTTCGATCTATAAAATTTTACCATTTTTTTAATTTTAATTAAATTTTTCTTTAGAAAGATACCGAAGATGCATGACGGAAACAATCCCGATATTGTATGTGCGACCTTGTTTTTCCACAGGGATATTGCAGAGAAGAGGCTGATGGTGAAAGATAGAACACGTTTAATTCTTTTACAATTCCATATTTACTAATTTGTAAAGCAGCGTTATGGTCGCGTTTTCAGCGACCGCTGAAGTAGTCTGCACATTGACTACAAAACCGAAAAAGTCCTGGGTTCGACTCCACTTTCATACAAACATCTCGCATTTTTTCTGATGTGCATTAGTGTGTCTTTGTGCCAGTTGTTGGCGGAAGGTTTCACTCGTAAGTGGCGAAGGCATAGTCACTGGTCACTGAACAGAACCACAGGCATATCAGAGCGCCCTCCTTCGTCTGTATTGTGTAGCACCGGCGAAGTAAATTAATTACTAAAAATGGCGACTAAAATGAAGCTTCAAAATTTAATACGTCTCATTGACATGAGAGGCTCTTCTACACTGCTATAAAACAAAGAACGCGCAAAAGCAGGGTTGTAAGATAGTAAAGCTTCACCTCCTGTCATTTCTATAACAATCCCTTTCCAATAGTTACAGAACAATGCATCGCATGTGTAGGGGTCTACTCGTGAGTGCTGTTCCAAGATAAATTAAAAAGTAAGATACGGTAGCCAATTCCAACATACACATTTATCTCATGTTTCCCTAAAGAGATTTACAATTTGTTGAAAATATTGTTATTCAATTGTATCGATATTCTATTGGATTATTTTAATCGTTGCGTTTTCTCTATATTTATTTATTTACTTTTTTTGTTGACTTCTTAAATTTGTTATTATAACTAATTTACAATTTAATGTCCATGTCTTATTTGCTCAAGTGTTCTTTTTTCTTCTGTTCTAGTTTGCAGACATTTATTTAAACAATGCATCGGAGCCAATTCTTAGCCTGCCAAGAGAATGATTGATTATATTCTTGCAATTTAAAAGAAGGAAAAAATAAAAAGAAAATATATTTCTATGTTACTTCTCTTTTCATGCTTCAGTTGGAATTGAAAATAAAAATTCCAATCTCGAATTGAATGAGTATAAGTTTTATTGTCTTAATTCTTGAATGCATTTCTGTTTGTTTTTATTGTGCAATAAATATTTTTTTTTGCTATTTGATTTGCTATTTTACACTTTTATTGAGCATTTAGCATGGATTTGGTATTTTGTAGTGCTTTTGCTTTCACACGATGTTTGCTTACACTGTTTGCGAGTGAATTTGATTTTGTGTGGGAATGTGAAAGTGGAGTTTAAATCCAAATTTAATAATTTTTAGATTCCCATTTTTAAACTTAAAAAAGTTAATTCTTATGAATTCAGTTATAATTATATGCAGACTATCTGCCAGGCCATAAATTTTCGTTTAAGACTTAATATGCTTATTAACGAACTGTTGTTCGTCAGAAGCGGAAGTGTTTCGCTATACCCCTACTAATTTGTGTGAAATGTTAATGGAATAGATGAATTCGTTCGTTGTAAGCGAACTGTAGTACGATAAAAAAAGGAGAAGAATGTAAGTTTTTTTTTGTGGGTAGGACGAGGGTTAATTGAGAAATACATATTTTCTTTACTTATATGCTCAAAAACTTTTAAAAAACAATGGTGAATTTTTAAATTGGGCGAAAATTTCAAATATCAGATTTATAACAACCATTCATTAAGGATTTGTTAAAGATGTGCAGAAGAGGTACTACCAAACTTTCAGCCAAATCTTTCATAAAAATTTTTTTGTTCCGGAGGAGTTATTTATGGTATAACGTTCGCATGCCGTCAAGTCCAAGGGTAATCAACTCACTTTGTTTATCCCGGGTCTAAATATGTTACCTGAGCGGGAACAGTTCTCATACCGTCCCATCGGTCTCAAACCACCCTGAGTGTGTACACCCGACAGCGATCTGATCGCGGCCCTACTATCGAAGGAAATCTGAAATGCGCTTTTCAAATGGACGTTATCTCGTTAATTGTGTGAAAACGTTTTCTTTTCATTCGTCTCTTCAGTTTTGGGAATAGGAAAAAGTCGCAGGGAGCCAAATCTGGTGAATAAGATGTTTGAGGGACGAAAGCATTGATGTGCGAACTTAACGTGCATTATCGCGATGCAGAATCCATGACATGTTTCCACAATTCCGATCGTTTGAGCGGTATTGCTTCGCGCTAACATTGCATAACTTCCTTGTAGTATTCCTTATTAACCGCACAACCCGTTGGCAAGAACGCATGACGCACCACGCCTTTGTAATCGAAGAAAACAAAATTCACCTTTTCTTTCGAACAGACCTCGTAGTCTCCATATATCCGTGATACCTCATCCAGTTCGCCGCCCTCCTTGTAGCGAATATCTCAGGCTGCACCACACTGCAACGATCGTCCAGCCAAAAACTCATCCTTCGTCCACAGTGGGGAATCAACACTGTTGTTTATATTTTTAATACCATTTTAATATATCGTTAGCAGTGAATTGAATATAAAAAAAATCAACATAAGACTGTATACATTTTACGATATCAGGCTCCATCGAGTTATTGGAAAAATTACAAAATTCGATTCGAAAAATAGTGCAAACGCATTAGCAATGTTAACTGCCTAATGAGCCAATTTGAGAAATATGCTGGTCGTATCTCTGCTAGTGAAATTCCAGTTTATTTCCATTTGAATAAGCAAGTGACACTTTAAATACGACTAAAGACTCCCTGCCTGGTCTAATACGAAATGGTGTTGCTATTCAGTTGCACAAATGTTCTAAATGCAATACTGGCACTAATTTGCATAGTTTATTATCATCGTTATTGTTGTTTGTGCATGTGTTCATATTTGTATTTGCATAACTGTTTACAATTGATCTTCATTTGTAAATGTAAATGGCTTTTGTAATTGTATATGTACTCGTATTTGTGTTTGTGCGATTTTATGATTTGATTTTTCAAGTGCATAAGTATTCTTTTGCATACGGTTCTTTATATTTCAATTAAATTGTTCTTCTCTTGATGTCTTTGGATGAGTGTGTGTGTGTGTGTGTGTGTGTGTATTACTCTTTTTTCCATCTCTTGTGAGACGAACTTTTAATCGGATTTTAATAACAATAAAATTTATATTGTACTTTTATTCCCAGCCGCTGTTACGATTGGCTATAGTTTTGTTCATTGCTCTGTTGAATTTTAATCCTAAGAAATTCATCGACCCTTTAGTTTGTCATAAAATTTGTGGAATTGAAGTAATTAAGTGTTTCTTAAAAGCGATTAAAATATACTTCTCATTTCGAAAGGAACTTTTACAGAATCAAATTACAGTGAAATGAAATGATACAATTTTAATATTTAATGATCTAAATACAATTTATATATTTTTAAAGATGTAAATTTAACAGTAGCGAATTAAAAATTACTTATCTCCATACTGACTAGTTCTCCAATATCCGTCCAAAAATGGAATTCATATGGATTCCCATATGATCGCTATAGCTATAAATTCTATTTTGAAACTACTCCACAGTATACAGGAAACGATGTAGTCACAGTGACACAGAAAAATATTTCACTTTCTTATTTTTAATTACTATCGTTAATTAAAATAAAAAATTTTTATTATTAAAAGTTTAATCAAATTCAATAAAATTATTAATTGAATGTTCGTCCCAATACTTAAATAAACAAATAATTTCTTTCTTTTCTTTCTTTTTGCAATGAAATACACAAAATTGTCGTTTAATTTTATATAAATGCTTATTTGATTTTTATATTTTATATATATTTATACCACACGCTTTATACAAATAGAACATCATTTTTAAATGAGATTTTGGTGCAGAGTTCAAGTCAAATGGCCACACACACTTCTAGTTTCATTTTACTAATTCCGTATTGCATACGTAGGACCATGGAGAATTGCTCCACGATAAGAGATATCTTCCGAAAGTAGTCAGATACTTGGTCCTTGCTTGTCACCCCCAAGTGGGTGGTAGATGGATTATTAGCCACCTTTGTGAAAAGACACCCCCTCCAAATAGTCATACGGATCTCATCTAAATGTGCGAACAAAGAACTCCAATGAACTCCAGCGTTTTTCACCTGAATTCACACCAGCGCAGCGTCAGTACTTTTATCCATTTTTTTTGGCTTATATTTTTATTTTGCCGTGCTACTATAAATATTCAATTATTTCACAGATATACTGAAAAATCGTGAAAAAATTTTCTAAATATTGTTTTTATCTGGTGAAATATGAGCAAATATTGAACAAAAAATTATATACAGCTTAATATTGTAATTAAAAAAATCCAAAGAATTGTAATTAAAATGAAATCTGTTTTTTGTTTCTTTGTTTGTTTGTTCTTAAGTTTATCTCTTCTTTTCTACCAACTGTTGTATTTTGTGTGTGTGCATTGTGTCTTTAGTGAACGCCACAGTGTTTCGTTTCATAAGCAAGAAACAATCAGCAATTATTTATTTCATAACACTGACACTAAACATATTTTTAAGTTAGAATTATTAAAATATAGGCGAAAGCTTGTACAGTTTCACGTCTTTTGTTGCTAAACTTTAGCCAAGTTTTGTTGAAAGAACAAATAGAAATAAATATTCTGTAAATATTTCTTCAATTATTCAACATTAGTGAAAATTCATTACGCTTATTTATATATGTTTGTTATGCCGTTTTTCATTTGCTGCTAATATCAAAATCTCTAGAAGACCTTTAACCAAGTTCTTCAAAAAAGCTAAGAAATTTCACATGTTTTTACAAGAACTCTAAAAAAACATTTCAGAAGAACGAAATAGACGAACAAAACAAACCAAATAACTTCTTTAAAAATTTTCTTTATACAACAAGCATTTTAATATATTTATTATTATATGCATATAGATCAGCTAAACCATATAACAAACATAGATAAATAATAAAAATTTTATTCATTCAAAATTTGTTAATCAAATGTAATTTTTTTTTCGCCAACTTTGATTGCAGCCGAAGCATGGTGCAACACCTCCTTATTATATGTTTGTAAATGGTTTTAATAATTTAAGTCGTTTTTCTTTTTTTTGCAAAAAATGCTGAGCGAAAAGTTGAGATTCTAATTATGAAATACATTAAACATAAGGAAAACGTAATAATAATGGGAAAAACAAGTTTGTGATGATGAACAACTGTTAAACCAAGTGAAGATAATTCTATTTAATGGGAATATGAAAGTAAAAAAAAAAAAATTAATATTGTGCTTTTTGATTTTTAATGAACAAATTAAATAAAAAAGACTTAACAAACTGTTGCAGACTTTAAATTACAAAGCAGAGGAATATTTAGCATCATGAAAGGAATATTGAAAATCTAAAGTTGTGCAAACAAGAATGTTTACCAAATTTTTTTGTTTTAAATTACACATTTAAGTGTTTTGGGGAATAAATTATATATTTTTTTTAATTTTTCTTTTCTAGTTCAACCATTGACCGTAGAACACACAACACTCTTTACAACAGTTTGCCAACACATGCACAACACATTAACAAAACATATTTGGTCATTAAACTGCTTTAGTAGTGCGAATACGTGGGGTGAATAATAAGAGCATAAGTTTGTTAAGGTATTAGATTTAGTGACTTAAAATGACAGATCAAAAGCTCAATAATTCTACTCACAGGCTCCTGGAGGAGTATGCGGGATTATAAGGATTCTGGATTTGCTAGACGATGCAATAATAGCACGGCTACTGGGAGTATGTAAGAGGGATCTGAGGGTTCTGAACGTAGCTTTGGTTAGTAACTGCCCTATAAAACCGATGAGAAATGGTCGCCGCAGTTCTCTCCGGGCTATGCGAGGCTCACGAGGTGGCTATGGAATACATTATCTGATTGGCTGAAGTGATTAAACGTAACCTAAGTTCAGTACCATTTATGGCATTGCCATTAAACACTAGTGATTTGACCGACATCTGTGACGTTGTTAGCGTTGATATAGACGAATATGAGGATTTCGATAATTTCGCAGATAAGAATGTGTGCCCCATCACAATTAACGAAAATGAAATCGTAAAAAATATTTACAGAAAACTGAGATAGAACATGAAGAAAGTTCATATTCATAAGAAAGTAGTAAATGTTATTTGTATATCCGGGCAGATAGGAAAATTATTAAAACCTTCGTCTTTTTTTTTACTTATTGGTTTTTTAAAACAGGAGCTTTTATTTGTTAAGCAACAAGTAACTCAATAACCAATTTGACAGATAAAAAACATTTATTGAAGCGTTTAAGATAAATATTGCATTGTAAATAAATAAAAACATCGCCATCCTGTCCAACTAAACATCTTTAAAATATACAAGAGAGTTTCTAATACCAATTACGCGCTATCAACAAGAAATAAACCTTTTGGCAATCATGCCGTAGTTTTTAGTAAGCAAATTGACAGAGAAACAGTTTCATCATACTTTTTTTTATTGCACTGTTACTCGTAAATGGCGATCATATTTTGTTTTCTTAACTATTCCCTAATCTCTTTCATATGATTTTCTGCGATTATTTTCCACAAATTTTATAAAAATATGTAGCACACATAAACGCGATGACATAAATTTACGGAATTAAAGTGAAAATATTCTCTTCAGATTTCAGTTCTGCATAAATTCTTACTCATTTTATCAAATACAATTTGCTCTTGCTATTTATATCATGTGTTTCTAAGATTAATACTTCAAATTAAATGCATAGAAACAAAGATTTAGTGCAAGAATCTACTAATTTCATATGGCACTGATTGTTTTTGTTGAAATAATTGCAAAAAATTAAATTAGATAAGATAAACAATATGCACATGATATCTACCAGAAATACTGCTAACAAGAGATTCTGCAGGTATAAAAGAAAAATTGCTTCCGTAAATCTTGTTCAGTCTACTTTACCCACAGTTAAATACGAAGCATAAATAATTCTAAGAAAATGAAGAAGCTTTTCATATTCTTCTACCTTTCTGCTACCATTGGCATTATAGCTGGCGACTATTACTGTGACAATCCATGTACAGATGATAAAAATAATACAATACAGCATATTGGCTGCAACCCCAATGAGGTAAGTGAATGTGAAAGTATACAAAGATAATAGTACGTTGTATTCTATAAATCCTTCTTGTAGTTATTTGATGACAAACGATGTCCTCGGAATGCAGAACTTGTAGATATTATACCTGATTTTCAATCAATAATAACCCTAGTCTTCAACTGGTATCGTAATCATTTTGCAGGGAGTTCAAATTCATCCCATCCAGTCTGTCGCATGGCCACAGTTCAATGGGACGACAAACTGGCTTATCTTGCTACTCTTAATGTTAAACAGTGTCAAATGAATTACGATAAGTGCCACAACACTGAAGACTTTCCTCACTCTGGCCAGACTCTCTTTAATTACACCAGCGAAAAATCTGAGGATTTCGATTTTATTGAATTGTTCGTGCACGCCTTTTCAGAATGGTCTGAACGCACAAACGACATGAATTCCAACGAAGACCCGTAAGCTTCAAAACAATCTTCTTTTCAAATTTAAGATATAATATTCTATATTTAAATTCAATTTAGTGACTTGAACAATTACCTTCCGCTAATAATTGACCATAATACCCATGTGGGTTGTGCTGCTGCAAATTCTACAATGGGTGAACTGTCATATTTCTGGCTTACATGCAATTACGCAGCTGGTATCAATGATGGAAAATCCTTTCACACAATATGCGCTAAGGCTGGACAACACTGTAAAACGGAAATAGATCTTAACTACCCCAATTTGTGTTCCATAGCAGAGTCATACGCCGATAATTAATATATCGAATTATTTTTGAAATTTGCAAGTGATATTTTTTTTAAACAAAACGCAATGGAAATAGTGATGTGGAAAGATGGTAGTGTGAGTGGATTAATTATTTTCAGTTGAAATGAAAAAGAAATATATTTTAACGTATTTAAGTTTCCTTATTTTTAAATGCAACAATTAGTTGTACGTTACGTATGTTTAGTGGTTCGAAGTGATACATTTCTTGTTATTTTCACTGTTACTTTTGTAATTAAAATAAATTATAGTTTTTCGATTTCACGTAGTCCTAGTTATCTGGAAGTAAGCGGTGCTGCTGTAAAAGCATGATAATATTTTAAGCTACGCACTATGGAAATCGAACCGGTTAGAATTTCTGATTTCGAATCTTTGATAATTTACTGAAGTCTTGCAAAACATAAAACTGGTTCAACTTAGCAGAAGAACGCCTGATCTGAACATTGGGGTGTCATTGGCGAGCATGTGTACACTAATTGTAAAAGCAGTACCCAGTAACGAGCGAGAGCTTTTCTCACATTGAATTAACGTTAATTTTCTAGAAAATCAAGTCCCGGCGATACTGCAGGTAATTTGATATTTGCAAATTGGTAGTATCAGTACAAAAGTTTAATGCGAAGGCCATTCCCAAATCGTACACCCTCTGTCTCTTATTGCCACAGACTTTTGATTTCGTATACTCCATAAAAATAAATACAACAGTGTTAAAATATACGATATATTTAGGGGACCAATTACAATCCACAACGCGAGAGATAAAACGATTACGTAATGGCATCTACATTCAACTTTAGACAGGTGGGAATGTGCTATAATGTCGCGATATCGAACAAAAGTAACAGTCACTGTTGCACCATCCTCCCAGTAAAAACTTTGCTGGCAAGATACTGAGTTAAAATATATATTAATAATCATAGTCTGCACTACTTCCACCTTGGCTGCTCAACTAATTAAGATAACATGGCAATGTCATTCGTGGCAAGTATATACGATTCTCGATTACGAATAGCAACTTCTAAGTGCTTTTCCCACTAAGTAAGTAGTCATTTTGAAGGGCATTAGTTGAAAGTTACCAGTAATGACACATTCAGCATTTATTTAATATTATTATTATTCAATTAGTCGCATAATTCTACATACGATTTAAATTCTCCAATAAATGTTATTTTTAAGAGAAATACAAAAATGGTTTTGAAATTTTTTATTTCATAGAATCAACGATATTTAAGAAAATATAAAAACAAAAATTCACACAGTTTAATATTATTGAAAGAATAAAATAATAAATTACATAAAAGCAAATGTCTACATACGATACATTGTTAAAACTTTGGGGTAATTTAGATAATATTTAATGGATTGTATGGCCTCGTTTTGGATCGAAAACTTCTTTAATCCTTTTCTACTCATCGAAGAAACAAAATATTTTTGTTTTTTCGGGGAAAATAGTTCCCTTTCCTCTTTTAAAATCATTTTGAAGTTGGAAGTGGAGTAAGCCCTTATATATCTAATTTTTGTTTTAAATGGGTTAATAAATGTCCCCTGTTAAATACTTACAAGTAGGAAATTTTATACATTTTACTTTATATATAAAATAAGGATCAGATTAAAAAAAATTTCGATATCGTATGTAGAGTTTTGCGATTAAGTGTACATACCTTTTTGATTATGGGCAAATTGTTCGAAACCCCATGATTTCATCTATAATTACGATAGAAATTGAATTAATTGAGATGATTTCATTTTGAAATGTGAAATCATTTTGTAATCATAGAATGAAATCACTTTGATTGCAATCCCAGTTGATTGTAAATTTTTGCAGCTCTGGTAGTCAGTTATATACACGTTGTATAGACGTTTAATGATGGGTTTAATTTATTGCTTTCCGAATTTAATCGGTTAGCCGTTAGTTATTTGTTTTATAATCAAGGAAAAATTTAATATAACATTTTGAGCAGAAATCACAGAAAAATAAATTTTGCTAAAAATAAAAATTGTATGTGAAATGGTTTTCCACAGCTAAAAGTTGGCTTAATAGGTTAAGCGGGTTTAAAGACAAATTTTAAGTATATAATTTAAATTATTAGTTTATCTTTTTTGTTTGGTTAAGCTGATGGCTGAGTAGTTAGTGTGTTGACTCTGCAACCAGAAGGACCCGGCCAGGCCCGGTCAAGACAAAATTTATCTTCTGATTTTGCTGTGCTAAAGTACCCTCCCTTTTTTTTTTTTTTTATCTGGGGCTAGCACTCAGGAGATGACTCCTTCCTTTAGTTCCAGCATAATGCATAGCATGTGTAGGGGCCATCTCCTGAGTGCTGGTCCCAGATAAAAAAAAAGAAGATTGTTTAATAAATGTTTTTCATAATTTAGAGAATAACATTGACACACATACACATACAATTAAGAGCAAATAAAGTGCAACAATAAGAAATGAATGAATAATTATTGAAACCGGCTGCATTTGTGCGCCAACTCACCACCTACATTAGAGATTGATTGTCTTTCAGTTGTAAAATATTTAATTATAATTATATTTCATAGTTTGTATGTATTTATTTTCAACATATTATTTTTGCATGAATCAACATTCATGATGAAGAACAACTGCAGCATAATCAAATTAAAATTGAACGCATTATGAATTATTTCTGTTTGTAAAAATATATACGAGTATGTATATAAGAGATTCTGTTTTCCAGTGTGTACTTGCAGGAGTTTATTCCACAGTTCGTATAAAAAGAAATTTCGTTCGTAATGGATAGTGTGATTCGCTGGTAAGTTTGCAAAAAATGTATTCGTTCTCCAGAAAATTTTCAATTTTCGGGGACGAGGTTTGAGATATCATTAGCGCTGAAACGAATATAGACCTTAAAGCACCGACCCATACATGAAATTTTTGGTTGGATCCGCCTTCCAATTTTCACATCAAGAACATCAAGAGCTTCTGGTTACATAATATCTATACTATCTAAAACTGTGGATAATGCAGCAGAAACTACATCGATTAAAAAATTTGCAGTATTCGCATGCTTCCTCTCTCAGATCTTAATAAGATCCCAGCTTATTAATATTAATATTAAGTTAAAAATACCCCTGAATTTAATTGGAACACGTTTGTTGCAATATCAAATACTTTGGTGTTTGATATGCTTTCTGCCGCTGATGTGAACAATATCTAGACACACGTGCCCTACAGCCGTTGAAATAATTCAATTGCTGGTCATCTTAATCATTTATTTTTAAACTGTTAGATTTATGGGGTTATTTGAAGTCAAAATGTGTATTAATTAGTCTACTATTGCAGGTTAAAAACATAATTATATGAACACACCTCCAAGCTTCAAACAAAAAAATTATAAATAGAACCACCCCCTCAAATCCAACTTAGAAGTAATGCAAGCCAATTTAAATCTACAATCTACTTGTTGTGTAATCAGTTGTCTTAACTCTCTAATGTTTAAATATATATCGATTTTTCTTGATTACTGTTTCGTATTATAAATAATAAATGACAAATTTTATTATTATTATTATTGTTTTTCTCTCTCATTATATTACTAATTATGGCTAATCCTACCCAATACCGTAATATGAGGTCTGTTCAAAAGAAAACGTGAATTTTGAATTTTTTTTAAAAGTATTTATTTATTCTTCCATATCCATTTTGTCCCCTTCAAAGGAATCCCTCACAGATATAATGGACTTATGCCAGCGCTTCTTGCAATCCTCGAAACATTTCTGAAATACGCTTTCCGGTATGGCCATCAGCTCGTTCTTCGATTTAGACTTTATGTCATCAATTGTGACAAAATGGTCTCCTTTCAGTAATCTCTGCAGCTTTGGGAATAGGAAAACGTCACAGGGAGCAAAAATCTGGAGAATAAGGCGGTTGAGGCATGATTAGGGTGTTGTTTGTTGGCCAAAAAATCACCAACAACCATTGATGTGTGGGCTGGTGCATTATCGTGATGCAGAATCCATGATTTTTTTCCCACAATTCCGTTCGTTTGAGCCGGATTGGTTTGCGAAAACGTTGTATAACTTTCTTGTAATATTCCTTATTAACCGTACGACCTGTTGGCAAGAACTCATGATGCCGATTGTAATCGAAGAAAACAAAATGCACCTACCTTTTCTTTTGAAAAAACCTCGTCTTGTTGTATTGTATACCATTTTAATAAATAAACAAACAGATACATACAAATAATGAAATAAAATTTAAGAACTGTTTTGAAGTCACCTAATTTTGAATAATTAAATTTTTTTTGTTGCCAAAGTAATAAAATATATGATCGTGTTGTAAAACATTTTTATATCTGCACGATTGTTTAAAAATTTAATGAAATAAGGGGTATTATGAACACAATAAAAAAACATACGACAGAATGTGCGTAATATGAGTCCCAAATGAAACAACTCTCAACGAAAATTAAATAAGTCCCAAGCAGAAAAAAATTAAATAATTTCGATAATTAAATTTCCCAAAATATGAAACAACTCGCTGTACTAATAACCTTAATAGGCTTTAATGAAATAAATCCCATGAAAAACAATAACAACTAATGAAATAAATACAATAAAAACTAAAAGAAAGAGAAAGAAATCTCTTTTATATGTAATAACTACAGTTCGATTAAATTTTATTCTGAATATTCAAAACGCAAGTGTACGTGCAAATAATGTTAGTTAACGTTTTAATGAAAGGACAAAATAACTACCAAGTGGTTTTTCATTGCCAGGGGGAGGGCTAATAAACGAAGAAAAATTGCATAAAGGAAATACAGTTAAAAAGTTGTATAAAAAAAAATTATTCGTTCTCACCCGTACTGAAAACAGAAGCTTTGTCCTTTGGGAATATATGAAGTATGACCTTTACTAGAACCAAAAAAAAAACAACAAAAGCTGACAGCCTTTGTTAATAGTATGTAGACAGTAACGATTATTCTCGTACACATTTTCCTAAGCTCCGACGGGATAAATAGATGATATTGACGACTTTACAACTACCTCCCTGTTGACACAAAGAGTACTGATGACATGCGTAGTGTCGTAGAAAATGCGCATAATACCCAACTAGTGTTGGAGATTAACAGTTCTTTTTTCCTTTATTCAAATCAGGAATGTAATTTCTTCACAATATTGTGATAAATTAGCTGTGAACTTGAACACGACAAAAATTTCTTTAATATAAATAAAATATTATTATTATTATTATGTTATGATAGAAAATTTTTTATATAAACTTCAAAAAGGGAAAACAATTTTAAAAATAAAAATTTCCTGAAGATGTTAACCGAAGGTTAACGAAATGTCGAGAATATATATAGAAATAATAAATATAAAGAGAAAAAACCTTAAAGTTTAAAAAAAATAGATTGTTCAAATAATAAAAAAGGTTAAAAAAAAGTATTAAGAAAAATTATAAATAAAATATATTTACAATTAAATAATTGTTGGACGAAATAATACGTTTTATTAGGCACTTTAATTTCCACTTCTGGCAACTTTTCCATTCTGTTTTCTACTTCATTTCTGTCTGTAAAATATGCAACACTACTTAAAAATTATGTGAATATTTAACAATGTGTCCAAGTCACATGTAACACTTATGATACAATCTTTTTTTCAGAAACTAAATCACCATTAGTAACACTGTCAATATACATCAGAGTTGTATATTTACGTATCCTGTAGAGTACCCGTTCCCACATAAATATATCTCGGGCTGCTGCTTGGTGTACAATGTGCCGTTAAAAACATGTGCCACATGGGATACTACCGCATTAATTGTATTAGAGATCCTTAGCTCCAGCCATTGAACCAATCACGGTATAAAAATCATGTACTATGTATAAAGTAAGGCTTTTAAAATCAGTGGAATTAACATAAGCCCACCTAACACACCGCATGTTAAAAACTTAAATACTGCTGCGTATTATTTGATATAACTGAATAACAAGTCTCTACAAAACAATTTTTTTTCTTCAGTTCAATAATCCTGTATGATTTTCATTTTAGTGTTTAATAATTTTTTGCCATTAATACTAATTAAAACTGACAAACATTTTCGCCATAAGGCATTTCATTCCAAAACTAATTAATTAAATATGGAAACGAGAAATTAATTGAGACTTACAAAAGAGTTTCACTTGAAACTACAAAATCAATAAAATGCTGAAGGGCTTTCTGAAAACAAAAGCTTTTCTACACACACTACCATGCAAATATGCGCCCCCACCCACACATATAAATTGCATATAGAATTTTCGCTTGTTGAAAAAATTCAATAAAAAAATATTGAATACCAAACACGAAATCAATGATACTTACTTATGTACATACATAGTTACATACATACATATAGAACAGCACACTTCTTCCGATGTCGTATTTAGCAGCAGCTGTAGTGTCACGAAAACTAATAATTTTTCATTTCAAATTTACTGACATCGTCTACGTAAATAAATCTAGTTTCTTGATGGTGTTCAGAGTACATACTTCATTTGGTTTCTGTTTGATTTGATGTAGATTGCAGACAAAGTGATTTTCAGACATAAATTAAAGCCAAAACGTAAAATATATAAATTTTTGTGAATGTTTTTGCCGACTATGATGGTAATAAAATTAAATTTTTTTTTTTTACAAAAATGGATTTATGAGTCGCAAATACTTGCACAAATACTAACATATATCTACATATGTATGTACATAAATATGTTTTTGTATACAGAAATTTGCTTACATTCACGTTCTCTGTTGAGCAGGGCAATGGAAACCCACACACTCAATTACATCGAATAGAATTTTTTTAAGAAGAGATGTGACAAATATGTCACTAAATGATCAAGTGTTAGTAATAGCATGTGGTAATGCCACGAACTCATATTCATTCTGTCAAACAACAGGCGTCTATATGCATTTGGACAATGTACGTACATACAGCCATTCATTCGTTCAAGCAACCAACCAACCAACCGTTCCTTCATGCAACATGCAACGCAATTGCAAAATATACACATATACATACAAACATATGTACAAATATGTACCGCAAATGGATAATGGTGTACCATGTGCCTGTTCCAATTGAAGATATGAATAAAGGTATTCCATACATACGAAAAAAAATTTATGAACATTTCTGAATTTTTTATACAGATTTATGATTCTTTATGCAAATAGTTTTACCGAAAACAAGCACATAAAAATAAAACGGGTGAATTTACAAATTACTGTACGGGGATGATATTATTTCATATACATACAAATAAAATGGACAAGAAATACGAGAGTGCAGCTTTTTTTTTTGGTGAAGTGCACATGTTAAACAACGAAACTCTGCTTTTTTTAATATCTTCAAACTACAATTGTACACTATAGGAAATAAATTGGAACAGAATGATTTCATTTTACACTTGTAGAATTTTGTTAGTACTGTAACAAATTTGAGCTGATAGCATGTGACATCGAGTAACCTAATCCGTTGCATAAGTGAAACTGTAATTCAATGGAGTTACTTCAGACCCTGGCATAAACCGTTTGCATTGAATTTGTTTTACGAAAATTAACTGATTTCATTATATATACCTGAAATAAACGTTTAAGCAACAATAATTGAAAACAACTTCACAAATTGTTTCTAATTGTTTTCTTAATTTATTAACAAAAAAATTCAGAAATCGGTCGACCATGCAGGCCATCTGTGAATCTTCTCACTAAGTTAAACTCATTCAACGAAGATTTGGAGCATTCGACAATGTTTTTAAGTCGCGAAAAATTAACGAGTATCGAAAATCGATTTCACAAGAAATTAGCAATTACGGAATATTTAAAAATCAAAAAAATTTTCAATCAATTATTTGGAACCACTTTCCAGATTTTTGACAATTTGTTAGTGTTTTTAAAAATTGGTGAATATCTAAACTCGATGTGTCGAACACCTTTGGAGTTATTGGAATAAAAAAAATGATTTTTTCCAAATTTGTGGTCATCGATATCTCTGGAACGAAGACAGTATTTTAGTCAAATTATCAGCAATCGCCATTGATCCTTAAGGTTATAAGCTGAATAGATTTTAAACTAGTTCGGTTTAATAAATTAATATTTAATTCGAAATAATTATTTTTCGAAATCTATTGCATCGACTTCAAAGTGAGCTCAATATCCTTCGAATGCCATACATTTCGTTCCGAGCCGTTGACGAGTTCATATTTTATGAAATGTTTACATACATACACACACAGACACATACACATACATACATCCATACTGAGTTCATCACGAAAATAGTCACAACTTCAAAACGTGGAAACATAACGAAAGCTCGATTTTTAAAAATTCGCGTGAAATCAGTAACTTCCTACAGCGAGAAGTTACAAAAATATTCCACGTACCTTCCATAAGCATTTGTTCAAGTCTTTTTACCATAATTTTTTTCGAGGGTATCAATGCGTGTGGTGGTTTCAAGTAATTGTTAAAGATTAAAGTGTGACTACAATATCGCTATTCCTGCAGTCATTGTTATACAATGATTACTATTCGCTCGCGATATCGTAAACATTACTCGAAGCGAAAACATTTTGTTTCACATTGACTAATCCAATAGAATATAAATATATATTATAAATATATAAATTTTAAAAGTTCGAAAAAAAATACTTATTATTATTATGTTATTCTTACATTGTGCGAATATATTATTTTACATACATGTATATATGTATTTAAAAAGAAAATATTTTTCATATTATATCTTTTTATATATATGTACATGTTTATGTATTCATGTCCACATATTTATACATGTGTATACAAAACATTTTTAATATCAATGACAAAAAGTTTGCATATCCTTTTAAAAATATTTTTTTTTTAAATTTTGTTATACACAAATTATTATTTCCTGACGATGCTATATCTATTTGGTAGCGAAATATTGAAAATAAATAATTTAAAAACCTTTTATAAAAAAGGCCATCGCCCAAAAGAAATACAATTAAGCAAATTAATAAAGGTCAAATAAAAATAGAAGTGAGACTGAAGAGAAAAATTAATACACAAAGAAATTTGTGTTCTAAAATGTTGACTGTTGTTTTCAATTAGTTATGTTATCGCGAGCGCATCGTATACATTTTTATATGTTGTATAAAATCATTTATTTTATTTTGGATATTGCATATGGAAATTTTACACAGACCGAAAGCATCGCATTGCAAATTGAAAGGAATGATTTAAAATAACAACAGGCATACAAGTCCAATGTGCATGACATAATTTTCTTAATTCTATAGGATTTTTGTAATTATCACAATTTTTTTTTAACAATAGTTTCAACATATTCGTAAAAAACTTGCTTTTTCTTTTGAAGCTTTAACATACATAACGCTTTTATCCACGAAAAAAGGATTTTAATATTTCGACCACTGGGATTGTCAGGCTCTTAACTGTTGTTACAAATAAGTAGAGTTGTGTAAATCGCATGATTACACAATGTGCATTTGTGTGGCTTTGTGTCAGTTGTTGTCGCAAGGTTTCTGGGGCGAAGGCATAGTCACTGGTCACTAAACAGTGACGGCTTCAGCTGTATCCAAGCCACATGTACATGAGAACGCCCTCCCTCACCATGTACCACCGGCAAAGTAAAATAAATACTAAAAATGGCTACTAAAACGAAGCTTCAAATAGCGTCTCTGTCAAGGACGCAAAGCAAAACAGTAAACAATTCCATAGACTGGAAAAACACACTTACACACTTACACACTATTGTACAATAGTAATATAACATTAGCAAAAGAAAAAAAACAAAGATAATTAACTATTAATATGTAAATGTAAATTCAAAGTTAACGGATTTCTCGAATATTCTACACAAATAGATACTACTAGAATGTTCTAACAGAGTCTAATAGTTGTAAAACCATTCTTAAAACTGTCCTTCAAATTAAGTGCCAAAAAGTAAACTACAGGTTTTGTTTACATATGTACATATTTTTGCTAATCAATATCTACTTATTTATATATTATATACATACATATATGTATATTTATATATTTTACTTTAAAAATCTTTTTAAGGAAAATAAAAAAAATATGTCTGCATAAAAATTGTCTCAACTGCTTATAATTAAATTATTAATTTAAAAACTTACAGTTACATGTTTAAAATAATTTTTTTTGAACTTCTTGCAATAAGAAGTTATTGAGTTTACCCAAATTTTCGAAAAAAACTCACTTCAATGATTTTTATAGATTTTAAAAATGTACGAGAATGAAGCAAATTTGATTGTATCAAATTTTGTAATGCACAGTGTAGAAAAAATGTAGAAAACAAATTACACCATGTATTTTGGAACCTTGACTAAACTAAAATAATACAAAAATTATTAAACATATACCGATTTATATAATATACCGATTTTGCTTTAAGCTAAGCTGAAAATTTCTGTGATGGACTGCAAGGTCAATTGAAAATTCTTTGAAAAAGTGATTTTTTTAGTTATGATTTTTGCGTTTAAATTCCAACTAAATCCTTCCCTACTAAAGAATTTTTATGAATAAAAATAATAATAGAATTCGAATATTTTTCTACTGTTTATAATTAAATTGAATATATTTTCATATTTTATAAATGAAATTTAATTTACGCTATAAAAAACGTGACTATTAATAATTCAACAATTCTTCTAAGATATTTTTTATTTTTAAAAAATATAATTTTTTTTAAATTTGATCATTTCGCACAAATTTCTTATAATTTAAAAACGTTGGATCTGTACGATTTAATTACTGGCGTATGCGTGTTGGCATTTTTGGTAGAAACATGTGGTAGAATAACTAATTTGCTCCCAGCAAACAAATTAAAAATAATTCAACAAATCCACACATATCCATACATATTTAAATACATTTGCATACTTATGTACAATTTCTTTTTTATGTGACATATACATATGTACATACATTAAATTTTAGAAATATGAAGATTAAAGAATAATAAATATTACCACCACAATAGAAAACTACTAACAACATTTCATTACCCTATAAATATGTACATAAGTATGTATGTATATAATAGCACACATTTTACATATGTACCTACATTTTATTATGTACGTTCATTACGGTAATAAACTAATCAATATGAAATTAACCGCTGGGAAATTAAGTAAAACATCTTGCCCATAATGTCTACTCGCATTATTTATAATATAATTTTTATATATGGATGTGTGTTTTTGTTTCCCTCTCATTCCTGTTAAAAAAGTTTTAGGTAAAAGCAGGGCTGCCAGATAAAATAATAGATGAATAATTCCAAATCGTCAAAATAAAAAATCCGGACAACAGAAAATGTGTATATTAAGGGTGGCTGTGAAACGGTTGGTAAAATTTAGACAGTTTAGAGGTAAGTAAAATTTCACTAGCCCTGGAGGCTAGTAGAATTTTTGACAATAGGAAAAAAGTTACTGAGAAGCAGAAATTACAAGTTTAAATTGATAAGTAAATTAGAAACTTAAAAAAAATAATAAATGCAAAATAAAATGGAAAGAGAACTACACACAAAATATTTTGTACATAAAATAATCTGAATTAAGTAAATGAAAATTCAGTTGAAAACCGGTCTACTTAATTTTCATTTAAATTTAACGGAAAGCTCATTTATTTATTAATGGTAAAAAATTAAATGACTTGAACCCGTAAAAAATATTGTTTTTATTCTTTATTTTATTTTTTTTAACTTACAAATAACCAAGGGAAGACTTCAGTAATAATTAAAGATCTTTCATTTGTTTATGCTATTTTTACTACCAAATAATCAACCCCAAGATTCGTAATAATAACTGATATTTGCTTTGCTTTTTTAACCGTTGAACTTTGGAGTAAATAATTAATTTAAATAAAATCATAAGAACATATATATATATATATATTGGCAATTATTAATTTATGCGCTCTATATATTATTCGTAGCCATTCAACAAAATAATCTCAAAAAGCTAAGCAAGTTCACATGTTTATATAAATATTCTCATAAACTATTTGAGACTGTCTAAATATTTTACAGTACTAAAAACGTGGTTACAAGTTCAGTAAAAATAACTTATTAAAATCCTAAAAAAATTCTATCGCTTTTATTTTATTAATTTTACTGTACCAAAAACTTACAACATAAACAAGCGACAATTTTGAAAGCAACCGAAAATCCGTATTAATACGTACTTAGTTTTTTAAATGAACGTCAGAATATGTTAAAAATAAAATTACTTAGATTTTAAAAATGTGTATTTATTTAAAAATGACTGATGGGAATATTTTCTGTATAAACTACTGTTCGTTACTGTAATAATTTTGTGAGTGGATTTTGAAAAAATTGAAAATTAAATTTGTCGACGTTATTTTATTTGTTCATTATATTTGAAAAATGTAATTTAAATTATTTATTTTCTTACACTTATTTTTGGAATTAACTAGCAAATAAATCGGCATATTGACGCCTGTGCGCTAAACTATTGTATGTTACATAAACTAAATATTTTAGCATTTTTAATTAAACTATTTGTTTAATTGTCTCTCAGTATTAGCAGTCACATACGACAAAATGTAAATAGTGTTATCTCCATAACTATAACAACTATCGCTACAATACTTTATCAGCAGAAGAATTGATGGATTTAAAACCAATTTGTATTTATAAAAAAGTTTAACGTACGATAATTTTGGGCACAGGGTTTGATATAATTTAATCTTTTAACAACGACACTTTAAACACCACATCCATTTAGTCGACAAATTAAACAGACATAAATAATTGTCGCAAACTTAACGATAACAGGTGACTTGAAACGATAGCGAATATTGTTAAAATTTTACTGAATTGCAAATTCGATACTCGATACTTCGATACTTTTTTTAACGATTCGTTTCTCGTCAGTGAATCGCACTACCGACATCAGAAAAAGATACGACTTTATGCAAGATATAATGTATTAATAAGAAAATATTAATTGTTAATTATTTTATAAATAAGTATTTTATAATTTCTTTTTTACAAACATCAAAAAATTTCTACTGTCAAAAAAGTTCTCATTTCACACAGCCGAAACATGAGACACTTCCCCCACAGAGAAATTAATTTTTACCATACGACTTTGGTACCGTTTCACACACACTTGGTGTGTGAACAACAGTAAAAGAATTATAACAATTCATGCCCATGCACATACATTATTAGTAGACACATCTCACAGATTGTATTAACTAATAAGTTAAAAAAAAAAAATTTCATTGCAAATGAGTAGGCTGAATCAAACCCTATTTTGACATAATACTGAAAGGTGATTTTTTCTAAAAACCGAAAAAATTTTAATTAATTTTAAATGAAAATGATTCGTTTACAAAATGTAAAAGTTTTATAATCGCAATTTTTGAAGAAAAAATCGTCATATCGACCAGAAAACGTTAAAATTACTATAAAGCAAAAAATCTGGCAGCCGTTGGTACAAGTGTCTTCAACTTGTTTTTGTCTGTCCGAATAATAAAAATACACAGAAAAAACGTCAGAACGTTGAACCCGAGTATGCTTAAAATGTACAAACATACTTTCATACACTGTATGTATGTATGTATGTATGAACATGCACTCGAGATAATTAGAAATAAATTTTGTGATATCTATTCAATATTTCTAGTAACTGTATTATTACGTCATTCTAAATATATATGTTTTCATAATTAATAAAAAAAAACAATGCCCCGGGTGAGGCTCGAACTCACGACCTTAAGATTATGAGACTTACGCGCTGCCTACTGCGCCACCGAGGCTATATATAGACATTCTCCCACTGTTCTACTGCTAGCACAATTTAGAAAATATATTTTATTTTAAGTTTTTAAGTTTATTTTTAAGTTTGTGAATAAATTTATTTAAAGACTTCGTGTAAAGTTCAAAAACTCATAAATACACACAGCTATTCGATCGTTGTTGTTAATGTTATTGTTGTTGTTCACGCGATTTTCTCATGTAAATAATTAATCGAAAGAAAATTAATTTTTACTGTCATGTTATGTACAGAATTTGCACAGCGTTTCCCAACATGTCCCTTTGGCGCAGTGGATAGCGCGTTGGACTTCTAATCCAAAGGTCGCGGGTTCGATCCCCGCAAGGGATGTTGATTTATCTAATTTTGTTATTATTTGGATTTTTTGGGTCATCATAAATAGAAGAAAGCTCCACATTACGTGAAGCTTCATTATACGGAAATAGTACAAATAGCACAAAATAGTAGTTTTGGCAATTGTCAGATTTGAAATTACTGTGCTCTGAAAAGCATCATTAAAAAATTGTGCTTGTTGTGTGGAAAAATTCGAACAGGGATCAAAATCGTAAAAAATTGTTGATTCCAAAAGCACTATGTAAGCCATGCCCTATTTGAAATCTTTAAAATTTATTAATCCAAGTATCTATATCTAAATAATCATATTGAATTCCCACACATACATTACATACACCGTTACAATTTTTTTTTTTAGTATTTTGTAAAGCAGACTTGAGGAATTTAAAATGGAACAGTACACAATTGAACAACGTGTCAAAATCGTTCAAATTTATTTCAAAAGAATATCATGATTTCATTTATAATTTGATTCTGAGCGACGAAGGCCATTTCCAACTGAATGGGTTCGTTAATAGACAAAAAGGGCTACGGAAATTCAACAGCGAGAATTACACCCACTTAAATGTACCGTTTGGTGCGGTGTTTCGTCGGAAAGGATAATTGACCCATATTTTTTTTAAATGAAAATGTGTCGCCGTTTATATCACTGGTCTTAGATATCGGACAATGCTGGAAAATTTTTTAAGGGCAGCCGTGGAATGGCATCCGCAAGGATGGTTCCAACAGGATGGAGCCACAGCGCACATTGCGACGAACACAATGGCTCTACGAACTCAAACCCATTCGGTCATTGTCGACCACTCTGTATTACTAAATGTACAAATACCTGAAGGAATATAAATATGTTGCAGTCAACGTACAGACTTCTTCAGCCATCGCTGCGTAAAGCAGTAGAAATATCTATATGTACGAGGTCCGTTCAAAAGAAAAGGTGAATTTTGATTCTTTTTTTAAGTATTTATTTATTCATCAATATCCATTTTATACCATTCAAATGCGCTTTTCGCTATGGCCATCAGCTCATTCTTCGATTCTGAGTTTATGTCATCACTTGTGACAAAATGGTTTGCTTTCATTAATCTCTTCAGTTTTGGGAATAGGAAAAAGTCACAGGGGGCGAAATCTGGTGAATACGGTGGTTGAGGCATGATTAGGGGGTTGTTTTTGGCCAAAAAAAACATTGATGTGTGAGCTGGTGCATTATCGTGATGTAGAATCCATGATTTTTTTCCACAATTCCGATTGCTACAAGTAAACGTTGCATAAGTTCTTGGTAGTAATTCTTATTAACCGTACGACCTGTTGCCAAGAACTCATGATGCGCCATGCCATTGTAATCGAAGCAAATAAAATGCATCTATGTTATTCATAAATATTCAAATATTCAAGTTTTAGACTACCAGCTCATTAAGATGGAGAGACCAAGAACGCCACAATTCAGTAACGATGCGTAACCCTTGTGTGTTACTTGGAAGACAAGTCGTGATAAACGCTTACGCTGCTGTTTTACAATATGCCTTAACTAGCGCTTTGAAATTTAAGAGGTTCTGTGTCAATCTTACACAATTTTGAGGAGGACTATTTGCATCGAAAATGATTAACGTGCAACATTTAAAAAGTAATTCGTGTGAATATGAAATTTCAATAGCTGGTTTAATTTCATGAAATAAAATTAAATGAATGCCTAATTCTTTTAAGAAAAAATAGGAATAAAAACAAAAAATAAAAAAAGTATATAAAAATATGACTAAACGGCAAACCATACGAATG
Organism: Dexiosoma caninum; assembly: GCA_963924685.1. Taxonomy (NCBI): domain Eukaryota; kingdom Metazoa; phylum Arthropoda; class Insecta; order Diptera; family Tachinidae; genus Dexiosoma; species Dexiosoma caninum. Next base: position 94,849,181 of record OZ004727.1, on the reverse strand, counting down.
AGCTTTTCAGTTATGCCAATATAATATAAATGATTTAAAATAAAATTATATATTAAAAAAAAATATTTAATTTTCTACGAAATATGTGTACTTGAAAAAATATTTTTATTTTACTTTATTGTTCATCTTAAATGGAGTTTTTACACAGAGTTTCCCAACGTGTCCCTTTGGCGCAGAGGATAGCGCGTTGGACTTCTAATCCAAAGGTCGCGGGTTCGATCCCCGCAAGGGATGTTGAATTGGTTTTTTTTTATTAACTTTTGCAGCATAAAATTAGACATTACCATAAAAAGTACTTGCCACATAATGACTTGCTTTTACTACTCGATTACTAAATACATTACTCAAAAATATAAAAACCAGAACTATTATTTGAACTGGTTCTTTTATTTTTATTGGAATGTCTGAAAATATTTTCAGTTTACATGATTATTTAGAAAAGAAAGAGCATATAAACTTTTAAATTGCATTCTTAATTATTTTAAACCAAACAAGAAATAGTTACTACTTTTATTTTAATTTAAGTTAACAAAAAATATTGTTTTTTACAGGAAATAATTTAAGAACCATTGGAAGCTTTAATTTCAAATAATATTCATTCGGAATAAGTTAATACCACAAATTGTTGAATTAAGTAAAATATTTACTAGTATTTAGAAATTTATAAATATAAATATTCATAATTTGTTTTATTTGGACACATAAATTTTAACTACGATATCGATAACAGCTTGAGCATTATGTCTGCCATTCGAATTTGGTTCAGAAATTCTTCAAATCAAAGAAGAAAAGAGGCAAATGAGTGATAAGAACTTCCTGCGTAAAAAATATACCCATTTCACACAATAAAAAAGTAATGACTGTTCACGAATCGATTATTTTAGTCTCTCGTCTTGATGAAATCATTAAGTTGATAATACAGTTGGGAATTGATTCCAGCAAAAATGCTTCATTCCAAAATCGATTAACTTTTTTAAAATTTTTTTCTGGGTTAATACAGTACTGTGCAAGCCATAAGCACCAATATAACGTAGAGTTTATAACGCAACTTTTTCCCAAATCGTTTTTCGTTTTTTTATTTCGGAAATATCATAGTGCAAGGGATGCTCAATAGCATTTTTTGTTCACTTTTATTACAGTACTGTACAAGATCTAATTACCAATGTGGTTACGGTTACGTATTGTTTCGTTACGTCCTGTTTTATTCTATCAGACTGTGACGCTTGAGAACATCATGCAATTTTTATCAATAGACTCAAGTTATAATTAATGTTGCTAATAATATGAAGTGGATACAGCATCTTTAATAACAATAACATTAATCAGACTCCAGCAGCAAATAGAAGTCGATGACTTTATATTTTTTTTACACCACCTGCAGCTGTTTTACACCTGAAGACATGTTCACTATTGCAGAGTAACTCTTTAGAAAGATGTATATGAAGATATAAATAATTATACAAACTGAATTTTTGTAATATGAATATGTAAAGTGTTTCCCAACAGCTTTTTTGGCGAAGAGTATAGCGCTTTTGAGCAAATCGTGGTTTCGATGCCTGCAATGCAATTTTCAGTGTATTTATTTCAGATGGCCATTATTTAAAAAAAGAATGAAAAGGGTCTTTATGGTATTTGAAATAAAAAAAAAATATTTTTCAGCAGAACAGGGTGTATGTGGAATAAACTACCTGCACAATGCATCACTAGCCAATGATATTGCGATTTTTTTCAACCAGTACCAGGAATATAAATTAATTCTTGCACAACACTTCAGTTGCAGCAGAGTTGATTTATCTTTGATGTTTATGTTGGCGTATTAATTTTTATGAGAGCCATTTTATATTAATTCTCGTAAGATTTATTGCACAAATCACCGTTTTTACATCTTCGGTTATCTGGCTGGCACACGAACTAAATCTATATTTTAAGAAAGATTGAAGAAATTAATCTTTTTTTTTAAATTAATTTAAAAAAATAATTTTTGGAAATTACAATCCCTCATATATGAACTTAATTAAGTCTGTTTTGAACAGCTAATATACTGAATCCGTTTAATTTTTAGTTTTTAGAATTATTATTATTTCTTTATCGGTTTCGCGACAAAAACATTTTAAATAAATTTTGGCATTGGGATACAAAAATGTATAAACTCACATGGGCATTTCATACTGCATTGTGGGGAATGTGATCGCAAATTTGATTTCCACTCCATTTACCGAAAGTCGTATTTAGTAAATAGAAATGCCAAAGATTTGTTATGATAATAAATAATTTATCACAAATAATACCATTTACATGTGTGTGTTTTAGTTCTATTTAAAGTTGTATACAGCGACAAAAAAAAAACTTTTCTTATACAGTGCACGCCCGTTATTCGCGACTACCCATTATCGCGACGGCTCAGTTATTGCAACAGCCTAATTTTTAACATTGAAGGAGACAGTTGGCAGAAAAAAGATTAAAATTATGCGAATTTTATTTTTTCTTTTTATCATAAGCAGTATCCTTTGAATCCGTTGAATCCTCTCAGTTTTTTTTCAAGCATGATTATTAAATACAATTATCGTAAATAGAACCAAAGGCCTTATATGATAGTGCTCAGTAGGAAATAAAGTTAACGTAGACGATGCTATTACAACGATTAACATATGCGCATATAAACGAATTCTGAAATTGACAAGCCGTCAACAGCGTCAAGACCGCCGGTATTCAGCGGCTTTAAAAAGAAATATAAAATCTTTCACTTTTTTCAAACTAACTACAATTTATGCAATTTGTTTAAAAATTTTTCAATTTTAAATTGGCTGATAATCAATAACATACAGGCAGCCAATATTAAATGTGATTGTTACTAACAAACAAACGAAACAAACTAAATAAAACAAATTATAGTTTATTTAAATGAGTTTGAGATCTTGTATTATTTTGTGTTTTAAATTTAACTTTTTCAAATAATTCGTTTTCACAATGTAAAACTTCTTCCGGGGAAATATTTTATAATGATTGACAAAATTAAATTTTTATAAAAAGGCGATAAATCAAAAATTAAAAAAAATCAAATATTAATAAATTTGATTTCCGGAAAATATTACAACATACATAAATAACAATTATTTTAACAAAATCTTTACAATATAAAATTACTTTAACTTCTATTATCTATTAACTAAATGTGTATAACATTAAGCAACATTTAATGTATTTGTTTTATAGTTAATTCGCTGTGTAGATGGTACTTTTATAATTTCTAACATCTCAAGTATGTATCTACGTTTATAGGTATTATCTCTATCTAAAATGATTGTATTTTTAATATCATACGTGCTCTTTTTAGCATATTTTCCATAACTTTTCGCAAAATTCCATAACTTTTCGAAAAATTTCGCGTGTAATGGCCATGATTTCCTTTCGAATGTTGGTTTCTAGTTGGAGTATGGTTCTTGGTTTGTTAACGAACACTCTTTCTTTCAAATATCCCTAAAGAAAACTGTCAGGAGCTGTTAAATCTGGAGAACTTGGAGACCAGTTAAAATCGCTTGTGCGCGAAATAATGCGTTCGCCGAATAAAAGAAAATTCAATTATTTTTGTACGTTGTTCGATCGTGTAATGATTCATAATTAATTCCCCAAGTCTTCTTCACAAAATGCTGAAAAAAAAACAAAGAAATAATAATAATTAAAAAAGTTATAAAGAATTCAAACCATATGGCTCATTCTGTGCCAGCCTGTATAAACTTCTATTTTTCTTTATCACAAATGTTAGAATTATGTTATCTTTCTGATATAAGAGGTACATAAGCCAATAACTTATAAATTTTTGGTTCAGTCATTACCTTATTAGTCTTGAGATCAGTGAACGTGGAAAGTTATTATTAATTAAAATACTCCTAATTTTCCATATATTAGTCTTGTGAAACTCAGTATCACTAATCTTCAATACTCTCTCAATCAGATTCTTTGCTGCATTAATAATAACTCTTCTAGGATGTTTGGAATAATAATTAATAATCCTTCCAGATAAAGTATGTTTTTGATACCAGTCTATAAGTAATTCTCCCCCATATTCTATGACTCTCTATCTCTCTAAATACGGTATTTTAGAACCACATTCCCTTTCAATTGTAAATTCTATATCAAACTGATATTAATTGAACCCACTCAAAATATCATCAATTGATTGATTTAATATTATACAAAACATAGCATCGACATATTTTGTGATAATTTTTGGTTTTTTATCTCATTTCTAAATACAACAATCTAACAATTTTTCCATAACAAAGTTTGAGGCTTATTCACATAAACTTTGTCTTGTCTTGGACCCACAAAAAAATAACTGCTGCAGTCAAATTGGGCGATGGTGGCGGCCATCTCAATTCGCCGTTTTTGAAATTATAGCATTTGGAAATTGTTGTCTCAATAACTCCAACATTGCACCGGCTGTGTGGGGTATTGGAGCATTATGTTGGCGTTTGGTGGCAATTGCGAAATAAAAAATTTTAAATCATTAATCTGTAACGTTTTCCTGTTATTGTTTGACTTACTCCTTGATCGTTTTCAAAAATAAAAATATGACAAAAAAATGGAATTTTTCGGCGGTAATGCCCTACCAAACAGTACCACGTATTGTGTGTGAAGATTTTTCAAGAAGATTTTCTCTGTTGTTTTTTTATTTACGAAACCGTTCAACTAAAAATGCGCTTCACCGATCATCATTAAATTTGACAAATAGTTTGCTTTTTGATCAACGACATTTAGAACTTGTCGTAAGCGCAATGCCAAGTTCTCACAATTTAGTTGTTGGACTAGGTGGATTTTGTAAAAGAAAAGCTGCAAATCGTGTGTCAAAATTCGCCGAAGAGTGCAGTCAGAAAACTGCAACTGTGCAGATCGTCTTTTAGTTGATGTCTCTGGAATTTCAGCGATACTCATTCCCGCAGTATCAATATATTCGGCCGATCTGCCAGTTCGAAGTCAATCCGTACGTTTTGATTCTCATTTAGTGCCAAATTATCAACCAACGAATCTTAGTTCGTTGTCCAATTGTATAGCGTTCCCTTTTTATATATTTTCCCAAGTTTAGTTCTTGAATTAAAAAAAAAATAAAAATTAAATATTCACATGCAAAGAAGTTATAATTTTTTTACATCATTTAGTTACTTCAGCATTTATATTTGGAGATGCAGAAATTGCCACATATATATCCCCTCGTGATCAAATTTTTCGCTCCATAAGGACCTTCCTCGGACTTCGCCAAATACTTGAAAAACGAAATAAGATGAATTGATCCAACCGTTCTCGAGTTTGCAATTACAAACACATTTATCGATTGATTTGTACGATAAAAATTCAGTTTCCGCCAAGTCTGCTTATGAATTAACCGCGATAAACGAGCAAGCACTGTATTTGTTAGAGGCACTAATACTAATTCAACTGTTGTTTGTTGCCGCATGCCACATATAAATTCATCATGTTGTCAACACTAAAACTGTCAACATTAAATTGTACTTCTTACATCTGCTTTGCACGAGTTGCATGAGCTCCAATTAAAGCCAATTTAAATGCTAAAGTTTGTAGAACTGTCCTATACACGGGAAATATAAATTATTTGTGGTTTCGCTTACCTTGGTGGTGTGATATAATGTGACGTTTTAATATCTTCAAGATTGATGTGCTGTTAGTTTTGTAGAACAAAAGAAAATGATTTTGAGACGCAAACTCTGAATAGGGCACAACCATAGGTTTGAGGAATATAACTAAAATGAATAAGAAAAGAGAAGCATCAGGTGTTTTGCGTTCGCCTTCATTTAAGATGCAATGAATTATTCGTGATGATTATCAATTTGCTTATCGTGCCTGAAGGTAAAAAATAATAAGCAATTATCGTTATGATAGCAGGTTGTATAGTTGAATATATTTTTTCTTATTAGAAAAGAATTGCTATGAAAAAAATACATTAAATTAATACTGTATAAGGAGCAGTAAACTTTTTTTAAATCAAATTATGTATCAAATGAAAAAAAATGTGGGTGTGCAACTTTGCAATATATGCTTGAGAATTTGACAAAAAATAGGACAGTAGGATAGGTAGTTTGAAGTAAGTCACTTAATTAAATGCATTTGTATTCAAAATACGTCCACGATAACACCACCGCTTCAGTGCGAACTCAACTATAAATTTTAATTCATTTTATGTTTAGACGTTAATTTTGTTCCTCTAGTTGAAAATTATTTGCAATAAACTAAAGTCTCGTGTAAATATTTCCATTAAATAAAAGCAAACGAAAACACAGAGTCATGGTAAAAATTAAATAAATTGATAATATAAATTTTATTGTAGCGTATTTATCTTGATTTATCACGCTTTATCGCACATGCATATATTTTGCAATTTTAAAAAAGAATGCAACAAATGTTGCAACTCGAGCGCGGCTTTTAAATTAAATGGTTTCGCCCAACCTCCACCCACTAATTTAAAAACCGAGCCAACAATAATTCTTGGTGTAGAAGAAAAAAGTCGATTTTCTACACATAAAATATTTTTAATGCTTTTGGTTTTGATGCAAAAAGCGAAAGAGGGAAAAGAATATAAACAGCAGCCAGCAGCAATGACATGGAAATAATAGATTGAAATTATTCCAGGGAATGAATGATACCAGAAGGGAAACATACAAAACTGTGAAATATTGCAACTTAAATTCAAATGTTTTTAGAAGAATGATTTTAGCTTTTTAATATGTATAATTATTTATATATACTTGATGTATGATTAATATAGTCTATATGTACATTTCGTTGGTGCTTCTACCAACTCATCTGCAGACCTTCAACCAAATTGTTGAAACAGCTAAAAAATCTTGCAAAAGTCCTGGGTTCGAGTCAGCTTCTGACTAAGTCATAAAACATTTCGCATTTTTTGGATTCCTCTAGTTCCAGCAAACTACATCGCATATGTAGGAATCATCTGCTGAGTGCTGGTACAAGATAAAAAAAAATAATTCAGGTGTTATGTTGTTGATTTCGTGGCGTCGTTGTAGGCTTATCAATATAGACTTTTCCTTTCAAATAATTCGAAAGGAAACAATCTGCTAAACGCAGGGTCCAACTAACATAAATAATTTGCATAATCAAGTCGTTGCTGGTAATCTGTTGGTTTCAATTCTTCGACAAGCTGAATTTTGTATGCAGCGACCCTCGTGAGAGGCCAAGTTGTGTCCGACTATTGCTGGTTGATGTTTCTTAATTTTCCGAATAATCTCCTGTATTTATTCAATATTGCCATTCATGTGCACCGTTCGTCATCTGTCGGCAGCGGAAAGGTTCTTTAATTTGTGTTCTGTTCCATTTTAAATTCCTCAAGTATTCTTTAGAAAATACTGATACAAAAATTATTCCCACCTGTTCCGTAAACCGAGTCGATTAAAAAACGAGTGATTTTGCAAAACCGAGTAAATACTAATTTGGTGTTTTAAAAATCGCACGAATTCCAACATTCGAACTTGCTTTCGAATAGGATTTTTTAAACGTCAGTAAAGCTACTGAATATTTGTTCAAGGTAATGTTTGTTCTTATTTAAAAAGATTTTTTTCTGATATATCTAGTGAATTTAGTGAAAATGTGCTTTTAATTATCCATCTCCTTTATCTGCATACTTTAACAAGATCATGGAGAAATATTGGAGTGTTTTTTAATTTGATTATTTTGTATTAAAATTTATTACAGAGTATATAATTTGACTCAATTTAATAAAAGAAAGACTTCAAGTAAAAATTGGCAATGGTTTTTTTATGTTTCATCAGTTATTTATGAGGAAAATAGTACATTCGATTTAATTTCGGCCGGACTTATCTACTCGATTTGAAACCGAGTAGAATTATGCGAATTCTGTTTACAGAACATACTTCGGGTAAAACAGATAAAAGTAATACAAACCCCTTCGGTCATTGTGGCCCCCCAGTACTATTTCTTTTTAATAAATGTTTGAGTTCGTTTAACCGATTATGTAAGAAAATCAAATAAATTTAATAAATGCTACCATCAATTGGTAAAAATTTAAAACGACAACTCTGTTCGAATACTCAAGTGTTTTTTAATAATAATGAAAAAAAAAAACTTTTATTCCTATTAACAATAAAGAAAATTTATTTTTTTCACTCAAATTCTCAAATTATTATTATGGCAGCTTTAAGCTGACTATAAATATTACAAAATTTGCTGCAGCACAAAAAGGCATTTTTTTGTACGTGTGTAGATGTACAAAAGCTGCACTTTCTGAAATGTTACAATTTAATGTGGATGTGAAAAAAATCAGCATAAAATTTTTATTTGCGTAGAAAGTGCTCTTTTTAGTTGATTTCAACGAAAAAATAAATAAAATAAAATAAAAGAAACAGTTTTGTAAAAATACATTTTCCTTTCAAAAGTCAATTTACATTCGAATGTACAATAAAAAGTTTTTTATGGAACCCATTATGTATTTGTCAGCATTTTTTGTTTTCTTTTAACAAAAGCGATGTTTTAAATGAAATGCTTAAAAAAATACTCATACTTGCACGATAGATATGTATGTACAGGTAACCCCGTATAACAAGCATTCCCTCAAACAGGGTTCGAAAGTTTCGAATGAGTTTCTTAGAATATGGTACGTCTATAAGACAGATTTTTTCTAACATGGTTTGAGAATTGCACTCATCGGCCCACAACACGGATTGTAAGTGTAATGACTAAATAAAAAACACTAAAATACAAAATGATTTTTTGAGTCACAACTCAAAAATCACAAATCTGTAGAAAAATCACAAACGGCAAAAACGCTTTCTTCATAAGCATGATGAAATTTTATAATCAAATTGAGTTCCACAGTAAAGGAATCCTTCTACCACTCAAGTTTACCTATTTTCTTTTTATTTAGTGCTGCAATTTTGGAAATAAGAGCTGATTTTGAGTTGTGACTCTTTAGTCGAAATTTGTTCATTCAGTCGTGGGTATAATGGGCAACTATAAATGATGCACCACAAATCCACAAATTAACGCCTGCAATTATATTTGTGCATCAAAAGCATTTTTCAAAACAAAGTGCGCAGATGCGTCGTGTGAACAGTATGATTTACGTTCACGATTCAGAGCTCGAAGCATGTACTTGAAACTGTCGTGCTAACAAGACATAACCGCCTGTTTATTAGATTACTTCGTATGTTTCTTTTGTCTTTTTGAAATCTAACTCCAATTTTAGCAGCTGTACTTGTGGAGCGAAACTATTTTCTTTGTACCAGTTCCTTGATTCGCATAAGCCGAATTCGCTTAGCACGACATGTTTCTGGGACGTGTCCAACGTGTTATACGTGGGTTGTCTGTATTTCTATGTACATGTGTATCAGAAATGAGAACTCATAAAATATTTAATAATTCTTTTGATATTTATTGAAATAATTTTAAAACCATTTCTAAAATTGCTGGTTTTTTAAGCCAATAGCACTATGCAACAACAGACCAAAAAAATTTGGATAAATTTGATGCCTAAATGCAACTGTTATTTTCTTTTTTTGGTCAAAACTATGTACTTTCACTTTATCGGGAATAAAATTTGTATTTACCCATCGATTTTCATAAATTATAAATTCAGTTTATTTCCATTATATATGCAGCTTTATGAATAAGTAATAGAATTGGTAAGTAATTGCGGCTTTCTATTTTTTGTGCATTTTTAGAAGTCAAAAATTTAATAATTAAAAAGAAAATTGTTTTTTTCATTTGCTTCTCAATAATTTCAAAAATAATGGTTAAACTAAAGTAAATCAAGTATTATCCACTCGAATTTTTTTAATAATATTTTAACTCTGGATTTTCATTAGAACAATAATTCTTAATTTTTTTATATGTTCTATATTATATTTTATTTATAGTTATATTATTTTTATATAAATATTAAATATTTGAATTATTCATTATATCTGATGCCCAGCTCTGAGTTATTACTAAAAAATGTTTCACAATAAGCTTTTTTTTTAATGGTTGGCTACAAACTTTTCGAATCAACCGAAACGGTTAATGGAGTTTGGTTACCGGTTTTATTAATTTCAGATTTTAAGATTTGCTCCCTATCTCTCACTAATGAAGCCAACCAGCAAGGAACAAAAGACAAGTAAAATTAAATTAAATTAAGTATAAATATACTGAATAAATTCCTTGTAAGTTATCCATCAACCATTAATAATCTCTATCATTTAACCGCTTCAAAGACATAAGGAGAACCAAGTTTTTCTATTAGCTTTGGCCCCCTTAAACAGGCGGACTTATGCTGTTCCAATTATTTATCTATTGATGATGTTCCACAATACCGACGTATGAGGGCACTCTGATATCCCTGTGAATTGCTATCAGCTGAAGCCAGTACTGTTCAGGGAACTGTGAATATACCTTCGCCACTAAAATCTTCCGACAACAACAGACACACTGATGCACATCAGCAAAATTGCGAGAAGTTTTTATTTTTTTTTTCTGAAACTGGGGTTGAACACAAGACATTTGGATTTTGTCGTCAGCGTATGAAGTTCACTTCTTCTGTCGCTATTGCTGTTTATTGTTAAATTATGTAGAAGACCCGTCACAAACATCAAATCCATCATAAGGAGGTAGTTAAAGCTGCAGAATAGTGTTTCCGGAGACCCAAATTAGTCTCCCTCTTTTTTTAATGAATTAGTTTATCAACTGGATGGTCGATCTTACATATAGTACATATGTCTGTTGTTCTTAGCTTCTTTGTTAAAAATTTCCTTTTTTCTTAAATAATAATTCTTATTCTGATTATCAAGGAATTCAGCTGGCAAATTCTATTTTTAACTTCATTCTTTCTTTTGCTAATTGAAACTTTGAATAGCAACTCTATTCTCTGAAAATAAAGTCGGCTAAATACTAGTGCGATGTATCCGGAAAATTTTCGTTTTATTTTTTAATCTTAAAATGTTTTTTTTTTTTTACCAAAAGTGTACTGCATTTCTTGCTCAATTTTTCTCATTCATTTAAAACAAACATTTGCACTTCAATGTTCCGCTATAAAGTCATTTTAAAGCATTTAAAAAGACAACAATAAAATGAAAATAATTTCTATACATAAAATGGATAATGCAAAGCACTCTTTGAGAATCGTAATCTTTAGTTCTTTGTGAAAATACCAATCAAAACTATTGCCGATTAAATGCTCGAATGTGTAAGCACTGTGACTTTAGAGCCCTCTAGGCCCCACACCTTTGTGTTTTATTTTGCAAGGTTAGTTGCACTCTAACTCACATTTTAGCGTTGAAAGTCTCGCTACATAACGGCATGGAGCAATAATTATTTATAAATCAGTTTTTACAGATTTTTCAAAAAGTAATTTTTTTAATTTTTCATTAATGTTACAAAAATAAACCAATTTAACTTAAAATCCAACAGACATTTAAATATAAAATTTGTGCTTAAAAACAATAATTTTATAAAATCTGGAAATAATTTAATTTTGTTAACTAATTAGAAATGCCACATGCAAATATACACTAGAATTTTTTTAATTAAATTATTGTTTTTTAATTCAGTGTAACAAATAATTTTAACCTGAAAATGTTTTTCAATACTTTATTGTACGAATCCATACGGATACGCTTAAATGTTCACACATACACATACACATTTTTCTTCACATAAATCAAGAGTGTTTTTTTTAATGTTCGCTCCATGTTGAATCTTGCAGACTTATTGGGATGCGTGAACAGCGCGGGCTGGAGTTACAAAACGCTACCAATGGTACTATCTGATCAACTGCCCTCTAACCTAACCAAACCTTTTTAAATGTTCACAACTGAATTGGTACCCTTGTTTGATTTGCCAACCTATTGCTGATATATGGTTGTGTTTCGTTTTTGCTTTGTCATAGATGCACTCAGAGAGATAGACGAAGAACAGCTAGAAGTATAGAAAGCTTAATTGTAGCACAATACTACAGTTGCGTGTTTTTTTAAAAAGCAGAACTACTGCATCTCAGAGATTATTTAACCGGAAAGAGGTCCATTTTATTTATTATTTTAATTAGCCGTTCTCTTTCGGGGAGAGTCCGCCACCTAACCTAACCTACTTCGGCGACGTTTTATTGCTAAAGTACCAACAAATTAAAGCGCTTTTTCGCAGACGCAACTGAAAAAAAAAATTTTTATCTGATCGTGGATTAAAAATTGTGACAGCTGACAGCTAAATACACTATCTCCCTCCGATCAGATGATTACGAAGAATCGAATAATTGATATCAAAAATTTTTATTTCCAAGCGTTTAAAAATTTCTTTAGCTTTCTCTGCATTGCTTTAGATAAAGAGTATGTGAACATAAGAACATAATGGTCCTAATGCTGTTGTATAGATTTTTTTAAGATTTTTATTATAAAAATTTCTTTTGAGAACAATTTTCTAAGAACGAATCCACTTACATTTTATACCAAAAACAATCTCGCATTTACAATCTAGTGTTTTCATTAAAAACATTTGCCCGGTAATGTGAAGCATTAGCTGCACTCTAAATTTATATAGGGCATGAAGTGCCTTGCCTTCCACCATAAGTTAGGGAATTTATGTTTTATAAAATAATGCATTTCTTTTTATTAGAAAAACATAATGACATGCGATATTTATGTCTAAAAAGAGAAGAATTTTTCCTTTTTAAGGAGGAAAAATGCAACTTTGCCATAATTAATAAATGGCATGCAATCTTTCAAGCTGTAAAAAAGTTACTTGATAATTTTATTCAATGGTTTTTTTTTTATTAATTTTTTTTCAGCAAGAAAACAAGAACATATTAAACACATCGATATACATATCAAGCTACATTTTTAATTTAATTTTCAAAAAATTTTTGATAAATCATAATTTATGAAATTCAGTATAGATTGTGTTAAACAATACAAAACGTTTCATTCAATGGTTAAGTGAAATTTTCGACTCATAATTGAAAAGCACTTTTATTTACAAATATTAGATAATTATTGTATGTATTTCTTAAGGATACTATAATTTAAAATTGCCAAGAGAATTGTATGTTGGAAATCGAATTGATATTTTATTTATTTAAATATATTTAACATTGCACAACATAACTCTTTAAAGGGAACTCAATTTAAAATATAATTAACTAAGTTATTTACTAAATTATTTGTTGAATTTCTAAGCTTGTTGTAGCAACTACAATATAGTAAACTTGTTGTTCGTAATTTTAATATATGTTTTTGAAAAGTTGTATTGCCTCCCGTGCTATTAAAAAAATTATTGCAAACCAATTATTGAGAAAAAAAAACCGAAAAATTTAAAAAAAATTCGAACAATCTATTTAATTAACCTTTAAGGGTTTTTATTTCTTATTTTTATATAATCTCGATATTTCGTTAACCTTCGGTTAACATCTTCAGGACATTTTTATTTTTAAAATTTAACGTCCTGAAGATGTTAAGATGTTAAGTGTGAATGTATATTTAATTTTTTTTTAATATTCACTGACGTCTTCTGTATGTCCACAGTTCTCTTCAGAATTTTCCTTATTAATACTACTGATGAGGGTATTGTCGCTACGATGACTTTGATTGCAACTACTGCTTGGGCGTATGCGTTAACTTCAAATAACTCAAAGCGAATAAATAATACGTATACGCATCGTGACAGATTGGGTATGATTTATAAAGCAGGGTAGAAAATAAATCTACAGCGAGCTCAATTTCACTCATGACCGCGGCTGCCAGGTTTGACAAATATAGCAACATTACCAATTATCGACTTTTTCTTTAAACAATACAGTTTTTTCAATAGAATAATCCCACTCAGGCTTGAATGTGCATATGCACATATTAACATACAAAATAATATAGAGGACAAAAAAAACAATTCCACATAAATAAATAAAAACCACAAACTATTCTAGAGGCCGAGGCAGATGGAATCCATTATCTGCACTTTTCAATTGGACACTAATTTGAAATACATGTGTTCTTATGAGCTAAGTCGCATTCAGTACGTCTGCGAAAATGCAAAATAATAAATTTTTGCAACTTTTAACTTTTAACGTATGTAGAGTACTTTGGCAAGTATGAGCTGGTTTTTCGTATTATTTTGGTTTACTTTTTGTCTTGCGTGGCAGTAAAATTTAAATATAATATAGGAAAATTCCAATAAATAAACAATAGTTAATATAGTATGTGTATAATAAAGGGCTTTCCTTGTATTCACTTCTTAAACTCTGTGTGGTTAAATAGATTTCATTAATTGCTTTACAATTACCTCCCGGTTGACACAACGAGTACTGAGGACATGTACTGTACTCATGAGCATTGAAAATATGTTCTGCTCTACTAGTGTTGAAGATTAATTGTTCTTTTTTCGTTTATTCTAATCAAAAGAAATTTGGTCGACAACTTGCTGGAGGTAAATGTAAAGAAAGGTCCCAGTCCAATTGGTTCCAATTTATTATGGTCCCATTGTTATATCTGTTGCGCAAAAACTTTCACTTCTTTTAGTAAGAAAGACGAGACGAAATTTAAAATCACTAACAGTTGTTGTCTGTCTTTTTGGATACATAAAGTAATGCTTCTAATCGGCTCATCGCGAACAAAAATCATTCATTATAAAAGGGCAATTTCAATAGATTCCATTATATTGTTTCCTTACAAAAATGCTTCCGAGCTAGCACTAATTTTAGCTGGATAGTAAACCATGTAAGTGCTTCTTAAAAGAAAGGAAATTATACGAAATTTGATATAAAAAATAAATAAATTTGCCCCCAAATTCTGTTATCTTTCTGAGAATTTTTTGTACGGCCAACTTTAAAGATTTTTAAGTTCGAATCACAATTGCTTGTGTGAACAAATACATACAAATGTTTACTGAACCACACACATGCATCTTTTAAAACACAAATATACTGTAGAACAATAAACTCGTTCATGTTTGTTGGTTGCAAATGTGTAAAATTTGTAAAGAAAATAAAAGAAAAATCATCACACATTCAACTTATTCGCATGTACTCTGCTAAGCAAATATGTACTTAAAAACACACAATAGATCTAATGGTTTTTTTGTTTTTCTCTGTACGTGTGAAAATGTGCCTACAGCTAAGTGTGTGTGTGTGTGTATATATATATATATATATAAGGATATGTGCTTGAGTTTGTGTAAAACATTGTTTGTTTTGTCTAGAAATAGCAATTTAGTACATCGTGCACAAATCTTGTACCTGCTTCTTTATTTATTTGTTTGTTTGTGTTCGATGCTGTTTTCCTTTAAGTTTTTTGTTATTGTTATTTCCACAGAGCTTGATTTTATTTTTATATTTGTTTGTTATTTCTTCTTCAAGAAGTTAGTGATATAATTTAAAGTTATCGTATCGTTTGCCAATATCTGATAATAAAATTGTTTCGAAGTGTTACGATTACAGACTTTCTTGCAGCTGAGTAAAGAGTAATTTAACTACATGGATTTATTGTCAGCTGAGTTTACGCAATTCGCAACTTGTATTTTTCATAATATTTTAATATATTTATACTCGTGTGTTAAGTGTCGTAAGTGAAAATTTACACATTTTCTAAACTCGTACCGTTTTTGTATTTTTCTTCTTCAGCTTTTATTCGTTTTCATAAGTACGCAAAAAAGAATTGTTTTTTATTATTGAATATGATATCTCCTTTAAGTAGCAGCTTTGTTCACAACTGAAAAGTAAATAAAAGTAAACTAAAAGAAAAAAATGTACAAATAATTGCGGGTATTTTGAAAATGAATCTAAAAATTTACTTGAAATTCAGTTTTATTTTTAAAAAATGTTCAAACTATAATAATTGGTGGTTCAATACTTGCAGTTATGACAGAAAATAGGAAAACATTGAAACGATTTTTTTCTTTCTCTATTTTCACAATTTTTCTTCTTGATTTTGAAAACTTTAAAACAGACCTTCGAACCGGAACCGAACCGAAAACCGGAAAAAACCGCAATTTATAACCAAACCGTAACCGGAGCCAAATATTTTAAAAACAAAAAACCTGAACGAACTTTCGTTTCGGTTTTTTTTTTCGTTTTTTAAACAAGAAAAAATTATAATTTGTATATCGTTTCGCTGCTGTGTGTGTACATTTCATTTGGTGGTAATATCATAATGGTCAGTAGACCTTTTATCCAATTCTTGAAACAGCTATGAAGTTCCATATGTTTATACAAGAACTCCCAAAAAATATGAAATATACAAAACTTTGAACCGAAAAAAACCCATTTTCGCAACGATAAAAAATAGAAAACCGAAACGTAAGCTGAAACGACGAAACGATAAAAGTTTAAGAACGAAACCGAAATTCTAAATAAATTAAATTGCGGTTGGAAGCTCTGCTTTAAAAAATATATAAATTTGTTATGCATCTTTTTTTAAGACATAACTTACGAAGTAGCCTGCACGTTGACTACAAAACCAAAAATTTTCTGGGTCATAAAAACATCTCGCAATTTTTCTGATGTACATTTGTGCGTCTTTGTGTCAGTTGTTGTCGCAAGGTTTCAGTGGGGAAGGTATAGTCACGGAGTTATCAAACACCTTTCGTATATGCCAAGCCATGCTCTATGCTCTATGTTGTAGACATTTGTCAGCTGTTTGTCATTGATAATCCAATTCTTATGGTACCATATGGATATATTTAAATAATTCTTTCTTATATTTGTTTAATTTTTAACGGATATTGGAAATAAAGTCATGTATTTCCAATAGAACGAAAGAAAAAGTTAAAAAAAAAAGAAAGATAATTTAGTAGCTGTCAAAAATTTCCTACTCAAGACATAAAAAATAAAAGGTGTACAGTGACTGGGATCACAACAAACACTGTTAGATTTCGTACGATTCGGTTTGGTAGATTGTGAATTTCGGAGAATGTTTTTTTTCCAAATCAATTATAAACTATTCCAAAACTAATGAATTCTTTAGCTCGGATATCATTTCAAGAGAATTAATTCGCAAAACAAATGCCTGGACCTTCTCAGTAAGTTGGGGAACTTTAACATCGTAGCATTGTGCTGGATTCCTGCACATGAGGGTGATGAAATAGCAGCCTATCTTGCAAAACGACTAGCAAATTTGCTCTTAATTAGCCCCGAGGCATTCTTTGGAACTCCGAAAAGCAACAGAAATAAAATTCTTAGCAACTGTGAGGAAAAGGAATTCGCTTCTCACTGGTATAATAGTGGCCGAAAGCGTCAAGCCAAATGCTTCCTGATCCCTATTGAGGCAATCTCAAATAGGAGGCTTTCGCTGAATAGGTTGGATTGTGGTCTGTGGTACCTCCTTAACAAAATGAGTCTCTCGCCGATTTTATGAAGGAGATACTGAAAGCTCTGAACACGTTCTTTGCGACTGTTCTGCACGGAGATTTCGCCATCTGTGTAGAATTGCGGTGCTTCTATACAAGCTGATCATAGATAGCGCTTGGAGATGACGTCTAATATGAATTGCTTTTCACAATAGATCTTCTTGGTCTCTGTGTTCCAAGGATGGCTTTGGATATTGATGGCGATATTTCTTCTATGACTTTATTACTTTTAGGGCATCAGAAGGTCGTCTTCTTATTCACATTATTCATTTCTTACCTGCATTTTCTTTCCTTCGTTGTTTATTTCGAAGTTAAAATGTTTGTACTCATTTCTTTTCCAAGAAACTTAAAATAAACGCAAAAAGCGTGTACGATAAAAATAGAAGTTAAACAAAAGTAAACAACCAAATGGAAAAGTTATTATAAGTTTAACAAACTACGGGAATTGGGCTAAGAACAAAAAAAAAACATCTTGAAGAAAACAAATCAGTTCCACCGGAAGTCGTACACTTTGCGTATATTTTTTAAAAATATTTCTCTAACTTTTG
This sequence comes from Dexiosoma caninum, assembly GCA_963924685.1. Classification (NCBI taxonomy): domain Eukaryota; kingdom Metazoa; phylum Arthropoda; class Insecta; order Diptera; family Tachinidae; genus Dexiosoma; species Dexiosoma caninum. The sequence goes on along the minus strand of OZ004727.1, from coordinate 94,831,287 downwards.
TAAGGCAACAATTTATTTATCTTGTAGTAAATTATTCCCATGTGAATCATGATATTCATGATAAACATGATATGTGAAGCTATGATATTATTTTATTAATTTTTTAAGTCCCACATTATTAATGAACAAGTTTATGCAAATAATTTAGAAAATTTCTTGACTGAAATAAAATAAAATTTAGTAAAAAATTTGCAGTTGAGGAAGCACTCTGCTATAATTTTTATGATTCGCTTTCCTTTCTTTACATATTTAAAGTAGTCTTCTGTTTTCTTTCCGCTTCTATAAATTATTTCTTAAGCTTAACCGTTTGATGTCATACCCGTATATAGTTTTTACAATTGCTCAATTTTGTAATTTTTTAAAAGTTTTATTTATGTTTTTTTTTTATGGGATCATTAATAATTTTAATTTATATGTCGGTTAATTTTATCGTCACTTGCAGCTTTGCCTTAATTTCTTTAATGTGATTTATTAAGCTTTTAAAACTGGTTTGCTTTTTTCATTCGTTGCTGCTTGTAATAATTTCCGTTTCCTTTTGGATGCCCTCTTTTTAAGCATAAGTTTTTATGAAAAATTTTATAATATGAAAAATAGATAACCGCAAAGGCAAAAGGCAAGAAAAGGAAATATTTCAGCATTCCATAGAGTACTAAAAATTTACGAAACCCCGCAAAACCGGATTTTTAGAATTTTGAGAAACCTTTAAATTTGCTTATATATTTGACTTGTTTTTAAATAATAAATAGTTTTATTAATACGACCAAAGTAACGAATCGAACACCATTTACTGATTTGTTTCTATTTAGATTATTTTCAAGCTGTTCAGCAGTCAGTATGGTCGATGATCATTCCAATATAATAGTGTTTTCACACTGACTTCTTTTACAGTAAAAGTTGGTTTTACGTAAAACCAAATATTGAAACCTGGTTTTACTATATAAAAATATTTTCTTAAAACCATCTTAAAACCTTTTTTCAATTGGTGTTAAATTAATTTAATAAAATACAACCTTGATTTTCATGTACTAAAAGCAGTGCTACCAAGTTAAAATATTTTAAACAGCTGGCAATTTTAATGGCGCTCAATGAAATAAGAAAAAATAAAGAAAAATTTGATAAATAAAGTCAATACAATAATTTAAAACAAAGGACGTAGCAGCAACAACAATAAAAAGTGGAAAAAAAAGAAAAAGAAGCTGTAGAGCACAATAAAAATGCTTTCATCGAGTTGTGGGAATAAAAAATTAATAAAAATTTATTACACAAACTGTGCATTAAAACCTGATTTAATTAAACTTTTTCGATTTTCGCTTCCTAGAAATAATTATTAATTTATTTAAGTCACTAATGGTATAAGATTTTCAATCAAAGGCGCCTTGTATTTCTCGTCCTATTTATTTAAAACCTCATTCTACTGCATTTTTAATTCTTTCAGTAGAGGGATGTACATATTTTTTTCTTTTTTATCTTGCACCCGCACTCAGGAGATAACCTCTGCAGAAAGATTTAAAAATTTCTTAAAGTTGTACGCAGACGAAAAGTCAAATCAATTTTCAATTAATTAGATGTTTAGATAATTAGACGTCATGAATTCGCATTTTTTTTTCATTTAACCATTGTATGGTATTTATATTGCACTGCCTAGAGAGAAAAACAAAATCAGTGAAAATAAAATTATCAAAGACATAATTGCGTTGCATGGTGTTTGGTTGGTTAGTTGGTTACACAGGCCATCAGACGCTAAAACGTCCAACTAACAAGCTGGGTCCCATTGTGGTGATAACGATAAAAAAAACAAGTACTAGCTTGAGTATTTAAATAGATTTGTTTTTAACAACCGGTTTTCTTAAAAGAGCTTGTTCTAACACTCTAATAGACTGTACTAAGTGTCTGTGTTAACAAACTTTTTAATTAGATTTTTCTTTTTATTTTTTTTGATAATAAATTTATGTAAAAAATCTTGTAAAAATGTTCCAAAAAACATAATTTCTTCCTTAAGAAAATTGCTTTAGTTTTATTATCCATAACATTGGTCAAAAGAAAAACATAAGATAATTTTAAGGAAATTACAATTTTTAAGACTTAAAAAAAGATTCTGCACTTGCAGACACAAGCAAACATACTCGTATATATTTTATATACATATAAAATATTCAAATATATGGCGTAAATAATTAAATCTGAAAGTTTTTAATTGACTTTTACTTTTTATGTCTTAAAGAAAGTGAAACATTATGATCAGTGATTATACAAAACTTATACGAAAATTATTTATGGCCCTGATTCACTTTCCCACACAAAGTATATTTTAAAAAATAAACTCATGGATTGTTATGCTTTTGTTTATAGATTTTTGGATTTGTGTTCAGTATTCAACTTTAAATTCCCGATTGATTAATTGAATTTTCAATATAAGAATCTTGGATTTGTAGTTCAAAATTAGGAATATCCACTAATGAAGTAAGTAAGCATTAGCGAAATACTACTAAATGGATATGCTTTCCACTTCAATTATTGATTTCAATTATTTTTTAAAAAATACTTTATGAGAATATCTTAAGATAGGCAATAATACATTTGATAAATTTTTCGGGAGAAAGCACAATTAGAATCTAAAGAAATTAGAATGTATATATATATATAATATATATGTATATATAAATATTTTCGAAATAAATTCTTATAATATCTTCTCTCTACGAGTATATTGATACATATATATATATATATTTTTTTTTTTTCTTGGACCAGTGCTCAGGGGAAATTTCCTACATATGCAATGCATTACACTGGAACCAGGTTGAGAGACGGAGAGAATAGTCTGGTGGTGAAAGAGATAGGAAGAGAGGCCGTCGTCTGCTAATTGTGATGCATTATTTTTATTGCTCAAATACCGACGAAGGAGAGAAAACTCAGTAACAGAAATTTATGAGCGAAAATTGTACCTAGGTACTTTTACGCCTTATAAATAGTGATTATGATGTAATATTGTTTCTATTTGTATACACCCCCATGATATGTGTATCAAATTAAAGATAGTTTTGAAGGGAGCCTATATAATGAAATCTCTCTCACAATATCAAATAACATTATCAAATTAAAGAGATTTTTAAGAAAAGAACATAAAATCGAATATAATCACATTATGGCGAGCGACTATTTTTTATCCACTTTCATGATATGGATAGCAAAGGAAAGGAATTTTTGGGGAAAAAACTAAAAAAGAAGTGGCAGGGGCACTTTTCCGAAAAAAAAGTGCTTTGACAAAGTTGCCTTTCTTTATTTTTGGAAAATTTCAACATTTTAAGGAATTTGATAGACGGATATCTATACCAAAGTTGTCAAGATTAGATAAGCTGTTGTGAGCTAGCGAAGAGCACCGAGTTTATCTAGTTTATTATAATATATCTAATCAGCTAACTTCAATTTGTAATAGCATTTTTCACACACTGCTCTCAGCTGTCATATTTGTTGATGTTATTAATTTAAAGCAAATGAATTTATGACACTTTGTGATCAAAATTATAAAGTTAAAAATTAAAATATTTCAATCAATTTTGCCAAAAATATTGTTAGTTTAAAGTGTTCATTGATACTTGTTTTCCCTTACAAAATTTCTACTTCAAGTAGACTTCAACTTTAAAAATCGTTTTTGTATAACGAGGTTAATATTTAAATATTTACTTGAATTTATTTACAAGAACTACGAATTGCTTATCAAATAAATATTCAACGTTTGAAAACTGTTTTTCCTATGATTTAATTGAGTTGCCTCCTATAAACTGTGCGAGAGAGGTATAGTTGCAAAAAATTTTTGTATCCTTTTTTGTGAAGATATTAGCTAAAGTTAATCCAAAAATCAATAAAAATGTTTTCAAGCATAGTATTTGGATTAAATTTTTAATGTTTTTTTTATGACAAATACATTTTTCCCCGGTATGTATTCCATGCAACCTTTTCAAAATGAATTATCATATTTTCCATTTAAAATTGTTATAAATAAATACACCAGTGCAAGTGATTTGTGAATTGAACAAAGAAATATAATTTCAAAAAATATATATTTTTGATAAATTTTTTTATTGAATTAATTTTTATCCGCATTTTATGGAATTACTGGATATTTTTTGTGAAATTTTTCGTTTTGTATCAATAGCAGATATTTTTATTTTGCCATCCTTTATACTTTAAATTTAAATATCCAGTACTTAAAATGAAATTATTAAAAATTAAAATTAGGCTTAAATATAAATGCAAAATTTCCAACGTTTACGTTTGCTTTTTTTCTTTCAACAAATTTCAGTGTTGGAAAAATAATTTTAATTTTATTTACAGTCGCCAAACTTTTTTTATTTTACCTAATTTGTATTTAGTTTAAAATAAACCAATTTAGCTAATAGCCGCAGGTGTAGTTTTATTATAAAAGAGCAAAAATTGCTGTTTTCATTTTACGTAATGTACATACAGTGTGGGGCAGAACATTAGCAAGAAACTTCATAAAAACTTTATAGTCCATTCCAATAAGAAGCATTACACAAATGTATGTATATTTTATATAAAATTGTGTTTTTAATTTAATTTGTTTTCTCGCTAAAATTTTCAATGTAACTTGCCGAATATTTATTTCTGTGATAAAGAATTTGTAGGCAATTGCATACATATTTCCCGCTTTTTGCTGCAAAACTATTTTTTGGGTTTTTTGTGGGTGAATGTAATAAAAAAAATAGTACTAAGGGGGTAGCTCAGTTGTGGATACTTTATTTTATTCGCTCTAGAAGTGGGTTGCTGACCTTGGTCTCGGAGCAGGTTATATGCTACGGCCGCATGCATGAACGTGATATTCCAAAACGTACGGAGGGTTTGGGAAATTTATAGCGGTCAATTAAGTCGGTTTCACCACATCACTATAGAAGAGATATTGATCCAATAAGATGGCATTTGAATTGGAGAGAATGCACTACGTTTGATACTAGCAACAGTTAGATACTCGCATTGCTGCGACAGGATTTGTGAATTTGCCATGTGATTTGACACAACTGAATTATTGTCTATGGCGCAATGTGACAGCATAATTCTGCGCAGAAAAAATTAGAAAATAGTTTCAATTACCACAATGAATGAATATTAAAAAAAACTTTCAATTATGAATCTCTTACCAATTTCCAATTCAGGACATTTTTAGTCTTGATTAAATATATAATTAAAAAAATATAACAAATTCAACAACAAAAAATCAAAGCACTTTTATGGGTTAAATACGTCTATCCGACAGACGACACTAGTCAAAGTCGTAAGTTCTAAAATATGCTCAATTAAGTTGATAAAGAAATGCTTTGTAATAATGAATAACTAACTAACTAGCTAATAAAAAAAAATACAATTCAATTTCATTGCGCTAAAATAAACTAAATTATAATTTTTGTAGAATTGGAACTTATCATAACCTGCCTTTTATCAATAGCATTAAAGTAAATTTAAAAAAATTATACTATCATGTATTGACCATTAGCAACTTTTCATATCTAAGTAGCAGTAATCACAGATTAGTAATATTGAACCGATTAGAAAAGTAGATTTCTTTAGAATTTATGAGCATTATTTCGAATTGAATAAATCGGCATCAAAAAAAGATAATTTCCGGTAAAAAGAAGTAGAACTGATTCAGTTTTGCATTACTTTCGGATCACAAGTTCAGTATCTTACTGAATTCTTCGGCAGCACTGCCATACTATAACATGTAGGAACAAAATATAGCACATAAAAATATAGACCAGTTCAGTTTATACGTATGTCAAACATTTTTTGATTTGTTCAAAATTAAGATCTTTTCGATTTTATTGTGAACCGCTTTATATCCCTTAGCATGCAATAATATTTGCATAGTAATTTAAATCAGCTGATTTTAAATACAAACTTATTGTGCTCCACGTATTTATTTATGCCTTTATTTACCACATACAAACCGTATACGGATTTAAGAGCCCAAAGTCTATTCACACACAATAATAGTATGTAGTACAGGCAAACATTTAAAACTCACATTATCTTTTTGGCCCATTCATGTGGTTTTAGTACTTGATTAAAGATTTCAACCCATTCAACATTTTCATTCATTCGTGTGTTGCATGCGGTTTAATTGCCATTTAAATTGGCAAAACCGTAAAAGGCAAAATACGAAATTTACATTTCATCATTATCATCATCGTTACAATTGGCAATTAATATTATTTAAAAACTTAGCAAATTTATTGCCTAAAATTAATGCTTGTCCAATAGAAAAATATCAGGGGAGCAGATTTTCAATATTTCTTTTTTTTTTTAATAAATAATTGTATTCTTAAAGTGTATGAAATACAAGCTTATTAAAGCTTTGCTCCAAAGTAGAAATAATTTTCATATGTAATTCATATATTATAAAATATTATACAGATCATGAGCGAGTGTGACATTCTACGAATTGCATGCCACTACCAAATACATATTATCTTCGAAATACTGCAATCTCTTGCCACTAAGTTTTACGTTTACAAATGCCACTGGCATTTTTTTTAAATGCCGCCGATGAGTAAACTTCAAAAATTAGATTCTAATTTCAAAATTGTGCTGTTTTTCCAAAAACATATATGAAATGTATATTCTGACAAAGTATTACTTTTCAATAAATTCAATAATTGAAGAAGACAGCACATTCATGTGCTAAAGATTCGCCCAACCAAAACTCGCGATGTTAATTGTAAATAAAACAAAAAGTTTCCAGAGAATTATTTTAATAGTTTTTATTATGATAGCAATGGATTGGCCAAATGCTCGCCACCTAGCATACCTCTATCCGATGGTTGATATTTTCAATCACTGTAAGACATAACTGAGGTTCAATGTCGTTAATGTACCGCATTATCTAATCTTTTAGCTCTTTAGATCTTGTTGGAACGACATGTCGTCCAGGTCCATGTCCTCAATTTCTGGTATCAGTGATGTTCTTAAGATATTCAATTGTTGGGCCCGACGACGCGTCGAGGTTGACGGCGCTTTTGTCACACTGTCACGAACAACAGCAATGTTTTCCGCAGAAAAAACTGGGCGAACATGCACATTTCACATTTTCTACCCGGTTTGCTCAAATTTTCGCACAATTCTCCCAATTGTGGATACATTTGGTGGATTATGCTGACCAAAAAAATCACAAACTCCATAAAATGCTTTTTGATTTGAACGCCCATTTTCAACATACTTAACGCGCTGCTCAATTGTGTACCTTTCCATGGTTTTATCAAACACTGAAACAAAGAAATTTTAAATTAAGTTGGGTAAGAAACTTGACACACAATTAACATCGTGCATTATGGTTGGATCACCCTTTCCAATTTCCCTAAAGCATAGTTAGCTCATCAACGTTATTTTCCTATTTCGAAGGTTCTTATACTCAAAAAGCATCTAATCAATCGAAAATTTAAAGTTGAATACCGAGAGAATTCGTTTACTTCTGAAATTAAAAAAAAAAAAATAATGGAACCGAATAATGCCTGAGTTTGAGTTTTTTTTCTGACAAAATCTGAAGGCAAATAATTTACACAGAACATTAATTTCTTTTTATACAGGAAATTAAAAAACAAACATTTGTTTTCTGTGTTATTTCGTGAAATACACGTCTCTTTACTGTAGCGCCCACACCTCAGATACATAATAAAATACACCAAACAAATATCTATAAAAATTGCGAACACGTTTTCTATTTATTGAATTAAATTCTATACGATTATGTTTGGTTTATCAAGATGTAAGCAAACATGCAGAATAATTTTATTGTTTGTGTGTCATGCGTTGTATAAAATGTTCTGAATGTTGGAATTTTTCATTACAAGTATTAACAAAATTATCCATTTATCCCTTGTGATTTGTTTTTGGCAATTCAAATATAAATAAATTGGTTTTTGAATATACAAAACAAACATTTTCAAATGCTCATAATTAAATCGAATTCCAAAAAAAGAAGATTCTTGAATACCGGTGGTAAAATTTTTAATCTAATAAAATAAACAAATAAATGAATGAATAGTGAGAAAACCGAAAACAATAAATAAACTTGAATAAATTATGACAAAATAATAATTCGTTTATTCTAATAGAGAAATTTCATCAGTAAAATTGTTTGCAGATTGCAACTAGTAGTTTTTATGGGATATATTTAAATCAGAAATGATTTAAATAAATAAATTTTCTTAATTTCTTTTCTACAGACAGTTGGTTGGAATATGTATAAATATATTTATGTATTAATGCGTCGTGTTTTATCTTGAACTAGCACACTGGGGATGACAGCTACACATACGATGCATTGTGCTGAAACTAGGAAATGGTGTTATGGGAAGGTGGATAGAGGGAGCAGTGTTTATGGACATTTGATTTGAATTTTCCCATGTCAAAAATAACAGGAACAACCTCTGCAGGTAGTTTATTCCACATAGGCGTTCTTCGGCCAAGCAAAATATATGCATGACATTTATCCATTTGTTATTAACGGTGTTCGCGGTATCTTAGGAATTCGTTGCAATTTACTCTTCTTGACAAGTGGTTTCTTCATTAACCCATAATAAATAATTTTATGCGAGTAAACAATTATAAATCCTTTACTCCCTTGGAATGCTTTACTAACTACTCTAAAAATTTGTACCGGCCATATTGTTATACCTTGGACCAGCATTCTGGAACTAGAGAAAAGGGGTAGTTAGAGAAATGACAGTAGGGGAAGCTTCATTATCTTAAAACTCTGCCTTTGCACTTTTTTTTTCATATTTTTATAGTATTGAAGAGCCTCTGATGTCAAGGAGTCGCATTAAATTTTTAAGCTTCGCTTCAGTAGCCATTTGTAGTTTTTATTTTACTTCGACGGTGCTACACAATACCCACGAAGGAGGACGTTCTGATGTCCCTGTGGTTTGGTTACAGCTGAAGCCTTTACTGTTCAGTGACCAGTGACTATGCCTTCGCCACTGAAACCTTCCGACAACAACTTACACAAAGGCACACTAATGCACATCAGAAAATATGCGAGACGTTTTTATGATTCAGTCCGAAACTGGGGTCGAACGCAGGAAATTTTTGATTTGTAGTCAATGTGCAGACTACTTCAGTCATCGCCACCCTTTGAACGTACGAGGTACGAGAAAAGGTGAATTTTATTTTCTTCGATTACAATGGCGTCGTGCATCATCTGTTCTTTCCAACAGGTCGTACGGTTAATAAGGAATACTACAAGGACGTTATGCAACATTTGCGTAAAGCAATACGGCTCAAACGATCGCAATTGAGGAAAAACAATCATAAATTCTGCATAAAGATAATGCACCAGCTCACACATCAATGTTTGTTCGTGATTGTAGGGCCTCAACCACCTTATTCACCAGATTTGGCTCCTTGCGACTTTTTCCTATTCCCAAACTGAACACATTAATGAAACGAAAACGTTTTCTCCACAATTTTGAGATAAAGTCAAAATCGATGAACGAGCTGATGGCAATACCGAAAAGTGGATTTTAGAATTGCTTCGAGGATTGAAAGAAGCGCATTATATGTGAGGGGGGATTACTTTGAAGGGGACAAACTGAATATTGATGAATAAATAAATACTTTTTAAAAAAATGCAGAATTCACAAATTTCTTTTGAACAGACCTCGTACATACATTAAAAAATAAATAAAGTAACTTTATTTACTAATATATTTGAAAACAAAAATGAAAAACGGCAACTCTGTAGTAATTTGCTAATTTCATGAGTAGAATAATGGGACCGATTATGGCCAATTAGGCTAGGTCTTTTTGAAAAGAATTAATAAATGAAATGAAATTTGTTCGTCATTCGTCGGCGTATGAAATAAATCTATCTGAGAGTTCGTCAGGCACGACAAATTTTGTTCGACGGCAGTATTGCGTTAATTTCCATATGCAGAAATGTGTTTTATTTCCGATGACGAAAGTTCGCAACGAAAAATACGTCTTTCGTTCCAATTGTGTTCCCGGCATTACTTGGTCATTCGGCGCTCTTCATTTCTCTTATTTTTCTCGTTTCTTTTTTAGTTTAAGATAAGTAACACTTCGGCATTGAATGCCTACTACTACGCAGTGAGGCCAATACAAAACCTGCCAAAGCGATAGATTCGATGTGGAAAGGATGTAGTTTCCAACAAATATTTTTTCAAAAACTGGTAAATATACCACCTTAGAAACCTTAGAAAAAAGAATTGAATGCCATTAATTGATTTTCCGTTCGAATAATAAATATTTCATTATAAATCTTGAACACGTAATATACTCAAAATAGGAGCATCAAAAGCGAATTATAAAATTAAGGAATTCAATTATAACTTTTTTTACTCATTTTAAAATTTTTTGTTTAAAATATTTTGTTATAAAGAGGAATAAAATGTGTATTGTCGCATGTATTTAAACACTTTTTTCGCCTGCTTCTTCTTTTTTACTTTATTTGCGTCATCAAGCTAGAAAGACAGATGTTAAACTGAAAAATCTAACAGCTGTTTAATAGTGTAGTCAACGCAGCGTTTTAAGTAGGTTTTACATGCATTGTTAAAAAATTTGGCAATTTTAATACAGTGTAATCATTGCAGAGTTTTGGGCATTATTTACATACATTGTTCACAATGTATTTTAGTTAAACTTCTACATTGGACTAGTTAAAAAATACGGCCAACATTACTTTAGAATTTGTTTTGAAAAACTAAATATGTGGTAGATTTTGCTCGGAAAGTGGCAGAGTTGGTTTAGATACACAAAAAATATAGACGTACCACAGAAATGGTAGAGTTTGCATCGCTGCTAGTACGTGTTACCTTCTATCGAAAAAGTATAGTGAGAGAGATGACAAGTGATGAAAGGCAACACTGCTATAAAAAAAACGTCGAAAAGGAGAGTAAAAATAATGAAGCTTTTTTTCCACTTGTCATCTCTATCAATATCCCTTTCCTGAATTCCGGTGCATGCATAGCATATGTAGTAGGCTTCTTCGGAGTACTGGTCCCAGAAAAAATAATTAAAATTAAACGATCAAACGACATCGTGTGACATGAATTGCAATTTCTTTTGAAACTTCATTTAAATCGTTCTTAAATTTTCATTTATGAAATAAAAAACAAAACCAAAGTATTTCTTCGCTTTTGAAATATTTATTTGGGCATAATATAGTAACGCCAGCAGTTTGAGAAAGTTTTCTGTTTTTTTTTTTGCGTTGCTTTAGAAAGCATAGCATTCATGATTTTTTGTTTTCCCTTCATTACACATTAACTTGTCTAAATTTTCGTTTTTTTTTTTCATTCTTTCTTAATGCGTACAAATTTGTTTTAAATACTTGTGACACTTAACCACTCCCCTAACCAACAAGCAATGCCTGGCAGCAGCCGCAACCACCTTCATCATGGGAAAAAAGTGTTTGCAATTGCACTCAAAAGTATGATGATGACAAAAAAGAAACTTGAACTTACACACACACATACACACACACATACACAGATACAGAAAAAAGTTTCCGCCTTTTGCTTTTGTTGAAGAAAAACATCATAAATTTTAGATTAAAGTAGACATTGGAGCATGTGAACAAAACGTAAAGAAAAAGAGGAAAAAGTCGAGTGGAAAGGAAAAATTGAATTATTACACTTTATGTGTGCAACGATGTGTATGTGTGCGTGTTTTAGTCATACAGAGACAATACATATAAATCTTGACACAAGATTTGCGTATTTTTCAGTTTCCATTTAAAGGACATTTTTGTTTCTTTTTTTTTTGGATATTCCTTTTGGTTGGGAAGGTTTGCCAACTTTAGTTTTTCATAAGCTGCATAATTTGCATATTAAATAAGGGTCATTTGGCCTTCGGTTTGATGTGAATTATGTATGTGTACAGGAATGCTGTATACCCTTTACAAATGCAATTAAAATTTGAGTGTTATTTAATAAATGACAAAAGATGATTGTCACCCTTCAAGTCTGCATAGTTATGGAATTAATTACAGCTTTTTTATAGAATTTTCAAAAGGTTATATTTAAACCAGAATGGTTTACGAAAAACTATATTTAAAAAGTTCACATTTCATGTTTTTGTTTGTTATCATTCATTTCAGTATAAATTTATACTATAAAAGCCAGTCATTTGTATTTACATTTAGAGCAAAAACAAAAACAAAAAAAAAAACACACACAAAGAATATAAATTCATTTGGAAGTTTTTAAAATAATTTATATATTTTCCCCATATTTTTTGCTTGTTTTGTTGAAATATTGCTTTTGTTCCTGCCTCTCAAATGGATCCATTTTTTATGTTGACACATATAACTGCTGTATGAGTGTGTGTTAGTTGTTAGTTATTTTCTTTTGATGATGTTGTTGTATTGGGCGCAGTTGTACAACAATGAAATTTTGTTGCAACATGCAAAACAAATTTACAAACTCACTGCAACATAGAAAGTGTCACATGACAAATTTGTTTGTTGTTCTTAAACTTTTATTGTTTAGTTTTTGCAACTGCTGCCATTGCTCCTGCTACTGCTACTGCTGTTGCTGTTGCTGTTGCTGTTGCTGTTGCTGTTCCTGTTATTTGTGGGTGTGTCAGTGTGTCAGTCAACAACCGTGTAGTTTTGTTTAATTTTTGTATTTAATACTTCCATAAAGAATTAATCCATAAACTAGTTCAGTGAAGATTACAGGTAGTGCTTAAACTGATATATGGGATATGCAAATTAATTCTCGTTTGCTTTTTGCAGAATGCATTTTTTTTATAGGAATGTTCATGATTAAAAATTTTACTAAAATGTTTGAGAAAAAAACACGATGGACGTTGTTCGTAAGTAAATTATACCAATAAAGATTTTTTTAACAAAAATAAAAATTGCAGTTTTAATACTGCCATGAAACGCCATGAAAAATACAATGTTTGGAGGCGTCTCTTCGAAAATAATTGTAGGCAGTTCATAGCTTTTTTGTGCCTGCTTATTTATTTATTTGAGATTTTGTAAATATACTCTGTTAATTTTATTTTCTCTTTTATAGTCTTCTATATATTAATTGGAAATATGTATGTAGTTTTTTAAGCAGCAGGTTTTGTATGAAATAGTTTATTGTATTTTTTCAATATTTCGTCAATAAGGGGGCCCAAAATTATGGCTTTCGATATCCAACACAATTCCTAAGCATTTTAATAGAATTCTGTTTGGAATTTCAATTAGAATCGAAGGCTATTATTTCGCCGCTGGAAAACATCATCGGGAATATTTTATTTTTCTTATCAAATTCCGATGGTTGGTGGAGAGTTTCAATCCGAACTTCTTAAAATTTTCATAATTTTTTCTAATTATTAATTAAAAGTTATTTATGAATTATTAATTACGAATTATAAATTATTTAAATTTATTTATTAATCAATAAGTATCATCTATTTTTTATCTTCTAAAATTGAGATACGAATATTTTGGTTGTGAAAAATGTCATTCATAACCGTGATTACATTCAGCTATGTGGCAAGGTGCGGGACACTATAAAATGTACGTTCTATGTAGAAGAGGGATCTCGATGTGTCGCTGCAGAAGGAGGTCCCTTCTGACGAAGACTTAAAAAGACGAGCCGATAACAAGATGTTGGCTACACACATTGCGGACTTAGGCGGTCCTGATTGGGACGTCGGTATGGGTCTTCCCGAAGTAATGGGGAAAGCAGTCCCGGGAATTAATCTACTCAGATGAAGAGGAGGAGGGATTGTTTTAGTGGTAACACCATTCAATACAGGTGACGGCGGTCACTGTAAGTGCGAAAGCAAACCAAAAAAAAAAAAATATGGCAGGGTGCAGGTAGTGACGGATTCGATTCTCACCAGCAATTACAATTTAGTTTTCTCAAGAACGATTTAAAGTTTAGCCGAAGTGATCTGTAATCGACACTGCCCTATACATACATACATACGTCATAGAGTAATCAGTTGCAGCCAGAGAGTTTATACCCAAATTGAGGGTGTGGCGATGGCACGATGGATGGTAGTCTGAACGATGACTACAAAACCAAAAAAAAAACATCTCGCATTTTTCTGATGTGCATTAGTGTGTCTTTGTGTGTCAGTGGCGAAGGCATAGTCACTGGTCACTGAACAATCCGGCTTCAGCTGAAGCAATCCACAGTCACATCAGAACGCCCTCCTTCGTCGGTATTGTGTAGCACCGGCGAAGTAAAAATAATAATAAAAATGGCTACTAAACCGAAGCTTCAGCACTGCTACGAGTATAAATAAAGAACGTGCAAAAGCAGAGCTGTAGAATAATTAATTAAGTTATACTTTCTGTCCTTTCTCCTAATATCCCTTTCCTATAGTTCCAGCATAATGCTTCGCATGTGAAGGAGTCATCTCCTGAGTGCTGGTCCCAAGTTAAAAAAAAAAGTTGCGTAGTGAGGGAATAGAATAAATTGTATTTTCCATTCAAATTAAATTTGGTTTTATTTTATTTCAACAACCTCACATATCCATGCAGATATTGTTTTCGCCATAAAATTTCTTCGAATACAAACAATTTTTTAAATTTTCCCTAGAAGATGTACTATTTGACCTCGAGGATTGTTGTTTGGCTGAATCCCAGAAAATTTACAAACATTTTTTAGCTCAGTTTTTTACACGAAAAAGATTGTATTTGTCCTAAAAATTTTATTAAAACAACACAGCAAATTTTTTGACTGAATGCAACTACAGCTTCAGTTATTATCTTACAGAACTTTTAAAGTAACACAAATATTGTTGATAATATGAAGAAAATAAATAAAAAGAATATAAAATAAATTTTTATTTCCTTAAGCTGGCATCAAGCCTCATCTTCGTCATCATCATCAACAGCAACAGCACCGCCAATAGTATTTTTTTTCTTTTCTGTTTGCCCTCAGTTGCAATATTTTATAAATTGCAATAAACTAGATTTGTGCCACAGGCACAAACATACACACAGACAAAAAGGAAATCTTGCAAAAAGAACAAACACTGTAGCGTAAAAAAGTAAGAGCTGGGAAGAAAAATAAATTTGCTCATGCATCTTATTATCACATTTTAATACACGACCTTTTAATACAGTTTGTTTGATTGTAGCATTACAGCTCAATGCCATAAAATATCTGCGAAGAAATTTGCCTTTGTCTTCTACGCCACAAACACACACGCTCAAGCAAACGCTCATACACACAAACACATACATATAACCAGCTCAGAATGCCAGACTTGTCTTCCAATACAATTATTTGGTTTTAGCTTTGAATTTGTAATGCGAGTAGACATAAAAACAAACACATGCATAAGCGAACACTCACACACACACACACATACAAGCATGTGAATGTATTCAAGTAATATGTATTAAAAAATCTTATACACATTCACTTAGGAGTACTTTGCCTCCTAAAACACAAAAGGACGCAACAACAATTTTTGTTTAATTTACATGCGAAGAAAGTGGAAGTTATAATTTTGGCTTCAAGATCGAGATTTTTGGAAAAATTTTTTGCCGAATAATGTATTTCTAACGGGTGGTCCTTCCATAATGCACGAAGTTAATGGTTAGTCAAGTTATTTGCGCAACTTAATTTGACATTTATTTGTTTCAATGTTGGACAAATTCAACCACAGAAAGGTACACAATTGAGCAGCGCGTTAAGATTGTTGAAAATGGGCGTTCAAATCAAAAAGCATTTCATGCACTTCGTGATTTTTTTGGTCAGCATAATCGACGAAACGTGTCCACAATCAGGAGAATTGTGCGCAAATTTCATCAAACCGGTTCTGTAGCAAATATGGGAACATCGTTGCATGCTCGCCGCATTCGTTCTGTGGAAAACATTGCTGTTATTCGCGATAGTGTGCCAGAAGAGCCGTCCACCTCGACACGTCGTCGTGCCCAACAATTGAACATCTCACGAAAATCACTGATGCGAGAAATGGAGGATATGAACCCGGGAGATGTGTGGTTCCAACAGTATGGTGGTAACGAAATAATGGCTATTTTAAGCGAGAAGTTCATGACCATGTGCTTTGACACCGTTGGAGTTCCTTCCTTGGGGATATTTAAAAGAAAAAGTGTACGTCAATAAGCCAAGAACAAAGACGAGATAATTCGGTACATTAACGACATTGAGCCTCAATTATGTCTCAGAGTGATTGAAAATATCAACCATCGGATAGAATTATGGCAGCGAAGTCGTGTCAACTATTTGACAGATATTTTGTTTCACACATAATTGGCATATATGCTTCTATCATAATAAAAAGTATTAAGATATTTCTCTGAACACTTTTTGTTTAATGTCCAATTAACAACGTGCTTTTTAGTTCTTTTTTATGTATTCACAACTTTTTTTGTAATTTTTTTAGCATTTACCAGCTGATAATTGTTATTTGTTTAGCTTTTGCCGAAATTTCATCATGGATAGAGTAAATCGAGCATATCCAGGTCCTTGAGGATGGTTAAAGTGAAGATGGAAAATAAAATCATAAAGCTTTTTCAAAATTATTAAAAGAACTGACTTTTTTATGAATACTTTAATAAATAATTTTTATTTTATTTTGTATTATTGAACGTGATATTTTTGTTTAAAAAAAAAATTAAGTTATTATTATTGTTATTATTATTACCATTCATTTAATATACGAAAAGTATGGTTATGACGAAAGATGTTGCAACAGAAAAGTGCGCAGAATGTGAAATATAATCAGTGTAATTTTATATCGTCTTAGAAAGAGCACAGCCAAAGGCAGTATGACATGATTTAATTTTTATTTTTATTTAATTTCTCACTATTATTTGCTTTCTTTTTTTTGGATGTTATGACCTTTTAGCTCTTCGGGAGACTACTTCTAGCTGTGTAGCCATAAACCTCCAACGTTTCTCGTGGCTTTTAAATATTCTACCGACAGTGTGCACAAAATATACTTAATTGCAGAAATTATGATTTTTGTAAGACAATAAAAAATTTATTTTATATTTCATTACATTTCCTGGGTTCGAATCCAGTTACGGACGAAGCTTTAAGCATTTTGCTTTTTTTCTGCTGTGGCTTAGTGTGTCTTTGTGTCAGTTCTTGTCGGAAGGTTTCATTGGCGAAGGTCACTGAACACTGCCAGGTTTCGCTAATACCAATCCACATGCACAATCAGAGCGCCCTCCTTCGACGCTAGTGTGCAGCATCATTGGCGAAGTGAAATAATTAATAAAACCACTCTAAAACAAAAAATTAAATACGTCTGCCTGCAACCGTGCTTTAAACAAAAGAACGTACAAAAGCACCACCTACCATCTCTTTCATTATGCCTTTCCACTACTGCCAGCAGAATGTATTGAATGTGTAGGGGTCAGCACTTTAGTGCTGGTCCAAGATACAAAAAACAAAGTTGCGGCGCCTCTGATGTTATTTTTGACGTATTATTTTTAAACTAAGGGGAGCGATTTCATTTATTATTTTCCTTCGACGACGTTTTGTTGCTCAAATATCGACTATGAACGGTCTCTGCTGTAGCATAGAAAAATCAAAAAAAAAAATTTAACTTGATTTGGGAGGGAATTGAACACTGGTCCTTCTGGTTGCAGAGTCTACTCGCTAATAATAATTCACCCATCACCATCTCCTTTGTTTATATGCATGTATGCATGTATGCTTTTATGTACACATATTTTTGTTTGTGTTTGCATATATATTTGTTTATGTTTGAAAATCTCCCATAAACTCCTACCGCAACTGAATTTGTGGACCGACATCATCTTTTAAATTAATTAAATTTTAAATTTTAAATTTAATTTATTTTTATACACTCTACCATTTCTCATTCAGGTGTACAACTCAGCAAAATACATATTTTTTTATTTTATTTTTTTGCCGCCTTAGGAGCAGCTCATAATACTGTGCCCCTCCATTGTATGAAAGATTAATTTTTACATGCAAATCGGACGTATAAACTTATTTTTCTTCCTTTGGTTTGGCTTGTGTCAGTTTCCGTTGAGAGAAACAAGAAACCAAAAACACCAGCACTAAATGTTATCGGAGAAAATAGAATTTTATTACTCGAGCGCGAAAGTAAGATGTTGTTAAAATTCAAATGCTGTATGCATTGAAGCGCCATTTCATGTTCCAATGCCATCAAATAGCTGTGCTGTGAACGTTTGTATGGCTGTGTGTTTGAATTTGTACTTGGCTGTTCGCTTTAGCTTTGATTTCTTGTACAAAAAAAAAGGTGTCATTTCAATTTTTTTAACGTCTTCCTTGAAGATTAAAGCTTTAAATCCTATTAGAATGTGATTTATAGATTAAAGAAAATTTTATTACGTGTAGTCTTCTATTGGGTATTGGCGTAATAAACGTGTCTGTAAGCGGATATCAAGATATCATGACGTTTATTTTTGAAATTCATTATATTAAAACATTGTACCTAACAAATATTTAAATATTGATTATTTTTATTGCTTTTAGTAAGAAATGCTTCCCAAGAGGTTGTTTTTTTTCAAAAGTGAATTTATCAAATTTTAATATTTAATTGCATGAGGTGGAATATATTACACGCAGAGCATGCGATGAAGATAACGTGATAATGAAGCGCTATTTGTATCATTGTCCAGCGTTTATTCAGGTTAGTAAACAGGTTTTCCGCCGCGCCAACATAGCGGACCTGGGGGAATATAGGGTATCGGATTGGAGGAACTTAAATTGTGCGGATTGGATTCTTAGAGTGACTGATTTATGGAAGTACCCCGGGGGATCGGGTTCCCCTAACATAGTTTAGGTACCTATCACATTTCAATATTTATTTGCATGACATTAAAAATGTATTTATTTATATCAAAATAAGGTTTGTATTTTTTAATTTTTAGAAGATTAATGAATTAAATAATTCTCACTTTTATTGCTAAAGCAATGAAATATTTTAATTGTTTTTATTTTTATTTTTATTTTCTTCCACATGTCTTCAAATATTTAGTGAAATACAGTTGTACTACTTATACATCCTGAAGATGAAGATTATACTCGTACATTTGAAATATGTATATTGATGTAAGAATAATGACGGCTGTACGCTCGTAACAATATAATTCCTTATACAAAATACTGGAAGTTTCCAGCCAAAAATGTTTGTTCAAGTAGATAAAAAAAACAAAAACAAAAACAGAACATGTGTGCATAGTTAATAATGAAAATAAGAATTAAGAAATGCCAAAGACAATTGCAAGTTATAGGTGGTAAATTTAGAGCTTCATTAGGAGAGAAAAAGAACGGGTAATAAATAATAAGAAAATAATAAATATATACTCGTAAGACTAATAATTTACATCTACTGATAACCACTTACAGTGAACAAAATACGAAGAACGCTGAAGACTAAGTTGTAGCAGCATTCATAAACAGCATGTTGTTTCGTCGTGCTAGTATTTGTCAGTGTAATTTGTAAGTATGTTATCAATCACTAGCGTAGAATGGGATAGAAAAATTTTAACTAAATAAAAATTATCAATTAGTTATATTTGCATGTAATACAAATATATCCAGCTTTTTTGTAGTTGCAAGAAAACTTAAAATAATAATACAAGATAATAATATTGTTGGCTTGAAGTTGTCTTTTATTACAATCTTGTAGATAATGTCATGGCATTTATTTTTTAAATATGATTTCCGGCAAAATTTCACTAGTTGCTGGTTTGTCTGCATAAACCAATAACTTAACATGTGAGTGAGCCAGTGAACTGGACCACTTCTGGAAATGAAGTTGGCACCAAATTAATTTTGCAATAAATCAATTGTTAAGCGCGCTATATGGCAAGTTGCGATGTCTAATTTTTTGGAAACGAAAAAATGGCCTTCAAGTTAAGTACGACGACGAATCGACCTTTCGGCGACTTCTTCAATACTTCGCGCTACAGCAGTAATATTCTTTTCGATACGTACATTTCTTCGTCTTTTTGAGGGTCTTGAATCGCGAAGAGTAAAGTTAGTTAGAGTTAAACGATAAAAATCTATAAATTTTTGTGACCGTAAAATGGACGAAGTGCTCTATGAACTTCGGGAATAAATCTATTTTATTCAAAGGGTAGGTTAGGTCGACAGGTTGCTGGATGTAAAGGTAAAGTAAGGCCCCATTGTGATACCTGTTGTGAAAAAACTTTCACGTGCTGTAGGGATACGGACAGAGTCTCTGCTAACAATAGAACCTATAATCCCCAATTGATAAACGAGCAAAGTAAACTTTCATAATTTGGAAGCATTGTTCTGCCGTTAAACAATTCATGATGACTTGCGAAACCGTACTAAACAGAAATGTTAACACAGCTTGATATTCTTAGCCGTTAAGCCATAGTTATCGATATCAACAGTTCTCAAACAGCTAAAAAAATTCCATTCAGATTGGTATTTCTAGGACCAGTCATTCTTCCATAAAATATTTTTATAATATCCACAAATTCTTTATCTTGAATAAATGCAAATGGAATACAAATGAATTTCTTTAAATTGCGCTGTAAGAAGTTAAGATTTGAACACCAAGAGTTTGCATTATATTTGGATGTTTTGAGGTCCTGGGAGTCAATAAGGATGGATTTTTATGTAAGCAGCTTGTAACTTAAGAATGCGTAAATGGATCGAAAGGTATTGACCTCAGTCAGATGTTGTGAGATAAAGAATCCTTTCGATTTATTGGATTTCCAAAATAAAACTATTGACATATTATTTTTTTCTCATAAATTCTGTATTACTAATCCGATTAATTTAATAATCTAATCAACTCTTAACCTGAGAACGAGGCGTCGATTGCTTCGACTAAAATTGTATGATTCAGTCGGGTGGTCTTGTTGACGAAAACATTTTTGTTTTCTAATAACTTCAATAGTATTTATCGTATGGATTTTTTATAATTTTATGATTCTTATAGATTGAAAAAATGTATCAGGTGTCGCAATTTTTACAAAAATTTGTGAACTAGTTCCAAAAATTCGATATCTAAAATTTGCCAAAATATTTTTTGTGTTTAAAATTCTGCTTAATACGATATTAATTTTACCGAACTTCAAAAGTGTGCCGAATGCTGAAAATTTGCTTTGAATGGGTTAAATGTAGCGGGAAATTACAGGGATGACTTGCAAGGTAATCAATTCGCATATTTTTATTTATAATTCATCCTTCCATGAAATATTTACTTTAGTGTTTATTTATGCAGGTTTTGTTTCTAGGTACATATTTTTTTATCCACTAACTTTTTATAAACACTAACCACAGCTGTCATTTCATAATCTATAAACTGTTTGTTTTCTTATTTTATTTTAATAAAACTGAAATAAATACAAGCCATCATTTGGACATTTTTTATTGGCTTTAAAATAAACAAATTCAATATTTTTTTCTGCACGATGCAAATAAATAATAAACAAGCCCGTCTGGGTGTGTGCTTTTTAATCATTTTATCATTTTATTCCCTCTGCTATTTTACAAATATTTTTATTTCCACTTGTGTACTGTTCACATTGACAGCAGAGTGACACGAACAAACTCATCAAATAACACATGTACGGCAGTCAGTGCAACTTAAATTCACCTGTTTTTGGCACCAGAAATATTTGTGTAAAAAAACGAACTAAAAAAAAGAAAAATTAACACAACAAGACAGTTCAAATATGCATTGTTCGACGTAACATTTTTAATACAAATAAATTAAAATAACAAATATATTCTAAGAAGCGAAATGAAATGGTCAATGGAGTTTCAAAAATTTAAAGGTGGAAATAAAAGCAAAATTCACTGTATTAAAAACTAATTGTATTAAATATTGCTCATATGTAACCGTATAGAATGCGTGCAATATTTGCCATCGGCGGCTATTCGGAATCTTGTGACTAAATTTCGTACAAAATTTACATTATTGGATATTAAACGATCTGTACGCATGCATAGTGTGCGGACAGTGAAAAATATCGTAACTGTATTCGAAAGTGTTGTCCATGACCGTGAGTTATCGATTCGGCCATTCGCAGCGGAAGCATTTGGGTGTGAAACCTTTTAAAATACAGCTCGTGCAAGAAATGAAACTACACGGCCTACAACAATGGCTATCTATTTGTGAATGGGCGCTGGCAAAGTTAGATGTAGATCCACTTTCCTATCGGAAAATTGTGTTCACCGACGAAGCTCATTTCTGGTTGAATGGTTATGTAAACAAGCAAAATTTCCGTATTTGGTTTGAAGAGCATTCCGGAACAATGCAAGAACAGTAAATGCATCCCGATGATTACAAATTGGATTTTTTACAAAAATGAACGAGTTGGACTTGGTTGACATGTGGTTTCAGAAAGACGGTGCCACATGCTGTACAGCACGCTAAACAATGACCCAATTAAGAGGCGAGTTCGGTCAACAGTTTATTTCACATTTGGGCCAACTAGATCATACAATTTAACGCCTTTACTCTATTCTCTGTGCTATCTTAAGACTCATATATGCAGGTACAAACCCGCAATGCTTGAGGCACTGGAAGCCAATATTAAAAAATTTATTTCTCAGATACCGGCCGATATTTTGGAGAGAGTATGCCAAATTTGGAGCTTAACCGCGGTCAATAACTACATACAACAATCTTCAAGCATTGAATTATGTAGATGATACTGTCGACTCAAATAAAGATTTCATACATTTATCTAAATGTTATGAGTTTCTTTTTATCAAAAACGAAAGCTCTTAAAAATTCACCTTTTACCTTTCTGTGTTAAGGATAAAACATTTTTTTTAGACGTGGAAATTTTAAAGGGTGGTTTTTTAGGTTTTAAAGTATTTAAAATTGTAAGAAAATAATACAGAGAATTAAATTCGAAAGAAAAAACGTTTTGTATTCGAAAGATAAATACATGATATTAACATTTGAAAATGATTTCGAGCATACGGCGGCCAGTGCAGCTATTCGTAACGAAACGAAATCTGCCGTCCAATCTTTCGTCACTTTTTACAGAATTGGTGAACTTATGTCACGAACAGTGTTGTCTTCGTCTAGACGTCAATTGTTGCTGCATTATCAGCATAAACCATTAACTTCACGTCGACCAGCGGAGATTATCGAAATGTGTCAAATCGCATGACCTTGAGGGCCAATAGATAAATTATTTTCTCAAAATCAATCTATCACCAAGTTTGTGATCAATAAGTCGATGGTTTGTGGTCCCGTAAGACTTGTGCGCCATCCTCTTAAAATCACATCTCGTTCGGATCAATGCAATCTACTGCTTTCAAAGAAAATATCTCTAATCATGTTGCTTTAACTATCTCCACTGACCGTAACGCCATTGCGAGTTAATTTTCTAAGAAATCATTAGTACGCACGTTCCTGTGATGTATTGGTGTTATTGCATCATTTAGAGCATATGTGGGAGAAATATATTCACAGTTCGAATGATGGCTTACGACTACTGAGTCGCGATATAAAAATTACGAATACGTTCAAGAGTTGAGCGAATTTATGAATTATTTTCAATGTAAATCTGGATAATAGTTTTTTTGCTGCACAGTATGACAGCTCGTTTGACAGTTAATCTTTCTGCAAGTACTATCGGGCTAAAAAAATACCTTTAACTTTCATTTTAATTATTATGCGTTTTATAAAAATTTACTATTTGTAAACCTTCGCTTCTTTAATAAAATTCTTAAATGAATGGGGAACAATTGCAATATAAAGCTTGTTGAAGAAATTTTTTACTGAAGTTTCCATACAACAGAGCATACAGGAAATGAAGTCTTATTTGCCTTCAATTGGTGAAACATCAAAGTGTTAATAAGAAATAAAGCAAAAAGGAAATTGACATTTTCATATACAAACAACCAGAGCATCGCAAGAGTCATAGACTTACATATGCGTACGTGTGTGTATGGCTGTAAAAAAACATTTAAGTTTTTTAAATGAAAACAAAGACAGCTCAATTACCAATGCTGAACTGATTGCGAAAAATTTGTAACACACCCTACTCGATTTAATAAAAAAATATTCCCAACTTGGAGCTTCAATATTACAGCTGCTTGCTGGAGTAATTAATGCGTCCACATTACAGTCGGCAGCGCCCTCATCTTTCGTTATTAAAGCAAAGAAACGTAACTGAAGTAAAATAGTTAATGAGATACAAATCTTATCTTTAGCTTAAAGATAGAAACATTGGAACTCTGCGTTGACAATTTACGCACAACTGACTAATTTCGAAGAGTTTTCAAAGAATTGCCTAGTAAGTTTATGAAAAGACTTGTAACAAAAATAATTTTTCCGGGAAGGGAGGGGTAATCGTCATCCACTGCTTTGTGTCGCAAGACCTACTAAAACATCATCCTTTATTTCGATATTCTCGATTATTTGACATTTTTCTAAAACCGCTTTCAGAATAGTTTGAATATTTTAAGTCAACCCAGTTATGCCCAGCAAAAAAAGTGAATGCGTTCACTATCAATTGGTATTTTCACGACTTTTTAAGCAGTTTTTTTCTGAATTCATTTTAATGCATTTTTAACTAATGGAAAACGCATTCAGCTCTGCCGATTAATTCATATGAACAACTGCTCATTTGTATTATAATTTAAATAAGTTTTAAGGAACTGATGTCATTAGAGATGTATTAAATATTGTAGCTTCGTTTTATAGTAACCATTTTTAGTAATTATTTTATTTCGCCGGTGCTACACAATGGTTACAGCTTAAGCCGTTGCTGTTCAGTGACCAGTGGCTATGCCTTCACCGCCGAAACCCTCCGAGAACAACTTACACAAAGTCCCACTAATGCACGTCAGCAAAAATGCGATATTTTTTTATGAGTCTGAATCTGGGGTTGAACCCAAAAAATTTTTGGGTTTTGTAGTCAACGAGCCGACTACTTCAGCCATCGCCACGCTGTATGTTTTTTATAATTTTGTTCAGCTTTTCTTTTACCTCAAACATTCTAAAATAAATGTTTGTCATTGATGGCGGTAAAGGGTATTTTAATATCCAGTCGGATGTCTGAAAACTAAATTTACTTTTTTCATTTATTTATTTCATTTTCTTCTTCGATTTCTTATTGCATGAGGTTTTTGGTTAAAAAGTAATTTATAACAAATTGCACTTTTCAAAAGTATTTCAGCTCCAGCACATGAATACAAACACACTTACATTTACATGTAGTGAAATATTCCCTGCAGATAATATTGAACTACGTGGTACATTGTAGCTGAAATGAACTGGTTACAAACATGCTCCTATGTTATGCCGGCTTGGTCCATGGCATTGAAAGCAACAGCTTTTAGAGTTATACGACACGCGTTCGTGCTATTCTTCATATTTATATTTATTACGTCGCCTTAAAATGTGCGACATAGACTGGTTGCATAGAATAGTTAATGGGTTAGTGTGATCGGTTATATGGTCCACCTATAGGTGATCGTAATGTCAAATATACCATGTTCTCTCCATATATTTGGGTTAGTGTTGGACTAGTCCCATCCCTCTATGGAGTACACTTTACACTTTTCCATGTATGTATGACTAATTGCGTTATCTGCAGGGTTTACTCACACGCACACACACACACAACTGTAAATATTAGTTTATTCAAATCATTATACGATTAAACTGCTTTAACGCACATGGCACAATATTGTAAAAACTATTTGAATTTCTTACTGACTGTGCAACTGTGTCTTTATTATATTTTAATTTAAATTTAAAATGCACAAAAACCAAAAATGCCACAAATCTTGTATTATCATTTTCATTTTTCAAAAGAAAACAAAAACTTACGCAGTACTCGCAAAAAAAACAACTCAAATCTTTGATTTCTGAAATACTTGAAAAGAGTCAAATGGCGTGCAGTTCTGCTTTATAAGTGCTCGTATTGTTGTATGTTTCTGAAATATTTTGCAATTATTTTAATTGGGGTTTTCTCAAATTATGGAAATTACTTTTACCATTGTTAGAGAAGTCGGCCATTCTATATGTATGAATTTGGGTACGTGTTTGTCGATTCTTCGAAGTCTTCTCAGCATAACTTTCCAAATTTGTGTAATAAGTTTGCACAATTATGACGCGTTCTTCTTTCATAAAGCGCTACATTTCTAATAATCAGAATAAACATACTCGTATTTGACAGCTGTCAAAATTCAGATTTTCCACTTGTTTAAAAAAAGAGACACTACCCAGGAATGCCACCCCTATGGGCGTGTGGCGATGGATGAGTTAGTTAGCACGTGTCAGTTATTGTCGGAAGGTATAAGAGGCGAATGCATAGTGACTGGTCACTGAACAGTACCGGCTTCGCCTGATATTAATCCACCAGTAACATCACAGCACCCTCCTCCGTCGGCCAAGTGAAATAATTAACCAAAAGGCTACCAAACACAGCTTTAATTTATGAATGCGTTTCCTTGACAAAACTGTCATAAAAACTAAAAAACGTGCAAAAGCAGAGTTGTAAAAGTAATGGAACTTCGCTCCAACTGTCATCTCTATCACTATGCGCTTCCTTAAGTTGCGGAAAATACATTTCATAGTTCTCAATAACCCTTACTATATGGTTCGTGCAAGATGGAGTTACAGCTCATATTGAGAGACACAATGACGATTCTGCGAGAATCAGTCAGTAAAATTTCGACCATCCTGTATATTTATTTGAAAAAATTTTTGAAGTTTCCATCATAAAAAATTCTTATATCGTTGGATTTAACCAATTTAAACCTGCTACACTAAAGATATTTTTCAGCAGTTGTAATTGGCATGATGCCGAAGACATACATATGCAAGTGTGAGTAGAATTGGTGGCTGTTAAGTGTGTCTATTTTTGTGTATATTTGAAGACGACATGCCATTCATTGCAGTGTTATATATTTTTTTTAACAGAACTGACACACAATCACTAAAGATGGCTACCGAAAATTAAGATATAGGATGTTACCTTTTTTTTTTAAGGGGTAGTCTAGGGAAGAAATTTGTTAACATGTAAAGCAAACTTGAAGTCACTCCTGTGTTAAGTAAACACATTAATGATTTTCTAAACTAAAAAAAAGTTCTACAATTTCGTTTATTATTTTAATTCGCAGACATTTTCAAAGTTCATATAACACAGAAGGAGGCAATTGTGATATACGTATATTAGCATCACATAAATTGGGTTTGAACTCACGACTTACTGCTGTCGAGGCAATACGCCAACTACTGCAGCCAACTGCACTATTGGAACGTGCTTTCTGGCCAAAGTGAAAACTCAACTTAATAATTCAATAGTTTATTATTTAATTTAAAAGCCATGTTAACCTCATTACCAGTACAGTACACTTGGTCATTTTAACACAAATGTTGAGCAATTGCATTTTCAGCTTATAGAAAACGAAAAAAAGAAGATTTTTTGAGAAAAGCTTGAAAAATATTCTTATTTTCATTTTGTAGTTTATTTATGCTACAAAATGCACTTTAATGTTTTCTTATATTTTCTATGTTTTCATTCGTTTCAAGGTTCATTAACAAAAGCTTACGTTTCTTTCATTTCAACCACCAATTTCATTTTATCTATTTCATGTCTTTTTTTTGGTTGTTCATGTTTAAATTATATTCTATTGAAATGTTTGAGCAGAAATGAAAAAGGAGAGCAAGTGAAAATAAATACTGGGAACCTTAATAAACGGTGAGATGATACTGTACGATTCGTACTTGTAATGAATGTTGCATAAAAAGGTGCTGAATGTGCAATACACAATCAAAAACAAGAAACACAAACGAACGAACACAAAATGTCACGCGACGTAATGGAGTCTTTTGAACACGTTCTACTAACATTATTTAATATTGGCATAATTTAAAAAAATAGATTTTCCTTTTGCAAATTTGTTATTTTGTGTTGCTTTTTTTTTACACACAATTTTGCCAACATTTATTTCTGCTATCGGAAACATTGGAATTTATTTATGCAAAGCAATGGGGTTTGCCGTTTAACAAGTTTGTGCCACTATGTTGAATATGAACAAAAAAAAAAAAGGGAAATAAATATTATTAGAAGACTTAAAGGCCATTATGTGAATGCATAAAAGCGGAAACTAAGCAAAGTATAATATTTAGTAATCAAATTATAGCAAAATGTTGGCGAAATTAAGAGAAGAAAATAAGCTAATTTCAAATACATTTTATGTAGTTTACAAAACAAAAGCGCCTATTGAAGGCAAATTTACTTAAGCAGTTTGAAAATTAATGGCAACAGAATTGGCTTTAATATTTAATGCACATACATACACACATAGTTTCGAGGTGAAAACCTACAAAGGCTGTACCAGCAGTATTCTTCGTGTTAATTATGAGTTTTATTGAAAGAAATTTATGCTAAAAATATTTATTATGGGTAATTACAGCTTTTTGGATTTTAGATGACGATTAACTGATATAATTTTTGTTTTATTTTTCCATCGTAATCTACCTGAATAGTAAATCATACGTTAGATGATACGTTTAGGTGACACTAATACCCAGGCACAACAAAGCGCCTTCATTCGTCGGTATTGTGTAGCACTAGCGAAGTTAAATATTACAACGTATAGCATATGACGTATTCTATATCCTTTGGCCTTAAATAAATAAATAAAATAAGACCGTATAGCGACATAAATCGTTCGTCAATTTTCTGCATGATTATCTTTACCGTATGTGAGAATGTGATTATCTTTCGAGGGTGAAACTCAAGAAATTATTTATATACACATTTTTAATATTTATTTAAATTTCATTTGTACAATATTTTGTTTTTTCATTCTGTTAAAAAAATTGTATATTCGTGGAGCTTGTAATTATCATTGGTATTCTATTTATTACATAATTATAGGAAAAAACACGTTTATTTGCTGGCAGTATAATTGCTGCATCTGATTTAACAATTCATATGACTGCGCTAGGGTACCCAATCTATGAGATATTAATCGTTCAATTGAATAAAATGAATATATCGGGAGAGGAACAAATTGGTTATTCCCTGTGATGAATTACTTTCGACAGTCCAACATTATTATTATTAGTTTTAGGCCAGGAAGCACCGCGACCAAATATTTCCAACATGCACATTGTTAGCCATACCTCACCACGAGGTTTAAAAATTTAATAGCTTTCTCGTTTACATTTTTTTTTTATAAATTGAATTTACTATGGGAAAATCGTTATATGATTCTAATTTCCAAACTGTGCTTTTGCCCGAAAAACAGAATATATAAAGTGTATTATTACATACATTATGATATTTTTAAATAAACTCTATACAATTGATTATAGAGAAGAAAAGCATATTTATACCAGTATATTGCTATTATGCTAATGCTTTTTTATCTCATCAATGGATTTTTCCTATTTTCCCAATACCAACTAAGATTCTTATGTTCAAAATTAAACTAATCTATCGAGAATTATTAGTTGAATATCGAACACAAAACCACAAATTTTTAAACAAAAACATAACAATCCATTAGTTTATAACTAATAAAATTAATATTATTTTTTTTTTTCAAATTATAAAATATGAAAATGGAAATTCCTTTGCATTAATGGTGATTTTCTCTCTAAACAAAAATGTTGCCCTTTCGATGTTTAACACTTTCTACAGTGTGCCGATACCCTTAAAAAGTGATAAAGTTTTTATTACCACAATAGTAAAAGTTTGAGACTTAACTTAGCATGTCACTATTATTAATATAATAACATTTTTTATAAATCTCCCGCTTTAGCACATAAAATCATAAGAAGAAAAGTTCTTATTTGTTAAAAAAAAAGTATTTATAAAATATGTAAAAAGGTCAGTATCTCACCACAATTTTTGCATATTTGCCAGTTATTGGTGCAACATATTTAGAAAGAAACGTCATCTCTTTTTAGAATGTTACATACTTTTTGAAATTGAACACGAATAGAAACGAAATGTAGTATATATGTTACACTTTTGTCAGAAAGGAAAACGTCATAAGAGTGGAATGTAATGTCACTTAAATGACCCCCGTTTACAGCTCCGTAAATTATTCAATCTGCAAAAATTTTTTTTAAAATTGTCTTGTATCTCGGGTAGTATTTCCAATACTTTAATGAAGTCAGGCAACTTTTCCCGAAAACCGCACATACAAACCAACAACAATACGTGCATCATGAGGAGCTCATCCATTGGTGGTCGATTTGGCAACGCATTACAGGGACAACTAATTTTTAAGCCAAACAGCTCGTGTATGGAATAATTCCCATATGTCCATAAGCATTATTCGCTCTACACCCTTCAACACTCTGAAAATCTAATTTCCTAATTTCAAAACAATACATTGCATTTGTAGGGGTCATTGCCTGTCGGTCCAAGAAAAAAAGGGAGAAACATTTTAAAGGCAGCTATTGTTTGTTATTTATAGTAGACAATTTGAACGTACAAAATCAGGGGCCAAGAAGAAAAAGAAATCTGGTTTTAAAATTCACAACTACAATCAATTAAAAATAAACTCGATTAGTTGGATACCCTAATCTATACCAATGCCATTTTTCCAATTCAACTGAAATTGTTAAAAAAGTAAATCTCTTCAAATTTCACATTTATCTTATTTTTTTATTGTAAACCACATCACATGCCATCAAATGGTTTTATTTTAAATAATGAATTAAATTTAATATTGCAGCAGGAGTATCCATCATCTGATTTGAAAAATATTTTTTAACGCGGACCTCCATTAACATATTTTGATTTTTAAGCTGTGTTCAAAGTTCAATAAAAGAAAGGTCAAACTCAATTTTGTTTTAAATTCAAAAATTAATCAAAATGTTCCTAAATCTATTAGTTATAAAAAAACCGATAGTAATCATATTTATTTATTTATTTTAATTTTTATCTTAATTTAATCATTATTATTTTAAATAGTTGTATAATATTTTGTAACTTAAGGTATTCTGTAACGAGGTGTCTATATTTGGGAAACGTCGCCTTAAGCAATGCAATAATCTATACGAATATATATAAAAGGAAGTCTATTAGGGGACTGACTGGTTGACTAAAGCAGCATGAAACACATTCGGCACAGCAAGCTACCGACTTAAAAAAGTCAAAAATAAAATGCACACGTTTATATCAGAACGATTATTTTGACAACAGCAAACTGCAGGTTGTTGTCCATGCTGATTTTGTCGTTTTAGTCAAATTAAAATAATTTCTATTTTTGTTGGCTACAAAACAAAAACAGTGTTGAAAATATAAAAATAAAAGAGACCAAATAAAATAACAGCTTAAAAAAAGATAACAAATCCTTTTTTAGTGAAGCTGATACAAATGGAACAAAATTTCCGTACGTGATATAAAACGTAGAAAAATTTGGCAAATCTTTATATAAAAGCGCAAATCTGCATTGAATTATTAAACAATTCAGGTCAAGTTTCTTTAATATAATGTATAGATTTATTATAAAATTTACAGTTTACATTTTACATTAAATAGTCATTTTTGTCACAAGAGCTTTTTTTGTGCTTTTCGCAAAATTTCGGGTGTACTGGCCATGATTTCATTTCGAATGATTCATAATTAATTCCCCAACTCTTCTTCACAAAATGCTGAAAAAAAAGCAACAAAAAAATAATAATTAAGAAAGTTATAAAGAATTCAAACCATATAGCTCCTTGTGTGCCACCCTGTATAAATATATGTATTTCAGATAAAATGGATGAAGTTCTAATTAAAGAAGTGCGCAACTACAAAATTTTGTATGATCTGAGACACCCCGAGTACAAGAATTTGAATGAGCAGTTATGGTGCAGCTGCCGTCTTCAAAATAATTAAGTAGCCGACTACAAGGCAAAGATTGCAGCCAACTACATTTGTAGTCCCTGCAGCTCGTAGCCGGCTGTGGCGAAAGTGTTTCATGCTTATTTATTAACTGAACTCCTGAATAACGCAGTGTATGCGTTTGCAAACAAATTCCAATTCAAATATCAGTTGTGCACAGAAAAAATTTTCGAGGGAATAAATTCAATTAATTGAAAATTATTTTCAATATTTTTTCTAATAATTTTTTAATTGCGCCAATTAATTTCCTTTCTTGAAAAAAAATTATAAATTTTTATGTGTATGTGTTCTCTTTTAATTGAATTTTAAATGTCGAAAACCCTCATGAATACAAATAAGTTAATTGGCATGATCAATTTGTTTGCTGGATGAAAATTGATAAACATTTTAATTGGAAGAACAATTTACTAAGAAACTTTCTAATTGAAGATAATTTTCGTTTTTTTCTATGGCCATTATTCTATGCATTTTGCACTACCGTGTGCAACAAATCAAAAGTATCAAATTTCACTTCCTTCAAACCTACGTGCATGATTTCAGTTTGTAACTAGATTTTCTATTTGAATTTGTCCCACTCATTTCACTAAATTATACACATTCTACTCAGGAAGAAATATGGCGAGGAAGGAATTCCAAGCATCTACAAAAGAATAACAAAAAACAAATTCTATCTCTTATTTGCTTTCTAGGAAAAAAAAGTCACGCTTCCTTATGAATATCTTGATGGTTAATAGAATTTTATGATTAATTTTGTTTTTTTGCCTGTCAGGATATACATAATAAGTTTCAGCGAAAGTAGCATGGAATTGAAATCGAGCAAATGATATGATTTTCACGTACAAACGCGTTTCTTAATGATGTACGACAATGTCATGAGCCAGTGTTAATTCCATGAAAAATTAGATTTTTCGGATGAGAAAAGAAAATCAATCACAAACTGGATAAATTTTGTAGTACCTGCCGATGATTTCTTTTCTTAACACTTACAAGTAAGAATGTGAATATGAAAAAGCCACGCAATGTTAAAGCTTTAAAGTCTTATGAGAGGAATCATGAAAACAAAATTTCGATTCACCAAATATCTATAAGGAGAGGGACATGAGACAATACTCAAACAATCTTATTCATAAAAATATTAAGGATTTATAAAGACCTTTTTTATATGGAAATCAAGATTTTTCTCTATGAAAGATCGCAAATATTTAACGTTAATAAGTTGCAACTTGTGACCAAAAATACATCAGTTGTGCTCATATGTATTTCATGTAGCGGATGTTCTTTTATAGATACATAAACTTAATCTTTGTATATGTATGAGTATACTATGTGTGGAGTCGCAGATCAAAACGTGCCTTATTTCAAAATATTGGGAAATCCAAGAGCCAAGAGAAGGAAACCAGTTAAAAAAAAAAGTGAAAAACTATGTTTTCTGAAAATAGTTATAACGTTCATTTTGTTAAATAAAAATTATTATGTGCTTTTTTTTAATTATAAGATTTTTACGCTATAATGTCAATTTTAATTGACAACAAAAAAAAGGAAAATAAAAACTCAAATATTTTATTTTGAAATACTCGTATATTGCAACTTAAACATTTCTTATAATTTAAATTAAGTGTCTGTTCGGTTCATAGCAAACGAGTGAAATTACTCGTTCGGCTATTTATATTGAAAACAAGAATAAAACAAACTCCAATTGCTTTTATTTTCAATATAACATTCCTTACGAGTATTCTCACTCGGCTTTTATGAACAGGCATTAAATATAACACTATTTAAACGGTTAAACTTTCGTTCCAACATCTGCTTATAGGCAGGAACATTCGATATCTTCTTCTATTTAATCCTGTATCGCTGTACCCTAGTAAGTGGTTTTCGCTCCAATCTTTACCAAACTGTTTTATTAAAAGACTTTCCACTTCCTTTCTTTCGTCGGCGCTAAACCGATGCCCTGTTTAGAGGATTGAAACTTAGTAGGTAGTCTCACTTTTTTTAATGTTTGGATCCACTAAGAAGGAACTTTTGGATATTCAAATCTTAAAGGGGTAAAAATAGAAAAAACTAGTAAAATCGAAGCCTGATATCTCAGAAACTAAGACAGCTGGAATGAAAATTATGAAAGCATAATGCTGAAAAATAAGCTTAAATTTCTTTGATAATTCCTTATATGTACTTTTAGTGGGTATAACGCGCAAAACTGAATTTTGGTACCTCTCTTTGCAACCATATATCTCCAAAGGTATTCCACAGAGATATAACTTTTTCCGTAATAATTTCTTTTAAAATAATCTTGAATGTCTTTTCTAACTGTTTTGAACTGCACCTTGGTACTTCTATGCCATTTAAAAGTAATTTTTTTGCTATTTTTAATCATCCCCCACGCTGTGGGTATCAAATCAAAGGTATTTTCCAGGAGAAGGCAAAAAATGTAATGAAAAGGGCAATGGGTTATTTTAGAAAGCAATCGACCAAGACGGGATGACTCGATTTACCCAGACCGAGACACTCACAGAGAAAGTGCATAACAATCTCCCATTCGGCCATTGAACCGAATTTCCAACCTCTCAGCATGCGTTTCGATGGCCCACTGGCCCGTGCAGATGGCCGGAAGTCGGGAAATAGGACAATCGGTAAAAGCTCAGGAGTTGCCGAGTTCTACTTAATCATTCCTCGACCACAGAGCTATCGCTACGGTGCAGCTGGAAATAGACCCTCACCACTCATGAGCCGTCCCCCTGAAAAACTTTTATATCAGCAACAGATAGCGATGCATTGGGTACTTTTCAAGAAAACTGTCTTTAGAAAAAGCTCTTATTAAAACACTTGTAACTTTTTAAAAATGTACTTTTTGAAGATGCTTCTTTTTTAAAACGCATTTTTAAAAAAATAATCTACTGTTCGGAAAATTTTACTTTTTGTGGAAAAGGACTATTTTAAAAACATACTTATTGCAAAAAAAACACTTTTAGAAGATGTACTTTTTATAAAAATCAGTATCCATAAAAAATGGGATATAGGATTGGGGGATAGCAAAGTACCCGGGTTAAACAATTTAAAATAAAGTAAAGGATAATATTATTAGTAGGAATAGAACGGGCTTTATTAGAACTCACTAGCTTAAAAGCTCGTAAGTCAAGATCTTTGCATAAATTTTCCATAAAGGGACTCGACAGCGCACATATTTGCTGAGAACGGCGCCGAATTAATTGATGTGGATCTACTGCAATGCTTTGCAATACAACTGCTACAGAGTGTTTGGTGCGCACTGTTTGCCATATTATGTGTATCATATAATAATTAAGAGTAAATGTGATGTAAAATGGAACCATTTTCTGTTCTGATGAATGATTATGATTATAGGCGAAGTGCTCGAAAAGAAAACATAAAATAAAGAGAATTTCAACAATTTGCAAATGTTGCTGTTGTGTAAGCCTATTTATGATGAAATCGCAAACCAAACTAAACAAAAATACCATTAAATATTAAAATTATTTTAATATTAAACGATTTTTGTATACAAAAACATAAATCTGCTCTAAATTCCCGTGCGTTTGTTCCGTGTATAAAATACAAAACAACTTTTTTTAAATTATTCATCGGCATATCATACACGAGCATAATTTTTTTTTGGTTATACCAATTGCAGTTTGTGTTGGCAAACAATGTAAGGGGAATGGCGTTATCGAGCACAACCTCGCATTAACAGCACAAAACCAATACATGCACATTTTTAAAAACAACGTTCTCTGCCTCTTTGTTAAGACAGCACATTCATTCGTTATTCGCTTGTCGCTGTGTAAACATAAATATAAAAGAAGAAAATTTATTCCTTGGGTCAGATATTGTTAATTTTAGTTATGCAGCTGAAATGTTTTTCCACTAAAGTGTGTAACAAGCAAATGTTATTACAGTTTTTCAATTAGCTAAACAAAGTTCACCAATGCAATTATGTATTTCGAAAACTTTTGACCTATAAGTTTGAATACCAAAATTGTCGTATACTTACTGCCGTATTCAAAAAAATTTTTTGGATTTGCAAAAGGCATATTGATTGAATTTTGTAAGAAAATTTGTATTAATTTTTATAAAATCAACTTCTACAGTTGGAATCTTTTTGTTGGAAATGAAACAATAAAACAAAACAACTCATAAGCAAAATTAAATCTTTTTTTAATTTCACTAACAAATTTTAAATAATAATTTCGAAAATTGCCAACATTTTCTGAAGCTTTCTACAATATTGTGTCCCAAAAAAAAATTTTTTTTGTTGGTTTCTTTATTCATATTGCATATTCACTCAAATATTTGTATTAAAAGTAAATTCTTTTGAAAAATAAACTAAATAATTTGCTATTTGAATCGAATTATGCAATTTTCCAACTTCTAATTTGAATTAAATTTGTTTTGTCTCTCATAAGATTCATCCAGTCAAATAGCACAATGTAATAAATGTAGATGTGTTAACTTTTAAATCAGCTTGATTAACTTAATTAGTTTTTATTGCAAATACTTGCAATGGCAATATAACTTTCCCTTAAAACAAACAAACAAATAAACAAACAGCCGAATAAAAAAAATTACAAACAATAAAATTTTAATTGTACTCAATTTCATTATTGAAAAATTTAAGTTGCTGGCATTTAAAATAGTAATTGTTGTTACACATTTTACCAAAATAAACTTCAAAACTTTTAATAAAAACAAACAGAAATATTTACGAAAGCAAACATGAAAATTGTGGGTATGTGTATGTGTGTGTGACTGCATGTATGGGCAATGTATTGTGTTAATGTTAACAATTATTTATCCATTTATATCCTTTAAAAACACTCGTACAAACTTGTGACTTAAATTTACTACGGCAACAGTACAACAAAATAAACCACACACGCACACAAGTTCATATATGTAAGTGCTCTCAGATATAAAAATCACTACTGGCAAGTATTAGACGTTAAGTAAAAACAAAAACAAAAAAACAACACAACGAAACAACGAAACAAAAAAAAAACAATTAGAAACAAAATAAAACACATACTTAACCGGGATAACAAGAGATTGAGAGAAATTAAAGTATAGGGTGGGCCATCGGACGTTTGAAGCTTAATGACGCTCTCAATAGGGAACGTTTTTCAACCTGGTTATTTCCAAGTGTTTTATTCAATCAAGATTTCGAGGATGTCCTGTACGTATGCAGTGTAGATAGAGAGACATGTGTTACAGTGATCGGAAGTATTACAGCCTAATTTTTGCACAACTCTGACGTTGCTTTTTTTTTCGTGAAGTTGTAAAGCAGAGTTCCTCCTTCTCAGATGTTACTGATTTGTTGACATATTAACTTTTCAATCTAAAACAGAGCCATATTATATATTATTTTACGTGTTCAACGTTTTACTGCTTAAATGCATGCAAAGAAAGGCACTGTTAACATAGCCACATCAGAAAAATTTATTTCTCTTTCGCACACTCATAAATTTGTCACCCTGCGTATACGTAATATTTGTGCGCCTCGCTTTATTTAAAAATAAAGCATACGGTATCGTATGTACCGTATCTAACGTATCAGTATCTACCAAACAGAGTGCTCCAGGGGCAGTATCCATAAACTTGTCGATAGTTAATTACGAAAATTCTGAAGAGAGGAATTGACGTACATAAAGTAGCAGTGAATACCAGAAAATTCAAATACAATAGTACAAATTATATAATAAAGCGCATGAACAAAAGAAAAAGCATGTTTGAACATGATCGGCTTGTTTTTTGTATCATACTCGACTGTGTTCATTGTATTGAAGCAACGATGAGTAAACATGTATGAACTATAAACACTTGCGAGCAAGCATGAGCTGAACATGAACATAAACGAGCAATTGTGTTTATGATCATGATCACAGTTGCAGACAACCATAATAACTATGAGCAAAAACAAACACGATGACATGTTCGGGTAATCAAATAAAATACGGGAAAATAAGGTTTTTCTTTTATTAACAAAACGAACAAATTCTCTTCACTTTTTTAATACAAAAACAAACTAAAATAAGAATTGAATTCTGTAAAATCCTAAATTACAAAAAAAAAAACAAATAATAAAAGAATAAAAAATATTAAATTTTACTTACAGTCATTTTTTAGTTTCTTTAAGTATACAAATGTACCTTATAGTTTTGTAGGCGGCATATACTTACATACAACAATGAAATGTAAAAAACTGATTATAAATCCAAAACTTATATCAAATGCAATAACTTTTAAAATCCTTTGTTCGAACATAATCATATAATCACGAACACGGGCACATGCTCATGATCACAAGAACACATTCTATCAGTAACAAACAGAGTTCATGTGTTGATGGTATGAACAAACTTTTGATCACTGACATCGCAGTTGAATCAAACGTATGGTCAGTAAGTTACATTGTGTTCGATCATAGGCAATTTATAATGAACACATGAGCATGCTCATCTATAAAGCTAGATCATGCAGCTATAATAAAGATATAATGTCAGGCCCATTCGTTATTTTGGAAAATTCGTATTATTGAACTACAGTGCATTTATATAAAGCGAAACACATATAGATAATTTAATTTACATTAGTTTTTTGTATTTAAAATACAATTTGTGCGTTTTGTTTTATTATAGAGCAATTGGTTGGCTTATATAATCCGTACTCGGTACAAATTTCATATCAGAATTTTCCACTTTCATTATCTTCTATAATTGTTAATCTATTATTATTTAAAATATATTAAATTTGCATTAGTTGGGGGAACACTATTTTACTCAACTGGCCCAGTACAGTAGCGATGAACTAATTTTTTGAGAACCTTTATGACGTTATTGAAATATATTTGAGCGACCTCACACACAAGTTTCTTCGTGTAAGCTTCGATAATTGCTGGAAGGCTCTTCGCAATAAATAATAATCAAAAGGGTCAAATCGCGAGATGGCCAGTGCATATCGCCAAAATGGATACCAACGTAATTTTCTAACATTTTCAATAGTTGATTCATTATTTAGGTAATAGATTTTAAACATTTGTAAACATAGAACGACAAAATTTACCAAACAACGTGTGACTTTCTGGCACAATACCAAAGTTTTTGTGTTCCCACATTTAAGAAGAAATCATTACTTCCAAATTCAAACGTTAGAACGTCCACCCTGTAGATGCTGTAAAAGGAGTAAAAATAAATAAAACGCACAAATCAAAAAAGGAAATAAAAATTTTGCTTGTTTTTGTTCAAAAATTACAAACATGACAAAAACAACCAGCCATTCTATCCATACAACTCAATACAAACAAATATTTATATAAAACAAAAACTATATACAAACATACATGCACATTTATGTATGTAGTACATGCATGCATATATTCAGGCTCGCTTACGTAGAACATGAAACTAAAGAATGGAAAATTATAAGTAAAAATAAAATTACAACAATAGAGTTAAGTATGTACTTAGGAAATAAAAATTATATATTTAGACTTACATGCACTTTACTTTTCCATACATATTCGTACATACAATATATGAACATGCATTTACAAGGGAAATATACAAGCAGATACACATGCGGACAGACGGACAGACGGAAAACCGGAAAATGAACGGATGCACACACACTGAAGCAAACAATTCTTAGAAATTTTAAAAATACAGTTTGTGGATAATAAACGTTGTACAAAAGATAAATTTAGTAAATGACAGTGGTTCGTCCGAAGGCAAAAATTATACCAGTGTTGTATTTCAATTGCAATCAAATAGAATTTAATGAGCGGCGTAAAAGTTGTGAATGCTTTAAGAATGAGATTATAACGTTTCATTAGTTTAAGCTTTGCAAAATATTACAACTTCTACAGAAAATATTATTAATAAATTTAAATTTTCAATATGTTGTACGTGCATCAATCAACCCATGATCTTCAAAACGGAATCTCGCTATTCGGCTAGAGTGCCTGCTTCCAGGCAGCCACGTGAAGCAGTATATTGTATGTACAATGGAAACGATGAAAATATATTTTGATTATTATACACTTTCGACTATGAAACATTTTATGATTAAAATTCTTAAATTTTATTATTATTTATCTACGTTTGTTATCTATTAAATTTTTCTAAATCGCATAATAAAATGTTTGTTGTATTAAGAAAATTTTCCAAGAAGTTATTCAGTTTTTTTTGTTTGTATATTTCATTATTCTCAAAGACTTTTTGGGAGTTCTTGTATAAACATTTGGAATTTCTTAGCTTTTTTCAAAAATTTCTTCAGAGGTCTAGAGGTCTACTGACGATTATTATATCGCCCACATCCGACCGAAAATGGAATACAACTCTCATGTATGTTCCTGTGCTTCAAAGACTATTTTGAATATTCTCGGCCGTGTACAGGAGAGGGCGAAAAAACTCATTGGGGACGGTAGGGCAGTTAATTCTACCAACCCACTCAAGAGAGTCACTCGTCGCAATGTGAGGTGTGTTTCGTTGTTCTATCGTTACAATAATGGGATGTGCTGTAATGGAATCAGGGAAGTTGTTCCTGAAAACCGTTCATTCATGCACATAACGCATTCATCATTAATTGCGCATCCATTTGTGGTCGATTTGGCAGAAAATCGCGAAACGTATTACAGAGAGAACTCATTTTTTCGGCCGAACTGCATGCATATGGAATAAACTCTCTGCGGAGGTTGTGGCTGTCACAGTTGACGTGGAAAAATCATATAAAATGTCCATAAACACTACTCCCAGAATGCTACTTCCCATAACACCATTTCTTAGTTCCAGCACAATGTATTGCATGTGTAGGAGTCTTCCCCTGACTGCTGGTCCAAGATAAAAATAATTAAAAAAGTAGCACCAAATAAAATGTACATATGGAGCAGCTAAACCACATAACGTAATTAATTTTGACTCTAGCTGAATAAAAAAAAAACTGTTAAATCATTATTGTAAAATAATTATAAAATATTATAAATAAAACGATATAGAATTGGAATGCAATGGTACTTCAATGTCCCATGAAATATTTAGATTCCTCTGCCAAAGGGAAACATTCGTTTTGTTTGTAATTCGAGCATCACTGACCAAAAGAAAACAAAATAAATAAAAAATAAATAAATAAAATTAATTAAAAGTAAGTTTCATTTAAAATAATCGTATGAACAAAAATATGTACTTTATTTTTATTAATAATATTTTCATTACAGAAAGCTTTTGTTGCGCTCATTTTGTTCAATTGGACGACAGTTAGTAGTGCGACTATTACAGTATAGTATTTCGTATTTAAAAAATACAATGTGTGTAAGTTTGTTTTTTAAATTTTTAATTTAATACTGCTAAAATATTTAAATTACATTCCACTGTGATTAATAAAAAACAATAAAAGTTACAGATTTTTTTCCTTAAATAAAATAGAAAAATATTACTAACGGGCAATATATGGGCATATGGATGTACAAAATGATAAAGTTTTTGCCTTCGAATTGCTGTAGTTTTTACCTCTTCGCTTTCGAACTGTTTACAAGCAGCAACTACATAGGCACACATACACACACACACACACACGCCAGGACAATTACAAAAAAGGGAAGAAAACTACTTAAATATACACGAAAAGGAGTAGTTTCAAGTGTGTACATTTAAACGGCAAAATATTTATAAGTTTGCAATTGCCAGACAAGCAACGTATGAGAGTTAGAAAGCAACAAAAAATGGAGGGGACTGCAAGAAGGAAAAAAATGTGCACACACAAATAAAGCTTGGCCAGTGTAACATGCAACATGCACAAGCAGGAACAAGCATCGTTGCCAGTTGAGGGTGTTCCAATGGCAACAAACAAACACGAACAAGATTTCTTGTTGTATGAGTGACGTAGTTGGAAAAACAAACAATGCGATTGCAGAGTTTCAATGCAGTTGTTTTTTATTATTGTTGATGCTGATAGTGGCGGCAGTTGTGTTGCTTCTTGCATAAAATCTTTCATTAAACAGAGTTAGATTCAGAATATGTTGCCAGAGCGTGTGTGCGTGTCTGTTTTGTTTATATGAAGTTTTGCGGTCATACAATACCTTATGCTACATAAACATATTCAGTGAAATATGTACATATATATTAATGTCGATGTGTAAATGTGTGTGTGTGTTGATATGTGTAGAAGCGATCTTTAACAATTATTGCATAAAATTCCCTAGACTAACTTTGTAGTACTCCTATGATGCTATATTCTTTGCATCAGGCGCACACGCACACATGTACAATGTACATACACACATACATATATACATATATGCATAATGCACATAAATGTGGGTACTATTTAAAAATAAACATAAAAGTTATCTATTGTTCTTAGTATTATTTGTGGTAGTTTTTATTCCTCTATTGTACACAAGGTAGAATGCGGGCGTGATATAATACTGTGGTGATTGTGATGATTACTGAGATGTTCTTGTTGTTGTTGTTGTTGTTGTCGTTGTTCGTTGGTTACCAAACTATTTTCGGTCATAGGCATTGTTGTTGATGTTGTTGCAAAACTGTTGGATTTATTAGGATTCAGTTGCTTTAATTGTTGATGCCTTTCTTGTTTCGTACCATACCGTACCTTGTGGTGATTTGTATGATGCACATATATACCAGCATCACGCAACTTCCGGTACAATGATATATACTTGCCAGCTGTTGTTGTTCTAGGAACTATATACTTTTCACAAAATTTCGTTTTGCTGGTAGCTGCTTCACTTAACTTGTCATACGTCAGTGCCTGCAAAAAGGTCAATACGAATGTGTAGCAATTGTGTTTGTCCTCATGATAGTGTGACACTGTCCATTTGCCTGGCTCCTGGCAAATCTAGAAAATTAAATAGGAAAAGGGTTTAGATGAAGAAGAAGAAGAAGAGAACACAAAAGAAAGCAAATATTTGTAAATTCCTTTAATATACTGTTCTGAATGGAATATGTATTTATTAAATTTGATATTTGAAAAGCTGTTATGGGTCTCTTGAAAATGGCAAATGAATTCAGTTAATTTAGTTGAAAGCAATTTTGTAAAAGAACATAAACTTTTACCAGAAACTGATATGTGATATTTTTCAAAAATAAATAAATAAAAAAATATTAACATAGGAGACGGTTGAAAGCACATTCAGAAGCTTATATTTTTCTTACAAATGTGTAAATTGGGTTCGGTTGTTTATGTTCAATTACTTCCATAATTTGCTCTTTTATATTCGTTAAACAGGGTTTTATATTTTACTACTAATGTGTTTCTCTAACGAAGACTCTTCCAAGGTATTGTACACTGCAAAAAATCCTACATTAATACTGGAAGGAGCAAAATTAATCATCCCATCGTAAAATGTAATAGCTTTTCTAAATGGCCTTTTATGTCAATTATATTTGACATTTGTGAACTAGACAGCTGCAGAATACAAACAGACAAACAATGGTGCGCTGTACTCAGCAAAAGTATGAAATAATTATGTCGCTTTTTTATCCAATAATCGACCGGTGGTGTTAGCTCAGCGTGGAACAGACTGGAACTAGAAAAGTTCCTTCAGGGGGTGCCCGGCTGCTGATGTTCTTGAGAAGAAAGAAACATCAACCAGGCGACGTGCCACGCAATTTGGCGTCACCAGCCGGATCTACACCGAATTTTAGTGAAAGAGTTACACATGTTCCCATACAAAGTGCAAACAGTGCTCAGTTAACACCTGCTGACCGTTAATCAATCTCAACAACGATTTTGAGTAGAAAATCATCATAAGCGACGAGGTGCATTATCATTTAATCGGTTCCGTCAATAAACAAAATTTTCGTTTCTGGGGCACTTAAAATCTGTGTGTGATGCACAAAAACCCTTTAAGGAGAATATTCAACAGGAATGCGAACAGTTATCACCAGAAATATTGCAGAAAGTTATGGAAAAGGCAATATAATGGGCACAAATGTGTATCAACATTGGCGGCAGCCACTGGGCTGATATCATATTTTCCAATTAACAGAAAAAAATTATACAGCTGCAAATAAAGATTTGCGCCACTAAAAATACGTTTTTTCTTAATCTTTTTTTGGGAAATTTTACTAAATTATAATACTAATTGTACAATACATTTCGCAAAATATTTAACTTATTTAGAAAAATATTTTTACCAAAAGAAAATTCATATATTTTAAAAAAATATATTTTTTTTTTTAATATTTTATTATGTTGTAATATATTCGTAAAAAGGTATTTTGGATTTGGTTCAAGAACAAATTTCAATACAAAATCGAGTCTTTATACCTATTT
Source organism: Dexiosoma caninum (assembly GCA_963924685.1). Lineage (NCBI taxonomy): Eukaryota > Metazoa > Arthropoda > Insecta > Diptera > Tachinidae > Dexiosoma > Dexiosoma caninum. Next base: position 94,787,165 of record OZ004727.1, on the reverse strand, counting down.
CAAATCCCGAATTTTATTTTTGTGAATATGACTGTCAATATTTTTATTTTGAATTTTCATCGACAAAAACTTTTTCTTTATTGTGAATTTTAAATGATGTTTTCTTTATTATAAACAAAAACCAATTTTCCTGAAGAAGCTACACAAAGGAGTAGCGAAATATCGAATAAAAATAAATATATAAAATAGGAAATTTAGGACGGTTTAGGACGGTATATCTACGTAACGGATTAACACAATCCAACATATTTATATTTAACAGCAAAAATACAAAATAAAAAAAAATAAAAGAAAAAGAATGATTTAACTTACCTCAAACAACACTTGATCCCAGTAGTCATACCATGGCTCAGGAACATCACCCACTAATAAGCACTGCCACCATTCTGACATATTGTCTGTGCGATGACGCCTTAAACCATGACGATCAAATTCAACTACACAACCTGTGGAAGTTGTTACCGCAATATGCAAATCGGTGGTGTTATTATAATCACTAAAAAGCAAATAAATAAAAGAAGAAAAAGAAGGAGTAGAATGGGAAAAGCAACAATAACAATATGCAGTTGTGTGGGTGTGATACTCACTTGAGGAAATCACCTGTCGTGGGACGCAAAATAATTGCACATGGATATTGATTGGCTCTTACAAATGGATACGGCAAACGAAATGGCAGCAGACGACTGGCCATAAGATTAGAAGGAAAGTTATTTCTATTTAAAGCTTTGTTCTCATCATCATCATCATCATTATCATCATCGTCATTATCAGTATCATTATCATTCGAATTGTTAGTAGAATCAGCCTTGTCTTCATTATTGTTTCCACCGGAGTTCTTGGCTCTATTTTCCCTGCCGCCGTTACTGGCATCATTGTCATCTTTGTTATTGCTGTTATTGTTCTTACTGTTTTTATTCAACTTGATAATGTTCTTAATCTTACGACGATTGCCAGTGCCATCAATAGCACCAGCAGTGTTGGCATCACCATGGGGATGTGTAGCCAGGGCTGTTTTACATTGTGGACAAATGTGCGGTAAAATGAAGCAAAAAACTTTTACATTGCAATGATGAAAGCATAAAATGCCTGGATCTGAGGTAATTGTGGTCGTTGTTTTCATAGTTGCTGTTGTAGTTGTTGTTGTTGATTCTGCTGTTGCTATTTCAGTATCAACTTCATTGCCTTTCGTTACAGAAGTTTTCAAACTGATACTGTTCATGTTTCTTGTTGTCATCATATTTGTGGTTTTCCATGTTACCGTTGTTGTTTTTGTTGTTGTTGTTGATGTTGTTGATGCTGTTGTTGCTACAGCGGCAGCTGCCGTTGTCGTTGTTGTTGTTAGCATTTTATTAGTATCCCTTCAGTGACAAAAGCAAAATTGATTCCCTCTTGCTTGGGTATGAAGCGTTGTGTTTTTAATGTGGCAGTCGTTGATGGTCGTATCCTTCTTTGGTATCTAAACTAGTTCATTCATTTTTTTCCATCAGGTTTATGTACCTGCTTGTTTGGTTGCTTGCCTGCTTGATAATCTGCAATGAAAACATAAAATTCTTGTAAGTTGAGTTAACAATAATGTTCGACAATTGTTATAGTTTCATTTCGATTTCGTTATTTTACACGTTGCTAAACAAAAAAAAAAAGAAGAAAGTAATTTTAAAATCTGCTGGCATTCAGTAGTGGTTGTGAACGTAAATGAAGTGTACACCCTTCTCCTTATCAAAATTATATATTCAAATAAAACAAGTACTTTTCTATAAACTTCCCCATTACGTTGTTACAACTATTAAGAAATATTTCTTGTGTTCTCATCAATAGTTCCTTTCTGAGGTTTTATACTGAGAGTCAAATAACTACAGCAGCAATTTCCAATTATTTGTAATGTTCTATGTACAGAACAGAAATAGGCAGCTCTTTTAAAATACTTATATTCTTTGTGGAGGAAAATGCGAAACTATTCTTGCTTTTGATAGCAATACACCTTCCATATATGGACTGACACTTCAAAGTCTATTTTGGAGCTACTCGAGCGCATAAAGGAGAGCCCGAAGAGTACCCAACTCTATTGACTCGCTTAAGCATCGTCGCAATGTAACTCACATCTCTCGCTATTCTTTAGATACTTTAATGGAATGTGCTCCAATGATATCAGGTGACTTTTAACCGAGACTCGTGCCGTTTTACGTACGACAAGTTTGTTCTCGAGTTTCTATTCATTTGTGATCGACTTTCAAGCGAATCGAACTACGCAGTACAAAGGAACTAGAATTTATGAGCCAAACCGTATGTATGTGGACTATTCTGCAGGAGTCTACACCAGAGATGCTAAGTATTTGAAATCGATTTCCCCTACAGCATTAGGAAAATCTCCGTTTTTTGATCAAGTTAACGTACGCAAACTCATCTACTAAAATAATAATATTTTTTTTTTATTATAAATCGGTTTATATTTATTATTCAATATTTTTATTTATAAACATCACGAGCTTAAACTAACAAGAAATTTTAAATTATTACTTTTTGTAAAGACAGTGTATGTGTTTTTGGAAAATTAAAAATTTAAAAAAGCTAAAAGGTGTTATTTAGCCAGAAACGTATAGAATTTATTTTGCATAGTTGTAATTAACCCATAATTTTAATTTTGTAATTTTTGTTTTTAAGAGAATAATTTTTGGGGTTGTAACTTTTTTTAATTAAATTAAAACTTTTTTAAAATTACCCTATAAATATAGAAATTACTTGGCTACCTTTCGGGCTTATAAATAGCCATACAATACGGAATTAGCATATGGTTAACACCACTGCTTCATTCACTATTAATTGCGATCCTGGAAAGTTCAAGTCAAAAATACACAAGCACTACTCCCTCTATCCACCTCCCAAAAGCCTATAGTTCCTAGTCCCATTGCATTGTATGTAAAACGCATTTATAAAAAAAGATGTATTGAAATAAATCTGGAAAGTTACGTTTCAGTTCATCATATTTCGTATATGAAACCTGAGACCGGTATCCCAAAATTTAAAAAAAAAATATACGTTGAACTCAGAGAGAATAGAATACCGATGAGATTTTATGTTGAAATTTCATTTCACGGTGAATTTTTTCTTGTGTTTTATTTCGCCAGCATCGCATTCGTTCATATAACAATTAATACAACACCGCCGTGGGACGAAATTCGTCATGGGTGACGAACTCTGCACTAGATTTATTTCTATTTCATACATCGCCGAAGAAATTAGTACAGAGTTACTGGTTTGCATTTTAGTTTATAAATATATTAGTAAATAAAGTTAATTTTTATTTCAATAATTGTTTCATTCTTAAAATAAATTATTTAAGTTAAATTTACACAAATATTTACCATAAAATTGCTACTTAATTGTTTTTTGTTAATATTTAATTTTTATAGTCTTCAAATTTCTTGTTGAATTATAGTTTTGTTAACTGAGCTGGAGATCTTATTGTATTTTGTGTTTTAAATTTAATTTTTTCCCAATATTTCGTTTTCACAATATAAAACTTCTTCAGGGAAACAATTTAAATTAAAACACAAAATAATATAAGATCTGAAGCTCATTTAAATAAACTATAATTCAATATTTATTTTTTTTAATTAATTTTTTTATACGCTAACACAGACTGCAAACAACTTTGCTGATTATGACAGCTGTGATTTTATCATCGTAATTATGCGCCCACTGCAAATTAACGCAACGAATTTCTACTGACGAATTCGTCGTTCGTCCTAATTCTGTTCTCTTCATAACTTGTATCGCAAAGCCATGGAAACCCTATGAGCAGCGAAAACGTGAGTGAAGTTAAATGATAGGGTATCTTCGGTTTTAAAAATTTATGCGTCTGTACAATATCAGCAACACTGCAATTCTGTTTTAAAAATTAACAAAATTCAAATAATTGAAACTAAGAAAAGTTTCTATAACTTGGCTCACAAGAATCTTTCTCTGTTTTTCTTCTCTCTTACAGTCCTTCCCATTGCAGTGACTGCAATTCCCCATAACAATTTTAACTTCTCTAAATCATTTTAACGTTACAAATGAAGTTATTGTTTAATTTTTGAAATTCCTTGGCTAAGATTTTTATTTATATTATAAGAGCAACGGTTTTAGAAGAAGAAACTCTCAACTTGATTTTTAGTGGCGATAATGACCTTATTCATAATCAAGATAAATTATCATAAATTAAAGTTTACATAGTTGAGGAAAACGGAAAATTTTTAAATAAATTCCAAATTGTTTTCCTTGTCTAGAATGTGCGCGGTTTATGAACAATTTCATACCGTTCAACCCGAATCAACTACTTTAAATTGGTTTTGTTTAGATATTTTAGTTGGTTGGTTAGTTGTTCGTTTCTTATTTCTTGGATACAGCTTTCCCGCTTGGGTCAGGGAAAAGGCCATTTCGTAGAATATTAATTAGAAGTATCTAATTATTATATATCTGGATCGTAAAATGAAATATATGTGCATTAGACAGTACCTCAAAAAAAAATCCGTGCACTCTCTAGTATCATTTTTTTCTACTGCTCTGGGTTATTTCCTAAGTATGCAATGAATTGAACTGGAACTACAGAGAGGAGAATAGTGTACAATAGATTAGATAGGTGGAGAAAGGACGTGGCGATGGCGATGGCACGATGGATGGTAGTCTGCACGTTGACTACAAAACCAAAAACAGACCTGGGTTCAACTCCAGTTTCAGACTAAAATTATAAAAAGTTCTGGCTGCAGAACCAACATGCTAACTACTCAGCCATCAGCACCCCCACGGATCTTAAAGTGTGATATATCCATGTTTTTTCTCGAGGAGACCAATGTTTTACGCTAGGGGCCGTTGACTAAAGAAGAAAGTATAGAGTAGAAGAACAATAAGAGGAAGTCAGATCTCGCATCACTCAGCTGCACAAAGAACCTGTTGATCACCCACTTCAGTCTGCCGCATTGCAATCGAGGGCAATAACAAAGACTGTGTATGGAACTGGTATCATCGTGATTTTCACACAACCTACAAAAATCGCCCAGCGATGAGCACAGCTTCTAGACCTCACCATCTGTCTCATTACTCTCAACTCCGCAATAATCCGACACCCAGCACAGCCTGACCTTACTACACCTGCCCATAAAATCGGTAAGGGCCCTTGCAATCGATCGTACAGGGTGGCACAAAAGGAGCTATATGGTTTGTATTCTTTATAACTTTTTTTAATTATTATTTTTTCTTTGTATTTTTTTTAGCATTTTGTGAAGAAGACTTGGGGAATTAATTATGAAGCATTCGAAATGAAATCATGGCCATTACACCCGAAATTTTGCGAAAAGTTATGAAAAATATGCTAAAAATAGCACGTATGTGCGAAGCAGAAAATGGACATCACTTAGGATATCATTTTTCAAAGCTAATTCCCAAAAATTACCCAATAATATACTGTATTTAAAAAAAAATTATAATAATCGCATAAATAAGAAAGTTATAAACCATTTAAATCATTAACTCATTCTGCGCCACCCTGTACAAGGTTTCCTCCAATGTCTTTAGCGCTGGCTGACTGTCGACGTACAATTTAACCTCCTCGCCCACAGTCACTACCTGCGGCAGCAATTCCATGACCTTGTAAAACCTCATATCGGTTCCCATCACAATGACAACAATGCCCACTTCCCTCTTCTACCCATCCGTGAAGACCGCCCACCCCTCAAATAGTTTATCCTTATGAGCCCACAGGCTCCCATCCGCAATAACTAATTGAGGCGTCCTGCCAACCTAATAATATCCCCACTAATGGAATTTCTACCAAGATATATTTTTACCACCAACTAATACTGGCTATTATCCTTATTGTTACTAGAATTTCTATTACATGTTGCAAACATGTTTATTGGCTACAATTTTTGTACAACTTTAATTCTTCTGCCACTTCTGAACATGGTTTGCATTTGCCAGGACACACTGAAAAGGATTATATTGTACCTGGACGAAATTCAGTAAATGCTGATTAAGGTGTCCATAGAAAAATGAGGCATTTATATGCAAAGCATTTGTATTACCCCGTATTATTCCCCGCAGAAACTCTAAAGAACATTGTTAACAACATTTCTTTACTAGTGCTACTCCTTCCTGTCGACGATATCCTTTTATAGTTTTATTTTTGTTTTATATTGAAAGATTTTGCTACAGGATTTCCAATTGATTTGAATGCAAACAAAAAAAAAATATGTTTTTGTTAACTTACATTCCGCTCAATTTCAGATTTTGAATTGTAATTTTACGAATTGTTGTCGTTTATATATGTACGTTTAAATACGTAATTACTTTTAAATAGTGGTTACGCTGCCACTTGTAGTTGAAGGAATTTACAATTATTATGCGAAAAAGGATCACAATTTCTCAACTTACTTCATTAAACACTGACTACGACAAAATGAAACTTTGAATTGCCAATAATTTGACGAGGGTATTAAGTTCATTAAACTTTTATTAACAAACAACTTTGTTTTGTGTTCGAACATGGTAACGTTGAACGTTAACTATTAATGTTATATAAATACAGCCAGCCCTCAAAGAACGCGGTGCATATCCATTGTAAAAATCAAACAACAAACCGAAAACTATTTTCTTTATTCTATAAACATTTTGTTGCCAAAAAAAAAGGGGCCATCGCTAATTTTAAAATGCGTCAAGTACAACTTTAATAGTTTACATATCACTAGCTGATATAATAGTTTTAGTTTAAAAAAATATATACCTTATGTGTCCATTATTAGAATCGGTTAGTTAGTTTCGGAGACGCGGAAGTTGCTCCCTATCACAAGTCGTGGTCTTGTCTTTGAAAAAATATATAGTCTATGTGTCCATCTAGATGCAGACCTATCTATGTTTTACCTCCCCTCCCTACCTTCCGAGTCACTGCCCGTATAACCAAGTTCACATATCTGGCTATGTGAAGTATGCTCACCCGTACATTAAATGGGAGTGCCACATGCAAAAAAGGATCATCCTAGTCCCCCTGTTAAGAATTGTCCGTTTTCATATTTTTCCCATGACTTACTCTCATGTATATTGAATATTCGCTCTGTAGATATAATGAACGTTCCGAAAACAAAAAAAATTACTACCTAGTCATTCAGACCAGATACAGAAACATTAACTTTAATCGTTCACAAGATATAATGAAATCAATATTTAGTTTGTATGGTAGGTAGCGCGCCCACTTGTCCAATCCCTCCCATTTTTTGACTGATATACACTGACTGATATCCTTCCAGATATACAGAGAGATACAGTGAAAAGTTCGAGACAATCGGTTCAGCCGTTTATCTGTCCAAGCACAAACACACATACACACAAACCTATACATACTCGTACAAACATACAAACATGTCGTTTTTATATAAAAGTTATTTAGTTTTTGCATAAGCCGATGTAGAAGGAAAGCTTCTTGTTATACGTCTAGAAAAGCATTATTTTGTTGCTCCAATGTCTTTTTTTATTATTTTTATTATTTTTTTATTATTTTTTATTTTATTTTTATTTATTTGTATTATTGTATTAGTAATGTAGGCATTAGAAACTCGTTTTATGGAGATGGTTACATTTTCCATACCGTACTGGTATGAATTTATCCTATAGAAGGGCGTATTATACGAAAATATTTCATATTTCTTTAATTATGTTACCAGAATACTTTATGTAAAAGTACCATCTTATATGAGGGCTACCTGTAATAAGCTGCGAAAATAATGTAATTTGAAGGAAATTATATAGTTATAGCGGGCCAAAAGTCAGTGTAAAAATTTAATAACTTTTTTGTTTATTATTATTTTTTATTTTTTTCTTTAAATATAATATTAACTTAACGATCTAAATTTTATTTATGAAAAATAATATCAGCGAGATGATCACCATTTCATCGATGTACAATTGGGCTCTTAAACACTAGTTTTGCAGAACTTCATGCAAAGTTCCAGGCTCTATTGCCCTGAACTCAGCTTCAATGTTGTGCTTTAGCTGCTCTATAGTTTGGGGCTTATTAACATACACTCGTTCTTGGAGATAACCCCATAGAAAATAAGCAGGGGCAGTTAAGTCTGTTGTACGTGCTGGCTAATTGAATTCTCCAAGAAGCGTGTTGCCCAAATTCGTCTCTGATGGTAGTCAACTGGTAAAAGTTGTTGGGCCAATTGGACCTTGTATGGATGCATGTGTAAATGATGTGATAAAATGCGTCGAAGTGAAGTTCTAGAGATTTCCAGTTGTCCAGAACGTCTTCGGGTTGAAGTTTCTAGATATTCTTCAACACTGTCCCGTACACGATCAATGTTCACTGTGTTCTGTACTATTCTCGGTCTTCATGATCGTGGCAAGTCTGACACTGCACCTTGTTGTCGGAACCGTGCAATTAAACGATTAATTGCGGTTTGGTGAGGTGCATTTCTGGTGTTGAAATAATTTCGATATGCTCGTTGCGTCAGTGAAATGGAATGACCATTGGAAAAGTAAAAACACTTTGGTTCGTTGTTCGGTCGTTAAATTTTGCATGGTGGTGTAAGGCGGTTCGATGAATAAAATCTAAAAAAACAATAATAAATAATAATAAACAAAAAAGTTATTCAATTTTTACACGCAGTCGTGACTTTTGGCCCACCCTGTATATTAATTTCAATTGATTATATTGTCACACTTATTAAGAACAAACTCTCCATCCATCCATAATTGAAATCTATTCACAAATTCAGAGGCGTGTCCCATCATAAGGATTTGCTGTAGAGTTTAGTGGTTCAGTTTTTTTTCTGCACAGTCTGCAAACATTATTTTCCAAGATCGTTAATATTAACTGAAGTTTCCGAATTTAATTGTTTTGTATATGCGTGCTAAACAACGTACTAAAACGCCAAAAATTAACCCAAGAATTTATTAGTTAATACTTTCTTTCCTTTAATTTCATAAAATTGTTTTCTCTCGGAAGACTTTTATAACTGAAAATAAAAATTAATCAAACTTCTGAACTACTGCATGAAAGTATTTTAAAATTTCCCCATATCTTGACTCTTTTTCCTCTTTTTTTTTTGTTAAAAAATAATAGTGAAAATAAAATTATGAAATTAAATAAGTGTCAAGTTGTGATAAGATGAAAACGTACTTGAGTAAAACACCAACATTTTAATATGGCCTCTTGTTGCTAAATGTTTGCCTTACAACAACAACTACAACAAAAACATAGAGGTATTAAGTTTGCTTAAGGAATGTTTAAAATTTAATGCATTCTTATTTGTGCTAAAAGTCTACAATTCAGTAGTGTTATTTATTATTACTCCCTGATTATGAAATATCATTCTCAATAAAAATGTTTCTCTCTGTTCATGGACAATTAATTAATGCACAAATGACAATACAAACCTGCCGGCATGGCAGGAAAAAATGTAAACAAACCGGTAAAATGCAGTTACACCAACTGAGCAAACTCACCATCTTGTGGTATATTGTCCCACCTCCAGAGAATGCTGTTAAATAAGAAGAGAGTAAAATCTAAGCGAAAGAGAGTATGTTTATGTAAACTGTAACAAAATCGAAATAAGGTTAATGTAAAACCCGACAAATATGGACTTGCATGAAACTCGCCAAGTAAAAGAAATGGAAGAAGAAGAACAAGAACAAGTCAAACGATTAAATTATGTTTTAACAGGGGTTGACTAACACAATGTTGCACCCTTGAAGCAATAGTTAATGGCGAGCATTGGTTGCAAACGGTCGTGTCTTTGGAAAAAAGCGGTTGAAAAGAAAAAAGAACAAGAAACTATAAACTATAAACCCAAAAACTTAACAAAACTGAGAAAGAATATTTAAATGAAATTTTATTTCAATTAAATTAAAGAAATTCAAATATAATAAACATAAAACCAAACTGTTAAAAAAAATCAACAAAAGTACGTACATATATTTTTAATTAAATTACAATAGCAATAAATTTTATAATTTAGATTGCGTTTTAAAACGTTGTAATAAAAACGCGTCACATTATCCTGTTAAAAGGATATGAGAAAAACGCTTTTCATAGTAATTCAAAAATAATAAAAGAAAAGATAAACATTTATTTTAAAAGTCTTTAATGAAAATATTTATCACTATACTGACATTATCCTGGCCATAAACGTTGATATTATACCCTTCTAGTGTCACATTTAATAAAACGTTAAATATTTTTCAGTACACTTACGAAATGCGGCTTTGAATTTCTTTTGTCTTTCCTTTTTTATAGGCAAAAGTTATTTTTGTTGGTTTCTTTTTATGATAATTATTATTTTTTATTTATATCGCCATCGGCATATAAAATATTTATTTCATTTTCATTGATATTAACGCCGCCTTTTTTAATATGTCAATTGTCAAAGTCGTGCTTGTTGCTGGTTTTATTTTAGCGAATAATTTTCTTGGTTTTTCATTATTAAATTTATTTCCTTTATAAAGTATTACTTTCATAAATTTTGTTTTGTTATGTCAGCCCAATCACTCCTGGTGATGATAAAATAAAAATCGTTAAGAAAGCAAAAACATAAATCAAAACAAAGAAAACAAAGTGCTTTTGTGCTTTCGCCCAAAAAATTATAAAAATTCGTTTTTATATGTGTGTGTGTGTGTGTGTGTATATATATAAAAAGTGTTTTCATGGCAACCTTTTATTTACAGTATAAATTTTATTAAAAGAAAAGAGACCAACTGTGAAGTACTCATCGTTAATATATCGATATTGAAACTTAATAGAAATTCACACATCTGCATGTACATTGTACATGTATATATACATGCTATTTGTAGATAACTTATGTTAGGCAATGTACTGATATACTGACGTAAAAAATACAATAAGGATAATAAAAGGATAATAATCTAATGCAACGTTTGGTAAGTAAAACTCTTTATAGAATTGCCAAAATACCAGTCCCTTATACTAAATAGAAAAGAAATAGAAAATTTAATAAATAATATTAATATGAATAATAGAAAGGAAAATTAAGAGAAATGTAACGGGTGATAATTTAAGGATTTGGTTTTAAAATACCAATCAAAAATATTTACCCGAAAATATTCCACATTTTAGTGACTTGACAGCCTAGAGGTCTTAGTTTTCTATTCGCAGTTATTCTCTAATAAAAATACAAGGTTTGTTCAAAAGAAAATGTGAATTTTGTTTCCTTCGATTACAATGGCGTGGTGCATCATGAGTTCTTGCCAACAAGTCGTACGGTTTATAAGGAATCCTACAAGGAAGTTATACAACGTTTGCGTGTAGCAATACATCTCAAACGATCGAAATTGTGGACAAAAAAAATCATGGATTCTGCAACACGATAATGCACCGGCTCACACATCAATGTTTGTTCGTGTGTTTTTTGGTCAAAAACAACACCCCAATCATGTCTCAACCACCTTATTCACCAAATTTTTCCATTCCCAAAACTAAGCAGAGACTAATGAAAAAAAGCGTTTTGCAACAATTGATGAAATAAAGTCAAAATCGTTCCGGCGCAATGCAACGCATGTATAGGGGTCATCCCCTAATTGCCCGTCCAAGAAAAAAAAGGCACACCTACACATCAGCAAATACCTGCAATTATTTCTGAGTACGATTAGTGTATTTGTATTTGTATTTGTAGATATAAAATATACTAACTAGGTGACAGGAACAGGATAAATGAAGTAGAAGACAATATCAAAAATAACTAAAAAAATAATAAAATTTTATGAAACGTCTTTGTGTGTACGTGTATCTTCTTTACTTGCTGAGCATATTTCATATTTCATTTCAGTTGGCTTCTATTCTGTAATAAATTCCATAGAGTTGCACGAATATTTGTTTTAAAACAGCAGTGAAAGAAAGAAATCGCATGAAGTACATATGTACGTATATAAAAACGGAAATATAATAGTACATATCGTCGTATACAATCAGAAAAGCCCAGAGTTGCAGTTACCTAAGTAACAAAAATTAATGCGTCAACATAACTCCAGAAACGCAGCAATGCTGTATAAATTCTCAAAAAATACGCAATTTCATAGCTGTGCTCGAATTATACTCTCTATCCTCATATCTCTTCACCACATATATCTTATGTCGGGGTGGCGATGGCACGATGGATGGTAGTCTGCACGTTGACTACACAACCAACTGGTTCAACCCCAGTTTCAGACAAAAAAATTTTTAAATAAAAATAAACATCTCGCATTTTTCTGATGTGCATTAGTGTGTTTTTGTGTGTCAGTTGTTGTCGGAAGGTTTCAGTGGCGAAGGCATAGCTTCAGCTGATAGCAATCCACAATCACATTAGAACGCCCTCCTTCGTCGGTATTGTGTAGCACCGGCGAAGTAAAATAATAATAAAAATAGCTACTAAAGCGAAGCTTCAGCACTGCTACGAGTATAAAAACAAAAGAACGTGCGAAAGCAGAGTTGCAAAATACTTAATTAAGCTTCACCTCCTGTCGTTTCTTCTACTATCTCTTTCTTATAGTTCCCAGCACAATGCTTCGCATGTGTAGGAGTCATCTCCTGAGTGCTGGTCCTAGATTAAAAAAAAAAAAAAAAAAAAAAGCACTATAACTATGCATTGGTACAGGGAAAATATCTTTAAATTCTCTATTTTTTTTATCTTGGAGCAATGAGCAAGAGAAAAAATTTTGGGAATAAATTACACAATATAAAATGCTGACTGGATTGTTTTATTAATTAATTTAGAGTATTCGAGTATTTTATTAATCGAATAATTTTAATATCACTTAAAATGAATGCCCTAATAGTTGAGTGCATTATTTGCTTATAAGTTTTTTACTACTTTTATCGTGCGAAAATCACTGTGTCGTTTATTCTTTGTAGTTTCCCTTCTACTTTTCCCTCGTTCTGTATACATGACAATTAGTTTAATCATAGAATTAAAGTATGAAGTATTAAATATATAAAAGCAATCAAATGGGCAAAAATTTGCAAATAAAATATATCTGAGATTTAATTTAGTTGATAAAGTTTTTTGGTAGTGATACCTAAACTTGGTTTGATATGACTCACTAACAAGCAAAAAAATAAATAAATTAGATGAATCTACATAAAGTATTCAAAATATTTCGTTTTTTTTTTAAATACCGGAAAAGAATTTACAAAACATAAATATGTAGAAGAAATTTCGAAGCAGAGCACCACTGTCATCCATTAATAATAGATAATTATTTACTGGGTTTTCAAATAACCCATAATATTTTTTATTCTTTTTAGATGGTTTTTCTCTACACACAAACTAATTACACAAGATGTTGTTTCATTTGGAACATCACTGTATTTCACAATCGAAATGGCTTTTATAATTCATAACTCAATGTTAACACTGTTGTCATTTTGAGCATCTGTAGCAAACGCTTACTTCATTATGTATACATGATACAGATGTATGTATGTATATATGTGAGCACGTATGTGTGTAAGTATGTATGTGCGTACGTATGTGTGTATGAATGTAAATATATTTTCTTTATATAAAAATGTGTAGAGCTGCAATGGCATATAAAAGTGTTTGAAACAACCGCTTTAACCATCCGAATTTAATATAAAATATGTATCTCAAGAAAAACTAATTTATTATTTAAAAGGTAAATCTTAAAAGAAAATTTTGAACAGGAAATTTGACACGTTTAAATCTCAACATACGGTGGTTAAGAACGAGGAAAAATAAATAAAACGCACAACAATAAAAAAGACAAGATATAAACCGAATAAACAATTTAATTTTGTTGTCAAAATTTAAAAACAAAAAATAAGCAAACCATAAATAAATAAATAAATAAAACAAGACACGACACGACGCATTATTCAGAAATTTTAAAATGCTTCGAGATGAAACACTTACACGCATACTTAAGCAAATCGAAAATAGTTAAAAAAAGTGTATCGTTTGTGACTTTATGAGGATATGAGTGCATGCATGGGCAAGTTTGTTCGTTTATATACATATATAGACATGTGTGTGTGATGATTGATGTGTTTGTTTGTTTATTTAATTTAAAAATAATAAAACATCATTCTCACAAATGGCGTCATATACATACATGCACACAAACCTGAGGCTAAAAGTATGATAAGAATACCCTGCTATCTTTTCTTTAGTTAAACAGGACATCTACAGTAGAACGTGAATTATACGAGCATCTATTAAATATCATGCTGATTAATTTATCTTACAGTCTGTATTCAGCGTGCTTCGTCTAATAACCGTGCTTTACCAATTTTCTCCATATGCAGCAAACGTAAGTCAATATTTTCCTTCGCGCTGCATCATATGAAAACATAATTGAAATTCGGTGATTCCCATGTTTTATTTCCTTCCTATTTTTCTTCTGTGGCTTTGTTTCGTGTAATCATTAAAAAGCGAAAAAATGTTTTTCTATGCAGGAAAGAAGTGATTTAATTTATGACTGTTGCAAAAACAAAACGTTTAAATTGTTGTCGGAAATATCCATGCTAAGGCCGTGTGAGAAGAACAATAGAGGTTTAACTGTACTTTTAACTGAAACAGCAATGAAATTAAATTCAAATTGAAACAGAATTATAATAAATTTATACACATACCCGCCTAGACGCTGGGTGTTTCTGCAGGCAAGCTGTAAGAGCTTCACAAATTATGTGTTGTTTTAAAAAATAAATAATAAATAATAGTATCACTTCTATTTTTATTTGACCTTTATTAAAATTTTTTAATTATATTTATTTTTGAGCGATGGTCTTTTTTATGATAATACAAATAAAAATTATTATTTCCTGACGATGCTACCTATTTGGTAGCGAAATATTGAGAAATAAATAATAATTAAAAAACTTTTCATAAAAAAGACCATCGCTCAAAAATAAATATAATTAAATAATAAATAATAATAATTCAATAGTTGCAATCCATTTAACGCTCTGAAATTATAAATAAAAATTCGAATTTTAGAGCTTTTAATTTTTGTTATTTTTATTTTTTACGCAGTCTGTCTCAGTTGCGTTTGAACAAGTTAAAAAAGTGGGAATCATATCAAAACATATTTGTTTGTTAAATTTTATACTAGTTGGGTACACAAATGTTACAGATCACATGTTAAACAAAGAATAAATAATTGTGTCCAATTTGCAGAAAAGAATTGTGCAGAAAATCGTCCATCTTTATAAAATGTTGACTACGACATACTGTCGTAGGAATAATAGGAAATTTCTGATGATGTTAACAAGCTGTTAACGAAATATCGAATAATATAAACAAAATAAAATAAAAAAAAGACCTCAGGCTTAATAAATATATATCAAAAAATTTAATATAAAATGTCAATTAATAATATAATTAATAAATATACATTTAATTTATTTCAATTTAATTTTCAAACCTTTTCAGCAATATAGTGCAAAACTTAAAAACTAATTCGAATCCAATTGACATCTCAATGCCTGGTTAAATTTTATGGAATCAAATGTCAAGAAAATCAAATATTTTTTAAAGACGAATAAAAAAATATTCCTATTCACAAGAACATAAAGACATATCGTTTTTTTTTTTATACGATAAATTATAAAACTGAGATCGTGAATTGAGAAAATATGTAATACGTCGTATGCATGTCCATATATACACACCAACCCACCAACGCCTTTAATAAATAAAAAAGACGAAAAATACATCTTAATTTTTATATTTCAATTATGGCACTGTAGCATACATACTTACAGGTCCTACGTTATTTTTCTAAATGGAAAGTGAGGAGGAGAGGCACGTGTTGAAGTAATTTTTTTCTTGACGTTTCCTATTAAAAAAAAATTGATTTTTTGTCCTCCGATTCACCTACCACACGCGAGAGCTTTCCAATGAAGAAAGAATCATTAAAATCGGTTCGCCCAGTAAAAAGTTATATTTAGGGCGAACTGTATTCCTCCAATCCGCCTGCCACCAAACTGTAAGCACGAGCTTTCCAATGCAAGAATAATCATCAACATCGATCCACCCGGTAAAAAGTTCTGTGGTATCACACATAAAAAAAAAGACAGTCGAATTGAAAACCTCCTCCTTTTTGAAGTCGATTTTTTTATGTAAATCTTGACAACTAATCGAAGTAAGGGAAAACGATAGTTTGACCGCTTACGAGCAGCTGCAATCCCCGTCCATACTGGGAAACATTTGCTGCAGAAACTTTCTTAGATTCCCTTTTGAATTTGCATTCGTGTCCACATTTATTTACGGTTTTTAGAAAAGTTTTATGTAGATGATTTATTGTCCCCTTTTCAATTTCTCCCTCGCCTACAAACTGAAATTTTTTGTAGCAAATGTTTCACAGTATGGACGTGCACTAATGAATTCGCTGAGAGTACGCTAATAAACCTGAAAAATTGTTCGAAAAAGTTCAGAATATTAACAACAAATTCTGAAGAAATGTTGCAAAATAATATCGACAATTGTATTACAGAACGTTGCATATATATTTTTTTGTTTTTGTAATTTATTCCACATTCAAGTATTTAATCAAATTTCGCCAATAACAAAGACAATTCAATTCAATGTCTTTGTAAATAGTCAGCATTTCTATTCGTATCCTACGGCATCTTTGAACTTGAATGACTCCAATTTGCCTGCCAATTGACAAACACTCACTGGCAATTCCTATATTGACTGTGAAAACAATTTCTGGCTGAGATATGATCCAATTAATGAAAGGTACAGAGCAATAGTTAAACAGCTCTTGATCTGACACCAGCTGGTATTTATGAAGACACATAGATTGTACTCTTTAAGTGCAATTTCCTACAAAGTGGACGAACAGGATACTTCAGGAATTTATGGGTGCAATAGTACATGCATTCGGTTACATTCTAACCGCCCTCAGGATTTGATTTCTATACGGCATGTTTAATTGACTTAACCGTTCAGGTATAGGGTTTTGTCAAAATAAATTTATATAATTTGAAAATACACATCTTGCTAACTCTTGACAAGACCATTACTTTTTATCGCAAGATAGAAAATGATTTTTTGCAGTAAACTAGAACATATCCGTGTATTTTATTTACTCTAGAGCAAATTTATAATCCACCATTTTGCAAATGAAATTATGTAATTTAATTTACACAAGATTGTGAATTTTTGTAGAATTGCATGACATTGTCATTAAATTTAAACTAAATTTACGTTTTAATTTTAATAAAAATTATGGTCCTGCGGAAGCCCTTTAACCCATGAAAACCCGCTCTGCCAATTTAGAAACACTTCATTATTGGGGGAGGGCACATGACCATGTTTTAGACATTTAAAAATACCAAAAAAAAAAATTAAATTTTTCTCAGTGTGAGTTGTGTCATTCCAAATGGGTTAACAAACAAGAAATCACAACACTGCTCACAGTATCCAATAAAAAGAGGCTTGTTACAAGGACTGGGTAGGAAACGAATGGAAAAACTAAATATTTTTATTGCGTTCTAAAATTGTGCACAAATACAAATATTTGTGTACGTATGGATGTGTACAAATCTGTGCATGATCATCACACAGTTCCACATGAATGTGTCAATGTATATGTGTGTTCGCATAAATTTTCTGCTTAAACTCAGTCTCGTTACAAAGTACGTATTTGCATACGTAAAATCGCCGCAAACGGCATAAAATCCAAAACGTATTCTAACGTGCTTTTCACTTCATACATCCACACGAAACATCCATGAGCAAAGTGTGCATTTGTTCACAACAAAACAAAATATGCGGATGCTGTTACGTATGTACATATGTACGTGCTCCTATTATGGATTCATAATTTACATCCGGTGTGTTTGCATTACTGCCACAAATGAACAAGTAGTCGAGGTATCCGCGCGTCTGTCTGTATGATATAGTTATGTGTGTGTGTGTGTGTTTGTGTATTAAACATACGTATTAGCATGTTGAAAAGCCTAAATGTTATAACGTTTTACTTGTGTACAATCTTTTCATGTTCTTATTTTTGTTTTTGTTTCTGTTTCTGTTTTTGGTGTGTTGAAAATTGTTTTAAAATATTTCGGCCATAATTTTGTTTTAGAGCTTTTTTTATCGCTGTTCATGTTTATTATATTTACATCCGTTTTTGTTTTGCAAATATTATATCGCTGCCATAATTCTTTGTTGTTGTTTCTCCATTTTATGTTCCCTGTTTTTTATGATGGTCTGTCTCCAAGGTGTTTTATTCGGCACACCAATTGAGTTGGTAACGGTTAAATTAGACTGGTGAAAGTACATACAGGATAAGAGAGAGCCGAACATCCGAAGGAATGATAGATATTTTTCAAAACTACATTTACCGATTATAATAAGGTGTTGCTGTATACGAGTATACGTGATAACAGAGGTGACATCTAGATTTTGGCAAAGAGAAAATTAAAGTTTTACGCAGAGCACTACCATTAGCTGCTGGTGCTGTCGGTTGAAGTACGATCTGTGATCGAAACCTTGCTCACATAGAATAAAACAATTTTCTAATATACTTATTTAACATCTTAGCAATAGAATCTGATATTCTGAAATCCTCCTGCAATGCTATTTGAGCAAAAAATTGTCGGCCAAGTAAATTCTTTAATGAAATGTCTTTTCAAGCTTGATAACTGAATACTGTGCCATAAATGAAGACTTTTGGATGAGATAGAGGGATCCTTTCACATTAGTTACACTTCAATACTTTCGATTTTGTAAAAAAAATTCGTCTGGTTGGATACCCCATAATTTATCAATCGCTCAAAAAAACGCTCGCATCAAGTGGTGTAAAAAATGATTTAAAAATTCGACCGGGGTGCTGCAAAAGACGTGCACAAAATCATGAGAGGTGACGAAACGTGAATATACATTTTTTTTTAACATAATACAAACTCTACGAAGCTCTTAAAGCTTGTGTGTATGAGATGGAAACAAAACAGCAATCGACTGTGTGGGTGTTACAAAACGAGTTAAATCCAATTAAAGTTGATCGAGGAAGAAGATCAGCGAAGCAAATGGTAGCGTAATTTCCTCAGTCGAGGTGACATGATCCGCTGTTCCGCTTGAGCAACGTATAACAGTCAATTCTGGTACACGACCATTTCTTTGCTCCAAGTCTTCGGAGAAATTCGTAAAACTAACTGCCGAAAACGAATCCTTCCCCATCATGACAATCGAACATCACGTCAAGCAGGTGCATTTTTGAGCAGTCAAAACATAAAATTGACGACTAATCCTCCGTACAGTTCTGATTTCACACCCAATGACTTATTTTTGTTCCCGAATATCAAAGGTAGAACGCGTAGTCAACGATTTACGACCGCCGACGAAGCAATTGAAGCATTCAAAAACTATGTTTTGCAGGTGTCTCAAGAGGAATGGAAATACTGCAATAATAATTGGTTTAAACGAATGCAAAAGTGTATTGATCATCTAGGGGAATATTTCGAAAAACAATAAAGCCTTTTTCATTTAAATATGTTTGTTATTATTTGCTATTCCCTTGTTCAAGTTACAGAGCCTAATTTCCGGTCATCTTTTACGATATGCAATTATAAAAAATTATAACTACACACATATTCATAAAAATGGAATTCCCGCAACTAAGGAATCCAGGATTTTAACGTTTTTAATTTTTTTTAGCTTAAGAATAGTTAATTTTAAAAATACTGTATACATTGGCGATTCGATTCTGTGGTAAAGTGTGCAGTTTTACGTTCCCTTACTTTTGTACATTTCTGCCTCTTATTGAGATAAATTATAGTTTAATATCAGTTTACCGAACTTTAACGGAATGGCAAGGAAGCAATCCTAACAGTAACAGCCAAACCTATATCAGCGCGTCAAGCGTATTTTTGCACTTAAATAAAAACAATTTGTATGGACATGACGCTGTGACTTTTTCCTCCCACTATTTTCTCTTAAAGCGGATTCTTTTCTTAATCACTTTATAGATACAACATATTGAAAAATTAGTAGTATGACTACGTTATGCTGGTACTCCGATTGAAAATCGTTAACTTGGAAATTAAATTTAAATTTGTTTTAATACAAATTGTGTTAATATCACAGGTTGTACTGTTTATGTGTCATAAACGAACGAAAGTGCACTACACTTTCAGGTATTTCCTTCTCTTAAAAAAAAAATAAATAAATTTCTGGATTTAAAAAATCTTGAAGAGGGTCTTCTTTCGGAAGCCGTGATGCGAAGGTATGCATGTTTTACTAAATAAACAAAAGTATGAGGCTGTGTCTATGTCTGCTGTTAGTTGGGGAATTTGAATAAATTTTTTGTCAAACAGTTTGTTTCTATTGTTGGTTTTTCTTTTTCTCTTTCTTTTCTCAAATTTTATCTTGGCTTTCTAAGAACAAAACTATTTGTTAGACAACAAGAACAGCAGCAATAATGTTTCTTCTCTACTTCGTTTAGACATTCTAGATACTTTTAGTTTAAAGTTTTTATTTTTTGCTTGTATTACTTTCTCATCGTCATTTTCACCAACGCCGCTCGTGCCGACAACATGGAATCCTTGTATGCCATAACACATACATACATACATACATACATACATACATACATACAGATATAGAGTATATTTTAGTAATAATAATAACTGATGCTTTGTACATGGAAGAGAGTGAGTGTTATTTGAATCTGTACGCTCAGTCACCCACAGTGAAGCGCATTAACGCATGGAAATAATAACAGCGCCGAACGAGACCTTATGATTTCAAACGGCTGCTGCTGGTTGTTCTTGTAGTTTGTTTGTTATAGCTGCCGCCATTAATTCATACGGTTGGTTAAGTTTTTAATTAAATTATGAATTATGCACAGCAAGTTGCACAGATTCCTATACTGCTGTTGTTGTGTAGGTTTCCCCTTCCTTTCCATCTTTCACGTGAATTATTACTTTTGTTTTTATTTTTTTTTGTTATTTTTGCTCTGAGCTTTTGTTTGTTAATTGTGTTGTGTTGTGTTGTGTTTCGTCCTTTGTTTGTAATCAATTGTCCGTCCATTTTGTTTGCTCTTTTTTTTTTGTTTTTTTAAATTATTCACTTTCTGCTCCTTTGTGGACGATGTAGCGTGTGCGATGTAGTTAAATATTTTATTTAATAGACTTTTGCGCAAACGGCTTATTATTTTGAACAGTGGAACAATATCAATAATTAATGAATGAAGTGCTACGGATTGTGATTTCTAATCAAACTTTTATTCAAAGTCTGAAGGAATTATATTCTTAAATGACCAAAAAAGTCAGGAAGAACAGAAAACTTTAGCTATCAGGGCTGTACTGAAACCCACGTAATTTCAAATCACGCAATTTTGGGGAAGTGGATGAAATGAAAGTTATTTTTCAACTGGTCCGACTTAATGCAATCGCATTTATGTCCCGTAAACTATCAGTAAAACTCAACGGGTCTCTTAAGAAAATTTCAAGGCAATAAATGGTTTATTTGCTGCATATTCCAGTGTTCTTCGATTTCAAAAGACCGACATATCGATTGCCTAATATAGAAAGGACTTGAACTTTGCAATAAAATATAAAAAAATTGTTTACTAAATTTAGAATTTATAGGTTTTGTTAAGTGCCCATAAGTCTATTGTTTGGAACCAAGTTCCACTGCATTTCATATCGCTACTCGTGTAGAGGAACCACCCTACCAACCAACGATATATTTCAATACGAAGATCTGATGACGCGCACTTGACGCAATTTATTGTAATGTGTTGGAACACAAATTGCATGAAAAATTCTTAAGCCAGACCAAGAATTCAAGACCATTATGTACTGGCGTAGCTTTGCCAAAAGTAGATTTTTCAATTGTAATATTAAATGTAGTGGCTTGATTTTTTTTTAAACAAGCCGACGCCTATATAATTGACCAGCATTGTGCCGTTCATGCCCTTGATGCTGTCTGTGAATAAGAATACAGCAAAAGAATTTATTTGGCAATTTAATTTTTATTGCAATTGAAATTCAAGATGTTTTTATTTTTCATTTCTTTTTTTAATTCTTAAAACCATGCATTTATTTCAAAACAAATTTTGTCTAACTTCTTTGCAACAATTCTGTAGAAAGTTTATTTTTTTTACGCATTAAAGAAGAAACACTTTAAGATAAACACTATAAAAACTCTGTATAAAAATTGAATGTGGCGCTGGTGACAGAGCAGCCACTGCACTAACAAACAGACTGTTGAGAAGAGAAGAAAAGAATTCAAATAGACAACAGCAGCAGTTGGAAAATAATAAAATAAAGTATCCCCAGTGAGAAACATATGCATAGAAAAATTTTCGAAAAAATAAAAAATAAAAATAAAAATTGAGATAGAAATTGGAATGAAAATAAAATTACAAATCTAAAATACGTACTGCTTCAAATTGCTTTTAGTTGTTTTTGTACGTTGAATACATTAAGACTAAGAGAAATCTACAAGATTGAGAGCTTCATGTAGAGTGTTGCAATAAGGAAACTTAATAAGAAATTATAAAACGTTTGCAGTTAATACGAACACATTCAAAAGTAAAAATATTCATCAGACAGTTCACAATTATTAAAACAAACAAAACTCGCTACTGTACAGAAGCAATTGGCCTTGAAATTGCAAAAGAACAAAAAACCTACTCAGGCTCTCAATAAAAGACTGGTGCAAGGGCAGATATGCTAAGCTCTTCTTTGAACGTTAATAATTTATCAATCATTGTATCATAGGAATTTAATTTAAACTAACGACTACTCTGCAGTAAATTCCCATTCCATGAATGGGAAAATTTCATATACATTTGTTTGTTTTATCGCCAGTATTTTGTCCATTTGGCTGCAAGTTACAATAAACTTTTATTTATTTAATTGCACGAAATATGCACATTCACACATGTAAATGGTGCAGTTGAAGATTATGGCACGAAGGGGATTACTGAGATTTAAATTTATTTTTTATGAATTTTATTGATGCAGTTGCGATTTAATGCGGAGGATTAAAAAAATAATCAATATTTTTCATTTCTGTGTTTTGAAATAAAATGCGCCAAATGCATAATTGGCAATATTGTGCAAGATTATTAAGCACTCTGCAACTGAAAATAGTTTTATTATTAACAAGCTTATTGAGGCGTATAATTATTATTTGCAAAATACATGATGGTGCAGAACTCATACGCCGCCTGACCTTATTTGCTTTTTATTGCGCAATTTTAATAATAAAAAAAACAAACAAAGTCTGTTGAAATTATAAATAATTAAATAATAAGAGAGATCTCAAGGATTTTAATAAGCGTATGTAAAACAAATATTGACTGGGGTTTCAGTAATAATTTATTAAGGAAATTTCTTTTTAAAAATCGATTTTACTAAAATTTTCTTAAATTACACTGGTCAACAGCGTTACCGTTTTTCTAGTTTTTCTTTATTTTTCAAGGTTTTTGAAATGCCAAAAAGTTTTTAAGTTTTTAGCTCCAAAAAGAAGTTTTTTTGAAATTCATTCAAATTTTCAAGTTTTGTTTATTATTTTTTAATTTACAGTATGACGAAAACATTATTTGATCTCACCATGTAATGTAAACGATCTTATAATTTTTCACTGCTGCAACAATGTTAATTGTCTCTATTTCCTCTTTAATACAGTTGTGTCGTATTAATAATATTATAGTTTTTTATGCCCTTGTTTTTTTTTTTTAAAGTTTTCTATTTCAAAGAAGCATGGTTAAATATTTAGAGAGAAATGGTAAGGAGAGTGGAATATTTTTAGTTTTAAATAATATGGTTATGTGAAAGAACATTCAGTCAACAGTCCTTATTATTTATTATTTTGTAATACATATACCGAAGACTATTATTATATTCTACTTTTCTTCGATTGTCTCTCTCCCTATCTCTCTCTCTTTCTCTCTCTATACAAGTGGAAGTTTCCACAATATAGAGCATTCTATGTAAGAATAGACATTTGACATTTAATATCATGACATTAAACCCTCTCATGTGACAACGGGGAAAGACAGCATGAAACACAGCATTGGATTCCAACCTATGTGTACACTAGTTGCCTTTCCATGTGCACATGGAAGCGTTGGGGAACGTCAGAATTCACCCGGTGTTGAGAACAGCGTCAGATTAGGCCCTACGGGTACATACTGACGTTAATCTGCCTCTCAATCTCGCTCTCACTGGCTTTCTTACTCTCTCTCCCTCTTTTAAATGCGAGCGTCTAATTTCATTACTTTTTAATAAATAATTTAAAGAAATTGAATACGTTACTTTTCATCTTAAGTCGCCTTCAGCTGTTATTACTTTTTGTCACAAATACGAGTACGTGTATTGCTCGCTATTTACAAACATTCTTGTTAACTTAAACATGCACATAAAATCTCATGTTATTATTTTTAAGGCTTTAACTTTATAAACTTTGTCAATTTGCAATAGAATATGACAAAAGAAGAAAAACTATATAAAGACAATGCACAAGAGTTCTTATGAATATTAAAGATACTTAAATTATTCTTTCCTTGTTTTTTCTTATAAATATTTCGCGTTGAAAAAAGCAAAATACACGCAAAGTAGCAAAACAACAGTGATGTTAATTTAGCTATTTTGTTGGCAAATCTAGCGATCTATAATCACCTTGAAACTTTAAAATTTTGCTTACCTGTTCTAAACTTTGTAACTTTAAAGACGAAATAATCCATTTAGGAAAATGGTCAACTTAGTCAATTAAAAATAAAAACTAAGAAATAAACTTAATACTGATAAATAAAAATATTTTTTTTTTATCTTGGACCAGCACTCAAGAGATGACCCCTCAACATGCG
This sequence comes from Dexiosoma caninum, assembly GCA_963924685.1. Taxonomy (NCBI): domain Eukaryota; kingdom Metazoa; phylum Arthropoda; class Insecta; order Diptera; family Tachinidae; genus Dexiosoma; species Dexiosoma caninum. The sequence goes on along the minus strand of OZ004727.1, from coordinate 94,762,349 downwards.
GTGCATTGTGCTGGAACTAGAGGAAAGGGATAGTAGGAGAAATGATAGGAGGTGAAGCTTCAGTATCTTACAACTCTGCTTTTGCACGTTTTTGCAGTTTTATAGCGGTGTTGAAGCGTCTCTGATGTCAAGGACACGTATTAAATTTTGAAGCTACGTTTTAGTAGCAATTTTTAGTAATTATTTTAATTCACCGATGCTACACAATACCGACGAAGGAGGACGTTCTTATGTGCCTGTGGATTGGATGCAGCTGAGACCAGCGACTATGTCTCCGCCACTGAAACCTTGCTACAACAACTGACACAATGTCACACACAAATGCACATCAGAAAAAATGCGAGATGTTTTTATGAATCTGAAACTGCGGTTGAACCCAGGAAAAATTTTTCATTTGGTAGTCAACGTGCAAACTACTTCGACCATCGCCACCCTCAAAGTTGAAATGCGCTAAAGTTTCTTTTACTCGTAGCAAATAAAAACTTACCTTTTGCAATTAATTCCACCGTAGATTGACATCTCCTGTTAACGGATAAATCTACAGTGACTGTCGGGGTCCACCTACGGGACATTTCATTGTAGGTTAGGTTAAGTTAGAGCACAGTCGACCAAGATGGGTGAACTCAAGTAGCACCATAGGTGCCGTTTTGCTTCCTTAGCCCCGTATAAACTAGAGAACGTCACAACCACCCTGTGCCGTTCACGTACCTCAATAAGTGCGTCATATCCAACCGAGAGCACAGCCCCAAGTTGTCAAAGAAAGGCGTCCCAAGGAACCTCAGCCTCGACCCACCCAGACCGGGCACTCACAGAGAAAGTGCACAACAGTCTACCTTTCCGATTCCTCCCTACAGCCCAACTTAGGGCATTGAACGGAATGCCCATCCTCTCAGCATGCATCCCGATAGACCAGTGGCCCGTGCATACGGCCGTGAGTCTACTAATGCATAATCGGGAAAAGCTCAGGAGTTGCCGAGTCCTATGTAAATCATACCGCGGCTATAGCGCAGACGGAGATAGAACACTACCTCTTCTGAGCCATCCCCCTGAAAAACTCCTCTATCCGTTCTTTGGCAATAGAAAAAGGGACACCTATATCAGAAATTATAGCAGCAGATGGTAAACCGGCTGAACCCAGTCCCCCCGGCTCATCAATCATCTTATTACCCCTGATGCTCCGGAACCTACACATGGGAAATGACACAGACATCCCGGCGGACAGCCAGCTCCTCCGTACACTCACCAACAAGACGAGAGCAGACGTCCGGTGACACCAATGCCCTCAGTTGCGCCTGACTATCGGAAAGAACAACAACAGTACCCCCCACGTGCCACCTTCCCAGCATCAGGCAAGCCCGCCAGATAGCGAAAACCTCCGCCTGGGAGACACTGGAGGTATCTGGAAGCCCGTAATAACAGAAACTCCCAGATCGTCGGAATACATCCGTCCCCACTCTTGCCTCTCTCTTAGAACCTCTTTGAAGAACACTCTGACGCCACCTGCAAGGACTCTCCTCTTCCAGTCATTCCTACTACGGAAAGGGATTTCATTGTGTACATGTATTGGAATAACATTGATTACATTGTATGCGTATATAAAGTATAAATATTATTTCTTGTAGCAAGTAGTTCTTTTAGCGGTTTATCGGCGAAATTTTGGAAAACAAGTTCTAAGATAAAAAATTTCTTCGTAAAAAATCGAACTATTTTAACTAACTCGTTACCAACACTGCATAAGAATGCATTAAGAAATGTACAGAGAACAGGAGAAAAGAAATTTTTATATTCAACCATGGTAAATGGGATAAAAATATATTTGGGTTAGCAATGCCATTTACCAAAGAAACCCTCTCGACTCTATTTACCTTTGTGCATAGTCACTGTTACTCTCACAAGACTTAATCATGTACATGCATACACAATTCACTTACATATACTTTGGCAGTTGTAAACAGCTAATAGTTGATGAGACTTAATATGCAAATGACATACAGTGGTGTTGGAACGAATGTTTTTAAATAGAAGTTTTAATTTGGAATTTAATTTGTATTTATGCATAGAAAAAATTTAACACTGCCGCTTGTTTAAAACAACCTGATAAACGACTAGTGAATAAGTTAATTTAAAGATATTCATGACTAAAAAAAGCCACAATATTTGTTGCTCTTTCAAAGAAAATAAATATGAACTCATTAATAACGTAATAAAAGACTGAAACGTCATTGAGTGCATTGAAATTAATATTTTCAAAATTTTTTAATTATTATTATTATTTATTTATCTATCATCACAGCACTTTAAAATATAATAACAAATTTTTTATACAGATAATATTGAGATTTTACTTAAAAGTATTTCAAAAAATTAAGTTCATTTAAAATAATTAGAGGAAACTATTCTATAACTAAATTATGTACATTTTTAAGCAAAAAGTTAGTAAAAACCTTATTTTTACAAAAGAGAAATTTAAGAAATTTTAAGGCCAGCACTTATGAGGTCTTCAGGGTTGAAGTTTTTTTTTTTTTTTTAAGTCAATACAAACTCTACGAAGTTCTTAAGCTTGTCTGTAAAAACACCCAGGGTCTAAACGGGAATCGAACCCGCACCTCCATATTGATAGGACTAATGCTCATGCACTAGACTACGGAGGCACCTCAAAGCGCTAACTCTACAAACCTTTTATTACACATTGAATATCTGGTGCGACTTTCAAATCTCAGTGTAATTTTACTGGTCACTGCTGAAAATAAATCTTCTTTGAATTTTGTATGGATTTTAATACAATTTTTAGATTTTTATTTTGGATAATTTGAAGCTTTTTTAAATACGTTTTCGCGCATTTTGTTGACCATATTTCGAATCCTTATGTCATTATCGGTCTTATACACATTTCACATAGCAAAATCTGATTTTTGATATTTAATGTTGATTTTCGATTAAGAAGTGGAAATAGAAGCGCTACCACATCTGATTGCTTTTGTGCATGTTTGCAAGACATGATTCGTAAATGTCAGTTTTTTATCTAAAATAATCCCCAAGTATTTAACGGAGTCTGTAATAGGTATAATTACTCCCTGAATAGAGAGCGTATTACTAGGTATACACTTCGGTGATTTGTTAAATGGGAACATGATTGCTTGTGTTTTAGCTTCATTAATTTTGATTTTCCATTTTGTAAAGTATGAGTCAGTGCATGAGTCAGTGCGTTTTTCATTTTTTTAATGATAGCGTTTGACAATTTCTCTGTCGCTAATAGGGCCGCATCATCTGCATACCATGCTGGAGTGTAATCTTGGGATAATTTGTCAGAAATAAATATTGAGTACAAAGTTGCAGATAATACAGAGCCTTGTGGAACCCCTGCTAAAATGCATCGTTCTCTAGAGCATATATCATCAATATGGACCTTAAAGGAACCTTCTTTTAAGAAATGTTTTATTATCTTTTGTAGATCTATTGGATATCCGAACTTATGAAGCTTATATATTAGCCCATCATGCCTTATGGAGTCAAACGCTTTTTCAATTACTAACAACACCATTCCTGTACTTTTTCTACTCCTTATGTTTTGTTGTATGATGTTTACAATTCCTTTTGCTTGGTGAATGGTTGAGTCTTCTTTTCTCAATCCAAACTGCTCTTCTTCTATTATGCTATTATACTCTGTAAAATCATTTAATCTATGTAATATTATTTTTTCAAATACTTTATCCATTACATTTAACATACTAATTGGTCTATAGTTTTCTGGTGCTTTTGGGTCTTCATTTGCCTTCGGAATTGGTATCACTTCTGCAATCTTAAATTGTTTAGGGAAATAACAGTTTTTGAGATCCAATTATACACACTCGCAACAATATTTTCGAGATTTTTTAATTAATAATAATTTAAAATTTTAATCAACTCCGTTATTTCCACTCCACTGTACATCGTCAATGGGAAATATCTGCTTAAATAAATATTTCTTAGAACTTTTTATTTCTACTGTTACAATTTTCTTCTTTTTTTTGTAGTCTCTTCTTTATGCAATGCAAAAAGCAGTGCAAAAAGGGCCAGGAGGTAGAGAGAGTTGCAATTTTACAACACTCGACAATTAACTGTAACAGTATCATGTTGTTGCTTAAGAGATTATGTTTGAAATATATTTGGGAGAAATTAAAAGAAAAAGCAAAAAGAAAATATATCTATGCAGTAAATTTTTTATAGAGAAAAAGAAAAAAATTACTTTAAGCCACAAAGAAATACTGGAAAAAAACATAAAATTCTTATTAAATCTCCTTGTCAAGAGACAAGAGACAAAAAAGTTTTTATTTTAATATTTAGTAGCAGTTATTCATATTTTAATGCTTTTATTTTCTTTTTTAATTGGGTATGTGTATCCCAGAATTAAACCAGAATTTAATTTTATTTAAAGTGAAATAAAGCAGCAGCATCATTCAAAATTTTTTTTAGACAAAATATAAAAAAGGCCGATTTTATTTTAATAAAATTAGTTAGTTATTAGTTTTCAGAACCTAAAACTGAACAAAAACAATGTTTTGCAAACTATGTTTGTATAGTCAGCCGTAATGTTTGCCATTAACATTAAGTAATTTTTACTTGCATTTTTTTCTAAATCCTAATTATATTTTACTTCCCATGGGTACACGGTGATGTGAGTAGGAGTAACAAAAAATTGTGTAAATTAATTTATGTGAGTCAAATTTACATTTGCAAAATTTATAAAAATAAGAACTTAATTCTCTAGAAGTTCACTATAGAGAAGTTCGACTGTATCTATATGAATATTAAATATCTGCAGCAATGCCATTTTCTACATAATGGCAATAATTGGGAAACATACACACTCCCACAAAAATCTAATTTCCGAACGTAGGTTAGATTAGGTTTTGGTGACGGACCCTCCCCGAAGGAGAACGCCGCACTTAGGCCAAAGCTTAGGCCCATTTTGATACCACAAGAAACACGCACGATCTAGGCCGAAAACCAACTCGCCTCTCCATATTGATAAAACTAATGCTCAGGCACTATGTTACGGAGGCAGCCTCAGCCAAAGGTAACAACGATGAAAAATTAATTTAAAAGAAAATACAATTGAGAGAATGGCAACCATACGTCAACACTTATAAACTTGTATTTGAATAAAATTGACAAGCTTCCCACTTAAGAGGCAGTATTTTATAAAGCAAAATAAAGTGTATGAACTATCGGTAGCCAAACATAATCATGCCTTTAAACTCTGTGCTTTATTAAAATCTTGAAAATCCTTTGAGAATAGCAATGAAAAAAAATTTGTTTTATTCATTTATTTAATGAAAACATAAGACTCTTGTACAATATTTCCTCTTTAAACATTTTGCATTTTGGATTTTATATCTTCAATTTGTAAATAATGATGCCTTAACGATGTAACGGAAACACAAGCAACATCGGCTCGCCAAAGCAAGGAAGTACTATAAAATGCGTTCTAGAAAGTAACACAATAAAGCGGATGTCGTCAAGGCATAAAAACAATTTTGACTGTCGCTATATTTTAATAAAGAAACATAAAATCATAAATCCTACAAATGCCAGCGTAGATAAAAATAAGACAATGAAACATTTACTGAGACTATAATAAAGAGAAAATAACAAAAAGCAATATTTAAAAAAAATTTATTTGAATTCAACATAAAATCTTCACGCACGAATAACCATCACCTGTTTTTGCCTTGAATGCAAATCATAGAAAAAAAATTTTTTATCTTATTTTGCATTCACAGGGACAGACGTAGAATCGATTTTAATCCACGTTGCGAAATAAACAATAATTAACTTTTCTAATTTTCTAATTTTATTCTTACGAAATCATCAGTAACGAAACTGTTTGCCAAGCTTTGATCGCCGTCGCCTAACGAGCCTTCTGCCACCACACAATCGCAACGCAGCTAATAGGTCTCACTTAGGACAAAGGATAGACCCATTGTGATACCAGAAGCTATTCAACTTCGGCGGATCAGACAGTAACCACATGAAACCATCCCGACTGAAAAAATAAACCTCACCATTGCGGTAATCCTCATCTAAAAGAGTTCAGCCAACGACGACAGGAAATAAGAGGTCAAGAACATCCGCAGTTTAATGAGACCAATTTTCCACACAGCATGATAAGAAGCACAGCACTTATAATGTATCTGAGACTGCTACCGAATTTACCCCTTATTATAATAATCAGATCATCGGCATATTCCATAACATCGTTCAGCTGCTCTTGCAGCTCTAAAAAATAATCACTAGACCTGGAGCAGTACAGCTCGCTCAGTAGAAACTACAGCTTCCAAAGGAATAATGCCAATAATTGCAATATCATGTTGAGAATATTATAGGAATGATGCCGTGATACGACCTTCTGTATGAAATTATAACTCCGACACGTTTGAAAATTTTAATGTTTGTCAATAAATTATATAATTAAATAATTCGTGATTTATTTCCATGCTAGAGAAGAGTAAGTTTTTTTCTTAAAAGAAAAGAAGCAAAGAAAGAGAATAAAAAGGCTTAAACCCGAAAATTATGCAACGGTTTATATAATGTTTTTTTACATATGAGTGATATTTCAATGAACAAGATACAGTCGAACTTCTCTATAGCGAACTTTTCTATAACGAAATCTTCTCTATAACAAATAAAATTCGTGAACACAACATTTTTGTGAGTATTTTCATAAATATTTCTGTAACTCTGTAACTTTGCTGTTTCTAAAAACATATGTATGTATACCCGCTTGACCACTTTGATCTAAAGTAATATCGCCATCAAACAATTAGCAAACGTTTCTCGGAAAAAAACAGGGAACGATTATCGCTAGCGAAAATAAAAACAACTCGTTGAGTTCACTCGTCGCTAAGTTAGTGGCAACAAATATTTCGTTCTTCAAGGTTCGATTATAGATTGCTAGCGAAGGAAAATCGAAGAAGACCATTGATACGATATTCACAAAATATTCGCTAAAAATTCGCAGAAATAAAAATTTTTTTGTTTTTTTGCTTTTGTTTTTGTTTTTCTTATAGTAAAATATTCTACTTTCGTAATATGTAGATTTCTTTTTTAAACATTTTTTTGCTTTACAAAAAACAATCCAGGATCTTCTCAGGCGGGAATCGAGCACACAACCTACAGATTGATAGTATAATGCTTACGCACTAGACAATGGATCCACTTGCACAGAAAGAAAAAAAAAATAATATTTGTGCTTTGTGTCCCATTTGAATTTTAAAAATTTTTGTCGATTTAGCGAATGTTTATTTCAAAGAAAAAAAATTAATAATAATAAGTCGTTTTTACGAAAAGTAGTATTTTTAAAAACTTCCCGCAATTTAGCCAATATTTTTATACTGAGAAATCTTTTATTTCGCGACAATTCGCTTCAAAACGATTTCAGGCCATTTATGCACGAAATTACTTTATTTAGTAATAGTTCACTCATTCGTATAGAATATTAAGAAAATGTCCCTTAATAAATATTCAGTTGGAAAAAAGAACTCATTTCGACAGCTGTAAGTTGATTGAAAACAACCTGAGCTAGTTTTAAATTTAAAGTTGATTTTTACGGTAAAATGTAGTTTCACTTCTCTATAGTTGACAAAAAGAGGACCTTTATTAAAAGCATTGTTTAGAATTCTTAAAATACAATTTATTGGTAACTATAGTTAAAGGCCAATATTATTATACCCAGCAAAAAAAAGAACTTCCAAAGAAGTGAAGAAGATCTTAATATTGTGATCTTCCTGCAAATAAAGATAATTTCCAACGAATTTGTCCTTGCAGAATGTTCTCTTTTCTGGCGACAACTCAGTAAATATGAAAGAAAATTTGATTCTCATTGTCATTGCTTCCGTGGAGATATACAAAATTTTTAATTAAATTATTTTCTATGTCTTTTAAATTTTTTTTCTTTTCCAGTTTTCTAGTTTCATTTTCAGTTTTTACGTTCGATTTAAGCTAAAGATTTAACTCCTATTTGAAATATTCAGATTGTTAATACTTTCTGCGTTGAGACGCAGAATTACTTAATATGGATCTTAAGCAGTGCAAAATATTCACGAATGGATCATTTACCATTTTCTGTAAATGTGTCATTCTTTACGAAAGACCCAAATTTTTTTTTTGTTTTTGTTGGAAAGTTGTGAAGTAAACTACGAAATAATGAAATATTTATTTAGTTAATTATCCAACAGGCCATCAACATGCTTCGCGGCATTAAGCTTAAAGAAACTATGTATCTTTCATAACATCAATAAGAAATTAAAAGAGAAAATAAAAATATTTAATTAAATACAATGAAATTCCTCGACCAGGTGTTGTTAATATTTTTCTGTCTTTTTGATTTTGGAAAAAGTTTGCATTTTAGTTATTATTGCACTTAAGGCAAACCTAAAGCCTTCAATTTTTATTTAATTTCATTTGTCATGGCAATCTTTCTGATTTGTAGAACATACTAAAGCCAATAATGCTTTTGAAGAATTTCAAATAATGCGAAGGAATGTAAAAAGCTTTCGAAAACATTTCTCTCCTTCGGTTGCCCATAAAAAATTTACAAACTGTAAAATCAAAACAACAGCCTCAACTTTAATTAGAATTTGTTTTATGGGTTTTTACTCGTACTTGAGCAACGACAAATGTCTACGTATGTGTGTATGGATTGCATTCGACAACAGCCTATCAGCGTTGCCAGTTTGGTTAAATTAAATGTAACCGTTTAAATTGAAAGATTCACATAAAATGAAAATGGTTTCGCATACAAAATATATAAATTCGCACTTCATATCGAATGAATTTTCTAATGGCGAAAACTTTTAATTTACAACAGACAAAATTGTGAACAGCATGTTGTACCGTTCTGCTAGTGGTTGTCAGTGTGATTTACAATTTTGTCTTTGATTTAGTTTATTTCTTGGTAACTATTACATGTAGTTTTGACTGCCGATTATCAGCCTATTAAAAATTTAAAACTTTTAACTACTTGCATAAACTGATTTTCGAAATAAGACACTGCTTACTCTGATGTATTTAAAAATTTAATTTTTTCTATGTTTTTCGACTTTCTTTTATTTCCTGCAGTATGCGGCAGCATTGCTCACTGCTGGCATATGTGCTCGAATTTTAGTTTTATAATTTTTTTTTGTAAGTTTAACTATCTGAGTCAACGAACAATAGAAATTTAAAAGCAATTGTTTAAATTAGCACTGAGATTACAAACTACAATACATACACACATGCATATCAAATTTGAAAAAACATATGAATATTTGCATGTGAAGTGTATAAAACAATACGTTTATTCCCTATGTTTGGGCGGGTATGTGTTTGTGAGGACTTTTTTCACTTATAGGAGTAAAACTAAACCAAGCACGAGCCTGATAGCATGGCAAAGCTTAAGTTAATTAAAAGCTGAACAAAAGTTTTCAAGAGATGGTTTATAAGCAAACAATCCTCTGTACACACACATTACAAAGCCAACTGCAATTCAGTATAAATTACTGAAATAATCTGAGGCCTCTACACATTGCTACATGTATAAATATATGCACCTCCGTGTTACAGGCAAATAATCACACGTATAGTACTGGGCAGCATATGAGCAACAAACCTGAAAGTCTAACAACGAAAAAATTGTATATCTTCTCATGAAATAATTATAGAATGATATGACTACCAATTTGATAAAACAGCAGCAAACAACATGTGCCCTGCTATAATAAGCATCGAACGAAGTTCTTAAATCAGTTAATCCTCACAAATGCAACAATGCAATTTCCTTTTAATTGGAAATGTGTGATTGCGCTTATATTTCTATGACATGCATTTGCATATTTGAGAAATATAAACTGAAATGATTGCTAATCATTTCAAAATTGAAAAGAAATTTCTTTGATCTTGACATAAAAAAGCGGAAATCATAAACACTTCGTTGGTTTTCAGAAGATCTTTCGAATTAAAGTTACTAATTATAATTTCAATTGCAAATGCCCAATATGCAAAACAAATTACAATTTCTTATTAACTGACCTAATAAAGGGTGCTTTTTTAGCAACTTTCCTTTTGGCAATGCTGTTTTTTGTGCTTTACGAAATAAAATGTCAGAAAAAATCATCACTCGCAATATTTGAGCACAAATAATATATTTTTCTAAACAAAATGAGAATTACAATAAAATTACGCAAACTAAATTGCTTATCACTTTTTGCTAATAATACAAACTGTCAAACAAATGTGTTTGTATAGAATTTTGACAAACTTAAGGAGAAAAAAAATAATCACGTGACGTAGTGCTGCCACCTGTTTTAATTGCATCAATTTACTTAACATTGGAAAAAGCTTTCTCCTTTCATTTATTTTCATTCACTTTTATGTTGTTTTGTTCTTTTTTTTTAAATTAAAGCTTTCAAGAACATAAAAACTTAAAGCAGTTCTTGTTGTTTTTTTTTGCGATCGAAAAAATATTTTAATTTCCTGAAAATATGCTGTAAGTCAATTTTTTATCGTGGACCAGCACTCAGGAAATGACCCCTACACATGGGGTGCATTGTGCTGGAACTAGAGGAAAGGGATATTAGGAGAACTGATAGGAGGTGAAGCTTCACTATCTCAAAACACTGATTTTTGCACGTTATTTATGTTTAAAGCGATTTTGTAACGTCTCTAATGTCAAGGAGACGTATTAAATTTGGAAGCTCCGTTTTTAGTAGCCATTTTCAGCAATTATTTCACTTCGCCGATGCTACACAATACCGACGAAGGAGGGCGTTCTGATCTGCCTGTGGATTGGATACAGCTGAAGCCGTTACTGTTCAGTGACCAGTGACTATACCTTCGCCACTGAAACCTTGCGACAATAACAACTACAACGTCACACACAAAATCACATCAGAAAAAAAATGCTAGATGTTTTTATGAGTCTGAAACTGGGGTCGAACCCAGGAAATATTTTTCGTTTTGTAGTCGACGTGCAGACTACTTCGACCATCGGCAGCCTCAAGTCTTGCAAATTAAGTCAAATATTTGTTTTGCCTTCAATATTTTTAAACCAAGAAATTCTCTTTTATGTTTTTATTCACGTTGTCGCTCTTATTTTGCACGCGACTGCACCCATTTACAGCCAGGTAATCTCCAATGAGATCCAATCATGTTTTCGATGGTTGGTTACTACTTAACAAAAAAAAAAATTTAGAACAAGAAAAAACAAATACTCCTCAATACAGGTGTAAATACAATTGGGCATCTACATTGGCAGTCTCTAAGCAGTCTCTAAGTGTTGCAACCAACTATTGGTAAATTAAACACCGTCACCGTTTCCTAAATTAAACATCTGCTTTTCATTTAAGTAAAAATTAAACTTTTTTATCTTAAGTCAGGTATTGGAATGTTATTTTAGTAAGAGGGCACAAATTCAACACCTTTTACTCAATGCCGGCAATGCAGCACATATACGAGTATATATTCACTTTACCGATATAATATTAAATTCACTCTATGCATAAATATATATCAGCAAGACTCGATATCTAAATAGTTCTAAATATGTTTTTTTTTATTAGTTAAAGGAAAAATATTCCTTTTGTTTCATTTGTAAAAAAATTTTATGAAATATCACTAAAATTTATCTTATTTTGATCCTTTTACTCAAATTGATAAATATACCGTTGTGGTCAGAAAGAGAGTAACAAGTGATTTCTCTTTGATTTTTATTTATTTTTGTTTTTGATTTAATAGCAACAAAATTGTTATTCCAACATGAAATATAGTGAAGGGCAATTGGCAATTTTCAATTTCTTGTGATTTGTGCCAGTAACGAGTAAGAAGACGTCGAACGGGAAGAAATCACACACAGCAATCAGCCGTGTATGGGCAGCTCAAGTGAACAAACCAACTTCATTTCATTCAGGTTTTAAACAATCGAGTGGTGGTTTTTCGCTTGTCATAGTTGTTTTTATGTTTATTTATTTTCTATAATAACGACTTACATAAAATATTATAATGAAGCTTTCATGAAGATCATTATTAAGTTTCTTGAAGGTTTTTATTATTTATTAATTGTTGACAGCAAATGGTTGCAGTCACAGCATTACTTTTCAAGTTAATAAGAGTGAAAGTAGTATGTCCAAAAACTCAGCCTTTTGTTTCTAGGTCTATCTAATGATGAAGAAATCTCTAAAGGTGTTTTAAAAAATATTATCTGTGTGACCGAGCTATACTTGGTGTAACACGTTCTTGTTGCTTTATCAGAAATATCATTTATATATATTTTTGTACATATTATATTAAGTAAATAAATAAATTAAGTTAAAATAAAATGTTTCAAATTTTAATCGATGCAATCAGGGACCGTAAATAACAGTTGCACAAATAATTTAAACTCAAAAACTGCCTGTGTTAGAGTCAACAGAGACCTATACTGTCATATATCAATAGATTTGTATTGGGGAGCTCTTTCAGAATCTATAAGGGGTTTAAAAAACGATGGCATTTCCACAGTTAAGAGTTATTTTTCAGGGGAAAAATAAAAAATCAGATGAAACTCTTAAAAAGAGAGTTTTAGTTTATCGTCAAAAAATAATTGAATTGAATTTCTCGAGCAAAAGATCGATTGTTTCCATGCCTGTGTAGCAAGTGGCACCGTCCCATTGGAAGCACATCGTCCAGGTTCATATCCTCCATTTCTGGCATCAATGATGTTCGTGAGATGTTCAATTGTTGGGCACGAGGACGATTCGAGGTTGACGGCCCTTCTGCTACACTATTGATTTGAACGCCCATTTGTATGGAAGGCTTCAACAATATTAACGCACTACTGAATTGTGTAACTCTCCATGGTTGAATTTGGCTAACAATGAGACAAAGGAATGTCAAATTACATTGGGCGAAAAATTTAACGTTAACGGGTGACTCACAGTTAACATCGTGCATTATGGTTGGACCACATTTTACAATAATTTTACAAAAACAAAATTCTTAAGCTTTGTATAGAGTTGTACTCGTTGTACTGCAAAGTTAATTTTCTTATGAATTCGCCTTGGCTACACAGAAAAAAGAATAATAAAATTTTTCCCAATTAAGTCTTTGCTCAAGAACACTTTTCTTATTAATTAATAATTTAATTGAATCCCCGTTAATTTTAACTGATTTGGCTGTTCTCTCAAGAAAGTGCACTTAAAAGGGTGAAATTTTAAAATTTTTTCACTTACAATTGTTAATTGATTCTGGGTTTTTCGTGATAGGTTGAAATCTAAATATTATTTTAATTGAATGTTGATTTTACTCTTTTTCGGTGTAGAACATATAACTAGTGAGAAAAAATCTGCACTTTCTACATATTCTGTACGTAACAAAATATGAAGAAGCAAAATATCGATTAAAGTTATTAAAATGTGTGACAAAATACAAAAATATACATGTGTACGAATGTATATGTATATTTGACAAAAGCCGCAAAAAATGTACATATTTCGAATGTGCATTAACAAGATAATGCCATTTCAAGGAAAACTCTTTAATAGATAAACTTTGGTTTGGATATTGTCAATCGACAGAAAAAATTAATCTGAATTTTCAAAAAACTTTCTCCTGCCCAGAACTGTGGAAATAGGAAAAACCATTGTATTCGTATAATGAAATGTGGTTCTTTTATGCAAATATCTATATGTATTACCAAATGTAATGCAAATGTATGCATTGCATTAAGTTGAAAAGAATTACTTTTTTAATTAAACCTCATTGAAATTTTTTTTTTTTTTGGTATCATTCACAAAAATTGTTTTCGTTTTTCTTTTTTGCATCTCTGAATTTCCGGCATGGCTTTGACTGTCATAACTTTTAATAAAAACATTTTAGCCTATAGGACAAGCAGTTTTGGTTAACAAAAATTGTATCGGCAACTTTATAAATATTCATTCAGTGCAGAGCATTAACATTTTAGTTTAAAAATTTTAAATTCATAATGAATGCTTCAATTCATTTCTTTAGCTGAAGAGTTTTAATCTTTAAATGTACGAGTATTTAATTCACGTTGAAGGCACTGCCATATTTAATTTAATATTTTTTTTTGGTAAACTGAATGATTTAATTTATTTTTTTTTTTTTTTTGTTCCGTTGTAAATTCAAATCATTCGCTGACAGCCCAGCCACTTGTAACTAATAGAGCAAATATTTGTTTGTCGCCCCTAAAAGTATGTTAGTGTTTTTCCTTTAAATATTTGTAGTGTGCAATATTGCACATGTTTGTTACGTTTCATTCGCTTATGAATATGATTTCTTCTATGACGCACTGGTAAAATGGCTTTCATGCTTCAGACATTTCTTTCATCTTTCATCTGTGAAAGATGAATAAACATGCATTTATCTCATCTTTTATATAGTCCTACATACATGTATACATACATACATACATACATACATAGAAGAAGAAAAAACATACAGAGTATTATAATATTGCATTTAAATGCATCGAATGTAATCATTGTGCATCATTCACATCGACATATTAAATGTACAGATACACATGTACTCACATACTTTCTTCTTTGAATGTAAATCGACTAATATTAGAAAGAAGAAATGTATTTATCAAAATTATAAATTTAACTTTGTCGGAACAGACAATGACTTAAAAGACCAGGCAGATGATAACGCCCGCTGTCGTCGGTATTGCGTAGCACCGTTTAAAAGTTCAACGAAAATAAATGTTTTGAATAAATTCAAATGTAAGAGCGACAAGAGTTTCGAACTAACTTTAAAAGAAAATAAAGCAAAAACCCAGCAACTGAGGTCGAACCCTGGAAATTTTTTTGGTTTTGTAGTCAACGCCCAGACTACTTCAGCCATCGCCACCCTCAAAGAATCAGGAAAAAAATATTATAAAAATAAAGATTTAAAAAAATAATAAAAAATCTACACAAAGGAGTAGGGAAATATTGACAAAAAAAAATATTACTATTTTTACAAAAAACAAAACGACTTTAAACTTGAAAAGTTTGTGATAATTATTATTAAAGCGAGAAAAAAAAACTAGACACATTATAAAATTATTTAATAAATATGATAAAAATGTCGAATATAATAAGACATCAAAAAGGCTAAATTTTTTTCAGATTTTTTGCCAAATCCCTAAAATCATTCTGAAACATAGTTGTGGCCGTCTTGTAAATACATTTTTAAAATTACTTGATTTGAAAGATTCTTCTGCAAAGGTTATTGCCAATACTATTTTGTAAAGACTTGAAGAATTTCAATCATTGTAAGGGGGATAATGCTAATGCTTGCTGGATGTAAATAACGGAATAATAGATATTTCTGAATAAGAGAACCCAAATATTATCTTAGTGTCTTGCGTATACTATTCTATACAATTGGCTGTATCAAGTGCTTGAAAATGCATTCCATGTGAACTCGCTTTTTTAATATCCGAGAGATACAATTCGTTCGCAAAGTCTCCTTCAATTCAAAATACATATCGAACATTATGTTATACTTTAAATAGTGAACAAAAGCCACGTGAATTAGTAAGAGCTTGCTATTTAACGTATCACAGAACAATGGTTCGAGTTAAAAGTCAATTTTAGTGAACTTTTTTCGAACCACTATTTCCACAAGTCGAAGCATTCAAGCGCTTTATATGTCGATTGTCATCTTTCATATCTCCTCTTTTTTAATCAGTATTTGAAAAAGTACAGATAGTTAAGAAGTCACTCGAATCCAACTCAGCATACTCATCAAAACTGTTTTCTGACTAACCATTGCTGTTAAGTAATGATCAGTAATCGTAATAATTACTAATTTGATTACATTTTTTTGAAGGGTGAAGTATTGATTAAATTACGATTATATTCAATTTTGCACGATTACTAATTGATTACAATTACTAATAATGGAAAAGTACTCTGAATTACTCGAAATTACAACAAAATAATCAAAAAGAATGAAAAGTAATCAAAATGCACTTTTGATTACCGTAATTACCAGTAATCTAGATTTCTTTTCGATTAGTAGTAATCGTAATCTGATTACTAATTGAAAATCTTAAAAAGAGAATTACATAATCAGTGCAGTTCTTTTCAAAATGTAATCGTAATCGAAATTTAACAGCTCTGTTTCAAACTGTCTTACACTTTGAGAGTTTTAACTCACTTTCGTCAACTTTACTTTTCGTCAACCATACTTTTCGTATAAATTTAAAGAATATATGAACGATAAAATTGTCGAATTTTGGTAATTACATTAGTTAAACAACTACGCCATTAGGATTGCCTTTTTATATAATAAATTTAAACATGTTTTATACTTTTATTATTAATACTAAAATGTTGAATTCTGAATAAAAAATTAAGCTAACCACTTCTAGTTACTTTTCCCAATTATTTTAAAAAGAAAAATTAATATGTATCTTTTTTCTTTTAGTAATTTCTTCCTATTTTGGTGATATTTATGTAAAAATCAAATATTCCAATGTGTTGCAAATGTTTCAAAATATTTCCCAAATGAAAAACATCCAATTATACCAGTGTGACATATCTTTTATTATGAAATCCTCGTTGAAGTTTATCGTTGTTTCTAAAACCGTTATTCAATCTGTTGTAGAAACCGATCTTATTTACCCGACTCCTAATGCAAACAAAAGACAATATACGTATGGATGTATGTTTGCTTAAGTGATGTGTATGTGTGCTGTTGCTTGTTATGTTAGTATTTGCATAGTGTGGCGTAACCAAATCGACGTAGACAAAGGAATTCAAATTCAAAGTAACCTGCATGTACATCTACATATGGCTGTATATATATGCATGTGTGCTATGCATGCATACGGGTGTATATTATGTTCGTACTGTTTGAACATACTGCAAATTTTGTAAATGTGTGTTGTAACTTGTAACCAAATGAAAAAACAAAACATTTCATGTAAATGGCAAACAAATGAAAGGAAACGATGCTGCTGTCATATGAAAACGTAAAAATCCACGTATTTTTTTTGCTTGCTGATATTTATCTCTGTGACAGTAACTACGACTCAACAGTGAGTAGTAGGACACGTAAATAGACACAAGAAAAAGGAAGAAAAAAAACAAAAAATACACACACGCATTTGCATCTAAAAAAAAAACTTAACAAGTTATTTTGCAGCTGTAGGTTAATTTAAGTGGTTTTCCAAACAACATAGAAAATTCAGATACTTGGGTGAGTGTGTGTAGAGAAAAAAAATTTAAAAAAAATCTGAGCTGCCAGATTTGAAAGCTTTAAGTGCGCAAAAGATATATAAATTTTATTTCCCATTGCGCTGATGTATTTATTTTCTTTTACTTTAATTTTTGTTTTTTTTTTAATTCAATATTTATTTATTTGAACGGAGAAATCAGTAGCCACATTACGTATTCGTTGAATTTGAATTTATGGGAACTTAAGAAGTGAAAATTCTTTAATTTGTACCTGTGTATCAATTCTCCGCCTCTGCATTTATCTTAAATGTTTCATTAAAAAATTGGCATACCACAAGAAAAAATTTCACTTTGAAATAAATATAGAAATTGAAGCATACAGTAGGCAGCAGAAATTACTAATTTTTTTTCTGTTATCTCGGAGCAGCAGTCAGCAGATGGCCCCTACATATGCGGTGCATTGTGCTGGAACTAGAGCAAAGGTATAGTTAGAGAAATGGCAGGAGGTGAAGCTTCACTATCTTGCGACTCTGCTTTTGCACATTCTTTATTTTATAGCAGTGTTGAAGAGCCTCTGATGTCAAGGAGACGTACATACATACATACATATATAACATTGACTTTTTAGGATGCATTTGACGCTTTTGGATCTCATATAGATTGGTATCGCCTCAAAGTTTGTTTGTTCACGTACACATTCATCCAGAAATGGTCCTCATCGCTGAAGATGATTTTTCCATGAAAATTGGGTTTCAACACAGAACAGAGATCTGCATGTTTACGAATCAATCAAAGGCATAATTTTGCTTTTTTCTAAAATGAATTTTTAACTTGCACTTAACATAAAAAAAATTAAAGATGCTTATGCATGATTCATATCAACGAGACTGTTGTTAATAAATGCATGTCGTATGAATACAAAATGAAGAGGTAATTTTTTCACTTTATTAATATTTATTTTTCGGAAGAAAGTAAGAAAATAAAAAATTATTTTAAATTTCGAGAACAAACAATAAAATGTTTGTTGAATTAGCAAAATTTTTAGAGAAGCTATTTGGTTTGTTTTGTTCGTATATTCCTTAATTCTCAAACATTTTTTCGGAGTTCTTGTATAAACATGTGAAATTTCTTAATGCTAAATGAAATGCTGCATACAGAGCAACTAAACCATATAACAAACATATATAAATAATCTTAATAAAATTGATTTACAAAAAAAAAGTAAAACATAAAATAATTGCTAAAGACTTTAGACTTTCTTTAAGTAATTTAAAAATACTTCCAAAATTTGCCTGCCATAACATAGAAATCTATGGACTGTTGTTTTGTACAATACTGCCTATAGAGATTACGAATCGAAAGTTGTCGGCAACACATGCCAGCACAAAATCAAACACATCTATACAAGCATATCTGCATACGTATAAATATGCTGGTGTATAAGCAAACATATATCCATGTACATATGTAAAATAAATTAACATTGACAGCACCAATTTTATTTACTTGACTTGTTTACTGTGTCATTCTCGTTGTACTTTTTAGAGAAAATCGGAAAAACAAAATAATTTTTTTTTCTTTTCTTTCTTAAAGCGAGTATGTACTTCCTTTTGAAGCCAACCACTAGTAGACTTAATATTGTACGAATAGCTTTCACTTGTTGGCTGTCAAAGGATATATTTTGTATTTGTAAAAAGACAAACATTACTACTTCAAAGGTCGTCTTGCATTCACATTTTGGCACATTGCCTAGAAGTAGAATTCTTCATATTTCATTTTATTGAAACAAAGAAAAGAGAAACTGAGCAGAGAAAAAACTACCTGATTTCCAAGAACTTTTCTTCTTCAATATAAGCTTTGCACGAACTAGAACAATTTAAATTTATTATCTTCTTTTGTATGCGTACATATATATTTTTCTAAATGTGTCGTTTAAATTTAAAAGAAAAATAATGGTGTACGACACCATAATTTTTATAATTATTATTTTAATAATTATAATTTTATAATAAAAAAAAATTATTAAACTTGGAATATCGCGAACCAATTATTGCAAAGGCTTTTCTCTCTACCAAGAGTGTACCCTTCAATCGAGATGAAATTATACAAAGAGTGTTTATTAATACTGGCATTTTACGTCAATATGCAAAAAACAATTGTTAAAGTTAAAGTGTTCGTTAAAACCGGTTAGAAAATTATTATTTGCATAAGAATACTATTATATATTTTGTGATGCCATTATGTCAGCTGTTATGCATACACCTACGCTCTCTCTCAAGATTTCCTTTTACCCTAATATGGTCAATTGGGTCACTCTGTATTGATCAGCTGAGTAAAGACCGATAATTTAGCATTCCAATTTAATTGTTTAAAAAAACGAATTAATAGCAACGGATTTTTATCAATAGAATTACTACAACATGTCAACCCTCATGATTTTTGTCTTTTTTTTACTTATTTTTCTCTTTATTGTGTGCCCAATCACATGAAATTTTCGAAGTTTCCTCTACCCCAATACTAAATTAGAATGAGTGTTCTCTCTATATAGAGTACTCAATGAAAGAATTTTTTGGGGCTTCTGAATAAAAAAATCTAAAACTAAAGTTTTAATTGTTTTCAATTGTTTATTGAGTTTATTACTACTACTCACAAATTAATTTACAATTGATATTAACTGATTGACTTAAAATTAAAAGTGCTTATGATGTAGTTATTATTTTATTGCTTAAATCTGATTTGAATTAAACATGCTTATTTTCTATTTATTATCTGTCTTTCGAAGTGACCGGAATATAATAAGGCCACTGTCAATGTAATTTGTAAACTTAGATCGCAGTCGCAGCAACAATGAAAGTTACGACCTCAAAGTATTCAAGTGGAAGTTACCAAAAAATTCGATGATATTGCACAGTGTTTTAGATGTCAACAGTTTGGACACACAAAGTCCTTGTATAAAAGCCCATTAGATGTGTCAAATGTGGGCTATTGCACACAACTACTGAATGTACAAAATCTTCTAACATGCCTCCTCAGTGCGTTCCCACAATGCTGTAGTATACTTTTCTAGAATAATTCATGAACGTGGCTTCATCATGTCTACTCTTCAAGCCAATGAAATAACTCACTCTAGATTTCAAGTATCAAATGAAACAAATCAACTCATTACCTTGAGTTTGAAAAATTTGGAAGGCATCCCTCCGATAAGCACTATTTCAAACATAAGGCTAATTATGTGAAAAAGCGATTAAAAGAGATGATGGAACCCTCAAGTAAAATTATTTAGAAAGTATTCTAACTCCATTTTCTTTCTGCACAAAACAAGGGTAAATGGAAATAAATATCGATGGGATATCGATGCCCCATGTCAAATGAGTCGACCTATAAAGTCTCTAAAATTCAAAGAAATAAAAACTGGAGTTGAAAAAATTAATATGTTCTTCTAATTTCTTCGATCTTTTTCTTGTTAAATTACAGTCTGTTTAAATAAGCTTGAGATATTATTTTGTGGTTTAAATTTGATTTTTTCCCATATTTAGATTTTTTTAAATTTTTTTATCTGCGACCAGCACTCAGGAGATGACTCCTACACATGCGAAGCATTGTGCTGGAACTATAGGAAAGAAATAGTTAGAGAAATGTTAGAGAAAGTCTGAAACTGGGGTTGATCCCAATTCTGTTTTGGTTTTAGAGTCAACGTGCAGACTGATTCAGCCATCGGCATCACAAAATAGACCTTCTTCAGGGAAAATATTTTATAATAATAAGTAAATGTAAAATTAAATAAATTAAAAAAATATTTTTCAATTGTTTCTTTTTTGTTTCTTTGTTGTAATTAGGAAGTACTTAATTCGTATTTTTGCTTTTAAATAGTATAAATATACACATTTCAGGCGAAATGTTTGAAGTTCTAATTGATGAAATGCGTAACAACAAAATTTTCTATGATCTGGGACAGCCAGATTACAAGAATTTGAATCAGCTGCATATGGTGTGGTTGCAATCTTCAAAATAATTAAGTAACCGTCTACAAGACAAAGAATGCAGCCAACTACATTTGTAGTCTCTGCAGCTCGTAGTCTACTGTGGCGAATGTATTTCATGCTATAGTCCGGTATCTCGCCATCGCAACTAAGCAAAACCTTCAACTCTTTAATTTAATTAATTTTGAATATTTCTCTTTAATACGAGGGTTGTTCAACATCATGCTGCATCAAGACTTCTTGCCAACAGGTCGTACGTTTAAAAAGGAATACTACGAAGAAGTTATGCAACGTTTGCGCCTCAAACGATCGGAATTGTGGAAAAAAGTCATGGATTCTGCATCACGATAATGCACCAGCTCACACATCATGATCATGCCTCAACCACCTTATTCACCAGATTTGGCTCCCTGCGACTTTGTCCTATTCCCAAAACTGAAGAGACTAATGAAAGGAAAGCGCTTTGCCACTATTGATGATATAAAGTCAAAATCGAAGAACGAGCTGATTGGAAGAAGCGCTGGCATAAGTGCATTATATCTGAAGGGGACAAAATGGATATTGATGAATAAATATATACTTTTAAAAGTGTGTCTGGCGGCAGCAAAGCGCACCTATTTATTCGTATACAAATTGAAGTTTTACTTAAACAAATATAGGATATGGAAATCATATTCCTTCCAATGCACTTAAAATCTCCAGGGATTGATGAGCAAAGATGTACCACCTGTTAGTATTTTGTTTTTATGTCAGTTCTACTGTGCATTATGTTATGGATGTAAAACATTTCCGACAATTTATACCACTGAACAAAAGTTCCACTCCACATTCTTATGCACATACTGGCAAGCGAATTTTTGTTCATATGGAAATGTTGTGAAATATATTTCAAGCATAACTCGAATGCAGCCGCATAAAATTGCAGATGTCTTTTAAAAGTATGCGTGGAATGAAATGAAAACTTCTTGAAATGTTATATTTGAAAAGCAACTAAAGTCACAACTTTTATTTTAATTCAAGAAGAATAAGAAGAAGTTGAGAATATATAAAATTCAAGTGGAAGCAGAGGTTTATTTAATTGAAAATTCTTAATTTCCGCTATTTTAGCAGTTATTTATTATTAAAGTCATTGACATTTTGTTTTGCTTCTCATACAAGAAAATAATTTTTTGTTTTTTCAACTTAATCTCAATAAATGATGTTTAGAATTCACTTCAGGCGATCACAAACGTTTCCCTACGACCATTTTGAAATTCCTAATTGTATTTTTTTTAATTTAATTTAGAAAGCATTCTCCCATCATAAAGCAATTGAAATTTATTTGTAAAAAAAAAAAACATGAAAATAATTCACTCTTTCGTCTCTTCATTCGTTTGCTTTAGGAAGTGCTTTAATGCAATAACACCTTTGCAATTACCCTACTAAACCTTACAGCGCTACTTTCCTTCTATTTATTTACATTTCAATTTATTCACAGTTTGCTTTTCGATTATTTATTTAATGTACTAAGACAGACTTGTTATATTTTAATGAGTTTTTTAACTTTTGCTACAAACTTAATGATATTCCAACTGAATTTACATTTTAATTGATTGTATTCCAGTGTGTGACATCCATTAACAGAATGATAATTCATTTTTATTTGAGATGAAAGTATAATTTTGATTAAAGAAATACACACAAAACATGTAAATATATAGTGTGTGTATGTATCTGTATGTATATGTGTGTTGTAGCAATATATGTATGTATGTAAGAGTCGCTTTTCTTTGAGTGGCACAACTTGAAAGTGTCGCAAATAATTTTGTTTTTATTAAAAACAAACCTTTTATTTCGCATTGGGAAAAAGAAAAAGTACAACAAAAATTATTACCATCAGGGTAAACTTCGACTTTAATTGGTGTTCAGCTCATCGATGTGTGATTTTGTTTGTTTGATAATATTAAAAAGAAAACAACAGCCAAGACGTTGTTGCTCTCATAGGCAGGCTAATTATAAACACCTTTTTTTTTTAATTCAACTTTTTAAAATCAATAAGTCGTCAAACAATCAATTTTAAAATATTATCAGAAGTCACAATAGTTTACTTAACGAACGCCAATATGGCTTTCATGGACAGTGGTCGGAGCTGTATGGAATCGGCTGGCAAAAATTCTTCCAGTACAGGTATCATCGTGAAACTTCGGTTACGGCTTTATAAGTATGTCAAAAGTATTTAATGGTGAAATGGGAATGGTTGATGACTTATAACCGCACTACCCCGTACCGTACCACCCTCATTTAACCCACGTAAGCAAAAACTTGAGAAAAAAATGTACGACACTTGCTTTTAATTCATATGTTAACAACTTTTTTACAGGAATAATTTAAATTAATAGAAAAAATAAAATTATTGACAAATTAAATATGAAATAATATTTAATAAAAAAAAATGTTTATATTTTAATCCCACACACATACGAATGTAGAATTCGTCACGCAGTATTTGCCCACAAATAACTGCCACGGAACTAAGATGCGAGTGTTACGTTTTACCTTATTACATCTATTTATGCTGGCACTCAGTTGCCCCTAGACACTGTTAGAACATTTCAGTATTATGTAGCAACTTAGATATACATATCTGTAGAATATTCCAGAAGTACTTCAATTCGAATTTACATCTGTATTTATGTGATAAATATCTTTGTCCTTTGTTTGTTTATGTTATCTTACTATTGTTGCATTAGCATGAATGGTGTTTTTCAGTCTATGAAATTGTTTATTATTTTGCTTTGCGTAAATTTGGTATGTGAGTAGTGTTTGTAGTGTTGTCAGCCGCAGAAAATGCAAAAAGTTTATACGAGGGTGATTTACAAATTGCCATCAATAAATATATTTCCGTAACAATGTAATCAATTTAAAGTTTATACTTAGTTTGTTCTTAAACTTATATAAAGTCCCCATTCCTGGAGCATGGACAATAACTTTTACAAGCGTATTTTAAATTCAAGAGTGACAACCGATAATATTATTCTCTCAAGTAGCGAGTTTACAAGCATTTGTTACACAAAATAAGAGCTGACATAACGAATTCTTTGATACTACATATTTACCCAAAAATTGCATTTATTGAGTTATAACATTGCTTGCGCAAATGAAAAATATGTAAAAATAAACTTCACTCGTTGTTAGCAACGAACAAGTTTTCTTTTGTGAAAAAAAAAAAAAAAATTGTTTAAATTGAATTTTTTTGTGCTATAAATGTTACGAAGAAAAATAAAATGCTACACCACCAGCTTACAATCATACTCGCACATCCATTCAATTTCTAAATTCCCTGCAGAGAATGCCAATAGTAAAACTGTACTAATTTGCTACTGACTTGTTGTACTACATGCAATTTAATTTACTATAGACGTTTAACATGCCGTTTCCTTTGAATATCTACTACTGACGTTGGTCATATTTAGTCACTAAGTTAGTAGGTAGTTCTTGTGGGAAACTGAGAGCAACCGCATCTATTTTTCCCATAACAAAATGAGACAATAAAAAATTGTTTTGCAAAGGAAAGATGCGTTCTCTTCTCTTCTGATCAAAGAAAAAAAGTGTAGCCGATTCGTTGGAAAAGTCTTTAAAAATGCATCACAACCAATCGACAAAAGTGTTGACTTGGAAACACTTGGTCCCACGTTTCTTACAGGGTTGTTTGCCACAAACTATAAGCAAATGAATGTGTGACTCTTTTTTTCCCAACTCCAAAAAGTATACTACAATTTGTACGCAGAGAGAGACGGAGAGCTCTTAAGAAATTTTACATTATAGCAATTTCCTGCATATTTAAATGGTATTTGTGTGTTTTCTTTCCGTTTTTGTTTTCTTTTTTTCTTTTTTGTTTGATTCTGCAATCCTCCAAAGCATCATAATGTGAACTTATAAACAGAAATATTATTCGCCTTTCTCTTACCCACTGCAGTTATAAACAAATATATTTTTCTACTCTACCAAACTCATTTAAGTAAATTAAAAAAAGGAAAAATACGGAAAAACATACAAAAATATAATTTTTTTCCATTCCTCTTTGCCGTTACGCTACTCTATTACAATTTATTTTGTTGTTATTTTTTAGATTTCTTAAAACCTGTTAACTTTTTAAGAGTCGGAAGCATTTGAAAATTATTATATTTCCATCACACACAAAAACGACTAAATTTAAAATTGATTTTTGTAAGATTATCTCTTCTTAGTCGTAGACAGTTGAGTGCTAATAAGGCGTGCAATAAGGTGAACACCTCTCCTGCTGAGCTTTCTCCAGAGTAAGGACATTGTAAAAGAAAAGTTTTGTAAAAAAAAGTTAAGCATATATAGAAAACATTTTATTTTATTTCAGACCAGGGCTCTAACCATCGTCTTCAGCAGCGAGGAAATTATCGAACAGTAACTTTTGGCAAATTACTGAACGATATGTATGTATATTTTTATATAAACAAATGTTCAAAGAAAAACAACATTAAATAAATGTTGTGCTCTAAAATATTTTATAGTGTTTTCTTTTCAAGCAAAAGTGCATTGCATTTCTTGCCCGATTTTTCTCAAGTCTTCTAAAATACTTGCACTTTATTGGTCCGGTAGAAAGTCATTAAATTAAATTAAATAAATTGAAAAAATCAGTATTAGTAACGTCAAATTGCAAAAGTAGTGAATCCTTCAATATTATTTTATCACCATCAGAGTCCGAACGTAGTGTTAGCGAAAGTAGTGGTTAGGGATTGTTTTTAGATGACGGTGCTACACAATAACGTAGAAGATGGGCGTTCTGATGTAATTCTGGATTGCTGGCTCAAACCCAGGACAGTAAACGTGGGGATTTGAACGTTAAAACCACAACCAGCTGATTTTGCGTTCTCACTATAAGTTTAAATAAATATTGTTTTAACGAAAAGTTTGTGTAATAAAATTTAATTTATTTTCTCCTCCCATAACTCGATGAAAGCATTTTCATTATATTCTACCCAACAGTTTCATTTTCTTTTGCACTTTTTTATTGTTGTTGCTGCTGCATCCATTATTTTAAATTATTGTGGTGATTTTATTTTTCAGTTTTTTATTTCGTTGAGTGCCATTTAAATTGCCAGCTGTTTTCAAATTTTAACTTGGTAGCACTGTCTCTACTAAACGAAAATCATGATTATATTACAACAATTTTTATAATAATTATGGGAACTTAAGAAGTGAAAATTGTTTAATTTTTGCCTGTTTATCAATTCTTCGCCACTGAAACCTACCGACAACAACTGACATATAAAGACACAATAATGGACATCACAAAAAATGCCAGATATTTTTTTTCAGATTTTAGTCTGAACTAGGGTTAAACCCAGGTCAATTTTGGTTTTATAGTCAACGTGTAAACTACTGATTTTATTATTTATTTATTTGTATGTTCGTCCTGCATAACAAGAATTAATCTTATATTTACAATACAGGAAAGTAGTATCCACATCTAGATTAAGGCAGCAAACATATAGACATTAATTAACTATATCTTGTATGCATTATATGAACACTATTTATGAATTTTTAATGTGAGAAGTAATTAAGTAAAAATTGCTTAAAGTAGTTGCGTAACTTTACATTATAATTTCGGCTCTTATGGCGTTAAAAACCATTTAGATGCTGCCTCGAACTAAAGAGGCGTCATATCCAATAATTTATTTTTTTTTTTTTTATTTATTTATTATTAACATAAAATGGTGTTTACAGTATTTTTTTACTATAGAGTTCAGGTATTATGTTGACCTTTCCTACTTAGAATGGAAAATATTTACAATAATTATTAGATATAATCCAATAATTTAACACCCCATGAATTTTATTTGTCGTCAACTGATGTAAAACAGTAAATCTGTAAGACAAATTTCTTGATAAACTTAAATGTCTCTACACTTTAACAGTCCTATAAATTAAAGCAGTTGTATTCTTGAAAATCATAAATATTTTATTGAACTAAAAAGGCATTCTTGCATCAAATACATTATTTGCTCATGCAACTAATATAATTTTCATGCGTTGCAACAGAAGTGATTAAAAATTTAATAAAAGAATGAAACTGATTGATGTTAATCAAATACTGAAATTTATATGTCACCCACTAAGGGAAAATTTATGTGCTAAAGAGATGCGCATAGTGGAGCAAATGAATAATTTCATTTAAAATTAAAATACTCTTTCATCAAAAATATATTAAAAGCTGTTGTTGAATTGCCAACTGGGTATACTTTTTATTACTTGTCTCAATTAGTCAAATTCGTATGCAGTGGTCAATGCACTAGTTTCGTGCATTAAAATAATAACAACAAATACATAAATATAATGCAAGTTACTGCTACTCGAGACATTCATAGTAAATCAATGTAGAAAAAATTAAGAATTTTGGACCAAAACTTTATAGCTATCAATATTAACCGCTTAATAAGACAATAATTGAAAAACTATGCATAAAAAACGTAAAACTGAGTACCCAACAATACTTAAAATATATTAAGAGTTGAAATGAATTTTTGTTATCATTAAGTATAGTCCATTTAATACCTTTGAATAAATAAGTTCTGAACAATTTGTGAAGGAATAATTATTTAACGATAAGTGATTTAATTTACATAGAATTCAACTTTGGAATTTGGTAAGTCATCAAAGGGCAAGAAAAAGCTCTTGTCCGCAACAGCTGTTGACATGCAACAATTTGAACAATGTAACTGAAGTGAAGTGTAGCTGTTGTTGTTTTCGAAACGATTTCCTGTGGTGAGTTTCTGAATGGCGCACAGTGGTCCGACTGCTGAACTTACGCGGTAGAATAGTATACCTAGATTCTTCTAAATCGTACCCAAATAAAATTTAGCACGTTCATAGATTTAAGCAATGGAAATGGGTTCCATTTGTTCCATAATGGATAAAAATTGCGATTTCTTTACAACAGTAAAATTTTCTAATTTGAAAATTTATCTTTTATAATTATAATGATTATAAACAAAAACCAATTTTCCTGAAGAAGCTACACAAAGGAGTAGCGAAATATTGAAAGAAATATAAAATATATAAAAAGACCTTAGGCTTAAAATAATTAGTGTTATTAATATAAAAAAAAGGTCAAAAAACTAGAAAAATTATTTATCTTTTATAATATGCTCTAATTGCCTTCAAAATGTTATTTTTGTTTTGAATGTAATTAAGCAAACGAACGATATTGTGGCAAATCGTGCACTAGGCAGTTAAGTTATTTTATTTACAGGGTTTTATTTTTAATACTCCATCAATAGTCCGTCTTCGTATGGGCATCGCAGTGACGCTGGTACCGCTCATCTGTAGTACGAATATCTCTATGGTAACATTCAAATTGTTCTTTACTAAAATCTCCAAGCTTTTTAAGCAAACAACCCAAATGAGTGTATATATAGTGTATTTTAATGCTCGAATCAGCTGCACAGGTTTCAATGGCAATTCCAAAGTAGTCAAATATGCTTCTTTAACGAACTTAATCTAAATTTTTAAAACGTGTATTCGCCACATATGTTACAAAAATAGTTGAGATTAACGTTCAACATAATTCCCGACATAACCATAACAAAATTTTGACATATCGAGCCTTCGGTGCAATACCGTAGTAATTCAAAATTTACATTTTTTGAGCTGGGTATGCAAAAATGATCTTTAGGGAAATATATATCTAAAGGAAAAAATATTATGGTTCTATCTCTAACTAAAAACTCAGACTAAAAATTTTAAAATAAAAATAAATATCTCGCATTTTTCTGATGTGCATTAGTGTGTCTTTGTGTGTCAGTTGTTGTCGGAAGGTTTCAGGGGCGAAGGCATAGTCACTGGTCACTGAACAATACCGGCTTCAGCTGATAGCAATCCACAATCACATCAGAACGCCCTCCATCGTCGGTATTGTGTAGCACCGGCGAAGTAAAAATAATAATAAAAATGGCTACTAAACCGAAGTATATTGACTTTCATAATTCTTATTTGTATAAAAAAGTACTTAACAAAGATGTAAAAAAGGTTAGTATATCACCCCGACTTGAGAGTAGAGGGTCAAATTGTTGCATATTTTGCCAGTTATTTGTGCAACATATTTAGAAAGAAACGAAATAGCTTTTTTTAATGTTACATATTTTTTAGAATGGAACAGAAATAGTAACGGAATGTAGCATATATGTAATATTTTTGTGAGAAAAGAAAACACCATAAGAATGTACATTTTGTTACGTTTTTGTTTCTCAATTGATATTTTGCGTCCTCTTTTTTGCGTCAAATGTTCTATTTTTTGGAGGTTTTGTCCTCCTTTTCTCAGAAAAGAAATGGCATCCCTAGGTATTGGTAAAGCGAATATCAATTGAAAACGTACACACACCTTGGAAGATTTCCAGAACTCCATATGTTTTATTTACTAAGTAGAGCAGATACATTTTTATTAAATTTTCTCGCTTTCGTACTACAGCAACATAATGTCTGTATGTGTGAATGTGTTATGAGTTTATATATAAATTATGCAGAAAATACACATAATTGCATGGCAATATTGATTAAACAAAATGAAATGTAAATGTGGTTTTGTTTGTTTTGCGAGAGTATAAGTGAATATATGTTAAATATGTGTATGTGTAAGAGTGCTTTAACGCAACTCACTCACTTGTGTAAATAATTGCTTAAAAACTTTATATTTTTAAGAAGGCTGCTCGCCGTTTTGCCGTTGCCGTTTTGGTTAGGTTAGGTGAGGTCGGCAGGTTGCTGGATATAAAGGCAAAGAAAGGTCCCAGCCTACTTGTGTCCAATTTACTATGGTCCTATTGTGATACCTGTTGTGGAAAAACTTTCACCTGTTGTAGTGATGTAGAGCAGAGTCTCTGCTAGGAATCGAACCAACGAACCAAAGCAATAAAATAATCACTTGGTGTAGTGTTGTCACTTGGTTTAATTATATAATGATACTTGCGAATAGTACAAGTTGGCGTAGAAGTCTTCCGCCGATGTTCCTTGACCGTATTTAATTTTTTTTTTTTTTGCAATAAATGAAAAACTTCTACTTTTTCGATTGCGTTTGTTTGATTTGTAATTTTTTTTTTAAGTACAAAAGATTATATGTACCGGCGACAGAATTGACGACCATACGGGCCCGATTTGTGGCATTTACTAAAACTTTCTGCGATATGTTCCCGCATTCCTGACGGATATTAACGGAAATGCAACTCTCAGAATTTCGTTCGCATGACTTTCTTACATGTTTTTCCATTCTGTGGGAACTTCAGTCGCAATTCATCTACACAGACAAAATCGAAAATTAACTTCAATTAAAAATATTATTAGCAAATTGTTCATCCAATTAAAATTACCAATTTACCAATTTTCAGCCTGCAAATAAATTGATCATCAAAATTTACAGCCGTGATATTATCGCCCAGATCCGACAGCATCTCCTGTTGTCCCGACGAATTTCCCGGAAGGGGATTGTGGACTTATTCACAACCTACGGGAAATTTAGCATTACTGCGGTAACTAGGTATTTATAGATATTTCTCTATTATTCTTTAACTGTTTTATGAAGATGTACGTTATGGTCTTACGAGAATTTCGAACGAATATATCAGTGTCCTTGATCCGCTGAAGTATTAATGGGGAAGATGATGCATCGCCTTGAGTTTTTCCAGAATTTGAAGAGGGCAGAGGAAGCGACTCTTCGAGATCACACCAGATTTAGATTGCTTGAGCTTAGTGGACCTAGTGTTAATGGCTACACTACGGGGTTTAAAGCCTGACGACAATATGGCTGTGTCTTCTAGTTTAAGGTACTTCAGGTCCCCCCAAAACAAGTTGGAGTTGTATTCCGGTGTGTTGCGGTTTGGCTTCGTGGTGGCTATTGGTCTGTACCGGACATATCGTCAAATTAATGTCATGTACTCTGATACTACTTTCACTAACCCAGGTACTGTTGCCACTCAATAGTACTCACCAGAGAGTTATTCTCTCTGAATGGTGAATGTCTTAAGTCACCCGGTGTTGAGAGCACCGTGGGGTTGGGCGCTATGCGCAGGTATCCACGATAATCTTGATCAGATCAGTACCGACCAAATTTTTAAGCAAAATCATGGAAAAAATTATTCTGCGTTCTTGAAGAATAAAGCGATTCATCTCTTATTGACATGTATTTTTGTATCTGTCTACTTCGCAAATGACAAACCAGAAAACATATTTACCACCAGCTTTTGCAAAAACTGCACCATCTTCCGATAGTTTGATGACTTTTGCGCCACCTAGTATCTAAATACTAAACTTTGAAGCGAGAAGTGCGGTGAAGACGTACACAACACAATTTATTTTTTTTTTGTAATATTTCATACCATATTTTTATATTTATTTATTCGTATTAATATTTATTTTTATTCTCAGAGCTTTAGAAATTGCCAGCAAATAATTTTGTAAATGAATAAAAAATTTCATTAGTCTTTTAAATTGTTTTATTATGCTTTTGTTTATTTAATTTTTTCTTCATATAAAAATGTTTATTTTGTAAAACAAATTTATGAATATTCTTCTTGAAGGATGTCAAAAAACGAAAGAATGATTACATTTTTATGCAAATTATCCATGATTGTCACTAGAACTATATTTTAACAGCATTTTTTTTTACTTTCAATAGCTCGTACACACACACACACACACATATTTACTTTGTTGATGATGACAAATATATTTTATTTTTATTTTGCAGCTCCTCTTAATCCTCTTAATAATTACAGTTGTTGGTAAAAAGCATTCTTTATACTCATATACATTCTACTCTATTTTGTGGTTTTGGTTCTGCTCTGGCTGCGCTGCTACTGCTACTGCACTTGACAGATTTTTCGTTTAAACTTTTTGTTGCTTTTCTATTTATCTTTCTTTAACCAGGACAGATGGATGAGTTGATTTATAAATATCTTTTTTTTTTTCTTGTACTTATAAACAAACAAATGCAAGTGTGTTTGTTGAGGGAAATTTGTATGTGTTCGTACTTAATTTATGGGTTTTCCTAAATAAACACTTTTTAGAAAAATAAAATTTGCCACCTTTTCTTTGTTCACAAGATGAGGAAATAGTTTATCTATATTTTTACATCCAATAGATGCATTAAATAAAATTCAGCATGATGACAGGCAATATGCCTCGCAGTTTTGTTGGTTGTCTTTTTCCTTAGCTACATGCTGTTCTATCTTTTGCATAAAAATAATAATTTTATTGCAGACAGTGAACACAAAAAGGAAAAAATGTTAGAGCTTTTGGTTGAATTGCTGATGCGTTGACTCTATAGACCGAAAGTCGTAGTGCCCCAGTTATAAGAAATTGTACTGATGTACATATATTACAGTATATGATTAATGTACTTCACAACAACACAGAGCAGGCAGAGCTGTATAAGAATTAAAACCTACGCTGTCACTGCTCCATCTAGCCCTTTCCTAACTCAAACGCCTGAGTGTTACTTCTTTTTAATGAAAAAGCAAAATTTCGACAACACTTTTCTAAAGTCCTGATCAACAAAAAAATTTTAATTTAAAGTAAATGCAAGAAAGTATTTAATTTTTATAATTTCTCGCAAATAATGCCTTAAATTTTTTCCTTTAGTAATTTTGTAAATTTATATAAGATGACTTCGGACAAGTCCGCACTAATGAGAGTAAAAAAGAAAATTCAGAAATTATCTATTCAACTTCAACGACTTAAAATTTTACGAAGCATTACGCAGCGAATTTTGACAAATACCGTCCACCTTCAGGCGTACAAACTTCAGCTTACTCAAGCACCGCCATGGAAAAGTGCATTCTTACTGGAACATTCTTTATATCCGATCAAATATACTCAATGCTCCCGGTGTCCTTTGCGATTTATAGAGAGGTCTTATACTAAGTTTTCCGAATAAAAAACCAAAAAAACATCTCATCTGTTGGAATCTTTAAAATATTAAATGAAAAAGACCCCTACAAAAGGCAATATTTTTTTTGCTTTACTACTCTCTCCTGCTTTTCTTTAATTGCTTTAAGAACCAATATATCGTTGCGATCTTTTCTACTTTATTTTTATTTCACCAAGTAACAAAAAATTTTATATTAACAAATTTGGATTAGCTAAGGGAAATGAAAAGCCAGAAGAAAATAGGAGCAGAGAGAGTGAGAGAGAGACCGAATATGCCAAATAGTAAAATTTGTGGCAAAATGTAAATCATGTTATTCATTTTATATGCACAAAAAAAATTGGAAAAACAAAAATTCAAAGCAAATACCAGTATATTAAAGGACAAGAAATGCCAGACTACCACCTCCAAACCAAAGTAAGAGTTTTTTCTATGATATACACACACACACGTACACACTTAACCGTGCTCTAACGAAAACTTCAGGAAACATGAAAATGATATCGATTGTATGTGTACGTTGTACGAGTAGAAACAACTAACGACCTCAAAACAAATATTACACAAAATAACAAATTTAAAAAAGAGGTCATTGTACCATTTAAAAGAAAAAACTATTCATGTAAAATGTTGACACTTTAAGTAGGCATAAAATTACGTACACCACGTGTCTCACCACGTGTCTATTAACGAATTGATATTATTAAGGAAAAGAGGTTTTTAAATTTAAATCAGTCCATTAGTTAGTCAAACAATAGCACTACTTCTTTACATGTATCTTAATATAACTCGGTGCGCTTCGCTACTCCACTTATCTAATCTCGCCCACTTTTGTATATATAATGTGACAGTAACCAAGCCATCTACACCAAATTTCGGCACTTGTATTGTATTCTATACAGTGCCTTTTTCACAAGAAGAAAAAAAAGAATTTTAATTTTAGTTTTCTGCCAAAAAAATTCCTTTCATTTAGAAGGAGGGTGACGATGGTCGAAGTGGTCTGCACGTTGACTGCAAAACGAAAAATTTCCTGGGTTCAACCCCAGTTTCAGACTAAGTCATAAAAATATTTCGCATTTTTTCTGATGTGCATTTGTGTAAGTGTGTCAGTTGTTGTCGCAAGGTTTCAGTGGAGAAGGCATAGCTTTCAGCTTTATCCAATTCACAACCTCATCAGAACGCCCTCCTTCGTCGGTATTGTGCAGTACCAGCGTAGTAAAATAATTACTATAAATGGCTATTAAAAACGAGGCTTCAAAATTGTTGTAAGATAGTGAAGCTTCACCTTCTATCATTTTTCATCATCAAACAGTCATCCGACATTTTAGGGCGTTCGCCATATTGTGTTTGCCGAAATTTTATTATATTTTATGTTCCTTTCAAAAATCTCTTTAATTTGATATCAGAAGCACTATTTGAATGGTATAAAAGTACCAAAGTACAATTTTGTCCCATGTAAGTTCGAATTTCTAAAGAGTAAGAAAACACATTCGTGAAGTGTTCCAGAAGAACAGATTGTTGAAAAACGTGTTGTTATACGTGCAATGCTTTTGGAGATATAAGGCTGCAAAGAGAGATACCATAATGCAGTTTTTGGCAGTTTCAACCACTAAAAAGTGAAAAAAAGTTTAAACAATTTTTTATTCTTATATCATTTATACGTAGCAGCGGATCGTAAATATTATCGGCGGATCGACTGAAGAGTTGCAATGTACCACTCCGATTTCTACTGTTATTTTTTGATAAAACATAAACATGGTTCAAAAACTTTTATTATTTTATAACTTTTTTGTTTGACGCACAATGGCAATTTTTTAAAAATATTGCCAAACATTAAGACGTTATGACAATATGGCAATGTGACTTAATAACAGATATTGTGAATCCCCCAATTATTAGTGCTTAAATATTATGGATCAAAATATATTCCTGACGCTTTATGGTACAAAGCACGTACGCACGAACTCTTGTTAAAGATTTAGGGATAATAAATCAATACGAATTCTTCTCGTTTTTTATCTTCAAGTATGTTTAAACTAATAAAATAGTAAATCAGTAAATATATCAACCATCTTTAAACGGGCAGAATTGCCCTAAGTGCTGCCACTTTAGACGGTAATAACATCTTTCTGAAAAATCGAAACGTTGAACATGAAAATTTTAAAAAGCTACAGTATTTTTATTTCTTAATAAATATATCTGTCGACTGGCTTCCAATGTCATACGTTTTGACACCTTTCCATTATTTCCTGTCGACTACGTGCAGTCACTGGTTAGTATTGGCGGTATGCCAACAATATACATCTTGGAAGTCAACAGTAATCATATGATTCAACCCGTACAGCCAGCAACACTCACAAAAGTGGTGCAAAATTGCACGTCCGCGGTGGCCATATCGACCGAAATCATATTCAAACGTTGATTCTATAATTTATCGTTCGATTAAAAAAATATCTTGATTAAAATCTAAATTCTTTTGTTATTTTTTACAATTTAATGTTGTATTGGACATTAAAAACACATCCTTTATTATTAAGAGGCCCATCCAAGTCTGGATATGGTTTAATTAGAATTGGAAATAAACGCTTGAAATAAGATACCTTGAAAGGCGTATTAAAAAATGATGACAAAATACTGTAAATGTTCTTCAATCGAACCTTAAGTGCATTTTCTTTATTTATTTTTTTTAGATAAATACCAGAATGCAAAGCATTTAATTAACAATTTTCCATGAGAAGTATCGGAGAAAATAAAATTAAAATAAATGAAGCACTTAATTTTATTGGAAAACATCTTATTAAGAATCTCCTTCAAAGAGAAATTTTTTTCATCACGTTTTCTATACATTTTTTTGTACATTTCTTTAGATGCTTCATCATGCCCTTTTAAACTTTTATTTAACATTTTCCTCACACTTCTTATTTCAAACGTTTTTTTTTTCTTTGCAGCAACCTATTAAAAATTTAACAAGTCAATATTTTAAACGATTTTATGGAGAGAAAAAAAGAGTACATCGATTAAAGATTAAAAGATAAAAATTAAAAAAAAATGGAATACAACAAGGACAACGGAGAAAGAAACAACATAAACAATTAATATCCGTAAAAGAAATAAGCAGTTTATAAAAATAGCAGAAAAAAGGAGAACTTGTGAATTAAAAAGAAAAGAAAAGCAGAGTGCAAAACAGAAAAAGGACAGTGAGAAAAGAATTGTTACAGCAGCAACCCCCAATCTGCCAGGACGTCTTTAATTGAATCGAAAGCCCATCAGCGAATAAAGAAAAATTCTATCACCAGCCCCACCAGCATTGTTTACTTATTTAAATCATGCAAGTGAAAAATATTTAGAGACAAAACTTTCTTCTACTTCTCCACTGTCACAATTTGAACTTCTGTGCAGTCAGCAACGAATCTTGTTATCAAATTCCAACAACAAGAGACACATTCAGTGCTACACTTGTCAATCAATGAAGGGGACGTGCATTAATTTCATACACATAGAAATGTGCATTTAGAATGCGATCCAACAAATAGAGAAAAGAAATCACTGATGTACTGAACTTTTTCAATTTACTATTAAAAAAGCTAAAACTTGTACGGAGATAATGAAAAACAACAGCGAATTTAAACGAAAAATACTTATTAAGAAAACACACTCGTGTTACGATCCCAAGAAACAACAACAGAGTTTCGAAAAATCTTTAAAAAGCTTCACCCCTAAAACTATGCTACATGAATATGATACAAAAACAGTATCCACAACACCAATGATGACATCGCTATTGTCAACAGCACCGGCATCATCATTATCTTCAACATTAATAGCGGATATATCGATGACATCTTTAGAAACACAAGATATAGCAACAACAACAACAACAGCAAAAACAAGAACAACAACAGCAACAGCAGTCAGCAAACGCAACGTAGCAATAAGACAAACGAGCGAAGGATCCAACAAATTAAAGCAAATACAGCAACAACATCATTGCCAACAACCACAACAGCAGCAACTAAAATACACCGAGCAAAAATGTCACCTGCAAAAGAACAACGATAAAATTGTACATTCACCAGCTCATACACAAGACATTACAACATCAGTAAACACAACAATTTGCAATGACATTAACACCGGAAATACATTGCCATCACATGCTTGCAACAACACGAGCAACCGGAATAATAAAAATAATAACGAAGGCGATAAAACCTGCTTAAATGATGCTGCTGATAATGATAATATAATATCCTTGAGAGTAACAGCAGTAGAAACAGCAGCAACAATAGAAACAAATGCATGTTCAAGTAATGCCGACAATACGGCTAAGGACGACAATATCATAACCACCACCCAATCAACGGCCGCACTGCCACCATCATTACTACATCATCAACGTCAAAAGATTATCGCCGAGAATTCGAGAACAGTCACCACCACAACCAGCTATAGCAACAGCACCAAAACCACCTTTTACATGCATTCAGCTCTATATCATGCAATGAACAAAAGCTTAAGCAGATTTAAATTTTCGAAAACTACTACTTCTTCCGTTAGTCGCTTAACATCCGCCAATGCCAACACCGGCTTTAGCTTATCCCCATCGTCTACCTCGACGAATGCCGTTTGGCTGCTGGCTTTAGTGTCACTGTTCACTTCATTTGGTTGCGGTTATGCTGGCTTTGCTTGCCTCAGTAATCCCTGTGTCTTCGGTGTTTGCATTGATGGTCTGAACAGGTGAGTTAGTTATTTCTATGTTGCATGATAAAGAATGAATTATATACATACATATGTATGTAAGTAGGGATGTTAGTGCGAGTACGTAGAGCAATTAAGAGAAATTGTAGTGCAACATACGAGCACGTAAACGTTGTTGAATATATTGATTTTTGATATTGATAATTAATAATAACAATCAGCTGTTAATAAAAAAGGCTTATAAATATTTGATAAAAAAAAATTTTAAAAACAAATGAAAATGAAAACGAAAATAATTCGCCTTTTTTTCTGGAACCAGTGCTCGGAAGATGTCTCCTACGTATGCAATGCATGCACCAGCACTAACGAAAGGGAGAGTCATTGAGATGACATATGGTGGAAAGCTTCATTATTTTTACAACTCTACTTTTGCACTTTTTTTTATAGCAGTGTTGCAGCATCTCTGTGATCAAAGAGACGCATTCATATTTTGCAACTGTATTTGGTAGGCATTTTATTAATTATTTTACTTCACCGATGATGCTACACAATAGCGACGAAGGAGGCTGCTCTGATGTTACTTGTGGATTAGTATCAGCTAAAACAGGTACTCTTCAATGACCAGTACCTATGCCTTCGCCACTGAAACCTTCCGACGATACCTGACTCATAGGCACAATAATGTACCCACAGAAAAATAATAGGTTTATGATAGTCGGATACTGGGTTCGAACCTAGCACCTTAGGGTTTGTAGGCAATGTACAAAGTACCTCATCTAAATCTTGCAATAAGTTCGTTTTCAGTTAAAATTATCAGGGTTGTTATGGAAGTCAAATCAGGATCGTCATTTATGAGAATTAAAAATCGATTCTGATTTCAGTTGGTATTATGAAACCGTCTTACATTTGCCTCTTCATTCGATAACAAATCAGCTGCTTTGCTTAATTCACATTTTTTACCGGCATTTTAAGCACACAGTGAACATTTTAAGAACAAAATATTTATTTTAAGAAGCATAAATTATTTTACATTATATATCTTTCTTGAGCGATGGCCTTATTTATAGAAGCTTTTCGTCATTTTATTAATTTATAAATTAAATAAAGGTCAAATAAAAATAGATGTGAGAATAAGCATAAATTATGTTAAAAAGAATTAAAATTAAATAAATAAAATGGTTGAGGCTGTAGTGCCTGGATGACCAGTTGCATTTGGAGACTACGCCAATTATTGAGAGAAACAATCCATCAAAACTCTATTGCGTTTTATAAAACCCTTTGCGATCGATGTCTGCATTCTTTTCCAAGAATTCAATCAACAATATGTTTCTATGTTTCCACTATTTCTGTCAAGGCTTCTAAGCAATCCAAGCACTATTTGGGTCTGGTGTTTCACAGCTTGTGTGGGTGGAGACACCGCAATTTCACCCAGATGGTGAAAACCCTGCCTCCCGAGGGCAGGACAGTCGCAAAGAACCTGTTCAGAGCTTTCAGGTAGACCAATTTTATTAAGTTTGTAACTCAGGACATAATGGCTTGTAAGCAAGCAATCAGCTGTTTCATAAATAAACAATAATCAATGTCTCCCAGCTGTGAAAAATTTTTAAAATTTATACGAGATATAAAAACTTGATATTATCAAATAATGGTTAATTTTATTTGATGAGTTATTTAAGACAAATTTTGGCACTGCTTATGATATGGCCTAAGTGGCCGTCGCCAGAGTAGATGACCATACATGCAGATCCAAAAGTTTTTATTAAATAAAATTACAGCAAAAGAACATCGGGTGATTACTTTTGGCCCACCCTGTATATACAGCACATACACATAAATAATGTACATGATTGAATAGTAAATGTAACAAAGTGTGAAAAAAACAACTATTTTATTGAGGTGCTAATGATATGTTGTATTAAGGTTATAAAGTCATAGTAAAACTACAAAATGAAACAGCAACATAATCTGGTATTACCCAACTAGCATTTTCAATCGTGAAGGAGTCTTGTGGGAATCTCACGAAGATTGTTTCTGATCGTCGACGAATGCATGTTTTAATGAAAGAAGATGCCTCGCAAGCGAGAAACTTTTACGCGAGCTGATTGTTCTTTGAGCAAATGTGTAAAAAAAAGTAATGACTGATATGGAGTTCACACTGCTAAAATTAAGCATGTTTAATAGAGAATGTTTTGGAATGTGTTCACAATTATTACAAATGATCATCGTTGTTCATATAAATTATTCGAAGTTTTCCAAGAGTTCGAAAGCAATAATCTTGCTAACATTTCAGATGGCATTAAAAATTAATTCAGGTAAAAAATTGCTTCAGAAGTCATGAAAATAGCAATTCATAGTAAACGCATTCATTTTTATTTTGCTGGGCTTAAAGTGCCAGATTGCTGATTAATCGAATCCCAATTTAAGCAATTTTTTCTAATGAATTCTTTTCTTGAGAACAATTTTCTAACACTGTAATCCCATTACATTTTATATCACTGCCAAACCAGCATTAACTATATAATATTTTCTTACGTTTATTCCATAAAAAATATGAAAATAATAAGTAATTTTTTAACTCTACCAAAATTCAGCGATTTTTTAAACGTTGTGTTGTAGCCCAATGAACGTTGTCTGGTAGCGCTGTGAGTACAAAAAAAAAAACATTTTTTATATAACATTGTCAACACTCTAGATCAATAAGCGGGTATAAAGTGTTTCATTTCACCATTATTACGTGTTGTTTGTAAAACATACAACCTTTTTTGAGAGCAATACGTTTTCAAAAAACGAACACCAAACTACACGTTTATAAAAAAAATTAAGACTTTTTTGTTTGTAAACAAAATACCATAAGTAAATTCTTAAAATTCTGAAACCAAACTGTTCACACTAAAATTATTGTGCGTAAAGGTCTAGTTAGTTAAAAAACGTATCATCCGACATTAGACTTGTCAGTATCGTTCATTTTTAGGTGTCAGTTATTAAAAACGTAAAATGTCAAGAATTTCAGTCAGCTGCTGCCGCTTTTCTTTTATATATCAGTAATACCAAGTTCACGTCTGCAACGAAAAAATCTATTTTCTGTAGATTTTCTAAATGACAATTTCAACGATACGATTTAAGTAAACAGCAACTTAAACTTAAACTTAAGTTACAGCTTTTGCCAGATGATCGCCGCGAACGTGATACGTTTTCACTAACTGAAGCTTTACTTTACGAAATTGTCGGTTGCTTAAACAGCTGATATTAGATTAGAGTTATATAAATAATAAACATAATAAAACAAAGAAATATATTTTTAATATCAATAAACGGGATAACTTGAATTATTGCGAATCTGAAACACCAATTTTCACAAACTTTTCACATTTGCGACAGCATTTGGTTATCGACGTAGACAAGTAACTACACCTAATCCTAAAAAAAGTAATCCAATAGGGTTAATCTCATTATCTTGCTGGCCTAATAATTGCACAATTACGGCAAAATATTATTTCATCAAAAGTTTCTGTAAGTAAATTGTAGCTCGCGCTGTGTGGCATATGGCTCCGTCCTTTGAGAACCATTTGTTAGCAAGATAAATGCCAGCTAACTGAGATATGAAAAAAATTCCTATGCATGTCCAAATACCGTTCACCATTCACAGTAACATACTGACCATCATCGTTTTTTAAAGTATATGAACCAATGACTGCGCCAGCCAGTAAAGCATACCAAACAGTAATTTTCTGTGGATATAATCCACACCCTAATGCAACAATTCTGCTCATTTACGTACCCATTCAAACAAAAAAGGGCTTCATCGGAGAACAAAATTTAGAAGAAATTCAATACCAAGTTTAACGAACACAACCATTATTTAAATAAAAAAAAAATCTATAATTTACAAGCGTTACTCTGGTGAAAGTCTATCCGTAATGAAATGTCAAATCAAACTAAACAAAAAGTATCTATCAGCTGTTAAATGGGTTATCATATAAAGCAGGGTTGCTAACACTAAGTGGCGGCCCACCGAAAGCACGCTTTACGAAAATATATATAAAATAATAATAATCGCTTGTGAATTTAAAAAAAAGGAAAAAATAAAATAATAAATTAAATGTT
The DNA here is from genome assembly GCA_963924685.1 of Dexiosoma caninum. Lineage (NCBI taxonomy): Eukaryota > Metazoa > Arthropoda > Insecta > Diptera > Tachinidae > Dexiosoma > Dexiosoma caninum. Next base: position 94,720,455 of record OZ004727.1, on the reverse strand, counting down.
ATTGTTATGGGCAAATCATACGATTTTAGCCAGGAAAAGAAATTGTGGCAATTGGTAATTTTCATTAAAAAAGCTTTTGTGAAATATTTTAATTTTTTTATTTAACCTGGACCGTAGAAGAATACATTTATTTTTTCACTTGAAACAGCATACGAATTAAGTAAAAGTTATGACGTGTAGAAGCTACGTTCACAGCAACCCTGCGTATTACTTGTTTTCGAAAGTGAAAGCAACTCAATGTATGGAAAAATACATAAAATAAAAAATGTTTAGCTCCAGAACACCTAAAACTTGTTTAAGCTCGGCAGTGAAAATAAGAAGAGAAATAAGTAGATGGTTTTTTTTTGGTGGTGCTATTCGTCAGACAGCATCAGAAGATCTTTTAGGAGTTGTATATTAAATACAATCGACTAGACACAGTCAATGTTAGCTGGGTACACTCACAAACGAATTCCAATATACAGATGCAGAGTAAATCATTTATGTATATGTATGTGTGTACAATCACAGTTATAAACTGGGTCAAATGTGCAGCAAATAGAAAAACTTTATTTTTTTCTAGTTCATAAAATAATAATTAAAATAATGGACATTTTAAATGCGGATGTGGAAGAATGCAAGAAAATCATCGTTAAATATTTCATTTTATACTCGAAGCATTACGAAGTATTATAATGGATTTATTTGTAAAAGCAGCATTAAAACTCAAAAGACATTTATTTAATAGGAATTATTTTAATAAAATTAAACGACATTAAATAAATAAATTCAATTAAATGGGCGTCTTATGAATCTGTGCAAGAATACTTTTTGGTTTTGAAGATTCTGATTCTGAAGAAATGTGAGGACAGATTATGGTATTCTAAGAAATTATTAAAAGAAACTTTCTGGAACTGAATTTAAATTTCGATCAATGTTGAATGCCATAATTTGTTTTCTGTAATTTTTTTTTTCTTCATATTAAAACGAACTTTTTTCAGTACGTTCTTTGTATGATTGGTTGCTATCCTTGTTTATTTCGTTTAACTAGTGCAGAAGATATACTTGCAGTAGTTACAACTGAATGTAGTTCATTTAGTTCATGATGAATAGTGAAAATTTTTCATATAATTTCAACGAAAGCATATTGCAGTTGTTAGTTTTTCCATGTAAGTTTTGTTTCCTTGGCATACATTTCAATAGTTTATTTCATCGTAATTCTATTATGTATTTATTACAAAAGTTTGGTTTGATTTATTGGCCTGTTAGGAACTCCTTTTATAAAAAGCCTTATTAAGAAATAAATTGGTATTGGTATGGTAATTGGAATCAGACAAGAACCTTCAAACAGAGAAGAACATTTTGGAAGTAAAAATAAAATAACGATTTCACACAAACCTGAGTGAGCCAGCGGATTTGCTTGATTTTTCTACTTTTATAATGAACTCTGTAGCTACATGTGCCACATTCAGATGGTACTCCCACAGGCTCTAGGGAGTGCTCAAGATTTTTAATGGAACTGCTATTATCAAACGTGCAATTTTATTTAAAGCTGACTCAGTGTTGCAAGCCTGAATTCCACATCAGATTATAATATTGACTTTAACAGCCAAAGTCTACAATCTAAGCTGAGGATGGAGTTTATATGACGGGAAATTGTAAAAAGAATATGTAAGCGATTTTCAAATTCGTTTTTGTGAGCTTTACCCCTCTATAGATATACTTAGTCTTTGCAATCAGGTTAATGCTCAAAAATTCTACGAAGCCAAATTGCATACAATAATTAGGTTCAGTTAGGTAAGATAACAAACAAGGTCCCACCTATTATTATTACCTTAGGGGCCAGGAAGCACCGCAAGCAAGAAATCTATTGTGCAAAGCCCATCATGTTTTTTTTTATCTTGAACCAGCACTTAGGAGCACACATGCGGTGCGACGAAGGAGGGCGTTCTGATGTGCCTGTGGATTGGATACAGCTGAAGCCGTTACTGTTCAGTGACCAGTGAATATGCATTCGGCACTGAAACCTTGCGACAACAACTGACACAAAGCCACACAAATGCACATCAGAAAAAATTCGAGATGTTTTTATGAGTCTGAAACTGGGATTAAACCCAGGAAAGTTTTTCATTTTGTAGTCAACTTGCAGACTACTTCGACCATCGCCACACTGTTGTGGCGTTTATCTTCCTCTTCTGCGGCAAGCAATGTTGGACGTTTATCGGGCCCTAGGTTCACAGCAATCTGCATTTCAGCTGGTTCTCAGGTCACTTGCGACGATGTTGTCTTTTCAGCACATGCCGCCACTTCGTTAGAGACCTGGTTTTTGTGAGGCATTGCTTCCTCTTTTATTGTTTTCACTTTCTTTCTCTTCCATAAGAGAAGTTGCGGACGGGGTTGGTCCATCCACGGCAGTGCCCCGATATCACGGTAAGGCTAATTACCATCAAAGGGCGACCTAAATGTGGAGGTCACCGTTAGAAGATACACTAACTAACGTAGTGTCATTCACCCCATAGGCACGATACGAATGGCACCAGGGATTACGGGTTTTATCGAGTTTTCCTCTCTAGATTCACCATTTTGAGCTGAAATGAAGGCCACCTCGTGCAGAAGTGGCAAATAACCACAACTATCGGTCTTTAGGCAACAAGTGATTACCGCCGCATGCCTCTGTATCTACTTTACTTTACTTTTATGAGGATTTGTTTTCTGCATAAGATAAACCGTAATAAATATTAACAGATTTTTGCTGATTAACTTTTATTGTCCAGCAGAGTATATCGTGTGCGTTCAGAGAATGTAGAGAATTTAAATGTTTCATTAATTAATTCTTGGCAAGAATTGCTGCTGTATTTCAAACACAAAAACTGCAATTAAAAAAGAAACAATAAATTCGTAACCATAAATAGTTGCTGTCGATGGAACTGAAATCATAAATAAAAAGCCTGAAAACTTTACATTTTTGTTTTTTCTTATTCTTTTTTTTGCAAACTAATCAAAATAAAACTTTTGCCATATAAATGGGCAAATTAAATTGAAATAGCAGAGAAAAATCAAAGATGGATGTTGAATGTTTTCTATTGAACAATAAAAAGAAAAAGAAAGTAAATCCTACAGTATTCATAAATCATACAAACTGATCATTGTTCTAGAGTTACAGAACACGTGTCTATGGAAATGCGCACATCATTGGCACTCCAATAGACGTTTCAAATGTGCACATTTGCTGAAAAATATCATTTACATGAAGGAAAAATATATGAAGATGCTTTTCTTTTTGTTTTTTATTTTTTTTTTCTTCAGCTGCCTCAATTATTATTACTCGTTATTATGAGTTGAAAATTTAAAAATGTTGAATACAACATTCAAAATAAAACCTGAGAAGTGAAAAAGGATTTTTAGTCATTCTCTCCATTTGCTTCTCAACCTTCTCAGTGCCCAGTTTGAACAGCACTACAGTTATCACATGTCAAGCAATTAACTTCTTTCTTCTATATTTAGTCATCCTTCTGTTGTTCACCTTCCGATGCCATCGAAAGCTGTTTATAAAAATAACGCCAACAACCGCAATATCCTGGCGTGTGAAGCCAGCAACTATAGATAAAAAAAAACTCTTTCTGTAGTTGGGTCTCCGCGTACTAAGCGATAGCAAAGCTCACCTATAGAAATACTCTGTACTGTAATTCTGACATTTACAGAAATACTCGTTGTAGATTAGGTAGGCAGTTCACCGGTGAAAATAAAGACCGCAGCCCACTTAGGTCCAATTCATCATGGTCTTGTTGTGATACCTGTGAAGAAGAAGGGAAGAAGACGGGAGGATTGACCGAACCGCAGAGGTCTTTCCTGTCACTTTTGACGTGGGAAAATTTAAATCAAATGTCAATAAACAATACTCCCTCTATCCTCCTTCCCATAACATAATTTCCCAGTTCCAGCACAAGGCATCGCATGTGTAGTGCTCATCACCTAAGTGCCGGTCCAAGAAAAAAACATATAATAGAATAGGTTAAGAAGAAAAAACTTCGCTGGACGAGGATGCGACAGAGTGGAAAGAAAAATCCCGTTAGAAACGAAGAGAGCGAATACTCGCTGTAATGCTTTTGCCAATTTACTAATGTATAAGAGTCTTCTGATTGTGGTAGCCCATCCGTCCAAATGTAGTTCTTACCGTTTGGAAAGCTGCCCTCGGACCAAGTTCTATCAATAATACAGTCAGTTTGACTAATCGGATCATTTTTTTTTTGCAGCGTTGATGTTTATATATCGTCATATAAAACGTAAAACCATGTAACTACATTTTTTTAGATTTTGCAGGAGAAGGGAAAAACGTAATAAAGTATGCAACTGGGAAAAAATGTACTTTAAAACTTGCACAAAATTAAAAGAATCACTAATTTATAGTAAAATATAAAAAAATGTTTACGCACGTGCATATTCCCATGTTACGCAATATTCAATAGAAAACCCAATTTTGACATTTTTGTCACTTACATAGTTTTACGTTTCATATGACGATATGATATGCAGTGCAAAAGCAATTAACAATTTCATAAAAGATATTTTGGGTTTTTTTTGTTATTGTCGTCTGCTGTTTATGACAATCTACGTTCAATTTTACACAAACAAAACGCATGTTGTTTTTGGTATTGTTGTATAATTGCATCTAATTGATAAATACAGTTTGCCACAGCTTGCAATTTATTTTACATAGTCACACGCACACAGTTGGGCATAATCTATGGTTTGATGAAGGCATAGCCACTGGTCACCGGCTTCAGCTGAGACCAACCCACAGGCACTTCAGAGCCCTCCATGGTCAGTATTGTCTAACATCATCGGCAAAGTAAAACAATTAATAAAAATGGCTACTAAAACAAAACTTTAAAATTGAATACGTCTTCCGGACATCAGCGTCGCTGAAACCCGGCTATAAACAAAACAAAAACGTGCAAACGCACAGAGTAAGACAGTGAAGATTCACCACTTGAAATCTCTCTCACTATCGCTTTCCTCTAACTCCAGCACAATGCATCGCATGTGTAGGGTTCGTACCTTGAGTGCTGGTCCTAGATAAAAAAAAAATAGTTTAGTTTTCTATTTAGCAATACATCGTTACTCCGACAAAATCAACCATGTGTTTTTTCCAACAATTCCGTCATGGCTTAACAGCCGCCAATTATTTAAGTTTTATTTCGCAAAATACTTATAGTAATACTAACATTATTTTAATAAAAAAAATACGGCGAACTTAGAACATAAAATGGTTTTATGCTCTCCTGAAAAACTAGTAAAATAAAACGGAGGATGACCAATAGTATCCCATAAATTTAAGGCAATTAAATTTAAATTCATAAAAAAAACCAAAAGATCATTTACTCAAGCGGTGAGGCAAAAACGAGTGTATCGGTTTTTTTCAGGGGAATCTCCTACGTCTGCAATGCATTGCAATGGCACTAAATAGAGAGAGTGACAGCGAAGAGAAGAGACTGGTGGTGAAAATGGTGCGAAGGTAGATCTTCATTACTGCACAACTTTGTAGTTGCGTGCTAATTATGAAACAAAATTGCGGCGTCTCAGTTGTCAATTATGACACATTGTATTTAAGCTAAGCCTTTATATTTATTATTTTACTTTGGTAACGTTTTAAGGAGCGCTGTAGCACAGAAAGCTCAGAAGACACTTTTTTACTTGAACGGGATGGCAATCGAACTCGGATTATTCAGTTTGCAGAGCCAACACGCTAACTCCTCAGCCATGCCATTACATTTTCCATTTTCCTGTACAAATATACCACCAATTTCAGGGAAAATTTGGTGGGCGGTTTTAAACAACTAAAAAAATCACACTTTAAAGAGTATCATATGGAAAATATCAATTTTATTTTTTTTATCCAGAATCAATTTGCAAGCCTCAATTATTAAAAGATTTAACAAAATCAAAGCAACAATATTATACGGAGCTTCTCTATATCTTTGTTTCCAGCTCTTATTCATGCTACTGTATTGACGGCTACACAGGTATACAGTGCCAAACGAATTGGGATGAATGCTGGTCAGCACCATGTGAAAATGGTGGTACTTGTATAGATGGCGTGGCTTACTACAATTGTACATGTCCAGATGGATTTTCGGGTAAGTAAATACAGCTTTTCTATTAGTTTGTTCTTTCTTTTTTTTCCATAAATGATTTTTTTTTTCAATATAACGAAGATGTGAAAGAGAATGATCGGGTTTTAAAATTATCATGGTGCTGGCCATATTTTTTAAAAATTAATATTGGTAACTGAAAACCGAACAGTTGAATTAAGAAAGGAAAGTAATTTGCATTTATTTTAAAAATGATTTTCTAAAATGATAGCAATTCGTCGGATCAATTCAAAACGCATAGTTTCAGATCAATCGGTTTCCATCACATACCTGGCTAAAATTCAAAGCAAATTGATGTCTTTTGTCTCATGAGTTTTCAATACTATTTCTCCAACAGTATTGTAATAAAAATTATTAAAACCTTTACTGTGTGGCAATATACATACATATATTGCAATAAATACAGGGTGGTCCAAAAGGAGCGAAGGTGTTTGATTTTCCTTATAATTTTTTTTTTGTATTCAATGAATTTAAAATGGAAGAATGCGCCAAAATCGTTGAACTTTATTTAAGAAGAAAATCATGATTTTATTCATAATTTAATTATGAGCAACGAAGTCCATTTCCTATAGAGTGGCTTAATGGAAAATATCGATATCGAACGAAATTTCTACGGGCTTTTGTAGAAATTTCCATTCGAAACGAATGCCGTAATGTAGGAAAAAAATGGTTTATGATTTCATATTTAAAATAGAGTTCCGTACTTTGAACAGTTGCATAAGCGTCCGCTGATAATAATTTTTGTTTATTCGCACAGAAATATTTTTTTTTTTTCAAATAAATCTTTGCGTTACAACAAAAGGATTAAACAAAGGCACACGAAATAAATCATCGTTTAAAAAGATACCCTCAGCCCGCCCCACAAGTGCATATATGTAGTATATATAAAATAAAAATCATATTTTAACTCAAACAGACAATCAGAGCATTTTACAATAAAAGAAAAAAATTGCTTTAATTTTTTTCTCTCTCTCTTTTGAAATGAAATCACTTTTGAACAGACTGAAACCTTAAAAGTTGAGCGGAACAAACAAAATGCAGTCAAAGCAGCACCACAAACCCGCTTTATTAAAACTGATAAACAAAAGAGGCCATAATCATTTGGTTTCTTACAAAAGCAGAAGCAGAAATAAATAAAATAATATTAAAAACTGAGAAAAAGTAAAAAAAAAATGCACAGAGAAGAAAAACTTGCGGCATTTTTGCTACTGGCAGTACTACTTTGGACGTTCAGTGACTTTTTGACCAACATTTTACAAAACCATTTCTTTAATTGCATTTTCTGTTTTAAGCAACAGTGTAAACAGCACATTTAGATTTATGAAATACACATAAATCATTTATTTCTTGTTCTTTATATTTATTCTGTTCTCTTTTTGTTTTTTGCTGGCATTTCTTTTATATTTTCGTTAGGCTTTCGTTTTAATAAAATAAAATGATTATGTGCAGGTTAAAGGGGGACAGGTGTAGCTATAAAGTGGGCTTTGCTTTATTTTTACTTAAAATAATTTGTTTAATTTTGGTTTGTTTTTTATTAACAAAAAATTGGAGAAAATGTGAAAAAAATATAGTTAAAATTTATGGCCAAAGAAAATGGTTGTATAAATATTCGGATGTTTTAAACAAAAACCAACAATATATTTAAAAAAAAATAAGAAATCAATAGAAAATGTTGTAAATCATGCAGTAAAAAGCAATGAGACACTTACCTTTTCAGTAGCCTTAAAAGCTGGTATCTGAAACGAAACACGAATTAATTAAAAATTTTTGTGGAAAAAAGCATGTCGTAAAAATTTTAAATGAAAATTAGGGCACGGGTTGTGTCCCACATTGATGTGGTGCTCTTATTTATTTTTATACTAGCTGACCCGGTCATGTGTTGCTGTAGCTGTTATAAGAGTTTTATTTAAAAAAAATGTATGCCTTATGTGTCCTTTTTAAAAATCGGTTAGTTAGTTTCGGAGACGCAGAAGTTGCACCCTACAACCCGTCCAGGTCATATTTTACAAAAAATATATAGTCTAGGACTCTATCTAGATGCAGACCTATTTATGATCTACCTCCTCTTCCTACCTTCCGATTGCCTGCCTGTATACCCAATTTCAGCTCTCTGGTTTTATGAAGAGTGCTCACCCGTACATTAAATGGGAGTGTCACATGCAAAAAAGAATCAGCCTAGTCAACCTGATGTAAATTGCCAGTTTTCATATTTTTACATTATTTGCTCTCCCGTATACTGAATTTCAGCGCTGTAGCCATAATGAAAGTGCCCGAAGCAAACAAAGTTACTATCAAGTCATTCAGATCTAAAAGAGAAACATTAACTATAAATTTACATGGCCTATAGTTCCTTCGAGATATACAGAGAGATACTGCGAAAATTTCAAGAAAATCGATAGCTTTCCATAAGCTACAAAGCCACATACATAAACTAATGCATACAAGCATATAATTATTATAAAAAATGGGGAAATTTGATGTTAGAAAGTAAATTGGCTTAAAAAGAAACTTTTTTTGACAAATTCAGTTTTATTGATGCCAATGTAAATTATAAATATGGGAATTAATAATGGATATGATCAGCTGTAGACCGTCGGCAGACGTCCGCTCGTTTCACAAAATTTTGAATCACATTTTGTAAGAAAGCTTCGCTTATCTCGTCAATGCAGTGCCAAATTTCATCTTTCAAGCATCAATTGCAATAACTGAATTCTCATGAATAACAATTTAAGCTGTGTGGCTTGTGGCGCCGTCTTGATGAAACCAAAAGTCACTGATGTCAACATTAGCCAATTGTGGCCACAAAAAATCGGTCATCATGGTCTGGTAGCGCAGAGAATTCACGGTGACGACGTTTCGTCCTCATTTTCGAAAAAAAAAAAATACGGGCGGATAATGTCTCCTGAACACAAACCGCACCATACGATGACTTTCTTTGGATGTAATGGTTTTTCGAGGACTCCTTGTGGATATTGTGATCCCCATATGCGACAATTTTGTTTGTTTCCATCATTAAAGATGATTTTGTTGAAAACTGCGTTGTTTACGTTCAGTTTATCAAACAGCCAATTTACAAACGTTCGACGCAAAAAATGGTCGGCCGTCTTTAATACTCGAACGAAGTGAACTTTATAAAAGTGAAGATGAAGATTTTTATGCAACATGTTGCGCAAAATGCCTCAAAGTGATGCCCAATTATTGCGAACTTGATGTTTCAGGCTCATTTTCGATACTTTGCTGTACAGCGGCTACGTTTGCATCACTATGGCCACTACGAGCGTATTATTTGGGTCTATTGTTAGAAACAGTACTTTGAGCCTTGAATTTAGTGATTAAATTATGTACAGCGATCTCAGAAGGAGCCTGACAGCTCTTCGTATTATACGAAGTGATACAGTAAAATTTTCACCATTCTGATTTTCACAAGTAAAACTCTTTGTTAAAGAGTGTAGCGTTCCACCTTTTTACTAAATAAATGTCAAAGGATGACAGCTCAATTCTTAACATTTCATCATTTGACAGCCAATTCCCTAACCTCAAATTTGCCTACCCGTATATGAAATATATTTATTAATAAATGAATTAATTCTCTATTTTAGAATGACAGATTATTTGCGTGAAAAAAATATAATTATTTTTTATTTTAATTTAAAAGTACATACTGAATGCATAATTTGATTGATTTCTTCTTTCTTAAAGAATTTTAAAAATTTATTGTCAATATTTTAAAACCTCCTACAGCTTTGCAATGCTTTTTATGGGAGAACTATTAATACTTTAGATAACCTTTGTTCTTTCTATTATCACTAAGAAATAGATGAAATTAATTTTTTATCAAGATTTCTTTTAAATTCATTTCATAAATTCAACATAAATCGGGAAACGCTTTTATTTTATAGTGAACCCACTTAAGTAAAAATGCTATTAAAAAGAGTGATATAACAACAACAACAACAACAACAATACAAAAGTCAAATTAATGCAAAATAAATGTGAATATTGAACCAGAATAAAACAACAAGAACAAAAAAAAATACAGTCTGCAAAACGAAATAAAATAAAGAATAATTCTCCATTTACCTTTTACCTGGCAAATCGCAACTCCAATGAAGTGGGTATCTGGTATTGATGTGAACTGTAGTTCATATCTCGAATTGCAAAATGAACTGAGTAAAGAAATTGAGTTCGCTTTTTTTTTGGTGCGAAGCATATTTAAAAGGAGAAAAGGAAAAGCAAAATTCATACAAAAGACTTAAATTAAAAAAAAAATGGTAACGCAATTATTTCTATCAATTTATTTGTATTTCCAAGAAAGAGTAAATATCAACGCAAATATTGGTACTGTTCATAAGAAGTTCAGTGTTAAAAATAAAATATTACAAATAGTTTTTGTGTACGTGTATGTATGTGCTGTGTGTGAGCGCATACAGGAAACAAAAACCTGCTGATTCATTTGCCAAGAGTTTTGTTTTTCTTTTATTATTTTCCATTTCATTTAAATTTGTGCTTATTTTTGTTGCTCCATATTTTCCTTTGATTTCTTTCCTTTGCAATTCTTATTTATTAAAAAAAAAAAAAGAAAAGAAAGAAATAAAAAATAACAGATAAAGTCCGGCAGAAATAACAAAATATTTCACTGAGATTTTCTTTGATTTAATTTTATTTAATACGGGACTATAAAAATTCATGTAGAATATCGTACTATATTTATTTCTAGTCTCGAATATTATTACGTCATTAATTTTGAGTTAGAAAATGGAAAATTACCGCTGGAACTTTGTTTCATTTATGTGAGATTTTCGTAGTAAAAATAACGTTGCACAACGGCAAATACATAAAATTAAAATTTAAGTTTTATGACTTTATATCAACGCTGCCATCTACTAAATCAGCACAGAAATATTCAAGATATTCGTACAAAGGTAGAGTAATGTAAAATTAACATGATATCAGGTAAATTGAGCATTGGGCAAAATTTAATAAAAATAAATGACTTAAATCAAACTTAATAAGCTTGACACAGCTTAAAATAGTTTTTTTTCTATACTGAGTAATTCTCAAAAAGTTTTTTGGGAGTTTCTATGGATAAATATGTGAGATTTTTTCGACTTTTCAAGTATATGGTTGAATGTGTAGTGATTAATTTTTTGTAGCACCAACGAAATGTACATATAGACTAGCTTAACCATACAACAAACATAAATAAATAAACGTAACTTATTCTGTGCCGCATTAATTTTAATATTAATATTAATTTCATATTGATTCAAAACCAAAATCATTTTGTTTTACTTTTATACAAGTTTTATGCAAGAGTATGTTTCACGTTTTGTTTTTTCTCTTGGACCAGCACTCAAGGGATGATGCCTAAATTATGCTGACGCATTGTGCTGAAACTAGAGGAGAGGTATAGTGAGAGATATAAAAAGGTGGTGAAGCTACAATATCTTACAAGTCGGTTTTTGCACGTTTTTTTGTTCATAACAGTTGTGCAGAGCCTCTGATGTCAAGGAGACGTATTCAATTTTGAAGTTTCGTTTTAGTAGCTATTTTTAGTTATTATTGTACTTCGCTGTACTTTAATGTTCAGTGGCCAGTGACTATGCTTTAGCCACTGAAACCTTCCGACAATAACTAAAAAAAAAGCACAGTAATATATATCAGAAAAAATGAGAGATATTTTTATGAGTCTGAAACTGGGGTTGAATCCAAGAAATTTTTGGTTTTATAGTCAACGTGCAGATTACTTCAGCCATCGCCACCCTCAAACTCCTTGATATATCCACTTCCCTTCAAACTTAAATTTTTCGCAATTAAAGTAACGCAAAGTACGGAGCACACTGGAGATTTTTGTATGGAGGTGAGCAAAAAAATATATTTTTCAAAAAATGTAGTGTTTCATCGCAAATTTAGCTTTATTTATAAAGTAAAACAGAAAAGTAATCTCACATTATAGAGAAGAAAGTTAGAGAAATATATATCGTCACATACAATGTAAACATCTAAATATAACTCACAAAAAAATTTGTAAAGTTTTTTTTTAATAATTTCGCGTTTTCCTTATAAAACATGCAATTAATAAAAAATCGATATTGTTTTTTTTTTGTTAGTCAGAGCATTTTGCGTTTTAAACAACAATATATGTTATAAACACTACTTAACTTGTACGAAAATTTTATTATTAACTTATTATACTAAAAGAGCCTTAACTTCGTCGCTTATATCACTATGCTTTTTCTGGCTAAACGAAGGAGTCGGATCTGATGTTACGGTGCATAAAATCTTTGGTTAGTGACAATTCGGCTGCATTTTCTGGAGTGTCTGAGGCGATCTTTTTTATAGTCTTTGTTACAACTTTTCTGAACCTCTTCGGCCAACTGTCGACAAATGTTTGGAGAAAAAGGGGATGTTATATGTTCATAAAAATAAACAAAAAAAAAATTAAGTCTCTGCAGTGTTTATTTTTTGAATTTTAGTATATTGAAATATTCTATTTTGTATAAAAAATAAAAAGAAAAAGTTTAGCTCACAAAATAAAATAATATTCGTTTGAAATTCGTGTATTCCTTGTGTTAAGTCAGTTCGGTTAAACATACAAGTACTGAGTTTGAAACGACTAAAAAAGGAAAGTAGCTGTGCGTGCGAACTAATTCTTTTTGATTTTATTGTACCATTTAGTCCAAATTTTTAAAATACCACTGCATATTGCATGAAGAGTATGTTGACATTTTTCCGAGAAATCTCCAGTGTGCGGCGTAGCAAGTTAAAATATAAACTCACGGTTGGTTCTTACTGACAACGTAAACCATCCATGAAATATGTATTCATTCAGGAAAACATACGTGACGGATCAACATGGATAAGAGTAAATAATCAAAAATTGTTCTCTTTTGCTTATCGTGTTCTTGGAAAAACTATATTTAGATTTAAAATTACGAAATGATATACAAAATAGAACAAGGTTTGAGTGCTTTCAGAAGCAAAACATACTTGAAATTAATACCCATTCTTATTTTCAATTTCGTCAAATAATAACAAAATGATTTTGTGCGTACCTCACGATCCTTATTCATACTAAGTCATGCCATGACATCTACATGTAGTAAAGTTATCTCCCTAATATTTTCTACACGTTGTAACAAGAAGGAGGGTGTTAAAGCGCAAATACCGCCACCATCCGACCGTCTATTTTTAACATGTATTACTTCATTTAATATTGACGCACATCCATACATACTAATTTATTCAGAACACATTTGGAAAATGAAAAAATAAATACAGGAAATAAGAAACACACACAAACTTGTGCACGAAAAATCACAGGAAATAAAGTAAAGAATATACACATGTATATTTCAACAGACACAGTATGTCTGAGGGAGGGAAAAAGAGCATTTTCGCAGTAATTGAATGTAATTTTTCTTCACTCTTTTGTATGGCTGTAGGAATTGAATAGCAAATATAAAAAACAATTCATTATAGTTCATAATACAATTTTTTTTTACAATTCATAAACAAATAAATGCTGAATAAACAAGCAAAAATATAAGTATTCTGTTATCAATAAAATTGCGTAGAACAATTAAAAATTAATTTCTTATTGATTTTGCAGACTTACTGCCGTATTCATGAAGTAATTTTTAATTTATAAAAACTTTATTAGACAAATTTCCATACAAAATTCAATCAATATATCTTTTATAAATCAAAAAAGTGTTTTGTAGTTAAATCTGAAATTTTCTCGTAGTGCAGTGGTTAGGAAATTTCTACCCAGCACTATCATACTGCATGAAATACAAAGAGGACAGCATGCCGCAAATTACTGCACAAGAATACCTGCGACGTCAAAATTTAAAATCTTGTTAATTTATTTATAATTTTTTATCTTTGCGGTATTCTTTTTCTCTTAAGTAAAATAAAATATGTTTGAGTTGAGCCCTCATTTATTTCCCATTTCTTCTTGTTGGGCAATAGTTGGTATATTTGCAAGGTGTAAGGCCCCAGAAAATAAGGCTCCGTAACCAAAATTCTTACGTAAAATATTCCACGTAGTCGAACGCGAACGATGACGAATCGACTTTTCGACTAAACAGAGTACGAGAACGAATTGTTGGCTCGATAGTTCTCATGCCGCTAAAAAACACGCGATACATAAGATATTGTATTGCAGATACCATACTTCTGAGGCCGCCTGTTAGAAAGTTTTTATAATAAAAATGTCTTCTAAAAATAAAAATTGCCAGAGAAATCCTCCAACTAATTTGAATTTTATTTAGAGCAAAAACGCATTCTGTAAAATTCAATTTGTTTTACATAAAAGAGTTATTCAAGTAGTTTCATCACATCATGTGATTTAAAAAGAAAATAAATAAAAAATAAGATGATAGGTTTTTTCTGCTGCCGAAATGAATCGTTCACATTGTACGATATTCATCTGACGTATGATTGATATTAATTTAATACACTCTATAAATGTAACATTTAATATCAGTCATACGTACGTATTCGGATGCTCGAAAGTTTTCATAATATTTTATTAAAAAAGTTAAGAAATGCTTAAGAATTCACTTCCATTTGTATTTCGTGCGCTTCAACATTAAACGCTACCCTTTTTTTTACATATTTAGCATTGTTTAATGACCCATTTATATTTAGAATGGATGTACAAAACAAAGTTACAAAAACACAATAAATAAACAAATACATCATTGAAATGTATGTGTATGTAGTGGCAGCAGCAAAAAACTACAGCAACAAAGAACTTTTGAAGAGTGTACTTACGAATGTATGCGTGTGTGTGTGTGTATGTTTAAATTAAGATCTAACCTTGAAATGTTTTTTTTTTCACAAACAACAATGTTTGTAGATAAAAATATATAAATGTTTGAGTGCAGCAGTGTAAGTGTGTGTATGTATGTATGGCTATATACGAAGCCAATTAAGGGTGTTCCTTAAATTTTGCAAGAACTTTGAAGTTTGCATGGTTCTAGTCGAGAGACTTCACATGTTAATATTATGTATGTATGTATGTATATGTTTATAAATCTAGTTCTACTGCTGTGATGTTTTAGTTCAGTGGCTTCTACTTTTATTTAATTCTGCTGTTTTTTAATATTATAATACAGTATTTGTTTATATACATAAAACATTTCGGCATTGAAGTGTTTATTCTGAAATGTAAAGAAATGACGTTGATAGGGCTTGAAAATTACTACGATGTTTTGTAAGACATTTCGATTGTGCTTATGCAGTCTTTTATGATGTATATTATTATTTCTGTATATTTCTAATCACTGATGCAGGGTTTGAACCCACTAAAGCAAACAAATAAAACGTTAAATACTTCACATACTGTATAATAGCGATTCAGGAATAAAATAAAAATGTGTGCTTGTATGTATATACTAAAAAAAAATAATAAATAAAATAAATAAACCTCACAGTTTTGGAACTAACAAATATTGAATTACAAAGTTTTGAATGATATTTTGTTCAAAAGAATTTTTTTCATATTTTTGGTCGAGGCACGAAGCTAAATATTTTTATAGAATTCTGTGAAGTCTTCTCTTTATTTCGATACCAATATTACTTAATAACTATTTTTTCTTAGTATGAAAAAAATTGTCCTTAAGAAATGTAGTCCTTGAAAAAGTATGCAGTTTGACTAAGTTCTACGCCTAGATTAATGGGTGAATGGTCGCATTACTGCGAAAAAATACTGCCACGGCGTCGTGCAATAAATGAGTGAAATAAGTCGCAAAAAAAAAATTAAATAAGTCCCAAAAAATGTTCAAAGAAATATGGGAGTTATTTCATAAGGACATTTTTAATTTCTCTTAAGAATTTAATATGGGAGCTATTGAATTTAATTTTGTTTTTAAATCTTATTTCATTTGCTTTGGGAGTTATTTCATTTTTCTTTTTTGGAAGTTATTTCATTTTAAATTATTTGCAATTTCTTGAAATTTTTCGCTTAAATCTAGTTAATGGGCGCTTCAAAAAATTTGAGGAAAATTAGATAGAGCGCCAGAAGATTTTGTTAGAGGAATCGTTGTTCATTATACCATAGAGGAGTAATGGGTTCAGCGACGGCAGTGCTGGATATACCATAGGAGAGGATATCCTTGAGCTATTCCGAAGGCCGACTATGCAGAGAAACTTTTGTTAGTGAACCTAGTGTTTGTTGTATTGTTATACTTTTCGTTGAATAAATTTCATAGTGCACTTTGGTAACATTTTGATTTAATTTCTTATTGGGAGTTCTTTCTTTCTTTTTGGGCCTTATTTCAGTTCTGTTCAGTGCTATCAAAAAATGGGATTTATTTCATTTTCTTTGGGAATTATTTTATTTCTTCAGGTTATTTGGGGTTTATTTTATTGGGAGTTATTTCTCTGTTACTTCTTTCACCTGTGAATCATTACGCAGAGCCGCTGCCACACATTGTCATCAATGTTTTGATTAGCATTTATTATTATGAACTGAATGTTGTTTCTTACACACATTTTAATGGTAGCGAAGGTCTTGACGGAATTGGATAATGATACACTGATAAGAGTGGAATGCAGTTTATTAGAGTACAGCGTCCTTAAGCTGTAGGTATTACTTGGTACGTTCACATTCTGGAATGCACGTGCTAAGTGTGATTTAAGCTTTAAGGGCAGTTTTTAATATGGAGATTAGAGATTTAGTTCGCTTTTAAGTTTTAAGATGATAGTTAACTACTTTCATTTGTCAATTTAACTGGCCGACGTCCAATTTTATATGGTCCCACTGTGAAGCCTGCTATGAAAAAACTTTCACGTGTCACTACAGACCAGAGTCTCTGGTATGAATCGAACATAGACCACCCTATAACTGAGAACCTATAACAGAGCACCATACGTTGCTGGTTTAAACTTACTTGAAATATGGCAATGTACAATACACAAACATTTTTGGCAAAAGAAACTGATGGTGATTTTTCGCGGTATGAACTTCCGTTTAAAAAGCGTAAACACGATTAATAGTCAATTGGAGTTAATTCTAGATTTGCTAATTGCAGTTTCCAAGTGAATTTAAGCACGATGTTAAAAACCCGTTCTACGTAATGAGAATATGATGGCCTTCTTTAAACAGTACCCATTGCTCCACTCCATTACATTGTAGCATAGAAACATTTGGTAACGCCAAAAGTTTTTAAATCTACTCAAGCCTTCAGCATACATGAAATTGTAATGAACAAACCGTACAGGGGCAATAGTATGGGCAGAAAGATATTCGCTGTTGCGACACACAGTCGTGATTTCCACAATAAAATGTCACGCAAACCGTAGCCGCAACAACTTTTCAACTGTGAAAAGGGCGGTTTTGAAAACGAATTTTAATTTTACTTACAAGTAACGCCCTATTTGTTTTCATTCCAAGATCCCTTTTCTTTTTCTTGTCTTTTATTTGGCAACAACTTGAACAATTTGTTAATTTTACTATAAGACATTGCTTTCAACTACATAAAACAGCTCTTGTATACGTACGAGTATGCTGGTTGTTAGAAAGTGAAACTTTTATTGTGCCAGCCTTGCCTCTGCTGATGATTCTTAATGTCTCTTTGTTGCTTTTTCCTATTGTTCTATATTTGTTCATTGTATTTCGTTAACTCTCGTTGTACGATGACAAATTAATCTTTAGTTTTCTTGTCAGACAATTTCAGAAAAGGAATTTCACACAAAAAAGTTATGAAGAAAAAGTTTCGTACATTTAATTTTGTTATTATTTTATTTCTATTTGGGAAACTGATGTTGCAAAACAATTGTGTGACTAAAATTGTTAAAGGAAAAAAGGAGTTGTATTTAAAATAAAGAAACTTTCTGCACTATTTGAGTGTTTGGAAGTCAGTGTGTACTTTTTTTAGTTAATTTATTTTGCTTAAGTTTTTCAGTTCCTTTTGTATATGAAACTTTTGCTACTAGAAAATTTATTTGCCAGCATTGAGTAATTTAAAAAAAAAAGAAATTAAGATGTTTTAAGTGAACCGAAAAGGTTAAACATTATTGAGGAATCAACACATATCCTTGAAGTTATCCTTATATCCATATCTTACCATATTGCAATATATGGCAATCGTGTGTACAGAGCTTTAGGCAGTTTTTAGTAACAACTCCCCTTAACCGTTTTATAATTTTTTAGTCAATATATTATTTTTTGAAACTAATCTTTTAAAAAAGTTGTTAACATAAGAACTAAAAAGAAGTTTCTTACATTTTTTCTCAAATGATTATTTGTCATCAACCACTCCCATTTTATCGTTGAATAGTTCTGAACAGTTAAAGCCGAGACCATAGTTTCACGATGATATCTATACTGAAAATATTTTTGGCCGCCGACTCCATACAGCACCGACCACTGTGCACGTGGAAGGTAAAAAAAAATAAATAAATTAACGCAGCGATTCATAAACTCGATTACCCCATACCAGAGCTGTTGCAACAAAACACGCAGTAGCCCTTCGAATCATTTCAATCACTTGTGCAGCTGCACCAGACAATCTCTTTTCGATTAGAAGATCGAAAAATTAAAATACTTTGTCTTTTACACTAAATCTTTGAGTGATTAATAAACCAACATTTATATACTCCCATTAGCAATAAAAAAACTACTTTCAACACTTTTTCCTTAAACTTCCTTATTTTTGATTAACAACAACTTTCAAAAAAGTATATTGCAATATATTTTACTACCGATTTTTTTATGAAAAAAAAGTTCATCCTCGGTTAACAACCCTTCTGAATGAATATTGATGAAAAAAATAAAATAATTTTGAAAAAGAACTGCATTGAAAGCCAATCAAATAAGGCTTTCAATTATGAACAAAAACTCAGCCTAGCAGAAGCAAGTCAAATCAAAAGACTTGATTTAAATAACTGCTGAATAGTGAGTGGTTGGAAATAAAAACACTTCACCCTTTTCTACATGCAGACGCTCTTGCTCTTGTTTCACAAGTACGTGGATAATGAAAATCATGAATGATATAAATTTCCATTTCAATTCATAAAACTGGCTAAAATGCCAAACGCAATGAAAAACTAAAAATTGCATGACCTTAAAAAAAATTCAAACAAAAAAAATCCCTGTGTGTAACTGCCATGAATTTTTGGGTGTTTGGTTGTTTCAAAAATGTTCAGTCTTTCGTGGCAGGAAAAATGTAACGGAAGGGAAATGAAAAAAGTAAAAAATCGAACTATTAAAATGACCACAGCAAATGAATAAACCTTCAAAACCGCTTTGTGGGGGGTACCAACGCCAAGAAGAGGAGGAGCAATAGAAGCGAAAAAGTGAAATCTAAACCGAATGTAACATTTCTCATGTATTGGCGAAAAAAATGTTTCCCCATGGTTTTTTTTCCATGAAGAGAGCAAAAAAATGGGTTTTAATTCCCTAGTTCTGCTTCCGTTTCCATCACATACACACACACGTGTAATATAATGACCACTTCACCACATTTACTGCTATTCTCGTTACATCTTCCATTGGATCCATTTAATACAACCTAACGCATGTATTAATAGTCTCTTTGCCTTTGGGCTTGAATATTTCTCCCCCAAAACCACTCACTGCAACGATCTATTTTTTCTTTAACAAATGAACGTGAAATTGGAGCACAAATCTTTTGTAGTCCTGTACATAAATCGTCTATGTAAATAAATTAAGCAATAAAATGGGTAACGATTTATGGTTTTAATAAAAAAGAAAAGAATCCTTTCAAAAATAAAGTTTCTTATGGAATAATACAGGCCAATCCAAAGATATGGTTATGGCAACTATATTATGCTCTTTGAAATAATAAAGGGCTGTGGCAAAAGTGAAAAGAAAAATCCTATTTAAAATATTTGTTCAATTCACAGGATCGAATTTGACCGCGTATGCGTTGTGTAATCGTTTTATTATACTGTAATTTATTTTTGTTGTTAGTAATTTTACGTCTAAAGTGGGCTTCATTTTTTTACGATTGAATTTTGAATGCTTATTTTGGAGTTAGATTTAAAAGCACAACCGGAGTGGAACCTTATCCTTCGGGGAGTGTCCGCCATCTAAACTAACCAAGTTGCGAATTTTAAACAAAATGTATTGATTAAATTTTTATTGCTCCTTATCTTAAAATATTTTTTTTTATTTGATTATATTTGCAATCTATATACTGTAAGACAATAAGCAAATGTGGTAACTTAAATACTAAATAACATGAGTTAAATAGCCCAATGAACTACATAACTATATACATGTACATTTCGATAAAAAATATATATGTTATATATATATTAGCCTCCAAAAACCAAGTCTAACACATAAGATCGCTTCAATCTACGTGTTTCACCGCTGTAGTATAATAGCGCAACAGCCAGAGGATTACTACGTTTATCTTTGAAGATAATTTTTACTAAACATTTGAATTTCCTCTTGTACTGAGGATATATTTAAATCTTTGCGCCAATTTTAATTTGTGACAAACCATGGTGTTGCTCTAATTAGTCTTAAAGTTTTTGAGAATATCGATGTTTGATTTTCAATTTATTTATTAAAATTATTTGCACTTTATTGTTTTCCTTGAATATTCTAAAAGATAGCTTTTATACCAGCATAATAAGGCGTAAATGTTTTAAATCAATAGGGCAAAATCGGGCATCGGGAATGCCATGTACTTTTGGTTGAAAAGACAATACCATAAATTGAAAATTTGCTTTTGTTATGCACTCTTCTTTATACATGCAGGTATTATTTACCAAATCTTATTTTTAACAAACTCTGTTAAGCTTGAAATTTATTTACCACATCAACTCGATGTACAATTCTAGTCAACTTTATATGGCAGCTTGTCACTTTGATAGTCAAAAACAATACTCCAGCTACTTGAATTTGTGAACCATTCGCAAAACAAATCGCACTTGAATACACCATCAACAACAGCAAATTAAAACCGCCTGAGGATGTAAAAAATAAAAGGAAACAAAAAAATCCAGGAAGAATATCAAACACAGGCATGCACACGCGTGTGCTCTCATACATATTAATTTAAATGGCACGTTTAAAGGAATGTAAAATAGAATTTACTAAGTTCTATGCAAGTTAAATGAAGAACAGAGTTTTATGCCTTTTTTAGTCTCAATTATTTCAATAATTTTAAATTATAAAAATTGTGTGAATGTGGCGATCGTCACAGGTATTTAATTTTCACTTTGCAAGTTGAAATACATAATTAAATGCAGGGGTAGAAGTAAACACAGGTACATACATTCCTTAATAATTAATTACACTAATTATTTAAGCGGCAGGTCATTTATATATATTTAATATTTATTTTTATTTCGATATTTCGCTACTCCTTTGTGTAGCTTCTGCAGAATGTATTTTTATGAATACGGCTTTTAGTATTTTTATTTTGAAATTGTAGAATATGTTTGAATTTGCATTGACAAAAACTTTTTCTTTATTGTGAATTTTAAAAAATATTTTTTTCATTATAAACAAAAACCAATTTTCCTGAAGAAGCTACACAAATGAGTAGCGAAATATCGAAATAAAAATAAATATTATATATATAAAAAGGACCTGCAGCTTCAATAATTAGTGTAATTAATATAAAAAGAAGTCAAAAACTAAAAGAATTAGTCCTTAATATTTTTTTTTACATTTGGCAGCGAAATTGAACAGTTTCTATGTACATATTTCTTTCTTTTTTGAAATTTTTTTTTGGTATTTTCAACTTTTAAAATATATAAGAAATGAACAGTTGTCTATAGATTGTGGAAACACAACAAGCTCCAAAAAAAAAGTATTTTATGTTTTCTTTTTTTAATTTACATGATATTTTTGTCGTTCGTTTTCTGACTTTATTCGCAACAACGACATTTCACCTCGTTTTGATTAAAGAAAATTTGTGCAGATCAAAAATACAGAAACATAATAACTAGACCAAAAAAAGCATTAACATTACATTGCACAGATAATAATCATTATCCAGATTTTAAGAATACAATCATTTCAGATAGAGAAAATAACTACAGACGTAGATACATACTCGAGATGTTAGAGATTATAAAAGTACCATCTACACAGCGAATTAACTATAAAACAAATACATTAAATGTTGCTCAATGTTATAGACATTTAGTTAATAGTAATAGAAGATAAACTAATTTTACATTTTTAAAATAATTGTTATTTGAGTTGTAATATTTTTAGTATTTGACAGGAATCATATTTATTAATATTTGAGATTTTTGATTTTGGATTTATGGCCTTTATATAAAAATTCAATTTGTCAATTATTATAAAAATATTTTTCTTGAAAAAGATTTCCATTCTGAAAACGAAAAATTGGAAAAAAAAATTAAATTTTATTAAATTTAAAACACAAAATAATATAACATCTGAATCTCATTTAAATAAACTATAATTCAACAATAAAAAAAAATCGAAGAAATTTGAAGAATGTATCATATTATTTAATTTGCTATTAAAATTTATTTTTCTTATAACAGCTGATAGTGTTACCGTATAAAAAAATTACTTGAAAAAATTAAACATTAAGAAAAAACATTTAAAAAGTAATTTAATGAAAAATAATTGTGAATAGTTAAGCTAAATGATTTATTTTAAAAATTAAACAATTATTAAAATAAAAATTAATGAGAAATTACCATTATTATCCACTTATTATATTGACAAAGGCTCAAAGCTATGTTCTTTCTGTGTCAGTACAACTTGTATCAGCTAAAAGTTGTAAATACCAACTTCGTTTTCACTTGAACTAAAAACAGAGCAGTTACAGTGATAGTTACTAAACAAAAACAAACTAACTCAAAAAAAAAATTATTAATCACATCATATAAATAATCATTCTCATTTAATGTAGTCGAGCCAAAAAGTATGCAATGACTTTCATTTGACTAATGTGTTAAATGCAATATTTACGTCTACATTTATTAATCATTCCCTCACCCTCTGACTTCTGAAACTTTTATTCAAAGAAAAATAAAAAAAAATTAATCATCATTGCGTATGAATGATATTTAAGAAAATAAAACTGGATGTTAAATATACGACAATTATAAAGCGAAAAATGACTAAGCCAACAAAATCAAATTTTTTTTGTGTATGGAGGTTTCTTTTCTGGGAAATATTCTGCATTTATGTTGCCTTTTAGATTCTCTGAGTTCTTTTCTGAAAAATATGTGCTATTTTAAAAGGGCAACGCGTTCTTTTCTCTCAATTTTCCCCTTAAAAAGAAAAGTAATGCTACATGTTCAACACAGGTTTTAATTAAAGGGCTTGTGGAAAAAACTTTGAAGGCATACTGAAAGGAAATGGCGGAATTTTCATCAGCAACAAAATTGTTCCAGCTTTTTTATTTCTATCGTAAATTAAAAATAGTTCCTCAAGTGTCATGCGAAAACAAGTATTAATTAAAAATAACATTCTCTTGATGAATGACTTCATTTTAAAACTATATTTTGTGTCTCTTCATATGTGTCTACTCATATGAAATTATTTTACTCTTTTGTAACCACTTTTTATTATTAAAAGTTATTCAAGGAGGCAGCAGACAACCACGATCTCAGCAAATTAAACAGCAAAAAAAAGTTACTTTAACAAAAACGAGTAGTTAAGATAAGTGTTCATATGTTAGTCGCCCTGCTGAACTTAAATGCAATTAAATCGCATATGATGAAAAAAAAATGGCTACAAATTATTTTTAAAGAACTTTAGCTGCTGCAACAATTTATATTGAAGTCATTTATATTGGGAATTGAACTCACAAAATGCAGCGTAACGTACCACTAGACTATACAATAGTTTGCGCTACCAGAATTTCTGAAACCATTGAGATTTTAAAATAACGTACGACACACCTTTAATAACTTTTCAAACCCTTTTCACAAACAAGTATTACATTTAGCACTTATTTATGTCTTTTTTCATTCTTTTTTCTTATTTTAATTCTTCAAGTACATAGTTGGGGTGTGTATTTTTGTATCTCTAACTTAGTAATCTGTTGTAGTAATCAACTAGTTCTTTATCGTCTAATATTGTATGTTGGTATGAATACGTGGTGTTGCTAATTTACCGCAATTAAAAACATCCCTAAGAAAAGAAAACAAATGAAGAAAAGTAAAAGAGAAACGAGGATAACTGCAACAAAAAAGTTTTAACACCAAAAAAATGTTCACACAATTTATAAAAGTTGTAACAAAAGCAGTGAGTGAAAAAACTTTAACGGAAATGAAACATTAAAACGGTGCTAATTAAATCGTTACTACGAGCAGGTAAAAAAAACACGACAAAATATTTTGTAATTGAAATCAATGTGGTGCTGTTGTTACCAAATTCGTTTCCACTACGAAAATATAGTATGTGATTATTAAAAATGTTGCCCCATAAACATTTTAGACAACCAAATATTTGTCACTGTAGAATTGTTAAGTATTTCAAAAATAAATAAAAGGTGATTTTTTAGCAACTTTCTTATTGGCAACACTGTTTTTGGCACCTCAGTTGTTTTCGGGTAACATGTTACTGTTAAACATGTTCAGTTTGGTCTATAATTTAACCATGAATGGATTTAAAAACGAAAAACGCTTGCAGATTATAGAATTTTATTATCAAAATTGATGCTCGGTAAAGAGAATCGTGCACTTCTTCCATTTTATGGTCAGTTTGTGCGGCCTTCTGAGGCTGCTATTCGGAACCTTGTGACTAAATTTTGAACAAAATTTACATTATTTTATTGGACAAGTATAAGTAGAGTGCGGGCACAGCAATATATCGCAACTCTATCCGCCAGTATTGTTGATGACGGTGAATTATCGATTCGGCGTCGTTCGCAGCAATTGGGCCTTCTTTTACTCCACTACGCAATAGCTGTATTTGACTGACATGTGGTTTCATCAAGACGGTGCCACATGCCACACAGCATGGGAAACATGGGTTCAGCAATGATCAATTGGCCGACTAGATCGTGCAATTTAAACCCATATATTTTTTTTGTGGGGCTATGTTAAGGATCATAAATCAAATACGCAATCAAGGTGGCTTCGTTGTTCATAAGAATAGTAAATAATTCATAAGAATTGAAAAATTGAAATAAAATTTGAAAAGAATTGTCAGGGTTTGTATTCAATTTTTTCTGCAGTATTTTTACAATTGTGCTACAATTCAAAACATAACGTGTGTACATATATGGCTTGTATTGGCAATACTAACTACACTAGAAGAATTATAATACGTCGTGAAATAATAAAAAAATTTCCTCAAATCAGACTAAAAGAAGACATCAGCACATTAATATCTAAACGAAATAATGAAAAAGTTCCAAGTTTTAAGAAAAAAATTAAAAATTTGTGGAATGGTATTCCTGCTTCTTCATGTGCATTGCAAAATATGACGAATGTAAAAGGGACAGCGATAAAAGAAAAAACCCACCAAGAACAAGTTATGAGAAGTAGCAGCGGTGTGCTTGGGTTAGTTGGCTACCGGATGATGAAAACTTTATCACTCAAACTATGATTGTCTAACAGCAGTAGACAATAATGAAATGTATGCGGAGAGTACAAACCAGTGCAACCAAAAACCATTAACAAGGGTTTATCACAGCTCAGCCAGTGACTGAAACACAACATATGCGCGCACACACACACACACACCCACATGCACAAGATAAATTAAAAATTTTGTTGCACGCAACCGCCAATTAAAAAATGAGGTTTTGGTACAATAAAACAAGAGAAGTCGTACAACATTTACTGTCCACAATTTAAATGAATTATTAAGGACTTTCTAAAAAATAAAGAACAATAAATAAATAATTTGTTGAATGTTAATTAATTGAATGTTAAATAAATGTATCGAACTATCGCACAGGTTGTATAAATCATTATTCAATTAAATAAAAATAAATCCGCGTGTCTTTTGTTGAAATTTTTTTCGTTTAATAATACAATTCAATTAATTTGTTACTGCTTTATTGAAGGCAACACAACACAAATTCATGCTTTCTCTTCTTATTTTTTTAACAATTTTTCATTCTGATTGTATTTCTTTTGTATTTTTATCGTTACAGGAACGAACTGCGAAGAGAACTTCGATGAATGCATGTCAAATCCATGTCAAAATGGAGGACATTGTCGAGACCGTAACAACGGTTACACGTGCACTTGTCAAGCCGGTTATTTGGGGGATCATTGCGAAGTCGATGTAGCTGTATGTGAAATGGGTAAGTACAATTTTCAAATAACTTTCTTAAGCGGAGAGTGGCCATAGAATAATAAAATGCAATTTAAAGTTATACAAAATTATGGCATTAAAGGAATTTTAGAAAATTGCGTGCCCTATAATACTACTGAAAGTAGTGTATTCTAAAGATCGTGGGTTCAATTCCCAGTGAAGACTACGCTACTTTCTGCCGGTCAAGCCCAAATAGCCTTGACAGTATATAACAGCATATGTAAGAATGCGTTTATATAGTGTGTAAGATTTGTTTTGTTTTGTGTGGTAAACGTTGATAATAATTCTCAGTTAGTTTTCAAAAATTATTGCTTTAAATGAGACAGAAAAATTGTTTCCCATTTTGAAAATATAACCGCCCGCAAAAATAACATCACCATTAGAAGTTAAACAATATTTAAAACTTTACATTGTAAATGATCAAGGCTTTTCGTAAAATCTATATGTATATAAAAGAGAGTGACATTAATTACTACGTTTATAACTCAAAAACGCCTGGACCCATTTCGATGGTTCGCACCAATTCGTACTGGTCTCCGGCCAAACAATAAGAATTCCAACTGGGCGTTGCCATGCCCATACAAAATGCTGGAGAGAAAATGTCTGAATATGCTCCAAATGACTTTGTAGTTGTAAAATAATCATCAGTCAAAAACTGGGTGGGATTGGTGACGTGGGCGTGGTATCTTCCCTACAAACTAAATATAGATTTTATTATATCTTGAGAACGCATAAAGCTAAAGTTTCTGTATTTGATCTGAATAAATTAATGGTCAGTACAAATCGTTAGTGAAAAAATGGGCGGAATTGTACAAGTGGTCAAAATATAAACATGACATAGTGTAACGTAACATAATAATCCTATATGCATGTATAGTATACTTTCGTATATATGAAGGAATATTTTTTTAATTTTACAAGCTATTTTCATTTACGAGTATGTATGTACTAACGTATATTTATAGAATTCATGTGCTTTGCCTCACGTTTTTTTTTTATCTTGGACCAGCACTCAGGAGATGACACCTGATAGCTAAATAGATAGTTATTTGTTTTATCGCAGTGTTGTAGCGTCTCTGATGCCAAGGAGACGTATTAAATTTTGAAGCTTCGTTTTTAGTAGCCATTTTTGTAGTAATTATTTTACTTCGCCGGTGCTACAGAATACCGACGAAGAAGGGCGTTCTGATGTGATTGTGGATTGGATACAGCTGAAGCCGTTACTGTTCACTGACTATGCCTTCGCCACGAAGACCTTCCGGTCTGCATAAAACAAAAATTTTTCCTTAATCTCTAAGGAATTTTTTATATTATTGTGCGAAGTGAATAGACTATTAGATTTGGCTTCGTTTGGCCAACGCGATAAAGCATCAACATTTTTTTTATTCGGTGCCAGAACGATATTTAATCTTGCAATTATAGTTTGATAAAAATAAAATCATAATAAAGAAAATCGTAAATAAAAACAAACGTATGGGTGTTTACATTACACTTTTTAAATTCAATTGAAGTATTTAAATGAATCAATGTGATCGATTCACACGATGAAAACAATTCAAATTTACAGTTTATGTTACCAACAAAGTTTTCAACAAGACCAACTAACTCCCTTGTAAATTTATCAAATTACTTAATTCTTGATCCGCTTAGAACGAACTCTAATTTAGAATGATTTTTCTCTTAATGTTTTCAGGCACCGGTGCCAGATGTCAAAATGGTGGTGAATGCATTGAAGGTCCTGGTCTTGAATTTTCTTGTAAATGTGCCGCCGGTTGGCATGGTCGCATCTGTCAGGATGAAATCAACGAATGCGACTCATCACCCTGCCAAAATGGTGGTGTTTGTGTGGATAAGCTGGCCAGTTATGTGTGTGCCTGCCCTATGGGTTATACGGGGACAAATTGTGAAGAGGAAATCCTAATATGTGCCGACAATCCATGCCAAAATAATGCTCTCTGTCTAATGGAAGAGGGCGTCCCAACATGTTACTGTGTTCCTGATTATCATGGTGAGAAATGTGAATATCAGTATGATGAATGCCAATTAGGGCCACGTTGTATGAATGGTGGGGTGTGCATAGACGGGGTGGATACATTTTCCTGTTCCTGTGCGCCCCTACTAACTGGTATGTTGTGTGAATGCTTGATGATAGGAGAAGATTCCTTAGATTGTAATTACACTGCACCGGCAACAGCGGCATCTCCCGTGCCCAAACCACGGCCTACACTAGACTTGCCGGCCGCCAAAGGCATAGATGGGGTGAGGGTATCCTCTACTGATATTTCCATAGCCACAACAAAGCCTGTAGCTGATGCAGATGATAGCGCAAGTAAAGAAGTAACTGTGGAGGAAGAAATATCAATAGAGAAACCTGACACAATTCCCTCCACAGTAAGTACACACACGTCCCAGTCCACAGAAGAAGATGAAGATGAAAAACACATGACATCATATTCTACAGAAAGTCCAGCATCGTATGACGCCGTATCCAAGGGTAGTTCAGAGACGCTCTACACATCGCAAGCTAGTGGTTCAGATGAGTCTGAAGAATTCACCACATTGGCGAAATTTGATGTGAGCGGTAGCAGTGAATTTACAACTGCTAGGCCAATTATAACCAGCAGCAATGGAATTGAGGATTATAGTCCAGAAGCCCACTCGGAGGAGTCAGCAGTCACGAGTGAGGAATCATCTGTTCCTAGTGAAGAAGATCATTCTGGAGGAGGTTATGTACATCCCACCAGACCTGCATTTACCCACCATGTCACCACTTTAGAAACCATCTATACTATTGAGTACACCACACCCAGGTATACACCCGTTATGCCCACCACCTACTATACACCATTCGAAATGCCACATGTTACTACAAGACCACAAACCGACAGTCATATTTCGCCCTCCACTGAGTCCGCTTCTTCGGAAGATTATGACGATGGAGCCGGTGTTACCACGTCGCATATTAGTAGACCTCATATAACGACTACTGCAGCTCCATTCTTTACTGAATACCCCGAACTAGTGGTAACAACAAAATATGTGGATATTGTTAAAGGTGGGGGAAGCATGACAACAACACCATCGACTTCTGGTCCAGGCTACGTAGTGACAAAAACTGCCACATCTTCATATGACAGAGATACCGTTGGCCTTACAACTGGTGCACCTGGCTTTTCTGTTACAGTTCGCTTACCAGAAAACCGCACTTACACCCATCCCACACCCACCATTACACCAACAAAAATTGACTACCCCACTACGACCTTCACGCCTAAATCAGTGGAGTATGATACCACACCTTACTACACCGATATTGCTGCAACTACAATGCATCCTGTACACACAGATGATATGACGACCAGTCATCGTGTGATTACCACTAGTGCCCCAGTATATACTCCTCCCGATTTGCCAATCACGACATCACCCGTGCAACCATCAGTTCCTGTTACAACCGCGGACTATAAACCAAGTATTACTTATGTGCCACCCACCTATGCACCACCGACCTTCTGGTCTACAATAGTACCGCCCACCACACACACAATACCCTCTTCGGAAGTGCCACAGCCGTCGTATAGCACGCAGGCTCCCGTTGTGTCAAAATTACCAACTACTACCGAGGCCAGCAGTGAGGAAGAAGAAAGCGCTAATACGGTGGGCACTAGAGTGGATTCAGCTGCTGGTACTGGAACCGGTGATAGTGAAACTCACGCTGACTGCATCAAGCATGGCTGCTATAATGGTGGTACTTGTGTGACCACCTCAGAGGGTTCAAGGGTAAGTGAGAGAACGTTTTTTTAAATAAATCCTTAAAATATTTCAAAATGTTAGAGAAACTTAAAAAAAAAGAAATTAGGTTTTTTTTGCTGGAGAATCCAAGGCATTTGATATAGTGTCGCTCACAAGAACTCGGCCTTTCGCAGACCACTTCGCGAATTTTGCGTCGTGACTTGGGTCTGCACTCGAACAAAATTGAACTGACTCAGGAACTGAAGGTAAACGATCATAGATAACGAGGGGATGGTCATCTCACGTGGCGGTGATGTGAACTGGCCACCGGGATCGTTCGATTTGACCCCGGTAGACTTTTTCTTGTCGGATTTTCTTAAGTCGCAGGTGTATGCGAATAATCCACAAACCACAGCGGTCCTCAAAGTCAACCTCGGTCAACTTCACATCTGATTTATGCGCCAGAGTCAAGGAAAATTTTACATTTCGGATGCGCTCCACCCAGAGAATATTTGAATGATGTTATATTCCACGTATGGTGACATCAATTGGTCTATCAAACGAATAAAAAATTTCGATGACACTATGTTTCATTTAAATTTAAATATAGGAAGCGCTTAATGAAAGACCCTATAGATATTTTACATGGAAATAGATTCTGAGAGAAATTTTAACAACTGAAACCAGAGAGAGGTTTCCATGACTTATCCAAAAAATTAGTGTTTAAACTTCCTTTAATAGTGGGACACTCTATCTGAAGAAGGCGTATGTATGAACGAGCAATACAATGTTGTTAAAATGGACGACGTTGATTAAATTAAATAAACGATTTCGTTCCCCTTCACTACAATTAACACTGTCACGTAATCCATTGATGTTTCTAGCAACCATTAAAATAAATCATGAAATCGATAATAACACCCCTGCGCCAAATTGACCACACGAAATTATTAGAAAACCACTCTGAATTTAAATAAAAATACAATTAAAAAAAAAAACAAAAAAACTACAACAAAATTAATGAAGGACGACATATTGGATACGCTGGAAAATTGACGGCAAAGAAAAAATTCAACTAAAATAGTCCCCAGAGTCAGTTTAATTTAATTTCAAACATTTTCCAACACATTAATGAGAGTTACTAAACAAACACAAACACATACAACATATTCCAAAAGCAGACATTTATCTATTTATTTATTTATGTATTTATTTATTTATTTTCCGAATGGTAAGTCTTATTGAGCCATAATAAATTAAATTTAATTTGACACTTAAATAAAAACCACTCACCCTTGACTGGTTAACAGTTGACAGTCGAAATGCCAGCAACGGCAGTAATAAAAATGGCACACAGTTGTACTGGAAATTCTCCCATGTATTTTTGTGTTCAAAGTAACCACAACAAATGAAACACCATTCGCTTCG
Source organism: Dexiosoma caninum (assembly GCA_963924685.1). NCBI lineage: Eukaryota > Metazoa > Arthropoda > Insecta > Diptera > Tachinidae > Dexiosoma > Dexiosoma caninum. The sequence goes on along the minus strand of OZ004727.1, from coordinate 94,688,910 downwards.
TTTTAACGTTTTCAAAAATGATTCCTTTGTGCAGAGAGAATTGCAGGAAAAACATTAAAACGCTGCTAAAGTTGATGGAGGCAAAACAAAACAAAACAAACAAAAAAAAATTAAAACTCAAACAGAAACAGAAACTGTGTCAACGCCAAAGTCAATGTTTATTAAATACACAAGAAGGGGTCATTCCAATTGCTTGTGCATATATGTGTGTGTGTGTGTGTGTGTGTGTGTGTGTGAGTGTAGTTAATTCCATTTGCTTTTGCAAAGTTGAATGGACCCTCTTCTCGAGTTGCTTAAATCTTTATTTATGCAACCGTCTGTCCGTGCAACATATTCGCTTGATTTTGATTTGTTGGCCTAACAGCGTTATAAAAAAAGGGGGGAAGCGAACAAAATTAAATTAAAAAATGATACGATAGAAATAAGTATATGTACAGTGTAACCTCAATAATTGCAACACTTATTCTTAACATTGCTGACTCAATTGTTCAAAAATCAATTGTTTGCAAACAAATCTAAGTTTTTCTCATTCGTTATGTCTTTTACTTTAATTTTTTTATAAATGAAGAATATGTCATCATCGGTTAAGAATATGAACAAAATTGCCGAATTTGACGTGCAGGCAGTCATTGACAGTTCAAGAGCTGTTAATCTAATGTTTGGTGTAGTTTCATTGGACCGTACTTCTTCAAGATGGATGAAAATCAAAACGTTATAGTGTTTTCACTATGAGTGGTTTTAAAGAAAAAGTTGGTTTTACGTTAAAACCAACTGATAAAACCTGCTTTTACCATATAAAAATATTTTCTTAAAACCATCTTAAAATCTTTTTCGAATTGGTTTTAAGTTGATTTAATGAAATACAACCTTGATTTTCATGCACTGAAGACAGTGCTACCAAGTTAAAAAATTAATATCAGCTGACAATTTCAAAGGCGCTCAATAAAATAAAAAAATAATAAGGGAAAATTTAGTAAACAAGTCACTATAATAATTCAAAATAATGGACGCAGCAACAACAACAATAAAAAAGTGGAAAAGGAAAAGAAGCATTTGGGTAGAGCATAATGAAAATGCATTCATCGAGTTGTGGGAGGAGAAAATCAATGAAATTTTATTAACGCACAGTTTCGTTAAAACCTGACTTAATTGAACTTATAGTGAGAAAGCAAAATCAGCTATTTGTAATGTTAACGTTAAAATCAGATTTTAACTTTTGATGTAAAAACACCAAATTGGACAATCCCTCTTGGTTGACATGTGGTTTCAACAAGATAGTGCCACATGCGAGTTTAGTGAGTAATTAATCTCACAATTTCGAGCAGTCCATTCCCCTCCCAAGAACATGCGATTTTACACCACAATACTGTAATTTGTGAGAATACGTAAAGTTTCATGTATGCAGGTAGAACACAGCATTAATTACAGCAACCACGTAGAAAGATATTGGCCGTAATGCTGCAAAAAATATGCCAAAATTGGGGATCACAGATGGACCACCTACGGGCAAAATTTCCATGAAATAATCTTCAAAAAGTAAATGACAGGCATTGATTCACGATGCCAAATAAATATTTCATTCACTTTAGAAAATTTTCTGTGTTTTTTGAATCCTCAAATGCCAAACGGTTAAAAAGCCATCTTTTTTATTGAAGTATGAATAAGATTTACCAGTCAAATAGGAAATTAATAAAAATAATTTTCAATATAACAACGCCATTTGAAAAAAAGGAATTTTTGTTTTTGTTTGTCTAAAGATACACCTTATGTCAAAAATTATGATTGAATTACCCAAAGTACGCACACACACTACTTAAAATATGTTGATTTTTGCACGCACACACACACACACACAAAACCAAGAATATAAAACGAGTGAAGTTTTGACATATTCGTAAGCATAGCAACACAATGCTAGAGCAAATTATTGTCATCTGTCGTAGTAATGCCACCTAGTTATTGCATCAAGAGTTCTAAAGAATATACTCTGAGCCAAATGACCAACAATGATAATTTTTCTTTCATTTAAGGCATTTTATTTCCTGCAAAACGTTGTTGTATTCCAGCAAGACTGTCCTGCAGAAAATAAAATTTTTCCTATTTTTCGTCTGTCCTCAAAATGTAGCCAATTAAAAATCATGTAATTTTCACCAATTTCGATTTGTTTGTATGACTGCTCTTTATGAAACGTTGAGGGCATATTTTCATAAAAGCTGAGCGTAAGAACTCAGGCAAGACAAATTTATAGCAAGTATAGCCCCACCCAAACACCTTGAACAACTATTAAAAAAAAGAAATAAATAAAAGGCGGTTTGCGTGCATAAAATGTTTTTCAGATTTACAAAACAAAAAGTATTATTTATTTATTTTCACAGTAAAATTAATACCTCTGATAAACTTTGTCAACACAATATTTCATTTCTTTTACGCTCAGCTTCAATCGAATTTATTGAAACTGAATCATATCAATCTATGGCTGCACAATTATCTTTAAAAGAAGCCCAAAAAAACAAAAATTCTACTCATATCAAAATCAAATCCCGAAATAAAGGGTACTGCAAAAGTAATAGCATAATTTAAATTGGCTCTACCTCTAGCCCCACTTTATTCGTATATCCAAAGTAATATCCAAACAAATTGATTTTCGTGTTTGGTTTCTTTTCAACAACAAATTCTGAAAGATGCACATTGATCACGTATAAATTTCACACGATAAGGAAATCTTTTGAATTGATATTTGTCACATTCTAACAAATTTCTAATCAACTTAAACTAATCACTATTTAATAATTTAATAGAAAGACTTATCTCTTACTAGAATTCTTAAGACTAATTAAGTGGAAACTGTTAATTTTCTCAAATCATTCTTCATCTTTAATATTTAAAGAAAATTACTTCCTTAATGCCATTTTTAATCCTTTCCTTAGCACAAGTTTTCAGTTTAATGCATAATACATTTTCAAATTATATAAATACATGTCTATACATACACACCTAATACAAATAAACTGAGAGCATGCTCTTGCAAGAAACTTGTTGTATAAAAGTTCATTAACTTGGAAAAATTATGACAAGCTTTTTGCTGAAAACAAAGAGAAGCAATTTCTGTATTTTAACTTAATTGTAGGAAAATTTTAACTATAAAAGAGCAAAAAGATTGTGAAGGGAAAAAGTCAGGCAAAATCAGTGCTAGGAAATGTACTTTAAAGTAATTCGCTGAGAGGGAGTATAGGAAAGGGGTTTTTGGAAACTCAGAAACAGAACCACAGCATAATTAATTCTGTAGACAAGAAATCAACTCCTTCGTGTTACAGATTTTCTTTAAGAGAAGTAACTGGTGTTATATAGACGCATTAATTTTGTTACTAAGGGAGTGCCTCCTCATTCCGAAATGTCACACCATTATTGCTGCAAATAAACATTTATAAGGACAATTTCGAATGAATTGATTTCACGTGGAATGCACAACACAGACGATTATTTCACTGGCCGAACGTTTTCATTGATCAAATAATTTGCAGGAATAAAATTCTATGCTATAGCAATTTAAGCGGCGCTCAATGCATTAACAAAAAATAAAGAAACATTTGTTAAATACAGTCACTACAATAATTTAAAACAATGGTCGTAGCAGCAACAACAATATAAAAAAGTGGAAAAAATTAAGAAGCATTTAGGTAGAGCATAATGAAAATGCTTTCATTGTGTTTGGTGCTTTTGTGATACCCATGTGAGCAGCCGATAACCAACTAGGATCACCCCACATGCTACGCTGCCTCAGTAAATCATAGAGATTTCTTTAGAAGGTCGAATGCCCAACACAGCCCCGACGTCGACAGATCGTCCAGCACATACAAGGTATATTTAGGCGGCAAAGTACATCATGTGAACATCGGTCAGTGCAGGACATTGACAAAGAAGGTCAAACACAGTCTCCACCTCTTCAGGATCATCACTACTCCTGCAATACTCATTGAAACACAAACTCATTCTCCCAGCGAGAATCTCTATAGCTCAGTGCGCCCTTAGCAGCAGCAGCGATAATGAAATCCGACCTTTACCTTTGGCAGCTAATTAAACTAAGCACACAGATATAAGGCAATTTTTGCTGAACGGTACGTATGTGGAAGAAAGTCCCTGCAGAGGTCTTTCCTGTAACTCTTGGCGTGGGAAGATTCAAACCGAATGTCCATAAATCAATTCTTCCGCTACGCCGTAGGTGCTGCAATTTTAGTTGAGCTCAAATCATCATACTTTCCTATTTCGAACTGTGTCTCACCTATTGCAGCTATAATGTTGTCGTCCAGACCTGAAATTGTGGTTGGCTTGTCGCTGTACTTTTTCACGTATCCCCAAAAAAATACTCTAGTGGAGTCAAGGCCAATGGGCTGCTCCCAAACCGTGACATTAATTGCTGATCAAACTCGTCTCCCAATAGGTTCATAGTATCACATGCCTTGTGGCAGTGTCTTATTGTAACCACATATCAACCACGCTCAACCAATGCTCCTATTTTGGACAAAACAGTCTCTAATCATCGCACGGTAACTTGGCAACGCGATCTTCATTGACACGGTGCGATACAACAGCAATACTGTCTTTGGTACACAATTTTCCTATACGGGTGGCCGGCGTAATGTCCTATAAAGTGAAGCAAAATTTAGTCCGTACGGAGTTTCAATTATGACGATCATTAAATGTATGTTATTAACGCTACACATTTCTTACACACTACGAATTTTGAATAAATGGCATGCTACACTTTAATGCATTTTGTATTTGTCAAAATTGTTTTCGAATCTCGTTTCACTCTTTTTTTTCGTTCCGCTTGTTGATTGTAAATTTCAAAAACAAGAAAATGTTTAAGTAGATAAAGATTCATTTAATTCTTTAAATCACTACAAACTGATGCTCAAAGCGATAAGCGCTATAATTGTGAATAAAAAAAAAAAAAACTAACTCCAAATAGAGTACCAAAATATTAAGAAACTACTTCAATTCTGAACATTGTGCACTACCTGCCATTGTAAAGGTATAAGAAAAAGGAAATATTAAATAGAGATAAATATGCCAGGGGAAGGATAATGGATATAATAACTCGAAAAACAACAGACTGATATGCGTTTCAGTTAAGAAAGGAAAATGTAAATAATAAAATCTGACACGCACAAAAATTAAGTTAATCTCTGAATGGGTACGAGTATGATAAGTATTATAAAAAATTATCAAAAACGCAAATATAATTTTGCTTAATGTTCATGCCAGAGGAGTTCTTTTTAATTAAATTAGGCAATTTGGAAGAAAATATTTATTTAAGTTATTTGAAGACTTGAATTTCTTAAGATTAAAACAAAAGAATAATTATATTTACCTTTATGTAATAATGGAACGTTATTCTTAATCTTATTGAAGTTAAGGGCGAATTAACTTTACAAGGTGGCAGTAAAAACAACGGCCATAAAAATTAATACGCTTCCCAGAGTCTACGTAGGCATTAAAAACATGCACAATTTTGTTTAAAATGTTATTCAAAGCCCATCCCATCTGAAATTCATTATTTTATGTATTTATTTTATTTATAATAAAGGAAAACGAAAGAATCTATTCAGGAGTCGACAAGGAGGAAGTGATAACAAGGGAGCTAAACACGGAGTTAAGCAAAACATGATCTGTAACCTCCTTATGGCAGTGAAAACAAATATACAACAACAGCAGATAATGTGACCAGTTCTTACATGAATGTAGTCCAAACTAGTCCAAGAATTACCAATAATAATAAGTATGGAGAAAACGTGGTATCCTAAGTGTGTATCATATAACCCAGATTTGCATTACATCGGACTAATCCCAAAACTACTCCATGTAACCACTCTATGGAGCACTTCAGAGAGGATTTTTAATGCGACGTAGTAGGCAGAAATATAAAGAAAAGCACGAACACTTGTCGTATAACAATAAGCTTTTGTTTTAATGACATTATCCACGGCTGCATTGCATAGGACTATGTTTGTAACCAGTTCACGTGGACCACGTAGTCGAATACTATCTGCAAGAAACTTCATATTCATACAGTAGTGTGTGTGTTCTCTTCGACTAAGCTATCTCATTCTGTTTGAAACGTTTTGCTCAGTTTTGCTCTGTTTTGCCTATCGTAGGGCTATTCATTAGCGACTTTCAATCTTCATTGCATATTTAGACAAGGGACCTCAAATAATTGTATGTTTTTCCAGAAGGAAAGTTTACTCAAAAATAACCTTTATCTGCTTTAGGTTATTTTTAATCATTATCTTAAGAAATATTTCTATCAATATGGTTAACGAAATCAATATATATGAAAAAAAGAAAATTTCTTTTGGTAATGAAAAACAATTTTAGCAACCAAAAAACTGTTTTGTCTCTACAATTTAACTTTTTTGAAGAGGCTGCTCTCTACATCTGGTCGTAACTTGAAAAGACTTATTCAATCAAGTGATGCAATACTTACAAAAATTTTAAATTACGCCCGTTTTATTACTAACTTTTTTGATTTAGTCATTAGTTTTAAAGTTATTGATGAAAAAGCGAAAAAAAAATTTTGTTGGCACAATTAACAAATTTTTGAATTCAAAAAATTCATAAAAAATAGAAAGCACCAAATAATTACTAGTCTTACCACTTCATCTTTCATAAAGCTAAATGTAATAGAAATAAAATAAGCTTCATTTCATGAAAATCCATGAATAAATGCGTATTTTATTGCCGATTCTTATTGGATGCAAGTAAAAACAAAAACAAATATGTATACTTCTGTTGTACGTATACGTGTTTTTACAGAAACTGCCTGTATGTTATCGATCACTAGCCTATTTAAAATTGAAAAATTTTAACAAATTGAGACTACACTTTGTTTTCGGCTTCGATGAGAAGACAACGTGTCTTTCTCTTTACAGCTGCAAAGCGATTTTTTATTGTCTCATTTTGTTGTTGTGAAAATAGATGCGGTTGCCCTCAGCTTCCCACAAGTACTACATACTTCCCTATTGACTACATAAGACCAACGTCAGTAGTAGATTTTCAATGAAATGGACATGTTAAATGTCTATAGCAAATTACATTGCATGGGGTATAACAAGTGAGTAGCAAACCAGTACAGTTTTACTATTCTCATTTCCTTCAAGGTATACATTCACTCACAGCTACATGTTATTCATACACGTTTTCCAGAAGTAAATAACAACAACAACATTTTCTGATTTCGTAATATTGCTGATTTCATGTTTAAATGTGTTAGTGAGTGAGTGAGTGAATAATTTAGTTACACAACAAGAACTAGTTTTTCGTCGGAAAAATTAAAAACTTACAAGTGGACTGATGTTCGAATACTAAAGAGAAAAAAAATGCTGTTGATGTTTCTTGTAGTTCTTGGGAAACCATAAATCTTTGTGCTTAGAAAACAAAAAGGAAACGCAGTTTCACTTGAATGCTTCCTCCATTTTTTGCAATAAGTAACTTTTGTAGTTTAAAAAACAATGGGTGATGAACATAACAAAAAACAGAAAAGAAAAATAAAAACGTCAGCAACTGAATAACTATTTCTAGTCATAAAAGCCAATAAACCTTAAAACAACTTTGTGAGGACACACAAAAAGAAACATGCACACGAGAAGAGCAGAAGCAGGCATCCTTTTAACGTGTTAACAAAGTACAAGAATGTTGCAATACACACAATGTGGTATACGAGTACAACATTTACATGAGTATGTGTGCAGTGGAATTAATAAAGAATAATTTCAAACAAAATTATTCATCAAACAGCTCAGCAAGGTACTCGTACTAACATCAGTATATTTTTAGCTGACACCTTCTTCCTTTATTTTTACACAATTTTGCTGAAACATGTGAGTACAACAACATCGTGCCTGTGTGTGTTAAATTGCATAACCCTGCAGGAAATTACAATAGTAAAACTGTACTGATTTGCTACTGACTTAGTCTTCCGTATTAGTGAATTGTTACACTACAAGCAATGTACTTTACTATAGATATTTAACATGTGACGTTGGTGCTATATAGTCAATAGGGCAGTAGGTAGTTCTTGTGGGAAACTGATAGTAAATGCTTCTCTCGATTTATATCGAGCTTTCTCTGGGATCGCGCTATAAGAGTTGTTATAGACGGGATCTCATCTAACGAGTTCAAGATAAATTCAGAGGTACCACAAGGCTCCATTCTTTCTTCTACCCTATTTCTTATTTTTCTTAAAGCCCTTCTATGTCAAATTTCCAACCCTATCCATTCTTTTGCAGATGACAGCGGTATCTGCCATTCATATTTATGTGATCGTAGGTCGACATCGACTATGATCGCGGCGACGAGGCAGAATATGAATAATTCGATAAATGATGGCCTCACGAGAATATCGTAATCGGGTCACGCGAACAGGGACGATTTCAATGCCCAAATGACCCAATGCTGCATGCTTACCCATCGCCGTATGCACGATTAATCTGGCTCATCTGTAATTATTTGCGGTATATACATTGAGGATTCGGAAGCTTTTGTTGTTCTTGGCATGACGATTCAGTGTGATGTTCGATGGACTGAGCACATCTTTCAAGTCTAAAAAGAAGCATTCAAGTGCATCGGTTTTCTAAGACGGTGCAAGACATATTTTACCCCATCTGATCTATTTAGTATTTATACCGCCTACATCAGAACGAAGATGGAATACAACTCTCATGTATGGGCCGGTGCTTCTTGAAGTTACTGCAGCGTGTACAGGAGAGGGCGAAGAAACTCATTGGGGATTGTAAGGTAGCCAACTCTATTGAACATCACAGCAATTTGAGGTGTGTTTCGTTGTTTAATCGCTACTATAATAGAATGTGCACTAATGAAATCAGGCAACTAGTTCCCGAAGCTCATTCATTCCAACGCATAATACGTTCATCAGTAAGGGTTAATCCATTTGTGGTCGACTTAACAGCGAATCGTAGTACGCATTGAAAAGAGAGAACTAATTTTTTTGACAGACATCGCGTACGTGGAAAGTTTCAAATCAAATGTCCATAAACACTACTCCCCCTATCCTCCTACCCATAACTTAATTTCGTAGTTCCAGCAGAGTAATGGTTCAACATAAATACAACAAAAAACAAAATGAGACGATAAAAATACGTTTTGCAGCTGTAAAGAGAAGGACACGTTCGCTTCTCTTCTCTTCTCTTCTCTTCTCTTTTCTTCTCTGCTCATCTGTTCTCTTAGCTTCTCTTCTGATCAAAGACGAAATAAAAAGTGTAGACAATTCGCTGACTATGTCATCGAAAAGCCAGCAGAATCAATCGACAAAAGTTTGATTTCGAGACACTTGGTCCCAGTTTTCCTATAGGACTTAAATATAGAAATGTAAGAGTATGTGCACTTAAATGCATTTGTATGTACATTTATCTACGTACATATATTATGTGTGTACCATTGAAAGGCATACTTACGTACGAACAATTTTACGACAGTAATAAACGTAAAAGTTGAAGCTTAATAACCGTATCTATAAATTTAAACTTTAATGGCACATTTAAGGTGAGGGAACATCTTTTAAATTGTTTGAAGATAATGAAAAATAAAAACACAAAATGATAAATGGTTACTTGAGATTAAGATAAAGACTAGAATGAATTAAGTAAATTATTCATGTATTTAAATAAGAGTGCCTCGTTGGGCTGATATGAAGCTGCATACAAATCTTAAAGTACTTGACATATCTAAGCCACCCTGGGGAGATGTGTGCGCGTAAAATAAGCGTTAAGTTATGTCGTAATTCGGAAAAAATAAATATGTTTATTATTTAGAAAACTGTGCGGGCTGGTGTCTTTTTTATTGGGCCAGTGCTCGGAAGATGTCTCCTATGTATGTAATGATTGCACCGGAACTAAAGAAAACAATAGTGATAGAGATGACAGGTGGAGAAAAGCTTCATTATTTTTACAGCTCTGCTTTTGCACGGTTTTTTTTATAGCAGTGATGTAGGGTCTCTGGTGTTAAGGAGACACATTCATATTTTTGTTTGGCAGCCATTTTATTAATTATTTTACTTCGCCGAAGATGCTACACAATACTGACGAAGGAGCGCTCTTTGATGTTACTTGTCGATGAGCATCACCTGAAGCCAGTACTGTTCAGTGACCAGTGACTATGCCTTGGCCACTAAAACGTTCAGACAACAACTGACACATCATCAAAATGCGACAATGTTTTTTTTTACAGTCGGCTACTGGGCTCCAACCCAAGACTTTGGTTTTTGTAATGACCTTGCGAACTACCACCAACAACAAATATGGAATAAAAAATATTTAAGGAAAATGTGCAAGAAAATGCCATATGTTGAATATTTCACTCCCATGTAATAAACTTTGGCCTAAAGAAAGTTACTAACTTGCTACCTACAAATGTTTTTGGGTAATTGTTTTTTAACTAATAGTAATACAAGAAAATGTTTATCTTTAATTAATTGTAATTAATTTAATTAATTAATTAAGGAACAAATTGCATCAAATAAAGTTGTAAATTAAACAGACAGAACGGAATAACATGCTGTTTTCCAAGGCCGCTATATCCTCATCATCAGCGTTCTTTTTGTTTGCAACAGTGTGTCCGGTTGTCAGTCGATGTATTTTTTCATTGTAAATGGAATACGAGAATTGGATTGATTCTTCATATTATACTTTGTTGAATATGTCTTTTTTTGTACATATAGTTAATGTAACCGTAATTGCTACGGAGAGAAACAACTCACATTTGCAATAGTCTTGCCAGCCATTAAGTCTGTTGTGTTTTCAATAAAAATTACCGAATGATGTTTTTCACTCGTCTACGATAAACAGGCAGTTACAAACGATTTTTGTGTCGCCAAAACAATTTGTCATTGTTTCGTAACTTTTATTCTCGACTTCAAATATTTCAATATTTAAATAGTTAGAAGATTAGCTTTCTTTTACTGTGAAAATTATGGAAAATGTCGGCACGGCAGCAATAAAATATATTTCCAAACTGTATTTTTGTAACAGCTTGAAAGACCTCCACTGAAAGCGTTGTGCAACTGCAGTCTCCACATAATTGCAACTTTTAATAAATTCATATTTGCGCCATAATAATTTTCAAAAGGATCAAAGAAAATGTAAAAGTTAAGTGGAAATTAATATGTATGAGCATAATTTGCGTATTCGTGATTCTCAATGTAACAACTGATGCGATCTGTTGTATGTCGAGTCATTTGAATGCATTTTTTCTTTGTTCTTTGCTATTACCCATAAACACAAGGTGTTGTCAATGTGGCATTACGCTATGCAGGTAGTACAGATAGTGAGAAATGCAAGGAAAAAAGTAGTACGGCTATAACGAATTTAAAACACTCTTTGGGCTCGGTGAGAATTATAAGTTTTTTTCCCCAAGGATATTTTTTAATAAACCGCTTTCTTTTGACATTAAACTGATAAAATCAGTAAACAACATTTTACAGCTCTTAACGCAGAGGTTAAACGCGACACACAAAAGTCATTAAATCTTGGAACAAAAAATTGGTGATTGACAGTCCCCAGTCGATTCAGCCAAAAAATTTTAAAGAAAGGAAAATAGGGAGGAATAAACCAGAATATTTGCAATAAAAAACATAAACACTTACTGTCATTTACTGCAATAACGTCAGAAGTCAAAAATTGGATGACAATGAGTTGTCATTTCAGTCTTTGTTTTCTGCGAAAACTCCATAAATTTATTCAACTCTCTGGAGTAGATTTTAATTTTAATTCCTCGTTGAGTTGTAAATGAATTAAAATTGTTTTTAGTTATTACGCTGTTTGTGTTATATGCGCATACAGTCGACCCTTGATAATTTGGAACTCAGCCGTATGGCACTACATTTATTTTTCATTAATTAATATAAAATTGATAGAAACTGATAGCAACAGCCACAAAGAAACAATTACAATATTTACATTTTTAAATGTTGCCTCTTTATTTTACTTAAAAAAAAAACGATAAACAAAAATATACGTTCAAAAACTAAGCTCAAAATCGCTGATAATGTGCACAAATCGCTAAGTTGGCGATAGCCGCTATAAACAAAAAATAAACAAAAGCAGATTTGTAAAGTTAATAAAGCTTTTCTATCTCTAGCCCTGCACCATCTGTCTTCTCCATCACCATTACTTTCCTGTAGAAGATAACTTCTCTTAAGAAAAATATATTCATTTGGATTAATTCAATTAGCGTTTGGTTTTATAGAAACATACAATTCTAGAACGATGGAAATAATAAAATATGCGATTTATGAACCTAAACGTAAATGCTAGTCTATCAACATCATCGCCAAGACCTGAACGCTTAAATATCCAAGTCGAACGGTGATGTAAAGAGGGTGGCGATGGTCGAAGTAGTCTGCACGTTGACTACAAAAGGAAAAATTTTTCCTGGGTTCAACCACAGTTTCAGACTCATAAAAACATCTCCCATTGTTTCTGATGTGCATTTGTGTGTCTCTGTGTCAGTTGTCGTCGGAACGTCTCAGTGGCGAAGGCATACTCAGTGAACAGTAACGGCTTCAGCTGTATCCAATCCACAACCACATCAGAACGCCCTTCTTCGTCGGTATTCTGTAGCACCGGCGAAGTAAAATAATTACTGAAAATGGCTACTAATACGAAGCTTCAAAATTAATACGTCTCCACTGCTATAAAAACAAATAACGTGCAAAAAGCAGTGTTGTAAGATAGTAAAGCTTCACCTTCTGTCATTTCTCCTTTCTTCTAGTTCCAGCACAGTGCATCACATTTGTAGGGGTTATCTCCTGAGTGCCGTATCGGTTGGATGTTTATGAGTAGTGAGTTAGTGAGTTAGTGAGTGAGTGAGTGAGTGAGTGAGTGAGTGAATCAGTTCTCGTATTTTTATATACTTACATATATGTATATAATGTATATTGATACATTTGCCTTTTTAAAGTGTGCCTTAATTACGGAAAAGAAAAAAAAAGCCACCATCATCCTCGCTCAAAGTTAAGTCTTCAGGGAATAGATGAGAACGAAAGTGTAGTAAAACGTATGATTACCTAAATGCTACCACAGATATAAAAACGCATACATACATACATACGTACATACACATACGTAGATATCTCTCGCTACACAAGTTAAAATATATTCTTTTATACATATTTAAAGCATGCTTTCGCACTAATGCACTTTTATTTTAATATTCATATTCTCTTAAATGAATGCGATAAGGAAATTTATAAACAAAAAATTAACTTTTATGTTTATTTTGAAAATATTCTTTATGAAATATTATTTTCGACCTTTTTATAATATTTAACAAATATTTTTCATGCACGTCAAATTATTTTGTATATGAAAAAAAAAACATTACAAAACATTCAATATTTCAGCAGGAAATTCTTCTGGAAGTTATATTGAAATATTTACTATTCACGGCTATTGCTCTTTGAGGGATATTTTCTTTCAAAAGGGAGACGCACAGAAGGTTAAGCTTTGGAGTTGATATAAACCCATAGAAAACATTTCACAGGACCAGCACTCTGGGGATGACGCCTACAAATGCAGTGCATTGGCCTGGAACTAGAGGAAATGAATAGTGGGAGAGATGACAGCTGGTGAAGCGATAGACAGAGGAAGCTTCATTATCTTATAATTCTGCTTTTGCACGTTTTTTTGATTATAGCAGTGTTGCAGCGCTTATGATGTCAAGAAGACGTATTAAATTAAGAAGCTGTATTTTAGTAGCCACTTTTAGTAATTATTTTACTGCGCTGTTTCTATGCAATACCGACAAAGCAGGGCGTTCTGATGTGTCTGTGAATTGCTACCAGCTGGAGCCGGTACTGTTCAGTGACCAGTGACTAGTCCAGTCTTGCTCAATTGCCTGTTTTAAAAAATTAATCCGCTGACTGGTTTCCTGTGAGTTTAATGCTTCGAAGCCTTGAATCTATACACATTTTTTGCTAGTACTATATGCATTGCACCGGAATTAGTTGGGAGGAGCTAGAGTAGAGAATAAACAAATATTAAAATGATACTAAATTTTAATATTCGCGCATACAAATATCTTCGCAAATATTCGCCGAATATATGGTGAGAGAATGGGCATTCCGTTTAGTGACCGTTGTAGGAGCTGTGGGAAAGATTCGGAGAGGGAGACTGTTGTGCACTTTCTCTGTGAGTCCGCCGGTCTGGCTAGGTGGAGGCTGAGATTCCTTGAGGTGCTTTCTTTGACAACTTTAGGCTGTGCTCTCGCTTGGATCTGACGTACTTTGTGAGGTAAGGAAACGGCCAGCCACCCTCTGCTTTCTACGGGGCTAGGGTAACAACACGGCACCTATGGTGCAACTTGCGTCAACCCATCTTGGTCGACTGCTCTCTAAACTAGCCCAACCTTCCCCGAATATGATTCATTCAATCTGAAATTTAATCCCACTCGATATTTCAATTTTAATTAAAAAAATGTTACCTTTGCGTCAATAACAATGATATTCCGACAAGTGAATTTGACATACTCAACTACGCACCTGAATGGCGGTGCTGAACATTTCACACCTTTGAATTGGAAAATCTTCTGCGGAATATTTTGTGGAAAATCCGATGGCAAATAACGTCGACCGACTGACATGGGGGAAAAAAAGACGACCTGCTTTTATGGACAGCAGGCAATATTTAGTGACACCACAAACGAATGTTCCAATCGAGCGAATGTGGTACGGCGCTTATTTACGCACCGCATCGCAATGGATATGATGGAGTAAAGACTTCAAGATATCTATTTTTGCAGTTTAAAATTCCTCCATTGCGATTTGGTTATTAATACAACATGATGTGAACAAAAAGACATTGTTATTATAATTCCATTTGCGAAATATATTTGAATTGTTTTATTAATTATTTATTAAAAATTTATATTTCTCTTTTAATTTATGTATTTTTTTATACTTCCCGTAGTTTGTTTTGCAACGTATTAGCATAATATTCGTTTGAATTTGGCGAATATTCGGCGATATGAATATTCGCAACATCACTGGTACCGAATGAAGCAGTTAACACTACTCGCAGATCCATAGCATATTTGGCTACAAAATGTTACACTTTTATTTCCAAAAAACATTATCGCAACAAGAATGCAAGAAACCAACACATGACTGACTGTTTGGCTGACGCTCTTTGCGTTGAAATCTTCAATATAGAAATCGTTTATTGTTTCCCTAAATGATTTCTCGTATATTGCAAGTGAATTAAACAAATTCGTGGTGTTCTATCATTTTGCCAGCAGCTGAATGGCAACGAAAATGTTTTTTAGTCAACCATTCTGTCAGTCAGGAAATTCACCATCCCTACACACACTCATCACACTAAAAATTTATTTTGATGTTGTTGGTGGCCGTTATTATTACGCTGTCGCAACAATCTGATGCTGTTGGCGGTTATTATTCGCATATTTAGGAATGTACCCAAATTAACTCAAGTTGTTAATGAAATTGCAAACACAGTCTTTAGATTGTGTAGTGGTTAGTTTCGTGGTTTTGATCTTTTTTTTCCAGGATATGTTTTTAAATGTGCGGTTTTCACTATATGATGAAAATTGTTTACTATTATTTATTTCTTATTTACGTTAATTTCCATTTCATATTTCTTGTTAATAATTTATTTAATTTTTCGACTGCCAATAGGCAAATATATTTCTTTTAATATTCGTCTTCCCAAAAAAAATGGGCATTCAGGGGAGAATTCCCTATCGGGAATAAGAAATTAAATTTTTGGTTACCATGAAATTTTTACTCCCGTTGAGGTGAAAATTAATTTTTTCTGATATCAGTACGCAGTGAAAGTAAAAAAAGAATACTTTCTTCTATTTCGAAAACAAAAAATAAAATTTAAATTAATTAAAATAAAATTTTCTTGAAAATGTTGGTTGCAAATTTTTGTTTGTTCGTGACAGCACTGTTCCTGACTGGCTTTTTCTTCAAATTCTAGTCTGTTTCATCAAACCACGGATGGAAATCATGGTACAATTGTACTTTTTTTGGTACGCTTTCAACCTGTTTGGTACCGTGGTACTACCGTGACTTACTCGGTACAATTTAATAATCTCAACGGCGTATACTTCTCATGATGAAATACATCAGTTTACTATTAAATAACTCGTTTTTCTTTTAATGTTTCAACAATAACATAAAAATGATTGGAAAACCATTTTATACTGCAGAATGAGCACGCAGGTTAAAATTAAATTGTTTTGATCTAAATTATTTTAAAATATTACTAATGTAGAACCATTAACCAAGTGAAGAGTGCTTCGGTAGTATATAGTAAGTAGTGCGCTAGTTTATCAGTTTCAGGTTCAATGTTGGATTCCTAACAGGGACTTTAGTCAATTTCACTAGAACGCGTGAAAGTTTTTTGATAACAGATATCAGAATGGGACCATAATAATGGGTGGGACTTTTACCTTTCTATTCAGCAGTCAGAATGTGAAGAAGTGAAGGCGCATGTGGTACCATTTCGCGAAATGAATGAAACAATTTCCATGGTTAGAAAAGGAAAAAGTGCGCAAAGCAACATGTTTACACTTTGCAAAATATTAATAACGAAAAAAGGAATACACGTTTCTACTGTTGTTAATGTCAGACGAATAAAAGGATTATTAAAGTCGATACATTCATGGTGTTTAAGTTTTGAAATAAGAGAAATATTATCAAAAACATTTCTAGTATTGACGTTTCTGTTTGTATTAGTACCGTCATGAATTAAAAAGTACATTTTATTTTCAAAGTTGGTACAAAACCATAGGAGCCATATTCCATCCCTGCATCAAACTGAAAAAGAAGAATAATATTTAAATAATAAAAAACTTTATTATTTCCATGTATGTTATTTAGTCGTAAGTTTTGAAGACAAAAACTGAACAATTACCAGGTGAAAAGTGAAGAGATGTTTATGCGTTGCCGTGCTATTTTGCACGTTTTAATTAAAAGTTGACAGAGATTTTCATCGCAATTCACAATGTAGTTGCAAATATTTTCATTTAACAAAAATTTAACTCAGCACGGGTCTGTTATAAAAGTCACGCCAAGAAATCTTCCTGAAAGCTGTTAGTAATAACTATAATATCTAAAAGTATAATTTGGCTACCTTAATATATCTTTAAATATAGAGTTTTTACTCGCTTACTTATTCGCCGTGCTATGAAACAAAAAATTATATGTGGGTGTAATATTTTGAGAGCGTAAATTATGAACATAAATTCACGCCGAACATATATACACACAGCATAGATTCATAGAATCACGTACAGATGCGGGAAAAATAACATTGAAGTTCGAATATGTCATTGTACATTCATTTTACCCCCACTTAATAATGGAAGTGGCTCTAAGGGAGCGCTGAATACGATCAACACAAGGTGTGCTAAGAGACTGGCTTCGCAACCCAACAGTTTCACCAGCACTACTATTTCGGATATGCATTATGTATGCTGAGGTACATTACAACGCAGTATATTGGCAGTGAATTAAAATAACTAATAAAATGATTATTCAAAATTTCAAATTAATTCATCTACTCACATACACATAGGTTGCAATCCAAGTATCGTAGTTTTCCTTTGCCTATGATATTACACATTGCTGAGGTGTTTCGGGCTGCCTAAACCCCTGTGTCACATTACAGAGTTTAACGCTAAGATCTTTAATAAAGACATCAATTCAATATCAATCAATATGATTTATGTATAGATCAACACACCCTCCGGTGACTACTATTCAATGGCAACGGCACCCAGATTAGTAAAAGTCTCATCAAAACATATGTGTAATTAAATGCAACTAATATGTCCATATCTGACCAATAGCTTCTCTCCCTGCGCAGTACTTAACTTGGTATCACTTTAGTACATGTTAATCAAGGTTGTATTTAATTAAATCAAATTAAAGCCAATTCAAAACAGGTTTTAAGATGGTTTTAAGACAATATTTTTATATGTTGAAACCAGGTTTTAATAGTTGGTTTTAACGTAAATCCAACTTTAAAACCAGCCAGGGTGAAAACACTAAAAGGCTGTAAAAATTCTCAACAAAATTGTTGTGTATACATTTAAAGAAAATTAAAAAGTATTTCAAATAAGTTGTTTTGTCAAAAATATAGGTAGCATTTCAGGAGCTATTGATGGATCGTAAAACATTTCCCTACATCGCAAATGTTTCATACTGATGGAGTCTTTTACATTCGGAAGGTCAGCATAACCTGCGTATTTCCGAAACAATAATCACTACTTCGTTTAGTATGAGAACAAAGCATGTAATAGCAAAAGAGGTGCTATTATTTTGACCATCATTGTACATGCATACATTACCTTAAAAGCTGAAGTTTTAGTGAAATTATGAAAAGTTTGGAATTTCTTATTTGAAATTCATTTTCATAACGGATTTGCTGACATTTTGACTTATAACTTCATAAAATTTTTCGTATTTCAATATTCGTTTCAGCTTGTGTGCGGCTTGCAAACAAAAAAGTATTTAAAACAAACGGATTTTTGCGGCATTAAGAAACGGAAAAGTTTGTGACACTTTGCTTGAGGTGCATTTTTAATGAAATATTTTGAGTGGGGAAATTTCAGAGTGTCTTAATTTTTGTTTTTGAAATAGAATTTTATAAACAGAAGAATTATTATTTGTCAAGCATTTTTTGCTTAAGAGCAGCAACGCTCAGGCAATTAAGATGCTTATCAAGCAATGCTGACATGGTGTATTACCTTCTTTTGGAAAGGGTCAATGTAAAGTGATGGAGTTGGGAGTAATTCGTACACAACTGTGCTGTTGCGCATTTTTTAATTTGTAAAAATATTGATGCGTCTCTGGTATGGAATAGACGTGTATATGTTTTAAGCTAAATGGCCCTACATTTCATATTCTCTCATATGGCTCAAGAAATATGATCCAACAAAATGGAAATACGATCAAACATATTTAAATTTGACAAATATGTTAATTCAACATTTTCAGCTGTCGTCGAGCCGTATATTTTTATTTAAATATCATAAGGCAAACCATTTGACAATTTGTGGAACATCGCGTATCAGTAGGTATGTTAACTTTAAGACAAATTTCTTGGGCTCCTATTTGGCCCCCTTTTTTTATTTGAATTATTCCTTCTAATATTATTGGAGATTGTGTGAATTTATAAAAGTCGATTCAAAGTCGTGATTAGCCTGGAATCTCAACCATCTCTTCATAAGAATTGAGAAAAACAAAAAATATCCTAAAGCGACAAACAACGACCCGT
Source organism: Dexiosoma caninum (assembly GCA_963924685.1). NCBI lineage: Eukaryota > Metazoa > Arthropoda > Insecta > Diptera > Tachinidae > Dexiosoma > Dexiosoma caninum. The sequence goes on along the minus strand of OZ004727.1, from coordinate 94,669,597 downwards.
TTTTATTTTTTTGTAGACCTGACGCTCAAGCCAGTATGAACGAAATGTGTGGCAGGTTGCGGCTTTGCAAGTGAGTGTACCAATCCGTACCTTAAGGGTACGAATTTACGAATATCACATCAGAACGCCCTCCTTCGTCAGTATTTTGTAGCACCGGCGAAGTAAAATAATAATAAAAACCGAAGCTTCAACACTGCTATAAACGTGCAAAGGCAGAGCTGTAAAATAATTAATTAAGCTTCACCTCCTGTCATTCTCCTACAATCCCTTTCCTATAGTACCAGCACAATGCATCGCATGTGTAGGGGTCATCTTCTGAGTGCTGGTCCAAGATAAAAATAAAAAAAAGACATGTTATACATGAAATTATATTGATTTGTTAAGTTCAAAAGAACTTAACGTTACTGAGAATTTGCTTATTATTTTGATGTAAATAGACTGCAAATAAACATGAATTAAGAAAAAAAAAACATACAAGGATACTGTAAATTATAAATGAATAAAAAAAAACTTGAAAATTTGAATGAATTTCAACAAAACTTATTTTTTAATCTAAAAACTTAAAAACTTTTTGGCATTTCAAAAACCTTGCAAAATAATTAATTGAAAACACAGAAATTGCTGATTATGCCGCTCTTCCAAAGATATGCCGTGCTGTCGTTCACGGTTGATGGTGATGAACAATTTTCATTTGTTACCATTTACTCTTGTAAGATATCTCTTTGTTTAATAACTCAAATTGTAATTCACATTTCAAAATGTTAAACAAATATATATTTAAAAACTTATGTACTGACATGCATAGTTTTCGCTTTCACATTCAAACAAAACTCTTTTAAACTGCTGGCCAAATATTGACTGTAAAATAATTTTAAAGAACTCATTCAATTCCCCCATCCGGCTGCAGTTTTAATTTTACTAAATGCATTTTTTCATTAACCTTGTACGGTTTTGCGATTTTGCTTTCTTTATTTAAAAAATTAGAAATAGAAAAGAGTTTGTTTGAGTTGCAAAGATACAAGAGAAAAATATGTGGTGGAACTTTGTTATTTTCTTTTTTCATTTTGTACATTGAATGCAGTTTTCTACGCATAAAAATGATTTGCAATAATATTTCTTTGCTGCTGAAAATAATATTTTATTTCATTTTATTTTTAATTTTAAGTAGAATAAAGAAAGCTCTTTTTTATCAACGAGTTAAGTGAACGCAGTAAAGAAACCAATAAAAAATTGTATCGAATTCAAGAATGAAACGTGAAATAAAACAGAATTTATGGGAATTGCAATAAAGCCATGTGTGACCTTTGCTTGCTGAGAAAAAAAGAAAATGTTATTTTGCACTGAGAGAAAATTATATGAAAATGGAAATATGTGTGTCATAAATTGCTAAACAGAAAAAAACTAATACGAAACCATTTCCTTTGCGGAGTGGCAATAAAAAATATGATACGAATATCGAAAAGAAAGAAATGTAGAAAAAAGAATTAAACTTTTATTCTCTGGACAATATTGAGAATTATTTAATGTTTGGTTTGAAAAAGCAGACTATCAACAGCAAGAAATGCGGATATAATACCCCAGTTACCCGTCACTACTAGAAAACGGAAACGACACAGAATACGAGTATATAAATTTTTACTTAAATTTAGTAGCAGCAAGAAGTGGAAACTTTTATTTTATTTCCTCCATTTACAGCAGGTTGATTAGATTTTGGAGGTTAAAGTATCAGATAAAAATATAGGACACCATGTTCCACCACTGTGTAAACCTGTTGGCGCTGTTGGTTCTGTCGTCCACCGTTCAATCGGTTCAATCCCTCGGGAGTCCAAAAATTTTTCTGAAGTATTTATGCCCTTCTACATTGGTATTTGAGCAATAAAACGTCAGCGAAGTAAAATAATAAATGGCTCTTCCTCAGCTTGAAAATTATAGCGTCAACATAAAACTACACGTGTAAGAACTCTGCTTTTCAAATCTCAAAACAAAAAAACCAGTGTCGAATTAATCAAGAATTAATCTTCTCCAAAAACTTCAGGGCCGATATCAACGACCGTGGGGACTGGAGTACGAACTCTATCAACTTGGGGCCGGGTTCTCAGGTATGGGTCCTAGCATGAGGATGGTATAACAGGCGCTTAGTGCCATTCAGTCGACCATGATGTGGACCTTCTCAGCGAGTTGGGGAACTTTAACGCCGTTACATTGGGCTGGGTTTCTGGCCATGAGGAGTATTAGGGTAATGAAATGGCGTACTATCTGGGAAAACGAGGGTCAAATTTGCACCTAATTGGCCCAGAGGCATTCTGTGGACTTACAGTAAGCCACAGAAATTAAATTCTTAAGAACTAGGAGAAGAGGGAAATCGCTGCCCACTGGCATAATAGTGCCGGCCAGCGTCAAGCCAAACGCTTCCTGATACCGAATTTGCCAATCTCAAATAGGCTACTTTCGGTTGACTTGAGCCCAGTAACGGGGTACTTCATGGGCCATTGTGGCCTTAACAAAATGGGACTCTCCAAGACCAATCTCTTTCGATTTATCCTTCGTTTTCAGTAGCCATTTTTAGTAATATTTTACTTCGCCGGTGCTACACAATAACGACGAAGGAGGGCGTTCTGATGTGCCTGTGCATTGGATACAACTGAAGCCGTTACTGTTCAGTGACCAGTGACTATGCCTTCGCCACTGAAACCTTGCGATAACAACTTACACAAAGACAAACAAACTGTGCGTTAAAACCTTATTTAATTAAACTTAATTTTAAAATTAATTTTTAATTAAATTTCGTTTTTGTTCTGTTCCGAGTCCCATAACTCGGAATCTAAGGGTGACTTTTTTCTTATTTTGGAGTTATCTAGAATTCTTTTTTTAATCTTTTTTTTAAGCTGAAGCAGAATTTATTAATATGGATCTTAGGCAGTGCAAAATATTCACATATGGACCCTTTAGATGCCACGAATATGTCATTCTCTAAGAATGACTTCCACTTTTTTTTTTGCTGGGAAGCCATGGGAATGCCAGTGAATTGGCTGATCATTGAATTATATAATACCACCCTTCCCTGCCTACACAGCTATACACACATTTCGCGAGCCCATGTCAGTGTCTCAGTAATATGTCCCGCTATTTTATTTTTACAGTAATAGGTCATCTTAATAGCGGTAAATATATATATATATATATCACCCGATACGCCAGGCTACCTCACTATCCCGCTGGCCTAGTAATAGCAGAGATTCTAGATTGCAGGTCGCTGCAACCATCCGGCAATCAAAATCATAGAAACTTCCGCACGTTCTGACTCCCCTTTCTCGAGCAGTCAATATACTGACAATATACGCTGCCGGAATTTCCTAAAGTGTTTTATCTTTTGATAACACTCAGTTCAGGTCACAGATGGAGAAATAATAAATAATAATAAATAAATAATAAAATAATAAAGAAGTGGAGGTGAAGAAGGCATTTTAAAAAACGTATTTTAAAATTTGTATTTTGTTATAAGTTGTTCTCTTTTTTTGCGTTGAACATGCTGCTCCGTGCGTTACTTATTTTTTCGAAAATCTTGAAAGTGTTTCATTTACGATATACTGTGGCTTAAAGTGAAAGTTATAGTGTACCTTTTCGCGGACCTCATGTTCTCAAGGTATTGAAATGTCATTAAGTGCGTTAAGCCGATGAGCAAAAATCTGAGGTCTCCGATACGCAGCAAGTGATGTACACTGTTTTTAAACTTTTAGAGAGCATCGCTGGTACTTCTGGTTGATATTATTATGGGGAATCATTCAACTGGGCGTGCACTAGATTTGTTCAATAGTTTGGGAAAACTTTGGAATTAAAGTGGCCAGCTCAATGTTAAATCTAGAAAAATTGTAAAATCTTTTTTTTACTGAAAACTATTTGGAAAGCACAAGAGAAGAGAAGTGACAAGCATTGAAGTGATAAGAATGATAGAGGAAGGTACCAAAATGATCTATTGTGCAAAGCCCTTTATATTAGACCCCCATCCTTCTAAGGAATCCATGCAATATTTGGGGTCTGGTGTTCCACAGCAAAAACAAATAACTTGCAAAAAGCAATGTTGTAAGATAGTGAACCTCCACCTCCTATCATTTCTTCTACTATCCCTTTCCTATAGTTCCAGCACAATGTAGGGGTCATCTCCTGAGTGCTGGTGCAAGATAAAAAAAATTAAATTTCATTCACTGTCTCCTCCCACAACTCGACGAAATCATTTTTATTATGCTCTACCCAATAGCTTCTTCTTCTTTTGCACTTTTTTTATTGTTGTTGCTGCTGCATCCATTATTTTAAATTATTGCAGTGACTTCATTTACCAAATTTTCCTTAATTTTATTTTTATTTTATTGAGCGCCAAGATTGTATATCATTTAATCAACTTAAAACCAATTCAGAAATGGTTTTAAGAAAATATTTTTATAAGGTAAGCCCAGGTTTTAATAGTTGGTTTTAACGTAAAATGAGCTTTTGCTTTAAAACCAGTCATTGTGAAAACACTATAACTTGCATTCAGTGTATCTTTGCTGTTGTGTTCTTAAGCAAAAATCAATACCTGTTAGTTGGGTATATATCCCATAATGGAATTAAACTGTAAGTTGATTTGATTTTGACATTCAAATGAATAAAATTATAATAAAAACAATACGTGTATATTTTCAATTGAATATTTTACTCGTTTTCTTAATCCATGGCAAACAAAAACTTTAAGCTCTTCCTGCAACACAAAGAGGACTTGTATTTCCCTTTTTTCCATTAAGCTTTTCAGCACTCTTGTTTTAACTTAATCAAACATTTTATTACGAAATTTTTTTTTTCTTTTCAGTGTGTTTGCCGTTTCGATCGTCAAGGTTCTTTATGTGAAATACCCATTATTATTAAAAATGCTGCCTTTTCGGGCGATTCATATGTCTCACACCGCATCCACAAGGATATACCACATCATGATACATTGGATACGGTGCTGCCAATGCATGTTCAACTTAAAGTACGCACACGTGCGACCAATGGTCTCATTATGTTAGCCGCCGCACAGGGCACAAAGGGCGGTCATTATATGGCATTATTTTTGCAAAAAGGACTATTGCAATTCCAATTTTCGTGTGGCTTACAGACAATGTTGTTGAGTGAACTTGAGACTCCAGTGAATACAGGACACGAGATAACAATACGTGCCGAGTAAGTAACAGAATTACATATCTATGTATATATTTCACATTAAATAATGCTACAAACAAGATAAATTTACTTAATGACAAAGAACAGAATAAGTTTTTTTTGTTTAGTTTTTTTTTTTTTTTTTTATTATTCTAATAAAAATTGCCAAAACATGTGTAGCCGAAAAAAAACAACAACAACTACATTTGTGTGCATTGAAGGAGTTTAATTTTTTTTTTTTAGTTTTTGTGTTGTTTGCCCAAATTGCCACACAACTTGCCATTAACACTTTCTCTAATGACTATCATAAATTTTAACACTTTTTCATATTGCCTTCAGTGCAAAAAACACAGTGGCTGAATTTTCTAGCCGTGCATTCAAAGCAATTGTGATTTTACTCCATCAGCAATTGAGAGAATAAATCACTTTTTTCACAACTCATATTCACATGAAATTTTAAATATTTTGAACCAGCACTCAGGGGATGACCCCTACACTTGCGGTGCAATGTGCTGGAACTAGAGGAAAGGGATAGTGAGAGAGATGACAGGTGGTGAAGCTTCAATATCTCACAACTCTGCTTTTGCACGTTCTTTGTTTTATAGATGTGTTGTAGCGTCTCTGATGTCAAAGGAACGTATTAAACTTTGAAGATTCGTTTTAGTAGATTAGTAGGCGAAGGAGGGCGTTCTGATGTGCCTGTGGATTAGTTACAGCTGAAGCCGTTACTGTGCAGTAACCAGTGACGATGCCTTCGCCATTGGAACCTTCCGACAACAACTGATACAAAGACACACAAATGCACATCAGAAAAAATGCCAGAAGTTTTTTTTTTCTGATTTAGTCTAAAACTGGGATTGAACGCAGGAAATTTTTAGTTTTATAGTCAACGTGCGGACCACTTCCAGCCATCGCCACCCGATAGTTCATTAGCTTTGGGTGATGTAACAATTTGAAATATTAGGGTCTCTGGTCATAATACCCAAATGTCCTATTTTAGAGAAATGTAAAATCGCCCAAAAATATTTTTTAAGCGATTGTTGATTTTGAATCTGTGTAAGGCTGAAGGAATAATCGCCCAAAAATCAGAAATTAAAATCGCCTAAAATTGTTGGGTGAAGAAACAACACTTCAAATCGCCCAGAAAATATGAACAATAGTCCAAAATGGAACTATGCCCAAAGTTATACCAAATCTGTACGAATAATTGCCCAAAATGCCGAAAATTCAGCAGCGAAAATCCGGCATGCGTCGGCATGCAGCATTTCTTTTGTTTTAATTTAAATCTTTGAAAAGAAATTTCGTATAAGAAAATTTAAACAAGAAAAACTTTATTGCTTTTTAGTATAAAATTCGGTCCACAGTGCACTGGAGCGCAAGCTAATCAAAACTTATTTAACATCAATCATTTATGGCCAATTTCAAAAACTTTTGACTTTATTAACATAACATGTGCCCTACAGTGCACTTTAGTCTTAGGAAACACTACTTTTCACGTTGCATCCGCTACTAGCATTAACCTTACAAAAAAGTGAGAGGGCAACGTTGATTGTGAGAGAGAGAGGAAAAGAGCAAGAGTTGTCGACAAACTTTTGAATTTGTTTTTGTTTTCCTTGATTTCATTATTTTTATTTTTCGGTTGATTGTTTGTTCCTTCGGTTTGTGTGTGTTTTCGGTTTGGAATTTTGGACAAGTTGGTAATTACCAAAAATAAATTAATTTCTATTGTACGTGTAAAGCATAAATTTAGAACATGTATTGCATTTAATAATTTATTAGAAAATGTATAACTTTACATATAAAAGTTGAAGGTAATTACGGTATTATATTGGCATAGAAGGCATTAGAAATATCGCTGGCTGAAAAACGAAATTTTTAGGTCAAGTAAAAATTAGCCATACTTTCAGGAAAATATATTGCGGGGCTGGGCTCAAATTATCAGGACGTTAACTAGTGCCATTGAAAATTTTAAGAAATTTATTGCATCAGCATTAAAAAGTAAAATGGCATTCGCTGAGGCAACGTTGTTATTTTAACTGCTGTGTGATTTTAGAAAACAGGAGTTGGACACAATTTGATTATTAATTATTAAATTATTTTTACTTTAAAATATTATATAAATGTTAAATATCAAGTCATTTATTCATCGTTAGTCAAAATGAATTACGATTATTTATGTGGATTTAAATCGTATAATGCAATGTTTGTGGTATAAAGAAAATTTTTAAAGAAATTAATTGGTTTGTTTTGTTTGAATATTTCGTAATTCTCAAAGATTTTTTCGGAGCTCTTGTACGAACATGTAAAATTTCTTCGCTGTTTCACGAATTTCGTAAAAAGCCTACTGAAGATTTGGGTATTAGCACCAAATGAAATGCGTATATAGACTAGCTAAACCATATAAAAAACATAGATAAATAATTTAAAATATTATATTTAAAAAACAAAATTTTCAGTATGCAAATAAATAAGTGAGAGAAATTGTCGCAAAAAACGCAGAGAAGAAGTAGTAAGCTGACCTTCTGAAAGCCCTTATTTGTAATACTCAAACATTTTTTACACACGATATCCTACCCAACAAGGCCTTCTGCGTTCTCTTCTTCAACAGGCCTAGTAGTAGGCCTTCTTCAGCAGGATTTTTGTAATTTTTGTTTTGCCTTTGGAATGTAATTTTAATAATAATAATGGTTTATCAGCTTTGTTGTTACAAACGTATACGTGCACAAAATGTATGTATGTATACATACACATAATAAAAACAACCTATGTTAAAGGGAGTAAGAGGCCAGCGAGCATTAGTACTGGTTCTAGAAAAAGGTCTAGGAACGTCTTACGAAAGAAGAAGTTTGCCGCTGGGTAATTATATGAAATTAGGTATATGTATGTGTGTAAATAAACAGCTAACAAAATCCATACATACTTAAAATTAATCATTTTAAATAAAATGCTTTGTAACTTAAATGACCACAACTTCTGCTCAATATTCTTGCCATCAAAATTAAAGATAATAATGATGGCCAGAGCGCCGCAAGTATTTTATGAATATCAGCAATCATGTTTGCTTTTTATGGCGTTGTTGTGCTAATGTTATTGCTGTATTTTTGTTACCCTCCCTTAACCATTCCAAATAGGCAGATTATCGGCTATTTTAACCAACAGATGGGTTTTTGAGGCTTTGAGTCGTCTATTTATTATCATGATTTTTGTTGTTTTACATATATTTTCTCTTTCAGGCGTGTTCGTGTTAAAATGCCCATTATTATTTTTGTTGTTGCTGTTGTTGTTGCTATTGCTGTTCTTACTACTATTACTGGTGGTTTTTAGTCGATAATCAGCCTTAATAGGAAAACCAACACACAAACTCACATGTAAGCAAACGAAAACAATCGAAATAAGCAAACATTTGCTCTCAATTAGTCTCTTGGGTATATTAAAAAGGCGGAATTAGAAAAACAAAACTGTACTTGAGAGTAGAGAGGAAATTTTAGTTTAAAGCTAAATTTTCTTTTTATATACCGCCAGCACACATATGAGTGTTCATAAAAAATAAAGCAAAAGAAAACAGTGTTTTAAGAAGTAATACAGACAGTGTTGCCAGCAAAGATAATGATGAAAACGATAAAAACGAAAAAGATAATGCTGAAACGTTGTCAAGAAGAGAAGTAAAAAGATTTTTAATCAGCAACTTAATATGTTTATGGTTTTGGTTATAATGATCAATTATTGCGTTATTTTCTTGATTATTTATCATTAGCTATTGGCCAATTCTTATTATATTATTAATACAACGAAATTTTTTTTATTAATTCCTGTTCCGACGTTCCGTGAATTTATGTTCACTTTCTGAAGAGATTTATTTTTTTAATGCAAAAATAAAAACTTTCTTTTTAGTTTAAAAAATATTTAAATATTTTATTATTTAATCACATTGCGAAAAAATTTTTGCAAATAAATTAATTTATTTGTCAGCAAACAAATGCAAATGACATTTGAAATCACGCCAAACATTCATCATGTAAACGGTTTGTTACTAAAATCGCAATTACATGTTATTACTCTCTTACTTTGTATTGCTATTATTATTCGTTTTACTCGTGAAATAACTGTTCGAATTGCAACTATATTTTGCTATAATTCTTAATTCCGTTCTGTCTGTTTAAATTATACGACCAAACAATTTTAATTACCAACGATGTGCGATATTATTAATTTCTCCTTGTATTTGCTGCATAATGCTGATCGAAAATGCAAAACAAAAACTAACTTAAAAAAATTAGCAATTTTGTTATTGTTTCCTGTAAAATAAAAAGAGAGTTGCCGGACGAAAGCATAAAATTCCTACAAATCTTCAATTATCTGTTATTTATTGTTCGTTTATGAATACAACTTGTTAAAACTGATTTACAAGACAAAAAGTCTATGATAACTTTTGTACTATTTAAACATACATTTTACATACATTTATTATGAATATGGCTGTTAATATATAGTTGTAACCGATATTGGATAACATTTACCATTAATTATTGCGCATTAATTACTATGTTGTTTCTTTAGCTCAACTATTATTTTCCATTTTGATTTATTAAAATTGATATGTATTTTCAGCCATAAATATATTTACTAATGCAATAGTAGCGTGCTGATGTGTAAGGTGCTAACTGCGTTGTCACCACTCTACAAATTTATTTATTTGTTTGTATCACTATAAAAATATTTCCACATGTTTACAACATAGTTATATCAAGAAATATTATTTTGATTGCTTTGTACCCCCTTGAAAAATATGTAATTTTACCGGAGAAATTTTTAAATATACAATTTTTCTTTTTCAAATAAATGATACAAAATACACAGGAAATTAAAAAAAAAAACTGTTAATAACCTTCCGCACTAGAAATTGTTAAATGGCAACACTGAATATAGAGTAAGTGGTCTGAGAGGGTTATGTCATATAAGAAGTGTAAAAAATTGGGTGGAAAATAGCAATTACATTTGATATTTATTGGTGTGTTCAAATGGGTATACAAAAAGGAAATTACCATTGAAGCAGTGTTTGAAGTTCGTGTTAACCTTCGGGGTCTGTATTGGTGTTCCGTTGGGGATGCTTTTTTTAGTGCGATTTCAAAATATGATATTCGTCTTATGAAAATTTTTTAACGCCCTAAATCGTTCTTATCACACGGTGTAAAAGCTTGTTGAAAGAATTCATCCTTAAACCGATAAGTGAACTTATCAAATCTTAACGGTTATTGGTGGGATGTCTTTCTAGATTACAAGTGGTATTGAAAAAAATTACCATACAAATAATAAACAATAAATTAATGTTAGAAAAGCTCTATTTACCACCAGACTTAAGTGGATGCTACACCCATCATTATTCAGCTTCAATATTTGTCTTTGTGTTAGTATAAATATTGAAGACTCTGACGGCTTACGTCAATATTTCTCATCAATATTCATTTATTTGCGTTTTTTTAAGTGCAAAGATATTGAAATTACCTTCGGCAAAATACATATCTGCCTATTTCTAATATTATTAATTATAATATATTTTATATTTTTGTCAATGTATATATTTTGTTATTATATTTCTTTTTTGAGCGATGGTCTTTTTTTATGAAAAGTTTTTTAATTATTTATTTTCAATATTTCGCTAGCAAACCGTAGCATAGTCAGGAAATAATAATTTGTATTAACAAAAATTTCTTTAAAAAAGAAAAAGAACATATTTTTGAAAGGAAATGAAAATTTTTTGTCATTGTCATATAGTTTATTCTATTGTCCGCAGGTGTTTTAATTATCTCTAACATTTCTAACAAAAAACGTCGTTTATAATTTGTTTCTTTTTCTAATATATATGAATATTGATGTGTGAGTTTATTATTATTATTCAAACCTTTAATGTGGAGCTCTTAATTTGTTTAACTTTCAAATCATACTTTTTCGCTTCTTTAACGTTTCTTATTTGGCCTATTGCTACTCGTACTACACTACCATGCTCAAGGATAATAATCAAGGGGTTTGTTTTTTAAACCTCTGGCTAACAACAATAGAATTATGTATTTCATGTTCTCTTCTACACTCCTTTCATTTAGTCTTTTCAGCGTACACTTTTGAGTTTGACTACTTTAATGTTTCGACTGCTACAAGTATTTCCATTTTTTTCGTTTTTTTCCTGTTTTTTATTTCTCATTTCAAGGACAGACATTCACTGTTATTTCTTATTATTTTGTTTCTTTTATTTTGCTAGAACTGTTGTTGTTTTTTTGAATGTGTTTCCTCAATAAAAAAGTCTATCTTTTCTTCCTGCAAAACTTTTGCCCGTATACCATTTTCAGTGTACATATATTTTTTTTTATTTTTATTCCCATCCACTTTGCTTATTTTCACTTTTCACGTTTATCTCACTCTACTAGCTCTTGTCCAGTTTTTATTGTGGCTATTTCTTTTATAAGTGTGCGCTTGTATTTGTTTTTTTATGCTCTTTGTTGTTTTTTTTTTGCCGAGAGGAATATGCAAAGTACGTGTTTGATTTTAATAGTATTAATTTTAATTGTTTATATGGAGTATGTGGGGAAGAAACAACAGAAAGGAATTGGGGGAGGAGAAGTAAACAAACACAATACAAGTTAGTTAGTGGAATTATGGTTAATTTGTGTAAATTTCTATTACCGCTCGTAGTTCAGTAGTTGGTTTTCTGTTTTATTTACTCTCGAGTTTTCTATTCAATTTTGTTGATTTAAGAGATCACGGTTTTGTGAATGTGAAGACCAGCTCATAAAGATGTTTGATTTAAAAAATAGTGTTGTAAGTAAAAATCAAAGAGCAGGGGAAAGAAAATTAATTTTATGAAATTCACGGAAGAATGCGTAAGGAGTCAGGACTGAGAGAAGTTGGCGAAGACTTGCCCGTTTTCCTAGTTATTTACAATGAAGTTGTTGAAATGGGTAAAAATAGAATTTACAGTGTGTTCAAGATTATATGCTTCGCAATGTTTTTTTTGTTTTCTTAAACTTCACGCTATAAGAGAGTTATTGTTATACAGGGTCTTCCAACAGGGACTTCCGAACTTTGCCAGTTGATAACGGCCATTTTTTGGAAGCTACATATGTCATTTATTCAGTCCAAATCACCATGAACGGACGCAGCATTCAACACCAAGTGTAAATTCTATTCTAATTTTCATCGAAAAATCATCAGCGATGAGACCGATTTCTGGATGAATGGGTACGTGAACAAACAAAATTGCCGAAATTGGGACGATACTAGTCCACATAAGATCCAAGAGCGTCCAATGCATACTGAAAAAGTCAATTTTTGATGTTAATTTTGGACGACGTTGGCCAGGACATAAATGTCAAAGGCGAGCGCTATAAGTATATTATTAACAACTTATTTTGGCCTGAATTGTATGATCTGGACACCAACGACTTGCGGCTTCAACTTCTGCACGAGCTATTTGAGGGCATGGTCTCACGTGACGGTGGTGTCAACTGGCCACCGACATCGTGTGATTTGATCGCGTTAGTCTTTTTCTTGCTGGGTCACACGTGTATGCCAATAATCACAGAGGACCTCGACGCCAACATAACCCATAGCATCGGCCAATTCCGTCTAATTTAAGAGCCAGAGTCAGTGAAAATTGTACATTTCGGATGCGCTCAACCCATATAAGCCTTGGCGGACATTTCAACGATGTGATATTCCACACATAATGCCACCAATAGGTTTTTGTAACGAATAAAAAGTTTGGATGATGTCTCACACATACTTTGTTTTATTTAAGAATAAAGATAGGAAGCGCTTAATAAAGACCCTGTATTTCGTTGGAGTTTGACGTTTTGAAATTTTGGGAATCAATTTTTGCTGTTTTCGCGATGATGTTCGTAGGGATGTATGTATGGAAAGCGTTTCTTTTTTAGAAGTATAGAACTTCCGATGGGGATAACTGTCAACGTAGCTGTCATACTGATGAAGTGTATTTGACTTTTTTTTCAGTATACTTTGGTATATCATCATGCAAAAACTTCCATAACAACAAGGTTTATAAATCGTGGAAATTGATTTCCAAAATTCGCGCTCTGTTCGCCAAACTTATGGAACACTTTATCAAGTTTACCGTGCGCATTATCGTTCATCAGCAGTTCAGCTGTCTATATGGCACAAACCCACATACATGCATATATACATATACACATATCCTCAAACATGTAATTTTTATATATAAGATATTTTTTGTCCTCGCAATAATATGTAAATTATCACAATTAATTAATTTCCCGCAGACAAGCCACAACCCGGCGCGGGTTTCAAATATTAAGAATGAATTAACTTGATTTTGGTTAAATAAATATTAATAATAAAAAAAAAATAAAAAAAAATTTTGTTACATTAACCTCACAAGTGGTGAAATGTATAAAATATACACTGAGCACTGATAATGGAAGTTTGGTGACTTCCGATAATGCGTTCAATTTAGCCTGTGTAAGTTGGTATTTTCTCTTGTTCTCATTTTTCCATGTCTCATTCTTTCTGACTAAAAACTTTACCAACTTTAGCCTGATTTGGATTTAATAATAAATCAAAAATTAACTAATGAAAAGAAAAACGTTCGAAAACAAAAATGTTATATGACCATGAAATTGGTATTGTTTCGAACAAAATTTTAACAAATACGCTTAAACATGTTTGAGTCTAATGTTGCCCCAGTGTGACCGCAACTTATATAACTTAATTCAATAGTTTGTTTTAAAAAATAGATGTCTTTTTTTCTCTCTTTTTTAAAGTTTAATTTTGGGATTTTGGGCTGCTATTAAATTATTAAAATTAAGAAAAACTAAAATTCAAAATCATTTACAAAACATACAAGCAAATTGAGATAATTTTTTTTAAATTGGTTAACAAATGATGCATGAAAGGTTTCATAAATTGTTTCAACCTTAAGCCCTAAAGCTGACAGTTAATTTAAAAACTTTTTGATTCAAAACTGCAACGTGATAGATTAAAAAAAAATATACTACTCAACAATATTAATAAATAAACAAAAAACAATGTTAGTAGAACAAAGTTAAACGGGTATCTGAATTATCATTCTGTGGCGTAAACACCTTTTGAAAATTGTTTACCTTTCCAAAAAACAAATTAAAACAAACGAGCAAAAGAGAAACTCAGAACACACTTGTAGAAAGAACACATATAGAAGTCCTTAAATGTCCTGACAACTAATCACAAACATAAGTTCGAGGGCATTAGCAACATCATAATCATTATCAGCAAAAACTTGCAATAGAAACGACAGACCACATGATACCCAGAAAACTATTATGGGTTTTCTTTACTTCTTTTCTGTGCACACACAGCCTCACAGTCAGTCAGTGACATATAAAACACAGAAGAATATTCAATATGTAATTGTGTAAGTTATCAACAGCAAGAAGTTAAAGACCCCTACAGGAAACCTCCAAGTCAACACTTTTGTCAATTGGTTTTGGTGACTTCTTGATGACATTGCCATGGAATGGTCTACACATTTTATTTTGTCTTTGAACGTATCTTTTTCTAAAATTATTTCTTTATTATCTCATTTTGTTGTGGTGGTGAAAATAGCTGCGATTGCCCTCAACTTCCCACAAAAACTACCTCGTACCCTATTGACTAGACAGGACCAACGCACAGTGGGTGAAACGCTCAGTCTAGCGGAATTAAATTAATATCTCAGTTGTTTCTTATCTGATCGGCACCAAAGTTTCAGAAATATTTTTTTGTGCATCTCCTAATATATTTATCAAGTATCGGACAAAGCGGTCCTCTATAATCCAATATTTCGCTTTTTGCATACGATTTTAATTAAAATAGCTTATAGTCATATTTGAATGATTTTAATGTTTTTACTTGTACTTTTACTGTAAAACTATTTTATATGTATAAATTTAGTAAATAGTAATAGGAAAATGTGGTAAAAGAAATTATTCAGAATACGAGCTATCTGTGCATGAACATTGAGGCTGCAGGGCAGCACAAGAAAGAAAATTTTTAATTTCTTTGTTTAATTTAATAGTTTTTTTTGGAAGATCTGGAAGTAGATTTAGACAATTATGATATAAAGGGATCTGAGGAAAGCAGGAGTGCATGCAGCAGGTCCACCTAGCGCAAATTTCGAACGACTTCATTTCTTGTGCTTCTTTCCACATCATGCCAATTGGCAGCACAACATTATTTGTAATTTCTGCTCTATGTATTAAAATTTTGTGAATAGAAATAGGCATATGAAACCATGGCTATTCATTGATAAATATTTCAGCTGTTTGAAATGCGTATTACCGAAAAGCATCTGTACAAGCTGAAAACTCCTTTACCGGTCGTCCACCTGTGTATATATTGTTGGAGCAACTACCTCAACTTCTCCTTCTAATCTATCTTTGTTTTTTTCTGAAAATATGCTAATCTTCTATTGCAATCTTTCCATTTTTCCACTAACTTGAAAATAAACATTCTTAATTTTCTACCCATTGCACGGCACAAATATGTTTGCTTATTAGTCGGACTCTGCGCTTGAACGCAGAACCTTTGGTTTTGTTGTCAACGAGCTAACTACTTCCGGCATCGGCGTCCATCTTAAACGGGAGCCATTTATTGCTCAAATAACGACGAAGTAGGGCTCTATTAGCAGAGACAAATGAAATGACTTGACGGGGTATTTAACACACTGGTTGTATATTCAACGTACAATTAACTACTCAGCCAACAGCATACGAAATAGTTTTCTAACCTTAAATTGCGGTTTCGTGACCTCTTACGCAAACTATTATTTGAATAGAAGCCCTGAATCCTTTTCAATAATTATCTACCACATGTTTACATCTTTTTCCGAATAGTATTACTTTTATGTAGATGGTGGGTTGTGTAGTTAACACAAACAACAACAAAATACATAGTTACATGCACACGTATTTTGCCATGTAAATGTACATGTTTAAGTATTTTTATGTGTGTTCCTTCGTTCACTCCGACTCTTTATGATGTGATGTTCAGACTGAAGCTGAAACATAAAATGACATGCCAGGAGGCCAAATGGGCAACAAGAAAACATCTCTAGAATTTATTATTTCCAACGGCACCGTAAGAACAACAATAAAAATAATAATGAAAATTATATGGTTGCACTGTTTCCTATGAGGAAAAAAAATATTTGTTTTAAAGGCGTTATTTTGTTTATTTAGCATATTTTTAGGCGTTAGAGAAAAGTAATGGGACGTAAGTTAATGGCAATTGAGAACACCGGAAAATTATAGTGCGTAAAAAATTTAAATTTATTTTTTAAGAAACTGTTATTCTTTTTTGTTTTTTTTTTCTCTTGGACCAGCACTCAGGAGATGAGCCTTACGCATGCGATGCATTGTGCTGCCAGTAGAAGAAAGGAATAGTGAGAAAGATGAGAGGAGATGAAGCTTCATTGTTATACAACTCTGCTTTTGCACGTTTTTTGGTTATAGAACTGCTGCAGCGTCTCTGAATTTCCTCTGTTAATTTTTCCCTTTTATAATGAAAAAGAATAATAATAAAAGTCTTGTGATGCAAATTACCTAACGTAATGACGATATTTTCAATATAAAATACATTTTTGTACAGGTGTACCAAGGATGTTAGTGGAAGGGTTGTAGGGAAGGATGTCACAGAAGTGTTAAGCAGATATACTACAGTTTCATGTAATTTTGAATGTATTATGCTTAAAAATAATTCACTCTTCCTAAATGGTGTAGTTAACAAATTAAAAAAAAAATTTTGTTGCAAAAAATGGTTAACCGAAAAATGTTCTTTTAAGGAGAAGAGTATCCTTTATTCTTTGTGTTGAATTATGTTACAGTTTGAACGATTTTGACACTTAATACAGCAGCAAACAAACTACAAATGCGGAAGTGTGAACTCATAAGCCCACAAAATCTGCCACCATTCATTCACACAAGCACACGTTGTTAAGATGATTTTAATTTGTGTGACTGATAGTTCGGTTAGCAGGGTATTAGTGTGTGAGTGTATGTAGCTGATAGATAAAATGTACATAATTCTTGTACGGAGTAGATTGTGTGTGTCTGTACAAGTGTCCTTAATTTGGGAATTTGCTTAAAAGGGTTTTAACAAGTTAAATATATTAATATTGCCTAAATTTTTTGCTCAGCCATAACAAATATCCATCCACACACAAAACATATACATACATTAAAATAATAACAATATCTGTGCTTGAAGTCATAGAATACAGCCAATCATCATCAGGTCGATGGTTAGAAAAGTGTTAGTGTTTTATATGGGAGAATTAAAACAAATTCAAGCATATCCCAAACTAATTGTAACTGATCCCTTAACAATGAAGCTAAACCGAAAGTGAGAACATTTTTTAATTTAAATTTTTATCTTTCGAAAAAACTGGCACAAAATTGTTATTTATTTTTTTTTTTTGGACATGTACTGTAGAGTTTACTTTTTGAATTAATAATTAAATTTCTTATCTTTGTTCTGTTCTATAATTTTAGATTGGACTTCAGCCGTAACTACACGCATTGTAATGCCTCCCTTTTGGTTAATGACACCTTGGCCATGTCGGGTGACCAACCAACCTGGTTGAAATTATTGCCACCACGCTTACATACTCCCGATACCATCTTGAATACCTGGTTACATTTGGGTGGTGCTCCTCAGGCACCAATTGGTTTAATCATCGAATTGCCACCCTCACAAAGTGGTACAGGATTTACTGGATGCCTACATTCCTTGAGAATCAATGAGGAATCAAGAGAAATCTTCGGGTAAGTACTCGTAAACTTGTAACAAAATTCTCTACTATTTTTAAATAACAAGCAGTTGATTATTATTTATTGTATTAATAAAAAAAACCTTGATTTTCAATATGCAGCAGAAATGTTATTGGCATTATTCACGAACTTTGTTGTGTGATTATTATTTATTAAAAACGTTTAAAACTTCTTTATGCCAGCCAAACAGAAAAGAACAACTGCAAACGAATTATTTTATTGCTTAATTAATGCAATTGAAATAATGATGGACTCATTAAAACACACAAAATATATCCACACAAATGTAAAACTTTTTTTTGCCTTGTTTTTTGTTTTTTATTTGCTGCAGCCACTTCAATGATCCAATAAGCACAAAATAAAAAACTAAAATAAATAAACTTTTGCATTATAAAAACTACAATTTTCATAGAGCAACAGCGGCAAGAAGTAATTAAAAGCAAACGCGCTGAAATTACACAACAGAAATTAAAAAAAAATATTTATTAACGAGGCAGCCAGCATAGAAAATTGATGCCACTAAAAATAACGCCGCTAAAATTGGAAGTAATCGTGCTGACATCAATATAAAATATTTTTTTAAAAACTCGATGAAAGTCAGAGAAGTTTTATAAACATTTATACACGACATACTTTCTTATACTACGTTTATAAATACGTACGAGTTAATTGCAAATAAAGGTATATTTTAAATTTGCAACTTATCATTTACACGGCTGATTATAAATGCAATGTACCCCCTATTCTGTAAAACCGAGTCGATTTAAAAACGAGTGGTTAATCAAAACCGAATAAATTCTAATTTAATGTTCTAAAAATCACACGATTTCCAACATTCGAACTTGCTTTCAAATAAGATTTTTTAAACGGCAATATTTCAATGAAAACATATGTTACCAAAATGTAGTATTGCCAGATCATTCATTGCCAAATAATTACATGAGGTGAATTATTTTAAATGTATTTAATTTACTCAAAATTTTTAATCGTATTGTATCCATATTAATTACTATTTACATTATTAATTACTGCGTTATTCAGAGAGTTACATTGGCATATACTTGTTAAAAAAAAGTTGCGTAGCTTTGATTTTGGAAGGAAACAAACAATTTGGTCGCCATATTGATTTAAAATTTTGTGATAATGGAAAAATAAACAAATTTCAAACTATTTTCATAAATATTCACTTAAAGATAACTTATTTAACAATAAATTAAAATTAAGATATTGAAAATTGTTCAAAATAATGTTTATTCTTATTTAAAAGTGATTTAATGATCTTCTCTAATGAATTTAGTGCAAATGTGCTTTTATTTATCCATCTGCTTAATCTGTATATTTTAACAAGAGCATGGAGAAATATGTTTTTTAAATTGATTATTTTGTATTAAAATCTATTACAGTGTATATAATTTGACTTAATTTAACAAAAGAAAGACATCAAGTAAAAATTGGTAATTGTTTTTTTATGTTTCATCAGTTATTTATTAAGAAGATAGTACATTCGTTTTAATTTCGACCGGACTTATCTGCTCGATTTTAAACCGGGTAAGGAATTCGGTTTACAGACTACCTAAGTATGTGTATTCATTTTAAAAACGCAAAATTTTTGCGGATTCGTTTTACAGACCATACCCGGTAATCAACTTGTTTGTGTTGTCTGATGGTTATCTGGTAGAACCATGATGAAAAACATGTGCAAATGCATAAATATTTGAAACAATTGGCAACTTTTTGGGTTTTATCTGCAAACAGTTAAATTAATCGTGAATAGTTTTCGTGAGTCGCTTAAAAAATAATATAGCAACAACTAGGTTAGGTGGCAGGTTGCCGATAAAAAAAAACATAAAAAATCCCAGCTCACTTGTGTCCAATTCAGAATTCATAATGGCTAGTGGTTGAAGTGTAAAGAAACACATTTTTCGAAAAAAAAAATATTTTCCTCAGGCTCTAAGTTGCTTACGAGATACCAAACGATATATATATTTGTTATTCTGAAAAAATAACACTAAATTAGCTTTCAAAAATGGGTAATTGCAATTGAAAATTATAGAAATCGGTTAAGAAACAAAGAAGTTATGACTCTTTCAATTTGAAACTCTAAAAAACACGTGTTCACTACATTTAGCGTTATAAAATAAAAATAAAAAATATATATAATAAAATATTAAAATGTTTGTTGTATAAAGGAAATTTTTAAAGACGCTATTCGGTTTGTTTTATTTGTATATTCCGTAATTCTCAAATATTTTTGGGAGTTCTGGTATAAACATGTGAAACTTCTTGGTTTTTTTTTGAAGAATTTGTTTAAAGGTCTACTGAAGATTTTGATATTAGCACCAAATGAAATGCTGCATACAGACCAACTAAACCATATAACAAACATAGATAAAGAAAATGAAATTTTTTTTTTCAATATGAAGATTTTTAAAAAAACAATTTGGCAATACTGAGTACAAGTAAAAAAAAATGTATATGCAAAAAACTCAAAATTTTTAGTTATTTCCATACTAAATTTTTCTTTTAACAAGTTCTGCTTGTATTGTAGAAATTGAAACTGAATAGTTTTGTTAAAATGTAATTCAAATGGAATACGGAAATATGGAACACACACGACATGGCTTTAAGACGTTTCATAAACATAATTTTTATTTTATTTTCCCAAAACATTTCGACTTCTTTCCGTTTGAGTCGGTTTCCATCGATAGTAATTCAGTCAACCAAATACCTTTGTGTTAATTTCGTATGACTTCTTTGAGTAACCAGCCTGTGAGTTTGCCTGTTTTTCTTACCGTACACTTGACATATTTTTCGAAATGTTTTTGTATTGCAGTTGAATTTTTTATAAAAAAAAAGTTTTAATTATTTAAGTTCTACATATTTTCGTGTCTTTTTCTTCGCATAAGCAGCATTAATGATTTGACTTGAATCTTAAGGAATTACTTTTTGAATAACCTGCTAAAACTAAATGCAAAGAACACTCACTATTCATATACGCGTACTTCTAGGGAACTCGCTTTGAACTGACGTTTGTATATGTTGGTTGGCTATTCATTAGATTTTTTGTTTCCTCTATGCATACAAATTTACCCGATAGGAAATGTTTACTACGGGATATTCTAATAAAATGTTTCCCATTTTATATAATAGTTATCATGCCTCGATCTGTAATTATTTTTTTCTTTCTGGGAGCAGTGGTCAGGAGATGTCTTATACGTATGCAATGCATTGTATCGGAACTAGATGAAAAGTGATAGTGTATGGAAGAGGCGATAGAATAATAGAGAACTAAATTCTTGAACAACTCTGCAGTTGTGTGTTTTTTGAGAATTTGTAAAGCAGAGTTGCTCTCTCTCAGCTGTCATATTAACCCATTAATTTTCAAGCTGAATTAGAGCCATTTTATTTATGAGTTTACTTCGCCGACGTTTTATCGTTCAAATACCGACAAAGGTGGATCGGGGATTAGATTCGGAGTCTTCTGGTTGCTGAGTCGCCACGCTAGCTCCTCAGCGAACACAATTCTCGAATATAGAGAACAAGTAAAAACTACGCCTTTAATAAAAATGGAAAAAAAATGAGAAAATTTTGCAATATTAAGAATTTTTGTTTGTTAGTGAAACACCTTCTAGGTTAGTGATGTAAATAATAAAACTCGTGCAAGTCGCTCGAGAACAACTGAAAACATTGTTGTGGTAGGCCAAAGTGTTTTTTTGTCCATTTCTTGTCGATCGTAGAATTTGAAGGATTTTAAAGTGAAAAAGTTTATTTTCAACAAAAAAATGGCCGCTTTCATCGAAAGCGAAAAAATATTTGTTTCCATTAGCGATTTGAAATGTCATGAATGAATTCGTAATACGTCGAAAAATAATGTTAAAATTTTCCGATTCAAGTCTCTTCTCAGTAAATTTATTTATTTTTTATTAATATTTTAAATTAATCCACGTTTATTTAAATTTAAATACCATAAACTAGTCCAAAGGAAAACAAATCGAAAAGTAGTGTCAATTAAAACTATTAATTGATGCTACAATTTTCGTGATAGGCTGAAATGGAATCATTATTTTAATTAAATCTTGGTTTTTTTATTGAATCTAGATTTTACTTTAGCCTTTTCTGTCTAACTTTAAGGGAAATTTTTAACTTGGTGTTGTTTTTATATTTCCAACCGGGTTAGCAATTTCATGATTATTTGGCAAAATTTTGGTTTTTTTTGCCCATGACATGCAGCTGTAAAAGCATTTGGAAAAATTTAATTCTTTTTTGACACAAGCATTACTCACAACAATAACAACGAGATAAACTCAGCCTTAAAAACTGGCTTAATGTCCTTCGTTTCTCTGGACTGCTGGTGAAAATTTATAGCAAAAAAAAGAAAGGAAAAAACACAGTTTAACTACATAGCAATTTAACAAGGTTATCCTTTTTAGGTTTGTGCAGTGTAAGTCAGTAACAGGCAGAAAAAAAAATTATAACTTGACCGAACGTTCATCATGCCAACGGCCACATACAAGGTTGGTCAGGAAAACAAAATATATACTGCATGCACGTTTGACGATTGTGTTAGTGATATGTTTTTGCCATAATTTTTTTCTTTTTCTAACATTAGTTTTTTTCTCTAATGAAATGTTCTTAATTTTGTTTGAAGCTTGTACTTCCATTTTGTGGAACATTTTCATTCGACCTGAATTTTTTTTGTTTGTGCTCATTAAGTAAATTCAACTGCAGCTACATAAAAAAATGCTTCCATTCCAAAAGTTCAAATGGATATAAAAAAATCTTGGTAGAGGAAAAGGACGACGTGTATTAAAAAATAAATAAATTTTAAATATCTTTGAAAGTGGCATTTTAGTCAATTTCATAAGACATTTTTCATTTCTATTTAATAGAAAGAGTTTCATAAAGGCTTCTTTGTATAAAATGCATATTTGTATACCTTATTACTGCAAAGGACTTCTCATTAAACAACTATATCTAATTAACTCTGATATAAACTGGACAAAGGTTGCAGCGTGTCCCAGTCATTAATTGTATAGCGAAATGTTCGTTTTTCTGGGTCGATTGATTATACAATATGCCAATTTTATCGCAATAAAAAAAATATTTACCTGCCTCTCAGAAGCATGTAGATTTTAGTCAAACGGTATAAAGTGGAGTTGATCAATTATTCAGGAATTTCTAAAATAATGTTCCTGTGTAATCGGTATAAGTCTAATCGGGAAGAAAAACCAGGTGAATCAATAACGTCGTGTTTGCGAATTTACTATAGAGGTGCACAGTGGTCCCAATGGCAAAAATAATTGATAAAACAGCATTTGCTAAAAACAGGTATTCACATATATTGAAGTTATTACGATCACAGTGGTGCCGATGGATTTTTCACATTTACTAAACATCGACTATTTTTTGTTTCTTTTTATCAGTGCTCAGTGAAAATCCTTTAAAGCATTGTGGGGGAACTAGGAAAATAGTTTTTGTCAAGTATGTGTCCACAGTCGAGTTGATTTGTCCAACAGCGCAATTGACAGGGAAGATTTCTAGAGGGAGTTTATTCCGCATAAGCACGGTTCGGCTAAAAAAAAACGAGAAATAAATGTGCTTGTTGCACGTAAAAATGTCCGAGTTTCGGGAAAGAGTTCTCTGATATCATTGGAGGATATTCCTTTGAAGTAGCGATTCAACAGCAAGTTGCTACTCTACTGTCAGCGGTGGAGATAGATAAAGTAGTCTGCACGACCAAAAAGTCCAGGGTTCGACTCCAGTTTCAGACTAAGTCATAAAAATATCTCGCATGTTTTCTGATGTGCATTAGTGTGTCTTTGTGTTGTTGTCGGAAGGTTTCAGTGGCGAAGGCATAGTCACTGGTCACTTCACAATACCTGCTTCAGCTGATAGCAATTCACAGGCACTTCAGAGCGCCCTCCTTCGTCGGTATTGTGTAGCACCAGCGAAGTTAAATAATTACTAAACCAAAGCTTCAGAAGTGAAATACGCCGCCTTGACATCAGAGGCGCTGTAGCACTGATATAAACAAACAGAATCTCCAAAACCAGAGTTGTAAGATAGTGAAGCTTCCCGTCATCTCTCTCACTATCCTATGAACAATGCATCACATGTGTAGCGGTCTGCCGCTGAGTGCTGGTCCAAGATAAAAAAAATATTCCGTACAAAATGTAAATTAAGTTATTGCGCAATAATTACGAAATTGTTATAAATATTGAGTAAAACTTGAAATGCAACCTTGCTGACAAGTATTTTT
This sequence comes from Dexiosoma caninum, assembly GCA_963924685.1. NCBI lineage: Eukaryota > Metazoa > Arthropoda > Insecta > Diptera > Tachinidae > Dexiosoma > Dexiosoma caninum. The sequence continues at coordinate 94,645,354 of OZ004727.1, read as the reverse complement.
ACTTGGAAGTCTGTTCAGTGAAAAGTGAAAATTCTGTACAATGCAAGCATAATGACAAAACAGTAAATAAAAAACAGCAAAAAGGAAAAAGCGCTGACCAGCGACTTACACCTCCAAACGTTAGTTGGTTTTTCTAGCTGTGAAATGCTAATTGATTAAGGTAAATTGACTAAATTAAATATGTGTGAAAAATGCATATCTGAACATAGTATTAGTCCAGCATACACAATATTAATGAAAAGAAATAAAAACCTATGGGAATCAGTTGACCTTGCAAGTCATCCATAAAACTTCTGGCTTTTCTTAACTCAAATGCCGAAAAATGAATTTTGGTAAAATATGCGGCATCCGATACATTGTTTAGGTCTATAAAAATCAGTGAATATCTAAAAAAAATTTTTTTCTGAAATTTTTCGTCAAAAATGTCCTCGAAAGAATCACCCGATTTTAAACAAGAAGTCGATTGGTGTTTCAAAAATTTTATTTTCGAAATCTACCGAATAGGTTCATTATCTCACAATACTTTTCGAATGCAGAAATAAGGTTGTGTTGACCCATACGCACACACACATGCGCATGCATACATTCCTACTGACATCGCCGAAAAACGTTGAAGTAAATCCGTAAATTCTTACAGCAGGAAGTTTATAATTAATATCAGCAATTAATTCGTTTTTAATATTAATCTTTATAAATCTATTTATATCCTACTTACCGGTAGTCAGTGATTATTCGAGGATGATACAACCTGATGATGAAATTAGAAAATATATTTTATTACAAAATAGTAATAGAAAATCTTTAAAGCACAAATTTGTTTTTGTTTTCAAAAGTATTAACAAACAGAAATGAAATGAAATAAATGTAAAAATCCTAAAATTTTCTTAATTACCAAAATATTTTCACTCTCTAAAAATCCAAACTATTATCTCTTTCAATCATTGTTCTAAAAAAATATAAAATACATACTCGTTTCGACTAGAAACAGCAAAACCTTTACTATTCATTATTTCATAAAAAAAAAAAACAAAATATCAAACAACCTTTTTTAAAACACATTGCTTAACCCTGGAAGCACTATCTTATTTTTAATACAGCCATAATAAATTTGTTGCTATGCTGAAACTCATTTACTATCCGCGAGCCGGATCGCACTCTATATACAGGGTCTTTCATTAAACGCCTCTTATCTTTAAAGTGAAATAAAACAAAGTGGGTGTGAGAAGTCATCGAAATTTTTTATTCGTCCGATAGACCTATTGATGCCATTAAGGATGGAATATAACATCGTTTAATGCCTGGTTTGTGGCTTATTCGCATACATCTGCGACTAAAGAAAACCCCAAAAGAAAAAATCTTACTGGGTCAAATCGCATGATCTTTGTGGCCAGTTCACATTACCTGCATATGAGATGACCAGACCCTCAAATCGCACATGCAGAATATCCAATGTGGCACGTAGCGACGTCCTGTTGAAACCACAAGTCGTTGGTGTCCAGATCATACACTTCAGGCCAAAAGAAAGTGGTAATCATCATCCTATAGCGCCTGGTCAAAATACCCGATATATTTTCTTTGGTTAAACCGACTTAAATACAAAACAAATAACAGTTATCAAAATGGCGAACATAGCAAGCAGTATTGCCAATATAAAGTGATAAAAACGTCCACAAAAAAACATGTTTTATAAGAAAATTTCAAAATTTCTCTTACATTTTTTTTTTATCATTTTTTATGAACCAGCACTCAGGGGAAGACACCTACACATTGTGCTGGAACTCGAAGAAAGGTATAGTGAGAGAGATGACAGTTGCAAAAGCTTTACTTTCTTACAACTCTGCTTTTTGCGTGTTTTCTGTTTTATACCTGCAACACTGCGCAAAGGGAAGTATTAAATTTTTAAACTTCGTTTTAGTAGCCATTTATAGTAATTATTTTACTTCGCCAGTGCTACACAATACCAATTGGTACCAGCTGAAGTCGGTAATGTTCAGTAATCAGTGTATATACTTTCGCCACTGAAACCGCCCGACAACAACTGACACAAAAAAGACACACTAATGCACACCAAGAGAATGCGATATGTTTTTTTTATGATTTAGTCTGAAACTGGGGTTCGACCCATGACTTTTTTAGTTTTGTATTCAACGTGCAGACTACTTTAGGTCTGCCACCCTCGGTTAGCACTCTTGCACGAACTATTTACAAACAGTGTCTTCTAGGGTTAAGGTGTTTCAGATTTTTTTTTTCATTAAAATTTTTTGTTTACATTGTTGCGCCCATTATTGTTACCAAATACAATTGGTACTGTATATGCATGAATGTATGAGTGTTGTTTCCCAGCAAGCATAACGGTACAACAGATGAGTTTGGCTTATTTTCGTTTCAGCAAGGGAAGAGGCTTATCTTTTAACACAATTGAGTATTTAATTCCTAATCGTGCTGAAGACAAATTAAAGCGTTCAATACAATTTCAAATTTCAACTAAAATTCTATTAATTTGTATTGAAATTTCGTCGATATTGAATGCCTTTATTTGGACGCTTTTATCGATTTCAGATCTTTTAAGGTCGATTTCGACCCCTATTATTATTTTGCCTTTTTTAAGTCAACTTTTTTATTCTCGAATAATTGCCGAATTTTTCAAAGTTTCAAAACGTTTTATGACTCTTGGTTTTTTGGACCAGTACTCAGGAGATGTCCCTAGGTATGTAATGCATGCACTGGAACTAGTTAAAAATTGATAGTGTAGAGAAGCGACAGATGGTGAAGGGATAAAAGGATATAGACTCTTTCTATTACTATAGATAACTTAATTGTAACAGAACTCTGTAGTTGCGTGTTTTTGAGAGTTTGCAAAGCAGAATTCCTGCATCTCAGGTGAAAATTGGTATCATGAAGTTCATGTGGAATTTTTTTCCCGTTATCATTCTCAGCAAATGTAGAAAAGGGAAGAAGATTTCAAAAACATTCAAATTAATTAAAAAGCAAACCAATTTAAATTAAATACAGAAATACAAATTCGTGTTAAATTGTTTATTTTAAATATTCAGGGGCCAGTTAAGTTAATTCGTCACCCGCATAAAAAGAATTGCATTTGAAAAATAAAAGTACCGGTTAGAAAATCTTTCACGATAAAAGGAATTTTATTTTAATATGAAACTATTCACGGGGAATTTTTTCATGATTCCAAAATTATGGAAAGGGAAAATATTTCGACTATTCACAATAGGGATGACAAATATTGAAAAGTGTTAACATCTTTAATATAATTTAGCTTAATTCATTTTCTTATATTTTTTATTTAAATTCATGATGCTTTTACCACTTTTCTTCCAAAATATTAAAAAATTTGTGTGTGAAAACGCTATCGACATCCCAACAATGTTTGCTGGGATATGACAAAAAAGCCACAAATGGACATGTAGTATGTAGAATCTACATTGTAGATATCTTTAGGTGAAATGCAAAACCACGTAACTAACATTTATACTTTTTTACACGAGTAAGAAAAAACTATTTAATATTATACACATATTTGTAGTTATATTTTTACGCTTATAAAATAGCTAATTTGTTTTATGGAAATCTTAAAATTTGTGACGATATGCATCATATGGCGATGACTGAATTAGTTGGCACGTCCAGGGTTCGACCATAGTGTCGGACTAAGCCATAAAAACTCTTTGATTTTTTTCTAATGTTCATTAGTGGGACTTTGTGTAAGTTTCAATGGCGCAGGCATAATCACTGTTCACAGAACAGTACCGAATTCAACCGACCCTAATCCACAAATAACATAATGTAGGTATTGTGTAACATTGTCGACGAAGTAAAATAATAAAATGGCTACTGAACACGGATTTAAAAATTTAAAGCGTTTCCGTGATACTAGAGGCGCTGCGATAGTGCTATAAAAACAAGAAACGTAGAAAAAGCGAAGTTGTAAAACTAATGAAGTTTTCCTCTCTGTCTATCTCTTCACCACCTGTAATCTCTACAACTGTCCCTTTCTTCTAGTCCCAGCACAATGTATCGCATGTGTAGGGGCATCGCTTGAGTGCTGGTTCAAGATAAAAAAATATATAAATTTTGATGTTTTTTTTAGTTGCGTGGTTTTGCATTTCAACTATCGATATACCATTTCAATTACTTTTATTTAAACTTACACAAAGTGTGTTTTAATAATGGATTTTTATTTCTATTTAGTTTTATTTCTCTTTTTTTTTCTAAAAATAATCTTATTTTTCCCCATCGCATGAACAAATCAATGCTTTTACGAGTAGAATTTTCTAAATTTAAAATATTTAAATGATGTTTTTGCCAATTTTTCTTATATGATTTGAAATACTCAAAGACCACAAGAACGATTATTGTTTTTAATATCCATAAGATAGATTTTCATTTTAAGGATTAAAAAAAATATTTCGTAATTCAAATACAATTTTATTATTTAAAACAAAAGTTCTTGTTAACTTCATAATTATTTTAATTAAATGAATTACCAGCGCAAGTTGTTGCTGCATATTATTGTTTTTTAATTAAAGAACTTCTGCAGATGGAGGGCAGAACAAATTTATTCAATTCTGAATGGACTGACTGGTTTGATGAGCCTGCATTAAAAAAATTTAAGACAAAAATAAAGATTACAGCCAGTTGCGGAAGTCAATTTCTTTGAACCCACATATGTATATGAATATGAATATATGAATGATAAACGCGGCAGTACTGTCTGTTACAGTGTTGTCACACTGAACGGATGATTTCGCGTTCTCACTATAAGTTTAATTAAATCAGGTTTTAACGCACAGTTTGTGTAATAAAATTTAATTTTTTTGTTTTACCTGGGACCAGCACTCAGGATATGAGCCCTACACATGCGATGCATTGTTCTGGAACTATATGAAAGGGATAGTTAGAGAAACGACAGGAGGTGAAGCATAATTAATTATTTTACATCTCTGCTTTTGCACGTTCGTTGTTTATAGCAGTGTTAAAGCTTCGGTTTAGTAGCCATTTCTTTATTATCATTTTACTTCGCCCGTGCTATACAATACCGACGCAGGAGGACGTTCTGATGTGATTGTGGATTGCTATCAGCTTAAGCCGGTATTCTTCAGTGACCAGTGACTATGCCTTCGCCACTGACACACTAATGCACATCAGAAAAATGTGAGATGTTTTCTTTTTTTTTTAATTTTAGTCGGAAAATGGGGTTGACCCCAGGTCTGTTTTCGTTTTGTAGTCAGCGTGCAGACTACTTCAGCCATTTTCATTATGATCCACCCAATATAATCTCTTTATTTTGCACTTTTTTATTGTTGTTGCTGCTGCGTCCATTGTTTTAAATTATTGTAGTGACTTTTTTTACTAAATTCTCCTTTATTTTTTTTTATCTCATTGAGCGGCATTTAAATTTGCGTGCTGTTTTCAATTTTTTAACTTGGTAGCACTGCATGAAAATCAAGGTTGTATTTTATTAAATCAAATTAAAACCAATTTTAAGATGGTTGTAAAAAAAATTTTCATTAGTTTTGAATCGAAATTTCAAACTAAATTGTATTAAAATGTATAAGATTTTCGTAAATTTTGGCCAACGAATGGATGAATTCATCTTTCCGCGTCATTCTCAAAGAAAATTGGGCCAGTAATTCCGCCGCGCCAAACAATCGCTTTATAACCAATTAGCTTTGCAACACGCACATACGGTTTTTTATTTATTATTTGCATGCTTTTTGCTGGCAGTTTTGTTTATTGGCATGGCCATACCCCGCAGGCTCATCATGTCTCTATAAGTCTTGGAAGCTCAACTTTTGACCGACATTACAACACAGTTTCATGCACATTTTTTAAAAATTGATTCTGATCTTACAATTAGAAAAGTTAACACCGCCGTAATTTTGCAAATTTAAAATTTCTTTTTTTGAATAGTAAAAAATATTGCCACGAAAACGGGCGAAGAGAAAATTAACGTCTTAAAAGACAAACACTAAATATTTACAGATTAAGTACGTTTCGTTTAGACGAAACAAGTTTTCTTGCAGCATCTTTCTTTATTTTGCTTTCAACATGGATAGCAGTTCGCACATAATAGAAGTTCAACTTATTGTAATGCCCTGTTAACTGACTATGTGTTGACTAGTCGTAGGAATTCGCTCAACACTTTTAGTGGGGTCCACATCGCCCTCGCTAAGTGTGTATGTGCCCAAAGATATGTATTTACCTCCTATGTAAAAGTGCCGGACAAGGTATTCTCAGGTTCACTCTCGCAAAGGCGAGAGCGCTGTTGGCCTTCAAATTAAGGAATTGTTGAGACCACCGATATCGTTCCACTATTCTCATATGTAAGATACAGTTCGGTGTCTTATTATTTATTTTATATCGTTCTTGTTGAAAGTGAAATTGCGGTTGGGTGCGCTGAACGTCGCCTTAGTCACCTTTCTGGTTTCAAAGTCAAAAAAAAAACAGTCAAAAAGTTGAAAAAAGCTAATTTCGTTCTCAGCAGTACTAAAAACAGAAGCTTTAACTTTTGTGATTATATGAAGTATTGCCTTTACTAAAAACAGAAAAATAACAAAGCTGGCGACCTTCGCTAAAAGTATGTGGACAGTAACTATTATTCCCGTATAAATTTTCCCAAGCTCTCTGTCTTCGTCGGGTTAAATCGATAATATTAATGGCTTTACAACTACCTCAAAGAGTATGGATGACGTGTGTAGTGGCATAGAAAATGTGTATATACGTGTTCTACTCAACTGGTGTTGGAGATTAATTGTCCTTTTACCCTTACCCTAATCTAAAGTAATTTTTCACAATATAGTGACAAATTAAATGTAAACTTGAACACGACAAAAATGTGGACGCAATAATTGTAGTTCGATTAAATTCTAAATATTCTAAATAAAACAAATATATAATTTTTCTTTCAGTGAGGCATTGGATGGATTTGGTATTACGGAATGTGGTTCTCTGGCTTGCCTCTCCAGTCCCTGTCGCAATGGTGCGGCCTGCATTAAAATCGAAACAAACGAAATTGATGAAAATGGTGACAAATTGGAGAAGTGGAAATGTAAATGCCCTACGGGTTATATGGGTCCCACGTGTGAAATATCGGTGTGTGAAGATAATCCCTGTCAATATGGAGGAACGTGTGTACAATTTCCAGGCAGTGGTTATTTATGTCTGTGTCCGTTGGGCAAGCATGGACATTATTGTGAACACAGTGAGTTTTTTTTTTGAAAAGAGAAGACACAAAGAGAATATTTCAACTTCATCCCCATTTAATTGTTACTAGATAGCAAGGCGAAGTCATACCAGGTAAACTTACTAGTACGTTGTCAAAATAATTCAAATAATACAATTTGACATCAAACCTCACCTGTTATGAATTCGTCTTGGTAGAGAGAGAAAGAGAAAAGAGAAATGTGTCAATTCCTCACTTCCATTGCTTTTAATAGATTGTTTTTTTAGAAGTTTTTATTTTCGTGTATGAAATTTGGTAAGTTTTCTTGAAATATTTTCGCTTTTATGTAGTTCTTGTTTTTAAAAACGGTCATCACTATATGAGGTTTGTGACTTTGGACTAATTTAAGTTTTTTATTTTATTTAATGTCCTTTTAATTCTCCCGAAAATAAAAACAAACAAAAAAAACTGCTCCTCCTTTATCTCTGTAACAAAAGCATTCCTTCCTCCTTTATCTATATTCCTTGATGCAACTGCAAATTTTTCAGACTTGGAAGTGGCTTTGCCTTCATTTTCCGGCAGCGTTAATGGTTTGTCTTCATTTGTGGCCTATACCGTCCCCATACCGTTGGAATATTCCATGGAACTTAGTTTCAAGATTTTGCCGCAAACAATGTCACAAATAGCTTTACTGGCATTCTTGGGCCAACCGGGGTATCATGATGAGAAAAGCGATCATTTAGCGATCAGTTTCATACAGGGTTACATTATGCTGACGTGGAATTTGGGTGCCGGTCCTCGCAGAATATTCACCCAAAAACCTATTGACTTTCGTTTGGATGCTCCACGTGTCCCATATGAAATTAAAGTGGGCCGCATTGGCCGCCAGGCATGGCTATCAGTTGATGGCAAATTTAATATAACTGGTCGTTCGCCTGGCAGTGTCAGCCGTATGGATGTTATGCCCATTTTGTATTTGGGTGGTCATGAAATGGCCAACTTCAATACTCTGCCCCATGATTTGCCATTGCATTCCGGCTTTCAAGGTTGCATTTACGATGTTCATCTAAAGGCTGGTCAAGTGACGGTGCCGCTGCAAGAGACCAGAGGCGTTAGGGGTAGAGGTGTGGGACAATGTGGCACCAGAGAATGCCACCGGCATGCGTGTCAACATGATGGTGCTTGTCTGCAACATGGAGCAACATTTACGTAAGAATAAAAGCGTATTCCGACATACACACATCTAGATACACACATACATTACGGACACACTTTTAAAAATTTCCATAGCCTTTTCAGGCAATTAATAGTTTTTATGGTTCTCCTTTTTTCTTCCCCATTTCATTTTTATGCTGTTGTACACAACAATAATACGAACAATAGCTGCATTTGTCAAGAGGGTTGGTATGGTCCATTGTGTGCTCAGCCCACAAATCCTTGTGATTCATTTAACAACAAATGTACAGACGATTCTACATGTGTGCCACTTGTCAACGGATATGAATGCGATTGTCCCGTCGGAAGAACGGGCAAAAATTGCGATGAAGGTAAGAAATGACGATATCACAAAAATATGTAAATGCATTGAAAAATTTCACAAATATATTTTTAACATCAGCGTACAGCCAATTATTGACATGTTGTGGTCATTGATAAATGTCTACGATATGAAAATATTTGCAGGATTTTTGTTCTCCTTCATTGTAAAGCTTCGAAAATTACGTGAATACGCATTTTGATTTATTAAAGGGCAGCGATGTGATAAATTATTGCAGCTGTTCGAAATGTAGGTTTTTAAAGAAAGACAAATACTGGAAAATCTTCATATTTTAATTAAAAGTTTCTCAATATTATTGGCATTCATGTGCGCTTCAGAATCATTCACAATAATTTCGGTTATTTCAAATACAGAACTGAAAATGTGTCCTGTGGTTGATTTTCTTTTTTTTTATCTTGGAACAGCACTCAGGAGATGATCCCTACAAATGCGATGCATTATGCAGGAACTAGAGGAAAAGGATAGTAGGAAAAATAACAGGAGCTTCATTTTCTTACAACTCTGCTTTTTTTTGCACGTTCTATGTTTTTCTATAGCAGTGTTGTAGCGCCTCTGATGTCAAGGAGACATATTACATATTGAAGCTTCGTGTTTAGTACCCATTTTTAGTAATTATTTTACTTCGCCGGTGCTACACAATACCGACGAAGGAGGGCCTGTGGATTGGTTACAGCTGAAGCCGTTACTATTCAGTCAGGCAACAACTAACACAAATGCACATCAGAAAAAATGTGAAATTTTTTTTTAATAATCTGAAAACCGGGGTTGAAACCAGGAAAGTTTTGTTTTTGTTGTCAACGTCCAAATTACTTCAGCCATTGCTTCAGACATCTAAACATGTCAACTCACAAAATCTCGGTGGTCAATTGTGATCGCCTCTTCACCCAATGACATGGTCAGGTCACGTCACGTCAATTTATTCATCGTAACAGGTGCTCCACCCACATTTTCGGAAAGTAAGGTCCAGTGACCGCGACCGCACAAAAAGCGCACCATATGGTCACACAGTAATTATGGAGGGCTCTTCGACAATAATTCTTGTTAACGTCATCAGTTTGTCTGTCATGTTGGTAGTCATGAGTTTGTCTGTCAATTGAACTTAAAAACCTTAAGAGTTGTTTGTGGAATGTTTAATTCCCAAGAGAAATTAATAAACGCGGATTTTGTTCAACATTAAGGGATACAACGCAATTGTTCCTGTGCGACGTGCATGAGTTCCATTCTTCACATCACTAACTTATTCCTATAGCTGGCCGAGAAGAGTAATCACTATGATTAAAAAATGCCTTAGTTTTGCGAACAGTGACCACGAAATTTGTATTAATTTTAATACGTTGTTGAAGCATATATCGTTTTATTTTCATTAATGGCGCTATATAAAAAACTTTTGGTAATTTTTTTTACATTTGATTACTATTAATTTACATTGTGGTTACAAAAATTATTTGGTCGTGGCAACGCTCTTCACGAACTAAATTTGTATAGTGTGGGCAATTTTGATCCGCCGACCAAACGGTCGGCCGTAATAGACGGTAATTTACACTCTAGCACGACAGGCATGTAATTTCTATATTAGTGCAATAATTTTTCATAATATGTCTACACATAATTTACATATTTTTCAGAAAAATAAATCAGAAAAGTATGAACAAAATTACGCTGATTATAGCAAAATTCTATATTTCTGCCACAAATGTTTGAAGAACACTTTTCACCGAAACTTTAAATTTTACAAAAATGTATACATTGAAAGTACACAGAGAAAATAATAATTGAATTTTTTACAATTAAGTATTTGCTCAGATATTTTTTTTTGCTCAAATTAATAATTTAATTCAATCCACATTTATTTTAATTCATTTAATTTCAAGACAGTGCACTCAAACTGGCCAAATTTTAAAATGTTTTTGTGCAATTAAAAGTGTTAATTCATTCTGCGTTTTTCGTGATAGGTACAAATGTAATTATTATTTTAATTGAATCTTCGTATTTTTTAATTCAATCTTGATTTTACTTTTTTTTGTGTACAAATTGAAAATACTTTATTTTACTATTACTATTTGTTTCTTAGGGCTTTTGTTGCTTTTTTAATTTACTACATTGAATTCGTGGTGCTGAGTAGTTAGCGTGTTGGCTTTACAACCAGAAGGGCCGGGTTTCTCTACTTCAGCACCCTCTTTTGTCGGTATTTGATCAATAAAACGTCGACCAAGTGAAATAATAAATAAAATGGCTCCCGTTAGTTTAAAAATAATGCTTCAAAATGAAGATCAGAGACAACACAACTTTGTTTTACACGAGTAAATAACACGCAACGGTTGAGTTGTGTAAGAGTGAATCTCTATCTTCCTAACACTTTCACAACCTCTCTATTCTCCACAATATACCTCTCTCTATCTTGTTCCAATGCAATGCATATATAGGGGATATGCCCTGAACATTAGGCCAAGATAAAAAATATATATGTAAACGTGTATTTATTAGGAAATATTATTTTTTTGTAGAGTACGTACGGTAATTTTTTAGAGCTGTACGAAAATCGAAATAAAATAGTTAACATCACTGATGGTAATTTCAATTCAAAAATAATAACGAAATAAAATTGTCCGGAAATGTTTTTTTTTTTTTTTTTGTGACGAAGACCTCCATTTCCAAATGGGTGCCAAGTGCGGTTTCTACGTTTCAATAGTATGAGACATGCCGAATAAAAGGACCCATATATGTACTTTAGCGTAGGGTAGCTAGTAGACAGGAACAGCTTTGAAAAATACTAGATGTAACGTAGATGATAGGAATTCAACTATTCTATTCAATATAAAAGAAAGAAAGAATCCAAAGAACTTTTTGATATTATTTCATTTTTCAAATTAAATTTTATTTTTTTTTCTATTGATAGACCATGACCCAATAAACAGTTCAGAGCGATTCTGCTGATGATGTCAGAAATTGTGCATTTGTCAAAAATTGTTTACTTTCCTTTTAGTTACATTTCCCATTCTCTTGATTTGGCTATGGCTGAAAGAAAAAAGAAGGTTTGAAGTATTTCCAATGCAAACCTTTTGCATTAAACCCCTCCTTCTTAATTGCACTAAATTTTTCAAAATATTTCGATTAAATTATATGAATAATAAAATTTAAGAATTTTCTTTTTACGAATTATTTTTATTTTCTCTACAAATAAAAAATAAAAATGTAGACAAATGTTTTTGACAAGTGCCAAATTTGCTAATGCCGGTTGTTGTTTGTGTTGTTGGATTGTTGTAGAGCCGCACTGACCTAATATATGGGATCATGCTATAGACGATATATTTACTAATTGAAATAATTTCTTTATATTTTTCTGCAGAAATACGAGCTCTCAGTGATGTCAGCCTAACTGGCAGACGTTCTTACTTGGCGGTTAGATGGCCTTATTTATATGATGGTTCCGATAAAATAGGCGCCAAACGATCCCAAATCATTAGTTATCGTAATTTTACCAAAAAACTAATGCCCCCAAAGCCCATCTCATCTACGAATCAGCATTTTGTTATGAAACTGCTCAATGAAGTGGAAAAGCAGCGGAGCTTCTCACCCGTTCCCCTAATGGGGTCAAAATCATTCGAAGAACATCATCGTGTGCAATTCTTCTTTATTGAATTCCAATTGAGGCCGTTGTCGGAAAGAGGATTGCTGCTGTATTTTGGCACTTTAAACAACAATCTGGATAAGAAAATTGGATTTGTTTCACTATCGCTACAAGGAGGCGTTGTGGAGTTTCGCATATCTGGTCCCAGTAATCACGTCACTGTTGTGCGCAGTGTACGCATGCTGGCAATTGGAGAATGGCACAAGATTAAAATGGCACAACGTGGTAGATGGTTAACACTGTGGGTGGAGGGCAGTGCTTCCTCGGCTTTGGCTCCCTCGGCGGAGGTATTGATAGAACCAGAAGCTCTATTGTATGTTGGTGGTCTCAAGGATCTCTCGAAATTACCGCACAATGCGATATCAGGTTTCCCTATACCTTTCCGTGGTTGTGTTAGAGGTTTAGTGGTGAGTGGCACCCGAATAGTTTTGAATGAAACGAATATAATAGGTGAGTTCGGCCGGTATTGGAATATTTTGACGTCATTTATATGTTGCGTTTACAGAATCGCGCAATATACGCGATTGTGATGGTACGGCCTGTGGTGGTGATTCTTGCGAAGCAGGCGGCCATTGTTGGTTGGATGAAAAGCTACAGCCCCATTGTATTTGTCCTGAATATGCCAAAGGTGAGCGCTGTGAATATTCCGAAACCTGCAAGTTAATACCCTGCAAAAATAACGGACGTTGCCTGAGAAGTGGTCGTTGTTCGTGTCCAAATGGCTGGGGTGGTTTCTATTGTGAAATTGGTGAGTAGCGAAGTATCCCATGCAAAACGAAATATACTTTCGCACTAGATTCGTATGAAATCTTTTCAAATCTAGTAGTATTTGAAATGCAACTAGGGTTTTTTACAACATATACCAAGAAATACAACCATTTAGGGGCGTGTTCATAATATGGTATATATACTAATATGAAAGCGTAGCTGATACATGTGGTTTGTTCTAACCAAATGTCAAATTTTATACTGAACAATTTGTGTCATAAAATGAATTCTAGTTAATTGTCAAAACAGTGTGGTATGAAAGGTCTGGATTTCGAGATAGATATCAGATCAAATCTACTAGATTTCAGTTTATTGTAAATGTGTTATAAATAAATAAAAATAAATTAATCGATTACCTGCCACATCTACTTATAAAAGTTTTTCTATAGTGGTAATTGAAATCAAATTATCAAAAATAAATTTAATTAAATCAGTCACATTTTATTGTTTTGCCATGAACTGATTGCTGTTATTTAATGCAGTAATTTAAATACAATTTGCAAGAAACACACGCACCATGAAAAACATTTCAAAGATTGTTAAATTTTTAGATAAGAGTGTGTCATTAACTAAACAGTATTTGAAAATAAACATTTAAACAATTAATTGCATAAGTGTTTGCCCATCTCTGTCTGGTTTAACACATACTCGTACAATGTGGAAAGAAAATTCTGTAAAACCAAAAACCTCTAAAAGGTTAAGCAACTGAACACCCAGGCAGGTGTGCATGAAAATAAGAAGAACCGCAACACCACTTGGAAATACATAAATTAATAAACCTACAACAATAAAAAAAAAACTAATTTAATCTCTATGAGAATTTTGCGAGACAAGAAAATAATGAGATCAGGGTTAAGTACCTGCATTCAAAGACAGGTTTTTATCGAACTCTCATGACACACAACAATAGCAGCAATAAAGAAAAACCCATCGTTAATTTTCTTTAGTCATACATGAAGAAGCTCTTCTATTGCTAATATTTTCCCTTTCCCTTCTTCTCGTTTATTTTCTCTTATAACAGCCTTGAGCAAACCCACCACACCAAGTTTTCGTGGCAACAGTTATTTGATCTTGCCACCACCACGGATTCCCATGAAAGACAAACGGAAGGGACCCTCCATGTACATACGACCACGAGAGGCTTTACAAATTTCATTGAATTTCTCAACAATTGAACCGGATGGATTGCTGATATGGAGCGAGCATGATCGCTTAAAATTTCTAGGTCTGGGCTTGGAAAGTGGTCATCTTAAAATTGCCAGCAATTTGCTAGGCTCCGACAATGACACAGTGGCAACGCCGGCCAGTGGTTTCATTACCGATGGAAGTTGGCATACGGCCAGAGTTATAGTGGATCGAGGTAAATTGGAAGTGCAATTAGATGGGGAGGTGATATTTACCGAAAAACTAGCATTACAAGAGCTGATACAATCAGCGAGTACAGTATCGCCGTATCGAGCGAACAGAAGAAACTCGTTGGTAACGAGAAGGGGTAAAGAGCCAACGGTTACGTACGAAGATGTCTTCTATGTGGGTAAGTAAAAGAGAAAACAAGTTAAACAATTTTATCAAAATCAAATAAAAGCAGTAAAGTAGCACAGTACAGTAAGAGGCAAAATTGTGCACCAAATTATTGTTGCAGCGAACGCGTGAAAACATGAATACCCGGTAGTTTAAATTACAATTCGAATTTTCAAAACAGGTACTCTTTTATGGTTACTTCTAGCTTTAAAATGTAGAGGGTTTTAGTGAACTTCAATATTAACAAGTTTCTTGGCCCAGAGCAGCAACAGTACTCTTCAACAGCTACGCTTCCTTTGGCGACACTCTTCAGGAACTTCTCTTTTTATCTTAGAACAGTGCTCAGGGGAAATCTGCTACATATGCAGTGCATTATACTGAAACCAGAGAGAGAAAGAGGGATAGTGTAGACCTTCATTCCTGCACAGCTCTGCAGTTGCGTGTTATTTATAAAGCTGCGGGGTCTCTGATGTTAATATTGATGCAGTATTTTTAATCTAAGGGGCCCCATTTTATTTATTATTTTACTTGTCCGACTTTTTTTATTGTTCAAATGCCGCCGAAGGAGGATACTGTGCACAAAAAATTCATAAGAAATTTTTGTCTTTTAGTTGACCAGTATGGGAATTGAACCCGGCCCTTCTGGTTGCAGAGCTAACACGGTCGAGGGGAGATGCTGATAACCCTGCATTTATCACTTTCAATCGGGATAATGTAACGATCTCAGACTGGGGTGATGCAACAGGCTCAAATTTAATGCCCTTAAGACCCAATAGCCGCATGATTGAAGGTGCTGCATTATCTGTAGTTATGCAAGGCACAGATGTTAAGGAACCAGAAACTCTTGATGTTCTTGGCATAAAGATTCAATGAGACAGTTCGTTGGACTGACCACATTTTCTAAGTCTCTAGGCTTTTAAGGCGGTGTAAGAAATAATTCACTCCATCTGATCTCCTTACTATTTATATATGTATATATATATATCTCCCATATCCGACCGAAAGTGCCATACAACACTCTTGTAATTTGAAGTGGTCTATTTTGCATCTTCTCGACCGTGTACAGGGGAGTGCGAAGACTCCTATCGGTGACAGTAGAGTAGCCAACTCTATTGACTCCCAATGTGGGGTGTGGCTTGTTATTTTATCGCTACTACAATGGAATGTTCTGCAATGTTATAAGGAACTCGTTTTCGAAACTTGGAGATATTTACGTGTGACAAGATTGTCGTCGAGAGCGCATCCGTTTGTGGTCGGTTTTCCAACTAATCGCAAAATTAATTTTTAGCAGAACACATCTTTCCATTGAAATATGATGTTGCATAATTCAAGTTAAATATCCACAAACAATACTCCCTCTATCGCCCTCCCCAAAATCTATTTTCCTAGTTCCGATGTAATGCACTGAATACGTACGGGACACATGCCATAAGCACTGGACCTAGGAATGAAAAAAGGAGGCAACACACAATGTCACCGTTGTTGGTCGACAACCTAATTTTGTCGGTATTAATTTTTCTAAAAATGTTTTAGAAAATAGACTTTTAATTTTTTTACCCATTTTGTTGCTGTTGTTGGACACAGTAGTGTACATACATGCATGTAATAATATTTTATTTGACTTAATTAACAACTTTCGCACTATATCTATTATTATACTTTTCATATCGTCACAACAAATGCAAGAAGCCGTATCTAACATTTTAAAAATTGAAAATTGACTTATTAGTTCTGTGGATCGTTTCGGTAAATTGTGAGAGATTTTCACATCGAGAAAAATAACACAATTATAATGATTATTCTCTGCTTCGCTGGGTAATTCAAATAAAGACTTATATAAACTTACAAAAAACCTGAAAACTTAGGCTGTTTGTTATGCAGGCTATAGACGATGCAACAAGTTTATGCAACACGTTTATCACTCAAGTTGCGTATTTTGACACAAACACTGGAACCAACAAGTAAACCATAAATGCAAAATCAATTCTGAATTGAATATTGCTGGCGAAACACGAAACACGAAAAAATACAACTTTACAGCTTTCTGATTTCCACTGAAATCCATCAGTAAAAATACTAAACAGCGATTCACACTATGCAACCAACATCAATGCAACCAGAAAATATCAAAATATTTTAATGTTTTTTTGAAACCTCGAATGCACTCAGAATTCAAACATAGACATGACCAAAAACGAAATTTGTTTGGTTGCATAAACATGTTGCATTGTACTCATCCTCTGTTTCACTGATTGGGTATAATTTTTTCGATGCGGTATTTTCTCACATAAGTTAAAGAAACCAGGCACTGGTCTGTTAAGTCGAAATAAGTCATCGCAAAATTTTAATTTTTTCCAGAAATAACTTTCTTGATCCTTTTCTTTTTTTGTGATAATTGTCAATATATTTTGTTTAAATAAGTTGTTTTTCTTCTCCTGTTAAATTTTTAAAATGTAACCTGGCATTTACACATGCAAGTGCAAGTCCGAAAAACTCAGTCCAGTCACAGTTTTTCACCAATACAGTCACATTTTTCGAACTTGCAAGTCTACTTACTAGAAAATTCTCTTGCAAGTAACTTTTTGTGCACTTGCCACAAGTAAAATGCCAAATGAATAAGCAGTCTTACCAAGTACGTGTTTTCTATTAATTTACTAGTACGTATTAAAATGAATGAAGTGTTGATTGATTGAAATCGATTGTATTTGTAAAAAAAAATAAGAAATAAAGAAGAACACAACTATACAAAAACACTTCGTAAAGGTAATTTTAAACAATAATTTAATGTTTTTTGGAAAAATAAGTTTTATGATAATATTGTTTTCAGATAATTCCAATACGGCAATACTGAACTCATATATGTACATAGTTATTTAGCAATTTTTGCTAGAACTTTACTTGTGACAGCATTTTTCAAATGAACTTACACGCAAGTGTGAAAACACTCAACCAACTTACCAGACATTCGAACTAATCACATGTGTAAATGCAGGGTTAAATAAGGCTTCTTGCATTTACTCTGACGATATGCAGATATAAGGCTGCTTGATGGTATTTCGAATTTTAACTGAAGTTTAGTTATTTATAACTTCATGCAGTATTATTTTTGATGTTGTTCAATATATGAAAATGTTTCAAAGTTCTATTCTTTAAAAAAAAACAAAAGAAAAGCAATAAAACCTTATTTGTAATTTTTAATTTGTAATAATTAGTATCACTTATTAATACTTTCATTGATAATTTTAGAAAGTTTCCCACTCTGAGCACCTCAAATGAGCAAACAGACTTACTTGTGAAGAAGAAAATATAGCAAATGAGGAAAGCTATTGATTAATTATTTTTGTATTGTAGTCAATTTCTTTGGACAGTTTGTGGTAAAATTTTAATTACACTCAAATTATCTTCACCGAGTTGACACTAATGAAAAACCCAAATGGCAGCGAATAGACAACAATAATGTTTTTTCTGCACACTTCCTTTCTTAATTGCATTTCCTTTACTTATGCAATAAATAATATAACGGTTTTTAATAGGTACTTATGTATGTATGTGTAAAAATATATTTCCTTTGATTTTCTTTTTGACATTTGCACTTTAGGTTTTTTTTTAATTTTTTGACAATTTTTTTTTTCATTCGATTGAAAACTTTTTGCAAAAATAAATTTTTTTTTATTTATAGTCTATGCGCCCGGCACAATTGTATTTTTTGTTTTCTTCTATATACTTCAGTATATTTTAATGTATCTTGTCTTAAAACCTGAGTGTGACTGGCATTGTGGCTGGTTGTAATGATGTTGACCAACTTTAACATGCGAACTCTAACACATCACTCATTCTCCCATATTCTCGTATTTTCACATTCAGCCAGATGATCGAATACACTCTACCCGACAGTTCGGGTGAGGTGTGCGTGGCAAATGGAAGGTTAGCTTTCTTTGGGACATTTTAAAAATCAAGTTAATCGGTTAATATGGAATTAATCGCAACAACCGATTTATTTTTATATTTGATTAATAAAAAATAGTAACATAACAATTGCAGTATGTATAAATATTTATGAAAAAATAAAGTTTTGAGGGCTCCTCCCGTATCCAAGAAAAAAAATACGCCACCCTATTGAAAAATGGAAAGTAAGAAGAAAAAATTAAATAAAAAAGTGAGCGGAAACCCTTGGTTTCCTTGTTATGGGCCTCTGAAGTTCCATTATAAACATTCCTTCGAATATGGCCAATATGGATATCATTTCAAAACTGTTGAAAATTTATTTCGGAATTTAATAAATGTTTTAATAAATTCGTAAATTATTTATAAAAATAAATTAAATATGGCGGGAAAACTGTACACTGCCCTAATACAAAATAGTATTGTAATGGCGAAAGAGGAAGATTTAGAAAGCGATTCAGAATAAATTCTTTTTATTTCACTTAATATTGAATAAATTTTGTTTTTGTTAGTATAAATTGTATAAATCCCAAAACGGCCATGCTTAGTAAAGAAGCATCGGGTAATATTTTCCTCCTCCATGGTATATCCCAAAACGGCGATGACTAGTAAAGAACTTAGGCGTAACCGGCTTTCGGGCGGGCTTACACGTTTCCTCCGCCATGATATATTCCAAAACGGCAATGTCTAGTCAAGATTTTGTACGTAACCGTCCTTCGGCCAGGCTTAAACCTTTTCTCCACCATGGTGTATCCCAAAACTATGACACCTAGTAAAGATCTTCTGCGCAGGTAGCCTTTTTCCCTAAAGGTTTTAATTCATCTTCATATCGAATAAATTTTAGTAAATTTATAAATTTAAAATTAAATTATCTCAATTAAGAATACATGTCTGAACACAGTATTATTGTGGTTTTCGCCATATAAATTATGTTTACATGAGAATTTTTGGCAGCTAAACAATGCATGCCGGTCTTGATTAGGTCTGAAAAGTTATTTTCTGCTTGTTAGATTAATGATTATAATATATTTTAATTTCTATTTGATGAATTTTGAATTCGATGCGGAACGTGATGTTTAAAAATTGATTCAAATATAATATGTTCATGACTGTTTTCATATTTTGGTTAAGTATACCAAAATTCTACTATGAATCAAATGGGAAAAACTTCTGTGACCCAACTACATAAATCACCAGTATTTCAGATTCTGCGGATAAATTTTTTTTAGAATTTTTTTTTTCTAAAATATGAGACTTTTACCTCTTATCATTTTTACACATCTTATCATAACTTTGAAACAACGTATTCGTTACGCAATATTTAAAAAAAATATATAAATTATGCCAGTTTGAAGTTATTTTCATATAATTTTTTAGTATAACCATTCTTTTTGGAATTATTGAGAAACAAGTGACAAAAAAAAACATACAGGCAATCAAAATTGCATGTGATAATTGCTAAGAAGGAAACTAAATCAAAAACAAAACCAGCAGAACGGAAGAACATGCTGCTTTCGAAGGCTGCTAGCCCTTCATCTTCAGCGTTCTTCGTGTTTTGTCCACTGTGTGTGGTATCAGTAGATGTAAATTATTATACATTTGTATCTTTTAATAGAATAGAAGAATTATATCTCCGCTTGGTGAGTAAAACTTGATCTGTGTGAACCAGTTCCTAAAAGATCTACACTTGAAAAATATCGTCACACTTAAAACAGATTATGAAAAGAAATTAACAAGAATCCATGATGTATAATAACCAATTTGTAACGTAATTATAGTTGGTATCGTTAAAAAATTACCTGCTGACCGTCATTTCATAAAATCTGCAATTTCATAACAGAAATCAGCAAAACTCACTTCGTCATTGTTGAAATAAAAAATTAGGAACATGAAGATAAATCTTTCAACAGTGGCATCAGAACAACTTGGCATTAAAAAAATCAAAATTTACAACGACAATAACACAAAGTAGCTACAACAATACATCACCAAACCATTGACTTCGTATCTTTGCGATGCAGTATTTCTTTGAACTTTAATGATTCTTTGTTTTTGTCTGGCAATTCCCTACACATGAACATTCAGTATATTTATTACATTTGTGTATTTGCTACCTTAGTTTTTATATTCCAATAATTTTTGTCTGCACGGATGCAAACTATGAAACATTAGTGGAATCACTGAGCAATATGTTTTAAAAACCTCTGTTATCTTTGAGCTATACCGGTGCTAAATTACCTAATTTTTTGTTATTTCACCGTATGCTATTCAGCTGTAAATCTCTAGTCGCCGACCAGTAATTCAGTCAATATAAAACTGTTTTTTTTTTATCTTGGACCAGGAGATGACCCCTACACATGAGATGCATTGTGCTGGAACTAGAGTAAAGGGATAGTAGGAGGTGAAGCTTTAGTATCTTACAGCTCTGCTTTTTGCACGTTATTTGTCCTTATAGCAGTGTTGTAGCGTCTCTGATGTCAAGGCACGTATTAAATTTTAAAGCTTCGTTTTGGTAGCCATTTTTTAATATTTATTTCACTTCGCCGGTGCTACAAAATACCGACGAAGGAGGGCGTTCTGATGTACCTGTGAATTGGATACAGCTGAAGTTGTGAATACATTTTGCAACAAGATCGTGCGACTTGATGCAAGAAGTATTAAAATTTAAGATATGTGCGCTACTAAGTTACCTTCCAAATACACCCACTTTCAGAGTTAAAAAAAATTGTTTTTTGTCTATTATTTTCTATCAAAATTCTGCTATTGTAAAACACGCTCAAAACCTGATAGATATAGTGAATTTAAAAAGTCACTTACTACCGACTTGTAAATCTATTAGTTATATGCTAATGCTTGCGTATGTATGTATGTTTGTGTTAACGATACGCTTGGTTTATTTCAATTTTTTTTTGTTTTTCTTTCACATATTCATCTACTCCTCTTTAAAACTGTTCTTTAAAACAGAACACAGTCTCTTTGCAAGTAATCTTTATTTAAGCCGAACTTTAGAAAAAGAAACTGTAGACATGAACACAATTTTAATTTGAATGGAGAGACGGAGAAGGTAAAAGGACTTAAACCAGTGTAGCCAGAAAATAATTTTCTTTATGTACCAAAACGAACTTGAAATACCAATGAAGCACCAAGTGTTTTTCTTGAAAATATAATTTTGAAGATAATTGGTTAGTACATAAATGTGATGGCATCCAGATGTATCCCACTAAATGTGCGTCAGTGACTCCTCTAAGGAGCAGAAATGCTCCGAGTTTAGAAAAATGAGAAAAAATCACTTTGTTAAATTTTTTAAAAAATTTCTTCCCAAATATTCCCAAATAAAATGAAATACTATCCAAACCGAAAAAATTTTCTTCTCTATGGTATAACGATGAGCGGCTTCACTAACAAAAGGTTGTCTGCATAGCTCAAGGCACTTCTCCTCTATGGTATAACCAACACTGACTTCGCTAACAAAAGCTTCAGGCGCCCTATCTAATTTTCGTCCCATTCGGCGAAGCGAAAAATTTAAAAAAATTACAAATAATTGAAAATGAAATAACTCAAAAAAAAAGTAAATAACTCACAAAGCAAATGAAATAAGACATAAAAACAAAATAAAATGCAATAACTCCCATATGAAATTGTTTTGGGACTAATTTCATTTGGGAGCAATATCATTACGAAGTAACTCCCAGGCAAAAAAAATTAGGTAAATCCCAACGGTGTGGGAGCTACTTCATAATGAAATAACTTACACATTTGTATGTAAATTTTTTGGAACATATTTCACCGGTGAGTTATTGGACGCCGCCTACAATCAGGCGGTCTTCTAACGAGCAGAAAAGTTCGTATTACCCAAATGATTTTGGGAGGTTAGGAAAATGAGCTGAGGACCGCTCTTTATAGTGGAATATGTGTAATATCCCCAACCATCCAATGTACTATATCAAGCCTTTGCTGTAAATGGGGCAAAGTTCAATTTTAAAATTATTGAGTTACGCGTTTTAAAATTTTATTTTTTGATTTTATTTTCAAGGTTAAATTTTATTAAATGCAAAGATGAGCAAGAGAGAAATATTTATCCATGCTTAACATAATTTTTTTTTACTTTGGACCAGCACTCAGGAGATGACTCCTATACATGCGATGCATTGTGCTGGAACTAGAGGAAAGGAATAGTGAGAGAGATGACGGGAGGTGAAGCTACACTAATTTACATCTCTGCTTTTGCACGTTCTTTGTTTTATAGAAGCGTTGAAGCGCCTCTTATGTCAAGAAGACGTAGTAAATTTTTAAGCATCGTTTTTAGCAGCCATTTTTTGTAATTATTTACATTATTACATAATACGGACGAAGACGGGCATTCTGATATGGCCGTGAATTGGTTACATCTGAAGCCGTTACTCTTCTGTGACCAGTGACAATGCCTTCGCTACTGAAATCTTCCGACACAACTGACACAAAGCCATACTAATGCACATCAGAAAAAATGCGAGATATTTTATGACTTAGTCTCAACTGGGCTGGTACTCATTACTTTTTGGTTTTGTAGTCAACGTGCAGAGTACTTCAGCCATCAGCACCATTATAATATAATATTTATTCGGTATTGTGTAGCACCGGCGAAGTAAAATAATAATAAAAATAGCTACTAAACCGAAGCTTCAACACTGCTACGAGTATAAAAACAAAAGAACGTGCGAAAGCAGAGCTGCAAAATAATTAATTAAGCTTCACCTCTCTTATCATTTCTCCTACTATCCATTTCCTATAGTTCCCAGCACAATGCTTCGCATGTGTAGGAGTCATCTCCTGAGTGCTGGTCCTAGATAAAAAAAAAAAAAAAAAAAAAATAATGAGAGTTTGTTTTTTTTTGTCGAGTTAAACAAATTGAAAAAAATTCGACTGGCCGATTTTTTCATTGAGAAAAAGCCCGACCATGCGACATTCGAGAAATTAACATTTAAAAAACCCGACAGCCGCAGCCCTGAAAAACCGGTTCGAAGCACGGTTGGAAAACTGGCCTGATCACCGTAGTATTTATATACTCTTATTTTATGATTTTGTTTTCATTAATTTTTCCTGCAGAATATTTTCCATCGTGGCAACACTGCCTTATAGCCAGCTATTGTGCCACTTTAACTGTGTGACGGTCATACTCAATGTATTTACTTTGTCTTCTTAAATTTTCATTGCAATAAATGAGCACTTACCTGTTGAGACGCTGTTTATCTGCATTTCTGCTTTCTATCTTTTTTCAATAATCTTTTTTTTTTATATAAATATTTTGTTATGGTTTTCATATGAGACACATTCTCTGCCTTTTTGTTTTCTTGTTAACACAAACACCGGGTTATGTACTGAACTTTGCACTTAAAAACATTTACATAAATACATATATTTCACGTTTCATTAAATTTGCTATAATTTTTATTATTTTACTTCTTTTTTCACAATTACAATTAACTTAACTTAACTTTTCGACCGACCGATCTTTAAGAGAGCGTTTTAAAGACTGCTTAAAAAGCAGCTGTTCGTTGTTTTTTCTTCTCTATTAATTTGACAGTTCCACTTCACGGCTTTTTAATTCAACCTGCTTTTGGCTTATAACAGAGATGGGAACTTTTATGCAATTGTCAATTTTTATTGCATTATAAAGGGTATTTCATTAAGCGCTTCCTATCTTTAAATTTAAATAAAACAAAGTGTGTGTGAGATATCATCGAAATTTTTTATTCGTTTGAAAGACCTATTGATGACATTATGTGGAATATTGGTCAAATCGCACGATCTCGGTGGCCAGTTTACATCACCTCCACGTGAGATAACCATGCGCTCAAATCGCTCGTGTAGAATATCTAACGTGGCATTAGCTGTGTGGCACGTTACTTCGTCCTGTTGAAACGACATGTTGTGGGTGTGCAGATCCTCCAATTCAGACAAATCATCGACCTATAGCGCTCGCAACAGTGGACAGTGGTGGCCTGTCAAACGTCGTTCTCAAATAAATATGAACCGATGACGCCGCCAACCCAAAACCTACACCAAATAGTGACTTTTTCGGGATGTATTGGATGCTCTTTTATCTTATGTCGATTGGTATCATCCTAAATTCGGCAATTTTGTTTTTTCACCTACCCATTCATACAGAAATGGACCTCATAGCAGAAGATGATTTTGCGATGAATAGTACGGATAGTTGCCAACTGCTCCAATTTTCTTATTTGCACCTGTTGTTTCATGCTATATCCGTTCATGGTGATTTGCAGAAGAGACTACATAAATGGCAACTAATTAGGCAGATGTAGCTTCAAGATGGCCGTCATCAACTGTCAAAGATCGGAAGTCCCTGTTGGAAGACCCTGAATTAAATGCTATAACTGTAGATCATTTTTTTAAACCCATCTCAACGAAATTGTAAAAAGAAACAAAAACAAGCATATCTTTAACTACCAATTGAAGAAAAGAAAAAAATTTTTCTTCAAGATTTGTCCAGAGATTTGAAAAACAAATTATATACATATGTATGTGTTTAAAAAGTGTTATTGGGGATTATAACGACATGCGAACCCTCATATTCATAATATTTAAAACAAGTTTGCAATATATTTTGTTTAAAATTTCGCATAAATTTTTTTTTTTTTTATGAATACAAGCCATAGTGTATTCGTTATTTAACGAAAAAATTTAAAAAATATCATTATCGAAAATTAAAAATTTTGTAATTTTTAATAATTTTTTTTTTAAATGCGAAAAATAATTACCCATTTATAAAATATGGCAAAATATTGGCGCAAAAACACGAGCAGGTCAGAATTCTGTCGTTTTTCTTGTACAAATTTTTGATTTTATCACTATTTATTAAAAAAAAACTCAATTGAGCAAATCGACATTTCCATATATGTACCAGTAAAATCTTAGAACTTGTGTGTTTCCTGATGTTTCATGTGCACGTAGCAAGTGAGTTTTTCAATAAATTTTTATTTATTCTCAATTTTAAAAACAACAATTTTTAATTTTTTTTTAAGTTTTTTTTTAAACTTCAACGATATCTCTCAAATTACTGGGTAGATTTAAGACATTTCTTTTTGTTTTTTTTTAATGGCAAACCGTTCTATAGATGTGCCAGTATTTGTCATTCATATGACTTCAGTTTTCAGAAAAAACTAAAGTTTATTAGAACAAACGGATTCCAGACTCAAGTTCAGCGCCCCAAATAACTAAAAAAAAAAGTTCCATTGAACACGAAACTTTTCATTATGTTCCCTTGTGTTATCATTGTAAACACAGTAAATCAGGAGTATTTTGTTGCCCTGGTTAATGAACGTGATAAAAAAAATTTGGTTGCTGTATTTGCTATAGACTAAGCCGTTACCTATAGAATTGAGTTCATAGCAGGAAATTAAAAGAACAGTGGGTGGTACTGTAACAAGTAATATAGACATCATAATTATTTATAAGTTATCAATTTGTGTATAAATATTGGGAAAAACTTACTATTGTATTTTTATTTACAAAAAGTTTAATACACAATTGTTCATGCTTCTTATACATATTATAAACCCAAAAATTGTTATAAATCTACAGTTAATGTTTATTATATTTGAATTAATAAAAAGTATTTTTACTATTCTCTTTCAAGGTGGATTTCCTAACTCTGAATCTGTTAGCAAACGTACCCAAGGACGATATGAATTACCCTTTAAAGGATGTCTGCAGGACATTCAATTTGGAGCTGAACCACATGCGTTGATTAAAGATTTTTCAAAATATCAAGGTGAAAATATCGGCTCCTGTGATTTGCACGGCGATGAGACCATTCTAGTATAGGATTTGAAACGAAACCATATATGATTAAAAGAAAAATGAAACGTATATAAAGCGTTTAAATTGAGACATTACTAATACTAACAAAAATTTTAAACAAATTATATGTTAAGTAATAAAATAAACGAAGAGAAAATAAAAAAATGAAAATAATTTTGTAAATTTTATATAAAAAAAAAACCTAAATAAGAGAAAATTTTTTAACCAAGATTTGGCTATAAATAGAAAATTTAAATTGAAGGTTTACTTAAAGGCAACGTTTTGGTTATGCATATAAAATACAATAAAAACAAATTAAGTTTAAAAAGTTCTGTCGTTAATTAGTGACAAAAAATGCTGAAAGTGAACAAAATTTTACAATATCGACAATTTTTTCATTAAATATATTTAAAAATAAACAAACCAAATTTTAGAAAATTAATCAATAAGTGATAAAAAAAAGTAATTAATTAATAAAAGCAAATAAGTATATTTATCGCGAAAGAAAATATTTACCAAACTCAAAAACTTGTTTTGTGTTCATTAAAAAAATTTTGAAAATATATTTTTAATTTTAATAGTTTTATTTAATTGTTAAATTTTTTGTTAAAAATATGTCATTACAAACTTTTAAATTTACATATATGTATTTTTGGTCTTTAACTCTCTCTAAAACTGCCTTCAATGTTGCTTTTTTCCATTCATGTATTGAGAAAGTTAAATTTTACGTGTATACACTGAAAAAATATTTCGAAAACTTAAAATTAGAATTTTTAACTACTGTATTCATAAAAATTATTTTGTGAATTGAATGAAGTGAATTTTCAAAGCAATTGAATAAAATTTATTTTTTTGAATAAGGAGAAAAAGATTTTAATAGGTTAAAAACTTTTTAAAAACATTTTGATAATTCCAAACACATTTTTTATGGCGCGTAGTAGTAGTGTTATTACTGTGTGATCAACAGTGTTTATTTTAGAATCATGAAAAAAAAACCATGAAAAAATTCACAAGTTACGGGTGCCTCCGTAGCCTACTGCATGAGCATTATTCTTATCAACCTGGAGGTGCGGGTTCGATTACCGTTTAGACCTTGGCAGTCTACTTTTGGGGTCACTATGGGCCAAAGCTCTCTCCTAACCTAACATAACCTACAGGAACCAAGTGTTCCGCATTTTATTTCTTCATGAATGAATCTCTTCATTGTTACCACGGCAGACTTCTTTCTCTCGTTGTATACCGTTGCCCTCGTGAGAATATAATATATATTTTTTTTCTAAGCCATTTAGTTGCCTTGTAGCTGTAGATACACAATTATTATTTGTCTATAATTAAAGAAGAAGATCTTCTCAATTAGATTCAACTAAAAAAAATCAATAAAAATATATAACCTAAAACTGGAAGCCTAAGAACTCTAAAAATTAATCTGTCAAATACACATTTATTAAGAAAAAAGTAGAAATATTGATTGTAATCATAAAAATCAAAAAAAAACCGACAAAACATTTATTCAGCTATGCATTTTCATTTTTTTTTTCAAAATTCCAACACTGCAATCTCTATTCTGCGCTGTATAATAACTGCTGCTGATGATAAGGAGCTACACAGCACATGCCATACTATAATGCCTACAGCATTCATAAAAAAGTAACAAAAATAAACTTTGTACATTTAACAAACAAACACCATTTCCTAATGCATTTAAAAATTTCAGTTAAAAAAATATTTACAAAAAAAATTTTATCGAAACTTGTTTAACTCCAAACTTTAAAATCGGTAGAAGTTTTCAAAAACTGTTAAAAACAAAATAAACTTAAATGGTGTATAATACAATGTAAAGTATATTGTATTGAAATTAAAAATAAATGAATACATTAAAAATTTAATAAACAACAAACGATTTATGATTTTATGTAAAGGCAACTTAGTTATATTATTTTAAATAAAAATTATTACAAGAAAATTTTATTAGTTTTATTTACTGCTGTTAAATAAGAGAGTTATTTGAAAGTGCATTTCTGTTAAATTCTTCGAAATGTATTGCTATGAACTATTTTAAA
The DNA here is from genome assembly GCA_963924685.1 of Dexiosoma caninum. NCBI lineage: Eukaryota > Metazoa > Arthropoda > Insecta > Diptera > Tachinidae > Dexiosoma > Dexiosoma caninum. The sequence continues at coordinate 94,616,891 of OZ004727.1, read as the reverse complement.
GAGCGTAGCTATATTTTCCTCTCTTTCTTTCTTTTTTCGAAATGAAGCAGGGCTAATTTAATTCAATTGGGAGATTTTGTAAACTAAGCACCATTATTATAACTTGCCGTTAGTTAAAGGAAGGATATTATCGGACGTATAAACAGTTTGCCATTATTACAAATTTTTAGTTTAAATTAATAGGTAGGTTAAACTTGTCTTTAACTTATTGTTCACCTTAGGTTAAAGTAAAATTGTAATAATCAGCCTTATTCCAGTTGTCAATGTCGACACCAAAACCTAACCTCTCTCAAATCGATATGCAATATCTTTCGGTTAAAAGCTTAGTGAAAATTTACTGGAAATGTAGAACGTTTTTTTAAATGCCAATTTAAATTTGGTACAAACGCCGCACCATTTCGACGTAACAGGGGCTAAGATTTGGTGTCGATGTCGACGTCGATAACTGAAATAAGGGTGAATAAAAATCGTCGGATAAAATACTCCCTTTAACTAACGCCAAGTTGTAATAATGGCCCTAAAAGAAATACTCATATTTTTATTAGGAAAATAACAACCGTAGTGATTTTCTCGGTCTCGGACTTTTTTTCCTCTATATTTAATTTCCTCAAGTAGCCGTATACTATATCGTGTACAAAGGCCTTAACTCGCATTTTTTCGAAATTGACTTTTTTAGTGATTCCTTTTAATTTCACACAAATGCACCTTATCACGAAAATTGAATGCAATAGTCTCAAAAATAGCAGTTTTACAAGCTTTTCCTTTTTGTGAACTGCATTGTAATAATAAAAGTTTCTATTATGTAAAGTTACAATTATGCTAGTTATGATATGAAACTTTCCACACATTTTGAACTCCAAAAGTTGTAAAATATTGTTGCCTTAATATAGAAAAAAAGCCCTAATTCATTTTTAAATTGGATTTTTTAAATATTTTGATATATGTAGATTTAGAGGATTTTTTTGTACAGAGTTAATGATGCTGTTCTCCCAACTTAGTGAAATTTTGTTGGCTGGTATCTATAATCGATATCGTCATATAAAAAGTAAATCCATGTAACTACACTTCTTTTGATTTTAAAGGAGAGGGAAACAACTTGAGATCAGGGTTAAGTAACCTACCTGAAAAAAGTTTCTTCAAAACTCGCATAAAATTATAAGAATCACTTATATTTTGATAAAATAGTTTAATTTAACTTGCACATGCATTTTTACATGGTACACAATATTCAATAGAGAAACCGATTTCTTTTGTCACTTACATGGTTTTACTCGTACGTTTTATATGACGATATGTAACATTCTGACAACACGAAGTGCTATAAAAATTCGCTATTGAATCATAATTAAACATTTCTTACTACAAATAATAGAAAATACTCAAATCCTCTGTATGGACAATAACTGCTTGTTCTTCTAAATGTAAAATATCCTCAAATCATTCATTGTGTAAATTTTTTTTTTTTTTTTTAAAAAAATTCCGAATAAGTTGAAGTAAAAAAGGAAAGCTGTGTACAGTGCTGGCATAAATAATATAACCGCTAGCAGTTACATATATTTTTCATTGATTGCACTATGCTGTTCCATTACCTTTTTTTTATCTGAACCGTTAATTTTCTAAGAAATAACGAATTTAACCAAACATTCGGGTATTTTCTGTAAACCGAATCCGCAAAAAATGTTTTGTTTTTAAAGACCTTGTAGCTTTAGTATAACAACAAAATGCATTGATTTACTAAAGCTATAAGATCTAAAAGTTCTACAATAGTAATTTACTACGCCGCGTGAATTTGGCTACTGTGTCGCTACTAATACGCTATAGTAGAAAAAGATTATTTTTAGTAAATACAGATAGCTGTAAAACGACTTTACTAATAACGAAAAACTTTGAGATTTAGTGGGAGTATGATGACTTAGTTAAGGTCATACCGGAGAGCTAGTTATCGTTATTGGTAACAAAAACCAAAGAACTAAATATTGATTTATTTAATCCACTTTCTTTAATGTTAAATTGGAAAACTCAAGTGCTTGATTTATGTAAATGGATTGATTTAAAAAGTTCTGATGCATTTCGAAAATAAATAGTTTTCAAAGCAACCTAAAATTAGTGTTTTCGAACACTGAAAAAACGAATATAGCCTAGAAATTTATTTAAAATGTATGAAAAATTAACAGAACCGAATGCAATTCGATTTCAAAAACAAATAGATGTGACACGCAATGAAGGTTATACTGTCCTCATTGTGCATATTTCAAAATTGCTATCTTTCCTGCAATGCACACCGAATTATAATGGAATTGCTTGACCCTTATTATGAACGCTATTCGATATTCGACTTTGTTCGAAAAAGAATTCGATAGAGAATTGCTATTGTCAACTTTTATCGATTTTTCCCAAAAAAAGTTAGTTAGAAAATAATTTCATAATCCTGTTTTTTCTGCAAATTCTTTCAATTTAATAATTATTTGAAAATTAATTTAAAAAAAAAAAACGGAAGGTAAGTACTTCACGACAGAGTTGTTACTTGAAAATTCGTCAGGTGAGGATGAAAGCTTACTTGAACTGACCAGCATTAAAATACTGTTGATGGAACCTTCAAATAGAAATGTATACCACCACGTTAATTTATCATTTCAAAGTACCTTTGTAATGAAAAAGATTTATAACAAAAATGATATCGATTGAGCAAAGAGGCGTTTATGTAATTGCTATCCACTGCAGATGTTTCTACAATGCTAACTTTTTCGATCTACTTTTCATCACGACCTAAGTTATTCGATCCTCGTCGAGCATCGAACGGTGCTCATAAATAAAGGCTTTATCTTTATATCAGTGTCGCCTAATTGCATATAAAATAGAATTCATTTAAAAAATTTCTTTACAATTCGTACAAGGCTTTACAGATAAATTTTATTAAGATTTATGGACTTTGGAATAATTTTGTGTGGGGTAATTGTTGTAATATATAAGTATATATATATTTTTTTTTATTATTAAATTAATAAAACTGTTAACATAATTTTCTAATTATGGAATTATAGCTCATTTGTTTGTTTTTGTTTTTGTATAATAGAATACAACGAATTAAAACTACAAAATGTATAAAGTTTTTTTTTCTTTTTTAGGTTATAAATAATTGTTCTTTCATTTTTGTTAATTTTAAAAAAATATATAAATTCAAAGAAAAATGAAAAAACCCGTTCCAAATACTAAATATATATATTATATTTAATATATGTATGTATATGTATATTGCAATACGAATAAAGAACGAAAATATTTAAAATAATATTTAATAATAATTCGATAACTACGTACGTATTTAAAAAAAAATTAGCAAAGAAAATTTGCTGTAAATAGTAAAATTGAAGAGAAGCAGTAAAAAATTAATAAGAAAACAAATGGAACTTTCGAAATCTGTTTTAGACGTTTTTTTAATGTGACTTTATTTTCTATTAAATTTATGTATTTTTATTATAATGGGGCTTTCTCTCTTATGTTTTTATTCATAATGTATTGTTGTTGTAGTTGTTGATTCTTTTTTTTTAATTTATAATCAAATATTATTATCGTTATTTTCTGTTTTTTTTATGTAGTTGTTGCTTGTTTGTTTTTGCTGCTTTTAACAATTTCAATCGATTTTACATTTCATCATCAATTTTGTTTTATAAAGAGTTTTCCGTTTTATTTTAATTAAATTTAAATTTTAAATATTTGTTTATTTATAATTATCAGCACAATAATAAATTTTTCAAATCTCTCGTTTGAAATTTTATTTTCTGAAATAAAAGAAAATAATGGTTAAAAATTATTAAAATTGAATTGAATAGATTGCGAAGAATATGCATTCATTTATTTATTCAATGCTAAATGTAAACATTTGCGTTATTTTATGCAAAGCCACATTCTAAAAGTAACGAACTATTGAGACTTTATTCAAGATAAGATCGCTTAAATAAAATATATGTATTCACTCTCAATAATAAATCGCTCATTTACTAAAACAACCTCATAACTCATAAACTGCGTTTTTTAATTAATTATTATTATTACTTCCTTTTCGATCGTATAAGTATCATAAGGCCTTAATTTTTTAGTAAATGATGTACATATAGTTAATAAGTTGTCATCTCTCGATTTTTATATCTGAGAATATTAAGAGTACTCATTGGGACGAACGACGAATTATTCGTTGCAAACATTCGTCCTCAGAAATAAAACACTTTTGAGTATATGAAAATAAACACAACACCGCCGTCGCCGGAATTCGTCGTGTGTGACGAACTCTGCGATAAATTTGTTTCTATTTCACACGCCGACGAACGACGAACAATTTAGTACATAGTTACCATTTTTATTTTAGTTTTCAAATATATAAGTAAATAAAGTTTATATTTTTTTTTTTTTAGTTGTTAAATTTTTAAAATAAATAATTTAATAATAACACACAATTATTTACCATAAAATTGCTTTCTAATTGTTTTCTGTTAATGTTTAATTTTTTCAAGTAATTTTTTTATATGGTAACACAGGCAGCAAACAACTTTGCTGATTATGACGGCTGTAATTTTTTCGTCGTTGTGTCACAATGCGAATTTACGCAAAGAACTTTTACCGACGAAGTTCGTCGTTCGTCCCAATTGTGTTCCTAGCAAAGATCTCACAAACTGTGCATTTTAACCTTCTCGCATATGAATGTTCATTATTGTGTATTTAAAAAAGCAGCTGTTTTTTTTTAATCACGTTTTATGTAATCGCATCCTTACGTACCGACTGCTGCTCAAAAGAATGTCCCACGAAAACATATTTGGATTAAATGGAATTTTTTTCTTTTGTTTTTTTTAATCGAAGAAGACATTTTTTGCTTGACAAATGGCAAATGCAAAGAAACGATATAAAATTTATGAGGTGTCGCCATTTAAACTCACGTTCTGTCAGACACCAAAATCAAAAAACAATTGAACGTACTCCATAGATGTTTTCGAAAAAGTTTCATTCTTAAACACGTAAATTTTACAAGTTTTCAAATTAATTCCCTTATGAGAAAAAACCTAAAACTAAACTTATTTTGGCTCAAATCACCTAAAACTGCTTTAAACACGACATAAAACATAAAACACCTAAAACGTGTTTAAACATGACAGTATAAACATCATATAAGATATATGTATATCGAATATAAAAAAAACATTTGGTTGATTGGTGATTGAAGAATATTTCGTCCAAGTTATCTTTTCAATAAATTTTCTGATATTCATGAAAGCGTTCATTAGAATTTTAATTCAATTAATATTTGGGAAAACTGCCTGAATTAAGTTTTTTTTTAATTTCTGTTGAATCGAAAATAAGGAAACTAATCTTTTATATCTCTGAGATCAGCTAACGTTATTAATTCACTTTATATCAGCTAAAACGAATTATATGTGAACATATTCGAATTAGAAGTGATATTTTTGTTCACGCAAAATTTTTATTCCCCTCGAAGTGAAAATTGCTCTCATGAATTTTCCGTGGAATTTTTCCAGGTTATCATTCGCAGTGAATGTAGAAAAGGGAAGAAGATTTTAAAAATATATAAATTAATTAAAAAGCAAACGAATTTAAATTTAATACAGAAATAAAAATTCGTGCGTTAAGTGTTAAATTGTGTTTTTAAATATTCTGGGGCCAGTTAATTATTCACTCGGATAAAAAGTATTGCATTGGAACAATAAAAGTACCTGAATGCAATAATTAACAAAAGTGTGAAAATTAAAGAATTTAAAAATAAAATAAGTAAAAATAAGAGTACTCCAACAATTGAAAAAAAAAAATGTTTAGACTTTGAACTATCAAGAACTAGCAGTTTAAGCCAATCCGTCAGAAAACTCCAAAATTCGTCCGCGATATCTTTGTATAGTCTAACAATACTAAATACACTCAATTGGTATGTTGGTTTGCTTTTATTTATTCACCCCTATCACGAATAAAAGTGAAATTTTTATACACGTAAAATTTTCATTCCCCTCGAGGTGAAAATTGGTATCATGAAATTCAGGTGGAATTTTTTCCACGTTCTCATTCTCTGTGAATGCAGAAAAGTGAAGAAGATTTCAAAAACTTACAAATTAATTAAAAAGACAACCAATTTAAATTTAATGCGGAAATAAAAATTCGTGCGTTTAAGTCTTAACTTGTGTTTTTAAGTTAAATAGTCACCCGCATTATTGGTATTGCATTTGAACAATAAAAGTAACTGAATTCAAGAATTAAACGAAAGCGTGAAAATTATGGAGTTTAAAAATAAAATAAATACAAATAGCGTACTCCAACAAAATTAAATAAATAGTTTAGGCTTGGAACTATGATGCAGTTTACGTTAATCCGTAAAAGAACTCCAAAATTGGAACGCAATATCTTTGTATTCCATATTTCTACTATAATAGCTGACATTGATATAACAAAAAATATTTATCAAAATATATAAATGAAAGAAGAATTTACTTACATTTTGCATATAATTCCCCAGCAAAAATCAAGTGAATAAATTAAAGTGAAAAGTAAAAAAACCCGCGTGAGAAAAATCGTTCACGATAGGGGGAAATTGATTGATGATTGCAAATACGTGAAAAGGGAAATAATTACTAGGGAAATATTATTCATGATAAGGGTGATTATTTATGTATGTATATTTCCACTGTAACGGCTGATCTTGATATAAAAAAAATTATATTTATCAAAATATATAAAGCAAAAATTTACTCACATTTTGTATGCAATTAATTTCCTAGCAAAGTTCAAGCGAATAAATTAAAGTGAGAAGTGGAAAAACTCACGTCAAAAAATTATTCACGATAGGGGAAATTTTATTTTGACTTGAAATTATTCACATGAGAATTTTTTCACGATTGCAAATTTATGGAATTATTTCGAGTGAAAAAGTATTCACGAAAGGCGTGAATATCTAGAATTTATCGTATTTTTTCACCATATTTCGTTTTATTTATAAGATATTTATTAAAAACACCAACTACTTTGGAGATATGAAACTCAAACTAACCTACAAAAAGACATCACTTGCAACAATTGTTCGTCTGTCGGTTATTTTCAGAATCCGTTAGTCGTCTGCCAGCACCAGCTCCTTGATTATTGGCTACATCCTTTTTAGGTAGTTTTTTAGCTATTGAAAAAACATCAGTTGAAATTTTAATCAATGATAAATACTAATCAATACTTAATCAATTATAAATACCTATAGCCAAGAAAATATCGTTTACGTTCATGCCAGTTTTTGCTGATGTCTCCATAAATAACAAACCATTTTTTTCTGCATATTCTTTAGCTTCTTCTTTTTCTACAACGCGTTTATTTGATAAATCTGCTTTATTACCAGCCAAGGCGATAACAATATTAGGTGAGGCCTGGAAAGATGTGCAAATTTATTAAATTTTTTTATAAGAATATCGTAAAGTATGTAGTAATACACTTCATATTTGTTAAGATCATCAGGAATAATAGGAAATTAATAATTAATTAAAAAGCTGTTAACGAAATATAGAATAATAAAGCAAAATAAAATAAAAAAAGACCTCAAGCTTAATAAATATATTTAAAAAAAAAAAGAAAAATATTTATTTATATATAGTATAGCAAATACAAAAGTAAGTAAATAAATAAATAATTCCCTTCACTTACACCTTTAAAAAAATATATCTACAGAAAACAAAAATAAAAAAAACAGTTCGCAAAGTTGACAAAGCTGAATAGTTTATTTCTCAGATTCCACTTAAAAGTGACATTTGGAACATATTCGAACTTAAAACCGACAACAGTAGTTTTCGTCACCCAAATAAATGTTTTTGTCGTTTTTGAAATCAATTACGATAACATTACGTTCTACGACACCTCTGTGTTCCCATTTTTTCTTTTAATTTATTGTTATTATTCTCTTGTACTTTAAAAATACTCACTTGTTTATGCAGTTCCTTGACCCAAGTTTTCGCACGTTGAAAACTAGCTTGCTTTTCTATATCGTAAACAACAATAGCCGCCTGCGCTCCTCTATAATACATAGGAGCTAAGCTGTGATATCTGTAAAAACGCAATGTGAAGTAACAATTTAATTTAATTTTGAATAAAAAAAATAATACTCTAATTACCTTTCTTGTCCTGCAGTATCCCATATTTCAAATTTAACCACTGTGTCTTCTATACATATGGTTTGTGTAAGGAATGCTGCTCCTATCGTACTTTCTTGGTTGTTGTGAAAATATCCTTTAACGAACCGCAGGACCAGCGATGATTTACCAACAGACGATTCCCCCAAAAGTACCAATTTAAATTGGCAAGGCTTATTTTGAGATGTACCATCGGGACGTTGAACTGTTCCTGCTGCTGATCCACCAGAACGTGGTGTGGTTGCCATTACTGCTGTGTTATTATTTTAGTTTCTTGCGTTCTCACTTTCGCTTATGGAAATTTTAAATGTATTTTTCTTTGTTTAAACAAACCGAAAGAAAGAAAATTTTCTTAATACAAAAAAAAATTAATTTAATATTCTTAAAGAAAATGTAAAGCCACAAGGAAAAAAAATATACAAAAACAAAATTTAATTGTTATAATTGAGAATGTTTTAATTAATGCTGCTGTGGTATTTGTTCCTTAAAGGACGGTTAATCGCACTGATACGTTCTTATTTGTTGTTTATTTTACGATCTATAAATAAATTTTAAAAGAAATATGATTTTTTTTAAATAAAATTGAATATGTACAAGTTCACTTATCTATAAATTTTTTCATTGAATTAGTTATGCATTAAACCCACTTGGGTTGGGTTGAAATTAAAAAGACTTTTTTGTATATCAGGACTCTTCTGATAATATTCAGACAAACAAAAAGTAAAATTTATTGAATTCATTCATTATGATACAAGTGTTTCATTTTTTAACTTTTCGCTAAAGTTACTGATTTGATCCCAATTTCGCAAATCGAGTTTTCATTTTATTTCAACGTTTTGAAATCCTGGGAGTTGATTCTGACTATTTTCGTAATTATGTCAATATGAATGGATGGATGTATGCGTGTGTGTGTGTGTGTGTGTGTAAAGATATCATAATATAAGAACGCGTAAACAGCTCAGAATGCATTCGAAAGATACTGAGCTCACTTACATAGATTCCGTGCGGCAGATTTCGAAAAATTTCCGAAATAAAATTTTCGAAAAATTGTTTTTTCTAAATAAATTTCAATCTACTAGCCGATCAAGTTCAAAATTTTATCAATATTTTCACGAAAAATTTGCACTTTCACAAGGCCAAAACTGCCTGAAGGAGCGTTCCAATGCTTTTGCGATGTACTAGAGAGTTCTTAACTATTGTCTTGGCTACAATTTTTGTCTTAGTATTGGATCGAAAATCTCAATGGTTTGGCTGTTATATGCCAAAATATCCAAAAAAAACGTGACAAAAGTCTGATCAAGTCAAAATGGGGAAGCTCGATTTTCACCGTAGACGTATGGTCTAGTGGACTTTTTTGCTTAGTACAATCCCAAGAATCAGAAACGCGAAGCGCCCATTAAGATTTTCAAATCGCCCCACCCTAATGTATATGCACAACTATTTTTGCTTAATGTTTTTTTTTGTGAAAACGGAATAAAATTAAGCAAATTGCAAATTGTTTTTGTGTTGATAAAACGATGCATTTTTGCACACATTCGTATCGTTTGCACTACCCGTCGTTATGAACAATCCAAAATTATTTTAAGGGATATGCAGTCAGCAGCAGATATGAATACTCATGAAAAATAGTCCGAATGTATCATTCACATTTTTATATTAAGAAATCAAATTAAATAAAAATATTTGAAATTTTATACATATGAATCGTAAATGGAATGAGCAAAAAGACAACCTTAAAGTACAAAATAAACAAAAGTATGAGGAAACATATTAGAAATATGTACAGATAAGATAACAGGCGTCAACAAAAAATAATTGTAATTGAATATTAAGGTAGATTCAAAAACTACAAATGACGTAAAACTACTAACAAAATATTACTGAGATAAGTAGTTGTTTTCTACAATAATTGTACATACGCACTGCTCACGAGGTAACGTGACTGTAAACACCACACTACATTCTTGTTTTCTTTCGCTAACAAAAAAAAAATTTTGAGCATTTTTCTACTTAACTTTGGAAGCCAATACTACTGACATATTTTCTGCAACTATGATCTGATATTTAGATAACTCAGTTTAATTACTCAAACAACGACATAACTCAGAATAGCCAATTTTGTATTAAAAAAACAAGTTTAAAATATTCAATTTCCTTACATATTCAAAAAAATAAAATAATATTTTCTCTCAAGAGTTTAAACAAGATAAATGGCTATATGACGAATTAATTTGCATTATTAACTCAAATATTTAAATTGTTTTAGTTATGGCGTTGTTTGAGTAAATTAACGATATAAGTACATACATACATATATTTTGTTACTTAATCATTTTTTGCTTTAGTTGTAAAAAAGAGACATTATTTATTTTGTATAAATTTATAAATTTTTTACATATTTTTTTAAATAAAAATTTCCTGAAGATGTTAACCGAAGGTTAACGAAATATCGAAAATAAATATAAAAATAATAAATAAAAAGAGAAAAAACCTTAAAGCTTAAAAAAATAGATTGTTAATATAATAATATAATATAATAATAATAATAATATAATAATGTTATTATTGGTGTGCCTTTACATTTTTTTTATGTATCTAATTGCTAAGATTTAAAATAATACATCATAAAAACTTCTACGGTGCATTCATAGAATATCAATAGTAAATAATATACTTCATTAGAAAAGCTATTGTTTTTAAATGAGACAATTAACAATGTTAATATAATTAAGAAAATACTTTGAAAATTTTTATACTTATTGTTTTATAGATATTTTTAAAGTCAATACAATTTAAACTTAAGAAAATTTTTATTACAAACATTGTAGGAAAATATCTTCCGTTCTAGATGTCCCCTGCTAAGTCATAGTAAAGGTTGTTCAAAAAGAGGAACACAAATATTTAAATATGGCAACCATCAGTGGAAAGACATATTAGTTTATTTTAATTTAAAAAAAAATTCTTTTCAAAAATAGTGTTCTAATTCGTAAATTATTTTAATTTTGCTAAATACAATTGAAAGCGACTTCTAAATTTTGTCCCGTTCGTGATACTATGTTTATTGGTTATCAACAGAAACAAAAAAATTTGAAAAAAAATTGAATTTAAATGAATAAGTTATATGTATGTGATACTAGACCACCGTCCCGGCTTCGCGCGGAATCTGTTTACTAACGAGAAAAAAAATAAGTTTGCTGTTTTTAGCTGACCCGGCAAACGTTGTTTTGCCATGTATATTATTTCTAGGAAACATTTTTTTAGTTCAATAAAAATAACTATCCACTATAAGTGTGCGGGGATTTACTTATAATCGAAAGCGTTGTAGACAATAAAAGTATGCTTTATTTAGGTTAATAAATTAATCTTTATCAAAGTAACAAATATATCTTAAATTACAATTCTCGATAGCTATCTAAAAATTAAAAATAATTATTAATATTTTTACTATCAACTGTATAGTGAGTAAGGCAGGAGACCGGCTTCATTCTCATCCCTTTAGGGTCAGTCGCCATATTGGACTTAGGTTAATGATAAACTTTTTAAAATCTCCTCATCATACCCTTTCATTTTATACCCATATTGCAAATAAGTATTAAAAATAGGTTTTTGCAATTTTATGGTCCGTCGCCATATTGGATTTAGGTTGATGATAAACTTTTCAAAATCTCCTCATCATGCCCTTTCATTGATACCCATATTGCAAAAAAGGAAAAAGTAGGTAAAAAAAAGTGGGAGTAAAGTAGGCGTGGTTTATTTTAGGGGGATGATTCTCAGACCTACCCAATATGCACAAAAAATTTCATGAGAATCGGTCAAGCCGTTTCGGATGAGTTTAACTACAAACATCGCGACACAAGAATTTTATATATTAGATTAATATCACATACATATACATATAAAAGATTTTTACAAAATTAATCAAACAAATAATATTCCCGCCCCTGCCTTCAATACAAAATATACATAAATATAAAATTCAATCTTGTAATTAGAACACACTTCTGTATGATAATTATCAACAACAAAAATATAATACCGTTAAATTAAACGATTACACAATGCATACGACGTTAATACGAGCTTGTGAATTGAACAATTGTTTATTTTGAAAACATTTTTAGTTTGAAATAGCGACGAAAAAAAGTTTAGAATGAAAAAATTCATAATTATTTTTTTTTCATATTAACATAAATTGCAATGCTCAATTGTAATAGTGTAATTAATTTGTGATAGAAACTGGGCTATTTTTTTTAGCTTTTGATCTTTTCGTTATTGCACATTCATATGTTTTACGCATGCGTGTGATGTCCGGTTTTATTTTAATTTTATTAAAAATTTTATATTACGTTTGTAATGCCCAGTTTTAATCATATCGCACAAAGTTTTATAAATTAAATTAAAAACAATGAAACGTGGAGAAAATAGATGGAAAGAAATTGTTTTATTAGAATTTCGCACAAAACTGGCAAAAAAAAAGATATAATTTAAAACAAATAAGTACCTTTTCTAAACAAGTAGCTTTTACAAGTGTACAGTAGAAAGTCAATATTATTAACCAGAGATTGCCAACATATTAGGCCTTATTATGAGTGTCGTTGTAGTGCGCAAATCGGTAAAATGTGGAAACACCTGCCATGTTTCACATACGACTACGATAACGACAATCATAATAAGGTACCTTGACAAAATAACTGCAATATCTGTGGTTATAAATATCTATGTGGAGTAAATATTAAGGAATCAGAAACTGTTACGCCTTTGGTATTCTCCTCAACGTTTTATGGATTTAAAAAAAATTTTGTGCAGCAGTTAAAAAGTAATCATGTGGATAGCAATGCATCAGAGCGTATTTAATTTTGTCTAATGATACACGAAGGAAAAAACTTCTTTTCTACCGAAGACAATTTAAACACAAACTTCTGCAAGAGTTCTCTTTTCTTATTCGCTATGAAATGACATTATTAAGTATTTCACAGATTTCGATTTCGACCCGAAGTATTTTTCATTCGCTTTGTGCACTTATTAAAAAAATTTTTATTTTCATTATACCTATAAAAAGAAGTTCAATAACATTTTCAGAGTCCGCTCTCAAAACAAAGAAATATTTGCTGGATAGGGATAAATTTTAATAATCATGGACATACATATGTACATAAATACATACACTAAGCGATTAACTTTATAAAAGAAAATTAAAAAATATAAATTTCACCCTTGTTACCAATCTGTGTGTAATTACATCACATGTGTATCCCTTGTGGGATCTGTGTGGATTTCTACTCTGCAATCTAATTGTTCATTAATTTTGGACACTAGTGATATTTTATCATTTAACCGAACGTACACAAAAGATGTTTAGAAAAACAAAAATGAAATAATAGATTTTATTGCACTGCGCGACATTAAATAAACAATTCTATAAAGAGGCAGAGCCGTACGACATTACTTATTCAACTGACATTTAAATATGATTTTTAAAACTTTATTTACAATTTATAGTAAATGCTTTTTGGTTGTATAAAGCTGAACATGTAAGCAAAAATATGTAAAACTTTGTGTTTTTCACGTTTTTTCAACTTTCCCGCCTTAACTCATTAATTCATTGCGATAATTTTTTGCAATTTATAAAAAAAAATTTATAAACAAAGGCATGAATCAAATATTGCCAAAATATTAGCAATTATATTTCCAAAACAAATTTTATAAAAGACAATGATTTTAGTTAGGCATTGGAAACAATGCAGTAAAGCTGTAAATTACAGGTATTTAAGCCAATATATACGCATGGGTTTTTCCAACTATGAATATTGTATGAGTTCGGAATGCTTAGATATTTGTCTTTTCAAATCCATCTTACAACGGTCACAATGTCAAAGTACCAAAATACTTCATTATGTTCATAATATACACATATACACACACATGCATACATACAAATGTGTATGTTATTACTACCTATTTATTTAGTAATAGATATGTACATTGTACATTTACATATTACATACATACATATATGAATTCATATAATTTTTTGTATAGTTTGTTTTTAGTAATGATTTACATACGAGTATGTTTAAATAAATAAAGAAAATATCTTGTGTAATTTTTCTTCAAATGTATAATTTGGAACATTCATACATATGTAATTTCCGAATTCTTAATTGACAACACTGCATTTTACTCAATCGGACCCAGACAAATGTGTTGGTTTAACATTTTTGAGTGCGAAGGAAAAAATATTAAAAACGAAATTAAAGTAAAACGAAAAAATAAAAATTAAAAAACTAATATGTAATATGAGAAGAGGAAGTATTACAAAGTATAATAAAAACAAGGGAGATACTAATTAATTTCGAATTGCGATAAACACAATAATGTTTCTCAAGTAATAATTTTAATTGAAATGAAATTTATTTCAATATTTCTTATAATTGCCTTGTAAAATAATAGAACGGACAAGAGAGCAAGAGAGAAATAAATAATTAATATGGAAATTGCACAGAGAGATTATAAAATAAATTGTTTATTTAGCCGTTTAATATGCATTTTTTAACAGTGCCAAGGTTCCATAATATCATAATATAAGTTTATAATTGTACTTCAAATGAAATTTTAAGGTTTTTAATATTTTAACTGTTTATATTAACATGAAGTAGGTCTAAAACCATACTGTCTCGTTTATAAATTTTGGTAGATCAGGTAAGTCAAAAATCATAGTAAATCAAAAATTCATTAAGTAGTTGTAACACCTTACTGTCTATTTATTACAGAGTACGTAAACGAAGAACACTACATTATTATTTTCGAATGTCTTTTATACGACAGAAATCAAAGCTGGCCAGTATAAGTTGTAAGTTATTCCATAAATTGTACTCAAAATTTCAGCTGTAATACACAGCAAGTATTTGCTATAATATTACCATTTTTTGTTGAATGAAGCTCAAGCTTATCTACCTAGTGCTCTTTGGTAACACTTTATATTGGCACTTAAAGCGTTGAGAATTTTTATGTGTATTTTAAGTATATAAGATATTTTTAAAACCTTCATACCAATATTGGTCATTTGCGTTCAGAAATACTGTGGAGACTCACATATCCATATAAAAACTTCGGAGGTTCATAACTCGAAAACTAAGCGTTGCCGGCTCTTTCCTCCACTTTATATTTCCTTCTTATCTTTAAATTTTCTATCGCCCTATATATTTTTTTTTCCATTTGGTGAAGCGTCCGTAAACTATATTTGTTCCAAAATGTAATAAAACTATGAAATGCGTTATTTCGAAACAAAACAGAGAATTGCGACAACCTTGTATTAATAAAATAAACATTGCTTTTAATATTTGATATTGAAGCAGTTTGACGTAGTGTGGCATTGTTATTGTCAATATTCATTTATATTGTGGTAACTTTGAGTGAACATCGTAGCTGTGACGCATTAAAAATTTTTATAATCGAATTAACTGAAGGGTGTATATTGCTCATTGCCGGCTTTATGGAACGTGCAAATAAAATATATATGTATATTGAGAAAAATATAAAATAACACATCAGTGTTTTTTTTAATAAATAAAGAAATAAAAAGATATGTATTTTGCCGACTTCAAAAACGCAAAGACAATAATATTGATGAGAAATATTGACGTAGTTTGTTAGACTTCAATATTTTTAGCAACACAAACCCAAATATTGAAGCTGAATATTGATGTGTGTGACATGAACTTAACAATAATACTTATATGTTGACAACTATTTTTTATTTTAAGAAAATAAACAAACTCACCACACAAAAATTAACCGTACAAAATACTTCAAAGCAAAACCTGGAAACAACTTTCACTTTTTTTTAATGTTATGTATACACTTTTTTTAATATTAAATCTCGTCTGACCTTGCAAATAAAGCAAATTACAAATTCAATTAATAATTTTATTATTTTAATTCATAAAAAAAACTAACAGCTGACAATTAAACCATGTAATCTTAAATACTGAAATTTTAATAGAAACGTCAAAATGATGCGTCATCGAATTTTTACAAGGAAACAAATAAATATGAGAACAAAAGAAATAAAGAACAAAGTTTATAGTTAAAAGAAAAAGAAGCAATAAAAACAGTAATAAAAACAGAAACGTTTAATTACAGATAATAGGAACAGAAAGTGTTGCCAATAATATGATTTTGCAATTGAATCAATTTTTAGTATCTTGCAAATTCTATACGAATGCGCAAAGTTAAAGGACTATGGTTATACATTTACTGTAAGTTTATCGATATCGCCTCGTTCGTTCCGTTCATACATTTCTATTGAAAACGAAAAAATGTACTAACGGAATGAACGAGGAGATATTGACGAAAAGGCAGTTAAATTCAATTACTTCTTTTTTAAATAACTAAAAACATGTGCCAAGAAGCCATAATTACAGTTTAGTGAAGCAGCTCCAAAAAAATTAAAAATTGCTTACGTAATAAAAAAAGAAAAAGTATTAAATAAAAAAGTCCGCGGCAACCCATATTTTTCGAGTTTGTGAATATAGGGTATATTTTTGTGGACAATATGGGCATCATTTTAAAGTGCTTGAAATCTAAAAACTTTAAAGCTGTTCAAAAATTTTACTACAATTTAGAAGAAGATATAATGGCGGACAGAATCCTTAAAAAATCTTTTGTAGTCAGCGCCGTTTTGGGAAATCCCATGGTGTAGAAACGCCCGGCAAAAGGACGGAAATGAAGATAATCTTGAAATAATGCAGAAGACCTAAGTTAGCGAACCAGTTCTTTGTTATAACATAGAGAAAAAAATTCCACACGTGGCTGAAGGCCGGTCATGCAATAACACTTTAGTTAGCAAAACCGGTGGTGTAGTTATTTTTATTGCACTTTGAATAAACTACATACATACATATGTACGTTCAGAAATGTAGTAGAGAATCGCATTTATATACGAAAACTTCAGAGGCCCATAACGCGGAATATATAGGTTGCCGCCAACTCCTTACTCCTTACTTGTTCCGTGTTTTTTCAATACTTTGGGCACTATCCAAATATAATTACAACCAATTTTTAAACTTGATTAATAAGAAATTTTTATAGTGAAGCAAACTGCCACGGACCAATTGCACCGATTTGGCAACATTTTCAGTTAAGAATTTTAAAAGTAAATTGGATACAAAAAAAACCAAAGAATATAAAGCTATTAAATGTAAACAAATATGTAATTTTTTTTTAAGAATTATAAAAGTAAGAGTTGCACATTTTTACATTGTTCATTAACAAGATTTAGGTAATAAGCAACAGTTTTTATGGCATTTTCAAATGTTACCTAATGTGACAGTAAACCATTTATTCATTGGTAGGAAATTTTACCAATATTTTTAATTTTTCTTTTGTTTTATAGTAATCACTTTATCTTTAAAATCATAATTTTTCAATACACTGACAGCAGGAAATTAACTGGCACATACAATTGAATCTGCCCCCTTTAAAAAGTCTGTTTAACTTGGCAGCATTCATTTTATATTATTTATTCACTACAATTGTCTCTTTCGGGCACACAAGCTTTGCAAACGCACCCAAAAATAGGATTCATTTATTACAAACAGAATATTCCAGTTATTTGCACTTTACTAAATTTAATTAACAAAGGATGAAGAAATTAATTCTGGAATTCCTATTCCTCTATATGCTTCCCTTGCATTTTTTGCGCAGCAAACTCAAATAAGTATTATTCCAGACATTATTTGTAGATTTGAAAAAAAGGAGAATTTTTAAGCAAAAATTTTCACTGTCCGATTATATTAGGTTTAAAAAATTTTTTTGTGATGGCAAGAAAAAAATACTAAAATGTTAATCACCTTTTTGCGTATCAATTTTTCGTTTTTTATCACTTTATTGTTTTAACACTTTAGTTTACTTGAAATATTTTGTCAACGTGTGGCCAATCGTTTTCCTTTTAGAAAAATTCAATTAGTAATATTTTTCTTGTTTTTTCTCACTAGCTTAAAAACAAATTTTGTCTCTGCGAAGAAATTGTACAATGGTGGAAAAACGACAAAAGGCGACTGAATTATCATTGATGGCAATTCAGCGATTTCTCTACAATAATGGACTTTTTAATTTAAGCGATTATAACTAAAAAAGTAATAAAATGTTTTAACTATCAAATAATATTATGTGTATGAATACAAGAAAAATGTGAAAAAATTTATTAGAAATTTCTTTTTGCTCCTCATATAATATACTGGTTTCAGATTTTCATAGATAAGAAAACAATTATGTATTGACAGAAAATATTATATATTTTATAAAATAATACGTACATACATATATGTATGTATTGAAAAAAATTATTTCTCTTCAATTTAGGTATTAAAAAAAATAATATTAGGTTATTAAATTCATTCATCCTTATTCCAGTTAGCAATGTCGACATCGACTTCAGATCTTAGCCCTCAACGTCAAATATTGCGGCTTTTATACCAAATTTAAATTTGCATTTGAAAAATTACACACTACTAGTAAATGTCAATTAATTTTTTAATTGAAGAATATTGCATAAAGATTTGAGAAAGGCCAAGTTTTGACCTCGACGTTTGACAACTGGAATAAGGCTTATTATGTAAAAACTTTGTATTTTAAGATCTGTCATATCTGCGACTGGGATTTTATAAAAAATTTGCTGTAATAAATAAATAATAAATTGCAAACACTGTGAACTGAAAAGTTTCAACAAGTAACCGATTGCTCGTGAACTGGTGGGTTTCGAGACTCGAAGCTAAAATTATCGTTACCACTAAATATTAACTTTTGGTACTGCCAGATAAACAAAAACAATGATTGAATTTTTAATACATTTTCATATAAGAAATATTTATTATAATAGCACAGAGGTCTAAACAGAGTTCTCAAAAGTGACAGTTGTAAAAGCCCCGTATCAGCTGTTGGACCAAACCGAAAGTTATTGAACAGGAATGGGGAATTCAATGTATAAGAAGCAACAAATATAGATTGCTGTGTTGAACATCTGTTCAAAAAATTATTAGAATTTTTGGTAGACAAAATTGTTGCAAAAAGCACAATTTTTGTAAACTTTATTTAATTATGGTGAATTAACTTGATATTTCAGCAAAAAAAATGTGGTTTATCTTTTAAGCAATTGGTAAGTACCTTATTTAAATATATAAAGAGATTTCCAACAACCTATTTTTCACAATATCACACATTTTCTTTACAGGCATCAGTGAAGCAAAGCAAATGGAATGAATGAATGTCAAAATATATAACAAGGAATTTGCTTCAGAATATGATGTACGGCTCTAATTCAGCATTTGGAGCATGTTTTGGTCCTCAAAGCTAACCGCTTGGCATGAGTTTACCATATTCACCACCATCTACAAATTATTCCACACACCATCAAATGACGGGAATACCCGTGCCTAAATTCCACGATTCCACCAAGAAAATTTGATAAAATACCTCATTTGGTTTTTAACTGGACCGAACTGTGAGCGAACTTTTGTATCAATTGTAGAATTTCAAGACGAACGACATAAAATAATGTAATTGGAATTTTTGCAGAAAACAAATGGATAACAAATATCGCCTAATAGAACACATACACACACATTCGAACAAAAAACAAGTGGCCTGTTTTCATTACAGTGACTTATTTAGGACAAAGATTACGCTATTTGTTTATCTCAACCAGATAATAATAGTAATTAGAACAATGTAAGTAAACAATTAATTGATTTTTTCCATCATTTATTGCTTAGCAAATTTTTCATTTTTAGCACAAAAATGTGGTCAGTGTTTTAATAACTTTGCTTCGGAAAAGTTGTTACGGTTACACATGATAAAGCACTTCATTTCTTCAAATGCAGCATGTGTGATATGACTTGTTTTTCTGCCAGTGATTTAGCCACGCATGTTCGTTATCGTTCGTTGTGAGGAACCGGGATGTACTTATGCGGTTAAAACATTTAAAGCCTTACGAAGGGTAAGTTCTATACTGTTTTGCACATTTTATATACATAATTAATTTATTATGGAAATATGTTTTTTTTCGTTCATTTAGAACTACCTGGAAATACATAAAAACGCTACTTTCATACACATTTGTCACTGTTGTGAACAAACCTTTAAAAATGGTAAAACGCTATCCTCAAGAAACATGAATTTCAACTTCCCTCCGGTCACCGACGATTTACCTAACGGATTGATGAGAATGGCTTTTATCGCTTAGAAAAACAACACGTATTGAAAGTTTATTTGTAATTTCTCAATTGATATAAATCGTAAGGTATAGGAAAAAATATGGCATTAAAGCACTTTTTAATTAGTTAAATAAATAAAATTTATGCTATAGCTGGAATATAACACGAAGTTTATTATTATTTGTAATTATTACATAAAATTGAATACGTTTGCATCGTTTGAAGCTCATCATCTTCCTTAGTTTCAATATTTTGTTTTATTCAAATAAATTGCAATTTAACACGTCATAACTATCTATCGCAATTACAACATACCATAATGTGAAGCAACTAATGAAAACACACATACTAAAGAATATTACAATATTATGTACATATTTTTTTTTATTTAACTTAAAAGATTTTAAAACAAACAGTTTAAATTTACAAAATTTTTTATTTAATTGAATTTTTGTGGTAGATTTTAAATTTCTGGGTGAACAAATTGGCACTGTCTGAAAATATATAAAAAAAATTATAAGTTTTTTTATAATAATATGGGGACGGTTATAGTCAATATTGAAAGCACGTAAACGGAGGTCTCTAACTTGGTTAGCTTATGATGTTATTGCAATAAGCCTTCCAAATATATTCCCACAATGGGAATAAATTTCCTGTACTAAAGTTGCTCAAAATTAAACAAAAATGTTTAGCTTATTTTGATTTAATTAGGAGCAGCATACTACAGGAAATTTAAAACAAAAATTTTACTTTACTAAACTGATTTTAACAATCAAAAAAGACTTACCTATGCTCATCCTTCAGGAAGTGATGCAATTCCTACCAGGGTCAACCCAGTGATTGCAGATTATTTTAATTCTCGGCACGTTCAGCGGCAATAGTAGTATATGAAAATAGAAAAAAAATTATTTATCACTTAAAATCACAAACATATATAAATAATGTTAATTTGTTTCGACCTTATCTGGTCTAGATCCATCATGTTTTGCTATAAACAGCATCACCTCTTGTAGGATGTGGCTCTTCACCACGCATGATGATCTTGATTAAGGAGGATCCGGGAGGGTGCCCTAAACTTTGGTTATGCTCAAATTTCATATATGTACATTCATATGTATGTATGTAGTATATACGATGGAAAGCACTATTCACAAACTAATAATGGAAATTCGGAAGGCCATAACTCGGAAACTAAAGGTTTCCGCTCACTTTTTTATTTTACTTTTACTTCTTATTTTTTAATTTTTATAGGGTGGCATACTATTTTTGTGGATTCGGGAGGGTGCCCTAAACTCTGTTTAAGCCCAAACTTCATATGCATACATATTACTTATGTATTTAACAAAAACTTAAAGACTTACGTTTTTGCATCTCTCGGGAAACGATGCACTTTATCCACTCCCGTGCATCACATTATGCAGCTTCCACTCCTGTTAATTACAACAATATAAATTATAAGTATAAAATGTTAATATAATATTTATTTAACTATAGTACTTACATTTTTTCAGCAAACAAAATCCTTTTTTTCACTTAATTGTTTATGCTTATAAAAACACACACACACACAATAGTACCACACGATTATTGCAAAATTTTATTTTGTATATAAATATATAATTATACAATTATATATTCAATTTTATATTTGTTTAAACTAAAGTTTTCAAATTAAATTATTAATTCAAATGTCCACACCGAAATTTGACAATTGGACAAAATGTAAGAGATAGCACTATGATTTATAGATTTGCTATCACTTCCTTAAATTTGTCCAATTGACATCTCCGTTTTAGTCAAACAACTCTGTTTTAGGTTTGATATGTCGTGTCTAGTTAGCCTATGATAATAGTACTCGTTTCAACAGCAATAATTTTCTTGAAAAAATTTTTTAAATATGCATGGCGGAAATACGAATATTTTATGATATCGATATCAGTTTATTAATCTGACATAAAACCATTTGTTCCCTATCGACTCCTAAACTACTGAACCGATTTTTGTAAAATTTTCTGATTGTCTTAACATATACTATAAATTTTGTCAAAATATATGCTGATAGTGTCACACCCAAGCAAAGTGTTTGTTGTAAAAGAGGAAGTATCAAAATTTAGCCCATACAGGTTAACGTTTACATTCATCAGTCAAAAAGGGTGCCGATGGCACGATGGATGGTAGTCTGCACGTTGACTACGAATCCAAAAACAGACCTGAGTTCAAACCCAGTTTCAGACTAAAAATTTTAAAATAAAAATAAACATCTCGCATTTTTCTGATGTGCATTAGTGTGTGTCAGTTGTTGTCGGAAGGTTTCAGTGGCGAAGGCATAGTCACTGGTCACTGAACAATACCGGCTTCAGTTGATAGCAATCCACAATCACATCAGAACGCCCTCCTTCGTCGGTATTGTGTAGCACCGGTGAAGTAAAATAATAATAAAAATGGCTACTAAACCGAAGCTTCAGCACTGCTAAGAGTATAAATAAAAAACGTGCGAAAGCAGAGCTGCAAAAATAATTAATTAAGCTTCACCTCCTGTCGTTTCTCCTACTATTCCTTTCCTATAGTTCCAGCACAATGCTTCGCATGTATAGGAGTCATCTCCTGAGTGCTGGTCCCAGATATAAAAAAAAAAAAAAAGGAAGGTATCTGAGATGGCATCATCAATACAAAGAAATCTGTATATCTGGAGAACGGTAACAGAAAAAGTTTGATGATAGCTGTCAAAAATTTGGTGCAATGTGTCAGGAGAGGCATAGAATAGCATCGGGTTAACGTAGTAACTTACACAATTAAAACTGAAGATATGAGGATAAATCTATTTATACGAAAATTTCAATTTTTACATGCTTAGGGATCTACATACATAGTATATATTATTTAAATTATTAGTGCTTTATGTCAATAGAGTATGGTATCTGTTTTTGGTTCCATTTTCTACAATAATATTGTCATTCAAATATTAAATAAATTGATCATCTTTTTGAATTTAGATATTGAATCTATTGATATATATTTATTAAGCCTGAGGTCTTTTTTTTATCTTATTTTGTTTTTTTATTATTCGATATTTCGTTAACAGCTTGTTAACATCATCAGGAATAATAGGAAATTATAATTCTTTTTAATTCAAAAGACTAATTTAGAAATTTTGTTTAAAAAATTTAATAGACTCCATTATTATGTCGAATGATATTAAATATATTGATAACAATTCTAACGTGCAAAATCCTAGAATATTTATTAAATCTATTGAAGCCGTTGGTGATACCTTAAAAAGTTATTTTCAAGATGAAGTGGACTTAAGGCGAAAAAAGCAACAGCGGACACGAGAGAAGAAAGTCTCAGCAATTCCACAAATATTACATAGTAATAGCATAAAGGATTTATTAAGCCCTGAATTAGAGAAAAGCCGATTTATGGCTTTTAAAGAAAAATTTTTAGAGGATATGTTTTTCAAAAAGAGCGAATTGGGAAAATCGTTAGTGTTACTGTCGAAACCGCAAGAGTTAACAAATTATAACGGTGCTTACGGCTTGAAAACGAAAAGATCGGAAATAGCCTATGATTTGATTTTGCCCAATAAAACTCCACTTGAAGTAGAGCAGGAAGTTTTGAAATTTCACGATAAATATTTAATATCACATAAACACTATTTACCTTCGGAGAAAGTTGGACGAAAGTAAATTATATGTTGCAAAAAACACAGTAAACATGTCCAATAAGAAATTTAATATTTTTAGATACAATGATAATTTCAAACTTCTCGCTTTATACGGGATATCTACAAATGTTGATAAAATGGGCGTATGGTAGTGGTAAACGCTATTCAAAGAAAATTTTTAGATCGTACTCCGGGACAGCTGGGGATTTATTCCCAATTTTCAATTTTATATTGATCGGTAAGTCTTAAACTAACATTTCATAAATAAATAACCAAATTATTTTTCGAGACGCACTCAAACCACAGCCCGTGAGAAAAGGCTTTTAAATAAAAACATTTCAGAGACATTTAATTTTCAGATATTTTACTAACTACGACGCTTGAGTTTGTTGTTTTTTATACTTTTAAGATGAAATGTGAAATTATAACACTTTATTTTATAAGCACAATGTCGTATGAAATCCGTGCGTGATCGCTTCGTTTGAAGAGTATGTATGATTTAGGTTCATTTAATGCAGTGTTTTATACATTAAAAAGTGATAAATATAAAATAATATAACATTATCATTAAACATTAAAAAAATATCATAAAAGTTCATAAATACTCATACTAAAAAAAAGCAGCAGCAAATCTCTTAACAATCAGAAGTAGCAACAAATCGAATCGAAAGAAATGTTATCGAAAAGCAAAATAAATAACATAAAAATTTTTGAATTGCAGAAAAGCATTTCTTCGAAAGGAATTTCTGAATTTCTGGCTGAGAATGTCGAACAATGTGTTAAAAAGTTTCAAATAACTGAATCAATTTCATATATTAATAAACTAAGACGTTGTCTATTTAATCGTAGTGATTTTTATATACATATATGATTTAAAAATACTACTCAACAAATACGACGAAAATAAGACCGGATTTATAGCATTTAGTTCACTCATCAAAGTATTACATTCACTTAAAATTCGGGTGAATGAGGAGAAAATTCGTGCTGCCGTTTTCTATTTTCAAATGCTTAAAGATGAATATGAGATTGCGAAATTTTTTTTGAAAAATTTTGGAAAATGTTGCATATACATTATCCTTTGCTGCAAGAAACTATTACAAGGGATTGTGAAGAATTTGCTGCGGGTAATCAAAGCACTTACATTTCCTTCTGTACGGATAGGGTGAAACCTTTAGTTACTCCAAAATTACCACGCAAATTAAAATCTTATGATGACATCACAGATGCCGATCTCATTTTTACCGGCATTCTCATGCACAGCGGTGTGCATCCAAATGATTTGCATGTATCACGTCCAAAAGAAGAATTAAGACGCATTTTTAAACGTCTTCCGCTGCAAAATGTTGATGAAATTTGGCAGTTTGCTTGGCTAGAAAGAAAGGGTGACACATCGTGTAAAATGTCTGTTAATGAGTTCCGAACTGTTGTAGACGACTACGATAATCGATATATAAAATAACAAAAAGAAGTTTGTAATTTGTTTTTACTTGAATTGCATTGAACTTTTGACAAATAAACACATACATATAGTATTCAAATATTAATTAATATTAAAAAATGTTAATGTGGTGAACCATTTGTACAGATTAAAATATATCGCTGCATTTTACCAATTATCCTCTTTCTTTGGAAGTATTACGTGCGGTAGTGTGTTCATAACGCCGCTCTCTTTTTGAGTAGTTGTTTCGTTCACGACTTCGACTTGGACGCTCTTCAAAGCGTTTACGGTCTCTACGGCGATCAGCGCCTGGTTCATGTTCATTTTCACGATTTTTGCGATCTCTATCGTATTTTACTGTACGATCTCGAGCTTGAGAACGTGAACGTGAGCGTGAATGAGAACGTTTTCTGTCCTTAATACGTGTCTTTTCGTTTTCGCGATGACGCTTTTCTCTTTCTTCCCTTCTTCTTTCAACTTCGCTATCCCTTCGTTGAGGTTCAGCCCGTTCACGGCGTTCCCGTTCATTATTGCAGTCATCATTAACTCTTCTATTCTCGTAGTATGGCAATTGTCGCCTATCTTTATTATTTTCAAAACTATTGCCATTTTGTTGATGAATTTCTACGGTTTCAAGGCGTTCATCATTACTACTGCCAGATGCTTGTGTTTTCTTTTTCGATTTTTTATCTTTTTTTGATTTGCGTTTAGTTTTATTTTTCTTCTTTGATTTACGTTTGCCGCCGTCGATGCTACTACTTTCACTACTGGAGGTAGTTCTTGACCGTGATTCGCTATCAGATTCTGAAGAGGAGCTGTCATGCGTTTTTGATTTATTGCGTTTTTTTGATTTTTTTTTACATTTATTACTTTTCTTTAATTCGCCTTTACTTTTTTTTTTAGAAGATGAATTCTTCGTCTTCGTTGTCTTCTTTGTTTTCTTTGCCTTCTTTTTCCTGTTTTTCTTTTTATCCACTTCAGAATCAGTATCAGTATCTGATGTTGATGCAGATGATGTTGAAGACTCTGAAGAAGTTTCGCTTGTACTTGAGGATGAAGTTGCGGTCGATGAGGATGACGTAGATGATGAGCTGTCAACATTTACTGGTTTATTAGCTAAAATTTCAGCATTTATAGCTGGCACAGATTTAGGAGCATTTTTCAAAAAATGTCTCAACTCATCCGTTAATCCACCTAAACCAATCGAGGTAAAAAAGTTAATAGAAAATCGAGTATTTCTAGGATTATCTTTAGGAAATAGACCAGCTAAACTTTCCAATAACACTTCGTCTTTCAGCTTCTTGTTTAATTGACTCAGGCCCATATACTCTGCCAACTCTTGGAATAAGATTTTAATAAATATTCGGCTCGAAGACGTAGTGTCATCTTCATTAAGTTTGATGCAATCCAAAACATCCCAACTAATCGCATCGGTAAACAATAAATGGGCAAAGAATTTACTAACATTTCGCAAACGATTTGTATCTAAACGGTGAGTGGTATGGTAAGTATCTTTGAATATTTCTTCGAAGGGTTCTATATAAATTTTGTTGATGGAACAAAATCGTTGAGCCAATAATCCATAGAATTTCTCATATGTTCTTTGTTCGGCACAGCAATCCAAAAACATATGACATAATTCGATTTCTTGACCAGGTTTTAGTTGCATTTTCATAAGTTTGTGGGCACATTCTTCGTAATCCAAACTCGAATTGATGGTCAAGTAAATCGTTCGTCTAAGAGCAATTAGATTCGTCTCAGTATTATCTAAAATTTCTTCCGCTGAAGGTTTTCCTTCTTCTTTTCCGTCATCATCTGAATCAGATGAATCAGATCCTGATTCTCTACCAGAAGAGGATTCATTAGAGCCTGAAGCATCACTACCCAATATCTCTTTACTCAGACCTTTATATTTATCCTCATTGGCAGCATATTCCTCATCGAATTTAAAAGCATCTGAAAAAACGTGAATAATGTGTTTAGCGTCGGTTTTATAAAGAAAATAAATATGGCTTTTGTGATTTATTTGATGACTTACTATAATGATTTATGTTATTTTATATAAGACAAAATTAATTACTTACTCAACATATCTTCTGTATTTGTTGCATCGTCCAACATTAATAAATGCGTAAATTGATCATCCTCCTCGACCAATTCTAAAGGCTCAATAACCGATTGATGATCCTTAAAACCATCCTTGCGCACTTGAAATACCACCTCAATCATATACTGCACACGTTTATCAAGTTTACCTTCATGTAATATATTTTTTAACATTTCAAAGATGGCACCAATTCCCTTTGAGGACACTTCCGTCAATTTCATTCCACATTCTTTCAAAAAACTTATGGCCACTTCAACGGAATCGTCAGTTGGTGATTCAACTAAAAGTGTTAAAATTTCCAATGACAAAATTTCATGTGCAACACGTTGATTTACTAAATGTGCTATAAAGCGTGAAGATGACATGCATACGGCTTTGTCATTTCTCCTAAAAGCCCGTTTAAATTGTATAACTAAACGTTTTAGCAACAATTCTCCAATATTGGGAAATTTAGAGTTAATAATAGAAACTAAAGCCGCGTACACATGAGTAAAAGTAGGCGAAGCAGCTTGTGCCTGTATTATGGAACGACAAAGAAGCCCACGACCACGTACAATATTTTCTTTTAATAGTTCTCGTGTAATAATGGCAATA
This sequence comes from Dexiosoma caninum, assembly GCA_963924685.1. NCBI lineage: Eukaryota > Metazoa > Arthropoda > Insecta > Diptera > Tachinidae > Dexiosoma > Dexiosoma caninum. The sequence goes on along the minus strand of OZ004727.1, from coordinate 94,588,717 downwards.
TTATCGACATTGACTTTATTAATATAACCGTGTATTGATTTTTTCAAGGCTTCCCAAGCAATACGTTGATAAGCAGCCGATGTTTTGTCGGTTATTTCGGCTTGCATGAGACGCAATTTAGCAGGTGGAATGTACGCACCACCTGTACGTGATGTTAATAAATCCACAGTTTTACGTTGCCGTTCTGTAATCTTAGACTTAGGATCAGTTACTGTGGTATTATCAAGTTCTTTATCTTTATCCGGATCTCCGTCTGGTTTACTCAGTTCTTTTTCACGTCTTTCTGCATTTTCTTGGTCCCTTTTTGCACGTTTTGCTTTTTCTTGTTCATCTCTTTCAGCATGTCTTTTTTTGCGTTCCTCACGCCGTCTTTCCAAAGACTCTGAACGTCGAGAACGTCTTTTTTCATAATCTGCTGAGTACGAACGCCTACGTGGTCGCTTCGCCTTTTGTTTCTCTTTGGATAAAGATCTGGAACGCGATCGAGTTTCACATCTTGATCTCGAACGTCTTTTACGTTGAGGCGTTCGTGACCGACTACTGGATAACCGCTTTTTTTCATTACTCTCAGGTGTATTACTTTGCTCTTTTAGTGGTTCAGCCGATTTAGATAGCGATCGTGATCTAGATTTGGAGTTTTGGTTTTTATCATATTTTGAACTATTTGTGCAATCATATTCAACGGACATTGAAGTTGCCTACAAAAATTAGCATTTTTAATAAAAACTACCAACTATATTCTTCACAAATCTTACCTTCTTTGTATTGATATCAATTCCCTCCTCAAGTATTTCACCGTCCTCTTTTTCTAGAGTACTCTTATTATTTTTTCTAAAATCAACTTCCATAATTTTCTCTATAGCCTCATCCACAACATTTTTAAAATTTTGTTCTTTGTTAATATCGTCAGTTCTTAGAGGACTTTCAGTCTCCCTTTCCTTTCGATCTAGTTGCGCGTCTTGTAGTTTACTTGATGTCTCTGATATCGTTGTCTGCTCATCTTTACTGTCAGTGGACGATGAGTTCGTTGATGTGGCTTCCCCATCGCTGCTACTGTCTGAGGACGATGAAGAATCCGAAGACGATGATGATGATTCTGAGCTCGATTGCATTTTTTGTTTTGGCACTTTACTTTTATCTTTATTTTTACCTAAATTACCGACGTGTTTCTCCGAGTATTTATTTTTTCTTTCCTTATGTCCGTAATCCATTTCTGCGTCAGATTTTTTAGAGTCCTTTTCCATTTTTGACTTAATTATTCTATTTTTCATCCCAACCATATTTTTTGTAGCGTTGTCCTCACCAACACTAAATTTCTTTCGTTTGCTAGAAACAGAAGATGAATCGCTGCCACTTGAGGAATCACTTTCCGAATCACTTTTTTTCGACATTATTGTATACTTTGCAAATATTTAAAATACGTTTAATAATGAAGAAAAAAAAAGATACCTATTGCCGACAAATCACTTTAGCAAAGTCGGTACAGTGTTTTTTAATGCGCTAAATCAAGTTATATTTATTCAAGGCGAATTCATACCAGGCGAACTCGTCGCTACAACAACAGCATTTTATGTTTATAATTACAACATTTTTATTCAAGTTGTCAAAACAGTTTATGTATTAACATGCTGTCAAGGCAAATTCATTACCAGGTAAACTCATTAGCAAATTCTCCCGTCAGCTGATACAATAATTTGTTACATATTTTTTGAGCCCAACGTCAAAGTTTGTTTACTTTTGTGAGAAAGTTTAAGAAAACTGGTTGTAAATAATTTAATAATTATATTGAAATATATTTATTAAGCTCGAGGTCTTTTTTTGGTATTTTACTTGTTTTTATTCGATATTTCGTTAACAGCTTGTTAACATCATCAGGAATAATAGGAAATTATATATATATTTTTTTTTTAATTTCCTATTATTCCTGATGATGTTAACGAAATATCGAATAAAATCAAGTAAATTACCAAAAAAAAAAAACATGGAGTTTAATAAATATATTTCAATATAATAAAAAAGGTCAATTAAGAATATAATAAAAATTTTATAATTATAATAATATCTAATATATAAAATTCTCGTGTCGCGGTGTTTGTAGTTAAACTCCTCCAAACGGCTCGACCGATGCTCATGAAATTTTGTGTGCATATTGGGTAGGTCTGAGAATCGCTTTGCAGCCCGAACGTAAAATTTTTTATATACATCTATTTTGTTAAATATAACATAACATATAAAGAACGTGCAAAATTATTGTAATGCAAGTAGAATTTAAATTAATTCTTATTATTATAATAATAAATTATTAAATTATTTACAACGTAACTTTTTCACAAAAGTTAACAAACTTTGACGTTCGGCCAGGATAAATTTATATATACATATATATAAATATATATATAACCTTATATATAAGGTTGACTCGCTTTAACAAATGTCTAGTTACTTTGTCATAATTTGATTTGTTAAAATTGGGGTTTTTTAATACTGTGAATATATGTACATTAGTATGTATTTACAGCAAATATAACAAAAGATTTTTAAGTTTTTAATAAAATAACTCTTTTTGATTTATTTGGTGGTAGTTAATATTTTTTACTTTCAAGAACATGCACAAATTTGAAAACGTAAACACCCGTGAGAAATGAAATAAAATAATTAATTTGTCAATTGCGAATAATTTACAAAGAAAAACAATATACACATTTGTTCAGCGATTTTTGATATAATTACTTTATATATTAAAGTTATTGACACTGCACATATTCAAAATATTCAGAGATGCCAGACAGTTTTTTTTTAGTATTTAATGTGGTGTTCACATAGCCGTGTTTATTTGATGATTTCCATTTTTTTGTAAAATTTTTTAAAATCTCTTTCGAAAACAAATAAAAACGAAGTGTTTCACCGTTAATGGCGGCATTTAATTTAAATTAGATTTTATTTAATTTGTATGGTCAAGAAAAATATGGCTTCTTCGGTTGAAGAAAAGCAATGATAGTGCAAGAAGAGCTGCCAACAGCAATAAACGTTGCAATCAAAATTTATATGCGAGTTAGGACCTTCCTACGTGATTCTAATGGTATGTAAAATTAATTTAAATTTCAATAGAGTTTTTAGATAGTTAACCCAAAGGTAATTGCAATAAAAATAAATTTATATAACGATTAACGGCTTATCTATGCGCAGAATTAAAACGAATTCCTTCTCATTCTGCAGTGAAATAAGACCATAGAAGGAAATGTTTTCACATTTCACATTTTTTTTTCGTTTTTTTTAGTAAAACTCGAGATTTAGTTTTATTATTATTTATTTATAACTATTAATATCGTACACTTTTGGGAACGAAGTTTTAATAATGAATGCAATGGTTACAAATAAGTTTGATGTGAATAATTATAAAGATACACATTCATACGTCGCTATATAATAATTAATGAATAAAGAACAATCAATCCTTTTACGATAATTAAAATGGATACTTAGACGGTAAACTCAAAGTCAAGCAAAAATTTACTTATTCGTTGCTATTTGTAGGCTTTGTGGGTTTTGTTTCTGGTCGTTTCGGTGTAACGTCGTCATCACTGCTGCTTTGGCTAGATGAGGACGAAGAGAAAGCATTGTCCTTAGTGGATTTTTTTTCGGATATTGTGTAAGGAAACTCTTTATTTTCTGTTTTCAGAGCAGATTTTAAACGGAAAAGAGCAGTGCGATTAATATTTTCCAAGCAAACATCTTTGACAGCGGTTTTTAACGTTTCTAAAGCCTTGTCAGCATTCCCATTGGTTATTTGTATGTCAATTAGACAAGAGTATGCATTACCAATAGCGCCTTCGGATATTTTAGATTCTCTTAATTGGCTAATAACGCTTTGGGCCAACTTGTCATCATTTTGTTCACGAGCTGTTTGCAAAACACGCTGAAACATTAGACGGGGAGCACTAGATAGATGTTTACTCCAAATTCTTTTGGATCTTTCCTCATCACCATTACTGATGCAATGCATCCATAAAACATTCATCGGTCCCAGCTGATTATATTTGGCATAGTCTTCCGCCAACTTTTCAACTAAATTAAATAAAAAAAAATTTATTAAAACTAAACTATTATTTACATCTTAGCTTACATTGATCTATTAATTCTGGATGTGTGTCCAAAATGCCTAAAGCTCCACCCCTTGGGAATTTCTCTGCCAGTTTTTTAACTTCTTCAGGAGACTTAATATTAGTAATTGCATCACTTAAACTTTTGAAATACTCTTCGGATTTACCAGCTACTATGTTGGCATGACAAAAGCGGTTATCGAAACTAAGAATTCGTTTTTGGTCGTCATTTAATTGGTCACCAATGACTTTCATAGTTTTCAAATCTCCAGTGTTGGCCACACGATTTAGATAGAATTTAAATATTTTGGGAGTGGGAGAAGAATTCTTCGGTAAAAGCTCATTTACATACTTAGTGGCCTCAATTAAGCGATCAGCTTTTACCAACATTTCAATTAAGAGGGACATATCTGTCAAAGATGTTCGCTCATTAGTCCTTAATTGATTTTTATAGTTAAGAGCGGCATCAACATCGTTGTTCTTTATGGAGTTGCGAAATAAAGACAAGTTGGATGTGTTTTCAGTGTCAGTTGTGCTTATAAACGATTTCTCGGGAGTTTCATTATCCTCGCTTTTAGATACCACAAATGGCACATCCATGTCTTTTGATTTCAGAAGTTTAGCCAATTTAAAAAGAAAAGTATCAGTGGGGGTTACATCTTCTTCTTGCATTTTTGTCCACAAACCCAAAGCTTTTTCAGCATCTTCTGCCTTGATATAGCTTTGCAAAAGGCTAAAGTAAATATTATTGCGGTCAATGTGATTTAAATCGCGTGTGGCTTCTATTAAGCCTTCCAAAGGTTCAATCATACCCTCGTTTCTGTAATGCTCGCAAGCTGTTTCTATGCGATGTTGCCTTGTTCGTAAGCCGGGAGTCTCTAAAATCTTACGTGCTTGTCTAATGCGTCCACATTCGACAAAAGAGAATACCAAATCGTACAAACTGTTAATTTCACCATGAATATTTGTACTAAGATCAGTAATCTTTTGTAAGTTGGCAGCATCTTCGGATTGAATCAGACGGCGTGACAACTCATTTTTCCAGGGTGTAGCTTTGTATTGTTCACATATTTTTTCGAAAGCTTCAATGGCTTTAGATATATTATCCTTAACCAAGTGGACTTTAATTAACGAACCCAGCAATACATTATTGGGTATTAAATATTTGCCTTCAACTAATGCATCAAAAAGTTTGTGCAGTTTGTCGGCATCTCCAGAATTTGCAACAGCGTCCAAAATACGCCAAACTTTTGAAGTATAATTATAATTAGTCTCATTTTCAACAACGATTGCAAGTTTTTGATTTTTCTCCAAGAACTTTAAGGCATCTTCAAAAGACTCTTCTTTAATCAAAGCCTCAGCTATACTAACTGATTTCATATTGTCTAAACTAAAGTCACGATCCTTGGTTTTTATTTTTTCATATGTGGCTAGAGCATCAGAGATGCGGCCATGACTAGTGTACAAGTCAATAAGTTGAGCAAAAACGGCAGAACTCAACGAGTACTGTGTACTCTCGAGGCTGTCCATAACTTCTAAGGTTTTTTCCAAATTTTTGCTGCGGAAACAGGCTGCCAACAAGTGGCGCTTTAGATTGTTTGAGTTCTCACCTTTGGCTTCAACATTGGCAATAAATCGTTCAAGTTCTGTTATAAAAATTTTTTGTTAATAAAAAGAAAATAAAAATATATTATGACAACATATACCTTCAACGGTTAAACTTTCCACACTTTTTTTTTTGTTACTATTATGTAAGGTGGTTAGCTCCAGTTCGCCAGAAGTTAGTTGACTTAAGAGCTCTGAAATATTTGGAGTCATTTCAGAACCTAGTTTTTCCGATAATCTTACTGCATGTTCGTTGCTTATTGTAAAACCCTCTTCTACAAATTTTGGCAATAAACTTTCTAGTACTGTAACGTAATCGGTTCGGAAGTATGAAGTTACATCGCATAATATATCACCAACAACATCAAAGGCACCACTGTTTGTTTTCACCACGTTTTCACTTTCGGTAACAGTTTCGGTTTCCTCATTGGGTTGCTCGTCATTCGCAGAATTTTGTAGAGTTACATCAGTTTCGGACTGAGCTGCCCTCTTTTGTTCACTTTCATACAACTGGCGAACACATCGTACAAAACCATCATAGTTTTGTACTTTGCCAAAAGCTTGAATCAAAGGATGACGGAACTGCTGATAGTTGTATTTGCAGCTATAATTTTCCATAATGTTTGCAGCATCTCCGATTTCATTCAGCAATAAAGCGTTATAGGTAGCAGCTGCAGCTGCGGTACCCTGCGAAACTCCAGCATCACGCAATGAATTGATTATTTTATCCCAACTTTTTTCTTTAAGGTTGGGAATAACATATTGGCGAATAGTTTCGCTAGATGGGATTAAACCAAATTCTTCCTGCATTTTTCGTAAAATATCGAAAATTTGATTTCGTTCTATAGAGCAAATTATAGGCCAAAAATAGTGTTGCCTAATCGGCAAACCGGCATTTTTCATTTCACTTAGCAAGGGTAATGTGTTATCAGCAAAACCATGGGTTAAGCCAGCTTCTGTGGCTACTAACAATCCCTTAGAATTCAAACCTGAGAAGGAAATATTTAAATTTAATTTCTATTATTAAATCATTTATATTCTTCTTAAGTACCTTCATCATGCAATATCTTGCAAATAGATAATATTTTTTCTACTGGCCTATTCACTTTAACCAATTGCTTAATAAAGAAAATTCCCACATCCACAGGTGTGCCATCAGGACGTGAACCTCTTGGCATGATGCGCAATAATTTCAAGCAAACGTCTTCATATCCTTTATTCGTTAATCTCAAAATAGTATTCACACAATCCTGATTAAAGCCACTTGACAAATTGAATTTTCCCAACAATCCATCGATTTTATTTCCATGACCATTTACGATCAAATGATAAATTATATCTAAGAGATCTTTGTCCAATAAGAAAAGTTCTTTTTTCTCACATTCCGCCAACGTAGCATTAATACTTTCAATATCACCATGCTTGCCGAAGCAACAAAGAAGAGTAGTGTATGTATCGGCACTGGGTTCTAAGCCAACTTGTTTCATAACGCCTAGAATGCCTTTAGCCGATTCCATATCGTTGGCCTGAAAAAAATGTATATATTCCTCATTTACTCAAAAAACAAAACAACTCATGCAACCCAATCAAATGTACAAGCTACATAGGGCTTAATTTATTTTAAGCAGGAATTGTTTTTATGTGTTTTATGTTTTAATAAAATATTTCCTTTTTTTTGATATATATTTATTAAGCCTGAGGTCTTTTTTTTTTATTTTATTTTGTTTTTTATTATTCGATATTTCGTTAACAGCTTGTTAACATCATCAGGAATATCAATAAAAATATCAGAAATATCGAATAATAAAAAACAAAATAAAATAAAAAAAAGACCTCAGGCTTAATAAATATATATCAAAAAATATAATAAAAAAGGTCAATTAATAATATAAATAAAATATTTCTTCTTGAAGACTCATTATTTTGACAGCAGAAATTAGTGCATGAAAATGTTATCTCTCCGAATCAAAAAACACATGGTGCATTCAAAACATTTTTTAGTTAGAAAGTATTCAATGTAAACATTTTTATAGTAAACTCACTGATCGCGCCACGCGTTGCTTATCTGTTATAATAGTTATATTTCAAAAAAATGTATATGCCTTCCTTTGTCCTTTATTAAAATCGGTTAGTTAGTTTCGGAGATGCGGCAGTTGCCACGTACCACTAGCCTTTTTTCTTTTCTTGGACCAGTACTCAGGGGATGACCCCTATACATGCGGTGCATTGTGCTGGAACTAGAGGAAAGGTATAGTAGGAGAAATGATAGGAGGTGAAGCTTCACTCTAACAACACTGCTTTTTTGCACGTTATTTGTCTTTGTCTATCTTTTAAAAAATATATAGCCTGTGCCCAAACAGAAGCAGATCTATCTATATTTTTCCTCCCCTCCCTATCTAGCGAGTGCCTACCCGTATATCCAATTTCAGTTCTCTGGCTCTATGAAGAGTGCGCACCGGTAAATCAAAAGGGGTGGCACATGCAAAAAAGGTTCATCGTAGTCCCCCTGATAAAAATTGCCAGTTTTCACATTTTTCCCTTTAGTTACTCTCCCGTATACCGAATGTCAGCTCTGTAGCTACAATGAAAGTGCCCGAAACAAAAAATTTTAGACCAAAATGAGAACATTTTGCTTTAACTGTTCTCAAGATATACAGAAATTAATATTAAGTTTTTATGGTAGGTACCACACCCACTTCTCCAATCCTTCCCAGTTTTGAGTTTTAAGGGACTGGATTTCCCCATCGCGCGATTGCAGTGGCATACCGTAAAAAAACTATCACGTACCCATGATGGCTTATAACATTTATAGCTTTTCATTTCATTATTTTAATTTTTAAAATTTCAGATATTGTTTTTTATCACTTAACACACTCACCTGAGAATGTCCTAAAATCAATGAATTAAAGACGGCTTCGCTGACAGGTAAACTTTTCGCCCTCATGTACTCTAAAATTTTCGTGGCTCCATCAATGTCGCCCTGCTGACAATAGCGAGCAATTAACCGTTGATACGTTACACGATTTGGTTCAATAGATTTTGATTCGATATCAGCTAAAAATTCGGTAGGTGAAAATTGATGTTCATTTTCCAAATACACACGTAGTAAAGCATTAAAGTGAGAAATGTCCATTGGAACTTTCAAGGCAATTAAAGTCTTCCAGATTTCTTGTACCAAAGCTGTGCGAACTTCCGGCATTTCTTCAGGTACTAAATTACCGCAACATCTAATGACTAGCAAAGATTGCGAACTAGTCGCTGATCGCGAAACACGTATTTCTTCCAAAACATCTTCAATATCACGTCTAGATATGCGACCAATACGTCTCACATCCTTATCTAAACGCCTGATTTGTCTATCCAAAGATAAATCTTCTTTGGGGGCAGCTGCACTATTTGCAAAACCACTGCAATTAGACAATTCAGTGAAATGAGGTTATGTTGTTGGAACAATTTTAATTCCTTACTTTTTCTTTTAAAATAATGAAAACCTTTATTGATTTAAAGTAAATTATCACAAATAATAATTAATTTGCTTTATAAACATCAAAATATTCATTAAAATTTAATTTTAAAATTCTTCACATTATATTGCGTAAGTTTTTTCATTATTGGTAAAAAAAAGTAATGTCGGAACACCTCTCAGCCTATACTCACTTGTGAAATTGTGTGCATATGCATGATGTATTCTGCAATAGGGAACTGGTTTCCGTATCACGTACGCTGTTGAACATAACATTCCGAGTCAAACCAGCAAAATAACGTAAAAACTTGCCGGTTCTTAATATTGAAGCCATGTTTTTTTAATTTTTATATTTATTTCCCAATTGAACAAAATTTTTTTCCCTGGGAACGCGTAACACACGTTGACCGACAATCCAAACACAAATCAAAAAGAAATAATTAAGAATGGAAAGTGTTGCAAAGAAACTGTCAGGAGCAGTGTTGCAAGGAAAGTTTTGCCTCAGATCCCTAATTACTAAAATTATATTCCCAAAAATCCCCACTTTCAAAGGAAAATTTCGAATTTAAACAGCATTCAAAGTTTTCATATTTGTGAATTTTTGGCAAAAGAAAAAAAAACCAAAAATTGGTTATGTCTTAAAAAATTTTAAAAATAAGAAAAAAATTTGTCGGCAACCCATATTTTCCGAGTTATGGGCCAATGAAGTTTTCATATAAAAGCCAGATTCTCTCCTACATTCTTGAACATATGTATATATACGGCCAATATATATGTTGTATATTTTAAATGAGGTTAATGATCAATAAAATATTAATTGATTTCTTTATTGAATTTATCTTCTTGTTGTCATATGACCGTCATTGCTGTCCGAATTATAGGTCATCGCGTAAAACAAAGTTTCTATCATTTTCTTACGGGCAATGTGTGAAAAATGACCAAAACTCCTGTGTATATGTGATTTTGCATCCTTCTCTATCTTATGAATTTTGTCGGCCATAGAACGTATATCCGATCTGCTCACTATAATGCTTACTAGTCATCGTTGATGGATAAATCGGTCTCTGCTGACCAATAAGAGTTGAGGTATATAGCGGTCATTGCTGACCGGTCAGCGTTGACGGATATATCTTAGAAATGATACCACTATTGATCACATAAGTTGATAAATGTAGTGGAGAATAGCATTTTTCATGAAAACTTTAGAAGTGCACGACTCGAAAACTATGCATTGCTGAGACTTTTTTCTTTTTATATTTATTTATATAATTTTTTGTTTAAATTTGCCTATTTTCTATCACATAAGCTATTTAATTTTTTTTATATGCTTCACAGTTTTGTATGGAAATTTCAGAGGCTCATATCTCTAAATAAAGGGTGTGCCGCTAACATTTTTATTTAATATTTTTTTTTTCCGATTTTCTATCACAGCAATTTTTTGCTTTTCTTGGAGCTGCTTCACTAGAGTGCCTTTTGTTTTTGTTGATACACTTCGACTGCCTCTTTCATTAATAACTTTTTATATGTTTTATGTATTTTTATTAGCAGCATATAAAACGTTGAATTGTGAATTAAAAATTGTTAGTTTTTGTTTAGCTTTTTTTTGGCCGATTTAATTTTTCTAATTTTTTTTTAAAAATCCGATTTAGTTTTTTTTCTCCAGATCCTGGCAACACAGCTCCACAGAAGAAAATACGAAAAATATTTTAGAAACTAATCTGGCTACACCGACGAAGAATTGTATTTTTTATTTTCATATTGGCAACACAATATGGGTTGAAATCATTGACAGGTGCCATTAAGGCGAATTCTTTCTAGGTGGGCACATTAGCTTTAATGCTCATCAGCTGGTATGAATTCGCCATATGTGCCGTGATACAGTGACAAGGTAATCGCAGTTCTACAACACTTAAAAACACACAAATTTTATTGGTACAAATACACAAACCGATGTCAAATTAATTTGCCTGTGTATTATGTAAAAGTAACATAGCGATAAGAGTACATTGTCAAATTCAGTTGAATGAATAATTAAAAATAACAGAGATGAGAGTAAATGATGAAAATCAGTTGTATGAGGATGTAAAAATAAGAGAGTAATATTTGTTTTGCTAGAGATATGAAACAAATACACCTGCAGACTCAAACAAATTGTAAACAAACTTTGATATTGCTTTGTAATTCAACTGCAAGCTGTTGTTTTGGTTAATTAATTTACAAATAATACATTAGGCCCTGTCCAGACTTGGAATTTTTTGCTGCTGCAATTATTAAAAATTCTTTGAAATAGCATTAGTGTTCTTATTAAGAAATTTTAGTTTTGCTATTTTTATATTTCTAACGCCATTTTGCACGAGCAATACCAATTCACCTACATCAAACGTCAAGTAGAATAGCGAGAATTGCAAAGCAAACCCCTTCGCAATCTTCTGACCACACTGGCCAACAAAAATTCCAAGTGTCGACGGGGACTTACATATAACAAGCCCTATTGATTTAGGTGACAGCTAGGCTTGCGTAATTCAAATTTGAAAAATTGCTGACAATCACTCTTAGTTCTATTCTAACTTCATATATATATATATTATAAGACTGTCTAAACTCCCATTAAGAAGTTTTTGCACAACGATCCAACTACCAATACATACATTACAATACATGTCAAAAAGATCAGTAAGTTGTTTTTAAAAATAATAAATGTTTTTTAGTTTTAATTATATTATTATTTGACCTTTTTTATTATATTTTTTGAAATATATTTATTAAGCTTGAGATCTTTTTTTATTTTATTTGGTTTTATTATTCGATATTTCGTTAACAGCTTGTTAACATCATCAGGAATATTAGGAAATTATAATATAAAATATAAAAAAAAGACCTCAAGCTTAATAAATATATTTCAAAAAATGTATTTTAGTTGTGACTCGAATAGTCTAAACGGCAGTTGTTATAATTCAGGAATTTGTTTATTCCAAATTTAACTGCATTTAAAATTTTAAAAGTTTTTAAATCACCTGCAAATGAATCCACTTCAGCTATATTCACGTTATATGTTCTTGCCACAAGGAATGCCATTGATTTATACACAAGTGATTTAGTGTGTAAGTTAAAAACTGCGTTTTACAACAGGGTATAATTTTTATGTTCACAACTTGGTATTTTACGCACATCTGACATTACCTATAACAGTTCACAACAATATACTAATGGCAAAACAGCTGATGTCAGATAACATGTTGACATGTTAAAAAGTGAAATTCTATAGACAAGTTAATATAATGTGAATAGAGCTTTAATTGGTTCGCTGTGTTTAGAACCACCTCTGAAAAAACATACTTTAATTAAGCAGTTTATACACAAACTTTGATAAACGTAAACAAATTGTTGTCATTTATCGCACGAAAATACGTACAGTATAAAGTTTTAACGCACGATCGATACCGTGCTCTAGGTATGGGACCTTTTCCATTACTGCCATATACGAACTCATCATACATTACGTAGTATATGGTTTTGTAAAATTATACTTTTGCTTCCCTGGCAGATAAAGAATAAATACATGTGTAAAAAATGGCGTGCTTTAAATGTAAACTATTTTGACAATCACAGTGTAGGAACATAAAGGAGGGAAAATATCATCTAGTTAGTTTCACTGACTGTATACATAATTGATAGACCTTGATTAAAGTCTAAAAAGACACATACCTATACATTTTTTTAAATATAAAACCCAACTGTAGCTGTCACGCCAGGAAATTTTCATTAATATGTAATAACTGTAGTTCCATTAAATTCTATTCTGAAAAAAAAATAAATATTTACTTTGTATTTTTTTTTTATCTTGGAACAGCAATCCGGAGATGACTCCTACACATGCGGTGCATTGTGGTGGAACTAGAGGAAAGGGATAGTAGGAGAAATGATAGGAGGTGAAGCTTCACTACCTTACAACACTGTTTTTTGCACGTTATTGGTTCTTATAGCAGTGTTGTAGCGTCTCTGATGTCAAGGAGACGTATTAAATATTGAAGCTTCGTTTTAGTAGCCATTTTTAGTATTTAGTATTTTAGCTACACAATACCGACGAAGGAGGGCGTTCTGATGTACCTGTGGATTGGATACATCTGTATGGGTGTGGCATGGCACAAATCCATATCCATACATACAAACATGTAATTTTTGTATATTAAATACATAGTTATATATTATTTTAAATATTAGTTGAATTAATTTTTGTCCTTTTTTGACTAGCATGAATATGCCACTTTTGGTACAGTCTAGTGCCAACTAAATGAGCTTGAGATCTTATATTATTTTGTGTTTTAAATTACATTTTTTCCAATATATCGTTTCCACAATGTAAAACTTCTTTAGGGAAAATATTTTATAATGATATATTTTTTCCCCTGACGAAGTTTAAAATTGTGAAAACGATATATTGGAAAAAATTAAATTTAAAATACAAAATAATATAAGATCTCAAGCTCTTTTAGATAGACTATAATTGATATTTTGTCTAGCACAAAAGAATATTTTAACGAATATTTTTTAAAAATTGTTTATAAAATATTTTCATAATCATGCAATAACTCTACCTAGAAATACACATACAGATATACATATATACAACATATATATGTATATATACAAACATACATAAATAGAAATAAAAGAAAAAAGCGATCAAAAAGCATTTCTTAAGAGTTAAAAAAAGAACAAAAGGGATATCCGCATACAAACAGAATGCTGCATGCTTTAATTAAATCGGCCATATAAACCTGACCTTATCCAATATCTTTTTAAGTGATATGAAACAGCAATGAATATTTTTTGCCTCAGCAGCACAGGTAAATAAAAAATATAACTAATGTTTCCTCAGCCTAATACCCTAATTAGTTAAACGATTAAATTTATCTTTAAAACTATACATATGCACATACTACTCGTATGTACAAAGATGTGTAGGTATGTATATATTTTATATACATATGTATGTATACATACTTAAATAACAAGAAAAAAACTTTTAAAATAGGGATTAATAAAATATGCATAAAAATACATGTACGAGTATGTATGCATGTACAAATGCATACTTACATGCAAGCATACGAGTACATACATATATATATATTTACGTTCATACAAAATGCATGTTTGTATTTGGTAAATGGATTGCATATTAAAGCTTTACGAAACAAGTTCTATGCACATGTTTGTATGCAGTGTAAAATATACACACATAACATGAAACCCCTTCTCTTTATATAGAATCCTATGTACGATATACATATACATATGCATAGGTGCTTATGGCAAGTATTTTATCTATAAAATTTGCACTTGCATATAGCAAAGCCTAAACGAGATGGAGAATGGAGCCAATGAAGAAAAATTGCACTCATTGGAATGCGCATAACTGAATTCGAAGGGGAACTTTCGGGTCTTTATCAATTGTAATAGTCGCACCATAGCATGTACTAAAGAAGTGCTAAAAAACTATGAAAGGAAGTGTGTTATTTAAAACACAGTGTAATATCCGTAATTTGGACATAATCAGAAATAACGAAATTTTCGGATTACAGAGAGAAAAAAAAATAAATATAAAAATATAAATTTTTTATATTCTTTGAACTCTTTTCTTGTTAAATTATAGTTTTTTTTTATCTGGCACCAGCACCCAGGAGATGACCCCAACACATGCGATGCATTGTGCTGGAACTATAGGAAAGGGATAGTTAGAGAAACGACAGGAGGTGAAGCTTAATTAATTATTTTACAGCTCTGCTTTTGCACGTTCTTTGTTTATAGCAGTGTTAAAGCTTCGGTTTAGTAGCCATTTTTTTATTATTATTTTACTTCGCCGGTGCTACACAATACCGATGAAGGAGGGCGTTCTGATGTGATTGTGGATTGCTATCAGCTGAAGCCGGTATTATTCAGTGACCAGTGACTATGCCTTCGCCACTGAAATCTTCCGATAATAACTGACAAACAAAGACACACTAATGCACATCAGAAAATTGCGAGATGTTTTTTTATGATTTTAGTCTGAAACTGGGGTTGAACCCAGGTCTGTTTTGCTTTTGTAGTCAACGTGCAGACTACTTTAGCCATCGCCAACCAGTTTATTTAAATGAGCTTGAGATGTTATATTATTTTGTGTTTTAAATTTAATAAAACTAAATTTTTTTCCAATATTTCTTTTTCACAATGGACAACTTCTTCAGGGAAAATATTTTTACAAATTTATATTGTTATTGAGATACAAAATAATTACAATAGTCGGCTTGCAGAGTCTATAATGGGATGGAAATAACTGTTCGAATTACCGCGGTGACCGAATTTACAAGTTTTCAAAATATATACATAGATTACATGCTATATGTATTTATATACATTATATGGATTATATACAATACATACATCGTTATCTTAATATAGAAAGACTTTAAATAATAATTTACTTTACTGGAAAATGAGAAATTTCACATAAAAATTAAAGAATTGTAGTCGCGTTTATTTTTTATTTCTTATTAAATTCTCTAAGCAATTCTCTGTTGGAACACACACACTTTTTTTCTATATTAAGATAACGATATATAAGTATGAATATTCATCAACATAACCTTTTGTCATAGACCTCTCAGTCACCACAGGGGACCCCAAGTAGTTCTTAACTTTTTTAAGTATTTTTGTTTTTATTTTCAATTTCTAGGATCAGTTTGACTTCTTATATTTTTATTTTTCTATCTTGGACCAGCACTAAGGAGATTACCCCTGCACATGTGATACACTGTGCTGGAACTAGGAACTTAGTTATAAGAGGTGGGATAGAGGGAGTCGAGTATATGGACATTTGATCTTGAAATTGTCAAAAGTGACAGGAAATACCTCTGCAGGGAGTTTGTTCCAAATAAGCGCTGTTCGGCCGAAAAATAATTGATAATTTAATTTGAAATTTTAAATTTCTCTCACTTTCTACTAATACTCATACTTTTGAAATTTGATGAGAATTTACTTTCAAATTCTCTGAGCAACTTTTGTTTAAAATTATGGGCAAAAAAACACCTGCTACCTATTCTTATGAACAGCGAAGCCATCTTGATAAATGGATTTGTTTTTAAATTGCTCAAAACTTGGGTGCAGCCTACGTCACAGCTCTCAATACACATGAATTTTGAGAAACTTTGTACAGGAAATGAAGAATTTTGCTCTCTCATTTTCTCTCAAAATTGCACAAAAATTCTTATCTGAACCGAGAGTGCGGACTGTTTTGTTATGCACCTGTTTTCATTTAAAAATTTAAGTAAAACTTTTCAGTTACAAAATCTGTGGAATTATAACAAAACAGAAAAAATGTGTACGAAGAACGTAAACAACTTTTGACAGGTTGGAGATAAATAATATTCTATCACATGTACATATGTACAAATTTGAATGAATATACTTTGCGACGGAGTAATTTTTATTATTATTTTTATATTGTATTCCAAATTTTTATTATAGTTTTTTGTATAATACTCGGCCTGATATTGAAATCAGTTGATGAAGTCACTAAATTTTTGTATGTGTATCGTCATTATGTAAATAAAATTGTAAAAGTACAACAAACAAATTGACTTGTTGCTTGATATGCAGTTTGTAGCATAAATTCTGTTCTGTACTGTATGTCCATAATTACTATGTGATGAAGAAATTGATTTCCTTACTACTCTTGCAGTTGCTTATTTTACGTACCATATTTTACAATTGTATTAATATTTAAGAGAAACTCCTTGCAAGTTATTTCAATTAAATTGAAAGAGTAATTGCAATAAGAAGAAAATAAAGTTTCAAACAAAGCGTGCTTTTTGCAGAAAAAAAATCTTGTGTTCGTGTGTGTGTGTGTTTAAGAGAAAAGCTGCATTTTCTGTGTTCTGCATAAAGTAAAAAATTTAATACAGTATACTTATGTACATATGCACATAAATACATATGCATATATATATGTATGGAGATACAATACTTGCATACTTACAGTATCTGCCTTTATATAAATTGCACATAATTACATATACATACTCTTACATACATATGTACACTTGTATATAAAAGATGTGGAAAGAAAGATCATGATATAAAAAATTATAAATGTTGGTTTTATAAAACAAACCACTAGGGAGGGAAAGTTTTTTTTTTATTCAATATTGTTGCTGTTGTATATACAAGAGAGCTTTGAACTCAAGATTATTGTTATTATTGTTGCTGTTGGTGCATTTGGTTTTGGTATTGTATTTATGCACTTACTTAATGTTTACATGTGTGTGCATGCATGAATGTTTGTTTATTTTTTGCATTATTCTTTTTCTTATTGGTGTTGTATTTTGTAGTTACTGTTGTTGTTTTCTGTTGATATATTTTTTTTTTTTATAAAATTCTTTTTAAACTTGATGATATACTTCGCATTCATCACAATTACCGCATACGTTTCAGGTCGTTGTTCGACAGCAACGTCGATGATAACACCAAAAATCATCAAACCTTTCGTGTCGTGCTTGGAAAAAATAAGGTTCTTCTCGCCAACGACATCGTGTTACTCGTATAAAATATTTTAAGGTTTAAGTTCCGTCGTTTTCTGATTTGTACTTTATTTTTTAACTTATGTAAGTGGAAACGAAGCAAGAAGAACGAGCAATAGTTGGGTTTTTACTATTCATAGTGTCGCGAGTTATTGTTGTTATTAAATAAATGCTAGTAAAAAAGTTAGTTGTTGTTGTGCATTATATAGTGTGTGCAAGCAAAGAGTGCGTGGTGTTGTTATTCTATATGCGCCAAAACATTTTCAAGTCTCTTCTGTTGAGTTAAATAATTTTTGCCAAAGATACCCTTTGCAAAATTAAAAAAAACTAAACTTGAAACAAAATTGAAGAAAAAAAAGTATAAATAAATAAAAATATGAATAATGTTCTAATAGTTAGTTCGTTGAAAAATAGTCGTTGGTTTTCATCATTATGCATTGTCATTATCGCGATAATCTATTTACATCAGAATATAACAAGTAATAACAACAACATTATTATTATCGCCATCAGCTCTTTCATCCGCCATGATTGCCAATGCATTTAACGCTAAATACAGTTTTTGTTGGCGTTTCAGTGTTGCCACGTGCAAGATATAGACTTACTTCCTCAATATTTAATTGGGAGTTTTAAAAGATTCTGCAAGCAGGTATTTACTTTTGTTTTTTAAATAATAAAATAATCTATGCGTCATCTTATACAGGGTGGTCCAAAAGCAGCGAAGATGTTTGGATTCCTTATAACTTCTTTTATTATATATTTTTTTTGTTTTCAGTATTTTGTAAAGAAGACTTGGGTAATTTAAAATGTAACAGTACATAATTGAACAACGTTCCAAAATCGTTGAACTTTATTTCCGCAGAAAATCATGATTTTATTCATAATTTGATTATGAGCGACGAAACGCATTTCCAAGTGAATGGTCTCGTTAATAGGCAAAAAGGGCTACGGAAAATCCAAGAGTAGTTCAACAGCGAGAATTACACCCACTTAAGTGTACCGTTTGGTGCGGTGTTTCGGCGGAAAGAATAATAGACCCATAATTTTTTGAAAATGAAGACGGTGTCGCCGTTTCCTATCGGACAATGTAGAAAAAATTTTTAATACCAGCGGTGGAAAAACAACTGCCAGAGACACAATGGCTCTTTGAACTCAAACGCCTTCCATAATTTTGGGCCACCTTGTAGATGTTGACATACTATACGTTTTAATAGGTATTCATATCAGTATTTTGATAGTTATAACGTTTGAAATTTGGATAAGGAAATATAATAATAATACTCATATATAGAGTTATACTCATTTTATTCTTACTTTCCAAAAACTGGACATGTGAAATGTTTATTAAATTTTTTTGTTATATTCAATTCGTAGCTAAAACTAAATTTCGATTGCTAACTGCCCAAAGACGTTATATCAAATATTTTAGGGATGAAACTAAATCGGTAGTCTGTAAGTCTAACTGCAGTAGTTAATATTCCATCAAATCTCTTCTGTCTGCATTGAACGAGTTAGAAATAGAGGTGACTGAAATGGTTCTCGCAGATGTTGTGATATTAAATTTTTTTGCACATCACGTTGGACGTCAGCGTTCGTATCAGCTTTGGGGATTCGATTGATTCGAGCACGCAGTGTGTGCTGAAGTCTTCCTGGCCTAATAAAAGCGAAGTTAGAATTCGCAAAACTATTAAAATTCGCGATGTCGGTATTGTGTAGCACCAGCGAAGTAAAATGATTAATAAAAATGGCTACTCTAAACCAAAGCTTCCAAATAGAATACGTTGTAAGATAGTGAAACTTCATCACCTAAACTTCTCCCACTAAACCTTTCCTATAGTTCTAGCACAATGTGTCGTATGTGGTCTCAGGGGTCTCCTGAGTAAAGCTAAAAAAATAAAAATGTATAGAAATTTAAAGATATTTTATATTTAACTAAAATTGATTTTCAATTGTTTTGTCCATGAATCTGAATATTGCGCAGTGGTCTACACTTAGAATATCTACTTGTATTGCATAGGATTCGCGATAATCAATAAATATTTATTGTTTAAATAGTTTTTTGAATTTTGATTACTTCTTTTAAGTCTCTGTGCACATTTAATATTAAGTTCCAATTACATATGTACACACATATGTACAATGTATTTGAAAACTTGTACCCTATACAATTCTTTTTTTTCCTCTCGCCCATACACTCAGAACCTTATGAAATGACATTTTCTGAAAAAAAAAAAAACATCTGGAATTCGTTTTTGTTTTTTCATTCGCAGTCACACAGACGAAAATGTTGCCGGCGACATTCCATTAATATTGTTAATATTGTTCCATTGTTATTATTATTTTTGTTAGCAACGAAAATGAGAACAAAGCGTGTCGCCGAGTACCGAACACAAAAAAGATGATCTTTTTCCCCACCTGTAATATGCTACCAAACGAAATGTTTCCCTTGCAAATGTTTCCTCGTCTAAACTTAATGAAAATATTTACTTTTGATTATCTAAATTTTTTAACTGGAAATGCAATTTAGATATATTTAATCAGTTTGTAAGACTTTTTCGTATATACATATATACATATGTATGTATGTAGATATGTATGTATGTATACTACAAAAATATAAAATGATTGTACTGATATCACCAGGCGGTACGGAAATAATTTATTTTGAAGAAAATGCTTTTTTTGTGATTTCCTAAAGATGTAAAATTTTCATCATTCATTTTCGAAAGTAAAAAGTTTATTGAATTTATTTTGACTTTCTGCAGAAGCATGTTGCATCCATATGATATATTTGAAACATATTTATATTTGATTTTGAGGGTATTTTAGAAATTATATCACTTTTTAGCTGGTGCCTTTTAATTGGCCACCATTAAATCTAGACTAAGTCGACTCCAAATATGCATAGTAGGTAAATGCAAATTCTTCTGATGCATGTTTAGATGCGAGTGTGTGAGTCATTTTTGTGTATGTATATCTATCCCATTATTAACAAAGAACAAAATCATCGTCATCCACATCATCGCAGTCATGCATTTTCATCTACTGCTCACACTAGTTAAAAATCAGCCATTATTATTTTGTTCTTGTTATTGTTGTTTTTTTTTGAACACCAAAGTCTTCTCTGTCTGTTGAATGTGCAATGCATATTCTCTACAATTGCATTCCAATGTCTAAGACTCCAACGATGTACCTACTACCTCCGTCCTTCTTGTCAACAACTTCTCCTACTTGTGTTCTCTTTATTCTCAACATTTCGTAGATTGTTTTTTGTTGCTTTTGCTATTTGACCGCCCACCATTACCTAGTCCTGTCTTTATGGCAAAAAGAGTTCGTAGACAAATGCTGTCTCCGTTGGCAGAGTTTTGTGTGCTGCAGTAGCAATTGATGCCAGCATCCACATGCATATATTTATAATCCTCCAGATTTGTTTTGAAACGAACATTTTGTGGAGCATTTCATGGTTTATGTCTCTTTATCAGATTGGGCAGGTATGTACATATGTATGTGGGATGAGAGGGTAGAATAGAGGGCAGAACAGTACGTACTAGGTTATACAACACAGGACAGTACCTACTGAGTTGTACAACACTTACGGACAAGAGACAGAAGAAAAAGGAAAAGAAGGTTGATTGAAAATAAGTGGAAGAAAAAGATTATTCTTGCGGAAGTTGTGAGGAATCAAGTTGTGAAGTGTGCAAGGTCGGACGGACATGGTTCTGAGCATTTGTGAAATCTTTTGAACTTAATCTTACATTTCTTTGTGAAATCTTTTAAACTTAATATTACATTTTTTGAAATAAATAAATCTTTGAATTCTTGAATTGAACATTTTCCTGAGGATATAAAATCCTCAAGGGTTTAATTTAATCATCGCTACATTTGGGGGCTCGTCCGAAGGCCAGATTTCGCTAATAGGCAAAAGTTTGAAAGAAGAAAAAAGAAGTGTATACAATTTATGTATATAACGTTTTTGAGAACTAAAAGTTGATAAGGAATTTACCTAACGGTATTTAATATAAAACTGCATTTATGTACTAAGTATTGTGTATAAAATATATGTATAACTAAAAGAAGAAAATTGAAACGTTTGATATTGAAACATTCAGAGTTTAAATACAACTCGAAAAAAAAATTATCCGAAAAAGAGAGTTAAAAACCCTTTCCACGAATGTAAGTCAATAAGATAAAAAATAGAAAATGTTAAAATTTTGTGCAAACTTTAAAGAATATGTCTAAAAAAAGAGACGATGAAGAGAGAATAAAAACGCGTTCAAAAATAAAAGAATTGAAACTCCGAGGAAATAGTGATCAAAACAAACAAAATGTTGAAGATAAAAGTGAACACGAAACCGCAATGGAAAATATAGAAATAAAAACAAAGTGCTTAAACAATCAAGTAGAGACAAATTTAACAGAACAAAAACTAATACACGGAAAATACAGTGAATGCATTTTTGTAAACAAAATAGAAAAAGAACCCAGAACAATGTCACAAAAAGAAAATGTTCAAGTAGGTTTTGATCAAGTGGCTGTTGAAGGAGCAATTCCAGTGTTTGAAGGCGATAGTGGTATGCCCATTAAAATGTGGATAAAGAACTTTGAAGACAATGCAAATGCTTATGGTTGGAGTGATACACAAAAATTTGTTTTTGCGCGAAATAAGATGAAAAAATCCGCGGAGTTATTTCTCCAATCAGTATCAGTTTTCGATTTTGGAACTCTAAAGGGGATGTTGATTGATGAATTCCACAGGGAATACTCAAGCGCCGAAATTCATTCGCAACTTCGCGCCCGCAGAAAACGAGATAGTGAAACAGTACATGAGTACATGTTACATATGCGACGGATTGCTACCTTTGGGGAAGTAGATGAACGTTCAATTATCCGATATATTGTGGACGGTATAAAGGGTAAACGCGAAAATAAATTAAATTTGTATAGTGCTAAAAATTACAAAGAGCTTAGAGAGCAGTACGAAATATATGACAGCGTTTTTCGATGTAGCAGTGAAAGAGAAAACAATTATAAAGTTAACAAAAATACTAACGATACAAAAACCGTATATTGTTTCAATTGCGGATCAAAAAATCATAAACGTAGTGCTTGTCCTTTGGAAGGACCAAAATGTTTTAAGTGTAGCAAAACTGGCCACATAGCGAAAGATTGCAAAAACACAACAACTAACCAAGTGAATTGTACAATGAAAAATACTAGTCTAAAGAAAGTAATAATAAACGGCAAAGAATTTGATTGTTTAATAGACAGTGGCGCGGACATTTCATTAATAAAGGAAAGTATTTTTATTAAGGACTTTGGAAAAGGAATTGAGAATTATAAGCGGGAAATAGTCGGTTTCGGTGGTGCAGTGACAATACCAATTGGCATTATAAGGGTGAATTCCAAGTTTGATGAAATATATTTAAAACATAATCTGGTTGTTGTTCCAGACAATGCCATTGGTCATGACTTTGTTATCGGGTTTGATATCTTAAAAAAATTTCGATATTCTTCGGATGAAAAAGGTTATAAATTTCACTCGTTAATTAAAACCAATGTCGAAAAAGAAATTGAAAAAGTAATGAACATAAGTGTTAACGAAGAATCCAGTGTTGTGGCACCAACCGCCTACAAAAGACAAATCGAAAAAATGAAAAACAATTATTCGCCGGTTCGGGCTGTAACAAATAGTATTAAAATGAAAATCGTGCTAGAAAAAGAAGATCCAATTTATTCATCGCCAAGTCGTTTGCCACCACCAGAACAGAAAATAGTGGAAGAGCAAGTAGAAACATGGCTAAAGCAAGGTATTATTCGTAAATCTGTATCCAATTATTGTAGCCGAGTGGTCTTGGCTGATAAAAAAGACGGTTCGAAAAGGATGTGTATAGATTACAGGCGTATAAATAAAGTTTGTTTCAAGGATCGATTTCCTGTACCAAATATGGAAGAGTTAGTTGACTGTTTATCGGGTGCGTCAGTATTCAGTGTGCTGGACATTAAAAATGCCTTTCTACATGTTCCAGTTAAAGAGGAGAGCAAAAAGTATACAGCATTTGTAACAAAACAAGGAATATTTGAGTTCAACTATGCACCATTTGGTTTCTGCAACTCACCAGCTGTGTTCATACGTTTTATAAATGCAATTTTCTCCAACTTAGTGAATGATAACATAATGCAAATTTATATGGACGATATCATCGTCTATTCTGCTGATGAAAATACAGGTTTGAATTACTTGCAAAAAGTTTTTTCTGTTGCTGCCGAAAATAATTTGGAAATAAACTGGAAGAAATGTAAGTTTTTACAAAGAAAAGTTGAGTTTTTAGGAATTATTATAGAAGAAGGTAAAGTGACTCCAAGTGAAGAAAAACTGAAAGCAATAAAAAATTTTCCAGAACCACGTAATATTAGGGGAATACAATCCTTTCTCGGTCTTACTGGATTTTTTAGAAAGTTCATAGCAAACTATTCAATAATTGCTAGACCTTTGACAAACCTGCTTAAAAAAGATGTAAAATTTCTAATAAATGATGAAGCTAAAAAATCTATATATAAACTAAAAAATTTGCTGATATGTCAACCAGTATTGAAAATATTTTCGAGAGAAGCAAGAACAGAGTTGCATACAGATGCATCAAAGTTTGGTTTTGGGGCCATACTTGTACAACAATTTGAGGAAAAATGGTATCCCGTTTATTATTATAGTAAAAAAACGTCTGAATCTGAATCAAGATTACACAGCTATAATTTAGAAATAAAAGCAGCGTTTTTAGCTATGAAAAAGTTGCGGCATTATTTATTGGGTATAAAATTTGATTTAGTAACAGATTGTTTAGCGTTTAAACAAACGTACGACAAAAGTGAACTAACACACTCAATTTCAAGATACGTAATGTACATGCAAGACTTTGATTATAGTCTAAAACATCGAAAAGGAGAACGCATGAAACATGTAGATGCACTCAGCAGAAATGCAGTGAATGTCGTTAGCTTAGAATCAGAGTTAAAATGTCGCCTCCGGAAAGCGCAAAGTAGTGATGAAAGCATAAAAACTATTATTGAAGTATTGAAAATTCGTCCATATGACAATTATAAATTACTTGGAGGAGTATTATGTAAATCAGTGGAGGGGCAAGATGTTTTTGTTGTTCCCCGTAACATGGAAAAGGAAATAATAAATAAGGCACATGAGTTGGGGCATTTCAGTGTTGCCAAAACTATCCATCAAGTAAAACAGCAATATTTCATTCCACACATGGAGAGTAAAGTTAAGAGGGTTATACAAAACTGTATAAAATGCATTCTGTTTAATAAAAAGCAAGGGAAACTGGAGGGATTTCTAGAGTGTATAGATAAGGGTGATTTGCCACTATGTACAATCCATGTGGATCACTTGGGTCCCATGGATGCAACTTCTAAGAGGTATAAATACATTTTTGCCATAGTAGATGGGTTTAGTAAATTTGTTTGGATATACCCTACAAAAACGACTGGCGTTGAAGAAGTTATTAATAAACTGGAGAATTGGTGTTCAGTGTTCGGTGATCCACAACGCATAATCAGTGATCGAGGGTCTGCGTTCACTTCGAAAACTTTTGAAGAATTGTGTAAATCTAAAAACATAGAACATATCGTAACTACAACCGGTGTGCCGAGAGGAAACGGTCAAGTTGAACGTGTAAACAGAGTAATAATATCCGTATTATCAAAACTTTCTGCAGAAAAACCTGAAATGTGGTACAAAGAAGTGAATAGCGTACAGAGAGCTTTGAATAGTACCTGGCATAGATCTACAAATCGATCACCGTTTGAACTTATATTTGGCGTAAGAATGAAAAATGAGAGCTGCACAAATATAATTGAAATCCTTAGAAACGAACTTGAGGCTGAATTGGAGGATAAACGACAACAAATGAGACATGAAAGTAAGCAGCAAATACAGAAGATACAAGATGAATACAAGAAAAACTTCGACCGAAAAAGAAAGAAGAATGTAGACTACAAAGAAGGCGACTTAGTAGCAATCAAAAGAACACAGTTTGTTGCCGGTAAAAAGCTATCAAATGAATACCTTGGTCCTTATGAAGTTACAAAAGTTAAAAGGAACGGCCGATACAATGTTCGAAAAGCTGCTTCGTTTGATGGACCAAATTTAACCGTCACTAGTAATGATCATATGAAGCTATGGTGTTATTCAGAAGTTGATGACGACTGCAGTAACTCCTCCGGGACGGATGATGAGTCGGATGGCCGAATGTGGGATGAGAGGGTAGAATAGAGGGCAGAACAGTACGTACTAGGTTATACAACACAGGACAGTACCTACTGAGTTGTACAACACTTACGGACAAGAGACAGAAGAAAAAGGAAAAGAAGGTTGATTGAAAATAAGTGGAAGAAAAAGATTATTCTTGCGGAAGTTGTGAGGAATCAAGTTGTGAAGTGTGCAAGGTCGGACGGACATGGTTCTGAGCATTTGTGAAATCTTTTGAACTTAATCTTACATTTCTTTGTGAAATCTTTTAAACTTAATATTACATTTTTTGAAATAAATAAATCTTTGAATTCTTGAATTGAACATTTTCCTGAGGATATAAAATCCTCAAGGGTTTAATTTAATCATCGCTACATGTATATGCATACATGTACACAAGTATTTAATTTAAGTATATTTGTACATAATTTTGCTATGTTTTGGAGATGAGGAACTAAAAATATTTGTTTTTTAGTACTTACAAACAATATAAAATACCAGTACATTTTATTCCAATATACAACTTTTGCCATTTTGGCATATGTGATCCCGCTTATACATACTTGAATAAATATACTTTGGTATATTCAGTTCTGGTAAATTATTACATTTCGTTGGCTATTTAGACCTGATTCACACATATCAAATTTACTTGATCACTTTTTGTTAAATTTTCTTTTGAACCTGCATTTGCGTTCATACACAAAAAAATGTTTGCGTCAAATTTCGCTTGTTTTGCAATACTACGGTTACGAAAAGAAGAGAGAAAGAAACAAACTTGACAGTACCGTCAAGTCTGTATCCCTTTCCATTCTCTCTTCCCCGCTATTCCAAATATTCAAGACTTGACTAGTCAAACTTGACGCGTGTGAATCATGAGTTACACTGCAGCCACACGTTTAACTTCTGCTTTAAAATTTTTTACAGTACAGCTTCTCAAAATTCATGTGTACTGAGATCTGTGACGTAGGCTGCCCTCAATTTAAAAACAAATCCATTTATCACGTTGGCTTCGCTGTTCATAAGAATACCTATCAGCTGTTTTCTTGCCCATAATTTGAAACAAAAGTTGCCCAGAAAATTTGAAAGCAAATTCTCATAAAATTTTAAAAGTATGAGTGTATTAGGAAAAAATTAGAAAATTTGAAAATTTTGATGGCAAAAATTGAACGTGTAACCTCCATGTGAAACAAATCCGTTTTCTTATTGATACAAGTGCACAAAAGTATTTGTTGCAGTGTTGCCAGGCCAAGAAAACTAATTTTTTTAAAGAATTGAACTCAAAACTCTATAATACATTGATAAAAATTTTTTTAGTAGTAAAAAGTTAAAGGCCACGCCTGGCTATCTATTAAAACCACGAGATTATGTAAAAAAAATTTCTCGAGCTAGCTAGACCGGGGCACCCACAGAGATAGTGTACAGCAGTCTCCCTATCCGAATCATCCCACAGAGCCCCTACACCGGGCATTGAAAGGAAT
The DNA here is from genome assembly GCA_963924685.1 of Dexiosoma caninum. Classification (NCBI taxonomy): domain Eukaryota; kingdom Metazoa; phylum Arthropoda; class Insecta; order Diptera; family Tachinidae; genus Dexiosoma; species Dexiosoma caninum. The sequence continues at coordinate 94,561,250 of OZ004727.1, read as the reverse complement.
GCCCATCCTCTCAGCCTACGTGGCGATGGCCCAGTGGCCCGTGCAGATGGCTGTAAGTGTGCTAATTTACAATCGGGAAACAATAAGGATTTTGTATTTTCTAAATTTATATGATTGCATTTGTACAACAAATTCAGAAATCGGTGCCAAATTTTGCGACCATCTGTTTCACGAAAAAACAACTCTGATCGCATAGAAAATAATTATTTTCTGAAAAATTTTGAAAGATTAGCAAATCGAGCAGATGTGTCAACAACACACATGCAATTTTAATACTATTTGAAAACATTTGCAGTTTTTCTTTTCTTCTACTAGTACTTTCTTTTTTTTGCTTTGTATCAATTTAAAAGACAGTTGATTCAATTCTGACTTCTCTGTATCCGGTATTGCAAACATGGCGGAATATATTAATGTACGCTTTGTTTTATTCTTGCACTCGTGTTGTTGTGTACAAAAGTACCCATTGCTTCATCTCTGCTAAACATTGAGTAATGTCGGTCGATTGCTTGAAGTTCTTGGCCGTTTGGTGTACATTTTTAGCTTGTAAATAATTTTTGTTGCCATTGCTGTGGAGGCGCGAGAGTGTGTGTGGTGTACATGTGCGTCTGACATTGTTGGTAGTAGCAATGCACTTTGATTGTGGATGTCATTTCCTCTAACGTTCTTAAGCAGTGAACAACAGAAAGTTGAAACATTCGAAACGCTTTTGATTTTCGCGACCAAGGCACAATAAGACAGAAAGAACATAAATAAACGAGATTTGTGTTGTTTTTCTTTTTTGCTTAAACAATAAAATTGATAAAATTTTGATAAACCCATACAATTGATAAAGAAAAACGAAAGAAAGAATACAAAATAAATAAAGTAATTTTTCTTATATATAAAAACGACGGACGTAGTATAAAAAAAAATATATATAAAAGAAGATCATTGGACCGCCTGCGTAACACTGTGTTGCATTGCTGTTGTTGTTTGTAGCTGTTTTTAATCTGCCATTTATGTTGTTTATAAAAGAAAGTTTGTATGTGTTTATAAGGCAGTCACACACACACACACACACACACACACAGTGTGCCTGTTAAATGTTCGCATATGAAATAAATTTTATAAAGTCACATTATAAAATTGAGTTTTTTCTCGCGATTTTTGTTCGCCGTTTTTTGCATTCATTATTAAAAATCTGCCTACGTTATAAATCTTTCATCAGCAGACACTGAAGTTGTTGGTGTTTTTTTTTTAATAATTTTACAAGAAAAATGTAAATAAATTAAACAAAAAATAAATGTTAAAAAAAGTTATTTGAATGGCAAATATGCAAAAAAATAAGCAAAAACTAAAAATAAAAAAAAAGTTCGCCCATAAAAGGAAATTCACAATTCCATGCAGATGATATACACAACAATCACTTTTCTTTGGCCGCATGGCCCGTCACACACTTTCACGGGTAAGTTGTCCTTATCAATTAATATCATGAGTTTGCGAAGAGCTAAAATCTTAAATTTTCCGACGGCTTTTGAATGAATTTGCTTTGTCCTCAAAGGCGCCATAATAAAGTTTTTGGAAAGACGAATTCTAGGAGCATCTCATTTTGAAACTCCGTAGATCTTTTTTTTCCAAAGACCTAGAAATAAAAATTAATTAAAAAGCAGGCGATATTAATTATAGCATTGAGGGCTGTTTTGTATATATCATAGAGCGCTCGCATTGGACTGCAGACAGCAGCGGCACTATTATGTAAATTAAAATTAATCATGCGACTCTTATTTACATTTATGTAGGAAGAATGAAAATATGTATTTGTCAAACGAAAGTCTAACGACATGTTTTCTCAAAACGTTTCAAATTTGTATACACAAAATTAAAAAAATTTTGCCATGTTTTTCACACAAATTTTAAGCGTTTTGCAAACTTAACTGAATTTTTTTTTATTTTTAAATCTGCTTACTTTTTTTCAAATATAATTATACAGCAACAAATTAAATTATTGCAAGAAAGTACATGTACATATATAAAATATATTTTTATAGTGCAAACGTTTAATTTACTAAAGGCTGTGATTTACACTGGACTGAGATTTGATTTGATATCTATCTCAAAATCTAAACCGTTTAGACCACACATTTTTGACAATTCGGTAGATTTCCTTTTATGTATAACGTACTTCATAATATACTCGGCGGAAGTATGGGGTTAAATACGTATACGAAATTGAGAATTATTTTGGGAAGAATTTCAAGTGCCTGTAATTTAGAACCTGCAGCATTATTTATAGAAGATGAGACATAAAATAAAAGCATATATACAAGTGTTTTGGTTAATATAACATAACTTAAAAAAACGTGTTAAATTAGTGTAATATGAGTTCAAATTATATTAATTATTACAAAAACTAATATATTTTGCATTCTTATTATTATAGTATTATATTATTATAATTATTAAATTATTTACAACCAGTTTTCTTAAGTTTCTCACAAAAGTAAACAAACTTTGACGTTCGGCTCAAAAAATACGTTACAAATTCTTGTATCAGCTGACGGGCGAATTTGCTAGTGAGTTTACCTGGTAATGAATTTACCTTGGGTTTTGGCTGGTTGAAAAATTATGCCAACCAAAAACCATTCTCTTCACCGAATTCGCCTACAAGGTGCAATGTTATGCCAGGATAATTATGACAGTGTGAATTGCCTCATTCACATGCAAGTCACATCAAACTATGTGGGGTTGTTAAAACAGATGGCAATTTTTTGCTGTACCATGTGTGTGCTTCAAACGTCAAAAACATATTTTTTTTGTAACATTTGCATTAGTCGTTTTTGACATATCGCGGACTAGTTGGATTACTATACAAGAAACTACGCTCTCACATTAATATACATACTTACCCTAAGTGTTTTTTTTTGTATATTTTGTAAAACACCATAGTTGCATTTCTTACAGATTTAGTTAATGGCTCCATTAGCTTAAAAATAATGCGTTAAAAAACATCAAAGACGCCGCAACTTTGCTTTATAATTTACACGCAACTGCAGAGTTGTGCAAGAATTAAGCTCTATCTTCCTACCACTTTCACCACCTGTCTATTTCTTCCCTATCCTTCTCTCTAGTTCCAGTGCAATGCATTGCATATGTAGGGGATAGCCTCTGAGCACTGGTCCAAGATAAAAAAAAAAAAAAAAACACACGAGACTAATTCATCTGGTATAAAACGTATACATATACATTGCTTTGTATGTGTTTGTATTTTAATTTTTCATTTTGTATTTAGTATTTGTATATGTATTAGTTTTGTGTTGCTAATGCGTATTGCAGATGGTTGAAAAATGAAGCCAACCAAAAAATGTTCCCTTCACCGAATTTGCCAACAAGGTGGCATGTTATGCCACCATAATTGTTCTCGTGTGAATTGGGTCATATACACACAACTTTACTAGTAGTCAATTATCTTCTTAATGGCGAATTAGTTAAACTGTTCTCCTTAAAGAAATTCTATAGTTTAGCCGTCGGGAAACTTCCTTCTGAACTTACGGTCAGTCATTAGTTAGGTAATAGCAACAGTTTAACCAATAATATTGGATTCACAGCTTTTTGTTTACTATTAGTTAAACCGCCAAATGTTATTGGTTAACAAATAGTTACACAACAGGTGATTAGTAAATTATTATTAGTATTTTTGTTTTCATATCATATACCATAATATAATATACTTATATATGTATATATAATACTATCAGTTTTTTATTTTCGAGAATTTCAATTTCAGCAGCAATTCAATATCTTGCGCGGTAAAGTATGCTATAGCAGAGGTACCAATATTGAAAATTAAAACATTGTTAGGGTTACCATTCTTTGGTTATACTGAGAATGTTAGTTAAACAATACACTGTTAATATGAAGTATTAGTTAAACAATAGTTATGATTTTAGTTTACTAATAATTAACTAATAACTGTGAATTTGGTCCTAAGTAGTACAATATTATTTTCAATTTATCAATTTTCCATATCCACTAAATAACAAGGTTCCAAAATTACTAAATAAAAAACACTGACGCAATATTACATATTGAAGTTTACACGCTGTTGAGCGGATAGCGCGACTACTTCACCATGGCTTAACAGAGCAAGAGTTAACTTGAACACATACAAATCTTAAGGATTCGGTGTTCTCTCTGTGGATTACAAAATGGTTTTGTAAACATTTTGATAAGATTTGAAAACTTGAAATTAAATGATTGGGCGCCAAATACTTATATTTTTCGTATAATTATTATTCATTGTTATCAGGGCTGCCACTTTTGATTATTTGTAAGCAAAATTGTGTAATTTTTTTTTAATGTGTAGATGTGAATTTCTTCTTTTGTTTTTAGTTATTTTTTTTACAAAAACTTGTTTATTGTATATGACAGTGATAAATTTGCACATAATTCAAATATATTTGTGCAATTTTTCGCATTGTACACCGGCAATGTGTTTGAGATGATCGATGGCGTCACAATATCTTTTCACAAATTTACTGAGTCTATTTAATTTTGTTACTGAGATTTTCCAACAAGGAACTAGAAAGTGACATTGATATATCAGAATTTTGGAATAAAGTGTCGAAATAAAAAAATGACTTGAACGAAAAGTGCTTTGAAGACATTGTATATTTTATAAAAAAAAATTTTTGTCTAGTTCCAGCTCAATACATCGCATATGTAGGGGTCATCTTCTGAGTGCTGGTCCAAGATAAAAAAAAAATTAAAAGATAAATATGCACAAATATTACATATATTACAACTTCAAGTTTATTGGAAAAATCTTCCACTTTGCTTTTTCTTCAATATTTAACTAAAAGCTTTTGTCGTTTCTTTGCAAATTTTCTGATTAATTTCTTAGTTTCACATGTCAATAAAAAATAGCCGATAATTTAATTCAAGCCCGAACTTAACCAAAGAAAAAGTTAGTGCAATTTTGTACAGGAAATGAAACATTTTTTTCTCTAAATCGCAGAAAAATTGTTATCTGGAACGCTTTTGGGTAAATTTAGAGTATTCCATCTTACACGTAAATCATTCAAAGATAATCTGGTTGAACATTTCTCGCAATTGAACTGATCTAGATTCTGAATATATATCGTCAAATTCATGCGCAATATAACTTCCAATTTATATAGTAGCCTTATCTAATAATATCATAACTATTATTTTTTTCATGAACATTGTTTGTTGCTTATTTGTTATATGTTTAATTATTCTTATGTTACACTTGTAGTCCACCAACTATATATGGCCCTATGTGCTCGGTTGGTTATTGTTATAAATAAATAAAATAAAAATAAAATAAATTTGTGCGAGTTCGGTCACTTTTGTTTTGCACCTGGAACAGACTTAATCTATATGATCATGTACGTAACTATTACATTTTTTTTTAATTTTACTTCATTATTGTTTACTTATGAACCAGCTGATTGCTTGTTCTTCTTGCCCAAACTAGCCCGCAGAAAATGTACGGACTGTTTCGGGCAGAAGAACAAGAACATTAATCTCTCAAAACACCTCTCAATTACTCAATTTTTGTATAAGAAAACGCTTTCTGGTAAGATTGTGATACCGCGTGCCCCATTTAGAGTAAAAAAACACATCTATTGGTTAGAAATTGTTATTGTTGTAAAAAATTTAGTAAAAATTTAGTTTAATATTTTATCTCACAGCGTTTTTAATTGCTAGTATAGTTGACAGTTGAAAACGCAAACTTTTCTCACATAATGCTGGGAACACAATTTTCTTTTTATTTTGATTCAGCGCTCAGGGGTTGACCCCTACACATGCGGTGCATTGGCTGGAACTAGGGGAAAGGTATAGTAGGAGAAATGATAGCAGGTGAAGTTTCACTATCTTACAACACTGCCTTTTACACGTTATTTGTTTTTATAGCAGTGTTGTAGCGTCTCTGATGCCAAAGAGAAGCTTCGATTTTAGTAGCCTTTTAATTATTTTACTTTGCCGGTGCTACACAATACCGACGAAGGAGGAATTCTGATGTGGTTGTGGATTTGATACAGCTGAATCTGTTACTGGTCATTGACCAGTGACTATGCTTTCGCCACTGAAACCTTCCGACAATAACTTTTGTGTCAGACACATTAATGCACAATAGAAAAATGCGAGATGTTTTTTTTTTGAGTCTGAAACTGGAATTCAACCCAGGAAAATTTTTCGTTTTGTAGTCAACGTTCATCGCCCTCCAACCCTCAATTTTGCTTATAAACGGTCTGTAAACCTGCTGAAAGTTTCTATGAATACGGCTGATGGATTATAACTACGACAAATTTCTGCAGAGATAATAATTAAAATTTGTTGTTTTTGTTTTAAAGGTCTTTATTAAAAATTTTACATATATTTTATTATATCCCGTTGCCTGTTGAAAGTGGGCACTTAAAGGTATCTATAATTCATAAAATGAAAGCTTTTCTTGCATTTTAAATTCTTCCCATACAATCTGTAAAGCTGTTAGTGCATTTTGCTCTTCTATGTTTCCTTTATTTTCTTTAATTGAATAGTTTGCAGATGAATTCCACCATTTTGTAAATTTTATAATGTAGTTTTTGTTTTTATTTATTTTTTTCCTGTTCAATCTTTCTCTTCTTTAAGAAATTCTTAGATACTGGTTGTTGTTGTTTTTGTTGTTGGTACAATTTTGCCCTCGTAGAATCAGTAGTTGTTGTAGCTACTTAAAACAACATTAGTTTTATTATTTTCATTGCTTTTGCGTTGGATGTTGTAGTTGCAATTGACGTTGTTGTTGTTTTTTATTTGTTTGTAATGCAACGTAGAAATAAATCATTGTGTTGTGCTTTGTTGTCTATAATCCTCAATTACGAGGTTTCTTTATCTATTTATTTGCCGTCTTCCTCTTCGTCTTTTCTTATTACTTGGAGCACATAAGTACGCAAAGATATTTCCTATTTTATAGTTACATACATATGTACATGTAAACAGAAATAGATAGAACGATACATCTATCTTCATGAGAGAAAAAATAAATAAGAATAAATAAAAAATGAAAGACTGAGCACATCAACAATTAGTTTTTCAACTGAATTCGCAAACTTGTTCTTAACGAAGGATTCATTTATTTGTACAAATATACCTAATTCGTCAAGGAAAAATAAAAGGTCTCTAAAATTCGACATAAAATTTAATTGCACAAATTCTTGCTTTGATGAATTCCGATTTCCTTTGAAAAATATGTAGACTGGAATTTGAAAGCCTCTCAGGAAGTTCTGACGTGTCAAGAATGGAAATTGTTTATCTTTTATACTGACTACTGAACGAAAAACATTTTTATTTATATATTACATTTTAATATGTGCTCTTTTTCGAGTATTTATCTACACTTCATTTGTTGCTAATACCAAAATCTTCAATAGGCCTTTAACTATATTCCTGAAAAAGTTGAGAAATTTCTCATGTTTATGCAAGAACTCCCAAAAAATCTTTGAGAATTACGAAATAAACAAACAAAACAGACTAAATAGCTTGTTCAAAAATTTTCTTTATACAACAAACATTTTGACGCATTAGTTTGTAAGCTGAAGGAGAGCCATTTGATTTACTATTTTATTTCACCAGCGAAAGAGAATACCGTTAGCGCAGACACAATTGAAAAGTGTTTGATCTGATCGAGGACTTGAATCGCAGATCTTATGGTTACAAAGTCAACGCCCTCACTACTCAATCAACAGCTACTCTTACTTTTATTATAACCGCACATAAAAATCGAACACAGCTGTAAGAAAGTTCTTATGCAGCAAATATATTGTTTGGCTGATGGTATGAGAGATTGCAGAGTCCTGCTAAAACGAAAAGTTTCTGATGACAATATAAGAAAGTTGTGGTCACAACAAACTGTTTGCTATGTTTTGAAGGCGCATAGTTACGACTTTATATCCAAATAAGACGCAGGATGAGTATTTATTTGAATTTAACGACTGTTCGATTAGTATGAAATAATACACTAAAATATTCCACGATTTACACATTCCAAGGAAGACATCTCAGTTCATGACGTTCCCACCAATTTACTTAACAACACCAAATTTACTTCTCCTCCTGTTGGGTTAGCACTTCACCCACATTCACTCTACTCTATTGTACCCTTTTCTGAAGTATATTTTTTATATATTATGCTTCATGTACTTCACAGCGCACAGTGCAAGGAAAATGTCGACGCAGTGTTGTCAGTCATGGTGTTTTGTCCTAAACTTGCTGATAAATAATTATTTTTGGCGATGAAAATTTTAGAATTCCGATTGGCGGGATACTTGGCGATATTTTTGGCTATTATTTATAATTTCCACTACGAAAATAAGAATAAAAATTATGTACATTGGGGAGTATAACGAATTTGAGTTGCATATTTATGCATACCTTGTTAGACTGCCACTCATATATTTTCATAAATATTCAATCGTAAAGGCGGTTAAAGTAGTATTAACACTTTCTTCCTTCCATTGACTACTCTAAAATATGAACATGTGCAAAGGTCCAAAATATGAATAGCTTATTTTTTTTACAGTTTTTATCTACACATTAATTCTGATTCAATTGCATAATAATTTGATGATTTCCTTAGCTCTTTTTTTGCAAGCAATTGTCTTCAACTGTCAAACAAAATTTCTTACATACACACAAAAGATGCAGTAAAATATAATCACTGAATTTTTCGCATAATAACTTGGTTTTCTTTAGTTAAAAAAAAAATAAATTGTTCTTTTTTTCTTAAACCCAATAAATAGTACAATAAAAGCTTGATAATCCGGATAATTTATTGCAGACCCTAATCCGCATTATCGAATAAAAATTTAAAAACGTTGTTCTTGTATTAAAAATGATTTTGAAACACATATGGCATGATATATTAACGGAATTCACGGTTCGTTGTAAAGGCCCTTAAGTCTTGCAGCTGTAATATATCAAGAACAAAAGGGAAAAAGCATTTTGCGAATGGTGCTTCTTTGGCTTAAAATTACAAAACGCTCAACGGCAGAATTATGTAACAATTAGCACTTCAGCACCTGTCTATTCTCTACAATATCCCTATCCAAAAAGAAGTTCAGACACAATGGCCACATTTCTCCTATGCATCTTAATTGCGCGAGTGTTTGTTCTCTTGAAAAAATAAACTCGAAAATAAATTTAATTTTAATGCAAATATTTTCCGACGATTCCCATCTTATGGATTTTTTTGTTGTTATAAAAGATTATAAAAAATAGTTTATCTCTTATAATTTTCACTTAGCAGCATTTTTGGAAACCACTTAAGTTCAAATTTATAGGAGTTAAAAATATTGTGCTTCAAGAAAAATTACTTCATAGTGCAGGAAATGTTATATTTTTGAAACTTTAGAAGAAAAAGTGATATTAGAGTACAAACTACCACAATGTAGTACAAAAGAAAATTAAGCGGCAATTTTTCAATGAGAAATTTGCACTTTTACTCCTTAAAAACTGGTCCATAGTGCAGTGCTACGCATTTTCTTGTTGCACTTCATTCTATCATGCTCCAAATTTTCAATTACCGACGGGAAACTTGTAAATTCAAAACTGAGAAAACAGAATGAATAAAAAATGTTGAATAAAATTATTTTACAATAAATCTATAGAGAAATGAATGCAAAGACGATGAAAAAATGCACAAAAAAAAACCAGATAATTGTAAAATAAAAGTTTTTCTCGTTATTATTGTTATAAAAAGATACAACAACAATGTCTAGATATTACGACAACGTATTTTAGCGAAGAATAACTCAATATTCCTTTGCTTTTTTATTCGTACATTTGTTACTTAACCGTACCGAGCGACAGCAACTAGTGCGTCGGTTTGTACTTTTTATTTCCATATAATTTCAACGTGCAAGTATCGCTAACGACGACAACTACGACGTCAGTCTGAATAATAATAGCAACACCAACTGCAACAACAACCAAAAAAAATCCTATAATAAGTAGAAGAATATCTTGGGCACACTAACTTATCCGACGTACTCGTGTTTTATATATGTACATATTTCATGGCTACAGTAAGTGGTGTAAATATGAAGGACAGTAACTAAGGAAAACTAGATTTTTTCCCATAATTTAATTATTAGCCTCAGGGTCGAGCAATCTGATTACCACAATACAATCTCTGGTACAGATATTGCGGATAAATGGTATGTAAGAGCAAGAGTACGGCGAATGTCAGTAATGCATCCGTGGCAACCCGGACGAAAATGACAGCTGTCCGCAGTGACAATTGACAACACCAACAGAAATCTAACTGGTAAATTATTATTCCCGGTTTTGTTCTTGAACGACACATCACATTTTCTGATAGGTTAGACATTACCAAAATTATTTTTAATTTAACAAATAAAAACTTTTGTAATATAAGAATACTTACTAATCGTAATTAAAAGAAATTTTTGTTTTGCAATACACTATATAATTAGCAGCTGATTGGTACTTTCGTGCTTTTGAGGGAACAATTTGTAAAAATTTATTTTTTTGCCATTGTGGTGGGACATCGAAGCAGACCACCACCAACTCGGCTCTCCCTTGTATCCCAATGATGGGCGGCACATTAAGCCGCATATGAGATCCGCACCGATCACAGCATTTATTCTAGACTCTATTACCACCTGGTATTGGAGTGGTAGTTCTCGATATCCAACCTCATCAATGATTCTGTAGTTATCACCGTGGCCCTTAGTCTGGTATACGTCTAAGCTGGACATTCACATGAAAGGTGTGCCACCCTCTCAGGCTCCTCCAGGCACAGTACCTCTCGCGACACTCTGCTCCTGAGCATCATGTCAGCCCGCATAACACATGATCCCAGCCCTGAATATTCCATCCCCAGTGGAAATTCGGTCCACAGAACGCCGCCGCAGATTCATTCCTCACGAGTCTATCCGCAGCCTCGTTCCCCCTAATGGATATTTGACATAGTAGTATTTTCAGGAAGTATATTTAAAAAGAACTCGGTGTCAAAAAGTACCTTTTTAAGAAAAGTACTTCTTAAAAATTGGAAACGGAAGAGGTAAATAAGAAGTTCTAGTAATAAAGTAAGAGATAAAATAGAAGAAGAAAACTACCTTTTAAAATAATTAAACGGAATCCTCAAGGCGAATTTATTATCAGGTGGATTCCCATAATCAAAAAGAAAAACAGGCATTTTATTTGTGTAAAAGGCGCAATTTACACTCGAGTTGTGAAAAAACAATTCGTTTCAGTTTTAATTTTATATCGTGGTTTAACAGTAAGTTAATCGTGGAATTAATAAAAAATATTAATACTATTTCAACCCACTATTTCTAGAACAATAGATACTTTCCAGGCAGCCGCGGTAATCATACAATAGTGATGATGGTTCCTTTGGTGGTTGCTTCAATTTGGCCATTAATACTCATGGGCATTCTGTTTGCAAAAAAATATAGTTTACCTTTCCTAATAGTTGGACATAGAGCAAAACCTTTTTCCTAAAAGGTGCAGCATTTGCCAAAAGGAAAGCCCCACGACTTACGCCCGAAGTTACTTTTTCTGGAGATGGAACTCCACAAATTTCATCACAGCTACTCCTTTCACTTTCTGCTTTGTTAACAGAAGAATTTATTTTTGCACACACCACTAGCTCTCATTTTTATTAATTTTACTTTAAGCATTTATTAATTTCATACGAAATTTAAAACTATAGCGCTGACAAACTGCTAACTGACTTAACTGCTAACAGCTGACTATAAATTCGCCGATGCATCTACATGTTAATCAATTTGCCTTGAGAAACGTAAATAAAAAGAAGTATTTTGTTAAGGAAATATACAGCAACAGAAAAACGATTCCAGAAGTCGAGACCGTTTTTGTCATATAAAATTCCTACTTTATAAACAATAGTTCTTCCTTAAGACTGTAAGTGTTCAAAACTTAAATCCCAATTAAGTCGTTATTTACGCTCAATAAGGCCCAGGTATAAGTTTACCTTTCGCTGTCATTAGTATGTTATATAACTCCTGTGTGGTAGTTCAAAATGTTACGTTTCAGGCGATTCATTTATTTAAAGGAGGTTCTTCAAGTAATTCTCAGCACATTCTGATTTTTTTCTTTCTTAGAAAATGACACAGTTGGGGGATTCACATGGTAGTCATAAAGTCATATGTTTCAAAATTATATGTATTAAAATTCATTCTGCTGATAAGAAAAAATCATTTATAAATATTTGATATCGAAATGCTAAACACAAGTGGCATAAACCAACATTATTCCACCTTTTAATTTTTTTAATTGAATATTTTTGCCGGACGGCGGCGTAGCTAAACGTTAAATGGCTGCCAGCAAATTAAATTACACAAACCAAATTTACTCACTTGTATATTGTGAGATGCTGTGACTTTTTATTTCTTATATGTTATAACAATTTATTTTAATGTAAAGGTATAAAAGTGTGAATGATTTTTAAAATCATTTTTATGTCATTTAGTTTCAGTCCAAGTTTCACCGAATGACAACGATTTCTGCTGTTGTTTTATGACAAAACCACAAAACGTAGCTCACAACAAAGTCATATTATTTTTTCGAAGCACAACAACAATTTTTTTAAACTATTTTAAAATATTAAGACATTATGACTTAATAGTACACCTTGCGAATACCCCAAGTATTTTACAGAAGAATTTTCCAGCACCATTCTAATATTTCTAAACAACTTTCACTTTAATTTGTGCCCTGTTTGCCATGTTGTGAAATTTCCACTTTTCTACATCTTGCACCAGCACTCAGGGGATGACCCCTACACATGCTATGCATGACCTATTGATTCTTAGCTTTTTAATTGATATTTATTTTGCGCTTAGTCTCAACAATATTCGATTAATTTCCATCGTAGTTAGACAGCCAGTCCAATACTCAACAGCGTTGTTTTTTATGAATGAAAATAGTTTTCTCATTTTCATTTCTCATATACTATAATTTTTTCTTTTCCTAATAATTTTCCATCTACTGTTCATCCGTATCTGTTTGTTGGCTTGAATATGTACACATACGTTTGCACCGCAAATGCACATGCATAAATAAAAAGTGCCGAACCTGTAAATACCGAGTACTCGTACTTGCACTCATTTCGTCATGAAGACAAAGAAAAAAAGTGCCAATGGAATGGCAAAGTAGGAAGTCAGAGAGGAAGAATAAATGTTTGGGTTTTTATTTCGCTTTTTCCATGTACAATATTTGAGTCTCCATAGCAGAGCATTTATATTTGACTTCTGCTTTAGTAACCATGAGCGCGTCACACTCGTATCAACCAAGGAATATGCAGTGAGTACTCTGAAAACCCATTAAAAACAAAAATTGCGAACTATTTTTTTCTGGTTTCAGACGTACTACTCCATATTATTGTGCATGAACGAAACGAAACGTCGTCACCGTCGCTGCTGGCAGTGCACTCGTCTGTAGGAGCGTACCACAAGTGCTCGTTTTGTATGCGCAAAGTGAGTCCAATGAGTCGATACCTACATTTATTTAAGTTTTTTTCTCGTATGTTTTGCCTGTATAATTTTATTTTCTGGAACAGAGAGTAAAGAGTGCAGATACAAAGGAAGAAAAAATTAAATTGAAGAAGAGGAAATGCAACAAAAAAAAAATTACAAAGAATATGTAATTTTTTTTGCATTTAAATATGTAACAATATTCGTACACAATTTATGTAGGGGTCGATAAATGGTGATACTTGTTTTTAAATTTTCATTTTTTTTTGTTGTAGTATAAATTTTTATTTTTAATTACGGATAAGTGCGGTGCAGAAAAAAATGTTTGTGACTACTTTTTTTTGTGGAACGGTTTACCGTTCATATAAATTGGTATCGTTTTTAATGGAACCGTCATAACATTTTAGAGTTACTTCGTTGCCATGACAGGCTGGTGAGTAGTATGCTTCGGGTTTTTGGGTTGCATTCCCACCAAAGGGTCTTTCCTTTCCGCCATAACATGTGGAGGCCTTTCCCACTGTTATCGCTAAACCGTTGTATTTTTTTGTGTAATTTTGCATATCTAGTCACACTTTTGCATTATTAATGAAAATTGGAAACTGTAATTGTACATAATTTTTCTACTGAAAAGTAAATGGCAAAATAAAATATATTCCTTGCGTTTAGGAACTGACCACATTACAGATTATCCTTTTATTACCCTTTCGAATATATTCTTGGTCTCCCCTTTGACTATTAGTGCAGATGATTCGCTTATTTTAATGTAATACTTACTTTTAGTTAACTGTAATTTAAATTAAAATGTTTACCAATATTGATTCTACAAACAAATTGATCATATCAAATAACGTATTTGAATTCATGACGTTTTTCAACATTTAAGTCAGTTATAATCAGCCTTATCATTTTTCAAGTTATCCCTTATTTTCAAGGTTTTTGAAATGCCAAAAAGTTTTTAAGTTTTTTGCTTCAAAAATAGGTTATTTTTGAAATTCATTACAATTTTCAAGTTTTGTTTATTAATTTTGAATTTATAGTACATATGTATGACGAAAATATTATGTGATGTTGCCATGTAATGTAAACAATCTTATAATTTTTCACTCCCTATTACTGCAACAGTGTTAAATGTGTCTATTCCCTATTTAATACAACTGTGCCGTATTAATAATATTGTTTTTTATGATTATTTTTTTTTAATTTTTCTATTTCTAAAAAGCATGGATAAATATTAAAAGAGAAATGGTAGGATATTGGAATTTTTGGTTTTTGGTGCTATTAGTTTTAAGCAGTGCTCAAAATCGTGGGAAGAATAAGTTTTTTTGTTGTTGTTTAAATTTTTGTTTGTTTACTTTCTTTGTCATAATTGGAACAAAAATTAATTCAAAATATATATTTTTGTGCTTTTTTTCATTATTTAAACAATTTTGTGAGAAAGTTTTTTGTTGAAGTTTTTTTTTTAAATAAAAAGTTTTTCTTAAAAAATATATGGTAACGCTGGTTATAATATTATATTCTTATATAGTATATATAAAAAAATGCATACACATAAAAATTTTGAATTTTTTTTCAATTAAGGATTGTGTGGGAAAAAGGGGCAGGAAATAATTATTCTTATTTATATTATAATTACTATTATTGAATTCATTCCCGCGAAAATTTTTTTTGTGTGGTTATCACGGGATTTATCAGATAGTTCGACGGCGCTTAGGGCCCTTGAATCGACCATGATAAACTCGAAGATGGCGAACTTTAACGCCGTTGCATTGGCGTGGATTCCTGAACATACGAATATTTTAAGTAAGGCAATGCTTTACTATCTAGCAAATCGATTGGCAAATTTGTCCCTAATTGGCCCCGAGCCATTCTGTACACTTTTTTTTTATCTTGGACCAGCACTCAAGAGATGACTGCTACACATGCGATGCATTGTGCTGGAACTAGAGGAAAGGGATAGTTGGAGAAATGATAGGAGGTGAAGTGCAAATTTATGAGGTTCCGTTTTTTTCCAGTAATTATTTTACTTCGCCTGTGCTACACAATACCGACGAAGGGGGGCGTTCTGATGTGCCCCAGGAAGAGACTCTTAGGAGAATTTGCTGCTCACTGGCATAATAGTGCTGGCCAGCGTCAGGGCAAACGCTGCCTGATCCCGAATAGGGCAATCTCAAATAAGCTGCTTTCGCTGAATAGAGCGGACTTCAGCCTTTTAACGGTGTATTTTATAGGCCATTGTGGCCTGAGGTACCACCTTAAGGAAATAGGTCCCTCCGAGACCAATGTCTGTCGATTTTGTGAAAGTGACACTGAGAACTATTTGCAACTGTCCTGCACTCAGCAGACTCCACCATCTGAGTGGAATTGCGGTGCCTCTACACAAGCTGTGGAACACAAGACCCCAAATAGTGCTTGGATTACTTAGAAATATTAAGATGGGGGTCTAATATGAGGAGTCTTGCACAATAGATTTTCTTGGTCGCGGGATTCAGTGATTGGTTACTGATATTCTCGCTGATCATTTTCCCTGTGAATATATTATTTGGCATATGCCATTCGGAGTTTTTTCCAACTTCTCCTTTCTCTGTGTACTACATAATTATAGGAATTATTGTAAAGTTCTTCGATTATATTATTGTTATTACTGTTATTATTATTACTATGATTATTATATTTATTATTATTATTATTGATATATGTATGTATATTTGTCTTCTACAGAAGAAGAGATATTCAAAGATGGTATCCAGTCGATTAACTATTAATTATTGTCCAATTAACCGGTTATCGACTTTAAATCATTATATGTCATAGACAATCGGTTAATTATATAGCAATGCAATTTAATGTCTGTTAGAGACAATAAAAAAATCAGGATAATTGTTACTTTCGATATCGGCATCATTTGCAATAAGTCGAACTTTTTTTGTTTAGTCTTTTGCATTTAGAAAAAAATATGAAACCTGTATTAAAAGATTATTTAGGAAGACTCATAATTTTTCTTCTGGATGATGTCTTCGGATCGATGTGTGTATGTATGTGAGCTTGTGTAGAATATAAAATTGTTTCTTCAAATAAATTTTTAGTAGTTTAAAAACCTAATCAGCTCTTAATCTTAAAAATCTTATTCGAGGTATAAATATTGCGCAATCAGAAGCTGTTGATGTTTTTGGCGTGAAGATTCAATGTGATGTTCGATGTACTGAACACATCTTTCAGATCTCAAATGAAGCATTCAAGTGCCTTGGTTTTGAAGACGCTGCAAGACATTCTTCACCCCATATGATCTCTTTACTATTTTTACCGCTTACATCCCGCCGAAGACGAAATACAACTCTCATGTATGGGCCAGTGCCCGGTGTACAGGAGAGGGCGAAGAAACTCATTGGGAAACTCATTAAGGTCGCATCCATTTGAGGAAGATTTGGCAGCGAACCGCATTACAGAAAGAACTCACTTTTCGGCCGAACAGCACGTATGTGGAACAAACTCCCTGCAGAGCTCTTTCCTGTCACTTTTGACTTGGGAAGATTCAAATCAAATATCCATAAATACTACTTCCTCCCTCTATCCTCCTTCCCATAACATAGTTGCAGCACAATGTATCGGATGTGTAGAGGCCATCCCATGAGTGCTGGTCCAAGATAAAATAGTTTTTCCTTATAACTCCAAAAGTGTTCGAAAAATCGATTGTAGATATCCGTCCCTTTTTATAGTCTTTAAATACTCGTATATATCGAATGCCGTATGTGTTTACCAAAATCAATGAAATGGTGAGCGAGATATCGATTTTGAGAATTTGCGATAAAAAATGTTTGCTTTTAATTACTTCGCAATTTCTTGTCAAATCGGTTTTCATTTAAATTTTTTTTAACTTAGAAACTGTGTCGATTAAATTTAGCGGTAAGTTTCAATGATGGCCTGCAAGTTCAACCGATTCCCATGTTTTTTTTTCTTACACTTTCCGATCCAACGTCCAACATAGTATACATTCGTAGATGTCGAACCAATAAAAAAGTCGCCAACAAATTTTTAAGCGAAGTCCTTATTGATTTAAGCACGGAGAATGTGGTGGAATATTGTTCTGAAGAAATAAAGCAGGGACATTTTCTATAAAAGAGATTACCCTTCACGTGCTTTATTTTTTCTACAAAATTGTTTACGAGCCCTGGTTTTCACGTCAGCTTTGTTGATTGAAATCCATGCCATTCTCAATGGAAATGAGTGTTGAGGGTTGTGTTTCATATGATTTTTCTATTCTAACCGCATGCAATAATTGTTTTGTGTTTTGTTTGTTTTCAAACTCACTGGCCGCACTACTTTTTCAGCAGTTGTTCAATCTTTTTGTTTTTTTTCCGTTCAAGTACATTGAACTTCTTAATATGGCGCCTTGTAACTAGTGTGAACTCGGTGGGCAACCCTTCGAATGCCGACCCCTGAATTTAAGAATTTTTAATTTATTAATATAAATTATCGATTAAAGCAACTTCTTTACTGATTAGTAAACCGATTAACTGTATAAGTAAAAATGCTGAGTTATTTTATAAATATGTACTGTACAGATAACTGAATGCAGAAGGAACTGTATCGTTTTCTGATTAGGTTTCTGAATGGAACAATGCTGAAGATGATTGTATAGAGTTGAAAAAAAGAAATACTTTGACTGCTTCAAGTATAACTTCGTTTGCGTCTGCCTGTGATCTTGTGTTTCAATAGTAATACTATAATTTTTTCATATTCCAATAACCATTTAGACTTTCTTGCATACGAAGTTGATAAGAATTGAATACGAATTGTAAAAAATGTATACAAGCAAATATATACATGCTTAAATATATAACACAGTTTGTTATTTTATTCTCTATACACCAAAAAATTCGATTTTCTAGTGCAGAGTTTGAGGTTTTAAGCGGCTTTATAAGCAACTACAAACCGACAATAGGTGCAAAGCCTTTGCAGCAAAACACTGCCACAAAATGGATTGGCCAATGTTGGTATGAGAGCAAAAACCTACACACTAGCAAGGCGAACTAACAATTTAATGGGAGTCATAGTACTTAAAGCCTCCAATTTAATAACCTTAAAATACCTCCAATACAAGTGCACACTTCCATGCATTCATATACATACATGCATGAATATTATATCATAATAAATACAAACGTACATATTTGAAAAATAAAGAAAAAGAAGAACCAAACTTTACCACATAGAAGAGCCATTCTCGCAACACTATTCACTAACTCTATAGTTGCTTAGGGTCTCCTAGGTTGAGTACTAGAGATGTTTTTTCCCCCATTTTCATTATTATGGCGTACGAGTAGTTTCTATAATAAATACTCACTCACTCACTCGGAGGCAAAGAGGGAAAGAAATTATAAAAACTAACAGCAGCAAAAATGTTTTTTTTTGTGGCAGTCATTTAAACAGAGTTTTCTTTGGGAGCTGAGAGGATGAAATGGATTTTTCTTTGCCGGGTAGTAAATTGTTACAGTGGGATCCATTGTCGTAGAATGTTAAGAGGACACTAAAATCAAGATGAGAAAACGAACCGATGTAAATCGAATTCAGAGATAAGATAATAAAACTCTTTAAGATAGTTTATGATTATAAAACTAAAGATTACAAGTACTTTGAGAGTATCATCTGCTGCAAAATAATTCAATTCTTTAATAATACATATTTATATATATATGTACCCAGCAAGAATTTATAGAAATTTAAAACCAATAAAAGCTGTGTGTCATTCTCGTGTATTTGCATTTTGAATACATAAAGTAATGCTTCAAAGAGGCTCATCGCGATCGAAAATCCTGCATTATAAAAGAGCAATTGCAAGTGATTCCATTATGTTGTTTCCCTTACAAAAAAGCTCTCAGCCAAACATTAATATTTGCTGGTATAATTTGGTTGGCTTATCTACCGGTTAACCGGCAGTCAATTTTATTTTAATAATTTTGTTATGCTTATGTTATGTTTTCCTGTCACATGATTAGGTCCGCAACAGAATATGTATAAAGAAATAGAAAATCTAACAGATTTTTTTCTTAACACATCAGCTGATTTGCAGTCTTTATTATATTATATTATATTATATTTGAAGCTTTCAAAAACTTTTTTTTTTAATTTTTACCAATCACAAATGAAAATATTATGCACAGTAAAAAAAAAAAGTAATTTTTAATTAAACATTTTGTAATATCAATTAAAAAATTAATTTCTTTTGCGAACTTTTTTTTCTTCAACCAGTGCGCAGGGAGTGCCCCCCATTATGCTATACATTCCACCGGAACTAGGAAAATAGGCTATAGATACGAGTACTTGCATCCAAAATAAATTTATTTTAATAATTTTAGTTGAAAGTAATTTGCATTCGTGTTTAGATCGACATTCGAATATATTTAAATTGATTTTAATACAAATATTTAGTTTATTTTTTAGGAAAGAAAATATAATTCCGCGGTTATATTAAGCGCATATAAAAGTAACAAAGTACTTATTTTATCGCCCTTCCAGTGAAATCTTAAAAAAACCAGCAGGCAAATGGCTTATAGAAAACTTTGCAAGTTCGCTGTGCTTATTTTAAAATGCATACGTATAGATGTGTGCATTTCTATATAAAATTTTTTTGCATTAACTGAGTGTATTTGCTACATTGCACTCATCATTAAATGTACTCGTAGTTTGCATGTAGTTTTAGCTCCTCTTGTTTTTGTTGTTATTGCAATATAAAATTAAAGTGTGAGTAATTGACTCTGATGGTTGACTCGACGTACGATGTTGTAGTTTCAAATAGACACAGAAAAAAAAACAGAAAACTAAACCAGCCAGTCAGCCAACCAACCAGTTAACTTTGCAAAACCAATTCTGGAGGCGAAAAAAAAAAATACAAAATGCACTGAAAATGGAAAATAAAATAATAAATAAATACAGTTTTCTCTACCCTTTTATTTTTGTTGCTACTAAATACAGTCAGTATAGAGCGCGACTTTGAAATGAACGTTTATAAAGACAGAGAAATTAAAAATATGACAAATAAAAAGTTTAAAATTAATTAAACAGAAAAAAAAGAAAAATAATTTAATTTTGTAAAGAATAAAAAATACTTCAAAAGTCCTTATGTATATAAAAATTAAATATTTTTATGGGCGTTAAAAAAATTATAAAAAATATTTTAAGTATTTTATGAAATCTTTCTTTCAACCATAAGACAAAAAATGATTCTGTATTGACCTACGACAAAGGAAATGTAATCAAAATGCAACGGCAGCAGCAAAAATCAAGAAAAGAGCGGATAAAAATTACAATTTCTTACCACTACAGCAACGAAAGACTTGTGCAAAAATACACAAACATATCGGAAACAAGCACAGGCATTCAGTTCAGAAAATGCCAGCAAAAATAGGTATGTGTATGTTAAAAGAGACTGTGTGGTGAGTGTTTGTGCGTGCGTGAGAGAGAGAGAGAGAGAGAGTGCAAGAAAGTGTTTATAATTACAGTATTGCCGATAATCGTTAATTATTTTAATATAAATATTACAATTATGTTTGTGCAAACTAGTGTTTACAAATTTGTAAATAAATAAAAAACTTTATAAAATAAAAACAAAATTTTTTTTTGAGAAACACTGCAATAAAATGAAATGAAGAAAGCATTATGCGTGTACAGAATAGCGAAAAGTACTCAAAATACACATACAATTTCGTGAAAAAGAAGAAAAAGTCCTTGCAATTTTAAATACACAAAAAACTATTTGTAATAAATAAATTCATAAATTCAATGCATGTTTTTGTAAATATTTTGTTAAAATACATTTTGTATTTAGGATTATAAATATTGCAATATTTTCGTTTTAAATCAGTACAAAAATTTACAATATGTATGGTGCAAATATTTTATTTTTCATAAAAATTCTCATCTATTAAATTTGAGATTTTTGATAAGTTTAACTTTTTAAATGGATTTAACTTTTTATAGAATTTATTTTGCATTAATATTTTCCAGAAAAATTTGTTTTTAACTGATACGAGTATTTATGAATAAATATATGATATCGTGTTTGTTTGACGTAACATAAAACATATATAGAATTTATAAACATGGTTTCGCTTGCCAAATGTCACAGTTATTAAATATTACCAGATTGTCATGAACTGCGTCATCTTTATGCAAAGACTGTATTAATAGACTGTTTTAAAATTGCTTTAAAAAGATCATGGATGTATGCGTTTGTCATAATTACATGTCGTAATCCGTTAAAATGTTCATTTTGAATTATGTTTTAGTCAGGTAATTCTGGCATTTAGATACATAGATGATAGGCTGGGAATCGAACATGGCTCCTTCTGGTAGCAGAGCCAACACGCTAAGTACTCAGCTATCAGCACATAAACATGTGACATTTTTTAGCTTTCTCAGGAACTAGGTTAAAGGTCTACTGATGAGTTGAATTAACAACAACGAAATATACATATAGACTGTTTTAACCATACAACAAACATAAATAGATAATTGTAATTAATATAGATTTAGATAAATAAAAACAGAATAAGTAAAAATCAAAAAATTCTATTTTTTTGCGTTTTTACATCCATGTTCTCCAATTTCATGTTCAGCCGCAGGCGTTAAATTTTGAAGATATTGAGTTTGGAGATTTTGATTTTTGCTAAGTTTTTAATATGCCTCTCATAATACTAGCAGACACATGGACAAATTTTCGCAATTGAAATTATTAAAATAAATAAATTTCTAGGATTGGAAAAAAACAGTTTTCTTAAAAAATTTATGAAAAAAAAGTATAAGAGACAAGCCAGTTCGGAATATCGCGTGATTTTAAAACGCCACATGATTTTGATTGTTGTGGTTTGTGTTGTTCTGTACATTTTTCTTTGTATTATTCGGTGTGATTTCAACTTTAAGAAAATAGCTGATTTCTTTGTAACTGTGTTATAAATCAAAAAAACAAATGAAATTTTACCAGTAGTAAAAGTGTCTCTAGATTTTGCCTAATTTTTCAGTGTACATTTTAATGAAGCAACTAATTGTTTACTAATTGCGAAAATTAATAAAGAAAATATTCGGTAATTTATTTAAAGAATTTAAAATAATGTTTGCCATATAATAGTCACAAAAGAAGCTTTTGATTTGATAACGGACTTAGCTGGACGTTTTGTGATTTCAAAACACTTGGCGAAAATGTGATTTTCAGAACATGTACTTGTACTATTTTAAAAATTAAATTATAGTTTTTCTAATCCGAATAGAAATGTACGAACCCCACGGGATTGTTAAATATTTCGTTTAAATTTTTTTTTCTTTGCAATGAGAAAGTGAATTTCAACGCTGTTTAGTGTTAACGAATTATATAACTGTGATTTCTTTTTGGCCGAAAATGCATTGCCTTTCTTAACCTTTTATACCCTATTTCCACTTTATTGTCCGGCTGAAGTCTTTTCACAGCAGTTTAAAAGGGAACCGGAAAGGGCAAATAAATAAAGTGAAATATGCAATGGAGTTTCTCCAGTAACTCTCACTATAAATTATGGAGTGATTTATATTGTAGGCACCACTTTTGTTATTAAGTCTTAATATGAGAATTTTAATTTTAAATTTGTTATTTTAATGGGTCAATTCGCATTCATTAAATACCCATCATATGTCTGTTATCCGGCACTAAAATTAACCCTAGACCTGGTTATAATTGCTATTATAGCAAGAGGAAGGGCTAGTTTATATTCAAAAAGGGCTACGGAAAATCCAAGAGTAGTTCAACAGCGAGAATTACACCACTTACCTGTACCGTTTGGTGCGGTGATTCGTCGGTAAGGATAATTGGTGGAAATAATAAAGGTATAATCGTTTTATTACAGAGTATAGTATTTTTGTTGTTGGTAATGTTCATACAAACGTGTGTTCTGATTATTAAATTGAATTTTATGTTTTTAAATAGTTGTATTGAGGCCTACTCTGGAAGTTTTAACATTTTTTGATTAATTTCGTAAAAATCTTTCAAACATGTGATAACTAATACCGGCAATTAAATTATTCTTAATGATATGTATTGAATTCATTTAAAAATTAAAATCAGAATCAAAATTGTTTATCGTGCTACTTCAAAACTAATTCGCCTCATATTTAAATTTCCATATCTGGTTTAATTTCACGCATTAAAATGAAATTAATGTAAAATTTTTTGTTTAAAGAAGAAAAATAAATAAAATCAAAAATAAAAATACGATAGAATAACGATACTAGACATATGCCTGTTCACAAGAACATAAAGATATGTATATCGTCTTTTTAAAATTGATAAACCATACGACCGAATTGAGCAAACCTTTTCAAACAAAAAAATTTATTATTTGAGTTATTACATTTATTTCTATTTTCATAGGGATTATTGAATATACATATCTGTGAAATTAAATTTAAAAAACTTGATTTTTAAACATTTTTGTCCACAAATTTATTGAGAAAATATGTAGAGAAGACATCACTACATCAAATATTGGCAAAATGGTAATAAAAAAATAAAAACATGCCATCACTTAGTCACTCAGTTCTGGCTTTTATAATGCATTTCAACATTTTATTTATACAATATCTCTTCTCTCTCTCTCTCTCTCACTCTCTGACTCACTTCAATATGCTGTCACTCACTGCCATGACATTCAGAACCTAGCCTAACATTACTAAGTTCCATTTGGTATGTTTTGTTATTTCCCTTTTAATTTATTTCTTCAAACTTGCATATTTTGAAAGGGCGCATGTGTTTTGAACACACACACTAGCGTCCGTTTATGCTCACTTATTGTAGTTTGTACTACAACCCACACATGCATATAAAAGAATTGCAAGCAATTGTTTGCAGATGTGTGAGTGTAGGTTTTTTCTCCATTTCACATACATATGTATATTGGAACTTTTTGTTCAATTGTGTGCGTATTGTGTGAAATTTCATAGTATTTTTACTTAATTTTTTTTTGGCATTATATTAAAATACTAAATATAAAATATATAGTAAATACATTATTAATAATTGTTTGTATGATACAATAAAATACTACAAAAAGGGCAATTTAAATATAAATCAGAATATTTGAAGGAAATACAAATTGATTAATTTAGTTTCTTGCTTGTTTTCATACATTTTATTTTTTAATAAAAGAAACGCAGTTTTTTTTTGAAGAGGTGGAAGGCGAAGTACAGATATGTCTATCGGTATATAATAAAATTTATTTTTTTATTCAATGAGTTGTAATATTTCGAAACACTTATTGCTATTAAAATCTACAAAAATTTATAAAAAAAATTCTTAAAAATAAAATAGTCAGAAGAAAGACTTATTGTGTGCAGTGTCTCTAACACAAATAGTGCTTCTCATATAAGCACTAACAATTATGCTTTTTTGCAAACAAGTACTACAGGGTGGCACAAAAGGAGCTATGTGGTTTAAATGGTTTTTAACTTTTTTATTTATGCTATTATTATAATTCTTTTTTTTTAAAATACAGTATATTATTGGGAAATTTTTTGCTATTAGCTTCGCACATACGTGCTCTTTTTAGCATATTTTCCATAACTTTTTGCATAATTTCGGGTGTAATGGCCATGATTTCATTTCGAATGTTTCATAATTAATTCCCCAAGTCTTCTTCACAAAATGCTAAAAAAAACAAAGAAAAACTAATAATTAAAAAAGTTATAAAGAATTCAAACCATATAGCTCCTTTTGTGCCACCATGTACTTGTGTTAGAGAAACAGCCCCTTAAAATACTGAATACAAATTTTTATCGTTGGCTGTGCAGTAACAGTAACATTGATTTAATTTTGGGCTTTTGAAATTATATTTAATGTTTTTAAATTTAGTATGTGCAATATTTTTTTTAAGAAAATATATATTTCAAAATTTTAATTTTTATTAATATAAATTCTACTCTGCATAAATACTAAAGTTCATTGGAACTTGTTTTTTACACTGACGGTACTGAAACGTGTCCATAGTTTAAATGCTCTAAAATGCAAATGGGCAAGTCCCAGAGACAGTCCACCAATGTAAAATTATTGAAATTGATCCAGTTTTATTTTTTTAATGGAATATTAGACTAGACATACAATTTTAAAAATATAAAAGAATTGTATTTCCATCATCATTAAATAAAAATTATTACCAATTTCTACCAAACCTCACTAGGGCGATTCAGTAACTTTTATTACCATAATCGTATCGGTAAAATAAGTATAACGAAATTTCATCGAATTTGCATTTCAGTAAAATTTTTAACGATATTCGCTACCGCTTCAAGTCAGTTGTTATCGTTAAGTTTACGAAAATATTTTACGTGCTGTTTATTTTGTCGATAAAATGTTCTTGTTAGAATATTTGTGTGTGTATATATGTATGTATATACATATGTATGTACATCCCCTTCCATCGTATGCCTATTTATTTGTTACTTATGAACATATTTCTAAAAAATTTAGATGAAAATAAATATTTTAAATTACATTTTTCAAACAAAATTAACAAATATAAGATAAAAATAAAAACTTTTTTGTTTTCGTTTGAATTACGAAGAATTTGTTTTTTCTTACATGTTCTGTGTGTTTTTCGTATATTTTCACAGAGATGCCACTGGATTGCAATGTTTATCTACTATCGTTAATATCAAGTTACAGAATCGCATTATATTTTTATTAAATAAAATGATACTGTCGCATTCTTAAATATATCGAGCCAAAACCACCAAAAAGACGTAAGTGCCATGAAAATTATAGCTCGGTATATTTGATTAAAAAAAAACTTTATATAAAGATAATTATTATTATTTTGGAATTGCGATGACAACCCTTTTTGGTTAATTATAATTCTTGTTGAAGAGGCCAACAGAATTAAGAGATTAAAATTTTTAAATTGGGGGTGCTGCTGGCTAAGTAGTTAGGCCGTTGACTCAGCAACCAGAATGTACACGGTTCAAGAACCGGACAGCAACCGTTTGAGTAATAAAACTTCGGCATAGTAAAATAATTGATGCGTCAACATAACACCAGAGACATACAACTCTGTACTATAAATCTTCAAAAACACACTACAGCAGAGTTGTGTAAGCATTAAGCTGCATCCTGTTTGCCGCATCAGAACCTGTGCTTCTATACTTTATATCTTTAAACGAGTTCCGGTGCATGCATACGTAGCTACATCTCCTGACCAGTGGCAAAAGTTTTCTTTCTAGTTTTTAAACAAATAAATATTTTTATTTCATCTGTGATTCAAAATTGTGACTACACAAAATCTACAGCAAAAAAAAGGATAAAAATAAAAATTGTGTATGAAAAGAAAACACATACTCTAATTTAGAATTAAAAATGTGTGGCATTGATGATGGCAGTGGCACGAGCAGAAATGGATTCGGTGCATTCATTTGTTATCCTCATTTTATTGAAAACAATAATACTCAGGGAAAATGTGTGCAATAAGCGTGTGTATGCGTTCGGTGGCCCTCTGAATACGGACGACTGTTGGTGTAGGTTGTTGTTGCCAGTAGTCCTCCTAGTATACGTATATTTTTTATACAAAATTTTTTCCATGCCTTTATGTATTATTGTGTGTGTGTTTGTGTGTGGGTATGTATTTTTACGCACATACACCATAAAGCACCGCTGTGTTAGTGGACAACAGTTATTTTTGGTGTGTATTCACTTGCTCTTGAACTGTTTCTGTTGTCCTTAAACGTCAGCCATCCTTTTTGCGTAAACTCCATCATGTGATATAATAATACGAGTACTATAACGTAATAAACATATACTATTGCATATACACTTACACAAAGATACACTTGGTATCTCAGTTGTATTTTTGTGTATGTATACTTGCAAAATTTACCAACACATGTGCTTAACACAAACACACACGCACTCACAAATGCATACATATGTTTTCAAAAATGCAAAATAGCATATACACGTTAGTTTTTTTTTAGTTTTATTTTTAGGTTTTTTCCGGGCTTAGCTTTTTGTAATTTTTTTTATTTCTAAAGAAAGTTTAAAAATAAGATTTTATCAAAAAGTTTCCCATTTTGTTTTAGTTTCTTTTATAAGTTTAACACTAGTTATTCATATATTAAAATCTTTGGATGTTGGTAGAGTTTTGTTATTTTTCGATTTATTTGCATGCGCATGTTTACTGTGTGTGTGTGTGTGTGTATGTGTTATGTCCATATACAGGGGTATAATATATGGAATATATTGTTAAAGAAAAAAATGGAAACAAAAGAGAAAATTATTTAATTTATTGTTGAATTATTAGCCCTAGAAAATAATATTTCACATTTCCTCAAAGCGCACATCGCTCAATTATTTATTTTTTTTAACCAACTTTAAAAAAGAAAGATGTTCTCAATTCGACTGTTGTTTTTATGTGTGTTACCTCAGAACTTTTTACTAAGTGGATCGCTTTTGATGATTCTTTTACCATTGGAAAGCTCGTGCTGGAAAACATTTGGAAGAAAAACATATGGAATTCGCTTTTGATTTTTTATTCGCGGTCACACAGACGATAATGTTGCCGACGACATCCCATTCCCAGCAAAAAAAATTTAAAAAAAAGTAAATCGAGTTTGGAATTAAGCAGTCTTGGTGGAATCACTTTCCAACTGAATTACCATCTTAATGATTTTAACAAGGCGTGATTCTAAAATAATCGATTCTAGAGCATTCATTACTTTTTTATTGTGTAAAATGGTTATTTTTTTAAGCAGGAAGTTCTTATAACTAAATTTACTTATTTCTTCCTTGAGTTGAAAAAGTTCCGCTATTTTAATATTCTGAACCAAATTCGAATTGCAGACATAATGTTCCAGCTGTAATCGTGATAGTTTAATTTTATTTCTATAAATAAAACCAATTTTTAATAAAAATATTCATAAATTTTTATATACTAGTAAATATTATACTAAATTCAACAAAATGATGTTATTAACGTATTTAAAATTAAAAAAGATTCCAATAGTTCTTAAAATATTTACTGAAAGGAATAATATTTTGTGTTAACTTATATTTAAATAAAATAATCCCCCCTGTTCTGCAAACCGAGTCGATTTAAAAACGAGAGATTTCTCAAAACATAATCAATGTTAATTTGTTTTTCTAAAAATCACATGATTCCCAACATTCGGACATTCTCTCGATAAAATTTTTTAAACGTCAATACGTCAAAACGTCAATAAAGCTACTGAAAATTAGTGCAAAATAATGTTTATTCTTATTTAAAAGTGATTTTTTAATGATCTTCTCTAATGAAATTAGTGAAAATGTGCTTTTATTCATCCATCTACTTTATCTGCATACTTTAACATGTTTTGTTTTTTATTTTTGTTTTTTATGTTTCATTAGTTATTTATTAGGAAAATAGTATATTTGATTTAATTTCGACCGGACTTATCTACTCGATTTTAAACCGAGTAAAATTATGCGAATTCGGTTTTCAGAACATCCCGAATATGCATATATATATATAATATAAAAAGTAACTACTTCTTTTTTAGTTTAAAATAATTAAGAATTCAATTTAGAAAGTTATATACTTTTCTGTAAATAACTATATAAACTGAAAATATTTTAAGACATTCTAATACAAATAAAAGAACCAGTTCATTTCATACTTTTGATTTTTATAATTTTGTGTAATGTATCTAGTAATCGAGTACTTAAATTCGGCAATCATAAAAGTAAGTCATTATGTTAATGTATAATTTTTTGCTGGGTTGTTATTGTTAATATTGTTCCATTGTTATTGTTATTTTTGTAAGCAACGAAAATGAGAACAAAGCTTGTCGACTAGTACCGAACACAAAAACAATGCTTTTTTCCCCATCCGCAATATGCTACCAAACTAAATGTTTCCCTTCAAAAAGTTTCTTCGTCTAAACTCAGACTTACAGTGTGGTTGCGTTTTAATGGCGCGGGCATCAGCGCAGCAGAGCTAGCTCCCTCTAAACATAACTTTTCACTGGATGATTCTTTTTTCATTGGACAGCTCTGGATTTTCGATGGGGGCAATACACCTGCCCCTAGATAAAAATTAATTTTCTTAAGAGGTTTTATTTATTAAAGGCGTGTCAAGAATCGAATAAAAATTTCGAGTAGAGTAGTATATGTAATATAAAAAGTATAACATAAACATTTGGGAAAAAAATTGGAAACAACTTAAAAAAGTAACGAAAAAGAAAAAAGTAAAAAATAATGAAATTTAAGTTTTGTATGCGTTGAACAAAAATACGTTTGACGTATGTTTGGCTGTTAGCTGACCAGACCATTGACATGATATTTCCGTGGTTTTCATGAATAACAACATATATTAAATTTTATTCATTTCGAGTTAGTGATACCAAATTGTTACATTTTAAAAGATTTTTTAAAAGGTAAAAAAAGGTGTTGGCAACGACGACGAGTCGATGTTGACTAACGAACTACATTTTGATTAGAGCGGCCATTTTCGTAAAAGTCTCCAACAATCTTAACACGCTGCTCAATTGTGTACCTCTGCATGGTTGAATTTGTCATACAATGAGAGAAAGAAATGTCAAAATAAGTTGGGCAAGGTCTGACTCACAATTAACATTGTGCATTATGGTTGAACCACCCTTTATTATAGTCTGATAGGCACTTTAGTGGTGTAAACTTATAGTCAGTAACAAAATGTGGAGCTGAAAATATTACATGTTCTTATTTTTGCCTTAATTAAAAATAAGTAATATTTGTTTTTGTTGGTATATTTACGTAATGACTTAATGGTAAATATGTTATTTGAAATTTTAATTACTGTTTCCTGTCAATATTAACATGTATAAGTTTGTAAGTAGGTTCGTACGTATGTGTGTATATATGTATGGCTAGACTTGCATATAAAACTATGTTAATTTAATCTTTATGTACTAGAGACAAGTCAAAAGTCAATCAAATTATAATTCACACTGAAATACACACATATGAAAATATGTATAGGCATACGAATTTAATATAAAAATACGTTTCATATATTCATACGTGTTATTTGTGGCTAATACTTTCAGTTAACTACATTCATAAAGAAATATTTTTTTTTTAAATGAAGCTAAATTTATTAAAATTTTATCATGTTGCTACTCGTATCTTAACGTTCAATGTATTAAATACATACATATTTATTTTAATATTCAAATATTTACATATAATGTATTCACATAAATAGTTACTTCCACAAATATTTTATCTAAAGAAAGTATGTAAATGTCAATAAATAATAAAAAATTACTTTCATTTGCGAAAGAAATAAAATCAAGAAAACTTTAGGAAAGAATAAATTTATGAAAACTGTACCCATAACAATAATAAAAGGGAATAATAATCACATGACGACAACATACAATGCAATATTGCAATTAGCAACAACTAAAAACAAGAATAGACTGAACGTTACTATCGTCATCACCATCGTCATACTCCTCGTCATCTCTCCAAAAACTTTCTTTATACATTTTCTACATATGTATTCATAGTTTTTGTCCATCGTTGAATAAAAACTACTATTCAGAATAAACTAAAATTACATTGAGGGAAAGACATAAAACTATTTCGAATTAAGCAGCTGGGCTGGAAAATCGAAATTTTTATTATTGAGATCGAAAAAATGTTCTTGCAAGTTTATGTCTTCTAAGGAATTGAAAAATCTTGGCTTTAAAATGGCACCCATATATTGCGAAATATAATAGGTGAATTTAAATGCTTCTTTTGGTTGTTTCTATGACATAATTTTAATGCACATAATTTTAAGAAACATACTACATTTTTGAAGCTTCGTTTTAGTAGCCATATTACTACTTAATTTACATTACTGGTGCAAACAATACCGACGAAAGAGGGCATTCTGATGTCCCTGTGTATTGATATCATTCACCAGTGACTATGCCTTCGCCACTGAAACCTTCCGTCAACAACTGACACAAAGGCAAACTAATGCACAACAAAAGAAAATGTGAAATATTTTTATGACTTAGTCTAAAACTGTGCTCGACCACATAACGTTTTGGTTTTGGAGTCAACTTGCGGACTACTTCAGCCATCACAACCTTCTTAACTTATATTTGAAAGAGTAATATTATGTGTAGAATATTCATGAGTAGAATAGTGGGGCCAATCATGGCCCATTATGGAAAGTCTTTTTGAAAAGAAATAATAATATATTAACTGAATTTAATTTGGGAATATCTCTTATATATGATTCTAATTTTAAAATTGTGCTTTTTCCCGAAAACGTATGTGAAATGTATTATTACATACTTTATGATATTAACTCAGTTATTGAGTTTGCTTTTATAAAAAATACTTTATGAGAATATCATAAACTATGTAATAATACATTTCATATATCGAGCCTTTGGTGCAATACCGTCGTAATTCAAAAAATCGTGAACTTAGAAAAATGCATTTGAAGTTTTGAGCCTTCTTTTTGATAGTATTTTCGTTTACTAACGTTATTTTTTTTACAAGTTTTTAAATAAAGAGGCATGTTTTGTAATGTTTTCTGTTTGTAAATTTCTTGTCATAAAGGAAATATTTCATTATTGTAAATAAATATTGTTGGAAATAGCTGGAGGCAATAAAGACATTTGTAGCTGTAGAATCTGAACAGTTAGAGAGAGAACCATAATCTTTTTTTCCTTTACTTATATATTTCCCCAAAGATCATTGCTGCATACCCAGCTCAAAAAATTAAAATTTTGAGTTACTCGGTATTGCACCAAAGGCTCGATATGTTTTCGGGAAAAAGCACAATTTTAAAATTAGAATCAGAAATAATAATAAATAAAGAAATAAATAATAAATGAAATGAATACTTGTAGAATCATATACTTATATAGTTATCAAATCTTAATAGATATATTTTGTCTATATTAATAAATCTATATTAAAAAATTAATTTTTTTCTTCCAAATCGAATAGTACTGTGTTAGCCATCCCTGTCGATGCGCACTATCTAATAGTTCCTCTTACTATGTGTTATATTTGCTACTTTCATATTGTTGCCGTTTCCATAACGAAATTAACTATTCATTGCAGTAGAGTACATGCAATAAATGAAATTGTTCCGTATTTTTCTAAGTCTAACAATCTGATTTTATTATCTTTTATTCCTCTCTCTTCAGATACTCAACTTTGCAGCAGTTTGATTACAATATGATTATATTTGTTCATTTCGTGTGGTACCTGAAAATGAAAATATGACCAGAAAGTGTGCAAAATATTCGGTTAAAAAGTTATAAATGAATTGTTTTTGGTGATTACTTTTTGAGCGTGGGTTTTGGGTGATTATGACTAAAATTTTGTTCACTCACGTGAAAGACAATGACTTCTTATATCAGTAAGCTTTTATTTTGCGTGAGCGTGCATTAGGGTGAATGCAAACCACTCACGATCCCATCTCCAATACAAATATACCCAGTAAAAAAATGTGAATGCATTCACAATACCACTTGTATTTTTATTACTTCTAAAGGAAGAATTCATTTTTAATGGCAGCTTAAATGTTGATAAGATTATCACTTTTGAACTCATGAAGAACACATTCAACTCTGTTGATTAATTCATATGAACAGCAGCGCAGCTATAATTGTAATTTAAATAATTTTTTAACTGTGTTATTAGAATTAATTAACGCATGCTAAAACATAACTAAATCATGGAACATTCATTGGTTTTAAGCACTCATTTAAATGACTTGTCTTGTTAAATGTGAACACATGCTCGCCAATGATACCCCAAATATTAAAATCAGGCGTTCTTCGGCTAAGTTGAACCAGTGCATTTGCAATAGAATCCCTGTATTCAGTATTTCTTTGACATTTCTTCTTTATTATGCTGGGTATGTTCTATTTTCGTAAAAGTAGAGTATATTAATGTGTCAGTCATAAATAAGTGACTTATAAATGGTACTTTTTCAAGAAGTAAAAAAGGCACTTTAAAAGTTTTAGTTTCAATGAAATGCTTTGAGAAATAAAATATGGAAATTATATATTTCGAGCAGGCGTTATATCATAAAAGATCTGAGGAGTTCATAACCTACCATCGTTATTATATTATAATTATTTTTCTAATTTGTTTCAATAAATTTTACAAACTCGCAACTTGTGTTTCGTTTCGTTCGGTTTTTTTTTAATAATAATATATGGTGGAACAGATAAATTGCATTTAACAGATAAAAGCATTTGTTTCCATTTAATTATTTTTATTGCTGCTGCTACGGAAATAGGAAAAATAAATACATTTCGGCAGATGCATACCTGCCTGCTCTATTTGTTATAAAAATGCATATAGTTTTGTCTCTAGGGATACAACAGCGAAAAAAGTACTTGAATATGTATTCATGAAAAGGTAATGGAAATGGCTATATTAAACTAAATTTAAGGAGAAAATAAACATTATGATTGCTGCATGCAACAGCGATGTGCTTCTACGCATTTATTTTGAAAAACATTCAAAGCAACAACTCAAAATTCTAAACTATGGTAGAACACTTGTTTTTTCTCGATGCGGTAACTATAGAATTAATGGACATGTTTGGTAGGTGGGTGGAGGGAAGAGACGAAATGGCATGATTTTGTTTTCAAACAGTAAATTATTCGTTATAACATTTCTGAAAGTTTTCATTAGTTTGTTTGTTAATTAATAGAATACGCCAAACTTATTTCATAAGCGATTATTTTAATTCACGCCTACTTTAACTTTATCAATCGTTTATAATTAAATAATCCTATTGAATAGAAAAATTTAGTTTTAAAATTTTTAATACGATTAGCATTACAATGCCAGCTGCTTAAATAGAAAAATTAATTTGGGTATGAAATCGGTGATGGTGTTGAGGTTAGCGATGGCTGAATTAGTCTGCACGTTGACTGCAATATGAAAAAAGTCCTGGGTTCGACCGCAGTTTCAGACTAAATCGTAAAAACATCTCACATTTTTCCTGATGTGCATTTGTGTGTGTTAGTGTCAATTGGTGTCGGAAGCTTTAAGTGTCGAAGGTATAGTCACTGGTCACTGAACAGTACCGGCTTCAGCTGTAACCAATCGACAGGTACATTAGAACACCCTCCTTCGTCGCTATTGTGTTGCACCGGCGAAGGAAAATAATTGCTAGATATGGCAAAAGCAGAGTTGTATGACATTGAAGCTTCACCACCTGTAATCTCTCTCACTATTCCTTTCCCCTAAGTCGAGCACAATGCTTCTCATCTTTGGGTACCATCTCCTGAGTGCTGGTCGAAGATAAAAAAAATTGTATTGTGCTGATACAACACGTGGTGTAAAGTTTTTTTTTGGCAAAAAAAGTTATTGTATTTGTATTTGTATTGAGTTGAAAATGACAATGCTTTCCATTCTAAAGCTATGTAGACACGATTGTCAGATTTTGCAATATTGTAGAATATAGCAATATGGTGGCAATGTACTCACAATGAAAAATTGTCACCGAAGGGTAAATTGTCTGTTCAGACTATTGTAAGAAAACTGTACAATTTCATTGTCACACAATGAATTTATCTGTCAACAAAAATTGTCTGTTAACGGGGTTGTCAGATTATTGTATGGCAAAAGTTGCCACATCCGATGTTTAACATTGTGTCTAAATATTTATGGGCAGCGTTGCCACCGGAAATATTTATCTACCAATGTGACAATAACAAATGACTGTAAAATGTGTGGCAAATTACGTGACAATGGAAATGGAGGGTGTTCTAACGATTGTCAGAATTGTGACAATATTATTGTCATACAAAGTGTCCGTACATTTTGTGACAATGTTACCACACAAAAGTTGTGAGTCCACATCGTTGTTGAACATTTTATTATAATTTTCCTGCCAATATTGTACAATATGACAATCGTGTGTACACATCTTAAACAAGGCACAAAAAACATTGCAAAGAATTCGTAAAGTATACGATATGAGTTGAGATGTAACCAACACCGATCAGTATGTATTGGTGATATTTTTACTGTCTTCTTCTTGAATTTTTTTACATTTATTTTTAACAAACTATTGAATTTTCAACAGTTACGTAATAATTAGTAGCGTCTTCTTTTCTTGCCAAATGTTCTCTCGTCTAGTCTTAGCTTTCGTTAATTTTAACATGAACACAAATTCAATTCGGTGTTTTTTAAATCCTGTTAATTAATATCACTTTTTAATTTTAATAATCTCTTACACAGTATAAAATAAAATTACTCTACTTGAGCTTTGTTAATTTGAACTTGAATTCAGATTCAGTGTGCATAGCGGTATCGGTGTCGTCGATATTTCTTTTTGAGTATCGACATCGTATCGGCAAAAAAGGAGGCATCGTTACATCCCCAGTTAATACTGTTACCAGGAATGGTGTTGGCAATTCCATTCCGGCAAACATCAAACACATCACAGTTTCAAATTATTTTAAAACCACTGAAAGATACTCAAAGTAGTTGGATGGTTACGCATCACATGAATACTTTTTTCAGTTCAGCTCTAAATTAAACAATTTTTTTAGTTCACAATAAATTCTAGTACATACTTACGATCTATGATTTTGTTCTTCAGATGTTCTTTTCTTTTTAATTTTGTTATATTAAAAAAAAAATGTTTTTTCTTTGTATTTTTGCAAGACTAGTCCACCACTACTTCACAAAGATTTTACAAAGCAATCTTGTGGATAATCTGCCAGTTTAGGGTTCTTAGGAATTGCTCTTGCCATGTAAGAACAAAATTGTGTGGGATTATGACACAAGCTTTGGTTTTTTCTTCCTTCATTGGAATCTTTATTCTCTGGCTTGCGTTTATTTATTTTTCTTAACTGATCTTTAAAGTAAAATTAGCTGGGCATAAAAAACGAGTTGTATGAGCGATTTTGAGAATAGAGTTTGTACCAATTTCAAGGATAAGTATCTTCTTCGTTCAAACGTGTGGGTTTCTTCTTCACAAAATTACTGAAAATGACAATTTATGACAAATACAAAAAGAAAAAAAGAAAATAAAACTACTACGGGTAATTAAAAGAAAACAATTTTAATGTATAAAAATTTAAGTTTGATATTTATTAAAGAAATTATTTAATACAAATTTTAATAATATCTTTAATGTAAAGCAAAAAAATAAACTTGCTTGTTTTGCATATTGAGGCAAAAAATATTGAAAATTGTTTATCTATATTCTTGATTGTTAAAATGCATACATATGTATGCGAAAACTTCTGTTAATGTACATAATCATTTTTTTTTAATTTTTCAATAACTGAAGTTTTCAAGAATGTAAGAATAGCTAATGGCTAGTAGCGGTATAATTCATTATACACAAAATACTTGACAAAACAAACCAAAAAAGTTTGCTTCAAGTATAACAAAAACATGTGTGCACAGTTAATAATGAAAACAATAATTAAGTAATGCCAAGGACTATTGTAAGTTAGAGATAGTAAATTTAGAGCATCATTTATGAAGGGAAAAATAACGCAGACATATTTCTTCTATTCTATTTATAGAAAATATTAAAAAGATATAAAGCTAATAATTTACATCTACTGACAACGACACAGTGGAGAAAACTCGAAGAACGCTGAAGATGAAGGTGTAACAGTCTTTGAAAACAGCTTGTTGTTAAGTTCTGCTAGTCTTTGTCAGTGTGACGTACAATTTTTGCCTTTAACTTAAAGGTACCAATTATCAGTTTCATCATGCAGAATAAATGATGTTTTTTCCACAATTCCGATCGTTTGAGCCGTATTGCTTCACGCAAACGTTGCATAACTTCCTTTTAGTATTCCTTATTAATCGTACGACTTGTTGACAAGAACTCATGATGCACTATGCCATTGTAATCGAAGAAAAAAAATTCACATTTTTTTTTTAACAAACCGCGTATCTGCAAGGAACTATAAGCTATATAAATTTTATAAATTCCAACTGAACGTTACCACCCCCATACAAAGTAAACATTTTTTTTATATCTTGAGAACAGTTGAAGTGATAGGTTCTGAATATGGTACAAATGTCTTTGTGGTTAAAATAAATCGTCAGTCAAAAACTGCGATGATTGGACGAGTGGGCGTAGTACCTCCTATACTAATCAAAAATTCTTAATCGACTTTTTTATTGATTATGATGTATTTTGGCTAATAAATAATTAATAAAAAATGTTCAATATAAGTTCGAGAACATAAGCTTTATAATGAGCTTTTTTTAGCGAAGCACGCCGGGTTTTCGCTAGCAAATTATAAAAAGGATAATTAAAATAACATATATTAATAAACTTAAAATAAATAAAACTTCAAAAAGGTCATTTAATATATTTATTTAATTATTTATTTTGTTTATTTTATTGATTTTATTTATTGAAATTATTTTATTGGTTTTATTTATTAAGTTTATTTTATAAAAAAATACAAATATTATTTATTTTTTTCTTGATTGTATTTCTGTTTGATTCATTTGATTTTATATATTTATTGTATTTATTTAATTTTTTAGTTTATTGTTTATTTATTTTATTTTTTAATGTTTTTTTACTTTTATTTTAATTGAATTTAATGTTATTGTTTCTTTAGAAAAGAGTTGGTTTTTAAAGGATGACAATAATAATAGAAACTTGAAAAACTATACAAGGATTTTTATTAATAAATTAAAAAATATATAAAAATATGAGACTAATGATGATTTTCATTCTGAAAAGGTGCATATCACCTTTCATTTTATTTACTCAAGACATTTGCACTTTATTGTTCTCGTTTGAAATGCTATTAAATGGCTTTATAGCGGAACAATAAAGTGGAAGTGCAAATGTTTTTAACAAATGAATGGAAATCAACATAAAACATAAATTCAAATTTGCACTCAAAATATGCATTTATAACGTAATACGCATGTATTTATTACAAAATATGAAGAAACAAATAAATGGGGTTTTTTTGCAAATCACCTCCAGCAAAAAAAAAATAGAAGAATTTCATATAAAATTTTGTAACGTTTTTAAGATCAACAATAGTTTCAAATTAAAAAAAAATCATTGTGTTACTTTTGAATTGTGCATCTATGGAAATAAGTCTTTTTACTATTTAATGATTGTCATCCGTTAATTTAAATTATGCCATTTTCTATTTTGCATCTCGTTGCAACACCACATTCATATGAAACTATGATTACTATACGACAATTATGTTTTTAAGTCCACCCGTTAATATTTTATTTAAAGTTTCATACTTTTTTATGTGGGAGTGTATGTTCGTGTGGCCATCAGTGCACTTTTTAATAGAACGATTTAAATGTACGTATGTACGTGAGTTTATAACCCTTTCTTATAAACATAGTTTTTTTTTTAATTTGCTTCCGTTTATGTTGCCATTTTGTTTTCTTTTAAGCACAAATTTTCTATTGTCTACAATTTCTCTTTGATGTAAAATGTTAATGCTTGTTATATTTAGTTAATACGACTGCTGATGTGGCAGCAGTGCAATTGTGCAATTGCTGTTGTTTTTTCTTTTTAAATGCAGCATGCATAGTTTGACCTGCAATAATTAACACAGTTTTGTGAGAAAATATGTTTAAAAAAGCGTCTAATAACGATGTGCCTAGAGACATACTTACAACGGGGAAGTATACTTAAAGTCAAAAGTAGTGTGCACATGATTAAGTGAGGGGGAGGATAATATATTCGTGCTTTAGTTGCATCAACAATATTATTAGTAAATTTATAATTTAAAAATCCTAATTTTTTAACCTTTTTTCATAAAAAAGATAAATTTTTCAAAAATTATTAAACAGCGTTAACACATGTTGAATCGTGGCCTTTGTGTTACTATGCTTAGAGATGGGGATTGAACCCTCAACTATCAACAAACACAATAAAATTTTACTAATAAAAGTTCTTGGACTAAGATTTAATAGAAAATATCTCGAGGCAATATTTTTGTCTGTTTACTTCAAAGTTTTCAATATCGTTCTAAATATCAATGTAGTTAAATTAAAATACAGTTCCACTCTGAGGGTGCTGATGGCGAGTAGTTATTGTGTTGGCTCTGCAACCAGAAGGAGCCGGCTTCGATTCCCAGCCCGGTCAAGTCAAAAAAAGTTTTTTCTGCGTTTTTGTGATGCTGCACTCACCTTCGTCGGTATTTGAATAATAAAACGTCGTCGAAGTTTAATCTTTTGGACCGTATATTTCTCCTTGGCGTTTTTTTTCATGAAAATAAGGAGGCAACACTAAAAAAATATAAATATGACCCATGGACAACTATTCTATCATATTAAATATAAAAAATAATATGTAATAAATATTATAAATTAATAACAAAAGCATATAAAGTGAATAAAAATATAGATAATATATGTGTAAGCTTATCTTTTCTAAATAATTTAAATGAAATAAAGGCTTCTGAAATGTAAATTATGTACTATGTATATGGAAGAAAACAACTCGTGTTTTTGTCGGCTTTTGCTGTCCCTTTCTATCAATTTTATATTAGTTAATGAAAAATAAATGAATTGCTCGTTGAAGGTAATATTTTACAAGAACAATATATGAATATGCTTTTAATTAGCTTTGTCTATTTAGTAAAAATTATTTATTTATTAATATTTAATGTAAACTTATCTTTTTCAAGTTTAGGCAAGAAAAAACTTAATAAAATAGTTAGACCATCAGCATGGCGACAGTAACCCATTTTGCAACCAATTATTTTGATATCTGTGTAATGTAGTATGTCAGACGTAATTAAACTTCTTCATTTGCCAGCTATTACATATGTATGTGCATATTATAAATCTTATGTAAAAGAGTAGTTTTGACAGACATGCAGAATTGCATGTGAGTAATAAAATTGACAATTGACACATGGGAAAAAGTCTCGGTTACTGGGGGTTTAAGCATACGATATTACAATAATTAACATCTCATTTGAAAAAGGAAACGTGGCAACTGGAAATGAATCCCAAACTAACGCTTACTTACATTCCATTTCCATTTTTATTATTAATTGAATTGCTTATTAAAATTATTTGCCAATATATTTTTATTAATTTAAGTTTATTTGTTCTTATTTTTCTGCAGAATACTTCTCGTTCTTTTTTCATTACTTTCAACTGCGGTGCTGTGAAATTTTTTCATATTGAGATGAAATGAACTGAAATGTGAGTACAAAATTGTAATAAAAAAATTGACCTAAATTTTTTCACTAGAATACACACATCGTTAATTAAACATTCGAGGATTTCTTTTCGCATGAATGTATGTATGTATGTATGTATGTACTTCGAAAAGTTTGAGTGGAGGAAAATTGCAATTATTTTGAAAGCCAAATGATGGAAATTTTAGTGGAAAATAAATAATGCAGAAATACAGTTTGACAGAATTATTTATTATTTAAATTATGTACATTCGCAATAAGTGAATTATTTATTTATTTCGTTTTCGCTTGAAGATGTGCGAGTACTTAAAGCGAATTGTTTACGCAGTAATGAAATGATTACTTTTTAAAATTTTACTTTACGAAGTAAATGTGCAAAACGTAAATGGACAAAAGTTATCGTACTAACAGGACTCTATACCCCAAATGTGTTTTTATAATTATTTTGCAAATCGACTTAAAATTACTTCGGAAGTAGCCACGTGGTTAATAACAAAAATTTACAAAGAACCTCAAAACCATACAGTTGTTGTTTCAAATCAAGAGTAAGACGCGAAACGCTGCACTGCAAAAAAATAAATACAAGCCTGATCGTACATAAAAAATAAATACGATTACGCGAGATCTGTTCTTCTGCCGACAGTTACTTTACGACTTATGTATCGTCATATGAAATCAAAAAAGCTATAAGATACAAGAAATTCGAAATTATATTTTTGATTGATTATGATTCATAGTATCCAAACAAATGCTCCTGCAATTAGAAATAACATTCTTTTGCTCCTCCTGTTTTATGACTTTCATAATACTTTGTGAGAGAGAAATCTAATAAGATTTGGAGCGACTGCCAAAAAATCTATCTATTACATTGTGCTTTCAACCTATCAAACTTCAAATAAAATGAAAAGTATAAGTAGTAAGAACGAAACCGGTTCAGAAGCAAATTACTCTTTTGTTGTTTTATTATTTGCTTTGGTTGCTTACACAAAAACAAGTCCCTGAATAAAATGAAATGTATAAGCTTTTTGAAAATTTTTAAGAAATTGTGAGAGCCATACGACTGTCAAATTTCTATCCGTGTATTGGTCAGATTCATAACATATTGTTTTTACATTATTATACTTTCCCATTTGCTTTACGTTTTTGATATGTCCTATTACTATGTAAAAGGGCCTTTAGTGCTTTTATGAAATCAAATCACGATATAGTAGACTTTTTGGCATTTTTAAAGATATTGATTTTTGTACAGGTTACAATTCCAAGGCGTGCTTTTTGCAATTGTACATTTTTGGAAAAGTACCTTTTTCACAAACTACCTTCACCAAAAAGTGAAATTTTCCAAAGATTATTTTTTTTTAAATTGCGTTAAAAAACATTTCCATAAAGTACATATTCAAAAATAACGCGGGGACAAGGCTGTCCAGTTGCATAATGCGATTTTCATAACGCTTTAACAATTGAAGCCAGTTGCAGAAAGTGGAACAAACTAAATTAATATATATTTATCGTTGTTGCCGCCGCCCGCCCTCTTTTGTTAGCGTTAGCACTAGGTGCCATAAAACACTACGCTTAACGATTTTTTTTAGATTATAGTGTAAACCTTCCCAAGGCATAACTTCTATTGAAGACGAATAATCAGAAGAGAACGATTTTCGTTTTACCCATCAGCTGTGAATATCTAAAATCAACGAACACCATGCAGTGTTGATGTAAAATTGCAATTGAATAAATTTTCACACTTTAATGTAAAAATTTGCTAGAAAATTATTTTCTAACCTCACTTCTAAAGACGTCAAAGCTGAATTTAAAAATAAATTTTGTAATTTTTTGTCTGAATGTGTAATTTACACGATGGTAATTCATGTGTATTATTTGCTTTTTATTTCTATTGGCAACGCCGCATTTTACTCTCACCTACATGGTTTGGACGTGCTTTTTTGAAGAAGAAAGATAATTCAATGCATAAACGAAATTTAAAAACAAATGAACGCAGATAATATCACAACATAATAGCGATATTGATCATGGCTTGACATCCTTTTCCGTTCTTAATTTATTTATTTGTTGTTACTTTGGACTGTTATGACTTTTAAATTCTTGAAGGCCCTTGAGCTTAAACTAAAAAAAAATTCGAATGACGCTGATGGTGATGGTGACGACCACGCATAATTTACACAAAATATTTCAAGTCCTCCACAATAAGAAAAACTGCTCATTTTTGTCCATGTTATTGTTGCTGTTTTGTAAAGTACAGTTATTGTGAGTAGGAACTTTGGCATAAATATTCACAGAAAAAGCGAATATAAATGAAAAGTAAACGTGTGTAAAGCAAATAAATAAATAAGATCAGTTTAAAAAACCGTCTGCATTTTAGTCGGTCAATAACGGGAAAGAGTTATTTTTTTTTATTAATGTAAAGAAATAACGAAGGGGCATTTGAAGAAGCAATAAAAAAGACTAACAGAGTCAGTGATAGTGATACTACAAAAACCAGTACGGTTGCTGCCACAATTATGAGTACAGCCGCAGTTATGTATTTACGGGTGCGACAACACTTTAGTATGTAAGTCATGTTATCGCTTTCAGCGCGAATAAAAGCAACAACAATTAGTCAGCTATGCAGTATGTACAGTGTACACTATGCTTTGGTATGTACGAGGGTAAACTAACTTCTCCCTTCTGAAAGTTTTTATGTTATTTGGGCCACTACTCTGGGGATGTCCACTACGAATGCGCAACATTGCACAATGAATGTCCTTGGAAACATATATTGTAGAGAAAAGACAGGTGCTGAAGTTGTAGGAATATAGATGAGGAATTTTTTTTCTATAATTTACTATAAATTAAAAATTATTTTATAAAGTAAAGCTGTTTATAAGCACACTTATTTTGAAGAATTTACTGGAAATAGCTTGATTGAAATATGTATGTACATTCTTGAGCTGATGGTCATGTAGCTTTTAATCTTTGATTTATATATTTTATATTAAACAAATTAATAATACGTAATCACCCTTATTATGCGTTTTGATTACGGATCGAAAAAAGGTATTCTGCAAAAAACTTAATCG
The DNA here is from genome assembly GCA_963924685.1 of Dexiosoma caninum. Classification (NCBI taxonomy): domain Eukaryota; kingdom Metazoa; phylum Arthropoda; class Insecta; order Diptera; family Tachinidae; genus Dexiosoma; species Dexiosoma caninum. The sequence goes on along the minus strand of OZ004727.1, from coordinate 94,517,500 downwards.
AAAGAAAAAGAAGAAGAGTATGTTTAAACCAGTAACTTTGCTATGAAACGTTTGAAATAAGAACAGAAAAAATAAGGAATTTAGTAAACATTGTAATTGTTAAATTGTACAAAGTTAAATTTAGTGAAAATAAAACAATTATAAATATAAAAATTTCGTTTCGAATCGAAATAAAGAATAGAGGCGAATAAATACATCAATTTCGTACTTAAAATTTATGGGAATGAATGCATTGCGATTGCAATGAATTAATTGATTATTAAAGTAAGCTCATTTTTGGTTAATTCTTGCAATTTGAATTTAAATTGTTCATGAAAATTATTAATAATATAATAATAATACTTTATGACAATAAATGTAATAATACATTTCATATAATTTTTTTTCGAAAAAAAGCACAATTTTTAAATTGGAATCATATATATATAGAGAGATATTTCCAAAATAAATTCAGTTAATATACAATTATAACAGTTTTATACCAAAAAGCAAATAATAATTAGATTACTATAATTTTGTTTAAGGAAATGAAAACCGCCAATGCTTTTTTAATTTATTAAAAACACATTACAAGCTTTATTTATATAAATTTTCCTGAAAAAATTATAAACTTATTCCAAACTTCTTAATTGATTTCGACAAAATCAATTCATTAGAAATTTTAATTACTTACTTCAATGATTCGAATTTTTATCTAAAAAAAGAATCGTTCTTTTATAGATCTTAACAAACATTCGTTTATAGTGTCTGTGTATTAGAAATTGTAATTTACAAATTATTATCTTAGTATAGAAACCGATTTGAACGTAGAAAAAATAATATTAAATTGTGATTAAAAATTTTGCAATATCAATTAAAAAATTAATTAGGCTGTCACCAGAAAAGAAATTAATAGTAGCAATAAAATTATTATTATACTTAATTCAATTAATTATCACATGTAATTTTGACTGCTTGTATGTATGTGTTCAATCATTAGCCCATTTTAATTACATATAGAAAAATGACGTTCGAATTAAGGCACTATTTAATAATATAAAATAAATATGTTTCCTTCTTGCTAACGTCAAGACAAAAACAAAACATCAACAAGAATGTTTTTAGCTTTTTATTTAAAATATACATATGTATATGACAACCCTTGTAATATGCTTAATCTTTAAATTTATGAAAATTTTTTTCAACTTAATAATAAATGTTGATAATCAACTCTAGTGATTCGTCATTATTCAAACCGGTACGTGTTTCTCTAAAAATCGCAGCAGTTTTGTGAAACTCTTAAGAAAAAAGAAGAACCTAATTAAGTTAATTAATTATATCCCTAAATAAATTTATTTATTTCTTTCGTTTCCTCTTATTTTTCGCATTTCACATAACAATTGTTTAACATTGTTTTTGGCATGCATTTTTCTGCATAATTTTGTTTTGTTTTATTTAATTTTAATTAAAAGCAGACAAATTTTTACAGAAAATGCTGCAACAAAAACCACTTGCTCACTGAGGCATGCAAGAATGCTTGTACGCCTGCCTGGATGGTTTAAATACTTATTGTTGCACAAATGAAAGAATTACATTCAATATCTACGGAAGAAAAAAGAGCACGCAGCAAATAAAAAAAGTGAAATTGAATGCATTAATGCAAGAGAATAATAAAAAGAAATAATTAAAAAAAAAATTTAATACGCAGAAGGGCTCAATAATTGGAAAAATATTCAACAATTTATAAAAGTAGCGTTAAGTTTTAGTAGGATGATATTGATATGCTGATGAGATTTCAATTTCTTATTTCTACCACTCCCCTACAGTGGTCAGCAATTTGATGTTCTATTGCGAATGCTTTAGTAAAGCTGTCAGTTAACTATGAATGACAAAACAATCAGTAAACTACCCTTTTCATTAAATTAAAGTACAGTACAGGCAAAAGAAACGTGTGCAAATACATACCCTGCCGGCAACTTAATTAACTTGGCAGAAATTTTAAGTTTTTTTTTTTTTACAATTGATTGTGATTGAATTTTATTCACTATTATAACATTGCGATGGCCTGGGAAGTAGTCATGTGTTCCACTCTGCATTACTTTTCAATTAACTTGAAGTTAGTTATCCCATAATTAACCTATAAATAACCACCCAGAAGCTAACTCTTTGTCAGTTAGTTATAAGTACTCTTTTATTGGCATAACTTGCTTTTAAAAAAAACAAATGTTAAAGATTGTATAAGCTTTTACCAAATTTTCAAATAAAACTTTGTTCATAAAAAGTCTTTAAAAGTCAACCTTTTAAATTCTTTTGGATTTTACTTATTCCCCTTCTACACTGTCAATTTTTGTTGCAGCAATTCTAACCTCTAGCTAACCCCTTTTAAATAAATTGCAATGTATTTTTCTTTAGTAAAAATATTTTTCTGAAGAAATTAAATATTTTGAGAGTAGTAATGCGTAATTTAGTAAAATTCCAAAAAACACTAAACAATAGCACACTGACGGCACCTCGTCAAAAATAATTGTATGCCAACACTCTATAGGAAGTATAGTGGTTATTGTATTGCATTTATTTTAACTTAATTACTTTTTACAACTACATACATTTAGAGTTGAAAAAGGTAAACCTATATACGTATAGCAAAGTCAGAAAAATGAGAAAACAGGTTGATTATGGAGGTCTTGTTTCAGCTCTGATATTGCAGAAAGTGCATAAAATGATTAAATTCTTGAGTGTGTTGGCGTAAGAAATACAAAAATTGCATAACTAGAATTTCATAATGTGGACACTAATGCAGTTTCAAAGCAAAATTTTTAAAAATTGCACCAACAAAAATAGCAAGTGTGGATGGCGACTTAATTAGAATATTGCACATAAAATAAATTAATTTATTCGGGTTTAATTCAAAACTTGCTTTGACACACTGTACGCCGTACTGCTGATGCATGATTTATTTCGATTTTCGAATAAATAAGAGATAAAAAATAAAATAGATGTTGTTGGTCTCATGTAAAAAGTCTCTGACTCTATTTTTTTTCGAAATTGACTTTTTTTTAGTGATTTCCATTCATTTGACTCAAATACATCTAATGAAGAAAATTTAATGCAATAGTCTCAGAAATATCGGTTTTTCAAGCATTTACATTTTGATAATTTCATTGTAATATGAACAGTTTCTAGTATGTTTTTCCTTCTCCTATAAAGTTACAATTATGTTAGTTACAGACTTTTTACATACGGCAACCATATATATGATTTCTTTGTGTATTTGATTCTTGTATCGGCTTCGTGGAATTGTTTAACGTGGTATTCTACAACACAACACAATCGGCCAGAAATATATAATTTCATAAAAATCCATTTATTATAACAACAAGAGATTTTATCATTTCATTTCACTTCACTTAAACTTATTTGCCGTCATCATGATTGTAAGAGAATTTTTTTTATTAAAAATAACTTTAAACTTTTATTAAAAACCATTCCTGTTATGCTCTGATAAGTAGCAATCTTTATCCTTATTTCAAAGTGCTTTTGTGTGCAACTATGGAAACATATCTAAAGTCCCATAATATGCTTGATGCTTATGTATGCACAATATGCATGTGTGTTTGAATAATTTTCTTTATTGGTATTGGTTTAATATATGTATATGTATATGTATATATATTGCTTTCAATTTAAATAAGTTAAACAAGGATTATTTTTAAAAGGCAAACAAAATATAAAAACAACATCGTGTTACCGGTTGATAAGACGCAGATATTAAAAAAAATTCAATATTTTTTTTTAACTTTTTATGCCATTCTGAAAGGTAGCGTGAGTAATTTTGTAAAAAGGTCATTAATGAAATAATACGACTACTTCTACAATCAACAGCTCTTTATTAACTTTCAAACGATATGTTGGTTGAATTGCCACAATTGATCGGTTATTTTCAATGTATAGATTCGCTATTTTTGGTCATTGGTTTAATGCCAAGCGGTACGTGGAAAAATTTTAACGGTATTGACGTTTCAATAAATTTTATTGTAAATGTCAAAGTTTTGAAATGTTGCAATAAAATTATAAAATATGGCGCACGTGGTTTGTGTATTTCCCACTATGTTGCTGATTTCGTCTTTCCAAAAACACACGAGACTAATTCATCTGACGTAAAATGTTCCTACAAATAATGTGTAGACACATGCATGTATAGTGTAGTCCACAGAGGACTAGGATTAGTCCAAGACTAACCCAAATGTATGGCGAAAATATTGTCAATTTAACGTTACGATGTCCCGGCGGTGGACCATATATCCCATCGGACTAACTCAAATACTATTCCATGTAACCACTTCATGGAACACCTCAGAGAGTAATTTTAATCAGATTGCTCCAATCGTGGTTGAAAAATTATGGCAACCAAAAGCCATTCCCTTCACCGAATATGCCTACAAGGTGCCATGTGCCATGTGCCAGCACAATTGTTCTTGTGTGAATTGACTCAATCAAATTATTGAATAAGTACAAAAGAAGGACATTTTTTGTATCTTCTGGGATTAGATTTTTTTCATCATTTAACAAGGAAAATTAGTGCGATTTATGAAAATATTTTCAATTAATAAATTCACACAACTGCGAAGAATTTTTGTAAAAAAAATGGAAAGTTTGATAAAATGTTAAATTATTTTAAAATGAAATTTGAGCAATTTTGGAAACGGGAATATTAAATATTTTCTTGCATTAATGTTTTTTCTGCGTAGAAAATTATACAGCGGTAGGCAGTTGAATTGTTTGAAATTTTACACTGCTGCAGCCGCTAGAATGATAGAATGGTTATCTGGTTTTTGTTTCGAGAAAATTTCATCTGTGCGATATGAATACAATTGGACACTAAAAACAACGCGCTACAGAGAGGAGTAGTAGTGGGATGTCATCTATTTTATTTTATCATAAATTTTGTTTTTGTTGAGCAGGCGGTTTTGGCAACTAATCAATTTATGCTAAAACGAATGTTAAAGTTAAAACCAGTTTTGACATACAAAATTCTTACTTCTTAACAAAAGTTTTTGCATAATTTTAGCGATTGCATGATTTTAGCGTAGCTTCATAAGAAACATAAAAACGATTTCAAATCGAACCCTAATACGAGAAGAATTGAACGTTAATGCCTGGGCCTGTGTCATTCGATATGTAACGAAATTCGAATACATTTTAAAAGAAGTTCGTTTGAAATTTCGACTCGAATCGAATGCCGTCATTTGTGCCCTGGGTTTAATCTTGGCTTTAGCTTATTTAATAGTTTTTTTTATCTTAGACCAGCACTCAGGAGATGACCCCTACATATGCGATGCATTGTGATGGAACTAGAGTAAAGGGATAGTAGGAGAAGTGACAGGGGGTAAAGTTTCACTATCTTATAATTCGGCATATGTACGTTTTGTTTTATAGCATTGTTGTAGCGCTTCTGATTTCAAGGAGACATATTAAATTTTTAAGCTTCGTTTTTAATAATTCTTTTACTTCGCCGGTGCTACAAAATACCGACGAAGGAGGGCGTTCTAATGTGCCTGTGGCTTGATTACAGCTGGAGCCCTTACTGTTCACTGTTTTTGTACCTAAATCTGCTGCATTCATATTTTCAATCACGTTTGCTGCTTTGCTTAACAATTCTAAAGCCTTTTATAATTTTAGTGTTGATTGAGATTTTTTATACCGTTGCAACGCATTTCTTAACCTTCGCTTTAAATATTTAAAAATATGTCCTCGTATATCTTAATATGCAATTATTATAATTTGTAAACACTAAAGGGCTGTGTAAAAACTTCTCTTCAATTTTTACAATTATTTTTGTTGTAGTTTTTGCTTGAACATTTTCAGCAAGTGCAACGCGGCGATACATTAAATTGACGTTTATAAACGTTTTCAAAACCTGCTGCTGCTGTTACTAATTATTAATGCATAACCGCGTTATACATACATATATGTATACATATGTATATGTACAAACATATGTATGTATGTTCAAATATACATACATAAATAAATATTGTACATTTGTTTGTCCGTTCATCCGTTTGTCCAGTTTTTTTTTGAAAAGAATGCTCGCAATCATCCGTTGTTTATTGTTTTTTTTTGGTGGGGGGCTTTGAGTAGAACCATCTGCAATGGCAGGTTTCTCATTTATAATACAAGCTGTTTCGTTGGCATTTGTGTAAGTAATTGGCCTGTTTTTAAATACAATTTTTTTTTGCTTTCATTTATTTTTCTTATAAAATTTTATTCACTATTTTGCGAGTGCGGTGGCTCATGTTGATGCATTATATTGGCTTCATATTTGAAGACTTTTTTTTAGCGTTTTTAATATCTTCTGGTGCTTTTATACATACATACTTATATGTATTTCAAATACTTTTAAAAATTTTCTTTCACTTGATTTTCTTAAAATAATCATCAGTTTTAACAGTGCACACCATTTCCAAGCGAAACTAAAACTATATATCGATGCAATATGTTGTATAGTGGATTAAAAAAAAATGTACAAATATGTACATCGACCCCTGTCCGCGAAATTATCGTATATTACAAAAACTAAATTTTACAGGGAAGCGTTTTTATTCCTTTTTTTTATTGGCATACATAACTATAACAATTATCGCTATAATAATTTATCAGCAGATGAATTAAAGGATGTCAAACCAATTTATATAAAAAAGTCGATTTCGGAAGAAGTGTTACATACGATAATTTCGCGCATAGGGCTCGATATGTTGTGTAGACGGGGGACCGTTCGCCACTTTTTTATTGAACTTTTGGCGACTCCTTTATTTTGCTTTTAAGATTTAAATACTCGTATGCAGGTTTTAATTGGTTGGAAGCGAATCGCACTACGCATTACCGAGAAAACTTATATTTTCTCTGTACAGCGCTTATGAGTAATAAACTCCCTGCAGAGGTCTCTCTCCCAAGTGGGAGCGATATATGCTATAAAACCGATTTTCATAAAATTTAAAACAGGGATATATCCGAGTGTAGACGAAGACGTTTGTAATAAATTTTATAGAAAATGGCAAAATTAAATTTTGTTCGTTGTACACGGGAAAAGTGCAGGATCGATTTTTATTTTTTTTCTGTTTATTGTATGAAAGAGGGTGGCTGAAATAGTCTGCACGTTGACTACAAAACCAAAACAGACTTGGGTTCAACCACAGTTTCAGACTAAAATTATAAAAAAAAACATCTCGCATTTTTCTGATGTGCATTAGTGTGTCTTTGTGTGTCAGTTGTTGTCGGAAGGTTTCAGTGGCAAAGGTATAGTCACTGGTCACTGAACAATACCGGCTTTGGCTGATAGCAATCCACAATCACATCAGAACGCCCTCCTTCGTCGGTATTGTGTAGCATCGGCGAAGTAAAATAATAATAAAAATGGCTACTAAACCGAAGCTTCAGCACTGCTATAAACAAAGAACGTGCAAAAGCAGAGCTGTAAAGTAATTAATTAAGCTTCACCTCCTGTTGCTTCTCTAACTATCCCTTTCCTATAATTCCAGCACAATGCATCGCATGTGTAGGCGTCATCTCCTGAGTACTGGTCCCAGATAAAAAAAAAAGAGAAAAGTAGTTCGTGGGCGAAGACGCGGCTAAAAACTAGTAAATGGATAAAAAAGATATTATTAATTTCTTTTGGTAACAGTGTAGCTTTAATATTTTTTTTGTATTTAAAAAAATTATGCTGCATGTTCATAAAATATCTGAGTGTGCATGTGTATGTGCATGAATGTTTTTGTTAGAGCATTATTGTATTTGCTCTGTTGATAATACCGTTATTGCCAAGTGTATTCGTAAGATATTGTTAAGGTGAAAAACGGTAAAGTGCAATTTGACCAGGAAAAAACAAGTAAAATAAAAATTTCTCCTGTTGTCTGCTTAACAAGAAATACACACGAGAGCAACTATGCAACGTACAGTTTGTGGATTTGCGAATGCTGAAAAAGGAAGAAGAGACTAAATATGGTTGGTAATATAATGTTGGCAGTGTCAAAACTATGTAGCACGTTTTTAGTTTATATTTCTTTTTTTTTTAATTTTGTGCAGCAACAACCCACAAGTCATTTCGACAGTCAGAATTGGTGCCCTGTCCATTCATCAGTCATTCAATCAGTAATACATACAAACATACATACATACATGTGTCCATACATACATATACATATGTGAGTGCATATAAAAAAAAATTCTTGTGTGCGGATTTAAAACGTGAAAGGTGTAGATTCTGGTCATGTCAGTGGCTTTTGAGGCAAAAAATAAGAGAAAATATCAGCAAAAAAATATGAGCGGCTAAAATTAATACGTATTGCCAAGGATGTAAGTTTTTGGCATTCTTTTTTTCATATCCAACATTTATTTCAGTTATGAAAATTATTAAATTGGAAGTTGCAAATTGATTTGAGTGTTCAGATAATTTGCATGGGAATATTTAGGAAATGTGTGCTTTTTTGTCATAATTTTCGCAATTTTCTGTAATTTTGCACGTTCTGCAACATTGTAAAAATCTAATTTTTTCATGACGAATGAAGATTGAAACCAATTATTTATTAGCATTTTTTAAGACTAAATAAAATTATAAGTATTGACAACATGCAGGTGTTTTTGTTAACATTTAGATTTTTTCTTTTCTGTTTTGTGTGTAAGAATTGTGTACTCGTATTGGGAAAAAAGATCACACTTCTCATGATTTTATGTATATTTTTCTGAAGAATACATGTTTGGCCTTACCGTTCTGAATATTTAAATATGTACGTTCTTAAAAATTCTTATCTTTAGATATTGCAATTTTATTTAAATATTATTGTTCGTATAATACTACAGTCGACTATAGATAGTTTTAAACTGGTTAATTTGAATGAACATTTAATAAATGTAAAAACTTCTCTAAATAAACCATTCGAATTATTTTATTTTGCTGTTTTAAGAAAAAATAAAATGAAAATAAATCTATTTCATTCAATATATTTTTCATTGGTATCCATATACGTAGGAATTTCATGCTGCACGCCGACGTTCTATAATGTGATGGTCTAGTGTTTTTTTATCTTGGGGATGGCCGGCTCATTGAGCCACCTGCTCTGATGCTCTCCCAGAAAGTGCTCATCTAAGCGTCCTCGTCCCCAAGACGGGTGGCCCCTCTCGCAGTAACAAGCAACAAGGATTTTTTTTTATACGACAACATAATTTTTTTGTGAACCTCGGTGGCTTTATTCTTTATAATAAAGGTTTTGTTCCAGGAATTCCCGTTACTTCACTTATGTTCGTTTTCCGCTTTCCCCGGAGTTTTATACGAGAACTCATAGGACTGAAAGTCTATATATGTACGTAAGAAGTGATCATTGTGGTAATCAAACATTGTAATTTTTCTGTAAATGAGCATAGTTCACCAATATATGTATATAAATGTATATTACCTATGATTTAAGATGAAAGAAAGTAAAGCAGGTTTAAAATGTATTATCAATAATTTTTGTCACGTAACTAAATACATGTGGTTAAAGTCAATATACAATTGGAAAAAATTAACATTAAGTGAATGTACGATATTTAGGAACTTTTCCGTTCAGTTTTTTTTTTTTTTTTTTTTTTTTATCTTGGACCAGTGCTCAGGGGCTATCCCCTACATATGCAAAGCATTGCACTGGAACTAGAGAGAAGGATAGGGAAGAAATAGACAGGTGGTGAAAGTGGTAGGAAGATAGAGCTTAATTCTTGCACAACTCTGCAGTTGCGTGTAAATTATAAAGCACAGTTGCGGCGTCTCTGATGTTTGTTGACGCATTATTTTTAAGCTAATGGAGCCATTTTATTTATTATTTTACTTCGCCGACGTTTTATTGCTCAAATACCGACGAAGGAGGGTGCTGTAGCACAGAAAACTCAAAAAAATTATTTTCTGATTTGACCCGGCTGGGAATCGAACCTGGGTCTTTCTGGTTGCAGAGCCAACACGCTGACTACTCGCTATCAGCACCCACCAGTTAAAAATTAATGAAAATTTAGCTATTTTACGAAGACTTGTGATTTTTAACTTTTTATATATTGGCAAATAAGTACCCTGCTTTCTAACCATGGAAATTGTTTCATCCAATTATCGCGAAATAGCACCACATGCGCCTACACTTGCTTACTTGTTGCAAATCATTAATATTTTAAAACAATTTACAGTCCAGCCTAAATTGCGCCACAAAGCACAACGCAATTTAGCGCTTGCTTTACGCTGAAATGACTAACCTAAATTAGAGCATTAACGTCGCGTCAGAAGCAGTAATGTTTACTCACTTTGATTAATAAAAAACTCTAAATAAAAATAAGATATAGAGATAAATCACTAAATTGACCTAGAAACAACTAAATTGTCATTCCCTTGCAACAATTTTATTTTTTCTGCAGCCAACTTCACTTCTTTACGCGCTGTCAATATTGTATTCTCTAATTGCAAAGCAAATAGGTTGGTCTGTTAATCATAATCTTCTTCCTCATTCTTCAGTATAAAAAGATTTTCCAATAATTTCTATTTCAATGATGAACTGAGTATACAATGTGGAATCCACCAGTGTATGTACATACATGACAACAAAAAGAAAACATTTATTTAATTGTAGACTTGTGTATTTTACCATGATATGTACAAAACGTTGAAATTTTTAGCTTGTACCAACTAAGTTTCGAAATAAGAAAGCATACTCAAAATTATGTTATCAATTTCTTGACAAAAACTTCGTTATTGCGGACATAAAACATAATTGAGTTTTAAAATTTATAACATTTAGCGAAACTCGTTCTTTCGCTACTTCTTTGCCTGGGTGAACTTTGGCTTTTTTCGAAACTCATGTCAAGCGGAATAACACACAATATCTTTTAACCGATTATTAACAAAAGTAATGGTCACACGATTAACCGATTAAATTAAATTAAATTGAACACCCTGCCATATGTATGTATGGGTGTGTATGTACGATATACGTTATACTATGATTAACTTTCATAATGCTGATTACATTCCTGAAACGTGCAAATATCATGCAACATATTTACGTAGAAAAATGGATTGCAAATTACATATTTTATAAAGAAGCAAAAAATACAACAGTGACGATAGAAAAAAAAAACACAAAAGTTTGTGTGGAAAACGGAAAGGATCTATAACGTGGTTTTAATAAATGAAATAAAGAATTGTATTTGCTACTGTTGTCAGCGTTATTGTTCTTTTTGGCTCGCATCAGTATTAATGTATGACATTTCAATAACAATAACACATACACACACACACACATGTTGTATTGTTTGTTGTACGATAAGTTGTTTGGGTTAAAAATAAAGAAGGGAAAAATTGCAAAAGAAAAAAAACAGAAGAGCCAAACAGAAAATATTGTTAAGTAAGGTTATGGTTTTACAACACAATGTCTGTACTGCTTTTGGTTTTGCTAAGCATTGTTGGCGCTGCAGTCAGTTTGACAGACGGACATTTAGTTAAACATAACACAACATTCATATGCAGCGATAAATGTACTAATGTATATACATACATACACACATGCATATATTACCTATGCATGTACACACATATGTATAATGCAGAGTTCAAAATCCTATGCAACACTAATCTATGTATGATTAAAACACTGTGAGTGTGTATGGCTGTGGTAGCGTATGAAGCAGCCATCTAAAGTTCCATATTATTGTGGCTTTTTTTTGATTTACTTTTTTGATTTTGGAAGTTGACGTGGTAACAAAAAGAAATAAGAAATACTGTCCACATATACAATTAAATTACTAATATTTGCATGCTACAAAATCCATTATGTTTTTGGTGCTACAGTGGAATCCCAATAATACGTAGTCAGAAAGGACCAGTATTTTTAAGGATTACAGGAGTTTCAAATTAAGGAGATTTCAAAGCTTTTGTAGTTATTTATTAAAAAAAAAATAAATAAATAAATAACGTATTGAAAGTATAAGGCTATTCATTTACGTACCTAGCAAAAAAAAATACATGCAAAAGAAAAGAAATAGGTAATGCATGGGTTCTAATGCAAATGAACTGGTTCCGCTTAGCTGAAGAACGCATGACTTTAACATAGGGCTGTCATTGGCGAGGAAATGTTCACATTTAACAAAATTACTCGTCTTTTAAATGGGCGCTTAGAACCAATGAATGTTCCATGATTTGGTTCCCGTTTTAGCATGGATTAATGAGTTCCTGTGACACATTTAAAAATTAATTCCGATTAAGAAGTGCTTAAGAAGTCATGAATATACCAATTCATAGTGAACGCATTTTGTTTGCTGAGTAGTTATTTTTCTTATTGAAAGTAGAAACAAAAATCTATGAAAAACTCAACTTCACTTCATATTACGATTATGTATTATATCAGCTATACAAACTACACCAAGTCACATTTTTTTTAAATGCTTTTTTCATACTGTTGGAAGAGAACTTTTCTCTCTATTGGTAGGTAAATTCCAATCTAATATATTTTTCGAGATATTGAACAGTACCAAAATTGCATCATGGGAGGTAAAGATCATAATTTTAATAAGTAACGGTATTATTATATGACATAATTTTATTAAGAATATCATCGAAATTAAAAAATAATTTTAAAATTATTTAAAGTATACGCGGTAAGGCAATTTTTTAATCATTCATGATTTTCTTGATGTTTTGGACTTGTTGTGGTTTACCTAGATATATTTATAGTTACCTTAATATAGGAGGGCCTAACTACTGTTTGTCTGTACAGATAATTGTCAAGGCAATTTCCAATCGAAACTGCAGCCTTGTGATGCCACGCACTACGCTTTAGATGCCACGCGATAATTTCCCGTTGCTCGTACAAAGTCAGCTATAGATGTATGTATGTGTTTTTAGTTTTTTACCAGAGTTTTTCAAGAGAGCCAAAAAACCGTTTTATGTCGTAAATTCGCGGTATTTTTTAAAGCCAATGAATTAATCGCTTCTTCTAAAATATAAGTGTATCGTATGTGTTACATGAGTTTTGGCCTTACATGTTACATGTGAACGCCTTTCACTTTTAAAATAAGAAACATTTTTCAGAAAAGTACATAAAGAAGTGTCATATGCACAATACATATATGCAAAATACTCCTCAGAAAAGAAAACACCATAAGAATTTGGAAAAATAAAACTTGTGTAGTTGGACACGGGGAGAGCTTTGAGTAAATTTATGAAGTAAATATGTATATACATAGCTGATTTTATCGAAACAACAACGATATGCGTTTCTCTAAGTGAAAGTAATGATAATGGATTAACAAGAAAGTACCGGATCAAATAAATAAGAAAAAAATTAATAAATAAAATTTAATATATAAACAGAACTGTAACGAACGATGAACTTTGCATAGCATGACGAACTTGCCCACAAGAATTCGTTGCGTAAATTCGTCGAATAAATCACTACAAGTGCGAACATAACAGCTGCTAATGTAATGTAAAATTACGTGAAATCCACAATCACATCAGAACGCCTTTAATAATAAAAATAGTTACTAAACCGAGGCTTCAACACTGGTATAAACAAAAAACGTGCAAAAAGCAGAGCTGTAAAATAATTAATTATGCTTCATCTACTGTCATTTCTCTAACGGTATCTTTCCTATAGTTCCAGCATAATGCATCGCATGTGTAGGGGTCATCTCCTGAGTGCTGGTCCCAGATAAAACGAAAAAAAATGTACCTCCTAAAAAACATTACGTGAAAATTATATTGAAATTGAAAATTATTGAAAATTAATTTAACCAAATAACAGTTCTTGAAACAAAAATAACTTTGCTTACTTATACAGTATATATGTAGAATATAAAATAAAAAAGAAATAAAAATGGTCGCTATATATCACATTTGCATCGTTCGAGGTAAAACTAAGGCAGTAATACATAACACGCGTTACGGCGCTCGCGAACTGTCGGCATTTCTAAAAGAAAATTAATTTAGTGTTTTTCCACAGAACAAGCTATGCAGTAAATACTTTGACGCATCTGCCACTGAAACTTGGTTAACTTTTAATTTTTTCACGTGTTGTGTATTTTTTTCAACTCTGAATATATGGATTGCCACAATTTTTTCATAAAATTTTTTATTTTTATTTTTAAATATTAAAGTTCACCTGGGCAATTTGTTGTTTTTGTTTAGAGCTGCTTCACTAAACTGCATTGGTCCCAAAAAGACTTTTGTAAAGCGTGCTGTGTATATTGCAGTTTATCACGCAGCAAAATTTTTACGAGCGTAATAATTGTGGATATCGTTGAAATAAACCTTTAAACATTCTTTTCGCAATATCTGCAGTAAAAACTACACCAGTTACAACATAAATAGCCAACCCTCGTATAATTATATGCATTTGCATACAAACACTGTTCTTTATTTCGGGCTGAAAGTTTTCTTTTCTTGTGCTTAAGACTTTCATATACCAAGACAGTAAGTGCATTGTTTGTTTAAAAAAATTTCTTTATGCAAATGTTGCATATGCAACATGCAGTGCAGTTCTGTGCGAATAAAGAAAAAAGAGATTAAACCAGGAAAAAACAAGTTTTCCTCTTAATGTTTTCGCTTTGGTGTTTTGTACAACAAAATAAGAGATCCTTTGAGTTGTTTTTGGTGTAGTAAACAAGTTAAGAAAAATTAAAAAAAAACTGAATTCTTTTCACAAATTTGTGCAAGTGTTGCAAAATAAAGGAAATACATAAATATATATTATATTATATAAAAACATTTATATATCGTTAACTGAATGCAGAAAGGCTCTAATAAATTTTTTTTCCAAATTGTCGCACATTTCTGTAGGTATTCCCCTAAAACCTTTTTTATAAAATTGATGTGTTCTGATTAAAAATTCTTTTGATAATCTACATATGTATATTAAAAGGAATGTTTGTTTGTACCTAATAAGAGACCAGACTTCTAGACCAATCTTCGTGAAATTTTCACAACATTAATTGGGTCTTTGGAATGAATTATAAGCTACTTTTTTAACCCCGCCGACTTTCTTAAATTATCTTACTCCTGCAACATCGTTTTTAACAGATTTTTTTTAATATAAACGAGCATAACTTTGCTATTTGTGGACCAATTTCCAAAATAATAATTTCATATGGAAAAGGTTTACAAATTTTTTTTTGGAAATAGTGTGGGGGGAGGCAAAGTGCTAGCCCTAAAAATTGACTAATGATGAAACTTTAAATACAGAAAGATCTATGTATATAATGAAACATAGGCGCAATGTTTTTTCGAAAATTTAAAATATGAAGAACTTTCAGCAACAGAATATGGCGTACTGCCCAAAATGGTGGACCACTATTTTATACACACCCCATGATATGAGTAATAAATTAAAGGGAATGCAATCGCTATAAAAAAAAATATAGCGGACGACCCAAAATGTCGGAAAACTACAAAAGTGGGTGTGGGGGTAGCGAAGCTCAACGGGTTAATCTAGTTTAATATAAAACTAAGTTGGAAATACTTTGAACTACTAAACTTTAATTTCTATGCATTTTTTCCTTCTCCTGTTAAGGCCTTTCTATGTTAAGGTGCGATATGTCTGTATATATGTATGTAAATATGCAAATGTATTTGTTCGTTTGTATTTTTTTGTAATTTTTTTTATTATTGCAAATCTTTTGTCAACAATTTTCTCACTTGAGTCAATATTTTTATAAGAAATTGTTGATTTTTACAGTTGTTGTTGTTGTTGCAAAACTATTTGTGGTCTTCTACTTTTATTAATTTAAAGCCAAAAAGGGCTTCACATAAAAAGTGACTGCTGCCGCATCACATGATGAATGTTTGCAGTAGTGAAAAACTCGTTTTAAATTAATTTATTTTTTGGTCACAAGTTTGGTATCAAATTAAGATGGTTTTTGTCGTTTTAAAGTATTAAAATTTTTACGGTTTGTTTAAAAATTAAATTTTTTGTATCAATTTTAGTTTGCACGGTATACACGACACTTTTTACACGACTCTTTGTTAAGAGAGTAATCTCTCTCTCTATTACAGATATTTATTACACAATATTTTTGATCGGTAATGACAACATTTAATTACTTTGACATTTGTCAGCCGTTTCTTTTAAGAACACGTGATTTTTAAACAATTTTTACCAACCCAATACGCCGAAATAGTCACAATAGTCGCAAATAGCATTTTGTTGAGCAAGGGACCATGAGTGATCTACCATGTACTGCATGTACTAATACTTCCTTAAGGGGTTCAATAGCTATTGTGTATTTTGAAAAGCAAAATAAAATTACGTCGTATGAATTACGTCGATAACCTTCAGCTCTGTATACATACTTATGTATGTATGTATGTATGCATGTACAATATACGACTTCCCAGTCAGCATTTGGAAGCTTGTTTTGGCAGAAATCACCAAACTGAGTCTTTTAAGACTACCTCAGATGACTAAAAATGGATTAATCAGTTGTGCGCTTAAAAAAAGACCCGAAAATGAATCCGACAAATGCTTGGAAAGCGACTTGTTTCAAAAACGCAAACAATATGTATAGAATGTGCGCAATCATAAATTCATCATCTAGATGCCCGAAATGTGACTGTATTAAGAATTTTTATTTTTATTTTGGAGTCATATTTAGCGCATCTTGACGATGAAAAATTGTTTCTTATGGTTTTTGCTACTGTTTATAACGGGACAAATTTTCTTACTGATTTTAAAAGAAATGAGTTTTGTGAATTTATGTTTATTTGTGTGGTAAGCTCATGGTGCAAAGAACAATAAAAGTTGATTAAATTAAAGAGTAATAAATAAATAATGAAAAAAATAAAAGAATGTACTTTATGTTATACCAAATAAAACAAGACTCACTAACGGCTAGTAATATGACTGTAAAATGGCTTGAAAAAGTGTCGTAATTGATTGTAAGTACTATTGCAAACTGCCTCGAAAATGAGTCAGAAACACGAGTCATAAAAGACTCGTTTTGAAGAGTCGTATCTAGGGTACCATTTTCTCCCGACAAAACAGTCGTTTTCGATTCAGAAACGTGCGCATAAATGATTAATTTAATCGCGAAGAAGAATAAGAAAGACTCGAATATGATCAATAATTAATTAAAATGCTGACTGGGTTGTCTCAATAATGACTTGCGTTTGTACCCAGTAATGAAGAATTAAAAAAAAAATTAATATGACCTAAAAATTATTATGCAGTATAATAGCAGTCATTTAATGTAAATTACTTTTGCTAATATATGAATTCATTCACTCCCCGCGCGCCATTTTCCTATACTTGAACTTTTGCTTTATCGAAAGAAAATCTGAGAAAACATTCGATTGAACATTAAGTGCATTAAATACTTTCTTTGTGAGTTTCTCATAACGTTTTTGCGTCATTTTCTCTGTCATTTATTTATTAACCGAGTTATTTATGCAAATACATATGTATGTATGTACATACATTTTGAAACACTATTTTATATCATTATAAACCAATTACAACAATAATACCAATATAAATAGAAAATATACGATGTTACGAACACAGATGGAATTAATAAAATATACATTAACGAACAAAATATTCAGTGTTAAATAATAAAAAAATATAATGAAAACGGCTAAGAATGCAAAGTATGTTAAATAAGTAAACCACGCCCTATCAAAATAAATCGAATTCTGTGTAGAAATAATAACTCAATAGTGGCAACGAGCTACCACATTTAATTAAATAATTACTTAGTGTCTATGTAAATATAAAGAAGAATAAGTAACTTAATTTAATTGCCTCTTGGATACATTCATTGTCAACCGATGTGTAGACTAATTGTAAAATTCTTTAGGAAAACTAATTAGATTTAAATTTAAATTGTATAAAATAAGTTTTGCACAGGCTACTTGTTAATTCTAAGTAATTCTCAAGGACTTTTCAGGAATTTTTTTATAAACATGTGGAATGTTTCTAGCTTTTTCAAGAATTTGTTTGCTGGTCTAATTATGAGTTTGCATTAGCACCAAGAAAATGCTTTTCATCATTTCACCAAAGCCAATTGGGGTTGCCGATGGCTGAAGTAGTCTGCACGTTGACTACAACACCAATAATTTCCTTGGTCCGATCTCAGTTTAAGACTAAATCATAAACAAATTTCGCATTTTTTCTGATGAGTAGGGCTCATCTCCCGTGTGCTGGTCCAAAATAAAAAAAGAACCACACATAATTCTGTTTTATGCTTTTTAATTTTGGACGTCCATGAGAAATGTTTAGAAGCTGTGTTTTGATATTTTTTCAAATACAGTGTATAACATAACTTATCTAAAATATATTTTGCTTTGACGTAACTTTTTCGTCCACTTTTGCCTTGCATTGTAATTTAAAATGCTGCTACAAATACAACGGCACAACATTTTTTGCTACCTATGCTATACATAGATTAGCTTAACCATATAACAAACATCGTCGGTATTGTAGCACCGGCGAAGTAAAATAATTACTAAAAATTGCTACTAAAACGAAGCTTAAAAATTTTATACGTCTCCTTGACATCAGAGACACTACAACAATGCTATTAAAACAAATAACGTGCAAAAAGTAGTGTTGTAAGATAGCGAAGCTTCACATCCTATCATTTCTCCTACTATCCCTATCCTCTAGTTTCAGCACAATGCATCGCATATGTAGGCGTCATCTCCTGAATGCTGTTCCAACATAAAAAAACATACATACAGTTTGTAAAAAATATGTTTACAAAGCTTAGAAAAATTAAAAAGTTTAAGGGAAACTCTTATTTGCAAGTAAATTATATAACTTTTATTAAATTTTTTTCTTCATGTATTCAATTGAAGATGTTTATAAACACTTTGCACAAAAAAAAAACAAAATTAAATTAAATAACAAAATAATAATCGTAACTTAAAAATACTTCCAGTTTCTACGCTGTAAAATAAATGTTTACAAAATTGTGTTAAATTGAATTAAATATATTCTAAATGGTAAAAAAAAAGATTTGAGGGTGCTAATACTTGGTGTGCCCTCCTTTAGCTTTAATTACAGCTTCTAAGCGTCTAGACATTGAATGGATAAGCTTTGGTATATCGTAATTTTCAGGTATTTTTTCCCACTCTTCTTTAATAAATGTTATTAACTGTTGTTTGTTTTTTGGTGACCTTTTTCCAACTTTTTTCTTTAGGTGGACCCACAAATTTTCTATAGGGTTTAAGTCTGGGCTTTGTGCTGGGGTATCTATCACTTTTGTACAATTATATAACAACCAGGATCTACAAATATATGCCTTATGCTTCGGGTCATTATCCTGGTAAAATTTATACTTGAGCTTTTCTGGGTTTTCTGGGTCAACAAAACCGAATTTGCGAACACTTGTACTTAATTCCTTTTTTAAAATGTTTAGATAGACTTCCTTGGTCATTATATCCTCTAATATTCTTATTTCGCCAACACCCTTGCTCGAAATACAACCCCACACCATAACGGATAGTTTACCGAACTTTACAGTGGGTATTATATTTTTATTTTCTAAAGCCGTCAGGGGTTTTCGCCAAACTTTTTGGGTCCATCATGGTAGTAAAGCATCACTTTCGTTTCGTCACAAAAATAACATCATCCCAGTGCTCCGGAGGAAAAGAAATGTGTTCAATGGCAAACTTATACCTTTTTTCTATGTTTGCCGCTGATAGCAAAGGTTTTTTCCTCGCAAATCTTGAAGAGTATTTATGGTTTTGTAGCACATTTCTAACAGTCTGATGAGAGATACTTACTCCACATTCATTACTGATGTTAAGTGCAATTCCTCTAGTACTAAAATGTGGATTCTCATCAATCATTTTCAAAATTTTCTTTTCAATTCGCCGAGTTACTTTTTTTCGTCTGCCTGGTGATACATTTGGTTCCAGTCTTCCTTCTTTTTCAGCACGGTTAATAACATTATATACCGTCTTTAGGTTAAGAGACATTTCAGCAATTTCTCTGTGAGATTTTCCTTTATAGTAATTAAAATACACCAGTTGGGTAATGTTTTTGTTCAGTCGCTTTCCTGGCATAGTTTATATATAATTGGATAATCGCTTGTTTGTTCTATGAGCCCAATTTAAGAATAAAAGACAACAGCTACTCTTAGCGTCCGTATAAAACTCTTACACGCAATACATGTGCAAAAAACCAACGGTTCTTTCTTGACTTTGCATTTTTGTAAACATTTTTTTTACACTGTTGAAAGTATACAAAATTATTTTGTAGCGTTGTTGTTGTAATATATTCATAAATTTGCCAAAGTTTCGACGCCTGCTTGTCGTCAACATACAAAACAACAGTTATAAAAAAAAAATTTACAAATATAATGATATTGTTGTTGTAAATATTTATTTAAACTTAAATTCTTAAAAAATTTTTGTTTTGTAAACATATTTTTTACAAACTGTAAATGTTATTAAAAAATTACTATAAATCAGTCGAAGCCCGGTATAACGAATGAAAAAAAGTGCTGGGTTCGAATCAGATTTCAGGCTGTCATAAAAACATCTACAATTTGTTCCTCATGTGTATTAGTGTGTACTGTTTAAGTTTTCGTAGGTATTTTTATTTTATTTCTTGAAATATACATTGAAAAGTTCCATTTGTGATAAAAAAAGTCGACTTAAGTTCTTTTGTCAGAGATGTTTATTTGGTTTTTTCAGACCTCATGGCCATTGCACATACTTAAATCAAAAATAGCATTAGCCACTTGATAAGGAATTATTGCTCTTATCGCGAGTAGGGTTTGCATCGAAGAAACAAAACAAACTCCAGGGAAATTCTGTCGTTTCTTATTTTAATTTTTCAGACAACTTTTCCATTCAGAATTTTATTAAATTAATTTTGCAACATTTTATTCCTTGTATTCGCAAACCGTTAATATTTAGAAAGAGAAGAACATGAGACAATGTAAACATTTTACAACTTACACGGCAAAATAACGAAACATCGATATTTTCAGAAAAAGACACACATCCTTTATCATTGTTAATTTTTTTTTATTCCATCTGTTTTTAGTAAAACTATTGACTAAAATACGAGAATTATCATAAATAAATTTGCTATAAAATTTCGGTTAAATTAACCCAATTAATTAAAGAAAATAGCAGGTAAAAAAACTATAATAAAATAATTTATTACTTGATTAATTTAGATACATATATGTATGTATGTATGTACATATTTTGCGGTATATTTTTTTTTTGAAAAATATTTTTGTTTGTCTGATTGTATGTAGTTGAAATTATTTTAGCAACAGTGAATAAGATTTGATTTGTCTTTATTTGCGCGGAATTAAAGAGAACCGCTGAGAGGTCTGCAAATATAAACATGGATGTGTGGCTGTAAATATATGCTGCTCTTGTTTCCTATCTCTGTGGTGTTTTCTGTGTACTTTTTCCTCTTCTATAGCGGGGTTTGTATTTTATGTCATTGACCTTTCAAATTGCATTTCGGTTTGTTGTTCATCATGACAATGGCGATGATGGTGTTGATTATGATGTTGATAATAATGAATATGTTGACGACAACAATGTAGTGCAAGATACAGATTTTTCATACATTTTTTCTTTGTATTTGAATTGGCAGACACAATTATATGTATTTAGTTGGTTTTGTTCTGAAATATTCTTCAATAAGAATTGTTATTATTATATAAGTTTTCAACAAATATGACAGCATTGTGTCGTATTTTTTATTAATATATCAACCCCTGTGCGCGAAATTATCGTATGTTACAAAAACTAAATTTCACAGGAGAGCGTTTTTATTCGTCTTTTTTTTATTTGCCTGACAGCAGTAACTATCACATACGATAAAATGTTCATAGTGTTATCTCCATAACTATAACAATTATCGCTATAATACTTTATCTGCAGATGAATTAATGGATTTAGAACCATTTTGCATAAAAAGCTCATTTCGAAAAAAGTGTAACATACGATAATTTCGCGCACAGGGGTCGATATAGCAGATTCATCCATGCATACTTACAAACAGTGAACTCGCAATAATAAGAACTGTGCAAGACTGTTCATATTTTCCAATTTCCCTTTGAAAACGTTTCTCCCAAAAAAATTTAAATTTCTTTTGTTAAATATTTTCAGCCGTATTCTTAAAAATATTTCGAATTTATAAAACGTTTAAAAATTGTATTTTCTATGGAAATTTGTCTATTAAATCAAAAATATATTTGTATGTAAAAAATGTTGATTGATACGTAGCTGAAGACAATGTAAAAGAAAACAGCAAAGGAAATCCCCAAATTCAGGATGGCTGTGGCTGAAGTAGTCTGCACGTTGACTGCAAAACCTAAAAGTCCAGTGTTCGGTCCCAGTTTCAGACTGAGTCATAAAAACATTTCACATTTTTTCTGATGTCCATCAGTGTGGCTTTGTGTCCGTTGTTGTCGGAAGGTTTCAATGGCGAAGGCATAGTCACTGAACAGTACCGGCTTCAGCTGTAACCAATCTACAGGCATATCAGAGCGCTCTCCTTCGTCGGTATTGTGTAGCACCAGCGAAATAAAATAACTACTAAAACTGGCTACTAAAACAAAGATTCAAAATTGAAGACGTCTTCTTGATATCAGAGGTGCTGCAAACACTGCTATAAACAAAAAACGTGCAAAAGCATAGTTATATGATAGTGAAGCTTCAATAGCTGTTATATCTCTCACTTCACTTTCCTCTAGCTCCAGAACAATGCTTGGTATGTGTAGGGTTATGCGCTGAGAGAGAAAAAAATTATTATCCAGAATTTAACACTACCCTGTTGATTTAGATATCAACACCCATTAGAATTGTACAAAAATAAATTTTGCATATTTTAAGGCACAATAAGTTCATATTTTAAAGTATTAAATGGAAAAATAAGTGTTTATATTTTGGGATGTTCATACTTTAGGCTGTTCGTATTATCGCTAGTGCACTGTCCATACGTAAAAAAATAGTTTCTCATAATATTGCATAATCAAAGAAACCAGCGAATTACAGGTTTTCGAAATAATGCGATTTCGATAACACGAGGTTAAAATTTAAATAATCGATTAACAGTGGTTCGAATTTAATGAAATATAAATAGAAAAGAACATATTTAAAGTCATTTAAGTTTTTTACAAATTGTTACTTGCTAAATTATGTACTTTTTGCTAATAATAATATGTAATGCTAATTGCGTGTCTTTAGTAAAACTGCAAACAAATTAATTTTTGCAAAGAAACTATTCGTTATCGAAATAACGTTAGAAGTTTTTTCCAAACTTGGTTTTCATTACGCATAATTTATAGGTGTGTGAAATAGTAGCAAAGTCCTATTGTAAAAAATTAATTTCTCTGTTGGAAAAATTTTCGTGCTATGTGAAATGAGAACTTATAAATGAGAAAAATATATTATAAAACACGTTCCCTCACCAGACAGATATTTTTAAAGAAAACTGTACTGTTTTCTTATTAATGCATTCCATTGCGTCTTGCATGAAGTTGCATCAGGTGGCATTGAAGTTCTGCTGCAATTTTTTTGCAAAATAATGAATTTAACATTAACTGTCTGGCCTACGATGTAGAAAGAATTTTTTATTTGTACAAATACATTTAAAGCAAATAAAAAATCCTAAAATATTGTTTTTGTTTTGAAAATTCTTTTAATATCGTAGGTCTGTCAGTAAATGCGATATTAATAGTTAATGCACCTACTTCCAGCCTTCTTTGCTATTTGCGTTCTTGCCAGTGCTTTTTATTTTAAATTTATTAATCTTTTTAAATAAACTTGTAAATAAATAACTTGTAACTGCTTGTCTAAATTTTTTTTGGGTGTGTCAAAAAGTCTACTAACCCCTGGGACGATGGATTAACCATTTGTTTATAATTGTTCAGATTTTCGAATTAACGAGGTACGAATTATCGCAGTTTTACTGTGATAAAACTTTAGTTTAGCGGTGATATAACTTTAGTTTTCGTGTTACAAACAAAATTAAAAATATAAATTTTGGTTAAATTTTTCATGACAATTGCTGTATTCATAAACTCAGTCGTATGTGTTATCCCTAAAAAAATTACTACAACAGGCAAATTTGTAGTATTGTTACTTTATCGTATTTTTATTTACTTTATATTTTCTCTTCAAAATAAATTTTACATTAATTTTATTTTATTCCATAAAATTAAACCAGCTTTGGAAATTTCTATTTGAAGCGAATTAGTTTTTATGTTATTTACTATAAGCAACTTTGAATCAAATACTTTCAAAATTGAATTGAAATGAATTCAATATATACATATTTAATTTCTAGTTAGTTAGTTATCACATATTTAATAGATTTTTACAAAATTAAAATTTGCAAACCTGGCCATATTATTTTGCATATAGATTTTCTATACAACCGGCTAATAATTCTTCACTTTCTAATAAACACCACAATAGTCTGCATTTTTGTATAAAATAAAATATCGGAAGACTGATTTATATAAAAAGAGGCTCTTCCTGTAAATCAATTTCTTCCTTTTCGTATATTTGCAATATAAAAATTTTAAATAAATATTCGTTCGGATATAAAGGAACTGGCACCTGCAGCATTGTTCATACTCGGTGCGAAAATGATTGGTAATTAAACACAGAAATTAATTTATGTATGTGCTGGTAACCTGCTTGACACCGCCTTCGAAAAAAAGCACAAAAGTTTTTTACTTGTTTTTTCTTTTTTTTTGGAAATTTTAATATTAATTTCTTTACATTTTTACCAATATAATAAAGTTGAAGTCACATGAAATGTCTTCGTCATTTTCTGTTCTATACCACAACCCTTTTCAATAATGCAAAATATAAAAAACCAACAGCTTCACAATTTATAATCTTCTCCCTGAAGCAAAACTTTCGCGCACTCATACACAAAATCAAGCAAAAAGACGCACATATGTATGTACTCGTATGTACGATATGTATGTATAAATAAAAAATCACAATTAATAATAAGATGCACGCGAATTTCATAAATTAAAAAACAAGAAACATAAATAACTCAACACCCAACTGAATTCCACAGGAATATGTCTGAAATGACAACAAAAGTATTTTCCAGAACAAAAAAAGGAATGAAGCAAGAAAATAGAAACAAAAGAAGTAATGAATACACACTTGGAGATACACTAGGGAAAGTGTATGAAACAACAAAAACAAAATTAAATTAAAACAAGAACATTGTAAAAAAAACTAAAATATTTCAAGAAAAAAAGAAATTGTGTAGCACAAAATTGAAAGGGACTGAAAACCAGAGAACTAATTTTACAATAAAAGGGAAAAAACAAAAGTGTAGATAAAGGAAATCATCTCAAAAGCAACAGTGTGCTTGACAATGGGCGAAAATATGACGTTGAGTTTACTAAAGAAGAAAAAAACGTATTTCAATAAAAGCCAATAAAAATCAACGCCCAGGACAATGGATATTTTTTCGCATATAGATTCTGAAATGTCAAGGATATTGATCGTTTAAAAAGACTTAATAATCTCTGATATTGTTAAATGATATTTGTTGAATTATACTGGGGATAACTAAGAACTGGGGAACTGAGATAGAGATTGAAAAACTATTCGAATTAACAGAAACTGCTATTTCGAGCCACGTCTGCTTTTCGTAGTTTTTCTTGAAGCAAGTCTGATATTATGAGTGCATGAGCATTAGTCGACCAGATCTTGGGTGTCTCTGCAGATAGGCGAAAAAGTTTCGCAGATTGTGTGTTGTTAGAAAAAATATGTTCATACTTGGTTGTACAGAAAAGTAAATTACTCAAATTATACGAGTACTACCCATTAATTCCCATCTTCGCTGCTAATGTACGAGGGCTTTATGAAAAGAAATTGTTTTTTTCCGCAAATAAGCGCTTTATTTTCCAACGTAATCTCCTTTTAGATCAATATATCTTTAGTCCATTGTTTTTCCAATTTTTTTTATTTTTTCGAAATATTAGGTTTTCTCAAGGACCTCAAAATAGGCGTTTGTTTCGGTTATGACATCTCCATTCGATCCAAATCTCCTACCGCGTAGCCATTTCTTCAGGTTCGGAAAACGAAAATAGCCACAGGGTGCAAAATCTGGAGAATATGATGATTGGGGTGGCAGTTCGTAGCCCAATTTATCGATGTGCACGCGTGCATTGTCTTAATGGAACTGCACTTTATTTCGTTTTTGCTTGAAATCAATATCGAATCTGGTCAAAAGCTCCGAATAATATTAGCCGCTGATCATTGTACCCTTCTCTAGGTAATCTATGTGAATGACACCGCTGGTCCCAAAAAACTGTGGCCATGACCTTGTTGGCTGACAGATCCACCTTGGATTTTTTTGGTGACTGTTCACCCGTTGAAACCCACTGTTTTGTTTTGTTGCTTGGTCTCTGCGGTATTGTTATGGATTCATGTTTCGTCTACGGTTATATAGCGACGTAAAAACTCGTCCGGATTGCGGTTGAACATTACACACGAAATTAACTTCTTTCCATTTTTGTTAAAATTCTCGAAGTTGTCTGCTTTTAATGACTGTCACACACGAAGTAAATGACGCTACTTGCTCAAAATTTGACAGTAGTCTATTAATAGATGGTGGTTGACGGCAACAGTATGGAATTTAAAGTTACTGATAGGGTTATTCGAAAAGTCACGGAGTTATCGTAAATAAAACTCCAAAAACATGTTTCTCCCTTTAACAGTAAATTAAAAAATATTATTAAAAATCTTTTGAAAGTCGCAATATAAGTTGACACCAAATCTTTGGCACAGTGGACTTTCCAGCATGTTGACAACATATATATCAGTAATGTACATCGTAAATGGCCGCCAATTGTAATTATGGCCATCCTTTATACATAAGATGTTTTTGTTTTGTCCACACTAGTAGCTTTTGATTTGCTATTTTGTAGCGAATAGATTCACTCCAGAACATCTCCTGCAAATCTTCAATAATTTCCTGCAGTTCTTAAAATAATAGTGTCGTTCACTATACTTAACGTGCAGCACTCTCTTACCTTCTGATACTTCGATTTACTACGGATAATTTTCGCAATACGTGAACTGTAGATGATAATACGTATCTCGTAAGACGTTAAGCAGTGTCCATATAACAAAGAAGGTCAAATTAATAAAATCGAGATTTCAATGGGTAGAACGCTAGACTTTTGAGGACTGAATTTTCTCTTATTTTAAGAAGAAACGGTAAAAAACATGCTCTTCGAAATGTAGATTTTATATTTTTGTAAAAAAAATCGTTAATTCATCGTTAATCCATCTTCGTTTTTTGTCCACTGTCGGTGGTTATCAGTAGACGTAAATTAATAGCTTTATATATTTATTATTTCATATTATTAGAATACGAGAATTGGATCTGCGTTATTTTTCCCAATCTATAACCTATCTATATCTATTTTTACAATCTATAACTTACACTTGTCGTTGGTAGTTTTGGGTTTGTTTTCATTATGCACACATGTGGGTTTGGTTTTTTTTTTGTTCTACTTTGAAGCAAACTGTTTGGTTTGTTTCGTCAAGTATTTATTGTGTATAATGAATTATACTGCTACGGACACCTAGCCGTTATTACATATATATTGTAAAATAGTGCCCTAATTCGAGTGTCATTTTTACATATGTAATTAATTAAAATGGGCTAATGATTTTTATTAAATTTTCACAAGCATTTGTCTTTTGCTTTCGTTTTAGAATTCTTCTGCATACGTTTCTTTTGGCTTAAAGGTAAGTTGTACATTTTTTTATAATGCATTTCAATACAAAAAAAAACTTCAACTGCTTATATATTCTTTAAATTAATAATTAATAGACAATTTCAAGCAATTAATATTAATTATTTTAATAAAGTTTTTTTTTTATTCATTTGTTATGTTGAAGTTTCTGATAATCACTATTTTGTTGTTTTTTAATACACAAAAGTAAAAAGTTTTCAATCTCAGATGAGACAAGAATTTTAATTTGAAAAATCATTATTTGGTAGGAATGAATTTTACGAATGTACATCAGTTGGTAAGACTTTTTATAATGGTGGGATCTTCAGACATTTCTATTAAAACTTGTTTTTAAGGTAATATTAATTTTAATCATGATTTCGTTATTCACAACTTAACCACAATATAAAGACTAAGCGATATAATGAAATATAATTAATATATGAGTACAGTGAATTACGGCATGACTATTTTTCAGCAATAAATGACAGTATACACAGACAGAAAACGTACGATGTTAATTGTAAATAAAACATAAAGTTTTCAGAGAACTATCTTAATATTTTTTATTATGATAAAATCATCTATGACAAATATGTGTGAAACAAAATATCGGCCAAATGCTCGCTACGGCTTCGGTGGCATACCTCTATCCGACATAATTGAGGTACAATGTCGTTAATATTTCGAATTATCTCATCCTTTAGCTTTTGAATTGTACATGGCTTATTGATTTACAAAGAAATAAGTCCAAAGATTTCCCAAAAAAGATTAAAGAAAAATATTTTATTTTACGTTTTAATAATTAATGAATTAATTAATAATAATTAATAAATTATTAGAATTTAATGCGCTATTGATAATCACATAACTTGAGTACTTAAATCGACTTAAGCTACTCTTCCATACGGACACAGTTTATGTCAGGGTACGGATTGGCACACACATGTGCACATGTGCTGCACATTCACTCGCAAATCCGTACCCTAGTTTTTGTTATAGACTCAACGCGCTAACTACTCAGCCCACGGCTTCTCCACTGGCATTAAAATGAAATTTTAAATTCTACATTACAGGGAACATTGATTAAATTAAAAAAAAGGTTTTGCTATGACTACCTTTTACTATAAACTTTATTTCATGCAAAGTTTTAAATTTTAATCATCAGGATAAAAATATGCTATTTTGTTCGCAAACAAACAATAAAAAGTATTTTAAAGAAGAAATACACCTGCATAAGTGAAGAGCAATAAAAAGTTTAAGTATTCTCCCCTCCACATTTAAACTTTGTTACTGTTGTTAGTTTAACATAAAAATATTCTTACAAAAAAATATTAACAACCTCACTTCTCATGACCAATAGAAAAACTACAACAGATTGAGCAAATATTTTATGAAATAATCGTAAACACTCAATATTACATACTTTACTTAATTATAGAAAAATATGTATAAATCGAAACAGTCTGTAGCTCAAATAAAACACAATATACGTATACATATTTCAATATTGTTACGGTAATATCGAAAAGAAGCTTAATCGATCTCCAAAGGAACATAATTTGAGACTCATTGTTTATAGCAATTTAGGTATATAATTCTACTTTTTAGTAAATGATTTATTACAATTTAGTAGTAGTTGTTCATAATAATACAGTCGACTGTCGATAATTTGAAATTCAAGAGACCGGCAAAAAAGCTCAAGAAAAAAAAATCAATTGATTCAAAAGCTCGTAGGCAATCACATACTTCCAGTAATATTCAGCCATTCAAATAATTTCACAATATCCGAGGGTACTAAATTGCATGGATATTTTTAAATTGTTTTTTAAAGGCTTTTCATGGGACCTGGAAAACAATTCAAATTATCGCGAGATTCAAAATGGCGGGTTTCACATTATCAAGAGTCGACTGTACTTCGTAGGTGTATAAGTCGACTTAAGCTACTCTTAAGTTTCGCCACAGAATGGAATAAGTATTTGCCGAAAACAGCGTGTTGTGCTTATTTGGCCAAATATTTACGTAATCCGCACGCTACCGGTACCTTCAGAGCTAAATATTTTATTTTATGAAAAGTATAAAACAGTTTCGTCTACAGTGTGTCGTAAAAATATTTGTAAAATATTAAAGATGTTGATAGTTAATCCAAAGAATTTTTAGCCCAACCTTTTGGGATGTAATCTATGGTTTTTACTCGATTAACCGATTGATTGCTATTCGAATAACTGTACTCGAACACTTTAAGAATTGATAATACCTTTAATTAATTGTTCCATATAATGTAAAGAAGCGCTAATGTAAAGAAATCCGTGATTTTTGTATGAAATTGCAGTCTTTATCTAACAGAATTAAAATGACAACGGAAGCATTAAGCATTTAGTTAATCGATTCTCGCAAGCTTTTTTGCATCAGTAAAATCATTCACCATAAAGATGATAATCAGTATGTGTGAGAACTTTTTACTAAAGTGTTTCCTAAGAAATCGGGAGCTCCTGATTTAAATTATAATTCCTCTCCTGTTGGCCGGTCATTAGTTGACAATTGCTTTCTTGAGACGGTAAAATTTTTGCCAATATATGTACAACATATTTTAAGAGTTCGGTGACAAGGTGAGAAGCTAGAAGTGGAATTTATTGCAATGTTGGGTGTTCAGATTTAACTAACTAATGCAAGTTGTTCGGATCGGTTTTTTGTGGAATGTTTAGCTCATGTAGTACGTGCAGCAGTGCACCGCTATTCTAGTGAGTATTGCACTAGTTTATCAGTTGGGGGTTCCAGGTACGATTCCTAGCAGAGACTTTGGTCTGTATCACTACAACTCGTGAAAGTTTTTTCACAAACGCCATCAAAAATGGCACCATAATAATTTCGACTAGCAAAATGCGGACCTAATATAACGTAACATACGTGCTACTGAATCAATACCAAATCTGATGTAACACTTATTAAACGCTAGATACAGAATACTAAAAATAATCTATTAGCAAAATAATAGATTTTTGAACTATTCTTATACGTTAAAAAACTAACAACGAACAAAATTTCTTTAGCAAATATGTACATATCTGCTCCATCTTTAATTTTTAAACGATTTATATATAACAGGTTTCTCGGAAATGTGTCAAACGATTTTGATAATATTTACTATTTCGGAGTTTTCAGGGACGGAAAATCGAACTAGGGTGTGCGTCTTTCGCCTACTTGGATGCCTGTATGTTGCACTTTTTTTTAGCAGCGCATGATATGGGTATCATACGAAAAGAATTTCTAAGAAAAAAAAGCCTTCAATAAAACGGAAATTCAAAATGCATAATGATAATTAACAAAAATGAGGAATGTAATATGTGAAAAGAAAAATATCTAATAATATAACGTAGAACACCGTCTACGTCAGTCTTCCGGGTACTTTATGTATATTGGGAGCTGACATACATATTTCATATTTAGCATTTCCTTGACGAACTGTATGTAACCTTAACTTTCTTAATTTTTCATTTTCAAATGCTCTGCTTAAACATAAATTCTCTTCGCAACATAAATGTGCAACAATAACAATTTTGTTTGCATGTGTGTGAGTTTTCAAAGGGCTCGTTCAAAAGGATCCCTTATAAACCGCCTCATACTCAATATTGGCTTAATATTCAGAAGGGGAATTCAATGTATGTACGCATGTAGATACATACACATGTATCTAAGTTTGTTTATTTGAAAATAGTATTTTAATTTTAATTCAGTTTGTTGCAGAATAAAAGTTGAATGAACGATTTTATCCACAAAATTCCGATGTTGCAAAAAGTTTCTAACACAACAAAAATATCTGCAATAAAATCCTTAACTTAGAGGTACAGGTTTAGAAGTTGCTTTTTAATTAAACAGACAATTTTTTAAGGATTAAGATAGAAAGGTGCTGTAAAATATGCAAAAATTGAAAGTAGCAATTATAAAAACATTCTCAAAACTATACTAAATTGTGTTCCTCAGATTACAAAATCAATACACTGACAGAAATTTTTGAATTAGGAATGCACTGACTTACTGTCTTTTTTTTTGTTAAATTGGAATGGTAATTAAGTAAATCCATTTTCTGTCTTAAAATTTTATTCTAAACTTTCGAGCTGTTTTTAATTTACTTCGCTGAATTTATTTTTAAATTATATCATATCATATTTACAACTTCCAGAAGTTTACAAGCTTCCGTTGTATTTGATTTTTTTTTTTTTTTTTATCTTGGACCAGCACTCAGGGGATGACCCCTACACATGCGATGCATTGTGCTGGAACTTGATTTTTTTTTATGAAAATAAAAACAAACACACATGTACAAGACATATTTGTGAGTTTTTAATTATTGAAATTACCCACTTAACGTAAAGCTGAACAAAAACTACGCCACACATAAAACACCACAGGTCAACAAAATAATTTATTATTATTTTCCCTTAACTTAAAATTAAATATTTAAAGAGTATATTTAGCAAAATTCTATTGTCCAACCTTAAGCCCTTCTGACACTAATTTTTTTCTGCATTGTTCAAATTTTGAAGAACAGTGTAAAGAGCTAAACCATATTAAGTTAAAAGCAAAAACGTTGAATCGTCTACTAGTGGTATCGATAAAAAATGAGTAAAGGGCGGGGCACATAGAATCCGTCATCCGTTATACTTTGACTTTTTCAAATGACATTAACGTACCGACGGAAGAGATTGGCACAATGACTACTTTGTTGACGGATATCAACTCATAGCCAGCGTTGCCACGTTAAAAAGTTCAAAAATAAAAAAAATACCGGAAGAATATGTTTTACTTTATAAAAATAAATCTTCAATTTCTTTATTACTAGTCACAAATTAAAAAAAAACATTATTTAAAAACATTATGTACATACACCATTTCAATTTAAGACAAACCCGTGCAAATAATTTTCTATCTATTTTGATTTTAAATACTGTGTTCTTTTATTTTTGTTTCTGCTCCAACAATCTTGAATTTTCTGTTACAACAGAAACGATTTTGATTAAAAAAATGGCGTTAACAACGTTTCGCAATATAAAACCTGATTTTTTATCTTTACAAGTAAAATGTACGTATTGAGTATTACTTAGGCTGGAAAAAGTAAACAAAATGCAAAAAAATATTCACATCTCCGCACTAAAAAAAAATTAACCAATTTTGGTTGAAAATAACCTACAACGGCAACGCTGTTCATAGCTCTCAAAGTACTCAACGTACGTTAAAAGTTGGCTAACTTTCGTACTTTGCTTTGACGGAGCGTACTGAATGTGACAAAGCTCATAAGAAAACGTGTATTTCAACTTACTTGTCAGTTTTTTTTAAATGAAAATAAGGAGGCAACACTTAAAAACGATTAATTTTATATTGTATTTGTTTCTTTCTGGCTTTGAAAATGAAAAATAAATGTAGTGTTATATGGGCTTTAAGGCCATGTCAGATACAACTTTGTCACCTTGCGTGACGATTTTAACTTAGATAAAAAAGTTTAAAGCAAAAGGTGTATGACTCAAAAACAACTTTGCCAACACTCGGGCATTGTTTGATTACGAAAAAAAAGTGGTTGATAATTTTGCTATTTATTTTTTTATTATAAAAATAAATGTTAATAATATTATTGGCGATATATTTTACAATGATTCTCTGTTTTAAAAGGACAAAAATAGAAAGGAAGACACGAGTAAAGAAAATTATTCAAGCTGATTGTCAAAGCACGCAAAAAGGTGAGAGTTGCCGAACTTTTTGCTTCACACTGCGTTAAAAGTGCTTTAAGTAAAATATTTCGTATAAGTATGTACATTTCATCTTAAATTTTAAAGCGAATTTGTAACGCAACGTGAAGCAAAAGTGTTATCTGACATGGCCTTTAGAATTTCCAATATCACAAATTTTAGATGCAGGTTATTGAGAACGTAACAGTGCAAACAATTCAGTCAGTCAGCTGTTGGTGTTTTGAACAATTTTATAAATTCAAACAGAAAGTTGAAATGGCGAAAGAAATGAATTTCAGCAATTCAATATTTATTATTTTCCATTATGATAAAAAAATAATTTAGTTTGTGTTTCTTTGTGGAGCTACGTGACAAAGTTGGCGATATGTTCTTAGTAAACAGCAAATTGAACGCGATACGATTTTACTAAATATACTTTAAGAGCGAAATGCTTTTAAAGTAATTACCTAATTAAAGTAATTGCCTTTTTCAATTTTACGGAAAAATATTGTTGAGACGAAAAAATTATATCACTATGTGGAAGGGAACATTATCAGCTTTTCGAAAAATTACACCAAATGTCATTTGGTAGCAGTATAACCATTCACATTACATTCCCAAATTCGCATTGAAATATTTAACTTCTAGGCAGGCTAGCAGGCCTCTTACGCAAGTTTTCATTTATTTAAGATTGTTTTTTAGTTTAAAAATTTCTCCAGTTGGAGGAAAAAAAATTGAGAACAATAAGACTTGCATAACAACAGTTTCATATCTCAATATTTATTAAGAAAAATATAAAAACCTTCCAAACACAATGTATGTAGGTATAGAACAACTTTTTTTTACTTCTGCAATGAGACAGTTTTATGAGGGCCATTAATACGGAGTAGGGTAAAGCTGCAGAAGGAATATTTGCGAGTAATGTTTTTATAGTAAAGAGTAGTAAAGTAGCAAAAAAGGAGAGCAAAGAAAAAATGCTAAAAATAGCAAGAAGACACACAAATTCAATGCACGATTTTTGCAAGCAGACCATGACCCACACCAACTTTTGACTAAAATAAGAATACATTATACAAACAATTATTGCATTTTTTTCATTATATTTTATTTTATTTTGTGTGACGAAGCACAATTTATTTTATTTCCTCTTTTTTTCAAAAACGACTTGACAAACTGACTGTTAGTTAATATAGAAAATATGGCAGTAAAATTGTACGCGAAAGCAAACTAACTTCATCATACATGTACATATCTATACATACATATGTAATACGTTTGTAGATATGTACATACATATGAATATGAGCATGTTGTACTTTCTGCACTTTAAGGAATAGAAGGGAAAGTAGGAACATTTCTTTAAAAAATAAATCCTTAAAACGAGATTTTAAAAACCATTTTTGAAAATAAAATCAATAAAAGATTTTATTCATAAAAAAATTTTTTTTCTTTACGATTACTTTTATTTACACAGTATTTTTGTATATATAACTACATATGTATATATACGTATGTTCATATGGATGTGCATACATGAGATGTCTGAAGGTTTTGCTCTCTCACTCATGCACTTCCTATTTGCTTATGGATGTGCAGAAATGTGTGGATGTAAATGCTCTTACGAACATCAAAAGGAGTTGCCAGAAATTTTGGAAATAAAATCACACGATGTTTGGTTAAAAAAGCGTTTAACAAAAAAACTTAGTTTTAGGTGTTTCGTTGTCATGAGAGTTGAGAATTTACATTTCGGATAAAATAATTAATAAATATTCTCTTCTCGAGTTATGTATTTGTATGCACATGTACACAATTAAAAAACTGATATGACTTATACTGATTTCGGTTCACGGAAATTAAATTACACTTTCCACTTTATTTACTAAAAATATTTTCAATTTACTGGTTTCTTTTAAAGAGGTGCAGAATGATTTTATAGCAGAAAAGCAAGGTGCAAAGTGTGTTAAACGACTAATTAAAAATGGGAGAAGCAATGCAAAATCAAAGAAATTTCCGTTTTTCCCCATTCTTTTGTATTCAATAAAATTTTGAATTTTATAATGAATAGAAAGAAGCCTGTGTTTTTGAGTTTAAAAATTAAATTTATAATTGAAAAAAAAGTTATTAATATTAATGACGGAATGTTTTGTGTAATTTATTAAATTACTCCCTGCGACACGACCTGGAAAGGTTTTTTCAGTCGTACAACTACATTTATGGCTGACGTAGTCTGCACGTTGACTACAAAACCAAAGAAAATTCCTGGGTTCGATCCAAGTTGTGGACCAATTTATAAAAATATTATTTCGCATTTTTACTGATGTGCATTAGACTGTCTTTGTGTCAGTTATTGTTGGAATGTTTCAGTGGCGAAGCCATACTCACTGCTACTGAACAGTATCAGGCACATCAGAGCGACCTTCTTCGTCGGTATTGTGTGAGGCGCTGCAACACAGCTATGAACAATAAACGTGCAAAATCATCGTTGGAAGATAGTGAAACGTCATTACCTGTCATCTCTCTCACTATCCCTTTCCTCTAGTTCCAACACTATATCTTAAAATTTGTTTTTATTTTAAATGTATTTGTACTATTGTTACATTTCTTTCTAGAATCAATATTTTTTTCATAAAATTTTGTCCATACAAATTTCTTTTAATATTGTATATAATTTTATGCGAAAAACAAACAAAAATTGGGTCTTGAGATAACAATACTTTACATAAATAGTTCTGCCAAAGCGACGCCACTAAAATCTGTACAGGCATTCAAATCCCCTTTTGACATAATTTATCCAAAAGAAAACCTTTAGGGATTTAGTAAAAAAGTATTAAAAATTTCAAGTATTCTGAATGAAAATTCGATGGAATTTCTGTTCAATTAATAGTTGTAGCTCTCTGGGCTTCACCATTAGATAGAACTCATGTAGCTAAGTGAGCAATGTAGCCCTATATTTATTGGTAACACATATAATATTGTGTCTTGTTGCTTTCATGTAATTACCATATTTAATAACGTTGAAAATAAAATACAGTGTTCAGACATGCACCTTTATTGAGATTTTTTCAATTAAACCCATTATTTAGCTCAATATTACAAAATATATATGAAGTTATTGGGCAAAAAGTACGAAATTGTTAAAAATATTAAGTAAAACTTGAAATACAACCTTTCTCACAAGTATTTTTGCTAGAATGTATGTTCAGTGAAAAGAAAAAATTCTGTACAATGGCTAACCAAATATCAGAAAAGTAAATAAAAAAAGCAAAGAGATATAACCAGTGAATTATACCTCATAATGTTGGTTTTTTTCAACTATAAAATGCTAATTAATTAAGCTAAATGGACTAAACTAAATATGCGTGAATATTAAATTAAATTACGAGAATTATCTCCATAAAGAATGCATATCTGAACATAGAGTAACACTTATTTTGATAGGAAATCTTCTAATTAAATTATTTTATAACTATTGAGAGTAATCAAAAATAACACTTTCAAATGATATTAAAGTGAAATTAATCCTTAAAAAATCGAAAACCATTTTTTTTTATCTTTGCCCAAATATGTTTAATTAAATCGTCGTACTGGCAACGCAGACATCAAACATAATTTCTTTCCCACTCTCATGCAATCGCCAGTCAATTCTCAGTTCATATATTGCGAATATCAACAATAAAACAGAATGCTGAAAGGTTAATCAACTCTAAACGTCTGCTGCTTTTGTAGGTTGTTGTAGATGTTATTAAATGTGGATATGTTTGCAGACATTTGTATGCATGTACACATATACATAGGTATTTATATCAACATATATACATGTGCATATGTGTGCAAATGGTAAAGGCGCATAAGAGATTGTTGGCTAGGGCAACACCATATTGTTGTGCAGCAACAGCAACAAACAGCAAATTTGTGTAAAAAAAAATAACAAATAAATAAATAAGCAGCCACAAGTTTATCTTCAACCTGTTTTAGTCTCTGGCTCTACCAGCCGTTTATGTATGATTCTCGATACATAAATACGCATGGTGAATGGTATTTGCGTGCTTTTTTCTCAGCACTGCATGCCCTCTGAAATTTTTGTTCCTCAAATACAGTGAAGGTCAAAAATAATCTTGTATAAGAGGAAGGCGGCAGTAGTCTAAAAAAATGTGTAATGTAATGACAAGAAAAATGGAGCATAAGATTCATTGATATACACATTTTTGTATATATGGATATGTACATAATCACATATATATGCAAATATTTATACATAATATACATACATATATTCATACATATGTATATACACGTTCAAACTTGTAGATATATAAACGTTAAATATCAATTAATAATCGCATTTATTGAGAGTTGGTTAAAAAAGAATTTTTCTTTCAAATTTGTTTTATAAATAAATTATTAACTAAATGATAAAAAGTGTGAATTAAAGTGTGTATAGACGAATATACTATAGTAAAAGAAGTAAATTATTTGAGGATTTAATTCTACAGTCCAAAGCACCGATTTCGAACCCCCCATCTGTATCACAAAATTTTTCTTCTTTTCTAATGTACGAGCAGTTACTTCACCGGTGTTTAAACAGTGAATCGTCGGCAATGTAAAATAATTAATAAAATTGTTCTCCTTAAAAGTGAATGCTCTTACTCAAAACCAAACACAAGGCAACTCTTCTTTACAAATTTACAAACTTCGCATCAGCAGACTTCTTTGCATCCACTACCACAGCTCTACCAATTAGTGTCTATACATATGTGCAGAGTTTAGAATAGAACAAGGAATAGAACCAGAATTCTATTATAGCAATAGATTCTTTAAAATAAGTCTGAAACCAAATGGTTGTACGTTAAGTATACGCCACCCATTCATTGATGCCGTATACTTAATATACAACATTTCCAAAGATTTAGATTTATATATAATCAATTTAATCTTAAAATCGCTTCCCAATAGATTAGAGATTTATTGCTAAAGCGGTTTGCACTTAACTGAGCTAATAAATGCTTCCATTTGAAATATCTCACTTTGGCTGAATGGTTTGGCGTATTCCGTTACATGTTTCAAAATACTGAAATATTGTAAAATTATGTACATATGGACACTCCTTAGCGGCAAATGATCTTAAGCAATATTTTTGGAAAAAAAATTTTATGGTTAAAACTAAATTTTTATGGATTTAAAATTAACGAAATGTCAAAATTGTTGATATCTTTAAATACATAAGGTGTTCGATTTGATCGTAAGTTATTTTTAATATAAAGAAAATTATGAAAATGAAAAGAAAAGGAAACAACCGTCTGCTGTAAAATTTGTGTTTTAATAAAGCTTTATGAAGTCAGAGAGTTTGTGTCATGAAAGACTTCATAGTCGTAAAATTGAACTAAAGTAGTATATTTGCATTTTCACAGGCATTGCACCGTCATTACATACCTCCTGCTGATTAGAAAAGAATGTTGATGTGGATTTTTTTAAAAAACGAGTAGTTTAATTTTTTTTGCGAACTTTTGAAATCTTAGTGTAAATTTTGCGATTGCTTTGGAAATCTCCGTGGACATGGACATCCTCATCTCATTAAGTTCAAAGTTCTCTGGAATGACAACAATTACACGAATTTAAAATTTAGTAATACATAACAGGTTTTTGAAAACGCTCGGCACAATCCGTAGCATTGTACACATTCTCTCGCGTCATTTTCGAATTTGCGCGAAGAGATAGGGACTTCAAAGTATTACGAAATTGTCCTCGCCTTCTCTATTAGTCATACGTCTGGCAATGTATGAGTACATGCAAATAGAGCTAGTTCCTAAGATATGGGATCCGTAATGCTAGTATGGCAAACCATAAATGAGATTAATGTCATCAAGTAAATATTTATTTCGAAATTAGCGTTCAACTCTGTTATATAACACATATAACATTCTGGACGCCCTCTCCAACCAGAAATTTCCAGCGAAGTGATTTTTACCATGCTGAGATAAAATAGAGTAGCCCATCTAATTAAATGTATCTTAAATTTATGTGTTAAACCTTCATGGCAGAGTCTGCATATCCGAAATCCAAATATTTGCCAATTTTACCTCTGACTTCTCTAGGTGTTGCCAGATAGAGATTTCATTAAAGTAGGAGTTTTTTAAAATATTATTACAACAACATGTGAAGTCGAAAAGCAGTTATGGGCTGAAGAACAGCTGACGCGTCCTCGTAATTATTTCTTCAGTGTGCTCAGGCATGTTTTTTTGGTTTAGACTTCGGTAGTTTTGCGTCTCACACGCACTGGTTGACTGATCTGACACAACTAACTGTACGGTTCTTTGTGGCATTTGCTTTGTTACTAAAAGTTGCTACTTCCTATGTGAAGGCATATCTGTGCAAATAAATTTGAAAAATACACATGAAAT
Source organism: Dexiosoma caninum (assembly GCA_963924685.1). Classification (NCBI taxonomy): domain Eukaryota; kingdom Metazoa; phylum Arthropoda; class Insecta; order Diptera; family Tachinidae; genus Dexiosoma; species Dexiosoma caninum. Next base: position 94,477,638 of record OZ004727.1, on the reverse strand, counting down.
AAATAAATTTATACAACAAGAAGTCACCAGAGAGATAGGCAAATATGTATGTCGATTATTAGAATTTAAAGCTTGTTTTTAGTAAAGCTTAACTTTACGTACGTCTCATTTTTGCACTTTACTGTATTCGAACAAGTTTTCTCTGCAGTTCTCTGTTAAATACTCTGATTGTTGTCTGTTGTTTTTCTGGTATTTGTTGTGTCATTTTTTGCTTTTGTTGTTGTTGTTGTTGTTGTTGTTGTGGTTTTCCTTGCATTTGCTACATGAAGTACAATGCAATGAAAAACAAAAAGCGCAAAAGAACAACTTTTTGTAAATATTCACATGGCCAGAGAGCTGTGTTGTCTTTCCTGTTTGATTTATTGTCGTGTTGTTTGCTTTTTACCCTGACAATGGCATTGAGCTAAAACAGCAAAAGCTGCTGGCAAAAATATCAGAAAACAAACAAGAAGAAAAAATCTCATGAAATATTTGCAAAAAAATTACATCGAGTTGTATCTGTGTGTATCTACTTATGTATGCCTGTGCACATGCACTCAAAATCAACTTAAAAAAATAATAAATATGGGCAGAGCAAAGTATATACAATTGTTATCAAATCTTTAGCAAAGTTATGCTCTTAGACATCAAAACTCTCTCAAGAAATTTCAGCTCTCTTGCTTTTTTCTTTTTGTTGCTTACAAATACGCATACTTGCAAAAATTCAATGTGAGCAGCATTGTACCAGTGCACATTTGTTCGTTAAATGATGTGTACGTTTTGTTGTTCTACGCCATATGTACTTACGTTACGTTATATTGTTTTCAAAAAGTTGGGGTAGCTCAGGTTTTTTGTTGTTAGTGTTGCCTATGTTTTGCTTATTCGGTTTGCTTTTGTACATGCATGCATGTGTATGCATGCTCTTATTCCAACACTGACAGCCGTCGCTGCTTTCGCTACTACTGTTGCTGGTAAGTCCAACCAACCAAAGTCTTTCATTTTGTTGTCCTGTTAGATGTTTCAGTTATATTTTTCAAAGTAGGGGAAGGCCATTGTTCTCTTCATTGTGAATATGTGGTAATTTTATTGTTGTTGTGTCTTTTTTTTTTTCTTTATTTCAAAACCAAGGTTTTCATTACAAAAAAGAATGCAAGACAGAAAAAAACATTCGTGTTTAGAGAAGTAAAAAATGTGTCATTTATTAGAGGTTATGACACAATTCTCATAAAATTTTTTTAATTATGACTTTCAACTTTGTTTTTTTTTTATATTTATAATGCAAATTCTACAATGTACATACATATGTATGTATGTATATTAGAAGTCTTTTATTAATTGATTCGATTAGTCAATAAACTCGAAAGGGTTTGCTTTTGTTCAATTGCATGTAGATACTATATTAATTTTGTGCACTTTGATTGAAATTATTTGCATAGTCTAATGCTTATAAAAAATCGCTTGCTTAATTAAAACCACTGTAACATCAGAGATGGAAATCCCGTTTAATATTGATAAATTAATAATCGAAATATTTAAATGTGTCGAAATATTAATCTTAACTTGTAACGATAGTCAAAAAGGAAGTTACCGATATAGGTTTGATGTCATAATTCAGCTCATGACAAAAATCATTATTGCAATCGCAATTTTCTTTTGTAAAGGTTAGTCCAAGCAAAAGGTACGATGTTAATTGTATAATTATATAATAAAACAAAAAGGTTTCAGAGAATTATCTTAATATTTTTTATTATGATAGAAGGAACTATGAAAAATATGTGTGAAAGAAAATATCGATATAATAGGCTGGTTGACGTAAGCACGTGGATTACGTTGATGCAAATGCTTTTTTGCAAGAAACTAATTTATTTTTTTCTGTATATATTTTGACTTGTAAATTTAATAAACAAAAAAACATTTCTAAATACACCAATAGAAGTATGATACAACGTGCTCTTTTCGTAGGTTGCTACAACCCACTCTCATCACCGTTAATAATTTTTTATTACTCTGTTTGATGTAAATTTTATTCAATGAACAGTTTTTTATACTAAATGAAAATTTTAAAAGTATGTGATTATATAGATTTAAATTAGCAAAACAAAAATGTTAATCTAGACACAGTGTAACAAAATTGTAATGCGCAAGTTTATTGTGCGTTTAATTTGTAAAACAACTTTGTACGCACAAGTACTCCGTATGTTATTATCACTTTTATGTACATAATTCAATATTATCCTAAACACACGTCATTTATCGACTTTTTCAGGAGTCGATGTTAATGAAAAAAGTCGCGAAAATATCTGTTCCTAATTTAAAGAATCCTTCTATTTATAATTATAATTATAATTATTGTTATTATTATTAATTTGTTTCTGGGAAGAGTGAGGATGAACATAATAATATTCTTCTTACATTTATAATTTTTTTAAACATTGCTTTATTTCAATCTCGCATAAAGCAACATGTTAAAAACTATTAATTTCTTCTACCTTTAATTGGGGCACAATTTTTTTTAATGTCAGAATTTAGAAAAACTTTTATTTACTTAAAAAGGAGAAATTCTAGTGTGTCGTTATTATTATCCTCAATTGCATAAAGCTACTTCAATTAAATGGAAGTACAAGAACTATGTACATTTTAATTAAATTTTCTGCATCAGTTGCAAACTATTTCAAGTAATTAAAATATTAACACAACTTTGTTGTAACACTGGAAACAAAAGGAAAAATGTGAATGCTAGAAAAGTAAAGAAAATTTGTTTTTTTTATAAAAATTAATAATTTAATTCGATGGCATTTAAGGAAACTAAAAGAAACAACGACAAGAAGCAAAATAAAGAAATTATATGTAAAAACTTCTTGCTACTTCCGGCTTGTATTTTTAGTATATAAACTCTACTTGCGTACCAACACACGTAAATATTTTTTTTTGAATATGTATGTGATGAAAGGAGAATATGACGAAATGTTTAAAGAACTTCCGTTTTGAAGAGCATGACTAATAAACAGAGAATATTTGGACAGAGACACCATACCAGTGTTGACACTGGCTGTATCGCAAATTACATATTTGAAGAAAAATTACACATGATATTTTGTTTATTTATTTAAACAAAAATAACTATCAATAATGGAGTTTTTGGCTGCCGAAAAGCTCTACCGTCATTATTATTCATATGCGGTCAGGCTTGTGTTTGTTATTTGGCCTTTGATAGTTTTGAGTATCGGTCGAACTCGTTAATTAATTTACCCCAACTAATACTAAGAACACAATTGGGCCGAACAACGAACATCGTCGTACTCAACGAATTTGTCGATAGTGACTGAGAAACAAAGTAAATAAAAGACAAAATTATAAATCATACTGACAAGCACTAGCTGTACGGAACATCATGCTATACCTTCATCATCAGCGTTCTTCATCTTTTGTCCACTGTGTTGTTTTCATTAGATGTAAATTATTAGCTTTATATGTATTTTTATTATATTTTAATTTTTTGAGATGAAAGAGTATACTGAATAAGTTGAAATTTTTTACAACTTTAATACCGTCTTGTTGATCAAGTGCAATATGTAAGTATATTTATTATAGTATTTTTGTACCAATGGCTTAGTATTACATAAAAGTCTTTTTTATATACTTTTAAATTATCCCATCTTTTTATGAAAATTTAAAGACATGATATGGTATTTTTTCTCGGGTTTGAAAAAGACGACTGTCTATGCATTGAAACCGCCATGCGGAGATATTGGCATTGGTAGTTAGCAGCTTTTGTGCAATTTTTTGCAATATCTTATCTTTTATTAAATTTGTTATTGGAATCCACTTCCTAATGGCAAAAAATTAATAAAAATACTTTCAAAAATTAATAACAAAAATAGGCCTCAAAGTAAAATTACACACAGATTACTCCTGCAACGAATTACTTATGGGCTACACATGAAAGTAGAAGTTACAAACAATATGTGTAATTACACATTACACACATGTGTGCATTTACAAAGTGGCAACACTGTAACACAAACAGAAATTGTTACAGTTTCAAATAAAAAAGCTACATCAATTTAAAGAGTGTTCGTCTATATTAAAGAAGAGAACCGTAGGAATAGAGTGGAAGAGTTTAACTACAAATAAAAGCGTTACTGTTGTTAATCTTGTTTGTTATTTTAAGTTTTTGTTGTTTTTTCGTATTTGTTTTTATTATTGTTGCTGTTGTTCTCTTTATAGAGAAAAACAACAAAAACGAATTTTATTCATACGGCTGCCAGATCTTTGGAATTATTGTCTCTTCATGGATTTTTGGAGTAAAGATTTTCTTTCGGACGTATTCATAAAAATTTTTTGTATTTATAAAGAGTATAATATTTGCACTTTGTATGGAAATTTGTTTATTGAACCTTTTAAAAAATTTTTATTAATACGGTAGTTATGGTAAAAAAAAAATAAATAAAAAGTCTAATATTTACAAATCTATCATGCATTTTTATCATCAATATTTTCTGAGTATTTCAGCTTCGATACTATTCGAGTTCCCTGACTGGCAACGTCTTGGTATGACCACACTCTTTAGAAATCTAAATTTATACTAATATATTGTTATATTTAAAAAAAAAATATATATATATAATATTACACAGAAATAGGAGAATACGCAATTCCAAAAATTAATACTTATTTGATGGTTTTAATTTAAATTACAGTTTATTAGTTACATAAGAAATTATAATAATATGATTCTAATTTCAAGATTGTGCGTTCTCCCGAATAAATATATGAAATGTATTATACATACCGCATGATCTCATAAGGTCTTTTTATTTAATAAATTATAATAATATTTCAAAGAGTGTAAAGTATTCGACCTCGATCTTGAAATAGATTTTCTGTGGAAATACCAACAAAATCTTCGACGAAGAATACAAGTTTACAATAAAAATGGTAAATTTAATTAATACTCGTATTCTTTTGAGTATTGGCAACGCTACTGCAATGACTCTACTAAAAATTAGCTCTTGCTCTTAATGTGTGTGTGTGTGTGTGTGCATAAAGAATTCGCTAAAAATTTAAAGGAACAGCAACAAAGCGAACGCATAAGAATTTTCATGAAATAAGGAAGGAAATAAAAGGACACACACACGCACACATGCACGCACATACTCGCATCTATTATGTAGTTGAGAATGGATGTTCACTTTTTCGGTATACTATGACGTGTTCGGTTTTGTTTTTGTTTTTGTTTTTCTGTGTCTACTACATGTTTTGTATAGTAGACAATTGTGTGACGTTGAATGTTCATGTACGAGTAGTATCATGTGCCTGTGTGGTGGCACAAGCATGTTTTTTCACTTTTAGCTGTTTGCTACGAATTTGTTGAGGCAGGTCCTGAACAAACATAAAATTATTTTATTGTTGATTTTTTTTGCGAAAAATATGTAGGTACAGCCAACGAACTCGAAATGGAAACTGGTGATGGTAATGATGTTGACTGTCGGTGGTGATGATGATGCTGATATTGTAAAAGAGAGACACGATGTTGATTGTTTGTTGATAAACAGAGTTTTAAGGAGTGAAATTACATTTGATTTTTTTCTTTTCTTTAGTCTATAATTTATATGGCTATTAATTAACATTTTTCACGGACATGATATTCGTGATGGCTATTTTTGCTCAAGTGCGTACTATAAAATTTAAGCAACTTTAGGCAAAATGTTTGACGGTTTACCCCAAATTTTAGTAACAAAGCTTAATTCGAGGAATATAGCTAATTCAAGCGATTACTATTATTTTTAATAATTTGTGTTTAAATGTACATATGCGTACTATGCTGTATATATGTAAGTACGTGCTTCCGAACTTTTTTGCTGTTTTATTTTATAAATATTTCCTTTTGAATATACTGCTCTGGAATAGATGTTTTATAAAACATCTTTTTTATAGAATGCTGTTGATACTGCCGTGTTTTAAGAAGTTTTCGTTTTAGAGGAAAATGAACTTATTTTTACTGTTTTGAAAACACGCAAAATTTACGTGCTTAAAAATAAAACTCTGTCGAAAACATGAAAATGTTTTTTTTTTACGGTTACACATCACATAAATTGTATATCGTTTATTTGCATTTGTCAACAAAAAACTGTATTCTTTCAGTGCAAAAAGAAGAGCAAAATGCAAGCACAGGGCAAGAAGAAGAAGAAGAAGAAGAATTTTAATAAGAATTTGAAAGGAACATATAAAAAATTTTTTAAGAATCACTTCTATTTTCATTTGACCTTTACTAAATTTTTTAATTATATTTCTTTTTTTTTTTTGAGCGTTGGTCTTTTTTATGAAAAGTTTTTAAAATTATTTATTTTCAATATTTCGCTACCAAATAGGAAGCATCGTCAGGAAATAATAATTTGTATTAACAAACAAACTTTTAGCATTTTCAACATAATAAATATTCGTCGTAGCTTATGGTAGAAATCGGCTGAACACTTGATATGCCTAAAATGCAAATAAGAAATAATTTATTGTCTTGATGCCACATAATAACGTGTAAAAGAATTTGAAAAGTTCTCTACTAAATTTAGTTGTGTAGTTTGGTTTCCATTTTCGAAGAAAGCATGATTTTAAAGCCCTGAGAAGTAGGCGATGACTTTAAGGCCAACAATGAAGATGATGTGACTGCTGGTTATGGACTTTAATAGCCGGCTTCTAAGACACACACGTATTGTGCGAATACATACATACATATTTATCTAGACTATTTATGGCTAAACATCTCGTATTAAAAAATTGCATTCCAAACCAGAATTGAAAACCTGATGCTGTGGCACTTATAAAGCCAAGAACAGCATATTCTGTAGTACAGAAGACCCTAAAAGTCACACATAGAGATAGATGCATTTGCAAGCGAAATCTTTAACTAACTTTAAAAAAGTGTCTGCATCTGTTAGAGCTATTCCTTTAACTTTATAAAGTTCTTTATTCTTATTGTTGTATGGTATATAGAATATCTGAAAGTTTGCATGCATTGAAACCAGTATTGGTTTTTTCATTTGGGTTTTCATTTTGCATTTGTATATATTAATGGGTATGTAACCACAATTGAAACTACTGTGTAACTATTTAATTTGTGAGCCTGTATCTTTTTGTAACCCTAATTGTTATACGTACCATTCTTTTGATTTTACGTTAAAGCCTTTGAACTCCTGTTTTAGTTTCTTTCATCTTGGAATTTTGAGTCTGTTGGTTCGTTGGTTTGCACTTCTTTCTATCCGTTTATAACCATTCTACGGCGTTATATTCTACTCCACTTTGAAAGTATGAAAGTTTTTAGATCGCAACAACAAAAAAAGTAAAAAAATCATCTTCATATGCAGAGATACATAGGTTCAGCAACAATAACAACAACAACAATAGCTGCCGCCTGTGACTGTGTGACTACAACTGCGATTCGTTCCCAAAGCATCTCTTCAAAAATAGTGCAGAAAATATTTACTGTCTATTGTATACAGATGGGAAACAATAACAACAACAGCACCAATAATGAAATCATGCAAGATTTTTGTTGTTCCTGCTGCTGGCACAATAGTAGCGTAACATATTGTTGTTGTCGCTGCTGCTGCTGTTGCTGTTGCTTTTACTGTTGCTGTTGTTTTTATTGTCGTAGTGCTTGTTCGTGATGGTGTTGGAATTGCTGCTGTTGTTGTTGTTGTTGTTGTTGCATGTTGTACTCTTTTTCATTATGTTGAGTGTTGTATGTTGTGTGTCGTGTGTTGTATGTTTTGCGTTGTTGCCATTGTTGCTGTTTTTGTTGTTTGTTGCCTTTTGTTGCCGGTTTTATTTCATTTCATTTCGTGGTTTATACACTGGTGGTAGTGGTTGTAATTTTTGTTGCCGCGGCTGCCTGCCAGCCATACAGCCAAACAGACACACACTGAAGTAATCAACGTACAAACGAAACGTTGCAGACGAATTCTATTTGATTTTAATAGATAAAATTTTACAAAATTGTGAAATAAAATAAGAATTTTAAGATTTTTTTAAATAAATAGTTTCGTTAATAAATGCGATTGTATTTTTAACCATTCATACATAAAGTTTTTGAGTGTTATTAAAGAAGTAATTGAAAATACCTTAATTAAAAAGTGTTTTATGCAAAATAATATATTTTGATTTGTTATAAATTTTGTAAATGTTAAATAAATTTTTTTTCAATTATTAGAATTAAAAACTTTAAACAAGTTTACTGGTTTTATTGCCAAAATAACAAAAGAATTCAATATTGAAATATCTAAAAGGTTATTGAACTTGAAATTGTAATAAAAACTCCATAGCAAAAAGGAATAGAAAAATATGTACAAGAAACTACGTGCAACTCTTAAACGTTTACAGTCGAATAGAAGAACAAACATCATCGTCATCATCATCATCATCATCAACACCATCATCCTCATTATTCTCGTTGTTGTCCCCAGAACCTGCAACAGCAGCAGCAGCAGCAGCAGCAGCAACAACAAAATCAGCAAATATTATATGTGATACTAAAAGGAGCAACATAAAATCATATGGTTTAATACTCGTATAGTGAAATTCAAAAGAAAAGTAAAAAAATAAATAAATAAATAAATGAATATTCATACAGATACAGATGAAGTATAGAAAATGTAAAAGAAAAAACACCAAATACATATGTAAGTACATTCGTGTGTATACATATGCAGAAATTTGTGTATGTTCATATGTACAAAAATAGTGGAAAATTGCAAGTACCATATGAAATTAAATATTTATTGGAACAAACTTTTAACAATGGCCAAAATTGACGAAAATTTATTTAAAAAAAAATATACAGAAAAAGTGTTTTTTTTCTTTTTTGTTAGATACAAAACGTATAAATTGAATTAAAAAAAAAAATTTGTGTTTCGTATGACGATTTTTTGAATCAGTAAGATTATACAATTAGAGGCACAATTTTAAAATTCTATTTATTGATAAAACTTCATATATTTTCTCCTTTTCCGTTGAGCCCTATTAAAAAAGTGTAGTTTTGATCAAATCATGTTCTTTTTTTTAAATTAGGTTAGATAATTGTTGCAGACTCACTCACAGTCGTTAATTCATCGAGACAACGCAGGCCATCATGCTTCACATTTCAACACCTCAACCACAGCAATTTCCCCAATCTCAAATAACCCATGATAGCCACTCCGCCGGATTGACATGTACATTAAACCAATGGAACTGCGTCTTGTTCTCATTTTCATCGATGTCGTGATTGTTGTCAGAATATGTGCATGCCTACTCATGACACAAATACCGTTATATGTCTACCACAGTTTGTCTTTTTGTGGCGAAATTGTAAATTGATTAATATTAAAAATTGTAATTTGCCACGTGTACACAAGCAGGAAAGATGCTTTTTGTTTTACGAGTCATATCTAAACAAAGACCAAAAATTTCCTGCGTTCAACACCAGTTTCAGATTAAATCATAAAAAAATCTCGCAATTTTTCTGATGTGCATTAGTGAGTCTTTTTATCGGTTGTTGCCTGAAGGTTTCAGTGGCGAAGGCATAGTCACTGGTCACTGAACAGTACCGCCTTCACCTGATAGCAATCCACAGGTACATCCTAACGCCCTCCTTTGCCGGCATTGTGTAACAGTGGCGATGTCAAATAATTACTAAAAGTGGCTCCTAACCAAAACTTAAAAAAAATCTAATACGTCTCCTTGACATCAGAGGCGCTTCAACACTGGTATGAAATTAAGAACGAGCAAAAGCAGAGTTGAAAGATAGTGAAGCTTCGTCTGCTGTCATTTCTCCTACTATCCCTTTTCTCTAGTTGCAGCACAATGTACCGCATGTGTAGGGGTCATCTGCTGAGTACTGGTCAAAGTAAAAAAAGAGGCAACGCTATATCAATGATGAAATACGGAGCTGTCAAAATATTACCACTTACTTCTAATATTTCATCAATAACAACACTTTATTTTGCACAGTAAAGGCCGTGACTGACTATTCCACAAAACCTTTAGGTTTTGTCCAAGAAATGTAATAGTACTCTGTTATACTTAGGAAAATCACTATAAAATGCGACTTAATGATGTCGAAAGGTGTTGGCCGTCATTAACACATTAAAATTTTATCCATCCTCATGCTGAAGATCATCAAAGCTCCTATAATAGTCGTTCCAACTCAGACTAATAGTCAAAGCATAACTCTATATAACTTAGTACCTATGCTTCAGTAATCCAATCCGACCTTACTGAACGCCAGTAACACGCCAGTCTTCTGTTTATCATAGTGAAGCCACAGAGTCCCGACAAGTAAGGCAACTACCACAACTCTCCCACCTATATAATTTTTGCTGAATAAATGACTTGCAATAACCCATAAGAATGCCAGTAATTGGCTGATCATTGATCATTCCCCATCAACTTCTCCTTGACACTACCATCCGCTAAACAGTTACACAAAAACAGTTGGCGTGCACTGTAACGGGAATTTTTTGCACGATTGCAAATTTATGGAATGGGGAAACATTTCGAGTGAAAAAGTATTCAAGATAGGGGTGATTGAATTGTATAACAAATGTATTTCCATCGACATATTCTGCACTTTTATGAAAATTAATTATTGGCAATCAGCTGCCAAAGTACTGTCGCGCTACAAAGTTCAAGAGCTGGAATCTTGTAGCCGCAACTTCTAAAACAGCCAAACAGTCAAACAGTCAATTTTTGACAGATTGTAGCGCTACTCGTTACTTTGTACTACAGGGACTTCCCCCATTTTTTGTATCAGCACCAAATGTACATATAGACCAGCTAAACCATATAACAAACATTGATAAATAATCGTAATATATTTTGACACATGACGTTGCATAAATGAAAAATTGTTTTAATCATTATTTTAAAACTTTATGAGCACAAATCAGCCAAACATTGATTAGCAAATGTTGTTTATACAAATAAAAAATAGTTTTAATAGGTTTCATTAATTACTTAATAACTTTAATGAATAAGTTTAATAAACTAAGTGCTAAGTTCAGATATTAAAAAGAAAATTTTTTTCATTTATTTACAGGTACGCCCTCTTAAAGCAGTGCAAATATAGAACTCGAAAAAAACTGAACTGGACGTGTATGTATGCGTTTATATCCATATGAAATTGTTTTTTTTTGTATTTTTCCAATAACGTGTACTAATCGAATTAAATTATAATTTACAGATGTGCTAAATGCTTGACGCAAAACCAAAATCCATAAAAAGGGAGGTCACGCCGGTAACTAAAATGTTTAGATGTGTTTTGAAATTAATTTATTTATATGTTTTTTGTTTTGATTTATCTCAACTTTTATTATTATGCTTTATTCCCTTCCATTTCCTAAGAGTGTTACAAACATCCTTATTAAGTTGGTGCAAACACAATAGTCGTATTTAAAACGAAAAGCAAAAACAAAAAATAAAAAATAAAAAAGGAGAAGATAAGACTCGAACCGCTAAAATGGTGCATATTTCACTATGGACCATTAACAGAAACCCGTAAATCCGAACTTGTGCTATTGAATTTAGGTTACAAGACCGGCATTATGGGAGTCTGTCAATGTAAACAACATAAAAAAAATAAATAACTTAGCAAGTGGTTAAGGCAAACCTCCCAAGATTATGTAACAATATCAATGAAATAATCCCTAATTCCTTCTAAACATTCCTGCCCGTCATCAATTGATTTTATTATTTTTTATATTTTTAAATTCAAGCCACAATTAAAAACTCAGTTGTTTACCTCAACTAATCTCTCTGGCAAATTGAGGTAGTAGGTTGTATAGTAGTATTCTTTTTGGATGAGGGAGAGGAGAGATCATTTGACATACTATACAACGTGCTAGCTTTCTTTGCTTGACTAAAAGCAGCAAAATAGTCAAAAGGTTCTTAAAGAACAGTGTGAACAATATCCACAAAAAGATAGTGAATATCCTTAAAAAATTGTTAACTTGTGTATGTGAGTGAAATTTTTTTTACATTTCTTTTCTGGTTGGTGCTACTTTAATTTCAATTTAATTTCAAGTTTTTTTTTAATTAAGTATTTGGACAATTCACAATAAGTGTTGCATTTGATTTAGATAAGTTACAATAAGGGAGTTTTACACCATGGCGGAACATCATTTAACAGGCTTTACTTAAATATTTTCTTTATTTTCTTTTATATTCGATTTAAATCTATTCAATTTTTGCAAACCATTTAAATCCAATATAAAAAAAAAACAAAATACTTTTTGTATGAAATAATTTTTGCCACGGCTACTTACTTTTTTCTGTTTCTGTATTTTTGTAATTCTCTAATGTTTTTTTTTTAAAGATTTTTATATAAAGATGTGTGATTTTTTTCATCTTCTTCAAAGATTTGGTTAAAGAAGTGGTGACCATACAGCAGTTACATATAAAAATAATCGTAATTTATTCTCATCCGCGTTGAATAAATATAAAAAGGAATACGTTGAACGATTTTGATTAATAAATTATTTGTGAAAAATTTGTTTTATAAACTGATAATACACATATTTATAAATACGTTAGTTTTTTTTATATTTGGCTAATATCTTATTCTAATTCCCTGAAGAAGCTCTAGTCAAATTCATATAGAAATATTGAAAAGTAAATTTTATTGTGCTTGTCGAATCGACCCGAAAGTTCGAAAGTTTGTATTGCATTAGATTCTGTAGTCTAGTACAACATGCACATAATAAAACCAAATCTATTTTTTTTTCTTTTCGCAAATATTCAACAATTTTTTAAAATACTCTTGAGTTATAAATTCTTAATGCACTCTTTATTTATATTTAAAATATTTGCATTTTATTCTTCCAAAGTGCAAACATTTTGAATAAATTAAGTGAAAAGTGTATTGCACTTTTGAGCATCGAAACTATTAATTTTTATGAAATATTTTTTATCAAAACGATAATCGATTTGAAAACGACAGTTGCTTTACAAGACACTTAAAAATTTATTTCCTTAGCAGATTTGTTTATTAAACCTTTTTTAAAGCAAAAACGTTTTTTTCTTTGACCACGTATAAGACTATGTTACATGATATAGTTCGATTACATAATTACATACATATCGCATTTGATCAGCAAGACGGTATTAACTCAAAATTTAAAAATTTTCAGAACATGGCAAAAATTATTTTTCTTAAATTTGAATTGTATTTGAAAATCCAATTAGTTTATGGTTTTTTGAGTTGAAAAAGTGAACTGAATAACATGTTACAGTAGACAGATATTGATGTTGTTAGTGCATTTCTTGCAAAAATTTAAATTAAAAAAAATTTGATTTATTACTCTCTTGTATTTTTTTTTAATCTTGGAGCAGCAATCAGGAGATGAACCCTACACATGCGATGCGTTGTGCTAGAGGAAAAGGATAGTAAGAGCGAAGACAGGCGATGAAACTTCACTATTTTACAACTGTGTTTTTGCACGTTCTTTGTTTTTATAGCAGTGCTGCAGCGCCTCTGATGTCAAGCTTGTGATGTCAATTGTGAAGCTTTGTTTTAGTAGCAATCTTTAGGAATTATTTTACTTGGCTAGTGCTACACAATACCGACGAAGGAGGGCGCTCTGATGTGCCTGTGAAGCTGAAGCCGGAACTTAACAGTGACCTGTGACCTGCCTTCGCCACTGAAATTTTCCGACAACACTTGACACAAAGAAACACTAATGGACATCAGAAAAAATGCGAGATGTTTTTATGACTTTGTCTGGGTTTAAACCCAGCGCTTTTTGGTTTTATCGCCACACCTTCCTTGATCAAGTGCGATATATTTCAAACAAAATTGTAACTATTGGTTGTGATTTGAATGTTATTAAGTCATTGAACGATATCGTGTGACATCGTAGACCATTAAAAATAATGCCGTATTCATAAAAATGTTTTTGATCTACAAGAGGTTTAAGAATTACTTGTTTTTATGCATATTTTATTCAAAATAATCTATTTCAAATTTTTAACTCCAAATCAAAAATTTTATAAACAGGATTTTAGAAAAAAATTTACTATATATTGTTACATATGAAATGCAAAAAGGGCTGCGCATCAATGCACACGTCTTCACGAATTCTTAGCTTTATATTTTTAAAAATAACGACTTTATTAAAGAAATTATGAAGGCAGTTTTCACAAAGCTTTCAAAATCAATGTATTTCTTGCTGCTGAGAAATAATGAAACAATGGAAAAATGTTACCAGCTTACTCTTTTTGACGTTATAATTGTTTTTGTACTTTTTGGATTTTTCCTGTTTGAAAAAAATCATATTTGTAACCACAACACTTTTCATTTTATTAAGTTTTTTGTCTCTCCTATAAAATGTTTAAAAGTGCTGACAGGCCCTTTTGCATTTTAGGTGACGATATACCCGTGAATTGCATTCATACAATTAAAAAGTACAATTTTCATATAATATTCCAGCTTTATGTTCTTTATGCCATTTGCCTTTTGCACTGCAGTCAGGGGGACAGGAAATTTTATAAAATAAAATCGTTTAATTTTGGAAAACGAAAGATTTGCAAATTTGCAAAAATATTTCCACTGACATTTGAAACCTTTAAAAGCATTATAAATATTTAAACAAATCAGTGTTTTATTAATATTTTTTTTTGCAAATTGTCCAAATACTTTCAATGTTGTTCTTTCTGGTTGTATTTGAATTTCCTTCAAGAATTATTGTGCCAAATAAATTAAAGGAACTGAAACACCACATTCTCTTATTATATTCATAAATATGTTTAAATTGTTTTATTTAGATTTAAATGTTTGTATGGCTGATTCCCTGAGACCCTAACTTGTGACTTATTATCACAGTTTCACAAGTTTTGATCTCCGGTATTGGCCGCAAGCTTACTGTTGTTAAAAGACATTTGTAGTTGAAAAACAAAAGATGGAAAAACCCCAAATGATTTTTATTTCATTTTAAAAACTCTGTAAATAAGTTTGCAATTTATTGGAAACATTCCTTTTTCTATGTGTGTGTTGAGAAATTTAGCTCAATTATTTGACACGGTAAGTGAGCGAATGTGATTTTAAAACAATTTTTAAAGTATGTAAGTGTGTGTGTGTGTGTGTGTGTGTGTGTGTGTATGAAAGAGCAAATATATTTTATTAAATTAAAGCATGTTTTGTTTAACTTTTTCGCATGAAATACTCATATTAAATGACACAAGTACTTTTGCGTTCATATCACGGCAAAATTGTTAATTTGCTTGTAAATTTTGTTTTCGTAATGTATGCTTTAGGTGTCAAAGCGATTAATGTTACAGACTTTTTGTAAAAGTGACAGTAAAACGAGAATAACTAAGACAAAATAAATTATTAAACGATAGTCTATTATTCGTGCAGAGAAATTAATGCAAAATAATGCCTCCAGCAAATTTAAAAAAAAAATATCTGAAAAAGCCCCATGACCGTCTAAATAAAAAAAAAGTGAAAAAGCAAATTTCAGTTTTTAATTCGAAAAGAAATTTTTTCCAGAAGATTGAATTATTTATATACATACATACATATATATCGTCAATAATAATAATATGTATATTAATTATATCGTCCACTGAAATGCAAAAGGCCGTAATTAAAACTCTAAATTTTTTACAAGAGAAGCAAATACATAATTTTAAAAATAATTAATAAAGAATTATTTACTTTAATATTGGTGCATTGATATAAGGGGTGGCCCAACCATAATGCATGATATTAATTGTAAATGAAACAAAACGTTTTCAGATTTTTTTTATTAAGATAGAAGGATCTATGACAAATACATATGTATGTGTGAAAAAAATATCGGGCAAATGCTCACCACCGCTGCGGTGGCATACCTGCATCCGTTGGTCGATATTTTCAATAACACTGAGACATAATTCAAGTTCAATGTCATTAATGTTTCGAATTATCTCATCCTTTAGCTCGTAAGTTATTCTTGGCTTATTGACGTACACTTTTTCTTTTAAATATCCCCAAAGAAAGAAGTCCAACGGTGTTAAATCACATGATCTTGACGGCCAATTAATATCGCCACGACGTGAGATAACACGGCCATTGAATATTTTTCGCAAAAGAGCCATTGTGCTTTACGGTCGGACCACCCTTTATATATGTATGTTATTTGGTGAACTGAAATGTAATCAATCAGATATTTAGTTTAAAAAGTTTTGATAGTAACTAACCTTTGCATTTTAAAAGACGATAGCTACTACAGGGTGGGCCAAAAGTCACGCCTGCGTGTAAAAATTTAATAACTTTGTTTATTATCATTTTTTTTATTGTTTTTTTTTTCGATTTTATTCATCAAACCGTGTTACAGCACCATGCAAAATTTAACGGCCGAGCAACAAACCAAAGTGGTAGAAATACACTTTTCCAATGGACATTCAATTTCACTGACGCAACGAGCATATCGAAATGATCGTGGTAAAGTTCATTTTCATCTTAATAGATATGTATATACAACAAAATATGCGATTTTGCGGTACTGCAAACCCCAGAGCTGTTCACCAGCGCCAATTGCACTCGCTCAAGTATACGGTATGCTGTGCACTGACATCAGAAAGAGTTAAAGGCGCTACTTCTTCGAGAATGAAGTTGGTAATGCCGTGACGGTGAATGGGGACAGGTATCGTATTAGGATTAATAATTTTGTACGCCCTGTGGCAGCCAACAAGTGGTTCCAGGAGGTTGGAATAACAGCACACACGGCCCGTGCTACAATCAAATGAAATTTTTAAAGATCGAATTATCTCGAAAAATTCAGTATTCAATTGGCCAGCACGTTTACCAGACTTAACTGCACCTGATTATTTTCTATAGGGTTATCTCAAAGAACGAGTGTATGTTAACAATCCCCAAACTATAGAGCAGCTAAAGCAAAACATCGAAGCTGAGATCAGGGCAATAGAGCCTGAAATTTGGCGTGAAGTTCTGCAAAACGCCTATTTAAGAGCCCCATTGTGCATCGATGAAAATGGTGGTCATCTCTCTGCTATTATTTTAATAATAAAAAAATAATATTATATTAAAAAAAAAATAAATAAATAAAAAATAATAATAAACAAAAAGTTATTAAATTTTTACACGTGACTTTTGGCCCACCCTGTATATTATATCGTATTAACTGGTAGTTTAAAATTTTAATAACATTATTTTAAATATTTCACAGCTTTTGTTCGATATCCCTGCATCAATCCGCACCGCTTATTAATTACACAGGAATGAAGAACACTATGGAATAATTATCAACAACTTGGATTTCAACTACGATAATAACACTCGAGAAAATTTATCTAATTTACATTAAAATACAAAATACTTTTAAGAGACGTTTCTTTTTGTTTGCCATAAGTATGTAAAATTTCTAACTTGGTTTGTGTTCATAAAATTTGCCAATATTAAAATCATAGCCCGTATTGTAAGAATATTTTTGATTTATAAAAGTTTGTTTCAAAACCTTTTTTTAAATCGAAATTATATATTTTAATTGAATTTTAAATCAATAAAAATAAATAAATTAAATTAAAATTAATGAAATTGATTAAATAAATAAATTAATAAATTAAATTAATAAAATTAATAAAAATTAATAAAACAAAATACCAAATAAAAAACTAAAAATTAATATAACTCAGTTGGATTTACTTGATAGTTACACAATTCCACCCATCTCATACACAATAAAAAGAAAACAAGAATAAAAAAGAATACCTAGAACATGGTATATGGATATCAGTGTGACCAGTTTTTAAAATAATATAAAGCTAATAAATAGAGCTAAAGGGAGCTAAAGAAGGAAATTGAAAGTCAAAAAATAAAACTAAATTGTTTTATATCTTTCTAATATTAACTTTCAATTATTTGGATATTTTTCATAGTTTAAATAGTGTTTATATTTATTTATTTTGTAAAAATAAGCTCTCCCAAAGCGATATGCGATTGCTCTCACTTTAAATGATATTTGATAAGAAAACAAAAGAAAATTGCTAAATTGCAAATAAAAAAAATGTTTGGCATTACACGACAGTTTACAAAAAAAGTGCTAGTTTTTGCAACATTGGATTTTATTAATATAATTAAGAGAAACAGTTTACATTTCAAATATCTGTACATATTTTAAACATTTATATCATTTGGGGAATTTAACCAGTTTTTATATATTTTACAAACATACTAGTACATAAATAAAAATTACTTTAATCTTTTTTGTGAGTTTTACTAAATTATAATACTAATTTTACGCACTACTTTTCCCAAAATAATTAATTTATTCAGAAAAATATTTTTACCGAAAGAAAATACATTGAAATAAATGTAGGAGGGGTTAGCTAGTTCCTATGCGCATTTCCCTGTTGCTAATGCAGATCTTCAGGGAACCTTTACTCAAATTTTTCTTAGAACAACTAGAGATATTGTATTAAACCTTCATTTAAATAAATGAGTAGTTTCAGCAATATCTGATTTTGGAGTTCTTGTTTCAGCTCTGGCGTACAAAATTGCATTTCCCAATCTTGAGAAATTTCGGAGTTGTTGACCTATTTTTAAAGGGTATATTGTTCCATGTATTTGGATGAACTTTTTTCATGTGAAAGATCTTGAATTCTACTTTTATACGAATCGGACTTTGCAAGTCAAAAGCAACGGAAACATTAGCAAAACCGCAGTTTTATATAACACTCAATTTCGTTTAACATAAAGTGGGCATGGTAAAATTTTATTATAGAATACTTCTCCTTTATGTACTCTATCAGCTTACGAAGTTTCCTGCAATTATCAAAAAAACCACGCAAAATGAGCATTTAGAGCACTTATTTCGAAATTCTTAATGATAAATAAAAAGAAACGTTACCAACCACAATAATGCCGATTTATTATAAAATGCTCGTATAAGGCTGTATATTGTCTATGCTAACAACTCGCAGCTTTGGCCACCTATTAGCAGAAGCACACATGGTTATCGAAATAATTGTGTTACTGCTGCAAAGGATGGTTTGAATATCTGGTAAATTATCTGTCATCGACCCATTTCTCCATAATATCGTTGATTCTCACTTTTACTGACACCATATATCTTGTCTGGTTATCGGTTAGCTAAGACACACCGAACCGCTAAGTGGTGGCTTTAATAATGACTGATCCATAAAGTATGCTTCGTAATTCTGGTAAACTTTTTGTTCTCAGATGATTAAAACTTACGATTAATTTAATTGCACAGCATTATCAGTATGATAGGGAGAAATTAATACTGGCCAAACTAAGAAGAGGATAGTTAAAAAGCTCTATTATTCAAATCGAAAAAACTGTACTTTTATTTAAATATGTAAGTTAAACATTTAATCGTTCGTTATTGTCAATTTTTGCAAATTCCGACAATTTAGCGAATTAAAAAGAACAAATTTCTATTATTCGATATTTGTGATTTTCAATAGTTAGTTTTTTAAGTTTTTTTTTTAATTGAGTGGGAAAGTAATTTATTTTTGAATAAAATAAAGATAAATTCAACAGTATTATACAGAAATTTCTACAGTTTATTATAATTAGTGACAAGTCGTTAATTAAAACAAAACATGTAGAAGTAAATTATTTAAAATATATAAATGAGAGAAAATCTATAAATTTCTGTGGCTTTATTGTTCTGATTTCAGCTTTTTAAATGAACAAATATGTATAGCACGCCATTTCCTTTCTTGTGCAATTTGTGTTTTTAAATAAATACAAACCAATTTTTCGGCACATTAAAGTTATTGCATTTCAAATGAAACAATCCTTACTGAAAATTAAGCTTATTTATTTATATAACTTTTTAATTTGTATAAAGCTTAAATATTAGGAAGAAAAATCTTTTAAGATAGACCATAGAAAATACCCTTAAATATTGAATACTTATTTTTTTTGTTCAAGAAGCTGATATTGGTATAAAACGAAACGTCTACAAACGCTTGAGTGATGAAGAACATTCAATTTAAAAAATTCAGGGGGTAAATAACAGCATTCGATATTGAACAAAATCGACGTAGAATTCGAACTACACCGAATGCTCTAATTAACCGTTCAAACAAATCTTGAATGTCTGTAAGTGTTTCTTTTCACAAAATGAGCCACTATATTATTCATTTGATTACAAATAATTTCGCAAATTTTGATTTCAATTGGATTAGGACTAAAAATTTCATTATAAATTAACTACAAAATATATAAATCCTTTGAACATATTAAAAGAAATATATAGATTTAACTACGGAGATACAATATGAGAGAGCAAAATGTTTACAGTCAGTTCATTAATTTTTTTTTATCTTGGACCAGTACTCACGAGATGATCCCTACAGATGCGGTGCATTGTGCCGGAACTAGAGGAAAGGTATAGTAGGAGAAATGATAGGAGATGAAACTTCACTATCTCCCAACTCTGCTTTTTGCACGTTCTTTGTTTTATAGTATTGTTGTAGCGCCTCAGATGTCTAGGAGACATATTAAATTTCGAAGCTTCGTTTTAGTAGCCATTTTTAGTAATTATTTTACTTCGCCGGTGCTACAAAATACCGACGAAGGAGGGTGTTCTGATGTACCTGTGGATTGGATACAGCTGAACCCGTTACTGTTCAGTTACCAGTGACTATCCCTTCGCCACTAAAACCTTCCGACACCAACTAACACAAAGACACGCTATGCACATCAGAAAAAATGCGAGATATTTTTATGAGTCTGAAACTGGGGTTGAACCCAGGAAAAATTTTTCGTTTTGTAGTCAACGTGCAGAATACTTCGACCATCACCACCCTCAACTTATTGATGCTAGATGTTAGAGAGCTACCAGACCCCGAGAGGAAGAGCGCAGCACCCAACCTAGAAGTGAAAACTAGGACAATTTTCCTTTTACTGCATTGGCACGAAATGATACGGATTACGATAGGGCAGCAATAGACGGTATTGCCGATATTACCTCGTTATTGTGGACAGCCCACACCGCTTTTCGTCAGCAAGCAAACGGAGTCGGGATCATGAATTCCCGAATAACTTCTGATTTCAAGTTCAAAATTTCTGATTTTAATACGTCTCCTAGACATCAGAGACGTTACAACACTGCTATAAAAACAAATAACGTTCAAAAAGCAGTATTGTAAGCTTCAGCACCTTTCATTTCTCCTGCAATCCCTTTCCTCCAGTTCCAGTATAATGCACCGCATGTGTAGGAGCCAGCTCCTGAGTGCTGGTCAAAGTTAAAAAAAATATTTTATTTTATTAAACAGATTTTGTATAGTCTGGCTAATCGAATATTAGAATAAAATAAAAAAAGTATTAGAATAAAAAATTGGTCTTTACCAAATTTTTGTTTAGAAAATATAAATCTTTTTCTTTAAGTATTTCGAGCAGAGGATAATTAATGGTATTTGAAGTATGATATAAGTAAATATGAAGGTAGGTATATGTGTTTTAAATAAGTACTGCATGAGGATTAAATATTTCGTTACTGAATGGGGCTAACAATTGATGAGGCTAACAATTAAATTGTTGTATAGTTTATAATAAATATCTTTGTATGCCTGTATGAACGTACATATGTATTTATGTTGTAATTATAAATATTTATGAAAATGTTTGGAGAGCTTTTAAATGTGTTGCATTCGATTTTATTGGTGTGTGCATTTATTGTCCTTGGTTTTCTTTTTACGATCTTCGCTAGAATTTGATCGCCTTGTACCTTGAATTGGCATGTAAGGGGGAGTTGGACTCGTGTTTTGATCTGAAATTTTCCATAGAAAAAAATAATTATAAAAATATTAATTGAAAATTCAATACAAATTCTATACATATATACCAAAAGCTTGAGGTTTCGAACCAGAACTAAGTCGAGAGTTCAAGGAGTCATGCGAGTGTATAGAATAATTTTCGGATCTGAAAAATAAAATTATATAAAATTAGGCAATTAATGTTGGTTTAATTTTAAAATTTATTAATCTTGCAAAAATTACAGGTGTACTGAGGTCGAATTTTGGTTGCGATTGACAGACATCCGTAATGTCAGACTCAACAACTGACAATTCGACTGAGGCTCGATTGCCATATGTAAAATGGTCAGTTTTTTTTTCATTATATGAGATGAAGCAATCAAACCTACAAACAATAATTTTAAACTAAACACGCTTTGGCTCCATCCTGCTGCGGATGATTTGCCACGGCTGGCTTTAAAAAATTTTCCAACATTGTCCGATATCTAACACCAGTGATGGAAACGGCGACACTATGTTTATTTTCAAATAAATATGGGCCAATTCTTCTTTCCGACAACACACCGCACCAAACGGTAGACTTAAGTGGTGTGATGTAATGCTCGCTGTTGAACTATTCTTGGATTTTCCGTAGCCCTTTTGGCCTATTAACGAACTCATTCAATTGCAAATGGGCTTTGTCGCTCATAATTAAATTATGAATAAAATCATGATTTTCTTTTGAAATAAAGTTCAACGATTTTGGCACGTTGTTCATTTGTGGACTGTTACATTTTAAATTTCTCAAGTCTTCTTTCCGAAATACTGAAAAAAATCGTTTTGGGCCACCCTGTATAATGCGTAATGATATTTTTTGTATGTTCTTGTCACTATATTTTTTAATTTGCACGTCCCAAAAAGCCATTAATGGGCAATATACTTCAATTAATTCGATAAAAACATTATTTTACTCGATTTGTAATGCGTCACAACTACTATGTGCACTCAAAGTTACCACCAGAAATAAAATGAATATTAACAATAACGATGCCACACTACGTCGAATTGCTTCAATATTGTGATGAATATCCAAACGATTTTTATATTCGTCAATATTACACAGATCGTATATGTGTGACTATTTTTCGCACACAATGACAAATATTGACGCTGAATATTGATGGTGTAGCATGCACTTAAAGTGCACATCTGTGTCGAAAAATCCTTAAAACTGTAAAAGTTATTACAAAAAACTTGTTTGCCTATTAATATGTATATACATATATACCCACCCCCCTGTTCTGTAAACCGAGTCGGTTTAAAAATGAGTGATTTCTCAATATGTGTATGTGTAAAAACGAAAAATTTTTGCGAATTCGGTTTACAGAACATACTCGATAGATTATTCGCCGGTTAATCGAACAATTACTGCTTGTTCATAGAAGCGAAGCCAAATTAATCGTTCGGTTATTGGCTTTTATAAACAGGCAGTTAATTAACAATTAATTCTATGAATACCATCCAGACATGAAACATTTGATGTAGAAACTTTCTGACATTCTCTTTTGAAATTGTGTTCGTGTCAATACGATAAAGCTTTCGGTTTGAAGTTTTGTATACGTTATGCATTCCTCTTTTTATTTCTTCTTCGTCCTATTTTTTTATGAGAAAGAACACTTAGGCAGACAGAGTGCCCCGGAATGCAGTGAGTAGAGTCGATTCCTAGCAGATTCTGGTCGGAATCACTACAACACCTATAATTTTTTTCACAAAAGGTATCACAAAGGGATCATATGAACTGGTATTTTCACGACTTCTAAAGCACTTCTTTATATGAATTCATTACTAATACCATGTTAAATGTTAACAAGATTGTCACTTTTGCACTCAAGTGTGCCTATTAATTCCTATGAACAACTGCGCAGTTGTAATTAAATTTTTGTACTTTGCGTTGTATTCAGGACGAGCTGTTTTGTTAAATGTGAACAGATGCTCGCCAATAACATGATTTTAATGCACTTATTTTAAGCACTCATTTAAATGATGAGCTGTTTTGTTAAATGTCCACAAGTATGCGCCAATGACACCACTGTGTTAATATCATGCCGTCTTCAGTTAAGTTGAACCAATTCATTTGCAATATAACACACGCATTAACTATTTCTTTTACATGTGTTAGGTGTTAACTTCTATAGGAAAGGTATAGTGATAGAGATGAAGGGATTACTTTTACAATTCTGCATTTTCAGGTTTTTTTTATCTTGGACTACCAGTTAGGTGATGACCCATACAGATGCGATGCATTGTGCTGGTACTAGAGGCAAATAATAGTGAAAGAGATTACAACTCTGATTTTGCAGGTTTTTTTTTTAAACGAGTGTTGCAGCTCCACTGATATCAAGGAGACGCATTGTATTTTTCAATAATTATTTTACTACGCTGGTGCTACACAGCGCATCTGATGTCAAGGATACACATTCGATTTACCACTCATTATTTTCATACTTTCTTTGGGGAATTTCTCTTAAGTGCAAAAATCGAATATCATATCCAACGTTTCACTTTTTTTATTTAACAAAAACGCAACGTGGTTAATATTCCACAGAGAACCGTAAGCGATTACGGATTGACCCTCATGTGCGGCACATGTGTTACCCGTGATACAACACTTACGACAACCAGTACGACTGAGACGCAAAATTCTCGAAGATCAAGCAAGACAAGCCTGGTCGCACTTAAAAACTTATTACGATGGAACGAGAGCTGTTCTTCAGATCAGAGCTGGTTTGCGCCTGTCCAACCTGAATACAATATTTTCTTTTTGTGGGAAGTTGCATTTAAATTATACCTTGTCATCGAGTTTTGTGAATAGCCCGTTTGTATTTGGGTTTCTGCTCCAACACTCATTGATGCTGGTCTAGCAGCTATTGAGCTCGCTCCTGGACGGCAACTATCTACCGGCAGCGTATAAATATCATCTTCTCTATTAAGACTGGCATGTCTGGCCTGTTGGCTGGCAATGTCTCGCGTCAAACTGCCATTAGTTAGGCAACCGTTTTGTGTGCGTTGTGTATGTTTCAGAACGTCAATTGGACTGGAATAGGCATCTAAATCTAATGGATCTTCTGATATTTGATCTCTTTGATATGGTGTACTGCCATCATTGGACAAAGAGTGGCTGTGACGTGATGAAGATGTAGACGACAAGGTCATACAGTCTTGTGATGGCACTGCCTGCAGAGGGCCATTGTGTGGATGCACACCATTTGTTAGAGCCTGTGACTCCTTCTGTTGACTTTTACGTTGCCGTGCTTTTTCTTTCGCACGTTTTGCTTTGGCTTTTTCCTATGGGACGGTAAAAAGATGTTATAGAAAATTTAAACTTTGCAGAAACAATTTAGATGCAATAAATTGATATACTAGTGCAGACAAATTTTTGTAAAATGAGCTCGTAATGAATTTTAAGAATTTTTTTTTTAAATTATGACGAAACACTACATGGGTATTTTTCTTTAGTATTCTAATTTCCTTTATTTTGGATTTGTTCATTATAGGAGTAGCACTAACACGCACACAAAAAGATATTTCCGGCTCATTGTTGGCTACTAATCGTGTAGTATTTAAATTGATTTGATTGAAAAAATGCCACGATTATGAATAGTGAATGAAACAACGTTAACAAAATGAGTTTGAAAATCAAAATATGACCGAAACAAACCATTAGTCCAGTTTTACTAACACGAGGAAATATTCCGGTAAATGTCTGTAAACGAACACCGGTTAGCACTTGACAAAATGTTGGTCGCCTGTTTATCGTAGCGACACCAGGTCTCAAAATATCCCACGTCGTAAAATCCATCTTTGCACAGGAATGAAAAGGCATGACAAATTCAGAAATTTAAAAGAAAATTATTAAGGAGTCACTCAAATGAAAGAATTGAATAAATTCGAATGGAAATTATAAAATATCAACAATTGGACATGTCACGTTTTCACATCTTTTCGTGTAATTTTAATCATAAAACGCTACCCCGTGAGCAATGAATTTTAATTTTCTTTCGAATAATACTGAATGAGATCCGCCTGTTTAGTTTTATAAATGCGGTAACCTGAAAATTTTCTCTAAAAAAACTTTTGCCCAAAAAAGTACACGAACGGAACCGTTGTTATAATTCGTAGAATTAAGGGAACAGCAGCTGATGGAAAAAAACATGTTGAACAATTTTTTACACTTTTGACTAAATTATTTCGTAAATTCACTAACTTATTTGATTTATTGAATTCTCATGATATCGGTATATATCGTGAGTTGATTAATTTTATTAAAGACTGTAGAATAGAAGAACGCCTATAATATCCTTTTTTTACTTAATTTTTTTATATACCAACCGTTAGTCACTCTGTGATTAAACTTGAGAGAAGTGGGCATTTTTTTTTTTTTTTTATCTGGGACCAGCACTCAGGAGATGACTCCTACACATGCGAAGCATTGTGCTGGAACTATAGGAAAGCGATAGTAGGAGAAACGACAGGAGGTGAAGCTTAATTAATTATTTTACAGCTCTGCTTTCGCACCGTTCTTTGTTTATACTCGTAGCAGTGCTGAAGCTTCGGTTCAGTAACCATTTTTATTATTGTTTTACTTCGCCGGTGCTACACTATACCGACGAAGGAGGGCGTTCTGATGCGATTGTGGATTGCTATCAGCTGAAGCCGGTATTGTTCAGTGACCAGTGACTATGCCTTCGCCACTAAAACCTTCCGACAACAACGGACACACAAATACACACTAATGCACATCAGACAAATGCGACATGCTTATTTTTAATTTAAAATTTTTAGTCTGAAACTGGTGTTGAACCCAGGTCTGTTTTTGAATTTGTGGTCAACGTGCAGACTACTTCGACCATCGCCACAATCGATGAAGAGTATAACGTAGAAATGCGAAGAAAAAAACGCATAGAACATTCCCATTATAATTTTACAACTTGATTTTAGCAATTAAAAATAGAGAAAAAATATTGTAGTTGCTAAAAAATTTCTCTTTCATCAATTTTAGAAAAAGAGAATTCATTTACTGTGCTTCATGTAAACGAATACAATTTAGTAAAATGTAGTGAAAAAGTTCCGTAAAAAATAGTAAAACCGTTTTGGGTACTGGAACGTAGCCAAAATTAAAGTTATTGTTTAAAACTTACCCTTTCTTGTAGCATTTTCGCTAATTCTTTATCCTGAGCCTCAATGGCCAACAAGCGATCTCTTTCCTCGAAAGACATGCCATCATGCACCTCAAGTTCTTGTAAACGACGAGCCAATAGCTAAAAATTTAATTTCAATTAAATGAAAAAAATTAATAAAAAAAATTTAAATATAAAAATATGATTGATACTCACAGCATCTTTCTGTTCTTGCTTCAATTTGGCACTCATCTCTTTAATCTCCTGCATTGGCAAGCCGATTTCCTTGAGACTAGCATAATCGCAAGGATCGGTGTATAATTCAATATCATCAGCGTGATCATTATTCTGGCCGTCTTTGGCAAAACTAGTAGCTGTGGCACTAGCACCTCCAACTGCGCCGGCTCCATTCATCATACCATTCACATTACCCACCATTTGGTCATACTTCTCGGGAGACAAATTCTGAAATTTTTTATCATTTTTTAAAAGGTTTTCAATAGACGGTGACATAAGGCGGTTGATTCTAACACTCTGATTATGTGCTGATAAGAAAGATGTTGGTGATGACGTTGCAATGTTTTGTGTTAATGTGTCTGGTGCATCTAGGGGTTTGGTTATGTCGTAACGTCTTACACTGTCGGCCACATCGGAATATTCAATAATCTCTTCAATATTTGAATGATTTGTGTAGGACTGTTGTGCGATTGGTACGGGGTGATTTGGTGGTATTGGGGGTGGTGTGTGCATAAATGGCTGTGCTGTTTGTGTTTTTGGCGTAAGTGGAATGTGAGGTGAGTTGGGTGTTAGAGGATGGGTTGGCAAATTAAAACTTGTATTCATGTTTAGCTGTGGATCAAATACATTCTGTCGTCTGCTCACTGCGGCTGTCGATGATAATGAAGCAATTGAAGCTGATGAGGATGATTCGAATAATCCAGGACGAAATGCGGACGATGAGTGCAGTTGTGGCTGATTTGGTGACACAGTATTATCACCAACACCACCTACCACTATGTGATTGTTGTTGTTTGTAGGGGATCTTTGTTGTTGTTGAGCACTATTCTGATGATGATGAGGAAGGTGACAACGTTGTTTAGCTGGAGTAGCTTGCAGTGATAAACCTACATAGCCATCTGTATTAGAGAAATGATATTGTTGCAAAATGATTGGAAATGGTGGTGGACTGTTTTGGTTGTGATAGCCATTAGATGATATGGGTTGTTGCTGCAATACACTAATATTTTTGGCTGGTCTTGGCGGTGGTACCTTGTTGCATTTATCCCTAGCTGTTGGTGGTGGTAGTGGCGGTAGGTTTACGTATATTTCCTTTTGTTAGAAACAGATAATAAATATTGCTCATTTAATGGAGTTCAGAATAAAAAAATAATATTCTCACCTGCATTTGCTGTGCTATCTCTTCGCTTTCTCTTAATTCTCTTAGTTTTTGCTCTTGTATGTCTCTTTCTAACTTATCGGCTATTTCTTTGGCAACTCTTTTATCATGTTCTTCCCTGTTTATTTATTTTATTTTTTTTTAAATGAAGTTTTAATTTTTTTTATATAAAAAATCAATTCCACGATGTAATTGAACCAGGTGGCATCATTACAGGAGTTAATTATATTGTTCTCTGGTTAAATATGTGACGTAAAATGTGAAAATTCTATACCTACGCATTTGTTTACCAGTTTTTTTATTATTAGCAATTTAAATGCAATCGGTAATTTATTTAAAAAATATTATTTGTTCTTAAATATTCAGCAAGAAAATTATTATCTGACGCTTTACGTTATGCTGATGCCAGACACATTAATATTGACCTCCAATATCGTTATTGTCAACATTCTTTTTATTCTCTGGTAACGTAAGTGAACATCGTAGTTGTGACGCATTAAAAATAGAGTAAAAATAATTTCATAATCGAATTAATTGAAGTATATCGCGCATAGATGGCTTCATGTTACATGCAAAGCAAACAATATAGTGAGAAAAATATAAAAAATATCAATAGTGCTTGTTTTCTGATAAATACAGAAATGAATAGATATGTACTTTGCCGACTCTAACTTCTATATGTTTACACATAAAAAAACCAAAACAAAAATTAATATTGATGAGAAATATTGACGTAGTCTGGCAGAGGCTTCAATATTTGTACTAACATAAAGTCATATATTAAAGCTGAATATTGATGCGTGTAGCATCCACTTTAAACCATTAGTGCTGCCACCTTAGTAATTACATCATGATCAGTTCATTCGACTTACTGCTCCTTTAGTTTTCTTCTATAAGCTTCCACTTGCTTGTCTGCCGTTTCTCTTTCTTTGATTTGCTCTTGCAGGGCTGTAGGAAAATCTTCTCGTACAACAGCATTCCGTGTGCGATTCCCTTTGTAAAAATCATTAACTAAAAGTAACTTGTTAGCGATACTGTTTTATAATATTCTTTTTTCATAAATAACAACTTACTTTCTTGTGATTGTAGTTTGTATGCCAAAGCACCATCTTCGCGCACTAACCATTCTTTGCAAACTGAAATGAAAGAACAAATAATTTAAATTAATACCAATTTATTAAATTTTATGACGAAAATCAATTTCAATTAAAAGAAGAAAAGAAGTTTTCCAAAAAATTTTTTTAACAAATTTCCTTTTTGCAACTAGAACCAGATGTAGTTCTTGTCCTGTTACTTTTATAAAAGACACATTGTGTAAGCGTATCATTGAATGGGAATGGAGTAGAATTAAATAGAAGGTAACATACAAAATGTAATAGATCGTAACGAATCATTAATTTGAAACAATTTCTATAAACGAAATAAATTTATTCTCGCACATTTCAATTTCTTCCATTCCATACGCAGTTTTTTCTACTCGCACAAATAAATATACATACGATTTCAATCAATTCTTTTATAGATATCAAATTGCTTTAACGTCAACATTTATAAAAAATAAATATTTCATTCTCATCGCTTGGTACCTTAGCTTAGGAAGTGGTTTTCTTTAATAAAAATTAAAAAAGAAAAATTTTCCACAGAATAAAGCGAATGCTACGCGATCAATATTTGTCATTGATCGTGTAGCATTTGCTTAACTCCTTTTTTTGAATTAAATACTAAAAAACAAAGGAAAAAACAAACAAAAATTATGGGCAACTAAAACGATATACATATTATCAGGTATGTGATCAAAATCGATTCGTTTTGAAGTAAAAAAGAATGCTGAAAACAACCGCTTTGCTGAAGATGTGATGAAAAATGGACGTGTTTACATTCTAAATTTTATGTTTCATTTTAATCATTTCATGTCAAACTTAAACTTTGGGTTTTAAAAAGTAATCAGTAAAATCATCGCCCGCTACAAACGCAATTATTAATAACGCCGACGAATAGACATCTCGCGATCTTCATTGACACTGCTCGATACAGCACTACGGCTTGGTGGATTCATGTCCAATAAAGTGAAACTGGTGTGAAATTTGGTCACAACAGGTGGAATAGTCTCCTCGGCGGTTTGATTATGACCACCATAAAATGGACGTAATTAAAGAAAAAAAAAATGTACACTGAAAAAGCAAAAAAATATACCACTTATTGGTGTATTTATAAAGTGGCTTAAGTCATATTTTGTGTGCATACAAACCCACAGAATTTCAAATTTAGATCAGCTAATAAAATTCACATTCCATTGTTACAAAATGTAAAAAATTTAAAATAATAATGAAGGCAGGTTTGGGGTGATTTGTTATGATAGAAAAATATATAGGGGATTCAAACGGTGCGCTATAAACTCATATTGTCTTAATGTCATAATGTTTTTAATTAAAAATTTTCAACGAAATTTTTGTTCTGTTCTAAAATACGAAGAATTGTTGTGCTGTTTTTATTGTTCTTATCAAATAAAAAGTACTTTTCGCACAACCAGGTTATTATTTCATAATTTTTTTTTTAATGCTACACGTATATGTGTGACTATTTTCTATAAAATAACGTACACAATGACAAATATTGAAGCTGAACATTGATCGTGTAACACCTTGTGAATCTTCTACAAATTCTTTATAAGTTATAACTTTATTATTGTTAGGAAAACAACAACAATATTTTTAAACGTTTGTAAAATAATATATATCATTTATTACGTGATAGCAAGCCAAGTGAATATCATAAATATTTTCCACTTAATATAAATCTGCCGCGAATTTTGGGAAACTATAATGAATAAAAGCTTTCTCTTTTCCTTTAAAGGTTCAAGGCATTTTTACATTACAATTTCCTTTCGTATTAAATATTCGTGACTACAGCGCATTTATCTTTTTCGGTTTTAATTTTTGTTTAAAATACATTATTTATATTCAATTAAATTAATTTGTAGTTTCATGTTGTTTAATAAATAAACGTTTCTAATGCTAATAAATCATTCAGATTCGATTCGTGTTAAATACAATACAAAACATCAATTTTCCAAAATATTAATATGGTTTGAAATCTTTGAGAGAAACTTTTCAACAGCAGCATTATGAATTTATTTTTATTTCTAATTAGACATCATTGAAATGTATCGCATACGAAAAAATAACAAGACCCTCATGTTAATGTGGTTTTCATTGTTCCGAAATAAATAATCATGTGTATTTGTTTTGTAGTTCTAAGTAATTTATAAATAACGAAGAAAGTCAGGCGGCAAAAAATAAACCTAATTTTTACCAAAAACACTTTTTATATAAAAAGTTATTTTCGTATTATCTACCAACAATTAACGATCTCAAAATCATCGATCAAGTACAGTTCCATACAATCGGAAGTGTTATGAAAATTTGCTTTATTCGCAGCAGCTACTGTAAGGCCATTCGTGAAAGACATTTGAATAAAACAGTGTTCCATAATAAACCGCAAGTCATGATCCAATTATTAGGCCAATAGAATGGGAAATGTAACAAAAACGAAAGTAAACATTTTTGACAGGTGCACAATTTCTGACGTTAAAAACACAACTTTACAAGAAATCATCAGGAGAATAGCTCTGACCTGGATATTGGATCATGCCGCAAGTATCGTACTTCCGAATAAAAAACTCCATATTGAAAAAATCGATCAAGTTCCTTTTAAATAGACCGCCCTGTATTTTATTTGTAATACTCGTATAATATTTTTATTATTTCTTTTAATTTGTTAATAAAAAAAGATTTTATAACCACAAAAGATATTAATGCTGGTGTGTGTCACAGCAGTTTTTTTTTATTACGAAATTTCATTTATAAGTTGTTTATGTTAACGGCAATGAAAGCCTTTAACAAGTTCAAAGAGGTTATTGTAACATTTTAAACTGTAATTTTCTTGTACTAAATCTTATTATAATAAGATTATTAAAGTTTAACTATGTTTTAACACGCCACAATTTAATTACAAATTGTTTAAGAATTATATTAAAAAATAACATTAGTTCAATGCACCGTGCAGTGTCGTGTCTTCATGTAGCGAGCGAACAAAACAAAAAAAGGAATATTTGAAAAAAACTAAAATAAGGCACACGTATTTTTATTTGATTTGCATCCTTCCCATATAATCTGAAATAAAAAATGTCATAAAGTATGGATAACAAAGTTCAATTTCCATTAACCCCGCAAAAAAAAGGCATGCAAAAGAAATAGTTAATTCATCGGTTCTATTGCAAATGAAGTGGTTCAGCTCACCCGAAGAACGCATGCTTTTAACGTAGGGGCAATGTTACTGTATGTGAAAATTTATATTATTTTCAAAGTTTTTTGAATTTTATAGGTAAAAAAAATTATTTTTTAAATAAGTATGTATATATGCACAATCTTAAGTTAACAACACTAATGTCATTAGTTAACTACAAACTGTTAATATGGGCAGTAGCTTGGTGAGTCGTTTCTGACGACCATAAACTGGACGTAACGTATTAAAACACATTTCTCATACAGCATGAATTCTGATAATAAAATTGAATGATTTGCAAACGTGGTTCGTTTCTTAGTCTACTCATGGTGGTGGAATCATAGACTATATCGTCACCTGACATGCAATAGAGCAATACGAGTAATCACCACTTTTTATGACTACAAATAACTGGAGATGGTGGGATTTGTCATTTCGAATAAATATTATTAATTTAATTTAATTAGTTATATATGTAAAAATGACGTTCGAATTAAATCACTATCTAAGAATATTTAATTTAATTTGATTTATATGTTATTATTGAAAAAATTTAAATTTTTATTGTCTTATAATCAAAGTCACGTTACATATACACAGGTGATAATTTTAAAATATTTAAAAGAATGAAAATTTATAAATTATAAAATAAAAACATTGCTATATAACTGTCGTATGTAATTCTCTTTGCCTGTAAAGGAAGCAGTTATCAGTTTCAACCTACTGAAGAAATGCTTAAAAACATAATTATTTATCTATGTTTGTTTTATGGTTTAGCTGGTCTATATGCGGCATTTCATTTGGTGCTAAAAAGGTCTACTGAAGATTTTGATATTAGCACCAAATGCTATGCCGCATATAGACCACCTAAACCATATAACAAACATAGATAAATAATTGCAATGAATTGTGACTAACGCTGAATAATTGAAAGAATAGTTACATAAAAACATAATTTTAATTTTAATAGATCCCGCTGATGAACCTAATGAAAATAATGGTTCGAAATATATAGATGGAGTAAAAATTTTTAAATGTGTGTTTTCATTTAAATGGAATCAAAAGAATCAAAACAAGACTAAGAAATTTAAAGCAATACATTCAGCAATACAAATATAGATTGATTTCAATCTTTATAAATTATTATTATAAGGATGCCTCCGTACCCGCAGTTGCTGATTGAATTTCCGCCTAATCCCTTCGTGTTTTCTGCAGACAAGCATTGCAGATCGTGTGTTAAAGAAAAAGATATTTGATTGAAAAAAAAAAAAAGAAAAGTTAATGTTTCCCTAAAAATGATTTATTTGAGAATAAAACCATTGGACAATAAATCGTTCATTATTTGAAATGAAGTCATGAAATAGAATAGATAGAAAATTTTCTTGCCATTAAATCCAAGATTTACGCACGGGAAAAAAGAAGAACAAATTTCTACTGCATTTATAACAGCACCAACAATAAGAAAAAGAAGAAAAATCTTTCAAAGGCCAATGAACGTTTATGAAGCAAAAAAAACAAAAAAAAAAAATCGAAAAACAAAAACGTAAATTGGAAAATCAAGCAACAAGAAGCCAGAAAGAGGGCAAGGAAAATATAAAGAAAAAGTACTCATCATCGGTACAAGTAGCATACGTGTTGCAACATACATAAATGACTAATAGACAGATGGTGTGATAGTGTATAACTTGTCCCGGTTTTATGCGTTAATATGCACTGAAGAGATGCTGTGTGTTGGCTTCTAAGAAAATTCGAGTAAAACTTTAATTGGTCCCCACAATGACCCTTCTTAACACTCACGCACACCATTACAATTACTCATGCAGAATTTATATGCGATGCTTGCTTCTGATGAATTAATGGAAAGCAAGGCAAATAAATATTACGGCGACATTATGATTTTGTTATATGCTCAATAATACTGTATGATTGTGTGAACGTGAACAACTTTCTAATCACTATCATTAATATCAGTTCACGGCTAGAAAAGATGTATTTTTGCTTGGTGTGGCAGATTCTCTTGTAGGAAGAGAGGGCAGACCTCCTATGACCATACGATTTTGTATTTCTTCGAAACCGGTTTCTAAGAAAATCGCCACAGACATTGCGTTTTGTGGTATTATACACTCCTGTGGGACTAAAAATGAGGAGTACTATGACCATCCGAAATCAACAATATATATCAACTTAGTGAAAGGAATTCTTATGAAACTTAGTTAACAAATTGGGCTTTGAGGTAATTTTATGATAGGAAGATTGAAGGCTCGTCTGTATTTACTAGGCTCATGTACGATACAATCGATCTACAAGAGACTATCCGTTGCATTAAAAAAGCACACCTGCAACGATTAGCTATTAAAAAAAGGCGATTACCGCCCGATCAATGAATATATATATATATATATATATATATATATACATATATGTAACAACCACATCTACCTCAACAGTATTACTCTTCGAGATATGAAGAAAGTCTGCTGATAAACTTTACTTCAGAGAACATGCTAGACACAAGCAGCTTAAGATGATGAGTAAAAAAGAAGTCTGCTGACTGAAGATCCTTCATTAGACGAGCATAATGTTTTGAACCCGAACTAATAAGGCGACGCTGTGCTGTATTAGCAGCAACGAAATCCAGTGCTGTTACCTCACTATTTAGCTTTCTTTTCACCACTTCACCACCAGCACTATTCGAAGCAAATAGGTTTATTTATTTATTATTTAATCAAGTCAACAAAATAAAAACGTTCTACCATGGCGAGTATCTAGCTTACTCATTTTCATCTTAGCTGACCTTCTTATCTATATTATTTATATTTGAAATCACGTGAGTGGTGTCCATCTCTAAAGTCATAAATTCAACGGAAATTTTTTAATTTTAGTTCTATTTTGTTTTCCTTATAATTTGACAGTATGATAGAATAGTTGTCCCTCCATCAAGCCTTTTTTATATACATACATGCATCCATATATAATATATACAAAATATGTATGTTCTTACATATATACAATACATACATATGTACTTCGATTATTTTTTCTTTCTTTTTCAGTACGACCGTTTATCCCCTTTTAAGCATATTTACTTCATGATCAATTTAAGAAGATTTCTATAATTATGTGCTGAACACGTTTATAAGTTCTTTGTGTTGTTCTGGCAATTGTAAATGATTACTATGTGAAATTGGAGAAAAGGAGTCTCAAATATGTTCGTTTGTTTATGGCCCAGTTTATCGTTTTATTTTATTACGATAAGAGCAATTACGAGGAAAAAAAATAAAAGTAGGGTCTTCTTCGAAGGTGATTAGAACAATTTTAAACTTGTACGGAACATAATTTTATCAGCGGGTAGTAACTTTAACCCTTTAGTATTTATTAATCAGAGATGGATACTGCTCACGTGACTCTTACGAGTCATGATTGAATAGATATTACCTGCCTCTGTGGTGTTTCTGAAATTCCTTTCATAAAGCTCAATGACTTCATATGACCCCATAAAAATACATTTAATAATTACGGTCGAAAATTGCAGTAAGTGCTGTTTAAATTGGGACAACCGACTCGGAGTTTTGATAACACATTTTAATATACATATATCTATATATAAAATAGTAAAGGGACTTATTAATTCATCATCGCCCAGCCCAAACGGTATGTAGACGCCTCTTTCGATGTTTAGATTCACTAAGAAGGAAGTTTTAAATATTCTAATATGCTAAGAGGGTAAAAAATGTAGATTTATATTTTAGTGAGCTAATAACAACTTTTTATATCATTGGGATCTACGTACATATTTATGTAGGTTTTAAAGTTATTTCCCATTATGAGAAAAATCAACAACTAATACTTACTGTTTTTAAAAAACTTATAAAAAGATATTTAATTTTTTTTGCTAAACAAGAATGTATCACAAAATATGAATTGTGTCAAAATGAGGCGGCGTTAAAAGAAGTACTACGTGTTAAGCAAAATCTAACCATATAAAAAGAAACATTACGCAGAAGAATAAATGAATATGTAAATACAGCTGCTTTCTATACTTCTGATAGAATATAATCCATTAAAACAGAAAATTCATGTATGCTGATACCATTGAATTACTTTATTTGCATTCAAAAGATTACGATAACAAACCCAGAACTATTTGCGTTTGCAAGAAAAATATTTCGTTCTGCCGCATGTAATTAAAATTATTCGACTCTTTGCTCTGGTGCTAACATTTTTTTAGCACTGCTCAGGGAATGCCTCTATGCGTATCCCGTGCATTGCACCGGAACTAAAGCAAAGGTGGTGAAGTGGGAGAAGCGCAGGGAGGTTAATTATTGCCAACTCTGCCTCTTGCGTATAGAATTTATAATGCAGAGTTATTTCGTCTCTTGTGTTATGTTGACATTATGTATTTATTTTGAAGTTAGAGGAGAGCCATTTTATTTATTTTTTCACTTCGCCGACGTTGTTTTGCTTAAATATCAGCGAGGGAGGACGCTGTTTACACATACACAATTTAAAACATTTTGGTCTGCCCCATTATTGAATCGCGAATCTTTCGTTTGCAGAGTCAACGCGCTAACTTCGCAGCCAACAGCACCCCAAGAAAAAGAAAATTAAATACATTCGTTATTTACAAATTTGTTTCACAATAAATTATTTCGTGAAATTTTATTTAATTTGGGATTGGTTTTTACGATTTACATTAAATTAATTTTCGTTTGATGTTGATAACAATTTTGTTGCATCATTTTCTATAATTTTAATGTCATTTATTTTGTTGTGGTTTACTTTTGATTGTTATTGTTATTGTTATTATTATTATTATTTAAATAACCTGATTATGACTTAATGCTTGTCTTATTGTTGCTGCTGTTGAAATTTGATAAAGTTTTTTGTATCAACAATCGAAATTATTGTTCAAAAGAGTTAAAAAATAATTTTAATTTGCTTTCGAAAATCAGTTGCTCAGATTATTTTAAGAAATTGTTGTCTGTGATATGTTGCCACTAGAATTTTTTAGAAGAAAAATGACTACATTTTTTTTATTAGATGTATTTTTAAACAACACACAGTCTGCTAAGCTCTTAATAAAAGCTTGTCTGCTGAAACATCCAGCGGTGTAGGCGGGAATCGAACCCGCAACTTCCATATTGATAGAGTAAAGCCTCAGTTAGTAAAAACGTAACACGTTATCGGTGACGAGCTGGCAAAAGCTGTAACATAAGTAATGCCCGTTGCTGTTTACTAACATCGTATCGTTGAAATTGTCACTTAGAAAATCTACAGAAAATAGATTTTTACGTTGCAAACATCAACTTGGCATTACTTACATATACTATAAAACAAACGCCGCAATTGCTTGAAGTTTTACGTTTCCAATAACCGACATCTAAAGTTGAACGATATTGACAAGTCTAACGTTGGACGATACGGGTTTACTAACTGGACCTTAATGCTCATGCAGTAGGCTACCGAGGTACCCATTTATTTTATTTACTTAAATGCACAATTGAACAACGCAATCTTACAAAGTTTGTGCAAATGAATTACTATTAAATTTTTGACAATTCATTTGCGAGAGTGTAAGAGTGCACAGTTGCACAGTTTGCGAGACTTTTAAGCGTTTTCAGGAGGACCTTAATATTTTTATTTCAGTAAATTGAATTTTACACTTACATATACTGCCAGTTACATACATACATACATATTTTCTCATATAATTAGCAAAATTGTGTCATAAAGAACACACGTTGCTCATCATATTGTAAGAATTTAGTTTTAATTTCATTCCTCCCTTCCAACAAAAATGACAACGACAACCATAAGCATTTGAACGAAATAAAAGAGAATGAATATTCTGTGACAGTCATTGGTTCTGACCCAATTTTCTTTAGAGTTTTGAAAAATTATTGTTTAAGCCAAAATCTTTTGTTCTTGAATGCGCTTTAAAAATTTATGAAAAGAAACATACTGCATTTCTCAGAAAAAATGGCTGTTATTTTTTTTATTATTAATTTAATTGCTTTAAAAGAGCCCACACTAGTTTAGACCGAAAGTTACATATGTAAAGGGTGTCCCAAAAAGAACGCAAGATTTAAATTTGGCGCCAATCGAAGAAGTGTCATTGTTTAACATGTGAACAATTGTTATTGTTTGCTAGTAGAAGGTACGAGGTTAGTAAAAATGGAGCGCTACACGATTGAACAACGCATTCTCATTGTGAAATTGTTTTACCAAAATGGTGAAAGTTTTGCGGCTACGGTTCGCAAATTGCGATCAATTTGGGGTCACAGTGTAAATAGATTATTGGATAAATTTTCCGAAACTGGGTCTGTTAGTGATGTAAAGACAACAACGCGCCTTCGACCAGGTCGATCGACCGGCAAATTGGTGTCTCCAAATCCACTATGCAGCGAATTTTGACGAAAGATTTGCATCTTCATGCATACAAAGTTCAATTGACTCAGGAACTGAAGCCAGCTGACCTGCCTAGAATTGAAGAATTGAATGTGGAGGGCATGTGGTTTCAACAAGGCGGCGCCACATGTCATACAGCCAGAGAAAAAATTCAATTGCTGCATCAGTCATTTAAATCTTGAGGTCTTGTTGGGACACCCGTTATATAAATTATGATTTAATTTTCTTAAATTTTTTTTCTTCAAAGACGCTGGCAAAAAGTGTCACAATTAAATGGTCCTGAATTTTTCGTGTTAACTTGTAAAAATTAAATTTTTTACGAAATTTCTTTATAAAAAATTTATCCTGAAAAAACTACATATACGCTTGATGAAGTGTTATTAGCACCAACGAAATGCTGTAGACCATTCAATCTTAACAAACGTAATTTCAATAATTCAAATATCCAAATCCGAGTACCCACGTTTAATAAAAAGGGAATAAAGTTTTCGGAAAGCCAAACACCATATTAAATTTCTTCCATCGATAACGGTTCCATAAAAATAATTTTGCCTTAAATCTATAGATATATGTAAATAGTCTGTTCAAAAGAAAAGGAGAATTTTGAATTTTTTTTAAAAGTATTTATTTATTTATTCATCAATATCCATTTTGTTCCCTTCCAAGTAATCCCCCTCAGATATATGCCAGCGCTTCTTCCAATTCTGGAAGCACTTCTGAAATCCGCTTTTCGGTATGGCCATCAGCACGTGGTTCGATTTTGACTTTATTTCATCAATTGTGGAAAAACGCTTTCCTTTCATTAGTCTTTTCAATTTTGGGAATAGGAAAAAGTCGCAGGGAGCCAAACCTGGTGAATAAGGTGTTTGAGGCATGATTAGAGTGTTGTTTTTGGCCAAAAAATCACGAGCAAGCATTGATGTGAGAGCTGGTGCATTATCGTGATGCAGAAACCCCAATTTTTTTTTTTGCACAATTCCGATCGTTTGAGCCGTATTGCTTCTTGCAAACGTTGCATTTAGTGTTCCTTATTAACCGTACGACCTGTTGGCAAAAACTCATGACACCACGGCATTGTAATCGAAGAAAACAAATTTCACCGTTTCTTTTGAACAAACCTTGTATATATATATATATATATATATATATATATATATATGAATTGTAGTGTATTATTATTATTTTTAAATATTGTATCGAAAAAAATATTTACATTTCCGGGAAAAAGGAAAATTAAAGAATTGATGTCTTCCCCTGCAAAATAACTAGTTATATAAAGACTACCTCTAACGCCTAAAGCTATATTTAGATCCACTAAGACGTGATTTTTGGATATTCTAATGCTAAGTGGGTTAAAAAAGTGTACTACAGGATAAAATCGATAACCTAATATCTCAGAAAAGATAGAATAAAAATTACAATAGCATATAAATGCTGCTGAAAAATAAGGGGCACGTGTTCGGTACTTTTTCCATATATTTACCTTTACTGGGTGAAATGGGCAAAAACTGAATTTAGGTGCCACTCTCTGCAACCATATAGTATCTCCAAAAGTATTGCACATACAACAAAGATTTTTTTATTTTTATTTTCATTTTTACACTTTGTAACACCGTCGACGTTTAGAAACATCTGTTTGCTTTGCATTATAAAAAAAAAATAATGTCTGCGGAAAAAATAATTTTCGAAAGCAATTAATAGGAATATTAATAAAATAGTGAAATTTTTAATTTAAATTGTGTACCTTTCGTCTTTAGTCGCAATTTTTAATAAAAAGCATTGTCAATCTAAATGATGCTTTTGTCACGTTTACTTGTGCATCAACTGTGCATCTGACGACTCGTCAAAGCTTACACGCGTTGCGTTTAGGAACATGAGACATTGTCACACGGCAAAGCAGCTGACATTTAGGAAAGTAGCCGGTCTTAATTCCTATTTTAATTCTAAATTTAGTGATCTGATATTGCAAAGACTCAAATTTCCTTTTAGTTGTAATTATCGAGGCCGCACTGTATGTACATACATACTTACATACAGTGTCTATGAATATAATAATTGAAATTGACCAAATTGCTGTAGATTGGACCATCATATTTGCAAGTTATTTGGTGTCTTCGGAAAGTTGATTACGAAACTCCCACGGATTGGCAGATGAGGATCCAGAAAAGAATAGAATATGCCACACATATTTAGCGCAAAGAAGTGTGGTACTTCAAGCGCTTTTGTCGTTCACTAACATTTTAATGCTATAATTTATTATATTACTGGAATAAAAATAATTTGCAATTTTGTCAAAGAAAACTGTACGTTATAGCTTTTGCTGCTTTGTGAAATAACAATACGATCTTTGAGGCATGCAAATTGCTAAATTATTTGCTAAATCAAATTAATTTCTAATAATCCACTTCGAAAAATAAATTGTGATGGCTAAAATATTTATGACAATTGTTAGTTGTTTAAAATTCTATTCTCAAATGCGGATACAAACGTTAGACAAAACTTTAATAGTAGAAACAAAATGACTCAATAAAACTCACCGCAAAGGCTTCGTTAGTAGTTTTTATCATGGCAGTTTCTGTTTTTAGTACATTTACAATCAACAAATTCAATCACAAAGAACACAAAAGCATTTTATGCACCAGCCATATTTTTTTAAGTGCTTCAGCAGTTTTGCTTTCAGAGTTTTTAATTGTTTAGGTGGTTAAGTCGAGGCAGAACATAAATATTTCATTTATTTGAGACAACTTCGGCAAAACTTTAGAAAAAAAAAAAACAATTAAACTCTATTTGGAATGCAAACATAAACAATAAAATGTTTGTAAAATTTTAAGAATCAGAAAAACGAATGGCTTTTTTAACAAACAAATAATGCGACCCAGTTGTAAAAGTAATGAGATCTTAAGAAATTTATCACACATTGTTGAGGAATACATTTACTTTAAAAATACAAATTGTAAAACGAATGTTTGTAATTTAATCAAACAAATGAAAAAGAAAAATGCATTTAAAACTGTTTTAATTCAAAGTTTTTAGCAGGAAGTCGTTAATCAACATGATATATTTTATGACAAACGATTTTGTCTTGTCGGCTGAAAGACGATCAAGCTGGCAAATTCCTGATAAAATCATTAACGTAATATACATATTGAATCGAAAAAGAATTAAGTTAATTTAATATTTTCCTTTTCTTTTGTAATCCGCTGTTGGCTGAGTAGTTAGGCGATTTACTCTACAACCGGAAGATCGCGGATTCCATCCCAAGTCAGACCAAAAATTTATCTGACGTATATGTATATGATAACAGCGAG
This sequence comes from Dexiosoma caninum, assembly GCA_963924685.1. NCBI lineage: Eukaryota > Metazoa > Arthropoda > Insecta > Diptera > Tachinidae > Dexiosoma > Dexiosoma caninum. The sequence continues at coordinate 94,435,348 of OZ004727.1, read as the reverse complement.
TGTTTGGCTTAAAAAAACAACATAACACCAGACACGTAACAATTACTATGCTTTCCAACAGCAGGGTTGAGTAAGAGTTATGCCTTACTATCTCAATATATCTTACTCATCTTCCTATCCTTATTTATGCTGTCTATCTATCTGTCTCTGACAGGTAACACAAAGGGAACTTTGAGGAACCAAATATTATACGCCGAATTCACTAATCTAATCTTTGTCATCCAAGCATGCGATGACAATCAAAAGACATACTAAACAAAAAAATGATCGGGTAAAGCTTATGTGTGCGCACCAGCCGTTTAATAAATAAAAAGTTATTTATTGAACGCGAGTCAGAATGTATTATTATTTAATTATTAAAAAGATGTAAATCGAATAAAAAAATACTTGTTGTATAAAATAATTTTATTTTCGTTATTCTCAAACATATTTTGAGCTTTTTTGTATAAACATGTGCTATATTTTAGCTTTTTAAAAAATTTTCAAGAAAGAAAATAGTTGAAGGTCTCCTGATGAATTGGTATAAGCACTGTCTTTGGGGTTAGAAACCTAAAGAGGCATATATCCAGGGAAATCAGGATATATGTATGTATGTCTAGAGGAAAAATTGTTTAAGAGTTCAGAGTGTCAGTAAGAGTAAGGGAAGCGGTTCAAATAAAGAGATTATTGATTGTTCCAACTTTCATGTACTTTATTTGCAATATTTATTTAATTTAATTTGACTTTTATTTTTCTGCTCTTCTTTGTTGAATTCAAATTCAAATATAAATTTTATAATTCAAATATTATCACACTGTGCATAATACCTTAAAGAAGCACCAACGATATATACATATAGAAAAGTATATATATGTAAATAAATAAATAATAATAGTAACATCTAAAATAGCATATAATTGCAAAAGGTCAGTTACTGAGTTCGTATTTTTTAAACAATTAATTAGAGAATAATAACTCTTTGATCTAAAGAGGGGTTTCTTTTTCTGATTTCAACTCTTCGTAATTTGATTTTAAATTCTCTATATTTTTAAAAATTCTTGTGTAGTCACTTAAATTTTACACTGTCGAGGCTCCACTGTGCTTATACTCTTTTTAATTATACGGTTTTGAAGAAATTAAATTTGGAAAATCGTTAATATGGAATACATCATTGAGAACAAGATTTAGGAAAATTAATTAGATAAGCCGTGTTATTTTCATACCACCACGCTGGCAAGTGTTAGAATACGAAGAAATTTTTCCAGCAACAGAAACAGTTCTTGCTTTTATAATTTGTTTTTGGGCAATTTAAAGAACTTCGATGTATTTAGAAAATGTTAAAGACTTTATTCTAATAAGTTGAATTTTAAGGGCATTTCACACTAAAAACAACATTGAATTTACATCTGGACAGGATGTTAACTTAATTTCAAAAGCAGCTAATGTGAAAAAATGTGTACAAGATTTAAAAACAGAACCGATTTTCCTTCCACATTACGTATGTAAACGTTTTGTAAAAAAAACTACAAGTTTAAAACAAACAACTAGCAGTTAATTTAATATTCAAAACTATAATTTTTTCAATGCAAAGTTAATAACCCTTTTGTTTAAACTTAGTTAATACTACAGAGTAATGAGAAGTATAAAGTTTTGAATAGCAAGTGAAAACTTTTAAATGAAACTACATTTCTTCACACAGTTCCACGCAAAAAATAGGCATGCATTAATGCATGCACACTGCCGCACGCCCACACACACAAAATTATTTAAAATTCCCAACACAAATCAAAACATATGGAATTGAAAATAATAAAGCATACAAATTAAATAAAAACAAAAATATAACCGGAGTAATTTTTTCTTTTAAATAGCAAATATGATCATAATAAATACCCAATTCGAAGCCGACTATGGGTTTCCACATAAGAAGTCTTGCAGTAGGAAACAATGACAGCATTAAAAAAAGAAAAACAAAACCAAATAACGCCAAACGAACATGACCATGCAATAAAAAGCAATAAGTGAAACCGGCATTGCAGTGAGTGATTTATTACAATAGTGGAGTTTCGACGATAGAAACATTAAAATGAAAGAGCAAGTAAAACAAAATAACATTTGTATGTTGCAAATAGAAAAAGGACGTACAATTTCCTTTTCACGTATACGCTGTCGTGATCGTAATGCCAAGTAAAATTCAAACAGCTGTTTTAAAATTTCTCCAGTGTTGCCTATGTTTGTTTAAGACCCCGTCCTAACATTGAAAAATTTGCTAAGAGACTTTTATGAGAGAGAAAAAAGAAAATGGCAAAGTATATATATTTATCACTTAAACTTAAAATGATAACACAGAGTGGCACAAAAGGAGCTATATGATTTGAATTCTTTATTACTTTTTTAATTATAATTTTTTCTTTGTTCTTTTTTTCTTCATTTTGTGAAGAAGACTTGGGGAATTAATTATGAAACATACGAAATGAAATCATGGCCATTACACCCGAAATTTTTCGAAAAGTTCTGGAAAATATGCTAAAAAGAGCACATATATACAGGGTGGCGCAGAATGAGCTATATGATTAGCATTCTTTATAACTTTTTTAATTATAATTTTTTCTCTGTTTTTTTAGTATTTTGTGAAGAAGACTTGGGGAATTAATTATGAAACATTCGAAATGAAATCATGGCCATTACATATGCTAAAAAGAGCACGTATGTGCGAAGCAGAAAAAGGACATCACTTACAGGATATCATTTTTCTAAGCTAATTGCAAAAAAATCCCCAATAATATACTGTATTTAAAAAAAAAATTATAATAATCGCATAAATAAAAAAGTTATAAACCATATAGCTCCTTTTGTGCCACCCTGTACAAGACAAAAATATTGTTGAAGTGAAATTTTTTTTTATTACAATCTGCTAGATTTTATGGCAATTCTGCAGCATAGTCTTTCATAGTCTGGGAGGGGTCTTAGAAAAAACGTAAATTATTCATAATTATCTTACCTCGTTATGTCAAAATTTCGTTAAATTGAAAGCGTTAGTAATTCTCAAGAAATAGCTGGTTCCTACCGATTAAGAATTTTCATGCTTTTACGATAATAATAAAATAATCAAGCCGTAAATAAGTATTTTTCCGTAATTTATTAATTGATTTTACGGCAACTGGACAAACCCTATGCCTCTTGCTTCCTCTCAACGCGCACATTCTACGAATAATTATTTATAATAAATCTTTTCGTAAATGCAAGCAATAAGTAAATTACAAGCAGATGTTCATAATAACTGACAAAATCAATACAAATATGTATACATAACATTTTGTTTGTTATTAATTCTAAAGTGGGAAATTTGTGCATTCAAATTTCGGTAAGAATGGCACACAAATATTGCTCGGAATTTTTTAAAGTACATGCAACACATGCACAATATTGTCTAAGGAAATATTCCATTCCATTTTTATTTTCTATTTGCATTATATAGATGACAATAATGGTGGGTTAACATCTGCCTTCAATTTGACAAAGTAAAACAATAGCATATGTAGAAATACCCATGCATACATATGTATGTTATATTTACACTCGCGGACATACAATTAAACTAATCATGCAATATATTATCTTATTTCTTCCGAGGGCAGTTTATTTAAAATTTTCCTAAATATGAAATCTTCGAAACATTAACGCTATAGCGAGGAAAAGTTTACAAATCATTAAGCATTATCAAATATCTAAAAATTTTAAGTATTGGGCAAGAAAAAGAAAATCCAAAGACCACTCAAACCTCATTCATTCATTCGCTAACATTCATACGCTTACGCTATAGATATTGCATACTTCTTTCACTCCTAATACCAAAACTCTTACCCGATAATATCCCTCGACATTTATTTTACCTATCCCTATTCAACAAACAAATAATACGAAGAAAAAATAAAATATAAAAATACAAAATTAAATATTAACTGAATTTATTTTGGGAATATTTATTTATACATATGATTCTAATTGTGCTTTTTCCCTTATAAACTATATGTGAAATTTATTATTACATACTTTATAGTTTATACAATTTTTGAGTTACTTTTGTAATAAAATGCTTTATGATATTTTTCATACTGTATGCGATTATCATAAAGTATCGGTACTCTTGCGAAACAAACAAACATTAACCCTAAATTTAGATCATACTGTACCCCTGGAAATATCACAGATAACCATTACAACCAACTCTAAAATTTTTAGAGAGCCGAACATGCGCCTCCGTCAATCAAGCAATCACATCTTAAAATCCTTCACGTGATAAATTCCAATCGGCATCCCATTCCTACATGTTATTGCCAATCGGTGTTATTATGCGGCATTTCAGGTATCTTTTTGAAAAATTTTGCATTTATATTATTCTTGCAATCCGAAAGATCAAAATTCCTTCTGTAAACTTCCCGACCGGCCATGAATCTCACCATTCCCGCCTTGTTGTTGTAACTTCTTGCGCTCCTCTGGTAGGCTTATGTGAGGGTTTCCTTAATTTTCTGGCAGATTAGTTCCAATTGGTCTCTTTGCTCCAAAATCGATAACAAGTGATCCGACAAAGAGCACAATTTTTTAGGCAGCTTATTGTCCGAGCCATGCGAATTAATTTGAAGGGCGGCAAGCGCAAAGAAAGGCGTCACTCCCGTTGCTGCGTCAACTAACGTGGGCAATACACACTCTCTTTCGGGCAAGTATAAATCTCACTCACGCTGGGCGTTCTCAAAGTAAGCTCTGATAGCCGCTAACACCGATTGATTGACTCGCTCAGCAGCATTGGACAACGGCGAATAAAAGGCCGTTTTCAAATGGCTTATGCACTTGTAAATAAGACACACACACAATTTCACCCTGACGCTTCACGTACGCAATATGTGTTGGCAGCACGGCTGCAGTGAGGACTTATCCGACTGATGTAATCGGTGTGCTATTGTTCATTCCGCCACTTTCGAACATGATCTGAAGGGAGACACGTTTCGGTGCCCTGGGATTGAGGGCTATTTCGGAGGTACAGAGTGGGGACACAATTGCGGACTCGTTTGAAGGTATTTCTGTAATATCTACATACCGCAATTCTCCACAGTGATGACATGGCGTCACCGGAATTGGTTCTCTGTAGAAATTTCCGGTTGGATATCAGCGACCGTGAGGACTAGAGGACCAAACCCATCAACTTTGAGCCGGGATCGCAGGTATGGTATACTGATCGATTCCAATGGGTGTATACCAAACAGTTTTCTAGGAAAATACACTAATATTGGCGAAATAGTACTCTATGGATATGCTTTTCTGGTCAATAATCAATTTTATTGAGTTAATTCTTTAAAAAATATTTTTTTCGGGTAAAAGTACAATTTTGAAATAAGAATCACATTTTTTTTTTTTTATGGTCTAAGCGGGAATCGATATTGATAAAACTAATGCTCATGCACTAGACTACGGAGGCAACCATAAAGATATTACCAAAGTAAATATGTACATTTAATATATAGACAAATAAATAAATATTAAAAAATTTTTTTTATTTGAGAAGAGTATACCAAAGAACAATAAATCCTGTAGATAAAAACAGCTTGAAACCCATAACAAATTACTTTAACGGCGTCTAAAAGAAATGAAAGATGAAGCAACAAAATATTTTTTACAAAGTTTAGATGCAACTCGAGTTCTCTTTTAACCAATAAAGTGCAAATTATTTACATGAATAGGGTAAAATTGGGCAAGAAATGCAAAGCACTTTTGGTTGAATAGGAAACAGCGTAACTGGTTAAGTAATATTAAAGTGATTATATTAATTTAAATTGTATTTATTGGCCATTTCAATTAATTGTGCTTTATTTTGCATGAGAAAATTTATAATAAATTAATGATTTAATTGTATGTCCAAAGCTGTACGGCATATTATTCTTGAGTAAATTTTGTTTCAGTCTCCAATGCAGACTAAGGTTTACGATTGATATGTAAATATATATATGTATGTATAAACGTATATATCATAAAATAAATTTAAACACAATAAAGAGAGTCGTTTAGTGTCCAAAGAGAATGATTTGAACAGAATCTTCTTCAGCTTCAATCATTCGAAAATGTTTTCAATAAGAAACACAACTGGCACTCACAACAGACGGTTATTTTACTCTACATACAACGAACACTTTTATTAAAATAATCTCAGGTAAAAATTCTAAATCAGTTAACAAATAAATTCTGGGTTAACAAACATAGAAAATACAATCAAAATTAAAATGTATATTTGAATTTGATTTCTATCACTACGGGAAATTATTTCTTCCCTTAAGTTTTTTCTTTCAATAATTCAATGGTGCCACAGGTTATGTGGAATGTTTTATTTTTAATTTGAAATCTGTGCTACCTTTAAATTAAGGACATTTAAATATGGGTGCATAAGAATATGTACTCGAATTAAATGTCCTGATGGACGAATGACTTTTTATCTTGGACCAGCACTCAGGAGATGACCCCTACACATGCTATGCATTGTACTGGAACTAAAGTTAAGGGATAGTTAGAGAAATGGTAGGAGGTGACGCTATCTTACAACTCTGCTGTTGCACGGTCTTTGTTTATAGCAGTGTTGAAGCACCTCTGATGTTAAGGAGACGTACTTTTGAAGCTTCGTTTTAGTAATTATTTTATTTCCTGGTGCCACCAATACCGAAGAATGAGGGCGCTCTGATGTGCCTGTGGATTGCTATCAACTGAAGCCGGTACGTGAGTTAACTAACGGCCCAGTAGGAGGCTTTTAGAGTTTTAGTGGGTGATGTCCATACAACTCAGAGAAATACCCTATCGTTTTCTAAATAATTGATGTAGTCTCTTGACTTACGAAATACGAATATGGAAGCTGATGCATCGCCTTGAACTTCCTTTGAGTTTTAAGATGACAGAAGAGGCGACTCTTCGAGATCCAACTAGATCATGGATTGTTTATGCAGATCCGTGAGACTATATTAACACAGCATTCATCTTGTCTAGTGCTACGGGCAGACAGCGACCCGCACTGCTCTAACAATAAGTAAGTGTTTAATGACTGATGTTCTCTTCATAAGTACTTCGTTGTGCACTTTGGAGTGTTTCGTTTCAACCCCGAAAAGTTGGAATTAGTGTGCTGGCATGGGCTCGGATTCGTAGTGGCTATGGTTAATACCTAATGTCAGGTCGTGAGGACATATTAGTTGTATTAGGATACACATATGTTTTGATATGACTTTTACTAATCTAGGTGCCGTTGCCATTCAACAGTAGTTACCTTGGAGCAACGTGGGTTAAGACACTAAGCGCAGGTAGCCACAATATGTCAATAATTATTAAAATAAAAATTTCTTTCTCCTTTCTCTTGCCCACATTTCTTTTTTAGTGCGTAGATAATAATCCAAAAATTTTTTCATTTTTCAATATTTGGATGAACCACTCAGCTGTGCATATGTATGCGTGTGTACATTTATCGATTAATTCATACCTGTGTTTTTTAAGCATTTATCTATTGATTGGAAACCTTTACAATGCAATTGCCTCTTCATTTTTCTACCATCAGCAGACTTTTCTTTCAAAGTATTCCTTCTGTTGTCAATGTTTTTGTTGTTGTTATTATTGCTGTTGTATTATTTTTTTAATTTATTACTTTTTATAAGCGCTTTGAATTTCAATATTATTGTCTTCTACAATTTTGGTTTTGTGGTGCTTCTTCTTTTTTTTTTGTTTGCGTTCACTCAGTCCGATTTAAAATATTTTAATCTCTTCAAAGCACCTGATATTGTTTGTATGTGTTTAAAAATTTTTTTTTTTCTTTATTGTTACTATTCCCATTTGTTCAATACAATTTTTTACTTTTTACTTCAAAACTCACACTAGCAATTTAAATTGAAATTTTTAGGTGGCAGCAGTTCTTTATGAAGAATTGTTTTCTTTTGTTGCTGATCACTAATGACTTTTCGTGTGTTAGTTTTATACCATTTGCATGGGTATTTCCTGGTTTTTATGGCCAGTGCATTATTATTTTTATTATTATTTTTTTTTCTTTTACTACACAATTCCATTTTGGCCATATTTTCCTAGTGAAGTTGTGTTCAAATCCATAATTATATTGTTGTTATTCGTTTTATTTGTGTTATTCGTGTTTATTGATTGCATTTTGTTTCTTTATTAAGGAATTTTTACATAACAATTTTTTTTTGTTTTTTGAATAAAATTAAGTTGGATGTTAATGTTTTATTTTTTTTTATTGAAAATTACTTTGATGCGTCTATAGCGTACCATACAAACGTTTAAATAAGCACTCACGAAAAATTTACGTTTAGTCAAATAACACAGTCTGACCAAACCTCCCCAGAAAAAAAATTTAATCGATTTAAAAAAGGAACTACAATGTAAATAATAATAAAATGTTAGTTTTGTATGCTTGTAGTTGGTGATAAGTAAGAGGAACAAAGGTTATAGTCGTTATTTACTAACTAGGCCTTGAGGAACTGAGACCCTTAATATACTGTATTGATGTCTCGTTTTATTATAAGTAATGCGTTTTCTTCATATCCTTATATACGAGATCAGTTCAAAAGAAAATGTGAATTTAGAATTTTTTTTGAAAAGTATTAATTTATTCATCAATATGCATTTTCTCCCCTTCAAAGTAATCCCTCATGCCAGGGCTTCTTCCAATCCTCGAAGCACATCTGAAATGCGCTTTTCGGTGTGGCCAACAGCTTGTTCTTCGATTTTGACTTTAGCTCATCAATTGTATTAGTCTCTTAAGTTTTGGGAATAAGAAAAAGTCGCAGGGAGCCAAATCTGGTGAATAAGGTGGTGGATGCATGATTAGGGTGTTGTTTTTGGCCAAGAAATACGAACAAGCATTGATCTGTGAGCTGTTGCATTATCGTGATGCAGAATCTATGATTCTTTTTTCAACAATTCCGATCGTTTGAGCCGCATTGCTTCACGCAAACGTTGCATAACTTCCTGGTAGTATTCCAAACGACTTGTTGGCAAGGACTGATGATGCACCTCGCCATTGTAATCGAAGAAACTAAATTCAGCTTTTCTTTTGAACAGACCTCGTACATCATAAACATATTTTAATGTTTTCCAGATATATTGTATTTCGATCGTTGCACCGATTTTAAGCTGTCCAATAGCAACGCATACCCCCTTAAATTTTATAATTGTTTGCTTTTTAGTTCTTTTTTCAAGACGGTTATATTTTTTTTAAATGTCGGCTTTTAAGTCGGTTCCATTTTTTTTTAATTTTTATTTTATTCTTTTTAGTGTCTCGTTCCGTTAATCTTTTGAACATTTTTATTTTGTTCTTGACTCGCCTTTAATTTAACGTATTCAAAAAAATTTGTCCACGGGGCGCTGTGTTCTCCCAAGTCGTCGCACGAACTTTTCAATGAATCATGAAAATAATGAAAATCAGTCCACCCTGTAAAAAGTTCTGAGGAGGAGAAATGGTATACCCGCAATCCGCTCCCAATTAAAAAGTCCAATGAAAATAGAATTATAAAAATCGGTTCACGCAGTTAAAAATTCTGAGGTAACAGACATAAAAAAGAAATAGAGGTGAATTGAGAACCTCCTCCTGTTTTGAAGTCGGTTAAAAATAAATGAATATTCACTTAAAATCCGCCGGTTATTATTATTATTTTTTATTAGATCTATAATAAATTATATATCTTCCGCAGTAACTATTGCCTAACTATATGCCTAAAAAAATGTTCGGTCTTTTATTGAAATGATTAACGATTAATTAAAATTTTTTTACTTTTATAATTTATTGTAATAACAATGAAATACCAAACATAAAAACTCTTACACTTAAACTGAAGAAGATTTCAGAATAACTAAGTATTTTTTCTCACATTTATATTCCACAATAATCTTTTTAGACAATAAATTGGCTCTCTACTGAAGAATTTTTTTTTAACTTGGACCAGCACTCAGGAGATGACCCCTACGTATTGTGCATTGTGCAATAACTAGAGAAAAGGTGTAGTAGGAGAAATGACAGAAGTTGAAATTTCACTATCTTACAACACTACATTTTTGCACGTTCATTGTTTCTATAGCAGTGTTGTAGCGTCTCTGATGTCAAGGAGACGTATAAAATTTCTCCTTTTGTAGTCAACGTGTATACTACTTCGACCATCGCAACCCTCGGATTGCAAGCATCATTGGCGGCGCTCTTTTTATTTTCACCAGCATGCTGCGTACCTAACCTAGATATTGATTAGATTTCAGGCTAACAAATGTTTAATAAAAATTTCAAACTTAAACTAAAAATAACCGCTTTTGTGTTTTTACATAAATGAGACTGTTATTTTTTCTATTTGAAAGGTGAATTTTATAAAATATTTTTTTAAATATTAAATTACAAAAAAAAAAATTATTGCTGAAAACTTAAATTATTTATAAAAAATTAAATTTCTCTTTATTTGTAACTAGTTTTATCACCTGCTTGATGTGGAAAGAAATTAAATATAAATTTTATTAATGGAAATATCCGCGAGTTTTTTTTTTATTCTGTTACATTAGTTGTTACACATAATAATTTAACAAAGAAATAATTTCATAAGTTTAAAAATAATAACAATAAAAAAAGTTACACAATTTCTTAACGGAGACGCTATTCAAAAAAATTCAGCTGTTCGACGGTAATAGATGATGCTTTGAGGTGTCAGAGAAAACAAAACGAAAAAGATTGTCATGGAAATTAGAAAGTGTTTAATGATGCCTGTTCATTTCATGGCGAGAGATTGTTTTAAGAGATTTTATGGCAAGTTCATGTTTAACAGAGGAACTGATGAGTTTCTTTTTTTTATTTTTACAGTGTGTTTATAAACCGGAAAATATTCAATGACTGTTATTGTAAATATTTTGAAAAACTTTGACAACGAAAGTGGAAAAACCAGGCATTTTTGTATTTTAATGTCGACTATAATTATTACGAATACAAGTTGCAAGATTGTGGGCAAAAAAGATAATAATAATGGTGGTGATGATGATGATTATGATGAAGACCAAACAAACATTGAACTTTTTTCAAGTTTATGTATTTTTTTAAGTCGTTGACATCTATGAGTTGGCAACACTCATAGCTTTATAATGAATAGACACACGCATTACTTGTTGAAAATTGCACATCCCGGTCGTTTCATCTACGGCGAAGTCAAATAACAATAAAAAGCAACATTTATTTTGAGAATGAAATTGTACTTTTATTGCTTATCAAAGTACACTGCTACTTTATTTTATTTAGTAAAAAAGTGATGCTTATTGAGTTATTTTGCTTTATTCTCAAATGGCTGAACTTTACTCAAAAAGCACGGGATCGCACAATTAAATTGGGGGTTTTCAAAATTTTTGTCAAAAAAAAATATGGGAAATGTGTATTTATATTTTTAAGACAATAGTCGGTATTACTGTGGTATGGGTTTTGCAACAACTCTATGTTAATAGGCCGAGGCGATATTCTATATTTAAATTTTTTCATTTACAGTATGAAGTTATTAAATAAACAATACAAATAGCAGCTGTTTATGGTTTGGCACCACTAATTAGTAAATTATGGCTATGGTTATGAGTAAAGTGTGGTTACGTCACATTTAAATGAACCATTTTTCCATCCCAGGACCACAATGAGTAAATTTTTTCTGTGCTACTTTAATATTTTTGATTGAAATGTACTAATTATTGTTCTCTAGGGACTAGCACATCTCATTACAAGTACTGAAATTTTTTTTCTTTCTCTACAGTTTATTTTTGAAGAAAATGAAATTTAAATACTTTCAAGTTTCACCACAATTAATAACACATTTGCAATATAATTGTATTTAATATTTTAATAAATTGTAATTTAACACGTACTCATTCGTTCGTTACAAAAAATTTTCGTGTTTTAATGCAAAACTTAAAGTCTTAATTTGTTTTTACACGAAATTAAAAACTAAAAGCAAAAAAAAATGTTAAAGAAAAATGAACCGAATACAAAGAGCCCATAATGCTGCAGCACATTATTGAACTTTTCAAAAGTATCTGAGTATGTTTCAAGATGAATAGATATTTATCGAAACCTAAAAATAAAAGTAAATTTAAATAAAAAAAAAATTATATATGTGGTACATACGAGTAAGTATGAACATACACTCACAATATAATTACAGTAAGAATAATAGTAACAGCAAATGAATTTTGTAACGTTCACTACCGACTCTATTCGCACTTAGAAAACTCCATGTTACATGCCAAATTACACATAGTTTGCAACCTGTATTATAATTATCCTTCCGGTGTTTTGGGGTCTCCAAACCCATTCTCACTTGAAGATAAAAAATAACCAGTTTTCATATTTTTCTATTATTTACTCTCCCGGATACCGAATTTCAGGTCCTTCAGAACAAAATGAGAAATTTTAGCTTTAACCGATCTCAAGATTACAAAAATCATTATTGACTTTGTATGGGAGGTACCACGCCCACTTGCCCAATTGCGTTCACTTTTTTACTGATGATTTGTACTGACCATTACGTTACAGAAACTTTAACATTAACTGGTCCGCTACTTTGGAGCGTTCACCATATTGTATTTGCTGAGATTTAATTAAATTTTATATTCTTCCAAAAAGCCCTTTAATTTGAACCCTTATCATGAGAGTCAGTAAAAATAGTAAAAAATTCACATCATAAATATTATTTGAATGACATAAAAGTAAAAAGGTAGAATTTTACACCATATGTTCGAATTTCGAACAAGTAAGAGAGATCTTTCGAGAATTCTTCTAGAAGAAAATATTACGGAAAAAAGCGTTGTTCTGTGTGCAATACTTTTAGAGATGTATGGTTGCAAAGAGAGATACCACAATTAATTTTTTTTTTAAAATTACCCACTAAAAGTACACATAAGGAAGAGTACCACAAACACATCCGCTTATTTTTCAGCAGCATTTTTATATATGTATGCTTTTGTAATTTTTATTCCATCTGTCTTTTTTTATCTTCTACCATCACTCAGGAGATGGCCGCTACACATGCAATGCATTCTTAATAGCAGTTCTGCACCGCCTCTGATGTCATGGAGACGTATTCAATTTTGAAGTCTTTTTTAGTAGCCATTTTCAGTAATTATGTTATTTCGCTGTTGCTACACAATACCGACAAAGGAGGGCGCTCTGATGTGCCTGTGGATTGGAATCAGCTATAGCCGGTACTATGCTTTCGCCACTCAAACCTTCCGACAAAACCTGACAGAAAGACACACTAATGCATATCAGAAAAAATGAGATATGTTTTTATGACTTAGTCTGAAACAGGGTTCGAACCCAGGACTTTTTGGTTTTGTAGTCAACGTGTAAACTACTTCAGTCATCGCCACCCACTTAGTTCCGGACATATTATGTTATCGATTTTACTAGTTTTTGCCCTTAGCATTAGATTATCCAAAAATGGATTAAACATCGAGAGAGGAGTCTACATAATGCATTTCAACCCCCTAGCTTTAGACGTTTGGGCTGGACGATGGACGACATTGCTCTATTATTTATATTAAATTGCAATTTCAGCTAATTTTACGTACAGAATATTTTGAGCGAATGCACGCATATATATATACGAGTATATATGCATGTATAATTATACATATGTACATACCAAATACAAATATTAGTTGTATATGCAAAACTTTCAAACATTTTCACACCTCTCTTATTGATACGAAACAAAATGCATATGAGTATTTCTGTATTTAAATGTTAATGAATTCTTTAAGTTCATATCTGTTTTTTGTTTTGCATAAAAACTGTTTATTTACTGTTTAAGGCAATAGAAAAAATCTTTAAAAATTTAAAGAAAGTGAACACAACATACGAAATTATTTTTAAATACACCACAAGTTTTATATAAAATTAAATGAGGCCATTAATGTTTTCGGAGAAAAAAAGATTAACATCGTACAACAGCTAATTAGATTTAAAATAGAAAAGCCGCTAGGATGAGATACAAGATATAGATACGTGGAAATAAATAAAAAAAAAAACTGCAAGCAATAACAACAAAACCATTGCATTCAGTATCTATGCAGATCTTAATTAGCTGATATAGCTACTTCTTACTTAAAGTTTAATGGCTGATACTCGTCGCACTTTTCGATCAGAGGGGTAGCACATGGACTTCGCTAATGGCATCGTCTCCATCGTCTTAGTGGACCATCCTGAAAAGTTGGAGATGTGAGCCGTTATGGGTTCGGTTTTCTACTAGATGTGACAAAGACCATTTCTACTCCTCTAGGTACTCTTTCCATATCAGCAGATTAGTTACTTATTGGGCAAAAGCTCATAAGTGATGCGGCGAAGTAAAATAATTTCTAAAAATGGCTACTAAAATGAAGCTTCAAAAATTAACACGGCTCCGTGACATCAGAGGCTCTTCAACACTGCTTTAAAACAAAGAACTTGCAATGGCAGAGTTGTAAGATAGTGGAGCTTCACCTCCTGTCATTTCTCTAAATACCGCTTTCCTCTAGATCCAGCACAATGCAACGCATGTGCTGGTCCAAGATCAAAAAAACTAATTGTAGTTTGCAAGTGAGTTTAATATAGATGTTAAAAACCCATTCTTAGTGGTTCATTGTAAACGTGACACAGAACAAGACCCAACTATAAGATACATTTTTCATTTTTAAAACTAAATTTCTTAAAATAATAAAAAAAAAACTAAATAAATGCTGAAGTACAATTTGTACTTATCGGGCTTTTTGCACTTTTTTCATACTGAAAACTGTTAATGAGTCATATTTTATATTTATTTATTTATTTTATTTTTTTGCTATAAAATGAACTCAAAGCATCAGTCGAATATGAAGTTGGCTGAATGCGTTTTTTAGACTTATTGTAAATTGAATTTAATTATTTCAAGGAGCTAAAATATGTTTCAAAAGTCTTTAAAATATGAAACAGAAAAACGTAAAACGCACGAGTTAAATTTTGTATGCAAATAGAAATGATGCTTCTTAACAGTGCGTGTGCCTGTTGTACTCTTATTTTGTCGCTGTTGGTATATTTAGTGCTCACTGACATTACTTGAGTATTTTTTTTTCTTTCTGAACACATTCAGATGAATCAGATGTGAGACATCGGAGAAGATGTACTAGTAAGACAGGAAAACTAAAGGAAGGATTCATGCAACAAATATTTATGGTTGTGAAATAAAACGATGAATACAGTAGCCATATTTTGCATGTTTTCCCTCTACTGTCGTGACAAGGCACATACAACGTACAGTAGAAAAAAATTTGCCTGAACAATGTACGTACGCACAACTCCCATACCCAGCAAACTATATTGGAAGTTAGTTCAACATAAAGGGTGGGGAAATTTGAGGTTAGGAAGTAAATTGGCTGTCAAATGATAAAATGTCAAGAATTGAGCTGTCAACCTTTGACATTTATTTAGTAAAAAGTTGGGAAATTTTAACTATGGAATCCTACAGTCTTGAACAAAGAATTTTAATTGTGAAAATTTACTATCGACATTTACTATATGGTGACAATTTTACTGTATCACTTCGCAAAATTCGAGCAAATTTTCCTCATAATCACGCTCCTTCTGAGACCGCTGTGCGTAATTTAATTGCTAAATTCGATGGTCACGGTACTTTTGCTGACAATAGACTAAAACAATATGCTCGTTGTGGCCGTAGTGATGCAAATATAGCCGCTGTACTGCAAAGTGTTGAAAATGACCCTGTAACATCATCTCGTTGACGCTCAAAATAATTGGGCATTACCAGAGGCACTTTGCGCAACATTTTGTATAAAGATCTTCACGCTTATAAAGTTCAACTCGTTCGAGAATAAAATCCGGCCGACAATTTTTTGCGTCGAACGCTTGTGAATGGGCTGTTTGAAAAACTGAACGAAAACAATGCATTTTCAACAACATCATCTTTACTGATGAGCCCCATTTTCAATTAGGCGGTTATGTAAACAAACAAAATTGTCGCATATGCGGCTTCCACAAACAGTCCTCGAAAAACCATTACATCGAAAGAAAAAGACCGTACGATGCGGTTTGTGTATTTTATTCGAAAAAGAGCAAAGAAACGCCGAGACCATGAATTCTCTGGGGCCATTTGAAAGATCGCGTTTACGTGACTGCGGTTTACAAACAACTGACCCTCGGAAAAATGAAATTAGGCGCTACATTGAGAGGATCAGCGAATATTTGTTGCAAAATGTGGTTTAAAATTTTATGAAAAGAGCGGACGTCTGCCGACATGCAAAAGCTGGAGATATGCCCGACATCATGTTCCATTATTATTTCCCATATTTCTACCTAACAAAAAAAAGTGTGCTTTTAACCCAATTTACTTCCTAACCTCAAATTTGCAGTTTATATCTATAAGAAGTCTGTTCAAAAGAAAAGGTGAATTTTGAAGTTTTTTGAAAACTATCATCAATATCCATTTTGTCCCCTTCTAAGTAATCCCCACGCAGATATAATGCACTTATGCCAGCACTTCTTCCAATTCTGGAAGCACTTCTGAAAGCCGCCTTTTTGTATGGCCATCAGCTCGTTGTTCGATTTTGACTTTATTTCATCAATTGTGGTAAAACGCTTTCCTTTCATTAGCCTTTTCAATTTTGTGAATAGGAAAAAGTCGCAGGGAGCCAAATCTGGTGAATAAGGTGGTTGAGGCATGATTAGGGTGTTGTTTTTGGCCAAAAAATCACGAACAAGCATTGATGTGTGAGCTGGTGCAGTATCGTGATGCAGAATAAATGATTTTTTTTCTCAATTCCGATCGTTTGAGCCGTATTACTTCACGCAAACTCTTGCATAACTTCCTTGTAGTATTCCTTAGTAACCGTACGACCTGTTGGCAAGAACTCATAATGCACCACGCCATTGTAATCGAAGAAAACAAGATTCACTTTTTCTTTTGAACAAACGTCGTATATCATCACAGAACATGCAAGAATTCCTATCTAATATTTTAGAAATACCTAATTGAATTGGCCTGTTAAGGCCAAAATGTCACCTCGCTAAATTAAATTTTGTTCCAGAAAAAACGTTTTTGATCCTTTTTTTATTTATATTGCAAACATTTTTAGTAATTGTGAATACAGTAAAACCTTGATAATACGGATAATTGATTGCAGACATCAATCTGTATCATCAAATTATCCGAATTACCGTATAAAAATTTAAAAACGTTGTTGTATTTAAAATTCTCTTGAAACACATACCGCATGATACGAGTATATTGGCGGGATTCACGGTATGTAGCGATGGCCTTTAAGATCTTGCAGATGCAGTATATTAAAAAGAAAATGTATTGACTTACTAAAGCTACAAGGTCTAATAATTCCAGTATGTCACAATAAAAACCTTAAAGTTCATCATTTTCCTTGGTAAAATATCCAGCCATTCACTTTTGCTTGCGGAGAAGTGTTCCAACTTTTTGCCAAAGCGAAATCACGTTTTTTGTGGATACGAAAATTTTTCTAATGTCGACATGATTTTCTTCTGACCGGTTTATTGATGTATCCAAACAAAAAACATGGAATTGCTTAGCGAAACAATTTAATTTTCCAGCAAAAGAGGAGAAAAACCATGTTTTCGCAATTACAATTAATAGAGATTAATAATGGCTCGATTATGGATTGCAATCGAAGTGTACTTCCAGTTGCCAGTTCCTATAAATGGTAATGCAGGTAATGCAGATCGAAAGTGCATTAACTCCAGTTGCCAAAATTCCAGTGCTTTTTAGTGTTTTTGGCAATCACAGATTTGTGGTTGCCCCCTGGCAACTCAACTGAAGTTCGGTTACGATCCATAATCGACCCATAACGTTACACAACAGTTTGCCTGCAGTCCGGATTATAAAGTTGCAATCAATCCGGATTGTAGAGTACGCAATGTAATGAAAAGTACGTTCCGGATTACTGAATAATCCTCATTAGCGGTGTCCTGATTAGCAAGGTTTTACTGCATATTTTTCATTTAAACAAGTTTTTTCTCATCTAAAATTTTTAAAATGTTAAATAAGGCTTCTTGAATTTTCTGTGACGATTTTTTTTAATCTTCCGTCTTCCTGACGTCAAAGTTTCCCGTGTGTATTTCAAGTTCAATATTAATATTAGAACCGTAAGTGAAATTTCAACAATTTCTTATAGAAAAACAATAAATTCCTCAAGTCATATTATTATTCTAAAAATGCATTTAATTACAGAGCCTTTCCGTTTGCTGGGTACATTTATTTATACATCTTAAAGTGAATAGAATTTTTAGAATATATGTATGCATAAGTGAATATAAGTATGTGTGTGAGTGGCTGGATGAATGGATGCCATGCCAATCATGCAGGCCAATCACTTTGTTCTTTAGTTTGTTGCAACACGTACAGAAAGGGTTACTTGCAAAAAATAAAAGAAGAAAAAAACTTAAGGAAAAACATAATTATATAGAGAAGAAATACGGTCATATGCGTATTTTGCAACAAATCAAGCATCTGTTTTCGTTTTAGATGATTATTGCGTTTTTTGTCTTAAAATTGAAAGCTGCAGTTAAATGCCCAGAAATTTAAAAGAACCATGCAATTAAAAAAAAGCAGTAAATGACTTAATATAAGTGAGTTGGCCATATAATAATGTACCAAAATACATTTGGTTTTTTCCGCTGGTAATGCCAATTTAGTGATTTTGCTTCTAGTGTTTTTTTATGTTTAACAATGACAATTTTTTAACTTGATTGAGCTTATTTACTGACAAGCATCACTGGGTTATATCGTATATAAAAACCTAAGGAAGCTCATTCCTTGGCTGTGCTGATAAAAAAAAAATAATCGCAATGGAGTACAAACTCATGCGTTTTTTTTGAACAGGGCGTTTTCTGCCACAAAAATATTGCCATGTTCATTTTCAACATATTCCTGTTACCTAAACCATATTCTTTCCATGATGTAGGCCAAAATGTGAATTAAAAAATACGAGAAAGGCCAAGTACTTAAAAAATTCTATTCGCCAAGTGTATTCAAGCAGAATATATTTTTTATTTTTTCACTTTTTTGAAAAGAAATTTAAGATATATGTGATTCTGAAAATATGAATACCTCATAATACGAGTATGTATATGTAACATATTTGGGGTATTCACAATGTAGTCATAAAAATACGAAAAAATATGACAGCTATTGTTGAAATAAATATAATCGAAAACAACTGTTGCCAGTGGAATGAGCTGAATAATTTTGTCGACGACGGCTAGTGGATATACGTAAAATAGCTGTCAGCCAGATAAGTTACACAAACAAAATTTGCTAACTTGTAAATCATTACATATTGCCGGATTTTCTTTCTTTCTTTTTATAAAAATATGATTTAATGTGAAGGTATAAAATTTTTAAACAATTTTTTTTCTTATATCACTTATAAGTAGCGCACGTCTTGTAAATTATGTGTACAAATCAGATTTCTACTGCTATTCTATGAGAAAACAATAAACATAAACATCGAAAAGTTTTAGTTTTGACTTTTTTTGATTGAAGCACTACAACAATTTATTTTTACTATTTTAAAATATTAGGACATCATGACAATAACATATAACATCATGACGTAATAACAGACATTGTGAATCCCCATGTTATTAAAAGTATAACATTTTTCAAATGTGGTCGGTACAGGAAATAACGTCCGATGATGTACCATACCATATCCCACTTCAAATATTATTTGTGAATGCATTGAAAAGAAGCTTATTCGAACAGTTTTTGTGTATTGACTACCTCATGAGTCAAATGGGCTTCGTTCTGGATTATACTTTTTTGACCAAAATCCGCATTTCCGCCAAATATTTCGATTCCTGCATCAGAGCAATTTTATGCGTAAATAACCAGAATCGAAACGATATTCTGCTGTGTTTACTTCCTACAATTGATCTAAAAGGATACTTATAACCAAAGATTTCCACTGTAAGTTAAATTGGGTGCCCGCTGGCTGCAGACTTTTCACATTTACAAGCGCACCATGCTCGTGGCGAAGGTAATAGAAGCAAATTGCAAACCATAGTAAATATTCTGCCGTACGTAAGTTTGACAGCAGCTGCAGCATTATTTTGTGGTTACACATGGTTGTAAATACTGCTCCTGTTTTCGGAAATTTTCTCTTTTGATGAACTTTAAAAAAACATACATAAAAACAACAAGTATTCATTTGTTTTTGGCTTAAAATAAAGTAATAAAAAAAACGAGGATCTGTAATGGTTTTGTGGTGTATATCCTCTATTGGTGGGGAAGAAATTTGGTATTTATTGACAGTACAATGGACCGTCATGTTTATTTGAATCTTGTGAAGGCAAATTGGAAGAAGTCCGCCAGCAACATGGTCTTTCTAGCAAATAGATCTTTCAGCAGAATAACGATTCTAAACATACATCTCTCGTTCTAATGGGAATGGCTTGTCTATAAATGTCCCCAAACAGTTACATTCTCCTCCTCAATCCCCGGATATGCACTAACAGACGCGTGGGAAAAAAATTTAATCAGATATAACAGAAAAATTGGTTTCATCAATGCCTAGATACATACAAGCATTGCTAGATGCTAAATGTGGCCCGACAAAATATTAGTTAAAAGTTATTTTGATTAAGATCTAGCAAATCAAGGCTGAATTACGTTTTTATTTTATTAGTTTACTTTAAGCCAAAAAATAAATGCGCACCATGAATTCTGGTCTAGCTTATCACAACGCTTGAACAAGATATGTCTTTACATCAAGAAAATAACATCCCAGCAACAAATATAGACATTTAGAACCGATACATTGCATATTTAGAAACAAAAATCCTGTCGAAAGGCACGGCGGCAGTAAGTGGATGCACGGTTTATAGCAGTATAAATGTAAAAAAAAATACATTTTGTGCGTTTGTATTTTTGGATACATAAAGTAATGTTTCTAAAAGGTTTATCGCGAACAAAATTTAATATTATAAAAGCGCAAATGCAAGTGATTCGGTTCTGTTGTCTCCCTTACAAAAATGCTTCCAGGCAAACACAAATTATTGCTGGCATTGATTAATCTATTAATTTCCCATCAGAAATGTATCTTCATTAAAATAAAGTATTTCATGATTTGAATCAATGAGGTTAAATAACATTGATATTTATAAATGTAAATCTGTATATACCCCTCCAATAACAATAATTAAATGTGTTATGAACAAAAATATACAGCACAAAATTCAATTGAATTTTTTTTTTTCGAAATATATTTATTAAGCTTGAGGCCTTTTTTTATTTTATTTGGTTTTATTATTCGATATTATTCGAGGTTTCAATTCGTTATATTTATATGCGCCTATATTACTACTACACATTTTTGACTTGTCAAAAAAATTTTATAACAAAAAATTTTGTGACATTTTTCAAAAATATTTTTATATTTCAAACAATTATAATTTCCTATTATTCCTGATGATGTTAACAAGCTGTTAACGAAATATCGAATAATAAAACCAAATAAAATAAAAGAAAAAGACCTCAAGCTTAATAAATATATTTCAAAAAATATAATAAAAAAGTTCAATTAATAATAATTAAAATCTAGTTTTTCTGTAAGAAAAAAAATTCTATAAAGAAATTTTTTTTTTGATTACTTTCTAAAATCGTGCAAATAAAATTACAAATATTCCACATAGTACATATACATATGTACTTATAAATATATAGTATATATGTATATAGTACACAAAACATATGTACATATGTATGTATGTACTAGTCTACTTAAGAATTTATGCAAATATTAAAGGCTTGCTGCAGAGAGTATAAAAAAATTAGATGAACATGAGAAGCAACAATAATTATTGGCGTAAATGCTCTTCAGCGAAATTTGTATAAGAAATAAGAAAGAGGTATGCTTTAAAGAAATCATGGTTGAGCCTACCAACAGTAAACGGTATCAAAAGACTGCAATAGTTTGTTTCTTTTTTTTTTTAAAGCCAGATTGAATGTTATAGTTGCAATAATAATGAGTCTGGAAATGAATGAATGAATACGTGCAATATGAGAAACAATGCCAAATACTGCAATTGCATATGAATATGCGAACAACATTAACACCAAGTCCCTGCGATCTAGTTCTAGTCAATTGTATTACCAATTTTTTGTTTTCTATGATTTTATGTGTTTTGTTTTGCCATTAAATGGTTCCAAAGCTTTTTATACTTCTCGCCCGCCAATGCGTGAAGTTTAGGGAAAAATCTTTTTATTGAAAATTTTAAAAATTAGATGTATCTAAACATCTAATAAAATTACAATCGAATTTTCTTCGGAATTTGGAATCGAATCGAATGCCGTAATTTGCCCCCTGATATCTTTTATTTTTTGTTTAGACTGCACAGATTCACACACATCAACTTTTATTGTCAGGTTTGTAGGAGCGAGAGAGAGAAAATACGGGACTACGGAATTGCTGGTACTCGAAAATGAGTTCTATTCATTTTGTTTAGTTATTTGTAATTGCCTGAAATTCAAAGGGAATTAAAAAGAAGTTGTTTGTTTCTTAACGCCCAACATTATATATTTATTATGCACGTACTGGCAGATCTTGGGGTGTTATCATTAATAACAAAATATTTTCTAATTTTCGACGAAGAGAGGGAGAGAGAGGGGCTGTTGAGCGTATTTAGGCAACAAACGAATCCCAGATATGCATTGAAAAAGTGGCGAGTGGTTGGCAATTCATTTTAGAGAGATCATTAGAGACCACTTTAGTATAAACCCACTCAAATGAATGTTTGGCGTAATTGTAAAATGCATTTGTTTTGTTTGCCAGAAACGTATTAGCTCAACTTTCCGATTCCCATTTTCGCATTTTGTGAACATACATACTACAATCATGCGGTGGTGCTTGTACAGACAGAACATATATTCGTTTTCAAAAGCACTTAAAATCTTTTCTTTATCATGGGACATTCCCAGTATTTTTTCAATTTCATCATTAGATTTCTTCTAGCACGCGACAATATACCGATAAAAGAATTTGTTGTATTGAAATTATTATTGAAAAAACAAGAAAAAAAGCATCAAATAAAAGGATTTATGAACAAGCATATCAACAGTATAAAAATGCGTTTGCCGACTCGGAAATTTTAAACATTAAGTTTCAATAAGAAAAACAGCTTTTGAAGGCTCGGCGTAAAGAAACTTAAAACAGAAAAAAAATAGTACAAAAACTTGAAATATTAGAAAAAAAAATCTAAAAAATAATGAAAATCGCTTGAAAACGTTAAAATATTCAGAAAATGCTGAAAATTGTTCGCCGCAGTTATCATGTTAACAGAACATAGTAAAACTATGTATTTGTTCTATTTTTGACTCATTAATTGCCGTGTCGCTAAAACTTATTACTGACAAATTTTTTTTTTTTAACTTTTTTCTACAAATTTAACACAATAACAACAATTTGTTTAACACAAACGAGATTTTATTCAAAACCATTTTTATAAAGAGGCCGTTCCAAAAATAGAACATGTTGTGTGACCAAATAGACAATTATTTAATAACTTGTTCTTTGTGAATAAATTATTAAAAATTATACTTTTGTCAGCGGCATCGTTAAAAATAACTAAATATTCTACAAATATACATATATTATTGAAATTACATTGAAAACAAGAAAAACGTTTTGTTTTATAAATACAGTTTTCAAAGTCAATTTTCGAAAGAAATTTCCGTTCTTATTGCCAGCATCAAGTAGCGAAAAGCAATTCAACATAAAAAAAAACAATTAACCAAAGTGTCACTTCGTCTCAATCAATTTCTTTTTTTTATGTAGATAAAATATTTTTATAATTACCTATCTGTGTTTGTTAAATGGTTTATAATATGCTATATATTTCATTTTATATTATATTTTCCCTGAAGAAGTTTTCCTTTGTGAAAAGGAGAAAATTGTAAATTATTTTTTAATACAAAAAACTAAAATATTAAAACAATAAGATCTCAAGTTTCATTAAGGAAAAATATATTCAATCATCAGAAGATCGAAGAAATTCAAATAATAATTAAAAAAACTTTTCGAATTGGTTTTTATTTTTCAAAATTGAATATGTGAACAGTGACTTTTTAGTTCTGAAGGTAGACACACACAAGTTGCATTTGTTAAATTTTTGATAAAAATTTTAGTTTACCACCTTTCATGACTAATTTAAGCAACGTATTGTATTTATGCGGGTCTTTCAGCTGTTCGCTCATTGCTTTTAAATTTTGACATGACATTTACAATTTTTTTTGTGCATATGTAATTAAGATTTTTGAGTCGGTAGTTGTAAATGGTTAATAAAATTGAATTTCTTTTCTCCTACACACAAATCTGTCCATTGAACATGTCTAAACATGAGAAAGTATTTCATAATGTTCATCCACTAGTAGCAGTTATTCATTTCTGGTCAGTCTTATAATAGACAAGTAGCAGCAGTAGCGGGTATAATGGTTGTGGCATTTAGTAGACGGGAGTAAACGCTCCCTCATACTTATTATCCAAATATATTTGTAGATGCATATATAGTTATGTATATAGTTATGTAAATTTTAATTAGTTGATACGTTTTAAACTGGTTTTTAATTTATATGAAGACTGCAATTAAAAAATTCTCATAAAAAAATTCAAACCAAGAAATGTTATATTGTACATGTGTACAAACATAGATAATATATGTATGTATTCATGGAAGTACATAAACAAAGATAAATATTTTCTTGAGAAAATTTTATATTTTTTTAGGGCCTTTATTTCCTTTATTTTTCAGAAAGACTAACCAATATTCCGCCGTGAATGGAGGGGTTGACATTAATAAGAATATAATACACCTGAACCTCGTTGACATAAATAAAATACAAATTATGACATTAATGAAAGGCTTATGTCGTAACTGCTATTCGGTTAACCGATTAATTATTGGTCCATTAAGAGGTGGATTAAGAATTTATTCCTCAAATGCAAATAAAAAATGCATTCTTATAAATTATTGTTAACAATAAGAAAAACATAACTTTATTTTTACTTATATAAAATTGACGATTTTCAATTAATTATTAAATCGATTTATTTCTTACTTAAATTGTGAGCTATAAGCCACGATGATTGTTGTCGAGGTCATGTGATCGAATCGAATTTTATAACGGCCTCCGAAATTGGGTCGTATGCATAGATAAATTTTAATGCACATAAGAGCCAAAGTTATAGCTTTACGCATTGACACACAACATAAAGTATCTGGGTCATCAGTAATTATAAATGGTATAAATATTAATGACTCAGAAGTTATTGATCCTGTTGGGATGAAATTTCAACTGCGCAAACTTTTTAAGTGTCGTTGTAAGAGATACTTTAAAGTCTGTACGAGAAGGGGAAGATGTTTATCGGTGAATAGCCAATTATATTCAATCGGTAGTGCATCGTTGCAATGTCGGGTGTGTCTCGCAGTTTTATTGCTACTACAAGGAAATATGACCCAATGATATCAAGGAAATCATTCCCCTAACACGGACATTTTTACATACGACAAGGTTGATTTGTACGCGGGGCTGCCTGTAGCCACACTAGTAGAACTGCAAGATTCTGTTTCGAATATACCAACCACTCATCCGAGTTCTAGCCCATGTAAGGCATCCTTCGGTGGATATATAGGAGAGATGTACGAAATCCCTTCCTGCGTTGAGGTATCGAATAAGGTCACCCATACTCACATGCCACACCTCCGAGAGGTCGTACAGTACATGTTTGCCCAGAAATCAGTGCCTCACCACGTGCAAAGTCGGGCACTCGCAGAGCAGATGGAAAAACAGTCTCCTCTTTATCCAAAAAATTATACTCGGGAATCGGAATACAGAGAAAATTTCTTTTTTAGAAGAATTGTTCGTATGTTGAATTGCAATTGCAACGTCCCTGTCAACTGAGATGTTGGAAAATTTAAGTCCAACGGTCCAAAAACAAAAAACTTGCCAAAGATTTTAGAAGTAGTCAGCATTTATAATAATGAAAACAAAACTCTAATAACATTTAAGACGTACCTTATATGCTTAGAGAAAACAAATTGAAATGAAGAGGACAATTAGAAATTTACTATCATTACGATTCCTCTAGCGAGAGATATTTTCGTTATTGTTCGTTCTAGAGTAGGTTAGGTTAGGTCGGCAGGTTGCTGGATGTAAAGGTAAAGAAATATTCAAACCCAATTGGGTTCACATTTTATTATGTCACATTGTGATACCTGTTGTGAAAAAACTTTTACGTCTTTTAGTGATACAGACCAGAGTCTGTGCTAGGAATCGAACATAGAATCAGCAACTGATCCTCTAAGACACTACTCACTAGACTACCGGTACACCCTCGTTTTAGGGCAAAAGCTTTTAAACTGAAGTTTCCTAAAAATTAAAGTCACCTACCTATATAGGGATTAAAAAAACCCCTTTAAATGCTTAAAAACACCCCTTAATTATGTGATAAGGCGCAGAGTTCAGACTGTTAAAAAAGACTTCGGTGTACATTTCATTATTAATGAAAAAGTAATGCATACATTCATATGCATATATACTTAAATAGTTACATACATATGTATGTTTGTTTTAGGTACATTCTGGCCATAATATAAAAATATGTATAATGAAAAAAACAACACAATTAATCTTAAAAGGCAGAATGAGAAAAAACAAGGAATAAAAAAGGTTTCAAAAATATTACAAATACCTACTTACATATGTATGTATGTACTCACTTAGAGGCTGTAAATATGGAAGAAGAAATAATCAAACTTACCTTCAGTTACATGCCCACTCTTAGGCAGCGTTTCAGCCGTTGTTGAGAAATTATTCATTTTCGCCATTTCTAAAAGTAAAACTGCGACTGTGGCAACAAATTAAACACAATACCAGCACGTTCAAAGGACGAATAAACAAAAAATTTAAGAAAAAAAAAAATAACTCAAATTGCGTTGAAAAAAAATAAAGAAAACAGGTTACTAACACGAGAGTTTATATTAATGAATGTCGGTAGTTTAGTTTTGTATTTGAGAAATTGTTGCAATAGAATGATATGTGTGCACTGGCTGCCGCACTCAAGGACGATGACAAAGAAGTGGAGTTCGATAAAAGATATCTGCTAAGAAACAACAAAAAATTAATAATAATAATCATGCAGCTGCTGCTTGTTTTGCTCCGTTTTTGCAAAACACTTGAGTTTGTGGGCAAATGTCGTGAGGAATTTGCGTTCTCTCTGTTTTGAGTTGAATTTTTTTCTATTTCGTATTTGTCAGATACTTGTTGAAGTACCGTAATCCATTCATATTTATGAGATACTTTTTATGTTTTCTCTTGTTAGCATGTATGTAGTTTGATTGCTTGTTCATTGATTTGGCAAAATGGAAGTTTTATGTATCAACTTCCAGTTTGTTTTTATTTGTTGTTATTTCTAGGTATGTATATTTATTTTTAAGGAAAGTATTTTATTACATTTTTTTAAATAATTTTTGTTGTTGTTTTTTCTTTCTTTCATATCAATTTCATACGTGAATTCAAAAAGGTTTCTGGCAAAGGCCGTTTTATTTAGCGCATTTTTTTAAGTCGAGGTTGTTAAACAAAAAACTTGAAAAAATCAAGAACACTTTTCATGCTCGTTTTCTGTTTAATGCTTTTTTCATTCTCTAGTTGTCTTTAGGTCTCTTCGTAAATTGTTAATTGTAACCCTTTTCTTTAGAATAATTATGTATTTAGTTTTTTATTTTACCCAATTGTAGATGTTTTATTGGAAATTGTTTGCTTGTTAATGGTTCATTTCACACAATCAATTTATAAGCATATTTTCCTCTTATTTGCTTCCGCTCGTTCCATCAATAAATTTTAATTGGTTTTCAAAATATTTTCTACTTTATAAAAAAAAACACACACACATATATATGTATATGTACATATATATACATATTACTTCGCATTACATTTTATACTATTCATTGCAATTCACTTTTTAAGCTTGTTTTCCGTAGCCGCTTTCAATCGATAATAAATGCAATTGAATTTCATAAATGCACTTTCCGCTGATGCCTATGCAATTTTATATGAATATATATTATTCGGGGTATATATTTCTATATTTGACACTTTATATTTGATAATTAAAGTTTAAAAAATGTATAAAAAAAAGCAGAAAAAAAATTAAAATTTATAAGTAAAAACACCAGCGAAACATTCGCACGCTATGGCTGCTCTTTTAATAATCTCTACTACAATATTGTTTTTGAGATGTTTTAGCTGGAATTTTTCCTCTGCCCGCATTAGCAGAGGCAAACCGTCTAGTAGGAGTGTTGCCATGACAGATATTTGACGCTTTCACAGCTAACTTCAATATAAATAAACCAGAATCAAAATATCTGTACATATTAAATTAAAAATTGTAAGAACGAGTATCTTTGATAAACTGAGAATAAGTGGAACATATCGTCGTTCGTAAATAATTTACGAAAAAATTTAGCAAAAAGTTGCAATGATTGACATTTATTTATTATATTTGATGACATCCCATTTTTTTTTTGTAATTAACTTCTTCGTGTTGTAACATTGACGTAGCAGGCAACTTCCTTAAAAGTAATGAAAATATGTATTTAATTATGCGTATGTAAAGCTTTTGAATAAAGAACACACATAAGGTCTAAAATAAAAAAAAATATGTATGTATGTACAATTATTAAATAGGCTGATGATCGATAACATACAAGCACTTAAAAAAACATGTGTTAGTTACTAAGCTAGCTACAAACTAAATCAATATTATTTATAGCAAGTAGCATTGAAACGTTTTTGATACAGATCTAATAGGTAACAAATGTTGCTGAAATTGAAATTGATTTTTGGCTAAGTATGATCACTATGATAAAACTACGCTTCGTAGCAAGAAATATACAAAATATGTAAATGAATAAAACAATTATACTGCACTTATTGAAACTCTTTTCGAAAATAGTTGCAGTTGTAAAGATTGTAATGTAAACTTTTTTCCTGTTTTAATAATATGGAGTCGTGGGCTCCGAAAATCAAGCTCCCACAGTCGTTAGGTATATGGATGGCAATCGCAAAAATATTCTTATATTGGATATTGTTTTCCTTTGCTTTAATGTTATATACTATATACATATGTATGTATGTATCTCTGGTTGTGGTTTAAACACACATATTTATGGAAATTTATGCAAAATGAATGAAGACAAAGTGAAATTACATACAAAATAAAAACCCAGCAACATTTTAGTAAAAATTAAATTACAAATAAGAATAACGATAACAATAATTTTGAAAACGGCAACATTTTTCCAACTGTTGTGTTTTTAAATGCTTTTCTTTTTGTTGTTTACAAAACGTTACAGAGAGTAAAGTAAGAAAGAGCAAGTGGATTTAAAATTTAAAACATATATTTACAATTTGGGAGCAATTGGACAGAAATACTTTTTTCAGGGTTACCAATGCCATAATTATATTGCAATTCATATTTAATACTATGTTCAGATATGTATTCTGAAATTGTTATTGAGTAATTTAATGCAGTATTCACACATATTTAATTTCGTCAATTTTGTTTTCTCAATTAATATTCCCCACCTGGAAAAAACAGCGTTTTGAGGTATAATTCGCATTTCATCTCTTTCTCTTTTTCTTTTTATTTACTTTTCTCACATTTGATTTGCCATTGTACAGAACTTTTTCACTTCACTCAATAGATTTCCCAGTAAAAATACTTGTGAGAAGGGTTGCATTTCAAGTTTTCACAATATTTATAACAATTTCGTACATTACTATATACAATACATTACATTATTACATTATACATTATTATATACAATAACTTAATTTACATTTTGTATGAAATATTGATTTCCATTTATGGAAAAATCTCAATGAAGGTGCTTGTCTGCACGCGGTATAACGCTTTGGGTTAGCAACGAAAATTGCGATTAAAGTTCTACACGTATTAATATTTCTTTTTCATTACAATTACAAATTATAAAAGATTTTCATACATTTCGAAGTGAAATTTAGATATCAAAATAAGTTTTACTAAGTCTCCTTAAATATTTTTCAATCCATATAGAAGTTCTAAAAGAGATGCTGATGACCACAAAAGTTGTAAACTTACTGTTTGTTTATTATTTTCTCAAATTCAATCTGACTATTCGACATTCCAACAATTTATTTACACATTATTGTGTTAAATTAACTATGAACTTAAGCACAATAAAATTTTCATTAATTATTTTTTTATTTAATCTTAAAAATTCATTTAATATGGTGGTGCCTTAAAATATTTTTACCTTCATACATAATTATTTTTTATTCGTACGAAATGGTAACAATCTAAACAGTTGGATACTTTTCAAGGTTTCTAAACTGTTTGCATATTTCAGTGGCTTTCAAGCTAGATCGAAATGTTTTTCATATATTTTAAAAAATTCACAGATTTGTAGTAAGGACACCAACCGTAAAATTTATTGTTTTTATACTTGCTTGTGAGGGTTGCCGGTTCTGTTATTTCTAACTAAAAATTGGTAATTTTTTTCCATGCGAAAAATGAGATTTTTTTATCAATGAGCGATATGTACATTGGAATTTCTGTACAACGAATCTGAATTGAATATATACTTTGTTACAGATATTGATTCGTTGTACTGACTATCTATCACTGAACCCTTGGTATAACGAAATTTTAAGAAATAAGAATAAATTCGTTATAACTACAGGTTGTTTTTACAAAATTCACTGTTCCAGAGGTAAATAAAATAAAAACACTCGGTTAAGGCAACCAACAGAAATATTGAGATGTTCTGAAAACTGAGTTGTTGCGAAAATCGAGTCAAAAATTTCTGTCTGTTTTTCGATTAAAAATATTATTTCAAACAAATAGGAGGTTTATTTAAAAAAACAAAGCTTTAACTTTTAAAACAAATAAATTTATTTAATTAAAATAAAGAATAAAAACAAAAATATATTTAGAATAAATAAACAAATACACATCCTTTGTAAGTTTGTACTGATGGTTGCTATCAAGTAGAAGATTCATATTGTGAACGGAAATAGAGTGCAATTTACGACAGTTTTTTTTCATGACTTCCTTTGTATTTATAAAAAACTATATTTAAAAATAAAACTTAACTTTGTTTGCAAAGTTGTTTTTTGAAAACAAGCGTTAACAGAGTCAACACTGTTAAGAATTGTGGGTGTTGCGAATATCGAGAAGTTGCGCTTATCGACGGTTCCGTTAATCGAGGTTACACTGTATATACGTGATTATGTTACATTTTTTAAGACGGCAAAAGTGTGATCGCCGAATGTAATAAATTTATATTTTCTCTTTTATTTATTTTTAATTTTAATATATAAGAGCATTGCATCTTTATTTGCTTTTTTTAGCTTTACAGGAGATGACTCCTATAATACATGCGGTACATTGTGCTGGAATTAGAGGAAAGGAATGGGTGGAGAAATGAGAGGAGATGAAGCGTCACTACCTTACCACACTGCTCTTTGTTTTTTTTATAGCAGTTCTGTAGTAATCAAATAAGTCTTGTAAGTAATTTTCATTTAAAAATTCATTATAATCCATCTCTCAATGGCGACTAAATTTCTTTTAACAAAACATTGTTTGTGACCCATCTATAATTTTGATCAAAAATGTGTTTAAATGTTTTTAAGTCAGTGATGCAAGCAGGTATTTGATCTCAAAACTGGTTTTTATTTTGTTTCTAAAATAAGTTAAAATATTAAACAGAGCGTAGAAATGCAATAAACATTGGATTCA
Organism: Dexiosoma caninum; assembly: GCA_963924685.1. Classification (NCBI taxonomy): domain Eukaryota; kingdom Metazoa; phylum Arthropoda; class Insecta; order Diptera; family Tachinidae; genus Dexiosoma; species Dexiosoma caninum. The sequence continues at coordinate 94,403,494 of OZ004727.1, read as the reverse complement.
GTCTATACATGACAGTTGAACTTTATTTAAAACAAAAAAATTGTTTTCTTTTTGTATTTCACAAAATTTTGCTCTCGCATTAGACATCTGGCTGCTCAAATATAATGTTGTATTTCCTTACCTGCTATCGAACTGGTCACAACGCAACTACAACCACATAATGGAATATTTCGCTAAGGAAACGGCCGATCATACAATTTCAATTACAATACCTGTACAACCTATTTTTTTTTCTCTAGAACCAGCAGCACTCAGGAGATGACCCCTACACATGCGATGCATTGTGCTGGAACTAGATTGAAGTGATGGGTGGAGAAATGGCAGGAGGTGAAGCTTTACTTCTTACAACTATTCATTTGTACGTTATTTGTTTTTATATAGCAGTGTTGAAGTGCCTCGGATGTCAAGGAGACGTGTTAAATTTTCAAGTTTCTTTTTGGTTGCCATTTTTAGTAATTATTTTACTTCGCCGGTGCTACAGAATAATGACGAAGGAGGGCGTTCCGATGTGCCTGTGGATTGCTATCAGGTGAAGGCGACCAGTTCAGTGACCAGTGACTATGCTTTTGTCACTGAAACCTTCCCACAACAATTGACACAAGAACGCACTAATGCACATCAGAAAAAATGCGAGATGTTTTTATGACTTCGTCTGAAACTGGGGTCGCACCCAGTCAAAGTGCGGACTACTTCACCCATCGCATATTGATATTTTACAATTACACATTTCATATTTTATGCGTTTCTCCTCAGACGAATGGGACCAAAATTTGTACTATTAGAAAACTTTGTGGAAAAAAATAATCAGGGTGTGATCTTGGAAATATCATTAGTGGTTGCCATCCATTGCAACAATTATCTTCAAAGTCTATTTTGAATTTACTAGACCGCATCGCAGAGAGTCCGTACAGTAGAGTGGGACAGCCAACTATTTTGCTTCACAGGTGCATCATCGCAATGTGTATCTCCGCAGTGTATATTTTGCTACTTCAAACCGCTTCTATTTACGGACAACATGGTTTTCTTCATTTGTGGTTGATTCGCAATTAAAATACACTACGCGGTACAAAATAATTCTTTGTTTAGAAATCCAGAAGTTTTCTCTTTTAAATTACAATGTACAGTGGGGCCTAGAAATAGTTACACGCGTATCGGTGTTTACGTCTCTAACTCTTATTACGGCCGTTTTAAAGAGTCATGCTTTTATATTAAACCGACATAGAAATATGTCTGATGGTTATTTTTTTTGGATATGATTATGCCGAAAAATCATTCATTCTCTTATAGCTGAAATATGTTGGACATTGTTGGATAACTACATAGAAATGCCTGGAGCTAATCGAAAATTTCTTCTTTTATTTTATATAATATATTCTTCATATGAATGGAATGGATGAAACTTTAAAACGGCCGTAAAACGAATTACAGACGGAACCTTCAGCCTCATTTATGCGCCAGAGTGATGGAAAATTCGACATTTCGGATGCGCTCCACACAGAGAAGTCGTGGCGGATATTTATACGATGTTATATTAAACGCATAATGACATCAGTAGATCATTCAAACGAATAAAATATTTCGTTATTATTTGATACACAATTAATTGCCCTTTCATCTGTCTTCATCACTGCACTTTCCCTTTACATTACGAAGGTAGCGCATTTGAGTTATTTTGACTAAGTTCTACTTCTGTTCCAATTATATCCCACTTATTTTACTTAAAAAAATCTTATTTTACCACTTTTCCGGTCTTACGCAGTAAAATTTGCAAGTAAAACAATATTGAAAGTTTTACTTAAGAGAGACGCACACCTGAATTCCAACAAAAACAGGTAAATACAAATGATTTTAAAACTGAGTAATTTTTATCGCTTAAAGTAAACAAGCAACTGGATGCCAATAAAACTAATACAGCAAAACCAAACAATCCTAAAGGCACTACTACAGCGGCCGATACAAAAGAGAATCGAAAGATACGTTCGTGTAACAGTTAAAATACCCAAGTTGGCCTGAAATAACTTTCAATAAAAATAGTGAGTTAAAAACCACATTTTAACTCGGGCGCTGAATTTTGTGAGATGCGAGCTGCTTTGTACGCATTCAGTCGTTCAAAGATCGTGCGGCAGTGGGGTTGAGTTAATTAGTTTCCCTTGCAAAAGCAGAGTGGAACTCAAATAGCAAAATTAATTCTGGCTTTTATTTAGATGCTTTGTTATTGCTAATATAAATTAAAACAAATTGTGGTTAAGGTGGTGTTGTTATACAAAATAAACAATAAAACAATTACGTGATCTATAAATTGTGGCATAAAAATATTTTACTGAATTAAATTCAGCTGAAAGAATCTTCTACACGAATGGTAAAACCAGTTTTCAGAAGACTTTATGCCACATAAAAGAAATAAAAATAAATGAAGAAAAACCAGTTAATGGCATGCGAACAAGAAAAGATATGGCTGAAAGATTGTGAAAAAACGAAAAAAAAAACAAGCGTAAAAAAAAGTTAAAAAGTGAGTCATCAAATCATTGTTTTAACAGCATTTAACATTATTGACAAAAAAAAATAATTAAACAAACGCTCTCACCGGCCAATTGTTAAAACAAACGCCTGCCAGAGCCAGTAAATGATTTAAATAATATATTGTTTTACAAAAATAAAAAAGTAATAGAAATACCAGCAAAATTACAACAAAATAAAAAAAAAATCTTTTGTAAAATAAATGAAATATTTTTTATCACACAACAACTGTAAGGCAAATGATCACGTACTTTTAAAATGTTAAAAACAATTCTAAGAACAATAAAACCAAGACGACAATAACAAATATTATAAATTATTAAATGAAGTAAACAATAATTAACAAAATAAACAAGCAGACAGCGTAAATTAACAACTTCGCTTGAATTAAAAATTTCACTAAAATCCCAAACAATGATCATGGATTCGAAATTATTTAAGTACGGCTCTTGTACTCTCTTAATGGCCCATCATTTGGCTAAACTGGCCGTGGCAGTTAGTGAAATTGAATGCCACGGTCAAACGTGTCGTCCCATTGAAGAGTACTGCTCCCAGTTTGAACAAACTTGTATGTCATGCAGCAGCGCCTGTGATAGTCAGGATCTAAAATATGATTCCAGTGTGTGCAATAGACAGTGTACTGGTAGGTTACACCCTTTTTATATACATACATATATTTTTTCTATTTGGAAGTTAACGCGAGCTAGGGCGAGAGTTTTCGTATCGTGAAAATATATATAAAAATTTTAAAATTATTACCAGGTTATTCAAAAAAATATTTATCGTTGGAAAACAGTGATGCCAACGTATAGTGTTTTCACACCGAAAGTTAAAACCTGATTTTAACGTTAAAACAAAAAACATCTGATTTTGCGTTTTCACTATAAGTTTAATTAACTTCAATTTTTGCCTTTGAAAATTTAATACTCTCACAAATGTTTGTTTCAAATTATGGGCAAGAAAACAACTGATACTAATTTAAATGAGGCAATTTGTAGATTTTTTAATCGAATGTTCTGCCATCATAACTTTTGTGTTTATTGTTTATTTTATTATAAATAATTTTAGTTGTTTTTTTGACGGCGACATTTTGAAAATAAAATTTCGTTTAAATTGCTCAAAACTTGCGTGCAGCCTACGTCACAGCTATCAATATATGTATATCACACTGCTCTAAGAGGGCCAACTCAAAATTTTTCCATTTTAACTTTAGCAAGAAATCAATGTACAGTGGTCATATCTACCCACTGTAAAAATCGTACATCATTTTCGCAACTCTTTCGCTAAAAAAAATACAGTTGTATGCCTCTTTCTTATATATCGATTAATTAAAAACAACAGTTTTTTTGCCGATACTGAAAAATTGTAAATTTTGAGTTGACGCTCTTTATAAAGGCAATATGTGTAAAGAATTTAACCTGTGGCTGCAGCGTTAATCAGGTTTTAACGCACAGTTTGTGTAATAAGATTTCATTTATTTTCTCCTCCTACAACTCGATGAAAGCAATTTTCATTATGCTATACCGAATACCCTCTTTTTTTTTGCACTTTTTTACTGTTGTTGATGCTGCGTCCATTATTTTAAATTATTGTAGTGACTTCATTTACCAAACTTTTGTATATTTTTTTATTACTTCATTAAGCGCCATTTAAATTGCCAGCTGGGTTTAATTTTTTAACTTGGTAGCACTGCCTTTAGTACATGAAAATTTAAAGTTGTATTTCATTAAATCAACTTAAAACAAATTCAAAAAACTTTTTAAGATGGTTGGTAAAACCGGGTTTAATAGTTCGGTTTTAACGTAAAACCGAAAACACTAGTAGCAGTTAAATTAAATGCGTTTCAACTCACCCAAAGCGAAAGGTAATCATTAGAAAGAAACTAAAATATTTAAAACTCATAAAATTAAAGACAGCATGCTGAATGTTAAAAAAAAGTATTTAAATTAACAATATCAGCAGACAAACTCTTCGACCTCTTCTACCCTCTTTTCCACAGTTATAATTAACGTTCATATAAAATTTGCAAAAATATGGTTGAGTAATATAATTTTAAATGGTAGTAAAACAGATATAAATTGAATGCAATAAATTATCTAGCAGTGCAGGTCGAAAAATATTTCGAAAAATTTAATTTTCTGATGATGCTAAGCAAGGGTTAGCGAAATATCGAAAATAAATAAATTAAAAACTTTTTATAAAAAAGACCTGCAGTGTTAAATAATTTATTGCATACAATAAAAATAGAAGGTCAAATAAAAAGAAGAATTAATACAGATATAAATTTTTAATTCTTGGCCAAAATTTATTTCAATACGCAGTCTGGCCCATACGCACTTGGGGTGGTTAAGAGGAACTCCAATGAGGTAGTAATATTTTCGATAACTTTTTGCAGTAATCTTATCTAAGTTTTTTTCGAAACACCTGCTTCAATAGACTCCCCGGTATAAAAAAAACAACACCTCATCAGGTACCAAATCAGATACTTTTTCGAGCTCCTCGTATCCCAATGATTGCCGGTTCAACCAACAAGTGGCAAACCCTTCAGCTATTGAGATGCGCGACAAATCCAGCGTTTGCTCTGGACTCAATTGGCTTTGGGCAGTCGAGTGGTATTCTCAACTTTCAACTTCATCACTAAATTCATAGTTATCACTACCATCTGCATCTGTACCAACTAAGTTTCCCCATCGAGGATGGGACTGCATGTGTTTCCTAGTCTGGTATAAGCCAAAGCAGCCCATTCGTACACAATATCAGCCGCCGTCTAAGCCTCCTCCATTTCCCATGCACCGTTACTGGCGCCGCTATTCAGCTCAAAAAACGTTGGCCATACTGATCTCTACAATCAAGAGATCGTGGCTTCAATCCCTTATCCAGTTATCAAAACTTTTAAAACAGTCTATCTATCGAAAATATACGATATTTGAGCAGTACAAAGCATTGCCGAAGTAAAATAAGATATCAAATGGCTCTTCTTACATTAAGAATTGTTTGCCTCTACTCCACAGCAGTGACATAAAAACTCTGTTTTACCAAGGGGGTGGCGATGGCTAAAGTACTTAGCACGTTGACTTCTTAACCAAAAGTCATGGGTTCGACCCCGCTGTCCGACTAAGTCATAAAAACATTTCGCATTTTTTCTGATGGGCATTAGTGTGCCTTTGTGTTAGTTGTTTGCAGATGGTTTCAGTGGTGAAGGCATAGTCATTGGTCACTGAACAGTATCGGCTTCAGCTGTAAGCAATCCATAGGCACATCAGAATCCACTCCTTCACTGGTATTGTCTAACACCGGCGAAGTAAAATAATTACTAAAAATAGCTACTAAAATTATGCTCCCAAATATAATACATCTACTTGACATCAACACTACTATAAACAAAGAACGTGCAAAAGCAAAATTGTAAGATAGTGAAACTTCACCTTCTGTCATTTCTACTACTATCCCTTTCCTCTAGTTCCAGCACAATGCGTCGCATGTGTAGCGTGAATTACCTGAGCACAGGCCCAAGATAGAAAATAATTGTCAAAACGCTTAACTGCACAGATATGTAAGAATTATACCCAACTGTATCACTTCATCCACTCATCTTTCCCAGCATAAGATTGCTTCCATTTTAAAGCACAAAGCACAAAGTTTCATAGGAAGTTTCTATGGACATATGTAGATACTTATTAAAGAACGTGTCTCTAGCCATTGTTTTATAATGGAACTAATTCACACAAAAAATTAGTTTTCAAAGCGGCTTAGAAATAACGGATTTCAAAGGTAGCAGATATTATAAAAATAGCATCGAATTAAGAAGCTTCTCTTTTGGAACTGCTCTAAAGAGAAGCAGCTAAGAACCGATCTTTATTTTAGAGTGAGTTTAGTATATGAGCATTAGTCTATTAATCTGAAGGTTGCGGGTCCGATTCCCGCCTAGACACTGGGTGTTTCAGTAGACAAGCTAAGAGCTTCGCAGATTGTGTGCTGTTAAAAAAAACGTTTTCGACATTAATTCTGCGATGGTAGAAATTCGATGTTGAAGAGAGAAATCGTTTTTTATGTATTTTTGCGCTGTGGTATTTCTTTTTTAAAGAATCATTTATTTTAAGAATTTTAATATTATATTTATATATGTACGTACATTTGTACGTACATACGTATAAAAGCCACATCATATCGGAGAGATTGCAAAAATTTAATTTTCACCAAATTTTCTGCCTCTTTGAAAATATGAATGCATTGGCGAAGCCAGTGAAAAGCGGTAACTTTTATCACGTCATGGAAACATGAATCATTTCAAATAAACGTTATCATCAGCAAAATAAATAATAGTTAGAAAGAAAACAAATGCGATGATGACAACTTCAACGCGATTAATCATGTAATTTTTTTTCTCTAGATTTTATCAAATTACAACCTCTCAAGAATGAAATCCACCATATACAAACGCAACAGAACATCATACTCGTGCTGTTGAGTGTCTTGTTGGTCATAACAGCCGGCCATTTTACTTGGAAATTGATAAAGTGGTTAAGAAGCAAACGTTGCGTCGGTCAGTTGTTGAAGAAATTAAAATTGAAAAAAGATGTTGCTTTGCCAGCAACACTCTGCAATGGCAAAGATTTAAGTGGCATAACAATACCCAATATGTGCGCCATCAATGACATTGAGAGAGCACCATCACAGATTTACAGTTTAACAGGTAAAAGAAAACACTATTCTACTGCCACTTGATTAAAAGGCCAAGTGTGCTCCTTTTACCCATAAAATTTTTGACTTTTTCCTTTAATTTCCATTAAATTTGCTTTTTGTTTTTTTTAATACCAACAACAAAAACAAAAGGCGTTGAGGGTTCTGTGAGGACGGTAACAACACCAATTAGTTCACGACATCCGGCTGAAAACACAACACCATCACCTCAACCCAATGAGTACTCGTATGACAATAAAGGTTTGGTAGTGACGCCAGTTTCGGACAAACCCAGCGGCCAACCAGGCTTTTCATAAACAAACAAACAAACAAACAAACAAAAATATGTAATAATTAAATCTAAACATAAATCCATCCAATACTTCACGCTTATTTATTTTAATTTATAGATTTAAGTTTCACTCTAAAAAATTATGTTTATCTCTGCGGTTCAACTGCTTAAATATGCGTACTTAAACATTATATTTTTATATAATTTTATAATTTTTAGATAAGAAATAATTTGTCTTCCTTTATATGTATGAGGGCACATTTGTAAAGGGAAATATTTTAATAGATATTTAGTTTCCTTTTCTTTCCACTGCACTGTATAAACGCGACCATCACATTTTGTTTAAAATTAAGTGAACACTTCTACAAGTCTATTTGTCTATACATAAGTATTTAGTATATAGAACAATTGTTAATTAATTATGTATATTGATATTATGTATGCAATATTTTATATTTCACTAGTAATTATTTCCTTTTATAATTGAATTTGGCAAAATTCCTTTGTATAGAAAAAAATTACAAGAATAAATTTTATTTGAATTTTCTTACTCGTATCATTGTAAATGAAATTATACTTTAATAATTCTTTAGAGAATATTTCTGTACAGCAATATAAATATATAAAGGTAATAATTTACATCTTTTTAATTTACATTAATCACATACAGTGAGCGAAATGCGAAGAACGCTGAAGATGAAGGTGTAGCAGCCTTCGAAAACCGCACGTTGTTCCATTCTGCTAGTGTTTGTCAGTGTGACTTACATATAATATTTGCTCTTTTCTTATCAACCACAAACGTGCATTGAATTTCTTCCATGATTCTTCCATATTTATTAAAAATGTTCGCACTTTATTATTTTGCTGTAAAGAGATTTTAATACATAATGGGAAAAGTGCTATGCACTTCTGAGAATCGAAATCAGGCTTGGGTTCGAATCCTGTCGAACAAGACAATGCAGAATTTTTAGTTCTTTTTGTATTTCTTTTGAAAGAAGAGAAAAAAAAACCAATTTTCCTGAAGAAGCTACACAAAGGAATAAAAATAAATATTACATAAATCAAAAGAACCTGCAGCTTAAATAATTAGTGTAATTAAAAAAATAAAAAACTAAAATATAAATTAGAAAATTCCGACATCTTCGTTGCCGGGGTACACAATCAGTATTTTCCATTTCAGGTTTTTCCATTTTGGCGATTATTAGCCATCTTTTCAAAATTGATGAAAGAAAGCGCTGAAGAAGCGATAACAATTTTTTTTTAGCAATTCCGTTATCAATTGCAATACAAAAATACGAATTAATGAGCGGAATGAAAATGTACGGAATTTTTGTGAATTAAAAAGATTTTCTCAATTGATCAGCCGTTTCTTTCGAATTATTGAGGTTTGCGAATTAACGCGGTGCGACTTCTCACGGTTTCACTGTATATACGTGTTCTACTCAACTGGTGTAAGAGATTAGTTGTTCTTTTTCCCTTTATTCTAATCAAAAGTAAATTAACTATGAACTTAAACACAAAAAAACTTTCATTCATTCATTTGCAAAAGTTGTAGTTAAATGAATATATTCGTAATAAATGATTAAAATCATTACCAAATCATTGATACCATTACCAAAATGGGTGATAACGCACTTTGCTTTCAATGTATTTCAGTTGACACTTTTTAAAGTAGTTTTTCCCTTTATATCTGCTAATTTTTTATACCGGATTTTTCGAAACTTGTTGAAATCCAAGCAAGAGCATTTTATTTCTTTACACCATACACAGTTTAAAGTGCACATTTTAATTATTGTCATTTATTTATACAGAAAAAAAAAATAATATATATTTTAATTTAAGTTAATCTTAAATTTAGTTAAAATATCGATATGCTACTTAAAAAAAAGAGTTATTTATGTATATTTCAAAATCATATAAACGACATTTTATAAAATTAATAGAACGAAATGCTAAGTCTTATAATTTTATAACATTTATGAGACGTTTACACAGATTACCCAGAAGAAAATACCTTTATATTTTATAGTTTTTTTAATTTCGGTGATAAAATTTTTTTTCTATTAGCGAAAAATTGTAAATGAGCTTTCGAAATTTTTTTAATATGTAAATTTAATTTGTGTTTAACATTTATGTGAATGGCAAAAAACACCTTTAAGTACATGGCAAGGTACCTGGGTACCCACATCAGAGTATATGGAAATAGTGTTGGAAACCAACATTTTTGCATAAAAAACTGCAGACAATCAAATAAAATAAGTCTGAGATTTACAATACGTAAAGGGTGGTTAAATTTCAAGGGCCGATGTTGATTTTGAATAAAACACAAACTATTTAGGAAATTATTGTAATTTTATTTTATTATGATATATTGGTATTACTCAATTATGTATGGAACAAAATATCGGCCAAATGGGCGCCGCGACCACGGCGGCACACCTCCATCCGATGGTCCAAATTTTCGATGACCCTGAGGCATAATGGAGGTTCTATGCCGTTAATGTGCCGAATTATCTCATCCTTTAGCTCTTGAATTGTTGCCTTTTCTTTCAAATAACCCCAAAGAAAAAAGTCCAACGGTGTCAAATCACATGATCTTGGCGGCCAATTGACATCGCCATTACGTGAGATAACACGGCCATTGAATTTGTTGCGCAAAAGAGCCATTGTTTCGTTAGCTGTGTGGCAAGTGGCACCGTCCTGCTGAAACCACATATCGTCCACATCCATATCTTCCAATTCGGGCCATAAAAAGTTCGTTATCATCTCACGATAGCGAACACCATTCACAGTAACTGCCTGACCGGCCTCATTTTGGAAAAAATACGGCCCGATGATGCCGCCAGCCCATAAACCGCACCAAACAGTCACTCTTTGTGGGTGCATTGGTTTTTCGACAATCACTCTTGGATTCTCATTCGCCCAAATGCGGCAATTCTGTTTATTGACGAATCCACTGAGGTGAAAATGTGCCTCATCACTGAAGATGATTTTCTTCGAAAATTGATCATCCACTGTTGCCGTGGTCGCGGCGCCCATTTGGCCGATATTTTGTTCCATACATAATTGAGTAATACCAATATATCATAATAAAATAAAATTACAATAATTTCCTAAATAGTTTGTGTTTTATTCAAAATCAACATCGGCCCTTGAAATTTAACCACCCTTTACATATGTACATTTGAAGCAAAATATGAATCTATTGTTACCGATAGTGTGATTTCCAATAGTATTTCCACCTTGTACCTTCCACCGGGTACCTTGTCATGCTCTTGAAGGTGTAGGGGTGAAAAGAGTTGTTGTTCGTTTAATTTTCCTTCACCAATTAAGTATTTCAGTTTGATATTTTTATATCGACTTTCGTTTATTTTGTTATTAGTAACATGAGTTGGTTTCATGTGGTGAATGTGTGATTAGCAGGAGTGAATAGTTTTTGGCTCTGGCCTTAGTAGGGCGGTCTCCCTCGGGAGTGTCCGCCAATTGAATTTATATTACACTGAAAAATATATTTGTAATGATCGTTTTTTCATATCTTTTTATACACTGCATAATTACTGGTCACTGAACAGTACCGGCTTCAGGTGTAACCAATCCACTGACACATCAGAGCACCCTCCTTCGTCGGTAATGTGTAGCACTAGTGAAGTAGCGAAGTAAAATAATTAGTAAAACTGGCGATTAGAACAAAGCTTCAAAATTTAATACGTCAGAGGTGCTGCAACACTGCTGTAAAAACAAAAAACCTGCTAAAACAGAGTTCTAAAATAGTGAAGCTTCACCACCTATAATCTCTCTCACTATCACTTTCCTCTAGTTCCAGCACAATGCATCGCATATGTAGGTGTTATCCCCTGAGTGCTGGTCCAATGTAAAAAAGAGTGTTAGAAGTAATTTGGTCAGGCACGTCTTTTCAAAACCGGTATTTATATAAAATTTTATTCAAAGTTCGGAGGTCTTAAGAAGTTTGATCATCAAATTCTATAAAAAAAAAATTAATCGTAAAACCCTACAGATACACGGGTGGTATCTTGCTATTCACATAATTGTTAATAAAAATTGAAAAAACATGTTATCAAATCAAATTAGATTTGAATAGATATTTTTCTATAACATATTTTAGATAAACAGATTTTCTAAATTAAAAACGTAACTTGTAAGAATAGCTAAACCAAAAGTATAGATGAAGAACCACATTCGTCAGAAAAAACTTCTTTTATTAACTATTACGTTAATTTATTTTTACTGACGAATGAAATACTCGTAAGTACATTTTGATCACGCGGCCACAAGTGGAACTTCACACTTTTCCGTTTTCAAATATACAATAAGTAGACCAAAACAGAATGTTTTCAAGAAACAAAAATGGCCCGAATGAGTGAATTGCGATTTTGGGGCTTGGCGCGAGATGTGTTCAGTCGATTATGCTTAGAGGCACTTGTATTATCCACCAGCAGCCAAAAATTTGTATTCGCACAAAAAGTATCTAAAAAGTAATTGGAATTTACAAGTTCAGTTACAGTAATACCATATTCCGTAGCTGGTAACTATACTGAAGTTCTGAAAATCTAATTAATTTATATTTCCAATTTAATATAATAATTTAAAATGGGGTCAAGCGAAGAGGGTCGATTTCAACGCTCAAAAGACCCAATGCAGCATGCTTACACATCGATGTATGCCCGATGACGCTGCGTCACCTGTAATTATGGGCGGTATAAATATTGAAGAATCGGAAGCTCTTGATCTTCTTGGCATGAAAATTCAGTGTGATGTTCGATGGACTGAACACATTTTTCAGGTCTCAAAAGATGCATTCAAGTGCCTCGGTTTTTTAAGATGGTGCAAGACATACTTCACCCCACCTGATCTCCTCACTATTTATACCGCCTACATCCGACCGAAAATGGAAGACAACTCTCTTGAAGCCTGTGCTTCAAAGACTATTTTGATGTTACTCGACCGTGTACAGGAGAGAGCGAAGAAAATCATTGGGGACGGTGGGGTAGCCAACTCCATTGACTCCCTTGAGCATCGCCGCAATGTCGGATGTGTTTCGTTGATCTATCGCTACTGCAATGGAATGTGCTCTGGTGAAATCAGGGAACTAGTTCCCGAAACCCGTACATTCCAGCGTACAATGCGTACATCATTAAGGGCGCATCCATTTGTGATCGATTTGGCGGCAAATCACACCACGCATTACAGCGAGAACTCATTTTTCGGCCGACCATCGCGTATGTGGAACAAACTCCCTGTCGAGGTCTTTTCTATCAATTTTGACGTATGAAAATTCCAATCAAAAGTCCATAAACACTACTCCCTCTATCCTCCTTCCCATAACCGAATTTTCTAGTTCCAGCACAATGCATCGCATGTGTAGAAGTCATCCCCTGAGTGCTGGTCCAATATAAAAAAAAAGTATTATTACACTGCTGTAAGACATTTTACATACCACAGTATGTGTACATTTGAAAAAGTTTTAATTTTTATGAAAGAAAATAAATTTTTTGATTTGATTTGAAATTTGGTGATTTTTTTTGTGTAGACTTGAACGTTGTAATGAATATTAAAATTTAATACAAACGTTTCGCTTAAAATTATTTATATCTATTTATGTATTCAATGCTACAACTACAATTAATATTTTAATACAACTTTGTCTTTAGAACAAAAAATCAAAAAATCAAAAAATTAAAAAGTTATCATATAATTTAAATTGCATTTGCAATATTTAATGAAGAGAAAAAAAAATAAATTATGGCAACCTGAAGAAATGGCATTTTTTTTTTAAACAGAATTCCATTAAAATAACTATTGAAATGCATAAAAATTGTTTCTTAGTTTAACTAACATTATTTTACAAGAATCAAAACTCTCTTAAACAAACAAATATGAAGGCTTAACGTTTAGTTAAAATTTTGTCTCAATTCGTAAAATATCTTTATCTGTGAAGTATAAAGTCGTGTTATAATATTCATACAATAAATAACAGAAAATTAAGTGAAAATGAATTAAGTAATAAGTAGGTAAATAAGTCCATGTAAATTGTTTCATAAGGCACTTCAAAAGCACGTGTTTATAAACAACAAATAAAGAAAAAAAAAATGAAATTAGAAACTTAATCTAGAGGCTGTAGATGCTCAGACCCAATACTGATTACGCCTTAGTAAAGGATTGCTTGGCGGCGCCGATGGGGGTGTTGCCGTAGCTGCTTGTGTTGTACTTTGTGGTACACTTGAATAGCCAGCAAAATCATTGTTCATATCACAAGACGAACTCCAGGTGTCATTTTCCAGTTGATAAGGATTGTAGCGCTGTGGCAACATCATTTGTTGAGCATCACAAGTATCGTCGGTTTCATCTTCGTCGGGATCATAATCGCGATAGCCATGCTTATAAGATTCAACGGGTATAATCTTACAATGCGGTATATTGCTAAAACCTGGCAGAGGTGTTGAACTTCCAGTTACGGGCACCGAATCGGCTTCCGAACTGGCGTAGTGATGATGCGTTAAGTGATGCTGGGGGGACACTGAAGTTAAATCGGGAGGACAAGGTAGTGAAGGTGGTTGATCTTTAGATATATTGGCCTTGTGACGTTTCAAATAACGGAATTTCAGTATCAGCATTATAATCAAAATACACATGAGTAAAATAATAAGAGCACAAATAATGGGAACATAATTTAAATGGAATTCGGAAGCTGCTTTAGTAACCGTTTCATTATTTTCCGACAGTTGTCGGTAAACAATTTTCACTGAAGCTTGTGCAGGTTGCACTGTTTTAATGTGCAGCTGATAATCAAAACCATCTACATTTTCCAATGTCCGCTCTACGGTTTCATAAGGTATAAAATACACTACACCACTTCTTAGTTCCTTATAGGAAAAAGTATTAGTGGGCTTTTCATTTTGATTATCAGCCGTTAGGCCCGAGCTGCGTATAATTTTACGAATTTGTCCCGTGATGGGAATTTTGGTTATAAGAAATTTCGGATTGAATTTATTAAGTTTCAATGATAAAGGATTATCAGCCACTAAGAACGATACCAAGCGCATCTTTTCACCTTCTCTTGCACCCTTCATGGAAATATCCGTTATTTTGATAACCGGGTCAACTTGCACCGAAACATCTATGGTGGCGGCATAATTAGTACCGGGCACATAAGCACTTACTTGAAAAGTGTCATTCGATCTATTTAAATCGGTTTGCATGTAATTAATCTGGCCCGTCTCCAGAAGATGGTGATTGAATCTCAATGTGGGTTGATGCTTGAACACAATTATGCCATACAAAGGCGAATTGGTGATATTGTAGGCCAACCTCGCCGGCTGCACATTAGTCCTTAAGCCCATGTGATCTAGTTTCATAACAGCCGTAGTTGAACCCTGTTGCACCTCTATAGGTATTTGCTGGTCGGCTGGCAGCAGAGATATGGGAGCAATCTTAATGGTAAATATTTCATATGCAGGATTAAATTTACCATCCGAAACCGTAAAACAAAATGTAGTCGAAAGGGGTGTGCCAAAGTGAACGTAAATAATGCGATCGTTGTTAATGTCGGCTTGGGTAAATTGATTGGAATATGCTAACAGTTCCTCGGCCTCGCCATCTTTACTTAGTTTCTTTAACACTCCCAAAGTAGGGCCACTCATGACATCATAAACAATTTCCTCCGGAGGTGTGTCTTTATCTTCCGTTAAGAGGATATTTCGTGTTATGGTACGATTCTCTCCTTCCACAACTGTCATTTGTGGTAAATGGGTCACCAAGCTGAACGGCTGGTCATTGATGGGATTTATTGACACCGGTATGGTAAGATTGCACAGGAAAATATTGCTATGGGAGGAAAGATAAGAAATGTAAATATAGTAATGTTTGGCATAAATTTATTTCTAGACTTTTTACAATATTCTATAAAAAAAAGTGTATCTTACCCCTGTTCCAAGTACACCGACATCAATATGGTATCCTCCAAAGTGTCTGTGTGATCATGTATATAATAGACTTTCTTGGTAAAAAAATCACTGGGGTGAAACCTTTGGATGGGTTTAAATTCGTGACCCAAACCAATTTTACCATGACTTGGCTTTTGAAATGCTTCTATATACAACTCGGGATTATTTAATCCCGCTCTCGTTTTCAAATACTCCAATATTTTGGAGAAATCCAACTTAATAGGTACCGAACCTCCCTCATCTACTGACAATTTGGATACAGGCAAAAATCTTAATAAGCCACCGGAAGAAACAGATATTTCAATATTGAATTTTTGGTCTAACAGACGGTCACTTCTTTCGGCAATCACATCAAAATAGAACGAATCATTTATGCGAAATTCTATTATAACAGCTGTATGTTCATAAAATATGCGACCATTGTCGATATCATCTTGAGTAAATTCAGTTACTTCCCGCGCCAGTCCACCACCTGTTTCCATGTACTCGTTAACAATACGTCCCAAACTGGGTGGTACAGTGACATTATATCGTATTTCCCTCTCCTCATCTGAACATTTGAAATATAAATGATCGCGTAGAATTTGTTTCTTGGTCAGAGGAAAGACATGTAAATTCTCGTTGCGTTCCTGTATTATTTCAATGGGTTTAATGGCAATATTAAGGATCTGTTCCGTCGTGTTAAACAATCCATCGGTGACGATGAAAGAAATTTCATTACGCCTGGAATTTGAGTCGTGTATGAAATAAATCTGTTCATTATTTATATCATTCTGAGTAAATGTTTCGATTTTCCTTTCCGGTAAAGACTTGTAGGCCAAGTAGCCACCATAAATGTGATTGATGTCAAAGGTAAGGTTTTCAGCAGGAGTGTCATAATCACGAGCCACTAAAGCATATTAATGGATTATCTTTAAGTAATTCAGTGCAAATTAATTCTTTTAGAAATAAGTAAAAATTAGACAATTTATAAAGCAACAAACCAATAACGCAATTTATATACGGGAATTATATATTTTTTCAACATATTGAATCGAATGTTTTGCTGGGTTAAGTATTATCTCGTATTCAATTTTTTGCGAAAATAGCAAACAAATAATATGAAAACTTACTCAAATCCGTGTAACGTATTATGTACCTCCCGCCATTCCATACTTGTAAACCAGTATTTGTAACCACCATGGGTTGTTCATCATTCACCGGTATTATTGAAAACTCCAATTCAAAAGGTTCACTTTCTTTGTTACGAGCTGTTGCTATTAGAGTCATAATGTCGCTGGAATTTTCACTGCCACTGTGTATGTATTGTATGGATCCCTGATCCAATTGCTTTTGCGTAAATCTTTTTACTTTCGAATTGGCTGCCATTATGTAACCAGAGTTGGGATTTATTGTTATAATATATTCCAATATTTTCGTTTTATAATACTCGGAAAATGGTCGAATATCAGAAGAACTTAATTGTACTGTTTTGCCTTCAACCACTGAAATGACATTTGAATGCATGTATAACTTTTCCGGTATAATAACGATACGCAGCATAAGATGCTTAAGCCACGTAATGCCATTTGTGACATCAAATACAAAGTAATCGGTAGACTGATTAACGCCGGCTTGTATGTAAAACATTTTTTCCGTATTAATAGCCAACTGGTCAAATACTTTGCAGTTGTATTCATCATCGAAAGACATTGACTGCATTTCCAAGTAGCCGTGTAAAGGAGAGGAAGTTACTAAGAAAGTCATGTCACCGGGAGAAATATTCGGATGTACGACCTGGAAATTATAAACAGAAATAAATATGACAATAAATATAAATATGAATAATTTTTCAAGCTACATTTAAGTGCTTATAATCACCTCCAAAATATCTCTGGATATCAAAACACTTGTAGACTCTTCAACAAATAAAGTTTGATTTTTCTTCACCTGCAATGGTTCCCAGTAGGCAGAGGGATAAATACGAAACATAATCTCACCCTCAGCTGTTATATTTTTAATATGGACGCGATACCTTAAAGAAAAAAAAAATTGAGAAGCAATAATTTCTCGTTCATGTCACTGGAACGTTTCTGCCCTACCTGACTTTGTCCATAGTCGCAATTTCGGTATTCCAATACACTAAACGATCTCTCTCAATATCCAAATGTGTAAAATTATTTAAGGATGTCAAATTCGAGGATTTATAGTGCAATGCGGAGGAGGATGAATTATCATTAGCCCTGGGTCTGCCCAAATACATAAGTATACCATAAGCCGGCGGTTTAATGACTTCATAATAAATTTCATCTAATTTCATGTCCAGATTCGTTTCCAATATAAAATCTTTATTTTTCAATATGACAAATTTACTCTCCTGTACGATGGTGGCATTGGTGGCCAGCATAGAAACAAAAGCATCTGAGGCGTGAATCTCCAATAGACCATTGACCTCATGTTGGCGGTCAGTGATTATAAAAGAAGCAGTGCCCACATCAGCACCACTATGCTGAAACATAATGCGGCGATTGGCTATATCGTCCTGTGTAAAACTGTCGACATAATGGCCTGATTTATAGAAAGCACCATTTGTGCATGATATATGTATGTAGTGAATATCGGAACTGTTGGTATTAACATCAGCATCTAGGTAAAGTAAAACTTCAGTACTCAAGGTACGTATGCCTTCCCTCATCACATGAAAAATGCGCTCCAAAGTTCGGTAAGGAGCATTATCATTGTTCAGTTTTATTGTAACCTCTATGTTGGCAACAAATTGCAGGTCCGTATCATCGCTGGATAAAATCAATAGATCGAAAGAATCCTCTATAGACTCGGTGTCATCATGGCAATAGTATATTTCATTTAGAAATAATTGTTCCAACGTGAACTCGGTTATGGTCAGAACTTTCAAGTCTCTTTCATCGTAACGACAAAGCATACCATGCTCCGGCTTATGGGTCAATAAAAACTTGAGACTTTCAAAGATATTAAAACGAATTTCAAAATGATTTTTCATTATTAAGGCCCTTTCGCCTTCTTGTACGTGTATAATTTCCCTAGTTTGGTACGACAATTTATTGGTCCATTCTTCCAAAGGCGTGAACATAATTTTTAGTTTTCCTATCACATCATCGCACTCCGCCACTGACACTATAAATTCCAGATAATCGGAAAAACTTGAATAAGAGTTGTGATGCGTTTTATAGCGTATACGATTTTTATCAATGTCCAATTGGGTAAACGAGTCCATTTCCTAATTATATTTGTAAGTTTTAATTATTTTGCTAAAACCTTATTCAAGAAAATCTACTTACTTTGGCATATTTCCGAGACCCCTCCACATAAATGTTGCCATATTTGGTAGGATTCGAAATTTTGTATATGATATTGCGGGGAAACGTTTCAATGGGCACCGTTTCATATGAAAGCACCTCACTGGTTAATATAAATTCCCTGGACCCGTTTATGGCAATCATGGAAGGTTTGCGTGAATTAATACGGAGGCGGGTAAAGGTGATACGAAAATCAAAGGTTTGGGTACTAACAAAACCATAAGCGGCAATAAACTGAGAAAAAAATTTAATTTTTCAACTTTTCAAAGCATTTTCTTTTTTACTTTAAATTGTTCTCACCTTAAATTCATCTTGCCAGGGAAAGTCTTGATTATGAACATACCGTATGTGGCCCAAGAGCAATTGACTATCACTAAACCAGTCCACATTAACCCAGGTGGCATCTACTTGCCGCAGTCTCTGTATGGATCCATACTGAGGAGCCTTAACAATGTCATACCGTATATCGATGTTTTCATCAACTGTATTGGTACCAACGGATAAATTGGACGGAACTATTAGCAGTGAAGACTTGTGTATCATTATAAGTCCCGTGTTGTTCACCAAACGCAATTCCAAAGGATGTACGGACACAGAAAGGAATACTGTATCACTGGTCTCTATGCCATCTGAAACTTGCATTAGCAATTGATAGCTGAAGGCCTCTGACGTTGTAGCATTATAAAGAAAAGTCACTCTATCCATATTCACATCAGCTTGGGAAAAAGTCATAGTCGGTTGGCCATTAACCATAAATCTACCAAATGCTTCCTGAGAATTTGTCGAGGGCAAAATAGTGTATACCAAAACGTTAGCTGGACTATCAGGATCTTGTATATTGAATAAATCGATGTCCAAATTCCGTTCTATGCCCTCTATGACACGTAAAATCTTATTGGGCGGTATTTTCAATTGTGGTGGATCATTGATGGGCGTTATGTTGGCATGCAACATAAAACGATGTTTACCCAGCAGGTTATCGGGTACTTTATGTACGTCACCATAGATTTGCATATCCAAGGTGGCATGATCATTAAAGTTCTCAATGCCGTTGTGCACATACTTCACTCTATCGGTGGACAAATCTACCAAATTGAAAGTGCGACAAGTGACGAAATTATTTTTCTCAGGAGAAAATTGCAGTAATTGGCCATAGCGGGGTTGTTGCACCACATGGAAAACTATGGAAGATTCTGAAATGCCCGAAGTTTTTCGTGTGTCCAAAAGTACATCCAAAAAATGAGGTGAAATAAAAACTGTACCCCCTTCCAGCAGCTCCATGGGCGATACATATAACAATTCAACTGTAGGGCTTATTTCGGTAAAAATCTAAAAGCAAAAATTAATAATTTTTTATTTATTAAACGCGACTCAAAATTAATGACAATTATTTATTTATGTTTGTTGTATGGTTAAGCCAGCCTATGTACTAATACCAACTCAACCAAATTCTTGAAAAAGCTAACAAATCTAACACGCTTATAAAGGGTGGTCCTACCACAACGCACGATGTTGATTGTAAATAAAAGAAAAAGTTTTCAGAGAATTATTTTAATCTTTTTTATTATGATAGAAAAACCTATGGCAATTATTTGCGAAACAACATATCGGCCAAATGATCGCCACAGCTTCGGTGGCATACCTCTATCCGATGGTTCGATATTTTCAATGACTCTCAGATATAAAGAGGTTCAATGTCGTTAATGTGCCGAATTATCTCATCCTCTCCAAAGAAAGAATTCCAACGGTGTCAAAACAAATGATCGTGACGGCCAATTAACATCGCAACGACGTGAGATTACACGGCCTTTGAATTTCTCTCGCAAAAGAGCCATGGTTTCGTTGGGTGAATCTGTTGATCAAAAAACTTGACGTTAAGGTGTGACTCACAATTAACATCGTACATTATGATTGGACCACCTTTTTTAAAAACACTCCTAAAAAATCTTTGAAAATTACCGTATAAACAAATAGAAAAAAAGCATGTAGCCTTTGTAAGAATTATTTTAAACAATAAACATTTTTTTAATTCAGATTAAATCTACCTAATTTTTCTAAATCATTTTACTAAGAAAAGTTAAATTTAAATATAAGTATACGAGTATATAAATTTAATTATTAATTCGCCAATTAAAAATAAAAGAGTAACATTGTTTTTTTGTCTAAGAAAATCCTAATTTCAATTGCTTTTCTGTCATAATTAATATAAAATTTTCTTTTCGGGCTTTAACTCTTAACTTATTTGCGATTCTTTCCACATACGACTGTGGCAAATTAGAAAAGAAAATATTGAAATTAAGTGCTTGGCTCACGATGTCACATGGTATCGAGCGGACGCTTAATTATTACATTATTTGAAATGTTGTTTTTGTTTTGAATGTAATTAGGCGGCCGATCGATATCGTGTGAAAATGTAGCCAGGCAGTAAATATCTTTAGAATATGCCGCTTACCTTATAAGGTCCTTGAAAATCAGCCTTAATACAATACGACTGATCACAATAGCATATGAACTCATCAACACCATACTGATTGCAATAGCCACTCTTTAAACAAGGCTCATGCTCTACACAAGGGTATTTCCATACACAATTCAAAGATAAATGCTGGGATTTGTTCATTTGCGGAAAACCCAAATCCAAATTATTTATTTGTATGTCTTTCATGCAACCCATAAAACTCTGATCGTTGATTCTCAAACCTTTATGCCACAAACGCCTTCTCATATCCTCTTGAACACCGCCAAAGAACACACTCTTCTCCAGATTTATTGTGGTCTTTGTATCGTTCTCATGCGTGCCCCGATACACTTTATCATCTAGTATCATCTCTGCCATTACAGCATTGTAGCGTAAAATCAATTTATGCCATTTACCATCCGAGACAGTATCATTGGGCATTAGTTTTATTGAACTGCCCTCTTTATTGAAATTAAAATTCAATTGTTTATTTTCAAGTTCCAGCAACACGAAATCAAAGCCTCCGTTGTAAAAGATTACGCCTGTTTCCTCCATGGTGCGGAATTTTAAATACAGTCTAAAAATTATGATTTTTTATTTAAAAAAATGATTATCTTCGATGTTCATGTTTTATATTTACATTTCGCCAGTGGCTTGTGATTCTTTGGACATGAGAGCGTAAGAGTCGCTATTTAAAAAACTAATGCTGTCTTTAGCTGTGCCTTCAAATTCCGAGCTACAGGTCCATGATACTCGTTTGCTATCGGTGTGCCCTGTACCCTCTTTAGCTCGCTTGATGACATTTATATTGTTGTAAAATACCTAAAAGGAATAATTAAAAATAGTCATATACATGAGGGATGAGTTCTTAAATGTCGCCTGCCCGAAGCTGAACATTTGAAATTTACAGAATTTTTTTTCTCATTGGAAAAGTTGATAGTGTTGCAGAAATTAAGAATCTGGAATTTTTAAATAGATCGGCAACTATTAGTTGACCAATTGAATATGAATTCGATAGGCTTACTCGAACCTTTGAGACTTCTTAAAATTGTTTAAAGAAAAAAATCACAATTTTTACAGAAATGTACCATTTAAATCTGTGGTATTGTATTGCTCTTGATAGATCCGAAGCGAATACTCCTCTAATGTTTGCATGTGAGTTTTTGTCAATCGAGTGAAAGGAATTGCATGACATATAATTGATTCACTTACATCTGATATACAACCACGAAAACTGCCCAAATCATTTATAAAATCCGGCGAATATTCTCCAGGCCCACCCAAAAATGTACCAAAATGCACATTTAAAGCACCCATCTCTGGCGGCAAAGTTTTCCTCATAATTGTGCCATCCACTTGTAAAGTGATATTGTTTTCATAACGTTGAACGGCTACATCATGCCAATCCAGATCATTAAGCTTCTGTTTTTTAGGAGAACGCAACTAAAAAAAAACGAGAAGAGGAAAAGCAATAAAAACCATTTAACTGCCACAGTCAAAATCAACAGTAAAGAAATATTTCTATGCAGCTTAACTTTAACTAACCTGCACCACGTTGCGTTCGATTTTATAGGTAAAACTAATGGCTCCAGCTTCCAAACGCATTAGACAGTAATCGGTGCGACCATTGGCCATAAATAGAAAAGAATTCTCTTGATGTGTGCGAAACTTAACACGAATATTTGTAGACATTTTTGCCTCCTGCAGTGGCATCGATATGTAACCATCGCCAAAAAATGAAACTAAAAGAAGAGTTAATTAGAAGGACAAAATCCAATTATTATTTTTGTTATTTATGTATGTATGCGTGTATGTGCAAGAGAAATGCAGCTTTCACATGGGCTGCAGTGTAGGCCAATAAAATAATTTTAATTAAATTGATTTTAACGAGATTGTTGGTCTAGTGTGTAACTTCAAATAGTAATTGCAGATGTGAGATATTTTACAATTTAAATGAATTCTTAATTGCTTCTTTAATTAATTTATTTGAAGATTCCTATCTCATCTTTATTTATTTATTTTTTTTTATCTAGGACTAGCACTCAGGAGATGACTCCTACACATACCAAACCAAAAAAGAAGTAGTTACTTTTTGGAGAAATAAAATAAATATATAAACAGTTCCAAAGAATTCATATTATTTTATTTTAATTTAAGTTAACAAAAAATATTATTTGTTGCAGAAAATATTTTAAGAACTTCTGGAGTTTTTAATTTTAAATAATATTCATGCGAAATGCGTTACGAACATCATTTTGTTGAATAAAATAAAATATTTAATAGTATTTAAAAATATATAAATATTTTTATTGGTTTAATTTATACAAATAAAATTAAACTATCTCGATTACAGGTTGAAGATTATTTCTGCAATTCTAATTGAAATAGCGGAACTTTTTAAACTGAAAGAAGAAAAACGTAAATTTAGTTACAAGAACTTCCTGCGTAAAGACACACTAATGCACATCAGAAAAGTGCGAGATGTTTATTTTTATTTAAAAATTTTTTTTTTTTTTTTTTGTCTGAAACTGGGGTTGAACATAGGTCTGTTTTTTGGTTGTGTAGTCAACGTGCAGACTACCATCCCTCATACATACATGTACAGCTGTGAAAACTGAAGCGTAATTATGAAGAGGACGAAGGATTAGACTGTTACCTTTGTCACTGCCTAGGTTGTAGAATTATTTGTCGATTTGCTGCCATCGATGTAAATTAAGTTCCAGTCTTGACTTTTTACATGTGCTTTCTTCTCTGCTTTGAGACTTAAAAATTCTCCCTTAGTGGTATAATCGTGTGTCATTTTAGATAAAAAGTTGTCAATGGATATGGTGATGAATCCCCAAAGAGGCTTGTTTAAGGTATTTTTGGATTGTTGGAGGCAGATATCCCTATTGCCTGAGCTAATTCTAGGGATTGGGCTATTGCTGATTTATTGCGTCTAGTTCTAGCCATCGAATAGAAATGTGAAATGTCCTTATCAATGATGGTGCTGAGCAAAAGTTTTAGGGCAAGTAATTCTTTTTCGGACTTAAATGTCTTTTATCTATAAATTTCAGAAACAATTAAATGGAACTTGAATGACAATTCTTGGGTATTTAAAGTATATTTAACTTACTATATGATAATAATGTCATGTAATAACTTTACAATTACCTAAGTAAATACAGGGTGTCTGGTAGCAGATTTATATTTTCAAACTTAAATAAAAAACGTAATAATTGACACAAAGTTTTATTAAGAACATTGAACGATAGAATGGAAATGCGGATTTTAGTTTTTAAGGAGTATGTCATCCAGATCCTTCAGATACTTTTTTAAAATTTCATGAATAATCGCTCTTGGAAGTCGCAGTGAGGCTGCTCTTTTCCGTATTGAAAGTCGCGGATTTTCACGTAAACTGCTTTCAACCAGTTAAATGTTTTCGGGAGTCCTTGAAGGTCAACTAGGCCCTGCCCGTAGGGCATTTATAGCCGAAGCAGTTGCGCGGGATCTTTGCACCCACGAACGAATTAAATTTACACTCGGTCCATCACTTATTCGCCGAATACCGAAATTTGAACAAAATTGTCGACGAGCAATTACGTAAGAATCATTACTCTTAAAAATGTCTCCACAGAGAACGCGCGATGCTCACTCGACCACTACGATATCGTGACTGACAAATCCGCACAATCAATAATTCCAACGGCGCTATCTTCCTCCCTCCGCACCGGTTATTACTTTTTGAAATAATCGTATTTAAAAATATAAATTTGCCACCAGACAGCCTTTATTTAAGTACGAAGTCAATTATTGACCCTAAGTATGATCCACTGTATAAAATGCAGCCTTCTCGTATCTATGATGATTGAAGCATCAGCAAAATGTAATATATTTCTTAACGAACAAAGTATTTCTAACTTTTGCTGAAGTTGAAAGAACATTTTTAACAAAAAGAAATGTTTTTAACAAAAAGAAATCTATAAATTTTCTCTTCTATTGCGTAAATTTCTTTATTGCTTTGCAGTAAAATGAATTGGTGAATGAAGTTCCCAACAAAATTTTGTCGGTGCCTTGAAGCACACAATGAAAACTTTACTCCAATCAGTAGATAAATTGATAAATTTTAATAGATGATGTAGTAGAAATTAATTTTATGTTATTGGACAGTATGCGCTTTAACCCATAAGCTGCTTAAAAAATTGTTTCTGGAAATGTCTGAGTCTGATTTGTCATTAAGGAGCACTTTCAGAATGATCGGTTACACATTTAACGATTCTAAGGATTCGCAAACCACATACCATGACGGTCACTATTTGGAACCGGATAGTGTAGAAAAAAACAAGTTGTGAAATAGAGAAAAAAATAGAGTTTAAATCATGTACAACTCTGTATTTACACGTTTATTTTTTGGTGAAAGAGAGTTGTTGCGCCTCTGATGTTAGTTTGATGAATTAATTTTATAAGCTAAAGTATGGCCAATTGATTTCTTAATTTACTTTGCTGATCACGGACTAATTTTTGGCTTAATGGACCCTACGATTTTCTGAGAACAGCAGCCACCTGTTGTATAAGATTTGTAAACCCTGAAGTTGGCTGTGATGTAGACTTTTTTCAAAGTGTAATTAATTTTCAATCTATTTATCATTTAATTCAATTAAAATTGCACGGTCGTTCACATAAACCAATAGTTATTAAACCGAGAAAATTGAATAGATCGTTTTTAGAAATAATTCATGTACACGCTTTAGTAAGACAAATGCTTGACGCCAATATTATCCCTTAATAGACCATTAAATTTGATTCACAAATAATTAGTAATAATCTGGCCCTATGGCACTCATCATTAAAGGCAACGTTATCGCGCGACCTAATTTTTAGGAAATTTCACAACTGCCAATGTATTTAATGTTCGTCTAATAGATTTCGCTATTAGAATTAAATTAAATAATTAATTAATTATAATAACGAATTAAGCAGAAATGATTCACAACTGGCGCCATACATTTATTTTGTGAATGATTGTCTTCACTCCAGACATACCATTTAATTTTGGGCCATAAATAACTCTGCACTATAAAAAAATAAATAAGAAATAAACTTCTGACAGACGGTAGAGGCAAATATGAGTTTGTCGACGTTTTAAAAGTTTCCGACATAAACTTCTTATTTTAGGGCGTTAACGTTCCCCGTGTGTGCACATTGTCATAATTATTCGCCTTCTTATAATCGTTACATTTTAGGTACGAGTTTGTTGTTGTTCACTGTATGGGCCCTCTTTGTCTCTTCTCTAGTTGAAGTTTCACTTAGATTTTAGTTCTAGCTTTCATTTGATTAAATAACTAAGTGTTTAAAGGTGAAGAGATTGATATGAAGAGATGGTTAATTAAAGTGAAGAGAAAGTACAAATTATAATTGGGCGGAGGTACCGACGTTTGTGTAATCTGTAATGTATTGTCCTCAGTTATGCTTACTTGGTCGAGAAATGATCCTCATCATGGAACAGAAAATTTAGATAAAATATTTTACAGCAGATTGGCCGATGACGATCAAACGTTTTAAGTTCGGGCAGTGTATGTACAGCAAACAACGACTATTTCTATAGAAATTCATTTAGTAGCGCGAGAAAAAACATCAGATCTTTCGAACTGGAAGAGACAGAATCATAAAATTTTGAAGAGTTATGTAGTTGGCTTAAGGCTACAACATGTAATTTAAAAAAATTTTTTTTGTTGAAATTTTTAAGGATATGGAAGGATATTTTTTAAATGAAATTTTTTTCATATTTTGTTCAGGGGACGTAAACATAATTTTTTAGAAAATTCTATAGCTGCTCTTCATTTTGATACCAATTTTGATTAACAACTATTTTCTCTTAAATGAAATAAAAACTACTTAAAATAAGCAACCATTCAGAAATGTCTAGTTCTTTAAGAAGGACTAAATATGAGCAAATGAAGATCCAAGTATGCAGTTTAACTTTGTTTTGAGCCTAAATTTATGGACGTATAATCGCATTGCTGCCAAAAAGAAGAAAATCTAATTTGTCGCACAGTGTAATTAAATGAAGATGCTGTTGCCTGAGCAGTTAGCGTGTTGACACTGCAAACCCAGGGCTGTCAGTATTGGGGATTTGCTACCTTTTTTGGCGAGGAACAATTTTGTTTGTGGATAAGGCATTTTCCTGCGGGAATTCAATAAATATTATGGGTAATTTTTGGGCATGAAATTGTTTAGAATTAAATTTATTATCGACAATTTTATAAAATTATGTTTTATCAAAAATTATTAAATTTGTATTGAAGTTCTTAGTTATGAAACGTAGTGGAATTAACTTTACTTTAACAATTGGAATAATTACTTTGGCAACGAGCTTCCAACAAATGCATATGCATTTTCGTCAAAGGTGTTTAGTTTTCTTTATTCTGCCGGAACACTTCATTACAAAGAACTTTCTGAACCAGTACTCAATATGCTCACTTTTTTCTGTTTTCTTTAAGTATCACTCAGGTGTAAACTTTTAGGAAAAGAATAGTGATAGAGCCGACCAGTGATTTTAACTTTTTTAATAGAATTTCTGTTCAGCTCTAAAAAAATTACGGTTTTTAGGTAAAATTACCGTACGAAAAGTCTTGTACAAAAATAATAATATTTTTTTTATGAAACAGGTTTGTACCTACGTTTAATTCAAATATGTTGGTAAAAAACAACAAAAACTTAAAGCAAGGTTAATTAGACAAATTTCCATACAAAATTAAATCAATATACCTTCTATAAATAAAAACAAAACATTATGAATTACCGTACAAATATAGAAATTACCTGCCTACCATTGGGAGATCTAAATTACCGTACAATACGATAATTACCACACGGTTAACATCACTGGAGCCGACAGTGTTGCAGCGTCTCTGGTGTTAATTATTTTACTTCGCCGACGATGCTACACAATACCGACGAAGGAGGATGCTCTGATGTTACTTGTGGATTAGCATCAGCTGAAGCCGGTACTGTTCAGTGACCAGTTACTATGCCTTCGGTACGGAAACATTCCGACAACAATTGATACAAAGGCACACTAATGTACATCATGTACGGTTTAATTATGAAATCTTCGCTTTTAATATCTCAAATAAATAGGAAAATATTCTTTTCTCTATTTGTGCTGGACGGCGCTGAAAACAATTGGTTTTGTTTTTAGTTTTTCTTTTTAGCCAATTTTCTTTCGATGGTTTTTTGTCTTCTCGCAAATTTAGGTCACAATGTCGGAAATGTTTTCCTTTCGATCTTCATTTTTTCAAAATTTGTTTTTCAACTACTTGAAGACTCTGCTTAATTGATGTTAAATGTCTTAAGAAGAAATTACTTTTGACAGATTTGTTCATTTGTTAGAAAATATTAGCAGCTGTTTTATGTTTCATGCGGATTTTGTTTTCTTAGCTAAAAAATGTTTTTTCTTTTGTAATCAGTGACTTTTAAGGAATTATGAGAAATGGTGATCTTTAATTTGTGTGTATAGAGAAGCAATAAGTAAGTTCAAAATATTTATCTAAAATAACAAATCAATAAATAAAGTAGAATTGCAATTTCGGTCGTTGTGATGGGAACTGTTTTATTTTTGTGAGAAGTAACAATCAGGCAATTAAGAGGTCTATCTTATGCTAAAAGTATTGAATGTTAAGTATGTTAGGTAATATTAGAAGCTGTCAATTCTATGTTCTCGCTTGGGTTCTTTAGGTCCGGTTGTGCTGCCTACACATGATGGAGAAAGAAGATATGAAGTTCCTCTTTCATCATTGCAATTGATCGGTACTAAACCAGCTTGAGTCTTGGATAAATAAACCAATTTTCTTTATGTCACATTCTGTTATACCAGGAAGGGCCCACAGAAATTAGACCAACTGTCTAATCCTTTTCATAATCTTGACAACTTCTACAGGATAGCTTGACTTCCATAACGTCAATTACTTCGTACTCGTATAGTACGTCGTGCAACGTGCGGTGCGTTTCGTTGTTCATTCGTTACTACAATGACGATCGTTAGGAAAGCCAAATAAACCATAATACGAGAATCCTTATTAATTTTTCCAGTACATATTTTATTCGTTTTTGTTTTTATTCCATGGTATTTCGGATCAAAATATTCGACTACTACTCGCTTTAATTTGTCGAAAATAATTACAAATCCGAACGTCTATTTTCTTAGATGAATAGTTACGAAGATGGAAAGAAATATTTGTGAGCAATACAAACATACATATCGTCACATAAAATGCAAAAGAGCCTATCACCACTTTTAAAAATTTTACAGGAGAGAGAAACAACTTAATAAAATAAAAAGTGTTGTGGCTACAAATACAATTATTTTCGCAATATCATCCAAAGAAAATTATAAGTTCATTTACAAAGCTAAAAATTAGATCTTAAAAAGCTAGTAACACAGTAAGAAATACTTTGATTTTGAAAGCTTAGTAAAAACTGTCTTTGAATTTCTTTAATAAAGACGTTATTTTTAAAAATATTAAGCTAAGAATTTGTGAAGACGTGTGCCTTGATGCGCTGTATCACTATCCATTTAAAACTCTATTTTGAGTTTTTTTGGTTGGAGCGCCCTTTTGCATTTTATGTGACGATATATATGTATGTATGTACGTACGTATATTCAGTATTTTCTCAGTATTAATTGTTTAAGCATTACATTTTTATATTCAAATTACACAATGTAGGTTTATTTACGACTTTGAAGTCGTGCGTATGGTTTAATTTTTCATATCAGCATCACGTATTGCCTTCCATGTATGGCGTTCCATTTGCATGCAACTGATTTATTTTAAATTGACCCTGATACATGTTTTCGTCATATACTTTTCTTGTTTCTGCTTAATATCTAAGAATGGTTTTTAAAGATAATTGCATTATATTCTTTGGTTTTCTTTTTAATTTTTTCACATTCACGTTACTTGCAATTTATCTATATAAAAAATCGTTTTTGTGTCTTTTAAAGATCAATGCACGACTTTCAACGTGTAATAATATTAATACTAAATAAAAATGAGAAGCAACAAAAAAAAAATATACCAAAAAACCAAAAATGTTTTGTGCATGACATAAAACGAAATTTTTCAGCAATTTTTACCAGGGAATATTTGTGGATGAAAATTTGAAAATATACATTTGCAATTGCCCAATTAATCTATCAAAAGAGTATGCGGACTAAGAAATATAAATGGAAATATTAACAACCACACTATATTTAAGCTTCAGTTAAGCTAAATCTGACGTTGCTATGTGTGTTGCCTACAGATCTGTTGAAAATCCGATTAACAAAATCTGGATTAACTTTAGAGTTCAGTTAATTTCCTTCGCACCGGAGACGCATAATTTTAGCACTGTGCCCATTATTTTTTTGCTTTTCTGACAGATAATAAATATATTAACTTAATTTAAAAATAAAATAAAAATTTTTGAAAATCAGATTTTTGTTTATCTTTTGTAAAGCCAAAATATGTCGTTTTTATAAATGCGTTTTTAAATTCTGAATTTTCCAGTTGGCCAGTTTTTGATGTAAAATTATTTATTGGTTTTCACTGTTAGCTAACTCTGCAATATATCATGGGTTCAATCCTCCGTCAAGCCAAAGTTTTTTTACCCTCTTTCATCGGCATGTGAACAACAAAACACTTAACCAGTTTTCGCTACTCTATACCATACCTTTGCAACTAGTTCCGGTTCTCATTTTCAAGTAAAAAAACGACAAACCATATATTGGTAGGTTTTCTTACCACAAAATATCTTAGTAAGGGTTGGTCCTACCAAAACGCACGATGTTAATTGTAAATTAACCAAAAACTTTTCAGAGAATTATCTTAAAAATTTTTATTGTGATAGAATGATCTATGACAATTATGTGTGAAACAAAATATCGGCCAAATGCTTGCCACGCCTTAGGTGGCATACCTCTATCCGATGTTCAATATTTTCAATTACTCTGAGGCTTATTTGAGGTTCAATGTCGTTAATGTGCCGAATTATCGCATCCTTTAGCTCCTGAATTGTTCTTAGCTTTTTGATGTACACTTTTTCTTTTATATATCCCCAAAGAAAGAAGTTCAACGGTGTCAAATCACATGATGGTGACGGTCAATTAACATCGCCACGACGTGATATTACACGGTCATTGAATTTCTCACGCAAAAGTGCCATTGTGCAAGTGGCACCATATGTTGGAACCACATCTCCTCCAGGTCCATATCCTCAATTTCTGCCCACAACAAGCTCGTTATGACATCACATGAGAAGTATATTTTCGCACAAAAAGAAATAATAAATATTATAAATCGTTTATCTAAAATGGGGTTCTGCGATAACAAACATTAAAAATACATTCGAATTGGCAGTGTATGTATATCTTTTTTATTGTCTACAAAAGAATTATTTGTCAAATATTTTCGTAATATATTTGCCAAACATAAAAATATGCTTCGATAATTAAACGTAAGAAGCAAGGATAGCAATAGTTTCCTTTCAAGGACTAAAATGGGCTGGCTCTTTTTAGCACACCTAAAGTGTTCTCTGCACAATAATTTTTTTAATTGCAGCTATATTATTTTTGCCTTATAAATACAGTTATTTTTATAAATGAAGAAAAAAGAGAAAGAAAATGAAGAAAAAAATTTTAATGCAAATCGTGGATCGTGCTCATGTCCTCAATCTTAATACAACAGATACGGATAAAAAAGTGGGTTGTTGTTGTATTACGCCAAACAAAAGGAAAAATAAATTAATTATAAAAGACTATAAACAAAACAGAGTCCGTCATATTGCATTTGGTCATAAACTAATTATACACCAGTGATTGCTCAGATCCAGAGGTGGGAACTTTTTACCAAAATATCCATCCCGATCAGCTTACATTGTAATCTTTTCTTTTTTTTTATGATTGACCAGCACTCAGCATAGTGCTGGAACTAGAGGAAAAGGATAGTGACAGAAATGGTTTTGCACGTTCTTTGTTGTTATAGCAGTGAAGAAGAAGGGCGTTCTGATATGCCTGTGAATTGGTTACAGCTGAAGCCGTTACTGTTCAGTCCCCCTTAACTGTATGAAGGAAGGACATTTTTTTCCTGATACACAGTTCACCGCCAACAACTTCTTAGAAGACTTATTTGTGAACACGACGAATAAATGTGGCTCGTGATTTTACATTGAAAACAACAAAAAAAAAAAATACAAAAATTTGTTTTTATTTTCAATATAAAATTCCGAGTCATTTTTATTTTTCGTGTTTTACAAACAGGTAGTTAGAGCCTTGTATACATGAAGCAATTTTACCAGTGACTGTTGCCTGGGGTAAACGTCGATCAAGTAATCGGGTTCAATAAAGTTAAACGATTGTTTATTGTTTTTTCACGTATGAAGTACATGTTAAGTTTTGTATCTGTTATTCACTTGCTGGACTTAAAACGGAAATACATATGTGATTGATGCATATAAGGTTTTGTTGTACGTTCCTTTGTAATTTGCATTTTAAGTGTCCTGGTTGAAGTGTTCAAACTTTTGGCAGCCCTAGTCTACGGACAATAGTATCCCCTTTTCGACGAAAAGGACGTAAAGGTCAATTATTATTAAACTTATTTTTTGGTATGTGGAATCTTTCCTGTCACTTTTGACGTGGGCAAATTCAAATGTTCATAAACACTATATCCTCCTTCCCATAACCGCATATCCTAGTTCCAGCACAACGCATCGCATGTATAGGTCCAACATACAAAAAGAAACATTCAATAATTTTATTTTCCACCGGTGTTAGACAACATGATATAAGGCCACACTGTAGTAAATAACCTTCTGCATATGATACATTCTGAAAGTATCGCATAATAGTAAATTTCTTAAATATGTAAATGTTTTTAGTATGTCATGATATTTTTAAATAAAATAAAATTTTCAAAATTATTGCATTTTTTAATTGGCAACACTTCGAGCGACATATTTTGTAGTCAGTTATTTTGCATGCTCGTCTTATTGGACATTTCTGCTTCCCACTGCACAAAAGTCACAAATATGGAAGTGTTAAGAAAAATTCAGCAGCACAACGATATGAAAATTATTTTAAATAGATGCTTCAAAGACCACATACAAAAGCTGAAATTATAAGCGAACACAAAATAAAGTTGGCTATACAGACGTCTGTTGCAAGCAATGTATGTAGTTGTTGTTGTTATTTTGTTGCTGCTAGTTAAAGTGTGCAAAATAAAAGTAAATGCATCAATGCAACCAAACACTCGACGCATTTTTCACGCTTGACATTTGACTTGTAAAAGCACATTCTAGTCATGATTTTTTTCTCTTTATTTTGTTTCTACGTTGTGTTATTTGTTTTTATTTATTTATTTTCCTTTTTTTTGTAAATTAATTTCATTGGTGTTGCGCTTTATTTGCTTGCAATATTGAACGTGCAACAAGAACATTGTTGATCACATGCCGACGATAATTTTCAAATAGTCTTTGTGTGTAACACAGTGTACGAACTAGAGTGGGACAAGTTCGTGTTTGTGAATTAATTCATTCATTGAAGCGGAAACTATGGTAAATATAAATATTTGAAATGGAAATTTAGTGAAGTGATATATTGACATCTGGGGTAATCGTGTTTAGATAGTGGCATATTACAAGACAAAAGGTACGCCGGTTGACGCTGGTCAAGAGATGTTTTATTCAAGTGCAATTGTTGTGGAGACATGTAAAAAAGTACTTCAAATTATTTGCAAACAACTTTTCGAAAGATTATTATTTTATATATGTATGTATATGTATGTATGTATATATTATATACATAATTTTTAATCAAATCGTTTGAATTGTAGAAACGTCATTAACTTTCAAACTTGGGTATTAAAAAAACTGCACTCCTTTAAAGTGATGTGTTTTGTATATGCACACACTCACACGCACACACACACAAGCGCACTAAGCGAATGCAGTTTTCCTTATTTTTTATTTGAAATGTAAAAATTTTCTTTATTTTTGCACATTATATTCATGATGGTCGTCCACAC
This sequence comes from Dexiosoma caninum, assembly GCA_963924685.1. Taxonomy (NCBI): domain Eukaryota; kingdom Metazoa; phylum Arthropoda; class Insecta; order Diptera; family Tachinidae; genus Dexiosoma; species Dexiosoma caninum. Next base: position 94,369,235 of record OZ004727.1, on the reverse strand, counting down.
GTGACGTCATTTTAGAAACGAATCCGTTAACGCGTGTGTTTATATTTGTGTGAGTGTGTCAAACTGCGGCATGATTCATGCCGATTTTTTATTGTTCTGTTTTTTGCCGATTTGTTTTTATTCACATGTTATAGTTATTGAACCTCGTGCTTTAGTTTCACTTTTTAGTCACATTCATTTTTTTTTTTTTTGAAATAGACAATTTTCGTTGAAATAATTTTTTTTCTGGCTTTTTTTTTTGTTATTTTGCTAAAATTCGATCGGTTGCCAATTTTTTTTTATTGACGATTGTTAATTCTGTGAAATTTTGAACGGTCGTTCTTCAAATCAAATTATGTTTATGGCGGCTTTTAGACTGTTAAATACTGTTTTATTAATTATTTTTTGTGAACTTTTTTTTTCTTTAATTCTTTTTATAATTAGAGGTTTTGTGTATATGGTAGAGAGTGTAAGTGAACTTACAAAGGCAGAAGAGAGAATACAATTACTAATGGGAATTAATTTATTTTTCTTTTGAAATGATTTTGCACTGGGTTTATTATTAGTATTTTTCTGAGAGGTTTATTAATACATACATACATACATACATATTGTATAATGGGTGTCCCAAAATTAAAACAATATTTAAAATTTTCTGCATGTGACGGTTAGTCCTTTTTTATTTTTGAAATGTGATTGTTCTAACGTGCAATATTTTTACTTACCTGGTGGGTTACTATGCAGTTCGAAACGAAAAACAATTATGTATTTGAATTTACATTGGTATACGATAACATTTTCTTTCGATTCGAATTATAGATTAACCCCCTGGTCTGGATGAAGTGATCCTGACACCTGACAGGTGATACAATGGATCCTTTCTGTCGCAGAATGCTTAATTCCCGTATTTTCTAATTCTTAAGTCTAACCCTAAACTATTATCTGACAAATTGATTTTCTTATGGCTCCTACAACACAACTTCAAGAATAGTAAAACCTTCAAATCTTGTGTTAATATTGGGAGACCCTTTTGTTTATTTTTAAAAATTTAATTGGGAAAATATAATGATTTTTGCGGAAAACTAAAGCGTTTTAAGAAGGAATGATTATATTGTAATTTAATGATTCTTTGTATAATGAGAAATTGTACCATGTGGTAAATAAATTACCAAAAATGTTTTATATACTTATGTATATACATACAGATGTACATATGTATATTTGCCTAATTCACAAACTTAGTCGTATGGTTTGTAGTTTAAAAAAGGACGATATGCTCCTGGGCTTGTGAACAGGCAACTTTTTGGTATGGTAATTTTATCGCATTTTTATTTTTTAATTATATTTTCTTGTTAAAAAAACCACGATTGCCAAACATGGTGTTCGCGTGGTTGTTCTTGGTTCATTTGAGCATTTCGGTTTCTCAATTTCCTTTTTTTGCACTTTTTTATATATGAATATGTACGATGACTTTTGAGCCACCTACTATGACTACGCATTCTGCGCACTCTCCTTTAAAACAGACGTCTTTAACTTGTGACAGCTGGCAGAGCTACTTGTTACATTGTAGTAAAGCGTTTTTCTATTTAAAATTATTCCCCACTTCTATTATTCTATAAATACGAGCACCTACACACACACATAAATACATCCATATATAATTATTTTAAAATATTTTTCATTTGAATTATTACTCACCTTTCATGCCACCAACTAGACGACTCAGGAACACCAGCAGTACGATGATAAATAGTTTTTGTTGCATTAACGCCATTTTTTCTTAAAGTTGTGATCAATCACCAACATCTATGTACATCAAATTGCATGTAATTGAATACAGAATCAGGACAATGGGGACGCAGACTGCTTTGCAAAGATACTCTCTAAAACACACTGGGAAAATATTTAGTGTATTATTGGTTTTCTTTATGAAAAGCTTTTTTTTAATCACTCTATTCTTTTGCCATGGGTGTAGCTGCTGATGATGTTGCTGTTGTTGTTGCAAGCGAATAGACAACAATTATTAAAATTAATATTCATCTTTTCATTTTATTACGCCAGCTGTAAATTGTCAGCAGGTTTGTCGCTCAATGGCACTATAAGTCGCTTTTTAGTATAAAATAAAACGTTTTCTTACTTTTACGGGGGAAATGTGTAGTCTCGGTGAATTAGTTGTTATGCTCGTATATAAAAAGTTTGATTATTTTTAGTATTTTATTTTTATTCTTGTGTGTTCCATATTTTATTATCCTTTAAAAGCTTGTAAATTTATACGTTTTTAAAATTACAATTCATTTTAATTTTATTGAAAGTATTGAAATAAATATAAAAATTCTCTACTCCAGCTTTGGTTACCAATATACTACCCGGTGCTGTTCGCTACCTTACTTCGACTGAAATTATGAAACAATTTTTGTTATAGTTTTATATTTTTTCATTTGAGGAATCAAATGCTAGTCATAAAGTCATATGTTTAAAAATAAAAATACAAAAAATTATGACTACTGTGAACAACTCATCATAATTTAGTTTGCTATTTCAAAAACTTAGTTGATATCGAAATACTAAGAACAAGGAAAACTAAAATAAATCTTCTAATACGTCTATTGTCAATTAAAATTATAAAATTGTTATTTGGGCTGACAAAATTTTTTAAATAAATATAATAGAAAACAGCTGTTGCCAGTGGTAGAGTTGAATATTTTCTTGGACGTCAGCTAGTAGGATAACGTTAATTTGCTGACTATTTTTTTTTAATTTTATTTTATTTTATCTTGGACCAGTATTCGGGGAAATCTCCTAAATATGCAATGCATTGGACTGAAACTAAATAGAGAGAGAGAGAGAGATAGTTTGCTGAATAGGCGGGAAGTGATAGTGGTAGGAGAATCTTAATTCACAACTCTGAAATTGGCTGTTAATTATAAAATAAGGTTGCGGCGCCTCTGATGTTATTTTTAACGCATTATTTTTAAGCTAAGGGAGCTATTTTATTTATTATTTTCCTTCGCTGACGTTTTAATGCTCAAATAGCGACGACGAATGTTAGATGCTGTGATTTTTTTCTTTTAGATTTAGTTTCGTATTATAAAATTGTGAATGATTTTTAGTAAATTTTTAATTTTTATATCATTTATAGGTAACGACGGCTTGTAAATATAAATATATATTCGACTATAGAGTTTTAGCAAATATCTCAGATTTTTAATGTTATTTTAAGACAAATAATTAATAAACATAGCCCAAAAAGTCTTATTATTTTATGACTCTTTGCTTCGAAACACAACAACAACTATTTAATAAAAATATTAAGACATTATGACAATATAACTTAATAGCACACATTGTCAATACCCCACTTTTTGTCTTTCTCTCTAATTCCAATTAATGGCAATAACTACATACATTAGGTAGAGCAATACTCATATAAAATGTGCAAGATCAGAGTTTAAACTATTTCTCTGTGTTGCTTTCCTTTTTTCCATTCCTTTATAATATTCCACGCCTTTTAGTAATTTATTTTTTTCGCGCTATTAGCCTATTCCCTATTGCTTGTTCAGACATGACTTTTCTGTTATTCCTTATTTTTGATAGAGATTTGTTTCACTTGCTTTGGGCTGCAGTCGCATTACAAGGGTCACATAATTACGTGGAGTTGCATTAAAGCAACTCCCCAGTGCACAGTGTCAAATTCAAATTATACCCAACAATTTTCTTGACTTTCACATAAAATTTGTAAAGACTTTAATCAAAAGATATGTAAATGTAATTATAGGTACACATCACGGTTGCATCTGATCATGGGCGCAACTTAAGCAACACGCAACGACAATAACAAGAACAACAACAATATCAAGTGTCCCCTACATCATAAACGTGGTGATGATGTCTCTCTTTTCTTCTTGAGTCGGAGCGACCTCACTACCATATGAGTTAAAAACGAGCAGTTTGTCTTTAAAAGACATAAATCTCACAAAAATAACATTTACTTTAGACTAAGAAGTCATGTACGGATATAAAGGGTATTTCAATAAGTGCGGCTAATGATATGGCACCAACTTGAAGGGTTATACAATCTGATCGTATCGAATCAGTTTCAAAATAATTTCTCTTTTTCTGTTTAAGAAATGAATATAGATGACGTTTGGTAATTCCATCATATTCAATGAGATTAGCTGAGGTAGACTTCAAAAAGTCCGGGAATTATATTTAGCTCTACTTTTATGGTCAATCTTTTAAAAAGTAACGTCCAAAGTATAGCAGCTTCGTAGAGTTTGTGTTGTTTAAAAAAATAATAAAAAAAAAGTATTTAGATGCATTGCCGCACTGCCAAGAGTTGATTACATTGTTCGTACACAATTTTGTTTTTCTTTCACAGATATTGTAACTGAAATTGAATTTAATATTTGAAATTACAATTTTATATTTCTGTTTGATTTTTTTTTGATTTTGTATAAATTTATTTTGTTTCTCTTTTCAGACGTTTTCTTATTTTTTTTGTAGGCAGCCGCTTTTGACAGTGCGAAAATTTTATTAAAAAAACAAAATACACGTCGTATTTTGTTATTTTTGGGTTTAAAATAGTTGACTGAATATACTTTCGTAACATCCAATCAGATATCATACTGTGTAACGTAACTTTTAATGATTTTCAACGCTCATCACGTTTGTTCAATACTAATTCTAACTTCACTATGTTGAACCCTCTAAGAAAATTATGCTGTTGTTTCAATGAAACGTATAATTTTATAGACTTGTATCTTACAGCCAAGAAATATTATTTTATTTTTAAGTCAGTAATTTTCGTATTTATAAAATTTTTGTCTATTATATTTAGTGTAATGATATTTTTCAATAGACAGTAAAGATTTTGAATTTAAATAAATAAAAATAAATAATTATAGAGTTTGCAGATATCAAATAGGGTATATCCTGCAGAAATGAGCAAAAACAACATCTTCAACAACATTTAAATAATAAATGAAATGGCTCCCTTTAGCTTAAAAATAATGCGTCAAAAATAACATTGGAGATGCCGCAACTTTGTTTTTATAATTGACACGCAACTGCAGAGTTGTGCAAGAATTAAGCTCTATCTATCACTTATCTACACATGTCTCTCTCTCTCTCTCTCTCTCTCTATCTAGTTAACCTGAGCACTGCACCAAGAAAAAAATACTAATACTAATACTACTACGGTTCAGACTTAATCTATTCAACTTTATTGAAAAACTCTTTTCCAAATATATTACTGTATATTGAATGAAGTTGGCAATATTGGGAAGTATTGCTCGATTTAAAAAACCTAGCAAGGTCGGTTTGCGGCATTTCAGATTGCAACTATCGATATTGCAAAACCTGAACTGCCAGCGAGCTGTGTTTTATTTATTTTGCATTAGAATGTGTGATTAATTAACAGCTGCTGTCCGTATGCCAAGACTGAGAAATTCGCACAGTTCACAACTTGTAGTATAATTTGTATGTTGTATAAAGTTTTTCTTGAGAATTCTCTTTATTTTTTCTTAACCATTAAAATTTTTCGCTTTTTGGAGGATCCAAAAATAAAAATCTTTTTTAATTGTTGGAAGAATATTAAAAATTGCTTATTTTCGAAACTTTGTTCCAAGAACGTTATTAACAATCCAAATGTGTCTCGTGCCACACTTTTACGTTGTGTTGTTCATGATAACTTCTTTAAACCATTTATTTATTCTGTTCTACTTCTTGTTTCAATTGGCAGTCTATTTGCTCACATATAGTAAATCAGAAAGTTTCTGTAGCGGGAGTAGCCTTGCTACCTATTTTTGGATGTTTCGAGTTGAAGGTGGCTAAAAAAAAAACTAGCAAATGAAACATTTGAATCATCTTATTTTAGGCTTAGCAATTTCCAACAACAGAGCCCTGTTACGAAGGCAACGCAATGGAATCAATATTTAAAAATCAATACGGGCAAATAAAACAATATAAATGAATAAAATTAATAAAATAATTTTAGTTGTTTTCCTTTAAGAGACTTTTTGCATTGAAATATCCTGGTTAGATAAGGATTAAAATCCTCGAATAATACCACTGTGCGATAAAAATAAAAAATACCGCCGAAGGAAGACTTTACTCTTCAGTGACCAATGACGTAGCCTTCGCCACTGAAACTTTCCAACAACAACTGGTACAAACACCCATAATTGCACATCAGAAAAAATGCGAGATGTTTTAGTCTGAAACTGTGGTCGAACCCAGGAAATTTTTGGTTTTGCAGTCAACGTGCAGACTACTTCAGTCATCTTCACCCTATAATATTTAAGCAGCTTTTTCCAATTACTTCTCTTAGGTTACCTTCCCTTTTTCCCCCACCGGTTTAATGTAATTTTAAATCTTGACTAATTTTTCTTTTAGCTCCGTGTATATTTTTTGGATATTTCTGTATTTTCTTTTTCTGTTTTTAATTTATTTGAAGATGTAAAATGCTCAAGATTTGTTTGTCATTTATGTGTTGTTATAGAGATTTAAGTTTTTTTAAGCTTTTTAGATTTCCTTTTTGTATCTCAAATCGTTATAGTTTTCTTCACAATATGACTAAAACGGTGTTTGCGTATGATTATTTCTATTCTGGTAAATTAAAAACTTTATAAATTAAGATTTTTATTAGTAGCGGCATTTATGCTTTAGTTTGTTATATTTTCTCCTAAGTTTTTTTTGTTGTATGCTTTTTTGATGTAGTGCCTGCATAATTGTGCCATACATTAAACCGTATAAAATAAGGCTTTTGCATACATTCAAACTCCTATACGAGTATATAGTACATCGGGAATATAAAAAAGTTAGAAAGAAGCAAAGCTAGAAATAAATCCAAGGCTCTAGACAAGAAGTTGAGAAATATCATTATTGACTTGTACTACTCAAGAACAATACTGTTGATTTTTTCATGTTTATTTGTTTATTGCACAAAAACATTATTATGTAAATATGCATAAAATATTTATGTTAATAATAGTTTTTAAAATTTCTCTTTAGAGGTCTATTGTTTTCTGACTTGTTTCTTTATGGCTTTATAAGGGCGTTTAAGCTGCCATTGGAAATTAAGTTGTATTATTGCCATGAAAGAGATTTAAATGTTTGTTATAAATGTAACAATTAATAAGAGTGTGAACCATAAAAATTATTGGTTTGTTGTGTCTAAATTCGAAAGTTATAACAATCTTTTAATGGATCATCAAATATTAATGGCAGCCAAAAATTTGGTTATTGAAATTATTTAAATCGTACCAAAATATTGTTTGTAGTAAATCTATATACAGTGTAACTTCGGTTAAAGCAATCAGTAGAAATTTTGTGCTGTTGGGAAAATTGAGTTGTTTCCAAAACCGAGTCCAATATTGTTATGCTTCTTTTTAGATTAAAAATATTATTTTAAACCAAATAAATTTAAAAAAGCAAAGGTTAACTTTTAAAACAAATGAATTTATTAAATTAAAATAAAGAATAAAAACAAAAAAACCAAAAATATATTTAGAATAAATCAAAAATACACATTCTATGTAAATGTGTTTTTGGGGCAAACTGCTCGCCCCAATACTTGATTATCAAATAACTTCGTGGTTTGAACCAATTTTTTTCGAAAATTGGTGCGGAGGTGGGGGCTAAATGCTCGCCTTGTGGAGTAATTGTCAAAATTCTTTTTTCTTATGGAAAAATTCAGCTAACATTTTTTTAAATTGGGGGAAAGGCAACGTGCTCGTCCACCCATCATCGGCTAGCCCAAACAGCTAAAGCTAGAAGGTTGAAATGCGGTATGTAGTCTCCTCTTTCCATGTTTAGATTCACTAAGAACTGATTTTTGGATATTATAATGTTAAGGGGTACGAAAAAGTAAAATCGATATCTCAAAAACTAGGGCAGATAGAATAACAATTATTACGCTGCTGAAAAATAATCGGGCATGTTTTTGGTATTCTTTCCATATATAAGTACTTTTCGTGAGTAAAATTCCGAAAAAATTATCTCTCTTTACAACCATATATGGAGGGCTCAGAGCTGAAGTGAACCAAGTCGCAAAAAGAAAATTCGAAGATATTTTGAGTTTTTGCTCGTTTCAGCTTCGAAAAAAAATGTAAAATAAGAGTCATTGATTTGGGGCTAATCTCCAAAAGTATTTCACATAGAAAAAAATTTTTTCCGTAATCTCTTCTTCTAGAAATAATCTCGAGTGTGTTTCTTACTTTTTCGAAATTCGAAAATATATGGAGTAAAATTGTACCGTTGTGCTTTTATCCCATTTAAATAGTGCTTCTGATGTAAAATATTCACTATTTTTATACGCCCCCAAGATTTGATACCCATATTAAAGGGATTTTGGAAGGGAGCACAAAATTTAATGAAATCTCTGCAAACACAATATGGTGTACGATTATTTTTTACCCACTTTCATGAATTGGTTGTCAAATGAAAAAAAGTTTTGAGAAGAAAACCAAAAGTAAAGTGAAATGGGTACTTTTCGGCAAACTGTGTTTTCAATAGGGTACCTTTCTAATTTTATTGGAAAAGGGAGTGTTGATACAACAATAAATTTGATGCGGATGGCTTATTATAACAATACATATATATATATATATATATAACAATATACATATATACAAAAGTGGGCGAAATTACATAAGTTGGTGTGGGTTAGCGAAGCGTACCGGGTTAATCCAGCAAACATACACCCACACAATTGAATTTAATTAGCGTAGAGATATTTGTGAAAAAGTTCAAAAAATTTTTATATCTATAAAGGAATATTATTTTCCTTAATTCTTCATCCTTGAAGTATGGGCAAGAGATCCCGCGGACCTCTGTTGCTGTTTTTTAATTTCTCAATTAATTTCTGAATTAAGAGTTGGCGTAACGAATTTTTTATAACATTTCGGTAGTTTATGTGAAATCAGAGTTATCATAATGAATTCTTTAAGACTTTTAGGGAGTTTGTCTGAAATTGGAAATCTTGAAAAGAATTCTTTAAGTGATTTCGATTATTTGTCGGCCTTACTTATGACTCACGACATTGCGATGGCAATGTTAGAAATCCTCTACATTAATTTTTTGCTACCGGTATATGGATGTGAGTAAGGCCCTTCAAATAAAATTATTTAATGTTATTAAATTATTTGGATATTTTTAGATGTTTTGTTTTAATTTCAAGTTGATCTTATTCCAATGGCTGTCACATTTACAGACACAACCATTCCCTGAAATGTAAACGAAAATGAAATGTATTTTTGCTTTGCCACTTAAAGTCTTTATTATAATGCCTCTCTTAGATAAACTCGTATGTCTATTTTTAACTTAAAATCAAATGCAAACACCATGCCTTCCCCCCAAAAAAAGATAAAACTGCACTAATGGTAACAATATTGTTCATATTTTTTTGGTTTTTTTTTTTAAATTGTCTTCTTAAAAAATGGAAAACATGATTTCTCCAGCAGCAATTTCTTTTAACAGCTTTTGTTGTTTATGAACTCAATTTTGTATTTTTTTGTGCAGCATTTGTGCCCTTCTTTGAATATGTTGCACTTCAGCATTTGCTGCAATAGATTTTTTCGCTTCTTGTACTTCTGTTTTGTTAATTTTTTTCATTTATTTGTTGGCAACTGTTTCAAATCCGATGTTGTTTATTCTACGGAATCGCTTTGAGTGTGAAATCGTTTGAAGTTGTTTTTCAAAAATTGAAGAGTAGTGAACTGTACAAGAGGCACGTCATTATTTTTTCTCTGTTATGTTGTTCGTTTTGCAGAAAACTACTTAGTTGTCTGATCCCATCATGTAAGAGACGGTCACTTGTTAACACTTTATTGAATAAGGTATAAATATTTTATATTTTGGAAGCAAGTTTTAAGGAAAGGCCAGCGAAAAATTATATAAAAAAGGGGACATTTCTTAAAATGGTAAGTGTAGAATTTTTTAGTGAATTTTTAAGTTAAACGAAATTTAGGTAATATTATAATATTTACGTAAACCAGATCTGTCTCATAAATTGCAATATGATTCACGGCTTTCAGACCCTCGAACTGTCAACGCCTTTGCTGAGGAATCCAGAGCAGGGGGTGCTGATGGCGAGTAGTCAGCGTGTTGGCTATCTGTTGGCAAACCGGCTATGTTTGCATCACTACGGCCACTACGATAGTTTTGTTTCGGTCTATTATCAATAACAGTACCGTGAGCCTCGAATTTAGCGATTAAATTACACACAGCGGTCTCAGAAAAGGCATGATTACGAGGAAAAGCTGCTCGAATTTTACGAAATGATACAGTAAAATTTTCACAATTTTGATTGTAAATTTTCACAATTAAAATTCTTGGGTCAAGAGTGTAGCCACAGGTAAAATTTACTGAACTTTTTACTAAATAAGTGTCAAGAATGACAGTTCTATTCTAGAGATTTCATCATTTGACGTCCAATTTAATTCCTAACCTCAAATTTGCCCACCCTGAATATTGGATCTAGTTTAAAAATTGTGCTTTTTCCCATGTGCACGGTGTTAGATTTTATTATTTTTTTTGTTTTATTTTTTAATTTTTCGTTTGATTCAAAATACATTAGCATGATGGCCGATGGGAAGCCTAGTGTAGATGAGAGGAAAAATCTAAAAATATAAATGTGGGTGTGTAGTAAAAAAAGTAAACTCATATATTGTTATGTTTTTGTTTATAGATTTTTGGTTTTGTGTTCGGTAATTAACATTAATTCTCGATTGATTAGTTGAATTATGAACATAAGAATCTTGAATTTGTAGTCAGAAATTAGGAAAAATCCACTGATGGGATAAGTAAGCATTAGCTAAGTAGTACTATATGGATATGCTTTCCTCCTCAATTAGTGAGTTTGCTTTTATAAAAAAATACTTTATGAGATTGTCATAAAGTATATAATAATACATTTCATATTGTTTTCGGGAACAAGCACAATTTTGAAATAAGAATCACTTATACTTTATTTAATGCTTTAAACATACGTATGTATATATTAAGCTAGTCTATAAGTACATTTCTTTGGTGCTTATACCAACTCATCAACCGTATTTTTAAAAAACTAAAACATATTTTATATTTATACAAAAACTACCAAAAAATGTTTGAGATTAAAAAAAAATTCCAAATACGATTCCGTAGTAAATTTATGATTTTTTTCTTGATTTCAAAATTTTGTACTAATTTTTAGAATTTCCATGATTGAATCTCTCAAGTAATCTCATTTCCGACTTGTTTTAAGTACATATTCGTACTTGATTTTTTCCTTTCCTTGTGTAGGAAAACAAGGTAATGCTATACCATTTGGTTAGGGATCTACAGGATTGCCACACTCGATATGCTCCGAAGAGAACCGTCATGCTGGATAGTAAAAGGACAGTCACGAAGAAGATTGTTCAATTCTGCTTAGAATCCTAAAATATTTTGATTCTGGTATAAAATTGAAAATTAATTAAATAAACGTCTTAATAACTTTAAAGTTGTATGGTTTTTTCGTATAATTTAATAAAGAGGGTGGCGATGGTCGAAGTAGTCTGCCCGTTGACTACAAAACGAAAAACTTTCCTGGGTTCAACCCCAGTTTCAGACTCATAAAAACATCTCGCATTATTTTCTGATGTGCAGTTCTGTGGCTCTCCTGTACGCGAAATTAACGCATAATCTGTCACCTGAACGTCTGACTCTTCACTTGGCTTTCCCTTTCCAAAAAAGATGAAACACAATGTCTTCAATGCTGGTAGACATTTTAATTGGATGAGTCTCACTTTCTTTTTTCTTTAATTTAAATATTTTTAAAATCATATGTACATACGTATTGCGATATTAATTTTATTGTTAATCTTTTTTTTCTTTGGATTGACAGTCTTGGGATAATAATTTAAATTAGCTACTCTTGCGGCATTTTTCCCATAATCTTCCAACCCATATAAATCAATAATCTAAAAAAACAAAAAATTTTAATTTACACAATTTATTTTTAAATCTATTTAAAAAATCTTCTCATAAATTTACTTTTCTGTGGTTTCCATCTGTAGTTTGTTTTGTGTTTGTCATTCTTTGTTTCTTTTGAATATTGATATCATAAATTAATGAAATAATTTGAATATCTTGATTAAGGGCTGTATGTGTCATGCCACCACATGTTTAATAAGAAATAAAAATATTTTTTGCTTAGATAATTCAATATTTTTGATCGTTTTTATTAAAAACTTAATGCTTTAATGTTCTAATATTTTTAATTTCAAAATCGTAATCAGCCATAGTGATGCAATTACGCTCTACTTCCTTAACAAGAGAAAAAAAGAAAAACAAAATAAAATCTAAAGACTAATTTTCGTGCACTTAATGCACTTTGGTAATAAATCAAGCATATTCTGGACACACAAGTCAATGAACGTGAGTGTGACTTTATTTATTAAAAGGGAAAATAGGCATATTTCGTATGCTTGTCATTTCTACAACGCACGTCAATATCGAAGGGAAATAGGTTCCTTGATAAAAGAACTATTTGTGGTATAATTGCAGCAAAATGTTATGTTCTTAGCAAAAAGTTCACTACCATTCTCACGTGCAATAATTACTGTGCATTTTAAAGTAGAAGTGCTCAATGGGCTTCACTGAATAATAGATAAAAATCAAAATTATGAATAGTTTTTATTTTAATATAGGGTGCCTCCGTCGGCTAGTGCATGAGCATTAGTATTATCAATCTGGAGATGCGGTGTTTCTACTTGTGGTATCACAATGGGCCTAAGCTCTGGCCTAAGTGGGTCCTTCTCCTTCGGGGAGGGTACGCCGCCTAACCTAACCCATTTTAATGTATAAAATATGAATATAGTATAATGCATTGTATATTTTTAAATTTATTAAATATTTATTAATATAAATTATTTTAACAATCTATTTTTTTAAGCTTTAAGGTTTTTCTCTTTTTATTTATTATTTTTATATTTATTTTCGATATTTCGTTAACATCTTCAGGACGTTTTTATTTTAAAATTTTTTTTCTCTTTTTTGAAGTTTATATATATAAATTTTAAAATAATAATAAAAAAAAAAAAAAAAAAAAAAAAAAGTATTAAGAAATATAAATTATTTTTATTTAAAAAATTGTTTAAGCTTTACTTCTATTATAGTTTCTTTTATTTTTCTTTTATAAATTTCCCGATATTTCAGTGCAACTATGTGTAGGTTCTTTGACAGCCCGCAGCACCTTATCAAGGTGTCATATCATACGCAAAGTAAAACTAAGATAACTGGATTGTAACCTGTGTGCACCTAGTCAGTAAGAAGTTGTCTTTCCATGTGTCGAGGCGGGCGATGGTGAACGTTAGATCTCAATCGGTGTTAAGAGTGCCGTGATATTAGCACCTACGGGCAGGTGCTGGATTAATCTTCAACACAATATGCCCATTATTGGCACGCGAATTCTTCATAATTCTTAATATTTAATTATGAGAGAATCACGAGCACATGCCTTTAATTTCCATAAAATCTTATATTGTATATCTAAAAATATAAGTACGGCTTCAAAGATGTCTTGTTTGCTCCATTAATTTATGTTCGAATTGAAACATTTGCTGTAATTTATTCGTTAAAGTGCTTAAAATTGTTAATAAATCGTAAAGTTTTTTTTTATTTTGTGGCGATCGTTAAAACAATTGAAACATTTGTTCTGCTTTTATTTTTTATTTATTTAATTATGAATATAAGCATAATGGAAAGACCGAACTAATTTTTTTAGAAACATCAATAATTTAGAACGAAACATTTTTCTTAATTTTTTTTTTTGCGAATAGTACAATTAATTTTCTTCAAAAGTGTATTAGTCTTTTGCAAACTATAAATATCTGACATTACGGTGGGCCATTAGGGTTGTGGAAACAGAGATCTGGTGAAGAATTGGATACTTGAATACAGTGATGTAGAGAAAAGTTTAAAAAGACGACCCCTACCTTCGCATAAAAGAAAATTTTTTTTCGAACATATATGGGAATATTTATTTTAAGGTACGGTCTAAGTATATTGTATGACGGTAATATGAGCATCTTTGGCAAGTAGTGGAAGATAAAAATATAGCCCAATTCACAATCTTGTGCATTTGAGAGTGCAAAATTGTGCAATTGCAAATATTTGCTATCAATTGTGACTGTCTTTTTTAACTAAATTTGCATCAAATGTTGAAAGACAGATATTGATATTTATTCACAGATGAAGAAAAAGGAGAAAACAGTAGCACCATTTGGTTAGAAGAGATGTCGCTACTCCTATAAATCATATTACTATAAAATCATATAACTATATATTATGAGTATACTATTTCCCCTTACCTATCTACCTCATACAGACTTTATGATGCGTATGCGATTGATCACATATTTTATTGAAGACTTCGTCATCATCAGACAAAAAGTGTTTGTTTTTCTTAGCAATGGAACTCGTATTGTATTTGTAATATTTAATCGTAGGTAAAATTTCTTATTTAGCCATTTATGGCAGAAACGTATAGAATTTAACTGCAATTATCGTTATTTTGAATAGTTGTAATGAAATTGTACTTTTTATGAGATATGTGTATATCATGTATAGTCACATTTCGTAAAAAATACTTTTGGTGTTTAACATTTAAAAATTAAAGCTTTATAAATTATCGTACAAATATAGAAATTACATGCCGTGCGGTATAAATTACCGTACGGTTAACAACACTGGATATAATAAACTTGCTGTGACAAAAAGTGTTTTTCTTGTGGATATGCTCATATACATAACGAATGATAAATTATACTTGTATGCGTATAATTGTTTATTAATACTTTTACTTTCTAGAAGCATGTTACTTCTTCATCCCTTTTTCGTATATAAAATCTAATTTGAAAATCATTATAAATTTCTAATCTCCAATGAGAAGTAAATTCCAGTTCTAGTGAAAACAACAAAATCGTTGTTTTCTTGCAAAAAATAAAAACACTTTATTTCACACTTTAATTTTATTTCATTATTTATACGGATATGTGTATGCAATATAAATATTTTATTTTATTCACCAATTTAAGACTATTTAAAATTTCAGAAACAAAATCATTCCATTTTCTACATTATTGAGCGAAATCAATTCCAATCACTGATTTCCAATTGTTCAAAAAACCATAAATATGTAAATATTTTATTATTGTGTTTTGTGGAGATTTTTGGAATTTCAATTCAATAAACATTTTCACTTATTTATTCAATAATATAAAACAATATGTTATTCATGATGGGAAATATGTGAAATTAATTTTTCTTTAAATCACTTTCACACCAACTCTCAAATACTTTTCTGCAAGCAACATTTTTCTCAATAACAAAAAAAACAATATCTTTAAGACTTCATTTTACAAATACTTTATTTAAAACACTCATAAATTTTAATTTGTATAGCAAATTCATTTTTATTTTTTATTAAAAATACATAAATTTTCTTTACTCTTCTATTATTGTTGTTGGTTGATTTTTCAAGAACAACGAAACACACCCCGTTAAAAAATACAACCGCAATGAGATTTTATTACCCGCGTTTTCCTTAACGAAACAAACGTTATGTCCGACGTTTACTCGCAGACTAAAAAATTGGCCTCTTGAAATGAAAATGAAACGAAATTCTCGTTGGGTGAATACAAATACTTAAAGAAGAAAAGAAAACTAATTTGTGCATACAACGAATTTCAAATATTGAATACAATCGAATGAATATAGCAGACATATAGGGCGCACCCGCGAGTTACTTCGGTTTGCATGTGTGTGACTCAGTATCTGTGTGCTTTTGTAGGCCTTGCAGTAATTACAACAACTTTTGTACATTTTCAACTGACTGCCACTGATCTTACTTTAGTGGATGGATGTATTAATGAATGAATGTTTTTGAAAACATTCTGCTTCTGTAAAATTTCGTTCACTCTCCGTTATAATTTTCCGTATCTTCTTCTACTTGCTCTTGTTCTCGTACTCATTTTTTATTAAAAATTTTCTTTAAGTGTTTTTTGGGTGTTTATAATGGCTCAAAAATTGTTTATTTAAAATTTTTTCTCAGCCGTCATGATGCTACATAAATAACTTATTTTCTACGAGATGGTTAGGCTGTTGCTTCATTTTGTTAAGCCAGTGTAAAAAAAAGTAAATCTAAAACTTTATCGAATTCGACTTAAAGTAGGTGGGATTGCGTTCCAGTGCAAATCATTACACATTCACTTATCACACGATCGAAGAAAAAAATACAATTATAAACACCCGGATTTCCTTATAAAAATATTGGTGTTTAACTTCCCTGTAAGAGTGCACAAAAACAAGCAATACCACTTTTCTATATGAATCAATTCCTTCAGATTGGGGTGGGCGGGTCACGTGGCTGTCATCGTGCAGGCACTTGAGTAGAATAGCGAGATTCCGTTTCGAAGATACCACTCACCCATACACGAGTCGTAACTCATGCAAGAGATCCGCCCCTTGAGATGTACTAAATCCTCCCCTTATCACGTTTCCGACAACTGTGACAGTATGAGTTGTGAGGGAGACCCAACATACCGGCTGATTCTGCTGATTGCCCAGTCAATACCGCGACCAACCCTGACATGCTTCTATTTTCACTTTTTGCTCCCTACGTTTATCGCCGAAACATGGCCACAGTTTTCTAGCAAGCCCACATGTGCTCAGCCTATTTCAGCGCTTCTACGCCTTCCGAACGTAGTATACGATGTTCGAGCTTTTTATAAAACAGCAGTGCGACCGAAATCGCGTCCAATGCATCTTGGTGGTGTCAGCACTGGGCAGTTCATCCGTCCCCTCGTTGACGAAGAAGTTGTTATGTATGAGAAACCAGATAAGAGTCAGCCGGACAGCTCACCATGGATAGCACACGCTTGTATTGTCCGAGGAACTTCTGGGTGATCGCAGCGTGAGAAGTGCCGACGGGCCGTCGAGGAATATGC
This sequence comes from Dexiosoma caninum, assembly GCA_963924685.1. NCBI lineage: Eukaryota > Metazoa > Arthropoda > Insecta > Diptera > Tachinidae > Dexiosoma > Dexiosoma caninum. The sequence continues at coordinate 94,352,286 of OZ004727.1, read as the reverse complement.
CGATCGTCCCACGCGTATCTCGTAGCCATTAACTACCTTAGTGTTACGTTGGAGTGGCTCAATACATACGAGTACTTGATTAGAATGAATGGACTTTTGATTGGATTTTAAATTCCACAACTGGGAAGACATACTTTTATTTTATTCGGCATCTGGCCTTATCAAACATTTCGTGGAATGTACGAGATGTTCTCATAACATAACATGTGTTAATAAAACCGACATATGTACATGTTTATTTGTGTGTGTGTGTGTGTGTGATTTTTGCGTATTATTTTGTTGGGGTAGTTATTATATTTTAGGGAGCTGCAAAATACGCTTATTGCTGCTACCCATATTTTAAACATTAATTTAATAATAATATAATCAAGAGATCCAAACGATAGTTACCCAGCAAGCAAATTGGGAACAATTTGAAATAGGACTGCATGAGTATAGAAAATTTGAGAGTTATTGAGACAATAACATTTGCATAGTCCTGAATGCGAAGTAAGAAGCGGACAAATTTTAAAGAAAATATTAAAGTAACTTATTCGATCTTAATACTTCAATGCCAGTACATTCATATATTTAAATAATCGAGCTTATGTGCTGTTTAACGAAGCCGGCTGAAAAGAATCGTTCGCCAATTATAATGCAAACAACAATAACAAATACTTAAATTGTTTTTGTTTTGAATGCATATGGCCGGACGATTATTTACACTCGGCTTCGTTAAACATGCAGTTAATGTTTTTTCTCCTTATGAAAATATACATATGTAAAGGTTCCCCCAACAAGGACTTCCGAAATTCATTCTAATTTATTCAGAATCATCATGGACGTTGAATACTTTTCTCGAAATGTTCGTTCAACGTACCGCGCGGAAAATCATCTTCAGCGATGAGGCCCATATCTGGATGAGTGGTTACGTGTGCAAACAAAATTGACGAATTTGGGATACTACCAATTTACATGAGATCCTAGAGCGTCCAATGCATCCCGAAAACGTAACTGTTTGGTATGAATTTTGGGTGGCGTCGTCATCAGTCAATATTTCATTGAGAACGACGTTGCCCAAGACATCACTGTCAACGGCGAGCGCTATAGGTCGATGATCACCAACTTCTCTTGGCCTTAACTGGATAATCTGCACACCAACGGCATGTGGTTTTAACAGATCGGCGATGTGCTGTACATCCCATGCCATATTGGATATGGCGAGCGATTTGAGGGCATGGTAAATGTGATGTGAGATGGCGCGATTTGACCCCGTAATGTTTTTATTGCGAGGTTTTCTTAAGTTGCATGTGTATGCGAATAAACCACAAACCACTGTGGTCTTCAAAGACATTATAACCCATGCCATCGGTGAAATTCAGCCTGATTTATGCGCCAGATTCAAGGAAAATTGGACATACGCTCCACCGAAAGAATTCGTGGCGGACATTTGAACGATGTTATGATTCACACATAATGGCATCGATAGGTCTATGAAACGAATAATATGTCGACGATATCTCACACACATTTTGTTCTATTTAAATGAAAGGCCCTTTATATGTATGTACAGATGTGCATTATATTTCCATGAAGAAGCTACATTATGCGTGGCGCTATAAATATTCGAATTATAAAGAAACAATGACTTATTTTGTTTGCATTGGGGTAGCAGTGTCTCTCCTTCCTAACTGAACGTGGGGTCCATTGCTTTGAACGAGTTTCCCTTATTCTTGTTAATTTCACTTCTGAAACGATATATCGTATCTAAATATTAAAATCACACATACAAATTGCTCTGTATATATGTATGTATGTATATACGCATAAGTATTAGTAGAAAATGTGTGCCGCTTAATTTTAAGGACGTGTCCTTGTTTCACTATTTCAACACCTGTTAAATAAAGAATGTTTGCTGGGTATATAGACTTGCGTTTGGAAGAGTTTGGTGTTAAAACAAATAAAACGACAACAATAAACATGATGCACCACATGTTATGTTGCATAAATTGTTTTTTTTTATTTTTATTGTTTATTTGTTATTTATTTGCTTTTGCTTTTCTGTTGGTTGGTTTCTTTTGTTTTATGATGCTCCCAGTATTTTTATTAAATATTAGTTTTGTTGTTTTTTCTGTACATTTGAATTTAACTCGTTGTGTTCATATGGTGTCATCACTTAGAAGAAAAGGTACTTTTTTGGTATAAATAGTATCATTGCTATTATTTTACTGCGGTATTCATAAAATTTTTTTGATTTATATACCTTTAGATTGAATTTTGCGTGGAAATTTGTCCATTAAACCTTTTATAAATAAAAAAAAAGTTTATGAATACGGCAGATAGTCTTTATTTGTTCAAAATATCTGCGGACATGGATACATATCACAGCAAAAAATAATATATAGTATATAATATAAAATCTTTGTTTCTTATCACCGTATCACCCTTCCATCATTTCAATGTTTATTTTTTACTTTTTTCCTTACTGAATCGAAATATACTTTGTTGCTTTGGTTTGCTCTTCTTTTCTTTTTGTTTTGTATTGGAAGGAATCTACTCCATTGTTCGTTGTACTGGTATGATTGGCTGAGTGTTTGCTTGCTGCTTTTTATTTGATGATCATTTTCATTAACTAAATCATTTTATTGTCTTGATGATGATGGCGTTGAAACTGTTGTTGTGTAAACATATGGGAATTCTTATGAGGTTCTCAGAAGTTGTAGCAAGACGTTTTGTTTGATTAGAATATTCGCATACGAGATGTCAACTTAGTGGTTTTTGTGTGTTTTTAGTGCTTTTTAATATCTCAGATACGCAAAATTTTTGAGCCAATGCTGTATTCTTTTTACATTCATTCATTCATTTTCAGAAAGTAATAATTAGCAATGAGTTACAAAAAAAAATTAAAATGAAATGTCTAGAAATACACAAAAGTCATTTTTTTTTAATAGTGCTCCAAGTTTATTTAAGGGTTACTACATGACTCTCTGAAACTATCCAACAGATGCAGATAACAACATGAGCGAAGCTTCGGGTAAATACTAGTACAAAATATTAATATGTATCTCAATGCTGTTTATATAATAGTAGATTAACCCGGTGCCCTTCGCTACCCCACACCAATTAATCTAATCTCGTCCAGTTTTGTAAAGATATTGTTACGGTATGCTATCCAAATTGGATACATTTATTGTTACATCAACAGTCCTTTCTCCAAAAAATAAAAAGGGTAGGCTTTTCAAAATCCAGTTTTGCCGAAAAGAACCCATTTCACTTTATTTTTGGTTTTTTCATTTGATACCCATTATCATAGAAGTGTGTAAAAAACAGCCATCCGCCATATTGTTTTTATATTATAAAATATGTTAAAAAATATGTAGAGGACTAACGTAATTTTAAAAAGGTGGCGTAAAAGTGGTTGTTGTTAAAAAAGTAGTTATAAGTTATTCAAGAGTCGCAGTTAAACGTTGTGAAAATGTCAGGAAGATCGGTTTAGAGGTCTGGTCTCCTAGAAGGTACAAACTAACAAACAAGCAAATAAAACAAACAAATACACATTTCGTTTTATATATATATAGATTATTATTTTTTGTACATTTTTCTCTCATTTCTGGTAATTGTGCTTAACATTAACCTACAAAAGGTTTCCAAAAAAAATTTTAAATTTTGTGCGTTTTATTGGAAAACGCGTTTTTTTAAATTTATACATAAGTCGACATCGCTTTTATAACAAATATTTGTCTTTTTCATTTCTTAATTGATTTTTTTCAAGCTATTTTTTTATGTTATGCTTGTGTGTGTATTTTGTTGTTTGTGTTGTCTGCCGTTCATAGTGCTTGTTGCATTGATGTTTTTTTATTATTTGGTGGTGTGGATGCGTTGTTAAGGGAATATGCCAAAGATATTTAGAATTTTCTTCATTAAATGCATGTGAATGCATGTCGTAGGAAGTTTTTGACTAACGTATCATATAATTGCCCGCCAATTTCTTAAGTGAGGAAAGTTTCTCGATATAATAATAGTGGAAATATTTGTTTATAGTATAAATATGTATGTAGGCAGTCGTACGAAAATTTAGAAAGTCATGCAACGAATTCTACTAAAAAGGTTACAAAGTCTATTCGACTTACAGAAGCAGATGTAATAAATTCATATTAAAAAAAACTTATTATTCGCCATTTAATTGGCAAGGATTTTTATATGCAGGGCGCTAATATTTCCACAATGCTTCTTCTTTCTGAATTGATACCATATGAAGAAGTTTGATTTAATTGCTAAAATAAAGTTTAATATTTCACTCATATTCATTTTATAGATTCTTATAGTAGAATGGAAAGCGAAATTTTCGAAATGAATCTTTGAAAAAGGTATTTAAGAAACATAGAGTAAAACCTTGATAATCCGGATACTTCGGTAATTCGGGCAGCATTTCTCATTACATTGCTCTACTCTATAATGCGGGTTGATTGCAACTTTATAACTTTATAATCCGCATTGCTGGTAAACTGTTGTGTCATGTTAATCTCTATTAATTGTAATTTCGAAAACATGGCTCTTCTCCATTGTTTGGATACATCAATAAAATGGACAGAAGAAAAGCATATCGACATTTAATTTTGTGACATGAGGGTGGTACATTAGTGTGTTAGAATCAGAGATCTGGTGGATAAATTTTAGAACGAAATACTGGAAGTCAATAGCTATTGATGAATAATATAGGGCTTCTCGAGACTAAAACATTGATTCATTATACTTTAAGATAAGGCCATGTCAAAATTGCAAGTCACGTCTAATTGAACCGTAAGTTCTATTACCCACTTGTATCTTATATCGACTCCGTCTTTCCGTAAGGCAACGAGGGGAAGGGAGAAGATTGCAGAGAATTAATTTTAATATCGATCTGTACTATTTTGAAGTATATATTGAAGTTGCTGCGAATTTAATAATTTATACTAAGGGTGACGATGGTCGAGGTAGTCTTCACGTTGACTACAAAACGAAAAAGTTTCCTGTGTTCAACCCCAGTTTCACACTCATAAAACATCTCGCATTTTAACTGATGTGCATTCCTTTGTGTCACTTGATGTCGGAAGGTTTCAGAGGCGAAGGCATAGTCACTGGTCACTGAACAGTAACGACATCAGCTGTAACCATTCCACAGCACATCAGAACGCCATCCTTCGTCGGAATTGTGTAGCACCGGCGGAGTAAAATAATAACTAGAAATGGCTACTAAAAACGAAGCTTCAAAATTTAATACGTCTCCTTGACATCAGAGGCGCTACAACACTGCTATAAAACAAAGAACGAACAAAAGCAAAGCTGTAACTTCACTTCCTGTCATTTTTCCTACTATCCCTCTCCTCTAGTTCCATCAGAATGAACCGTATGTGTAGGTGTCATCTCCTGAGTGCTGGTTCAAGATAAAAAAAAATCGCAATTCTCTGCAGTCCATCATCATAACTTATTGCGTCAAAATATGCACCATCTTCCATTAGGTATTTCCTTGTTTTCAATGTTTTCAAAATATTTTGCTTTTTTGTTAACAAATTTACATAAAATTTGTAAAGATTCCATTTATCGGCCAGCAAACGGATGTTTAAAAATAGATTTACTCGTATCTATTATAATTTAATCAATTAATTATTTCCTGAATTTTGCGAATAGAAATTGACACAAACGATTATTGGAAATTAAAACTTCTCAGAAATAATAAAAGCGATGTCTCCAAGTCTATTATCAAACAAAATATAAATTGTAATTTTCTATTAATTCAATTAAATTATTACGATTTTGTGGGGGCAAATAATATACCCAACCATTGTCTATAAATTTAATACAACATGTTATCGTGATGTTTAAGATTGAAAATATGATACAAAGGGGTTCTGCCGTACCTGAAAATGTGTCATGTGCCAAGTGACGACAAACAATGGGCCAAAGGTAGGGCTTTTGCTGTTGTTTAATTTAAATAAACACAATATTATTCACGCCAATTCCACCGTCTACAATTTTATGTAAAACATAACAGAATTTTATCAAAGACAATAAATGCTTTTTAATTAGAAATAGATAAAAAGCGCACCTATAAATTTCATGTTACTTCAATTTGAAACTAATGATTAACTTTAATCTATTGAGCAGAAGAGTAAATCATTAAATTTTGAGGTTAAATTGTTTAAAACTATTTTGAAAAAAAAAATAAATAGTTCCCGACCACCCTGGAACAATAAATAAATGAATTTGTTACTGTTTGTTTTTTTTTTTTCATTTTGATTCAAGTAAATGAAGCCATTAACATGCTTTGTCACAACTGACAATGTGTCAATATTAATTTAAACTTCTACACATTTGTAATATTTACACACGTAGTTGACAAGAACGTTCACAATTTGTCTATAATTTGAAAGCGGTTACAGTCAGCCATTAAAAAAGGGCGCAGTTATGATTTTCCTTTTATTATGATTTGCATTTTTACTTACATACATAATTACAAATCACCAGGAGTTTATTCTTAACGCAGTTTTTTGGTGGTCGTCGTCTGTTGGGTATTAACCCGCATGGTCAGAGGCCTTGTCTTCTCTTCACAGTCTGTCAGTTAGTCAATGAATGCTCATCGTTAGTTATTTTTTTTTTGTTGTTCTCTAAGCCACGCACAAACGCAACTCAATTAAATTCTTTTGTATTGTATTTTATTACGTACTCTACATTAAGCATAATTGGTGACACACTTCGCTGTAGGAAGTTACTTACTTCATCTCAATTTTCGAAAATTATATGATCCATTCGAAATACAATGTTGACGAGAAGTTAAGAAAGAAATTAATTCGAACAATCCCATAAATTCTCTTCAAATCGGTGTTTGACTCAAAACGGATTATATCAATAAGCTTCGGCGAACCTCCTCGTCTGGGAAGTGTCCCCTACGTATAAAATTCATGCAGCGGATATATTTGGCTAGGGATGGCGATTGCTGAAATAGTCTGCACGTTGACTACAAAATGAAAAAGTCCTGGGTTCGACTCCAGTTTCAGACTAAGTTATAAAAACATTTCGAATTTTATTGCTGTGCATTTGTGCCAGTTCTTGTCAGAAGGTTTCAGTGGCGAAAGCATAGTCACTGGTCACTGAACAGTACCGGATTCAGCTGTAACACACGCCTTCCTTCGTCGGTATTGGTTAGCACCAGCTACTAAAACAAAGTTTCTAAATTCAATAGGTCTCCTTGACTTCAGAGGCGCTGGAACACTGATATAAACAAAAAATGTGCAAAAGCAGAGTTGAAAGATAGTGAAGATTCATCACCTGCCGGCTCTCTCACTATCTCTTTTTTATAGTTCATCGCGTGTGTAGGGGTCATTACATGAGTGCTGGTCCAAGATACAAAAAAAAATAGTTTTTCGCTAAAGGACCAATGCATTTGTATATACGAGTATATATAAACATCTTTATATGTTTATAAAAAGTTAGGCAAAATTAAAGAGATTTAAATCCAGTAATAAAATGTTTGTTGTATAAAGAAAATTTTTAAACAACCTATATGGTTTGTTTTGTTTGTTTATTGCGTAATTCTCAAAGATTTTTTGGGAGTTCTTGTATAAACATATGAACTTTCTTGTCTTTATTCAAGAATTTGGTTAAAGATCTACTGGCGATTTTGGTATTAGCACTAAATGAAATATGCATATAGATCAGCTAAACCATAGAACAAACATATATAAATAATAATTATTATTTTATTTATAAAACTACTTTTTAATAGAAATTTTTCAAGAAATTATATGGTTCCGACTACTTTGAATGTTTATTTAAAATTGATGATTTATATTTCAAATGAATAGCATCAATATCCATCAGCTTTTGCATACAACTGAGTGGCAAAATCTATTTTGAGTTCTTTAGTGACACGCTCAGAAAGTGCGATATATGTATATTTGGCGGCAGTCAATACCGGCAATTGGTTTATTTAATTAAACCCGAAAGAATCGCCCTCCGAATAAGTTTGAAATTATATCACTTAGAAATATTAGAAGGGTATAAAATGTTCGGCATTAACGCGTATAGAACCCCTACTTGCTTCTGTAATACAATACTTTCGAAATAATCTGTTATGGCATAGTCGACTTTAGCCACCCTTTTCTACGTATTTAAATTGTAAATGCTCTTAAATTTTAATGGTGAAATGGGAAAAAAAAGAAAACAATTTTATACTCGTCATTTAAACAACTCAGGGAGATGAATTAAAACAATCCGTCTTTCGCGGTACTCTTTCTACAGAAGTAATATTTGTTTGTTTGCGGCTTTCAAGTGGTTTGAACGCTGAACATTTTCGCGCTTCATTGATGCATGCCAATTTCGTAGTGAGCTTCTTCCTATTCTGCTCACAACGACATCTATACATACGTTGAGTTCTTTAGTTTTCTTTCTTTGTTTTGTAGTATTTGGTAAATTCTTTATTTATTGGAAAAGCAATTAATGCGGAAATGTTTTTTGATTGTTTTTAATGACTGTTACGAAACTGGAGAAGACTTTGTTATATTCAATTATAAAAATTATCAATTGTTCAATAGTGCTTTAATTCGAATCGCATTTTATGCAATTAATTGAAATTTTTAAATTTTTAATAGGCTAATAATGATGGTTATAAAAATTAATTTCTTATCATTCCTATTTCCTTCCAATTTCGATAAATATTTTGTTTACTTGCTATTTTTATTTCATGCCTCAAATGGAGCAGCTCTGAGAATTGATAGTTTTTCAGTGAGTGCTGTCACACTTGAAAGAATCGAAAAACAAACCCTAAACAGTGTGATAGCAGAAAATTATTCCTTTTAATATAATAGTTCTCTCAATTTCTCTTGGTGTTAATTATTTTTCTGTCATTGTGGACAGCGCTATTAAAACTAAAACTATTTCTTCCATCTCCACTCATCATCATAATTTCTTGCAGCAACAGGAACTCACAAGAAAAACTATTTGGTTTATCATTATCACTCTTTAACAATCTCCCTTGTTTCTTGTTACTTTTTCTAATTTTATTTCTTTTATTGCAATTCATTTATTCATTAGTTTATTGCAACAAAATTGTGGCCCTTAAGTATAAAAACTATAAATCCATTAAAAACCCCAAAGTGCCCTTAAAACCCTCAAACTTTTCGAATACAAGTTTTAAAAGGCAACATCACATGTGTTTCGTCTTATATGTTCCCTTAATGTGTGAGTGATAATCCCTGAACTGAAATAAACAAATTTTTTATGTGCCTTTAAAAAAAAAGAACAACTAACAATAAATAAACATGGAAGACCCACCCATTTCAAATTGCGCTTAAAATAAAAACAACCCTAGAAAGTGAGTAAAGTTTGTTTTCCGATTGGAATATTTGAAATGATGTCGGTTGGTTTTGTTTCAGTTACATACACTCATACGAATATGAAAAATATTTCATACCGACAACCCCTTTCTTTTGAAGTCGTACGTATGCGTTCGACTATCGAGACTTACATCAGTCAAATTGTATTGAGAATTATTCATTCTACATAGTACTCGTATGTCCTATAAATTATTTCTGCAACCGTTTTATGATAGAAAAATTGTTGAAACAGTTCGACACAATTAAATTTCTTTTTTTTTTATTCTCTTTTTTTTTGAGATATTAAATAATCGAGCATGGCTACTATAACTTATCACCTTATAACCATCTTAAAGCAAATTCCATATACAAGTTTGGTTGCTCCCTGTCCTTAATATTTTAAATACTAATTTATACAAAAGAACGTCGAGCCTTTGGTGCAATACCGTAGTAACTCAAAATTTGTAATAATGAAATATCTCCCTGATGACAAGAAATTTAAAAACAGAAAACATTACGAAACATGCCTCTTTATTTAAAAACTTGTAAACAAATAACTTTAGTAAACGAAAATACTATCAAAAAGATGGCTCAAAACTTCAAATGCATTTTTCTCAGTTCACGATTTTTTGAATTACTACGGTATTGCACCAAAGGCTCGACATGTAAACAAAACCTCAAGCGTACGAAAAGAAAACCTTTCAAACCGAATAAAAATATTTATAAATGTCTTTATTGCACGCATAATATCATTTAATTTGCTTAGCTGCCATTTAATTTCCGTGGTTGTTCTCTACTTATCAGTTAGGGTATTCAAGTGCTAAATGTATCGTCGAATAATTCGTATCTATTAATTCCGATCAATTCCGATTGATTTAGTTTATTTCTGAAAAGTGTTACATCTCGGCTTTTGTTGTGTTCACACGTTTATTGTTGTCAGAACTAGAATTGTAGTGAATCTTCAATGTGTATGAATGCGAATGTTGTTCACGTCAGTAAAATGAATAGAATTTGTTGCCGTTTGCTTGGTGACTACTTCATAGCTGTGCTACGTGATAATTCGTAATTTAATTGATGATTAAAGAAATTTAAAAGGCCTGAGTGGCCTCAAAATTACATGTTAATAATTCGAAAGTTCTTCTGAATCGAAATAAAACAAAATCCTCATTTATTTACCGAATGTGAATCGATTAAATAAACATAACTCGATTAACTGATTGCCCTGCTGTCCACTCATTAATGATTGCTTGCGGTAGATTATACAAATGAAGAGCACAAAGTCTAAATTTCCGGTAGAGTCAAAATGTCTTAAACATAAATACACACGTATTGTTATAATTTTTCAAAACGTTTATTTGAAAGTGCATTTGGTTTTTTGCTTAATATATTTAAAGTGAAAACTAAATTAGGGCGTATTGAATGAATATTTTAAAATTTCAACATCCCTATAAAATAGTGGTCGTAGTGCATATTCCGTTGTTGATTTTGTAACACTTTACTTACTTTACTTACTTTATGCTAAATTGTTATTGGTCCTCACGTATAAATGCTTCTAATGAGAAATTGAGTAATAACAATTTAAATAGAGTGTCATCTTGCCTTAACAGCTCGTTGGTACATTATTTCATACAATTTATTTTCCAATAACTAGCATTACACCTGCTATAAAATTGATAGAAAGGGACAGCAAAGCCAGAAAAAAAAAACAATATAATATTTACATTTTTTAAGTGTTGCTTCCTTATTTTCATAAAAAAGAAACGGTAAAGAAAAATATACGGTCAAAAACTAAGCTCAAAATCGCAGACATTGTGCATAAATCGCAAAGTTGTCAACATATAAACGATTTTAATTTAGGAACGTCAATTTTAAGTTAAAACTTTTTAAATTTTTTTTACAGTTACTCATTTTTTATCGATAACACTAGTGAGCGAATTGCCGTTTTTGCATTTTTCTTAATATGGTTGTACTCTTTACACCTGATTTATTTTCCCTTTACAATATTGTACATACATATGTATTTGCACTCTTCTCCAAAATTTTAACAATGCAAAAAAAACATAGTATCATAAGGGTTTTAGCGGATATTTGCTGCAAAAATTGACTAATAATTTTCGATAAATTATATTGTCCCTTTTTGTGTTATTTCTTGTTTTTTTCCCCTCAAAAAAATTCAAAAATTAATTTTTAATATCAAATTCATTTGCTGAAAAGTACCCGAAAGGCAAAAACTCCTCTCCCGATGCTATTATTGAGAAAATACAGAGCCTACTGCATGATAATTAGCTTCTCAAGGTGGTGGTTGCGGTTTCGATTCCCCCTAGACCCTAGACAGAATGTGTATTGCTGTTTAAAAAAATAAATAAATAAAAAAAAAATAAAAAATAGAGTTACTATGGGGAAGAAATAGCTTTTATTTTCGTCCAGGTATGAAAAGTATACAAATACATAGTGGGTTTATAGTTTATGTATATATTTTATAAAATTTTTAGAAGTAAAAATTTTCACATTTTTCAAATCGTAACGTTTTTGTTTCGCTTCTTCAGCTTTCTTACGTTTTCTTAAATACGAAAACGAATTAAAACATTGTTTTTTGTTAGTCAATATCACATCCTTATTTAGTAGCTGCTTTGTCAACAAGTGAAAAGTAAATAAAAGTAAATAAAAGTAAACAAAAAAAAGGGGATAAAATATGGAAATTGCAAGTATTTTTAAAATAATTTAAAGAACTTTTGTGAAATTAGATTTTATTCTTAAAAAATTGTCAAGTATTAATGCATTGTGGTTTAGTAGTTTGAGTTCTGATAGAAAATAAAAAAAAATGTTTATTTCACATTTTTTCTTGTCGATTTTGAAAACTTTAAAAAAATATATGAAATTCGCTATTATATTATGCAAATTTTTTAAAACAGAAGTTAAGAAACGGCAGGATTCTTTACCATTTGAAATATTTTTTCAACGTTTCTTTTATGTAAATGCTCTCAAATTAACAATTCCACTTTACTATTTCGAAACGAATTTAAAACGAAAAATATTTGCGTACGTTAGAAGGCAAACACATTTTTGTTTTCACTTTCTTGAAAATTTAGGTGTTTCTAACACACTCGTATGTACAGGGTAAAGAAGAGTGGGGTTTTTATTATTTTCCTTGCAATTATAACTTATTCTTTAAAGAAAATATGAAAAAAAATTTCCCAAATTGGTCTAATTTTTGCTATAAATGCAATTAAAAATAAATAAAAAAGCATAAGAAAAAAATTTATATTAGTCATTACTTTTTCTATTGTGTGAAATGGTTATTTTTTACGCAGGAAGTTCTTGTAAAGTGCAATTAATACTTCTGATTTTTATAATTTTGTGTAATGCCTTTAGTAATCGATTTAGCACTCACAAAAGTAACTAATTATGTGGAAAGTACTTTTTATGGTAAAATGTCTATTTTTTGCTGGGAATTTTTTATTTTATTTTTCTTACTTCTTATTTTGAATTTTTCCACGGTTCATCCTTTCCACATGGATCCTCAGAATTTATTAATATGAAACTAAATCGAATTATACGTATATGTGTGACTATTTTTTTATAAAATAACGCACACAATAACAAATATTGAAGCTGAACATTGATCGTGTAGGATTCGCTTTAAGGAGTGCAAAATATGCACATATGGAGCCTTTGGAGCTAAAAATATGTCATTCGCTAAGAATTTTTTGCTGGATATTTGTAGGGTATCAACTGAATTCTTCTATACCATTCTAGTTACAAGTTAATTTTATTACGATTTTCCTTTGCTTTTGTCTTTAAAAGGCATTTGAATTATTTGTTTAACATTGCGGTATTGGATTATGTAGAATATGTAAAGAGGCTTGGTCTCAGATATTTCGTTCGCTTCTGTTTAACATGTCTGATTCACAAAAAAATACAATTTTTCCAAATGCACCACAGCGAACTGACTTTAATATTGCAAACAAACATTTCTGAAATAATTAACACCACAGCAACCTTTGCAATATTAAAAAATATTTTTTGTAAAATAGACAGAGTTGCCACCTCTGGAAGGTGCATGAGCATGTTTTATTCTTCCCACCCCATGAAAAATTACAATGACTTTTGCTTGAAACATGATCGTTTTTTATGGCTCATATAATTTTGAAAATTAATAAACAGAAGTGGAGTAATAAAAGTCATTGACCTGTGGATTTTTGTTTATTTTTGAAAATACGGAAATGTTCTGTAGATAATTTTTATCGTCAATCAAATTTACTATAAAAGAGTTCATGTTCTATATGTATGTAAATCGAACTAAAGGATATTTAAATCTCAGTATTAAAATGGATACAAAATTTTTTTATTTATGGGGTGGATTAAGTTGGAGCAGCAGTGACAGCAGACGAGCGATTCACAGTGTAGACAATAGAAAATAATTGTTCTGCCTGAATACGAAAAATGTAAATTTTCTGTGATCATCACATTCTTGTATCTTATATATAAAAATTACATGTTTTTATGTATATACATACGTATGTGTGCTTGTGGTTTATGGATAACTAGGCTGAACCGATTTTCTTGAAATTTTTACAGTCGCTCTCTGTATATCTGGAAGGAACTGTAGGCTATATAAATTTGAAATATTTCAACTGGGCGTTGCTACGCCCAAACAAGTTAAATATTTATTTTTGTATATCTTGAGAACCCTTGAAGTGAAAGTTTCTCAATATGGTGCAAATAACATTGTAGCTAACACAAATTATCAGTCAAAAGGTGGGAGTGATTGGACAAGTGTGCGTTCTACCTCTCATACAAATTAATTATTGATTTATGTGTATTTTAAAAACTGTTAATGAAAAATGTTCTAAATTTGGTAGAAATAACTTTGTAATTAAAAAACATATCAGTCAAAAACTGGGAGGTATGGGACAAGTGGGCGTGGTACCTCCCATATAAACTAAATATTGATTTCATTATATCTTGAGAACGGTCAAAAATTAAGTTTCTATATTTTATCTGAGTAACTTAATGGTCAGTACAAATCATCAGTAAAAAAGTTGGCGGAATTGGACAAGTGGACGTTGTACCTTCCATACAAAGTCAATAAAAATGTTTGTGTATATTGAGGACGTTTAAAGCTAAAGTTTCTCATTTCGGTCTGAATGACTTTTTTTTGGCCTCGGGCGCTGTCATTATAGTTACAGAGCTGAAATTCGGTATACGGGAGAGTAAATAATGGGAAAAATATGAAAACTGGCAATTTTTATCAGGGAGACTATGCTGATCCTCTTTTGCATGAGGCAGAGAGGGAAGTTGAAAGATAGATAGGTCTGCATCTGAATGGGCACTTAGACTATATATATATAAGACCATGACGTCTGGTAAGGGCAATTTCCGCGTCTCCGAAACTAACTAACCGATTTTAATAAAAGACCATAAGACATATAAACTTTTTTTTTAAATAAAACTGTTACAACAGCTACAGCAACGCGTAGCGTGGTCAGCTAGTATTTTATTAAAAAAAAAAGTTGTAACATGAAAATATTTTTTAACAAATAAATTTACAAAAGTGAACAGTAAATGTGAACTGGTTAGAGAAATTGCATACATATTGATTGTCTTTTGGCAGTGGCGATGGCTATCACGTTGGCTATTAAATCAAAAGTCCTGGGTTGGAGCCCAGTCATAAAAACATTTCCCATTTAACGAATAAACACATCATGCACTATCAGTTGTTAACTAAAGGCTGTACATATGGGCACAAAAACAAAAAAAATTTTTAGTAACTATTCTTTCAAATATTCAACGTTAGTCAACATTTTTTATAATTATTTATCTATGTTTATTTTACGGTTTCGTTAATCTATATGCAGCATTTCATTTGGTGCTAATATCATAGATAAATAATCGTAATTAATTTTGACTAACGTTGAATTTTTGAAAGAATAGTTACATAATTGTATTGGAAAATTAAATTTTTCATTTTGCTTTTTAAATACAATCATTGTCAACCAAAGTGTTGACTAATTGTAAGAAAGGTTTAGAAAAACTAAATGGATTTAAAATCAAATAATAAAATGTTTGTCGTATAAAAAAAATTTTAAAGCAGCGATTTGGTTTGTTATGTTTCTATATTTCGTAATTCTCAAATTTTTTTGAGAGTTCTTGTGTAAACATGAGAAATTTCTTAGTTTTTTTTTCAAGAATTTGGTTAAAGATCTACTGAAGATTTCGATATTAGCACCAAATGAAACGCTGCATATAGATCAGTAGAACCATATAACAAACACTGATAAACGAAAAATTATATTTTTATTTAAAAATTAAATTATTGGGTCGCCCACAATATGCACGTGCAAATACTCGTATTTGAAAATATCTTAAGGAATTTCATCAGATTTGTGAAACATTATTCAAGACAACAGTGTAAGTAATAATAAAATTTATTAAAAGTTCACTTAATATACATGATATTTGATTAATTCCAGATCACAATATGGTTTGAGAACTATCGATCAAATATATTATTCTATAGTTTAAATTAGATCCTTGAGAGTGATATCAGCAGACTATTGATGATTTCTAGTCTGTAAAGGTGCAGAGCACTTTTCGCTTTATTTATTGAAAACATTTACAATTCATTATTCTCATTTGAATTGCTATAAAATGGCTTTATAGAAAATAATAAAGCACAAATATTTTTAATAATAAAATCGGAAAGTGCTATCAACTTGTCCAGAATCGAAATCACCATAACTATGAACGATGTTGAGACGGTGGACACATTGCATGTGAATGTTTAGCTTTGTCGATGTGTGGCTAAGGTTTACGGAAAAGCAAAATCGAATTTTAAATGCGAATGTGTTTTGTTCTTTTTAAAAGAAAACTTTTTTTATTTCAGCGCAAATTTTCAAGTTTTTACTGCATATTTAATGCACATGCAACTGTT
This sequence comes from Dexiosoma caninum, assembly GCA_963924685.1. Lineage (NCBI taxonomy): Eukaryota > Metazoa > Arthropoda > Insecta > Diptera > Tachinidae > Dexiosoma > Dexiosoma caninum. Next base: position 94,336,023 of record OZ004727.1, on the reverse strand, counting down.
TTATACCTCGATTCCAGTTTTCCTGTTTATTAGCTTTCACGAATAGTGTCTGGCGTGCACATCTATTTAATAATACATATATAATAAATGTATGTTAACACTTTTGTGTAAATGATACTTTGTAGTTTGATGAATCTTTTATCAACACATTGCAGTTGCATAAACGGTTCTCTTTTTAATTTCACCTGCTTACGATTGCGATTATCAAGCTGCAAATACGAGTAGGATTAAAAATTATTAAAGATTTTATACTCGTACATATCGGCCAAACAAATATTTAACAAGCACAAATACACATTTTAGTTGTCCCTCCATGTGCTTTTCAAATAAATTCAACAGATAAGAAAATATCATGGCAATTTGTTTGTTTGGAGTATAATTTTGTTTAGTAATTTTGTGTCTCGTTACGAGACTGTAGTATTAATTTTAATAATACAATGCAATATATGCAGCGTACATACATACATACATATGTTTGCATGCAAGTCGTATGTGTGTATGTGGACAATTTTAATAATTTAACTTAAAATACAATTAAATCTATAAATTAATTTGCGTGCGGAACTTGTTTGCCGGTCAAAATAACGGTTGTTTGTTTTGTTGTTGTTTATTTTTTGTTTAAACTGCATCGTCTACAGTATTTCATTTATTAATTTCTGGTTATATTAGACAATACATGTGACAATTTTTTACATAATATAAAATATTTATGTGTGTAAGCGAAATCATTGCCAAGGTTTTACATTTTATATTGTTTTAAAATTTTTTTTAATGTGCACTGTAAAGACATTACGACAACAATTGACGGCTTAGAATTTGTTGTAAATATAGAATTACATACATATACATATATATACGCTCATACCATATATGTACATACATATGTATGTACTTATGGATGCAAGACGTCGGTATTTATATCAAGTGGAGATTTTTAAACTTAAAAGTAGCCGATGGCCAGTGCCATCAATAAATATTAATATTATATTTATATAATTTTAATATCAAGCAAATAAATATAAAAGAACGTCCAAATTAGCAACGAATTGACGAATGCTGTTGGTGTAGGAAAGAGATAAGAATTCATGTACAGCCAGGGCTGCCAAATGTGCACATTTATCGTTTTTTGCAGATTTTTTAAGTGCAAAACAGCTTTACAAAAAACCGTTTTTTAATTTTAATTTTATTCGTATAAAACAAAATGGCTAAACAAACTACAATGTGATTTACAAGAATTCATTTTTTATTTCGACAAAGATTTTTAAAATATGTGGAAGCTTTCGCGCCTGCTAATGTAATTAAAGACAATAAGAAAAACATTTCGGATTTGGTTTATTTTGTTCCGAATATCGTGGATCTAGACCATATCCAAGATATTGACGATGAATAGTGTGAATTATTGCATTATAATTTTGATGTGCACTAGTGGAGCTCTGTGTCAGTTGTTTGAAGGTTTCAATGAGGAAGGCATAGTTACTGGTCGCTGAACAGTACCGCCTTCAGCTGATACTAATCCACAGGTACATCAGAGCACGCTTGGAAATTTCGTACCAAAGAAATCTTAAAAAAGTTATTTTAATTGCACAAATTTTGTACAAACAAAAGAAATGCAAATTAAATTTAATAAGAACATGTACTACTTATATGTATAATTAAATAGTTTATTACTATTTCTGTGTGTAAATGATATATTTTACTATATGTTGCTATTTACGATTTTATACACAATTGGAATATTCACAAAGTAGTCATAAAGCCATATGTGTTAACAAAAAACTCTTATTAATGTTTGATATCAAAATGCTAAAAAATAAATTAAAGAACTAAAATAATAAATAATGCCCCAAATATAATAAAAAAGTTGTTTTGTTATTTTCTTCAATAAAAATTAATTAAAAATACGCAAGTACTTTATATTTCTAATTTATTTTGAAGGAACATTTATTTTTTGCCCAAAAAACCGTTTTTTTTTGGAAATTCCAGTTTTTGTAAAAAAATGTGGCAACACTGTTTAGAGCGGCGGTGGAAAAACAGGGCTGAGGTTAAAGTGTATCCTCATAAATTTGTTGTATGTATTTCTATTTAGTAAAGAATGCATTTTATATAAGAATATTTTTATGGTTGTGGATTTTTAATGAAATAAATCAAAAAATGAGGTTGACAAATACGACAGCACTGGGCCTGTTTGTGAGGAATTCTCTGCTCCAGCACATAAACTAAAATTTTGCTTTTTCTTAGCATACAAATATGTGATATTAAATTGCTCCGTTAATTATAACTCTTTCATATGTATAGTACCGTTTACAGTAGGGAAGTAGAAATAATTTGTCAAGAAATGCTGTCTATTACCAGTTAAGATAACTTTTTACAAGAAAAACAGAGCACTAAAAAGTACTAAATAAAACAAGAATTACAAATACATAAAAGGTGCCAAAGCACTCAGTGACATCGCTGCCTATTACATGCAAACAATATTAATAAAAAAAAAAAATAAAGAAGTTATATTACTGCGGAAGGCTATTGTTTTCCCTTGCAGTGTATATAGGGTGTTCTACCTTTATCAATAGCAAATTATTAAATGTTAACGTTCCGGTTTTCAGAATTGTTGATTGCTTTACGTATAATGAAATTTCTATACTGATGTGTATATTATTTATGTTACTTTGCTGCATAATCTTTTGCTGAAAAATTTTAATTTCCTTCACTAAACGAATTATTGAAATTTGATAAAACTATTTCTCTATAAAATGTGCCGTCGAACAGGTTGGCAATGTAAAGATTTGATTTTGTTTCGTTTTTGTTTTTGCAAAAGTGACAGTTAGAAGCAGAGTTTCCATTTTTAGGTTTTCAATAACGAATGGGATATTTGTCATTTGGGTTTGGGTTTGGGGGATAATTTTTTTGCTAAAGACAAATTTTTTCTCTTCGATTCTTTTCTTTTTATTCCATATTTTGTTTTCATAAACAATTTGCTTATAATAATATATATTTCGAAACCAGTATGAATTTTGTTGACATAAACTAATTTTTAAATTGTTTTAGATTTATTTATTTAGAAGAGTAGCTTAAGTCGACTTAAGCAATTTATTTTTTCTTAGATGATTGCTCAGGCAATATTCCGTATATGCAATGGAATACATTGGAACTGGGAAGAGAGAGAGAGAGGGGTATAATGTAGCGAATAAACAGTTGTTGAAAGTGTTAGCAAGATAGAGCTTAATTTACAACTCTGCAATAGCGCGTTAATTATAAAGCAAAGTTGCGGCGTCTTCTGATGTTAATTTTGACGCATTATTTGTAAACTGAGGGGAGCCTTTTCGACGATGCTTTATTGCTCAAATATCAACGCAGTAGGGTGCTGTAGCACACAAAATCAGAAAAAATTTTTGATTGACCGGACCTGGTTGCATCGGCACAATAGCACATGGCATTCTAATAAATCATTTATTAAAATTTACATTTAAGCATTGGAAATTAGTAACGAGACATAAAACTGAATCTGCAAACCCTGCTGATTAAAAGACAACAAGGAAACTTGCAAGCAAACCAAAAGCAAATTTCAATTATTTATTTTATAATGCATTATATTTTCTATACATTTAAACAATAAAAATATCTTTTCGTGCTCTTTTTAAACACATTTGCAAGAAAATCATTGTCTATTGATGAACAATACAGGACGGTCGCTTAAGTGAAAAAAATCTGAAATTTTGTAAATTAAAAAAAAAGAGAAAAAGAGTTTTAAAAAAATTGAACAAATTTTTATTGTAACAATTTTAAAACAGGACTTTTATGGTGGGTTTCTAACAAATAAAAATTTATTCAATTTCACAAAAAGAAAACACAAATTTATTAAACGGAAGTCTTACCCAACTGTTGAACTGTTTAATTAATTAAACTGTTTATCTAATAATGTAATCTGTGAGATATATGTTAAGAATAAAAAAATTACAAACAATTTAATCTAATAAAAACCAATAAAATAAATAGCAAACGTTTAAATCATTGTTGCTAAACTTGTACATAAATAAATAAGTAATGAAATAAAGTGACTGTTGTAAAAATAGAGGCACCTTTTTGGTTTACGAATCGAAGTGAATTTGTTAACATGGAAAAATTTCGTCCATATTATCAGTAACAATATTTAGATTTTAAACTTGTATTCCAAATAGAAAATTAATTGAGATTCGAAATATAGGCATATGCAACATATTAAAATTAGAACTGTAAAGTCGGACTAAATCACAGTGAGGCAGCATTTGAAAAAAATGTAAGACAAAAATTTAATTTAAAAAAAAAGTTTTACAAAGTTAATTTCATGTGAGAATTAGATTTATGAATCGTAAATAAATACACAGAAATGTTTGTATGCATGTATGTATACGTATGCATGGGATGGCGAATTCAACAAGGCTACAGAAAATATTTGCATTTGCATAGAAAAAAATTTTGTGATGTCAAAAGTTCAAGTGTATAAAATAAAAAAAAAAAATACGAGAAAAAATGCAGCTAGAAGTTTAAGTCTCATAAGAAATATTTCAATTAAATACAATCAGAAATATGTATGTTCAATTTAATCTTTTCGGCTCGTCTTATCTTTTCATTATATTCTCATATTTTCATATACACAGTTGGGTGCCTCAAATGATTGTCATAAAGTCATATGTTTTAAAATATAATAACAAAATATATGACCCGTCAAAATTAACTGTCGGTTTACCGATATCCTCTCGTTCGTTCCGAGTGTACATTTCTATTGAAAACAAAAAAAAAACAAGAAAACAAAAATTTGTTTTTGTTTTCAATACAAACCCGGCAAAAAAAGACATGCAAGAGGATTATTTAATGTATGGGTGCAATTGCAAGTGAACTGGTTCAATTTAGTTGAAGAACGCATGATTTTAACGCAGGGTATCACATTTAACAACACAGCTCGTCATCTAAATGAGTGCTTAGAAGGCATGAATGTTCAATGATTTGGCTACGGTTTAGCATGTGTCCACATTTAACAAAACAGCTCGTCATGAATACGGCACAAAGTACAACATTTAAAGTTCAACTGCGCAGTTTTTCATACGAAATAATCGACGAAGTTGAATGCGTTTTCCATGAGTTCAAAAGTGATAATCTTGTTAACATTTAAGATGGCATTACAAATAAATTCAGATACAGAAATGCATAAGAAATCATAAAAATACCAATTCATAGTGAACGCATTCACTTTTCTTCTGCTGGGAACGTAAGAACGGAACGTACGAGGGGAATTCTTGTAAACCGGCTGTTAGTTTGGGGTTTCAAAAAAGGAAAGACACTTATAAATATTCGATATCAAAATGCCAAAAACAAGTGCAAAAACTGAAATAATTCTACTTTTTAATATAGTAAATTAGAACTTACATGTAGATCTTAGAATAAGTCCATTCAGGGTGGTGATGGCCGAAGTAATCTGCACGTTGACTACAAAACCAAAAAGTTCGACCACAGTTGCAGACTGAGTCATAAAAACATCTCGCATTTTTTCTGATGTGCATTAGTGTGTCTCTGTGTGAGTTGTTGCCGGAGGCTTTCAGTGGCAAACGTATAGCCACTCGTCGCCGAACAGTACCGGCTTTAGCAGTAACCAATCCCACAAGTACATCAGAGCGCCTTCCTTCGTCGGTATTTTGTAGCACCAGCAAAGTAAAATGATAACTAAAAATGGCTACTAAAAAACAAAGCTTCAAAATTGTGTTTCTCTTTAGCATCAGAGGTGCTGCAACACTGCTATTAACTAAAACGTGCAAAAGTAGAGCTGTAAGATAGTGAAGCTTCACCAATCTGATAAATTTTTAACTTAAAAATATAGTTTTTATATATCCCTTATTAAATATTTGAATTTATTAGTACAAAAAATTTTAATAAATTTTTGAATACCGAACTTATGCTCCTTTTTCGATATGGAATTTCAAGATTAAAATTTAATCAGGAAAGTTCGTGAATGAATTAATAAATAATAAATATTTTTTTTATAAATAAAATAACAACAACAAAACTAATTGATTTATTCAAAATAAAGTTGAACAACCTTAAAATGAATAACAAAAAAAAAAACATTGGCATACATTTTCCTAAATAATTTTTTTATAATTATTCGTTTAAATACTTAAATTCAATTTGTTTCTACAAATGCAATTGAATAATGGTGCTTCGATCACTTTGATACGGCGGGGTCATTCAATCATTGGGCCAACGCCAATTACACCGTTCCCCATTACAGCAAACAATTTAATTATTCTTTTATATATTTTTTAATAGAATAATTTAAAATCTAATTGCAATTTCTCATTTATCGATTTCTTATGTGATTAAAATATGGCCTTATATTTGGTAAATTTTTTTAGGTTCTTGCGGAACAGAATTTTAATATCAAAGTAACGTTCATGTTTTTAAATTACTTTCTGGATATAATTTCGAAAAAAGTGAACTAAAGGGTCGATTTGTGTTAATAGTTTTGCTTTAACTTTCAGTATTAAAACGTGTAATTAAAAAAAATGTTATTTTTAGAACAATGTTTTTTCATCTTGGACTAGCAGTCAGGTGTTGATCCCTATACATGCTGTGCATTGTGCTGGAATTAGAAGAATGGCATAGTGGCAGAGATGACACAGGTGGTGAAGCTTCACTATCATACAACTCTGATTTTGCACGTTTTTTGTTTATAGCAGTGTTGCAGCGCCTCTGATGTCAAGGAGACGTATTCAAATTCGAAGCTTTGTTGTAGTAGCCATTTTTTTAAGTAATTATTTTACTTCACTGGTGCTACACAATAAAAAATACCGTGAAAGTGGGCGCTCTAATGTGCTGTGGATTGGGATCAGGTGAAGCCGGTACTGTTCAGTGATCACTGACTATGTTTTCTTGAATTTTTAAAATACTAAACGTGTTGAACTTTGAGATTATACTTGTAGCAGTTCTATAAGAGCCTTCTACCGAACGTGATATATTGTGGGCCAAACATAGTAAGTATGTATGGTACCCGTAAGAAATTCTCTCGATTTATGTAGAGTTTTCTCAGAGATCGAACTATGCGACTTTGGGATCTACTAAGAAGAGTTCAGAGATACCGCAAGGTACCGTACATTCTCCAACCCTATCTTCAGTTTTCCTTAACGGCCACTCTGTCGAACTTCAAATCCTATAATATATTAGTCATTCATATTCTTTCGATAGTAGGCTCAACATGACACGAGGCAGAATTTGCAGAAAACACTTTTAATTCCAATATTGTAACGACATCAGAGTGGGAACATGCAAATGGGATCGATTTTAACTCCCGTAAGACCCAGTGCTTATCCTTATGCATAAGAGCCATTTATAGTTAAAAATGGTATGGATATTAATGAACCAGAAACTCTTGGTGTGAAAATTCCGTGTGACGTTCGGTAGAAAAGTCCCTAAAGAAATATTTCAAGATGGTGTAAAACACACTTCACTCCATCTGATCTACTTATATACGGATATCACTTATATCCGATCGAAAATGGAATATAACAGTCATGTATGGCGCGGTGGTTCAAAGTCTATTTTGAAGCTTCCGGAACGCGTAAAGAAGAGGACAAAGATGTATATCGGTAACAGTGGAGTGGAGTATGTCCGACGCTTTTATCGTTACTATAATGAAATGAAATGATATAAGGAAACTCGTTCCCGAAACACAGTCATTTTTACGTGCGAGAAGATTGTTGTCGAGAAGCCATCCGTTTGTGCTCAATTTACCAGTAAACTCGATTTTTAGACGAACTTTTCGTCTTCCCCGTCAATTGCGATGTTGGAAAGTTTAAGTCAAATGTCAACAAACACTATCCTCCTACCAATAATTTAATTCTCTAGTACCGGTGTAATGCAGGACCTGACCACTAGTCCAACGAAAAAGTATATTATTTATTATTCAGGCATTTAAGTCAGGTTAGGATAGGTTTACAGGCTGCCAGTTGCATAATAATAATAATAATATAATAATAATAAGCTCACTAGTGTCCTTCAAGTCTTCTCCCCCTCATCTTCTTCATCCTGAGAACTTCTACAGATGTCCTGTATACGGATCATTCAATGATCCTTTAGTATTGACTCTCGGTGTCCTTCCTATGACCATCTGGGATTACACCGTGCCCAAGCTATCTTGTAGGTCTGGCTAGTTGACCATCTCTTGAAGAGCTTTTGCTTTCTTTATATTTTACAATACTTAATATAATTTTAATTCTAGGTTTCAATATCTCGCCATTCCATTTAGAGAGATCAGTAGTGTCCCGCCCTTCTATCTCTTCTCTCGTATGACAGATGTCAACTGACAGTTGTATATTTTGCTTTCTCTTTAGTGATATTTCTGGTCGTTGCAACTGAAGTTAGTTGCTCGCCATAAGCGACCTATGAATTTATTATTATAAAAATAAACTGTTTTCATTTAATGTGACAGGAAAAGTTGAATAACATTAGCTAGAGAAAATATATTTATATATTATATTAACGATATTTACAAATATTAAATTTCTACTGCCCTCCTTATAACAATACCTTGAATAATTTAAACTGTTTGACTTCAGTATCAGTTTATTGTTTTGATAGTGTCTTAAGTGCTTTTAAATTGATATTATCAACGAGATTAGGTTTTAGTAGCATGCGAGTAAATAAAATATAAAATAGTGGTGCATATTTGATAATATAATTTGTTAAACATTATTTTTTTTCAATCATTACAGATGCAGACTTTAAAATTTCTTCAATTCTTTTTACTAGTGAGTCTAATCTACTGGTGTAATGGCCACAATATTTTATTTATGGGACCATTTCCAGCACCGAGTCATTGGATGTGGTTAGAACATTTTCAAAGAGATTTATTAACAAGGGGTCACCATATCACGACCGTCAATAATCATCCTACAAAATATCCACATCCGAATCTAACCGAGATAATAATTGAGCCAAAATTTGATATACCTCACTATTGTAAGTTTCAAATTATATTTCTCTGCTTAAAAAATCATTAATAAAGAATACATTATGTTGTCACAGTTCCCAAAGAAAACGTCTTTAAGATGCGTTTTGCCAGCGATTTTGGAAACTTACAAATGTGGTGGCATGTGGGCTTATTAACCTCCGAGTACGCCTTAAACGATCCCAAGGTGCAATCGCTGATAGCCAGCCGCAACTTGCAATTTGATTTACTCATCCTGGAGCAGTTCTTTCATGAGAGTTTTTTAATGTTTGCACACAAATTCAAATGTCCAGTTGTAACTATTGGCACCATGGGTTATGCTGATAATATGGATCACGCAATGGGTTTAGTAACACCCTGGTCCGTGATACCGCATCTTGTGTTGTCCTACACCGATCACATGAGTTTTAGCGAACGATTCTACAATTCGTATTTATCTTTGTATGATGCTGTCATGAGAAGATGGTTTTATATGCCGCAAATGCAAGAAATGGCTGAAAAGCATTTTGGACCTTATGTGGAGGGTAAGAGAAAGATGCATAAATTGTTAGTAATACCTTTCTGATTGAGTTGGAGTTGGAATCTTTCAGATTGATAACAGTAATAAAACGTAATTATTTTGTTTTCTGTGATCAGTAAGTAAGTAACAAAGAACATAAATTTTTTAGTTTCCATGATCGTGCGATGCGGTTAGAAAGATCGTGACTCGACTGTGTCTTTCAATTGCGCGATGACGGATATGCCGATTAGCCTATTGTCAGGTATATACATTACGGAATCTAAAGGTCTTGGTATTTTCGTACTAAAAGTCAAGTGTAATGTTAATGTCTGCAAAAGTGCAAGCCTCAGAGTGGAAGAGATAAAAGATTATGTAAAGATATAGATGTTATTTTTTACATTTCAAAACGAAAAATGTTAAGCGCCGCCTTTTGAGAGCCACACATGATCTTCTATATATTTACATAACCTTTTTTCTCTTGCACTCTGAGGCTTGCACATTTGCAGGCATTCGTCGAAAGTTCCAAGCACGGTAAAACTAATAATTATGATATCACGAATGCAAAATAAAACCTTTCAGCTCATGTAGTTACTCTGACGTCACACAGTGTGCGTTGTTATTGGCTAATAATTTCTCACTTGTTTTTGCTGTTGGTTTTTGTCTGATTTTGCTCACTGTGCAAATAAGTCTCTGCTCTCTTCTATTTATATTCTCTGCAGCGTTGCCAAATTTATTTTCAAAAATCTGACAAAAAGTCTTATTTTCCTATTAAAAAATTTTTAATTAAATATTTTTTTAAAATCAAATACAGTTAAAATAATATTTTACATACATTAATTACATTTGTAAATTTTTATACTCGGAGGAACATTATTTTTTTGTTGTTTATTTTTATTGTTCATTATTTCGGCATTTAGGGTCACAGTTTTTAAAAATGTACTTTAAAAACCACAATAAAATGAATGTTTGGTGTATCTAATTAGTTTTCTATTTGATCACATTCATAAATAATTTGATTAATTTTACTTGTTTTCTTTGCATAAACTATTTTTTAAACAAAGAAAACCTTCAGAAGCAATCCAAACATTTTCCTTTCAAAATGATATCTTCAAACATTTCAATATTTTCTTCACCTTTTCTTTACCTGAGTAAATTAATTGCAAGGTTGCCAACTTACCATTATATATAAATTATTTTTGCTAGAAATTATAAATTTTAGATATGAAACAGAAGGAGACGTACGAAAATACTGCGCAAGGCGTAATCTATAGTTTTAGTTTTATCAGTATTGGGTTTTGGTATCGCTGTTTGCTTTACATTTATGTCACATATATTTAGTCCTAAGAAATCCTAGAATTTAAAAATTATTATTTATTTTAAATTTTATCAAAAGGTCCCCTTCCTAATGTTCGAGACTTGGAAAAAAATATCTCCTTGATGTTAATTAATAGTCATAAGAGCGTGGATTTGCCCAGACCCAGCATGCCAGGGCTGATCAATGTGGGAGGTGCTCATATAAAGTCCGCTAAGACTTTGCCACAAAATATAAAAGTAATTATTTGATTTGGCTCCCATTAAAAAAATAATTGTACCCTTCATCTTTCAGTCTTTCATCGATAACTCAACTCACGGTGTTGTGTACTTTTCGCTGGGTTCCTACATGAAAAGTACCGATATGCCTGAACATAAAATCACTTTAATACTACAGGCCTTTGGAAAACTGAAACAAAATGTTTTATGGAAATATGAGAATGAAAGTCTGGGTTATTTACCATCGAATGTTATGATACAAAAATGGTTGCCACAAAATGATATTTTAGCTCATCCGAATGTCAAAGTGTTCATAACACATGGTGGTATTTTCGGTAGCCAAGAAGGTTTATACTGGGCCAAACCTATGCTTTGCATGCCATTGTATGGTGATCAACATCGTAATACAATAAAATCCGTAAGAGCCGGTTATGCGCGTACTATGTCTTTTTCAGATCTAACGGCGCAAGATCTGAAAAGTAATATAGAAGCTCTTATAAACAAACCACAGTATAAAGAAAAAGCCATTGAAATGTCTAAACGATTTCGCGATAATCCTATTCATCCGCTGGATGAGGCATCCTATTGGATCGAATATGTCTTGCGCTACAAGGGAGCCGATTTTCTTAAATCACATGGAGCGTTTATGCCTTTATACCAGTACCTGTTATTAGATATTTTATTATGTGCCGTTATAGCTTTAATTTTAATTGTATGGATACCGTTATTTCTAATTAGAATTTTAACGAAGTTATTAATGAAAAGATCTAAGGAGTGTGCTAGTAAACATAAAAAAAATATGTAAATATGCATTTGAAAGTAAAAATTTATTTTAATGTTACAAAATGTAAGACAATTTCAAATAAATACAATGTATTGTGTAAATCAAATACTGTAACTAAAAGGAACGCCAAATATCACAGATATAAACGGACAGTATAAATTGTAGCCATTTTTTACTTTTAGTTTAATTTAAATAATTTTATTGCTGATCCGCTTCGTCTTGACGGAATGCACTAATTTGCTGTATTTTAGGAACGACAATATACAAAATCATTTTTTAAAAGGAATACTATTGACGATAAACAATGGACTTGTCCATATGACGAACACTGAGCGATCTCAACAACATTAATTAAAAAAATTTTTAAGGATATTATTCTGCAACGTTGAAGGTATTTCAAATCTCAAATGTTAGATAGCGCACTGAGATATATATATTTTTTTTCTTTCATAAATTTATGGCAATAAATTTCATATGAAACCTAATTTTCTTTACTAATACGAAAAAAAAACAAATCTTTTATACGATTTAAAAAAAAAAACGGAAAACAAATGATGTTGTTATTTTCAATCTGGCAACTTATTGGATTAGTTTTGAAGCCAATGCTGTAATATTTTCATACATAGCATACTTTCGGGCCGATACAGGAATTGACCATAATCATATCAATAATAATAAATAAATAAATAAATAAACTCAGTTTATGCAATTAAGCCCTTATGACACTACAAATTTTGGAGAAGAGCCCAAATATATTGAAATGGAAACATTAATCAGATGTAAACAAAAAACTTAAAATTGACGTTTCAAACTTGAAATCTTTTATATGTTGATAACTTACCGATTTATGCACCATGTCTGCGATTTTGAGTTTAGTTTTTTATCATATATTTTTTTAGCTTTTTTTTTCAAATAAAAATAAGGAGGTAACAATGAAAAAATGTAGTTATTATATTGTGTTTGTTTCTTTCTGGATTTGCTGTCAATTTCTATAAATTTTACATTAATTAATGTAAATTAATAGAATTAAAGGCAATATGAAAAGCATTTCTGATTTGGATTATTTTGTTCCGAATATCGTGGACCCCGACCATATGCAAGCCATTGACGATGAATGGTGTGACTTATAACAAAATGGTGCGATGGTTCAGAACCATTTGCGAATCTAAAGAAATTCTTTTATGGAGTTCTGTCAATATCAGCAGCCAACGTCTTGATTTCATATACAATATAATAAAAAAGTGGTTTTGTTATTTTCTTCAATAAAAATTAATTAAAAATACGCAAATATTATATTTTTCTAATTTGTTTTGAAGGAGCAGTTTCTTCTCCCCAAATAACAGGCTTTTCTTTTGGAAATTTATGTAAAAGATTTTATAAAAAAAATATGTGAGCACTGCTTGTTGTACAGTTATGTCTACTCGTATAAATTTATTTATGGTTGCATGATGGATGTTCATGTTATTTTCTTTAAAACAAATTCTCCATAAAAACAAACAACAACAATATCAAAATGGGACGTAATTCAATCACGATTCTGTATCAGTTGTTTAACTTAAATGCACCCACACCAAACCACGTTCACTTCGATAAAGGAAAGAAAAACTTGAAAATTAATCATGCGTAGGTACTGCTGAAAAATAATTTGTATATAATTTTTTATTTCAGACTGAGTTCAGAACAAAGTTAGATTAAAAGAATAATAATAATTAAAAAAAAAATGTTAACAAGCACACAATATTTTGATACTGTCAAATTAACACCATCTAATTAATTTGTGAGCAATTTTATGTATATAAATGGCTTGCCATATTTCAAACGCTGTTGTTTATATTTCCTAAAAGAGCTTAATACAAAAAACGAGTCAATGAACATACGGTTCAAGGAAATATAATAATACAAACATACAAATACATATATTAATGTGTATGCAAATACACTTCTAGGAACTTTTAATTAAAATTTCAGTTAAAATTAATATTTAATTTTTTCTTTAAAAGATCAGTAACACTCAGCCAATAATTGCCAGCTACTAGGTGTTGCCTACTATATACTACTATAGGAAAGGCATACTGATAAAGATAGAAGGGTTAACTCACGGCGAAGTCATACGAGGTGATCTCGTCCCCAACAACAATAGAATTTTTTGTTTACCAATACAACAATTTTATTAGAGTTGTCAAAACAGTGTACGTTATAACATGCTTTGAGTTGAACACAACTTTGACAACTGAACACAAATCACCTGATGAGAATTTTAGCTAAAGCGGTCACCTGGTATGAATTCACATTGGGAAACTGTGCTTATGCACGTTTTTTGTTAATAATAGTGTTGTAGCGCTTCTGATGTCAATGAGAAATATTAAATTTTGAAGCTTTAGTAGCCATTTTCAGTAATTATTTTACTTCGCTGGTGCTACATAATACATAAATATTTCTAACCACAACATTTTTCATTTTATAAAGTTTTTTGTGTTTCCTGTAAAATTTTCAAAACTAATGATGGACCCTTTTGCATTTTACGTGACAATATATACAATTATATTTTACAATAAAATAGTTTTTTGTTAATGTTTAATTTTTTTTAGTGATTTTGTTTTATACGGTAACACAGGCAGCAGCGGCTTAATTATTTTGTGGTAATTGTGCGCCACACTTCGAATTTACGCAATGAACTTTTACCGACGAATTCGTTGAGCACGGCGATATTCGTCGTTCGTCCCAATTGTGTTTCTAGCATTAGCTGGTCTGTAAGTACTTTTCCTTTGCTGCTAATACTAAAATCGTCAGTAGACCTTTAACTAAATGCTTGAGAAAAGCTAGGAAACTGCCAAAAATTGTTTGAGAATTACGAAATAAACTTAATAGCTTCTTCAAAAATTTTCTTTATAGAACAAATATTTTAACATTCGATATAAAACTATTGAATTCCTCTAAATAAATGAAAAAATAGTTACATAGTTGTATTTAAAAACTTTAATTTTTCAAATTGGCTTTTATATACAATCGTTGTCAACCGACGTGTTGACTAATTGTAAAAAGAAACATTAAATCAGAAAAATTAAATAGATTTAAATCGAATAATAAAATGTTTATTGTACACAAAAATGTTTTTGAAAAACATAGATAAATCATCGTAATTAATTTTGACGCGCGTTAAATAAAAAAAATTAGTGAAGTGAAATTTAAAACTTTTTTTTATAGTTATTTAATTTCAATGGGAGTAGCCAAAATCAATGGATTAACCTGGTGAGAATATAAAACTAAGTATTTGTTTGTATGTATAAAATTAAATAAAACAAAGTGTGTGTAAGATGTCATCTATCAATGCCATTATGTGTGGAATATAACACTGTTCAAATGTCAGCCATGGCTGCTCTGGATAGAGGGCATTCGAAATGTCCAATTTTTCATGATTCCGACGTATAAAACAAGCTGAATTTGAGCGGTGGCATAGAAAATGTAGGCTTTGAAGGCCGCTGTGCTTTGTGGCTCTTCGCATTCGACTGCGGCTTGAGAAAATGGCACAAGAAAAAGTCTAACGGGATAAAATCGCACGATCTCGTTGGGCAGTTCACATCACATCCACATGAGCAGAGCATGGCCTCAAATCGCTCGTGCAGAATATCCACTGTGGCATGAGCTGTGTCATACGTAGCGCCGTCTTGTTGAAACCACATGCGTTGGTGTCCAGATAATACAATTCAGAGACCAAATTACAGCATTCGATTCGATTTGAAATTTCAAACAAGTTTTTATTAAAATGTATAGAAACTTCGTTGGTATCGAATGCCAAAAGAAGTTGCTAATCATAGACCTATAGCGCTCGCCGTTGAAAGTGGCCAACGTCGTTCTGAACGAAATATTGAACGATGAGGCCGCCAGTCCAAAATCCACACCAAACAGTAACTTTTTCGGAATGCATTGGATGCTCTTGGATGTTCCAAATTCGACAATTTTGTTTGTTCACGTACCCTTCCATAGAGCAGTGGGCCTCTTGGCCGAAAATGATTTTTGGGCGGCACGTTGAATGAACAGATTTAAACATTTTGATAAAACAATTTTATTATTTGCAAGTGTTGTTGAATGCTGCATACAGCCATGCCGATTAGACTAAACACACTGAATAAAGTGCAACTAATTTGAAGTGATGTAGTTTCAACAAGATGGCCATTATGAGCAGTCAAAGTTTGGAAATCCCTATTGAAAGACCCTTTAGTTATAAAGATCTGTACACACTCTACATATGTATACCAATATAAATATTTTGTAAAAAAAAAAGTATAAGTTTTGTATAATTAAATGCTGGCGAATTATGTATGAACACCTTATCGGAATAATTAATTAAAATTTTGTTATATAAAACTAATTTGGTATGTACGTACGCACATGCCCTTGAAAACTGTTAATTTGAAAACTAATTTTAAATGCATATAGGTTTACTATACGCGAATATATTTGCCTCTTCAAAACGAAAACAATTCATGGAAATGGGGATGTAGAGAAGAAAACTATCATCACGTTACCATCATCAACATCATCACAGCAGCATTTTCACTCTGATTTTCATTATCAGGCTCATAACCATTAAGATCTTTTTTATAACCTGCAGACATCTACTTCTTCGACACAAACATTCGTAATGAACTAGTTTTATTACGAATATTTTCAAAACAAGTTGTTTAACAATTTTGTTGAAGGAAATCTTCCATAAAGTTTTGAAGCAAAATATGTTAAGTCATTCCTTATTTTAATAGGCAACAGATATGCTTTAAAAAAAGTTATTCGTCATCAGCAGCGCACTTGAACCTTAAAAAAAAAACAAAGAAAAAAACCAAAACAAAATACTTGAACAGCCACTATATTTTAAATATCATGTTGTTTTTCTGAAAGAGAAAGTGAATGCGATTACCTGTTTCTGGGCTGACATTAATTTCTTGGTAACTGACCACAACTGAAATGTGCACATTGTGTTGAAGACATTGCAACAAACCCACCAAAGGGCTGGTAACGTTAAACCTCATCTCAGATACAATTCAACATGTTATTATGCAATCGATGTGACCCACATGCTGGTAGAAAAATGAGTTTAATAAGAAAAATATCAGTCGTAGAAGGGCTTGTGTGAAATCAAAAGACTTAAGATACAAACGGTTACGTTAAGTGGGAAACTACACTCGAAATACATGTGCTGCTCTTAAAATTAAATGATAATGAAATTTAAAAAGAAATTAACTTCACTTAAGAACCGTTCTACTTAAATTGAAATTTTACGAAAAATTCATTTACATTTTAATGTTGAAAATAATATTTTTTAGAGTTTTTTTTTTTTAATATTAATCTAACTAATTATTTAAGCTTAATGTCTTGGGTAGATAAATAATATATATTTTTATTTTCATTTCAATATTTCGCTATACCTTTGTGTAGCTTCGTTAATAAAATTGGCTTTTGTTTATAATGAAAAAATATTTTTATAACATTCACAATAAAGAAAAACATTTTGTCAATGAAAATACAAACATATTCTAGAAAATTCAACATAAAAATATTACCAGCCATATTCATAAAAATATATTCTGGATTTGAAATATGTAGGTATAAAGAATTGAATGAAAGCATTTTTTGAAGATTTTACTATTGATAACATATTGATAAGAAGGTATTTTAGATTTGGTTCAAGAACGAATTTCTATACAAATACTTAATGCGTTCTTTTGTTCGTTCGATCAGACGAACTTTAGAAGAGTTGTATGTTTTTGCTTGCCACTTCGAATCAATCAATCAGTCCAGTTTGCACAAAATATAACTTGAATGAGATTATATTTACATTAATAGTGATTTAAAAAGTTTCGAATATAAAATTTAAATAAATTCAACATGAATTAAAATTTCACAAAAGAAATTAATTCAAATGTATTAATTTTTAAATAGCGCTTCATTGAGATGTAGAAACATTTCCATTTTCCGGTTTCATAGTATCATAATTTCTAATACCAACTCGTTTATGAAAGCAGTTTTTTCTTAAGCAAATTTATCGCCCTTACTGCCTGTTAAATCTTCATATTGTTCATAATTCCGCTGTTGACCTACTCATGGATTTTCGTAGCATGAAAATGGGAATAATTAAGTTATGAATAAAATCATGTTTCTTCTGAAATAAAGTTCAACGATTTTGGCACGTTGTACCATATTAAATTCCCCAAGTCTTTACAAAATAAATGAAAACAAAACAAGAAATATTATAATAAAATAGTTATTAGAAATTCGAACACCTTCGCTTTTTTTGGGCCTCCCTATACAATCAAAATCAATCAATGAATCAACATTACATTCATTATAATGTGCACTACTACATAAATAGATAACTCCTACTTGGTCATACTGGTGCCTCATTTTTCATTTTAAGTAGCGTTTGCACGTGCAACAGAAAGTTTACACTCAAACTTTTTACTAACACAATTACGGTTTCAGAACTTGCAGTCAAATTTCAACTCAACTTGCAAGGAATTTTACAAGACCGTGATTTTTTAACACCTGCAACAGTGTTGCGCTATTTTTTTCTTGGACCAGCAGTCAGCGAATGACCCTTAGATATGCGACTCATTGTGCTAGAACTAGGAAATGAAGTTTTTAGAAAGAGGGTAGAGGGAGTAGTGTGTATTGACGTTCTATTTGATTTTTCCCACTTCAAACTAAAATTTTCTCTGTATTTTCGCTACCAAATCCACCACAAATGGATGCCCCCTTTAAGATGTACGCGTTGTGCGAACGAATGACCGGGTTTTGGGAACTACTTCCTTGATATCATTAGAACACACTATAATAAGTGACGATAGGACAACGAAACACACCCCATGTTGCGACGATGCTCAAGAAAGTTAATAGCCACCCTACCAGCACCAATGAGTTTCCTCACTCTCTCCTGTACATGGTCGAGCAATATATTTTCATTCGGATATAAGCGGTATAAATAGTAAGAAGCTCAGATGGTGTGAAGTATGTCTTACACCGTCTTAAAAACGCAAAGGCACTTGAATGCTTCCTTTGAGATCGGAAAAATGTGCTCAGTCCATTGAATATCACACTGAATTCTCATGCCAAGAACATCAGCAGCTTTTGATTCCCCAATGTTTGTACCGCCCATAATTACAGATGAGGCAGCATGATCGGGCATGCTGCGATGTGCAAACATACCGCATTCAGTCTTTTGAGCATTAAAATCGATCCTGTTTGCTTGACCGCGATCCGATATTCTTGCGAGGTCACCGGTTTAGTACAAATTGCAGTATAATATTATTGCACTTTTAGTCAATTTGGTATTTTGCTTCTCTTGTATATATAAATAAAGCATTTAATAAAGTTTTAATAATTTATACGACTTATACAAAATTGCGAGTAATTTTTTTTTATATATATTTTTCTTCTTCTTCCCCAAAGAATTAAAACTGGTTAACATATCATTTATATATATATATTTTTAATATTGTTTCATTAACCAAAAGTTGTTTATTATATTTTTAACTTTGAATCATTTGACCAATAAACCATGTGATCATTTATTGTGTTCGAAAAAGTTGTCATCCGTTTTGTGTGCAACTTAATTGATGTGCATCATTGAAAACGAAATCAGTTCAGAAGTGCCGAAAAATGCAAAAAATTCAATTTCGTTTTAAGATTGATGAAATGCAATTAATCAAAATAATTAATTAAAAATTATATATTAAGAAATATTTAACACATGCAAATGCATATGAGATATATACATATGAATGTATGTAAGTATATACATACTTGGCTGCCACAATGGCTGAAAGAATATCTTAAGTCGGCTTAATCACTCAAGTTGTATTATTCTAATAAACCATTTACTGATAATTAAATTGACATGATTTTCTATTTGTACACAGAAAAAAATATACCAAAATTGTTTTCAAAGATCTGTGTTGTTGAATAAAGCAGAAAAAGTCAACAACACTTTTTTCATTTAAAGACAATGTTTATCAAAAATGCAACTTAAAAAGGACGAACATAGACTTGATGGCACGATGGATGGTAGTCTGCACGTTGACTACAAAACCAAAAACAGACCTGGGTTCAACCCCAGTTTCAGACTAAAATTTTAAAATAAAAATAAACATCTCGCATTTTTCTGATGTACATTAGTGTGTCTTTGTGTGTCAGTTGTTGTCGGAAGGTTTCAGTGGCAAAGGCATAGTCACTGGTCACTGAACAATACCGGCTTCAGCTGATAGCAATCCACAAGTACATCAGAACGCCCTCCTTCGTCGGTATTGTGTAGCACCGGCGAAATAAAATAATAATAAAAATGGCTACTGAACCGAAGCTTCAGCACTGCTACGAGTATAAAGTTTTGTCTGATTTCCACAAAACTTTTAATTAAAAAAGTTTACTAAACAACAAAAATCGTTGTTGGTCTTTGGTTTAAAATATTTGTTTATTGAATTAAAATGGAAATATTTTCAATGAACGACCCTACAATTTTGTTTACCAAATATGCAAAAATCGTCATCACAGAAAATTCAAGAGAATATTTTATTGAATCAATGATTTTCGTATTTAAATATGAAAAAAATTTTCTCTTAGTAAAGACTCTAAAGCAAATAATAGCTCTTAGATAAGATAATTGATCGTTTTAGACTTAAGCTACTCTTCCACATTATCACAGTTGCATTGAACCCATGAACTTATGAGTATTCTTATACTGTATAATATAACTTGGTATTGATCCGGAGTTTGATTCTTAGAAATAAATTTGAATTCCAAGAACTCTTTAGAGAAATTTATAATAAATGTTGTTTGTAAGCTAATTAATTTCAGCAAAATATAAATAAATGTACATAATTTTAATTTGGAATTAAGTTGATTTATCTATATTCATCACAAGCCACATACTTAGACATCAGTGTTATATGCCACTATATTTGGGGATAAAAATTTTTCAGTTTGCAGAACAAATTATTAACTTAACAAATTATCTAATTGATATGTAAATAGATCTGAATATATGAACTTGTTTATGATATGAAAATGCAAGTTGTCTTAATTCAATGATGTAATCAAGAAATAGTTTCAATCGCCAACCACTATTTTCAAAACAAACAGATTCCAGATAAAAATTGCAATGTCCGGCCCAATTCGGTCCTCAAAGAGCACTTTACTTTAGAGGTTTTATAGCAGCAGTATTTTTTTCCGTACGCCCATTTATTTGGCTTGTTGGTTTAGAGTCGAGAAGAGTAAAATTAGTGCGAAAAAGAACAATCACTGCACGGATTGCTTGCTGAAGTGGACGAAGTGGTCTGTGAACTTCGCGAGCAGATTTATTCTTTTTAAAAAGAAATTTTACATAATTTAGAAGGGATGTTGTTTCGTTAAACGATTCATGATGACTTCCCAAACCTTACTGAACAGAAATGTCAACACAGTTTGACAATCTCAGTTGTCAAGCCATAGTTATCGATAACGATAACGATAAACAAATACCGTACGAGAAATTTCTGACGAAGATCAGACGTGTAACAATAACAAAAGCATTTCCTCGAAGATTCGAGATACTTCCATAAACTACATAGCTAACTGCATAAAAAAATTACGAATACCTCCAGAGATTCTGCACTTTTAATGGACGACTCCAAACCGTTTCCACCCCCACGAGTCGCTTACAAAGCAAAATTCTTTTACAAATACAATGAAGATATTCATTTATCATTCTAAAGCCATACCAGACACAAAAGTATTGCCGCAATATAAATTACTTTTCCATTGCACTGGTTAAAGCCTAAGTTAAGTTCCTACAGAAATCATCGGAACAGATTCGATTACAATTGCTGCAGTCTTTACAATTGTTATTGAATACAACAGAAGAAATTCAATATTGAGACTTTTACTTTCATTCGAAGGTGAAATGATTATTTTTTGTTATCCGTTCGTTACATTCAATGCAGATTGATTTCAGATAATCAAACATGCAAATTTCAGTTTCATTTCATTGTACTAGTTAATAACAATTTATTTATCACATGAGTTGGTCGCAAAGAAAAAATGGTGCTAAGAAATTCCATAAAAGCAGATGCGACAATTAAAAAAACCAAAAACAAAAAATTAAAGTTAAAGCAAATGAATGACAGCGGACCTTTTACCAGGCACTCAATGGCACATTTGCAAAAAAAAAATAATAATAATTATAATAATGAAATATAAAATAACAACAATGGATTAAATTAAAAAATAAAATGGAAAAAATCCGAAAAAAAGAAACTTTTAAATAAAAAAGCTGTTGAAATATTACATCATCATTGATGCTGTAGTCCAAATAATGAATATGTATGATTTGTACGAGGGTAAATTGGAAAGCGCTTTTTTATTGTTATGAAATATATTCTGATTTGCATATTTACTTAATCATATGGATAGTCAGATGAAGGTTTCAGAAGAACTGTTGTATTGGGAAGTCGTTTAGGAAAAAAAAACCCTGTGCTTCTCTATGTGTGTACATTTTCTGAGTTTTAAATAAAGTATGACAGTACAATTTAGTTTATGAAATAGATAAATTCAATTTTACAGCTGTATACAGAGAAATTTGCGGTGTGCGATTCACTGCTCTTTTATAAAATTAACTTTTGTGGTCTTCGTTCACATTCATTGCAATCAGTTTGCATAACTTCGGAGAGGTATAAACTGCATCACCTTCTTTTTTCCTGATTTTGAAAAACTGTGTATCCTACAACTTCTTGTTTTAAATTTTATCACCATTGGCCACATAGTTTCCGCGACGAACGCTGCAATGATTGGACATAATTTCAACCTTTCCAAAACAATCTCCTGATAAATGACAAGCAATGATTTTGGGGATGTACAGTGTACGAGTATTTTATGTTTTATAGAGATATATTATTTAAAGCTTTTCATTTACTTCCAGTTACTATTGAGTGAATTTCTAATTGTTTACATTCATTTCACAAACATTTTAAATATTGTCGAATCTAATTATAATAATATGAAATGAGAACGTTTTAATGTCTTAAAAAAATACAATTATTTAATTATTCTCTCAATTATTCAACGTTAGTTAAAATTCATTACGATTATTTATCTATGTTTGTTATATGGTTTAGCTGATATAGATTTGAGTTCTTGTAAACATGTGAAATTTCTTAAATTTTTTCTAGAATTTGTTTAAAGGTCTACTGAAGATTTTGATATTAGCAGCAAATAAAATGATGCATATAGACCATCTAAACTATATAACAAACATAGATAAATATAATAAATAATAATAAAAATAATATAATAATATTGCCTATATTTATAATGCACCATAATTTTTCAAATGTTAAACGTTATGATTGCTGGGTACCCCACTCAGCAACAGAGGTAATTTTCGTTTTTCTTCGGTTTAGAACATCACTGCCATGGCTGCTATATATGACGATTTTTGGTCCCGAAAATAGCAAAACGATTTGACGATTTTTTCCTTAAAAATGACGAGCCTTTGCAGTATTTTAAATATGACATATTTTTGCATCTTATGTAGACTACATCGAAAAAAATAAGGATTTCGTAATGAGTCAACAATAATTTTGTCAAATCAATTAGGTTCAGAAACAATTTAACTACGAATGCATTTTTCGAGCATTTTTCACGTCTGGACGACGTGTAACATTGGCGCTGCAACCAACTTTCTTTAAAAATAATGAAATTATTCAATTATTTTGAAGTTATATTAAGTAAATTAAGACACTATGGATAAAAATTTTTATAAATAACCTGAATTTATTTTGGGAATATCTCATTATATATGATTCTAATTTTAAATTGTGATTTTTCCCGAAAAAATATGTGAAATGTATTATTACATACTTCATGATATTCTCATTTATATAAAAAATACTTTATGAGAATATCTTAAAGTATGTAATAATACATTTCACATATTTTTTTCGGGAAAAAGCACAACTTAAAATTAGAATCGTATATATGAATTTTTATTTTATTTTTTTATTAAATATAAAAAATGTATTTAAAATATCGTCATATAAAACATAAAGCCATGTAAGTTACAAAATTTAAAAAATTAGTTTCTCTATTGAATATTGTGTACCATGTAAAAATGCATGTCCATGTAAAATAACCTATTTTATTAAAATATATGTGATTCTTTTAATTTTATGCGAGTTTTGAAGAAACTTTCTTCAGGTTGGTTACTTAACCATGTTATCAAGTTTTTTCCCTCTCCTTTAAAATCTAAAAACGTGTATTCACATTGTTTTACGTTTTATACGACGATATGCAATGTGCGATTTTTCAAAGCTGAAATGACGATTTTTTTACATTTTAAAGGGATTTTGACGATTTATAGAGAATTTTATCTGACAGGCCTAATCACTGCCCAAAAAGGAGACATCAATATTTATTTTTAATATTTATGTTTTAAAATAATTTCCCAAATAAAAAATTGAAAATGGTTTAAAAAAATTTCCCAAATCGCCCCTAAAAATTGGCACTTTTGTTTTCTTCTTTTATTTTGTGACTTTATTTAATTTTTACATTAGGCTCTTATTTCCTCGGTGCTTATTTCCCAGCGGCATCTTGTCCCATTTAAATTTTTTAGTGTGCAATATACGAAAAAAAATTGCACATGATACACGTACACGTAATTACACACAAGATGGCAGCGCTCAGTTTACAGACTTTTGTAAACAAAATATATGTATATAAAAAATAAAGAGTAGATACTCGTGCATATATATATATATGTACATATCTATGTATGGATTAGTAATCCCGAAAATAAATATTGTGTTAATAAATGCGCGTGACGTGACGTGACGTCTTTCACAAGAGCCACCAAATAAGAACGGGCTGCTCCACCATCATGCACAAAATATGTAAGAAAGAAATTTAAACAAAAAAAAATGTTTAAAAGTGTAAAACTAAATATTATACAGAAATGTGCGTACGTATTTTTTATTTCTTTACAAAATTATGCAAAAATAAATAAAAATCAATTGCAAAAATAAAACGAAAAAAACACACTGACAAAAGCAAAAGCAAAAGCAAAAAACATGAAATAACTGAATATGCATGAGTACCAACAAAATAAGGTGCGTATATTGACCTGATTTTACTTTCATTTGGATTCCATTTTTTTGTCTCTTGCACGATTTTGTTTTGATCTTTTATATGTATGGCTTGTGATTAACTATACGAATATGAAACAAAAATAAGCAAGTATTTGTTTTTATTGTTGTAAATAGTCAGTTGTCTCCGATTTTTTTGTGGGTCTTACAGACATTTTCAAGTTCTTCCAAATGTACATGAACGGATCTGTGTGTGTTTATGCAAATATACTACATACAAGTACGAGTATACAAACTATGTAGTATTCATATGCGAGGATGTACTTATACATGAAATTGTTTGTTGCAATTTTGTCAGAGAGTGGAGTCTGTACTTTTTCACACTTTCTCTGTGTAACAACGATTTATTTGTTTAGCGTTTTTTGTTTGCTTTCCTGGCTTAATATCGCTTTATTAATTACAATATTTTAAAAATGCATTCACAAACACAAATACACAAACTTAGATATTTGAGCACATGCTTTCTTATCTCGAAAAAGCTACATAGTAAGTATATATATTTTTTTAATATTTTCATTACTGTGTTTTTATGACTTTTTTGTATCTTTTAACTCAAAATTACAAAATTAGCTGGAGAGCGTAAATTGCTTTTGAACATTTTACGAGTTTTAGTGAAATATTTTTCTTATTAAATATTTGCCAAAGACGACATAAAAATACACTTTTAAATAAGTTTTTACGTTAATTTCTCAATATTGTTTATCGTGTAGAAAACATGAAGATAATTTTTTAAATTAAAATTTTTATTGATTTATTTTAATTGCAAAAATTTTCTATCTAAATATGCATAAATACATGAGTAAGTACAAGCAGATCACTAACATTCAAAACCTAAACAAAATCGGCACGCGTTGTTTAACTGTCGAAAGTTCTCATGATAATACAACCATTCCAACGGAGCAGGCCATAGCAACGAGTAGCGGTCGCAAAATCCGATTTTTAAATAGCGTCAACAAATGTAGTTGGTTGCACACAGTGAAAGAATACAGTCAAATACGTTAGTCTTCATATCATATATAGATTTGGAGTAAAAACAACGCAACGCTTGAGCCAAAGAATGTTTTTCTTTTATTCTAGAGTAAATATTAATTTTGTTAATTTATACAATAAAACTTTCCTCTAAAATGTGCGTTTTGTTATTGTAATTTTGCGTATAACTATCGCTGTTCAAAAATTATTTTGTTAATATAAGAAATAAAGTATATAAAGTGTAGTGGAAACTAAACGCACGATGGTAATTGTAAATAATTTTAAAATTAATTCTCAGAGAAATATTTTAATATAGTTTATTGTGAGAGAATGATATATGACAATTAAGTGTGAAACAAAATATCGGCCAAATGCTCGCCACGGATTCGCGGTGGCATAACTCTATCCGATGGTTGATATACCATCACAAGTTTCTTTTATATACAAAAATGTAGTGAATTTATTAATAACAAATGTAATACAGAAAGTTAAAACAACGAATGAATGAAAAAAATATTTTATAACAGTATGACATCAAAAAGCAAAGGTAATATGTTTATTACATGAATTATTATAACAAGTATTTTTCAAATATATACAAGTGATTATGTTAAAAGTGTTGCCATTTAACAATTTTCAATGACCCTGAAACATAATTGAGGGTCGTCAATGCGCCGAATTATCTCATCTTTTAGGTCTTGAATTATTCTTGGCTTATTGACGAACACTTTTTCTTAATATCCCAAAAGAAAGAAGTCCAACGGAATCAAATCACATGATCGTGACGGCTAATGAACATCGCCACAACGTGAGATAACACGGCCATTGAATTTCTCCCGAAAAAGAGCTATTGTTTCGTTGGCTGTGTGGCAAGTTGCACCATCCTATTTGAACCACATATCGTTCAGGTCCATATCCTCAATTTCGTTAACATCTCGCGATAGTGAACACCATACACCGTAACTGTTGCAGCAGAATGAGTCTGCGACTTTTTTTTGCGGTATGTACTTGCTTGTGTACTTGTGAGAGAGACGAGTAAACAGTAATAAAAAGACGTGCACCTTAGCACCAGTGTGTCATTAAATGCAATGATAAAAATCACTGGATGATGCAAATTATTGATGAAATTGTTGATGTGTATTTTATCGTTGTGAGCAACTGTATATAGTTAATATTTCTAACCATAAATTTTCCATTTAGACGAAGGACGTAGCAGTTCGTGAGTGCACAATTTTTTCCAATGAGTTGAATCAAACATCAGAAGCATTCCATTAATTTAATGTCTGTTAATTAAAGATAGAAACAATTAAATTACAGAAATAATAGACATTGAGGGTGGCAATGGCACGATGGATGGTAGTCTGCACGTTGACTACGAATCCAAAAACAGACCTGGGTTCAACCCCAGTTTCAGACTAAAATTTTAAAATAAAAATAAACATCTCGCATTTTTCTGATGTGCATTAGTGTGTCTTTGTGTGTCAGTTGTTGTCGGAAGGTTTCAGTGGCAAAGGCATAGTCACTGGTCACTGAACAATACCGGCTTCATGATAGTAATCCACAATCACATCAGAACGCCCTCCTTCGTCGATATTGTGTAGCACCGGCGAAGTAAAACAATAATAAAAATGGCTACTGAACCGAAGCTTCAGCACTGCTACGAGTATAAACATAGAACGTGCGAAAGTAGAGCTGCAAAAATAATGAATTAAACTTCACCTCCTGTCGTTTCTCCTACTATCCCTTTCCTATAGTTCCAGCACAATGCTTCGCATGTGTAGGAGTCATCTCCTGAGTGCTGGTCCCAGATAAAAAAAAAATATAAACAAATAGTAAATATATGTAATCGTATTATACGCTGTCCTATATTCGAGGTCTTTTGTATATTAGAAATTTCTTATATGCATTTGTTTTTTCAATATGCACTATGTTTTTCTACATCGATTTTTACAGCAAAGGTCGAGAATTAAAAACGATTTCTTTAATACTCTTTTTTGTTGGCGTTAGCAATAAGTCTTACAAGTATATTCCCAGTGTAGGGTGTTTGTGAAATAAATGAGCACCAATTACTTCTGGGTTTTGTTAAAAAAAATTATATTTAAAAATTCACACTTGGGTATTTACCGGTTTACAAATCCCCACCTATAGAAACACTGACTCGTAAAAATATTTGTGTGTAAGAACGTGTATATGTTTTAATTACAAAGAGCCAAAAGCAGACATGAGTTTGTTTGTATTGTTGCAATTTTCGAGTTTTTGAGTTAAAACACTAGACGTTCACTCTGGGTTTTTCAGATAAAGTTTTATATTGAGCCAGCGAAGACAAAATGTCATCGAACGCGTGCTGGTAGACACGATAGATTTTTACGTTTTTTTTTTTCTTGTGCTTCTTTTGTCAGATTTGTATTATTTTTGTATCGAATAACTATTTCGTAAATTAGTGTTTGTTTGTTTGTTTTTTGTTAACTTGTTTTGCATAGGTGTAGTATGTATGTATGGATATGGGTGTATGTCCGAATAGCTGAGTGAGGTACAAGATACGTGCGCGTCAAGCCAACGAAAACGAAATTTAAGCTTCAAGAAATATAAACGACTAGTTAAAACCAACAATTCGAGCTAACAACAACTTTCTGCTACAACTTACATCCATCCATCCATCCATCTACTTGTTTGTTGTGTACGCTGGATGAATGGAATGAATGTGTTTGTGTAAGTGCGTGTATATCAGTTTGTGTATATTTTGTGATTAACTTTGCACTTTTGCGCTCGCTTAACTTTCGTCAAGATTTCAGATTGTTTCAGCGCTTGCTGCAGTTAGCACGCATGCGCGCAGTATCACCCGGTATCAAAATTTAGTGTATTGTTTTGCTTTAATCATATACATATGTATGTACGTATGCCTGTATGTGTGTAATGGAAAAAGCTCTGGCAAACATCGTGTTGATTTAAATAGTTTCCATTGGCTAACGAATCCTTTCCAATTCAATCGAAGTATTTGAATTTTAATTAATGTTTTTCTTAGAAACCCCTACGTTATGCTAAACAGCGAAAGGATTAAATATAAAATATATTTTATCGGTTATTATCTATTTGGCAAGACGTATTAGAAAAAAGTTGAAAAAAATATATAAAATAATTTACAACAGCAATTAAAACAGAAAATTGTCTATAACATTTCCCAAATAAAAAAAAGTGTGAAGAAAGTGCCTGAATTTAAATATTTTTATTAATGAAAATCTTAAAAGAATTCATTTAAAACAAGAAAGTGATTCCTGTTCTTAAAGATTATAATCTAAATAAAGCAAAAGTGCCAAATTTTATTATTTTTTTTATTAAATGTTTACAGTTTATTTAAAAACTTAAGATAATTTGTTTAAGTAACAAGTCATAGTTTAGTTACAAATATATTTTTAATTGATATTTAAAACAAAAGCCACAACAACAAATACAAAACGATTTTTTGCGCTTCCTATTCAAGGATTTCATAAAGCACAGTAACAAAATATGGAGAACCAACAGCTTTTAATTAGTATAATACTATGGTAAGTTATTTTCAATTTATATAATAAAATTTGTATAATAAAAAACAAAAAAGAAATTTTTCCATTGGCGTATTCATGAGACAGCAAAAGACATTTAAAGTTTTGGAAGGAGTATTTAGTTTTTTCCCCTTATGAATGTGATTTACAATAAGCACATATGTATTGCCTTAAAAGGAGCAATAATGTATAGTAGAAATTACATATTTGTTTTTGTCTTCTATAAAAATCCATTTTCAAAAATCTTCATATCGACCAAAAAAAATCTTATTTTCTTCTTAAAAATCTTTTTTATTTTAAAATAAATATTTCTTTAAATCAAATTCAGTATCAAATTCATTCATTGTGTATCTAATTAGTTTTGTTCATATTGATACAAAATTTTTTCAACGTTAGCTGTTGCTATTGGCATATTGCATAAACTATTTTGTAAATGCTTGAGAAGAAATCGAAACGATTTCCATTCGAAATGATATCCTAAAATATTTCAAAATTTTCTCCAGCCAAAGGTTAAACTTGAAGTAACGCAATTCTCGCCATTCGTCATAAATTTGTTGAATATTATCTGGATCAATGACATTTGAAAGAATTTCGCTGATTGACAAATACTTTTATCACCAGGTTTAATCAACAAGAACTTAAATTAGTATTATAAAAGTACTAAATATTAAATTTTTAAAAGAATTTTTTGGAAACTAAAAAAAACTCCTAATCTTTTGACATCCCAAAAAACTTCATAAATAAGATAATTCTTCACATATGGTAACACTGTTAACAATACAAGAAAAAAAAATATTTTTCTTAGGCCCAATTTTACATTCATTAGTTAACTATTAGTAAACTAAAATGATAACTATTGTTTCATATTCACAGTGTATTCTTTAACTAATAATAATAAGAATGGTAACCCTGACAATATTTTAATTTTCAGTATTGGCAGCACTGTAATAGAATATGATTTTTGTTTACATTTGTTATATTATTTCTTAAAAATGGATAAAACAAGCGTGCGGTGATCGAACTTTACCGCGCAAGATAGTGAATTGCTGCTGAAATTGGTTTGGGGAAACCAAAATATTACCGAATATTACAAAAACTGTTAGTATTATATATATATATATATATATATTATATTATTATAGATGATATCAAAACAAAAATACTAATAATAATTTACTAATCAGCTGTTGTCTAACTATTGGTTAACCAATGACATTTGCCGGTTTAACTAATAGTAAACAGAAAACTGTGATTCAAATATTATTGGTTAAACTATTGCTATTAGCTAACTCATGACTGTGAATTTGGGCATTAGTGTTTTATACATTCCCTTATTTTAGTGATAATTAAGAAGAACTCCTCTAAGGCATAGATAATATGATCAATTTTACGAAGTGCAACGAACATAATGAACCGACGGAACTTATTCGGATAAATCCTTTAAGATCCCATGATTTCACCCCACATTCCCAGCGCTGAAAAAAGCATTTAACAGGAAATTCTCCAAAGTGCGACAGTGCAAACAAATCTCATGTCATACATACGTAAGCAGGTTTGTAAGCGAATACAACCTCAATATTCCCTTAGATTGCAGTAGTTTTTGCTTAACGATAGTTTCCTTACAGAATTAAACTTTTAAAAATTGTGTCAACCCACAACACTTTCATGAATATGACAATTTTATTGAATAAATAATTTATACTTCTGACTACTATACACAAAGAAGTGGCGAAATATTCAAATCAATCCTGTGCTATGCATTGCATACGTGGAGGTCATCCCCTGAGCGCTGGTCCATTAAAGATGAAAGATGTATATAAAAGAAAAGTGGCAAATGTTAATCGCCTGGCCCTATAGTCTATTATTTGCCTGGTTCTTTTGTTTTTTAAATAACTAATTTTTTACTTTTATGTGGATGTGTGTGTGCGCGTTTTTTACATTTTTTTTCCTCATTATTTTAATTTGTATAATTGCTTTTCCGACATCAGTTTAGCTCGCAACCTTCTTCTTGATATGAAAACTATTTCTTAATTTGTATTTTTCAAAGAGTTTTAAGTGGTTGATTTTGTAAAGAACTCGTATTACACTGACTTAAGACCGTTGTCGGCTGTTTTTCATTGAGTTCTTATGAATTTTTATTTGCATTTCCTATATTTGATAATAAATATTAATTAACTAATAACATGCATATTGTTATAAAATGTTACTTCCGTTTTACCATAAATTGTTACTTTTTAAAAGCCAAACATCAATGCTAGAAAAGAATTTATAATATTTATGAATTTGTATCTTCTTGATACAATTTCCTTGGAAAAATTAAAGCAATAAAATATTATAAATGTTAAGATGTCATTGAGAATACAAATTCTTGTTTATTCATATTAAGTGAAGCATCAAAGTCAAAAGCTTGCTCTTGGCCCTCGTTAAAGAAACGTTTTTTTTTTTATTTAGACCAGCAGCCAGAAAATGGCAGCTATTAATGCAATTCATGTTGTTTCTACTAGAAAACTATGTTATGTGAAGGATGCTAGAATGAAGTGCTACTTCCCATTTGGTCAGAGACTATATTGTTAGGAGGTGTGGTTCACAAATTAATGACTTTTAAAACCCATAGAATTAGTAATATTTATTTGAAGTACAATTGTTACAAATGAATAATGAATGAATATTTAGCTGTGTTTCACCACAATACTACGAAAATTACTGTTATCGCTCAAACTATATTTGATTCGAATTGTACGACAAATGTTAATTCTACTAGAAAACGCTTTGTTATTTTAAACGAAAAAATAACAGCAATATTCGACAAAGAAGCGGTGCATACAGTTTTTAAATCTGTTAATTGATTTCAGAGATATCGTGACATTTTTGTAATAAAAATTTTTTTTTGTTTTTAAAAACTAAATTTTTTTTCTAAATTTGCTGCTCGATTTGTTTAGAATATGTCGTCCTATATATGATAATTGCATGAACAATGAGATTATGTTGGTTTTTATTTTTATGAATTTTTTTATGAAATATTTTACTAGTTTTAGAGATAAAACTAATTAACAGGTTAACAACACCAACAACACATTGACGCCATGGGTGGAGTTAAATATAATGAATTACCGAATGAGTTAAAATATTGTAATACAATTTTAATATTTAAAGTATTTATCAAGGAATGTTTATGTTCAAGACTTGAAGCGCTTTTGATGTAATTCCTTTATATTTGATGAAATATTTAATTTTAATTTTAAAGTTAATTTTAAAATGGCGATTTAATGGCGAATTTTTAATTATAGTTCTTTTTTGAGTGATGGTCTTTTTTATAAAAAGTTTTTTAATTATTCCTTTTCAATATTTCGCTACCAACTATGTAGCATCATCAGCAAATAAATATTGAAAATAAATAATTAAAAAACTTTTTATAAAAAATACCATCGCCAACAAAGGAAATATAATTAAAAATTTGCTATTACAAAACGAAGTTCAAAAAAATGTAATACGTCTCCCTCACATCACAGGCGCTCGACAGTGCTATAAAAAACAAAGAACATGCAAAAAGCAGAGTTGCAAGATAGTAAACTGTCCTCTCCTTCTCCTGCCTGTCACTTCTCCTACTATCCCTTTCCTCTAGTTCCAAAACAATGCATCGCATGGTCCATCACCTGAGTGTTAGCCCAAGATAAAAAAATGTGCCTTATTGCTGATTTACCGAATCCAAATTTAAACAATTTTATTTCTCAACTCAAACTTTTAACTCTATCAATTCGAAGTAATTTTGTTTAAACTTTCTCTAGCAGTGCTTTTACAACACACGAAACGTACGTTTTACAGGGCATTATCTGCACTGTAGATTTATATGGGGTATAAAGTAGGTTGCCTTGCGCCATTATTACGGAGATGCATTTTTAGAAAAAAGTTGGTACTACCTTTTCAGAGGACAGAATAGTTTTAAGACACGAACTACTCGCTGCACATTTTAAATAAAATGACGCATTTATTGGTAGAAAAGAAAATGTTTCGCGTTACAATTTAGTTCTTTAGCATTTCATAAATCAACTATAAGAAATTATTATTTTTTTTATACGTGTATGTATGCGTGTGTAAAGCATATAAAACTTATTTTATTTTAATCGTAATTTTGAAATTCCGCGACGTAA
Source organism: Dexiosoma caninum (assembly GCA_963924685.1). Taxonomy (NCBI): domain Eukaryota; kingdom Metazoa; phylum Arthropoda; class Insecta; order Diptera; family Tachinidae; genus Dexiosoma; species Dexiosoma caninum. The sequence goes on along the minus strand of OZ004727.1, from coordinate 94,302,423 downwards.
TACAAGTTTAATTATCGAATTTTTGATTTCTTAACAAAAAAAAAGCATTAATTAACAAAATATTGATCGATAAATGGCGCCAAAACAATAGAAGTTTAAATTACTTTTTTTTCCATTCGTCAGAAACTTGTATTATAACATTTTTCTTTAGCTGTTGATACGAAAAAACGTTACAAATCAATTAAATTAAATTTACTTTTTTAAATTGAGTTGGCTGCCAACAATGGCGACATTGTGTGTTCCCTTCATTTTGGAAAGTGTTGAGCAGAAAACATTCAGTAGGTGAAGTGATACAACTCCCTGATAATACTGTTGTTGAGCATTTTATGAACTTGTAAAGCAGAGGTGCCGCGTGTCCGATTACACCCACCATATGCAAGGTTAAGAATAGTAATTTTGGTTATTATTTAATATCTGCATATAGAGAAAAGAAATGTTACACATAAATGGGCAACATATTATGTTATAAATTCTACACGCTCATAATACAAACCATTCAAAAGGTTTATTGAATTTGGTACCAGACGGTTACCAATTACAAATAATTAACCGCAATAAAATGAACGGGTTCCGCCTGCTTCTAAACTAAATGCAGATATTTAACTTTGGTTTTCAACTTGTAATAAAAAAGTCTGTTAAACCGCAGAGGAGCTCACTGTGTTTTTAGCTTATTTTAAGTTTGTTTTCTATTCTCAAGGTTGTTTCGTTCCTTTAGAGCGTTACTTTTAAATTCGGTTTTTTGCAGTTGCTCTTGCTATCGGTAGAGCAATATTCCAGCTGAAAACATTGTTGTTGCTGCAATAACTCTCAGATGAAATAAATCACAAGGAGAAAATGAAATAAGTCTCTAAATATGTTCATACAAATGTAGGAGCTACTTCATAATGAAAATACTCCCACACCTTTGGGATTTACTTCATTTTTGTGGGAATTGTTTCATTCTTTTTCCTGCGATTTATTTCATAATGAAATTACTACGAAATGAAATGAGTCCCAAAAGAATTTCAGCTGGGAGTTATTTCACAGAGCCTTTATTGTATTCGATAAAACTAATGGAATGACATCAACAATAAATCGAGACCCATTTCGACATCTTCGAAATAAAACCCAGTGCAATAATTCCCAATGAAATAAAACCCAAAATAAATAAAGCCAGTTTCACACTGAAGGAGTGAAGTAAATCCCACAGAAAATGCAATAGGACCCAAACCGAAAAATTAATAAATCATTATGGAATAACTTCCAACTATTGCAATAACTCCCAATATCGTAGCACTAATCAAAAAAAAAAAAAAAGAAAGAACTCCCAATACAAAATTCAATGAAATTAATGAAATAACTCCCAAAATCGGAGCACTGAACAGATATGAAATAAGGGCCAAAAATAAAGGGGAATACCCAATAAGAAATTGAATCTAAATGTTACGAAAGTGCTTTTAATATTTTTGCAATTATTGCAAAATAAATATATTTTTTTAATTTTTCTGAAACTTATCGTAGGTTTTTTTTGTATTATTTTGAGTTGTGACACTTTACTTGAAATTTTTTTTTCGCAAAAAGGGTAGTAACTGGAAATAATTTTCAATTCTGTTTTTTATTTTGAGTGCTTGAATCTATATTTGGATCTTATATATTTTATATGACTAGAAATGAATTCTCTGTATCTTTGTAAGTCACTTGTATCCCAATATGTTTGAAACATTTGAAAACTAATGCGTAACATGGGTTAATTTTACGGAAAATTTGAGATGATAAATTTGAACTTTAGAAATTAAGTTGGCAACATGTTGGAATCAAAAATTACCGCACTCATGTTCGTCAAAGTAATGGTATATTATATAGTTGCAGATTTCCTTGCAACCGAAGCTACATGAACAGTGCTGAAAATTATAAAATAATACGAAGAATACTGATGATGGATGCGTAGGTTGGTATTGATGGGCGTTGTTTCCTTGGAATGTTGTCTCATGTCTCATTCTCTATGACTAAAAACATTGAACAATTTTTCGTTTTTCAATTATTTTGGAAAATATGTAAAAAAAAAACAAAAAGTGGTTGCTTTAAAAATCTTTCTCATGTCCTTCAACAAAAGTGTCAAACTCTGTGCGGAAGTTTTTTTTAATTGAATTGAATGGGAACATGTTTCTTTAAAACGAGAAAATGTTGATGACTTGAAAAATGGATGGACATAAATTTTAAAATGTTGTTTAAATTTTTCATTTTGGTTCTGTGAACTTACAATAGAATAAATACACACTTTTAATTTATTCCTTTGAATTTAAATTAATTGTATCGCATTGCGAAACAGGTTTTCAAAATGTGATCTTAATGCAGCATGAATGCCATTTGATTTGGTAATTTAAATTATTTCTAATACACTAATTGTGGTTCTCAATTACATGCCAAGTTTCATGACACCAGCTCGTACAAGTGTTATATGCAGAAACATTCTCTTAAGGTTAAAATATGCGAAAATGAATGGCAAAAGTCAAACGTTTTTACGGCTTCCCTGGTTATTTGTCGTTTTCGAACCGCTTCATTTAGTTTCATTAAGTGTTTTACTATCAGATGTCAATCAGTTTTAAGACAGATGTTTTATTGAGCAGTCCATGATTGAATTCTTTTTCTGTACATATTATGAATGTTGCTGTTTTTCTTTATAATATATTTGCCAAACTAAGCAAATGGTGTGCAATTCATTACTTAACAATTTTGTTTTCTGCATGTAAAATTTTTTTTTTCATTTCATCATCCTGTAATCCATCTTCCATTTGACATAGTTACCTCGTTTCCTCGTTTGTGGCATAATTTTTTCAAATGCAAATTAACAGATTTAGCTCGCTTGTAATAGAGTTAATATTTGAATACACAAAATTAAACTAATTTCTGTGCAATCTATTGTAGTTGCTGCTCTCATATTTGGCGTCTTTTTTTTTAATAAAGAAATTAAACAAAAAGTGTGCAATTTTACAATGTACTGATGGTGGATGAGACTGACAAGGGGGGGAAATAACTTCATAAAAGAGGCAAACGAGAATAACACAAATAAAAGATATAACAATAATAATGAAAAGAAATAAATTTCACTTTCAAGACACGTTCATAAAAAAACACTTTGCTGAACAAATAAGTACTCATTCACACACACATACCCACACACACATATAGGAAATGTAAATTCTGGTAATAAATTTTAGCAAAAATGAAGTCATAGCAAGCAAGTCTTTTGTTTGACCAATTAAATATATTTACATATACATGTACACATGTATATGTACACATGTAATTTTGTATTAAAAATTCATTTATGCCAACTTTTCCATATGCAAGACTTCGAAAGTATTCAAGTTTCGTGGGGCTCAAAACTTTGATATGGTTAAGTTGTCGAGTCGATTAACTTGGGTCCTTCAGTAGGGTTCTTTTTTGATATCGTGGGAGCAGTCTTGTACGGACTATGATCATTACACTGGTATCGCTGCTTAACTCTTCCATCCAGATTACCTTAAGGATCTAAAGAGCCTGGTTAGCTGTACCCCTGAGTTCATCTAATACCCAAAATAAAATGTAGAAGACGCAGTTATTCGTGCGCATATCAGACAGTTCTGGGCATTCGTAAAAAGGGTGAAGAACAGTCTCTTTTTCCAGCAACATTCATTGCAACTCGGAAACATCCTCAGAGCTTAAATCTCTAGAGACCACTAACATATTAGCACTGCCACCAATAATCGAATACGATGCGTACTAACACATGAATACGAGTATTCTCTGACAATAATCTGTCACACCCTTAAAAATGCAAACATTATGCCAATCTTAGATATTGATATTATGCCCAGATTATGCAAAGTTGGCCAAAGTTTGTAAAAATATCCAAATTTCAAATATGCAAAGGAATTTAAATATGAAATGAAATTATTGTTCGTCAGGTGTTTAAAAAATCTCTATGAATTTAAAACATATCTGCCCCATTCACAATGCATTGTAAGAGTTGTATAAATACATTTTTTATTTTTGATTATTTCTCTTTTTTGCTTAAGTTTTTTTCCTCCTCCAAATATTTTGTAGTTTAAGTTGTTTCAAAACAGACTTCCTGATTTAAATTATTTATTGCTTCAAATTAATGGCATATAGTTGGTAGAAAACAATTTTTACTTTATATAATATTTTTAATTAGTTTCTTAAAAAACTAATAGCCACGGTTGCTAAGCTTCGTTTAATTAGGAAATTAATTTGATTGTATAATTTTTAATTTGCTACTTGTGGCCTGTTTTGCATAATTTTATTAATGAAATTTTTGCTCGTTTTATTTCATTAAGACAAATACTCGTAGATACCGTATTTGTTATTTTAGCAAATTATTTACAAAATCTGTTCAACGAATATTTAATATTTGACGTCAGTAACACATGTCTCATATTTAAGCTCATGTGTTGTATTTAATGGTTAAATATTTGTCTTAGGGAAAATTTTTTATAGCTCCACGCTACTTTGAATTACAATAAAACAAATAAATTTATTGTTAATGAATTCATTTTTAAACTTAAAGACAGTCATTCGTTATAATGACGAAGGAGAGCGTTGCGATGTACATTTGCTCAGATTCCAATTAACATAAGAAACAAAAATTTTTGATAATTGGGAGAGGTATTGAAACCACGATCCCCAGCAAGCACTTGCTCTAAATTGGCTTTAAAATATACTATTAAATCCGATTTGATCAGGTCATCTTGTTTACAAAAAATTTTCATAGTTCCTTATGACAATAAAAATACACAGTTTTACTATCATCGGCAAAATTAAATCCCTATTTGTGCCGCCAGTGCGATTCAGTCTCCTTTAACGATTCGACAATTGTTAAATTTGTCGACGTTTCAGGTTGCTTCCACTAACTTAAGTTAAATATTGAAATCAAGTGGCTTCTCGGTGAAAATATACGAAAACCCCAAAGGGGATGCTGTAAAAAACAAAGAAATACTTCGTATTTAAAACGAAATCTAAATTCTTTCCATTCATTTATAATTGAATCTAAAAAACATTGTGTTCATATATTTATATAAACAAAATCTAATTATTTTTTTGACATATGTAGCAAACAAACAGCCATATGGTTAATAGTATGTATGCCCGTATATTCAGACCCACCACCACATACATTTTATGGACAAAACAAACAGCACATTTTTCCTAGAGTCAGGCCCACAATTAATGAGACTACATTAGAACAGATAAGACGCAGCAACTCCGTATTTACAAATGCTAAAAAAACATGCAAATAAATGCTGCAATTAAACTCGCTTTCCTTCTACATCTTCACCAGCTCTTCAATACATTGCATTGCATACGTAAGGCATATCTAATGAGCACTGGTCCACGAAAAAAATTTATAAATAAATTTTCGTTTACATGTAGCAACTGTTCGTGGGACTATTTTTCATAAATATTAACAAAGAAAGAATTAAAAGAAAATCATTATATAATTATTAGAAAAGAAGGTTTATTTAAATTATACGCTATAAAAAGAATTTGTTCGCCGTTCTCCTGCATTAGAAATAGAAATAAGTTCGTCGTGTATGTGAGAATTTGGGCGGATGCGAATATTAACGGCCAAAAATTCCACTTTCGTCCCAATTGTATTCACAGCATCAATCTACAAAATCTCACTTTAATGATGGAAATCTTTCAAAATGAAACACTACTGTCGGTCTGCACGTTACTATGAACTGCCTTGAACTTTGTTTTTTTTTTTTGTTGTTTTTAATTATATAAACTAAATGTCTTAAAGCAAATGAAATCATTAACATTCATAAACAAAAATGAAAAAGTAAAACTCAAATGTCAAAAAACTTCAAAACTCATTCGCAGCATTTTGTATTTCTTTTGTTTTTGTCTTAAAATTCAAAACTAGAAAGTATTTTTTGTTTGTTACTAAAATCTAATAAATTTATTATCTTATATACATATGTACATATATTAACCTTGAACTCTACTAAAACAAGGCAAATCATTTGAACCGAGAAAAGGAGTTAACAAATGCTTAAAAAACTTTTGTAAAATTGTTCCCACTCATTTCAGAAAAAGGAAAAGATTTGAACAATTTTACTGAAATTTAATATTATGCAAATGAATAACAAAACATTTTGAAAAAATTCATTTTAAGGAAAAAACCAGTTGGTGACAGAATAATGCATAAATGTTTTAAATGTCTTGTTTTCGTTCGGAACGTGTACAGGAATTTCAAAACAGGAGCTTTCAAAAATGCAGACTTTTTTAAACAAGTTTTGTTTTTTTTGTGCTGTCAATTGTTCTGTTTTTATTGGATAAAAAGCAAATTTAAAATGTAAATTTCCAATCATGAGTTACGGATAAAAGGCGTTTCTGTTAACGAATTACAACCAGAATACAAAATGTTTAACCGGATAACCCGATTGAAAGCTCAAAGTTATTTTCGAATTATATATGTAATAAAAAATAAATAAAATAATGATGAATAAAAAAATTTAAAACGCAGAAACGTTTTAAATTTTCACATTAATTTTTACACTATGTTGCTTTTTCAGTTTATGTCCAGGTTAGCATATTCTGTTGTTAACATTTTCGAAAATATATCGCCATATTTTTGACCCAATCTCAGCAAATTTAGCACCTAATATTGCGTTTAAATGTCTTAAGTACTTCTCACGGGCCTTCAGAAAATATTCCATAATCGTTAAATATGGCAACCTTGGTTGAACTTCCTCATAATTTCATGAAATTATTCTGCCCATGAATTGCTTTTCCAATAAAATGTCGCAACACCCTTTAGCGTTATAACTGTTTGTCTTAAGAGGAAAATCATTCCAAAAAATTCTTTATTTCATGGTTGTACACCGCACAGTAGACCAATTCTCGAAAAGGCAGCCATAGCTTTTAATTGGCTTGGAATTTTGATACACAGTTTTTTTGTAGTTTTATAGCTGAGACTTTTTGCTAAACATAAAATTCTGCAATTTTTAAACTTCCGATCAACAGTGTTGTAAGCGATAAAGAAGAAAAGTATTTTTATTTATTTAAAGACAGAATAAGAAAACATGTGGCTAACGAGCATAAGAACAAATTACACCCAATCCTGTTTTTATACGGTACATACGTTCCAGGTAACACCGTGTCAAAAAAAGGGGGCAAAAAATAGTACACATTCAGATGATTATTGTATATTAGAGCGTAGCACCTTACAGGCAAAAAAAGTGCGTCGGTCAGGTTTAATATAAAGTATTTTTGGACGTTTTTTCTAAGCTATAGAACCGCCAAAAATAAGGCCACTTGAATCACGTCCAAATACGATTGATTAAAATTTCTAATATTTTCTTTTACCTTATCCTTTATAACTCTGTTTGTATAATTGCATCGCACGAAATAAAACGAACTCAATCCGTTTAGAATACGACAGGCCGGCTAAGCCATTCTTATTTCATAATTTGGATTCTCGAAAAATGCATAGCACTTTCCACATTATTTACTCAAAATGTGTGCACTTTATTGTTCACTTTTGAAGTGATGCAAAATAGATTTATATCGGTTTTACAATTAAGTGCAAATCTATAAATATGTGTACTAAATGCAACACACTTTCACACACTTTGGGAATCAATTATACGTAATATATCAGAATTTACTTACAAATCGACATGTTTCGATATTTTAGTGTGATTTCGTTACGGATATTTTAATATTCTGCATTTAGAAACAGTATAGATTTAATGTACAATAATAAATACTTTGGTATCAAGTGATAATCAATTCACTACATAACTGTTTCTAAGTAATGCAGGCGGTATGTAGTATATGGTTGAAAAGAATGAAGTTTGGTAGCTGATAACTTCTTTAGAGCTTTTTTCGTATAAACGACTCAACATAAAACAATAAACTTAAGCAACAAACCTTATAGTGTTTAGTTTATATATAAAAGATATGTATGTATGTGGGTATGTACATACCCTGAAGGTTTCCTGGGACAAAGTATCTCCAGTCACCGCTTTTGTCCCATAAATTGGAGCCATTGTCGACAAACCGTCTACACTAAATACTTTGCCGTTTCTGTGTACAGAAAATTTTGGCAACTGAAAACCTTTGTTTTTTCTTTTTGGTTTTATTTAATTTATATAATTGTTTCGTTTCATTGAAACTAAATTTTTTTATTAAAAAATTTCATAAAATGTCATTTTGTATAAAAGTAGAAACAGTGTGAATGCTGAAATAAATTTTAGTGAAAATTAAAACTTTAGATATTTTGTGCAGTCTGTCGAAGATTTTGTCTTCTACAAAATTGACTTTGAGAAAGAAATGAAAAAAATGGTACATTGAAACACTTCTTTTCAAAATTTCTTTGAAGAATCTCCTGTCTACATTGCAAGCGGAAATTGTGGAGGTACCGCTTTCTGCAGCAGTTTTGTTGAGCAAAAAGCAACACGTAACAATCAGAAAAGTTTTTGCCGGCAATAATTGTATAAAAAACTCTGATGAGAAAAGTAGAAGAAATTTTTCAAAACTGTGACGGAAGTAGTCTCAGTGTCTATAGTTAATATCAGGCTCCATTATCTACTTACATCCCCAAATGGTGTACCTAGTCAGTAGTTCTTATAGAACTAGTGATTTCTCAATGACACACACATGTTAAATGTCTATAGAAAATTACATGGCATTGGTAACGAATCAGTGTTGTTTCACTCATTTCCTACAGGGTGTGTATGTCCAAGTTCCATACACCCAACTAGCATATCTTAGATTACTAAAACCACTATTATTGGTAAGAATAATAACAAAGTGAAAATTAGAAAGGAAAAAAGAGCCCATGCAATACAGAAAAATATTCTTGTAAATAAAGATAACTCTAATTTAGTTTGATGATGGTCACCTATATTATATAACTATGAAGTTTATAAAATAGAAGTTGGCTAAGTTAATGAAGAAACCTCAAATGCAATATACACTTTGTATTTTATTCACAGACAGATAATCAGTAGAGCACATTTTGTTTATATTGTTTAACATAAATATCTCTTTAAAAAGCCTAACCAAAAATATTATGTAATATTTCTTACACCCACTCTTAGTCATGAAATAAAAATACGCAGATTTAAAAAAAAAATATTACAAAGTCATGCAGCTGCATGGTCATAACAACCCACCTTTTATTAAACTGAAATTTTTATGATATGCATATTAAATAAATAAAATTAAAAAAAGGGAAATAAAAGTTATTTAAACAAAAATTCCAAAGCAATTGCAAGAATCATAACTATTATTAGAAATATAAATATTTCTTGAAGTCAAATACTACTCGTAAATAAGTACGTATGGTTGTATGTATGTGCAACAAAAAGTGTGACAAAAAAAAAACACTTAATTAAAATGCTACAGACAGTAACGCAGCAATGAGCAAATCAAGCACAAGTGCAAAAATATTATGGAAAAATTGACTTTGACGATTATAAAAAAAAAGAAACATACATTAAATACATAAAAAAATACTTAATCTAACCGAACGACATGCATAGCCACCACTGGCTTAGTACACAAGTATGTGCTTCTATAATATTTATTTTTAAATGCCAAAAATAGAACCTTATTTTTTCAATTAAACATTATAAGTGACAATTTTGCTTTTAGCGCCAAGTATGTAACGGCCAAACACAAAAAAAAAAACGACAAATTTTTACTATTGACTTTGCTCGATATTCAAGGTTAGACGAACAATGTTATTAAGATTTTGAAAATTAAATTTAAAAAAATAGTTTTGTAATACACTTGTCATTTCTGTCCACTAAGTCATTTCTGTCTTCTGCATTTTTTTTTTGCTTCTGACAACATTTAACATTTTAAAGATTAAAAGTTTCGTAGAATTAAAAGAAACTGTTTAAATTAGAGTAGATAAGTAGGTGCTTTTAATTACTATTTCTTCTCAATTGTGGTTGAAATTAATTGAATGATAAATGAAAGAACAGAAAATGAATTCGAAATACTTGAAACTGTCTTCAAACTTGTTTTCATTATTCTTGAAATATAAAAATCCAATTATTTTTATTATTAAATTACCGTAGAAATTAGAATGTTTATTTTATCTTAATCTATGGCATTTTTAATTAAAATTTAAAGACTTTATACTGTTTGGTAATCCAAACAAGTTTGAAATAATTCTATGTTTTACACACAATTCCCGTTTTGGCACCGGGTCTAGTTTATTTTTTATTTTTTTTTTGTTAGTGGAAATATGTATATAAATATATGTATTATTATTATTATTATTATTATTATTATTATTATTCTAGGCCAGGAAGCACCGCGACCAAGAAGATTTATTGTGCAAAGCCGTCATATTAGACCCCCATCCTAAGCCTTCTAAAGAATCCAAGTACTCTACAGCTTGTGTGGACGCACCGTAATTCCAAGCAGATGGTAAAAACCTCTGTCTGCCAAGTAAAGAACAGTCGCAAATCGTTATTTCTTCAGAACCACTTTCACAAAATCGACAGACATTGGAGACCAATTTTGTTAAAGGGGGCACCTTAGTCACAATGGCGTGTGAAGTACCCCGTTAAAGGGCTCAAGTCCGCTCTATGCAGGGAAAGCAGCATATTTCCTAAATTCCAAAAAGGTTTTTTCTATGGCTTTTTGTAGGTCGAGCGTTGTTGTTGCTGAGAATAGTAATCCATAGACGGATAGTGGGTATAAAGAATATTGAAATTAATACTGTTGATCATTTTGTGGAGTAGTTGTATCGTTTTTATTTTCATCGAGAGAAACACCGCAGATTTGCCTAGAGTAGTAGCTATATGTTGACGATTTCCATTAAATTTGCGGCCAAAGACGAGTCTTGTTATATTATTAAATGTAACGTTTAGCTTCAATCTGCTTTTTGTGTCACAGTTTGAAAATATTTCACAACACATATGTTAATTTAGTAAGTTTTCTTTAGGAGGAGCCGGATGCTAAATGGAGTACAAAATTGTGTTGGTCACAAACTGCGAAGCATCGAATATGTTTACCGATAAGTTGTTGAAATACAGCCATGTCGATTGCCATATTTATTAATTAAATCATCATAATACAAATAATAAAAAGTAATAAAATATATAATTCAATTGCTTTTCGATCATAAAATCAAATTAAATAAGAATTTTTGTAGAATTGGAATTTTCCATAACCTGCTACTTTTTAAGAGCATTAAAGCAAAGCGATAAGCAACTTTTTATTGCACCAGAACATTATTACTCCGTAGGCATTATAGCAAATTAGTTAAAAAAATATCAAAAAAAAGTATTTTTAAGCTCTGCATAACACCTCTGATAAATAAAAAAAAGCATATTAACTGCTATTTTTCCACATTATGAAAGAATTACTATTTTTGGATGACTTTTTACTGACTTATATTAATACTGCCATTTCAAACGTTGTTATAGCATTTTCAGTTTAAATTAAACCTTTTTAAAATTAAACGAAAGCTTTTTCAAATTAAACGAACCCTTTTTCAAAATAAACGAACCTTTTTTCAAAATAAAGGAACTCTTTTTCAAAATAACCGAAACTTTATTAAAAAAAAACGAAACTTTTTCCAAAGTAAATCAAACTTTTTTTAAATTAAGAAGAACTCTAATTGCGGCATTGTTTACAAAAAAGTTTTTTCTCTTTCCGCCGTGAATTCGGTCCGTTTCCAAGAATTCCTTCGATTGTAAGCATCCCAGAGTTACAAAATTCATTTTTAATTATGGATAATTCCAGAATCCATAAATCACAAGAAATACGAAATATGATTGACAATAGTGGTTTTTCCTTACAATTTTTACCACCCATTTCTCCTATGCTGAACCCGATATAGAAGGCATTTTCTAATTTAAAATTCCATGCCCGATCATTATTAAGTGATGTTACCATTGAACGTAGCATTGTAAGTGTAATTGAGGAAAGTATCGCACAGTTAATCAAAATGATTGTGCGAACTATGTTATATTTGGATATGATCATCCAAATTCTTAAAGCGGCGAGTGGGCAACCTCTCTATTTGATTTACTCTATTTTGATTTACTTTGGAAAAAGTTTCGTATATTTTGAAAAAAATTTTGTTTATATTGAATAAAGTAAAGTGTTACAAATAACTTCTCTGAAATGCAGAACAACATTAAAACCTTTTAAAATTAAATAATACAACATTTAAATAATCACTCTCATTATAAAAACTATATCTGATCGTAATAACAAAAGCACACTCATGTTCAAACACAACTACAACTACAACTACAACTGTGACTACAACTACAACTGTGACTACACACGAGTATAAGTGAGTGATTATTTATTATTTAATCATATTTTCCTTTTCATTTGTGTTTTCTTTTACTCGCAAATGCAAGACCAAGCACATTTATATAGTTATAGAGTCTTTGTTGTTGTTGTTTCTGTTTTTGTTTTTGTTTTTGTTTTTTCAGTAGATATTTCAATTGTAATGGATGAATAAAAAAACTATGGCTAAAAGTAGTACATGGTCTTCTACTCTAATGATGCTTTATATTTTTATATAAACTTGTAAAGTTTTAGCTTCGGTTTTTTTGTGTATTCGATACTCGTATTCATACACCAGTTATATAAAAGCAAATATTTAAAAGACATGAATATATAAGAATCGAAATCGGATTGGAGGCAGGCAGGCATGTTCTGCAAATCACACTTCATACAAGTGATTTCTAATGAGAAAGAAATGTGTTCTCAGCATATGATTGTGTAAATTTAAACCGTTGAGCTAAGTTTCCACTGTTTTCATATCGCCTAAATATTTTGGAATTGCGATATTGCGTACTTAAAAAATTACTATTTATTTTTTTAGTGATTCAGTCAACTAAATTAAAATTTTGCTTTGAGGTATTTTGTACATTATAGCGCGTATCTGTGTCCGTGTATGAGTAATGAACGATCGATGAAGTAAAGCAATTTGTAAATGGGCTTAATAGCTTACAAAGCTAATACACCCACTTAATACTAGTGGCTCTGCAATTATGGGTTAGAAATTAGTCAAATGCGCAATGTCACCCTTGTTGAAGAATTAATATCTCTTAATTAACACTCTCCCCCTGTCTTGATCACTCCTCGCAGGGGGTTTGGAAACTAGTTTCTAAATCTACGGGTGTTTAGCAAGCCCGCGGTACCTAGCTAAAGGTCTATGCATCACCTTAAACTTTCTTGGAGTTTGAAGATGACAGAAGAGGCGGCTCTTCGAGATCACACCAGAGATCTGACTTGGATTGTTTTACGGTCTTTTCTTGTCTGGATCCACGGGCAACTGCGTGTCGGCATACCTTCGTACGAAGTACGGTTTTAATGACTGATATACTACCACTGATCTTTTGGAGCTGAGTGGACCAGGTCTTCGTGGCTAACCTAGGGGATTTAAAACCTGTTAACCATGTGATTATGTCTTCAAGTTGAAAACTTTATCGGAGACTATTTCATGTCATGCGGAGTTGTGTTCCGGTTTGGATATGTGGTAGCTGTGGTTGATACATAAAGTCACGCAGGAAGAGCAGACCTTTTTATGACATGTGCCCTGATACGATATTTACTAATATCGCTGCTGTTGCCTTTCGGTAATAGACAGCGGAGGGTGTTGTGGACTGTGCAGGTGGAAGTTTCCATGGGTGCTCTGTGGTCGGGTAGGGCAGTCTGCATGAAACGGATAACCATGATAAGGATTGCAACATATGTGTACGTGGTGAATCACAATTTGCTTTCTTTGAGCCCTTAGGGCCGGTGGAGAACGTCACAAATGCACCCGGTGTTGAGAGCGCTGTCGAATTAAGCTCCACGAGCAAGTGGAACGTGAATCTCTCTTGATCATTATCAGTTAAGTTCCTTTCTAGACTTTAAGTGCATGAAGGATTTATTTTCTTTTAATAATTTCGTTGAAACTTTTTGAATTAATTATAAGTTTTGCTTTTTGGTACTTGTGCAACTAAAGACGTCGAAATTCATATAATTTGCAATTCTTAAAGAGATATTTCTAAAATAAATGATCGTATAATTCATTAGGCCTTTTGTATGGTAGCAGACATACACACTCAACATCAAATGTATGACACACTTAAAATGCGTCAATAAAATTAAAATTTACAATTCATTTGTAAGTAAACGAACCGTGAAGATCATCTTGTTGTAAACAAATGCAATTAATAACAACAAATTAATTTAACACAGTGTGGAATATGTAACGACAACTTAAAAGAAATAAATACTTGGTGGCTTAATTTGTTGCGAAAATTTACATTTCGTTATGAGCACACACGCATACACGTACAAAAAAAATATCTTAAAAAAAAGTTTGTCTGTGTGTGTGTGCGTGTGTTTTTTTTTCGGTTTTTGCCTGCGTTAGATATAAATTTATTGACTTTTCATAATGTTTCATAATTAGTATGCAATGCACTATGTTAAATTGTTAATTAATAATTGTTATTAGAAAACTGAAAGAAAAACAGAAATAAATATGCATTAATACGTTTAAAAATATGGTCGCAGCAAGGTCACTCTATTTTGAAAGAAAGATAACGTGACTAAATTCCTATTTTCAATTGCTTGGTTATTGTACAGAAAACCGGTATGAATTTATTGTCTAAATACTTGTCTAACATGCAGATACGAATATAACAACAAACTGCGCCACGCAACGGCACAATGCAGCATAAATCAACTTAAATACCAAGAGTGCTGCAATAAAAAAATGACTGCATTTGATTAAGCTGAATTGTAACAGTTTATTTTCTTTCCTCGATGCAGGGACGGCTAACAAAGGAAAATTCTAATTATAATAATTTATTTTAAAAGCAAACAATGCTTCCTGCACAAGCCGTATCATCTGAATTAAATTTGCTCCAAGGCCGGTATTAACCCTAGAAATATTTCTAAATTTCTGAATTTCCAATATTTTTGAGAGACTTATGTTTAATCACTTCCTTTTAAGGACATAAATAAAAGGAATTTTTACAGTTTTTATCTTCGAAATCGTTTATTCAATATCTTTTATTGTGCATAAAATGATTTTTAAATAAAAATTAATAATAACGAATGAAAAATAACGACAAAAGTAAAAATAGAAAAAAAATTAAAATATTTTAAATTGAATAAAGATTTATATATTATATTTTATGCTGAAAGATTCGAAAGATCCACTTCGATATTTCGTTAACCATCGGTTAACATCTGGAGCTTAAAATATAATATATAAATTGTTATTAAAATAAATAAGTATTAAAAAATATTTTAATTTCAATGGAATTTTTGCAAGAAAAATTTTAACTTGTTCTACATTTTATGGAAGAGTAACGGAATACGTTTTTGTGATCTGTGGACTGTATCATATTTGTCGCATGCCATTTTTGACATTCATCGAGTTTTCCGTGAACAGAAACTGTACAGCCATTTCGTTTTTGTTTTTTTTTTGGCTGTGATTACAGCTTTTTTTACCAAGAGGTTCTTTTGAGACTATGGTCCATCCATTGCATTGTTAGAGATAACAAAAGAGATTTGTGGTATTCCCCAAAGCTTCTAAATAATGGAAATAATATCGTGGGTCTAAATCAGTAATACATATTATGGGAATAACGCCAAGATACAAAGACTGCAACAAACCATTTGAAAATCATACAAAATATAACGATTCGAGCTCTTTTCTATAAACTTATTGGTTTTGGTATCGGTGATATCTTTTTTCGATTTATAATGAGCTCTCCCAGAGATCGCGCTATAAGACTTGTTATAACGAGTTCAATATTAATTCAGAAGTACCACAATGCTACATTCTTCCTCCTACCCTATTTTTTACCTTTCTTACTGACCTTCTATGTCAAACTTCTAGCCCTATTCACTATATTGCAGATGACAGCAGTATCTGCTATTCATGTTCATATGATCGTAGGTTAGAAATCAACTATGATCGTGGCAACGAAGCAGAATATGAATAATTCGCTAAATGGTGACCTCACGAGAATATCGGAAAGGGGTCACGCGAACAGGGTCGACATCAATACTCAAAAGACCCAATGCGGCATGGTTACGAATGAGCGATCACGCTACGTCATCTGTATTTATAGGCGGTATAAACATTAAGGAATCAGAAGCTCTTGATGTTCTTGGCTCAAAGGAAGCATTCGAGTGCCTCGACTTTTTAAGACGCTGATCTTCTTACTATTTATACTGCCTACATCCGACCGATAATGGAATAGAACTCTTAGGTATGGGCCGGTGCATCAAAGACTATTTTGAAGTTACGCGACTGTGTCCCAGAAAGGGCAAAGAAACTCATAGGAGACAGTGGTGTAGCCAACTCTATTGACTCTCTTGAGCATCGTCGCAATGTGGGGTGCGTTTTGTTGTTATATCGTTACAATGTATTCCTATCAAATCAGAGAACTAGTTCCCGAAACACGTTCATCATTCAGAGCGCAACCATTTGTTGTCGATTTGGCAGTGAATAGCAGTACGCATTACAGAGAAAAGTCGTTTTTTGTCCGAACGGCACTTATGTAGAATTGACTAACCACGGAGGTCTTTACTGTCACTTTTTACGCGGGAAAATTCAAATCGAATGTCAATAGAGACTACTGCCCCTACCATCTTTCAAAAAAAAAAAACATTATTTTCTACTACCGACATAATGTAGGGATCATCCTCTGATTGCTGGTCCAAGCTGAAAAAATCACTCCTTTGATTTTAAAACGGAATTTGACTTGAAATAAAATACTTCAAATACGCATTTCATAATTCAAATATCTTTATTGAGTTGTCCTTGCTGCTAAGAATACATTTATTTCATTAAATATTTGCTCTATTTGACAGTGTGTTTCTTTTCATTCTTACTAAGTGGGTTTTTATTACTCAAATTGAGAAAAACTTACAACTTACAAAGCATTCTTCATATGATTTAATGAATTTTCTCTCTATTCTGTACGATCGAAATATACTTGAACGTCAGCTGTTCGCTTACTATGCATTATAGGCACTATTTCCACCATGTATTCTCCATCTGGGATTGGGAAATATTTAAACATCTCGTTTTTCAAAACTAAATTACGCACAATTATGTCATGCTACAAAAAAAATTAATAAATTAATGAATTTGACTCTTTTTTTTTTTAAATGGGAAAGAAATTTTAAAATTTAATTGAATTCACTCATGCCGTTTCAAATGAACTTTAGTTTCAAGACTCAAGTAGTGCACCAATAACATTTGAAACAACACTGCGGAATTTGTAAGTGAGAATGTAACATACATCAATGGGACAAGTATGATTTAGATTCCAAAAGTCCTGGACCACATCATTTAATACTTTGAAGACTGGATACCTCTTTTTCACCTTAAGGAAGTCGCACATATTCATTGTAAAATTGTACAAGTATGGTCGGTAACCGGTGGCTTTTTTATAGAATGCAATATTTATCTATAATTAATAAAAATATAAATAATGCGATACGAATAATTATATTAAACTATACTATTAATTGTTATATATATATATGTATTTATACGCCTGAACTCAAAATAATGGCATCATCTCAACATTGGCATGTCCAAGTTTATTGTGTGAATTATTTACTTCCTTGTAACTAAAATTTACATTGTAATTCTCATATCTAAAACTGTGAATCAGTTGATCGGCAAAAAAACTCTTTGTATAATATTGACTCACCAGAGCTGAACTAATTTATTTTATTATACCACAAGAAATTTTTGAATAATTTGCTGCATAACCTTGATTGGTGGCGATGGATGAAGTAGTCTGCAAATTGACTACAAAACAGAAAAGTCCTGCATTCGATCCCAGCTTCGAACTCAGCCATAAAAACAGTTTGCATTTTTTCTGATGCGCATTAGTGTGCCTTTGTGTCACTTGTTGTCGGAAGGTTGCAGTGGCGAAAGCACTGGTCATTGAACAGTAACGGCTTCGGCTGTAACCAATCTACAGGCACATCAGAGCGCCCTCCTTCGTCGGTATTGTGTAGCACCAGCAAAGTAAAATAATTACTGAAAATGGCTACCAAAACAAGGCGTCAAAATTGAATACGTCTCCTTGACATCAGAGCCGCTGCAACACTGCTATAAAAACAAATAACGTGCAAAAGCAGAGTTGTATGAAAGTGAAGCTTCACCTCCTGTCATATCTCGCACTAACCCTTTCTCCTAGTTCCATCGCAATGCATCGCATGTGTAGGGGTCATACCCTGAGAGCTTGTTCAGTATAAAAAGACCATTCAATGTTTCTTCATCCAATCCATTTAGCTTTCACCTCGTTATGTACTAATGGAACTATTTACATAAACTACTTCTCCAGCAAATTTTTTGTATAAAGTTATGTAACTGCTGGACAATGATTAAGTACTACTGATAGGTGTTACCTTCTATAGAAAAGGGATAGTAATAAAGATGACATCTGGTGAAGGGATAGACAGAGAAAAGTTTAATTACCTTTGCAACTTGGCATTTGTTGTTTTTTTTTTTAATTTTTATAGCAGTGTTGCAGCGCGTGTCATGTCAAGGAAATGTATTACATTTTTGAAGCTGTGTTTGGTAGATTTTAATTAGGAGATGTGCTACACAATACCCACGAACGAGGGGGCTCTAATTTTACTGTTCACCAGTTTCCCAGTGACTCTGTCTTCGCCACTGAAACCTTCCGACAACAACTGACATAAAGGCAGATAATATAATTGACTTTGTCGGCCACTGGCATCGAATGCACAACCTTTGGTTTCTCAGTCTACGCCATACCTACTTCAGCCATCGCCAGCTTCATGCAATACGGCTTCATAAGTTGTTGTTTTCGACGCAGAAACTTGCCTTTTTATGTGCAATCGGTACTGTGTTAAGTTAATGTGCTCGTACCATATTTCTTCAAAAACATGCTAGTTTTAGGAGACTTAAAAAAATTGCATTATTTGGTCATTGTAAACAACGAATAGTTTTCAAGGTACATCTCATGGTGCTGATGTACTAATTGCTTCAGTATTACATGTTAAAAAGTTGTTTTTTTGGTCACGTGATTTCACTTTTCCCTCAATTTGATGATACGAGTATTTATTTGGCATATATTATGCCTCGTATTCGATTCCAACAAAAGGTTTCAGTTTTTCACTTCGCCTTCACAAAATTTATATCAAAATTGTGTCTGTAATCTGTACGTTATTCAACAAGTGAAGTGGTGAAACGGCGATCATAAACCACATAAAAAATACTTCACTAAATAATCACACTACCCCAGAAGGCAAATTATGTATGTAACACCTTCCGGCTCCTATTTTACGTTCAAAGTATAAATTGTAATTTGCGATATTATTTTGAGTAGCACTGTACATATACATAAGTTTTTTATCGTTATAAATTTATTTACCGGGAAACTGGATATAGGTTTTTGCAATAACTCCATATAAAATTCAAAAGATATCACACCGCGCCCCTTTAACAACAGTTCACATTTGGTAATGTTGACATATGCCGGATCCACTTCTGTACATTTAACATTAGTGAATTTAGTTGTAGCCACTGCTACGGCCACGAAAATGGCAACCAAAATTAAACTCTTCGAATACATTCTGTTCAATGCTTCGTGGCGTTCCGGCCTTTTATAGAAACGGGAAATTTATGAAAATGGAATTGAAATATGCGTCGTATGATTAAAATTCAGATTACCAAGTAATATAAAAAATTAATTACATTTTTATTTTGAATATGCTCTACGTAACACCGAAATTGAAAATTCACAATGAAATGTTGAATTATTTCTCAGGTATGCATTAGGGTATTCAATCGATTGACTGTTAGCCGGTTAACGCCTAAAAATAAAAACTTGCAATATTTGGCAACATTTTTTATAAGTTTAATATGTGGGGTAGACAATATTTTATTGCTAACATAATGGACTTCAGACTGTAATTAAAACATAATCATGGAGCTGCTGATGGCTGAGTAGTTAACGACAGCAAAACTTTGCCTCTGTTACTTTGACATGCTGAATCTTTTATTTCAAATTTAGATTGCATTTATAAAAATTTAAGATTTGTAGACTTAAAAAATATCAATTAACATTTGAAAAATTAAAACTTTTATCCGAAGGCGACATTTGACATACATATACTCGTACTTGTGTATGAGAAAAAGTTAATAATTTACTCAAATATTACTCCAACTTATTAAATATTTAATGAAATGAAATAAGTTCCCAAGTTTTTAAATTATTTCATAATGGTATAACATTTGAAATGCATGGATTCTTTTGGAACTTCTACAATTTATTTTTTGGGAGTTTTTTCACACAGCGAACAGCACCGACTAAATTAAAATGAATGGATTATTATCCGATTGAATCTAAATCCCGATTAAAGTTGACGAACATTTAAATTCAGTTTAATTGAAATAAAATATTAATTTGTGGGCTAGCGTTACAAATGAATATTTAATTGTATTTTAATGATATGGAAAAGCTTCTGAAAAATTATTTATTTTGTTCAATTTAAGTGGAAGGTTACAATAACAAAACATTATGCTTTGAAGGTATTAAATCTTCACTCAATTTGCAAAGTCATAAAATGCAGGCATAAATAGGATACCCCTCAATTAAGAAGCTGTGCGTAACCCAATCTTGTTTAAAGTAATACATTTCGCAATTAACATTTTATTTAAAATATAAAAAATGCCCAATAAACTTATTTCATATATTGCTTGAATTTATTTTATTTATCGTTATACTTCTGATAAAATATGTGAATTGGAAATCAAAAGTTTACTTTATTTTCAAAAGACGAAATTTCTATACATTTTTAAAAAGTTTTGCTTGAAATTCAAATCGAATCCCGTAATCTGATCCCTGATTGCGTTGCGCGACAAATTTGATTTTTTTTTTTCGACAGCAATGCGACTATACAACCATTAATATAGTCGGAAAACTAAACTACATGCTTGGTATTTCATTTCATCATCTTTTGTACTTTTTAAAAGGCAAACGATCGAATTAATTTTAATTTAAAATCTCAAAATAATGAACTTTCTATAATTTTTATAATATTCATTACTTATGTACTAAGAAAAATCAATTGTTCTTTTTCTATAAGTGAATTTTCTATATTAATTTTCTATAGAAATTCATTTTGTATCACGAGAACTAGAATCATAAGTTTTAGAGGTCTTGTACAGTTGACTTAACGCTACAACATACAATTAAAAATAACTTTTTCTGTGCAAACTTGCAAGGATATGGAACGATACATTTTGCAAAGGACATTTTTTCATATTTTTGTTCAGGGGACTTAAAGTAAATATTTTTATAAAATTCCTTGGCGTGTTTCTAATATTTTGATACCAATATTGCTTAACAACTATTTTATTTAATATGGAAAAAATATATTAACAAAAAATCCTTAAGAAATGTTAATTCCTTTAAAAACGACAAAATCTGAAGAAAAGAAAAATTAAATATGCAGTTTGACTTTGTTTTGCGCCTAGAGTTTTGCGTGTATAGTGGCATTGCTGCCAAAAAAAATTATGTCACACAGTGTAATCATACCACGCATATTTTTTTTTTATCTTGGACCAGCACTCAAGTGATGACCCCTACACATGCGATGCATTGTGCTGTAACTTGTGGAAAGGGATAGTAGGGGAAATGAGAGGAAATATTTAATGAAATATGTTCCCAAGATTTTAAAATATTTCATAATGCAATAACGTTCAAAATGTATGGACCATTGTGAAACTTCTTCCATTTGTATTTCCAATTTTCTTGGAAACGGCTCTAATGATTTTGAGCACGGTACCTTCATGTTGAAGGGAAAGTGTCACGTAACAAAATTTGACATTTTTCTGTCATGTAAATATTAATCCGCTGCTTTTGTAGTGGTATCCGCGATACTGTAACGAGTAACTCTTCCAGTGACAATTCCCGAAACTTCCAATATATATCTCAAAGAGTTTATTGACCTTTTAATTAAAACCTTTTTTATACTTTAATAATACAACGAACATTTTTTTATGTTTTCTTTCGTAAAGAAATTTCGGTACTCTTTTGTTTATTAGATTCAGCTATTAATAAGTTTTGTTATGCTAATTGGGCCAAGCAAGATTTCTATGTTGATTTAATATTAAGGATACATTTGTATATTTTAATAACTTATGAATATATTTAACTTTCTTAAGGTATACAAAATATCGTTGATTTTGTAAATCTGAAAGAACGTTTCTTCAAATGACTCAAATTTAAAATAAAATTTATATTTTGAATGGAAATTCCATATGACCGATGTGCTCCAAACCGCAAATTTGTAACACCTAAACCACCGGAAAGCTGGTTTTCGAATTTTCCCATACTATGCAATATTTTCTATTGAATGTTTTAAAGTCGAGAGAATTTGATTTCTAAACCTTTTAGTTTACACTTTGGTATTCAAAGTTTTAGTTTTAGATTTAGGTTGGCATGCTGCCAATTTCAAAGAATCTGACCACTTGGGTCATACTGGCTTCCGTTGTGTTGCTTCAGCAGACAGTGACGCAGCAAATGTCCAACTGTTTTCTCCTCCTCCTCTTTCTTATAACTCCTGCAAAAATCATTGTGCAAAAGGATCAACTTACTTATGTACAGACCGATCTTACAATTACTCGTCATGCGAGGTCGACAACTCGGCAGCCCCCAAGTAAGGCGCGGCATGTGATCTCCTCCGACCACCTCCCCTGCAAAATACCGAAGTGCCCCAGTATTATTTGAATTCTGAAATGTTTCAGTGGGATGCCGATCAACCGGTCAATGTCCTGATGCCCAGTCTTGGTTAGCTCCGGCTGCCATCTCGTTTCTGAGTACAGCTCCGTGTTCCTTCGGTAGCCAGGCCAGCACGACGTTCGCATTTCTCGCCTATGTCTGGCATTTATGAACCAAAATCAATGCCGAATATACACCCAATAGAGATATTATTGCGTCCCACAAGGTTTTCAAATAATGTGTTCAATGAATTGTTTGTTAATATACAAATTAAAATAGCAAAACCTTTGTCACATATTTACAAATAAAGTATATTTCTTAAGTCTTTTGTTTCTTCTCAACCTGCATTCATGTAATGCAACTTTTTCTAAATCAGACTACTATAGCTCTTTTAAAAATAGTGGAAACCCATAAGAAAACAATTCTCTTAATAATATAATTTTTTTTAGTTAAATTTTATAGACTTGAAATTGTTTAAATGACGCAAAATATTCTATACAAATATTTTCTAATCCACAGTAAACAAAATAAAGCAGTTTTTGTTTAATGCAGAATTATGAAACAAAAGAGAGAGAAATTTTAAGCACATAAAGTAATATATTGCGAAGTACATGAACATGTACATACATAAATATATATATCTATTTAAATGTGCCGTTTTCTATTGTTTGTTTTATATACACGTTTCATAAGCAACTTATTTTCATACACACTACAGCTGAAAAAGGTTGTTTAGAAATACTAAAATGATTTGCTAAATTCCATTAATTATACCGCGACTGAGTATTTAATAGTCATTAAGGCAAATTATTGCAAATTTATTGTATAAACAGTTATACAAATGGTTTTTTTTTAAATGGACCTGTTGTGGTTCTACCAATCTTTGGTATGGCAATAAAGTTCTTGTCTTAAGCCTTTTGTTTTTTGATTTTTTGTACACTTCAAAGAAACTGTTGGCACTTCATGTAATTAATTGGGAGACAAACTCGTTACTAAAAGAGAATCATTTTTAATTCGAATTATACACAGTTGTTAATTTTTATTTCTTTTTTTTTTCGTAAAATTTTCTCCGCTACAGTGGCATTTGGAGGTATAATTTTTCGGTTTCGAATTGTTGCCACCGATCTACTACATATTGGATAAATTTGAACTTAAAATGTAAATTGGCACTCAAATGATCTGTTGTTGATATTTTTTAACACAAATACTGGAAATTTTAAACATAAAATATGCCACCTTTGCACTTGCGACCATCTATTGCGAAAAAGAGCTTGTGACTGAATTATTAAACATTCCTGTCATGACTAATTATTTTTGCTCATCTAATTCTCTTATAAAAACAATGTTTAGAACAACATTTATTACCAGATTTCATCCTATTTTAATATTCGACAAAGTTTATTATTTAAACTTTTTTTTTTATATACGAGTATAGTGCACGCTCGGTTGTCACGACGAATTAAAAACCAGACCTATCGTGGAAACTTAATTTTTGCTGTAACTGCACCCAAGATTTTATTGAAACAATATTCTGCAATTCTTACAAACAAAATTTTTTTTTTATTAATATACGTATTTCTGATAAATATAAACTTTAGTTGGCTTTAAAATAGTTGAAGATTTTAAGTTGCTTTTTTGTAAATTGTTTCTTTAAAATAACGTTTGAATTTCGCAGTTCTTTGTTAGCATATTCACATACACGTTTAAACTGATGACATAAAATACATAAATTACAAAATTAAACAACAAGAGAGAATGGTGTTTAAAAATTAACGGGATCTTCCGATAATACTGCTCAGAGCGCCCTTCTTCGTCGGCATCATCGTAGCACCAGCGAATTAATTACCAAAGATGTCTACTGAAACACAGTTTCAAAATTGAATACGTCACCTTGACATAGAGACGCTGCAGCACTGCTACAAAACAAAAAACGTGCAAAAGCAGGGATAATGGAGCTTCATCACCTGTCACCTCTCTCACTATCCCTTTCCACTAGTCCTAGCACAATGCATCGCATATGTAGGGGTCATCTTCTTAGTGCTGGTCTAAGATAAAAAAAAATATTCACTGCACTTTGAATACACAAACTGAAATTTTCCTTTATTAATCTTTAGTACGTACATTTATTTATCTAATTTTTCTCATTTGTTATTTTAAAGTATTCTTCTATATCAAAAGAAAACCTTAAATAATGATGTGCAATTTAAGCAGATACATAAATACCATGGCATTTGTGTTTTATTTGCATAAAAATTCATGAAAAATTTTGCTCACAAACATGTACTTTTATTAAATATTATTTTTTCTTCTGTACATATTTTTTTATTTATTAGACTTTTTACTTGAAATATTTGAAACCACTTTTGTTGACAGTTCTTTTTCTATATGCAACATACAAAACGTATAAATAACAATATCAGTGTCCCATTTCTGCCAAATATGATTTTCAGCCAATGATAATGAACATGATCGTTGAAGAAAAATATTTAAATACACAGCATATTATTGTAATAATATCATATGACAGACAATATAATCAGAAAAATAAAAAAAAATTTTATGCACATACATAAGTACATATCGTCAGTTGGAATGCAAAACCACGTAACTGACAAAAATTTCGAAATAGATTTTTTGATTGATTAATAAAAGTTAGTTATTTTATAAACTAAAATCAAAGGAATGTAACTCCAATTACGTTTATTATATTTAAAAGTTTTTTTCTTCATGCTGAGAAAAGTAAAAATGTTAGTTACGTGGTTTTGCATTTAACCTAACGATATCTTGAATATACGTGTACAAATGCATAGAAGTAAAACAAAAGTGTGTAACCACAAAATAATGAAAAAAAGAAACCCAATAACTCGTAAACTCTAAGTGAAACAAAAAAAAAAAGAGAAGCAAAAGAAACATACATGTGAATATAATTAAAACTGACATCACACCAATAGAGCATTAAATTAAATAAAAGTTAAAGTGAAAAACATTATACAATAATAACAATAAGAAATAAAAACTGAAAAATGAAAAGCACATGGTTGGCAAACCAGTTAATTTCAACATCTGCTTATCGAGTATGCTTATTATAACAAAACCGCAATACTCGTATCGATTACGCTGAACTTACAGAAATTTTGTTTATTTTTAGATCGGATTTCGTTGTTATTAAAGCTAAAATTGCTAAAGAAATCTCAACGCCGGCAATGCAATTCGATTACCCTTGCTTAATGATGTACACATAATTTTGGACTATAGACTTATCGTACATATAAAGGCCGTTTTTTAAAACCAACATATTCGCTCATTGCAGAAGATCTCGGACAAAAAGCCAATTTTCTTCAGAAAATGATGCTTGAATATAAAAGAATTTTCAATATAAATATTTCATCCTATATTTTCTAACAAACTTCAGGCAGCATATTTTTTTTAAACAACACACAATCTGCGAATGATCACGCACTGGACTACGGAATATAAAATATTAATAAATTTGAATTAAATTTGATGCGGATTATATACTTTGCACCAGCTGGTCTCTCTCTCATTTTGAACACTCGTGTACTTAGTTAGCAAAACCTAATTATTACTTTACTTTTTGGGTAAAGTTCGGAAAAGTGGCAGTAAACATTCTTATCTCAAAAAGAACCAAAAAATATATACAAAAGTACGGGAACGGAAAAGAACACAAAATATACCACGAAATACAAATGACAAGGTATACATGGCAACCCCGATAACGTGAACACATTAATGAGAATACCGCTTAATGCGAACAACATTTTTTTAAATTCACTATTTTAAAAGATGAACAAAGTTTGAAAGCTCTGTAACTGGAACAATAAATATCAATGTGCTTCGTTACAAGAAAGTTAAAATGTTAATATTCTGCTTTTCTTACTTCCGTGAATCAATTTTTTTCCATAAAACTGCAATCGTATGCGTGAGCATATGCAATTGGCATTACTATTTTTCAAATATTTATTTATTTTATTTTCAAATAAATTTTTTAATTTTTTAAATAAATTTTTTAAATATCTGTCAAGTAACATAATAACATGTACATTTGTATTTATGTCAATAATCCCAAATTATTATATAATTTTGCGCGATTTAATGTATAAATAAATATTTTAATAAAATCCAATTTCATTAATAAGGCTTCTTATTAAAAATACAATACAATTTTGTTAAATTTTTAAGTATTTGGAGCCCAAGTAGCCCAAAGAAAAATTGTGGGCAGTTTCGTGCAAGTGGCGATGGTCGAAGTAGTCTCCACGTTGACTACAAAACGAAAAATTTTCCTGATTTCAACCCCAGTTTCAGACTCATAAAAACATTTCGCATTTCTCTGTTGTGCATTTGTGTGTCTTTGTGTCAGATGTTGTCGGAAGGTTTCAGTGGCGAAGGCACAGTCACTGGTCACTGAAGATTGACAGCTTCAGCTGTATCCAATCGACAGGCATATCAGAACGCTTCAGCACCGGCGAAGTAAAATAATTACTAAAAATGACTACTAAGAACGAAGCTTAAAAATTTAATACGTCTCCTTGACATCGCATGTTCTTCTTCATATAATTAGATATTTATATAAGTAATTATCGCCCTGCTGATCAAAATCCTCTTCATAATATTAACAGGCCACCTCCGCCTATAATTGAATTAAAAATCGTTTAAAAATTGCTCACACTTTTATCCCTTTTCACTAAATTACATTTTTAAAAGTAAATAAGAAAAAAATTTCTTTATCTAACAATATGCAAGTGAGCAAATTTGTTTTGTGTTACTTATATGACTGACAGCCACTTCACTATACGCCATGCAAAAAAATAATTATTCAGCTTATTGAGATTTTTGAAATACATTCCAATATTGAACTTAATACTCCATACAAAATTTTAATAATTTTTTAATTAATGAGCAATAAATATGAAATTGTTATAAACATTGAGTAAAACTTGAAATGCAACACTTCTCACACACACTGCGAAGTGAAAGAAAAATCCGTATAATGGCAAGCCAAATGTCAAAACAGTAAATAAAAAAAAACAAAAAGAAGAAAGAGTTGACCAGAGAATTATACCTCAAAAAGATGTTTTATTTCCAGCTGTGAAATGCCAATTGAGCAAACTGAATTTACCAAATTTAATATGTTTCACACACATAAAATTAAATTGCTTAAATTATTTCAGTTAAGAATGCTTGCCTGAACGTAATATAAACACTGGCAACAGTTTTCATTTTTCTTTTCTCATATTTATTTCAATAATTTTATATGCGAAGAGAACAATTTAAAAATTTTAATTGAGAACGAACTTATTACAAGATTACTATATCAAAAAGTCGAATGATTATAGCTTTTTCACTTATTTTTAGCATTTTGATATGAACCTTTTTTTTGTTTTTTCCTTGTCAGCAAAATGAATTATTCATAGCTCTAATATTTTTTTGTGTTATTATTTTAAAACATATAACTTTAAGACAACCAATTGATATCCCCCAATTATTTTACTTATACAAACGCAAGTGGTTTGATGAAGAAACAAAAAGCAAGTTTCCTGATTTCATTAGAGCGTGCTACATTCCAATTGCGCTTAAATAGCGACGATCCAGTGAATCAATATTGTTTTTGGGTATACTACTGTCATCGATAAGCATCTTTGTAGAGTCTTTTTAGCGGCCGAGTAACTTCAGTATGGATTTTGAAGCGCCACACACAAATATCATGTTGTTATGCAAGCAAGTTTCAGTTGTGTGGATTAGCAAACTGCAAATATTGCAAAAATTTAAACACTTCAATTAATATGCAGCAATTGTTTGCAATAGTTTAATAGAAATTTTTTTTCTTCAAACAGTCTGTAAAATTTATTCCTGTCTTTCATTTAAAAACCGTTACGCTTAAATCGAAATAAGCAAATAGGAAAGCAAATTAAAATCAAATTAAAACAAACGTAACACAAAATTTTTAAAAACAAGAGAAATTATTTTGAAGAAGCCACCCACCTGTACAATTACTTAAACAGGTTTTGTAATGGTTTGTTTTTTAAATAAACTTAAAATTGCAACAACAAATATTTGTCTATTTATAAGTTTTAACTTTGTTTGCCTTTCGCTTAGCAGTGGGTAATTTTGTTTTTGGTATTTTACTTTTATTTTGGAGCATCTGCATCTGTTTTTTTGCAATTAAAAAGATTTGAATGTTTCTCGAGAAATACGTTCAAGTTAGCGTTTACGTTTAAACAATTCATTTATATTCAATTATTAACAGAATTTGCATAAATTTTTAACGACCAATCTAATGGCGTTTTCTTTTCAGCCAGAAGTGCATTGCATATCTTGCCCGATTTTGCTATATTCATTTAAAATATTTGCACTTTTTGTTCCGCTATAAAGTCATTCTATAGCACTTTAAAAGACAACAATACAATATTTCTAATAAATAAAGTTTAAAGTGTAATGCACTATCCGAGAATAGAAATCGCTATTACTCACATTTGTGAACATGTACATATGTAGGTAATACTATGAATTATGCGTCATTCATACAATGAAATTTTACATTAATGCAATGAAATTTGTCACTCAAATGCACTCAATGCATTAGTAAAAAATGTTTCATTACATTTGTGAACATCATTTGTGTGCGCTTTTCATAAACTGTTCTTTATTTTAATAAAATCATTTCATTTATAAAATTTAAATGTTTCACTGATATAATGATGCTATTACATTACGAGCGAAAGTAATGAAATAAATGAAAGTATTTCATCAATACAATGAAATATACCCAACGGTGACTGAACAGATGTAACGCGGCAACAGTTGGTAGGTGGACGGCGTGCATCATTCTCTGTGTGGAAGTATGTGGTCGGAGGAAATTTGGGGAGGCAAAAGATAAAGGAAGGCAATATGTTTCTCATGGATTAGAATCATAAAAATAATAATGAAAATAATAATAATATTGAGTATAGAGCGGTCTTGATTGGAACGTCGCTCTGGCCTTTCCCGAAGTAATGCAGAAACCATTACCCAGAGGAGGAGGAGGGATTGCTTTAGTAGCAACACCATTCAACGCAGCTGGCGACCGTCACTGTAAGTGCGAAGGCATTTTAAACCCTACCTCCGAAGCCAAAAAAAAGAATATAATAAAAGTATAATAATAAAAATTATAATAATAAAAGAATTCTTAATTTTGTAACTAGTCATATATGTAGGCAAAAAGTAGGCGGGAATCGAAGCGGCACCCTCCACATTGATAGTCACTCGATCACTCGTTACGGAGGCTACCGTATTAGTAGTTGTTTTTTTTTTTATTTTAAGAAAAACTCCTGTATAATAAAACGAAAAATTTTAAACCAATACATTGTCGCAATGCAATTTGATAAGTAAACAAAAGCTAAAGACTTTCAATAAAACAAAATTATTATTATTTTCTCTCCACCATATTTTATATATAATTAAGCAATTAAAAGTATAAAAAAGTATTGCCCAATAATAAAGTTTGCAAACTCAAGTATATTTGGTTTCTTCTCTATGGCGCAAAAAATGTAAATAAAATAAGTAAACAACAAATATGTACTCGTACTATTGAAGAAAATTTTAAAATAAATAAGACAGAAGATTTTGAGTAAAGAAGGCAACGTGAACGAAAATTACTTCTTCATTCAGGTTTTTTTTTTATATTTTATTTTTCCTTTTGCTGTTGAAGCAACATGACGACCGAAGATTGTTGTTTATAATTTCTAGTATTATTATTGCAATTGTTACTATCTCGACCTTATGTTTCTATGTGTGTATGTATGTAAAAGTGCATAAAACATTTCCACTTTACTCTTATAGAAGGAGTCACATGATCATGATTTGTGAAATGTTTAGTGCTGCAAAAAAGAAAAAAGAAATATAAGTACAGTGCACTTTACATAACGTAAACAAAGTCAACATATTTGATTTAACATTGGCAGGACGAAAAGATGAACAGGGAACTGAATTATAAATACTGCGAAGAGCAATACTGGGAACACAATTGGGACGAATCAGGAATTATTCGTTGCAAAGTTTCGTCCGCAGAAATAACACATATTTGTGCATATGAAAATTAACACAATACCGACGTCGACGAAATTCGTCGTGTGTGACGAACTCTTAGATGGATGTTTTAATATTTCGTACGCCGATGAACGACGAAGAAATTAGTACAGAATTACCGTTTTCCATTTCAGTTTTGAAATACATACATATATTGCTGAATAAAGTTAATTTTTATTTTTAATTTTTTTTATACTGTAATACAGACATCAAAAAACTTTCCTGATTATGCCAGGTGCAATTTTTGCTTCGGTATTGTGTGTCGCATTGCGAATTTACACAACGAACTTTTATCGACGAATTCGTTGAGCATGACGAAGTTCATCGTTCGTCCCAATTGTGTTTCTAGCATAAGTCTATAATCTCAAGTTATAAACAAATTAAGGTGCTGTTTCTGTAACACAGGTAGTATTTGTCTGTTCAAAATGAGCATTAACAATTTTGTCTGGTTTTTTTATAATTTTTTTAAAGACTAGCATTACTTGTGTTAGAGAAATAGCACCTTTGTAGAGTTCTCTGTTTAGGTAAAATGATTCTTCAGTATTTTTGCGCATTTTTCAGTTGATACTTCTGCCTTATGGCTGCTGGTTGCCTCATATTTCATTGCTAGAAATGTTGACGGAAATTTTAAGTACTCTTCAAATGGCTTAACAATAATATTGTAATTTGTCATCAAAAAGTTAACGAGAAACCAGGGCTGCCGCTTTTGATATATCTAACCAAAAGTGGTTATATATTTTTCCAATGTGTAGATGTGATTTTTTCTGGGTTTTGGTCATTTTTGAGAAAAATTCTTTCAATGTATAAGAATTTGCTTTTTACATGCAAAGTGGCTAAAAAGTTTGCAATAGAATCGTAGAATTTTTCGTATTGTGTAATAATATTATCAACGTGTATGTCATATTCGAATCAAATTTTGTTTATAATTGTACATCCCAAAGAAGTGCAATAAGTTCGTTATAGTTCCGAAATCACTTACTGCAACTGCAGCCGAATGAATTTTTTTTCACAGCTTACTTCAATAAGAACTGTGTGTGATCTCCAAATGTAATAAAATTAAATTTTATATTTTATAGTTTCTTTTTTTTTTTTTTTCTTTATATATAAGAGAATTGCATTTTGTTGTCATTAGTACACTGAAAAGTATTAATTTTTGTTATATGAAAATAGAGATCAAATAAAATGTTTGCCAATAATTGAGTTCGTACCTCAATGTCGTTTATTTTCAAATGCTATTTAAATAGCAAATTTGTTTTTTCAGTATAAATTTGAGAGACAGTTCTAATTCTCCAATATAGATATTCAAAAAATTTTGTTGAAATAAAATTACATTATCTATTCCGAGTGTTTCTTTTTCAATATGCAAGAGCATTTGTTGTTCTTATTAACATGTGAAGCACATGCATACAATTTTTTTGTTAAATCTAATTTTTAAATAAAACTAGTTTGTTTTTTTGAAAAGTTTTAATTGTGCATTTTTAAATTACCACTTATAGTTTAAAAAACAATTTTTAATAAAAAACGAAAATAAAAATTTGGTTATTTTTTTTAATTTGGTAATTTTTTTTGGAAATATCGGTTGGGAATTTTTTTTGTTCGTGGCAGCACAACGAGAGACTACATACATACATAAGTATGTATGTATTTCAAAATATTGCAAAATCAATGAATATTTTTCACTCGCATATTTTATAGCAAGAATACAGAAAATATACCGAGTTCCTTCCTTATCAAAATATTTACCAGACAAATGTTAAGGATGTCTGAAATTAAAGGACTTCTAATTTGAAAAGGGCACGTTTTGTCAAAAAGAAATACATTTTTGCGCATTTGCGTGGTTTTCACTCCAATCCTTAACAAATCTGTTTTATTAAAATACTATCCACGTCATTTCTTTTGGCGTCGATAATCCGATGTCCTGTCTCAATTTCATTCAGCCGAGAAATAGGAAAGTGTGTTTTGCCTCTTTTCAACAAATTTAAATTGGAGTTCCGTTCGCCTATAGATTAAAATTTGAGGCACTCGAAACTTTTAATTAAACGCGGAAGAATATGAAAACTTGAAAACATGAAAACTTTCGTTATCCAGAGTGCACTGTAACTTTCAAGATATACTTGTAGTAAAGCAAATAAAAAATAATCAAAATCAAGGAAATAAATACTTTGTATGATGTTGCTTTCCAGACTAGTGTTAATAGTTTCTAGTAGCACAACAAAATTTTGGCATAATATTTGTAAGAGTACACTGTGTTAAAATAAAACTTAACGAAAGTCACATGTTCATGTTCATATTTTTTTCGTTTGTTTGTAAAACGTTTGTGCAAAAATAAAGTTGCAAATGAAAATGAAAAGAAAAACTGCACGCTTGTCGTTTATATTCAAGTTTTTAGCGACTTTTTTCGAATACAACTTTTAAAAAAACTTTCGTCAAAAATTCCAGTTTTTCTTAAACGTGAGTATTGACATTATAACTGCCAGCAGAATGTGTTTGAGAGTATCATTTACGCTTTGAGGAAAAAGTCATATGATGATGACTTTCAATGTTTTATTTTCATGTGATTCTTGTGGTGAAAATAATTACAAAGAAATAATGCCGATGGATAAATTTTAATTTTTGATTTTTCTTCTGTTTTTTGTGAGTCACTGTTAAACTGGCTGATCTGGAATATGCAATAACGAAATCAATTTTTTTCAAATAACGAATTAGAAAAAAACCATTTTTCTTACATCTTTTTGTAGCATATCGTCATATGATTGCGAAGAAAGCTGAATCTGCAAAAAATTAAAAATCGACTTTTTGATTGATTAATTTGCTTAGTACCAAAATGCATGTTCCTGCAAAATTTTAGAAATAACTTTCTATTCTATTCTATAATATTCTAAAATGCCTCGTGCAACCATAAAAGTTTGTTGGAAAGTGTTTTCCTTCTACTGTAAAATTTTTCCAATGTAACTAAAGGCTTCTATTTATTTATTTCTTAGCTTGGACCAGTCAGTGCTCATGGGATATTCCCCACTTTTGCAATTCATTGGGCTTTTTATGCCTGTGTTTTTTGTTTTTCCGAAAAGTTATCAATTTCAAAAAAGCATAGATAAATATTTAAATAGAAACGGTAAGGATAATGAAATATTTTTAGTTTTTGGTGTTATTAGTTTTGAGCAGCACTGCAATTTTTTTGAGCTTTTGTTGGACCCTCCGATGTGCCTGTAGGGTATTTCTGCTTAAAATTAATTATGGCAAAAACTAAAAATATTCCATTATCCGTACCGTTTCTCTTTAAATATTTGACCATGCTTTTTTGAAATAGAAAACTTTTTAGAAAAAAAAACAGGCATACAAAATTATAATGTTATTAATACAGCAAGCACAGTTGCATTAAGGAGGGAATAGACGCATTTAAAACTGAAAAATTATAAAATCGATTACAGTACATCAAATCAACATCAAATAATATTTTCGTTATATATCTGTAAATTAATAAACAAAATTTTAATGAATTTCAAAAAAACTTATATTTGAAGCTAAAAACTTAGAAACTTTTTGGCATTTCAAAAACATTGAAAAATAAGGGAAAAATTGAGAAATGGTAACGCTGGTTACAACTAACATTTTCAACATTGATCACGCAAAAAACTTGGGAAACTTTAAATTTTTGAACACGTTGCTTACATTTTGACAGCTGACTAGATGCGGTAAAAGGCTCCTTCTATAGCGCAAAAAGAACAAAATCATCACCGCGTTAATGCATGTTATGTATGTTTAACTTTAGTTTGCTGCGCTTAAGTAAAATAAAAATAAATCCAGTAGACTTTGTTCTTAGTCTGTAGCAGAAACGGTTTTTGCACTATGTTTCCAACTAATATGAACAAGATTCAGAAACGAGACAGTGACGAACAGCGACTTTTTTCTGTTTCAGTTTCTGTTTTCGGCACCGATCTACTGTTCTGGATTGAAAAGTTATGCTTTCAATTAAAAGAGTACCTCTCTGGCGCGTAGAGAAACAGCAGATCAACAGACAAACGTTCATATTAAAACGAAAGACTTAAGCAACAAGCATATGAGAGTGCTGTTGCGGTTTCAAACCCCATGTCAGTCATGAATTAATACCTCTGTTGTGCAATAGTGTTTGTGCTAATAAGAAAAATATATTTCTATTGCTGACATCTAAAGACCTTATGTTATTTATGAAGTGTATTTAACTATTATCTCATCTAATTTGAACTTACAGAATACTTATCCGATATGCATATTTGCATATTATTCAAATCGAGACTTTTAGTGAATTTATTTATATTTTTAACTTGTTTATTACAATATTAACATCTACACGATTCTTTAGTATTTATTTGTTTATTCCTCGCCATCAGTATAATAAAGATGTACGTAAATGAAAAGCTTCTTCAAATTCCAAAACTTAATTGATTACATTGATTGTTGACTAACAGCCAGTAAAAAATAAACTAAAATTATCTGCAAAATAATACAAAATTATAGAAACAGATAATTACTGAATCGTGTTTGTATTGCAGTCAACAGGATGGCAAAACTTTTCAATAAATTAATTCCCTGGCATAATGATTTAAAATGCAATACAACTTTAAGACAACATTTAAATTAAACACGTGATAAAAGAATGTAATAGAAGAAAAGAAATATCAGACCTGTAGGAAGGTTGCACTACAGGAAATGCACTTTTTTTATAAGAAAACGTTTATATTATCACACGTAATCATTGTTGAGTCATAAATAATTTTATAGTTTTTCTTTTTTGAATTCATGTTTAAAATGTATGTATTTAATAAAGAATTATTCATTTACATAATTCTTCTTCACAATTCATGTGTTTTTAATTTTGTAAAAATATAAACGGTTTCATATTCAGGAGAACACCAAGAAATATCAAAATTTACTAGCAAATTATTAACGCATTAAGTTATATGCCTATGGAAATCGGTTCGTATATGAATAGTGAATAATATTATGTTGACTAATAGCTTTTAATGAGATTTTCCTGTTGTGAAACTAATCACACAGAGTGTTCAAAATAGTAATTCAAATGGTCACAAGGTATATAATCCGCATCAAATTTAATTCCAGTTTAATTTTTAAAACTCTTTTCAATATGCTGCCTGAAGTCTTTTTTATCACGAATACTTAAATATTCCATAACAAATTTACGTGGTACGTCGATTTTCGCAATCCGAAAAAATTCAGAGCTGTTGCAATTTGTTTCTTTACCTTGGACCAGCACTCAGGAGATGACGCCTATACATGCGATGCATTGGGCTGGAAATGGAGGACAGTAGGTGAAGCTTCACTATCTTACAACTCTGATTTTCTGTTAATAGCAATGCTGCAGCGCCTCTGATGTAAAGGCGATATAATTAACTTTGAAGTTTTGTTTTAGTAGCCATTTTGAGCAATAGTTTTACTTCGCTGGTTCTACACAATACCGACGAAGGAAGGGACTCTGATGTGCCTGTGGATTGGTATCAGCTAAAGCCGGTACTCTTCAGTGATCAGTGACTTCGCCACTGCAACCTTCCGATAACAACTGACACAAACCCACACTAATGAACATCAGAAAAAATGCTACATGTTTTTATGACTTAGTCTGAAACTAAGCTCGACCCCGGACTTTTTGGTTTTGTAGTCAACGTGCAGACAACTCCAGCCATCGCCATCCTCAATTACCGACTATTGCAATAGTCGAGGTTTGTGTATTATTTTTATCTAAAATAAAATCTTACAAATTAGAGTAAAAGGAGAGAAAGAACTGACTATCCGATAGTATATAGATGACTGAATAATAATTTCTTTAAAATGGTCCCCAATTTTTTTCGTACACTTTTCAAACTGTTGTCGCATGTTGTTTTCAATGCCATCACCTCTGTGAGATTCCTTCTTGAAGCACAGACGTCGTGCATACTAAATTGTTAGCAGTATTTCCATTCTTAATTATGATGCTGTTCATCATCCATTAAAGCAATTAACAAATGATGACACTCTCAGCGATACATTATTTAACTCTGATTTCATACTGTTCGTTCATGCAATTATTTACATATTTTTACTGATGTTGAATTTTCGTTATTATTTAGCTCTTTATCACTTTTTCTTTAATTTTCATTATTAAATGTAATAGAAATACCAGTACATGCATATTTATGTAACTTGTATAATTTATAATTAACCACAATACATCATAAACTGATGAACGCAAAAAAAAAGGAAAAATAAAAATCTATGTAGAAAACACATGAAATTGTTTCTGTTTTTTTTTTTGGCATTGTGAAATGCATTTCTTATTATCATATTTTATTTTGTTTCTATTTACTCATTAGTAGTGTTATTTCTTTGTTGAAAATGTATTTTAGTAGTTGTTGTGGTTGTAAACAACAGCAGTCACTGTTTTTTTTTCAGCTGCTAACGACCTTCATTATGCAGCAGCAGCTGCGTAATAACAACAACACTTACATATACTCTGTTCAAAAAAGAAAAAGAGAATTCAAACAAAAAGAAAAACTACGACAAAATAAATAATTCAGGGTATTGTTTTTTTTTTAGCTTTTAAGAGTTAAATATTTTCTAAAATATGAACCGGATTTCAAAATAATTATGACACACTCTCGCAGTCATATGCATGCTGGTACTAATACTAATGAAAAATCATCCGCTTATGGTAGTCTACTAGTGACTTCTATTCAAGTATCGATTTCAGTGGTGATTTTTTTAGTACAAAAGAAAAACCAAACACATTTTGCCTCATGTCCAACTATTTTACTTCAGCAGCATCTGCTTCTGCTTCTGTTGAGAAGATGTGTGCAAAAATTATTTGTAATACAATTTGTATTGGTTTGTTAAATATTTCTTGGGAATTTTTCCTGTAAAGACAAGTGTTTTTTTCAGCAGCTTTTAACACATCTATAGATAATTTTGA
Source organism: Dexiosoma caninum (assembly GCA_963924685.1). Classification (NCBI taxonomy): domain Eukaryota; kingdom Metazoa; phylum Arthropoda; class Insecta; order Diptera; family Tachinidae; genus Dexiosoma; species Dexiosoma caninum. The sequence goes on along the minus strand of OZ004727.1, from coordinate 94,264,647 downwards.
AAGCTCGTCTGGTTGCTTGCTACCTTTTGGTAATTTACACACATTGAGTTTGTGTCTGAAATCTTTTGTTTCATCTTCATCTTCATCTTCATTTTAATGTTGCTTTCAGTCAAAAAAAAATTATTTTTTCATTTAGTTTATATTTTAAAAAGATTTTAGCTTCTTAACACACAATTCATTTGGGGTGTAGAGGATATTGATTGATTGTTCGTTTCATTATTTCACTATAATGAAATTATAATTTCGATATGGAGGCATTTATTATCAAAACTATTTTGTATTATTTTGTTAAACTATTTCAAGGCAAGGGAATTTATTATGAAATCGATTTTTTTTAATTGTTATTTTTATTTTTATCTATAAACAAAGAAGATCGCTTAAACAATTTTTTGGATAAACGAAAAATTTGTATTAAACTCATTAAGATGCACTTATATACTTGTGGTGTAATACCCGCTGTTGTCTAAAATTAATATAAATTATAAAATATTTAATTTATCTGATAGTAAATTTTTAAATTATTCCAGAATTACTGTGTTCTTATGCGATTCAGAGTAATTAATTCGTTTTGATAGGAATCCTATGGAAATATTACCCCTTTTTCATTTCAATAATTTTGAAATCTTGCCTTTTTGTACTGAACTTAATCAGTTTTAATTAAAATTAACAATTTTTTTTTTTTATTTGGGACCAGCATTCAGGAGATGACTCCTACACATGCGAAGCATTGTGCTAGAACTATAGGAAAGGGATAGTTAGAGAAACGACAGGAGGTGAAGCTTAATTAATTATTTTTGCAGCTCTGCTTTCGCACGTTCTTTGTTTATACTCGTAGCAGTGCTGAAGCTTCGGTTCAGTAGCCATTTTTATTATTATTTTACTTCGCCGGTGCTACACAATACGGACGAAGGAGGGCATTCTGATGCGATTGTGGATTGCTATCAGCTGAAGCCGGTATTGTTCAGTGACCAGTGACTATGCCTTCGCCATTGAAACCTTCCGACAACAACTGACGCACAAAGACACACTAATGCACATCAAAAACATGCGAGATGTTTATTTTTATTTTAAAATTTTAGTCTGAAACTGGAGTTGAACCCAGGTCTGTTTTTGGTTGTGTAGTCATCGTGCAGACTACCATCCATCGTGCCATCGCCACCCTCTCGATTCTCGATTCAATATTTTTTGTTGTTGTTTGAATTCTTAAACTAAATAATAGTAAGTAATAAAAAAGTCATTATATTATGATAAATTATTTTATTTTTACGATTATTTCTATGTACATTTTTTTTTAATTTATGTTTTTGGAAAATACAAAAGTATTAAGAAATCTTATACAAATGAATGATAATTAATCATTTCGGAAAGTGTTTAAACGTTAGAGATAGAAACATTTAAATAATGCAAACGTGCATATCTCTAAATTGCATTTTCCTTTATGACGCCTAGTGCCTTTTAAAAATATAAATTAATTTTATGCTTTTTTCTAATCAAATTTGTTTTGGAAAATTTGCCGATGAATCATCGTCATTTCATTTGCAGGTTCATTTAGGAGAAAATAAAGAAAAAGAATTTATTATTAACTGGTTTTCTATACAACAACAGTTTTTTATATAGAAATATTTCTTGTCCGTTATAATTTTCAAATAATCTCAAAAAATTACTAACCTCGCTCGTACATATTTTTAGCTTAATTTGTGTTTTATGTATCCTATATATATTATACCACTTCTGTTAATTTTCTTTTAGATCTTTATTTTTTAAAGTTTATAATTTTCTGGCCAAACGACCAAAGAGAGAAAAAGCGCAGGCAGTTTTTTATGCCGATACTCACGATTCACTTTGAATTATAAAAGTATACACTACTCGACACTAAAAAATTATCTGACCCGGTTCTTATTATTTGGCAATGAGCTTGACTTATTGGAAATGGTATGGCAGGAGCTAAGGAATCGTCACGTAGATTTTTATATTTGTCGTACGTAATTCAAGAGATTTTTGGAAAACCCAACACGTAGTATTGAATTAGCAGAAGTGTTATCAGTAATAAAATCCCAGCTACATTCCGATGAGTCACCAGTTCGTCGTGAGTGCACACATAAAAAACTTAATTGAAACAGAGAATAACTGTAGTTCGACTGATGACTGATGGTGAAAATTGTGAAGCAGAAAGGCGCCACAAAGAATTTCAGCCTCGAATTAGTCAGACCAGACCAATCACAGAGAAAGTGTACAAGAGTCTCCCTCTCCGAATTTTCCTCACAGCTCCTAATCCGGGTATTGAATGGAATGCCCTTCCTCTCAGCATGCGTGCCAATGTACCAGTGGCCCGTGCAGACGGACATGAGTCTACTCGGAGACTTTCGGGAATAACTCAGCAGTAGCCGAGTACTACGCAAATCATACCGCGGCCACAGAACTCTTGCTATGGCACAGCCGGAAACACGGTTAAAAAGTACAACTTTACAGCTGGCTTGTTTCCACTAAAATGAATCAATAAAGACACCAAACAACGATTTACACTATGCAACTAATACCAATGCAACTTCGTATGCAACACGAATTGAAACCATAAACATGACAACGGATTATGCGATCAACAACGAAACTTGGCTGGATGAATAAACATGTTGTATTGCCTGTATCCACCATGAGAATCCCAACTATGTGTAGTATTGTATCCGCCAATAATCTCTCCGATAACTAAACCCACGAAATTATTACAGTAACGCACAGTAGTTCACTCAAGAAATATTTCGTTCAGTCATATTTAACTGAATAAACATTTGAGATTCTAAGCCATTCTATTTTTAACTGATTATGAGGTTCATTTAAAAAACTACGTACACATTAATATGGATTTTCGCTTGCTTTCAAAATTGTCCTTTGTTTACGTTATACGTTTTCGGTACAATAAAATAAATAAAATTAACGTTCAAGGGTTTAAATGAGTTCTTTTTAGGCAATTTGAGATTTGTTTTTGGGACGGTAAAATATTATGTAATTAATTGGATTGAGCAATTAAATTCACTCCATTGTCCATTGACCGATAAGTTCATGCGATTTGACCCCACTAGACTATTTATTTAGGGATGATATTTGTACTGTACACAGATATGCCAGTCACAATTACAGCCACGGAAGATAACATTATAGCTGGCATTGGTCAGATGCCGGTGAAATGCCAAACATAAAGCTCACGTGCGGACCACATTCGGCGTAGTCGCCGGGAACATTTATATGAAATAATCTTAAAAAATAAATGGCAGGCATTGATTTATTGGCTTAAATAAATACGTTACTCAAATTTTAAAGTTTTGTTTTTTTTTTCAAAACCCAAAAAGCGACACAACTTTCGATCGGTTAAATTAATTTTTTTCAGAAGAAAATTCCTTCAGTTATGAATTGAATTCGGACCTATGCTCAGGAGATGTTCCTCACGTATGCAGTGCATGCACCGGAACTATTTGGCAAAGGATATTCTATGGAAAAGTGCGTTATTATTCCTTATTTACAAATGAAAAAAAATCTGAAAACATTTCAGTTGGAGGGAGACACAGGGAGAAAAAATAAAATTTTCGTCAATAAATAAATCTACACAATTTTTTAACTTAATAGATTTTCGGAACCCCCTAAGTATTTGGCATTTACATCCATACATGCATACATATGTACATGCATTAAAAGTACAATTTAAAGTTTAATGAATGGCATACCTATTTTATATATTTTAATACCTGCCAATTACTTTAGCATTTGTATGAATATACACACATTTACGAAGTGCATAGACGTTGTTTGTAAGCGTGTGTGTGTGTGTGTTCTCTGTTACAATGTTTGGTGCTCGGTGTATGTGATAAACGTGTGCCAGTGCTAAGCATAAGTGCTCCGGGCCATACATAAAACTGAAAAATTAATACCAACACACAAGAGCAATACCACACAATGCTTACAAAAAGCTTTAAATTTCCGCAATTTTTACTGTGTTGCCTTTTTAAGTTTCCTTAAATCGCACAAACCATTCGCCCAAATAATTGTAAGGAAACTGATGAAGTTTTACATGAGTATTTTGAGTACGACACATGAGTGATGGAATGTACATCAATTTATTATCGTACACGCAAAAAAGGAGACGCCATCTTCATCGTTATGCAATTTTATCATGTTTTTATTTATCTCCCAAGAAATTTTAAATTTTACAGCACTTTCCCCATCAGGTAGACTAGAAATTTAAATTATTTATATTTATTTTGAGGTTTTCAAGATGCCGCCTAAGAAAGACTATAAATCGTCGGCCAAACAGCCTCAAAATACACAGAAGAAGAAAGAAGGCAGCGGTGGCGGTAAAACCAAGAAGAAGAAGTGGTCTATTGGAAAAGTTAGAAATAAGTTAAATAACCAAGTGCTATTCGATAAGGCTACTTATGAGAAATTATACATAGAAGTTCCAAAGTACATCTGTGGTGTCTGAGCGGTTGAAGATTCGGGGACCGTTGGCCGAGCATGCTCTAATTGAATTGCGTTAGAAAAGATTAATTAAACAAGTCATGCAACATGCATCCCAATTGTTATTTATGCACGTGCCACAAAGGCTGATGATGATAAATAATAACTAAAATTTGTACGATAATACCACAAAATGAAAACAGCGCGGTGTTATTCCTGTTATAGAGAAGATGGTCGCTTCGTAGTCTACAATCTCTTATATGAAAGATTCATTTCTCAACTCAGAGCGAGATCCCATATGGGATAAAAATTCCTACAACTTAATTGAATTTTTGGGAAATTTGATTCTTTTTTTATGTGGAAAAAAAAATTGTTTTTAATGAAAAGTATGAGAATTCGGAAAATACTCGTCTTTTTATTGCTGTAGCGTTGCATATTGCGGGTCATATGTTGACCTCTCAGAAAAACTTTAATTAAATTTTTTATGTCAATAAGTCACGTTTTTCTTTGTATCTTAATTATGTAATATTTTTAAAATTTTTCTTACTACCGGAATTTAAAAAAGAATTGGCATCTTATAACACGAATGGTAGGCATTTGCAAAGTAGGTCTGGCCTAATGTTTTCTAAGAAACACTTAAACTAACAGTTCCAATATTTCCAAGATCTTAAGAATGTAATACCATTTTTTTGTCCACCTACAGCATAACATAACTGCCGTAATCATAAAAATTTGTTCGGATTTATAGAAGCAATAATGATTGAATTTTGTATGGCAATTTGTCTAATTAACTTTTTATAAATAAAAAAAATTGTTTGAATACGGACGTTTATTTACAATTTCATATTGCCTTTTAAATACAACCATTTGCACACGGACGTGTTTACTAATTCCAAAATGCTTTAGAAAATAAAAATAGAATTATGTCAAATAAAATAATATTTGAAACGGCTACATGGTTTGTTTCTGTTCGTTTATTTGCCATTCTCAAAGATAAACATGTTGGAATTTGTAGCTTTTTCAAACATTTTTTTGAAGGGCTTGACGAGCTTACTCATAAATCAGGCATAGCGTTACCTTAATATAGAAAGGCCCTAACTAATAATTTAATCTACAGGAAAAGGAAATGTTTCCATAAAAAATAAATTATTGTAGTCGGGTTTATTTTCTTAAGGCAGTTTCTAATTAAATGCTCGAAGCAATTCACTGTTGAGAATTTTTACCCAATTTTTTTACATTTATTTTGCTTTAAAGTGTTATCTATTTAAAATATGCAAAACCCGAATTTAAAATGTAAAATTAGTTAGGACCTTTCTATATTAAAGTAATGATACATAAGTTTGTAATTTATTTTTTTGACTGTAAAATTTATGAATTTTCCTATTTTATTTTTAGCGTTATAAAAAAATATATCGGTCTCTTTTTTACTTTTAACTTGATTTTGAGAAGCATTATGAGGTTTTTCTTGTCTCTTTTTTTATTTATTATGTGCGACCAATGCTCAGGGGAAATCCCCTACAATGCAATGCATTGCACTGGAACTACATAGAGAGAATATACAGGTGGTGAAAGTTAGTAAATTAAAAAAAAAATATATTAAAATCTAAGCATTTAAGATTAATGTAATAGCTAAGATGAAGTGTTTAAATTTTTTTTTTAAAACTTTATGAAAAAACTCAATTTGGAGAAAAATATGAGTTAGGCGTTTTCCCTATTAAAGTAACAATATGCTGTGATCATATTTATCAAAAAAAAAAAATTAAATACTTTAAAATATAAACGAATCAGCGGGGAATAAATCAACTTTGTTCACAAAACTTTGAATTAAAAGTTTCATTTGCAAATATTAAAAGGCTAATAAATTATATATCTAGTTTAATAAAACTAGGTAAAAGCACATTGAACCAACAATATAAATTTGATCATTTTGTTTGTTTTTGTTTTTGTTTTTGTTTTAGTTTTTTTTTTGTTGTAAGAAAACGTAAAACTTAAGCAACAAACTTTTGAAAACACAAGCAACATTTTGGGCAGTGGCGCTGCTGGCGCTAACACGAGCAATAAACGTTCATTAACTGTAATAAAATATAAATTATTTGCTTAGACTTCTAATCGCTGTTATTAGGCGATTATTTTCGATTGACGCGCTATAAATTTTGAAATATTATTTTCTAATAAAATTTCCCACTGAAACTGAAACTTTGAAAAATATTTTATTAAGTCGTTCATGTTTAAACAAAGAGCAATGCAGTTATGTAGCTGGTGATATCTTATTCACATATAAACTATTTTCTTACAGGCTGGTACATTCAATTATAAAATAATAAGCAGTTAATTAGTTTAAATACCATCACTAAGAATGCACCTTGTTCAAAAGTGACTCAAACTAAATTGTGATTTTCGAGTTCATATGCTTAAACTATGCACAATACACTTGTTTATCTATAAGAAAAATAACTATTTAGATCATAATCTGTATAACTTTTCTACTAAATGGTCTACAGGTTTTGTTTGTAACTATTTATATTTAGGTTAAAAACATATTTCTTTCGGTTTCTGAAAAATTAAAATTTTGATATGAGTCACTTTTGAACTAAATGTCGGACCTCTAATTATTACAAAAAATTCTTTTAAGAAGCTTTAAATATTGTTTTATAAGGTGCTGCTGTCTGTCATTAAATTCAGCACACATTCTACGGAACGGATCACAATTGGTATAGTTGGAATAAAAATATTCAATTTGTATGCGAATATAATATCTTGTTGGACGATTTTGAATTGTGAACTTAACTTGATGGAGTAAAAACGCCAATGAGTCAATAATATCATTTATAGTTTGTTTGTTATAAATGATGACTTCTTATACATTGTCCTTCTTTTCAAAGTAGAAAGCTTAATAACTGCAAGGTGGCTTTCGCAAGATTGGAGAATACGCTTCAGATTCCTTCAACGCCCGCGAAGGTTAAATAAAAAAAATTGTTTTTGTACAACGTTCCGTACGTCCATAAATTCTTCAGTCCTGTTTTTTTTTTTTTTATTTTTCATCTTCAGCCAGCATTCAGGGGATGCCCGCTATACATGCGATGCATTCTGCTGGAACTAGAGAAAAGTGATAGTGATATAGATAACAGGTGGTGGTAAAGCTCCACTATTTTATAACACTGCTTTTGGACGTTTTTTGTTTTATAGCAGTATTGCACCGTATTCAATTTAATTTTTTAGTGGCCATTTTTAGTAATTATTGTACTTCGCTGGTACTAGACAATATCGACGAAAGTGGGTGCTCCGATACAGCTGAGCATTGGTTATAGCTGAAGCCGGTACTGTTCAGTGACCAGTGCTGCCGCCACTGAATCCGTCCGACAACAATTGACACAAAGGCACACTAATGCACAGCAATCGAAACTGGGATAGAACCCGGGACATTTTGGTTTTGGAATCAACGTGTAAATTACTTCTACCATAGACGTCCTCATTAATAAATCCTAATACTCCTTTGGCTTTATTCACATTTTTTCTGCGAAATATGCAAACTGAAACTTTATTTTCTGTCGAGTAGTACAACTTTCTCCCGACTGTAATCGTTAATACCATTAGTGTAGTATACATGGTTTCCTCTATAAAACAGTATAAACTTGCATTTTCTTAAATTAAGTCCCTTTGAATTTATATCACACCATTGACCGAAACTTTTCAGGTTTGATTGTAGTAATGAAGAAATGGGAGTATTATGTAAACTACGAAAAAGTTTTACATCGTCGGCGTACATGAGCATTTTAGAACATTTGCTGGTGGTCTACACGTTGACTACAAAATGAAACCCCAGTTTCAGAGTGCTGGTCCAAGAGAAAAAAAAAACATTTAAAATCATCTTTTATTGACAGTAGTTTACGATCTTATCATTATTGTTACATACAGAAATCTTAATATATAGAAATAATTTTCCGTCGAATTAAATCTTCAATTTTATTTCTTTTACCATTTTTTGTAAACCTTCAGTAGATTTTTTTTTAAATTTTTTAATGTAAAATGTGCACAGAGTTGTGAGCGACGGTCATAAAATTGCAACCATGAATCATTTTCCCGTAAATTCTAAACAAAGTTCCCGTTATCGTAAATGATATTTTCTCTCGAAGTTTTTCCAATTTCACTTGGTGAATTGCATACGAAATGTGCTAGCAGGATTGAGTCTAAACACTATGAAATTTCAGACCTTGTCCACACTTTTTGTAATTGCTGGAAAATTGCTTGTCTAATTTTACCAGCTCAAAGATGGAAACGTCGAAAAAAAACTCTATGCATGCAAACTTTTCTTATATGAAACACGTTGCTAAAAATTAATAAAATAAAACAAAAATGTTTGTATGGATCAGGCATCCACCACTTTTTTGCCGCAAGATTGAATAATATGAAGAACACAAGGCCATAGAAAGTTTTGCAGCACTTCGTCGAGAAAATATACATAAAATCAGAAGATAAATTGTTTCATCTCTAAGAATGTAACCAAGCAGGAAGTATAGCGCGCAGACAATGAAAGTTGTTTCCCAAATTGTTTAATAAATCACGTACTCCTGCGATAACAAACAAACATTTAATTTAGCACTGAATTTCATTGAAAAAAAAATCAAGCTGATTTTCGCAAAATGCATTTAAATTATAATATCTGTTAAATTTGCAGCAAATTCAATTTAATTTGCCAAACATTTCACAGAAATAAGAAAATCTCTATATTTGACGATCACTTTATTTATTTCGGATGAACATTTACGTTTTACTTGTGCCATTATTTCCATTCGAATTTAATTAAAAATGTATTTAATTTTATCTAAATATCACTTATTAAGCAATTTGGTATTTAGAATTTCATTGGGAGATAATAAAATGCCGGATGTTTGGAAATATTTTCTTTATGTGACGAGCTTTTTATTTTATTTGAGCTGAGTGGAGCCGAAGTGCAAAATAGTTGAGCGATGAAAACTTCACGTGGTTTTGTTTTTGCTTTTGTTTTTTATGTATTTATTTTTATTTTTGGTCTGCAAAATTGTTTAACATTTTAAGCGTAAATTCAAGGTTGCATTTCGGCTGTTTCTTCAAGGTTAAAAATTTAACAAATATTAAAAAATATTTGAATTTTTGAAAGGCTTGTTTGAGTTTGTTTTAACAATAAATAGAGCGATAAAAATGTGATGTTTATCATGGTCATTGTATTGATGGTAAAGCATTTTTAGAAACTTTTGTTATTGATTTCCACAGATCCTCTTCTGTGTGTAGATACGTTTCATTAATTCTTTCGTACAACATCAAATTTTGTTTATCTACGTTGTAGCCATTATTTGTATTTATTAAAGGTTAGCGTTTTTTTTTTTTTTGCATTTTGCTTGGAAAAAGCAATCAGTAGAGGAGGATAGTCCTTAGAAACAACTGGAGAATATCCTTACCCGCCAATAATTTTTCGGAGTACAAGTATTTGTAATGATTGTAAAATACGAGGACTGTTCGATAACTCAGTGACTTTTTTAAATTCCCTCCTAGTAACTTTAAATGCAGTACTGCTACCGCCAACCACCATCTATTAATAGACAACTGTCAAATTTTGAGCAAAAAAAGCAAAAATGGAAAGAAGTTAATTTCGTGTGTCTATCACTGAAAGGAAAGTCTTGATAAATACTCTGGGAACTCTGCACCATAAATTTAAATTTTTAAGAAATGCTTTACTGAGTTCCATTGTGGTCGTACCAGCACGAGTGACGCCGTACGTTTAGGTTGCCCTAAAGAGGTCATCACGCCAGAAATCGTCGATAAAATTCATGGATTACCTTGAAAGGGTCGAACGAACACCGGCCAATATTCAATATTCAATATTGATTTAGAAAGGCAAAAAGACAACATTTGGCGGAAAAAAGTGCTAGTCCATCAAGTAAATGCACGAGTGCACACTAGTGGGTCCCAAAAAAAATTTTTTTTTATTTTCATGGGTGCTCAAGCATAATTTGAAAGCTTAGAGGGTCAAGTATTTTTGAAACTTTTTATTTATTTTCCAGAAAACATTTAGAGGTCGCACAAGTCGAATTTTTGCCAAAAATCGTGTTTGCGGGCCATTCTTGTTGTTTTCACACACGTATTTCTTCACTTTTGATTTAACAACTTAAACAAAAAATATCCCAGCTTTATTTTTTTGTGCAAAAAATGTAAGTTTTAGCAATAACTGTGGTCATTTTTCCATAAATTTTAAAAATAACGCTTTTAAAATTCCTCTCAAAATGAAAACAACTAATGAGGCAGTTTGAAAGATCATTTAATTCTAAATAATTTGGATAATAATTTTTGAATTTGCTCTTACCGTTCCTGAGTTTTATAATTTTTAAAGTTTATACCCGTTAATTCCCGTGCAGGGAAAAAACTTAACCGTAAGAAGTCTAATAAATGATTTATAAATAAAGAAAATACAAATGGATTAATGTTTACTTAATATTCATCGGGTCTAACTAATATCCAGTTCCAGCATTGTTTTTCCAATTGGAAAAGTTCAAACTTTCCTGAAAACGCAAAATTGCTTTGTTCTTTGTTCGTCGTTTATAGTTGTATGCGAATAGCAATTTATAAGTGATAATTATGAACCTATACAAACTACAGAAATAGTAACAAAAATAGCAACAATAGTAAAAATTACTCAGCAATTCTTTCTTCTTAAAATAGAATTTAGTTCAATAGCAATTAAACTATTGAACTTGAGCTTAAAATATTTGTTTTTTTTCCATTTTCTTCTCATTAACTATTACGTTTCATACTGTCTATGTTGCCTGAATAAAAAATTCAATTAAAATTGTAGGTATTCATTGGATCATCTTTTAATATTGAATTTAATTCTCGTGCTTCAAGAACGTAAAGAGTATACGGTAATAAAGTAACTAAATAAGTTTCAATTAAAATAAATACAATTTGTAGTGGAAGAATTAAATGTTATAAATTAAAATGAAAATTTCATATAAAATTCTTTCGTTGTATCCAAGGCGAATTCATAACAGCCCAGCTGTCCGACTTGTATCACTGTTAAAATGTCAAATTGTATGAATTATTTTGACAACGTATCAATTTGCCTTGATTGTAACTGAAGAACAATACAGTCGATACTTGATAATCAATCAAATCAAGGGACCAGAGAAAAAGTTCAAATAACAAGAGTTTGAGTGAAAGTAAAGCACATGGGAAGAGCTTCAAAATAATAATACGTACTTTATTTTAATTTTATTTTCTAATAAAACACAACACAATTAAATAATACAAATTAGAGAGCATACAGCCGAAAAATCCAAATCGTAGCGCGTGAGCGATGTAGATATCACTCAAATTACCGAGGGATTTCTTAAATTTAAGAAGAGATTTAAAGGAACAGGTTTCGATTTATCGAGAGTCGAATGTATGAAATATTCATTTGGAATTTTCGTTTCTTTTTAATTGAAGATATTCTATAGACCAAACTGAACATGTTTAACAGTAACATGTTACACGAAAACAGCTGAGCAGCCAAAAACAGCGTTGCCAAAAAGAAAGTTGCTAAAAAATCACCCTTTACATCCATCCATCCTTTCCATTTGAATGGATTTTAATTGTAATGTGTTTTCACTTTAGCATTTAATTTATGTAAATCTCTTTATAAAGTTTATATTGAAAATTCTTTAAAAGTCTTTATTTGCAGTCTTTAGGAGAGAAATACAATTAAAAAATAATAAGAATAATAATAACTATCAAACCGGATGTACTTACTTTTATTCAGGCCATTTGTTTTGTATTCTTGTAATTTCCTTTCTGCTTGTGAATTGTGAAAATTAAAAAAAAAAAAAATAAATAAATAAAAAACAAAGACATGAACAATTATTATTCTTTTTTTTTGTTTGTTTGTTTTAATTTAGCCATTATCGTATTTTTGTGTTTAACGATTCTTTAGGCTCATTTGTCTATAATTTGCAAATGTAATTTCCTCTACTTTGTTGTGCATGTTTGTCTAAAGACTTCTTCATTTGATGGCCACGTGGAAACAAAGGTACGAGTGCACAAAATGCTTAGTAAATGATGTTACTGTAATTAAATATTTCTTAACTTAATACTTGACGTTTTGGAAGTTTTCTTCTATTTGCTTGCTGTTGTTTTCTTCAAAAAACACACATTTGTCCTAGAACTTATTGCGGCTCTTGGCAAAAGTTATTTCAATTATTATTTTCTTAACAAAATTGTTAAAGAATTTTACCATCATGTAACTGGTAGTTGCAATCAATTAGCCAGTCATTGAGGTTTGTTTTTTTTTTTTTTTTTGGCAAAGAAAAAAAATATTTTTTTGTTGTTGAATGTTCTATGAGAATTCTAGTGTGGCTGAACAAAACTGCTTAAAACCATTGGCGTATTTGTTCCAAGAATGTACCAAAACGATATTTGATGGCAATTTCTTTGTTCTATCGTTACTATAATGAGATGTGTTCTAATGAAATGAGAGAACTTGTTCCCGAAACCCGATCATTCACGCGCACAACGCGTTCATCTGTTAAGCAATTACTAAAAAGTTTTACTTCTTTATTTAATTGTAATACAATAAGCATATTGTGCAATGTATGAAATGCTAACAAAGTTGTAACAATGCAAATTGTTACGAGGGTTGTTCAGTTGTGAATCACAACTCATCAATAAGAGCGCATCCATGTGTGGCAGATCTGACAGTCAACCGCACTGCGCATTACAGAGAACAGCACGTACAACCCCCACACAATTGCCCCCTCGAATTGCGTTATCAATTCCCATATTTGTATTTAATATTGATATTTTAATTATTTGCTGGCCACAAGTTTTAAAGAAATTTTCATGCAATCAAAGCGAGCGGCATGATTTAGTTTAATCAGTTGTGGGGAATTGCCTAATGATGGTCATATTCCAAGTAGAAGATAAAACGACAATCTGCGAAGAGGATAATAATTGGTTTACGAAAGAAATTAACATATGTTTTGTAATACCATAATTCGCCGCTTTTTATACACTGCAAAACATTAAATTGAAAAAAAGAAATCTATACAAATTCGAATTAATATTTGATGTCTTTTGTCGTTGTCTTTCAGGTGTTTATGTTCGCCGGTGCATTTCCTACGCATCCCCGAGGATCTCGAACCTGTTGCTCGGAAAGCTTTACAGTTGGAAAGAGAAGACTCTGTAATCGCCTGCAATAAATATAATAATTCTGAAGATAGTACCACTGCCGCCAATTACGATGTTTGCCCACCGAGTAAATATCGTTTGCCCACTGGTGAATGTAACAATGTATCGCATCGTAAATGGGGTGCACGTGGTGATGTCTTCCTACGTTTATTGGCAGCCGACTATGCCGATGACGTTGGCCAGCCAAGAAGTTCGCATGGCACACACACCTTGCCCGATGCCGAATTTGTCATAGAACAATTGCAAAAACATTTAGAACCTGAGCGAAGACATCCTCATATCACGGCCATGTTGCCAGCCTGGGGTCAACTGTTGGCCAATGACTTGGTTGAAGTCAGTCAATTGCCTATAAATGGCAAATGTTGCTCTGCTTCGAAGAAACGTAATCCCCAGGATTTGGAACAGTGTTATGTACGTGCAGATGCTGACTGCAAGGAATATAGACGTTCAGCTCCCGGTTATGATTCGGAATCGTGTAAAAAACGTAGCTAAACATGTCTTGACATTATGAAGCTTCATTTTACCATTTTTTTTTATCGTTTTCTGTCAGGTAAACGTGAACAGATGAATGTGGCATCGGCCCATATTGATGGCAGTGGTTTGTATGGCTCTACTTTAGAAGATTTGAAGCAATTACGGACCTACATAAGTGGTGGCGTTAAGGTGGATGCTTGTAAATATTGTACAGTTCCTGGTGCCACTGGTGCCTTACATCGTGCCTTACTTCAAGAACACAATCAAATTGCCGAACAGTTGGCTCATTTTAACTCCAATTGGTCGGAAGATGATATCTTTTTAGAAGCCAGACGTATTATAACTGGTCAGATTCAACACATTACTTACAATGAATTTTTGCCCTTGGTATTGGGTCAAGAGACCACAGCCAAGGAAGGATTAAGGTATTAAAAATAAAATAACGTGATCAATATTGAATAAATTTTGTTTTATTTTCTTCCCCCAACAGACTTACTGCCGAAAAACATGCAACCAACTATTCGAGTACAAATCGTGGTGGTATTTATAATGAATTCGCTACCAGTGCTATGCCGGCATTTTTAACCATGTATCCTCCAGAGATGGTAAGATTTCCAGAAGGTCTTAAATGAATTTCGCTTAATGAGTGTAAAACTGTTCTTTAGCTCTCCAATACCATGTCTTCGGCCCAACTACTCTCTGTGGCAGCTCTTCAAAAGAGTCTCGTACCCAACACCATCAAGAAGGAAGGCTGGACTGAATTGGCTTTGTCTATACATCGTGCCCGTGATCACGGTATTCCCTCATACGTGGAGGCCTTGGACTTATGTGGCAAACGTTTCAACGATAATGCCAACATATCTTTTGACAATTTGCACAAACACTCCAACATACCCGAAGAGCACATCACCACTTTAAGCGATATTTATCAAATGGCCAATGATGTGGATTTGTTGATCGGTGCTCTATTGGAAGATCCTGCAGTGGGAGCTTTGTTCGGTCCTACTTTCACGTGTTTGATGAGACTGCAATTCGTACATCTTAAGAGAACCGATCGGTTTTGGTATGAAAACGATTTGCCACCTTCGTCTTTCACCTTGGAACAGTTAAAGTCTATTAGACAGACCTCATTGTCCGGCTTGTTGTGTGCCTCCCATCAAGTACATGAAGCTCAATCAAAGGCCTTCATACGAGAGGATAACTACTTGTAGGTTTTTTCTTTTGATTTTTCCAACATTTCTAGAAAAAGTTCTGAATTTGGATTTTAGGAACAGTCTTTTGACTTGTGACCAGATACACAAACTAGATCTGCGCCCCTGGTTTAATCATCCCGAACAAGAAGACCCCATAGAACATGTTGAAGTCGAACCTGTGGTCAAAGAGGTTATTAGTGAGTTGAATTCAAAATTGTTAGAAGCAGCCATAGAAAGAGCTAAAATTGAATTGGAAGATCGTAAACGTTTTGAATATGAATCCTGGCTGTCAAGTAAATTCACCCAACCTCTTGGCTTGTAACAATATTTACTTAACAATTTTTTTTTAAATTTTTTTAACAGATGGTGGCATCAGTGCCAAATCTCCTGATGGTGTTGCTGCTTCTTTCAGCAAAGCCAATCGTAATGCTCTACTATTGGCAAACTCCTCACTGATGTATGAATTGACGTCAAATGAAATTTTGAATACTTTAAATTCCATTACGCGACGCAAACGTCAAACGTTTGAAAACTTAAACTTCAATCGCAATGAGTTGACAGAAACTTTGCAAACGATCGATATAAACACATTTCTGCACAATCGTCCCGCAGAAAGCGATTGCGAAGAACATGCAGTGGCCTGTGATACCACTAGTCCGTTTCGTACTATAAGCGGTTACTGCAACAACTTGCGCAATCCCAACTGGGGCAAATCGCTAACCACATTCTCACGTCTTCTGCCAGCACAATACGATGATGGTATTTCGAAGCCTCGATTGGTTGCTGTTACCGGAAGCGCTCTGCCTAATCCCAGAACCATTTCCACTCTTATACATCCCGATATATCAAATCTACATACGCGCTATGCTCTCATAACAATGCAATATGCTCAATTCTTGGACCACGATTTGACATTGACACCCATACACAAAGGTTTCCATGAATCTATTCCCAGTTGTAGGCGGTGTGATTCAAAGCAAACTGTGCATCCCGAGTGTAATCCTTTTCCCGTGCCAGCAGGCGACTATTATTATCCCGAAGTTAATGTCACCAGTGGTGAACGTCTGTGCTTCCCCTCTATGAGATCTTTGCCCGGCCAGCTGACTTTGGGTCCTCGCGACCAAGTCAACCAAAATACCCATTTCTTAGACGCTTCTATGGTTTATGGTGAGACCAGTTGTGTCGCCAATAAATTACGTGGCTTCAGTGGCCGTTTAAATTCCACTATACATCCTGTTAGAGGCAAGGAATTGCTGCCCCAAAGTAACAGTCATCCCGAATGCAAATCACGCAGTAATCTTTGTTTCATTGCTGGCGATGAACGTGCCTCCGAGCAGCCGGGTCTCACGGCCATTCACACGATTTTCTTGCGCGAGCACAACCGTATTGTCGAGGGCTTAAGAGGAGTGAATCCTCACTGGACTGGCGACCAACTGTACTTCCATACTAGACGGATTGTCGGAGCCCAGACACAACATTTAACATTCAATGAATTTCTTCCACGTATATTAAGTTGGAATGCTGTCAATTTGTATGGTTTGAAATTACTGCCTCAGGGTTATTACAAGGACTATAATCCTTCGTGTTCACCCATTGTGTTCAATGAATTTGCCGCCGCTGCCTTCCGCATTGGTCATTCGCTATTGAGACCTCATATTCCTCGCTTGAGTACTCAACACCAACCGGTTGATCCACCAATTTTGTTACGTGATGGTTTCTTTAAAATGGATGCTTTACTACAGGTATGTGAGGACCTCCGAGAAACAATGAAATGTTTACCTGAATGGTTCTGTTTTTTATTTGCTTTTAGCCTGGTATTATTGATGAAATCATGCGTGGATTGGTGGCTACGCCTATGGAAACTTTGGATCAATTTATTACCGGCGAAGTAACCAATCATTTGTTTGAAGATCGCAAGATTCCTTTCTCCGGTATTGATTTAATTGCCTTGAATATACAAAGAGGTAAGTTTCTCAGTTGATGTGCCGCAAGCAACTAATGGTAGGAGTGGGTTAATGTAATTCGACGTCCGAAACAAAGACGTCTAATAAATTTTTCGTAATTTAACGAAAGAAAAATATATACAGTTTGAAATGGTTTATAAGTAGCTTTCCAGAAGACACTATAATCGAATTAAATTATGAACTTCCTGCCTATCCCACGATATCGCTGGATCTTAACTAGATTCAAAACAACAATGGAATTTTAAATATTTTTTTTTGCTTTGAATGTAACTAAGCGACCGAACGATATCTTGTGACATCGTGGGCCCGACAGTTATAATGACGGCATTCAATATATATTTAAAGGCTCTGTGAAATAAATCCCAAGTGAAATAAGTCCCAGTGCAATAACTCCCAATGAAGTAAATCCCAAAAGAAATGAAGCCAGTTCCACACTGAAGAAATGAAGAAAATTCCCAAGAAAATGAAATAGTACCCAAACCGAAAATAAAATAAATTCCATCTTTTAGGAATTATTTCATTATGAAATAACTTCCGATGAAATTAATGAAATAACTCCCAAAATCGGAGCACTCAACAGAAATGAAACAAGGCCCGCAAAGAATGAAACCCCAATTAGAAATTAAATCAAACTGTTGCCAAAGTGAACAAGGCAACACAAGATTCTCTGCATAGGCGGCATTTGGCTGAGTTCAATTATTACCTCCTCGATGGTGTAACGAACACCGGCTTCGCTTACAATCGCTTCTGGCGACCTATCCAATTTTCTTCCCATTTGGTGAAGCGTTCATAAACTGAATTTAAACGGAAAATTTTAAGAAATTGAAAATTAAATAACTCCTAAAGAAATTAAATAAATCGCAAAGCAAATGAAATAAGACCTAAAAGCAAAATAAAATGAAGTAACTCCATATGAAAGTCTTCTGGTGCTTATTTCGTTCGGGAGTAATTTCATTATGAAATAACTCACACATTTGTATGAACATTTTTTGGGACTTATTTCATTTTTTCACTTGGGAGTTATTGCACGCCGCTATATTTAAATGAATTGCAATTTACATATCGCATGTATTTGCTGTTTCATATCATTTTATTTATTAATTCTTTTCTAAAAGACCTAGCCTAATAGGCCATAATCGGTCCCACTATTCTACTCATGAATATATGAATGTGATGGGACATTAATCCGGTAGTAACGGGTTGGACTAGTCCCGATATGTCGGATGAATAAGCAGAAATTGATATGCATATTTTCTTTGTTTCAAGGCTTCATTACAACTGAATAGGCAAACCAGTAGTCTCGAATTTAGTAGCGGGATGTCTCTGGACTTATTGTTAAATGATTATTAAAATTATTTTTCCGATTTTTCCGTTTAGCACGTGATCATGGCATTCCCTCTTACAACAACTATCGTGCATTGTGCAATTTGAAGAGAGCTTCCGATTGGAATGATTTAAGTCGTGAGATACCCACGGAAGTTATAAATCGTTTTAAGAAAATCTATCCCACCGTTGATGACATTGATCTATTCCCTGGTGCAATGACTGAAAGACCATTGCAAGGCGGTTTAGTAGGTCCCACATTGGCCTGCATTATTGGTATACAATTCCGACAATTGAGAAAATGTGATCGATTCTGGTTAGTTTGAGGAAAATTATTTCATATTTTTTAATGTATTTTTTTTAATGTTTCAATTCGTTTAAAAATTGTGTGTGTTTTAGGTATGAAAATCATAATGCGGAAGTGAAATTTACTGAAGCCCAATTAGCTGAAATTCGCAAGACCACCTTATCGAAGATTATTTGTGAGAATTTGGAAATTCCTGGAGATATGCAACGAGCTGCTTTCGATTTGCCTAGTAATTTCCTGTGAGCATTCTAATTTTTTTTCTCTTAGCTCTCCATAGTTATTAATTGCATTTATTTTCAGTAATCCTCGTGTTCCTTGTCACTCTATGCCTCAAATCGACTTGAGTGCTTGGCGTGAGAATGTCCAAGGCTGTCAAATTGGCAATCGCCATGTGAGAGTAGGAGACTCAGCTTTTCCCTCACCCTGCACCAGTTGCGTATGTTCTACGGAGGGTGTAAGTTTCATTGTGTTATGGTGAAGGCTTTGCTTTTCCTTTAATAAGTTTTTATTTTCCGTTTTTCTGTTTTGTCTCATTAGGCCCAGTGTGCTTCTCTGCGCATAACTGATTGCGGTCAATTAATACGACAGTGGCCTAAGGAAGCAATTCTGCGTGATGAAGTGTGCAATTCCCAATGTGGCATTTATCTGAATGGCCAAAATGCTAACTTTAATGCCCAGTCCCGGCAATCCCGTGTACAACCCCATCGAGTACAACGATCAAGACCACAAAATATATTCAAATTTCCCGATCTTACCCCATACATAGCAGCATTGTAAACTTAAGAGAACTTAGAAAAACGTTTGACATTCACACTTGACATTGAAAGAAAATTCATAATTAGACTTATTAATGAAAGCAATTGTTACAGCAAAATCCAATAAGTCAGCCATTAGATACATTAAAAAAATATCGATTAAGCAACAAACACAACAAAAGCCAATCTTAAATTTAAACTTGAAATTTGTGAGGCTTGAAAATTATAGAAAACTTCAACTTAATTCTTGGACATTAAGGAAATTGTTTAATTAAAATATATGTTTAAAAATAATAATAAAAATATGCATAAAAGTATATTTTATTTTACAATCGAAAAATGTATTTTTATTTCAACAAAAAAAAAATATAAATAAAAGAAAATGTTTGTTACATTTTATTAAGTTTTATATATTTTAAAATATTTGTAATTGTTATAGAAATTAAAGACTTACTGCCGTATTCACAAAATTTTTTTGGATTTATAAAAGGTTTAATAGACAAATTTTCATACAAAATTCAATGAATATATGTACCTTCAATAAATCCTAAAAAATGTTTATGGTTACAGCAGTTATTATGTAATTATGCACTCTAATAATAAAACTGTAAAAACAAAACTATAAAAAAAAACTGAAGCGGGGACACCGTTTAACCAGCAGCCCTTTATAGCGTGCAGAGTTTTAATTTTTTTAGAATACTAAAATTGTGGATGAAATTGTAAAAAAAATTTATTTCCTTTCAATACAACAGTAATTTTGAGAATATTTGCTCCGGACTTCAAAGCATTTCTTTAGCTTATTTATTGATATTTTAAAAATTTTATACATATATGTCTATTTTTAATTACTGTAATAATAAAATGATACATTAAGATAAACTAAGTAAATAATGATGTTGTTGAAGTTTTATTTGATGACATAAAAAAGCTGTTTTGCACAGCTGAAGTAAGTCTTCGCCGAAAACAGTAAATCCAAAAATTGTTATTTGAAATGACGGCACAGAACGTCACAAAAAACAACAAATAAATGTTACATATTCGAACCAGTCCGTGCTACCGATGCACGTTCGTCACAAATCCTTTTTTTTTTTTTGCCAAAATTATTATGTTATTTAATCATTTGTTATTAACTATTTTAACAATAACTGCTCAAATACATGAAGTTCAGGCATTAATTTTAAACTGTTTTGTTTAAGCCCGAGAAATTTCTAGTATATTTTAGACACATTCGTTACGATTAACATATTTTTTTTTTTTAAAACAAAACTAAATATTTATTAAATAATTTTCAATTGATCGTTATGTTTAGCTCGCTTTATAACGTTTTTGATTCTAAGGTTACCTAACAAAAATTCATTTATTCGGGGGAGTCACAGAAAATTTTCGGAAGTAAAAATTTTCACGTTTATGAAAACGTGACGTTTTTGTTTTGCTGCTTCAGCTTTCATACGTTTTCATAAATACGAAAAAAATCAAAACATTGTTTTTTTGTGAATAAATGTGGCATCTCTTCAACAGCTGGTTTGTAAATAAAAAATAAGTGACTAAGGAACTTTAAAAACAAAGATATGAAATTAAATAAATAAAAACAATCTTTATTGTAAAAATTTGTTCCAATATGCCAGGTGCTTCAATACTTGCAGCAATGCTAGAAAAAAGAAAAGAACACGCAGCTATAAAATTGCAGTTCTGCTCACTAAGAGATAACATACATATATACATGTGTGTGTAGTTTTATAAGTTTTTATTGGCTCTCCATGAAATCAATGAAAATGTGATCTTGCTTGGAGTTCTTATGTTTACCCCTTGAAATGTGAAATACATACATTTGTATGTATGTATGTATACGAATTAGAGTCAATACAAACATTTTTATTTTCTTTAACAAAATTTACTTACATTTTCTGTGTCAAATTTATTTACATGTTCAAAATATAAATGGCAGGTAGTAAAAATATTGATATTTAAATAAGAAACTAATCGTTGTTTTTCCTAATTCTCCTTAATTCTTTTCTAATTTCTTTTATGCTACTTGGGATGCCAAGCTGCATATCTGGCAATTTACTTTAAAAAGGATATGGTAACTGTACAGAAAAATATGGCAAAGCATATTTGTGTTCATTTCCACATTTTTTTTTTTCTTGATTTCATAATTTTTATAAAATTCGTAAAATTTGTTATCACTTTCACTTGTAAATTTTTAAGTGGATTTAAAACGAAAAATTTTGTCGTTTTTCGTTTTCTGGAGAAGCTAAAAACGTTTTCATTTTCACTTTCGTGTGAATTTTGTTTCTGTGACACCCCCGATTGTACAGAATTGGAAATAATTGTAGAAGATATTTATAGATTAGTATTCTATAGATTAAAACTAATTTCGGATTTTAGACGCTGGACAAATTTGAACATTTTTTAAAGTTACAATTAATCCGGAAGAAAAAATATTTTTAATTTTAATTTTTTATGCGCCTTGGGACTATAAGTCTTAAGACTTTCATAATACTTTGTGAGAGAGAAATGTAATGAGATTTGGTGCGACTGCCGAAAAATCTAAAATAATATTACATTTTGCTTTCACACTATATAAAATAAAATTAAATTAAAAGTATAAGTAGTAACAACTAAATCGGTTGTGTTATTTTATTTGTTTGCTTACACTAAAGCACATCCCTGATAAAATGAAAACCATAAGCTTTTTGAAAAATTTTAAAAAATGGTGACAGCCATACGACTGTCAAATTCCTATCCGTATTTTGGTCAGATTCATAACATATTGTTTTTACACTATTATACTCTCCCATTTGCTTTAAGTTTTTGACATGTCGTATTACTCAGCATTACAATGTAAAAGGACCTTTACGAATATGCACGTTTTTTTAAGTCTGGCAATTAAATTTTTCATACTTCGTAGCACATATTACAAATACTTACCTTCAATTTGATTATCTATAAAATATTAATAAAATGCTTTTTTTTTAATTCTTACAATACAGTTTGAACAAATACTTAAAATGCACTGATCACATTAAATTTTTCAACAATATTAGAAATCTGTGTGTTTTTCACTGTACACATTAACAATAAATAACGGTATATTAAAACAAAACAAAACAAATGTTTTGTTGATTTGAAGTGTTGCTAATCTCATTATAATATAAAAAATGCGAAATAAGAAAATAAGAAATTTACATTTTGGCCACAAAAAATATATTTTTAACCAACGTCCGATGTGTATTTGAGACGTAATGTATACACCAGCGTTGCCAGATGCAGCAGACAAAAAAGTGCTAAATCGCCAAAAAACATGTCCTAAAATGTTCTACAGTTTAAGAAAACATGCTAGTTTGTGCGATTGGATTATACATAAGAATTTACATAAAAATCGACATGTCCCGATGTTTGAGGCTGATTTGGTTAAGAAATTATCGGTATTAAAAGCATTGCTGTTTTTAAAAATAGTAGAGATTTGGTGTACAATAAAAATACTTCAGCAAGTCACTACGATACTGCTTCTAAGTAATGCGGACGGTATGTAGTATATTGTTGGAAAGTAGTTGTAAAACATTCGCTAGTTTTTGCTGGGTACAAAGGTCAATATTACTACAACTTTTGCAAAAATAACATTAGTTTTTGTTTTTTGTTGCTCGAGTATAGATGTCAAACAAACTGCAATAACTTATTTGTAATGGCATTTAGATCATCAATGACATCACCATGTGGAAGTAGTGAAGAGTATGAGTATTAATATTTTAATTCATTACTTTACTTACTTAATTCACTTACTTTACTTTTACTTGCTTAGTGAAACTGTATTGATTTTTATTTGTATTGTTTGTACTGAGCTGATATTCTGATATTACACTGGTAGAAACAGAGATCTGGTTGATAATTTCTTTTTTTTTAAATTGCATTACAAAAATATTTTATATTAAAGAGTGTATGCTATAATGTACACATCCATACATTCACACATCCAAACATGCAAATATATAAACAGTCAAATGCTTTCCAGATAATAATGTGTAAATGAAAATATGGTAATGAAAACCGGTTCGAATTGTATTCGGTTTCGACCTAGTTAAAGTCGAGCACTCTCCGTACTCTGTAAGAGTATATAGAAATTATTACCGCATCTAAATGCATTCAATAAGCCGAGTCTAAGAAAAATTTGATTAAAAATAGTGTTAGGAAAAGCGAGTACTCATATTCAAAATTGTATTTAATTGACTGTTTTTTTTTTAGTTTCACATACATTTAACAAGTCAGACTTGTATGGAAAAATGCTTGCTGTGTGTAAACTAGCACTTAATTTGAATAATTTCGAATTTTTTGTTTTCTCTTTATTGATATTTAAAGTTTTAAGTGTAACTTAAGCTTAATTACAAATTGAACTATGTATTTAATTATTAATTTATTTATATATTTTAATTGAAATAGAAATTATTGTATGATGTGTGAATACATATTTTCAACTTATGGTGTTTTCTTTTCAAATAAAAGTGCATTGCATTTCTTACCCAATTTTGACATAATTCATTTAAAATATTTTCTATTTATTATTTCAGAGAACAATAAAGTGCAGATATTTTTAAGAAATAAAGTAGAAAGTGCAAAGCACTTTTTAACAATAGAAATCGCTATTAGTTGATTTTTTTTTCTATTCTATGCTTAATTTTATTATCTTAATTTAAATCATTTTAAATATAGAATAATAGGAAACTTTATTTTTTGTTTTTGTATTAGTTTGTTTGTTTTTTCTTTATCATATAAAGGATTAATTCCATTCAGTTGCGATGATGTTTATTTAAAAACATTATTTACTTATCAAGGAGGAATTGAAGGTTGAATTATTTTCAACCACTTAATATTTACACTTCATATGTTCTAAATTTTGATATTAAAATAACTTGTAACCACAAATTTCGAAATAATTAACCGGTTTGCCGCAAAGAATTCATCTGCAATTAGGGTTCTAAAAAAGAAAACAAAAAAAAACATTTATTTCAATAACTTTTCCAATTCTGTGCTTACCTTCGCCAAGTAATAACATTTATAAATCATTAACAGAGAGAAAAATTTTAAAATTTGCAACATCTTTTGTACTCATTTAGAGGAAAGGCAGCAAATTTTGGAAAAATGTCAAACTTTTTAAAGTTAACACCTTTTAAAACTTTTAAAAGTGCGTTATCAGACAAAGTCTTTCGCGAAATATTTACTGCCGTCTTCATAAGAATTTTATTTCATTTCTAAAAGATTTATTACACAAATTTTCAAACTATCCAATCAATATATGAATCTATAAATTCAGAACAATTTTTTATGAAACGGCAGTTACTCTTTTCTACATCTACATAATTTTAAATAAACGCAACTTTAACTCCTAAAACAAGATCGATAGATAGAGACGTTTCGCTTCCTATTAAATGACTTTTAACGTGGCTAAAAACTAAACAAACTTCAAATTTTGCACTCTCACTTGATACGCTTTTCAGAAAAGAAAAAGAAAAAACTACAAACATTTTAACTTATCAATCACAAACACAGCAAAAACAAGAATAATAAACAACAACGGTAATAATAATAATAATAATAATAATAATAATAATAATAATATAAAAAAAACACCCCAATATAATTAATGTTTTGTTTTTCTTTTTTTACATACAAACTTAAAAGAAACTTAATTCTACTCTTAAGCCTTCCATTATTTATCACATACAGACATTTGGGGTGTGTTTGTTACAGATGGACTCGTTGTTGTTGTTGTTGTTGTTGTTGTTGTTGTTGTTGTTGTTGTTGCTGCTATTGTTGATGATGCTGTCGTTTTGGAAAGCGTTGGTGTTGGTGCAGCCATCGTACTGATGGTATTACAGCAGACATTGGTGGTTACAGTTGCGGCACCATTCGTTTCCGAATGACGTCGTGATAATACATTATTTGGCAAGTAATTGAAATGACCATTGGATATCGCCGCATAGGCGGAACAACCATTGGAGGTAGATGTAACATGATGTAAATTTGTATCAAGATTTCCTAACTTACCAACAATTTTTGGTATTTTATCACTTTCCGAAAGAGTCGATTGATTGGATAAATTCAAACCTACACCAGTTGTTGTTAGACAGCCACCACCAACTCCAGCACTACCGCTGGTGTTACTGTTGCTGTGATGATGATGGTGGTTATGGAGATGGTGATGATGATGGTGATTATGATGCTTCTGATTGTGGTGATGATGACCATGAGCTAGATGTTGTTGATTTTGATTTTGAATAGTAGAATATGCCGAAAATGATGATGAATAATTGTTGTTGTGATGTTTATGTTGCGGCATTATGGCAGATTGTTGATGATCAACACCAGTGCCGCAATATGACATTGATGGTGTGCTTTTACTATAAGATTTACTACTATTGTTAGCACGAATAATATCTTCAGCTCCTTTAAGGGATGATGTTTTTCTAACACGCATGCATTCGCAATTTCGACATGTTGAAAAATTTGGGGAATTGCGCTGCCTCGGTGTTTTAGTATTAAGAGTGTCCACATTTGCTGCTATCATTTGTGCTTGCGTTTCGGTAAGAGAACCTTTTTTGGTGGGTGAATTAGGAGCAGTATCGTCTTCGCCGGTTGGTGGTGGTGTTGACATTCGACTAGAAGACGATGAATAGCATAGAGTTGAATGCTCTTTTAATAATTCTGTAGCCGAATCATCGTCGTCATCATCATCATCATCATCAGCTTCAATACCCGTTTCATCATAATCTGCATTATTTGCTGTGTCATTTTCCGTATTTAGCATAGGATTTTCGCTTTGATTTTGCGGTTCAATGTTGAGATCACTGTGAGGCGTTTCTACGACATCTGATGTATTCAACAGACTTTTGGAGTTACTGCTTCGATTACTTTTATTTCTTACAATGCCATTGTTCTTTTTCTTTTGTTTTGTTTCAACACCTTCGGCAAGAGCAATCCAGTGTTGACGATTATCGCGAACTCCATCCAATAGAGGTTCCAGTTTGTCAGACAGTTGTGAAAATGCCTGTAAGAAAGTTAATGGTAATTTCAGTTTCGTTGTAAATCTTTAATTTTAATATTTATTGTGTAGTGTACATATAAGTTTGGATGAGTTAATTATTACAGTTTGATAAATATCGTACATATATTCTTTTGTAATAGGGTCGAAATTCATAAATAAGTTATTAGAACTAAGTATATATCGCTCGCATGAGGTTGTGTGGAATATAAACAACAAATCGTAGAGACGAGATGATTCGAAGGTAAGTTTGCCCTGCCAAACAATAAATAAAATAAATATGCCAAATAATGCATCGATTTAAATAAATAAATTTAAAATTTTCTGAATATGCATCCAACACAGCCGACTGTACGCACACATCTGCACCGTTGAAAGTGGTATTTTGATCGCCCCGAGGGCATCTAAAAGAAAAGTTAAATTTTATAAGAAGTCAACGTTCATTATCTCGTCACAAATTTTTTTGCTTCGCTGTTGTTTAACTTTCTCGACTGCTTGCGCAAGCTTGCTAAAATTTTGATACAGCAAAATGTAAGTAGTGAAAGAAGGAGATGACTATTTCGATCTCAAAACCACGTTAACTTAGTCAAACTCATTGCACGGGAACATTTTCTGGTAAACTTTGCATCAAGCAGAAGCTCACTGTGAAGTGCGCGCAATGCCGTGTTTTGATATTTGATAATGATATTTTCCTCAGACGTAGGAAGACGAACGAGCAATAAGCAGTATGCGTTTTACAAACGAAAATTACTACGTATTCGTGCATATGGCATCATTTTTAATATAACGGGTTTTAAAAGAGTGCTGAAAATAAATCTTCTTAAGTCGACTTAAGTTATTTTGTTAAAGGTTCACATTAGGGTGTTTTAATTTGTTCGGCTGAGAAAAACGTGGCGACAAGCGTATAGCAAAATCAAAATCTACACAAAATTCTAAGAAAATTATCAGAAGAAAGTATGAGTCTAAAATCTTATCCTAGCTCCCGCAAAGAGACATCAAAGTTAACGGTTGGGTAATTCCAAGCCAAATTAATCATGTATTTTCTAGTTTGCCTCCGATGTCAATAAAATTTGGTTTATACTTGTCATTCTTACTAAGAAAGCATTGAAAGCAATTGAAATTGAATTTTTTAGTCCGCTAGGTTTAGAGGAGCCGACAATACAGCGGTCATAAACAACTTTCCCTAAAATTTCACTTCATACACTTTTCAACTTCTAAAGTCAATATCTTCGGTTCTTTTTTAAAATTTTAAACCTTGGAATTACCGAAATTTGAATTATGAAGTCTCTCGGCGGGAGCTAGGTTTCGATTTTAGACCCATTCTTTCTTCTGGTAATTTTCTTAGAATTTTGTGCAGATTTCGATTTTGCTATACGCCTTTTGACCAAAAAAGTTGACCCACCCTAGTCCACATATTTTATTTTTTCTTGGACCGTCGCTAAGGAGACGGGCCTTACACATTTCGGTGCATTGTGCCGGAACTAGGAAATAAGGTTTTGGGAGAGAGGGTAGAGGCAGCAGTGTTTATTGATAGAGTTGGCTACCCTACTATATCCAAAGCCGAGGCACTTGAATGTTTCTTTTGAGACTTGAAAAATGTGTTCAGTGCATCGAACATCACACTGAATTCTCATGCCACGAACATCAAGAGCGTCTGATTCCGCAATGTTTATACCACCCATAATTACAGATGAGGCAGCATGATCGGTCATGAATGTGCACCAGTTATGTGCATCCCCTATGATTGCGGGCAATTTTTGTTTTCACTAACGTAACACTGCTTGAGCGTGGGGCAACAAAAATAATACATCACGAATAAGTGTGTTTTAGTTATGCTTAAGTATGCATTATCGTGAAAGACAATATTCGCCATCCGTTTTTTTATTTGGCGACATATGTAAGCGCGATTTATGGGAATGTGTTGTACAATAAATTTCTAGAAGAGGGCGAAGATTATGCTATGGAACTTCATTTATAGCGTAACGTCGTTTTCGAATATGTTTGAATCTTCTATTGACTATTCTTATTTTGGTTAATTTAAATCTCTACTGAAGACAATTAAAATTCATAATGTTATATTAATAATTTTACCTCATATATTGGCAAGCAAATGGAATCAATAAAGCCAACTTGCATCATTGGTAATTCATTCTCCTTTTCACGATTCATAATGTCCTTAATGGTGGGAATGAGAATTGTATACAATTTAGTTTGTATTTCATATTAGGCATCTTGCATAGGAAACTTACAATAGGAGTTATATTTAGTTCCTGCTTTTCCATATCACCCTGTTCGAAGAATTCCGAACTAACCAAATCCGCCACACGCTTTTCAATTTCCCAAGGCTTTGTTATGGCCGATAAATCGCAAACAGTCATGCTCATGGCACGTAATAAAGCTCGAGGATCTTCGTCAATCCAATAGCTCATGGGCTCTTCCTTAACACACTGTAAAAAGTTACCGCGTTTCCTACAACATAAGAAAATAAATTACTCATGCAATTCAACAGTAGCGAAACAAAATAATAAATAGAAACCTTAAATAAACGGCTAAATCGGTGGACAAAATAGCATCTTCTAATACTTTGATGACACGACAATAATCATCTGATGATAAATTCGCTAAAATTTGATTGCCAGGACTATTTAAGATCATTAAACACTGATCAAAATGATGGTGTTCCATGGTAGAAGTGGAATACAATTGAGCCAGAGGTGACGAAGCTCTAAAATTATCATTTAAATAAAAGACAAATTATTTCCCCGATCTATTTTTTAAACATTGAAGAAGCACAAAGAAAACTCACTTAATTTGAAATGAATTATTGGTCCCTCGATGATCTAAATCATGGCATAAGCAGGCTATTATTAATGCCAAACATTCAATCTCACCAAATATCTTCCACCATTGTGTCGCCTGACCATGATGGGAAATCTTTGATTAGTAATTTTTTTTTACGAACAAAATTTAAATAAATGAAATTATACCAAAATGAACTCAAGTGAAATTTTCAAAAGAAATATGTACAAGATTAACAATGATATGGAAATAAATTTTAATAAAAAATCTAACTTACGGTCAATATGGCAAACATCATTTGTGCCACATTAAAGGCATGACGCCAATTGTGATAAGTGACATTGCGATAATTTTTCTTAACACTTAATAGCCAGCGGCACAATACCTCGTAGTCGATATGGAAACGTTCCACGAAATCCAGATCCAAAAACATGCGCAAACATGCCTGTTTTTATTTTTAGAAATTTAAATTTTCAAAATAAACTATTTTTAATTATTTTTTATTAATTTTACTTTTATTATGTTTTACCTTTAAAGTGTCATCATCTTCGAAATGTATGTCATCAAATCGAAAATCGTGCAGACGGAAATGGGCCGCTGAAGGTACTCTGAGGCGCTAAAACGATATTATGAACGATATGAAACACAAGTTTATAAAAGAATTCTGAATATCATGGAAATTATGGCAGTTCAGATAGAAATATAAACCGAATTTAGAAATATCTCAAGAAAATATAAGTCAAGCCTACAAAATAAATCCGTTAAGGAGAAATTTTAAACAAAAGCTTATTTTATTGTTCTTTGGGGCATTAAAAAAAATTTATTTTTAAAGAACTTTTTTTTATTATAATTTATTTTTTCGCTGTGTAGAAAAGCATAAACAACTAAGAAGTCCGCCATATTAGATTTAGGTCACGTCACTTTCGTCACTAATTTCCGAGTTATCTTCAACCAGCCCTCTTATTTCATACCCATATTGTACGAGTGTTTTAAAAATAACTATTCCCGCCATGTTGGATTTAGAACGTTGTCACACAGCTAACCGTACATTATCATCCAAACTAAATGTGCATACAAAATTTCAGCTCTTTGCAACAAATTCTTTATAAAGTTTTTATTTTACTATAAAATTTATTACCGAAATTTTGCCAGAATTAAAAGTATGATTTTATTTTTGTAATTTCATTTGTGGATTATTTTGTACGTCTACACAGAAAGAAAAAACATTACTAAATTTAAGTTTTTTTCTACTTAATATTAGTACGAGATGTACTTAAAAATTCAAGCCGAAAATGAGGTTACTTGAGAGACGCAATCCTAGAAATTCTTAAAATTAATACAAACACCATAAATTAAGTACTTCTTTCTATTTTGTATTTATTTATTCTCAAAGATTTTTTGGGAGTGTTCGTATAAACATGAAAATTTTTTTAACTTTTAAAAAATTTGGCGGATGATCTAAGCACCAGCGGAAAGTACATACGAGTATGGACTAGCTTAACCATGTAACAAGTGTATATCGTTATACAAAACTTAAAACCATGTAAGTGACAAAATTTAAAAAATCGGTTCCTCTATTGAATATTGTGTACCATGTAAAAAGGCATGTCCATGTAAAATAAAATATAAATGATTCTTTTAATTTTATGCGAGTTTTGAAGAAATTTTTTCAGGTAGGATATTTAATCCTGTTCTCAACTTTTTTCCCCCTCCTTTAAAATTTAAAAAAGTGTAGTTATATGGTTGTACGTTTTATATGACGATATGTTTAAAAAATTACATAAACTCATCCCATACACAGATTATACATTTTTGAATCAAGCACATTTGAGAATTCAATCGATTTCGGTTTTTCTTAAATCTATATCGTTTTCGGCTTAATCAAGTACGAAATCGTGATTAAATGTGGCTAAAAGTAAGTAATAAGCGCTTGAAGAATCCGTACTTGAATTAAGTTTTTTGTACTTGATTTAAGAAAATCCGTATTTACCGTACTTTTGACACAGCTTGGGATTGATTTAAGTACGGAAAGATTGATTTTTATTTTGAGTGTACAAAGTAAAAAATATGAGAATGAGTGAATGAATAATGAATGGTGAGGAAGACATGAGTTATCCACTTTATAACATTCGTTTAAATTGCAAATGTTATTCAACGGCTTTCCCTCTCAAAGAGAAAATAATATTTATTAGAAAGAAAAATTAAACAAATATCGTAGCCAAAATTGATATGTGGCTTTACAAGTGAAGTTTCAATTTCCCTAAAAATACGTTCTCATTAATTTTACAAGTTTCAAAGAAAGAAACAAAAGAGAATCACCAATTGCCATAAATCAAAATGTTTCAATTACGTTGTCCCAAGAGCTTTACAATTTAAATTGGTTCAGTTGTCATGCCTGCAGTTTTTCTCTTTCCATTCCTTTTCTTTCTGTCTCATATTTCTTATGAACTTAAAAATAAAAAAATAAAAATACTTTTGTTGCTGGTTGTGATGGTAGTGAACACGATGATTATGAAGATTTGATTTAGAAAATTAAATTTGATAAAATGAAATGTTATAATAGAAAAATTTTATTTAGAAATATAAGAAGGAATGGATCAGTGCCGCTTGAAAGATAAAATTTTTAGAAATTATGCACAAAAAAAGTACCACTAACGCGTGTTCTAATTGCCTTTTAAAAAGAAAGTTTATGTAACTTTAAAGTTTTTCTCAACGAATCTAGTACAACATAAGGACCAATTCAAGGTTAACTATGTTATATTATTAATAAGCAAATATACGAAAGCTGTTTGAATTTCTCTCCCATTATTAATAGACTACTGTCAAATTTTAAGCAAGCTGCGTCATTTAGTTTGTGTTGAAGAGTTTGGAGGTGTTTTTTTAATAAAGAGAATGAAGATACCAAGAATGGTGACATTGGCGAATATTCAGAACTCATAACAATAGTCAAAACTAATACAACAGAAACTAAAAAATAGCTCTTTGATAGATATAGACCTTATTCACAATTCATAACTGCAACTGTTCTCAACTGATAACGGAAATACAACTGCAACTTATCGGCATGTAGAGAAGATAAAGTGTCGATAATATTTTTAACGATATATAAGGCTTATAAAATTATGAAAATACTAATTCTTCTTTTTATTCGACCTTCTATTTTTATTGTATGCAATAAATTATTTAACACTGCAGGTCTTATTTTTATAAAACTTTTTAATTTATTTATTAATAAGTTATTTCGATATTTCGCTAACCCTTGGAAAAATAAATTTTTTTAATAAAATTATTTAACAAACATAAAATCAAAATATTTTATATTATTTGAAAAGGAAAAAATTTTTTTTTTTGAAAAAAAAGTGTTTTTTCTTCCTTCCCATAACCTAATTTCCTAGTTCCAGAACAATGCATCGCATGTGTAGGGGTCATCCCCTGAATGCTGGTCCAAGATAGAAAAAAAGTATGCGCTATTCTGATTATCTTCGAAAACGACTGCTTGTCAAATTCTCACTTTTAAACTTAAAAAAAGTTGATTATATTCTTCTAAAGGCAATTATTTTCCTTAGATTGCTGACAAACAACAAAACATTACTATTTTACTTTTAAAGAAATAAAAAGAATCTAATATGTTATTCACATTAACATAGCTGAAGTGCTTAATTCCACTTAAGCCACTATTCCTTATTGGCAACTAAATGAACAAGAAAAAGCATTTTGTTATACTTCCAGTTAATTGTCAAAAGCTGTTTGCACGTACATACATACTCGTACATGTGTGCATACATATTTTTATATACGCATCACTGTAGCCATTTAAAATTTAATTTCATTCTTAACACACTTTATTCAGTTTAATATTTTGCTTTGTCCCAAAAATATAAACAAGGACTTACATTTGTAAATTTGTGAAAGATTCTTTTTTTTTGTAAGTAGCGGATAGTAGGCATTTGTATTGTCTGAATGCATTAACACTTCGAATCCAAACCTTTATCAAACAGCTTGACATTTTATAATTTTATTTAAATTATAAGATAAATTATGGTGGTTTTGTTTTTCTTTTCTAACCACTTGTTTGGGTATTTTCAGTCACGTACGAGTATATTTTTATCTATAAATTATGAAAGTCAAAGGAAGGCGATGATCTATAAATGACATTTTTCGGATTATAAATTTATAAATTTCTAGTTGTAGAAACTTAAAATTGTTCGCCGCGGAATTTATTATAAAATTAAATTGCCGAATCTAATTTCGATTTTGATTCTTATTGAATTTGAAAGCTTTATTATAAAAGTTTCCATGACTTTAAGTGGTTTGTTTTATTGCCAAAGGTAATTGACCTTTCTTGGAAGAACATAAATTTTTGCTGCCATCCCTTAAATTCGTTTAGGAATTTTACAAACATGTATGTATGTACGTACGTATATATTTCAATACTAATATATTGTAAATATTTCCATTTAAACGATTGTTTGTTACCAGCAACTGTTCAAGTTGGTTTTAATTATTTAACAGCCATAGAAATGTAAAGCCATTGCCATAGAACTTACGTACGAACAAAAGGTAAACTACAAAATTATGTTAATTAAAGGACATAAACAACAATGATCCTGTTTTTTGGGATTTTATTCTTTTCCTTATAATTCCTTTACGTTTGGAAAATACATACTTAAGTAGATAAACTTACCCTTAAACGATGAGCCTCATCCATGGTAGCCGAAGCATGGTAACTTAATACTTCCAATGTAACACTTTGCTTAGCCATGGCCACAATAGCCTTTTCATACATGTGCGTATTATGTATGCCCATGCCACAAAAAATAGCAAAAGCTTCAACAAAATTTTCATCATTTTTGGTAAAAGTCTATAGAAGGAATAAAGAATGTATGAGACACAGGTTAAGGATACGAATTCATAAACTTAAATTGAAACTCACCAAGTTGTCAAATTTATTTATTAATTGTATAACACCAATAATTTGACCCAATGAATTTTTTATGGCCATGCACAATATGGATTTATGCTGAAAATTGCTATTCTCATCAACACTTGGATCAAAACGGTCGTCATCATAAGCGTTTGGTATATTAACCGTCTACAAAGTAAATTCTCATAATTTTAGTTTTAAAAATAGTTTTTCTTTTTTGCTTTTACCTCTCCCGTTGTTGCAACGTATCCCGTTATGCCAATATTTATGGGAAATCTTGACTCAAATGGACTCGTACGACTTGTTGATTCTTCTTCACTCAAATCGTTGGCTTCGAAGTCAAACACTCGCGAAAAGCTGCCCTTCGAAGCTTCATGCACCAACAGTATCTGCACTCTTTGGCATTGTATTAGACTCTGCATGTGTGTTAGTATGCGAAACACCATGTGCTCTATTGTACTTTGCTCTTCGAATATCATACGTGCCAAATCGAGCAACACCTGATTACGTTTGATTTCCAGCTGTGATTTCTCATACAGTTGGGCATTGCGTAGACCAATGCCGCAGAATTGTAAATAGGAAGCAAAAACCTTGAAAAATAAAAAAAAATGTTTATTTTATTTCCTGAAGGGCAAAAAGGAAAATAGTTCGCAGTCAAGGAAAATTTTGCAATTAAAAGTTAATTCTTAATTTTTTCCACAATAATAAGAGGTTTGCAAAAAAAAAAACACAATAAGATTTTTACAAATTCCTTTAATAGCAAACAATTACAAGTGAGAGTAATATATATTAAAGATCTGCAGGAATTTAAATAAAAGTGTTGTTAATACAGTTAAAGCTCGTTATAATAAACAAGGTGTCAGTGGCGAAGACACTGTTCACTGAAAAGTGACGCCTTCAGCTGTATCCAATCCACAGGCAGATCCGAACGCCTTGTAGGACACCGAGTTGACAGGTAGTGAAGCTTCACTTTCCTGTCATTTCTCATACTATACTTTTCCTCTAGTTCCAGCACAATGCACCGCATGTGTAGGGATCATTTTCTGAGTACTGGTCCAAATTAAAAAAAAGTTAATGTTAAAGAATAACAGATACACGGTCATCAGTTAATATAGGAAAGAGCCTCCCAGAAGCACTTCGTACTAAACGAGCCTGCAGGCTCTGTGATCTTTTCAATATCTAACGCAATACAGCAGTTAACACAACGGGCACAATCTACACCAGAAGACACTTGCTACTCGCATATGCTACTGCTGCCTTTGCAAATATTGAAAGAGAATCGATGAGAATGGGTGTGACAGTAAACGAAGATAAAACCAAATTGCTGGTTTTAACGAACAGAGAATCCATAATAGTGGGTCATCATGTGCACGTTGGTAACTACAACTTTGAGGTTGAGCAATAACTTACAGGCAGTCAAAATAACATGTGATTATTATTAAGAAACAAACCAATTCAAAGACAAAAATTGTAAATCACACTGACAAACACTAGCAGAACGGAACAACATGCTGTTTTCGAAGGCTGCGACCCCTTCATCTTCAGCGTTCTTCGTGGGTTAGTCGTGGACTAGACTTTGTCCTCTATGGACTGCACTTTACATGCATGTATGGACTAGTCATGTTATCTGCAGGGTAGTGAAAAAATAGAAATTATGATATTTTTGTTTGAATGCCTTGTGATAGTTCAGTTATAAAAATATATTCCACTAAAGAATTGAAATCATACCGCACCATTATATGTACTACCTTTATTTATTTCTTATTTATTTTTTGTTCACCGTGCTGGCAGAACATGCTTAATGTTTTTGTGTTGTGCAGTGTTATAAGAAATGTTTCTCTATTAAATAAAATCATAATTGCTTAGTTTCTTTACCTTTTCGTCAGTTTCTGAGAAATGTTCTCCATTTAATTTATTAATCACTTGCGCCACTCCAATGACATCACCCGACGAATCCTTAATTGGCATACATAGTAACGCTTTGGTGCGATAACCGGTCAATGTATCGATTTCACAATTAAAACGGTCGTCCTGTGGAAATTGAAGAAATACAAGGAAAAAAAATTAAAAAAAAGGAAAAGCAACAACAACAATAACAATTAGTGCATATAAAAAAAAAATAGCTGAACTGTTGAGTACATAGAAAATTAGCGATTGAAGACGAATGAAAGGATATTAATATTTTGTATTGCATTTTTTTTTACTAAATAAAGGATATTCAAGGAACTTTAAGGGGAAAAAATTGGTTTTAATAAAGGATATATTATATGGATATGCTTTCCTCCTCTGTTATTGAGTTTATTTCTTAAAAAATACTCTATGAGAATATCATAAAGTATGTCATAATACATTTCATATATTTTTTTTTTTTTAGGGAAAAACCGCAATTTTGAAATTAGAATCATATGTACAAAAGGATATTTCTCATAGAACGGACTATTCAAAATATCCATATGCACCAAAATATATATATTTAAGTACAGATTACTATATCGAATGGCGATTTCCTTTCTGAACAAATATCTTGCCCTTCGATTGATAACATTCTCTGCAGTTTAGCCGATACCCCTAAAAAGTGATATATTTTTTATTGCCACAATGATACACAATAATTGAGATTTAACTTGGCACTTAATTTTATTAATAACAAATAATAAATAAACATTAATACAGCAGACGCTCGTAAATAGGAACCATATTGTTCCTCGGGTAG
This sequence comes from Dexiosoma caninum, assembly GCA_963924685.1. Lineage (NCBI taxonomy): Eukaryota > Metazoa > Arthropoda > Insecta > Diptera > Tachinidae > Dexiosoma > Dexiosoma caninum. The sequence continues at coordinate 94,227,521 of OZ004727.1, read as the reverse complement.
TTCTAATTGTCGAGGAGTTCTTATTTTCCAAGGTATTTTTTGTAATGAACAGCAACCATATAAATGTGCACCCCTATGTCCAGACTGTATTGTGAACTTTATGAGTATTTAATATTCGATATACCATTGACTTTTAAAACCAGTTGGCAAATGCGTACACATGTATGTATGTATATAGGGAGCATTTGTATGAAAGCATTCTTGTCACCTTGTGCGATTTAAAGACAATTTAGAGATTCTTGGTTTGTGGATAATGTTTTTTTTTTTTAATTCTTTAATTGAAACGTTTTACACACACAAAAATGCCGCATTTTTAGAAAATAAACAGCAAGACAGTTTATTTGATGTGCTTAAAACATATTTGTTCATCAATTTATTTTATATTTGATTTCTATCAGAAAGAATGTTGTGCTGATTTCAAGAATAAACTGTTGTTCGCATTTATTATTTCTGTTGGTGGATTTTAGCTTTTATTTATTGAAAGTGCGATTGACGATGTATAAAATTATTCTTTATTTAATAAATTTATGTTTCTCAGGAATAAATTATTATCTTTTAAAATCATTTAGAATGTTTTGTAAATACATTCTAAATGAATTCGTTATGAATTCTTTTGTTCAAAGTAAAATTTGTCAAAGTAAAAAGTCAAAACAATAAAAAAAAAAAATAATGGAAAAAAAACTGGGGAATATTTTAGCTGAATTCATTGAAAATTCAAAAATAAATAAAAGCGACATGGTTCTTTAGGTAACACTCAATCTGAAAAACAATAAATGAGTTATTCAAGAGCAATAACAGCATCAGCCACACGTTTCAAAGAAGTCTACAGCAGGGGTTTGCTACGATGACCATAAATTAAGATCGTACGTACTTTATGGGCAGGCTCTCCGCTAGGTATCGAATTCAGAATCCCTACACTAACAGAACAGCGCGCTATCCCCAAATCCTACCGTATTTCTAAGTCACGTATAACTTTCCCTGATGCACGTCTGTATTTAAACGAGGCAGAAGCTAGGAGAAAGATTAGGGCTACGAACTTCAGTAACTTTTATTATGATAATCGTATCGTTAAAATAAGTACAACAAAATTTTATCGAAGAATCTGCAATTCAGTAAAATTTTTTATGATATTCGCAGTCACTTCAAGTCAGCTGTTATCGTTAAGTTTGCGACAACAATTTAGCACATTTATTTTGTCGAGAAAATGCATGTGTTGTTAGAATATTTTGGTGTGAACTGTTACTTTGCTACGTATTTCCAAAAAAAAATTTAGATTTTGTGTATGAAAATAAACATTTTAAATTACATTTTTCAATCATAATGAACAAATAAAGTAATAAATAAAATAAAATTAATAAAAAATTTGTTGTTTTAAAAATGTTTAATTTTTACATGTTTCTCTTTGTGTTTTTCGTATATTTCTACAGAGATGCCAGTTGTTTTCAATGTTCATCAAGTTACAGAATCGCAAAATCGTTAAGGCAAACAACCTGTTTAAGTAAACTTGATACATGTGAGTGAACCTGTCTTACTTCAATTCTTTTACGTTATTCCATTCACATTTCTAAGTTCATGATTGCGTCAAGTTTCAATCAAGTATTAAAATGGAATTTAAGTAACTCGCTTAAAAAAAAATTGAAGAGTGTAAAACCTGACTCATAAGGGACTTTTTTGTTTTCAGTCAGCTTTCTTATTGCACGGACTGAAAATGTTAACTCACCTGGTATGCATCTGGTATATTGACTGGTTCACCACTTTCTGCCACATGACCAGCAATGCCCGTACCCCAGGCAATTTGTACTTCATTTTGTTGCTCCATTTCTTCCACAGTGCTACGCGGGCAGACATCGAAAAGCTTTGACACCAGACATCTGATTGAAAATAAATACACAGAAAATATTTAAATTTTTTATTAAATTTTATTTATGTATGTAACAGAATTGTACGCTTTTGTGAACTAAGCAATAAATTTTCAATATAAATTTAATGACTGTTCATCGAAATGAAATCAGCAAAATTGTGCCAAAAATAAATTTTTTTTTTATCTAGGACCAGCACTCAGGAGATGACTCCTACACATGCGAAGCATTGTGCTGGAACTATATGAAAGGGACAGTAGGAGGAACGACAGGAGGTGAAGCTTAATTAATTATTTTGCAGCTCTGCTTTTGCACGTTCTTTTGTTTTTATACTCGTAGCAGTGCTGAAGCTTCGGTTTAGTAGCCATTTTTATTATTATTTTACTTCGCCGGTGCTACACAATACCGACGGAGGAGGGCGTTCTGATCTGATTGTGGATTGCTATCAGCTGAAGCCGGTATTGTTCAGTGACCAGTGACTATGCCTTCGCCACTGAAACCTTCCGACAACAACTGACACACAAAGACACACTAAAGCACATCAGAAAAATGCGAGATGTTTATTTTTATTTTAAAATTTTTTTGTCTGAAACTGGGGTTGAACCCAGGTCTGTTTTTTGGTTGTGTAGTCAACGTGCAGACTACCATCCATCGTGCCATCGCCACCCTCATTTATAGAACACTCGATGCGAACCTGCGAAGCAATGGGACTTGGAAGAAACAGACTGCTAGGCGAATATATACTAGAGGCAGAATCATTCCCAATGCGCCCACCAATGGATCTGTTCCGATTTCTAATAACTGAATCCATTCATTTTACTATCTCAGTAAAATAACAGCTTTATTTTGTTTTGACACATATAGTAAAACGAAACACTTGAAATTCCGATAGGGGCATACGCTAAGATTGCTCTTCGTAAAAAAAAGAGATTATAAGGGGTATGACCTCATCTAGAAGCATGCCAATGACGAACGCTGTGAGACTTTAATAAAAGATGAGAACATTGTACCATTTCAAAAAATTTTTTGGGGAAACCGCTCGCGTCAATTCTTTCAGATGTTTTGGACAAGAGACGTCTTTTTTGCGAAGTTTGCTGTTCATCTGCATATTTGCGACCAGAAGAATCTTCGTCCTTGCATGAGCATTGCTCACGAGTTGTTGAATAATGCCACTGATGATGTTCAGCCATCATATGCACCATATGTACACCCAACGAAAGGATGAAGATTTGCAAACAAATGAAGAGATCAAGCTGCACGCAGAACAAAATTGCTTTGGGTATTTAAAAAATCTTTGGCACAAGTGTATTATATCTGCGGATGTATTGATAAATAAATAAAAAAAATTTTATAAACACACCTCGCACACTTGAGAAAACACTACAGAAAGGTGGGGCGTAAACAATTGATGAACACAATAACTAGAAATTCTACAAACTATTATTGGCAAGTGAGTAAAAAGAGAAAGAAGTGAAAGAAAACAAGCCTTAAAAAACGATTGCATTATGCAAATTTTCCCAAATTTTTCTAATGCTGCTAAAAACGAATCACATTAACTTTATAGAAATAAAAAACAAAGAAACTTTTGTAATAACGATTCAAAAGAGATCAAAAAAAATTAAGAAAATCTTAAGCCAACAGTTGTTGCAAACTTAAGAACAACTATTATTAACGAACGAATGTTGAAGATTTAGAGGAAAGAAATAAATGTGTGTATGTGTTTGTAGCAAAGGCGCCACTATGGCTCAGGCTCAGTGTAAAATTCTTATTTGAAAAATGTTACTCGAAGAAAAACAAGAAAAAAATAACTGTGAAATTGTAATAAATCATTAAGTTCTATTTTCCTTTTAACTGAATGAAGCTGAAATAACAGTTTTTAATTACAATTTGCTGTTGCGTATTTAATATTGTACAGCGACATACATACTAGTGATGTTACGAATACAAAGCGAATACGAAAACGAATAAGAATATCTAGGCCAATATTCGCCGAATACCAATATCGGAATAATCGCAAGGTTAGCGCTACTGAATATTTAAAATTTAATAGAAAAAATACCGATGCACTGTGGTCAATTCCATTGGCGAAAAATATAAAAATCAAAGTCTAAAGTTTGTCACCAAATGTGGCATCAATATTTTTTTCCTTTTTTTTTTATCTGGGACCAGCACTCAGGAGATGACCCCTACACATGCGATGCATTGTGCTGGAACTATAGGAAAGGGATAGTTAGAGACCTAAAATACCAAAGAAAGTGTTTCTTCTATTGTTTAAAAATTAATATGTATGTCTACTTGATGATCGGAGATGTTGCAAATTAAAAAAAGAAACGTGCAACAACACAGTCAAGTCCTACTCCATCACATTGCCAACTTCATGTTTTCTTTGCAATATACATTTCCAAAAATAATGTAAGACACAACGCCCACATTGTTGGCAACCATCTTAGTGGCCTGAGTGTTTGGCATATGACAACCTCTACGCGGTAGATTTTTACATTTCTGTTCTTAAATTTTTGTTGCAGTGACCATGAACAATATTACGGGTCTTCAGAGCGTCAAATTTGTGAAATTGCTTAACGAACTTTAAGCGCCGCACATGTTTTTGCCAAATAAAACAAGTTTCTTGCAAAAAAAAATTAGTTTTCTTTTAACTAGATTTTTCGCTTAAAAAATTGCTTTCATTTTACATTTTCCATTACAGCAGAACTCTATTAAATTTTGCTCATGCTTCTCATGTTTCTCATGTTTCTAACTGCATGGATTTTTTTGTCCTAAAATATCATTTGCCGTTTCAACAGATTTTTTTATTTAAATTTCCTTAAATTAAAGTGTCAGGGTCATTCACGTGATTAATTAGTAGGTGCTGCAACATTTCAAATACCAGGAAAAATAATGCAACTTTCAATAACATGTACATGTGTCTGTGTCTGTGTCTACAACATGTTACAAAGGCGTACAAAGGAGTAAAAGATAAAGAGAAGCACATGACCATAGAAATTAAATGAATGTGTGAGTGTGTGTTTATGTGCATTTGCGAATTAGAGATTGAGTTTGCGAAGCTCATTCACTACATATAAATACATATGTACATATATATGCACGTATGAGTGCTTCTTTAAATTAATATGCCACAAAGTATGCTCGATGCACCCATTGTTTCACATGTGTTCATTAAAGAGAATCCAAAAAAAAGGCAAACTATTGTGTGAAGAGCTGACATTGGGGATATTGTGCATATTGGAGAAATGAACACAAATCGCAAAAAGGATTGAACAAGAAAAAGAAGAAAACGAGATAAAAATGACTCCGCGGGTGGATTTTGCTGAGTTGGTTTTTATTATTAACTTCTGTAAACATTCTCCCTGGTCTTAGTTGAATGTGAAAGAAGAACAAAAGAACGGCAACTAACAGTCTATTAAGATTGCGCGTTGGCAGGGCGCTCGCGTACTATGGCAGGCCAGACGATTGGTGGAGCAGTGGCGTAGCTTGGACATTTGTAGGGTAGTGGGTTTTCTGGCGAAACACGACTATATGAGGCACCATCTCAACAGTTTGCGTCTGCTGTATGACACGTAGTGTCGGCTCTGTCTGGAGGAGAATGAAAAAATTACACGATTTCCAACATTCGAACTTGCTTTCGAATAAGATTTTTTCAACGAAAAATTTTCTGGGTTCAACCCCAGTTTCGGACTCGTAAAAACATCTCGCAGGTTTCTGCTGTGCATTTGTGTGTCTTTGTGTCAGTTGTTGTCGGAAGGTGTCAGTGGCGAAGGCGTAGTCACTGGTCATTGAACAGTAACGGCTTCAGCTGTATCCAATCCAATACTGCTATAAAAACAAATAACGTGCCGAAAGGAGTGTTGTGCGATAGTGAAGGTTCACCTTCTCTGTCATTACATTACTTCTACTATCCCTTTCCTGTAGTTCCAGCACAATGCACCGCATATGTAGGGGTCATCTCCTGAGCGCTGGTCCAAGATAAAAAGAAACAAAAAATTTTAAATTCCAGCATCATCGTAGTTCGCTTAGTGTGTCATCCAACACTTGAGAAAAGAAAGTCCAGGAAATAAACCGACATGTAAAACAAGGCATTGTTAAAGTTAATTTTTGTTAAATGGCTTCCTCTATCTACACTTTTAAATTTATCATTTAAATAATTAAAATTTAATGCACTAAATTTAATTTTATAGAAATAAAAATAAATATCACGTACATATATGCACAATTGGACATTAAAATATACGCTTTCCCCCCCTTGATGTCTTGTTGGATACGATATTGTTTTTAATAAAAACATTTTCATAAAACTAATATTTATAGTTCTGAAATGCTTTCAATAAATCTATGATATGTGTGTCATTGAAATGTGCATTTGTATGTATGTGTGTATGTATGTATCCATGTCTCGAACAAAAAAAAGAGCGGTTTTTTGTTTTAGTTTCCCAACAAAAACTTTTGAATATGGATGAACGAGGGCAGAGTTTGAGTAACATTAAGTGGCCAATAATTTCAAATTGTAAAAAAATACATAATTGTATTAAAGTTACTTTTTGGATATTTTTCTCGAAGGAAGAAAAATTTTTGAATATTTAAATAATATCTCTACATGTACCCAGGACAAAAAGATATGCAAAAGAAATAGTTAATTCATGGGTGCTATTGGAAATAAACTAAACCAGCTCAAGAACGAGTAATTTTAACACAAGGTGTCATTGGCGAGCATGTGTTTAAATTGAACAAAACAACTCGTCATTCAATTGAGTGGTTAGAACCCATCCATGTTCCATGATTTGGTTACGTTTTAGCATGTGTTCATATTTAACAAAACAGTTCGTCATGAATACAAGGCAAAATACAAAAATTAAATTACAACTGCGCAGTTGTTCGTATAGATTAATCGGCAGAGTTGAATGCGTTTTCCATGAGTTCAAAACTGATAATGTTCTACACATTTAAGCTGGCATCAAAAATTAATTCAGAAAAAGAAGTGCTTAAGAAGTCCTGAAAATAGCAATTCATAGGAGATATGAAATGGTATATGTGTGTAATGCCATCACTTGAGAACGGCCGATTTCATTAGTCTGAAATGGTTTTTGGTTGGTTTGAAATTTTCAGACGAAGGTTTTTATGAAAAAAAAATATAATAACTATCGTTTGACAACTGAGAATGTCAAACTGTATCGACATTTCTGTTCAGTATGGTTTGGCAAGTGACCATGAATCGTGGAAATTTACTTTGAAAAAATAAACCTATTCGCATAGTTCATAGAGTACTTAGTTTACGGTCAACATAAACCGCCTAGATTTTACTCTTCTCGATTCAAAACAAAGAAATGTGCGTACCGAAGAGAATATTGCTGCTGTAGCGCCAAATATTGAACAAGACGCCGAAATGTCGATTCGTCGTCGTGGCGAGCGCTATCGAGTCATACTGACTGATTAATTTTTTGCTTCCAAAAATAAATCTGCTAAACAACAACGACATTTGGCTTCAACAAGATGGCACAACGTGCTTAGAAATCGATTTATTGAAAAATCAATTTGATGTCAACTTTATTAACAGAAGTGGCCACGTTCATTGGCGCTCCCATTGCTGCGATTTAGCGCCTCTGGATTACTTTTTATAGGTCTATGTTAAGTTATTGGTTTATGCCGACAACCCAACAATTCCTGAAGCATTGGAAACCAATATTCAAGCCACCATTAACGCCATACGCCCAGTTGTATTGGTAAAGGTAGGCAAAAGTTGGACTGGTCGAATGGACCAGGCAAACATATGCCGTAAATTATATTTAAATAATAAAGGCAATGAAATTATCTACCAAATTATAATAAAAAAATGTCCTTACAACAATATTTCTGTTTTGTATTCTCATTTTAAGTTTTCATGCTCCTAAAAAAACACACAATATTTGTGTTTTTTTTTTCAAAACTTTAAATTGCAAGAAAAATTAAGTATCAAGACGCGAGACAAAAGTGTTCACTAGTTGAATTTTTTAATAGCACTTCCTACTTAAGCACTTCAAAGACAAATAGGCAACGGTTTCATAGCAGCTAAGTCATATACATCCGATCTATAACAACCAAATTTGTATATTTAATCTCTTTGCTGGCCCGATGAATGAGTGCCTCCTTAATGTATTCTTATTTGCTTATATACTTGAATTTTCTTATGCCTATGTAAAGTTATTGTTTTTTATACAGTTCACACTGCAGTGCTTTTTAGTTGTTAAACGGTTACCGTTTTATTTTAAATGCGTTATACGTATACATATATATTTCTATGTTCTTATATGTATGTACATAAAAGTAAACGGTTGCTGTAAAGATTGACAGTAAGTTAGTTTTAGTTTGTGAAGGAAAGCACTGCGGTAAGTTTGTTCTGATTATTTATTGTAATATTGTGATTAATTTGTGTTTCCTAATAGAAATAAACGCACCATTTTGAAATTGATTTGTGCCTTATTTGGTGTTGTTAAATTCGCCCTTTACAAGACTCAAGCCGCAGCCAGCGGCAACAATCAGAAAAGAACAAATTAAAAAAAACCTCATTGAATTCTCCAAATAAAAAGTTCGGCAAAATCTCGGAATTTATAATTATATAAGTTAAGGAAAAAACATTGTTTTTTAGTTTTCTAAAGCAGGCCATACACGTTACAACTGTCGTACAAATTTTGCTAACAATCAAGTTGTATGCTTGTCGTGCAAACGATATAATTTACTGTGCGGCGGTCTCTTGTGCAACATTACTTTGTAATCAAGTTCTCATGAAGTGAAGATGACATTAGATATTTTACAACCTCTTCAAATTGTACCAACCATTGTATCGTCTGTGGCTTGCTTAATGACAAAAATTCCGAAAAACTTATAATTCTTCATTTTTCTTGAATATTTTTTCGCCGTCAAATATCAAAGTAATCAAAAACATCAACGTACAAAAACGCGAAGAAAAAATAAACGAGGTTAAACTTCATTTCCAATTTAAGTTAATTTTTTAACATTTACTTACTTCTTAAGTTTATCACTGCCACCGCCACAACGTCCTTGCACCAAAAACAATGAACCGCGATCAGCATTTAACAATATTGAAACATTTTGTAGGATTTTATGACATAGAGTGCGAACTTCCAATTCATTGCATATGTCCTTTACCTAAAGGCAACAACGGCAATAGCAGCGAAACAAGTAAATCGTGGCAGGATAACCAGGCAAACACCAAAAGCAACATCGTTATTCCGACAGCCAAGGAGCCAATCAGTTAGTCAATTTAAAATATTTCAACACCCAACATCCAGCATTCGTTAAAACAAACACATTGAAAAGATTATTACAGTGGTCATAATAATTGCATCATCACATTGCAACAAATGGCGAAAAAAGTTGCCGACACCATTTGAAATTTAATGAAAATCATCAACCAGCAGTCACAGCAGCAGCAGCAGCAGCAGCAAAAGTTTAAACGCATTGTAGTAATAAAGTTGTTAGAGTTGTTGAATGAAAAGAAGAAAAAAGTTAAACTTAAATTAGTTTGTGTAAGTTATCAGACTATTGTTTTTGCTACAAGTTGTTTTAAATTCTTTTAATTAATGGTTTTGCTGGAGCAACAATGTTACAAACTTTCTCATTGTTGTTGCACTATTCAAGGAATCACTGCCAACGTATGACTGATAATTAAATGTTGTCATCAAGTATACGCCAAAGCTGTTTGAAAGAAAAACAAACGTTTTACAGTAGAATCACGATAATTCGAATCGATTAAGCGAGGTCAAATTAAATTAAATTAATAAATTAAAAAAGCAAAACGGAAAATAACACTATTTTTCCGTTAGAAATATGAATCATAAACTTTATAACAAACGGCAGTACAAATTTACAAAGTATGTGTATTTTTCAATTATTCTAATATATATTCTTGGTATTTTTTTTGTTTTTATTCTTTATTTTAATTAAATAAATGCATCTGTTTTAAAAGTTAAACTTTAGTTTTTTTTTAATAAACCAGTTATTTGATTTAAAATAACATTTTTAATCCAAAAACAGCCATAGAAAATTTTGACTCGATTTCGCAACAGCTCGTTGCGTTAACCGAGGTGTATTACTTGTCACGTAAAAAATATTCCATATAACAATTAAAGATGCTTTTCCGTATGCAGGCCAAGTAGCGGGGAAAACGCTATTCCATACATTTTCCCGGAAAAATTTCATTCCATAAACCGGTTATGAAACATGGGAACTTAAGGGCGCCGAACACCAACGAAAAACTATTCATGGGGATGTTGTTTTCGGTGCTGTAGCAACGAAATGGCATATTTTTATATGTGATCAGTTTCAGTTTCTGTTTTATGTTGCAATGCAACGAAACATAGGTGAACAGCAACATTTTACAGTTTCAGTTTTTGTTTTTGTTTTTGTTTTCCGCACCAATTGTGGAATGTGGAAACGCGGCTTTAGCATTTCTTCTGTCTTTTTACTTTAAATACAAAATATAGTTTTCCGCACCAAATTATATTCAGAAGGAAAACAAATTCAATTCTTGTTTTTGTTTTCGACTAAGTTTAGAGAAATCCCCATTTAGTTTTGTAATTTTCTGGATTTTGAATAAACAGCCGGTAAGACTTAACGATATGAAATTGTTTTAATTAATTTAATTAATTTTACTACAGCTTCTGAATGTTGAAATAGTTTAAGTTGAACAAAAAGTTTAGCAAAGACAAAAGAATATCAAATTTTATTTAATTCAAGTCGCATAAACACTTCAGTAGGCGTATGATTGATTTAATATTCAACATAATAATTTTAACACTTATACGCCAGCAGCACGACATACGCCGCTTTACTTCTTTAAACATGTTTGTTTCATGATTGTTTAACCTTTTTCTATACTTTCTTAGACAATACCTTACCAATTCAAATATTAACTCCTTTTCATCCAATTGCTTGAGTTCATTGCGCGACAAACGTTGCGGCCGATAGTGATTGTGGTGATAGTGATGCGTGTGTGTTCCCATGCCCGTCTGTTGGTTATTGTAATGATGGGCATTGTTATGATGATACTGTGCATTACTGCCAATACTGTTTGTACCAAAATTACCGCCACCACTACCAAATCCGCTACCACTCACACCCATACCTCCACAGGCAACAGTATTGGAACTTAAACTACCATTAGTGCTAGTAGCAGTCGCATTGTTCGAACAGTCATTTTGTGGTGATATACTCAGAAAAGTTGGTGTACCATCTATAGTATTGACAATGGGCTTCAGTAAACCACCGCGTTCAAATTCGTGGGCAGAAATTTTTCTAAAAAAAAAAAAGAAAAAAAACAACGTTTTTAATATATTTTCACAAAATTGTATTCATATAGAAAGGAATTGCAATACAAATTTGTAAGTATTACTGAAAAGATATTTAGTTTCAAAACACCTCGCTTATCATGCTGTCAAATGTATAAAAAAAATTAATTTCTTCAACTTGAGACTATTCAGAAGAAGAACAAATCAGCCCAATCATGAGTATTCGCTCGGAATTTCTTTCCAACGGAAAATGATTTTCTCGAGAAAAAATTGCTTCAATCATAAATTCCGCGAGAACAAAAACATTAAAAAGTGTCATTGATGAAATTCTGATGCCATCTGCATTGCTTATTGATGTTTAGTTTTGTGCTATTTTCGTGTCTAATATGTTTTCAAATATCGTTTGGGGAAGAAAGAGCTATGCGAACACTCTTAGATGAAATTGGTAGTTTCGTGTTGATTTGCTGCACACGCAGTGTCTGCATTAGTTTCAACTAAAGTTGGCAAATATTCTATTTGCACTATACTTGTTGTCTTCGACGTTAAAGAGCTATAAAATATCGTGTTGCTTATTTAATATATATTTCATAAAAATACTAGATTAAGCCAGTGCGCTTCGCTAAACCCTTTGAAATAGAATATGTTCTTCTCAGAAATCGCTTTAATGTCAAACACATCTCATGGGAGTGGGTAAAAAGTAATTTTTAAATTTTGAGGGTTTGTACGACTACAAAATTGTTAATGGAGACGGTGGTATAGTTACATAGGAGGAGGTTCTTGCACTGTAAAACTTGGGTAGAGTTATGTTTATAGTGATTCCCTTTAGTTTTGGGTGCTCTTCTCAAAAGTATATTTCATTTAATACCCATATCGTGGAAGTATATAAGATAATAGTCGCCCGCCATCCTGGGGCACCGGCAAAATTGCGTGTATTGTGATTACCTTTGATTTTGGGTTTCCTTCTCAAAACTCCCTTTATTTGGGATACCTATATCATGTGCTGTATACATAAGTGGTCCGCCATTTTGGGGGCATACGCCATTTTATGTTGGCAGAGATTTCATTAAATTTTTTGTTCCCTTCTGAAAAAATTGCTTTAATTTGCTACCCATATGTAACGTGCCGTTACATATTTTCTCCTACTTGATATAAAGAGTAGCATATAGCTTGAGTGAGATGTACATACCAGCTCAATTATTGTAGAGTACAACATGCTTGTTTTCTTTGCATTGCTTATTAACATTAATATTGGCAGATAATTCACAGTTAGTTTGTAAGTGAAACAGTATAAGATGTCAAGGTTTGAAAGCAATCGGAAAAAGTCACGACACTGCACCAGGGGTAGCTACAATCTGACCACTTCAAGTACCGTTTTAACCTTGTTTGCCCTCTTTATATTTGAATATCCAGAAACCCTTCTTAGTGGAGCTAAACATCGAAAAAGGTATCTACATACTTAATTTCAGCCCTCTAGCTTTAGACGTTTAGGCTGGGCGTTGATGAGTCAGTGAGTGTGTGAGTCAGGCCTTGTATTTTTATATAAAGGGTGGTCTACACATAATGCACGATATTAATTATGAGTCACAATAACGTCAAGTTGTTTGCCCAACTTAAATTAACATATCTTTTTGTTTCAGTGTTTGGCAAATTCAACCATGGAGAGGTCCACAATTAAGCAGCGCGTCAAGATTGTTGCAGTCTTTTAAAGCGCATTTCATGCACATCGTGCATAATGGTCAGCATAATGATTCATTATTATAGGATAATGTAAGACAGTGAAGCTTCGCGTCCTTTCATTTCTGCTACTATTCCTTTTCTCTAGTTCCAGCACAATTCATCGCATGTGCAGGGATCATCTGCAGCGTGTTTTTTCGATATAAAAAAAAATGTTTCCACATTCGCGAGACTTGTGCGCAAATTTCTTGAAACCGGGTAGGAAAAGTGAAAAAATTGTACATGCTCGCCCAGTTCGTTTTGCGGAAAACATTGCTGTTGTTCGCTATACTGTGTGAGAAGAACCGCCAACCTTGACTCGACGTTGTGCCCAACAATTGAACATCTCACGAATATCTCTCATGCGAAAAATTGACGATATGAACCTGGACGATATGTGGTTCCAATGGGATGGTACCACTTGCCACACAGCCAACGAAATAATCGCTCTTTTGCGCGAGCAATTCAATGGTCGAGTTATATCGCGTCGTGGCGATGTTAATTGAGCATCACAATCATTTGTAGTGACACATTCGTTATTTATGTTAGATATGTATGTACATATACATATATTTAACATTTTACAACGAAATTTTTATTCATAATAGAAAAATGGGAAAAAAGGAAAAACTCCAGCGAAATTATTATTCAGCATGGGGATGAATATAATTTAAGTTTTCTTTTAATTTTGCATAAATTTAAGTTAACATAAAATTACAAAAACGGCAAATACGTTTAAGCGATAGAACCGTTTTTAATTTTTTTAAATTCAAGATTAAATAAAAATTTATTTATATTAAAGTTTCATTATTTTTCGCAACAACCACTACAAGCATACATACACATAAACGAATATTCATCACCATTACCAAAGTTTTGTTATTTCCCCATTTAACGCAAAAAAAGAAAATAAATTACAAAAAAATAAAGGGAAAAACGCCCTCAAACAAAATAAGAATAAAAAACCGACTGCATAAAAACTGTCATTAGTACCACTGCCATTAAAAGAACAGAGAAAAAAAAGCAAAGCAGAGAGTGAGACAAAAGTGTGATCTCGATTACAATGTAAACCACAAAATTTTCGAGAATCTCAAAACGTTCGTTACTTTTGAATGAACAATTTGCAGACATGTTGTACAGACTGTTATGCGCACACAAATTACTTCCATTTACATATGTATATGTGTTTGCTTATATGTGTTTATGTGTTTATGTCCAAGTAAAAATTATAATAATAAAAAATCATATTTATGCCAGAGCTCTCACATTTGTTATAGTTTGACGTTAGTGGCGGCCATTGTAAACAATCGCCAGCGTTCACAATACGAGTATGTTAGTTGATGTGAATAGGAAAAGAAAACGTTTAAAAAAAACTACTTTAAATAAAAAACAAACCCTTAATACCCAGCGAGAATACTCAGAAGACGTACTTCCTTCCGGCCTTATTAATGGCCGGCACCGTAATTTTTTTTATTCATTTACCATTCTTATCTGACGGCTAAAGAATCCCTTCTAGCATCAAAAATAACATACACATTCCATACGTTCCTCTCTGATAGGGGGGAAGGGAAAGCGTAACATTTTTTGTTTTGTTTTTTGCCAAATTAATAGCAAAACAATTCAGATACTAGTATAAAAACAAAGTTAATTAATTAATTTGAAGGCCTTTTAGGAGGAGTACAGAAAAAATTCGTACAACTGCTTTTTTCAGCTTTATAAACACACACACATACTACAATGATAGGCCAACAAATACGAAGTCAAACCTGTGAAATCAGAAGACTTTATCATTTTATATCAAGCACAATTCTCTAACCTTTTTATATTTGATTTCAAGTTTATAATGATTTGAATATAAACATTTGAAAATAAGTGCTTTATTAATTTGTTTGCAATTTGATGTCAAGTGTTATAGTGTTTCCACACTGACTGATTTTAAAGTAAGTCTATATAAAAATATTTTCTTAAAACCATCTTAAAACCTTTTTTGAATTGATATTAAGTTGATTTAATGACACGCACCCCTGATTTTCAAGTTAAAAAATTTAAAGCAGCTGGCAATTTAAGTGGCGCTCTATGAATTAGAAAAAAAAATAAAGGAAAATTTGATAAATAAAGTCACTACTCAAAACAATGGACGCATCAGCAACAAAAATCAAAAGTACAGAAGAAAAAGAAATTATTGGCTAGAGCTTAATAAAAATGCTTTCATCCAGTTGTGGAAGGACAAGGTAAATGAAATTTTATTAGACAAATTGTGCGTGAAAACCTGGGCCCAAATTACGGCATTCGATATCGAACAACGAAATTTTAATAAAATAAAAATAATAAAAATAATATTAAAAAATAATAAAAAAAAAGAATAAATGAATTCTTCTTTTTATTTGACCTTCTATTTTTATTGTATGCAATAAATTATTTAGCACTGCTTGGTTAGCATTAAAATTAAAAAAAATAAAATTTTATTGAATAAAATTATTTAACAAACATAAAAACATAAAATCAAAATATTTTATATTATTTGAAAAGATATGTTGGAAATGCAATCAAGAATTTAATTGACTGTCCATCAGACTTTCACAATTTCAATTACAATTGACATCAATTACAATTACATGTAATTGCATTTGAGATTTTTTCACCATAATTACTTTTAAAAGTAATTTTTTTTTTTTTCATTGTTAATTACAACAAAATGAAATTGTAATTTTTTTTTTATCTTGGAGCAGCACTTAGGAGATGACCCCTACACATGCGGTGCATTGTGCTGGAACTATAGGAAAGGGATTGTAGGAGAAATGATAGGAGGTGAAGCTTCGCTATATTACAACACTGCTTTTTGCACATTAAAGGTTGTTGTAGCGTCTCTGATGTCAAGGAGACGCATTGAATTTTGAAGCTTCGTTTTTAGTAGCCTTTTTTAGTAATTCTTTTACTTCGCCGGTGCTACACAATACCGAAGAAGGAGGGCATACTGATGTGATTGTGGATTGGATAGAGCTGAAGCTGTTAATGTTTAGTGACCAGTGACTATGCCTTCGCCACTGAAACCTTCCGACAACAACTGACACAAAGACACACAAATGCAAAACAGAAAAATTCGAGATGTTTTTATGAGTCTGAAACTGGGGTTAGACCCAGGAAAAATTTTCCGTTTTGTAGTCAACGTGCAGACTACTTCGACCATCGCCACCCTGAACTCAATTCATCAATTTTAATGTCAGTTGTTACAATAATGCCAGAAAATTTGTCATAAAAAGTTTAAGAACCGTGTGAACTTGCAACATTGTCACAAAAAGCATTGTCAGTATATTGTCCAACAATAATATTGTCAGGCATCTAACAATCGTGAGAACAAACGACATTGCCATTGACAAGTATTTGCCAAATATTGTACGGTCATTTATTATTGTCAAATGTGCTCAATTTAGTGCAGCGTACAATAACGCCATTCTTATTAAATATTTCTATTGGCAACACTATTCTTAAATATTAAGAGACAATATTTAATATCGAATCTCGCAACTTTTGCCATACAATAATCCGACAACCGTCTGAACTGACAATTTTTATTCGCAGATAAATTTATTGTCTAACAACTGTGTGACAATGAATTTGTTAGGTTTCGTTACAATAGCCTTAACTAACAGTTTACATATTGGTGACAATTTTTCATTGTCAGTACATTTCCATATTTTATTTAATATTCTAATATCTGACAATCGTGTGTCCATAGCTTTACATATAACATTTGTCTAATAACTGTTACGTACATGATTTTTATGAAACAAGAACATTTTCTGTTTGTTTTCTCACTGTTCTCATATACACTGTTCTCACAACAAAAAAATTCTTTTCGTTTTTCACGACGCATTTATGAATACTTCGAAAAAAAAATCATATGCAAACGGACGTATATGCCCATGAGGCAGAAATTATTGTACGTTCGTTTATGAGTGTAGAAATAAATAACAAAAATTGCAATTCTCATTCTTGATAAATCTCATAAATGTACATTTTATTTTAGCGTACGTACATGTGTACATGCAACCCTGGTAACAAATGAATTAAAAAAAAATACTATTTGCAAAAAGTCTGCCCTTTGATAAAAAGTAAAATTGTAACAAAAAAAATATGACGAGATAAAATCTTTAAGTATGCTGACCGCTATTTTACCTGCCACTACAAACAACGAATTATACAAAAAAAAATATACAAAGACAGATTACAAGGTAATAAAAATGAAATAAATTAAATTAAAAATACAACAGAAATGTAATTAAACTCACCTTACTGGTGTTGTGGCTCCAGAACCACCACGTGATGAGCAATTTTGACTATTCGGATGTGTGGGTGATGTATTGGATATGTCGTTGCCAGCTGTAGTTGCATGAGAAACCAACCAGGCATCAACAACTTGTCGTGTCGCTTTTCTATAATTTTTAAAAGAGGAAAAGAAAAATATTGAAATTAAGGCAACAGCAAAGAAAAAGAAACAATCAAAATAAAAACAATAGAAGTAAAATTATTTTAATTATGACGAGAGATAAGGATTTCCTTTCCTTTCCTTTCAATTTATGGTTTTCAAAATGTCAGAAATATTGTTTAGAATTGGTCCTTGGTCGGTTGTTTGTTTAACTGATACTGAGTAGATGGAAATAAATGATACAAGATTTGATTATATTTTTGTGGTCGTCATTGTTCGTTCTTGTTTGTTTTTAATTTTACCATTGGTTCGTTGGTTAGTGACTATGTGGGCAGTAGAAATGAAATATGTGTAGGACATTCATTACAATTATTATGATATTTTAGGTTGCTATCATTCTTTTAAATATAGTGAGAAAATAAATACTTATTTGCATTTCTGTTACGTCTACAATTTGTTTACTGGTATAATGAAAATGAAAATTAATTATCAAAACGAGCCTTAAGACGCAATTAGTCTTTAAATACTGTAGCACGTTAGTCGCAGCCGGCTCCGTAAGGATTGTGAGCAATCCGATGTTGCCAATTGAAAGTACGAGTATATACGAGTATTTATTTTCTTGTTCTAAAGGATGGGCAAATTTGAGGTTAGGGAGTAAATTGACTTAAAAATACTCTTTTTTTTGACAAATTCAGTTTTATTGATACCAATATAAAGTAGAAAAATGGGAATTAATAATGGAATACAATGTCCGGCAAATGTTCACCTCTACCACATCGACTGACATCTGCTTTTTTTCCACAAAATTTTGAACCTCATTTTGCAACAAAGCTTCGCTGATCTCGTCAATGCAGCGCCGAATTTCATCTTTCAGACCGTCAGTTGTTTGCGGTTTCTTCACGAAAACCTGGTCTTTCAAATGACGCGAGAAAAAATAATCCAGCGGCGTTAAATCACTAGCACGAGGCGGCCAATTGACATTGGCAAATCGAGACATTGCTAATGCCAACATTAGCCAATACTGGGCACAAAATATCGGTTATCATGCTTTGGGAACCTGACTAAAAACCGAGCCATACGGTCACTTTCTTTGAATGTAATGGTTTTTCGAAGACTGTAGATTTTGTGAGTCCCATATGCGACTATTTTGTTTGTTTCCATAACCGCCTATATGAAAATGGTCCTCATCACTGTGCGGTAACTGTAACTGTTAATTATTTAATTTTTTTTTTTGGACCAGTGCGCAGAGCATGCAACGCCTTCCATTGGAACTAGTTGCAAAGCAATAGTGTAGAGAAGATACAGGTAGTAAAGTACTGTGAAGTAGAAACCTATGACGGACATTAATAAAGACACTAATAAATATAAGGACGATTTTTGCTGATTGGCTTGACTGCCTAGAAGCGACGATCTTCCGGCTGTAGCGTTAACTACTCAGACAAACACGTCCTTGCTTCGGTTTTCTAAGGATGTCCGAGTATAATTCGCTATGAGATGTGTTTTAAAGCTAAGTGCTTCTTAACTTTTTTCACAAATTTTTGTTTTTATTTTATGGTTATACTTCTGATAAAATTTTCAGTTTTTATATGTCAATTCCCAGGTGGGATTTCGAAGAGTATTGGACGAGCGCAATCATTCCATCATACTACGAATGTCCTTTTTACTTTTAACCCACAAACAATCGTTTTTAACAATATAGAAGTGAGCAAATTCTGTTTGTGTAATTTATCTGGCCAAAAAAATATTCAGCTCCTATCACTGGCAACAGCTGTTTTCGATTATACTTATGCCACGAATTCTGTGTGGAAAAATACCAATTTTTTAATTTTAATTGAAAATGGACTTATTACCAGATTTGCAGGTAAGTTCATATTTACTATATTAGAAGGTCGAATTATTAATTTAGTTTTTCCAGTTTTTTTTTTTAGCATTTTGATATCAAATATTTATAAATCATTTTTTTATATCAGGTGAATGAATTTTTGGAAATAACAAACTAATTTACGATGGGTTGCTCCCAGCAGTTATATTTTCGTATTATTACTTTAAGACATATGACTTTATGACCATTTGACATTATGACAATATGAATTAATAGCACAACTTGTGAATGCCTCAAGTGTTCTTTTAAAAGACATAACAATTTATTTATGACACTTTGTCAATCAGCATATTGTATATATTGGAAAATATATCTTACCTTATGAAATAATCTTGAACAAATTCTTGATTTTCATCCATCCATGATTCCATGCGTGCATATTCCGGATCATATTGGCGATGTGGTGATGACAGCGGGCTAAGACACGTTGTAGTATTTTGATGTTGATAATAATGACTGTAATGGGGAGTAGTTGTGTAGTTGTGTTGCAGCTGACTTTGTTGTTGTTGCTGATTAACGGCCGCCAGGGGGACACCGGCACGACTGCTTAACAAAAGATTTTGTTCGGAACCATAACCAGTGCCCCCCAGCTCCACTGGCATTCTGCCACAATTGTTGTTTGTATTTAAATTATAACTACTGCCATTATTGCTAATATAACTATGTGGAGTGTTGAGTGAAAACAATTGAGCTGTGGTGGGTTCTTCAATGCTGCGCAAATGTAAACCTGCAAAAAAACAAAGAAAACAACGAAATTTTTAAGTGAAGCTAACGGAAGGAATGTGGATTTTTGTAAGAAATGTTATTCCATTATGTATGTAGAAAAGAAAAATAACCTCAAAGAAAAGAAACACAAGATTCATCTGCATTGTAATTTCATTCTAAAAAAAACAAATACTCGTACAATAGTCTCAATTTGGTTTATTTACTTTTTGCATACCAAAGAGATGATTGTTTGCTTCTATACATTCACCAGCCGTGGATTTAGTAAATAACGTCTATATTTGATCAATTGTTGTCATAGTGTCGCTGCTGTTTTCTTTTACCAATGCTGCCATATACAGGCAGGCCTCGCTTAACACCGTTAAAGATAACAGTAAAAATGCTCGTTTATGGGAAGTTATATTTTTTTTCACTCAACAAAAACATATATATATGTTTCCTTTTACTCTTAAACATTTCCCAAATTATTTGTTCCGACATGCAATTTGTAGGTGTTGTTGCCTAAAGAAATGGCTTTAAAAAAACGAAAAATTAATTGAAATTTTGCAAGTACTATTACGAAGTTCATTTCAAGGATTTTTAATTTGTTTGTTTCTTCTTCACGCATTACTGATCCATCTTATTGTAATCTTATGTTTATACTGCATTGCTCGACAATTCATCATTGAAAAACACGCGCCGCACTCAGGAGATACCCCTACCCATGCGATACTTGGTGCTGGAACTATAGGAAAGGGATAGTTAGAGAAATGATAGGACGTGGAGCTTCGCTTTAGTAGCCATTTTTATTATTATTTTACTTCGCCGATGCTACACAATACCGAAGGAGGGCGTTCTGATGTGATTGTGGTTTGCTATCACTTGAAGCCGTTGTAGTTCAGTGACCAGTGACTATGTCTTCGCCACTGAAACCTTCCGACAACAACTGACATACAAAGACACACAATGCATATTGTTTTGCTGCCCGATAGTCCGCCATTTCGTTACCCTCATAACCTTTATGTCCATAAACCGTAATGCTGGCAACAATTGAAACCAGCGAGAGCAGTACTCCACAACCAGAGCGTCTGAAACCCGTTGCAATTCTATGGGTTTAAGAACTGGTGCATGTCAAAATTTAACAACTGAACTAGATTACGGTCCAAGTCCAGTTGATATAAGGTTTTGATTGGCACGTGGGCTTCTTTAACGGCTCTATGAGTAATAGAAGCCCTCGCTTCATGCATACTTCTACATACGTGCATACTTGACCTCACATGAAAAACTAATATGTGAAATAAATACAATAAAATTATATTTAAAAAAAAAACAGACTGTGGCAACGCCTGTTGACCAAAGCGTTATCAAAGCGAGGTCATATGTTAAGCGAGGTCTTCCTGTACTTTCTTTTATTTGGGGCAACAGCAGCAGTTCATTCTCTCTCGTTTGCTTGTTATTCATATGTAAATTTTTCTTTACACATGCTGGCATTTCAATTGAATTCAAAGGAAAAAGTAATTTTTGTTTTTGGAATTTCAATAAAATGTTGTTAAACAGCAATAAACGTTAAGAATATCATGGGGAATGAATTCGTTTTACATAGAAACAGAGAGGGGAAAATTTCATTGAAAATTTAAGCAAATTTTTTTTTCATTATTATTTGTTTTTAATTCAAATATTCTATAGAAATTGCAACAAATTCGGAAGAATCCACAAAATTATATTTACGCGAAATATAATTCAGTAACATAAATATTTGACAATTTTGAGGGTGGTAGTTGGAGAATATTTTTACACTTCACTAGAATGGGCTACGAATAATAATATGTTAGTTTATTATGCTGCTTGGAAACCTTTGAGGTCAAAAACAATTAAAAATTTATATTTTTATACGTATGTGTGCATGTGTGTTTGCGCCTAATGGACAGTTAAACGGCTGAACCGATTTTCAGGAAATTTTCACACTATCTCTCCGTATATCTGGAAGGAACTATAGGCTATATAAATTTCAAAAATTTCAATTGAGCGTTACCACTCCCATACGAAATAATTATTTATTTTTGTATATCTAGAGAACGGGAAAGTTTCTGAATACACTCCAATTGGCTTTGTAGTCAAAACAAATCATCAGTCAAAAACTGAGAGGGATTGTAATAGTGGGCGTGGTACCTCCCACACAAACTAAATACTGATTTCATTACATGTATCTTGAGGACGATGAAAATTACAGTTTCTATATTTGGTGTGAGTAACTTAAAGGTCAATACAAATCATCAGTCAAAAAGTGGTCGTAATTCGACAAGTGGGCCTGGTACCTCTCATGCAAATTAATTCTTGATTTCTGTATATCTTAAAAACTGTTACGGAAAAATAATCTAAATTTGGTAGAAATGACTTGGTAATTAAAAAAAAATATCAGCCAAAATCTGGGAGGTATGGAATAAGTGGGCGTGATACCTCCCATACAAAGTTAATATTGTTTTTTGTATATCTTGAGAACGGTTAAAAATAAAGCCTCCCATTTTGGTTTGCATGAGAATTTCGTATACGGGAGAGTAGGTTAGGTTAGGCCGGCAGGTTGCTGCATGCAAAGGTAAAGAAAGGTCCCTGCCCACGTGGGTTTAATTTATTATGGTCCCATTGTGATACCTGTTGTGAAAACACTTTCACGTGTTGTAGTCATACAGGACCACAGTTTCTGCTAGGAATCGAACTTAGAACCCCCACTGATAAACTAGCACACTACTCACTAGACTACCGGCGCACCCATATGGGAGAGTAAATAATGGGAAAAATATGAAAAGTGGCAAAAAGTAAAACATAGATTGCTCTGCATCTAGATGGACATATAGACTACATATTTTTTCCGACGGGTCGCAGGGGACAACTTCCGCTTCTCCAAAAGTAACTAACCCATTTTAATAAAGTATATATTTTAAATGAAATATTTTTTAAATAAAACTATTATAACAGCTACAGCAAGCATGGCCAGATGAGCTAGTAATATATATATTATATTATATCTTCTAATTAAGTTACTTCGTATATAGTAAACTGACATAGAAAATCGTGTGATATTTACGTTTTTGGTACACGATGTGTTCACAAGGGTTATTCAGAACATTACAATGAACATTTCATTAGTATATATTAACCCTCTACCTCTTCAAGGAATAGCTATGTCTAGTTCTTTTTTGGTAATTTTTTTTAAGTCTAAATTCACTTTAAAAAAACGCTTCTGAAGCAGAAAGTGGCGAAATTCGTAGCTTTGTGTTTCGTTGAATAAAGAATATAACAACTTATATTTTTGTCTCATAAAGTCAACTTATTTAACTATTTATATCATAATACCTCGAAGTTCGATCATTTTCTTTTCTTTTAGTATGTAATTATAAAGGTTCCTAAGTTCTACGCAAAAGCAAAGATAATTAAAAAAGCGATTAAAGTTTTCCTTTTGTTTCATTTAATTCAAACGTCCGACTGTCACAAACGTGAAATACCCATATATTATTTTTATTAATAGAATACGAGAAATTATTCCCATTATTTTCTCTATAATGAAGTTTTAAATTTACCATCTTTAACTTGCAATTGTCCTTGGCATTTTCTGGTTTCTGTTTTCATTATTTTATTAACTGGACACAAAAGTTTTGCTTTTTATTATACGTTCCTGTTGCGCAAACTGTTTTTGTTTTGATTCTGCAAGTATTGTACTCGTATATAATGAATGAATGGTATTGCTACGACTCCATTGCCGCATTTCAATTGTGAAATAGGTAGTGCTCTATTTCGCGCGTTTTGCTAGTGTTTGTCAGTGTAAATTACAATTCTTGTCTTGTCACATATAATTTTCACTGCCTGTACGTTATCGATCATAAAGAAACCCATGTAAAATTAAAAAAAATTTAACTAATTTAAAATAAACTCACTTATCAAATTTCACCACTACTGTTGCTTGCGTTTTGTACAGCACTGTACATACAAATCTTTATATATAAATCAATTTCTCATTTTTTTTTTTAAATCTCTGCAAATAATACTTGAGGCCATATCGTACCGTATTTAATACTTCTTCATGCGCTACAAGTACGTTTACAAAACAAAGTATTATTAACAAAAACAGAGAAAAGAGCAATTCTTGGAATATTTAATGCACATAATGTTAAGGCGAATTACAACGGTATTTGTAAGTTTTGTTTTGTTTTTTTTTGTTTTTCAACGAACAAAAGAAATAAAAAACGGAATAAATACTACTGCAACCATAGAAGCATCACTGCTCATCCCAAAACACAATTTAATCTCACAAACGTTCAATAGCACTATCCCAGCAAAACAATTTCCGAAATTTAGAAACACTGAAAGCTTTCGGATGCAATTGATTGCATATTTAGGAAGAAATGCATAAAACAATGCCGCCGAAATGCTCTAATGTAAGTGAATACACTGTTTATAGCAGCATAAATGCTTAAAAAGATGCATTCTTGTGCCTTTGTCTTTTATATACATAAAGTAATGCTTCTAAGCGGCTCATCGCGATCAAAAATCATGAATTATTAAAGTGCAATTGCAACTGATTCCATTATGATGTCTGCCTTACAAAAATATATCCAGGCAAGCAACAATTTTTGCTGGGATATCATTTGAAGTGATGTTGCCAACTTTGGAATTACAGATTTCTTCGTTTGTTTAAAAATTTAATATTTTTTCTTTTATAAAAATGTTTAAAAGGATTTATTTTGCAATTATCTGCTTGTTGTCTATGTCTCTTTGTTTACCATATAAAAAAAAATATTTTTGTGCTCAAAAATTTATGAAAAAATTTTATAATGTGCAAAGCTTTACATTGTCGGTAAAAAATAAATGTTTACGAAAGAAATTATATTTGCTGAATTGTAAAGGATTTGTTTCCATAGCAATATACATACGTATGTATGGATGTATGGATATGTACTTGGCTTGTATCGGTTGGATTACATGGAAAACAAAATTTTAAAATGCTTTCATGGACAAAAAAAGTACAGCCATAGAAGGTGAAAATATACAGAATAAAATACGTTTCATATTATAGAGCGAAAAAAAATTTTGTAAAAATAAGTGCTCACATGGCGCAAGTCATCCCCCTATCGGAAAATGCCAGATTTTTGCGTATGGCGCTAATATCAGTTCTGCTTAGATATTTGTGAAATAAACATATACAAAATACACGTCAATAAGATATGAATCGCTATACAGCTTAATTGTTTCGATTTGACGCGAATAATTGTTAAAATATTTTTGCTTTATAAAATCACCATGAGCGACGACTAGGCCCATTTCTAACTCTGAGGATATATCAGCAACCATACTTATCGTTTATGGGCAGCGAAAATTCGCGGAAAACACATGAAGACGTGCTCAAAATAACTGCATGGTATGGTGTTTAACGCTGGAGGATTAATCAGGTCTTATTTGTTTGTATCTCAGGAGATGAGGAAAGACACAGTTAGAAAAATGATAGGAGGTGAAGCTTCACTACAACTCTGCTTTTGGCACGCTTTTTGTTTATAGCAGTGTTGAAGCGCCTCTGGCGGCGGCCACTTTCTCGATATCACTTTCTCGGCTTAATGAGGAAGAAAAAAGTTTACAACAAATAAGTATAAATCAAAAGCAAACCTAAAGTTTTTAATTTATAAAAAAAAGCAAATAAAGTCAAAGACGACTGGGTAACTACTTTTGCGACAACTTGTATAAAAACTAAAAAAAAAAAATATTTGAGAGTGACTGAGTAAACATGAAAAATTAAGTAGTCTTTGCAAAAAATGTTTATACTACAAATATTTATTATGCGAATTAAATCAATTTAATTCTTTTAACACATTTCAATGTGAAATTTTAATTAATTTAAATTTAATTAAAAAAACATTTTTTTACTCCATTCACTATTATCAGAATTATGACATTCTCTTATGCCTTTTTTGAGGTTATATTTTATTTACGGTTTCATTTCAACTGCGTCCATAAAGTCCAAACAAAAAAAAAAAAAAATTTTCTGTTTCCCGAAATAAATATATCAAATGTATTACTACATACTTCATAATATTCTCATGCATACTAAATAATTGATATATTTTATATATTAATAATTTTGTTTTATTTTTTAATTTTTCATTTGATTCAAAATACATTGGCATGCTGGCCGATGTTCAGCCTATTGTAGATGAGAAAAAAAGCATAAAAATAGAAATATACACATATGTGTAATAAAAATAGGAAACTGGTGGATTGTTATGTTTTGTTTATAGATTTTTGGTTTTGTGTTCGGTATTCAAATCTTAATTATTAATTGATTATTTGAATTTTGAACATACGAATCTTGAATTTGAAGTCAGAAATTAGGAAAAGTCCACTGATGTGATAAGTAAGCATTAGAGAAATAGTGTTATATATGAGTAGATATGCTTTCCTCCTCAATTATTGAGAATATTATAAAGTAATCATAGATTTCAAATTGTTTTTTTTTTTTTTCGGAAAAAAGCACAATTTTGAAATTAAAAATATATATGAATATAAAGATATATTCCGAAAATAAATTCAGTTAATATAAAAAAAAAAAACTCTAACGGAACAAAAATTAAATTGGGAAAATTACTAGAGAAAATATAACAGAGTGTAGGAAAACGGTAAAATCTTTCGACTTACGTTTCCCATCCGCCCTTTATTCAAAAAATCAATCATCAGTGAGGGGAAAATATTTACAATTTGGTCATATTTTCATACTAATAAACATTAAATTTAATTTTTAAACACTTATAATAATTTTATATTGTGTGCGCTGGAGTCCCCAATTTGCGTCGATCGTATTTGAATCGTTTCGATTTGTGGCGATTTTTAAAATATTCTTCAATACGCTTTGCATCACTGCGATTTTTTTAACTGAAACCATAATTACACGTAAAAAATGTTTAAATTTGCATGTTAAAATTGGGGAGGAACTAAGAAAAGTTGTACTGCGATTGAGTCAATAAACAACTTGAGAACAGGAAATGCATATATTTTTCTTTATTTCTTTATAATTGTTTTCTTCTTCAATAAATATGTTTTTAGTTATTTTCTTCTAATAATAAAACCCACTTGCTAAAATAAATAGAATAAAACGTATCCATATGAGATTTTGTTTTGTTTTGTTTTTATCAAAATTATAATTTGTTGGTACATGAAGGGTCGTGCAACTAAAACGCACGATGTTAATTGTAAATAAAACAAAAAGTTTTCAGAGAATTATCTTAATATTTCAACATGATGCTCATGACGATCATGATAGAAGAATCTATGACTATTATGTGTGAAACGCAATATACATGCCAAATGGTCTACCGGCTTCGGTGGTATACCACTGTCCGATGGTCGATATTTTCAATGACTCTGAGACATAATTGAGGTTCAATGTCGTTAATGAGCTGAATTATCTCATCCTTTAGTTCTTGGCTTATTGACGTACACTTTATCTTTTAAATATCCTCAAAGAAAGTTGTCTAACGGTGTCAAATCACATGATAGCGACCGCCAATTGACATCGCGACGACGTGAGATAACACGGCCATTGAATTCCTCTCCCAAAAAGGCCATTATTTCTTTGGCTGTGTGGCAAGTGGAACCAACTGCTTTGCCGATCTGATTTTAGAAGATGTACGGCCTGCCCATAAACCGCACCAAATATTCACTCTTTGCGGATGCATCGGCTTTTCAACAGTCAATCGTGGATTCTCATTTGCTCAAATTCGTCAATTCTGTTGGTTAACGAATTCACTGAGGTGAAGTGTGCCTCATTGCTGAAGTTGATTTTCTTTGTAAAGCCACTCACTTCACTTCTGCCGGTTCAACCAACCATTCGGGGTATTGACGACGCTTAAAATTAATTGTATACACGAAAGGAAGGTAAGATGAAAATTATACTTGAAGTTTATTAATAGTCGAGAAACCGAAAACTACATTCCGCACTATCTCTAGCGGCCCATAAACACAACGGATTCCAAATCACAAGACCAATGTAAAGCATGTTTTTTAATCAATGGTCAGTAGACTTCAGTTCTTGAGTCAATTGGACTTTGTAAGCGTGTAAATTCAAATCTTTATTATAAATTGGCATCACTGATGTTCGTCAGATGTTCAACTGTCGGGCACGACCGCGAGTCGATGTTGACTGCTCTTCTGTTCTGTTGCACTATCGCACATGTTTCCCGCCGAACGAACTGCCCGAGCGTGCACAGGTGTTTTCACATTTCCTACTAATTCTCCCGATTGAGGACACATTTGGTCGATTATTCTGACCAAAAGCAATCACGAAGTGCACAAAATGCATTTTGTTTTGAGCGCCCATTTTGATAAAAGGGTTCAACAATCTAAACGCGCGGCTTAATTGGATACCTCCTCATGGTTGAATTTGTCAAGCACTGAAACAAAGAAATGTCAAATTAAGTTTGGCAAAAAACTTTACGTTAAGGTGTGACTCATCGTACATTATGGTTGGGCCACCCTTTAGAACTCTCGAGTTTTTTATCCAATCAAGAAAAAAAATCAGTGCATTTATATAGAAAAGTAATCCAATTTGCGTCGATCCTCATTTCCCCGGTCCCCATTAACGACGGAAATCGGGGCTCCTATGTACTTCAGCATTTCGTGTTAGTATAAAATAAAATAAAAATATGCCTGCCAAAGCATGTGGCCTCAAGCAAACATGTGACAACATATTTAATATGTATGTATGTGTGTGCGTGTGTGTATGTATGTACGTATCGCTAACTTTATTATGACAAAAAAAAATCTCATATGAAAATATTTATTTACAAAATAAAAGTAACAAACATGTTTGCCAAGAGGCATTAATTTAAGAATTTATAGAAAATGAAAATATGAAAATAATTTACCTTTAATTTTCAAATAATTGTTTAAACAATTGGGGACGTTTTAAGTTGATTTTAAAAGTGCTTCTTATATCAATAAAATTTAAAAAAAGAATTATCAAAAGCCGAAATAAACAGTAAAACATTTCATTCCCACACTCGCACGTTTCATTTGATCGATGAGCATTTTTTAACGACTTCATTTGAGTCATTCCTATTTTTATTACGCACATGATGCTCCGGTCATATGATTTACTGAGTTATAAAAAGAATTTATAGTTCTTTGGGGACAAATATACGCATCCAAACACAGATGAGCATATAATAAAACAAAAGGGGGGGAAGGCGTATGAGCAATATACATATATGTACATATATATTGATAACACTCATACGCCGTACATCGATAGTGGTGGTATTTTTTTTTTTTGCTTTTAAAAACAATATTTTTTTCCTCACCTGCAGGTGATTCGGGTGGTGTTAGTGTTCCAGTGGCCACTGTTGGTATTAGAACAACTGGTGTTGATGTTGCTGATACTATTGATGAGGAGGAAGAATGAAATTGTTGTAGTTGCTGCTGCTGCTGAGCATCATGCTGTTGCCGTTGTTGTTTGTTGTTTTTATTTCGTTTATAACGACAACCACGAAATCGGCACATACTTGCAGCCTGGCCCATTGGGCCCGCTAGCAATGCGAATGTTAAACCCTCCGTTTTAATGAGTTTAATTTTGAATCTTTACAGCAAAATCGTTTCTCAATAAATGACAAAACCAACACACTAAAGTCTATAATTTTGTTAAATGCACTATTGTTACTAATTAATGTTGATGGTGATGATAATAATGTTGCTAACGTTGTTGATGTTGTTGTTGCTGCTGTTTTTAGTTTCAATAATACTTTGGCAATTAATTTGGCTCTGCCATAGGATGACAGCAATAATAGTTTTACAAAATAATTATATTGTTGATAATTTGCCTTAAGGATACAATTAAATTGCTGCAATATTGTTGGCAATACTAAGATTATTGACTTGAGTTCAATTAATTTGTTTTTAATATTTTTACTTAAGTTTTTCATGCTAATTTTTTTTAATGAAATTAAACTTGCAGATATCTTATCTGCAATACAATTTTTTTTTATTTTTGTTTCATATTTGTTATCTCCATCCCTTCAATGTGAATGGTGTGCGTGATACGACTTGGTTTTTTTTTAATTGTCAAGCGAAAGAAAAATAAACAAAAATTTTCCTTCTTTGCTCATTTAAATTCACACGAGATATGAGAAAAATTTCCCAGCTTCCACTTTGGCCTGCCAAAATTTGTGGAATTTGTGTTTCTTCACGGCATATAATTTACATATTCCGTAAGAAATTTAAGAATTTGTTTTCCTTGGACCAAAGCTCAGGGTATGCAATACATTGCTGCGGAGGGCAGGTGGTGGAAGTGGTACGAAAGAAATTGACATAATTCTTTGCAAAACTTTCTCCATATATGTTTGTATTTCCATACACGTGTTACTATTTTAGGAACGAATACACTGTTATAGAAAAAACAAGCCACACACTCGTACAAGTTGTGGAATAAATTTCAATAAAAAAGACATGTTTCGAGCAGAATCATATGCGAGGGATAACACTATTTATAGCGCGACTATCGTAATAACAAAACGGTAGGAAAATTAAAAAAAAAACCTTCGTTTATGATCGTCTCTAGTCTATATCACCACTAAGTTTATTGTCCCTTTTCTGCACCCTGCATGTCACAATGATTGCGAGAAACCTGATATTTGCTCTAATTACTCCCACTATTAGAGTGGTAATTCCGTCACTCCAACGTCATTACTGAGTCAACTAGTTTAAGATAAGACTTTTTGGCGTTTTCGATTTGAATATGCCAAATGGGTGTTCTGACACCCGAAAACGCTAGAAAATTAGAGTTCTCAAACCATTAGTGTATATTGAAGTGTTTTGGTCTATTTAATTGAAACTACACTTTAAAGAGAAAATAAAATTTTGCATACTAATAATTTAATATGTTTTATTTAAAAAAAAAACAAAAAAGAAATATAATTAAAACATTTTATTTTTAGTTAAAGAAAAAAACATTTTTAACCTTTTTTCACAATTTTAAATAAAAATATGAAATTGAAAAATTTGCTATGATTTTCTCAATCGTTTGTCTCAGCTAATATCGCAACCATTATTTCATTGTAGTTTTTTTTTTAAGCCAATGTCGCAACCATTATTATATTTTGTTATCTACAACGACTATTGTAATAATTCGTTATAATTGACAGGTAGTTGTGCTGTGATATAAGATCTGAAAAGCAAGATAACATTATAAAAATAATAAAAGAAAAACCTGTCATCTTACAAGGAGTGAGAAGTGTCAAAGGCCACAATGTAAATGGTTACAACACTCGTACAGCAAGAAACCACAATCCTTCTAAATAAATCTTTTGAATAAAAGTACGGTCAGCTGGAGAAAATATTTGGACTGAAAAGTGTGTTACCACTACTGTTGGCAAAGATTCATATCATTCTTTCGACGATACTCAAGAACTTGAAATTAAGTAAAATGTGCCTCATCTGACCGCGGCTTAGCAAGCAAATCAGTGTAATAAAAATTTATATTAAAACATACCAACAGGTTGCAAGATTTTGTTAATGCGAATATTAATGTCGTAGCAAAATTAAATTAACTTGTAAAGAAAGCTGTTCATAAATTATTGTCGTGTGGACGACATAATATCCTCGGCTCTATTACATTTCCTAATATTGAATGAATGAATATTTAGTTGTGTTTAAGCTCATAGTTCAATTATCACAATAATGCAAAAATTACGAAACTCGATATGAAGAGAATTTTCACTTGTGGCCTTTCAATGTTAAGGTAACGATATAAACTTAATATGCTGCAAAGTCATCCAAGTATAATATAAACAAATATGCTCTAAATAAACAAAAATGACTTCATAATACAAAAATATATTTTAATATTTATAAATAAATATATATATATTTGTAATAAATTGCTTTATGATATTTTTCATACTGTATGAGAATATCATAAGGTATGTAATAATAAATTTCACATATAGTTTATAAGGGAAAAATCACAATTAGAATCATATATACAAAAATATATTCTTTATACAACAATTCAAGTACATACATTTGCAGTTAAAATCAAATAGAAGTAAAAAAAAACATGCACAACAACCGAACATAAATTGTGTTTTACTTTTGAAGGACATCATGATATTGGAATTAATATATGTATATAAAAATATAACACTACAGTGGCAATATACATATGTATACAAAAGTAGAAAAATATACTCTAAACAACGTCATTAATTTAAAGAGAAAAAAAATCATCAAATATTTAAAATAGCATATGCAAAAATACGTTATGAAAGGAAAAAATTCTAAAAGTATGCACTGACTCCATTCGATATCGAAAGCAAATATCTGAATCACATTTTTTAGCGTTGTCGGAAGACTAAAGTGAGTCATCAAGCACTTCCATTTTACCATTAAATAGTTCTGACATACTTATAAAGCCGTGACTGATGTTCCACGATGATACCTATACTGGATGTTTTTTGGCCGTCGACTACTTACAGCTCCAACCACTGTGCATCGCTCTGATTTTTTGTTTTTTTTTTTTTCTTTTATCTTGGACCAGCACCCAGGAGATGACCCCTACACATACGATGCATTGTGCTGCAACTAGAGGAAAGGGCTAGTAGGAGAAATGATAGGATGAGAAGCTTTACTATCTTACAATACTGCTTTTTGCACGTTATGTGTTTTGATAGCAGTTTTGGGGCGTCTCTGATGTCAAGGAGACGTATTAAATTTTTAAGCTTCGTTTTTAGTGGCCATTTTTTAGTAATTATTTTACTTCGCCATGCTACACAATACCGACGAAGGAGGGCGTTCTGATGTGCCTGTGGATTGGATACAGCTGAAGCCGTTACTCTTCAGTGACCAGTAACTATGCCTCCGCCGCTGAAACCTTGCGACAACAACTGGCACAAAGCCACACAAATGTACATCAGAGAAAATGCGAGACGGATTTATGAGTCTGAAACTGGGGTTGAACCCAAGAACATTTTTCGTATTGTAGTCAACGTGCAGACTACTTCGACCATCGCCATCGTCAAAAAAGTAGATTTACTTAACACATCCCTTCGCATTAAATGAATCGCCATCAAAAAATAGAACTTCCGACAACGATAAGTCTACGTAATAATAAGTAAAACGATTCTGCACTACTTCCGGATCACAAGTTCAGAGTCTTATTGACTCCTTTGGAAGCACTTTTCTCACTGGGAATTAACGTCAGTGCAGAACATTTTAAATGGTATTAGTCACATGTTTTCTCACATCGCACTCACTTAAATTGGCAAAGTATCCAATACATATATTTTATACATTGCGAAAAGTAACACTCCCTGTAACTAATAAATGTCGTGTAAATGCATTTCATTTCATTGACCAGCTAAATGTACACAAAACTGAAGGCAAGCGTTTGTCCTTGTCAGTATGACATACTATGCCTGAAGCCAATAATAATAACAAGAAGAACAGCGCAAACGAAGCGTGTAAATGTAGTAATAAGTCATAGAAGAAGAGCGATATAATCTTTGTGAATATGCATATAAATTAAAATATTAATATAGATTACAATTTAATTTAATTTGAAAAAAAAAAAAAAATTACACACTAATTGACATTTAGTATGGGAATTTTATTCCTTAGTGGAGAACAAAGAGAAATGATTAAATAAAAACTCAACAAACTAAAGCGATACGGAAAATTATTATTGGGGTGTGTAATGGAAATTGTAATTTTTATTTTTTTCTTTGTAGTTGTTCCATGGAAAACAAAAAGCGGCACTATGGTTATCTTAATAAGCCATTAAAATAAACTAATTTGGTCAGATGCTAAACATGTCGT
The DNA here is from genome assembly GCA_963924685.1 of Dexiosoma caninum. Taxonomy (NCBI): domain Eukaryota; kingdom Metazoa; phylum Arthropoda; class Insecta; order Diptera; family Tachinidae; genus Dexiosoma; species Dexiosoma caninum. The sequence continues at coordinate 94,193,798 of OZ004727.1, read as the reverse complement.
GGGCCACCAAGTCTGGCCTGCGTATGTATTAAACATAAAAAACTGTGCATGGCGAAAGTAAACTCACTTTAGGACAATACAAATTCTAGAATCCACGAGCACGCTAGTGTATTCGAAAATTACTAGTGCAAAATGAAGAAGAAGAAATGAAAATAAAGTAATTATTACAAACAGTTTAGGTGAGGATTACTTGGGTTAGTGTATGTAGTATGTAGATACGTGCGTCCGTGTTAGAGAGCTGCATGGATGCTAATAATCTGCAAACTTGCACATTCATGCTTTGCATGAATTGCGACTGTTGGGATACATTTTTGATCTGCTAAATGTGTGTATGGCCTTATAGAAAACTTGTTATATTCTTTTATTTCATTATTTTATTATTATCAATTGTTGTTTGTTAAATTTAGACTCAGTACAATGAACGAAAATTTTAATGCATACCAAACACAACACACTGAATGATACTGAATATGATTTATTTGTTGTTTCTACCAGTCTTAATTTGTTTAATACATTTCTGACATACGTTTCTTAAATACATTAATTAATTTTTCAGGTTTTTGAATTAATTTAATTTTATTACACATTTAAAATTGCACAACTGCTCAATTCACAAGCTCAGTTGCATGGTTTATTGTTTCAAAAAAGACGATATGAGTTCACGTGCTTATGAACATGCAAATTTATATTTATCATATTTTTATTTTTGTTTTTAAAAAAATTTTATTATCTACCTCATTTTATTCCAGGAAATTACACCAGGTATGGAAATTTCAATTTCAAATGCATTAGTTGTTAAGTTTTTCACGTTAAACTTTTTTTTTGATTCAAATAGTTTAAAAATTTAATTGAAATATCTGTATATGTACCTGTGACGAAAGATCATAATTCGAGGAATTAATATTTCTTAGTATTTTAATCGTAAAAGATCTTCACAAGAAGCTTTATTTACACCAACTAGCCCGCGCCTTTCTATGAATTTTAAAATTTCTGATATCGCATAAAAAGTAAGCAATTTATCTGCACTTGTTGTTTAATTGATTTGTAAGAAAGATTTCAGTAGAAAATAAATTTAGATTACTTTGGTTATACAAAATTTATAAAACTAGATTAGCAGAATATAAGTCAGATCAAAAATAAAGACATATAAATACATAAAAAACAGTTTCAACTACACATTGTGCAACATTAAATCCTTATCCATAATTTTAAGACACAAATATATTAGAGAAAGACTATAATTATAAACGACGTTTTTTTGTTAGAAATCTTACAGATAATTAAAATACCTGCCGACAATGCAATAAACTATAAATCAGATGTAGATAATTTAGCACAAAATTATAGATATTTAGTTAATACAATTTAGATTTAGTTTATGCATTAAATATATATTTTTATGCTAAAAAATATAGTTAATAATACAGAGTCACTCAGGAAAATTTTTCGTTTTGTAGTCAACATGCAGACTACTTCGACCACGCCTTTTGCATGAAAAATATCAACAACAAAAATACACTAATGTATAAAAAAACGATTAAATACAAAATTCATACGACGTTTATACGAGTTTGTGAATTGAACAAATAAAAATTCTTTAAGCAGAAAAATCGCCAGAACACATAAATAAATAGAAATGTACATTATAGTGGAGCGTCAGCCTTTTTTTTTTTGGTGAATTTCCGTTTCGAATAGCACTAAAAAGTTGGATTTTATTCTCAGATATTTGGAGTAAATAAATAACGAAAAAAATATTGCGATCCATTTAGAAAACTCTATTGCGGCATCAAGATTTTAAAATGAAATCTAAACGCTCATTGCATCATATCATAAAACATTTTTTGTAACCCTTTACAAGGGAAAGGGATTTCATGGAAATGCATGTTTTTTCGTGAAGTATATGCTAAAAAACCGCTAAGTTTTAAAATTAAACTATAAATTTTTAATGTGCACCTAAAACCATGGGATAGTTTTTCGCTAATCTTGGTAGAAAAAAGTACACTATTGAACAACAACACATCTGCCAGAATTAATATAAGTTGCCATTTTGACGACTTTCAGAGGCAACTAATAATAAAAAACGCTAATTTTTGATAACTTTTTTCTGAATTTGTACAAGCACAGCTTTGGAAATCGGCCACTTTTTTTTAAAAAGAAGTAACACTCAGTCAGTGATTGCATACTACTAGGTGTTAACTTCTAGAATAGGAATAGTGAGAGAGATTACAGGTGGTGAAGGGATAGACAGAAGAAGGCTTCATTATTTTTACCATACAGCTTTTGCACGTTTCTTGTTTTATAGCAGTGTTGGAGCACCTCTCATATCAAGGAAACGCTTTAAATTTTTGAAGCTGTATTTGGTAGACATTTTATTTATTATTTTACTTCGCCGATGATGCTACACAATACCGACGAAGGAGGGCGCTCTGATGTTACTTGTGGATTAGTGTCAGCTGAAGCCGGTACTGTTCAGTGACCAGTAACAACCAATACAAGGCCCCTCTAAGGCACATCAGAAAAATGCGAAGCGGTTTTATGGCTCAGTCTGAAACTGAACTGATCGAAACCAAAACTTTTGGTTATGTAGTCAACGTGCTAACTACCTGAACCGTCGCCACAAAAGATGATTTTAAATTCGGCCACATTTTAGCAGCCTTTAAAGTTCTTCTTCCCTTTTTAAATTTGATCTAAATTTAAGAAAAGAAAACAATTTTTTTTTTATTAAAAACAACAAAAAAAATTTTAATTCCACATGTATTACAAACTGTTTATTATCCTAAGAATTTTATTTAATTGGCTGGGGATTTTTTTTAATGAAATAAATTCTATACAATCTAAAATAAACTTTTTTTTCTTAAAATTCTCAAGAAGCTCCTAATCCAGTGAAACCTACGCTAATTGAAACTTTATTCAGGTACAATGGGATTTAATTTCAATTAATTAACAACAGCTTTAATATGTACATTAGGGGTATAACCAAATTTTGGCCCTAGCACAACGCGATAGTAAATATTGTGTTATTTACGAAAACAATTTATTTGGGTCGTTTGAAAATAAAAACCTGAACCACAAAAGCGATTTTCTTTCCGATGCCGCTAAACCATGAAATCTTCCAATTATAATTTTTTGGGGTTGGCATTTTGCCTAATTGATGTAGCGGAACGACAATATCTGGAATATTTCACCCCATCGTTGTGCTATTTTTAAATTTGGTCAACGCCATTACCCACTTTTTATCATTTTTCAAAACATTTAAACGACTTCTATTAAAACACATTATTTTGAAGTATTGAACACAAACACGGAATATTAATAACACGTTATTATATAATATTCACCAAAAAATAATAAGATAATAATATTTTTTGAATAGATCATTTGCATTAAAAATCTTGATTAAAAATGAATATGGCAATCCCCTAATAATTTCATAAAAAAAACTGTGCGTTTTTGGCTAAATAAATAAAATTAAAAAAAAAATTAAAAAAAAAATAAATAAAAATAAAAAAAAATAATTTTCCAACTTTACCGCGTTTTGTGGGTGAACTTTTTTGAAAACCGCCAAAAATTAATACCATTTTTTTAATCGATTTCAATAGACTATTCGACTATGCAGGGCCATTTTGATATTTGCGAAAAATGGGAATAAGTTATACCCCTAATGTACATACATACGGACAATAAGTACGATTTAAATAAATCTGCAAAACTGAATTCATTCTAATTGAAATCGTATGCAAATCAATTGAATTTCCCACCAATAATTTTGCTTCTAATAACAACTAATTAAGAAAATACATACGTACATACATAGAAAATTTGTAGAAAGAAAAAATCCCAAGTGATTTGACATTTAATACGATTATTGCGGGCATGACAAATTTCTCTTCTTTTCAGCGGAATGCATTTACATAAATGAAACGCTTGAGCGAAAATAAAATTTACTCACTGTGAGCTGTAGGTTTTCAATCCTGTCAGAAGAAAAAATCTATTTTAAATAATATAAAAATATAATGACGCGAATTGTTACAGGCAATTAACTTGACTGCGATAATAATTTGTAGAGAGAAAATTGTAATTTTACAAATTGAAAATTGATAGTTACACCATCTCCTACAGCAATTTTGAAAAAAAAAATAAAAAATAAATAAATAAAAACATTAACAGACTATAGCGATTTATGGATAAAGTGATTTGAGAAACTTGGAATTTTATACGGCAGTTCTCTGTCCATATGAGAGCCATATAAAGTGCGTGAACATATGAGAAGAAATAAAGCGAATTTGTTTAGAGATCCATTTTTCTCACTAGTGCGGTTCTTTCATACCAAAAGTGTAAAGTGGCCAGCACAGTAATAAAAATAAAGAGTCATTCCAACAAACCAAACGATGGAAATAACTTAGAAAAGTGTTGTGAAAATCTTATTAGAAATTGTTTAATAATGAAAACTGCTTGCTAGCGATAATATTGCTTGCTAATACAGGGTGGCCCAAAAGGAACTAAGGTGTTTGAATTTCTCATAACTTTTTTATTATATTTTTTTTTTGTTTCCAGTATTTCGTAAAGAAGACTTGCGGAATTTAAAATGGAACAGCACACAATTGAACAACGTGCCAAAATCGTTGAACTTTATTTCAGAAGAAAATCATGATTTTATTCATAATTGAATGGGTTCGTTAATAGGCAAAAAAAGCTACGGAAAATATACGAGTAGTTCAACAGCGAGAATCAGAACCACTTAAGTGTGCAGTTTGGTGCGGTATTTCGTCCGAAAGTATATGTAATTGGCCCTTATTTTTTTGATAATGAACATCGCTGTTGCTAGATATCGCACAATGTTGGAAAATTTTTTAAGGACAGTCGTGGAAAACCATCCGCACATATGGTTCCAACAGAATCGAGCCACAGCGCACACTGCACACTGGGAATCAACCGCCTTCGGTCATTTTGGACCACCACGTAGCATACAACAACATTAGAAATCTAAATGTAAAATAAAATAACTCTTTAATATTTACATATGCATATGTAATTCATGAAATATCTATCCAGAAAAGCTTCGTTGAAATTGATTTTTCTTTCAATTTATCTCTTTATTTCACTTGTTGCTTTAGCATCTGCCCCAAAAGTACAAATTTTATTTTTTTATATAACAAAGCCGTCAGCTTAAAAAAAATTATGAGCAAACTATTTTATTATAATTTGTAAATTATAATAAACATAACATTAAGTTCATATTATTCACTAAACAATTAAGATATGATTATCAAAAGTGTGTTCTAATCTGATTTTCAATTTAAATCTCTTTTCCAACTTGCTAATATGGCTCATTTATATGCGACCTTTAAACATAAAACGGTTGTAAATATTAATTTTATTACTTATGAAAATAACATATACAATATTTAAAAAACTTTGGATAAATAATATATTCACCCAACAAAAAACTCATTAAAATTTTATTGTCGTCAGTTAAAAGCTTTTTAAATGCGCAAAACAGCAGATTTCTTATCGCATAAAGTTTACAAATTTTATAATGGTTTCTACTATAAGTACCCTTCATTAGGTAGTTTTATAGTGGGTTTCCATATACGTGTGTTTTAAAGCAAAACACTTGTTTCCCATACATTTTTCATATGCGCCAAACACCGCAAAAATACAAATCAAAATTTATCTGACCAACACAGCGTTGCATCTATGATAACAAATGCAACCATTTGTTAACCATTATTGATGAATGACAAATTCGAAAAAAGTGAAACTTATATTTGTCATTTATAAAAAATAATGGCGCTCATTTAGTTTTCGAAGAAGTTAAAACAATACAGTGATGTTAACCGTAAGATAAACATCCGAATTGTAAGTGTTAAAAAAATGCATACAAAGATTTTACGGAAAGTAAATTTTTTAAATACATTATTTTATTATTACTGTACGTACTTGTTTCTTGAAGTATTTTTTAACAAATACAGTTGCCCAATAAAGTCTACATACAGCGCCAATATTTGAGTTTTCTTTTTATTTAAAAAGAATTATTTAAATTTAAGCTAAACAAATACTTGTAATTTCCAAATAAAACATAAAAAGAACAAAAATTCAAATAAAGTAATAAAGTAAAAACGTAATTTTAATCAAAATAACTTGAAACTAATATTTTGTTTTGCTAAAGGTTAGCATCTAGCAATGCTTGTATGTTTCTAGGCATTGATGAAACCAATTTTTCTGTAATATTTTATCCAATTTTTGCTACTCGTCTGTTAGTGCTATTTTTAGGTCATCTTTGTTAGATATTTTATTTTTTCGCACGTGTCTGTTCAATTCATCCCATAAATTTTCAATTAGATTCATATCGGGGGATTGAGGCGGAGAATGTAACTGTTTGGGGACATTATAGAGAAGCCATTCCCTTGCAGCGAAAGATGTATGTTTAGGATCGTTATCCTGCTGGAAGATCCATTTGCGAGAAAGACCCATGGCGTAAGTCTTCAAATTTGCCTTCAGAAGAGTCAAATAAATATGACGGTCCATTGTAGTGTCAATAAATTCCAAATTTCCTGCACCAGCAAAGGACAGACACCCCCCAAACCAATACAGACACCTCGCTTTTATTTTATTACTGCATTTTAAGCCGAAAAATAAATGAATATTTGTTGTTTTTATGTACGTTTTATTTGGAAAATAAAAATATTTGTTTAGCTTAAATTTAAATAATTATTTTTATTTTTTTTTTTTTTTTTTACTTAATACTTTTTTTTAACCTTTTTTATTATTTTAACAATCTATTTTTTTAAGCTTTAAGGTTTTTTCTCTTTTTATTTATTCTCTCTTCGATGATGAAAAACTTCCTGAAGATGTTAACCGAAGGTTAACGAAATATCATCGAAGAGAGAATAAATAAAAAGAGAAAAAACCTTAAAGCTTAAAAAAATAGATTGTTAAAATAATTATTTTTAAATAAAAAGAAAACTTAAATACTGGCGCTATATGTAGACTTTCTTGGGCAACTGTATATTGAATTACAAATAGGCATAAACCTGTTTTAATAAAAAAATATTATTATTTTTGTACAAGACTGTGCATAGGGTAATTTTACCTAAAACCGGTCATTTTTTTAGGAAATCGGAAATCAATATAAAAAACTTAATATCACTGACAAAATATAAAAAATTTACTAATGAAATTAGTGAATTCACAAAATATAAATAAATTGTATGGCTAAAATTGTGTTAAATTGTTTTTTTTTTTTGGTGTTCGCGTTGTAAAGAACGTAAACAAATTAAACGTCAAATTGAATGCGAAAATTCGAATACCAAAAGACTTACTACATAATGGAAACACTTCGAAATAATTTGCTCCATCGTATAGAAAATTTAAAAAAAATTTTTGCCAATTGAAAGCTCTTTACAAGAAACTATTCAACTGAATAGACTTTTTATAGTCCTGCACTTCTCTCTATTTGTCCAATGCCCCACAGTGCACAGTTACGCCAAATTTGACAGTTAACAAAATTTAAAGGAAAACAATACTCGAGTAAATAATAAGATCCCGCAGTATTAAAAAATAACTGATTACCATTTACAACACCTTTAAATCGCTCCATAAGCATTTTTTAAACATGTATTTCGTAAATAGATATCCGGAAAATTTATTTGTGGTACGTGCTGTAAAATTATGTAAATGATTGCACAGCGAGTATCTACACGAAGTGTATTATCATTTTTCTATTGTTATTCTGCCAGCCATTGTACTATTTTGCTTTTATTGTCATTTTATTCAAATATTCTCTTCTATTGTATTTTGACAGATGTGTAGCACTATCGTTTGGGTGCGTGTGTGTATGTGTATGCGTGTCCATTAAATCTTAAGTATAATAAGATAACAAAATCTTTTTATTATTATTATAATAATTGTTATTGTTGTTAGCGTTTTTAGCATTTGTTAGATGATTGTAATGCAAAAATCAATATACCACAAAAATGTCCCAAAGTAATTTGCAAACAAAAAAATAAAACGAAGATATATGGGTGGAAAGGAAGGCAACGCGCCTCCAAAAGAATATCGCATAAATTAGCTTACAATACGAAAAAAGACACAAAACTTAAATTATTGCTATTTTTCATTTTCAAAAGCGAAAAAGTTCGTTATCAGCGTAATTTTAATAGAAAACAAATAAGTCGAAAAATAAAAAACGTAAAAAAACGTTTTCAAAAAAAAACTACATTTAAAAAGGTATTTAAAATAAGGATACTTTAAAAAAAAAAACTTCATGTCTAGTAGCTTTACATAAAATTTACAAAAAATACATTTACAAAAATTGCTTATCAAAAATCACCTTCTGAAAATGTATCTTTCAAAAAATGCCTTTTAAACAGTCATCTTTGAGAAAGTACCTTTGCAAAAAGTGCATTTAAAAAAAATAGCTTAAAAAAAGCACATTTACCAAAAAAAATTGCTTTAAAAAAGTGGCTATTAAAAATAATACCTTACAAGTAAGTTTTAAAAAAGTTTAGCGTTTTAAAAAAGCGTATTTTAAAATAAGCATATTTTAAAAATTTAGTTTTTAAAATAGGAATCTTTTTAAAATGCAGTTTTTATCTTTAGTCAGCTTTAAAGAAAGTGCCTTTGAAAAAAGTACCGGTTAAAAAAGTACATTTTAAAAAATTGTGTTTTAAAAAAAAGTAGCTTGAAAATATAACTTTAAAAAAATTGCTTCAAAAAGTGCCTTTTATTGAAAAAAGCACCGTAAAAAGTACCCCGTAAAAAAGTTTTGCTTTTTAAAAATGTGCATTTTAAAATAGACAACTTTTAAAAAAAAGTGTTGCTTTTCAAAAGATAGAAAGTAGGAATTGATATTGGGTTATGCAAATTCATATTGATTCAAAGTGGTAAACAAATAATTTGGATTGACGAAACACATTCCAATTTGATCTGGAATAGAACACGTGGCTGATCCAGAAAAGGGACAGGAGCCACAGTACAAATGCCATCTTCCAGAAGTCCAAACATACATCTAATCGGTGGAATATCATCTTCTGGTGTTATCCTTATGACACGAAAACGACGATCATTCAAAATGGAAGATGTCAAAGAGTGGGTAAATAGCTTGATGATTCGATAGGATGAATTCGGAAATCTTTTACAAGATTTACGTAGTAGTTGTGTGCGATATTGCACCATGTCATAGTCAATTAGAAATAATTTTTGGAAACTCACCGGCTATCCGTCTTCGATTGGCTCCATATGGCCCAATGTTGAACCCAATGTTGAGTGCATATGGTCTACATAAAATTAAAACATACGAGTATGCAAAAAATCATCTTTCCATACCAAATGTGTCGTCTCCTGGTATATGCGAGCAACGCCTTGTGTATTTGGAAAATATTATCGAGCAAGCTAAAAGCACAATAACAGAGCTGTACAACATTCTACAACATTTTCCCAAACAATAATAGAATTGGAGAATATGACTGTTGTTGAATAGCCTATTAAGCAACTTTTGTGGAAAATATTTCAAGGTGGTATTAAATGATATTAAATCTACATATGTATATCTATCTCATTATTAATTTAAGTTTTCTTAATATCAATTGGTTTCTTATCAATATCAATTTGTATTTTCTCAATATCAATTTGAATTTCTCAATATCAATTTCTATTTTCTCAATATCAATTTGTATTTTCTCAATTTAAACTTAAAAAGGTGTAGAATATCGATTTGCAGTAGAAGATAAAAGAACAGTGTTGTCTTATCTTGTCTTGTCTTGTCGCCATTTAGAATAAGGATGTATAGTTATGCACCCTTATTATCGTAAGTTTACGAAAACTAGTCGTGAATAATGCCACTATTTGCAATTAAGTTGTGCAACGTTACCATTTGTTTAAACACTTTCAGTATTCGTTACCATCAGGTAGTTTTGTTTTTTTTTTTTTTTTGAAAACATACATGGCACGTTTCTAGATGTTGGCGTACATTTTATCTTTTGCCATCTGACTGCAAATTGTTCCTGTGTAGTAACTACGTATAAACAGAGTTCAGTATTTATAAGCTCGTGTAAACGAGTATCTGTCAATTAAGTCAATGTATATGTATGTTACATGCCAGGAGAAAACGTGCCTATTAGAAGTATTATAACTCGCAATAATTAATTAAATATATTTATATATTGTAATTAGTATTAAAGTCAAAATTATCTAGTTATCTGTCTGGTTTGTGTTTCTTATTTATATAATTAAAACAAAAAAAAAAAGCAAATAAAAATGCAAACTATTACTTCTAATTATTTTGCTATTGTTATTTTTATAACAGAAACATGTCATAGTCATGGCTTTTTAACGTTAAATTTACAAGTAATTGCTGTTGGAGTTACACGTGTACGACATAACACAATCTGTCAATTTATTTTAAAAATTCTTTTTTTTTTTTTTGTTGCGCCCTTTTCCCAACGAGTAGTAGAAAAGGCAGCGTTAAAGATAAAATTATAAACCAGAGTATTTCTATAAAAACTTTGTTACGAGTATGTATGAGTAAATACATGCATGTGTAAATATCTATACAAAAAAGGCAAACCCTTCAAAAGTGTTTGTATAAAATATTCACCCTGATTGTGTAAAGCGTTGACGTTTTTATATTTTCACGGTGTCGTGTAAATTAAACGCTTAATATCACAGAGTACTTCAAGATTATTAAAAATTATACAATACTCTGTTAAAAATTACAAACAGCTTGACGTTTGACGCGGTATTAAAATGAATAAATTGAAATTTAGTTTTTGAAGGAAATACAAATAAATCCGTAAAACCAAAATGTTAAATGTTTCTTTGTTTTGATCAACCAAAAACGAGGTTGTCCCTCTCCTGCATGAGAGAAGCAGCCTTTAAGCGGAGGTAACAGTCTCCCATTTAGCAGGTAAATGACAAACATACAAATAAATTTGCAGAAACGTTCAATAAATTTTCTGTGACCTTGAAGATGGCAAAAATTGCAATAAATGTAGTTCGATTAAATTCTAAAATATTCTAAATATTCAAAAATACATGTGTCCTGCGAAAAATTATAGTTAATCTTTCAATGACAGAAACTTTGGCCTTTGGAAATATATGAAGTGTGACCTTTACTAGAAATAGAAAAACAACAAAGCTGCCAACCTTTGTTAATAGTATGTGGACAGTAACAATTATTCTCGTATGCATTTTCCTAAGCTCTGTCAGGTTAAATAGATGATATTAATGACTTTACAACTGCCTCCCTGTTGAGACAAAGAGTACTGCTGACGTGTGTAGTGGCATAGAAAATATGTATATACGTGTTCTACTCAACTGGTGTTGGAGATTAATTGTTCTTTTTTCCTTATTTTAATCGAAATTAATTTTTTTATTGTGATAAATTAACTGTGAACTTAAAGACGACAAAAATTTTCATTCATATGCATTAATTGTATTTCGATTAAATTCCAAAATATTCTAAATATTTTCTATAGATTTATTAATTATTTTAGGCTTAACAAGGAGGCTTTTAAGTACGTTCTTAATGCAATTGAACCAAAAAAAAAAAAAAAGTAAAAAAATCTACTGGCATTTTTAATGTTTTAAAACTTGCAGCAACAAGAAGAATGCTTTCAGAGGGAAATTATCAGAAGAAGTTGTCTCAAACATCAGTAAAGCTATGTACAGACGATTGTCAGATATTATAATATTGTTAGAAAAATTCTCATCAAATGTTTAACAACCGTGTGAACTTGCAATTTTTATCTGGCACCATTATCACAAAAAGCATTGTCATTACATTGTACGATAATAATATTGTAAAACATCTGAGAGTCGTGAGAATATCCGCCATTTCCATCAACAGGTAATTGCCAGATATTGTACGGCAATTTTTTTATTGTCAGATTTGCTAATTTAGTGCACCGTACAATAACACCATTGTCAAATAAATATTTTTATTGGCAACGCCCCATACATATTAAGAGACAAAGTTTAACATAAGATCTGGCAACTTTTGCCAACTTTGTCCAATAATCTGAAACCTTGTGAAACGACAATTTTTCTTGGCAGATGAATTTATTGTCAGGCAACTGTGTGACAATGAAATTGTCAGCAGTTTTCCTTACAATTGTCTGAACTGACAATTTACAATTTGGTGACAATTTTTCGTTGTCAGTACACTGCCATATATTACCATATTGTAATATCTAACAGTCATGTGTACATAGCTTAAGGAAAGAGATTTGCCCAATATGGATTTCCATGGAAATGGATGGAACAGAAAAGAATAAAAAAAAGTATACTTTTATGAAAAAAGTAGGTTTCCCGAGGTTATAGGTTGTATTGGTGGCAACCACATCAAAATTTTCGAACTGACTTCTTGTTTTCCATTTTTTAAATTTGGATTTTAGTTATGTATGTCGTGATGAAAAATGCTAGCGACAGTTTTTGACAAATTTCAAATTTACGTCACATACACTATGGAAAATTATAGTAGATTTATATACAGAGTTGCATTTTTGTTGTTATCGAGACAGCCGCTACCTACAGTATAAAACTACAAGTTTTTCATACGCCAACGCGTGATGATTATTTCTTTTTAGATATTTTTGTGTGTGTATAACTTATTTAAAGGGACACCCTTTTGTTGTATAAAAGTAACCATGTGTATGCTACATCTGCTCATACACTACACAGCCACACGCACACATACTTATTACATATTTATTTACATTCTGAATATGCCATGCCAGCTGGCATTTCGAAGATCATTTCTAAAAAAGTTCATTAATAAAACTTCTTCGCGCTTCTGAATTAAAAGTGTTTGATTTTAAATGAAATAAAAATTGTATAGCAAAGACTTTCATTATATTAGAAAAAGAGTCGAAAATTACTCTAAAGTAACTAAAAAAGAAGTTATAAATGACCCATCAAGAAGAGTCGCGGATAGGATACTGTTTTCTCCCTACAAAACTTTTAAGATTAGAAAATTAGAGCATATTTGGTTGTTTTAATCGCGGCGAAGAGTCAAAAAAGACTCGAAGTTGATTACTAACCAGCAAAAAGTGATGCGTCCACTATGAATTGGTATGTACATGACTTCGTAAGCACTTCTTTATCTGAATTCACATTTAATGCCATTTTAATGGTAACAAGATTATCACTTTTGAACGGGGTTGAAGTATCGTAGTGCCTCCCATATAATGACAGTAGATCCAGAGGCATGTGGCGATAATCGCCAATTGTCTAAAGACTGACCAATGGGGTTATTTGCCACTCCTGCACGAGATAACCTTGCTTACCTCCTACATAACCGCAGAAGAGAAAAATAAACTGTTCATGGCTCAGGAACTGAGAACGAAAAACTTTGACACAGGAGAGAGTGTAGATAACGGCCTTGAGATTGAGGAAGCAAGGAAGCTTGTCGGCTGCTATGAGCATTGTCGTGCTCTAGCAGCACAACCCCGAATAAGAACTATCTGCGAGAACACGGTCTGTCGATTTTGTGAAAGTGACACAATGGCCTGCACTCCACAGACCAAGGTTTCTGCATCTGGAACTGGAACTGTGGTACCATTAGACAACCTGCAGAACACCAGACCGCGAATAGTGCTTGGATTCCTTATAAACCTTAGGATAAAGGGTCTAATACAATGGATTAGATAGATCTTCTTGATCGCGGTGCTTTCTGGCTTCTGGCACTTTCAACTCTGCCGATTAATGCAAATGAACAACTGCGCAGTTGTAATTATAATTTAAATAAATTTATAAAAAAAATACCAAAATGTGTACAAAATCATGGCACATTCCATGGTTCTAAGCACTTATTTAAATAATGAGTTGTTTTGTTAAATGTGGACAGAGCACGCCTATGACACCCCCACGTTAAAATCATGCATTCTTCTTCATGCGAAGTTGAAGCAGTTCATTTGCAACAGAACCCTTGCATTAATATTTCTGTTGCATCTCTTTTTTTGCTCGGAATTTAAAAGAAATGCTGGCTGGGACATGGCACATTCATACGGTTTATGTAGATTGCATTTTTCCTCTACAGACTATAAAATTTCAACTACCATTTTTTATTAATATTTTTTTTTATCTTTTAATATAATTTTTCGTTTTTTTTTTCATTTGTTGACAAAACTTAAAAGTATGGTGTAGTATTCCCATGTTTTATATTACGATAATATAATACAAGCAACAGCAACTGAAACACAAATAAAAAAAAACTACTTGAAGTTACTGCTGGTGCTAAATGCACAACTTTTATATTTTGTATTGTTCATACTCAAGTATATTTTATGGCATGTATTAGTTTTTACAGTTGAAAACTTATGCACTTCCTCGATTATTAATTTGGAAAAGTTCAAATGATTAAAAATTAATGGAAAAGTTTGTGACATTCTCAAAGTATGAGAAGTCATACGAAGTGTTATCGAATAAAAATGTTGACCTTTTGACCTTTACTTTAATAACAGTTAAGTTTAGACACTTGGTTAGCGCGTTTTGTCAGGAACCAGAAGATGCACAGTTCAAGGCCCAATCGGGGGAAAAATTTCTATTTAATTTGTATCTGTTTTAACAGAGCCCTCTTTCATCGGTATTTGAGCAATAAAATGCCGGTAAAGTAAACTAATAAATAAAATGGCTCTCTGCAGTACAAATTAAAAAAAAAAACGTGTAAAATGATAAAACGTTGTTCCATTGTTAGTATAATAGCATGTGTTCTAATGAAATCAGAGGAACTTGTTCCCAAAAACTGGTCATTCATGCGCACAACGCGTTCATTATTAATAGTGCATCCATTTGTGAACATAGCTTTACAGAGAAAATTCGTTTTTCAGTACGTACATATGTGAAATAGAATACCCGCAGCAGAAGTCTTTCCTGTCACTATTGACGTGGGTAAATACAAATAAAATGTTAATAAACACTACTCCATCTACCCTCTCTTCCCAATTCTAACTTTAAAAATAGTTAAAGCACAATGCACCGCATGTGTAGGGGTCGTCCTCGGAGTGCCGGTCCAAAAAACAAAAAGTATTATGAAAGAATTAAACTCTATCCTCCCATAACTTCACCAACAGGCTCTTCTCTACACCATGACTTTACAACGAGTTCAGGTAAACTACATTGTGTACATAGTAGGGTGTTCAGTCCGGTTTTCCAACCGTGCTTCGAACCGGTTTTTCAATGATATGGCTGTCGGTTTTTCTTTTCAGTGTTATTTTTTCGCATGTCGAAAAGAGAAAAAACCGCACAGTCGACCAAAAGAACAAACTTTTTTATTGTACATTTTATATATAACAGCCTGAATAAAACAATTTTGCTGGCAGCCCATCCATCCATCCATATGTCGACATGAAAGATTGTGCAGCCGCATTCAAGCCTCCTCTTCACTACTCTTGTACTCTTACACCCTTACGTTTGCAACGATTTCTAATTAAATTTTTTATTTATAGTTGCCAAAATTAGCTTTTCTTTCAATTTAGTCGGTCTCCTGTGACTATTTTTAAAGCACTCTCTGACGCGAGTGGGTCGAAAAAAGAACAAATAAAATTAATTCTATTTTTTCTTTTAATTTTCTATTTTTACATTATTTCTTTTAGCACAAATTTTATTTAATTACAGTTAGTAAAGTTAACTGTAAAAAAGAAACGTTTTTAAATAAAACGAAATACGACAAGAACATTACATTTTTATGGTATGAAGGTCTTCTATAATAATTGAGCAGTAAAGTTCATTGCACTAAAATTATTTTCTTGTACTTTTCCAACATTTCGGGGTTTTGTTGAATGACGACAAAATTAATTTAACTTGTGTAGATTTTAGTCAGTGGATTTTCTTTTTTTTTTTTTTTGAATTAAAAAAGGGGGATGTGTTTTAAAAGTTTTATTTCGGGAGAAATTAAATGTTATGCATTTAAAATCGTACACATAAAAATACAATATAGTATTCGAAAGGATAAGAGTGAAAAAAAAAACAGAAAATAGAATAGAAAATTGATAGCAGTTCATTTTTGTTAATGCTGCGTTACCACAAAGACTGCTGGTTTCTTAACCTCGTCTGTTTCATTTTAATACTTTTCCATGCATGTTTATGCAAAATGGAAAATTTTTCCCAATTTAATTATTTTTAAAACTAACAACCGTTCGCAGCTGCAGTCAATGCTTTTCTTCATTTTCATACGCTATGTTTGTGTGATTTTCATTTTGTTTTCTGTGGTTATTAATTTGTGAATGTGAATTTATTTTTACTTTTATTTGCCATTCGCTTACAAGTGTCTGTCTATTACTGAATTTCTATTACAAGAATTTTAATTAAATTTGTTATTTTAAGAACATTTTGGTAAGTAAAAATTTCATTAAAACATTTGGCCAAAAATAATTTTGGTAAATTTGTTTCTCCTCTCAGTTTCGTAATTATTAATTATTTGTTGTTGTGTGTGTTTACACAAATATGTGTGCATGTGTAAAAAAGAGAGTATATTTTTAAAAGTGTAAATTTTCGAGTTGGCAACAGAGTTGTGCTTGGCAGTCTCTATAGTTACTGACAGTTGCTTTGTTGTTGTTTTTTTCTTCATTTATTTATTTTTTGTTCTTAGACGGGTGTAAGGTGAGTCCCCTAAGTACGCACGATGGTTGTAGAGTAAACGCAATAATAAGGTGTTGAGACATGCATCTTTATTTTGAGTTTTGCATTAAATGTCATTATTGAGCCCAATATCCCGTACAAAATGTAAGGGTGGCGATGGCTGAAGTAGTCTGCACGTTGACTACAAAACCAAAACTTTGCTGTGTTCAACCCCAGTTTCAGACTCATAAAAACATCTCGCATTTCTTCTGACGTGCATTAGTGTATCTTTGTGTCAGTTTTGTCGGAAGGGTTCCAGTGGCGAAGGCATAGGCACTGATCACTGAACAGTAACGGCTTCAGCTAATTGATAGCAATCCACACGTAAGATCAGAGCACCCAAAAAATATTTATCAAGTAGTCACAGCTCTACAAGAAAACAAAAATACCAAAAACAACAGGCAAACTCATTGAGGATGCCAATGATGTTTTTGCACTGCTCTCTCAAAAGTAAACACACACCGGCTACATTTGCAAGAAAAACAAAAATTTAATTTATGTATGCCATAATGTAGTTAAACCAGGTGGCATCGCAACGTCAGGTGCTTATTTTTTTCTCTGCTTAAATTTGCGACATAAAATGTCAAAATTCTATACAAACGCATTTGTTTAACAGTTTTTATAACTAACAAAAAGTAATAAGCAATTTAATTTGCATAATGTTATCGGTATTTTGTTACAAAAAATATATACAGTGAGTCAAAGTAATATTGGGACAAAGCTAAAATGATTTATGTGGAGATAATTAAGCACTATGTTAACTGATTTTAATGCAAAATTTTCATGCTTTTGTGTAGCTAACACTGTGCTAATTGCCATCTCAAAAGATTATGATTCTTAAGTTTGTCAAAATTAATTTATAAATAATTATTCACAATAAGTTAAAAATGAAGTACAAAGTAATAATGGGACAAGTGGCATCACTATATAATCTTGGCTTTATAACGGAACATTTTGCAAAAATTTTTTGTTTAAAAGTTGCTAGAGTGTATTACAGATTAATTTTTGATAAGTTTTTAAAGAAAATTAAAATATGGCGCCACGGGGCTCACAAACATCGCCTCAAATCAGAAAACTGATATTAGAACATTCGAAATCAGGAAAAACCGTGAGAAATATTGCGGAAATAGTAAATAAACCAAAATCTACAGTGTTTAACATCATAAAACGATATGGAGGTACAGAAACTTTTCAAAATTTAGCAAAACCAAGCAAAAGAAAAATATTTTCCGACGCGGATGAACGATGGCTTATGCGACAAATCAAACAAAAACCCTACTTAAGCGTTCCCAGACTTGCTGCTGAAGCGGAAATACATCTAGCAAAGAAAGCTAATCCCGAAACGGTAAGAAATGTGTTAAGGAAACACAATTATAATGGCCGGGTAGCTAGGAGAAAACCTTTTATTAATAAGGTTAATAAGCTTAAACGAGTGCGCTTTGCTAAAGACCACAGAAACAAGGATTTATCATTCTGGAATAAGGTAATATTCACTGACGAAAGCAAATATAACATATTCAGATCGGATGGAAGGTCATTCGTGTGGAGAAGACCAAATGAAGAACTGTCAGAAAAAAATTTGAGACCCACTGTTAAACATGGCTTGGGGTCAGTTATGGTGTGGGGTGCAATATCAGCAGCTGGTCCCGGTAACCTTCACATTATTGAAGGAATTATGGATCATAAATATTATATCAACATCCTGCGTGCTAATCTTGCAGAAACAGCAGAGAAATTGGGACTGGCGAATGATTATTACTTCTACCAAGACAATGACCCCAAGCATAAGGCTCACAATGTAAGGTGTTGGTTGCTTTACAATTGCCCACATGTGCTCGAAACGCCTCCGCAATCACCCGATCTCAATCCGATAGAGCACGTATGGGCCTATTTAGAAGAAAAATTAAGAAATTACCAAATAAGTTGCAAATCGGACCTAAATAGTGCTCTGAAAGAGGAATGGGGTAGAATAACCCCATAATTCTGTCAAAAACTTGTGAAATCTATGCCGTATCGATTGAAGGCTGTAATAGAGAAAAAAGGCCTTCCAACTAAATATTAAACATTATATATTTAATACTTAACTTGTTACTTTATTACATTGTCCCATTATTACTTTGACAGGATTTTCTGTGTTGTTTTAGTTTTTTTGTTTTTATATCCCAGTGACGGTAGTCAATGTATTTTTTATTTATGTTCTTAATAAATAACAAAAATAAAAGTATAAATATAATTTTATTTTCTTCTTAAACCAATAAGTTCAAAAAAATAATTCGAAAGTTATTGGATAAACAGCTTGTCCCATTATAACATTGAGTCACTGTATATATATTATTTGTGCGTAAATATTGCGACTGAAAACTTTTTCTGACATTTTATGTCGCAAAGAAAAATCAAAGGAAGGCCTATAAAAGCTTTCATGCTGCCACATTAGTAATTGCATCATTAGGTATGCTTTAATTGCTTTGGCAACCCTCTCCTAAAATAAAGAAATGAGTAAAAGTATTATTTGTGCGCTCTTTGAAAATAAACAAGTAAATAAGTAAAATAATTAATGGCTACCAAGGTCTATATATTAGATCTGTGAAACTCGCCATTTGTTTTACAATTATTTTCTACTCGACTGTCAAAATTTGTTTACATTTTACTCATTTGTTTAGTTTGATAGCGCACAATTAACAATTTTACACATTTCTTTATTTTCAGAGACGATTGCAAAAGTAATTAAGGCATGCATAAATGAAATGCAAATGTGTGTCTTTACTTTTGAGAGAGTAGTAATCTCTTTTTGTGACATCTCAAAGTTAATTTACACAAACAAAATGCCTGTTGTTTTTTGTGTTGTTCATTGTTGAAGAACTGCATAGACCTAATAAATATACCTTGATGGCTACCAAATACAGCTTGAAAATATGAGTACGTTTCTTTGACACCAGAGACACTGCTATATATACAAAAAACGTTCAAAAGCAGAATTGCAAAAATAATGAAGCTTTCTTCCCGCTATCATCTCTATCACTATCCCTCTCATTAGTTACGGTGCAGGCATTGCATACGTAGGAGACATCGCCTGAGCACTGGTACCAGAAAACAGCGATTTCTTGCCATTCGTCATCAACTTGTTGAATATTATTCGAATCAATGACATTTGGGAAGAATTTCGCTAATTGCAAAATACTTGTACTTTTATTATTTCTTCGATTAACATTGGGAGGTTTAGTTAAGAGGAACTACATTATATTTACATTGAAAACAAAAGCTAGTTTTTTTAATTTTAATATTCTTAAATCATATTTGTTTAAATGTTTTTGTCAGCTAAAAAATCTTTTGATCTTTTTGATTTCTCAATTGACTTCGAAAATAATAGAAATCTTCATACAAACACTGACTCTCGATTTGAAAAATTTTGTTGAGTTCCAGTGAATTGTTTTCGTTCTCTTAGATTTTCTAACAACATCTGTGTCCTTAGTTTCCCTAAATATTTTTTTTTTCTGCTTAAAAAGTTTTCCTCTTAAAGGGTTAACGACTGCCTTATGTCCCTTCTCTGGTTAGTTTTGTGGGTAATAAAATACGATGTACTATATAAATAAATGCTTTGGAAATTTACGACATCAAATATGAAGTCGTAAAATTATATTACTGGAAATTTTTCTGGAAAATTATTTTATTCGCTGTTATAATCTTCATGCTTGCATATGTATGCAACCGGATAGATAAATAATTTGCTTAATGTAAAGAAAATTAAAAACGCAGTAAAAGCAGATATACGACGTCACGTTAACAATAAACAACGTAAAAATGTAACAATTAAATTAAGAAATTCTAAAGAGTTAAATCTCACAATTTGAATGAAAAATTTAGATAATTTCATGTAACATTCAGGAAAAAAAATCTTAAAATTACAGCATTCCCTTTTTATAGTGTTTTTTAACTGACTCCTTTTAAAACTAAAGTTGGTTTTACGTTAAAACCTGGTTTTACTTTATAAAAATATTTTCTTAAAATATTTTCTTAAATGGGTTTTAAGTTAATTTAATGAAATGAAACCTCGATTTTCATGTACTATGGGCAGTGCTACCAAGTTAAAAAATTTAAAACAGCTGGCAATTTAAATGGCGCTCAATGAAATGAAAAAAATAAAGGAGAATTTGGTAAATAAAGTCACTACAATAATTTAAAACAGCGATGGACGCAGCAATAACAATAACAACAATAAAAAAGTGCAAAAGAAAAAGAGGCGATTGAACACAAAATCAGATGTTTGTGGTTTTAACGTTAAAAGCAGTTTTTGACTCTTGGTGTGAAAACATTATTAGATGCTAAATTACTTAACAAATATGTGTACCAAGCGTATAGGACAAGCCAAAAGTGAGAGCGGCTGGTAGCGTGTGATATACCACTCCATTGGCTCCTCGAGCAATGAGACTTGCGTTTAAGCGTTTTAATGTTCTACGGAATGTGACAGAATACAATTGGTAACACAATTATTCGACCATGTGCTGTAATCCGTAAACGAATAAATACTTTGCTACAAGTAGAACAAAAACCAAACCTGTGTGCAGCGGTAATAAAGGAAACGAAAAAAAAATCAAGTAATGCCAAGGACTATTGTAAGTTACAGATGGTCAATTTAAAGCTTCATTTAGAAGGGGAAAAATAACGGGGTTTAATTTCTCATATTCTATTAATAGAAAATAATAAATATATAAAACTAATAATTTACATCTACTGACAACCATACACATGGGCAAAACACAAAGAATGCGGAAGATGAAAGTGTAGCAGCTTTCGAAAACAGCATGTTGTTCCATTCTGCTAGTGTTTGCCAGTGTGATTTACAATTTTGTCTTTGATTTATTTTGTTTCTTATTATGTAACTTTTGCATGTAATTCTCATTGCCTGTATGGTATCAGTTACACTAGTCAACAAAATCAAATTTCTTTTTTGTGTAGTCGAAGGTTTCATAATCAATTCGAATACATATAATGCTCCGATTGAATGCCTATAAATTACTTTTTTAGTTCGATCGAAGAACTAGTTCTCGAGCTATTGCAAATAACGTGGTGCAACCTCTGCTTTTTTCTATATAACGGTAAATCTCGAGAACCAGAGCCAATCTAAAAAAAGTAAATTTTTTGTTTTAAAACGAATTCGAATTTTTTGATATTCTGTAAACCAAATTTACATACTAAAACACACAAAGTTACCGTGTTTTAAATGTTTAGCGAAAAATTTGTTTTTTTTTTAATACGTTTGAAATCGGCAAATATGGCAGTCGTGCTATCGATGTAAATTTACCCCATTAGAAATATAAATTTTAGAAGAGACTCCGCTTTATTTCCACTGTATTTATTTTCATATGTATGCAAATACTGTTTCGTACTGTATGTGCATTTGTAATTAGCTTCTACAGAAAATTTTGTCATTGGCAATTGCCGGAATACTTTTGCAACTAAACAAGGAACATTTCAACAGAAAAACAAATAAAAAAAAAACACAATCGAAGGGAACGCGATTAATGAATATTTATTTATGTACATATGTAAAAATAAAAATTAACAGAATTAAGTCAATAAAAAATATTGCACAATTGTTATAAAATTTGGTTTATAACTGAAGGGTCTGAAATTATACGACCGTTAGTCAGTGAGATACGTGGTACAGTGAAAAAAAAATTAAAAATAAAAGAAAATCAAATTTTTTAAACATTACAATATGTAATAAAACAAAAAAGAAATTCAACAAAAATAAAATAAAACAGAATAATTTAAATTAAATATAAACTAAAAAAAGAAAGAACTAAAATAAAATGTAATAAAAAGCAGTTTACAATTTATTTTATTCAATTTTTTCGAATTATTATTTATTGTATTTTCAACAATAATTGAATTACAACAACATTTAGAGTTGAACAAAGGTCAGCCGATGTAGGTATAGCAAGTAAGAAAATGAGAAAACGGGTTAATTATGGAGTTCTTGTTTCAGCTCTAATATTGGTCAAACTTCTTAGTTATCTAAATGAAGTTTTAATAAAATATCTCTAGTTATTCTAAGAAAAATTTGAGTAAAAGTTCCCTAAAGATGTGCATTAGCAACAGTACCCCTCGTAAATCAATTTCAATGTATTTACCGTTAATACAAATATTTTTCTGAATAAGTTAAATATGATTTAGTGAAAATGCCTACCGTTCTATTGTCTCAATTACCGTACAATATAATAATTTCCGTACGGTTAACATCACTGGCTGATGAGGAGGAGACACAGGTTTTTATAAAAGTCTGCTGTTCGATAGCATAACTGGTGCGAGTGGCAAGAGCAGTGCTCAGAGGATGTCGCCTACGAATGCAACGGAAATATGCAATATAATTGGGAAAGAGATAATGTAGACAAGAGGCAGGTAGTAATATTTTATCAATTACATGTACTTGATTCCCTAAACACTTGAGATGAAGCATTAAACGAAATTACCGGTTTGAAGTATTTTATTAGAAACGAATTCGTCGCATTTAAAAAAAATTTAAATCATTGTGAAACTCAAAGGCTCAAAGTGAACTGATCTAAGTAAAAGCAATCTATTCTGAATAAATTTTTTCAACCACAAATCACTAGTCAAGCATTATAAAATAAAGGAAATATTTAACAAAATAAATATGTAACCCTTATAAGCGGATACCTCCATAACGGGACAAAAATACTGCGACAGTGAGTGTCCGGTTATGACAGGTTTCACTCTACTGCATTAATAGATTCAGGAAGATCTATGATATAATAGGTAATAGATGGTCTTCTTTATGAGTATGTCTACCAGTCGACCAACATGCGATTTCCACATTATCTTGGAAGTTTTATTTCTCAAATATACAAATTATTTTCTAAGCATTATTTTATTATTTATTAGTTTTTCTTTAAATTTTCTCTTATTATTTTCAAAGTCCGTTGATCCCTGTTTAATGTATCATGTTACACGTTTTTCATATTCCTTTTGCAGGGTAAACATTGTCCAAAAAATGCGTAAAATATAAATGGAAGACTCCCAAAGCACAAAAAACAGAAACCTTGAAATTAAATCAAACGCACAAGTAATTGAAATAAATAAAAGGTCATAAGTTCACGAAAAAAATGGTAAAAATAAAATATTATCACTTAAATAGTGTCGAAGAGTGACTGACACATTGTTAGTATAGACGTAAACAAAGGGCTCTCCAATTAAGAAATGACAACTTTTTTGTTCTATTGTGAATGATCTATTAAAGCTGTCAATTAACTGTAAATGACAATTTAATCAGAAAAATAACATTGTGACGAATACGGAGGAACGACGTTTGCAAATAATTAAAATGGGTAATCGAAACTGTGTATGGAAAATAATGTCACATACATAAATGACGTCCGCTTTCAGCTTTGCTCGTTTTAGAGCTTTTTCCATAACAGCCAGCATGAAGGCGATCGAGGGTTTTGGAAATATCTGACTGTTTCAGTTCACAGATGATGGCCCACTCCAAGCTTCTGATGTATATTTCTATTTCATGTTTTATTACATTTCTTTTTTATATGCTAGAATATTGAAATAAAATCAACATAAAGAATTGAAATAAATAGTGTTTCAGTGGGATATCCGTCAACAGTGACCGATATATCCATCGACGCTATTAAACAATATTAGAGTGGACGACTTTATGAAGGACAAAAGTCATAAGGCTACAAAATCACATGTGCACAGAAGTTTACTCATATTGCCCTTCAGAAAATTATAGAAACTTTGTTCTCTACGCAATGACCGATAATTCGGTCAGCAATGACGGTCATATGACCACCGGGCAATTGACCATCACTGTTCTTGTAGGGTCCATATTAATTTTTGAAGATTTTCCTCCACACGTCCATTATTGGCCGCAGTGCGAATTAAACGTGGTCTTACGGGGTAACATGTCGGTGGTGACGGTGAATTAAGCCACGAATTATTGCGTTAGAGGGCGAATTTCTGATGTTAAAATGTCAACGATTTTCTCTTAGGCATAAAATAAATAATCGCTGATTCAAATAATAATTCTGCTTCTGGATAATTATTCTGGTTTCTTGTTCAGTTGTGAATCTTTCCATTATATATTCAGAAAAATTAAAAAAAAATATATAAACGAAAAAGTTATTAAATTTTCAAACGCCATGCTGACTTTGGCCCCACCCTGTATATAGATAGTTGATTCTTGGAAATAAAAAAGTTTAGAAATGTTGCTGTATTTCTTTTAAAAATTAAAAGTTATTGAAGAATTTCAATCGTATGCAGAGTTTTGTGACGAGGAGTATGTAAATTTCATCTTAGACCAGTATACTGTGGATGTCCCCAAGTATGCAATTAAAAGTATTAATAAAAGTATTCAATAAATGTTTTAATGTTTTAAATGTTTTTAAAGATAAATAATTCTTTATGCATCAAGTTTATATAGTATGTATGTATGTACATATTTGTACGTACGAGTAGAAATGTACACAAGTGCAATATTCTCCCTAGTTCATTGACTGACAATGTCGCTGAAGCATGACGCTTACGAGTATTATCATAAGCACAGCACACATCATGAACCTTATGCGAGTATGTATGTGTGTATGCATCTAAACTGCACATGTAAAAATCCAGCGAACAATTTCCTTTCGACATGTTTGATTAATAAAATGATGTAAAACTTTGTCAGGCACTCTGTTTAATCTGGTACACGTATCCAAATTCTCCAAATTATAGAATTTCCCTGATCAATATGAGATTCCAATATATAAAGAAATGTATACATAATATATGTATTTGCTAGAGATGATAGCGTGTCGAATTATTACAACACGACATGACGGGAACAGGAATATCAAGATTAACAACAAGTACGAAACAGCCATGGCAAACATTTTGCCAATACAACACGCACGAAAGCAACTCCAACAACAAAAAACCTTTTTTTTATGCAACATTATTTTTATTTATTCAACGCAAGTGAAAATGAGGGTGGCGATGCCTGAAGTAGTTAGAACTTTGACAACAAAAACGAAAAAGTCTTGGGTTCGAGCCCAATTCCGGACTAAACATTTCGCATTTTTTCTGATATCCATCAGCGTGGCTTAGTGTCAATTGTTGTCGGTAGGCTTCAGTGGTGTAGTCACTGGTCACTGAACAGTACCGGCATCAGCAGTAACCAATTCACATGCACATCAGAGTGCCCTTCTTCCTCGGTATTGTGTAGCCAAGTAAAAGTAATTGCTAAAAATGGTTTATAAAACACAGTTTCAAAACTGAATACGCCTGCTTGACTTCAGAGTCGGCGCAGCACTGCTATAAACTAGAAACGTGCAAAAGCAGATTTGTAAGAGAGTGAAGCTTCACAACCTGTCATATCTCTCACTATCCCTTTCATTTAGTTCCAGCATAATGCATAATGGGTCATCAAAAATACTGCGACCGTGTGTATAAAATGCAAAAATGAAACTGGATCAAATATAGAGTTTTTTCTCTTTTCCTCTCTATTCGCAATACAAAATATTTGTAAAAAAGTTTGAGACGATCACAATTGACCATCGAGATTTCGTGGTTGAACATGTGTTAGCGCCACATATATCTGTTTCTTTTCATATATTGCACTTGTTCCCGAACCACGGTTATTCACGCGTACAACGCGTTTATCAGTAACAGCGTATCCATTTGTGGTCGCTTTGGCAACGAATCGCACTACGCATTACAGAGAAAGTTCGTTTTTTTTTTACCGTACAGTGCGTATGTGGAATAAACTTCCTGCAGAGGTCACTTTTGTCACTTTTGACGTGGCAAAATTAAAATCGAATGTCAATAAACATTACTTCCTATACCCTTTGTCCCACATACCACGTGAAAAATAAGGTGCATATCATGGAAGACAATCGGTTCAAGACCACAAGGATGGAATTTGTGATGGGAAATTTCAAGAAAAGAATAAAGTACTCCAGTTATCATTGTGTTACTTTTGTTTTACAAAAGTAACCAAAATGGAAGAAAAGTACACATGTATACATTGGTGAATAAAGTAAACAATTATGGTTAAAAGTAACTAAAATGGCAACACTGTCGGTGGAATTGTATAAGTGGGTGTGGGAGGCAGAGACTTTAATCTAGTGAAATTATTTCGTGTAGAAAGAAAAAATGCATATTACAGAACGTCGGCAAGACGCCTTTCCAATTATTTTAAGTTTAGAGATTGAAAATTAATAAATGAAGTCAGTAACATCAATCAAAAAGATAATAATCTTCAATTATATTTTTTTTTTTGTTAATTGATCGCAGAGAGATTCGAATTAAACAGTCGAGTGTATGCTTATAATTTTCGCCGACTTTTTTAAACGAATTTGGTAACTTGGCAAGACATTTCATACGAATCCCATAAGAACGTTGCAAAAAGAAAGTGATCACTTGCAACAAAGTCTCCAAAAACACATCTCACACACATCTATACCTACAAGTAAACTTGCAATAAAATCGTCAAGTAAAGCTTTACACAACTGAAATAAAAATTAAATTATAAAAAAAAAACACAAACATAAAATTACTGCTGGCAGTTTTACATTCATTCACAGAAAAGAAAAAACACATCCATACATACATACATACATACATGTGTATGTAAGTAAATGGTGATGTGCCGGTTTGAGCTCTTCATGAATGGGATGAATATCGGGAATAACTGACCAACCAGCTGACCGTCATACGTACGAATATATACCAGACACATTTATAGACAGTCTTAATAATTTGGCTTGCAGTGCAATACAATGAATGCTGAATACATTTGCTTAATTGCTGCATTTGTAAAAATTCAATAAATAAAAGTGCAGGGAGAGAAGTAAAAACGACATAGAAAAACACTGCAAATAAAGATAAAAATTCCACAGTCTTAATGATTTCATTTCATTTCTTTTCTGTTTTTGTTTTTGTTTTTGTTGTTGCTGATACTTTTGTTGTGTTTTGTATGGACTGTCAACCAGCCAGTCGTTTTTAAATGAATTGTAGTCCAAAAGTAAATTAAACATAAAATGAAATCGATAAAATTTCATGCGTTTTTGAGTTTATTTCCACTGCCAAAGAATTTCATAAATTTAAGACTTTTAAAAAAGAAAAACTATTTTTCGAACTTTATCGCTGTTATTAATACCATTAAACGAATGAATTTTTTTTTTCTTTTTCTAAAATCAGGCAGTTAATAGTTTTAAAAACTAAAAAATAGAACGAAAAACAAAAGTCGGAAATATTCGACACAAATATTAGGACACGTTTCAATTTAGGTCGCCAGCAAAGCAAATCACACAATATCGACCACTTGTCTTGTCAAAGTCTCCTTGTGTTAGAGATAAACAGCAATAGGAGAGAGAGAGAGAGAGAGAGAGAGAGAGAGAGAGATAATAAAATAGAAAGAGAGATAAGAGAAAAGGACACGAGCAATACCAATTCATAACAGGTAAACATAGTAGCCCACACGAGACGACACAAACACTGCAACTAACAAGCAAATCACAATCGCAACATCAATTCTGAATTGAATATCGCTGGAGAAACACGGTTAAAAAAGAACAACAGCTGACTTGTGTCCACTGAAATGAATCAGTAAAAACACTAAACAACAATTCACACTATGCAACCACGCAACATCAATCCAACCACAAAATATTAAAATATTTTAAGGTTTTTGAAACCTCGAATGCAACACGAATTGAAACCATAAACATGACTACAGACAATGCATCCAAGAACGAAACTTGCCTTGTTCCATCGTCTGTAGCCACCATAAGACCAAGGTCAATCAATTATACGGTCAGTTTAAATAATCATGTGATTATTTGGTTCTTTATATCAACGATGTCAAAATATGTTTACACTTAGAGCATGGGTGCGTACATATACACTAGTGAGAGAATTTTTAAGTACACTGACAGGCAAAAGTGACCGCAACGATTTTGATTAAAATTTAATCACACGACAATATGTATTTTGGTTGTAAGAAATGTATAATACTGCAGTTCTGATTAAATTTGCTATTTGTTTACTTGGTAAAATAATAAAGTTATTAAATTTTACCTTTTAAAATTTTTAAAGAACAAAATGTACGGAAAATTTGTTTACTTCGTCGGCCAATGTTAGAAAATGGAAAATACGAATTTTGTACACGAAAACTCAAATAAGATATGCTACATTAATGATTTTATGGCAGTAAAAGCAAAATATGTACTTGGAAAAATATGAAGACGGCTACTAAGTATGTTGACTCGTCGCCGTCTCATGAAGAAATAAAATTAAAGAGCATAAAACTGAATGAATGGAATTGACTGTGTTTAGACAGTCGAACATTTGGAAGGAAGACATTTCGTTTGTTGGCATATTAAGGGTGGGGAAGAGAGTATCGTTTTTGTGTTCGGTACTCGGCGACCCGCTTTGTTCTCATTTTCGTTGCTTACAAAAATAACAACAACAATTGGGCAACATTAACAATCAGCGTTGCCGTTTTCGTTACTTTTAACCAAAATTTATTACTTTTTTGGTTACTTTTTTAAACCGAAAGTAACACAATGATAATGATAGTAACCATTATATTTAATATATAAAAATTTAACTAATTAGAAACCTAGATTTTGTTCGAAACATTCGCAGTTGTTCTTGTGCGACCTACATGAATTTGATTCTTCCCATCAATAGATTATCTCAACACCTTCGCCAATCTCACAATTGTTGGCAGAGAAAGTGCTTCATGATAATTAAAATATGCTTTAGAATGCGAACTGTACACTCGAAATTTTCATAATCTTTGTAGTGAATTTTAACAATTTCAATGCGTTGTTCTATTTTTATTATTAGCGGGCTATTCGTAACGTCTTATTGGAGCACCTGTTTCATAAAGCTTTTGGTTACTTTTTTCTCATTTGGTTACTATTTTTCAACATTTTGGTTACAAAAATTTTTTGGTCGCGGCAACACTGTTAACAATAATACCCGTAATAATGGAATGTCGCCGGAAACAATTTTCGTCTGTGTGACCGCCAATAAAAAAAAAGATATGCTTTTCTTCCAAATGTTCGACTGTCTAAACTGCGACTTTCAAAAATAGGAAAAGAGGTAAGCTTAATAAAAATAAGAATGAAAATAAAAATAAAAATAGAAATAAGGATAGAAAATATATACTGCTGATTGAAATTTCTCGTCACGAAACAACAACGTTTTGCTTGTTGTAGGATTTCGGGAATCAATTATATTGGTTTTTTTTGTTGCTGAAAGTGGCAGCTCATTAAAAGCGAAAACAACATTGAAATGTATTTTGAAATTTAATATTGTATGTACATATATTAACATTAAACCAAAAGAAATCCATTATTTCACCACTAGGCGATTTCAGATACAGTTTCAATTAGAAAATTTCTCGAATAGTTTTTTTTAACAATACACAAGCTCTTAAGCTTGTCTGCAGAAAAACCTAGGGTCTAGGTGATAATAGAATCCGCATTGTCCATATTGATAGACTAATTCACGGAGAGGCTACGGAGGCACTCTCAGTATCATTTTAGCTTGATAATGTTTTTTGTTTCTTGGTTTTTGCGTGCTAACCCCATCTCAATTCTTTACATATTAACGTGCCGAATATTTTGTTTTTTAATTTGCGGCCAAAAAAAAATATATATATATATCACTGACACAAATACCGTCAGTCATTATTCACACCTTTTAAATTGATGCTTTTCTTCTCAGAAAAAAAAAATAAAAATAAAACATTTTTTTGTCAATTTCTTACTGTAAATACATAAACATTTCGCAGCTAAATAACAATTTCCTTAAAATGGTTGCAAAAATTTAATAGTTTCTTTAAGTTTTTTCCTAAAATTAAATTCTAACTTTCAAAAGTCAAAATAAAAAAACATCGGTGTGCAAAGGCAACGTCACACCACCTTCCTCATAACCCAAGAATAATACAAACAGACCTGTGTCATGAGTTGCAATTCAATTCACAACTTCTTGGCATCCTTGATGGCGGGGTATGGTCTTTCTTAGCATCACGAGGGCATTAAGGACTTGTCGGACTGATGCAATGGGGATGTTTTTGGGCATCCCACTACTTTCAATCGTTCTGATGCCCTGAGATAATTTCGGAGCTGAAGAGTGAGGTTATCAGAAGACGTTTGAGTGTCTTGCGAGACCGGGTGGACATCCAGGACAGTGAAAACTGGAGGACAAGCCCTATCAACTTTGAGCCCACAACAAATTTTAAAATTTCCCAAATTGGCCCCGAGCCCTTCCGTTGACTTACGAAAAGCCATAGAAATTAAATTCCTAGAAACTGAGAGGAAAGGAGAATCGCTATTCACTGGCATTATTATGCCGAGCAGCGTCACAATTACTCATGATCTTGAACGCATGTTCTTTAAATAGGCTGCTTAATCTGTTTTCGCTGAATAGAACAGAGTTAATGCCTGTAGATTTTGCGAAAATTACGCTGAGAGCTAAAAAACACGATTGTCCTTGCATACCACAATGCATCTCTTTAACGATGTTAACCTCACTTTGTGTTCAATGAATGAAAAATACAAAGTATACGACGGTACTGGATGGAATTCACAAAATTCATTTGTTCATCTTTTATATTCATGTATGTATTCGAGCTATATTCGTAATTGTATGCGAGCTTACAAAGTAAGCTGGGTAGTGCTGAGCCTAATGTAGTCATTGGATGAACACTTCACTATATCGCTTAATTTGTGTACAACTGGATGGCTTTCACTCCACAAATGTGGCAATGCATTACTGTCTTACATATGTAATTGAAATTTTCGCCGCTGGGAGAGCTTTTTCCATCTGGGTAGCATTGTGCTCAGATTCCATAGGGCTTTTCACAATTCTTTGGCACCGCTGCTTTCTAGCCCAGTAATAATAATATTAATTAGTGTCTTTTGCAATGCTCGTTAACCCAAGTTACAGAACAATTTCAATTCTTTATGTAACAGTACTGAAAAAAGTTGCCAATCAACGTCATTATTTTTTTAATGTTTGTTACAAATTTAGATTGTTAAGCCATAATTTAAAATTATACAATGATTGGCCAACAACATGAATTCAAATTATTTACGATTCTAAGAAAACTATGCAGAGTTTTTCCAAAAATATATAAAAAAGCCCACAAATATTTTCTGTATATTTTTAAATACCCCCAATAAAATCACTTTTGCCTTTTGCTAATTTAAATTATAAACTTTTTTTTAAGCATGCACATTGTAAAATAAATATTTATGTATGTCTTTCTAGGCACACAAGTCAGTCACATGTAAATGGAAGTGATATTTGAAACGGAAATACGTTCATTTACCAAAATACACAAAATTCTAAAAAAAAAACAAAAACACTTTTTATATTTATTTTTATTTTTATTTCCCCAAACATAATTAAGTCATAAACACCTTGAGTATTTGTTTTGGCCGAAAATAAAATATTTGGAAACAAAATTTTATTTTCGTTTTCAAATAATATTTCATGAAAGAATTTTTGAGAGTGGTGAATTCGCTTGAAATGAATTTAAAATTTACACTACAATAACAGAAAATATATACATACATATGTATACATGACCTAGGTCAATAAAAAAAATGTAAATAACATTTTTGTAAGAAAAAAAATATATGTGAGTTTATCTAGCTTTGTTATAATTGTTTTGCTGGTCTATATGTATATACAATGCATTTGCTGCTAATACCAAAATTGTCAGTGAACCTTTAAGCAAATAATTGAAAAAGGCTATAAAATTCCATATAAGCCTTAACACCTTTTTTGAATTAGTTTTCAGTTGATTTAATGCAACACAACCTTGCTTTTCGAGTACTAAAGGCAGTGCTGCCAAGTTAAAAAACTGCTGGCAGTTTTAATGACGCTCAATAAAATATAAAAAAAATAAACCAAAATTTGGGAAATAAAGTCACTACAATAATTTAAACAATGAACGCAGCAGCAACAACAATAAAAAAATGCAAAATAAGAAGAAGCTATTGGGTGGTGCATAATCAATATGCTTTCATCAAGCTGTGCGAATCAGTTATCCGTCATACTATGCGTTTTCCAACTGACAACTAAGCTGAAATAAATTTTTTTTTTATGTTTTGATGTCTCCGTCAAAGCAAAGTACTGAAGTTAGCCAAGTTTGAACTTTTAACGTACGTTGAGTACTTTGACAGCTATGAACAGCGTTGCTTTTGTGGGTTATTTTCGACCAAAATTAGTTAATTTTTTTTTTAATAGGGAAATGTAAATATTTTTTTGCATTTTGGTTACTTTTTCCAGCATAAGTAATACTAAATGTGTAAATTATTTTATACTTTACTTGTAAAGTATCAAAATCTGATTTTATACCGCGTTTATGGCGTTGTTAACATCCTTTTGTTTTATTAAAAATCGTTTCTGTTGTATTAAAATTTCAAGACTGCTGCAGCAGAAATAAAAATAAAACATCACAGTATTTAAATCCAAAATAGATAGGAAATTATTTGCGCGGGTTTGTTTGTTTTGAATTGAAATGGTATACATACATGTGTACATAATGATTTTATCTCCATTTTATTTTTATAAAATTTGTGGCTAGTATAAAAGAAATAGAAGACTTATTTTTATAAAGTAAAACATATTCTGGTATTTTTATTTTTTGTTTTATAACTTTTTAACGTGGTAACGTTGGGTATGAGTTGATATCCGTCAAGAAAGTACTCATTGTGCCAATCTATTCCGTCAGTACGTTAATGTCATTTGAAAAAGTCAAAGTATGACGGATGACGGATTCTATGTGCCCCGGCCTTTAGACTTATAGTGAGAACGCAAAATCAGCTGTTTTTGATTTTAACGTTTTAATCAGGGGTTATAATATGGTGTGCAAACACTATTACAGGGATTGTGTAAATGCACTTTAAGAAAATTGCTGACACCTTGTTTTTGCGATTGTTATAAAAGCACAGTGACCATAGTCAACCAGTGAGACAAAAATAGTTTGTCCGCTGACCCTTTCAAGTTACAGCAGACATGATTTTATTTGCAGAATAAATAACAAATATTTCTCTATTCAAATGTTATTTTTCCTGATTTATGCGATGCTAATGATTTTCATTTCCTACTGTCAATAGAAATTTACATATCAAAATAACGTCAAAAAACTAACGCCTATGAGATTTCGAAAAATATTCGACATCTTTATTTTCATTTAACAATTGTGTTCTAATTAATCTAACAATTCCAGCGTGGCGGCATAGCTGGTGGCTGTCTGCTTATTAAATTTGTGCTTGACCAATGGAAAATCAAAGAGGAAAAAAATTGTTTTGGTTGAATTATTCAGGTGCTAATTTTGTTGTCTACTGACGCACAATATGTGACAAGCAATTAGAGTAATTTTTTTTATTTAATTCGTTAGTTTTTCTTTTAAATAGATTAAAATTTCTAAACACCAAAAACTTTCCTACAAAATTTCCAAATTATTATTTTTTTTTTTAAGTTTAAAATTATGCAAAAAATTCAAATAAAGCACGATATTATGAAATTATAGAATAGATAGAATTCGTGTTTTAATATAGAAAAGCCCTAATGTTTCAAATCGAGTTTTTGTGCTCATATCAGTAGATAATCCTTAAAATTGGGTTGTTCAACCAAAATGCACGATGTTAATCGTGAGTCATACATTATCGTCAAGTTTTTTGCTCAACTTAATTTGAAATTTATTTGCTTCATGGCTCGATTCTCGATTGGAACAGAACCGTTGTTCAACCAGTAAATGGTAATGCAGGTAAAGCAAATGGACACTGCATTAACTCCAGTTGCTTAAATTTCAGTGCTTTTTATTGTTTTATGGCAACCACAAATTTGAGGTTGACCCCCCGGCAACTGAACAACAGTCCGGTTGCAATCCATAATCGACCCATCCGTGTTTGCCAAATTCAGTCATGGGGAGGTACACAATTGAGCAGCGCGTTAATATTGTTGAAGCCTTTTACGAAAAAGGGCGATCCAATTAAAATGTATTTCGTGAACTTTGTATTTTTTTTTGGTCAGCATAATCGACCAAATGTATCCACAATCGGGATATTTCAGCAAACCGAGTCTTTATGAAATGTAAAAACAGCTGTGCATGCTCGCCCAGTTCGTTCTGTGGACAACATTGTTGTTCGCGATAGTGTGGCAGAAGAACCGTCAACCGACTCAACGGCGTGCCTATCATTTGACTATCTCACAAACATCACTGATGCGAATTTTGAATAAAGATTTCAAGTTACACACAAGATTCAAATATCTGAAGACATGAAGCCTAGTGACCATTTCAAGCCTCGTCAATACGGCGAAAGGTTGGTTGAACAGACAAAAGTGAATGGTAACTTTTCAAAAAGAAAATCATGTTCACGTCAGTGGATTCGTTAACAAGTAGAATTGCCGTATTTGGGCAAATAAGCATCCACGAGTTTTTGTTAGAAAACCGATGCATCCACAAAGGAGGGTGGCGATGGCACGATGGATGGTAGTCTGCACGTTGACTACGAATCCAAAAACAGACCTGGGTTCAACCCCAGTTTCAGACCAAAAATTTTAAAATAAAAATAAACATCTCGCATTTTTCTGATGTTGGATTAGTGTGTCTTTGTGTGTCAGTTGTCGTCGGAAAGTTTCAGTGGCGAAGGCATAGTCACTGGTCACTGAACAATACCGGCTTCAGCTGATAGCAATCCACAATCACATCAGAACGCCCTCCTTCGTCGGTATTGTGTACCACCGGCGAAGTAAAATAATAATAAAAATGGTTACTAAAGAAGCTTCAGCACTGCTACGAGTATAAACAAAAAAAAAAAAAACGTACGAAAGCAGAGCTGCAAAAATAATTAATTAAGCTTCACCTCCTGTCGTTTCTCGTACTATCCCTTTCCTATAGTTCCAGCACAATGCTTTGCATGTGTAGGAGTCATCTCCTGAGTGCTGGTCCTAGATAAAAAAAAAAAAAAAAAAAAAAAAGAGTGACTGGTGCTTTTTCCGTACTTCTTCGAAAATGCGGTCGGCCAAGCAGTTACCGTGAATTGTGTTCATTAGCGCGAGATGATGATGGACTTCTTGTGGCCGGAAATTGATGAAACGGACCTGCACCATATGTGGTGCCAACAGGATGGTACTACTTGCCACACAGCCAACGAAACAAGAGCTCTTTTGCGCCAGAAATGAAATGGCCGTCTTATCTCACGTCGTGGCGATGTTAATTGGCCGTCACCATCACGTGATTTTCCAGCGCTGCACTTTTTCTTTAGGGATATTTAAAAGAGAAAGTGTACTTCAATAGGCCAAGGAGGCGATAATTCGGCACATTAACGACCTTGAACCTCAATTATGTCTCAGAGTCATTGAAAATATCGAGCATCGGAAGCCGTGGCGAGCATTTGGCCGATATTTTGTTACACATATAATTGTCATAGATCGTTCTATCATAATAAAAAATATTAAGATAATTTTCTGAAAACTATTTGTTTTCTTTACAATTAACATCGTGCGTTTTGGTTGGACCACCCTTTACAAATTGGTGTGTTCCATTTGAAAATTTCTTAGAGATTTTAATAAAAAATTTAGTCAAAAAAGAACCTGAACTGCAAAATTTCTATGAACTAATAGCACCAATTATTTAAGCTTTAGGTCTTTTTAATATATTTAATATTTATTCTGATTCGATATTTCGCTACTCCTTTGTGTAGCTTCTTCAGGAAAATCGGTTTTTGTTTATAAATACAATAAATTCTATTAGAAAACAACTGATTTGAATAACAAAAAGAGGGCCAAGGAAACAATTTTAAGGTCATACATACAAAAAATAATAAATTAGCTTTTTTTTCTTTTTTTTCAAATACCACAAATAGAGACAATCTGTCAATATTTGTAGATGAAATTAGTAAAATTTACGTTTTACAAATTCTTCTCAAATTCTAATAAAAACTTAATAAAATTCATTCCAATAATTTCCGACCTACCTTCACCTTAGTTTGAGGCAGCCTTGCTGTATTAAGATCGCAGCTAAAAATTTCTTAATTTTGATGGAAAGTTTCTATTGAAATGGAGAGCAGAAATACATACTACGAGTGCTTTTACGTCCATACCTACACACTTTTACACGTCGCATGTATTCGACAGAAAAAAGCAACAACAATAATTATAAAAATAACATTCAGAATCAATCTATTCACACAGGGAAGACCAAACTTTGTCGTACGCAAACCATCAAAATCTAATCAATAAAGAAATATTAAGCAGTAAAAATCTTTGTATTTCATTATAAATTAATGAAATGTTATTACTATTTCTGTTTCCTAACAATACTCGTACCCAGTGATGTTAACTTTTAATGTCGATTTCCGTACATCTCTCAAAGGTTTTAAGAGTAAAATTACCGTACGGAAACTCTTGTACAAAAATAATAATATTTCTTTTATTAGAACAGGTTTATAACTATTTGTAATTCAATATACTAATAGAAAAAACCTTAAGAAAGGAATGTGTAAATGTGTAATAAAATAAAGGATTTTGTAACAATTTGTACTTTCAATAAAATCAACGTATGCATTTACGTCATATGCAATCTTAACTTAAAGGAGTTTATTTTAGGCATTCATAGCAGTAACGTATAGAATTTAACTGCAATTGGCGTTATTTAGCATAGTTGTAATGAAACCGTACTTTTTATGATTTGTGTTTATTACCACTCGTACCACTAGTATACAGGCAACAAATTTTTTACCAACAAATAAATCTGAAATATATTAAAGCTATGATGAAAGATATTGCAGGTTCACACGTTACTATAGGGTGTCCCATGGTTGCGCTTTCCATGCTTTGAACTCCTGAGTAAGATGTATTGTATACGCATGAAGGCAGAAGTCTTTTGTCAAAATTCGTTGTGTAGTGATTCATGAAATTTAAATTTGTTGAGGCGACATTCTCCTTCCCAGTAGCAAAGTTTTCAAGAGAGCGACCGACACGTTGACGCACAGGAGTCTTAAGACCGGGCCAGATATAATCCGTCATCCGTGATACCTTACCTTTTTCAACCGATAACTAAGTTGCAATACATGTTTTCTTATGAGAGATGTCACATACATTACGTCTTCGTCAAAAGAAAGTACGAAAGTTGGCCAACTTTCCACGTACGCTGAGTACTGTGACAGCTATGAGCAGCCTCGCCGTTTTAGGTTATTTTCAACCAAAATTTATTACATTTTTTCAATGTGGAGATATGAAAATTGTTAAAATTTTGGTTACTTTTACCAGCCCAAATAATACTAAATGTATACATTTATTCTATATTTTACTTGTTAAGTTTTAAAATCAGGTTTCACGTCGCGTTTGTTGGGCAACCTTTTTGTATTAAAAAATCGGTAAGCAAAAAAAAATAACACAGTATTTAAATTGTAAATAGATAGGCAATTATTTGCTCGGATTTGTTTATTTTAAATTGAATTAATGTAATCTGCTTAATTTTTTCATAACATCCTTGGCTAGTGCTGAACAAATTGAATACTTATTTTTATACAGTAAAACATGTTGCGGTATTTTTTATTTTTTTTTGTTATTAATTAACTTTTTAAACAAATTTTGCTTGCAGAATTTTTGAGCGTGGCAACGCTGTCTATGAATTGATTGGTATGTTTTGATGAATTTTATGTGCCCCGGCCTTTATTATGCCTAACCGAGCCAATTTCTTAAAATTTTTTTACCACTTTTCGAATGATTGACACATTTTCGACTCTCTCAGCAGAACTTTCCAAATTTTTTTAACATGTTTTCACAAATATAACGCGTTGTTCTTTCGTAAAGCCTTCCATTTTTAATAACGGAATAAACATATGTGACTGCTGCCATATTTCAGAGTTGCCACTTGCACAACAATAATTACACTAATTTTAAAAAGTGAATTTTTACGTCGACACCCACTATAAATCAGGGGAATACATATGGGCATTTCCACAGAAAGTTCTACCAGGATCGAAAATTAATATGTCAATAAACAAACGATTTTTTATCCAACATTCTATAGGAAATGTTAAAATTTTAGGAAAATTATGTATTTTCAGTTTGTGGTGTTGGTTATTTTCAGAAAATTGGTCTAGAAACTGAAAATTTATTTAAAATATGTAGAACATATAAAATATATGAATATATTTTATAAAATAATATTTATAATTTACTTCAAAAAGAAAAGACATGATAAATGTTTAGGAATTTAAATGATTGAGAAATATTTTTCTAAGAATAGAGATGTCTCACTTTTAAAATCAACGGTTTATTTATTACATACCAAAATCTAAAATTTATATGTAAAACTATCTATAAAATAATAAGTATAAACATTTTCACAGTAAATACAATTTAAACTTAAGAAAATTTTGATTACAAACATTTTAGGAAAATATGTCCCGTGCTAATCATAGTAAAGGTTGTTCAAAAAAGAGGAACAAAAATATTTAAATACGAGTGTGACAACCATCAGTCGAAAGCCTTATTATTCTATTTTAATTTAAAAAAAAAAAAACTTCCTTTCAAAAAATGGTGATCTAATTCACAAATTTTTTTAACTTTTCTAAATTCAGTTGAAAGCGACTTCTAAATTTTGTCCCGTTCGTGATACCATATTTATTGGTTATTTATAGCGCCATTAATGTGCTATAAAAACCTAGAAAAGAAAATAATTTTACCTCACTTCAAAGGCAAGCGAGTGTCCCGTTCTAGATCGTGGAATTGCCCATATATATGTATATAAATTGTTAATATTTTTGGTTATATTTCTTATCTTGGACCAGCACTCAGGAGATGACACCTATACATGCGGTGCATTATGCTGGAACTACAGGAAAGGCATAGTAGAGGAAATGAAAGGAGGTGAAGCTTCACTATCTTACAACACTGTTTTTGCACGTTATTGATTTATGTATTATATTTTTGATTTATTATTAAATTCAAAGCACTCCAAGTGAATTAAGGAAATAACGGAAATTGAATCCGACTAAAACAGTGGACAGTGCACGACTAGTGTTCCACTATTGAGTCTTCTTCCCTGCATGGCCCGATGAAGCTTAACAACTGTCTTCTTTTAAATGTTTGAACTCACTCGTAACATACTGTCCGATGTTGTACTTGTTGTGCACAGAACAGTTTGTAAATTTAACGAACATGAGACGTTAATGTCCATAAGGTTGGCGATCTCTGTATTAGTCAATTGATAACGTTTTGTTGGGATTTTTATGTATTTTATTTTTTGTTCAGGGCATGGTGTTCCACATATAAGATAATGATTTGTGATGTCTAACGTTGCTAACGGCTGCTTTTGATTTTTTTTATTTCTTATTAATATTGATGATTATAGTTTATGAAATATTTTTGTTCAATCCCACAGCGATAGAAAAAATTTAGAATTATATGTATGTATTGTATGTATGTATGTGTGTATATGAATACAATATGTAAAAATTCAAGGAAACTTTTAGAAATTTTCTGAATTTGGACATCGTAGAAAACAACGTGGCAGTTTATTTCATGTTGAAGTGACAATTGTTCTTTTACCGGAAGTCATAGAGAGTTTTCGCGGAAATTTAATCCGTACTCAAAGAGAGCATCGTAATTTTATGCAACAATTTATATTCTTTTTTTGAATACTTATCTAGCTGTGAAAATGCAATAAATATTTGCAAACGCAGCTACTTTTATCAAATTTCTTAGCACGTATGGATAAACGAGTCTATAACCTTGATGCCGCATTTCGATACATGCGCGTGACCACGAAATGCCGCAACAGCCATACGATTCACCTTCTCCCAGGACTAGAACTAGCCAAAAGCAGAGGATTCTAACAGCTATTAAACTAACGAATGCAACATTTTACTCTTGCAATTATCATAAATTTCCGCAGTACTTAAACACCTGAAGGAGGATAAAAACATAACGTCATATACTCTGGCCTGTTCTGAAAACCATGTGATTTCGAATAAATCGATGATATGAAATTTTATATTTATCAAGAGCAAAGTAAAATAATTACTAAAAATGGCTACTGAAACGAAGCTTCAAAATTTAATACGTCTACTTGACATCAGAAGCGCTACAACACTGATAGTTAAGCTTCACCAACTGTCATGTCGCTCACTATCCCTTTCCACTAGTGCCAGCACACCGCATTGCATTTGTAGGGGTCATGGCCTGAGTGCTAGTCCAAGAGAAAAAAAAATAAAAAAATCTGTCGCTGCCACGGCGACACAAGCTGAGGTGGATGGGCAAGCGTTCTTGATGGGTCTAGGTTACATCGCGCACTATGATATTGTGGATATCAGGGGCTTCATTGCGGGAGAGGTTGGCTGTAGCACAGCTGATATTGTAGGGAGACAGGATATGGCTACTTATTCTTCTTTCCCTCTACTGTTTTCCTTTCTTTCTTATTTACTGCCTGTTCATAGAAGCCGAATGAAAATAATCATTCGGTATTTATATTGAGAACAACAATAAAAAAACTCAAATTGTTTGTTTGTTTTCAATATAAATGGCGAACGATTAAATATTTTCACCGCGGCTTCTATGAACAGGCAATTAATCTTTCTTCTATCTTCTATTCCTTTGCACCTAACCTAATCAATAAAGTCAGCGTTTAGTAACATTGTACTTTTAACATCACGTGGTTTTTAGAACAAGATTGATTATCTCCTCTGCCAGGTGTGATATCAGAATAATTTGCGTACAATCAGTTAAGCTCATTATGAAATATTATGAACCACGTCAGATAATTTTTTATTGTTGAGTAGTGAAATTACACCTGAAAAAACACAAGAGCAATAAAAAATTTCAAGTAATAAAAAAATTCAATAGTTTGCAATTAATAGCAATCACGTGTCTCGCCTTTAGATCACGTACATAGTACATATGTACATATACGAGGTCTGTTCAGCTAATTAGAAGAATTTTGCAATTTCGCAACTTTGAACAGAACGATTATCAACATTTTTTTATTATGTTGGTAGACTTGTGTTTATGTGGGGTCGAATTTTAAATATTCTAGTGATATTCTGAACACACCTCGTATATGTATCTACATACATACTTTCCATATGTATGTAATTATCAATTTTTTGGTATCGAGTTTATATTTCTATAGAGGGAGCATGCTATGCGCATACATATGTAAGCCCATGTGTATGTAAAAATGAATATGTAAATAATTATTGTACGCATTCTCACATATCCATTATATGTACATAAATGTATATTGATATGTATGTTTATACACATGCTGGTAGTTCTGCGTTTGTGTTATCTTAATTTTTAGAATTAATTTACTCTTTGTTTATTATCTTTAAAAAATATTGGAAAGAATACATACAATAGTAAAAACATATAGATACAATCTATATACATATACACATATATATATATCCTAGTATGTACATACATACATACATATATACGGGGTGATCCATTTAGTGGTTTCAAAACCGCCGTTCTAGCAAAATTGTCAGCTGTTAAATACCTGTCATCTGAAGAGTCGTTGATTTAGTGAAAGGTTTGCCATTTACGAAAATGTATCGTTTAACCCTTTATTATTCATTTTATTGATATAGAATTAAAAGACAGAAACAGGAAATGCCAGAAAGATATAAATATACAAAATATAAAAAAACCTTTTCTATTTCGTCTAACCTGTTGTCTAATTATTTGTTAACCAATGACATTTGGCTGTTTAACTAATAGTAAACGAAAAGCTGTGGATCAAATATTATTGGTTAAACTATTGCTATTAGCTAACTAATGACTGTGAATTTGGGCATAAGTGTTGCTTCCTTTCGTCAAAAAAACGCTAAGCAAACGAAAAAGGTGGGCAACTTCTTAAAGATTTTAAGTTAGAAACGTCAATTTTAAGTACAAAATTTGTTAATTTATTTTTGATAGTCACTAATTTTTTATCGCTAACACTAGTGAAAGATTTGACGTTTTCATATTTATCTGAAAATAATTGAACCCTGTGCACTTGGTAAACTCTTTTATTACAATATATTTGCACTGTTCTAAAAAATTATAAGAAAGAAAAATTAAGTGTTATAAGATCTACTAATAATAAAAAAAAAACCGGAGAATGCGTAAAAATAGTTAAAACTTACTGTACAAGAAATTTGAAGAGAAGCGTTACAGATGTGGTAAGGCCTGTACATCATCGCAATGTGCGCACTTACGGAGCCATTATCGTCAATTCAGAGCGATATGGCCGTATGAGAACCGCCATTTTTGACCTGCAACTGAAGATTATAAACTGTACGATATGTGGTTTCAACAAGACGGGCCCACGAGCCACACACACAACCGATTTTGGCTATATTGCATGGAAAGTTTCCAGAAGGTGTAATTTCACCTTGTGAATATGTCAATTGACCAGCAAGATGAGGCTACATCAAATGGAGTATTTGAAAAGCAACATTCGTCAAATTATCGCAGAGATACCCCCCGAAAATTTAAGAGAAATATTAGTCGAAAATCTAGAATGGCATTGTATTGTGTACATAATCGCAGAAGAAATGCTACATCAACGCATATTCAACATTGATGGTATTGGTTGGAATATGAAATTGAAGGGAAATTCTTATTAAATATTCACAATATGATGTGTGTGCTTAAGAAATAATAATGTTTTACTCTTTAACCCATTCCCAACTATTATACCTTTCGCTTTGAGTATTAAACAGGTAAGGGTGCTATATTCGGCTGTCTCGAATCTTAGATACCCTTCACTGGCTCACTTTATTTCTCATATTGGTCTGAATTTCCGGAGAGACGTTTAGTAGTGCCGAATTTTTACCTAATTATTAGAGCTGGTCCATGCAAAATGTTACAATTTTTTAGTAATTATCCGGGAAATTGATTAAAGCGAATATGTTTAATTACCTCATGTAGATAATAATGAGAATACTTTTAGAAGAGATTTAGAGAAATATTTTTAAGAGAGCATTTATTCGAATACATTGCAGTATGTATGTATGTACATTTTGCATACATACATATTTGGTGGAAATAAAACGTATGTAGGTATTTTTTAAACTACAATATTTCATTGAATAACAAAAAGAATACATATCGCAAAAAAATTAATTAAGCAGAAAAGGAAAACAAAAACAAAACATGAACATACATATGTGCACAGCTAGTCATGCGCAAATAAATGAGAAAATTTTAAAGGAAATTTAATTTTCGAGTAGAACATTTTTGGGTAATTACCCTGAATAGGTAATTTAAAAGAAACTCTAGTAAGCGTAGACTTCTGTATGAAAATGAGTGTAAAAAAAACGGTTATTTCATATTAGGGGCTAATAAACGAAAAAGGTATTTAAATGATGGGTAATTCCACGGGGTATACTGTAATGAAATAAAAGTTTCATCGTAAACATAGTTTTATGTGGGTTGTATTCAATTAGCTTTACTTTTGAAACCGAAGAATGAAGAGCCCAGTACGTATCTGCGTACATACATACATGTATAAAT
Organism: Dexiosoma caninum; assembly: GCA_963924685.1. Classification (NCBI taxonomy): domain Eukaryota; kingdom Metazoa; phylum Arthropoda; class Insecta; order Diptera; family Tachinidae; genus Dexiosoma; species Dexiosoma caninum. Next base: position 94,149,635 of record OZ004727.1, on the reverse strand, counting down.
TCACAATCATTTAAATAAGCAAATTTGCATCTGTGTTCATTGGTGTTTTGAGAGCGAACGTAGTAAAACAATAATAAAACAGAACCATAAACAAAATGCATGATTAAATCAACATTGAAAAATTATACACGAATGGCTTCCATAGTGGGAGCTCCAGCTCGTATTATTTCCCAATCTTGCTATCGCTCTCTCTCACTCTCTCTCTCTCTCTTCTCTAGTTAGTTCTGTTTTCTCTTTCGTTTAAGTTGTTTTTAAATAAAACAATTAATTCGCCTCGATGTTACTTTGTTTTTTTTTCGGGTAAAATAATGTGAGGCAAGATCATGCATGTTAAATAACGGCAGAAAAGTAAGCAAAACAATCGTGAAAAACCTGTCTAAAATGTTTAAGCGGTGATGCCACTCATTTTGTGTTTCTTAAGTGCCATTTTTCTTTCAAGTTATTAATAATTTGTACTATTAAAAGTATTTTCAGTCAGAATTTTGCAAAATGCATAATGGGAGATACTCGTAGACCAAATTTCATTTCGTCAACTTTTAATCAAATTACAGAAACAAATTTTGAACAAATTATTTTCGAGATAGTTTAATCTAGAAAATCTGGGCCGGGATTCGAAATTACACGAAATTCGTCTACAGTTTAATACAATTTTATTTGAAATTTCGATACGAATCGAATGCCGTAATATGTTCACTGGTCGAACAATTTTTTTTGAATCTAGAATAAAATAAATGATTCGTAATTTCTTAAATGAGAACAACAATCTAGTAAATTTACCAATATTTCGCTTTAAAATGTGACAGCAGTGGTCGATTTGACGGCGACTCGCACTATGCATTACAGGGAAAATTCGTTTTTTGGCCGAACGGCACGTATGTGGAATAGACTACCCGCAGAGGTGTTTCCTGTCACTTTTAGCTTGGGAAGATTTAAATCAAATGTCAATAAACACTGCTCCCTCTATCCTCCTTCCCATAACCTAATTTCCTAGTTCCAGCACAATGCATCGCATGTGTAGGGGTCATCCCCTGAGTGCCGATCCAAGTCAAAAAAAAAATACAAATTCTTTTTCATAAAAACATGAAAAACTTAATATTGTGCGCAAAATTGGTGACTCTGATGACGAAATATATAGAAAAAAAAATAATATAAAACAACAAGATGAAAATTGCGAAAAGTAGAAGAGAAATAAAAAAAAAGTGCGGTACTGTCATGTATAAAGTACATTTTATATCTTTGCCCCAACAAAGCACTAACTACATAAATCCGTGCTAAATTACATATTTTAAATTTTTTTTATTATAAACAATATCTTTTCTCTGAGGAAGCTACACAAAGGAGTAGCGACATATTGAAAACCAAATATTTTTAAATTTTATAAAAAAAAAAAAACTTTGGTCTGACCGGTTCTTGAACTGCAGATCTTCTGGTTGCAGAAACAACGCTCTAAATAGTCAGCCAACAGCACCCCGAAGTAGGTTTGATTTAAAAAGAGAAAAGCAATAGCATGCCAATGACTTCATTGCATTACCACAGTTGCGCACTAGTGATGCATTTTCCATCCCTGCAATGCAAACTAAAGAAAGAATGAATCTGGTTCTTTTTGCTTCTGCGGTTTTTTTATGGTATTTTTTTTGCCGCTTTTGACCAAATATACAAAAATACAGAAACTTAAGTGCAAGTATGTCTGTTTCTGTTTCCCTTCCTGTTGTTGTTGTTGTTGTATTGTTGCTGTTGTACTGTTGCAATTGTTACTTTTCAAAATTAATTTTTTTCCTTCAAAGAAGAAGCAAAACTCAATGCAGAAGAGAAAATACAATTTATTTTTCTTTATTGAAAAGCACTTGTACAAGTTGTTGTTGTTGTTGTTCTTGCTTTTTGTATTCGTTTTATGAAAACTGGGAGGTAAGTAAAGGGGTGAATTGCACAGTAACGCTAAAAGTATCTGTGTGTGGCTGTATTTTTTAGGAGATGGGCACCGCTGTTCACGCGACTGCAAAGTGGACCTCCTAAGAATCTCATGAAGAGAGTTTTCGATCGTCAGCGAGCTCATTTCTTAACCATTAAAGATTCCTCACACGGGAGAAACTGTTACGCGAGCTGAGTCTGGTGTGAGAAAATGTGTAAAAATTTAATAATTGCGAAAAAAAAAAAATTGATGTTTTTATTATTGTTACTCGTCAGATCATCGTCAGAGGATTCTTACAGCATTTGTATATGGAACACAGTCGTCTAACAAACAGCCAATGCCTGCTCGGAATGAATGAGTCGCGAATAAACGTGGCGATGGCTGAAGTAATCTGCACGTTGACTACAAAACAAAAAAATCCTAGGTTCGAGCCCAGTTATAAAAATATCTCGCATTTTTTCTGATCTGCATAGGGTTTCTATGGCGAAGGCATAATCAGTGAGTAAAATAAATTATAAAAATAATTAATAAAATTGCTACTAAAACAAAGCTTCAAAATTTAATATGTCTCCTTGACATCACAGGCGCCGCAACCCTGCTATAAACTAAAAACGTGCAAGGCAGAGTTGTACGATAGTGAAGCTTCCCAAACCTTTCATTAATTGTAAAAAAAAGGAGAAAGCACGTATTCAGTTAGGAAAGTAAAACGATAAAAGGAAGCTGAATATGTTTCATGGCAGTGTCGACAGTCCAAAGCCCTGCAAACCGCTATGAAAATATATTCATTGTTATAACAAACAATGAAAAGCTTCTGAAGAGCAGATACTGACAGATATTTATAGATTTCATGTATCTAATGTAATTGTTCATTGTATTAATGAAAACTTCAGTATTATAATGAAAAATATCTAATGAAACCGTTTTATTATATTAATGCAGAATTTTGTTTTTTCAGTGAACAAAGTGGAATTAATTTTCTGTAGCTTGGATTTTCATTTTTATTATTGGCGTGAAAGCTAATGGGGTTGCAAGAGCACAATCCATAAGCTCAATTGTTCTTTTTCCACATTGCTCACTGTATCATCTCAAATTTGTGCACAAAATCAACAAGTAGATAAGACCAAAGTCACTACTCACTTAGACACCAACTTAATCGCTTTATGACACACTTACTCACCCGTTTTTTTTTTTTCTTCCTCACGTTTATAAAAATTGCTTTCTATGTACACGAGAGTGTTTTGTTTTTTACAACACATAGTTCTGTCACATTTTCGAAATTGTGTACATGTGTATTGTATATTGGAAAGAGCAGGTATGAGGTGAGTGTGAGTGTATTCATTGATACAATGATACATATTTTTTTTTTGTTATTATTATTTAACATTAAAGAAGCAAAAAGCACTATTTGAGCACCCCAGAATTGACGCATTATACAGCAGATATATACATATAATTATACTACACTGACTACATTTCTTATGTATGCATGTATGTATAGCTGAACGTATATTTGTCGCCTTGTCTGGTTGTCGGTCCGTCTATCTGTCTTCATGTTGAGTATATGGGCTTTTCCAGTTTCTAGAACGGGGCACTCGCTCGCCTTTGAAGTGGGGTAAATTAAAGAAATTTTAAATGTTCTTCTTTTCTACATTTTTTTATAGCACAATAATGTGACAAAAGGTAGCATATATCGATTTTTTGTTTCTGATATATACATAGGTAATAAGCAGGGTATCACGAAAGAAACGAAATTTAGAACTCGCTTTCGACTGCATTTAGAAAAAAGGAAAAAAGAATGAAAGGAATTTTATTTTCAAACTAAAATGGAATAATATGGCTTTCCAATGATGTATGTCAGATGTAAATATTTATGTTTCTCTTTATGTAACTAACATTTCTATGATTTAACACGGGACATTTAGAACGGGACATATTTTCGTACCATGTTTGTAATAAACATTTTTTTTTGGAATTTTTAATTGTATTATCTACGAAAATGTTCGTATTTATTATTCATATTTTCATATTTTTACATGTACATAAATTTTAGGTTTTAAGCTATGTGCACACGATTCTCAGATATTACTATCAAAGTATATATTTACCAAGTGAAATCAAACTCAGCAGGTGACTTTTTTTGCTCGTTTAGGTTTTACACGCCGTATACGTATGTCAAAATTTGTTTACATTTATGCGCGCCAGGAACATTTTTACTCATTTGTTTAATTTGTGAAAGCGCGCCATTAACAGTTTTACTCATTTCTTTATTTTGAGAGAGTTTTGCAAAAGCAATTAAAATGAAATTAATGTTTTTCTTGCTATTGTAGTCAGTGTGTGTGTATTTGCTTTTGAGAGAACAGTAAAAAAACAAGTTTGACATATTTAATTAGCTTTACACAAACAAAATGCGTATTGTTTTTGTTATTGTTGTTTTGTTGTAGAGATTCGGGTATTTGATTAAAATATTATCAGAAAACTTGTCATAAAATATTTAACAACCCTGTAAACTTGCAATTTTTATCTGGCAACTTTGTCACAAAAAGCATTGTCGGTTTATTGTATAAAAATACTCAGGGGCTAAAATACCGATTACAGTAGCGATGATCCGATGTACACATGTAAGAAAGTAAAGCACACTATCTAATATACAAACGTAGTATACGTTTCGAACTGCATTGTCGCATTTATGGAGTGAAAGCCATCCAGTTGTACACAAAGTAAGAGATATATATTGAAGTGATCATCCAATGACCATATTAGGCTTAGTACTAAACAGCTTAATTTGTAAGTTTATAGTATACCGCTCGAATACAATTTCGAAAAAATTTCATTTTGTTAATTCCATCCATTACCGTCGTGTACCGCTGGGTATTATTGTCAGGCATCTACCAATCGTGAGAACACCCGCCATTTCCATTAACAGCTAATTGCCAGATATTGTACGCTCATTTGTTATTGTCAGATTTGCTTAGTTTAGTCAGACAAATATTTCTATTGGCAACGCTGCTCATAAATATTAAGAGATCATGTTAAACATCGCATCTGGTAAGTTTGCTATACAAAAATCAAACAACCGTACTAGCTTACAATTTTTGTTGGCTGGTAAATTAATTATCGAGCAACTGTGTGACAATGAAATTGTGAGGTTTTCTTACAATAGTCTGAACTGCCAATTTACCTAAATTCCGCAACTACTGGATCGATTTTAATGAAATTTATCGCAGATATGTAACTTAGTCCAAATTAAAAAATATATTGGTTATATTGATTTAAAAAATTCCCATTTGGAGGTACCACACCCACAAAAATTAAGTATTTATTAGTTTAAATCTTAAAAACGGTAATAGTAAGATTCTCTGAATTTGTACCGGATTATTTAAAAGCCAATGTAAATTATCGGTAAAAAAAAATTAAGGCGGAATCGTATATGTGGGCACGGTAACTCCCATACAAAGTAAATATGGATTTTTGTATGTATTGAGAACGGTTAAAGCTAAAATTACTAAGTTTGGCCTGAATAACTTAGAAGTCGATGCAATTCATTTGCCGAAAAGCAGGAGGGACTTGACAAGTAGGCATTACCATCCTATAAAGTAAAGCTTGATTTTTATGTCTTCAGAACGATTAAAGTTAAAGTTAATAAATTTGGCCTGAATGGCTTAATTAATTTTTTTTTCTTCGGGCATTTTCATTACAGCTATAGAGCTGCAATTCGGTAAATGGGAGAGTAAATAATAATGGGAAAAATATGAAAACTGGACTAGGCGGACCCTGTTTTGCATGTGGCATTCCCATTCGATATACGGGTGTGCATTCTTCATTGAGCCAGCGAGCTGAAATTGGGTATACGGAAGGTAGGGAGCGGAGGTAGAATATAGATAGGTCTGCAACTAGATGGACACATATATTTCTTCCGACGGGTGGTAGGAGGCAACTTTCGCGTCTCCGAAACTAATTAACCGATTTCAACACATAAGGCATATATTTTTTTAATAAAACTATTATAACAGGCACAGCAAATAGTGGCCGCATCTGCTAGTGTTCTATATATTTTAAATAAATCTTCAGTTTCCAGACCAATTTTCTCAAAATAACAAACGCAACAAACTGAAAATACTTTATATTCTTAAAATTTTAACATTTTCCATAGAATGTTAGAAAAAATACTTTGTTTATTAGCATTTTAATTTTCGATCCCGGCAGACCTTTCCGTGGAAATGCCCATATCGCTTTAGACGTGGTCGCTGATTCTAGTGTCTCACTAGTTGTCAGCATTAGACTGTTCTGTTCGGTATATCTCAGTACAGTGTGTGTGTGTTTTTATGTTTTTTTTTTGCTGATAGTGTTATAAAACTATCTTTCTTTTTTAAATACTGTATTGTATGTACACTTTGTCGAGTAAATATTTGCAAAATGATAAAATAAAAAAAAAATCAGCTTGGGTTGTATAATAATTTTCAAGAATTCCTTGCAAGCATTTACCTGGCGCACTGTATACATATTTACTGTACGTATATTCAGCCATACACATGAACGTATATAAGTACGAATGTATGTCAAAGAACTGTCAGGTGCAGATATCGTTTCAGTCTTCCTATCCTTGACTATATTAAAAAATTATTTTATTTTTCATTGCTTTTATTTACTTTTTTATTTCTACTCAACACTAAAGCAAATATTTTAAAATTTTTTTTTACCACTATTGATTCACTTTTTGGCATTCAATGACAGACAGCTAAGCTAAGCAGCAGCAGAGGTGTATGGTAGAAGCAAAAATTCTAAATAAATAAAATAGTTTTATATGTGTGTCGTCTACAGAGCAGTTCGATACAATCGACATACATACATGCAGATTTATATCCGCGTTAAGTTACCCCATTAGAGGTAACGACTTCGAAGAGCACTCTCTTCATGTACAATTTTCGCATTGTAATTATGTCATTTAGTTTTATTAAATTTCTTTGTATGTAATAATATTACTTAGCAATGTAGGTCTTTTTTATAAAAAAAAGTTTTTTAATTTATTTATTTTTTCGATATTTCGCTAACCTATGGTTAGCATCTTCAGCAAAAATTAATTTTTTTTAGAATAAAATTATTTGACAAAATATTTTATATTTTTTTTTTTTTTTTATCTAGGACCATCACTCAGGAGATGACTCCTACACATGCGAAGCATTGTGCTGGGAACTATGGGAAAGGGATAGTAGGAGAAACGACAGGAGGTGAAGCTTAATTAATTATTTTGCAGCTCTGCTTTCGCACGTTCTTTAGTTTTTTATACTCGTAGCAGTGCTGAAAATCTTCAGTTTAATAGCCATTTATTTTTTATTATTATTTTACTTCGCCGGTGCTACACAATACCGACGAAGAAGGGCGTTCTGATGTGATTGTGGATTGCTATCAGCTGAAGCCGGTATTGTTCAGTGACTAGTGACTATGCCTTCGCCACTGAAACTTTCTTCCGACAACAACTGACACACAAAGACACACTAATGCAACATCAGAAAAATGCGAGATGTTTATTTTTATTTTAAAATTTTTTTGTCTGAAACTGGGGCTGAACCCAGGTCTGTTTTTTGGTTGTCTAGTCAACGTGCAGACTACCATCCATCGTGCCATCGCCACCCCCCCTATATTATTTAAAAAGAAAAATTTTTTGGTCAATTATGTAAAAGTATTTTGAAAAAAATGTTTCTTTTCTTTTTTATAAAAATTCTAAATAACTCAAACTATATATGAAATATTTAACAATTATAATAGAAAAACTTAAAATTACTATTATATTATGTATATAAATTGTCCCTATATTTTATTAAGTAAATATCTATAATTTAGAGCTATATTATCGATATCTGCCTTATAATTAATTCTTCTATCTATTGGTACTTTTATTATCTCTAACATTTCTAACATATTCTATATTCAATATTTCTACTTCATCAAATTTCGGAAAGTAATTCAAGTTCGCACAATGTGATGTTAATGCAGTTTTTTGTGTATTAATGTGTCTGTATTTTTGAATTTTTTTAAAATTTTTTAATTATTTAAATTTCTTTCGGAATTATGTATGTATGTATATCTCAAACTTAATTATTTTTATAATAATCATTAGTTATACATATGTATACAGTGCATAGTTTCGAAACCCTATTTATGCGTTAGTTAAAATTTTTGAATTTTAAATAGACCAGTGAGAGATAACATACAGGCACTCAAAATTACATGTGACAGTTACTAAGAAACAAACTAAAATCAAAACTAAATCAAATTACTATTATTTAATTAATATCCTTCCCTCCCGCTTTAAAATATATTAAAAAAAAAAAAAGAAAAAAAAACTCTCTATATCAAGGCAATATTTATGGAAAATCATTTCATTTACGTCATTAAAAATTGTTCACATAAATCCACTTGAATTAAAAAAAGTAGAAAAAATATAATGAAATTGCAATATAAATAAAATTGCAAATAAATTTATCAGGATACCACAAAATTTAATTGCAAATTTTTACAATTATTTCAAAGAAATGCATTTTTCTTATACAGGGTGTCTGGTGGCAAATTTATATTTTTAAATACGATTATTTCAAAAAGTAATAAACGGTAATAACGGAGTAATGATTCTTACGTAATTGCTGGTCGACAATTTTGTTCAAAGTTCCGTATTCGTCGAATAAGTGATGGACAGAATGTAAATTTAATTCGTTGGTGGGTGCAGATATTCCGCGCAACTGTTTCGGCTATGAATGCCCCACGGCCAACGCCCAGTCGATCCGAAAACATTGAACTGGTTGAAAGCAGTTTACGTGAAATTCCGCGACTTTCAATACGGAAAATAGCGATTATTCATGAAATTTTCTCTTTAAAAAATAAAATCCGCACTTCCATTCTATCGTTCAATGCTCTTAATAAAACTTTGTGTCAATTATTACGTTTATTATTTAAGTTTGAACATACCAGACACCCTTTATGCATGTATGTATGTATGTATGTACGTTCAAAAAAACATCGAAATAGTGAGAATGATTTACTTTTCTTAATCTAAACAATTCAAATAATTTAACGCAACAAAGCAGTAAAACAATTACGGTCTCTCGCAAAAACTTTTGTCAAAATTAATGTAGGTTTAGAGCAAGGCGAATTGATAACAGGCGAATTTTCTAGCCCAGCTGGCGGGTACAACGTGCAATGAGTTTTGTCGTTGTTGTACGAGTACTAATAAGTTCATCTGGTATGAATTCGCCTCGGTTTAAAGTACGAATCGTTTATAGACAACCTACTTAAATGTAACTTTAAGTTCAGCAATCGTTTTTGACTGAAATTTTTGCTTTCACGAGTTCTTTAACTGATGAGAATGCATTCAACAATTTTTAATTCATGAAAAATTTATAGAAATTTTTTATTTCGCACTGAATTTTATGATATTTTTATTTAATACATTTTGTTGGCATTTGAATTTTTTTCAAGCACATTGAATTAAAAATCAAAAATTAAATCATTCGTTTACAGTTCTGGTTTGCAGTTATACTCGAGCTAATCTAAAGTAATTTTTGTTTATTTCAACAATCATTAACAATATAATATAAACATTTTCTAATAAATTAATAATTGTATGTTTTTATAGTTGCTGTTGTTTTTTTAAACACATTATTGTTTACTATGGCAACTGTTGGTACTGGTCAATTCAGAGTTTCTGTTGCAATGTTAAACATATGAAAAGAATATAAGAAACTAATTAAACACATTATAATGTACAGTGCTGCAGAGAATGAAAGCAATCAACTTTTTGTTATGAAGAGAAGTAACACAGTCAGGCAATAATTGCCTACTACTTGGTACTACTAGAAGGCAACAATAGTAAAGGAATAGTTATAGAGATGACAGTTGTTGAAGTGGTAAACAGAGGAAAGCTTCATTATGTTTACTACTTTGTTTTTATACGAATTTAGTTTTTCTAGCAGTGTTGCACCGACCCTGACGTCAAGGAGACGCATTAAATTGTTTACAGCTGTCTTTAGTAGCAATTTTCATAATTTACTATAATCAGCCGATGATGCTACACAATATCGACGAAAGGGGGATTAGTATCAGCTGAAGCATGTAGTGTTCAGCGACCAGTAAATATGCCTTCGCCTCTAAAACCTTCCGAGAGGAACTAACAAAAAGGCACAATAAGGCACGTCAGAAAAAATGCAAAGTGTTTTAATGACTTAGTCGGATACTGGGCCCGAGACGCGGGACCTTTAGTTTCCTTTTTTATTCTTAGACCAGCGCTCAGGGGATATTCCCTACGTAAGGGCAGTCATTTTATTTATAATTTTACTTTGCCGAAGTTTTATTGCTCAAATACCAACGAAGGAGAGAAATAAAATAAAGTTTTCGAATTGACCAGCCCGGAAATCGAGCCCGTGCTCTTCTGGGTGAAGAGTCAACACGCTATTTACTCAGCCACTCGCATCCCCAAACGTGCTAACTACTTAAACTATCGCCGCCTAATATCCAATAACACATTTAAATGGTTATATATCGGGTGCCTTTTTAGCTGCATGAATACTATCGATATCGGTAACTACGTAGGCCTCAGCGCCAAGTGGTATTATTGAGGCAAGTTGGCAAAATAAATATGCATAGATAGCTGAGAATGTAAAACAATGTTGACATTTCTGTTCAGTATGGGTTGACAAGTAATCATGCATCGTTTAACGCCGGAATGACGATTCCAAATTATGAAAATTTACTTTGACAAAATTAAATCTGTTCGCGAAGTTCATAGACCACTTCGTCCATTTTACGGTCAACATGATATTGATCTATTTCGCAACAATTTTACTTTTCTCGATTCAAAACCAACAACAATAAAAAAAATGTGTGTAGCGAAGAGAATATTGCTGCTCTTTCGAAACGAACAAGGAGCTGCCGTTACACTCAATGGCGAGTGGCATCCTGACTGAATTTTTATTTTGCAATACAACGATCTTAACAATCGATTTATTGCAAAATCAATTTGGTTACAACTTTATTTCCAGAAGTGGTCCTGCTCACTGGGCCCCTCGTTCGTGCGATTTTGCGCCTCTGGATTACTTTTTATGGCGATACGTAAAGTCATTGGTTTATTCTGACAAAATTGGACTGATCAAATAATCCACGTAACTCGTAGCCGCGGCGGACATATGCCGGAAATCATATTTCAAAAATAAATGCAATAAAATAATCTACCATATTATAATAAAACAATTTCATTCCACTAATATTTCTGTGTTTTACTATTATTTTACTATTTATTTTAAGATTTCTGTGGATTTAAAAATCGTAGCTTTATTCTTTCGTTAAATATTTGTTCATTTAAACCACCTCATTGGTAACAAGTCGTATGCATTTTTTGGTGATTTTTCCCTCCACTTTTGATTCGATTACGAGAAACTCCACTTTCTACAAATTGTCCGGTATGGGACTATCATCGAAAATAATAAGAATTCTTATTAAAGCGTACACAGATATGCTATCAGCAACATCTTTTTCGATAACAATGTAAATCTTAGCGTCAAACAATTAAGCCCTATTTTGTTTGTCGTCTATATGAATGGTATGGCCGATAGTAAATAAAACGTATAATTATGAATAAAATTGTACCTTTTTTTGGACGATTTAGCTTTTTATTAAAAAAAAAATTATAAAAATAGAATAACGCTTGGCTTTATTTCAAATTATAAAGTTCACAATTTTTCTTTTTAATTTTGAATGTAAATTGTTGAATTTAATGTTCAATGCTGTAGAGTGCAATGCTACGAACAGATTAGAAAGAATATTAGAATAAAGAGTAAAATTTCAATTGCCGAAAATTAAAAAAAAAAAATAGATTTATCGTTTGTTGATTGAAAAAAAGATATTCCAACGGTGTAGGCGTACATAATTTTTTAATAGGTAAAACAAATTGTTCGTCAATTCAAATCACTGGCATAAAAACTGATTTGTACAACAGGTATGTACAACATTTGATGTTATTTTTTCACAGCCAGATGTTACATTTTAATAAGATTTGCAGTAAGAAAAATATCATACATTAATATCACTTCCGGAGAGAATAGTAAATGTAATCGCTATTCACAGTGGAAAGGAAAAGAAGAGGAAAAGAACAGTTAGAATTTAGTATGACTGGAAATCAGGCCGTTATTACTGCTACCGCCAAAATATTAATATCAAGCCGTTGAAGAACATATTCCAAAAATATCAATGACTGTATTTCTAAACATACTTACATATTTGTTCCGTACGGCCCACCATTAAGACTTGGACAATGTCTGTAGGTACTTATTCACACCAAGTACCAAGTAAACGATTTCATTTGTTAAAATCATGTCTAATTAATTAGAGTCTAAACACGAGTACGTAGCATTTTTTTTTCAATCATATGATGTTGAAATATTTCAATTTGCTTTAAAAGATCCGTCTGTTGCTTAAACATTACAATAACAAGAAAACAAAAAGAATGGAAATAATTTCATGTTAATTTACCTTTAAATGTAAAAAAAACGACCAGCCGGAAATTTCGCGTAAAACGTAACTACGTAAGTATATACTCATATGTATGTATATGTTTGCATGCACATACGTAGGCATACTTCGCAATGCATAACTTATTAAAATTCTCTATTTTAGCTTTCTTTATTAAAAAAAAAATGTTTTTTTTTTCTCATTACAAGTCAACCAAAAATAAACAAAGAATATGAATATGAAGTACAAACGATGGCATAATTGTACGAAATGCCAACGAACACTGAACTAAATTCATCGTTTATGTACCGTAAATTTTAAATGTTTTCTTTGGCAGCTACAACCCACTTATTCATACAGAGTATTGCTTACATACATACTAACCAGTGGCGTAACCAAAATATATAAAGTCCATTGACAGGTCTTTCGATCACAGCCATTCCATTTGAATGGAAAAAAAATACTGAAATAAAAGTGTAGTTTCATGGTGCAATTATAATTGTCAGCTGTAGTAGCGCTACCAACTTGTTCAAGAAGTCTTGTAGAGTATAACTGGAGAGCAAGGCGTATCAAACTAGGTGGGGTTTGTTAAAACAGGTGGCAATTTTTGCTGTACCTACGTTTGTGCTTCAAACGTCAAGAACTTGTTTAAAAATTCTGTTTTTGGTGAGAACACATTTTGTATTCAAAATCAAATGATTTTAAAAAACTAATAATCTTACACACACTTTTTATTCATAATTAACAAACATTTTCTTGCTAATATTTGCCATCAATTGTTTCTGACATATCGCGAACAAAAAACGTAAATTGTTGTACAACAACTGGACTTATCACCAGCTAGTTAAAGACGCCTTGATGTAGCGTTTAGAAAAGAAGTGGAGTACCGCTACACGCTGCCAAAAGTTAAGCTTTGTACACGCGTTTGTCATCTATTACAAAATTGTCAGAAAAATTTTCATAAAATGTTTAACAACCTACAAAATTACAATTTTTACAAAAAGCATTGTCAGTATATTGTATATATTGAATTGTGAGAACAGCCGTCAATTCCATTACTAAAGGCCCTTCATACAAGTCTTACGACTTTCATAATAATTTGTGATTGAGGAATATAATGAGATTTGGTGCGGCTGCCAAACAATATGAAGTAATATTACATTTTGCATTCACACTATCGCACTTGAAATAAAATAAAGAGTATAAGTAGTAAGACCAAAACCGGTTTAGAAACATTTTACTTTTTGGTTGTCTTGTTATTTTCTTCGGTTGTTTACACAAAAACACATCCCTGATAAAATGGAAAGCATAAGCTTTTTAAAAATTTTTAAAAAATGTCGAGAGCCATACGACTGTCAAATTCCCATCCGTATTTTGGTCAGATTCATAACATATTGTTTTTACACTATTATACTTTCCCATTTGATTTAAGTTTTTAACATGCGGTATTACTCAGTATTACAATGTAAAAGGGCCTTAAGTAATTGCCAGATATTGTACGGTGTTTTGTTATTCTCAGTTGAACTGAATTCAGTGCACCTTACAATAACACGACTGTCAGATGAATATTTCTATTGGCAACGCTGCCCATAAATATTAAGAGACAATGTCTAACATCCCATCTGGCAACTTTTGCAATAAAATAATCTGACAACCGGGGGAACTGACAATTTTTGTTGGCAGATAAATTTATTGTCGGACAAATGTGTAAAAAAGAAATTGTCAGGTTTTCTTACAATAGTCTGAACTGACAATTTACCTTTTGGTGAAAATTTTTTAAACTGTTTTAAATGACACCGAACAGAATGTATAGTTGTAGTAGTCGTTGCAGTAAAAGTTGAAACGCAAAGTTCGAACTCTTGTACTTTGTAGCGTGACAGCGCCTTGTCTGCTGATTGTCAATGACAAAAAGAAAACGAAAAAGTAGGGTTTGAATAAAGTATTACATCCAGTGTTGCTACTGTGTGTATAATTACCAGTATTGCGTGAGGGAGGCGGTGCCTGAAGTAGTTAGCCCGTTGACTCAATTAGGGTGTCTTTGTATCAGTTGTTGTCGGAAGGCTTCAGTGCCGAAGACATAGTCACTGGTCACTGCACACTATCGGAGAAAATCCGCATATGACAGAGCGTTAGTTAGCGAAGTTGGCTGCAAAAATTCCAGCTTTTTTTATGATACAATTAGTTTTCCTAATGCGCGAAGTAACCAAGCCATTTTTACACGTTGCTTTTCATGTTTGTACTGTGTTTGACAGAAGAACTATTATACGACCATGTTGGCATAATGAAAAATACAAACTATCACCAATCTTTTAAAAACATCATGCGCGGCTGGTAAACAATAATTTTAAACTTATAAAAAAAACTATGACTCAGTATGGACCAACTCACTAGTTAATGGAAATTTAGAGATGGTGTGCAATCTAAGTTGTTGTGAAATTAAAGCCGCTATAAGAATCATTAAAACTTTCACTTTAATAGCAAGTGATGTGATGACAAGCACTTGTGCGGTAAAGCAACAAAAATCTCAAATTAAAATTTTTGCATTTATTCCAATTTTTGTGAAGATTGTTTAATGCAAAATTTTTTTACGAGTATTCACTGTGTTATACACGAAAATTTACATAAAAACAAAATCAAACCGAAAAAAAATATGAAACACCCACTGCCAATTTGTTAGCAAAAACCAACAAATTTACTGAGACCAATGTTGCCTTGGCCAAAAGAAAATATTTAAGCAAAATTAAAGAAAATAACAAAATGAGAAAAATGTTACACCAATAATTATAAGAGAACAGAGGAGGCCTTAACGCTGCTCGCAAACCACATGCACCTCTTGAAGTCGATTGTATAGTCGAAGTTGATTGCCTCTGATGCCTGGCCCACGATGTCACACGATATCGTTCGTTCACTTAATTACATTCGAAACAAAAACCACATTTTAAATTTTATTTTTCTTTTGAAAGTAATTAAGCAGCCGAACGATATCGAGTGAAATCGTGCGCCAGGCAATTCATAATCCACCGAAGCCGTGGCGAGCAATTGGCCGATATTTTATTTCACACACAATTAACACAGATTTTTCTATCATAATTAAAAATATTATTAAGATAATTCTCTGAAATCTTTTAGTTTGATTTACAATTGAAGTCGTGCGTTTTGGTTGGATCACCCTTTACAAAAAAATAAAAAAAAAAAAGATTTTCTACGGCGGACTCGCAACTATATTATTGCCATATATATATTTAAGGGGCATCACCAAGACTGAACTAGCTGTCCGGCAAACACTGTTGATACCTTCTTTTGAAGTGCCTATAATTTTAAGAATATTTAGAGGAATTGGTCACCAAAATCGCCAGAATAAGTATAGGGTTTTACTACCATTTGGTAGTAGTACAGTCCAACCTATGCTGGCATGTCCCTGTGTGCTTACACTAGCAGCATTCCGTGTGCGAGTTGGCAATATTACAGAGCATTGGTACATTAAAAAAATATTTTACTTTTTTATGTTATCCTGTTAAAAATATTATTACAAATGATAAGTAAAGAAATATTGAAATTTAATTCGAGCCTTAAAAAATATTCCCCTTCAAGAAAATTAATTTAAGAACAAAGGAAAACTAACAGCTGTTGGTTGAATGAAAAAGATACCGAAAACCGATACTAATTCTATAGTTCAAACATGAAACCAACCAATAACATTGGTTTCATGACATTAAAGTATTTTTTTTTGTCATTTTTAACATCAGTTGCGCGAAAATTGATTTCCATGACAGCCCTGAAATAATAAATAAATGAGTTTTTGTTTATACGCTGCCATCAAAAAATCTTATATTGTACAACCACCCGAATAAATTTAAATAAATAAAATACCAAACATATGGTCGATATTTTGTCTATTCTTATTGAATTTCAAAGCGAAACAACTTCTATTGCTGTTTTACATAAATAACTGTAAGTAGTATGTACTCATGTACATCCATCCATACATAAATAAATTTAAATTTAATTAAATAAAATTATTAATAAAAAACATGTGTAGAACATTTTCATGATTCGATTCGTTTGCTTTTCTTTAATCGCTTGCTAATGGCAGAACTTTTGTTTGGGAATTTTTATACAAACACAGTTGCAAGGTTTATTAATACAAGGTTGTCGCAAGGCAAATTCGACAATTCGTTTTGCTGGTCGAACGTCACATTTTTTGTAAACATCCCTACAAGAAATGGATGACCGAAACTAATACACACACACACACACACACACACACTTTTCCCAATACATTTGCAGAAGTTTTTTATTTGGCCGAACGTATGACTGTTATTGCTGATGGGAATATCCGTCATCGTTGACGAATGAATGATGCAGAGTTTCATTTTTGACATTTTGTTATTAAACACTTAATATATTTTTAAATCCCTGAATAGTTTGTGAATGATATTTAAATATTTTGAATATTTATGTGTTGAGAATTGTAAATGTGTCCAATTATAGAAGTCTGTCTCTCCAATATTGGAGCCTGGGAATTTAAAAAACAGCGCATCTTTAAGTGAAATTGAAAGATAAGTATATTGCGTTAATTATTTATATATATTTTTTAATCATATTGCATTGACAATTTTTTAAATGTATTCTGGTACTTCAGCAGCAGCTTATCGGCCAAAAAGAAGTAACCAGCAGCATCGCAAAAATCGAGCTATGCCAATCGACGGTGAGTCAAGGGCAGGCTACCGTTGAACTACACAGACGCAATTTGCCAGCATGGAGCCGATTGAGGACACTGCACGAGTGAGTATCTGACTGTTTTAGTTCACAGCAGTGATGGAATATGGATCTTTTGTTTTTGTGTCAACTTTGATAACAAAATGTACTTTTTAATCCTTGACGGTACTATTTTATAATAGATGTTTATTAACAACAGAAAAGTCAATACTAGGGATCAGTTAATAAACAGATTTAATTTATAAAATGTTTTTGACGATAATTTTTTTTTGTTATTTCAAAATTGAAGCACCGATAATTTATTGACATTAATTATTCTTTTCTGTTTATCTCACATTAGCAACAGTAGGAACGTGTAGTCTATTTTGCGTTAATATTTTGAAAAGAGTAAACATGTTGCTCTGCTCACTTTTTCTGTTTCTAACCATTTTTCAGTCACATTTCGCGAAATGGTACCACATGCGCCTTGACTTCCTTACGTTGGATTAGTTCAGCTGGTTGCTGTATGGAGAGGTAAAGGTCGCAATTTATTATGGTCTCATTATGATATCTGTTGTGAAAAAACTTTCAGGCGTTATAGTGAAATAGACTAAAGTCTCTGCTAGGGGAATCGAACCTAGAACCCGCAAACTGATAATCCAGTGCACTACTCACTAGAACTGTAGGAAAGGGAGAGTAGGAGGAACGACAGGAGGTGAAGCTTAATTAATTATTTTACAGCTCTGCTTTGGCACGCATGATCTCCATCCGTGGTTTAGAGATGATGGCCCACTCCAAGATTCGGATGGCTATTACTATTTTGTATTATATTATATTTATTTTTCACATAAATACTCGTATGTACATATACATATACAGGGTGGCCCAAACTGACCAAAGCGGGTTGAGTTCAGAGAGCCACTGTGTCCTTCGCAGAGTGCCCTGTGGCTGCACCCTGTTGGAACCATACTTGCGGATGGTTTTCACCGGTTGGCCTAGAAAAATTTTCCAACATTGTACGATAACTAACACCAGTGATGGAAACGGCGACACCGTGTTAATTTTCTAAAAAATATGGGCCAAATATCCTTTTGCCTATGAAGGGGTCATGCGGGGTCATCTCCTGAGTGCTGGTCCCAGATAAAAAAAAAGTTTTAATACACTCTCACTTTTTTTTAACAAAAACACTCATAATGTTTCAAATTTGACTCGAACTTTGTGCTCAATTTTCTCGCAAGTTTTTCTTTCAATTTACAATCAATGCAACAGCTGATTGCTACTCGTAAGATTAGCTATCTATTGCTCTTATTTTCTTGACAATGGAAGTTTGAAGAATAATTTGATATATCATTCTTAAAGATCCGACTGCAAATATCAAAGATATAGAGAAAAGTTTAAAAAGGCCGAATGTAGGGGTCATTCGTCTAAAAAAAATTTGTTTCGAAATCGCCTTGCAAAAATACTTCATATTTGAGGGTGGACAGGAATTTTTTTTTTCTTTAGGTACGGTCTAATGTATGTACGTACATACATGTATTGCATAAGTGGTTAACATAAAAATTTATACCGAGTAACAATATTGACGTGGGAATTCAAATCGAATGTCCATAAACACTACTCCCTCTACCCTATTTCGTAGTTCCGGCACAATGCATCGCATGTGGTCATCCCCTGAGTACCGGTCAAAAAAATAAATAAAATAAAAAATTTCTGAACACAATTGAGTGCAGCGAAAAATCCAAAATTACACAGTAAGAAAACCTTGTAAAAATCTGATAACGCCAGAACATTTGACTATTGATTTTGTTTCTCAGGAGCATCACGATAACAAAGTTTTCAGAGCTTCCTAATCGTAACAATTTGATGACATTATTCAGTATTACACACATACATATTTACTTTTGTTTTCAAACACATCACTCAACTAACTAATCAACAATAATTTAAACGAAAAAGTAAATACCGGAAAACGTTGGTTGAAAAATACCCCGCCAATTTTAATTGCCCACACAACTATGTTGTTGTTGTTGTTGTTGTTGCTGTTGTAAACAACAACTTGTTATCAAAACGTTTACAATAGAATGTTCGGAGAATTGCTAATACATACTCGTATACAACAGAAAAAAATACCCTTTTTAAGATAAGAAAGAAACTAAAATTATTATTTTTTTTTCATATTTTTTTCACATTTAACACATTAAAAAGTAGGTGTATCTGTAAAGCAACAGTTGCGATTTTGAAGTTTTCGTTTTTTTTCTTTTCTATCGTGGATTATCTAATTGCGAATGTGTGAGTTTAAACATGAATATACTCTCAGGTTTATTTGTTTATATCTTTATCACTAAAATTTATTATACAGATTTTAAATTTTACTTTATTTTATATACAGATATTTTTTTTGCTTTTTTTCTTAATTTCACAATTGCAGACCTTTAAAATTCACAAATGAAAATAAAATAAGACACAGCAATTGTACACAAACATTAAGTTATACATACGTACACATGTTTACACACACTATATACGGGCGTATTTATGTTTGCAGTATGTATGCATATGTGTTTCTGTTTATTTGTATTCAATAGTATATAATACATGCATATATACAGATGTATGTATGAACATGGATATTGTTTTTGTATATAAATTCTTTATTAATTTATTGAATCAATGAATGAATAAAAATCAGATGTATGTATGTCGGTATGTATATGTAAATAAGTACATTTATACATGTGTACATACATATGAACTTTTAAGGAAAAAAAACACCAAATTAAAGCACACACGCCAAGTAACCAACCGCCGTCGTTTCACATTGAAGAGTGAAGCACAATGAAGATGAATTGAAGGCAATGAACTGCTTTTTTTTCAATTAAATTTTGGATCAAAATTTTACATCTTTTTTTAATTTTTGATCTTTCCAGC
Organism: Dexiosoma caninum; assembly: GCA_963924685.1. Taxonomy (NCBI): domain Eukaryota; kingdom Metazoa; phylum Arthropoda; class Insecta; order Diptera; family Tachinidae; genus Dexiosoma; species Dexiosoma caninum. Next base: position 94,129,606 of record OZ004727.1, on the reverse strand, counting down.
TTACAATGAAAACTACACAGAAGGAGTTTTTTTTTTAATTGGTTTAAAATTTTTTAAAAATTCTAAATTATTTATTTTAGTTTTTACACCAGTTGTTGGGTATTCCCTTTTCTTTTTCCTTTTTTTTTTTAATTTAACTTCAATTTCAATTATTGCTCAATACTTAATTTTGCATAGAACTTTTTTCTTTTCATATACACACATATGTACATACATACATATGTATGTATGTATTTCATATTAATTCAAAATGTTTAGAGATATTTCGTAATTAGGAAAAAACAATATTTACATTAATTTCAGTAATTACTTTGCAATATGTACTCGCACAATCTTTTTAACGACGAAACACACTTATTTTACACAGTACTATTTACATATTTATTTACAGTTAATATTTATTTAGATTTATTCCGGCTAGTGGCGTTTGTTTCTTTGAATTTGCAAATAAAAGCACTCGATAATAATCTTTTGTTTTAATCATTTCATAATTATGCATATATTTCGCTGCTTTTTTTACACGTTTTGTTTGAATTTTTTCATTGGTTTCAAATTGAAAATTCACATAAAATTAAAATAAAATCGTTCAATTTTATTTTCTTTTACGTATCTCGCTCTCGCCTGCTCAGCACAAAACGTTGACCGTTGTCGACGAATATCTCAGCGATACTAAATCGTTATATTCGAAATATTTTATACTGCATTTGCCAAAGTTTCCTTTATTTATTTATGTTTATTTTTTGCTTTTCGTTTCTTCAATCATTTACTGCGGCGAATTTATCTTTTTCATTTATTTCTCAATTTTTGCCCTCATTTTGCTTTGTTTTTTTTTCTTGCTGAAGTTTAAAGTTCGTTGTAAAAGTTCTGTGTATCACTCAAAGTTTTAACTCAAAAGCGAGTATTTTTTACACTTTTATGGCATACAGTGTTGCCAAATTATAGATTTTTAACCCTAAATAAGCGAATAGTGGGCCGAGTGGGCTAATGCTAATGCTAGCAAATTTGAAGTTCAAACTAGCTTTTTAAGGCCCTTTTACATTCTAATACTGAGTAATACGACATGTTAAAAAGTTAAACCAAATGGGAAAGTATTAGAGTGTAAAAACAATATGTTAGGAATCTGGATGGGAATTTAACAGACGTATGGCTCTCGCCATTTTTTAAAAATTTTCAAAAAGTTTATACTTTTCATTTTATCAGGGATGTGTTTTTGTGTAAGCGGCCATAGAAAATAACAAAACAAAAAAAAATAATATTTCTTCTAAACCGGTTTTGTTCGTACTACTTATACATTTCATTTTATTTCAAGTTCAATAGTGTGAAAGCAAAATGTAATATTAATTTAGATTTTTTGGCAGTCGCACCAAATCTCTTTAGATTTCTCTCTCACAAAGTATTATGAAAGTCGTAAGACTTGTACTATAGTGTGAAAGGGCCTTTAGTGAATAACAATTTTAGTAAAAGTTAGTAGCTTTTGCTAACTGCTAGAAGCTAGTTTTTCCAGTGTTTGTTTAAAGAAAGCGTGCACAAAATGCTTAACATTACTAATTTATGCTTTTGCAAGCATCCATTTGAGGTGTTACAAATTAATGTTTTCTGTTGAAAAGTGTATTTTTATATAAATATTGACATGGAAGCTTTTATGAACAAAGAGAAACAATACCACATGAGGCCGCTGGGACATTTTAAAGAAAACTTTATAGTTTTTTTAAAATTTAAAAAAAAAATATACACTGCCCTGCCGGCCATCGAAAAAGAAGAAACAACAGTGCATGATGTTGCCACTATGTTTCGTTATGATTTTCCTCGTGAACACAGAATGGTTAACAAAATACCCATCTTTTTATTATCGTATTTTCAGATACATAAAGTTTTTCTATGTTAAATGAATTTAAAAAATAAAACTTTTCAAATTGTATAAACATTGTAAACACAACATAAATTTGCCGCTTTTTCATAAGTTGTTCGCCACAAATCAAATATGTAAATTATTATTGCTTTATGACTGTGTGAGATGCAAACGTATAGGAATTTCATGTTACAGCAAATGTATACATATATATATATATATACATATATATATATATATATATATATGTATAAAATATATCATTCTGTTTTTAAACGATTTGATTTAATATAGTCTAAAAATTATGTATTTTTTATTAGAAAAACGTATGTTTATATCAGATATGGAGAATTTTAAATTAAATAGATAGTTGCGGCACTGCAAATCGTATGGTACGCAAAACTTAGGAGAATCAAAACAGGGCATTTCCATTATTCATTTCAAATAAATTCACGCGAAAGTAACAGTGTAAGGGCCAATTTTTGATTTTCAGAAATATTAACGTAACGTTTCGACTAGCAAAATATGAGCCCAATATTTCGGTAGATTGTACCACTGTGCTCTTTTCAAAGTAATTTCGTACAAGGGTGCTGAAATAGCGTTTATGCATGTGCTTGCTTTTTTCGCCACAATGCCGTTAAGCAACCTGTAGTCACGTTTAATACAACAACAACAACAACAACAAAAACAAGATACTTTCATAAGCATTCACAAATACACCCAAAAGAAGAACACGAAATGGCAAAAAAGAGAGAAAGAGAAAAAGTGCATACAATGAAAATATAGTTTTTTTAGTGTGTCGGCAAATGGCTTCCGCGCTGCAAATTCCATGTCTTACAACAGCAGAGTAAAAAAAATACGTGAACACACAACCACAAACAAGTGAAGATGTACACAAGAGAAACTGAGTGCGAACTATACGACACTACACCGACGATTACTAACCGAATGCCGGCATTCAAGAGTCATTAAACTTTAGGGGAGCAAATGAACAGACTTAAATGCGGCGAAAGCTCTTTTATACTCATTCTGATTCTTTTGGTCAAAACTTTAGGCTCGAAAGCAGCGTTGCCAGAACGATGAATTTTGATAATTGGGTCGAACTACGAATATTCAAATAAAACTCATTTGTTAAATAGAACTTAATTTTTACATACATAATTAATTTAAATGAACTAGTGATCGAAAACATACAGGCAGTCAAAATTACATGTGATAATTGCTAGGAAGCTAATTAACTCGAAGACAAAAGTTGTAAATCACACTGACAAACACTAGCAGAACGGTACAACATGCCATTTTCGACAACTGCTACACCTTCATCTTCAGTTTACTTCGTGTTTTGCCCACTGTGTGGGTATATTTTTGAACAAATAAACTCAAATTGATATATTTTATTCTATTTATTTCAACAGGTGGGTTTAATTATTATAAATAAATAAATAAAAATATATTTCTTTGAAAAAATAAAAGGAAATAAGGAAAAATATATGCATTTTCTTTTATTTGCTACTTGTTTCTTTCTTCAGTGGTTATTGACTCAACCACAGCACTTCCTCTTGAGAACTAAATGCTTAGTATCCAACACGCAACTATGCTTAGAATAAATAAAATAATGGGTACTCCTAATTTTTAAATGCAAATTGACAAATTCTTCACTTGTAATTAAGACTTCAGTTAATAAAATTAAACGTACGTAAGGATGAAAATCGGAATCAAAACAACGCAAAGAGGTTTAATCAATATTTTAAAAAGCGATGCCAAATCGGGTCTCTAGTGTATTACCTTGGAGCCCCAGCCGTTATTATATATTGTTAAATAGTGCCTTAATTTTTACGTCATTTTTACATACGTAATTTATTAAAATGGGCTAATGATCGAAAACAGAGATCTGCTGGATAAATAATAGTACCTTATACTTTGGTGCAAACCGTTGCTTCTCTGAAGATAAACATTGATATATCATTCTTTAATATCCGACTCCAAATGTCAAAAATATACAGAAAAGTTCAAAAAGGCGAACCGTACCGTCGGCTAAATAAAAAAAAATTGCTTTTGAAGTTGTACGGGGTTAATTTTTTTTTATCTGGACTAGTGTTCAGCGGAAATCTTGCATTGCATTGGAACTAGTAAGAGAGAGAATGGAAAGCTGGTGAAAGTGGCAGGATACTTGCAGAACTATGCAGTTGAGTGTTACTTAAAAAGCTAACTTGCGGCATCTCTGATGTTAATTTTAAAGAATTATTTTAAAGCTAAGGGACCCATTTTATTAATTGACTGTTCATAGAAGCCATTTATATATGTATATGTTATTTGTTCGGCCATTTGTATTAAAAGCAATTTCACTCGTATGCTATTATGAATATAGGCAGTTATTCTTTTACTACGCAGACGTTTTATTGCTTAAAGACTGACAACGGGGGATGCAGTAGCACAGAAAACTCAGAATCGAACCCGGGTACTTCTGGTTGCAGAGCCAACACACTAACTACTCGCTATCAGGTACGGTATAATGCATGTACATGTATATTGTTGTTACTTTTTTGTTTTCAAAATTAAATTTTTGGATGAAAAAAACTAGTGATGATTTTTTTCCTCAGCGATGGCAACGCTGCTCAAAAGTATGTTTCGTAAAGCTTTTACTCAAGAGAGCAGCATTTTGAAATTATGTACGAGTAAACGATGGAGATGGCAATGATGATTGTGACCGTTACAAATACCGCTCGCTTAATTGATTATTTTTGAATAATTTAAAACTTTAATTTTTTAGCTCAACTGAATTTGTAGCTCAGTTGAATTTGTGGGTTAGTTATTTTCTTGCTCATTTAATTTTTTAGCTCACTTGATTTTGTTGCTCAGTTGAGTCAATCAAAGAAAAAATCAAATTAACAACTGTGACAAATGAATACCAAATTCATTAAAAATATAAACAAAATAAAAAGTTAATGTTGATGTTTTGAAATTATTTAAATAAACAAAAATTTATTTAAGAAAATAATAATATTTGCAATAAATCGACAATGACGTGAAATTACCGCATTTGAGGCATCGTACCAATTAACAAAATCATTCATATACAAATTTTTTCTTTCTGGTAGCATTAAGGAACCAATAAATTGAAACGTAGAAACATTAAAAGCGCTCTTCACTGAACCAAAATCACCGGACAGTTTAGTGAATCGTTGTTTATAAACAATTTTTGACACTTCTCTGTAATGTAAGCATTAAGCATCTGCGCTGCTGAGATTACCTTGTTGATACCGTCTAAAGAACTGTTGGCCTCCAAAACCAGCGGTGTTAGGATCTACTTGATTACTTGCGTGCAAGTAGTAAATATGAGTCTTAACGTATGAAAACGTCTGGATCCAACACAGGATATAGTCAAGACATACATATACTAGATCCACCACATATGTATCTCAAGGATATATCACAAGGTTACCCATACCTAAATATATCTTATACTTGCGATAGGAAGTCTAGTATATGACTGTTTAAAAATGAGTGTCTCACCGTGTGCAAAGACGGGCACTCACAGAGCAGGTGGGAAGCCGCCTCTTCTCTTTTCTGTTCTTGACAGCTGCGGCAGTTATACTGCGACCATCCGTGAAATACTCTTCCGATTCTTATTTATTATTTGTTCTGAGCGTTTAGCGTAAAAGTATATAAACTAAGAACCTCCGGGCTAGCATACTTGCCTACGGTCGTCCAAGGGTTAAAGCAAATAGGCCGCATTATATTTTCGGCAGCAATTTATATTTTTTCGGTTTTTATTATGAATTATGAAAAATTACATTTAAACAAGTAAAAAAATTAAAATCATAATGGAAAATTAAAAACGAAAGCGTAGAAAATTTGACAGCAGCATTAATAAAAATCATTTGCCGCCCATTATGGTTTGTTTTATTAATAATTTATTTCTATAATAAACGAATCCCATCTCACTTTTCCAGCACTTGTGCATATTTGCGTAAGTAACACTTGAAACTAACTAATTAAACACTTGTGAATAATTTCTAAGGATACTTTAGAGAAAGACCAGACTTATTTATATTTTCCTGCACTGCTTACTTTCCCATTCCTTTGCGGTTTTATTTTCATTTTGTAAAATTCAGAAAAAAGCCAACAAAAAAGACAAAAAGAATTTAATACCCAAAATAATGGTTGTCTTATGTTTGGTTTTGATTTAAGGCAAGAATCCTTTAAAATATTCAAGAACACAAACTTTGACAATTTTTATAAAAAAAATATTTGTAAGTGTCAAGAGAAATATGTCTGTAGTTTGTTATCTTCCAACAGTTCATTAATCATAAAACCGAAATGCTAGAAATTTTAGTAGGAGCCAAGAGTGTAAACAGCACAAGATTAAAAACGATTCTTTTATTTTAGGTTTTCTTTCAACTTCCAACTGTGAAAGATTTTATGGAATATTTACTTTCTGTACAGCAGCAAAATTTTGGTTATGAAATGCAAAAAGAAAAAAAAATAGCAAGAAATAGTATTACGGGAATACTAACTAAGATGGTTTTAAGAAAATATTTTTGAATAGCAAAACCAGGTTTTAATAGTTGGTTTTAACTAAAGAACTAAAGTTTGCTTTAAAACCAGCGAGTGTGAAAACACTATAAAACTCTTACTGCAGGCGAGCATTGAAAAAAATAAGTTGAAAGGAAGCGAAAATAATTTGTTATTTGATGATGTTATGGCGACGCATTAATATTTTAAACTATATGGTAGGTAGTTAGGTAGGTAGGTTAGGTTGGACAAAAAAAGGTATATTACTCAGCAAAAATTAGTGCCGGCCTGGAAGCATTTTTGTAACGGAGACAACAAAAAGGCATCACCTGCAATTGTGCTTTTGTAATGCATGATTTTTGTGCTCGATGAGCCGCTAAAAAGTATTACTTTATGTATTCTAAAAGGCTAATTGCATGTCTTTAACCATTTATACCACATATAAGCCGTGTATTTAATTCCTTTAGTGCATTTCGACAACTTTTAGCTCTTCTAAATTTCGATAATTTTTTGCTGGGTAGATTGAGGTGTGTGCTTTGGACAGGCTACTCGTGAATGATAATCAAAACCAAATTCAATTTTTAAATAGGATGATAATGGCCAATTGATACCTTTACAGGCAATGAAAACTACATACTAAGGCCCAAATTCACAGTCATTAGTTAATTATTAGTAAATTAAAATGATAACTATTGTTTAACTAAAAATTCCTATTCACAGTGTATTGTTTAATTAACATTCGCAGTATAACCAAAGAATGTTAACCCTAACAATCTTTTAATTTTCAATATTGGCAGCACTGTTACATCATACGGTTTTTGTTTAAGCACGCGCTCATCGAACTTTAGCGCACAAGATATTGAATTGCTGCTGAAATCGGTTCGGGAAAACCAAAATATTATCGAAAATAAAAAAACTGATAGTACTATATAAATATATATGTGGCGAATACCAAATACTTACATACATATACGTACGAAAATGAGCAACCAGGCCACTGCGCAAATAGACATATACTCATGTGAGCAAAAAAAACTGCACTTCTAAGCGCAAAACCAACGAGAAGTCTATTCTTCAATCCAGGTGTTTAAAAGCTCAAAGTTTTAAGGAAAAACGCTATAAAACTAATAAAAGAATTAAATAGCAACTATCAACAATGAAACAGAACTAATATTAAAAACAAAGCAAATAAAGTTTTCAATTTCTCTTGATTTAATAAAAGCCATCTTATAATAGGAACGGCTAAATATATATTATATTATGATAGATGACATTAAAACAAAAATACTAATAATAATTTACTAATCAGCTGTTGTCTAACTATTTGTTAACCAATGACATTTGGCGGTTTAACTAATAGTAAACGAAATGCTGTGAATCAAATATTATTGGTTAAACTATTGCTATTAGCTAACTAATGACTGTGAATTTGGGCATAAAATTCAATAAATTTAATTTTTAGCTTCTTATCGCATACTTGTCTTGACATTGTTAGCTGTTAAAAAGAACTACAGCAGAATTTCAGCGACTGTTGTCATTATTTCGATTGCATAAAACTAGAAAATGTTTCGCTAAAAGTTTGGTTTGGCTATTCTTAATCGACGCATTAATGTTTTAGTCCAGTTTTTACTGGCAAGTATTTTCTTCGTTAAATCTTTAACGATTGACACAATTGATTTGTGTAATAAAAAGTTACACTGACAATGAAAATGTTTGCAATAAAAATGAAAAGTATTTTTTTTTTTGCAAATGACGAAGATGGGGCAAAAAGCAACATATAAAAATACTAAATCCTCTCAATCAATGTTAATGTATTTTTGATGTTTCAAACACACACTCAGGCACACACACACAGAGGCCGCGTGAAATCTTTTTAACCCATTTTACGTTAAACGAAAGAGAAACGTGCACAATGTAACAGTGGCGTGATAATCACAAAATTGTATTAAACTGCTCAACTCAACTGAATAAAATAAAATGCGACAGAGAGAAGGAATAATAATAATTTAAATTTCAAAAGCAAGAATAATCATAATTCTCTCAAATTCGATAGCGATTTAGAATTGTCTAATGCTAAAACAAATGACACTGCCATATTCCTAAGAAATATTTGTAATTGCAAACGCGTTGTAAACCAGAAATCTTTTTATGAATATGGCCACGGTCGACCTTGTGACGTAGTTTATTTTTCCAGCTGTGGTATGACTCAGTCTCAGCCCAGGTTCATATCCTTTAAAATAAAACTTGTGTATCTTTAGTCGTTGAGATATATGAAACCAGTTTTATTCCAAAAAAACAACTTAGAGATAACTTAAATCTTCGCTGTTGGTTGGTAATCACCTGCCGATGTGGTGATGACATGGTGCTGAGGCGGCTGGGTGTTGAGCTGGTACGATGGTCGGATGCGTTCCGATGTCTCTGGTAAATGTAACTGGTAAAGATTATATTTTATCTGGTCTGGTGTTGATCGAAATCTCTTTTAATTGGCAAAATTACAATTCGGGGGCTCTTACAATCGTTAAAACTACTTCAGAACGAACACGAGAAGTATTCGGGAATATATGTGTTCGGCAACTTTTAAATACGATTAGGACCAAGACGTCTTTAACAAGGTGGTGTTGCATGTAGTTGTTGTACTACCACAGACGTTGTTTGTTCGCGATATCTCAAAAACAACTAATGGAAATATGTTTGAAAAACCTTTTTTTTGCTTTATATTGCATCAGCAGTCAGGGGAGGGCCATAACATATCCGATGCTTCGAACTAGAGGAAAGGGACAGTGTGAGAGATGACCGAAGGTGAAGCTTCACTATTTTACAACTCTGCTTTTGCACGCTTTTTTTTTGTTTCTAGCAGTGTTGCAGCGCCTCTGATGTCAAGGCGACGTATACAATTTTAAAACCTTGTTTTATTAGTCATTTTCAGTAATTATTTTACTTCGCTGATGCTACAAAACACCGACGAAGGTGGGGGCTGGATTGGTAAAGATATAATACAAATTCAATAAATTAAGTATTCAAATTTATAATAATATTTCTTTTTACAATATTATTACTCTCACAGATAACATGTGATAACATGGATGGATTATTGTTATCATGTTATCAGATGTGTGGTATTGAAAATGGATAAAAAGAAAAAGGTTTTTCTCATCTGCAATAAAACTTTGCTATTTTACAAAAATATATACGAGTACAAAAAAATATAATAACAACTGTTCGTTTTCCATGTTGTTTCCTTTTTTGATGAAAATTAATTTTGGGTAATCGGCTGACTGCACAGTTGTACAGACTTCAAGACTTTGAATGCTGCACTTCAACTTAAAGTGTAACGACTACTGCATTCTGACTACACTTTCCTTGTAAATTTAGGCAGCTTGTAGCGCCATTTTTTGCGCTGCTCTTTAGCGCTGTAACGACTACTCTATTCCTTACTTAAGAGTTCCCTCTAATCAATATGCAGTAACTCTCCCTCGCGCACAGTTTGGTGAAATTTTACCCACAACAGAGTTGAGGTGCTCCAACACAAATTCTGCCAATATTTCGTTTTGTTTAAAATTTTTCTTTTCAAATGCAAATATTTCCAAAATTCAAAGTGGGTTAATATTTAAAAAGCATTGAACTCTATTTTAACGGTCGTTAAGCCAAGTTCATTGAGGGTATGACTGAATTTTATGTGCTGTAAGCGGCCATATAAACAAACATTTCTAAAACTTTTTATTTCTTTTTAATGGCAAATAATTGAAAGTTATTTCTTTCTTACGCACACACACACACACACGCACACGCACATACAAAAAGGGCACTGGCAGCAGGACAAAAGACTGGCATGTGCAAAGTTGTGATTAAAAGGAAAAAATTAACAAATATACCCATATCGCTCATTTACTGAAATAATGTCATAACTCATCAAAACTAGTTTTGTAAAAAAACGTACTTAAAGTTTTTAATTTACATGCCTTTTAAAGGCACTTTCACACTATAAGACAAGTCTTACGACTTCCATAATACTTTGTGAGAGAGAAATCTATTGAGATTTGTTGTGACTGCCAAAAAATTCGAAGTTATATTACATTTCGCTTTCACACTATCGCACTTCAAATAGAATGAAAAGTATAAGTAGTAAGAACAAAACCGGTTTAAAAGCAGATGACTTTTTTGTTGTTTTGTTATTTTCTATGGTTGCTTACACAAAAACACATCCCTGATCAAATGAAAAGTATAAGCTTTTTGAAAAATTTCAAAAATTTGACGACTGTCAAATACTCCAACAGTAATTTGGTCAGATTCTCAACATATTGTTTTAACACTATTATACTTTCCCATTTGATTTAAGTTTTAACATGTCGTATTACTCAGTATTGCAATGTAAAAGTGCCTTAAAAATATTCTTCTGTAACGAGGAGAGTTTTCTGAGTTTTTTACACAAGAAAAGAGGCGATATGGGTGCGTCCGTAGATTAGACCATGAGTGTTATCACAATGGACCTAAGCTCTGGCCTAAGTAGGTCGTTATTCTTCGGGGCGGGTCCTAACTTAAAAGGCGATATTAACTTAAAAAATATATTTTTTTTGTGTTATGACGTTGTTTGAGTAAATGAACGATATGTAAAAGTATCTGACGCATACAGTAGCCGAGAAAGGTCTAGTGAGTATTGCGCTACCCTGTAGGAAATGTCCATAGTGAAACAGTACTGATTCATATAGCTACCACTACTAATGACTTACTATACTCCAGGCAATGTAATTTTCTATCGACATTTAACATGGGCGCGGCATTTAGGAAATACTAGTTTTATAATAACTAGTGACTCTGTACTCTACTTGGGGATATAAGTAGATAATGGAACCAGAGATTTACCATAGACCTACTAAGACTACTGACTGGGTACTTCTTTCGGGTACACATGTAGATAATGTAGCGACATTGGAACTACTGACTTACTATACCCTTTACAATGTTCTGCGCTATAGACATTTAAAATGTGCGTGGCATTGAGAAAGCACTAGTTCCATCATTCAAAAAGTACAATATTTATACAATATATAAAAAAAAAATGTATGTTCCTGAATAAAATGAGACTTCATTTCTTAAAATCGGCAATATTATAGAACTTTTTTTACATTTCCAGAGCGGCTTTTTTGTTTCTAATGCAACTAATTGTTTAATGTCTATTCAAATCTTTGTGTGAATTTGCGCAGAATAGAATTTGCTTTTAGAACTGCGGTTTCTTTTGAAAAGTTTCTTCGAATTTTTCGTAGATTTTATTCTTCTTATACGACTTTTCATTTTTTTTAACATCCGCACAATTTGGCCCACCCCAGTATACATTCTATTAATATTATCAATGTGAATGCTTGTATGTTTAGATGTTTGGAGGATTGGGTGTTTGGATGTCTAGTAGTTAGAATGTTTGAATGTGTGTTCCACTATACCGCCTAAACAACTGGACAGATATTTATGAAATTTTTATGCTCGTATCTTTTATGGTCCAAAGATAATATGGGTTAAAGATCAATTTTGAGGTTGTGGAACTAACTATTTCGTTGTCATTTAGTAAGACACAACACCCAGCACGGACAACAACATAATTGGGTGTGGTGGTAGCGAACCGCACCGGGTTAATCTAGTATAAATATAAATGCAATATATATGAGTTTTTCCATTAAAACAAATCGTCAAAATAGACTGCCCATACGGACAAGGGTGATTTAAAACAAAATAATATTTTTTCCACAGCATGAAAACACACAAATAAATTTTAAAATAATTTGAAGAAGGCTAAACAGAATCTACGAAATTGTGAGTGATTATGATTACCAAGTATTTATTTATATTCCCTACATAGCGACTCTTTCACCACTTGCTTAACAACTGCATATTAAGAGGACACGTGTGTCTAAAACAAATCAAAAATTCTCATCCATACCAAATGATTATTCACGAAAAAATTATTCTCAGAAGAATAGGAAGCGTAACAACTTTCTTTATTGCCGTCTCGTTTTAATGTTTTACAGGCAATAAATTTATTTTTTGCTTAGTCGTGTTCTTTATTTATGTTGTTTACAACTTAAAAAAAAAATGTGTTGAGAAAATGCCCATTGAGGCCCAAAGCTCATATATGTATATGTAGTTGGTATTTTTAGAAATAGAAATTTTTTAAATTTATAAAATTTGTTATACCACTTACCCACTTTACGACGTGCACGCCAGAGCACTGGCGGTGCTGTATTATTGGGAGAAGCCAGTTTGACGTTTTCAATTTGAACAGCAACTGAAAGGAGAGGAAAACAAAAAGCTATAAAATTACTTGATAACAAAATTTTAAAACTTAAATTAAAATATTAAAATAAAAGAGATAATGAAATTAATTGCGCAAAAATATCAAATACACTAGATAGCCGATTAGCGTATATCCCATTTTGCGTCGTTTCGATTTTCATGGGTTTTATAAATTTACTTCAATTCATTTTGATTATAATTTGCGTACACAGAAAATAAGGCAGTTATTTCTATAAACATATTAAACCCATTGGCAGCATCGAAATATGGAAAAAAAGATATCACTAAGATGACTATCGGGAGTTGTCAGAGAGGTGATCACTAGCTGAGACCTTAAAAGACCGAGATTCCATATGCACAGCAGTAGTAGCAACACGTATCATGATTAGCAGGAAAACAGCTGGTGGTATCATTCAGAAGTTCACCGCAAATAATTTGCTAGGCCATTGCAGTACAAAACTCAAAAGACAACAGATAAATGATATAGAATCTCAGTTGTTAATATTCTTTCGTTTGGATCTAGGCAAAGACCTGGTTCTGTGCCAAGAAATTGATTCGATTGACATCAGAAGTGAACCAATAGTAGACTTTTATCTGTTCAATATTAAAATATCAGACCCATTCAATTCGTATAGAAATAAATTATTCGATTTGAGTCTCATTTCTTCGGCCACGTTCAAGCACGTAAATCGGGGCTCTAGTGTATGAGATGTTATGAAAAGAGTTCATTATCTTTCGCATTAAAATAAGAAATCCTACTCCTAATCTTATTGGCAAAAAACTCTTACAATCCAATTTCACGAAGTACAAACCATTTGTCAAAGCAGGCAGCGGTATACATTTGCTATACAGATTTCTACTCCATCCCAACCAATCTGATGGAGTTAATGGCCATTCACTATCGCTGTCTGAACGTTTTCATATTAACAATCCTTGCCAATCACACTGAGAAACTTTCATAATTTGGCCACTACCTGCCCCAACCACCATTCGACACAGAACCCTTTCTCTTCATGTTGTTAGAAGTGATCCACATTCCATTATTTTCTTCTGGAACCAGTGCTCAGAAGACATCCCCTACATATAATAGTGATTTCACACTGTAAAAGTAAAAGTTTGTTTTACGTTAAAACCAACTATTAAAACCTGGTTTTACCATACAAAAATATTTTCTTAAAACCATCTTAAATCCATTTTTAAAATTGGTTTTCAGTTCATTTAATGAAACACAACAATGATTTTCATATTCTAAAGGCAGTGCTACCAAGTTAAAAAATCGAAAACAGCTGGCAAATGAAATGGCGTTCAATGAAATAAAAAAAAGCAAAATTTGAGGGTGACGATGGTCGAAATAGTCTGCACGTTGACTACAAAACTAAAAATTTTTTCCTGGGTTCAACCCCAGTTTCAGAAACGAAGCTTCAAAATTTAATAAGTCTCCTTGACATCTGAGACGTTACAACACTGCTATATAAATAAATAACGTGCAAAAAACAGTGTTGTAAGATAGTGAAGCTTCACTTGCTTTCATTTCTCCTAAAATCCCTTTCCTCTAGTTCCAGCACAATGCACAATGTAGGGGTCATCTCCTGGTCTAAGATAAAAAAAAAAAAAAAAGTCACTACATTTTTTTTGAAATATATTTATTAAGCTTGAGGTCTTTTTTATTTTATTTGGTTTTATTGTTCGATATTTCGTTAAAAGCTTGTTAACATCATCAGGAATAATAGGAAATTATAATTGTTTGAAAAATAAAAATATTTTTTTTTTTTTTTTTAATATAATTAAAAATAAAGTCACTACAATAATTTAAAATAATGGACGCAGCAGCAGCAACAATAAAAAAGTGCAAAAGAAAAAGAACTTTTGGATAGAGCATAATTAAAATGCTTTAATAGAGTTGTAGATGGTGACAATAAATGAAATTTTATTTATTGAATTATAGTTTCAGCTGGTGTCCAGTGTGAACGTATACTTAAATAAAACGTAGCAATAAGAAAATGACATCTAGCGTAAAGTTATCCTTTTTATACAACGAGAAGGAGCAGTTTATAATGACATATATTGGAACAACAATGGTTTTCTCCTGAAGGGGTAATTTTTAAAAGGTACTTTTAAAAAGTATTTCTTCAAAAGTTACACATCCTTTTTTGAAAAGATAACATTTTTAAAAGTTTTGCATAAACGGTACTTTCATAAAAAGTACTTTTATAAGAGGTAGTTTTCTAGAAGGCACTTTTATGAAAGGTACTTTCTTAAATGTTACTTTTAAAAAAGGTACTTTTTTTAACCTGAGTGCCGTCCAAGAGAAATAAATATGTAGATGTTACAAATTTCCTGATATACTCGTGTGTATTCACAGCGTATACGCTACATTTAATTATTCCAAACTTGATATAATCCATACGTAGTGCTTTTACATACAGCAGGGTGAATACGGGATATAATTTTAAGAAGGGTATGGATTTGCGAGTGAGTGTGCAGCACAAGTGCCAAAATTGTATAAATGGCACATGTACCTATACCGCACGTGAGTCAGTCAATCCGCACCCTGGTTTTCAGCATGAAAATCCCTTCACATAGGCATGATAAAATTTTCACTTCAGCATATATATTTTTTTATTAATTGAAAAATAAAACAATTTTATAAACTTTAATTTCAAAACAAAAAAGATATATATTTTTTAATTATCTTAAGATAATCAATAATAATGATTTTCAATTATAATAATATAAAAACTTGAAAATTTTTTTATCTTATTATGTTGACAATGTTTGCTTTACTCAATTGTTATGGTGACATTGTTTAATTTTTCAAAAAGAAAAAATGTTAATTTCCTGAAGAAGCCAATCAATGATATTGGCGAAATATTGATATAAAAAAGAATAAATAAATAAGTATTGTGCTGGAACTTTAGGAAAGAGATAGTAGGAGAAACGACAGGAGGTGAAGCTTAATTAATGATTTTACAGCTCTGCTTTTGCACGTTCTTTGTTTTGTTTATACTCGTAGCAGTGCTGAAGCTTCTTTAGTCGCCATTTTTATTATTATTTTACTTCGCCGCTGCTACACAATACCGACGAAGGAGGGCGTTCTGATGTGATTGCGGATTGCTATCAGCTGAAGCCGGTATTGTTCAGTGACCAGTGACTATGCCTTCGACACTGAAACCTTCTGACAACAACTGGCACACAAATACACACTAATGCACATCAGCAAAATGCGAGATGATTTTTTTTTTAAATAATTTTAGTCTGAAATTGCTGAGGTTTATCCTGTCACTTTTTAAATGGGAAAATTTCTTATATTCTCCTTCCCATAACACCACTTCACAGGTGAAGCACTATACATCGCATGTGAATAGGTAACCCCCTGGTTCAAGATAAAAAAAAAATATTACGTGTTGATTAATATGAAAGAAAAAAATAAATATAAATATAAATATAAATACATTCTTTTGAGCGATGGTCTTTTTTATAAAAAGATTTGAAATTATTTATTTTCAATATTTCGCTACCATCCTCAGGAAATAATAATTTCTATTAATAAAATTTTGTTAATATATTGAATATTGAACATAAATAATTTCAAAACTTTTTATAAAAAAGACCAACGCTCAAAAAATTAATATAATTAAAAAATTTAATACAGGGCAAATAAAAATAAAAGTGACTCTAAAAATACATTCCTTAGAGGATGTTAAAAAAAAAGTCCGTAGTCTTCCAGGCAGCGAAGTACTGAGTAAGAAAGTCAGCACTGCACAAACGCAAATCGAAAACGCCTTTAATATCACAATACTTTAAAGTTGACAAGTGTATTGCACGAACTTTTCAAAAATAAATGTTGTGCTGAAAAGGCATACATGAACGCCTTTGAATTTAATTGCATGAAAAAGCAAAACTCGACTTTCTACTGCTACTTTTTTACGAATACGAATAATAGCAGATGCATTAAAAAGATTAAATCGTTTATTTTATGATAAAAAATAATTATTAAATGCATTTCGAATCAAAAAAAAACAAATAAATAATAAAGAGAATACCACGAATTGTTTTCATATTCGTATACAATATAAAGTGAAAAAATGTATTGCATATTTCGTTTTAATTTTTTATT
The DNA here is from genome assembly GCA_963924685.1 of Dexiosoma caninum. Lineage (NCBI taxonomy): Eukaryota > Metazoa > Arthropoda > Insecta > Diptera > Tachinidae > Dexiosoma > Dexiosoma caninum. The sequence goes on along the minus strand of OZ004727.1, from coordinate 94,112,843 downwards.
TTGCATAACAAACAAAAAAAATATGGCATCAGTCATAAAATTTATTAATACGCTCCTCCATTGTGTTTGCAATACACATTTCAATTCCCCGTCACAGTGTGTTACAATATTTCGTCAATTCGCTCACTTGATGTAACCACACACACCCATGCACCACACACTCTGCTATTAATGCTAAATTAACTTTAATGAAATAATTTGCTTTTTAATTAGAAAAAAAAAAGAAATACAATAAAAAATACCGACCAATAGAAACAACAATAACAACAACGCCAGCTGTTGTATCATGTTTCTGACACTGAGATATAACAGTTCTGGCACAAGTAAAAAGTAATAAAAAAAAAATAATTAAAAATTATTATTATAATTATGATTGCGGCTGTTAAGCGCTTTACACATCTCATATAAATTCTGAAATTGATTACAGCCAACTCTCGATAATTCGAAATTGCAGCGACCACAGAAAGAGTTCAAATAAGCGAGATTTGTAATTAACAAGAGTAAATTTTTTTTTTAATTTTTGTTAATACAAATTATTATTTCCTTATTGAAAGTAAATAATTAAAAAAACTTTTCATAAAAAAGACTAACGCTCAAAAAATAAATATAATTAAAAAATGTAATACAGATCAAATAAAAATCGAAGTGAATCTACTAATTTATTTATATTGGACCAGCAGGCATAAGATGACCCCTACATGTGATGCATTGTGCTGCAACTAGAGGAAAGGGACAGTGAGAGAGATGGCAGGTGGGGTGCACCAGCAGTCAGGAGATGACCCCTGCACATGCGATGCATTGGAACTGTAGAAAAGGGAATGTTAGAGAAATGAGAGGATGTTAAGCTTCATTATCTTAAAACTATGAGTTTTGCACATTCTTTTTTTAGCAGTGTTGTAGCACTTGTCACATTCAGTACGTCTCCGTCAAAGCAAAGTACGAAAGTTGGCCAGCTTTTAACGTACGATGAGTACTTTGACAGCGTTGCCGTTGTAGGTTATTTTCAACCAAAATTTATTGATTTTTTTTTAGTGTGGAGATGTGAATATTTTTTGCATTTTGTTTACTTTTTCCTGCCTAAGTAATACTCAATACGTAAATTTTACTTGTAAAATTTAAAAATCAGGTTTTATATTGCGGAACGTTGTTAACACGCTTTTGTTTATTAAAAACCGTTTCTGTTGTAACAAAAAATTCAAGACTGCTTGGGTTTGTTTGACTTAAATTGAAATGGTGTATGTACATAATGTGTTTATATAATTTTTTTTTAAATTTCTGCCCAGTACAAAAGAAATTGAAGAATTATTTTTATAAAATAAAATATATTCTGGTATTTTTTTTTATTTTATAAGCTTTTCAATATTCCGACAACAGCTGTCACAAAAGCATAACTAATGGCTCAAACGCAGGAGCTTTTGGTTTTGTAGTCAACGTGCTAACTACAGGGTGGCGCAGAATGAGCTATGGTTTGAATTATTTATAATTTTTTTTAATTTTTTGAAGAAGACTTGGAGAGTAAATTATACATAAAACATTCGAAATGAAATCATGGCCATTGCACCCGAAATTTTGCGAAAAGTTATGGAAAATATGCGAAAAAGAGCACGTATGTGCGAAGCAGAAACTGGACATCACTTACAGGATATCATTTTTCAAAGCTAATTGCAAAAAATTCCCCAATAATAAAATGTATTTTTAAAAGAAAAAAAATTATAATAATCGCATAAATAAAAAAGTTATAAACCATTTAAACCATATATGTAGCTCATTCTGCGCCACCCTGTACCTTAACCATCGCCACAATGAATATCCTATATTTTCTATCCGTTCACCACCTATCGTCTCTATTACTATCGCTTTCCTATAGAAGGTAACACCTGTTAATAGTAGATCATCATTGCCTGAGTATTACTTCTCTTTGTAAGAAAAAAATTTTAAATTACAGAGGGTGGATTTTTTCTAATTTATTGGGTGTTTTTGAGGGGACAAAGAAAACAATGCAAATTATTGCGAGATTTTAATTAAACGATTTTCAAATTATCAACAGTCGACTGTAATTGGTTTAAAAAGAGGCGGTGAAAGTTGATTGAATGTATGTATGTATGTAAGTATGTACATATACATGCATGTATGTATCAGTGATGTTACGAATATTCGTATTCGTATCGAAGAATATTCGCCTATTCCATGATATTCGCCAAATTAAAGCGCATATTTCGCGAATATTTTGCGAATACGTTCGAAAACCAAACACAGAAAGTTTAAAAAAAAAATAATCAAATTACGGAAAAATATAAATTTTTATAAAAATTTTGTACAAAAACATTTTTTTGTTTAAAGTAAAAACAAAAACAATGTTTAAAACTATTTTTTTTTGCCGGTGCTAGACATGTATTAATTGGTGGTTATTGGTTATTTATTCGTTTAAACTGATTTATTGAGGATTTAAATTGATATAAGCTGACAGTTCAGCTTAAAATTTCGCTACTGATAAGGCAAATAAACGCTGCTTCATAGGTCGCGTTATATATACGAGGTATAAAAATTTGTGGATGTCTTATTCATGTGGTAAATGATATCGTCTGCACCAAGTTGATTGGACATTGATATTTAATTAGTTTGAATAGATATATTAGTAGCCGGAATTTAATAAAATGATCAAATTTAAAATTCAGAATAACTTTGAGGTGCTTCGTCACATGCGCCCTAATGCCAAGTCCATAAACAAATCTCACCGCCCTATGAATTAACAATTTCACTATATTCCTATTTCCCAAATTACATCCGGAATAGACTTCCAGACAGTAGTTTATCCTGGACAAAATTAGAGCCTTGGCAACAGTTCGGCGGATATGAAGAGGTAAACATATATTCAACCGATACAAAGTATGTAGAGTTGTAGTTATTCTAGAGGTTAAACAATCAATATGAGCCCCGAACGATAACCTGTCATAAATAATAATCCCAAGACATTTTAAACTGCTAAATATTTAAATACTGAGTATGTGAGTATGAGTAGTTGTCAGAGTAGTTGAATTTTAATGATGTATAATAACTTTTACTTTTAATTTCCTCAATCACTATGAGCAGCGAATATATGACTCATTGTACATCTCTGGTATGGACATATACATATACATACATATGTATCTGTGCATCTGTGTATGTTTGCTTAATTAAATGTTGCTATTGCTCTTGTTTGTCATTCTATTACTTGTTGCCCGATGTGATGATATCGATAGTTTATTGTTGGTTGTTCTTAAGCAAAAATATGTAATTTATTAATGCGCTCAATTATACGGCAATTATAAAACTAGATTTGCTTTTGCCTACTGATAGTGGGTAACTTGCAAGATTTATTGAAATTGCAGTAGAAAACGATGCATTTAAAAGGAGAGTGTCGTTGCCTTTTGTAACAAAATAATTGCAAAATAGTTAGTCATTAGAAAACAAGAAGCATATGTCCACAATTATATACATATGTATGTATTATGTAACATTCTGAAGACAATTAGCGCAAAGTGTTTCAATATAAAAAATAAATTAAGAATAAATAAATGAACATAAAATGAAAACTATAAAAAAAAATTAAATAGATTTAAATCGAATAATAAAATGTTTGTTGTAGAAAGAACATTTTTAAAAAAGCTATTTGGTTTGTTTTGTTTATATACTTATTAATTCTCAAAGATTTTTTTTCTTGGACCGGCACTCAGGGGATGACCCCTACACATGCGGTGCCTTGTGCCGCAACTAGGATATGAATTTTTGAGAGAAAGGGTAGAGGGAGTAGTGTTTATTGACATTCGATTTCAATTTCCCCACGTCAAAAGGGAGAGGAAAGACCTCTGCGAGTAGTCCATTCCACATACGTGCTGTGCGGCCAAAAAATGAATTTTCTCTGTAAGGGGTAGTGAGAGTCGCTATCAAATAGACCACAAATGGATGCGCTCTTGAGGATGATCGCTGTGCATATTGTGTGTGCGAATGACCGGGCTTCGGGAACAAGTTCCCTGATTTCATTAAAACACTTCCCATTATAGTAACAATACAACAACGAAGGGAGTTCCTGTGAAATTTCTTAGCTTTTTTCAAGAATTTGGTTAAAGGTCTACTGACGATTTTGGCATTAGCACCAAATGTAATGTGCATATAGACCAGCAAAATCATATAGCAAACATAGATACATAACTGTTTAGCTTTTGTTAATATAGGGTGGCCCAAAATGACCGAAGGGGTCTGAGTTAATTATAACTTTATATTTAAGACATTATTATTAAAGAATTATAGTTTATTTAAATGAGTTTGAGATCTTTAATTTAAAACACAAAATAATATAAGATCTCAAGCTCAGTTAAATAAAGTATAATTCAACAAGAATAATATCTGTAAACAGAGTCGATTTAAAAACGAGTGATATCTCAAAACCGAATAAATCCTAATTTGCTGTTCTAAAAATCACACAATTTCCAACATTCGAATAAGATTTTTTAAACGTTAATAGTTCAAAATAAAGTTTATTCTTATTTAAAAATTAATTTTTCTAATGAATTTAGTGAAAATGTGATTTTATTCACCCATCTACTTTACCTGCATACTTTAACAAGAACATGGAGAAATATTGGAGTGTTTTTTAAATTGATTATTTTGCATTAAAATCTATTACAGAGTATATAATTTGGCTTAATTTAATTAAAGAAAGACTTCAAGTAAAAATTCGTAATTGTTTTTTTATGTTTCATCAGTTATTTATTAGAAAGATAGTACATTCGATTTAATTTCGACCGGACTCATCTACTCGATTTTAAACCGAATAAAATTATGCGAACTCGGTTTCCAGAACACCTAAGTTTGTGTATTCGTTTTAAAAACGAAAAATTTTTGCAGATTCGGTTTACAGAACATACCCGATTATTAAATTTTTTTTTATGCGAAATACAGTATATTAATGGAGAATATTTTTAATTTAATTTAGAAAAATTATAACTCGGTGGCTATTTTCTGCTTCGCATGTTCGTGTTCCTTCGAATACATTTTCCATAACCTTACGCAAAACTTCAGGTGTTATGTTGTTGATTTCATCGCGTATATTATTTTTTAGTTGCTGTATGGTTCTAGGCTTATTAATATAGACTTTTCCTTTCAAATAACCCCAAAGTAAACAGTCTGGAGCGGTTAAATCCGGTGAAGGCGGAGGCCAATAAAAATCGCTTGTACGGGAAATTCGTTCGTTCACCAAAGGTGTCGCGTAAAAGAGCCATTGAGTTTATCGCAGTGTGATTTTTATATGGAAACATTCTTATTGTATGCAAAATTCTTTGCAGCGACCCTCGTCAGACGCCACGATGTGTCGAACGTCTACTGGTTGATGTTTCTTCATGTTCCCGAATATTCTCATGTACCCGTTCAATATTGTCATCTGCGTGCACCGTTCGTCGTCTGCCGGCACCAGGAATGTTCCTTACTGCCGCTTCTTGTCGAAAGACGGTTTATAGTTGACTCTGAAGGTTCAACCAGACATTATGCACGCTGAGTCAACACAATAGATCGTTGATTTGAGAAATAAAGTTCAACGATTTTGACACGTTGTTCATTTGTATACTGTTTCGTTTGAAATTCCTTAAATCTTGTTTACAAAATACTGAAAAAAAAAATTTATAATAAAAAAATTCTAAGGAATTCAAACACTTTCACTCATTTTGGTACATTCTGTATAGTTGATTAATGCCAACTTCGAAAATAGCAAATCGCTCGGTTTTCACAACATGCCTAAATGCGTTTCCCGTTTTTAAAACGATTTGCGTTTTGAAATCGCTGTGTTTGTGAAAACATAGGAGAATAATTATTTAAAAATACGAATTCTTGTCATTGTAGGTGTGATAAACTTACATTTATATCTATATATACATATATACATATATACGCGTATATGAATATTTACTTTACGTCTCAGTTAATTGGCTTTTTTTCTGGAATGTCTTCTTTTCTCGCTCATGGACATTTTAATTAATTATTACGACTGCGGTTGTAAAGCAACCATTGCATTTATTGCAGTTATTATTATTATTTAAGTGTTTTTGAGTATAAATTTAATGACTTTTAAACAAAAATCAGACTCACGGCATTCAATAAATTGTTATTATTTTCTATACCCCACCATATACTGGCGAAAAAAACATCCCAGAAATTATTTATTCACAAGTTCTTATAAATGCTGAATACATTTTCACACCAGCAAAAGTAGCGCCTGACCGCGTTCAAAATACATACTATTGCATTGTTTATTTTATAGTTGAAAATTTCCAATGAAATTTAGTTCAACTTTTTTCAAGTTTTTTTTTTTTCAATTTTTATTATGGCCTTATTTCTGCAAACACGATTGGGGTATTCACAAGGTTGTCATAAAGTCATATATTTTAAAATAATAACACGAAAAAATATTACTGCTGTGAACAACCCATCATCATTTACCGTGCTATTTCAAAAAATTCTTTGAGGTGATAAGAAAAAATTATTTACAAACATTTTACAACGAAATGGTAAAAACAATTTTCAATTAAAATTAGAAAATTGTAATTTTTGCACATAAAATTGTAGCAATAAATATATATAATAGGAAACAGCTGTTGCCAGTGATAGCACCTGTATGTTGTTATTGGACGACGGCTAGTAGCCAGCCTGATAAGTTAAACAAACAAAATTTGCTCACTTGTATATTGTCAGATGCTGTGATATTTTTTTTACTTACTATTATATTATAAAAATATATTTTCATGTGAAGGTATAGAAGTGTGAATTATTATTAAAGAATTTTTTATTTTTATAATAAAAAGTAGCGACGGCTTGTAAATATTATTATGGCCGGCTCGACTCTTGCATCGACTCAGTGTACGACTCAGATGTCTACTGTTATTTTATGACAAAACAAGAAACATACCGCGAAAAGTTGTATTATTTTATGACTTTTTTGTTTGCAGCACAAAAACAAATATTGTCAAAAATATTAAGACATTATGACAATATGGCTGAAGAACAAACATTGTGAATCCCCCAAAGATTTCTTAAATGGATGATTTATTTCTCCAGCAGTATTTAAAAATAAAACTAGATATCTTTTGTAATACCGAGAACATCATCAGCAGAAATATTAACTTTTCGGTTATTTATAAAAAGTGTTGTTAGTAAAAATCCTATAACAACGGCCGTGGAAATTCGAAACACTTTAGGAAATTATCACAATATTAATGTTCATTCAGAAACAGGGTGTTTTACGAAATAGCGGATTCCATAGCCGCGTACCAAGAAAAAAAATCAAAACAAGCGAAATAATGAAAAAAAAAAACGTGACTCAACTTCACACTTAAGTTTTTTTTTTTTTTTTTTTTTTTTACAATGCAAACTGTACAGCAGCTATTATAGTTTGTCTGTAGAAACACCATGGTCTCTAGGTGGAAATCGAATCCGCTCCTTCATATTGATAAGACTAATGCACATGCACTTGACTACGGAGGCACGTTAGTATTAAATTAAAGTCTTTAATTCTAAATTTAAATATTTGTGTTCATTTAAAAAGTTGTGGTTTATTTATTTTTTTTTTTAAATAGCACCAATTTTCGGAAAATTATAAAAATTTTAAGGGGTTCGTACTATTATCTGTGTGACTGTATATGTGTGTCAGGCCCGGGACTTGTGGAGTGATGTGTTAAGCATTTAAGGACATTCTATTTCATTTAACTGAAGAAAAACTCAATGGTGTTTACACACTTGAGTTGAATAGAGTATTTAAAATTTAGATTTCCTCAAATGGTTATTAAAATATTTATTACTCCGAACAATTGACATCAGCTTCTCACCTCCGTTGGAATTTAAAAACAAATAGTTTTTGTTAATCAGCAAGACATGTGATTTGGCACAAGAAAAATTTAACAGAAAATTATTATTTTTATATCAGCGAATCGAGAATCGATTTAGAAATACTTAACCAAGTGATTAATAGATTATTTATTTTTCAAACTTGTTCTTTTTTATAGTTTGTTGTTGTGTGTGTTTGTATGCATGTGTGTAGGTGTGTATGGGTGTATTTTGCAATAGAAAATATTCATAAATTTAAAACTATTTAAATGAATATTATTGATTTAAATATACAATGGATATTTGTATACTGAATCGGCGTGATTACACACGTAATGCCGAATATGATTGTAAACGGAAAAAACTGTCACGCATGATTCACCCAAATCGGGGCGTCAGTTTTATTTAAACTTTTTGCCACTTTTCGCACTTTACAAGTAACAACACTTTTGTAGTCTCTATTGCAAAAGAAAAGAATTGTAACAGCCAACACATACAAAGTAAATACAGGTGTATTGGTTGTAAATAAATTAGAAATTTATGTTAATTAATGTGTATGCTGCGTTAAAAGTAACACTTTTTTTAGGCCGTAATGTATAACTGAAAATGTTATTTATTTTTTAAATTTACATGAAACATTGGATGGCATAATGCAGTAAAATATGGGCATATTGCTGCTTCGGAAAGGCTACACAAGGAAAAAAAGTTTAGAGAGGATTTTATTTTAAACAAATGTTTAAATAAAAATCTCAATTTAATCAAAAATACCATAAATAGTTGTTCAATTCACAAGCTTTCTATTAACGTCGTATGCATTGTGTCATCGTTTTATTATACAGTGGCTATTCTTTCTGATAGTTAGGCGGCGTTGTAAGCGTTGGTATAACCGGGCGTCTGCTCTCGTAGTGTTAGTGAGTGTATGGGGGAGCTGGCTGTCCTCCGGGATTTTTGTGCCATTTCCCTTTTATGGGTTCCGGGGCATAAGAACAGGGGTAATGAAATGGCTGTTGAGCCGTCGGGACTGCTCTTATTATTTCTGACATAGGCTGAAGAGGCTGATAGAGGAGTTTTTTTAGGGGGAAGGCTCAGGAGAGTTGCGGGTCTATCTCTATTATCTATCTATCTATCAATATTAGTAGACTTACGGCCATCTGTACGGGCCACTGGGCCATCTACACTCATGCTGAGAGAATGGGCATTCCGTTCAATGCCCGGTGTAGGGGCTTTAAGGAGGATTCGGAGAGTTGAGACTGTTGTGCACTTTGTCTGTGAGTGCCCCCGTATGGCAAGGTGGAGGCTCAGATTCCTTGGGACTATGCTCTCGGTTGGATCTGACGGACTTAATGAGGTATGTGAATGGCACAAGGTGGCTGTGACGTGCTCGGGTTTCTACGGGGCTAAGGTAACAAAACGGCACCTACGTTGCTACTTGAGTCGAACCGTCTTGGTTGGCTGCCCTCTAACTTAACATAACGTAACCTAAGAAAATTTAGCTGCTACAAAAGTACCTCTAAAAAATACCTCCTTTAAAAAAGTGCCTTTGAAAAAAGTACCTTTAAAAAACACCTTCTAAAAAATGGAGCCATTTAAAAAAACACAATATTTTAATGATTATGTACAAGTACTTATTAAATTTTAAAGTTTGAAGTTTTTTTTTATTAAAGAACTGCATTGTTTGCCTATTCGCACAGTCACTTCTTCTTTTGGTGTTAAGCAATTACCAAATTGTTTTTGTGAAAGAAACAAATTAATAAATAATACAAAATTGTACTATAAGATGTGATGAACTTGTTGCTTAAAACCTGTTCAACATTTCTATTTAAAAATTAAAAAACAAAACGTACATTTGTTACAAAAGACAACAATTTTATTTATTATGCAGAGTAGGCATTTCTAGAGTTTGGTTAACAAACAAAAAACCCTTAAAATCATTCAATATTTAAAAACGCTGAGTAATGAGACTTATTAAATTTGGCTGTTAAAATATTTCGTTTCTTTGGTTGTGCGTGTGTTTTTTTTTTATTAATAAAATTTTGAAATGGATTTATTTGCTGTGACATATTTTTTTTCAGATTTGCAAAGATAACCAGGTATTAAATAAAAATTTGTATTTTAAAGCAGTTTTCTTTCCCAATTCGTTTAACGTAAATTTAAATAAAATAATTGGGCTATTCACAAGGTAGTCATATAGTCACATGTTTTAAAATAACAACACGAAAAATATGACTGCTATGAACAACGCCTCATAATTTAGTGTGCTATTTCAAAAAATGCATTCAGCTGTTAAGGAAAACACTCCTATTAATGTTTAATATCAAAATGCTAAAAACAAGTGAAGAAATTAAAATAAAACGACTTTTTAATACGGTGAATATGAACTTACGTATAAGTCTAGTAATAATTTCATTTTTAATTAAAATTATAAAATTGTTCTTTTGGCACACAAAGTTGTTGAAACAAATATAATCGAAAACAGCTGTTGCCGGCACGAAAAGTTTTATTATTTTATGACAACAACAATCTGTTTAAACACTTTTAATATATGTTCAGAATATTTGGAATTTAATCAAAGTGTCTAAATAGATGTCCAGTAGATGGAAATGTTTACAGTTGGTTTTTTTTAGATATTATAAGAATTTTTCCGAAAAAAAAACCCCCATTTTTACTGGAGGTGGGCGGATAAAATTTTACAGAGCCGATTTCAGCCATCTCTTAGCATTTTCGCGAAAAGGATAAAAGTCTTTTGCCAGTAGTATAAATGGGCTTTCTTATATTTTCTAAAAAAAAAAAAAAACCAGCTGTTAACATTTCCAACTATAGGCCATTCATTTAGACACTTCTTAGAGTCCTCTTGATAATTTTTATATTATATTTTTGCTTTTTAATATGTTTCCTTTTATATTTTAAAGTAAAAATCGTTTTTAATTGTTTAACATTGCTATGTTAACGCGTTAACATAACTCGGGACAAAATGGATATTGATGAATAAATAAATACTTTCCAAAAAAATTCAAAATTCACCTTTTCTTTTGAACAGACCTCGTATAAGTCAAATTATGGGTGTGAAGTGCCTCCGGCTGTTATCGCCAATTGCCAGCATGTGCTGCGAAAAGAACATCTTAACAAGCGGCCTGCCAACCACCTGAAATGGAGATTGCTGTGAACCTGGGGCCCGATGAAGATTCGACTCAGCCGAGACACTAAAAATGCGGCTAAAATACTTCCTGCGTAAAGGACACGAGATTGAGGAATCAACGTAGCTTATTCAACAATCGGCTGCTATGAGGCGACAACGCTCTAGCAGCACAACTCCGAATCAGAACTATCTCCGAGACACATTGTCCTACACTAGGCAGCCAGAGGTTTCTCCACCTGGGTGGAACTGTGGTGACTCCACACAATCTGTGGAACACCAGACCCCAAACACATATCACTAGTACTAATGACTAAGTCAGTAGCAAATCACTACAGTTTCACTATTGTCATTCCATGCAGTGTATTTATGTATGGATGTGTGTAGATTTGTAAATGATTGTCAATGTCATACACATTGGCGTTTCCATGTTGTGCGGTACATCCTTGTGTACATTTTTGTCTCTTATTGAGATTAATTAATGCGAGTACATAATGAGTAATAAATGTAAAGAACAGATGAATATTTTGTCAACAGAAATAATTTCTTTTCCAAAACTCTCCGTTACTTTTTGAACACACCTCGGAAATGACGAAATGAATGACAACTTATTTGTCCAAATTTTATTTCGGGTCATAATTTCTTTCAATTGACCTATAAACTATCCACTCAATAATTCCTACAATATTTTGTTAATTTGTGATGGTTTTTCTTCACCTCACTTTCATTTTCATTGCTTTTCCCTCGCCATTATGCCAGTTCAGCGTGTTAATAACTTAAATTGTATAAATATTTCCAACTACATATTCAATTTGTTTTTAATTAACCAACAAGTTTTTATTCTGTATCTTATTCTATTGCGTTTGAATTTTAAACAAATAAATTAATCTACGTTTCACATGTTTTAGCAAAATCTAAAGCAAAATGAAAGAACTATTGTGAATAAGAAACTAATAATAAAAACAAACCATGAAATAAAGATTAAGGGTAGACGGGCGCGACATAAAAAATAAAAGCATAAAAATAATCTAAATAAAGAAAATATTAAAAAAATAAAAATAAAACTATTTTTGGAAACAATTTAAAAAAGAAAACAAACTGAATTTATGTTCATTGATCAAATAATCATTGTTTAATTAATTATCTTTTTCATAAAAATATTTTTGCTTTATAGAAGCTGTAGAAAGAATTTTTTTTTTTAAATAAGTCGACATAATTTGCCAATAAAAGGGTACAGGCACTTTTGGGTTAAATTAAAATTGCAAACAAAAAATATACACTTTACAAAATCTATAAACAGTCATGGACAAAACTTCACATACCCCGAAAATATCATCTGAAGCGAGGGTGGCGATGGCACGATGGATGGTAGTCTGCACGTTTACTACAAAACCAAAAACAGAGCTGGATCCAATTCCAGTTGCAGACTAAAATTATAAAAAAAAAAAAACATCTCGCATTTTTCTGATGTGCATTAGTGTGTGTTTGTGTGTCAGTTGTTGTCGGAAGAAAGTTTCAGTGTCGAAGGCATAGTCACTGGTCACTGAACAATACCGGATTCAGCTGATATCAATCCACAATCATATCAGGTCGCCCTCCTTCGTCGGTATTGTGTAGCACCGGCGAAGTAAAATAATAATAAAAATGGCTACCAAACCGAAGCTTCAGCACTGCTACGAGTATAAACAAACAACGTGCAAAAGCAGAGCTGTAGAATAATTAATTGAGCTTCACCTCCTGTCGTTTCTCATACAATCCCTTTCCCATAGTTCCAGCACAATGCTTCGCATGTGTAGGAGTCATCTCCTGAGTGTTGGTCCCAGATAAAAAAAAAAAAAGATAGCTCAAAATTATAGATATTTAGTTAATAAAAAAATAGGGAGAATTTATTTCATAGAATATTAATTTTAAGTTTTTCTATTATAATTGTTAAATATTGCAGATGTAATATGAGTTATTTTAAATTTTTATGAAAAAGAAAAGAAAAATTTTTTTCAAAATACTTTTAATTAATTGACAGAAAAACAAATTTTCTTTTCAAATAATATAAAATATTAAGATTTTATGTTTGTTAAATAATTTTATTATAAAAAATTTATTTTGCCTGATGCTGCTAACCAAGGGTTAGCGAAATATCGAAAAAAAAAACTTATTATTTAAAAATTACAAATTTTATAAAAATAAGACTTGCAATGCTAAATAATTTATTGCATAAAATAATTTTCTTTGGGCGTATTTAATTTTTATTTTGCCTTATTTCAAAAAAAAACCCAAAATTTTACAAAAAAACGCAGCAAAGAATTTCGTGTTTTTGTTTTCTGTGTTGACTTTGGACCTTTTGTTAATTTTACTCTTTGGGGCCTTATTTCGCAGCGTCTTGGTAACATTTTGATTTAATTGCTTATTTTCTTTTTTTGCGGTCTTATTTTTCTTTTCTGTTCAGTGATTCAATTTTAGGAGTTATTTTTTTCATTTTGTTGGAACTTATTTCATAATGAAATGACTCCCAAAAAATTGCCATTTATTTCCTTTTCGGTTTGGGTACTATTCCATTTTCTTTGGGATTTATTTAATTTCTTTAGTGTATGGGAGTTATTGCACTGGAACTTATTTCACCTGTGAGTTATTTCACAGAGCCTGCAAATCTTTCGTTTAGGTTATGTTACGTTTTCCTTAGTATCTACGTTACATTTATGTTTATGTTACGATTACTGTACATTACTTTACGTTATGTTTACGTGTATGTTCCTTTTCCGTAACATAATTTTAAAGTTTTTGATAAGAGATTTTTTTTCAATTTACTGGCCCCTAAGCATAGTCAACAATAAATTTTAAGAATTCTGAACTATTGTTTTCATGAAAAGCACACTTTTGCTCAACTATGAACAAGTAAAAGTATATTCTAGTTAAAGTTGTTTAATCAAAGTAACAGCTGTTGAAATCAGTGCCCTTTTCCAACTGAATATGTTTGTGTGAAAACAATTTTTTGTTTATATAATTTAAAACTCATTAAGAAATTTAAGTGCCTCCGTAGACTCCGTAGCATGACCAATTGGCCTAAGCTTCTCTCTAAGTTCTAGTGCTAGACACATACAAAGTTTAACGCGAAAACTCGTGGTCAATTCCAATTACTAGAACTTCAAACAAATTTTCGAAAAATTTTAAAAGTTTTACTTCTCTTTATCATATCGAAAGATGAATGTTATTGTCTTCACTTCTTTAAAACTCGAATAAGTTTCTTCCATCGGACTAGTACATTTGAAAATACTCATTTATTTCTAAAATGTTTTTACACTACTCCAATGTGAGGCATGATCATTGAATTGAATTAAATTAGAAATCTCGGGAAATAAGGATACTACGATCCAAAATAGTATATATAGTATAACCTTCCAGGTGTTAGATGAGCTTAACTAGCCCTGCCCTCCTGAGGAGTGTCAGGAGTGCTCTCTGTTTCAGCATTGAGAGTTTGTAATCCTGCAATACGTGCTTGCCCAATTGATCATATCTCCTGTGGCATAATGCCCCACAGCCCCCGGAATGTACTCAGGGCTCTCCTCTTCATATTCACAAACTATGTCCGTCCCAATGCCAAGTCTGTTGCGGTGTTTTCTCAACTTATAATGGCCCGTGAGGAACCCGCTGCTTATACGAAAGTTATTCTTGCTCAAACAATTGAGAACTTCGAAACGATCCTGGTTGTACGACCCAATCATCACCTTCAACTTTCTCAGTCCGAGAAGATCTAGCGATAGGTGTACGCGGGCGTTCTCTATCTCTATCAGGATATCTTTACGAATCCTATTCGACCCAATCCGCAAAATAGTTCCAGTCCGACCATGGAATGCTGGTTCCCTCCTGGTGAACCCGTCTGCCCTCTCGTTGCTCTCTACACCAACGTACCCAGCAGGTAGCCTCTACTCAGGTTGAATTGAGCGCACTTCTCAATAAAATATGGTGGGGTCATCCTACAAAGACTCATAGTAGTCCACCAGTCGACATATTACACCCACGCCAGAGCCCGCCCACGTCCTCGATCTATCCGTGTACCACGCGATGGCACCCCGTCCAAAGACACATTGTGGAGCCGTTAGCTCCCACATCCTCCTGTTGCCCAGAACAGCAGCAAACTTCCTGCCGCAGTTGTAGCTCCTATTCATTGCGTCAGAGGGTTGCACAAGTAAACGTCATTGTCTAGTCAGCGCTAATAGATTACGAGTATTAAAGGTAAAAGTCAATACCCATTACGTTAATATGAAACATCCAGTATATCCTTGCAAGTTTTCCATGTAATTATACTCGTATCATAAAAAAAAACATTTACTTTAAAAATAAGTATCGTATCGAGTGGATGCAGAACCACCCTCGCAATAAAAAAACCAAAACCTTTTTTATGGCTGCTTTTTACAAAACTAAACAGTGGTAAGAAAGAAAGAATTCAGTGGTTATGGCAGAGGAAAATCCCAGAAAGTAAATACAAAAAAAAAGAATTAAAAGCAATAAAACGAAACAAAAGCCACAAAAGCGAAAACAAAATAACAATGATGACAACGGAGTGGTTGTTGCTCTTTTGGTCGATCGGTTGCTCTCACTTGTTGGCCTGCCTTTTGACGCCGTCCTTATTGCTGTTGTTCTAGTTTAATATCTGTTTTAATGATAAAAATATAAAATTAAAAAAAAAAAAAACACAACCATGCAAAAACTATGCCACATTACGAGTAGAGTATTGCTTTTTATCAGAACTCTTCCAAGTGTAGAGTGCAAAGAAATCTGTTTCTTTGCAATACTTTTGTTTTCGTTTCACTTAAAAACAAAGCAAAAATTATAATGAAATGAAGAAACAACAACTTTTTAAAGTGTGTGGCCTAAATAACTTAAAACAATGCTTTTAATTGTCGTTGTTGTTCTTATTAACTTGTTATGGATATTTTACATTTTATTGTTTCAAAGAACCATTAAACGATACTAAAAATATGGACATTGGTAAAAAAAAGGCACATTGTTAAATTGGAAAAAAAATCGTTTTACATATTACTTTTAGAGGCAGCAAGAGTTGGCAGTCCACAAAACGAAACGACTTTCAGCTTTCAATTGCACTAATGTACCCCGCATGGTGGGGGGCATGATGGGTGTTACAATCCCGGTCAAGGGTATCACGAATTTGAAGGCGAATGGACAAAAATAGAAGGAGTCGTCGTAGATAAATGGCAGTGGGTGCACGTAGCTCGATATATGGAAGATTTTGACAAAATATGATAACGAACACCCCCACCGCCCACATACATTTATCCCTTTCACTAGCATTGAGATCATGCATCCCAATCAAAATATAAAAAATCGCCAAAAATATTATTTAAATAAGAAAAAAGTCCCTTTAGTAAGTTTTAGTGTTTCTTGTGCTGTTTTAGGTATGTTCAGTGTTCAGATTGTTTTTTATAAACATTATTTGGAAGGAACCTCTTTTAAACGCGTACGTGGTTTGTAAATTTTTCAAAGTGCATAAATGTTTTTCTTCATATAAGTATATAAGTATATATATATATATATATATTGTGTGCAAATAATATAGGTTTTTTGTAAATATTTTATTTAATGTGGGAGATATAATTGGAATGCATCAGTAAGACAATTTGTATAATTTCAGAATGTATATAAATAAATCTGATAGACTAAACGAAAGCGAAATATCTACCATAAGAAATTCCAGTGACTCTGGTATTATCATATTAAATATGTTCAATGTGCAAAGATCTCCTTTGTTTAGAATGTTTCGGTAAATTCTTTAAATAAGTCAACCGAATATTCAATGAAACTTCAATTTTAATAGAAATTATTTTCTTACTTATGTACCTGGAATAGCTGAACGTTTAGGAAAATCAGAGATATATGATTCAGGAAAATATGCAATTACTTATAAGACATATAACACATTGAACAGGTTGTTTAGTAAGATTAAGGATACATTTCAATGCTAGATTGTACTTAAGATTTCCATTAATGTAATATTGAGCAATTTAACACCAATATGTTTTATTTTTATATGGGGTCCATCAATGGACCCGATTATACTTGACATGGCAATGCCGAGCAACTCTTCCACAAATTAGTGACATTGTTTCTTCTGTGAGGCAATGAATGAATACTTCAACACCATTATCTCGGAAATTTTTGGGTACGGTAAATTTTTGGAAGCCTTTTTTTGCATTACACTGGTCATCTGGAATGGAGAATGGATTTTCCTTTCCATGTACACTTTCGGTTTCGATAATTTGAGATCTGAACTAAACTCTTTGTGAATATTTCAGTTTGGTAACTAATTTCATTCTTTTATATCAATTATTAATTATTATTATTAATATTAGTCAAATTGTATTTATCGGGTACATATTATTAATTTATTTAATTTTTTTTCACAATATTGCAATAATAATCCGAAAAATAGTATTTATATGTAAAAATGTGTTCAAACAAAATTTCTAAATTCAAAGAGTATAATTTCATATTTTATAGATGCTTCAATAAGCGTGAATAGAACTTTACCCAATTTTGCTTACAAATGGTTTATAAGCCTGCTGAAAGTTTTTATGAATACGGCTGTTAGATTGCAAAACATAAGTGTGATCAGGGGTGCTGATGGCGAGTAGTCAGCGTGTTGGCACTGCAACCAGAAAGACCCAGGTTCGAATCCCAGCCGGGTCAAATCAGAAAAAGTTTTTTCTGAGTTTTCTGTGCTACAGCACCCTCCTTCGTCGGTATTTGAGCAATAAAACGTCGGCGAAGTAAAATAATAAATAAAATGGCTCAATTAGCTTAAAAATAATGCGTCAAAAAACATCAGAGACGCCGCAACTTTGCTTTATAATTTACACGCAACTACAAAGTTGTGCAAGAATTAAGCTCTATCTTTCTACCACTTTCACCACCTTTCTGTTTCTTCCCTATTGTTCTCTCTAGTTCCAGTGCAATGCATTGCATATGTAGGAGATAGCCCCTGAGCACTGGTCCAAGATAAAAAAAAAAAAAAAAAAAAAATAAGGATGTAAATTCTCAAAAAACAGCATTATCTTCTCACTGTTCTAGACCAAATCACTAATCAAACTTTGAACATATATCAGTGTTGAATACAGAAAATCATTATTAACATAGATATATGTTAGAAATGTTACATATAATTAATACACCAATTACAATAGAATTAATTTTAAGGCAGATACAGTAAATGTTGCTTAAAATTATAGGCATTTATTTAATAAAAGATATTCTACCTCTTGTATATAGGCGTATTTGTAGTCTTTTATACTTTAACAGGGTGGCGCAGAATGAGCTATATAGTTTAAATGGTTTATAACTTTTTTATTTATGCGGTTATTATAATTTTTTTTTTTTAAAGAAAAGAATTATCAAGAATGGCGATGAATGAATTAGTCTGCACGTTAATTACAAAACCAAAAATTGCCTGGGTTCGACCCCAGTTTCAGACTAAATCATAAAAACATCTCCCATTTTTTCTGATATGCATTTGTGTGTCTTTGTGTCAGTTGTTGTCGGAAGATTTCAGTGGCGAAGGCATAGTCACTGGTCACTGAACAGTAACGGCTTCAGCTGTAACCAAATCCACAGGCACATGAGAACGCCCTCTTTCGTCGGTATTGTGTGGCACCGGCTAAGTAAAATTATTACAAAAAAAATTGGCTACTAAAAACAAAGCTTCAAAAAATTTAATACGTCTCCTTGACATCAGAGGCGCTTCAACACTGCTATAAAACAAAGAACATGCAAAAGCAGAGTTGTAAGATAGTGAAGCTTCATTTCTTGTCATTTCTCCTACTATCCCTTTCCTTGAGTTCCATCATCTTGTATTACATGTGTAGGGGTCATCCCTTGAGTGCTGGTTCAAGATAAAAACAAAATCGAGTTTTCATTATATTTTGACGTTTTAAGTTGAGTTTTTCTTAAGGTTACAACACTACCGCAGTAAATTTAAATATTGTTTTAATATTGGAGCATACACACTGAAAAATACAAGGCTGGCATAAAGGGCATCGACTATTCTAAAATGTTCGACAACTTTGATAATCGAAGGCCAGATATTACTCTTCGAGTGAACAGGAGAAGCATTACAACACATACAAAATGCAGATGCTAATGTCGGCAAGAGGAGTCAATGGAAGACTTAATATCAATGTGCGAAGCAGTGGTACATAGAAGAAGCAAACTGCACATAAATAGATACTAAAGGAGGAGAATTTGCCAATACACCCACCGATAAAGCTGATCCGATAAAGCTTGATATACTGCATCACTGCAAGACAAACAGGGAAGCACAACAGATCGAACTGGTCACAGTGCAGAGAGTTATGTCTTACCCAACTTAGCATTGGCATACCAATACTGTCCTTTGCATTATAAAAGATTAAATTTTTCAATATTTTAACCCTGCAACGGTTGTTCGTATTCGTCCTTTTCGTGAATAACTTTACTAAACTTTTTTTCATAATGTTCTACCATGAGTTACTGAAAAGAACAAAAAAGAATTAAGGGGGTCATGTTCCTACTGATAAGATTTTATTGATAATTATTGATAATAATTTAGAAATACACTTGAAACGAAAACAGATAATAACAGATACAACAGCAGTAGATAGAATATGTATGATATTCCTTTGTTCTTTATTTTAATTTATTAATATTTAACACAATAAAAATAAATGGATAATATACATGAAATATAAAACAGTTTTTACGATATTTCTTTAAGCATTTCATTCGACTGTACTGTAATCCGTACCTCAAAAATATTCCCCGTCCACTTCCTAATATAAAATCATTTTGCAAGACAATTTAAAAAAAATGCTTTTTTAACCGAAAGTAGGGACCGCCTTTTAAACCCTTTCTTTATAACTTTGGCATTTGCAGTCGGATTGTAAAGAACGATATATCAATGTGTTTCTCTCGATAGGACCAACGTTTTGCACCAACGTGATAATATTTTTATTAAATAACAATTTATATATTATCTTTTAAGCTTAAAGATTTGTTTTTATTTTTTATTTTTCTATTTCGATATTTCGTTAACCATCTGTGAACATTTTCAGGAAATTTTTATTATTTTTTATAAAATATTTTTATTATAAATTGTAAACTTTTGTTTGTTTATTTTTTAACCATATGTTTTTCTTTTCCAGTGAATTCTACTGGCAAAAATTCGTTAAGTAGAAATTGACAGACTCTCAGAAAGAAAAAAAGAATTGTCTGGTTGCTCTCTTTTGTTAATTTTTATGTAAACGAATGCATTTCAGTAGAATCCAGTGCAAATCCGCACAAATTTGCATAAATTTTAGGGTAACCGAATAGAGCTTTTACCATCAATGTATATAGCACACTTTTCATAAAAAAAGGATCTCAGCAACAACCGAAATATATTTTTTGACAGTTTTGACAGTCAACCTATGACCGTTAAGCAATAACCAAAGCGAATTCATACCAGATGATCTCGTCCCTATAACAACAGCATTTTTTATTTACAAATACAACAATTTTATTCAAGTTGTCAAAACAGTTAAGTAGAACAGAACTTTGACAACTGAACAGAAATCAGCTGATGAGAATTTTAACTAATGCAGCCTCCTGGTATGAATTCGCCCTGGCAATAACTGTTGTTATACAACTACAACTAAGGAGCAAAAAATAGTGAATGTGGTCACTATGAATTGGTATTTGTATGACTTGATAAGCACTTCTTAGTCTGAATTACTTTTTAATGCCATCTTAAATGGTAACAAGATTATTACTGTTGAACTCATGGGAAACACATTCAACTCTGCCTATTAAGTCATATGAACAACTACGCACTTGCAATAATAATTTAAATACATTTTTAAATGTGTTACAGTAACTCATTAACACATGCTACTCTTAAATGGTAACCCATTCATGGAACATTAGTTATGTCATTTAAATGACGAGTTGTTTTGTTAAATGTAAACAAACACTCTCCAAAGACACCGCTATGTTAAAATCATGCGTTCTTCAGCTAAGTTGAACCAGTTCATTTGCAATGAACACATACTTTAACTATTTCTTTTGCATGTCTTTTTTTTTGCTGGGTATGCTTCAGAAAATGTTGCCACACTCAAGAAACTTCTTACACGTTTACACTGGAAAATTTATTGGGAAACTCAAGAGAGAAACTTTGCAAAATTGCAAAGTCAGTTTTTTTTGTCGTGATAAACAAATAGGAAAAAAATTCGACATTGCATTGAGAAAACACCGGTACATTAAAAACATGGTTTTTTTCGAACTTGCTTTGCAAAAATAATTTATATGAGAGGATGTGCGGCGAACTTATTTTTGGCTGTAAAGTTGTACGCTCTACTGTACATTGTACGCTAATTAACATTTTGAAGTCGTAAAGGCGTCAAGTGACTTTAAAAAACATTTGTTTTTTTTTTAATAAAAACAAATTAGACGTCAAATTATGCAACAATACAAACAAAATTTAATCGTTCTTCAAATATTTTGTTTTCGTTGTTGGTGTAGACGGAATGGTGGCCCGCAAGAAGTGCAAATAAATCCATAATTTAAATGTTTTTTTTTCCAAATAAATTTACCAATGACGCATGTCATATTGTAGTTTTTTGTTTTCTAATTTCCAATTATTTCATAACGTCATAAATAACAAAAGATACGGTTACATAAAATTATAAAAAATAGATAAAAAAAAAAAGAGAAAAGAAATAGAGAAAACAAAAACTCATTTATTTGGGAATCTCCAGCATTGTTTGTTACTTTTTGCCAGGAACGTTTTGATAGAATAAATATTTGAACATGAGAAATGGAAAATATTATCTTGAAAAAAATTAAAGCTTGTGCTACAACTACATTAACGAAAAGTACGTTAAAAATGTCTACGTATTTGTGCAGTTGGCTGAGTAGTTAGCACGGTAACTCTGCCACCAGAAGGTCTACGATTCGAGACCGGGGCAAATCAAATTTTGTATACTCTATCTGTCTGTTAACAGCGCCCTGCAACATCGGCGAAGTAAAATAGTAAATAAACCGGTTCGCCTTCAGCTGAAAAATGAATCCGTTACGATAAGACCGGCGGCGCATCGTAAAGAAAAATTATTTTTTTTTTTTATTTTGGACCAGCACTCACAAGATGATCCCTACACATGCGGTGCATTGTGTTGAAACTAGAGGAAAGGGATTATTAGAGAAATTACAGGAAGTGAAGCTTCAGTATCTTACAACACTGTTGTTGCCCGATATTTGTTTTTTTTTAAGCAGAGTTGTGATGTCAAGGAGCCGAAATAAATTTTTGAATCTTCGTTTTTAGTAGCCATTTCTAGTAATTATTTTACTTCGTCGGTGCTACACAATATCGACGAAGGAGGGCGTTCTGATGTGCCTGTGGATTGGATGCAGATGAAGGCGTTACTGTTCAGTGACCAGTGACTATGCGTTCTCCACTGAAACCTTGCAACAGGAAAACACATTTAAATATGTGGGATTGCGTATTTTAACACAGATATAGAGAAGTTTTATAAAGAAAAAGTATTGCAGAATTGCATTAAAAGGAATTCAAAAGCGAATTGTATAATATAAAAAACTAATTAATTTTCGAATGGAATACAGTCATAAAAGTTTTGGCAATCTGCTGGTATCAATGGCTTTAGGTCTTGGAGATCTTGCCACTTTTTCTTCGTTATTTTAATTCTCTGGCTATGTAATTGGGTGAGTTCGCGATCTACAAATCTTACTCCAGTTCTTTGTGAAGTATGTAGTTCATATTCATCGGTAATATTTGTTTTGAAATAAATAACACCAGCGCAATCACATGCCAAAGCACGAATCATATTGACTGTGATACTTCTGCTTACAAGCAATAAATAATCTTTAAATAACAAAAGCAATATAAGCAATTTATTACATATTTGTGCTGTTTAACAAAGTGTCTACATACATATACTTTGGTAATTTTAAATTAATTTAACTTTTTACATCGCTTCTAATATATTAATTATGGCCTGTTCTAAGCCGAAGTGTCGCAATAAGTCCGATGATGTTATGGTTGCCTGTTGGCTTTGCGAATCGGTTTATCATGCAAAATGCGTTGACTTATCTGCACGCACTGTGGATAATTTGCATGAGAACAAGGGACTCCGCTGGTGTTGTAAAAACTGTATTTTGTTTGATGTGGAATTTTATAAATTTTTTAAATCCACTAAAAGTACATTGGATGAATTGGGTAATGATTTGAAAAATTTAAACACTAAATTTTTGAATTACAGGAACCTGTTTGATAAGGCACCGTGCTCACCCAAAGGAAAGAAGAAAACATTAACAAGTTCACTGGTATCTAAACCTAATTCTATTGAAATAAGCGATATTTCTGGAGCATCTCTTGTAACCACTCCAGTATTAACTCCATCATATGATTTTGTTGAATCAGTTCCTTCCGTATGTGGCACCGCGAGCTCAACTAAAACTCGTGAAATATCTTCGGGAACAATTTTAGTTTCACCACAACCATTGCAAAACAGCTGTATTCCTACTAATTTAAACCCATCAGTTCCTGCTTATAATACCTCTACTGCTCCAACTTTAAAGGTTATTCCACCAAAAAGGATTATTTTTGCCGCTCGTTTTGATTCTAATACAAGTACCGATGCTGTTAAACGTTATATTTGTTTCAAAATTGGTAATGATATTGACTTATCCGTCTACAAATTTAAGTACTCTAATCAGAGACGTAAATCCTCTTTCAAAATTATTGTTAATGAAGAAAATTTTGATTCAGTTGTTAATCCAGATTTTTGGCCGAAGAACGCACTTATACGTGAATACGTGTATAGTGAAAACGTCCCTTCTGATATAGTCCACCTACCACAAATTAATGCTCCATCGTCTAATCTGACAATTTCAAAAAACTAAATATTTTACCTGATAAATTGTCTATAGTTTACCAAAATGTTCGTGGTTTAAATACAAAATTACCTTCAATTTACAACCAAAGCTTTGATTTTTTATATGATGTTATTATTTTTACTGAAACCTGGCTTGTCGATAATGTACTCAATACTGAAATTTTCTGCGGAAATTATCAAATTTATAGACGCGATCGTGGTAATCTTATCAAAGGTGGCGGTGTTCTGATTGCAGTTTCTAATCGTCTATCTTCTGATGTTCTTTATAGTGAAGGTCTGTATGACATCGAGTTTATTGGTGTTGCAGTTAAGTTAAAACATATGAAAATGTTTATTACCTGTTCATATATTCCTCCAATTTCACCTGAAGTGGTTTACATGAAACATGTAACAGCTATTGGGAATGTTGTTAAGGCCGCAAATCAATACGATTACGTTATTGCTCTTGGCGATTTTAATATGCCTTTATTATCATGGGACTTCTCTTCTGAAGTTAATTATTTCATTCCGAGAATGGTTGGAGGTAATGCTTACCATATGGATTTTGTTAATTCTCTTCTAGACTTGAATCTTTGCCAATTAAATGGCTTATACAACGCAAATTCGAGACTACTTGATTTAATATTCCTAAATGTACTGAGTGACATCTCCATTGATCGCTGTTACCCGATCTCTTTGCCTGAGGACTTACATCATCCTACAATTGGAATTGAAATTTCTGTTGCATCTAGTCGTGTTTCTGTGTCATCATTTCAAACAGAGAGAAGAGAATCGTTTTGCTTCAAGAAAACAAACTATAATAGGCTTGATGAGCTTCTGTCTAATACAAACTGGTTGAACCTTTTTACGAATGCTGCTTTAAATACTAATTCAATACATATTAACAAAATGGTTGACACGTTTTACAAAAGAATGTATCTGTACATGAATCAATGTATTCCTAAATGTTTTGATTCTAATCGTTCTGGCCCGCCATGGAATTCCAAAGTTCTTTCTGCTATAAAAAATAAAAAGAATAAGTTCTACAAGAAATATAAATCCTCTGGACTTTTTGCTGATTACGCCAAGTATTCTGTAGCTCGTGCTCAATACATCTCAGCTAATCGCTCCTGCTATTACAGTTATTTAATTAAAGTCAAACAAAATTTAAAATGTGATCCTAAAACATTCTATAAATTCGTAAATTCCAAAAGAAGATCGAGTTCGTTTCCTTCTGTGATGAATTACCATGATATTGAATCCGATAATGATGTTGCAATCTGTGATTTGTTTGCGGATTTCTTCTCGTCCACATATTCTGATGTCAAGATTGCTGATTCAGATTCTCATCCACTATCTGAATTACCATATCCACCTGTTTCAATACCACTTCTTGATGAACTTACCGTAGTTAATACCTTAAAAAAACTGAAATTTTCATTTAACTGTGGTCCTGACAGAATACCGAGTTGTCTGTTAGTTAGATGTGCTGAAGCTTTATCGACCCCACTAACTCTTATTTTCAATGAATCAATAAGGACTGGATGTTTTCCGCAGGTTTGGAAAACCTCTTTCATAATTCCATTATACAAAAATGGTAGTAAAAATAATATCGAAAACTACAGAGGCATTGCTAAACTGAGCACTCTACCGAAGCTTTTTGAAAAAATTAGTACTGACATTCTTTCTCATCAAGTATCATCTGTATTGTCTCCTTTCCAACATGGGTTTCGTAAAGGTTGTTCAACTGTTACAAATCTTATGCAGTTAACATCACTTGTTCATCGTGGTTTTAGACAACAAGAGCAAACTGATGTTATTTATACCGACTTTAGCAAGGCGTTCGATAAGGTTAATCACGAAATACTTTTGAAAAAGCTTGACTCAATGGGATTTACATTAAACTGTCTTAAGTGGATAAAATCGTACTTGACTGATAGAACTCAAAATGTTCATTTTAAAAACTGTTATTCTAAGCCGATTGCTGTATTGTCTGGTGTGCCGCAGGGTAGCCATTTAGGGCCGCTCTTGTTTTCTTTATTTATAAATGATCTACCGAAAATATTGAAGTTTTGTCATGTCTTAATGTATGCTGACGACGTCAAAATTTTCTTAAGCTATAGAAAATATGCTGATCATCACTACCTACAGGAGGACTTAGATGCATTTAGCTCTTGGTGTAATCGTAATTTGATGGAATTAAATCATAAAAAGTGTAAATGTATGAGCTTCTTCCGTGGACGTAACTTAAGCGTAAAATATATTTTAAATGGTTACTCGCTAGACAATTTAAATATTATTTCCGACCTTGGCATTCTACTTGATTCCAAGTTAAATTTTATACAACATATCTCTTCTACTGTTGCTAAAGCACGCGGTCTTCTTGGATTTATAAAACGATGGGCAAAGGAGTTCTCCGACCCGTACATTACAAAGCAATTGTACACATCTCTGGTAAGACCTGTTCTTGAATACGGCTCAATAATTTGGGATCCAACGTATATGGTTCATATCAATAGTATTGAATCCGTTCAAAAGCAGTTTCTTTTATTTGGTCTACGTGGGCTTCGCTGGAATCCGTTGGATCTCCCACCTTATACTAGCAGACTTGCCTTGATAAAGCTGCCGACCCTTAAGAGTCGCAGGACTATGCTTAATGTTACTTTTGTTTTAAATTTGCTAAAAGGTAATGTTTGTTCTGAATTTTTGATTAGCAATATCTTTATTAATGTTCCTTCACGATTTACACGTCATTACTATCCGCTTGCAGTTAAAGTTTTCAGAGTAAATTATGCTAATTCGGAACCATTGTTAAGAATTTGTAAGCAATTTAATAAATTGTATAACCATATTGATTATTCGCTTAATGTTGATAGTGTCAAATCTAGTTTAATTGTATTTTTAAACTCTTAATTATGTACTGTATATCATTATATCATTTGTAAGGATCATGAATCCATAGATGTATGTAAATAAATAAAAAAAAAAAAAAAAAAAAAAAAAAGCCTACAAAATACAGGAGATTGCTTTTGTATGTATGTACGAGTATGTACAGAATTAATCTCATATATTACGTCTAATATGTCAAAGCTAACTTCATTACAATTTTACGTTGAAGCTGGAGTAGATTTGTGCAAAGTATTTCCTACTATATTTTGTCATACAAAAGTAGATACGTCCGTTTGAATTTTTTGTTATAAAGTCATCATTTTTGGTAGCAGGGGTCTAAAAATTTCCGTGGTGAGCATGTAGTTTGATAATAATAACCACAATCAATCAAAAACTCGATTTCGAATATTTATGTAGTTACGTGCGTTTGCATTTAAGGTGTCGATATATAAAAAATCGTTATTTAATAAAATTTTAAAAAGCTAAAATTCTACCAGCTACGGATATGAATTTTTTTTATTATTATTGTTGGTAATAAAAACGCCAAATCATAAACATTTGTTCTTTAAACAGTAGGACGCATAAAATTATAAAAAAAAATGGTAAAAACAAATGCATTTCCTTAATAAAGTTGTTTGTTTGGACTATTTAAAAAAAAAAAAAAACTAAATTAAAATAACAACAAGGGAACAAAGTATGTATGTATGTATGCATGTGTGTGTGTTTGGCTCTTTTTGTATCCAACAAATGTTTGGCTGTTTAGTTTCTCTGTAGCAAAACAATTTATGTGACACTTTATTTAACAAAAACACATTTAACTTTAATTACTTGTAATTAAAACCAGTATGATGTTGGTGATGATACATTATCATTGTTTTTGTTAAAATTTACAACGCACAGGCGCACACGTGCATACGCACATACATTCCACATGGAGTTTTAACGAGACAAAAAAAAATAAATGTGATT
This sequence comes from Dexiosoma caninum, assembly GCA_963924685.1. Lineage (NCBI taxonomy): Eukaryota > Metazoa > Arthropoda > Insecta > Diptera > Tachinidae > Dexiosoma > Dexiosoma caninum. The sequence continues at coordinate 94,085,093 of OZ004727.1, read as the reverse complement.
GTTGCTGTCAACAAAACAAGTCAATCTGATGCAACCACGTAATAATTAAGTTCCTGTTATACAAATGAATGTAGTTTGTGCCCATATAACATGTCTAAATGGTGCTAATGCATGTGTTACACAGTCAAACACACGTTAGCAAAAGCTTAATACATATTTGGATCAGGGCTGAGATTTTTAAGAGAATGCCATTCATGCTGCATAATAAATCACCAAAAATCAATAACAAAACAAAGACGGTGTCGTTTTTTTAGTGGAAATATTTGCATATTTTGTAATAAATGCATACCTTTGCATGTCCATACATATATTACATACATACATACATACATACATACATACATACATACAGCCAGTCTTGGTAATAACCCTGAAGGAAGCCTTGGATGAAGTATCACATGGGCAACACTTTTCTCGCATAAGTTGATGACATTGTTTCTCTATAGAGAAACTTTTGACAGCTAAAAAAAACCATGCTTCGTCTTCTTGGGTTTTTTTTAATATTTTCATTTTGTTCAAAATAAATGTGGCACGCGCAAAATTAAAGTTTTTTACAAAAAAAAAAAAAAACTATCTTTAACAGCCACACCTTCCTGTACCTGTTATAATAGTTTTATTTAAAAAAAAATATGCCTTATATGTATGTCCTTTATTAAAATCGGTAACTTAGTTGCGCAGACGCGGAAGTTGCTTCCTACCGCCCGTCGTGGTCTTATCTTTCAAAATATATTTAGTCTATGTGTTTATCTCGAACGTCTTCTGGTTGATGTTTCTCCATCTTCCCGATACTCTCCTGTACCCGTTCAATGTTGTCATTCGTGTGCACCATTCGTCGTCTGCCGGCACCAGAAAGGTTCAGAAATTTGCAAGCACGCGGTTTATTGTTGACTCTGAAGGTCCAACCCGCAAGCAACGCTGAGTCAATACAACGGATCGTTGATTTGAGAAATAAAAATCAACGATTTTGGCACGTTCTTTAATTGTGTTCTGTTCCATTTTAAATTCCCCAAGTCTTCTTTACAAAATACTGAAAGCAGAAAAAAAATTATAATAAAAAAGTTATAAGGAATTCAAACACTTTCGCTTATTTGGGGCCACCCTGTATATTATCTCGTATGCATATACATATGTATGTGAAGATTGAAAAAAACAATTAAGTGAAAATAATAAATAAAATAAAAAGTGCAATGCACTTTTCGAAAGACCAAATCACTATGAAATTGAATTATTTTATACAAACTGCGTTCTTCACTAATTTGTAATTACTTTTTTAATTAATAAATAAAACGAAATCTTAATTTCTAATAAAAATAATTACTTTAATTGCCGGACACATACAAAATAATTGAAATTATTCTGTTGAATCAGAAATTTTGCAGAGTGTGAAAATTTTAATGGGAACTGAATTGTAATTACAGGTGAATTACACATTTGGTTAGACACCTTCTAGACGATGAAAATTCTCTTTGCACAATCTTGAAAAATTTCTCTGAAACTTTGCTTCACTTCTAGACACGCTAAATTTATTTGCAGAAATTTTGTGTTCTTTTGTTCTACAATTTTGCATTTTCATACAGGTTCACAAACACAACTACAATTTGTATACAGCTATACACATACAACTATAGACGACGAACGTAGAACAAAGCTACTTTGCGAAACTTTGCGGGTTCAGGGAAGTCTGTACTCATTTCCATTCTGTTTCCCTCTTCTCCCACAATCTGAAGACTTTCGTGAACTTCTATGGTCTAGAAGGGTCTCAGTAGATAAAAAGTTAAATACCCAAGCAAAAACTAGCTACCAAACAGCATTCTTTTCAATCATATACTACATACCTAATCCATTACTTAGAAGCAGTTATGTAGTGACTTGATTATCATTTGATGGATTAGTACGTATTTTTAAACATTTGCACTTTATTGTAAAATCGCTATAAATTCATTTTACATCTCTTTAAAATAGAAGAATAAAGTACACACATTTTTAAGAAATAATGGGAAAAGTGCAATGTACTATTCGAGAGTCGAAATCACAAAATAAGAACAGCTTAGCCGGTCTGAACGAAATATGGCGCATTTTAAACGCTTAGATTTCGTGAGGCTTAGTTTGAATCATATACATACATACAATCATACATACATACATACATAGATATGTATATGGTCTCGAGATCAAATTCAATACCAAATTAATAGTATAAAACTATTTTTCCCAATAAAACATGCTTCAAAGATATTAAAATCCATGTTTTATTCTGAACGAAATTCTAATACGAAATTAACTGCAAAAATGAATTTGGAAAAATATCGGAGTTTTTTTTGTGTGAAAAGAAATCACGTTTTAATGAGTTTATTTAACTTTCGAAAAAGTAACGCAAAGCGAATTCGAAAATTAATCAAGTGCACGAGCAGTAAATGACACTCAGTCATTCCTCAGCCCCACCTTCCAAATGAAGTTAAACTTCAGGCAAATGGATTTTGTAGAAAGAAAGACATAAATTACATTCCATTTAAAAAAAAAATATATTAAAAAATTGTATACTTAAGTATTCGCTTTATTGAACACACAATACTAGAGGTTAAGGTCAGACGTCGCAAATATAATATGAAATCAGTGAATTCCTTGACAAATTCTTCGTTACACATTTTTACCAATATTAACAACGTTGAAAATAAAAAAAAAAACTACAACAAACCAATTAACAGCAAAAAGTCGTAAATTTCAATAAATCTAATTAAGAGTGACAAGATGATGCTGCTGAGGTAATGAACATTTTGTGTATGTACGTTGTAAAATTAGAAGGGTAGAAGAAGGCGGCTGGTGTCATATTAAGTGAAATCTATAATTAAATTGATTCCAATTAACCCTTCTGAACTGAATTTGTATTTCATATTATACAAATTTTCAGCTGTTTAATTAGTTTTTCTATACAGAATAGCGTAGTGCCATATTGAGTTATAGACACATAAAGCCGCAAACCCGATTTAGGTCTATTTTGACTTTCAAAAAGCTTATGGGGTCAAGTATTTTTGAGATTTTTTTCATATTTTTCGGAAACGGCTTTAAGGTCTTACAAGTGGAATTTTAGTCAAAAATCACGTTTGCCGGCCGTTTTTTGGGTTTTTTTGACATAAATCTGTCCAAAATCACGATCTTCTTCACTTTTCAGTTAACAATTTAAACAAAAAATATCCAAGCTTTATTTCTGTGTGCAAAAAAATATAAGTTTTTGTAAATGACTTTGTTTAATTAGGTACAATTTTTCATAATTTTCCCATAAATTTTAAAACTATGTAGGGGTCATCCCCTGAGTGCTTGTCCTAGATAAAAAAGCCATAAAGTTTTTAATTCTCTATGTAATATTACAGCTGTTGTGATATTCAAGTGCAAGAAGTGTGAAAGCAAATGTAATATGAGATTTTTTGACATTCATACCAAATGACATTCAATTTCTCTCTCACAAAATCCTATGAAAGTCGTAAAATTTGTACTATAGTGTGAAGCGTCCTTAAGGGCACCTCAAATAAAATGAAAAGTATAAGTAAGGAAAACCAAACCGGTTCAGCAGTAAATAATTTTCTCGTAATTTTGTTATTTTCTTGATTTGCTTTTGTAATACATATTACAGTCCTCATAAAATGAAATTCTTATCGTTTAGAAAGATTTCTAACAAGAAGGAAGTGTTATGGGATGTCAAATGTGTTACCGTATTATGTTTCTTTTTATAACACATTGCTATCACACTACCCCACTTGTACATAATACTTGAAGTTTCAATACGACTTAATATAAAGTATTTATTATAGTGTGAAAGGCCCTTAACAATACTTCATATAATACTTTAGCCAAGCTGCGCTTAAAAACAGCTGCTGCTGAATTAATGTACAAATTAAATAAAATGCATAAAACGTTTGTGTGAATAATGAAGTGCAGAGAAATATTACCTTTCAATTTTTGTTTCAGGTTTTCTTACTTTAAACTGCCAAACACGTCTTAGCACAAAATTTTAAGCACTTATTGGGATTTTTTGTTTGTTTTTTAATTTAAATTTTTATGGTTGTAATAAATACACTTTTTCTTTTTAAAATTTTTAACTGATTGTTTTTTTTTTTTTTTTTTTTTTTTGTTGACAATTTAACACAAAAAAGTACAAAGATTTTGTTTAGATTCTCAAATTTGTACTTATTTTCCTTTTACCTCATTAAAGGTGTTTAACAAAAAAAGAAACACTATGGGAAACTGGAAAACAATGTTTTATTCTTTCTCTTTGGTTGTTCAAATTCTGCTGAAGTCTGTCTTCCTGTCTCTTTTATGGCCTGTTTTTCTTAATAGGAATTGATCACAAAATTGTAATTCTTATTTTATTTTCATATTTTTTTTAAAGTTTCGTTTTTGTTTTTATACATTTAGTCCTCGATTCAAGTAGGGGTAAAATTATATTTTATATTTTTAAACAAAAGATTAACGCTAACACTTTATTTTACAAAGTGCATTCGGTGATTTAATTTTATTTCTTTATCTTTTAGATTATGTGTCGATTATTTTTTTTTTATATACCTATTCTTTATTTTTACTTCTTTCCTTGCGCTGTTTTATTTCTTATTTGGATTTAAACAAACATTTTTAAAGAACTAACTTGAACCTGGTTAAGCGCATATTTTTTTTTTTGCTTTTTATTTAAGAATTCACACAAAATTTTTATTATTTTTTTAACAATATTATTTTGGTATAATTCTTGGCAGCGATTTCTTTCATTTCACTGTTACACTCAAAAAATTACGTTAGTTAATTAAATCCAATAAAAATATAGAAAGCGCAACGTAGTATTAGCAACAGGTCCCAACCCGCACGCGACGAATTCCGTGAGTACACTGATCAATTTTGTTTTCTATTGAAAACATATAAACAGCCGCGAAAAAAACAAGAAAGAACAGTAAAACAAAAACAAAACAAAAAAAACAGAACAAAGCGTGTAATAAAAAAAAGTACTTGTGTTTGGTTTGTTTATATTAAAATCTCTATCTCTCTCTTAAATAGATCGCAACAGCAGTGTTGCCATCAACAAACAAATCCGTTTAGATTATTAATGACGATAACACTATCTTTGTTAATTGTTAACAAAATAAAAAATAACTTCTTCCTTGTAATGTATACATGCCCTTGGCAATGGCGTAATGACAGCAGCATTGGACATTCGCAGACCCAACTTTTGCGTTACACGATCTAGTTTTACATTTCAAATTTTAATGCACTCACACTTTTGCACTAATCCATTCATACTTTAGAAAATTGATGGGGCGGTAATTGAGCAATAAAAACGTCGTCGAAGTAAAAATGACATGTTTGTATGTATGTCTGTTTGTGCCTAAACAGAAAGTTAAACGGCTGAACCGATTTTGTTGAAATTTTCTCAGTATATCTAGAGGGAACTTGAGAACGGCTGAAGTGAAACTTTATGAATATGGTTCAAATGTCTTTGTAATTCAAACAAATCATCAGTCAAAAGCTGGGAAGGCTTGGGCAAGTGGGCGTAGTACCTTCCATACAAATTAAATATTCATTATATCATTGAGAACGGTTAAAGTTAATGTTTCTGTATTTGTAAGTAACGTAATGGCCAGTACAAATCATCAGTCAAAATTACAAACCATCAGTCAAATTAAATATTGATTTCTGTATATCTTGAAAACTGTTAAAGAAAAATATAAATCTAAATTTAATAGAAATGGCTTTGTAAATAAAAGAAATCATCAGCCAAAAATTGGGAGGGATTGGAAAAAAACATACAAAAAACAATTCAAATTCTATATTTTGTTTGATTATGATGTATTTTGGGTAATTACGTCATAATCACAGAAGTTCAACATTTATTTCAGAAATAAATAAATAAATATTCGATATAAGTTCATGAACACATGCTCTATATTGAACATTTTTTATTTAAAAATGTGTAGCGAAGCACGCCGGGTTTCAGCTAGTAATAAATAAAATGCCTTTCCTTTCGCTTTAAAGTTAATGCGTCAACATTCCACCAGAGACGTAGAAACGATTACGATTACAAATTAACAAAACGCTGAATGGTACAGTTGTTCAACAATTACGCCCTATTGATATTAGCTGACTCTTCTGTACACCATCTGTAATACATTGCATACGTGCGAGAGTAGAAAAGTCTATTGGCTCGCTGGAGCATCGTTGCAATGTGGGTGCGGATGTATCTGTTTGTTGATGTTACCATACAATTGTTTACTTGCCTTTTGTTAGTGTGCTGTAGCCATGGTGTATTTATCGAGTTCACTCAACGGGTGACCTTTTTGCTTGTTTATGTTTTACACAACGTGAATGTCAAAATTTGTTTACATTTTATGAGCGTCATTTTTACTCATTAGTTTATTTTGAGAGAACGTGCTCCGGTAGTGTAGTGAGTCGAGTGCTGGTTTATCAGTGGGGGGTTCTAGGTTCGATTCCTAGCAGAAACTCTGGTCTGTATCACTGCAATACGTAAAAGTTTTTCACAGCAGGAATCACAATGGGACCATAATAAATTGGACCCAAGTGGGCTGTGCCCTTTCTTTATCTTTACATCCAGCAACCAGACGACGTAATCAAACCTATTTTGAGAGAGGCTTGCAAATGCAATTAAGGCATGCACAAACAAAATTTGACTTTTTTTTTTGTTATCGTTGTCATCTGTTATTGACATTTTCATTGTATTTTACATAAACAAAATGCCGTTGTTTTGGTATTGTTGCTTTTTTGTAAAGTTTCGACAACTTGATAAATATACTTTGGTAGTATCACCTATAAACAGTGAGTTCATTAGTTGCAATAGTCTGACTGACAAGGGACTGGTACGTTTAACGTAATATGCGTTTAATATACAACTCCTAAAATAACATTCAAACGATGATAGGACAAAACAAGCCACTTTTGTACGTGTAACAGTTTAGGCCGTGCGAAGAATCTTCTAGAATTGAAAAATGCGCTTGCCGATAATCGAGAACTGTCTTGATGAGGAAATGAAAATGCTAGCCGAGAATTTTCGTATATGTCTGGCAACATTGTTTGTAAAAACCTATTAAAAAGTTTGTAATTAAAAACTTACACACAAACATACAGTAATTTTGTATCTAAATATGCAAATGCATACATACATACATGCATTTTTAGTGAAGTGCTTTTGTTTCATTTATCTTGTCTTGTCAAAAATATTATCAGTGCTATTTAAAGAATATCTTTTATATAAAAAACAACTAAGTTTTGTGTTTTTTGGTCTCTTTCCATTTTTTCTCGATAAGTACATACATATGTATGTATTCGTATATGTAAGTACATATGTACGTAAGCAGCCATACATACGTACATACATATGTACGTACACAAGTACTTGTTATTTGGTCTTCTGATAAATTACCCACAAAGTGAGTGCTACATACATATGTACCTACTGAGAGACATACATAAGTATGTATGTACTTAGAAATTGTTTATCATCACTCGCCGCGGTAGAAGCGCAATCACAGTATGCGGTAGCTTGTGTGATATAAAAATAATAATCAAATACGACTAGAAAACAAGGATAGAAACTCTAATTAAATATTTTGCGGTCCCTAATTAAGGTTATTGGCCTTCTTTGAAACATTTGGAACCAAGGCAAATTCATTACCAAGTAAACTCACTAGCCAATTCGCCCGTCAGCTGATTCAACGATTGTTAACGTATTTTAACGCCGAACGTCAAAGTTTGTTTACTTTTGTAAAAAAGTTAAGAGAAGTTGTTGTAAATAATCTAGTAATTATACTAATTCATTATTATAATAATAAGAATGCAAAATAAATTTGTTTTTGTAATAATGAATTTAAATTTCACTTATATTACACTAATGTAACACGTTCTTTTTAGGTTCTGTTATATTTAACAAAACACATGTAAAAAAAAATTGAGGTTCGCCTGCAAAGCGAACTGACGAATTTGCCTTGCGACAAACTTGTGATATACATGCGACTTCTTTTCATACGTTTTTATACTTACAGGTATTAAACATATCGAATTAAGTACCAGTGCTACAAGAACAATAACAGGCATCTGACCGGTCATATGACCGTCATTGCTGACCGAATTATTGGTCCATTGTTATTGTTATTTTTATAAGCGTGCCGCCAACTACTGAACACAAAAACGATACTCTCTTCCCCACCCTTAATATGCCAACAAACTAAATGTTTCCTCGTCTAAACTCAGTCTAAGTGACACCAGTGCTCGTTCAGACATTGGATTTCTAGAAAAAGCAAAGGATAGTAAGAGTTAAGTATAAAAATAAATCACGTAACTACTAACTGTACTATTATTTTGCTCACCATTATATGTAGTAGACAGATGAGAATAAATAATGGAACGTTAAACACCAGAAAAAATTTTTTTATTTGCTCAATATTCGGTCTCCTGTCTTGGAGAAATTTGTCATCATTTTCGTAAACATTTATGTTGACCAACAAAATTTGCTATTCTGTGGCATTGAGAATATACATGGAATGCGAAAAGAGAAATTACATCCCCTCAAAGTAACTGCGGTAGAGTTGCGCAAAATTGTTTCTTTGGTGAAATCGTTCCGTTTCTTTTCTTTACTCGTTCCTCTTTTTTCATTTGCAACTGTGAATGAAGGAGGAACGAGAGTACTCTCTGTCTCGCCTAAAAAAATATCAACAAGTATTTTGGTTGTTGAATGGTTTTCATGCATATGTATGTTTGCATATCGGGCAATACTGATCTCTATACCAAAAATTGACCTTGTTCTAAATATACAGAAATAACTGAAGGAAACAAATGTAACACGGCGTCTTGATGCTCCAACGATTTGTTCGCACTGTGTCAAACATACATATATTGTATACACAAAAAATAATTTCAGATTGATGTTGACTTTTCATATCGATTTTGACGTTTATCAAAGCAAATTAAATAATGACTGCTGCAATTATGGAACGAGGAACGATAACAAAGGAATCTTTGAAAAAGTATGCACCATTGAAATAAGAGAATCGTCCAATGGAACTATGTAGGTTAATCCTACACAATACAACTCTAAACTGGGGCATTTTTAGGAAAAATGTATTTGTCATATAAACGCACGATGTTAATTGTAAAAAAAAAAGTTTTCAGCGAATTATGTATCTTAATATTTTTTTATAATCATAGAAGGATCTGTGACAATTATGTGTAAAACAAAATATCGTCTAAATGCTCGCCACGACTTCGGTGGTATACCTCTATCCGATGGTCGATATTTTCAATGACTCTAAGATGTAATTGAGGTTCACTGTCGTTAATGTGCCGAATTATCCCATCCTTTAGCTCTTGTGTTATTTATTTAATAAAATTAGATTCCGAGATATGGATCTCTGAACTAGACACAAAACTAGACGTAATTCAAAATTAATTAACTTTATTTTACTATTCTCATATCTTATCTCCACAGAAGCATCGAAACTCACTCAAGGAACCTTCATCAGAATCGAATTTTTCGACATTTTGAACACTGCTTTCGATTCACTGAATGGGCGCCAAAAATGAGAATATCTCGCAACGGCAAGCCTATATAAAATCCATTGGAAATGATCCACATTTGCACTGCATTCGGATCACAATATGAGATGTCCTTCACTTCTTTGGAAGTTCTTCCTTGGCTGGGTATTTATTTCCCTTTTAATTTCTATTATTCCCCAGTTTTAAGACCAGAAAACTCTGCATCCTTTTGGTGCCACAATAACTGAATTCAATTCGATGCTTATTCGGTATTAATTTCTATTTGTATAAAGATTGTTGCATATGTATATGTGTATGAAATAATACAATCAGAGAAGCATTTAAATAACATTTAAAAATTGAATTGAATTGATTACACTTTTAATTGAAAAAATATATTATTGTAATTAAAGGTATTCAATAAAAAAGAAAAAGAACAATTTTTTTTTGTAAGCACATTTAGCTTCCTCCACGATATATGTACTTTACTAATTTTTTATTGAAAAAATAAAAATTATACTCTTTTTCCAATCGGGTCTTATTTCCGAATCACCTTTAAAGTTTAAGGAAGTTTGTTTGTTGTGTTACTTAATTGCACTTCCTATAAACGTTTGCATTTGTTTTTATCACTTTCTGCAACAGGCAAAAAGAGGCAGTCGAAAATCAGAGAGTCAAGCAGGAATAATTCTGAACTTCTCTTAAAATCATCTCAGACAACTCTCTGCAACTGAAAAAAGGTAAAAACTTATGTACAGAATACAAAAAGTAGAATAAACAACATAATGAAATCCAAAAATAACGATAAGATATTTCTATCGTGATTTATATTGATGTAACACTCGCACACTAAAAAAAACGTGTTGAACTTCAAGTGCGTGTAAGTAATTAGACAGACAAAATTTCAAGAAATTATAATCCGGCTAAAAACATGTTTTTTTGCTTTCTTCGAATTGCATACAGCTGTGGTAAAAAATGTAGTAGTGAAGTTAGTTAGTTTTTTTCATTTAATTTTTATTCAATAATCGAGCCCATTGGGGTATATTTGATTATTCTAATAATTATAACAGTTTTTTTTTTCGTTTTACTTCTAATAACGATGTAATAACTATGAGCTGTTGTGTGCAGGTAAGTCAATCTCCACACCCGTTTTGTTTGGATTTCGTTGGCATGTAAAGGCAATAAAGTAAAAACGTCGGCAGTATAACAGTGCAATACTGCTCACTGATTTGTTTCTGTTAAAAGGTTATGAAGGTACATACGTAATAAAATGTGGTTTCATCTTATGGCGTCAACAATAAAAAACATTTTTTTTTCTCGAGACGCAGAATAAATATATAAATAAATCAAATTTATAACTTGAATTTTTTTTATTATTTTTAATTAAATTTTTTAAATTTATGAAAAATACACCACATAAAATTTCAGTGTGGTTTGCAGGTAATTACCCTGCGGTTAACATCACTGGTCATAATCGATAAATTGATTAATTCATACACAATTTTAACGCCGCAAAGTATCTCTATTGTGTTTAAGCAAAACCAATCTATGATGTTGATATTATTGTCAGTGGATATGCCCTTTTTTTTTGTTATCTTAGATCAGCACTCAGGAGAGGCAAGTAAGACGGGAAGAGATAGTGAGAGAGATGACAGGAGGTGAAGCTTCACTAACTTGCAACTCTGCTTTTGCACGATTTTCGTTTATAGCAGTGCTGCAGAGCCTCTGATGTCAAAGAGACATACGCAATTTCGAATGTTTGTTTTAGTAGCCATTTTTAGTCATTAGTTTACTTCGCTGGTACTAGACAATACCGACGAAGGAGGCCGCTCCGATTTGTCTATGGTTTGGTTACAGCTGAAGACGGTACAGTTCAATGACCAGTGAATATGTCCTCGCCACTGGAACCTTCCGATAACAACTGACACAAAGACACACCAATGCACATCGGAAAAAATGCCATATGTTTTCATGACTTAATACGAACTCAGCATTTTTCTGTTTTCGAGTCAAAGTGCTGACTACTGCAGTCGTAGTCTTGTTAGAATACCTAAACTATATATAATTATCTGTATAGATATTATCATTACATTTTCGAATATGCCGATGTAAACGAGTTGCTGCCTGTATTCTACGAATTGGCCCTAGCATCCAATATGCATTTCGATACCACACTCATGTGCGCCATATGTGTTGCACACTCACTCGCCAATCAGTACACTGTACATACTTTCTCTACGGGCTAAGTAAACAACCGATCAGCTGTTTCGTAAAAAACAATAACAATAATAAGTTAACAAAATTAATGCTTCCCAGCAATAAAAACAGTTGCAAAGTTGTATTAGAAAATATCTAAAACCCCATTGTGAACATTATTGTATAGTTTACCGAACTTTATCCAAAAAGTAAAGTAACGGAACTAATATAATAGATTGATAATTATTAAAAAAATTATCGCACTGTTTATTAGACCTTTGCTTTCTGCAGTACATTGAAATTGCTAAAAGTTCGAACGTTGACCCCTGCAGAAACATTGTAAAACCAACTGAGTGTTCCATGGAACAGCATTGCTTTCCATGTTAGATGTAATAAAAAGCATATATGTAATTATTTCAAATGGCCCAGCTATAGGATATTATCGATAACGAATAGGACTGCTTCCCCTGAGGTTTACTCCTTACATGCGTGTATGGACTAGACGCATTCCCTATACGGGAGTAGGATAAGTGGAATTACTACATATAAAAGTCGCCATGTGGGTTTTTTCTTGCCAACGAATTTGTTTGACAATCAAAGTAAATCAAATAGCCTTTTCCAGTAATCTAGTTGAGACATCAAAACACTTTGTGCGCTTTCAATTTAAAATCAAGAACAAATTCAATTTACAAATTAGCAGAAGGAGAAAAGAAAAGAAGCAAGAATGGAAACACAATCAAACACCCACTTTAAGAAAAGTAATTCACTATTTAAATTTTGCTTTGTTGTTACTATTTGGTTGATTTAGATAAATTTTCTATGTTAATTTTACAAGTTCAAGGTTTGTTTCACTGTATGCGTGTGAGTATTTGTATTTTATGGGTCAAAGAGATAGAAAGTGAGAAAGAGAGAGAGAGGAAAGTTATTATTTACGTCAAAGACAGGGTTGCCGTTGAAAATTTTGAAAAGGTCTCATAAAAATAGGTTTAAAAGGGGCTAAAGTAGGCTATTTTAAAGAAAATATGGTCAAGTATTTTATGAACCACCAAACTAAAATACGGGGAACTTCCATTCCTTTTTTATCTTTCAATGTAAGCTTACGGAGTTTCTTCAGTTGTTGTCTGATTTTCAAAGAGAAAGTTGTGAGAACGAAACTTTTTCCTACAATGTCTAAAAATTATATTTAGAAAACGAGAAAATTATTGAAGATATTGATTTTGAAGGCACTATAAACAAAGATGAAGATTACGACAGTTAATTTTCTGAGGACGCGGATTTTATTGCTCAATATGAAAGATGCTATGCTTTGAAAGAAAAAATATAAATTCCGAAAAATAATATGCAATGTCTCTATATGTGCCTCTGAGGTACATTTTGGTTGCATTTGTTACAAAGTTTTTCTGACTTGATTATGTTTAAGAAGTGTTTTCTGCTTGTATGCTCGGAAATCTCAAATTATTATATAAACATGTGACGTTTCATCGCTTTTTCAACAATTCGGTTGAATGTCTACTGAGGAAAATTACACATTAATTCAACTTAACTGCAATTATAGTTTTAGAATAATTTATATTAAAACAACATTATAATCATAGTGAGTCAAAATTGCTTTAATATATTCGTTATTTTAATTTAAAATTAATTTCATTTTGCATGACAATTCGAATAATATTGGTTGAACACGTATTTCACGTGACTCCAACTTGCAATGACCTTGAATCATCATGATTTGTGTGGTAATTTAACATATATTTCATTTTGATTCATGTGTACTGACATGTTTCAACAGCAAAAATTATGCTTTCAGTTTATCGTAAATCATATTGAACGAACTGACATGAAAATTGTATGAAGCAAAATCACTATCGAGAAATATAAAATCAACGTTGTTTTCTACGCTTTCAACTTGATTTTTTTTCAGTGAGTATCCTTCAATAAATTATCCGAAAAGGGAAGTGGTGGTGTTCCTTATGAGAACAAATTTCTGACCCTCAAAGACGAGTTTTTAAATGAAGCTCTGCAGCTGCAGGTTCCTATTATATTTTGTAATTATTGTGACACTTCACATCTATTGTGAATGTTATATATTTCCAAGTGCTGTGAAAGTTTAACATTCTGGCGAATTACGATCCGTTTGCAATCGTATATCATGATCTTTCGTACAATTCTCAATATTTTGTCCCAATGTGCGAAAGAAACTTTAAAATATTTATTTTCTTAATCTTACGTTTATGGCAAATTTAAATTAATTGACTTTAAAACGTAATTTCTGCCTTTTGCTTCTTCTTTATTAATCGGTATTGTATTTTATACGTGAATTAAAACTGGTCGGAAATATTTAAAAGCTTAAAAATAATTTAAGTTACTCACTCGTATGTGAAATTTAATTTTTCCTTTGCAAAAATTTCAACAATTTAGCGATTTAAATTGAATTAATTCATTTAGGAAAATTGTTTCACTTGCCATAAACAAAATAATTGAATAAATTGCCATGACAAATCGTTAGAAATGATGAAAAAAAAAATGCTTAAATCTTTTCTAATCTTGAGGATATTGTTTTTTTCTCCTGCAAGTTGCAATTGACAACTGTGAGATTGGTGGGAAATCGACGACTAACCGCTGCACATAGATGCCGAATAAGGTCATTTCACGGGTTAAGCCTCAGTTAGTAAAAATGTAACACGTTCGCGGTGATCAGCTGGCAAAAGCTGTAACATAAGTAATGATCGTTGCTGTTTACTAAAATCGTATCGTTGAAATTGTCACTTCGAAAATCTACAGAAAATGATAGTCAAAGTATGTAAACGTCCATTCACTAGCCCAACAACCATCTGGACGATTAAGAAAAGAATCGTGAAGTGAGCACGATTTTTCAAATATTCGGTAGATAAGAAGTCAAAATGGTGTTAGAAATAGAAAATGAAAATAAAAACCAAAATGATTCAAAAAAGTTAGAAAGCACTCCACTTTCTGGAGTACTGTGTGCTGACTAAATCTATTTTCTTTTAAATTATAGTGGCAGCACGTGTAGAAGTTGTCCAAATCATTCTGAAGATAAATATAATCAGGATCCTGTTTTAAACTATGATATACATATTTCAACATCATCGGCATACATTAAGATGTTGCATTATTTTTTTTCTTTTGGCATATCATTCATTGGATCAAGGTGACTGCCATGGGGGACTAACAAAAAATTTTTCTTGAAATAGCTGATTTAAATTTGAAAGATTGAGTTCGGCAAAATAGATAAGATATTATGCAGTTTAAATAATTGTTATTAAAACCCATTTTATCCAGTTTTATTAACAATACGGTGTGGTTGACTTCGTCAAACGCTTTACTGAAGTCAGTATGAACGACAGCAGTGTTACACAATGCTCTATTAACCAGTGTTTTTAGTTGTAGAATATTCGTCATGGGTAAAAAACCCTTTTTGAAATCCATTTTGAAGCGCTGTAGTAATTGAAAAAACTTGGTATATGAGGAAGTTGATGGTACATCATGGTGGTTGGTGGACATCACCGCGTACTGGTCCAATTAAAAGAAAAGAGCAAAAGTAAGAAAGGACATTCGTCGTTTCAGATCATCGCAACCAAGAAAACAGCTGATAAATGTTTCTTTGTGCCTGTTATTTCTGTGTACTTTATCTGTTTGCTTGGCAGTTTTTTCCTTTTTTCTACCCATCAATTGACTTTTGCCATTCAATGAATGTTTTTATTTTTCCATCTCGGCCAAATGTCAAACGAGCAGCAGTAGGTTCAACAACTCCGTAGTGTTTCGTCGTGTAAATACATAAATATTTATTTATTAAGATATTTGATGTCATCAAAATCGCCTGCATATTTCTTTTGAATTCTTTTAATAGCAAAATGATTTTCTGCTGAATGAATGATGTTCTAAAAATAAATGTCGTACGAAATTATTGATTTTCTACTTAGTAACATCCATCCAGGGGGAAAATAACAATGACGTTCATAGATATTTTCATTTGACAACATGTGCTTTTCATTATTAATAAACAAACAAAAAACAAAAAAAGAAAATATGAAAAAGAACAGAAGGGAAATATTAATCACAGGCAATTAATTGAACTGAACGAAAACTTAAAATATTAAGAAATAATTCTTTTTTGCACATGTAGTTAAAAGAGATCTGAAAAGCAATCAGCAATTGAAATTACCGTAGGCATCTGTGGTATACATTCTCGTACATTTAGCAGGACAGCCAAGTGTTGGGAAAAACATCATCTATTCAGAGCAGCGTATTCAATTAATCGGTGTTCCGTTTGAACGGTGATAATGATGACTTTTATAAATTTCGGCATATGTTAATTAATTTATAGAAGAAGAAATACGTCAATTGTTTACAGTACGAACTCGATAATTGCAACTACAAAAGAAGAGCTTCTGTAAAATAAATTTGTCGCCTTAAAAGCAACTTTTTTTTATTTATGACAAGGCGAATTCATAACAGGGGAACTTACCAGCCCAGCTGGCCGACTATTTATCACTGTGTAATAGTAAATTGTATGAATTATTTTGACAGTACACAATGATTTTTGGTTGTTGTTGTACTACTGAGTTCACCTGGTATCAATTCGCCTTAATTTATTAATTTTTAGTTCTTTGAATTTGAAAAATATTAGATCCTAGAAGAGGCATTAGAGAACAAGCGGCTTGGCAAACATACTTTTTTCATTTGAGCACAGACATCAATTTACACCGAAAAACAAAATAGCAAAAAAATCACACGATACCACCAAGTTTTAAACAATAAAACACGTATTCTGATCCTGCAGTTGCACAATCGCTAACACACCTAAACACACAAACATACACATAAAGGGTGGGCAAATTTGAGTTTAGGAAGTAAATTGGCTTAAAAACACATATTTTGACAAATTCAGTTTTATTGATACCAATGTAATGTAGAAATATGGGAATTAATAATGGAATACGATGTCGGGCAAATGTCCACCTCTAGCACGTCGGCAGACGTCCGCTGTTTTCATAAAATTTTTAAGAACATTTTGCAAGAAAGCTTCGTTTATCTCGTCATTGCAGTGCCGAATTTCATCTTTCAGAGCGTCAGTTGTTTCTTCACGTAAACAACGTAAACACGGTCTTTTAATGGCCCAAGAGAAAATTATCCAGTGGCGTTAAATTTCTAGAACGAGGTGGCCAATTGAATTGTTCCGTCGCTATTTGAGAGCACTTTAAAAAAGAGCAAAAATATTTGTAATAAATAAAGTGAAAAGTGCAATGCACTTTTCGAGAATCAAAATTCTATTATTGTCTTTGGTAGTGCATACAAAATATGGTGCTCTCAGCTTATGGTAGTGTTAAGGTCACACTCATAAATATTCAATGTTTTATCTGCCAACAAGAATAAACAATTTTTTGTTTGTCAGAGTTTAAAAAAAAATATTTAAAACATGTTTATTAATTTAGCAGGAACTGCAAAGTAATTTTTTATAGCAAATTCGCAAAATTAAAAAAAAGCTTTGAACGGCCAGCTGGAGGTACAATATTTCAAATAAAATAATTTTATTTTAAACAATTTCCGTCATTTATTGAGCACAAATCGTGTTGTGCGAAAGCGTTGATTTGTAATAACCCAACAAACACAAAGGCTTGATTTCACAGTGAGAATGATTTGAAATCCAACCTTTTCTCCAATGCAAAACGTTTGAAAAAGGCTTGAAAGCGTTCGCAAAAAAGAGGGGAAATTATTTGCAAATTGGAAAATTCATTTATTCTCAACTTGCTGTCAATAGGAATTCTCAAACGTTTTTCAAATGTGGAATGTAATAAAAGGTTTGTGTCTTTACTTTACCGTTAAAATTCGGTCCTGTAATGACGTGTAAGAGAGATTACAGGTGGTGAACCACCCTACTTTTGCACATTCTTTGTTTTGTAGCAGTGTTGCGCACCTCTGATGTCAAAGAGACGTATTAACTATCAAAGTTTTGTTTCATTTAGTAGCTATTTTTAGTAATTATTTTACTTCGCTGGTGCTGCACAATAACGTCGAAGGAGGGCGCTCTGATGTACCTCTGGATTGGTATCAGCTGAACCCGGTAATGTTCAGTGACCAGTGACAATGCTTTCGCCAGTGAAACCTACCGACAACAACTGACACTAATGCACAATAATGCACATCAGAAAATGCGAAAATATTTTTCTTCTTCTTCTGAAACTATGCCAGGACTTTTTGGTTTTGTGCTCAACGTGCAGACTCCTTCAGCCATCGCCACCCTCAAAGGTGAAAAAGGTGTGATAATTGTGCTTGATGTTTAAATTTCGAAGTCATCTTATTTCAAAGGTTTGACTTCGTGTTTGTTGGGCAATTTTAAACGTTATTAAAATATTTCAATGTTACACACCTATTTAATCGCTTTACAATCACACACGGTCAGTCATTGAACAAGGATATTCGATATTTTTATTGTAAAGCAGAGTCTAAGCCGAACAATCATGAATTCAATTAAAACAAATAAAATTAAATGCAACTAAGAAGTCCGGGCAATAAACTTACGAGAATTTTTAAGACCTGATAAATTTATGTGCTTTTCTACAAATTTTATTTTGTTAATTCATTTCAGTGAGAGTTTTTGTCATTTTATTGACCATTTATTTATTTATTATATTCATGCAGTCTGAGCAAAATCGCTGTTTTTTTTTCTTTAATTTTACGTAAAACTAGTTGTTTATTTGCATATAAAAACAATTGCGGACATTCAATTAGCACCTCGTAAAAATATATGTACAATATTTGTTAAAAGTCATGACTATTCAAAACTTGAAAAAGATCAACGGCATACACTCCGTGCCACTTGAGTACAACTCTAGATTTTAAAGGAAAGTTCTTTTTTTTATTTTGGACCAGCTGTCAGGGGATGATCCCTACACATGCAATGCACTGTGTTGGAACTAGAGGAAAATGATAGCGTGCGAGATGCCAGGTAGTGCAGAGGTAGACAGAGGAAAACTTCACTATCTTACAACTCTGCTTTTACACTTTTGGTTTTATTTACAGCAATGTTGCAGCGCCTCTAATGTCAATGAGACGTATTCAATTTTAAAGCTTTATTTTAGTAGCAATTTTTAGTAATTATTTTACTTCGCTGATGCCATACAATACCGATGGCCCCTTTGTTCTGCCTGTGGATTGGTTACAGCTGAAGGCAGTACTATTCATTGACCAGTGACTATGACTTCATCACCGAAACCTTCCGACAACAACTGACAACATAAAGTAACACTAATGCACATCGGAAACAATGCGAAATATTTCAATGACTTAGTACGAGAAACTTGGCTCGGCCAGGACTTTTTGGTTTCGCAGTCAACGTGTGAATTACTTCAGACATCGCCACCCTCCGTTAAATACAATATATCTGAATATATTTAAAACTGCTCAGGAAATTTCCCCTACGTCGGGTATCTTTAAAAATTTAAGAACACTGGCACAAAAAAGTCGTTTAGGAAAATACAAGTCCCACAATTTTTTAAAGAAAAAGGCCTGGGTTCGAGCCCAGTATCCGACTGTCATAAAAAGCCTTCGCATTTTTCTGACGTGCATTATTGTGCCTTTGCCTTGTCAGTTGTTGTCGGAAGGTTTCAGTGGCGAAGCTTAATTCTTGCAGAACTATGCGGTAGCGCGTTTATAGAGTATTCGTAATGCAGAGTTGCTGCGTCTGTGCTGTTATGGAAGGAAGGAATGGTTCATCCATTATTAAAAGCAATTTTTTTTCTGTTTGTCCTATTGAAGCGTCTCAGTGATTTTATCCGAAATATTATATTTAAAAAGCAAAGCATTTATAAATTAATTTAAGCTGATCTATATTTAAATCACGTACAGTGTATATGAATGAATTCTTGCATACAGGTGGGGGAACATTATTTATTCAAAATACTTTTTTCCAGATGTGACTGACTGTTTGTTACAAGTTCATTTATTAAATCCGGACAATGTTCATCATACAACGCAGGGAGCAACTTGCCAAATATGTACGAGTAACTCCCAATTCAAATAGGGCGGATAAATTATTTTTTTATACATATAAAATAATTTAATTTATACGCGTTTAGTTTCCCACGGTTTTTAAATGCACGTTAAAAATTCGAAAAATGTGTACCAAACTAAAAATTATAAAACAATTAATGGGCGCGTTCATATGACAGCATACTACTTCTTACGTTAAGTTCCACTGCTGCAAAACAGTTACGGCGTCACAAGGCGAATTCATACCAGGTAACCTCGTCCCTACAGCAAAAGCATTTTTTGTTTACAAATACAACAATTTTATTCGAGTTGTCAAAACGGTTTACGCCAGTGCTACACATAACCGACGAAAGAGGGCGTTCTGATGCGATTGTGGATTGCTATCAGCTGAAGCCGGTATTGTTCAGTGACCAGAGACTATGCCTTCATCACCGAAACCTTCCGACAACAACTGACAACACAAAGACACACTAATGCACATCAGAAAAATACGAGATGTTTATTTTTATTTTAAAATTTTTAGTCACAAACTGGGGTTGAATCCAGATCTGTTTTTGGATTTGAAGTCAACGTGCACAAAATATGTAAACGGGGAAAAGCCGAATTTATATTCCATTTCATAAAAATAATTTTATGAAAAGTGGAAAAAGTTATGCACATATGTGAATGAATTGTGTGGCTGTGATTGATTACTTGATACTTAAAGGAAACGAGAAACAAGTTTGGAAAAAATTTTATGGAAATGACGGTTATAAAATAAAAAGCAAAAAATGCAGTTTTCAACCAAAAATAAGCCGAAATTTAAAGAGGCCAAATCTTTGGCAGATTTCAGTTCATGTTTTGGTGAGTCCCACTGTATTGAGCTTATAGTTTCATTAGCATTTCCAATTTAAAAAAACAAGAAAGTATAGGTGCTGCTGGTAGTAAATTAAAAAAGCTTTAAGCCAATTCATAAACCAATTGTGTCTTGGCTAGAACATTTCAAGTGCCTGTAATAAAAACAAATAAAAAAAGAAACTTTTTGTCTGCGTACGTACAGAAATTGTTTTCCAATAATTGAAAATGAAAAGTATAAATTAAAAGAAAAAAACCGGCTCAGAAGTAAATGATTTTTTGTAATTTTGATATTTTCTTTATTTGCTTTTATAACATTGCAACCCTGATAAAGTGAATAATCAGCAGCGTTGCCAATAGAAATATTTATCTGACAATGGTGTTATTGTACAGTGCACTAAATTAAACATATCTGACAATAAAAAATGACGGTACAATATCTTCCAATTACTTGTTAATGGAAATGGAGAGTGTTCTCACAATTGTTAGGTGCCTGACAATATTACTATTGTACAATGCTTTTTCACGTGACATATTTCCCTGCCCCTTAAATTTGCGAAAAAATTCTTCGTCAAAATAAAATTGCCTCAATTGTGAATGATTTTTTGCTCTTTTTTCACTTTTCTCTTTAATTTATTCACTTGATTTTTTCTGAGGAATTGCATACAAAATGCAAGTAAATTCTTCCTTTATTTATATATTTTGATAAAAATAATTTTTTTATATCTAGATCAGCTATTATATTGGAAACATTCATAAATAACAACTAAAATTCAAACCAAGGCGTCTTTAACAGGCTGGAGTTGTTGTACTATCACACACGTTGTTTGTTCGATATATGTCAAAAACAATGTGTTTTTGACGTTTGTTAAAACCAACAGACCAATTGAGTGTGTTTTGTTTGAGTATACAAAGATATCGCGGCCCAATTTTGGAGTTTTTATACGGAGTTTTCTTAGAGTATTGTATTGTAAGCCGCGATGGCCCGATTTTGGAGTTTTCTTACGGATTAACTTAAACTGCTGGTACATCATAGTTCCAAGCCTAAACATTTTATTTAAATTTTTGAAGTACTCTTATATTTAATTATTTTATTCTTATATTCAGGTACTATTATTATTCAAATGCAATACTTTTTATGCAGGTGATTAATTAACTAATTTATTTCATTTACAATTAATATCGTGCGGTTTGGTTGGATCACCCTTTAAATTTACATACCACTCTTATTTTTTAAAAAAAAAACAAAAATTTTTTCTGCATTTCTACATTCAAATGTAAATTAATTTTTAATTTCTTTAATTATTCTTTGAAAATTTTGCAAATGCTTCTTTGCAATTTAAAATACAACAACCTAAAATGATATTAAAAGGAATTTATTTTTGCAGACAAATAGTGAATTATTTTTTTTACATTGAAAATGTTTACAATATTTTAAATATTTGTTACATTTTTTGTGAAGTTTTTTTGCGAGATTTTTCTTCTTATTCTTTTATTTTTATATATACATATATGTATATAATCAAGAGAACTGTTTTTGCATTTGTTATGCTTAAGCTCTGCTTGTTTACAAAGTTTAGCATTTGTTAAATTACAACAACAAAAAAAGGATGGAAAAAAATTAAATAAACAGGAAGTGGAAAGGTGCGTTCATGTAGAAAGGAAATGAAACTTTTCATTTTTAAGGACACATGAATACAAATGTGATAAATACTTCGTTAATCAATGTTCGTAATGCTGTTTTCACAACAGAAAGACTTGATGGCTACAAAAGGCATACCAAAAGAAAGTAACAAGCAAGGTGAATCCAAAAATTTAGGCGGGAAGCCAATAGGTGCAGTCGTATCTGATAAAAGTGCAAATATCCCGCAATGAGCGAAACATGAATTTTTAAAACTTTTCATTAAAAAAATTAGTTAAAGACGGCGTATACGTGATTGCAATGTCTTTTTAATTAACTTTAACTTACCGTCGTTTGAATGAATGAATTCTATCTGTAAAAAAGTGAAAAAATATCTATTAATTAACAATTAAAATTGACATGAATTATTTGAGAGTTTCATATTTTTTTTAATACTTTTAAGAGCATTTAGCACTGGGGCAGTTTTTAAGGATATACGTTTGATAAATTAAAAATACTTATTAAGGGTCCTCATGAAAAATACTTCAAAGTCTCGACAGCTGTGCATATTTACACCCTCGCAAATGAAGAATCAAAAATATTCTGAAAATTAATTTACACAAAGGTAGAACTATTTATTGTTGCTTTGTGTGTTTGTAAGAAATTTAGCTTGACAGCTGATGATTATTTAATAACAAACATCTGGGGAAATCCCCAAATTAGTATGCAGTTGAATTATAATTTATGCCAGCGGACTCTGTTCAATTGGATGAAAGCGGTGCAAAAATAACACAAATAAGCTGTTCATAAATTGGAGTTTTGCACAAGTCTAAATTTTAGAGTCGTCAATGGAAGGAAAAAGTGTTCATATTTCGGGGTATTCATATTATCGCGAGCGCACTGTAATTGAAAAGAATTTAAATTTTCGATTAAATAAATGATTGAAATTTTTTTGTAGTTACTTTTTTCAGTTTAGCAAACACAATTTAAGCATTTATTTATTTAAGTATCGATCCCAAAAATTAATCAAAAATTCAATTGAATTGATTAAACTTTTAATTGAAAAATTATATTATTCCAATGAAAAGTGCTACTTGGAAATAATAAAGTAAAATTTTTTTCTGTGTAATTCTGATGATGATGATGTAACTGAAATCGAGAGCATGTGTCTACTGTAAATGAAAATTAATTGAAGCATTTCTATTGAATTCAATGTGTAATGATACTTGCGTGTATTTTAATTAAATTAAAATGTTCTTGCGTGCCATAACTGGTCACTTCAATTGTCAATTTAAGTGCAAATTGCTGGAACTCATAACGTCTCTGCACCTCTTGCCAATACACGTTTCCAATATTCCCTTTACAATAGTCATGTTCCTTATGGAGCTTTTGGCAGCAAAATGCTTTTATCGTTATTAAATTTGTAATGCTTTTGAGTGATTGTAAATATATATGTATGTGTGTGTATTTATATGTCCTTCTCGTGCTTTATTTACTCGTCATCGAATATTTATGACCGCTTACGCAACCGTAAATCATCCATTTTTATTTGCTCCTTTATTTTAATGTCCCTGTTTACTCTAAGTGGCCCGTGCAGGCACATGTACGCATAAAATGTTTATTAATTAAAAAAAAATTATATAAATTTTCTGCTGGTAACTTAATTGATATTTAACTTAATGAAAACAGTTTAACATTTCAACGTTTTTCTTTAATTAATTTCATTTTTTAGAAGGACGTCATAGTGTTTGTGTGTATGTGTTACAGGCACGTTTATGGGTTTTTTCCAATTTCGAAAATTATTTTATTAAATTTATATTTGTCGTTTGTTTAAGCCAGTGAAATCATATTTGTTAATAAAAAAGGCTAAAAAAAAATAACACAAAAAAATAACCTGCCATTGTAAATTGGTTTTTCCAAAGTGCTTTACTTGAAAAAGTGTAGTTAATTTTTTGATATCCGTAATCAGAAAAATTCATTTGGTTTACAAAAGCTTTTGTAAAGCAAAAATATATTTTTACTATTACAGTCTAAAAAAAGAGATGTATTTAACTTTTTTTTTTGTTTGTGAGTTTAACAATTTTTTTTTTAGTCTGCATGTTGACTACAAAACGAAAAACACTTTTCATTTTATTAAGTTTATTGTCTCGCCAGCAAAATGTTTGATGATAGGCCCTTTGGCATTTTAGGTGACGATATGTTTTATATGTGTGTTTTATATACATATTTATATAGGCAGTTAGTTTTTACTTCATAATTTAAGCCACAATTATTTTGATTTATAAAAAGATGATGAAACAAATTGTTAGACAAAATTGCTTTTTGTAAATTTTTATAAAGCAAAAAATTTTATTAAAAAAAGATGTCGATATTTTTTTCTAATAAATTTATTTAAACTTTTTAGTACTTAAATCGTTAAGCTGAGTGCCAAATTTCAGTGCTGCTTGTGGTTTCTAACTTCATAAATTAGTTTCTTTTTCCGTTGTATGCATTTAAAATACTTAAAGGAGCAACATAAAATGCATTCCTAAACTTGCCAGTGCATGAATAAAATATTCAAAAAGTTTTCGCCATAACAGTTTCCAAAACATGTGTTCCTCACTGATGGTATGGATGGCATGCTCAGTATAATCCATTTAGATAAAGTAAACACGTGCCTGGAAGTGTAGTTTTAGAAATAATGCCATTGCAAGGATAAACTTTTCTTTATCTAAAAAGGATTTTATGCAGGAGCTGCTTTAGAAGTGCTACAGCAAGCATATGAATCTTCTCGTATTATTATTCAGTTTATAAAAGTTGTTCGTCGCGGAATTGAAAACCAACAACAACAATGGGATATATTTTTGGGTGTAAAAACAGAACTAGGTTTTAAAAGAGCTATAAATTATCTGCCGCATTCATAGAAATTTGTCAAATTTATAGAAGGTATATTTTTGAAGAATATATTTGACTAATAGTGTGTTCACACTGACTGGTTTTAAAGGAAAAGTTAGTTTTACGTTAAAACCAACTATTAAAACCTGATTTTACCATACAAAAATATTTCCTTAAAAAGGATCTTAAAACCTTTTTAAGTTGATTTAATAAAACACAACACTGATTTGCATGTACTAAAGGCAGTGCTACCAAGTTAAAAAAATTGCAAACAGCTGACAATTTAAATGGAGCTCAATGAAATGAAAAAAAAATAAAGGAAAATTTGGTAAATCAAGTCACTACAATAATTTAAAACACCGATGGACGCTGCAGCAACAACAACAGAAATGTGCAAAAGAAAAAGAAGCGAGGCGATTGGGTAAATCATAATGAAAATGCTTTCATCGAGTTGTGCGAGAAGAAAAAAAATTTAATTTTATTACACAAACCGTGCGCTAAAAGATGATCTAATTAATCTTATAGTGAGAACGAAAAATCAGCTGTTTGTAGTTTTAACGTTAAAATCAGGTTTTAACTTTTGGTGTGCAAACACTTATGAATCAAAAGAAAAAAAAATTATGTATACGACAGTATATGTGTGCTACCAGTCTTACCAATCTAGCATTTCTTTTTTGATTAGCGCACAGCCACTTTGTGGTGACAGTTTTCTCAGCTGCCAGCAGTATTTCTTATGAAAAGCATTGCAATTCACGATCATTGAATGATTTTTCTCATGAGCGTGGGCTCATGAGAGACCTATCATCAATACAAGCCCGGCCCGATGGAGCGGAAGTTTTGTCGTATAATTGTACTGGATGAAATTTTTATTTTTATCAGTGCAATTTTATCGATAGAATTCTGCTTAACGTGATGGTTAAGTCTGATACCACGGAGACCCATGTCCAAATGCATGGTTATCGAATTGGTACTCATGTATATGCATATTCGCATGCATATGCATGGGGGTGTTAGTGGGCGCATTATTCTCACTCGGTGTTAAGAGCACCGTGGAATGAGACGCTATGCGTAGGAGTCCACGTAAATCTTGAGCACATCACGCAGTACAACCATGACCATGTGCGTTTTCTCTGGAAGAAACATTCCCTAACATAATTCAGTGTCCGCCCATACATACACATATACAAATAGCATATATTGTTTATGTAAATGAATACAATCCCACAATAAACAACACCGTTGAAGAAAAATACTGTTGCATACTGCTTTCTTCTGGCGATATGAGTTTGACGTGCAAGTCCTCTTGCAGAAATCTGTGTCACACAATTTGTAAACATTTCAATGCTGCTTTGCTGACCTGACTAACCAAAAATTTATTTACCCTTCAATAAAATGTTCAAACAGGATTCAGCTGCATATATGCATACATACATATGAATGTATGTATGTGCAACTTTTTTATTTCAATTTAAAATATTGATTTCTCATTCATACATTTTGTTGAAGTTATTGAAGCAACATTGTACATACATATAAATATATGAATGATACTTTCTTCATACCAACAAACAATCGATGTAAATTTATGAATTTGAAACGTTATAAAAAATGTGTTGCATTCAACGTTAAGATGTTTTTTTGGAGAACAATATCTCGGAGATGTTGAACGAAGTCCACACATTCATATATCAATTTCATATTATTCCCAATATTCAAATAATACAACTTCTGACTTTTATATGGCTTTTCTTTAAGGAATAATATTGTAGTCAAATATGAGATATTGCAATAAATTAGGGTTTATATGGGTTCTTTTAAAAACTTCATTTTAGTTATATTTACAATATAAAAAAACACAAAAATTGTATATCTAACAATTTGTAAAATTATTAATTTCAGCTCTGGGGCTCAATTTGGTAACCTTCATTGCAAGGATATGCTGAGCCCCCATATATCCTTTATTTCAGCCCTTTACACTAAAAATGTAAGCAAATTTAATAACTATTTGTAAAATCCAATTTTGAATTTATTTTAACCATCGTTGCAGGGATATCAGTCCTCTCCTTATATCCTTTATTTCAAAAAATTTAGTTCACTTTATTTTCAATGTGAAAATAGCAACCTTTAATAGCAAACAATTTGTAAAAATACTTTAGTTAGTGTTGTGGCGAATATGATAACATTCGGCGCAAGGCTATCGCTCCTCCCTATTTTTCCTTTACTTTATTTAGTTTGCAATGCGAAAATAGCAACCGTACAATAAATGTTGAGGAGCTTTGCCATAGATTAATTTTATTGTGGAAAAAGTATTTTCATGAGAATATATTTGTGTCAAACCTTTTTGCATAGGAAATTCGAAAATCGAAGAGAACAATTTCTCTTACCAACGTGAATAGTTTTATAGCCACCATCAGAATAGTCAATACTTGTATCCTTTCGAAGTCCTTAGATGCATATATTTTGTATGTGTGTAAGTTAATTTATCATGACATTTTTGAAATTTAAGCACAATAAACTTTAACTAGCTTCCAAATCTTCACCTCAACGTGAGGTTAATGTTTATTTTTGTCCTCTATTCATAAAAGCAATCTGATTTAATGCTGAAAATATATTTCAGTAAACGATGAAAAGAACGATATTTGCACGAATGGATAAATATGTTGGAAAACATTTACATTTCAATTAAATTTGCGCAATCTGTGTGTCGCCTAGTCAATCACAAATGGAATGGATTTAGAATAAGCCGTCCTTTAAATATGGCTACGCCATCCTTGAGCACGTTTGGGTAAAGTGGAGGCTTGATTTATGATATGATTTTCATAGAAATCACTGGCAGATGCGAATAAACTCGTTCAGATTTATGTTTAGGCAGGTATGTATGTACATCCAAACGCACGTTAAAATATGTGTAGCAACAGACGACTGCTGCCTGTGGGTGGGAAAACATATGAAAAATAAACACACATAAACACTCCCCTAACAACTCAGTGAAATATCTATGAAAATTTTGCCACATGAATATAAATCGATATTAAACAAGAAATCTTCATACATACATATAATACGAGTATTATTGTTACATATACATAAATGACGCCAATTCGCAGTGCACTATGGGATGGAAACGTGGAAACGTACGTGGAAATTTCCAGCCATCATGCTCATCAAAATGTTTACCGAAATATTAACATTAAGTGAAAGTATATTTATTGAATTTTGTATGGAAATTTGTCTAATAAACCTTTTGCAAATAAAAAAAAATAAAATTATGAATTCAGCATTAAATGTCAAAGAACTAACTGAGTGTATAGTCGAAGATGTAACGCGAATGTTTATTCTCATACCTGTGTGATGATACAATGCAACATCTTCGACAGAGGAACCCATAATCACACTGAGTGTAGAGAGGTGGTGTAGAGAAAGGCAGATAGATTGGGAAGTGATAATATCGATAGAGCGCTTAATTCATGCACAACTCAGCGGTTACTCGTTTTTTTTTTTTAAATTTCTTCGTAAAGCAGTACTATTGCTGCGTAGACGCTAGATGTTGAAGGAACAATAAAATTTAAGATAAAGCAGAGCCGTTTTACTTATTATTTTACTTCGCGGAGTTTTTTTTTTGTATTGTTCAAATTTCGTTGTTACAGCGTTCTTACTGCAGGCAGCATTGCAAATTTTGGTATTGGAAATTAAATCTTCTGGTTACAGAGCCAACGCGATAAGCCCTCAGCCAATAGCAAAGCCATGGACTTTCCATTTCTACACAGCATTTTTCCGATATCGGAATGCGACTTAAGGGGTTAAGTTTATTTATACGGAACTCATGATGTTTTTCTACCGATCAAATAGGATGATGGTGTGGTTAGTTCCTTCTTCATTCCTTCTAAGGAGCACAAGGGGACTAGAGAGGACCCAAGTAAACTGTTTCCCGTGGAATTGCGGGCCTGTTAAAACCCTGCAGATAACGGTACTATTTCATACATACATGTAGAATGTAGTTCTTAGAGGGCTAAGACTATCCCACGACTAAGCCAAATCTATGCAAATAACATGGCCTATGTAACATTACGATGTCTTACGTATGAACCATATAACACACCTTTGCATTACATTGCACTAATCCAGAAACTATTCCATGTAACCACTCCTTGGAGCACCTCAGAGAGTAACTTTAATACGACGTCGTAGTCGTAAATACAACAAAAAAGCACGAACATTTGCCGTATAACAATAAGCTGTTGTTTTTAAGAACATGGTCCATGGCTGCATTACATATGACCATGTGCATTTCAGCTATAATGTACCACGTAGTCCAATATTATCTGCAGGGTTTAACCTAATCTAGGAGGTATTCCTTGTTGTCATGTTGTACGTAGAAGCATTCAAGTGAGTTCACTTTTACCAATGGTGTTCACATTTTTAAATTTCTTTGCGGTTAAGAATGGGGCAATTTTAGAAACCAGCTGCGTTGCTCAACAGAGATCATGTTTTAAAAAAGAGGAACAGATATTGCATTTTATATGAATACATGCACATTAGAACGCCCTCCTCCCTCGGTATTGTGTAGCACCGGCGAAATAAAGTAATTACTAAAAAAAACTACCAAAAAACGAAGCTTCAATATTTAATACGTCTGCTCGACATCAGAGGCCCTACAACACTGCTATAAAAAAAAGAACGTGCGGAAGCAGAGTTGTAAGACAGTGAACCTTCACCTGCTGTCATTTTTACTACTACCCATTTCCTCTAGTTTCAGCACAATGCACCGCATGTGTAGGGCGCATCTCCTGAGTGCTGGTCCAAGATAAAAAAAAAATCAATTCCCAGACATCTCTTTGCAGGGAAGCAGATGCATAGTTGTAAGATAGTAAAGCTTTCCTGTATCTATCCCTTTATCATCTCTTTCCCCATCCCTTTCCTAATACCTACTAGTATTAGTAGGTAATCATTGCCCGAGTATTACTTGTCTTTATATAAAAAAAGAAGACGAAAAATACATATTAATAATATAATTATTATTATTATTATTTCACAGCATTTGCTGACTTGTATTCAACGTATAAATATGAACTAAAACACTATACGAACAATTATATCCTCATGTCAGGATTCATTGGGTAACATTAAGAAAAATATAAAAAAAAAAAATTTAGTATTTGCGTGCGTATATTCAGTCTCATTTATATTCGTGTGTGGCAATTTATTGTTGGTTTTTTCTTTTTATTTTTCTTAAGTACGTGAAGGTGTCACATGTCGCATTTGTTGACGACACTCGAAGAACGTGGGAGTTAATTTTGTAATCATTTTCCCTTTCTGTTTATAAATAAAATTTAATTGCTTGTTGGGGTAGTAATACTTGCTAATTTTATTTATAATATAAATGGAATATGATCGCTTTGACTACGGAAAATATGAAATGGGAAACAATGAATGAAAAGTTCTTAATGATTTTTTCTCGTCTTTTTATACACATGTGCCAGAATATAAAATTACCTCTCATTTTACTTCATTTTAAACTTTTAGATTAAAGTAATTTTTTAATTTTAATTAAATGGAAATATTTGTGATGTTTAAAGCTGATAGAGACAGAGCATGATGCAACATGCCCTGTAAAATTTTAAATGTGAAAAGCTAAACCAATTTTTATTTTTTTTTTTTACTTTTTAGAAACTACTTTGCAAACAAAACACCATCAAATACTGACTACGTGGTTGGGTTGGTTTCAAAAAGTTGATGTATGGGATTTGCAGATGAAATTTATTTTTGTTGCCACAAGACCACCCCTGCTTTATTCAACCAAAAACGTATGCGTACCAAAAATTGTAGCAATTGCACCATATTCTGTTGTCGCTAGGAATTTCGACCTTGAAGCCCTTCCGACACTTTCAAGGCGTCTTTTACTAGCTGATGGTGACTCGAGTTGTTGTACAACAATCCACGTTTTTTGTCCGGGATATGTGAAAAACAACTGATGCAAATATTACAAAGAAAATATGTTTTGCTTATGAGCAAAAAACACCAAATCTTTCACTGGTGTTATCGATAAAAAAAATTAGTGGCTGAAAAAAAATTTTTAAATTTTCTACTTAAAAATTTAATATGTTGCCCACTTAGCGGATTATGCAAGAATTCTGCGTTTTTCGTTTAGAAAGAAAGAACGCCGCACTTGGTTGAAATCTAAAAGTGTTGTTTACGTTTTGTATGTTTGTTTCTTTCTTCCAATTTCATATGAATAAAATAAAAAAAGAAATAAGTGTCATGAGGGCTTTAGGTTTTTTATCGACTTATACTGGTTTCAAAACAGCCGGTCTGGCAAGGGCAAGGCTGTCAGCTGTTAAAGATCTGCCATCTAAGGGGTCGTTTATTTAGTGGAAGGTTTGCCATTTACGAATATGGATCGCTTAACGTCCAAAGAACGCTTAAAATTATTTAAAACTTACCGTGCAAATATGGTTGATTTTGTTCAATAATTTGACCTTTTAAAGAATTCAGCAGCGAGAAGAGATGTTCATAATTACATAATTTGCAGAAATCACTGAAGTCTAGAGAAAACGCTGGCAGTTCCATTAAAGTGATATTTTTAAAGAAGTCATTGTAATGCACCTCAAAATTGCAAACAATGCACCAATGAATAATATAGAACCAATAATGGTATCGCTCAGTGTGTATTAGACATATTAAGCAAACGATTCATAACTAAAAGGATTAACAGGATTAACCGCTTTAAAGGAGTGACTAATGCTGGCTGAAATAGCGTTAACGCTAAATAACCCAAATCGTTATGAAAACATTGTCTGATTTGCAATAGTGAATTCGAAAACGTTCAGTACAGTACCCTTCCTCTTCGAAAAAGTAAACTAATTAACGAAATGGCTCTCCAAAGATAATCTTCCATATGGGTAGGTATGATTAATATTATATTAAATGCGATTTAAGTCACTCATACGCACCAGTAGCAAATTTAACACAAAATAATGTTAAACCGCAGTCTATAACACCCTGACCACACAAGCAATAACTTTGGGAATTATTGCTGTGGCAACTGTAAAATTTGATTGTCAAGACAATATATTAACGTGTGGACCGCACCAATATGTATATTCTAACACATATACAATACATACATAAAATCTGCAATAATTGCTAGAAGAATAATCTCTAACACAAGCTGTCAAATTCAAATGAAATTATATTTTTTTCCGTAAAAACTAAAAACATTTTAACAATGTTGAATTAAAAAAAAATTCTTTAATAAAAGTTAAATTTAGTAATAATAATATAATAGAATTAAACTCTTGAAGTTTATTAATATTTTTTGCATTGTAGTATTTAAAATCGTTTGTATGTTTGTTGGTAACGCATGGTCTCCGGAGCTGTAAGAGCGTCTTGAGTGTGGCGATAGTAGAAGTAGTCTGCACGTTGAGTATAAAACGAAAAATTTTCCTGGGTTCCATACCAGTTTCAGACTCATAAAAACATCTCGCATTTCTCCTGCAATCCCTTTCATCTAGTTCCAGCACAATGCACCGCATGTGTAGGGGTCGTCTCCTGAGTGCTGGTCCAATATAAAAAAAACAGGTATCGAGCTGTTATTTTCAATACAGGGTGCGGTCAATTCACATTATGTTTTGAGCATTCGGGAAGTGGACGGCAGGGTTGCCATATGTGGAAAAATTTATTTTATTTTTAACGGATTCTTTTGGAATTTTTCATACAAATTGGATCTCGTATCTAGACATACAAAAAAACCTTTTTTTCTTTAACAACAGAAACCTTACGAAGCTCTTCTAGCTTGTCTGTAGAAACACCCAGGATCTAGGCGGGAATCGAACCCGCACCTTCATATTGAGAAGACTAATGCTCATGCACTAGACTATGGAGGCACCCTTTCAGGGTCCAGTCGATCTTCAAGGCCTCCCGAAAACATTGAACTGGTTGAAAAGAGTTTACGTGTAAATCCGCGACTTTCAATACGGAAAAGAGCAGCCTCACTGGCACTTCCAAGAGCTATTATTCATGAAATTCCGTCAACTCGACGGAAGACATCAGGATGACATACTCTTTAAAAAATAAAATCCGCATTTCCATTCCATCCTTCAATGCTCTTAATAAAACTTTGTGTCAATTATTACGTTTTTTTTTATGTAAGTTTGAAAATATAAATCTGCTACCAGACACCCTTTACAATAAAGACTTAAATGAAGTTCGTTGCTGAGCGCATCACGGCAGAACTGCTGGACCGATTTCCATAATTTTTTCTGTATATTTTTTGAAGTATTTTGAGGATGCATAAGAAAAGTTGGGCGTGAGCGAAGCCGCGTGTAAATGCTACTTCTGTATAAAATATTAATATTTCCTGAAGATGGTAGCCAATGGTTAACGAAATATTGAAACAAATAGAAAATATGAAATAAACAAACCTTTAAATTTTACAAAGAATCAAGATATATTTATTATTAAAATAAGATTAAAAAAAATGGAGATTAAAAAACAAAGAAAAAATATTTTAATTAAAATGAAATGTGGGTAGTCCAGGTTTTAAATTAAAATACTATTATTTGAAATGATTTTTCATTTAAAATTTTCTTAAATAATTTCTTGAGTGAACAGCCTACAAAACATAAATAAATAAATACATAAATATGTGCAACTCATTGTGGCTTGAATCTATCCACTTTTCAGTTTTGTTCTCTTTTATAAACAACCACATAGAAGAGAAAAAAAAACTTTGTTTGACCAACAACTGAAAACACCTATTTTTCCTTTCCAAAACTAATTTAATCCATTAGACCGTGGTTTCCTTAAGAGTTCTCATTGAAGCATGAAGAACAGTTCTTTATTGTTCACAGTCCTCTTTATCCATTTTTTACATTATGTCACTTAAGAAAGTTTAAATGTACGTATATTATCCTCTATTTAATGTTAATGTGGCTCTTATTTTCATTGCGCTGTAATGCTTTTATGATGAATGTGTGAATGTAGGAATTTTCCAACAAGTCCACACGATAAAACTAACAAAATTGTAGCAGTTTATCACGTACATTTCAATACATTTCAGTATGCATACATACTTATATCGCTGGTCTCACGTAGAAAGGCCTTAACTCAAATAATTGCAATTTTACAGAAGAAGGTAAAACCATTGTAGAAACTGATTTATTTATTGTAAATGTAAATGCTTTTGAAATCGTTATTTTTTGAGGACTACAGTGAAAACTTGATAATCCGGATAATTGATTGCAGAACCGGATTATCAAATTATCCGAATTACCGTATGAAATTTTGAAAACGTTGTTCTTGTATTAAAAATGCTTTTGAAGTACATATCTAATGATATAAAGGGTGGTGCTACCATAATGCACGATTTTAATTGTGAGTGTTTGACAATGTCAACCATCAGGAGGTACACAAACGAATTCTGTGATTATCAGCTGTATTTGTGACCTTTTCTAGTTTGCTTCACATTTAAAAAAAAAGAAAGAACGCAGCACTTAGACGACATAAAAATGGTTTTGTCTACATTTTGTATATTTGTTTCAGTCTGGTATTTGCTGTCTCTTTCCATAAATTTTATATCAATTAATCACGGCGAATTCATAACAGGTGAACTCAGTAGCACAGCTGGGCGACTATTTATCACTGTTTAAGGCGAAATTGAATGATGTATTTTGACAGTACACAATGATTTTTGCTTGTTGTTGTACTACTGACTTTACCTGGTATTAATTCGCCATGCATTAGAAGCCTTTCACTGATTGTAATTCGGTCAATAAAATTTTTTGGGCCCCACACATCGAGCTTCTTGGAATAGAATTTTGTAAAGGATTTGAAAGGGGTATGTGGTTGATTTTTAGTGTCTCTGTTATCTAATTGAAGATTGCGGACTGGTCTTGCTCCACGCCTTATCTTATATAGTTTTTCAATGACTGGCCGACCTAAGGAAACTCCTTAGTTGAAATTGAAATTTTCGAGAAAGAATTCGCCATTCACTACATTTTTTTTTTGTTTTTGTTCTACAACTTTTTAAGTTGCTGTCGTGTATAAAGTCGACAGCAATCTGATCGCAGCCCTACTTTCTATACATATGCGGATATACTCCCAATATATTCCTTAATACTTCATCCAGTTCGCCACCCTTCTTATAGCCGATATCTCTGACTGCTCCACCCTGGACCGATTGTCCAACCTAAAGCTCATCCTACGTCCGCATTGGGGAATGAAAGAGTATGTCATCCATATCCTTCAGATCCTTTTTTAAAATTTCATGAATAATCGCTCTTGGAAGTCCCAGTGAAGTTGCTCTTTTCCGTATTGAAAGTCGCGGATTTTCACGTAAAGAGTCCTTGAAGATCGACTGGGCCCTGGCCGTGGGGCATTCAGAGCCGAATAAGTTGCGCGGAATCTCTGCACCCACGAACGAATTAAATTTACACTCTCCACAGCGAACGCGCGATGCTCACTCGACCACTGCGACATCGTGACTGACAAATCCGCACAATCGATAATTCCAACGGCGCCATCCTCCCTCCGCACCGTTTATTACTTTTTGAAATAATCGTATTTATATATCGTATAAATTTCCCACCAGAAACCCTGTACTACATTGTTAAGAATAGGCTTTTATTTTGTGATTGCAAGAAAACTAGAATTTCAGATTGTGAACACTTATGCAATTTCAAAGCAGAATTTTTAAAAATTGCAAGTCTGTACAGCGACTAACACTACATATGATTAATTCTGTGTTGGAAAAAAATGTATACACACATATTGTATATACATACAGATATAATATGTACACAAATACATACATACATGTATAAATATACATAACCAATTCTCTCTTTCCTTAGAAAACACCTAATAAATATTTATAGAAGAAAATGAATCAGACAAACAGTGTAAGACAGCGAAAAAACGAACAGCGCCTAAATTTAAGGACGCAATTTAAATAAAATGAAAAGAAATACATACAGACTTTCATTACGTGAAATGAAAACCACAAAACAAACACAAACAATTAACAAAGGGTTTTCCAAAATTAAGACAAAACATTTTTCTGGTAGAATTTAGCATTAAGAAAAAATAGTTACGTAGTTGTATTAAAAAATTTCCATACATACATCATACGTTCTATAAATCCAAAAAATTGTTATGAATACCGCTGTTAATTCTTAATTTTGCATTTTAGATACAATCAGTAGCAACCCCAGGTTGAATAATTGTGAAAAGGTTTAGAAAAATTAAATAGATTTAAATCAAATAATGAAATGTTTATTGTTTATTGTATACAGCAAATTTTTGGAAGAAGCTATTTAGTTTATTTTGTTTGTATATTTCGTAATTCTCAAAGATTTTGTAGGAGTTTTTTTTTATCTTGGACCAGCACTCAGAAGATGGCCCCTACATATGCGGGTACATTGTGACGGAACTAGAGGAAAGGAATAGTAGGAGAAATGACAGAAGGTGAAGCTTCACCATCTTACAACTCTGCTTTTGCACGTTCTTTGTTTTACAGCAGTGTTGAAGCGCCTCTGATGTCAAGGAGACGTATTAAATTTGAAGCTTCGTTTTTAGTAGCCATTTTTAGTAATTATTTTACTGCGCCGGTGCAACACAATATCGACCAAAGACGGCGTTCTGATGCGCAGTTACTGTTGAGTGACCAGTGACTATGCCTTCGCCACTGAAACCTTCCGACAACAACTGACACAAAGTCATACACAAATGCACATCAGAAAAAATGCGAGATGTTTTTATGAGTCTGAAACTGGGGTTGAACCCAGGAAAAATTTTTTGTTTTGTAGTCAACGTGCGCAGACTACTTCGACCGTCGCCACCCTTTGTATAAACATATACAATTTTTTAGATTTTTTCGTGAATTTGGTTAAAGGTCTACTGACGATTTTAGTATTAGCACCAAAGAGATGATTTTCCGACAAAACGTTAAAATTAATTGATTTTTAGACTAAAATAGTTTTCAAAAAAAGGTACTTTCCATAAAAAGTACTTTTCAGACAAAAGTACTTTCAGCAAAAGTTAGCCTATATGTACATTTACATAACAACATGTGAAATTTTTTAGCTTTTGCAGAAATACTGATGTATGTTGATATGTAAATTAGGGTGGTTGTAAGTTATATGAGAAAAAAATTTATATTCTCTTTCGGCTCACTCCCCTTAAAAGTGCCAATATGCTAGAAAATGTGATTGGCAAAGTGTCAGCTCAACCAGCCGCATTGACGTTTTTAAAAAAATCATTGTTGTTCGTGCTTAAAATCGAAACCATTGTGTCTAGGAACATATGTACATACATGGCAATTACCGCTTCAGGTCGCAGTTTATATTCTCAAATATAAATATATACAATTGTATCAACCTTTGGTAATAGTATTTAGACAGTGACGATTATTCTCGTACGCATTTTCCTAAGCTATGGCGGGTTAAATAGATGATATTAAGGAGTTTATGACTGCCTCCCTGTTGACACAAAGAGTACTGATGACATGCGTAGTGGCATAGAAAATACGTATTATACTCAACTGGTGTTGGAGATTAACTGTTATATTTCCCTTATTCTTATCAGGAATGTAATTTCTTCTTGTGATAAATTAACTGTGAACTTGAACACAGCAAAAATTTCTTTAAATTAAAAAAGTAAAACTATCACATGTAATTTTGACTGTCTGTATGGTATCGATTATCAACCAAATTGAAAAATTTTAACTAATTGCACAAAAAAAGTTTTCTATTTTCGTTAAATATATGCCAAAAAGTTTGGGGAACTCTTTATAAACTTTATGGCATAAAAATCAGTAAATGTTTATTTTAGTTTTTATCGGGAATCATAAAAATATATGTAGATAAATATTTAAATAAAGTTTTACATATGCATAGTAGGTAGGTATATGAGTGGATGTATGTATGTACGTAAGTATGGATTTATGTACCCTGTAGGAATCCTGGCACCAAGAGTCTCCAAGTCAACACTTTTATCGATAGGTTTTTGGTGACTTTCGGATGACATTGTCTGCAATTTTTATTTTGTCTTTGAAGATAAGAGAACGTATCTCTTTCGCTTTGCAACTGCAAACGAGTTTTTTATTGTCTATAAAAACCTTCGGTTGCTCCCAGTTTCCCACAACAAGTAACTACTACACTATTGACTACGTAGGAACAACGTCAGTAGTATATTTCAATGACACGCACTCGTTAAGTGTCTATAGTAAATTACATTGCCTGGGGTAAATCCAGTCAGTAGTACTGATGACTAAGTGAGTAGCACATCCGTACATCCGTACACATCCATAGTTTTACTACTGTCATTTCCTGCAGCGTATATTAAACTGTATGTATGTGTGTACACATATTAAACTTGACCTTGATGACAAAGTTTGTCAATTTTTCTAAACATTGTATTTTTATATTGATAGTAATTTAACTTTGATGGCAAAAACGATTTGCTTTAGTAACATATCAATGTCATTAAATTATAAAGGAAATGAGAGAATCATTTGCTTCGTACAAATGATGGTTTAAAAAATCTATGCGCAGTTGGTAGTAAAGAACTGCACAAACTTTTGGGAAACATATGTTTTTGCATGACTTCCATTTTTTTTTTGTGCAAACGAAAAGGTAATCGAAACATCAGTTCATACATACAGCATGTACGAGGTCTTTTCAAAAGAAAATGTATATTTTAAATTTTTTTGAAAAGCATCTATTTATTCATCAATATCCATTTTGTCCCCTTCAAAGTAATCCCCCTCAGATATAATGCACTTATGCCAGCGCTTATTCCAATTCTTTACCAAACCCTTTCGGTATGGCCATCAGCTCGTTCTTCGATTTTGACTTTATCTCATCAATTTTGGCAAAATGCTTTACTCTCATTAGACTTTTCAGTTTTGGGAAGAGGAAAATGTCGCAGGGAGCCAAATCTATGGAAAATGTGGTTGATGCATGATTAGGGTGTTGTTTTTGGCCAAAAAAAAACATGAACAAGCATTGATGTGTTAGCTGGTGCATTATCGTGATGCAGAATCCATGATTTTTCTTCACAATTCCGATCGTTTGAGCCGTATTGCTTCACGCAAACTTTGCACAACTTCCTTATTAACCGTACGACCTGTTGGCAAGAACTCCTGATGCACCAGGCCATTGTAATCGAAGAAAACTAAATTCACCGTTTTTTTTGAACAGACCTCGTACATGCTTGCATGTTCCAGAAATAGTTCACCAACCACAAATTTTTTTTTAATTAATCCACCTTAATTTTGCTTTTAATGGAATATTAAACTAGACATATAATTTTAAAAATAGAGGGTGGCCCAAAACGACCGAAGGGGTTTGAGTTCAAAGAGCCATTGTGTCCCTTGCAGTGTGCGCTGTGGCTCCATCCTGTTGGAACCATACTTGCAGATGGTTTTCCATTGCTGGCCTTAAAAGATTTTCCAGCATTGTCCGATATCTAACACCAGTGATGGAAACGGCGACACTGTTCATTTTCAAAAAAATATGGGACAATTATCCTTTCCGGCGAAACACAGCATCAAATGGAACACTTAAGTAGGTGAACTACTCTCGGATTTTCCGTAGCCCATTCAATTGGAAATGGGCTTCGTCACTCATAATTAAATTATGAATAAAATCATGATTTTCTTCTGAAATAAAGTTCAAAGATTTTGGCACGTTGTTTAATTGTGTTCTTTTCCATTTTAAATTCCCCAAGGCTTCTTTACAAAATACTGAAAACAAAAAATAAAATTATAATAAAAAAGTTATAAGGAATTCAAACACCTTCGCGCTCCTTTTGGGCCACCCTGTATAAAAAATTAATTTCGATGAACATTAACTTTGTGTCGCGGTTGCTGTTTTTTTATCTTGCACCAGCACTCAGGAGATGATCCCTACACATGCGATGCATTCTGCTGGAACTAAAGGAAAGGGATAGCAGGAGAAATGACAGGACCTGAAGCTTCATATCTTACAACTCTGCTTCTGCACGTGTTTTTTTCTTGACAGCAGCATTGCAGCGCCCATGATGTCAAGGAGACGTAATCAATTTTGAAGCATCATTTTAGTAGCCATTTTTAGTAATTATTTTACTTCGCCGGTGTTCCACAATACCGATGAACGAAGATGCTCTGAAGTGCTTGTAGATTGGTATCATGCCTTCGCCATTGAAACCTTTCGACAAAAACTGACACAAAGACACACTAATGCACATCAGAAAAAATGCGAAATGTGTATATGACTT
Organism: Dexiosoma caninum; assembly: GCA_963924685.1. NCBI lineage: Eukaryota > Metazoa > Arthropoda > Insecta > Diptera > Tachinidae > Dexiosoma > Dexiosoma caninum. Next base: position 94,044,784 of record OZ004727.1, on the reverse strand, counting down.
AGTCTGAAACTGGACTCGAACCCAGAACTTTTTGCTATTATAGTCAGCGTGCAGACTACTTTAGCCATCGCAAAACGTATATAAAAAAATAATTGTGTTGGGAGATGAGGCCTGTAACGAACAAAATTGCCCGGTACCGCCGAGTTCGTTATAACCGACCTTCACTACTATAAATTTATATTTTATTTTCTTGGACCATCGCTTAGGAATGACCGCTACACATGCAATGCATTGTGCTGGACCTAGGAAATTAAGTTAAGGGAAGAAGGATAGAGGGAGTAGTATTTATGGACCTCTGCAGGGAGTTTGTTCCACATACGCGCTGTTCGGCTGAAAAATGATTTCTCTCTGTAATGCGTAGTGCGATTCGACCACAAATGAATGCGCTCTTAATGATGAACGCTTTGTCCGCGTGAATGACCGGGTTTCGGGAACAAGTTCCTTGATTTAATTAGAACACATCTCATTATAGTAACGATAGAATTCAAACTGTTTTGTGTTTTTTTTTTATTTTACACAGTGAAACACTATGTATAATGTAAAATCAAAAATTTATTTAATTCTTTTTTTTCTCACTCATTCATTATTTCTTTAAAGTTAAAATTTTAAAGTAATATTTTTGAAATCTGTTATAACAGGCACAACAACGGGTCAATGTGTATGTATTATTCTCAAATGTTTTTGGAAATTTTTTCTGCTACAACTATTTTTATGTTCACAATTGTAAATGTTAGACAACACGCAGTGCGGACTCAATGTGATGATGTGTTAATTGGAAGTACACAATAATAATTCTCTTATTGCACTTACCAAAAACGATCCTTCTGATGTTTATGAATGTCCTTGCACTTCTTTTAAATTGTTTTTAAACAATTAAACAGGAAGATTTAGATTTTATAAATGTGTATTTTTGTAGATTTGTATATGCATACAATATGTATGAATATATCGACATACATACAAATGTATTTGGATTAGGCGTCGTAACAGCTGACACTATATAAATTTGTTAAAGAATTTCTTTGTGTCATTTAATCAAACAACTAAAACTTGCTGGGCTGTGTTTATTTAAGGCATGTACATATGTATGCATGAATGTGCGTACAGCCATAAATGCGCATCCTTATGCTAACGCAAATATATTTAGTATTATGGTTGCTGCAGACGACAGTTAAATATAATCAGACGCGTAAAGAGAATAAATCATAATTGACTTTTAACTTCATGCTCATATGTATGTATGTAGTTGCTCAATATGTCCATATTTTGTTCCCATACTGCAAATTTAATGGCATACAGACAATACAATTACAAATCAAACAAATGCCGGCAAATACAACACAAAGCAGTACAGAAGAAAATGTTTACTGTCCAAAATATTGTTATGTTGGGGTGGCTATATGCAACACATATTCATCTACACGGTACATAGAATGTTGCATGTTGTATTTTATATAAAATATAAATTTATATTAATAAATATTGATAACGAAAGTCCCATTACATTTATCTTAATTTATTATCTACCAGTTTTTTTATGTAATTTAAATTTATTGAGAGAAGACACGTAAGTTTCAGCGGGTATGCAAACGAATTTACTACCGCACACTTTGAAGTTGTTACCGTAACTGAAGGATGCTTTTGTAATAAGGATTATATGAACTAAATTTGAAAGCTTTATCCAGTGTTGCCGGAATAGCAATTAAACTTTATACCGCTAAGGCTTTTTCAAGTTATTCAAAATTATAATACCACACACACACAGAGAAAAAATTTTAATGTAAAATTAATATGACCAAGGCGAATTCATACCAGGTGGCTGCATTAGCTAAAATTCTCATCAGCTGATTTCTGTTCAGTTGTCAAAGTTGTGATCAACTCAAAGCATATTAATACGTAAACTGTTTTGACAACTTGAATAAAATTGTTGTATTTGTAAATCAAAAATATTGTTGCTGTAGGGACGAGATCACCTGGTATGAATTCGACTAAATGTTCATTAAAATCATGTTAAACTTGTATAAAAATAACGACTTATGGCGATTTCCTTTCAGAGCAAAAATGTCGCCCTTTCGATTAATAACACTTTCTTTCGTTTGTCAATATCTGTAAAAAGTTATACATTTTTTATTACCACAATGGTACAAAATATATGAGACTTAACTTAGCATTTCACTGTTTTCAAGGTTTTTAGTATAATTTTATCAATAATAATGATTTTTTTCATAAATCTCCCGCTTTATCTAATAAAACCACATAAAGGTTTTTATTATTAGAATAAAAGGGCACTTAAGAGTAGAGGCTTAAATATGTTGCATTTTTTGGCAGTTATTATGTTCGTTTCTTTACTTTTCCATTAAAATGACAGTAAATTATAAAGTATCTCAATAAGACAAAAATGTACAAAAGTACGGGAAGGCAAAAAACCACAAAAAGTAAATGCCAATGTATACAGTACACTCGCGATAACGTGAAATTATTTTTTTTAATTAACTGTTCTAAAAGATGAACAAAGTTTGAAAGCTTTATAATTTGAGTCATAATGCGCTTAAGCCAAAAAATATTTAAAACGTTAAAATACTGGTTTCTTTATTTTTCATCTTGTTTATAAAGATGTTGTAGATACAGGGTGGGCCGAAAATGTGATGTTCGATGAATAAAATCTAAAAAAAATTATAAAAAATAATAATAAACAAAAAAGTTATTCAAACTTTAACACGCAGGTGACTTTTAGCCCACCCTGTAGAAGAAGAAGCAAAATGTGACTTAGGGCCTTTTTATATTAAGGTAACGATATATATCTACATGCATTTACGTTTGTATGTTTTTAGTTTTCTATTAAGCAACATGTGCATTTGAATACAACTTACCAATACCAAGATATTCCGATTCCAGGGCATCCTGAATCGAGTACAACAATAATCTGGTTTTGAAAGTTTCCAAACATTTCAAATAGAAATCTTGAGTTACGTGTAAGGTCAGTTTTTCATATCAACCGACTTGAATTTATTAACGAATTTAGAAAGAAGACTTGGGCCTGTCGAACAATATATAGGTATTTTATTTAAGTTAATTTCAGATGTACATATGTGCATATTTCTTCACAAAATATATTTTTTCGGTTTTGTTGCTTTTTGGAGAAGTTGTTATACGGAACTTTTATACAAGAACCGTCCTATTTTTTATTTTATTTGTAATTGTTTCCGAACAAAACGCAGACTTGTGTTTAAAAATTCGTTAGAAATTAAGTTGTTAAATATTTTATAAAAAAAAAACTTTATACAAAAATATAACGTTGTGTGACTGTGTGTGAAATTGTGAAATTTTTTTTCACCAAAAATATTTTTTTGGTTTATTTTAATTTTTATAATTTGGAGATGTTCTTAAAGGGCTTTTCACACTATAATACTTTGTACTAAGACATGTCAAAAGTCAAGTATTACATACAACGCCCATATCTGGCTGGGTGGATCCCCGACAGGCAGAACCAGAATCCCACGTCGAAGGAGGGTTTCTTGATGCAGTAGTCCACGAAACCCGGAACGCTCCCAATCGCGTTCAGCCTAGGAGGATAGAGCTTCGCACGGACATAAGCTCAACAGGAATCCAGCCCAGAGTGGCAAAAAGTGCACTAGTCGGCATAGTGCCGAGGGCACCCGTTATCAGGATCGTCGTTCTCCGCATCACTCTCTCCAAGGAAGACCTGTTGGCAACAGAAACCAGCGTCCGTAGAACAGTATCGGGCCGAATTACTTTTGGATTTTCCGTAGCCCTTTTTGCCTATTAACGACTCATTTCAATTGGAAATGGGCTTCGTCGTTCATAATTAAATTATGAATAAAATCATGATTTTCTTCTTAAATAAAGTTCAACGATTTTCTTCTTTACAAAACACTGAAAACAAAACAAAAATTATAATAAGAAAGTTATAAGGCTGGCAAAATTGAAATCGGTTGATATTCAACTAAGTTAAAGTTTTTATTCCTAACTCATGAATTTGGGGGTGTTTGGAAAATTTCAAATCTAGATTATTATTTTTCTGGACAATATCTCCAAAAAAAATTGTATCACATCTGGCGTATTTTTACCTTATACATTTTTGTCACCCATTGTTATGTATACACACACCACACACATTGATATTAACGTCTGATGTACATACACAATATTTTATTAAAACTAGAATGATATTTTGCCATTAAATAAACAGAACACAGAATTTGTGTTTAAATCCTTGAATTTTTAACTAACAATAAAATTTAAATGAACAAACCTTCTAAAGCTTTTAATAAGGTACAAAAAGTTTTGTAAATTTCTATCAAACAATAAAAAGCTTTTCGTACACTTGTGATGGCTGAATAAAGACACAATCATACACTTGTTCTTTCTTTCTTTATTAATACTAATATACCATTTTTTAAATTATGAAAAGAAATGAAATTTTATTAATTATTAATTACACTTAACCATAAACTACAACACCGTATTACTTGAAATGTTCTTTAGATTTTCCTCTATTCCCTCATTCGTTCCGCCAAAACTGAAAGAACATATGTTTCTTTTATTAAAATGACTTTTTGTTTTTGTTTAAGTGATTTTATAAGTAATTAAAAGTTGACAATACCGTTTTGTTTTCAATACTTTTTAGTGCAACTGTGCTTACTTGTTTTTATTTTTCGTTGTGTTGTTCTTATTGTTGTTGCTTTTACTGCTTCTTCAAGTTTTTTCGTATACGCTTGTGTATTTTGTGTAGTTGTGGAAAAAAGACGCTAGTTAGTGGAAAAATATTTAATTCTATGTAGAGAATGTTTATAATTAATAAGTACTGTTTATAAATAATAAGCAGAGAACCTTAAATATATACTTATAAATTACCATGAAAAAGAAGAATACACTTGGGTTAATAAAAACTGTTATTTACAAATAAAATTGGGTGTTAGTTATCAATAGGCGATAAACATTGTAAAGTGAAAAATTCTGGTATAACAGAAGAAATTCTTATAAGACTGTATTTATATTCTAATAGTGTTTGTTTAAATATTAATAGAGGTCTTTTACCCCATGACCCATATTTATTTGGAAACATAAATTTTCATGTTGGTATAGCACAACAGATTACTTTTACATTAATTACCGCTACTGCAATTATTGCAACAGCAGCGTGTTCGTTGTCTGCGGTTTTGATGAAATTAATTTAGAGTGCGGGTGCTTGTGTGTCAGTCGAAGCGTCTAACGGTCTTTTGTACGCCAGTGTAAGTGTTGAAGCTGCATGATATCGTTGAGTGCTTTATTAACATCATTGGGAGTTATGAGCCAGCAAAATCAAAATTTACAACAACAAGGTGCTAATAACAACAACCAAAATCAAAATAATAATCCATTGCCAAATAATGTGGCTGGGGGAGGTGTACAAGCAGGTGCTAATGCGGTTGCCATGGCATCAAATCAAAATCCAGCAGCTGAAGGCAGCATGGAGAGAGGCAGGTATGTAAATTGAATTTGTTTTCTTTAATTTTAATATGTACATGATATAAATTAAAAATCTTGTTGCGTTTTTGTTCAGTTTGCTTTAATCTGATTTGTTTTGTATCAGAAATGTAAAAGATTAAATTGAACAGTTATGTTTATTGGCATTACCACCAACGAATTACGGTATATAGGCTAGTTGCAACAAATGTACTTAACTGGCGCTTCCTACCTACTGCACTTCCGTAATATTTTTATGTAAAATTATGTAAAGAGTTGGAAGGTTTCAAATAAATTGTTCATATATAGAAAGATCTTTCAAATACGTTTCGAAAGGTATTGGAAAATCCCATTTTTATAAGAAAACATTAGAGTTCCATAACTCAAAAACTATGCTTTTCTCTTTTTCTTTTTTATTCTACAGTTCTTAATTTTAATTATATTATTAATTGAGCTTTTTTATTATATTTTTTGAAATATATTTATTAAGCTTGAGGTGGTTTTTTATTTTATTTTGTTTTATTATTCGATATTTCTTTAACAGCTTGTTAACATCATCAGGAATAATAGGAAATTATAATAGTTTATAATTATAACTATATTTTAATTATAATTTCCTATTATTTCTGATGATGTTCTGTTCAAGCTGTTAACGAAATATCGAATAATAAAAAAAAAATAAAAAAAGTTAATAATTTTCAGTTTTTTCATATCTTATATATTTAATTTTATTTGGCGAATTAAGTAATTTCTTTCCTTTATTCTTTTAAGAATATGAAGGTGATTTTAAATAAAATATTTTAAAATGTTATTGTTCCATATGGAAAAGGAATATTATTAATCGTCCACGGAGGAGTCTGTCCGACTATACTTTAGTTATCGAAGCCGTTGTTCTTGATATGGTTTCATTTTTATTACACTACTATTATCATAAACGATATATTTATTAGTTCACTGCCCTAAACATTATGATGTCAAATTATATAAAACCTGTATTGGTATTTAAATTTAATATTTAAGTGTTAAAAAAACCTGAGACGCAGCAACTCTCCTTTACAAACTCTCAAAAACACGCAACCGCAGACTTGTGTAAGAATTTAGCAATGTATGTATGTATATCATTTAATTTTTATATAGCTGTATCGTTTCGGAGAAGCACATATTTACCCTATGTGGCCATCTCGAAGATTGCTGTCGTTAATACAAAAATATAAATTGCCTATATTTTCAGTTGGACATAGTTACATATCTGTGCAAAATTTCATTAAATCAAGCCAGTAGTTTCGGTAATTAGCCCGGACAAATATCCTGACATTAGATTTATATATATAAAGATATATATACATATCCATGTATATATAGCATACATAGTATGTGTATATTGAGACCGAAAACCTCTCATAATTTTTCGATATTGTTAAAATATTGCTGTTTGGTTTATACAGCGTTTATTTTTATTTTTTTGTTGTAATTGTCATTACTTTTTTATAATCGACATAGCCCGCTTTCATAAAACATGGTGAAGATTTTTTGGGTTTTTCAAATCGCTATCTACAGCACGTACTTTTTAATTTTGTTTCTCTTTTAAAACATAATTCATTCTTTCGAATGTATTAAATTAATTTCTAATGTATATAAAATTAAATTTTATCTATTTGCAGCTGCTTATTACGTTATGCCAGCCAAAATTCTTTAGATGAAAGTTCTCAAAAGCATATACAAAGACCTAATAGCAAAGACCGCTGTGTGGGCCAATATCACAATGAATTGCATACAACGCGTTCCTTCGAAGCCATGAACGAGATGCGCAAGTAAGAAATTTACAAATGCTATAGAAAAACAAAATAAATTAAATACACGATTATATTTGAGTACACAAAAAATGCAGTATTATGGTATATTGAAGAAATTTATAGCGATAAGAAATCAGAACAGATGTATGTATGTATATATAGCATACATATACATTTAAGTGTTTAAAAAAAAGAACTCAACAAATGGCTGGTTAACAGACTGTCGAACTTTCAGAAATATTTTTTCTTATCAAATTCATTTGTTTAGCACAGGGTGATTATTTTATTCCTTGCCATTCTTGATTAATCAAATAAAATATTCGCAAAAAAATTAAAAAAGAAATTTTAAATTTATTATCAAAATGATCAAAGCGATCTGCTGAGTGTCTTTAAGTCGGCAACAATCTTATTCTTTTCAATATACCGCCAAAAGATACATGCAAAGGAAATTGTTCATGCACAGACCTGTAATTGACGAGCATATGTACATACATATGGGCTTTTCCATTAAGTCGAACATACAGCGGATTTTTATTTTTCAATAGACTTACTTAACTTAAAGCTTTTAATTAGCTTTATATTAGCTTTATTGTATGCAATAAATTATTCAACAATGCAGGTCTTATTTTTATAAAATTTTTAATTTAATTTAGTAATATGTTTTCTCACTATTTTGCTAACCCTTGGTTAGCATCGTCAGGAAACATAAATTTATATTATTTAATTTTGTAATTTATAATTGATGTTATGATTGATTTTGGGCAATTTTTTATGTTCAAGTTACATAATTGCAAAAGAGCAGGGCAAACCAAACCTGAGTTAATATTTCAATAAGACTAATTTTAGAATGTTGTGCATTGATGTCTCTTAAAAATGATTTTGCTTTTACGCAAACATGATTATATGTACTCTTGTTTTTAAATTTAATTTCAATCACTGTCACGATATTTATGTTGTTTCTGTTGTTCCTTTTTTACGAAATACATCGATAATATATAAACACGCTTAGCAAAAATGGTTTTTAAATCTACAGAAGTGTTTATTCAAAGTATTTTTGTTTATGAATAAAGTATTGTGTAATACATAATAAATATTGCATACAAAAATAAATTTGAATAAAAATATATTGTTTCGTCATCGTTTTTGTTCATCTACACCATGTTTCATTTAAATTAAGAAAATTCCAAATGAAATTGAGAATTACAAATAGAAATTGGAAAAATTCTAAATGAAGTTGAGGATTCTGATTTTCGCGTTTGGCATTATTATAATAATTTTTTTTAAACAACACAAACTCTACGAAGCTCTAATAGCTTGTCTGTAGAAACACCCAAGGTCTAGGCAGGATTGGAACTCGCAACTCCATATTGGTAAGTCTAATGCTCATGCACTAGACTATGGAGCCACATGTTAATATTTCACATGTGATTGTTTTGTTACTATTTTTTAGTGGCATTTCATTTAACTTCTTGAGAATTTTCTCAGTTTGCGAAGATTTGAAAAAAACGCACTTGACGGGTTTCTGAAATAAACGATTCAAATGACTGCTTAGCAGCCATGAATGTTCCATATAACATGGTTCGCAGAATTCATTTATTTTGAATGTACTCGTATTATTAATGATTTCTCGAAGCACATTTAAAAATTACTTAAATTATAATTACAACTGTGAATATGAATTAATCGCCAGAGTTTAAAGTGTTTTCCATGAGCTCAAAAGAATTCTGATAAAGAAGTGCTTAAAAAGTCACGAAAATACCAATTCATAGTGAGTCATTTATTTATTTTTTTTTTTGGATACTGAAGTCAATATTTAATTTGAAATAGATATTTTCGCAGTTCAAAATTCTTCTAGGAGATAAAATAAATCTTAGGTTAAGTCGGCAGCTTGCTGAATAGAAGGATAAAAACGGTCCCAGCAAACTTGGGTTAATATTCTTTTGGTCCCATTGTGATACCTATTGTAAAATAACTTTCACGTGTTGTAGTGATACAGACAAGGGATCTAATTCTAGCAGTCGTATACGATCGAATACTAATCGTACGTTTGAGTTTTTTTGTACTTTTGCGATTCTCTGCGTCGTTATCGAAATTTCTAATGACAGGTTGATAGCGAGCTACCATTTGAACGCAACCTTGCGAGTTTTTAGTCCTAAGGAAAAGAGCTATCGAGTAATTTTTTTTTGTTGTGAACAAAAAAAAGAAAATTAAACATTTTTAAATTATCAAAGAAAAAAGTTATATTTTCACCATTTTTGGTAAAAATTATCAAAAATTAATTACAACCAAAAAATAATATGTAAAACTTCATCGGTAAATAGGCTGATTTAAAAAGAGTATATTGCCTCAGGTATTATGTATATTCCCGCATTAATTTTTAATCGAAAGGTGATTATTTTATTTGTTATTTTACTTCACAGTCGCTTTATTGCTCAAACACAGATGAACAGCGCCCTCCTTGTTACCGGACACAATTTATCAATTTTTGGTTGTAGTCCTGGGTTTTTTGTCTACAATTCCTCAATTAAATGTTTTACAACACTGAAAAATATATTTAGATTCGTTCAATATCAACTGACAAGATTGTAAATAAGAGCAGTATCGATTTGTCTTTCGAATCGAAAACAATTTTGTTCACGACCAGAATTACACCCCAGTGTCTTTGTTAGGAATCGAACCTAGAAACCCCAAAACTGATGAACTAGCGCACTACTCAGTAGCGTACAGGCGCTCCAAATCCTCATCAAATAAGAGTCGATATAATTTTGAACACTTCCATCAAAAACAGCTAAGTCGACTACGATGCGCTATGCCACAATAAAAAAACTGTTGCCAATGTGAAAAATACATGAAAAAGCCCCTCACATAAGCCCTTCGACTATATTTCTAGTATGAAAAAAAATTGTTCTGCTATCTTTCAAAAGTTAATGCAAAACCCCATAAGACCATTAGGTTATTTCTTGAGACTGTGCCTATGCCTAGTGTATATAATGTGAATGTTTATCTACGAGTACATAATTAATTTTTAAACACTTAAAAATGTTCCAAATTTTATGGACATATATACATATTTTTAAAATAAACAAAGAATATTTGTTTATATTTCATATGAATATTTTGTTTACATTTTCCATTTCTATTTCGCTTTCTATACTTTCATATTCGCTTCACTTTGTTTTATATTTTATGTGAATTACGAAAATAAACATATTTTTAGTACATTGTAATGCATTTTGTTATTGTAATTTTTCATTTTAACCCTGAACTTGATTGATAGTTTTGTCTGATTCCTTATTCATTTAGTCAACATTATTTAACAACTCGTCATTAATTACTGCTGATTTTTTTGTTTTAATTTTAGTTTCCGTGTTTGAATAAATTTTAGTTTAAATATGAAATGAAAACTATGATTTTTTTGTGTGCATCTTAAAAAAAACAGTGGCATACAGCATACAAATTGTTTTGGTTTACAAAAGTTTCATAAAATAACTGCCATATTCATAATTTTTTTTTTTAATATGTATATGTATACATATATAAGATTTAAAAATTTATTATTGTATGCAAATTTCTTTACAAAACAAAAATAAAAATTATTTTTCATTAGGTTGATGCTGAAAATTGATACCTTTGCAGGCAATGAGAATTACATGCGATAGTTACATATATTCTAAGAAACAAATTAAATCAAAAGAACAAAATTGTAAATTACACTGACATTTTCGAAAGTTGCTACACTTTCATCATTCAGCGTTCTTCGTGCTTTGTCCATTGTGTGTGGTTGTCAGTAGATGTAAATTATTAGCTTTATATATTTATTATTTTCTATTGTAATTTGTAAATTACACTGACACATACACTAGCAGAACGGAACAACATGCTGTTTTCGAAGTCTGCTACACTTCACCTTCAGCGTTCTTCGTGTTTTTATACGAAAAATTATTCCCCGTTTTAATGAAGCTCTAAATTTACTATCTTTAACTTACAATAGTCCTTCGCATTACTTGATTTTTAATTTCTATTGTTAACTATGCACAGATGTTTTTTTTTTTTGTTATACTTGAAGCAAACTTTTTTGGTTTGTGTGCACAGTTAATAATGAAAACAGAAATTACGAAATGAAAAGGGCTATTGTAAGTTTAAGATTGTAAATTTATAACTTCATTTAGGAGAGAAAAATAACGGGGAATTATTTCTTGTATTCTATTTATAGATAATAATAAATATATAAAGCTAATAATTTACATCTACTGACAACCACACACAATGGACAAAGCACGAAGAACGCTGAATGATGAAAGTGTAGCAACTTTCGAAAATGTCAGTGTAATTTACAATTTCGTTCTTTTGATTTAGTTTGTTTCTTAGTATATAACTATCGCATGTAATTTTCATTGCCTGCAAAGTTATCAATTTTCAGTATCAACCTAATGAAACATAATTATGTACATTAACAGAAGTTTTCGCATACATAAATATGTATGCATTTAATCGATCAAAAATATAGAAATAAAAATGGTTTTTAGTACGGCCGTTTATTTTTTTGTGAAATCTCTGTTACAGACGGATCTTTAAGAAAACGAAAAGAATTTTCTATGAATACCACAGAATAAATAAAAATATAACACAACAATTAAAATAAATAAAGAAAACATGTTTTTTAAACATCTTTTGTAGAATAAAATGTAGGTATAGAACAATGCCCATTTTATACCGTCTTTATCTTGTGATAAAAACAAGTAAGAGCGATTAAACATGTTTTTAAAATTGTATGTATGAGTATGTAAATATTGAAAGTATTTTATTTATTTAATTCCATGTTAATGGATAGAAAAATAATGGAAAGGAGCACACTAGTGGTGCCAGGCGGGCTTTTTTTGCTTGTCCATGTACAGCTGAAATGAAATACAATACGAATTAAAAATATACAATTGTAAATTATATAAAACTTTCTTTAAATGAAAAAAAAAATACTTTTCACTATATGTACAGGGTGGGCCATAATTCACTGACCATTGTATTTTTGATATAATTTTTGATGTGTAAACATCTATACGCTAGGGGATAAAAATCTTTTTCACAATACAATCACAAATTTTGAGTAAGATTGTAATTACGATAACGCGGTGTGAGCTGTGTATGAGTGGATTAGTGTAATCATACGGACAACAAGAAGTACAGAGAAACTTAACATACACTAACACCATCTAGTGCGCAATAGTAGTAGTAGTAGCTACTAATTTCCACTAATTGTCGTACATCATGTTATCGTAGGCAAATAAAAACAAATAAATAAAATGAATACAAAAACATTTAATTTTAATAACTTTTAAAAAGATTTTTTGCACTTTTAATAAGAAATTTACTAAAAAAAAAAATATTTCATTACTAGATGTTTACACATCTCACCTGTGAACGGACTCACATTTTTTTTATTGAAAATTAATCATTTTGCTTAGAAACGATAGTTTTATTCATGGAGAGCTTGAAAAAAAATTTAAATTTTAAAAATAATATCTTTTAAATGCCTGCCAGCAGCCTCTTTACAAGCTGCTGCTCTTTGCTGTACCTGGTCCTTAACTGAAGCCAAAACTGGTTGATCAATCGAAATAATAATTTAATTTATTATGTTGTCACGATGTATACACGATCTTTCAAATATCCCCACAAAAAGAATCCTGGTGGTGTTAAGTCGTGATGGCCAATTGACATCTCCAAATCGCGAAACGATACGGTTACCAAAAACCCTTCTCAGCAAATTCTTTGTTTTCCTTATTGTATGGCACGTAGCTCCGTCTTGTTGAAACCACATTTCTTGAGTATTATCAAGTTCAGGAAACAAGAAATTTGTCGAATGCTGGAAATTTGCTCTGAATGAGTTAAGCATAGCGGAAAGTTTTAGGGATGAGCTGTAAGGTCAACCGATTCCTATATTTTTTTTTTTTTTTTTAATTTACAAATGTTTCTATCATATCATATTTGAAATTTGAAGAACCAAACAGATGGTCAGAGTTTAGCGAAAATAAATACAACAACAAAAAAGCAATGTGTTAGTTCCGCAGAACGAACTGAGCGAGCATGCACAGGTGTTTTTACATGACTATTTGTGGACAAATTTGGTCGATTATGCTGACAAAAAAAAAATCACAAAGTGCACGAAATGCATTTTAATTTGAACGCCCATTTTCGTAGAACGCTTCAACAAACTTAACGCGCTGCTAAATTGTGTACATCTCCATGGTTGAATTTTTTTTTTATCTGGGACCAGCACTCAGGAGATGACTCCTACACATGCGAAGCATTGTGCTGGAACTATAGGAAAGGGATAGTAGGAAAAATGACAGGAGGTGAAGCTTGACTAATTATTTTACAGCTCTGCTGTTGCACGTTCTTTGTTTATAGCAGTGTTGAAGCTTCGGTTTTGTATCTATTTTTATTATTATTTTACTTCGCCGGTGCTACACAATACCGACGAAGGAAGGCGTTCTGATGTGATTGTGGATTGCTATCAGCTGAATCCGGTATTGTTCATTGACCAGTGACTATGACTTCGCCACTTAAACCTTCCGACAACAACTGACACACAAAGACACACTAATGCACATCAGAAAAATGCGAGATATTCTTTTTTATAATTTTAGTCTGAAACTTGGGTTGTTTTGGTTTTGTAGCCAACGTGCAGACTACTTCAGCCATCGCCACCCTCAACTGTTTTTTGTTGCGATTTTATACCGATATATATTGCGTTGACGATCGCTGTTGCATACATATTTATGTACGTTATATATACATGCATATGTATTTCTCGCTTAAAAAAATGCACTGCTAAACATGGCCCCAGGAAATAAGGCCTCAAAGTGTAAAATTAAATAAAGGCCCAAACATGGGGCCATGAAAAAAAGCCCAAAATTTTACAAAATTTACGCCCTGAAAATTTCATGTTTTTGTTTTCTGTGTTGACTTTGCGCTCGCTCAGTTGGTTATTGTAATAAGTAAAAAATGATTATTATGTATTTTGTAGGCAAAATCTACTGTGTGATGTAACATTGGTAGCAGAGGATATTGAAATACCGGCCCATAAAATGGTTTTAGCTTCATGTAGTCCCTACTTTTATGCCATGTTTACGGGTTTTGAAGAATCTCGCCAAGGACGTATAACCCTTCAAGGCATCGATCATCACGCATTAGAACTATTGATAGAATATGTTTATACCTCTACAGTTGAAGTTAACGAGGACAATGTACAAGTGCTGTTGACAGCTGCCAATCTTTTGCAATTGACTGATGTCCGAGATGCCTGTTGTGATTATTTGCAAACGCAATTAGATGCGAGTAATTGTTTGGGCATTCGAGATTTTGCCGATATGCATGGTTGTCTGGATCTGGTTAATTATGCCGAGACTTATATCGAACAGCATTTCAAGTAAGTGCCAAGAATGAAGATGTTTGAATTTAGAATATGTTAAATATACGTGCATATATTAATTTTGTTTGCAGTGAAGTCATCCAATTTGATGAATTCTTAAATTTAACTTCTGAACAGGTAATAAATCTTATACGAAATGATCGAATTTCAGTTGCTGGTGAGGAGAAAGTTTATGAATCTGTTATAAATTGGATACGTTTTGATCCAACGTTACGGGATTATTATACCGCTGGGCTAATGGAGCATGTTCGGTTGCCTCTTTTGTCTAAGGAGTACATAACACAAAATGTCGATAAGGAACCTTTGCTGGATGGCAATATTGTTTGTAAAAATTTAATAATCGAAGCACTGACATATCATTTGTTGCCGAACGAAATAAAGACGGCAAGAACTATACCCCGAAAACCAGTAGGTTTGCCTAAGATACTTTTGGTTATTGGCGGGCAGGCACCAAAGGCCATACGCTCAGTGGAGTGTTACGATTTGAGAGAGGAGAAATGGTGTCAGGCCGCTGAAATGCCAAACAGAAGATGTCGGTTAGTGATTAATATACCGCAATTAATAATTGATTATGAATTTAAAATTTTAGTGCCGGTTTGGCGGTTTTGGGTGATCGTGTTTATGCTGTGGGTGGCTTTAATGGTTCTTTACGTGTTCGTACGGTTGATGTTTATGATCCTGCCACCGATCAGTGGTCTACTAGCAACAGCATGGAAGCTAGACGTTCTACTCTGGGAGTGGCCGTTCTTAACGGTTGTATTTATGCTGTAGGTGGTTTTGATGGCACCACTGGTCTTTGCAGCGCCGAGGTTTATGATCCTAAAAATGAAGTTTGGCGTTTTATAGCTGCCATGTCAACTCGACGAAGTTCAGTGGGTGTAGGAGTGGTGAATGGTTTACTTTATGCTGTCGGGGGCTATGACGGCTACACTCGCCAATGTTTATCTTCAATTGAACGATATAATCCAGAGACTGACAATTGGAATGCGGTTGGTGATATGTCGGCACGGCGCAGTGGTGCCGGCGTAGGCGTTCTAAACAATATTTTGTATGCTGTGGGTGGTCATGATGGTCCCATGGTCCGTAAATCAGTTGAATCTTATGACCCAGAGACAAATCAATGGCACTCTGTGGCTGACATGTCGTTTTGTCGCCGTAACGCTGGTGTTGTGGCCCATGACGGCTTGTTGTATGTGGTGGGTGGAGATGATGGCGACTCCAATTTATCTTCAGTTGAGGTTTATAGTCCCGAGACAGACTCTTGGCGTATATTGACGTCTTCTATGACAATCGGTCGCAGTTATGCTGGTGTATGTATGATAGATAAGCCCATGTGAATAGAAGAGCAGGGTGCATTAGCACGGTAAGTTGTTTTTATATCTCGTTTATATTTACACTAAGAAAGCTTCGGGAATTATGAAGCCGTTTTTCTACTTGCGCTGCAATAAAGTGCAGGAAGTAAAACCAGAAGAGTACCTTCTGAAAGCAATTTTTTAGACACCCTAAAAAAGGTGTTGGTTGAATTAAATGGTGCATCTTTTCTTTTTTTACTTATTCCTTACACAACGACGTGTTAATAATTACAAATTACAATTACAATTTATAATTACAATTTACAAATTACAGGACTTTTCGAAATAAAGGAATTTCGATTAAGCGGGGTTAAAATAAAAAAAAACGAATTACAGGGGTTTGGACTGTCGACAGTGCGCAAACCATAAAATAAGACGCTTCTATAGTTCTGGTTATTCACCTTTTTTTTGTCGCTTTACTTTACTATCTAAAGATGTTTCCACTATGAACTCTAATTGATGAAAGCTGTTGAAAAGCAATGAAAAATTTTTTAGCAACTACAATTTTTTTTTTCTCTACTATCAATTGCTAAATTTATGTTGTAAAATTGTAATTAAAACTGTTGAACAAACATTGTTTTTTTTTAACATTGGTTTTGGATTTTCTTTCGAATTATAAGAGGTTCTTAACAATTCATTACGATTTATAAGTATATTCCTCCGACTTTAAACTGCACAAAAAAATACGAATAACAAGGGTACCAAAATCTATGGAAATCTGACGAATTTAAGACTTTTTTTTGCAAGGAACCATGCTTTTATTTCGAATTGTTGAGGTTTTCAAATTAACGGTGTTCGAATTATCGCGGTTTGACGATTTCATTAATTTTTTGGAAAATTTTGAAAAAAAGAGAATTCACAGTGGAATCGTCTTAAAGTAGAAAAGTAAAACGACAAAAGGCATCTGAATATCCAGAATTAGAGCAGTTTCGTTTAAACAAAATCCCTTTATTCGTAAAAAATTGCTGGTTCCTTCGTTTACGAATTAACGGAATTCTACTGTACTGTATTAAATTAGTGCCCTTCACTGCCCTTAACAATTCTCTGAGAAAAATTATTTTAATTTTACTATAAATTTTTTAGCACTTTTATTATGCACTCTCGCATTAAAATTAATATGATTCGTTCATACATATTTAAGTATGTATGACTTCAGATTAATTCCGTTTTTATTTAATTTTAATTAATTTAATTCACTAAATTTTTCCTTTGTTTTTGTTTCTGCAAAAACAAGTACATGTAAAGCAAAGGTATATTTGTTGTTGTTTTTATTTTTACTTGCATTTAATCACCCCTATCGTGAATAATATTTCTATCGAAATATTTCTCCTTTCCATAAATTTGCAATCGTGAAAAAATTCCTCGTGAATAATTTCACGTCAAAATAAGGAGGCATTTAAATTGTTAACGTGGCAACACTGGCTATGAGTTGATATCCGCCAACAAAGTACTCATTGTGCCAATCTCTTCCGTCGGTACGTTAATGTCATTTTAAAAAGTCATAGTATGACGGATTCTATGTGATCCGGCCTTAAAGCGAATGCTACACGATCAATGTTCAGCTTCAATATTTGTCATTGTGTGCATTATTTTATAAAAAAATAGTCACACAAAAAACGTATACGTGTGCCAATTTTTTATAAAATAACGCACACAATGACAAATATTGAAACTGAACATTGATCGTGTAGCATTCGCTTTAGTCTTTCTGTTTTTTTTTAATTGTGAAGAGAAGAGTTATACAATCAATAACTCATATTTGTTGCCAAAAATTCGATTTTAAAAAAAATCAAGAAAAACATCAGCACGAATGTATTTCTATTTCCATTACGATGCCCTATTCTATTTATTTTTAGACAAGCGGCAATTATAACAATAAATGGTATTGTGGATGACGAAAATAGTCAAGCTGAAGGAACAATTGAAGGCGCTGTTGGTTATGTACGCAACGATACACAACAACAGCAGCAGCAACAACAACCACAGCAACAATCACAAATTAACGCAAATCAACAGCAACAGGCACAAATTCATCCACATTATGAAAATATTTATGAAAGTATAGAACAGTATAATGCAGCCGCACATGGTGGTGCAATAGTTGGTGCAGTAGCTGCAGCTGCACCAGCAGCACCAATTAATGTAACGAATAATGCTAATGCCCCTGCCGAAGAATCACAACTACAACAGTCAATTCCGGGTCAGCTGCAACCCACACAGCAACAATCACCACAACAGCCCACAAATGAAATTAATACCCAACAAGCGAAGCAATCAAGACTTGCTGCCAACACTATTAATTATCGCAACGATTTATATGATCGTGCCAATGCGTTTAACATAAATACAACCCAAACCAGTGCTGGTATGCAGGCAGGTTGCAGTGGCAACACAAATTATGATATACCCAGATCTGTACGATCAGGTTTAGGATTTCGTAGAAATTTTCAACTAGATTTGCATGCTGGTAAGTCAAGCCAAAAAAAAAAAATAACGAGATGAATTACACATTTTACAATTAATTTTTTTAATATTAGCCAATCCTCGCTTCAATGCTTTTCGCTGTAACGGTGTAACCTGCAACCACTATAACACAACCTCTGCTTCATCTTCCACATCGTGTCACCGGCAACGTAGTTTCGATGATACGGAGTCACAAAACTATTACAATCTAAATCATTATCAGACCCCAGTTCGTTATGAAAACATTTATGAACAAATACGTGATGAGCCAATTTATCGCAATACAAACGGAGCTCGCGTCTACGGTCGTTTGAATGTCATTGGTCATGGTATTGGACGTATTGAACGCCATTTAAGTTCATCGTGTGGTAATATTGATCATTATAATTTAGGTGGGCACTATGCCGTATTGGGTCATTCCCATTTTGGTACCGTGGGTCATATACGTTTAAATACGAGCTCCAGCATTAGTAGTACTAGCACAAGCAACACCTCAACTGTCACTTCAACTGCCAGTTGTGCTGGTAGTGCTGGTAGTCCATCATCTGGGAACATTCTCAAGGATGGTAGCACTAATGTGAAAAATAGTTCATCGTCATTCTTTAGTTGCTTGCATGGAGAAAATACCCAAAGCATGAGTAATATTTATAAAACCTCTAGCAATGGTGCCTCTTCATCGATCAGCAGTAATTTAAATGTGGGCACTAATAATTTGGGTATTAATGGTGAGTTAAACAAACTTCTTTTAATTCCTATTTTAATTAAAAAGGTTTTTTCGAAAATTACACTAATAACTTCTAGTTTTAGTTTAA
Source organism: Dexiosoma caninum (assembly GCA_963924685.1). NCBI lineage: Eukaryota > Metazoa > Arthropoda > Insecta > Diptera > Tachinidae > Dexiosoma > Dexiosoma caninum. Next base: position 94,025,472 of record OZ004727.1, on the reverse strand, counting down.
TACAAAATACTAACGATTTAAAACTTTTACTCTTTATTATTCCGCTATAAAGCCATCTTAGAGCACTTTCAAAAAAGGTGATAACGATATTTTTAATAAATAAAGTGAAAAGAGAATCGACATCACCAAAGTTTAAAAAAATTCAAAATAAACGATAAAGTGTGAAAAGTGCATTACATTTTTTGAGAATAGAAATCACAAAAGTCATAAAAACATTTCGCATTTTTCTGATGTGCATTAGTGCGTCTTTGCATCAGTTGTTGTCGGAAGGTTTCAGTAGCGAAAACATTGTCTTCGCTACTCTTTTGTGTAGCTTCTTCAGTAAAATTGGTTTTTCTTTATAATAAAAAAAATATATTTTATAAAATTCACAAAAAAGAAAAAGTTTTTGTCAAAAATGGTTTACAATAATCGTGTTTGCCTATTACTACATATAACAGATAGATTTGAAACTTTATTTCCATAAGGCATTCTATTTAATTTCTGGTTTAAATTCTATATTATTTTTATCTTCTCAGGCACACCTAATAGCTCTAAAGAGCGCGAATCACGTGCGGCTTCCGCTGGTCCTCTTCTAAATCCAAATGCAAGTAGCAACATAGAAGTTTCCACGACATGCATTAGAACTACAGGAGCCATACCGAAGATAAAAGCATTGAGTTCTAAACAAAACTCCAATACTTCTCAACAAAATGCCAATACAATTACAATTGAAAAAACAGCTGTAGCGACTCTTAAAAATGCCCTCACAAAGAAATCGTCGTCTTCGAACTCTTCTGCAGCAACAGCGCAAAAAGCACAAATATCTGTAACCACAAGCTCAATATCGAATAAGAATAGTAATTCAACAATGGCTGAACAAAACAACAGCACTTTAAACCGTATTTCAAAATCAAGTCTACAATGGCTTTTGGTGAACAAGTGGCTGCCACTGTGGATGGGTCAAGGTACCGACTGCAAAGTAATTGATTTCAATTTTATGTTTTCACGTGATTGTGTCGATTGTGATGCCGCCTCAGCAGCGGCACAAATGGCGAACCCTTATGGAACACCTCGACTAACTGGTCTCCCACAAGATGTTGTACGTTTTAATGGGCGAGCTGAAATGCATGCGTCAGCTACATATAGACGACAAAATGATGTTATTTCGTCTAGACCTGTGCATAATACGTTGAATCGTTTAAGGGAAGCTGAACCCAGCCCGTATTCCAGACGCTATGAAGATCCTTCATATGAAAATGTACATGTTCAATGGCAGAATGGATTCGAATTTGGTAGATCTAGAGATTTTGACCATTCAACGGCAACAACATGTACGGGGGGTGTCGGCCCTTATCAATCGCCAACTACGCAACGTGCACCACTTCAGAGAGCGCGTTCGGAAAGCCCTACTTTGAACCAACGTAACAATACATATGCCTCCAGACGCTTAAGGCCAGTAAATAATTTATCAAATAATCTGAATAATGTGAAATTCAAGGATCCTTATCGCAAGTTCGAAAATAATAAAGAAAATCAATTTTATAAAGCGAACTTAACCGATCCTGAAGCTATAGAAATTGCAGAATGTTCAGTAACTTTAGCTTTACCAAAAGCTGCCTCAACTACAACTGAAACATCACCCTTATATGACTTAGAAGGTGCTGTAGGCGGTTTACTAGAAATAAAGCCGTCTAATATTGAGACATCTTCATCTTCAACTTCATCTGCTATTGTTGTTACTTCCACTAATGAAATGAATAACTTAGAAACAAATTTGACTGTTCAGCATCCTATTGATTTATCAGACAACGATAATTTGCCAACATTAATAAGTAATTTAGACTCAGTAAGCTCACTTAGTAATAACGAACAAAAAGATAATTAAGCTATAAGTACAATCAATATGTGTAGACCAAAAGATGTGTAAGCTTTTAAAATTTAAAGGATGATCCAACTTAAAAGACACCTCAACTATTTATACATTTTATGAAGTTTTTTTTTGTGCATCTTATTTATAAATATTTCGTTTACATATTTTGAAAAGAAGTATTTTGTAAAATAGCCAGAGGCCAAATTACGGCATTCCACTTGAGTCGAAATTTTAACCAAAATTTTATTAAAATACTAGCTGATCCGGCGAACTACATACCACCTAATAATCAATGAAAGTATTGTTTGTTTTTAACTAAGCTTTATTTATGATTTTATTAACAAAACAACAAACCAATACTTTATATATATTAAGTAACATTTTCAATTTTATTCTCTGCATATATACAACATTTTTCAGGACCAAGAACAAATGAAGCGATTGCTTTGACAATTGTTTACGTTTATAACAATTTTCTATTCTTTTCAATAATTTAGTTTCTGCATTTTTCATTAAACTCACGGTGGTTATTTGTTGAACTGGCACGAATTCTATGTAAATTGTTAACCTCATTTTTACTCGTAAAAAGTACTCTATATGTTAATCCACGCTATAAATAATATAGTATTTATGTACATACCAAACTTAATCAAGATCTACCAAACCGTTTTATTTAAGTTATCGCAGAAAAGCTAAAAAAAAGTACTAAATGTACAAATTTTAGCCTTTTTCCGCCTAAAAAGTACCCCATACGTTAAGCCAGGGTATAAGGTATAGAGATATTAAATTTCATCGAAATCTACCAAACCGTTTTTAATTCGCATATATGCAGAAAAGTACCACAGGTACTAATTTTATCCCATCTTCTCCTTTATTAAAAAGTACCCCATATTTTAATCCAAACTATGAGGTATATCTGCATACCGAATTTCATCAAGTTTCATCGCAGAAATACAAAAATGTACCAAAAGTTGCACTTTTATACCCTTTTTACTCTTTAAAAAGTACCCAAGATGTTAAGCCAGACTAGGTGTTATCTATATAGCAAATGTCATCGAAATCGCCATTCGTTGAATTATAAATGGTGTAACTGTGCTGACATTCTTTCATTGCATTAAAATATCGCGATAAGAAATCACTAAAAGAAATCGAATTTCGAAAAAATGCGAAAACAAGGCCTTTCTACATGATACGATACATCATTGTGTACATATTGGAAACCAGTATTGTAGAACATAATGATTTCTTTTTTGTTCGTTTCGGCTAATTTTTCAGCCAATGAGTTTCAGATTCTGTAAAACTGTTGGGTTAAAAGTCTTCTGATTTTCAAATAAAATGTGAAATATACCAAGTTGGTGTTTTGCAAATTGCATTATTTAATCGAAATAGAGCTCTATGTATGAAAATTACTCAAAATTTTGAGTGGTTCTTGGCTTCTATGAACAATCAGAATGCTTCTTTTACTAAACGCTTATTTTTAAACATACGTATTTTAAATCCTTTAATATTTGAAAGCTTATTAATCTTTTATTAAACTAAAACTCAATTTTAAATCGAACTTAGTTTTAAGTGTTTTATGCAAATTGAATAGAATTTCATATTCTTAAATTATTTCATATAAACTGGATTCACCATCAATTTAAATTTAATAATATTTGATTTAGTCACCAATTCATTTTTGTTATAATATTCGAATATTTGCAATATTTATTTAAAGATTTTTTTTAAATGAAATTCTTTTTTTTACATAATACGATACATGTGTACATACTACATTCATTCATTTTACAGTACGCCATTTGTATTTTATATAAAGCATTCAATTCACTCGAAATGAGTAGCCTAATTCACAAGCATATCGACCCCTGTGCGCGAAATTATCGTATGTTACAAAAACTAAATTTTACAGGAGAGCCTTTTTATTCCTTTTTTTTATTTGCCTGGCAGTCTTAGTTGTCACATACGATAAAATGTACATAGTGTTATCTGCATAACTATGACAATTACCGCCATAATACTTTATCAGAAGATGAATTCATGGATTTAGAACCAATTTGCAAAGAAAAGTCGATTTCGAAAAAAGTGTATCATACGATAATTTCACGCACAAGGGTCGATATGCTGCGAAGCAAAACCATTAGTGAATTGGACTATAATAATGTTGTCTTCTGAAAATTAAGATAAGATTTTAATATGTGCAACAGGATTAGTAAAAGAGAAGCGCAACCCGATAGAAAAATTTTAACAATTGTGTTCTGTTTTTTAGTCAAATTGATTCCAAGCCATAGAACACATCAATTTAATAGGCCTATTAAATAGACCTTGGAACTCATTTTCACCTGCATGACTTTAGTCATTATTTTCACTATCTTATTTTATTTATAACATTGACCCATTTGCCGTTTGAAGAAAACGAATTAATTTGTGCTGCTTCAGATTTCGATAAATTCATACAATTTTGACATCAGATAGTGATAAATAGTCGTCAGCTGGACTAGTAAGTTCACATGTTATGAATTCGTCTTGCATAAAAACTACAAAACTGCGCAACAAAAGCTTCACGAATGCAGTTTCAAAAGAGAATGCAATGCCCCGGCCACACTTGCAATTTTTCTTGCAGCAATTCTTGAGTTTGTTGGCGTGACATGTGAGAAGATTGTGAGGGGTACACGGTGTCATTTGTTTTGAAATTCGCTTTTGATTTGCAATTCTCACTCACCCTTATCGTATTTGGCGTAGATGTATTTCGACTACTTGCTTGCTTGCATGCGTTGTATGGAGAAGCGTGTTCGCTAACTACGATGTAATTTTTCAAATAACCGCGTTTTCGGGACAAATACGCTCAACACGATAAGGGGGACTATTCAACTTGAACTTTGATGTAGCTGTATTGGTATTATTTGTGCCAAAATTGGCGTAAGAAATATACAAATTGCATAATGTGGTAGTGTCCAAATTCAAAGTATAATTTTTAAAAATTTCATGTATGGTTTCTTGAAAGTTGGTTTGTAAAAAAAATTGATTTTCTGTTGTGTAGTCGTTTACTTATTTTATATTGACACAGAACTGGGGGCCTAATTATGGCATTCGACATCGAACGAAATTCCTATACATTTAAATAAAATCAACTTTAATTCTCAATTGGGTAGTTGAATTTTGAACGTAAGAATGTTGAATTTGTAGTCAGAAATTACGAAAAATCCACTGATGAGCATTAACCCACTGGTTAGCATTAGTTAATAGTACTATATGGATATGCTTTCCTCCTCAATTATTGAGTTTGCTTTCATGAAATTAGAATCATACATTTAAATAAAATTTTATATGAAATTTCGATTCCAATCAAGTGCCATAATTTGGCGCCTGATGTCTCGTTTTGGTTCCCTTTTGCAAATTATGCCTTTCGATATCTATCGAAATTATAATACAATTCAGTTAGTTTTTGTTACAAATTTCGATTGATATCGTATTACTTAATTTTAAACCTCGTTTTTTTATAAATATTTCTACTAATGTTTCTCCGTGTGATATCTATTATATTTACATATAAATATATCGCATTAATTTTCGTACGCCCTATAGTTTAGTTCTCTTAAGTAAGTATTTACGTACAATTCCAAGTATGGTGATTTTATTGAAGCACAAGGTACTTACTCTATAATTCGTACGGAAAGACACAAATTCGAAAAAAAAGGATGCACGTAAAATTAAACTAAATGCACATTTAGGCCACCGTAATGTGGATGTAGTTGCATCAAACCGTCATGTTTGATATGGAAAGTTTTTAAATGTCGCGTAACGTCGTAATAAAATTTTATTTTCTACAGATTGACGTCGTTACGGTTACAGTGACATTTCGATCAGTCAAGGATTTCCATAGGTTTTCATACATGAAACAGACTGGTTTGATGCAACTACGTCAACATTACCGTTGGCTAATGGAGGCTTAACTATTTTTTAATAACAAAAGACTTATATTTTTCTACTTTTAAACCACTGTCTTCCAGTTTGACTATTAGTAATTTTCTTTGAATATTTTTTTTCAATTTTCAATATATATTATATTTTTTAAAATAAAGAAATAAAGTTTTAAATATGGATTTTAAATATATTAAATTAAATAGTAAGTACGCGCAAAGAAAATAATATTAATAATATTGTAATATATTAAGCAACTGCACTTCAATACATTTACAAAAATAATATTATTATACATCGATATTCATATAAAGCACTTACACATCCATACATATTATGAATCTATAAGGATGTACATTGAACAAATAAAGAAATATACTCAGATAAAAATATATAATAATTAATTATTAATATGCTTTTTAAATGCTCGATTTTCTATTGATAATGGCAGCGCATTAGAAAATTATGAGTTAAATAATTAATGGCAATAATGTGCCATCTTGTTTAGGCAGATTGCCGGATGGAAGGGGGAAAGGGGGAAAGGTCCCAGACGACTTGGGTCCAATTCATTATTGTCCTTTCATTTGTGTTACTTGTAGTGAAAAGACTTAAGGTACGGCCATATATGTCAAAAACGTAATCACTAGTTTCGGCAACTAAATTATTCATGGGATATAAAATTCAAAATGGATTGAAGTACATAATAATTTATTGAAAACCGATGGTGTTTTATTTAACATAAAGACCTGTTTCAAATCAAATATATTTTTTGCCTTGAAACTAACTATAACAACATTTATTTTAATTCATTTCCTAAAATTTGTTTATTGTTTTTTTATTAATAATCACTTAAGCTCTATAATTTTTTCAAATCTGACGAAATATTAAAAATAAAGAAACTTATGGTCTAAGGGTCTTATTCTGTTTTCGTAAATAAAAAATTAAATTAATAACAAATGGCCTAAAAGGATTCGAAGGTGTTTGAATTCCTTATAACTTTTTTATTATAATTTTTTTAGGTTTTCAATATTTTCTAAAATCCCGCTTGCCACGAATTTTGCAAAATTAGCGAAAATTTTTAAAATTCCCAAAAACGGAAGATTAAATTAATTGAATGTTTTTTTTATCTTGTTAAAATAGAAAAAAAACCTTTTTACGATTCAAAAAATTTACGTTTGATTAACGTAATTACTTATGAATTTCTGCATTCGGTTGGCGTCTATGATAAAGACAAAAATAAAATGCCCTAAAAAATTAAATTAAGAAAAATATTATATTTAGCCCCAAAAATTACAAATATTAATTAATAATTAATTAATTAATAAATAATTAATAATTTTATTATATTATATTAATAATTTTATTATATATTTGTGACATTAAAGTATCTCGTTTCATTTATCTAAACTACATTTTCAAATAATACTAAAAAAAACAACCTTTGCCGAATAGAATACAACCGTGTTAAAAAAACATGACTGACTTTTTAGAAAGGTTGATAAGGTTTAGATAATTTTGTGAATACGGGTGAGTTGGGCGTCGATTTGGTAAATCTCGGAAGAAAACTTTTTGTAAATTGAAAAAAAGTCAAGAAAAATATTCATATGTATCCATACATATTATGTAAGGAAATTTAAACTCTTGTTAAACAATCTAAAGCAAAAATATAAATTTTAATTATATATTGCAAGTCTTTTATTGCTAGTGTATAATAGATTTTGCATAGTAACGAGCTGTTGAATAAATAAAAAAAAAAAGCGTGGAAAACGTGAAATCTTCAGAGGTCTTGTCATATTGCGATTGCATTAAGTGACCCGGAATTTTAGTGAATTGTATAAAGGAGATTCCTCATATGGTAAATTTGTGAAATTGCGTCTTAAATTCTGAAAACAAAATGGCGTCTGGGCGTCAGCAAATTTATATTTAGATTTGTAATAGATTACAGTAGTGCTGCTTTGTTAATTTTTGAGGTATGTTTAGTTTGTACTGATGGCAGTGTTGTATCCAATGAAATCTCTAAATGCTGCCACATGGTTTTTTTTCTCAATTTAAGTATTTGATTATTAAATAATTTCTTTTTAAATAAAACATTTTAAACTGTTTTTTCCTCTTACATGAAACAACTATAATAAGCATTAAGTAAATGTAGAGAATAAAACAGTTGTGGGATCACTATGTTAGAGAAATGCGCCTATTTTTTTTCTTTGATCCGTTACAAAGATTATTCGAAATTAACGGCTGGGAAATAAAGAAAATCGTAAATAGATGCAATATAATTGCTGTACAGGATGAAATGCGTAAATTCAATGGATCGACGAACAGTACCACAATAATTTTGGACAAATACAACTGCCAAAGAAATATATTTCGAATCCGACACAACGTTACTGATTCAGCGACACTACGTACGATTTGAATATTAAACTCATTTAGTGTGGAGCTGCATTCATTGTTCACATTTTAAATAAATGCAAGTTGTGAAGCATTTTTGGAATTTCTGCGGGATGCATAGACAACTTCATCACATACGTTTTTGTGAAATGTATTTGGCTTCATTTACACAGTCCTCAGGGATATAAGTTATTTGCAATGGTAAATTTATCGTGATTTGTGCTGCTGTGTAAACACTCCATAATTGCATATGCTACTTAAAAAATTTATTTTTTAATATCTCATGGATATGTGGTGCAAAGAATTTTCCCTTACTGTTCATTTTTTTTTTTTAACTTTGTGCAGTTTGTGTTTACCTAAAAATTATATTTTTCAATATGGCATCTTCGACTAGCGATTGTATGTTATGTACATTTTATATGAAACACCCTGCTGTCTAAATCTATTACAAAAAAGTAACATCGATATATTTTCACCTGACACAAGTACAGTTTATCAAGTACGTAGAAGTTGAATACACAGAAGCTGGTGGAGATATTTTAATACCATTTATAATTAATTTTTTTTTTACAAGATTTATATTTAGGTAACTTATATAAAAAATAAATAAAAATAAAGTATTTTAAATTCGTTTTATGGGGGGCTCTACTTTTTTTTGCTTTAGTACTAAAAGTTTTTACGAAAGATTTCTCTTTGCTAAATCAATCGATTTCCAGAGAGCTAATGTGATTAATAAAATCGTGCCAAGAATAAAAAAATTTTAATTTTCGTTTGCAGGTTATAAAAACCACTAAATACATAACCAAGAAATTTGTGGAAAATTGTTTTTTTACGTAGCAGAATTGCTAAAGTAGAGAACATGCTTTAAAAAAAAAAAGACATTGCTGAATTTACGGGAAGACAAAATACAATAATAATTTACAAAACTAATTCTGAAAAGAGGCGTAAAATAAATATAGAGCAATGGTGAGTGAAGGAGAATTTTAATATAAGTACATAAATGCAAAAAAATCAATTTGTACTTTGTTTCAACTAATTTTTGTTTTTTTTTTCTCTTTGTTCCTAATTTATTTTAGCCACGCATTGTTCCCATACAATTACTGAAATGCCTTAAGGTGCTGTTGGACGATAATGGTGGCATTTTGAGTGCTGGAGAAGTAAAAAGGCTAGCAAGGTATGTGTAAAAAAACATGACGTGCTTTGATTTGCAACCGTGTATTAGGTTCATTTTAATCTACTACATTTGGCTGACTTCCAAACGTCAATTGCTTTGTTTTCGCACAAAGTTTAGTAGAGGTAATCACGATGGTTGCGCAAATATTCGTTTATTAATTTGCTGTGCATATTGGGGTAATTTTTGAACGTAGTTTAAAAATACATCACATTGCTGTGAGAAAGTCGAAGTTGAAAAAATATATATATATGATAACTCAATAAGAAAGAAGTGTGTCAGCGGTTAATGTATGTATTTTATTGTTTATTTAATTAATTTTCTGTTAAATTGAAATGAAACATTTTTAGCTAATATGTACTTTTATACAAATAAAAAATATGGCGGTTGTTGTCACAATTTGTTGAATTTTACTTGCAACTGAGCATATATGTATGCATGCACAACTATCTTTGCTCAATGTGTTTTTAATGCAAAGTATGAGAGACGAAAAATCATTTGGAGGAAAAACATTTGGAATTCCCTTTTCTTTTCCATTTGCGGTCGCAGACGAAAATGTCGCCGGTGACATTCTCTTATTATTGGTCCATTGTTACTGTTTTGTAAGCAACTAATATGAGAACAAAGCATGTCGCCGAGTGCCGAGCACAAAAACGATGCTCTCTTCCCCACCCGTAATATGCATTCAAAGTCCCCGTCCATACTGTGAAGCATATGCTGCACAACTTTTGAGGTTGTTGATGAGAAGGGGAAGAGGAGTGGAAATATGTACGCTGTTTCATGTACATGCAGTTTTTGTTGAATTTCTTATTTACATCATTTGACGTTTCATTTTATTTCTTTTCGTTTGGTATACTGTTAACATCTATCATAATAATAGCTACCCTGTTTTATTGTTAATTTTTTTATTGTGAAATATAATCAAAAATTTAAAAAGAAAAATATAAAATTATATAATTTTTCTTAGCGTCCATTTTGCTTCAAATGTCTATCCAAAAAAAAATATTCACACCTATTACAGGGTAGTTATTTTATATTTACATTCGGTATTGAGAAGTGTCAAAAAAAAGATAGAAGGGAGGAATAAAAAATACTAAACATGAAGCAAAAGATTCAGTAATATTGTCTGAATGAATTGTGCTATTATGTGGAATAGTGAATCAGGGCCTTTTTGCAAGAATGGCGAGAGGAAATAATGTGTATTCATAGCTCGCATGCGTACAACTAGACATAAAAAACATGACAGCAATAAGACTTGCATTGTGTCAATGCGTCTTTAACTAGGTGGTCGTGAATGGAGTTGTACAACAATTTAAAAACCACATACGTTTTTTTCCGAAATATGTGGAAAAAACTGATACAAATCTTGCAATGGCAATGTGTTTTACTCATGAACATAAAGTGTATAAGTTTTTTTTTCGAAATCATTTGATTATGAATAAATACAAAGTTTGTTCTCATTAAAAACAAAATTTTTAATTTATCGACACTTGTAAATAAATAAATATAAAGTAGTTTTTGACATTGAAGCTCAAACGTAGGTATAACAAAAAATTGCTCTTGTTTTAACAACCCCACGTTGTTTGATACACCTTGCATTGTGTGAACACAGAAGATATTTCGAATAACACCATATTTACACCTTGGAATAAAAGACGCAGATTTTGCATACAACTTTTTGTTTAATAGTGAGCGGTGTAGAGAAGAAATCGGCAAAAAATACAACAATTTTATTCAAGTTGTCAAAACAGTTTACGTATTAACATGCTGTGAAGAAGACAACTTTGACAACTGACCAGAAATCAGCTGATGAGAATTTTAGCTAATGCAGCCACCTGGTAAGAATTCGCCTTGCATCTCATCTTTTATATTGAAGCGTGTAGCACGTGCTTAAGAGTTGAACAAGGCGAATTCATAACGGTGAAATCACTAGCCCTGCTGTCCGCCTATTTATCACTGTTTAATGTCAAATTGTAAGAATTATTTTGACAGTACACGATAATTTTTGGTTGGTATTATTGTAATATTGAGTTTACTTGGTATCAATTCGCTTTGGAGTTGAACAAAAATGATTGCTTTGAAAAAATTCTAATGTAAAAGCGACAAGAGTTTTGAAGCAACTTTAAAAAGAATATGGCGTATAGTGCAAGGTGTAAATATAGACCAAGTGAGAATCTTTTCAATAATACTTGCATTGTCTGAACACGGACTTCACATGCAAGTGCAAATGCAAGTTTGAAGAACTTAATACACTCAACTTTTATACTAATGCTGATTACACGATATGGCGTTTTGTGATGACATCGCAATCAAAAATAGTGTGTACTAGTACAACGATAAGTATTGCACACGTTGAAATAACGGCGTCACAAAATTACAACAAAAGAAATGCCAAGTATGTACAAGACATTACGCATTTACACGTTGGCACTTGCATCCAAATTTCTAGGAATTTTTCAAGCCAGTAAGTTTTTGAATAACAGGGTTGTCGCACTAAGAGTTTAGTAAAAATTAAGGGAATTCTAAGCAGCGCACTCGATATCGAACAAACTGAATCGTGGCATTTTATATCGAATAAAATGTAACGTAATTTGAGATGATAGCAATCGATATCGAGTAACAAAACACGTTACATCATTCGATCTGCCATCGATGCTTCAGTATCTATTGTATGGAGAAAAAACTATTTAAGCGGTGAAAGTATTTTCTATTTTACAAAACTTGAAAAAAACAAATATTTAGTACAAAAAGAAAAAAATTATAGGGTCGATTATGGATTGTAACTGAACTTCAGTTGCGTTGACAGGCGGCAACCACAAATTTGTTGTTGCCAGTAAACACTAAAAATCACTTGAATTTAGGCAACTGCAATTAATTCGGTGCTAATCTGCATTATCAGTTTTAGCAACTCAACAACAGGTCGGCTGCAATTTATAATCGAGCCATAACCCTACTTTCTCCTTTCAAGTTTGATGACAAATAAAATTCTATTCGCACGTTCATTATCTCTACGGTTTAAAATTACTAATTCAATATTTGTTTGCTAATCTATTACAATTTTCTAAATAATACGATTCGATACGATTTGCTCACTCAATACGTATCGAAATATGCGATCGCTATCGAATGCGGTCATTAGACCCCTGGATCGCAGTACAATATTATTGTACTTTTCAGCAGACTAGGGAGGAGGTTCTCAAAAAGACTGAATTTTTTTTATATGTGTTATCTCAAAACTATGTGGACTACTCGTGCTTACCATGTGGTTCCATTTTAAGGACAGACGTATCGGCTGAATACACCTAACCTGAGAAAAAAATTTTTATATTAATAAGTTTTATTTATTAAAAGCGAGTCAAGAATAAAAAAAAATTGTAAAAACATATTCATATTTTTCATATATATGAAAAACATATTCGTTAGGAGACACTAAAAAGTATAAAGCTTTGTATGCGTTGCTATTGACCAGCTTGAAGTTGGTTCAATTTTAATTTCAAAATTTATGCTTCTACAGGTTACTGCTGACATTAGCAATGGAGCAAGCGTATAAAAATAATAATTAGGATGTATGTTGTTGTAACGTTTCGCAACTTTACATATCTATTATCTAAATACCGCAGCAGAAAGATTCGTTATGGAAGTCAGGCTTCTTTTCGTTAACAGTTTTTTTTATATATGTATGTATATTTTGTAAATACTAATGAATAGCCTTTTTTATATTTTTCATTCTTCCAGTTTAATGACCAAATATTCCAAGAAACTAGTTTCTAAATGCATTTATGTGCAAATTTTGAAATGTACGAAGACCGAATTATTGGGTGAGTTTATGGGTGCTGGAGGTTGGTCGTTAGTTTACACTTGGTTAAATGATGGTATACGTGCTATGAATTGGCCTCTAGTTCAAGAAATTTTGGAATTGTTACTTTTATGCCCGGTTGATGTTCATCGTTTAAAAATTAATTCTGCTCCAAAACTTGTCAAGGGTCTTTGCAAAGATGGCGGAAATGAAGGTAAGTTTCCTTATAAAATATCTTATAGGAAATTAATTTCTAAGAAAATATATATAATAAAATATAATTGGCATGATAGATTTTTAGTTTGCTGAGAGTATCCATAAATATAAATTTATAATTGATTTAAGAGAATTTAATATATGTATGTGGGTCTGCAAATAGCGTCGTTACAAATCGTTAACTCTTTTACGATTTTACTTTTTTCGGTGTGGTTTTTTTTTATTTTTTGAAAGCATCTGTTTTTTAATTTGTTACCTTACCAATTAAATTTTGAGTATGTTTAAATATGTTCGATTACAATAATGTTAAATTTATGGTAGGATCATGGATTGCAACCGAACTTCAGTTGCACAAATTTGTAGTCACATTTTTAACTGAAGATAATGCAGTTTTAATATAATTTTTGGCATCTGTCCGCAAGTTCGGTTGCAATCAGCGTTGCCACCACCAAAACATTTTTGTAGCCCAAATGTAAAAAAGGATAATCACGGGTGTTCCATTATAACATTTTATTTTGAATAGCCCGCCATTAATAAAAATAGAACGACATGTGCTTCAACAACTCTTTGAAATTATTAATGGCTCGATTATGGATTGCAACAGAACTTCAGTTTGTTTGCTAGGCGGCAGCCGTAAATTTATAGTTACCACAAAATCACTGAAATTTAGGCAACTATAGATAATGCACTGAACATTCGGTTGCAATCCATAAGACTGGGTTCGCATTGGGCTGATATTGTTGCGAAATTCTTGATTTTATAGACAAATACATTCAGATAAATAAAAAAGAAACATAATTGGCGTTACTCGGTTATTTCATTTTGTTCTGTCATTCGCTTTTTGCAGTATATTCATATTTGGCATTTTCTTTCATTAATTATTTTACTTTGTGGTAGAAATAAATTTAAATTAAAAAAAAAAAACATAGAATACTTGATACCTCCGAGAAAAAAAAGTAAGCAATTGTTCGAAATTTGAAAAAGCGTTAAAAAGAAGAAAGTCATTTTAGTTTTAACAATTTCAATTTATTCAATGCAATGTAGTTGGCGAAAACGCTAATATATACAACACATGTGACTTCAAATACACCAGTAGTCGAAATACGTCTACGTCAAATAAGACATAGGGTGATTGTATTGTAACCCATAATGTTGAAAAATTCAGGGCCAAAATTACGGCATTCGATATCGAACCAAGTTCCTATACGATTTAATAAAATTTTGTTTGAATTTCGATTAGAGTCGAATGCGTTATTTTGGGAAGAAAAACTACACATTGAAAAAAATTTAGCAAATTTTGGTTAAAAGTAAAAGAAAAGGCAACGCACGTTGCAATCAGTAATCCAGATATTAGTGTGAAAATGAAAACTAGCTTTGACGCAGCTTAACATAGGGCAATTTTCTGAAAAACGCATATCAAACTGCTAGTGTTTATTGAAGCGATTAGGTATGTTTTATTGAAACTGTACTTTAAAGAGGAAATAAAATGATGCAAACATTATATTTAATATGTTGTCTTTCATACCTTCTGGACGATGAAAGTTTTTACATTGAATAATTTTTCTTGAAAGAAGTCGTGAGTTTGTATGAGAAAACGGGGAACGAACTGAACAGTTAATTCAATTCTCTTTGGTTATTTCATTCCCTTTCTTTAAGTTGGTGTTCTCTCCATGTAATTTTTTGAAAATTGTCAGAACAGACTGCGGGTACAGGTAAGTCTGTACTCATTTACATTCTCTTATGCCCCTTCTCCCATAAACTAAAGACTTTGAGGCTATTTAAAATTAAAAAATTTTTTTTAACTAATTGCGTTAACTTCGTCTACAAGGCAACTTTTTATTTCAAGAAAAATTTGTAGCCTTTTTTTACGATTTTAATTTAAAAATCTTCGATTGAGTAAATTGTCTCTCAACTCTGAACTTTTTTGTTTGTTTTTAAGCAAATATCACACCAAGAACGCTGTCAGCATTTTGATTTCAATTTATTTGTTTATATTATGGTAGGAAAAAATATATCGTCATAAGCTCCAAGTTACAAAAAATTCTAAATCGATTTTTTAAAAGACGCAACAGTATCAAAATACACGTTCCTGCAAAATTTTACACGTCCGCAATTGGAAACTAGTTCAGTTGCCAGTTGCTAAAAATATTACGGCAGGAAATGCACACTCCAGTTGCTAAAATTCCAGTGCTTTTTAGCAACCATAAATTGCTGGTTGCACCCCTGGCAACTCAACTGAAGTTCGGTTACAATCTTTAATCGACCCAAGAAACTATTTTGCTTTAACTGTAGAATTTTTTCAATGTAATTAGGGCTTTTTTTATGAAATCAAATGTCGAAAGAAAGCAAAAAAAGAAAGCTAGCATACCGCGCTATTGACGTTAATTTTAAAAACTTAATTAACATTTAACGTTTATTTGGAAAATCAAAGCGGCCATATTAAATCAAAATCAATCACCTCCCATAACCGGACAAACTTTGTATAACCGAAATTTTCAACCAGTTGCGGAAACTAAATTTGTAAAAAATTGTGCGCAAAAAGCCTCATAAGCGGACAGAAGCGTTGATTTTAATTAATTCACCTAGATTGAAACTCACTAACACTAATAGTATTTTTTAATTTTTCAACTGTGATTCATATTTCAGTTATGAAATATTGAAATATTTTACTAAAAACGAATTACGGCCATTTTCACAATGTCTGATTAAAACTTAATTGGAACTTTTACAGTCGGTTAACTAAAAATATATTTCACAATGTAAGATTAACTTTTAACTAACACCATTTAACGAAAAAGTGTCTGTTAAATTTAACCGAACAAAATGTGGCGGTTAACAATATAATCGACACCTATGCATAACTAATTTTAATTGATAAATAGAAAAAATGTACACATGTAAAAAATGGGAAAGCAACACTTATATTTTTTCAATGTTTATAATTTTAAAACTTTGAAACAAAAAAAGAAATCTTGCTGTGATATTAGAGGCTCTACAAAAAACCTTTTAACATGTGTATATCTTAATATTTTTATAGATCAATATTTTACCTGTCTCACTTCTTTTTTTGAATGTTCCAAGCTGGAACAATTTGTTGCTTATGAATATTCCGCCATTTCGTTCAGTATACTTCAATGTTTTTTTTCACAAACATTGAGGTTTTTTTTCTATTTTCTGTCATAGTATTTTTCGTAAACAAACACAAACAATATTGCCATACTTTTTAGCGAATTCTTTTGTTAAGTAACTGAAAGATGGTGAAACTGAAATCATTAACCGTCGATTAAATAGTGCCTGTTAAGCAAACCGTCAGTTAGTTAATTTTCTGTTAAAAGTAAAATAATTAGACATTGTGAAAATGACCGTTAGTCGTATTTAAAAACATTTCAAATCATTGTGAATCTCAAAGGCTTAAATTGAACCGATCTATGGTATTGATACATCATTTTTATTTTTCATTAATTAATATAACAACAACAGCCAGAAAAAAAAAATACAATATATATTTACATTTTTAGGTGTTGCCTCCTTATTTTCATTAAAAAAAACGCTAAAGGAAAATATAGGGTTGAAAACTAAGCTTAAAGTCGCAGACATTGTGCACAAATGTTAACAGTTCGAAACGTCAATTTTTAAGTTGAAACTTTTTACTTTTTTTTTTTTTTGCAGTTACTCATTTTTTATCGATAATATTAGTGAACGATCTAAAGTTTTTGGTTATTCTGAATAAATTTTTTCAACCGCAAATCACTAGTCTAGCATTATAACACTAAGAAAATATTGAAAATTTTAAATGTGTACCCTTTATAAGCGGACAACTCTCATAACCGGAGAAAAATACTGCAACAGTGACTGCCCATTTGTGAGAGGCTTCACTGTACATATTTTAAAAGTTTGTGGTCGCAATAGTGGATGAAAAACTAAATTTGGTAGTACCAAGTGTCGTCGTCGTACTTATATTTACGACAAGGCAATATAAAACATATGGCACGTGTTGCCACATTTTACCGTTTTGCGCACGACAACGACAATCATAATAAGGCATATTATATGATGGGGCTTTTCAACTTTCAAGTTGAGAGTTGTTCGTAACAAAACTACATACTAAAAAATCCAGACAAAAATTTTGACCGGAACGAGTCCAGCTTTATTCGATAACTCGTGTTTGAAGGCTGTCTTTCGGTTTACATTTTTTGGTGTATACAGTTTTCTGTAGAAAATTTAACTGTTATCCTGTTAAATTTTTTCAGAAATTTTATTTGACTAATGTTCTCACATGCTTCTACAGGGTGGCACAAAAGGAGCTATATGGTTTATGGCAAAATTTCGGTTGTAATGGCCTTGATTTCATTTCGAATGCTTCATAATTAATTCCCCAAGTCTTCTTCACAAAATGCTGAAAAAAAACAAAGAAAAAATAATAATTAAAAAAAGTTATAAAAAATTCAAACCATATACCTCCTTTTGTGCCACCCTGTATTTCCCCTCATCTATGTCGGAATAAACAAGGTGGCATTACTAAGGCAACAACTACAACAGTACAAAAAAAAAGGAATTTTTGTTTGTGTAAAAACACGGCTGATGTCAGAAATTATGAATGAATTACCCAAAGTACTCAAACACACAATTTAAAATATGTTATTTTTTGCACACACAAACAACGAAGAATATAAAATGAGTGGACTTTCTCGTTTTTTATATATTTTTTTTATTCACCCTTATTCCAGTTGTCGACGTCGTCATCGACAGCTAATTTTAGCATCTTTTACGTTGACTTTTGTACGAAATTTAACTTGTCATTTAAAAAAATTCTACATTTTCAGTAAATGTCAATTAAGTTTTTAACTGAAAGATATTGCATATCGATTTGAGAGAGGGTAAGTTTTGGTGTTGGTTGGTGACGTTGCCGACTGGAATAAGGCCGAATATAATGTAAGTTAAATTTTTGATTCACCCAGTTATCATGTATATGTATGTATGTATATATCGCCCATTTACTCAAACTACGTCATAACACAAAAAATTAAATTTTTGAGCACAACAATTTTTAATATCGGCTTTTATCCTGTGTCAAACATTCGTACAAATGCTTCACAACAACTCACCTCGTGACCGAAGAATATGTTTTCATTTCCCCATTTAGGTATGTGTACATTGAAAACTTAAGTAAATTTTTTACGGAACAAGTTTTTTTGAGTAATGGCGTTTTTTGAGAAAATCAGCAATATGTAGGTTTCTTAATTATTCAAAAAGGCACTAAAAGTGAAGAAAAATACCCACATACTAAACAAAAACTGAGATAAAGGTAAGAAAATACAGTGAGCTAAGAAAGGCATATAATCGAAATATGTATGCTGATATCCTGTATGTCCACCATTTATTAGTACGTTATTTCTGCTATTAAGCGTAGAGGAGACAACATTACAACAAGTGATGATACCATATCTTCGTAACGTTAAGTCGTGTTCATTTCAAAATTTCTTTTCACAGTCGATTTTTTACGTCTCAGATTTTCACTGCGTTATAGATTTGGTGAATCCACATATCAAGTTAATTTCGACGAAAATAAACAAAAACTAATCTAGATGAGTGTTTGGGCTCGTTATTTGCTGAAAACTTCTACAATTCTAGATGAACACAGCTTCCTCAAGTATGCCCATCTTTACGCACCATTGCGATATAACCGTCCGAAATAGAAGTCGTTTTCTTACTGCACAACGTTTATGTAGCACTTCTTGCACTAACAAGTGCAGTTCATAGGTAAAAGCTATTGTTGAAGTGTACCCTAAAAACGGGTGCCTCTGTAGCCTGGTGCATGAAAATAGTCTTATCAATCTGGCGGTGCAGTGTTGCAGCGTCGCTGATCTCAAAGAGACTTATTAAATTTTGAAGCTTCGTTTTTTGGTAGCCATTTTTTTTAGCAATTATTTTACTTCGCTGCAGCTACACAATAACAACAAAAGGAGTGCGTTCTGATGTGCCTGTGGATTGGATACAGCTGAAGCCGTTACTGTTTAGTGACCAGTGACTATGCCTTCGCCACTGAAACCATGCGACAACAAGTGATACACAAAGACACAAAAATGCACATCAGAAAAAATGCGAGATGTTTTTATGCGTCTGAAACTGGGTTTGAACCCAGGAAAATTGTTCGTTTTGTAGTCAACGTGCAGACTACTTCGACCATCGTCACCCTCATATAAATACATTTGTTTAACAGTTTTTATTATTAACAAAAAGTGATAATTGTGAAATTTATATTTGTGCTTAAATATTGTGTATTTTTCTGTTTTCTGACATTTTATGTCACAAAGCAGAAACACTCGAACGCCTGTTAAAGCTTTAGTGCTGCCACCTTGCATCATGATGAGAGTTTAAATTTATTATTTATTTTTTAACTAAGAGAATAGCTGATAATATTACCAAAATACGAAATCAGGTGGCTGCATTAGCTAAAATTCTCATCAACTGATTACTGTTCAATTGTCAAAGTAATGTTCAACGCAAAGCATGTTAATACGTGTTTTGACAACTTGAAAAGAAAATTGTTGTATTTGTAAACAAACAATGTTGTTGTTGTAGGGACGAGATCACCTGGTATGAATTCGCCTTGTACCAAATAAAAATTTCCCAATTTTTTTTGTTCATTGTAACTGTATAAATTCCCATGAATTATTGGGTATGAGACTTACACAGTTCGTTATAAACGAACATTCGCTATAACCGGAGTTCGCTGCACCCGTACTAATTTTTATGAAAATTAAAGCAAAATTGTTGGAACCGAAGAATTTGTTCGTTCTTTAGAACCGAACTCCACTGTATAAAAATTTTATATAAATACAAATTTGTCAAATACACAAAATTGTCAGTTGGAGTATTTTCAGTGTGCCAATTTATTTTCATCGCTTAAGTGGATGCCACACATATTATTTGTCTTTGTGTTGGTAAAAATATTGAAAGTTCTGATAGACTACGTCAGTATTTCTTATTAATACTAATATTTTCGCATTTTCTTCAAGAGTAAAGATATAGAAGTTACCGTCGGCAAAATACAAACGATACATATGTGTTTATTTCTTTCTTTATTAAAAAAAAACCACTGCTATTTTTTATATTTTCGTCATTTTGTTGTTTGCTTTTCGCAGACCATAAAGTCTGCAATGAGCGATTTACTTCAATTAATTAAATTGTGAAAACTTTTCCTTTATTTTTAATGCGTCACAACTACGTTGTTCACTCAAAATTAACAGAAAATAAAATGAGTATTGACAATACAATGCCACACTACGTCAAACAGCTTCAATATTGTGATGAATATCACAACTATTTTGATATTCGTCAATGCATATGCGAGCGTATATGTGTGACTATTTTTCGCACACAATGACAAATATTGAAGCTGAACATTGATCGTGTATCATGCGCTTTCGACACCAGTGAGTTGTTAATCCAGCAGCACCAAAAAATAAATATTTTTGCTTACTTTCCCTACTCTGACAAAAAAAAACTTTTTAAAATTTCCTACGATTTTTCTTCTATTTTCACTTTAATGAGGCATTTAAAGCAGATTTTACAGGCGAACGTTTTTTTTATCTTTTTTTTTTATTAAGTGATTTGGAAAAAAATTCACATACAATTTTTTACGTACATATGTATATAGAAATTTTATTTAATCTGCTGTAGTATATAATAAAAACATAAAGAAAAATTCAATAAAAAGACCAGTCAGTAATTATAGTTTGAATTGAATTTATAAAGAAATTTTGTGATTTTAATGGTGGACACCCAATCGTATGACTTTCCTTCAAGTATGACGGTACAGGTCGTCTTAGGATCTTAAGGGATGCGCATACATAATAGTGTACCATTATTGCTGCCATGTATGTATTCGAACCATAACCGCCAAAAACCGATTTTTCCATAGGAATTTATTTCTCGTTCAGGGTCACTCACAAAACAGTTTTGATATAATTTATGCAAGAACTTGCGCCTCAATTTGCTTTCACCACTTTTAATGGTCCTGCATGTATTAGAACTCGGTCTTCATTTCGATCGCAGTACTTTTAATGGAGGGGCATTTAAGGATAAAAACTTGACCTTATTTTCACATTTATGATTTTGTGCGGATTGTGTTTATGAAATCTCTAGCAATATGAAAGGGTAGCTGATGTCCATCTAATCCAATTGTCAGATATACTCACTTTTTAATTTAAAAATTTGATTTATAATTTAATTCTCTTTTTTTCTGAAAACTATTGTGACTTAGAGCCAGTACAACGGACAAAAACAAATAGATTAATATATTATTCTCCTAAAAATTGTTCAAGTCGGCTCCAGGGTATATTATTTCTTGTTATAGTTAACCGGTATGTCGTTCTTCAATTTCATTCTATTTTGGTTGGTATGGGATCGCAATATGAAAGTAGTCCCAAGAATTGTAAGGATTTATAATTGTGAGTTGTATTTTAGTTTTTGTTTCGGAACTGTTAAAAAAATATGTGTATGTGTTTTTATAATATGACTCGGAATTTTTATTAATATTATAATTCAGTACTTTTCTTTATATATATTTAAATCATTCGGCTTGAAGACACGATGAAAAACATTTTTTATTTGCTTATTATCTAAAGAAAAATGGTTTTTTTTTTTATAATATTTTAGGTGTTCGTATTTTGGCTAAACGTCTTGTAGAACAGTGGCTAAAAGTAGTTACGGAGAATCCTGAAGCAACGTTACCAATATCAAATACAACAACACCGCATGCCATACCTGTTAAAACTCCAACTGTAGCAGTTGTTGCACCAGAGGCAATTCCTGTGAATGTACAGCAGACGTCAGCGATAAATTCGACAAACCAGCCCACACCATCTAATGCAGAACAGCAACTACAGCAATCACAACAACTGCAGCAGAAACAAGAAGAGCAAAAAACTAAATCAAATCAACAAAAACAAAAATCAAATAAGAAACCTTCTAAAGAGGAAGAGGAGGACCCTAAAAATGAGGAAGGGGAGGAGAAGAATCATCGAGCAAATCAGTATGATGATCAAGACCCATTAGCAGGAGCAGAAGCAGAACCAACAGTGACGAATTATAGTTTAACACCGGCTCAAAAGAAAGCCAGTGAGTCCGGTCTCGTTTATAAATTCATAATTAAAGATGGTCAATCCATATTAGCTAAAGTGCCACCAAAAGCAAACCAATCACCTATTCAAGTACAGTCAAGTGTGGAAGAAGAAGAGGAGGAGGGAGACGAAGAAGGGGAAGCAGAATCAAATGAAGTTATTGATGAAGATGTTGATGACGCAGTAGCACTAGATGATACAGTAGATGCAGCGGATAATTCTGTTGCGATGACTGAAGCAGACGAAAATAGTTCTTCTTTAGACAAAACGGAAAAAGATAACGATAGTGAGTGTGAAGAAAAATCAAAACTGGAAGATAGTAAAAAATCGGAAGATAAAAAGTTAAGCACAGATATGGAAAAATCTACAGTTGAAACGGAGCGTAGGAGTTCTAAAGATAAAGAAAGACGCGTCAGTAGCAGCAGTATCGAAAAGGAGAAGGAGAAAGATAAAGATAGTAAAACCTCAAAGACTTCATCGTCTTCTTCAAGTCATAGATCTTCTTCTAGTCATAAGTCGTCTTCGTCATCTTCGAAGAGCTCTTCATCATCATCAAGTAAATCGAAATCGTCATCATCATCATCTTCTCACCGTAGTTCTAGTGATAAGCATAGAAGTGATAAGGAACGTTCTAATACGTCTAAAGATAGAGATCGTAATAGTAGTTCTAGTTCTACTTCTAGCACTAAACACAAATCATCCTCCTCCTCGTCCAAATCGAGTTCGTCATCATCATCCAGTTCTAAGGACAAAAGTAGGGATAAAGAGAAGGAAAAGTCATCTTCATCCTCTTCAAAAGCGAAAGATAAACAAGAACAATCACAAACCGAAAAGGATAGGAGCACATTAGAAAAAGTAATTTCGTCACCTTCTTCTTTAGATAAATTAGGCAAAATACCTAAGAAATCCAAAGAAGTGTTAGCGGCCAGCAATGACTCTGAAAGTTCCAATAAGTCGACATCTATAACAATACCTTCCAAGAAAGCCTCCATGTCCATTGAAATTAGAAGAGATACAGAGAAGACGAAAACTGTAAAAACTTATAAATCACAGTTTCGTTCTCATGGTCTAACCGAAGAAGCCCCACCACCACCTTCTCGTAAGGGCCTTAAGAAACCCTCCTCTTCTACACCTCCTGGTACAGTCTTACCTTCGTCGTTGCCCTCTTCCCTAAAGCGAACATCACCCCCTCCTAGAGATATGCCATCGGAAAAGAAAGCCAAAATTGACATAAATAACGTTTCGATGGTCAGTGAGAAACCGGGAGCTATTAAACTGATACCACCTAAAAAGAGTAAGTATTTTGTTGCGAAAACATTTACTAATTTTCGTTTCCTCTTTATCTATTTACAGAGAAAACAATTATGTTGTTCGGCATTTTCTTTTGCATTAAGTATTGCTTTCTTTTTTATTATCAATTTTATTACATTTAATCTTTACTCTTACCAAACGCCAAGATATTATAAAATGAAGAAAATAATTCGACAACTTGAAAATAATTAATCAACTACGCTTCAGACTACACCCATATGAGTTTTGGTTAAATATTCTCATTTCTTAGCACTCCATGTATAAACAAAATGAAAATGAAAAAGCATTCGGCAGTGATGACTCATCATGGTGATGGACAATGGACAAAGAAATGTACTACACATATCCGTCATCATTAGCCAGCATTCAAAAATGGCTTATGAGAAACGGTGTGGATTTTGTTTGTTGCTTTCTCTCGCTCAGTCATCTCGAACAGTGTTTTTTGATCCATTTGTTGGTGCTTTTACTTTTGTGTTAAAGAACGAAATGCCTAACAAGTTTTGAAGAAACAAAATAAGAAGAAAAAAAAAACTCATTAGCATAAATGTGTATGTGTCTTTGCTAAATTATATATGTAGTGTTGCGAAACGTTTTAATGAAAAAAGTGAAAAATGGCGCAACATTATTTTGGCGTTCAAAAAAGAAGTTTACTCTTGTGAATAACTAAATAACAAAAATTTAAAATTTCTTATGTGTATATGTGCGCAAATAGACAGAAATCATCGGCTTTATTTTTAATATATGAATTTTTTTTTCTAATTTATAAGCTCTTTCAATAGGCCAATATGTGGTTATCAATCAAATAACTTGAGAATCAGTATTCTAACATTGCAAATTATCAATAGATTGTAGTGGAAATGCGAAATTTTGCATTTGGATTTAGACCACAATTGCAGTTATCGCTTAATATTTTTTTTTTTCATATATCTCTAGTGAAAATATTGCTTCATGCTTTGGAGCTATTAATCACTTTGGATTTTTTTTTTTATCTTGGACTGAAACTAGAGGAAAGGGATAGTTGGAGAAATGACAGGTCGTGAAGCTTCACAATCTTACAACTCTGCTTTTGCACGTTGTTGGTTTTTTTTAGCAGTGATGAAGCGACTCTGATGTCAAGGAGACGTACTTTATACATATATAGTTATATATATATATTTGAGTAGCCATTTTTAGTAATTAATTTACTTCGCCGCTGCTACACAATGCCGCTGAGAGAGGGTATTTTGATATGCCTGTGTTGTTTCCAAATTCTATGCTCAAGCAATTTTGTAGATACACACGTACCACGTACCTTTTATAATTCACATAATCTGTGAACTACTATAAGTGGGATCGGTCATGCACCATTAAATTTTCTATCCTCCCGTTCTTTTTTTTTAAATTATTCGTTTTATTTGTGCAATCGTTCTAAACGATATTTCAGACTTATCAATGCATTTATGATAAGTAATTGGGCATATTCTTGAACACTTTGTCATATCGTTTATTTCTTTTACACGTGATCATGAACCTGACTATAAAAATAATTCACAACGTGTATGTTTGTATATATTTACATATGTATATGAGGCATACACCCTAATTCGAAAGGAAACATTTTAATTGAATATAGATAATTTAGAAAAAATATAGTATGTATTTATTAAAAAGGCATTTTATTACATTTTCAAATCTAAGCACGTACATAATTACGTAGGTAGAAAATTTGCAAATAAACGATTTAAAGTGTTTATATATATGCACTGCAAAAATCTTACAACATTTTCTTTCGCCAGCAAAACTTATACATCTTTGTAACAATGGCTCGATTATGGTCGGAAACCGACCGAACTTCGCTTGAGTTGTCGGTTGCCGAATATGGTATTACGGATGACAACTGCCATTTCAGAATCGTAAATTTCAACTATTTAGTAGTTTTGTGGAAATCATAAACTTTTGATGGCAGCTGGCAACACAACTGAAGTGTGAATGTTACATCTCTATATAACGTACCATATCACAGTTGTTCCTCTAAAGGGACTCAACTCGCAATTCTGCAATTTTCAGTTTTTGCAAGAAAACGATTTATCCACTGAAGAAATCGTACATAATTTAGTGTACTTTTTCAACAAATAAAAACAGTGTTATAAAAGAGTACATTTCAAAAAACTATATTTTGTCTCTACTGAGATTTTGAAATTTGAATTGACCACTACTTTACGTATTTTATTTGCTATTCAAGGCAAGCCAAATTTAACTGTTTAAATTAATTGCGAAGAATGTAAGAGCGAAGGTAAGTGTGCATTACTAAAGCAGTAATCAATATTTTGCTGTTGAGGAATAAACTTAATTATACTTTTAATTCTAGATTGGGAAATCTCAGTTAGATTTTTTGTATCGTTTGAAAGATTTAAGCGACACGTTTCGTTATACAGCAGATATAGCGTATAAAGTATGTAAAATCGCGATAATGATTATCAGTTCGTTATTTAGAAGCATCCGTCGAAGTGAAGTATATGTTCACATTTAAAAATTTTTTATACCATCAGTTTGATACACAGTAAAATCTTATAGTTTAATTTTAAAACCTATCGGTTTTTATTTTGAAAAAAAAAAAATTCAAAATTAATTCTGTAATAGTTTAAATTTTAAGCCAGGAAAATAAACACAATGTTTACCTGTAATAGAAATAGCAAAACAATTTCTTATGGTGTTTGCCGTATTCGTCTCGAAAACGCGGCGTATTTAAAAAATTGCATCGTAGTTGGCGAAAACGCCAAATTAATTCCTTTTTGGATTTGTTATGTATAATATCGGCTTGGTGATCAAAGTAATCCAAACATTTTTACTGTGTATTAAGAACCAATTGCATGATCTGCGAAAAATAACTGATCTGTTCTTTGAAATGCAAGTTTTTCTATTTTGCTAGTGTCGTCTTAAACGTTATTCTTGATACTTTACGCAAATATTGAAAAGATTTTAGTTTTGTAATGCACACGTCTTAATGGTCCATGAACTTTGTTGTGTTAAGGATAAAATATGTTTTAGAAATTTTAGGAGGAATTATCTCCAACATAGAAAAATTATACTCTAAATTGGAAGCGATATCGAATGTCAATGTATTTTTATTTTTTATTTCTTTTTTTTTTACAGCGTCTGCTATTTTGAATTTTTGTTCTTTTCTATTTTCAACATGAAATTTTTCTTATTTGAATTCAATTTCCGCTGTTATACGCCCATGTTCTTTAAAACGCATGCCCCTTAAAATTAACTGTTCTGAAAACCTAAAACGCTAAACAAAATTGGCGTTTTCAAACCGCGAATGTATACTGAAGCGATTTGGTATATTTGATTGAAAAAGCATTTTAAAGAGAAAATAAAATGATGCGTATTTTAATTTTAATGTTTTCATTTTTGATTTTTAAGGAAATTTTTAACCATTTTCACAATTTTAATTAAAACTATGACTGTTTCTGCCGATATAGCAACCATTATTTAAATGCAGCCTTTTTTTAAGCCAATATCGCAACCATTATTACATTTTGTTATGAGAAACACATATATTGTTAATGCTCGAAAGTAACTTCGAAAAGAGCAGAACACAAGCAAATCCAACTGTTTTCAGAACATGCTGTTTTGCGTTTTAAAATTCCTGCTTTTTTCAGAACATAGGCAATAGTTCGTACCATTTACAGACAGCAAATAGATAATAATCAGCTGTAAATCTCTTAATTTTAGAACGTCAGAGCACGATTACATATGTTTATGTATGTAAAGGCTGGTCCAAACGAAAAACGCGATTTTAATTGTAAATAAAACAAAAAGTTTTCAGAGAATTATCCTAATATTTTTTATTATGATAGAAGAATCTATGACAATCATGTGTGAAACAAAAAATCGGCTAAATGCTCGCCACGGTTTCGGTGGCATATCTCTATCCGATATTTTCAATGACTCTGAGACATAATTGAGGTTTAAGTCGTTAATGTGGCGAATCGTCAGATAAGGCCATTGCATTTCTCGCACAAACGAGCCATTGTTTCGTTGGCTGCCTGCAAGTGGCTCCATCCAGTTGGAACCACATATCATCCAGGTCCATATCCTCAATTTATTGCCACAAGAAGTCTGTTCTTATCTCGCGATAGCGCACAACTTTCATGGTAACTGCTTGGCCGACATAATTTTCGTGGAAGTACGGCCCGATGATGGCGCCAGCCCATAAACCGCAATGGAGCGATCATGCACAGCTGTTTTCACATTTCCTAGACAATCGGTTTGTGAAATTTGCGCACAATTCTCCAGATTGTGGACAATTGCTTTTCAATTATACTGATCAAAAAAAAACCACGAAGTGCACGAAATGCGTTTTGATTTGAATGACCATTTTCGTAAAACGTTTCAACAATATTAATGCGCTGCTCAATTATGTACCTCTCCATGGTTGAATTTGTCAAACACTGAAACAAAGAAATGTCAAATTAAGTAGGGCAAAAAACTTGACGTTTAGGTGTGACTCACAATTAACATGGTGCATTATGTTTGGACCACCCTTTATATCGTATGGAACTCTGATTTGCAATTAATATGAATTGTAAGAATTTTATACACTTTTCATAGGGATAATATACATTAAAAATGACAACTAATATGAAAGCGTAGCTTTGATAGTAACTGCAGCACTTAGCAAAGCGCAAACAAAGGCACAGATGCGGTATAAAAAATTAAAATTATCCGATTGGTTGATGTAGGACGGTAAATCATTTACAAATAAAATGGTCATACATTAATATTATAATTGGGCTCGAAGCACTGTGACCAAAAAGATCTATTGTGAAATGTCCTTCATATTAGACCCCATCATAAGGCTTCTAAGGAATCCAAGCACTATTTGTGATGTGGTGTTCCACAGGTTGTGTGGAGACGCCACAGTTCCACCCAGGTGGAGAAACCTCTGCCGAGTGCAGGACAATGTGTCGTCCTCAGTTCCTGACCCATGCACAGGAGATGTGAAGAATTCATCCTTCTCTTCTGCGGTGACGTTGGAGGCTTCAACGGGTCCTAAAGCCCCAGCAATATCCATTTCCGCTGATTCGCAGGCCACTTGCGAGGATGTTGTTTTTCGTGAGGCACTGCTGCCTCCTTTAATATTTTTACTTCGTTTTCCTTATCATAATAGAAGTATAAGGGGACGGAGTTGGTCGAGCCGCGACAGTGCCCGTGTGTCAGGGTAAGGCTGACTACAACCAGAGGGTGCCCAGTATCTGGAGTTTACCGTTAGAAGACACACGATTACGAATTACACCGGCGATTACGGGTTTTATCGAGTTTTCCTCTCTGGATCCGCCAGTTCCTGTCGAAAGCAGGGGCACCTCGTACAGGACTGCCAAATAACCACAATGGTCGGTCTTTAGACAATTACGCTTACCGCCAATTGCCACTGTATCTTCTGGCCCTACATGGAGGCACTTCGATACTAAACCCGCACGGTCATACATAAGCGTCGCAGTTATCACTTACACAAATGAAATTAACTGCCTGGCTCACGTGAGCTAGGCAGTAAGTCAGTTATGGACTGTAATGGCTGTATTGTTCTGTAATTCGAAACTAAAGAAAATGCTTTCCGATTTTTCTTTTCATGGAATGTATATTTGTAACTGAACTGTGTGGAAAGAGATAGAGTAGAGAAAAGGCATAATTAATCGGAAAGTTAATTTCGAATTTTTTTTTAAATCATGAATCTACACATTGTTACACAACTCTGCAGTTGCGTGTTTTTGAAAATTTTTATAGCGTGGGTCTAGGTTAGGTCAGAGACAGTCGACCAAGATGTGTTGACCCAAGTAGCACCATAGATGTCGTTTTGTTACCTAACCTGCAGGGTCTCAGATGTTATGTTGAGCCATTAATTTTAAAGCTAAAGGAGTGCCATTTTATTTTACTTCGCCGACTTTTTTTATTGTTCAAATACCGATTAAGGATTTGAACAGCGGTTCTTCTGGTTATAGGATCAACACGCTAACCATAAATGAATTTTTGCACATTTACCCAAAAGCAGCACGCACATGTTTCTATGAAATCAGAACTATGAAGCGATAAAACGAGAAAGCGTCTATAAGTGTAGACGACATATGCCACGAACAATCGTCCCGCCTATTTATTGGGCATAATTTTTAAATATTCGTCTAAAAATACCGATTTTTGTAGTTGAACATTAAATCTGTTTAGTATTTTATATAAAAAAAAAAATAACTTTTAACCGGTATTGGATGGTACGGCGTTTTAATGATTTGCTAAAGATTTATTTGATGTTTGAAGTTATATTTAAATATCGATAAGATTATCATTATATTATTGAAATGCACCTCCTTTCATCTGATTCATCTAATAACATGACATTACCCCACTTGACACAACAACAATAATAAAATCGTGCTTATTTATCTCTAAAATTAAATTCCAAATTCATTATAACATGAATCCATGTCATATAATTTTCCATTTTAGTTCCGACCGCTGCTTATTTACTTTTAAATCAAATTTTCGCATATGATTTTACAAACGTAGACGCGATTACGGAATTTTACAAAAAGATTTATTATTATTTGATTAGTTTTAAAGTAATTTCTCGAAATTGAATTGCCTTCCGCTCGTGAGTGTTTTGTTGTGTTTGAATTGTGAATGAAAATTATAAAACGAAGTTACGTGGATTAATTTAAGCATCAACTATTAGAGATCAAAAAACTGAGAGTGATTTTTTTTCTTTAACATTCAAATATGGCTGTGATATGCTGATGATGATGATAATGATGATGAGAAGAAGAAGAATCAACCAAAAACGTGGAAGAAGCAACATATTTTTTTAAGAACATTTTTTATTTTTGTTGTACAAAACACATATCAGAACGGTGGTAAATATGTATGATAAGCATTAAATACTATATTCTTTTATTATTAATATAATTAGTTTTAATATATCAAACCTAGAAAAAAAACGAATTGAAAGTAATCAAAAACCAATAAAATGATATTTTTACCAATAAAAATACAAACAATTGAGCTGGTTAGTCCTTGAAGTTTGGTAGCAATTTATAAAGGAAAACGTGTATATTCATAAGATTATTACTTAAATAATATACACAAACACGTAGAGGACACGCGCAGATGTTATAATTACACAGTAGCAATTTGTTTAACACTTTTACGATCATATAAACATTACCCGAATCTCATAAAGCATAAATAATGCATTTAGAGCAACGCTATTCAGCAGGCAAACAGGCCTGGAATTTGCAAATTTATTCACCCTTATCGTATTTAGCGTAGACGTATTTCGACTACTGGCGTATTTGTAGTCGCATGTGTGATATATATACATATGTATATTAGCGTTTTCGCCAACTACGATGCAATCTTTTAAATACGCCGCGTTTTCGAGACGAGTACGCCAAACACGATAAGGGTATTGTTTATGAATAATTTATTTTTATGTATATAAACTTTTTGTATAAAAAAAGATTACCTTACAACACATCCTCACTATCTAAATTTCATACTCTGGTTCAAGTGAGTCGAATGTGTCTTAATTCGAGCCTAGTTTTCACAAAAACTTCAAAAATCTATAAATTTCTTATTTTCTACTCATTCGACATTGAACCTTTAAACGTTTGCGAAATATACCGAACTTCATTAAACAATAATACATGATTCACTGAAAATACATCGATTTCGGTACATTATCCGAAATAATACTAATATATAATTGTTCCTCACTACACATAGTATATACATATGTATATATTCATACATATACGGGGTCTGTTCAAAAGAAAAGGTGAATTTTGTTTTTCTCCGATTAGAATGGCGTGGTGCATCATGAGTTCTTTTCCAACAGGTCGTACGGTTAATAAGGAATACTACAAGGAAGTTGTTATGCAACGTTTGCGTGAAGCGATACGGCTCAAACGATCGGAATTGTGGAGAAAAAAATCATGGATTGTGCATCACGATATTTTGGCCAAAAACAACACCCTAATCATGCTTCAACCACGTTATTCACCGTATATGGCGCCCTGCTAGTTTTTCCTCTTCCCAAAACTGAAGAGACGAACGAAAGAAGAAAGTGTTTTGCCACAATTGATGAGATACAGTCAACATCGAAGAACGAGCTGATGGTCATACCGAAAAGCGCATTTCTGAAGTGCTTCGAGGATTGGAAGCGCTGTCATAAGTGCATTATATCTGAGAGGCATTACTTTGAAGGGGACAAAACGGATATTGATGAATAAATATATATTTTTCAAAAAATTCAAAATTCACCTTTTCTATTGAACACACCTCCTATTTTGAATTTTGTGTACATTTGGACCACATTTATATATATAGTGTAGGACACATTTTGATGATTACTTTTTTGTATTGCCTCAAATGTTAGCCTCGTCTGATCGTTCAACATAAAGTTTTCAGCGAACACATCCGAATTTCGAAACTATAATTAATTATCCGGTATGTGATAGAAAAATAACAGATTTCAAAACGATATTGTTGATTTTTTTTTTTTTTTAGAGTTTTTCGACGTTTTTTTTTTTTTTTTAAATTTCACATTGCATCACGGTCCATATTAAGGCATTCGATTCGAATTGAAATTTTATTAAAATGAAAAAAAAATACAAATTTATATTTTGCGACTGGCGCGACTTAATGCAGACAAATTTAATTTAGAAAGAAATAATAATCACTTTTATTCCAGTTGTCGACATCGACACCAAATCTTAGCCCCTGTTACTTCGAAATGGTGCGGAAATGGCGTAGAAAAAAATTATACGTTTTCAGTAAATGTCAATTAAGCTTTTACCTGAAATATATTGCATATCGATATGAGAAGGGCTAAGTTTTGCTGTCGACGTTGACAATTGCAATAAGGCTGAATTTAAACATTTAAATCACAAACCACACGTTCAGCAAAGTCAGCTTCTAGCAGAATTATATATTTAAAAATACGTGGTTTTCAGAACAGGCCTGCGCATATTTAACAAAAAGAAAATCAATTATTTAAATATAGATAAAATTTCTCAGAAACTATTCAAATTCATTATGACACATTTAATATGGACATTTGCAAATCGTACGATTTTCTTTACATCATCTGTTTATGCGCTATATGTCTAAGACTAACGCGTCATATTCCTTTGTGCAGCAATCGGTACTTCTGGTAGACGCTATTATTTTCTTCGGATCAGAAAGAAACCAGTCACAATTTTAATCAACTAAAAAAAAGAGGCTGAGGCTAATAAGAATTATGTACATACATACATATATATACTCGTATATTTCAGTTACAGCAGCTGCAGTTGTTACTGTCATTATCAAATTTTTTCGAACTTCTCCGAAATTTATTATAATTTTCAAAATCGACATTTTTTTATGTTGGCTAAATAAAAACTTTTGTTTTTGAAATTATTCATAATTGTGAAAATTTAGACAACTTGCTACAAATAGTCCTTTGAAAATTTCCTATATAAAATTTACTACCAAGCTCAAAGAATTTTACCAGGTGCATATTTATTTTAAATATTTAAACATTATTTATGAGAGAGGCAGTATTCGTTAGGAATTTGTGTTCAGTCTATTTTAAGTATTTGTTTAGACGGGCTGTTTGTGTACTTCAGCTGGATCAAGCCGAAGAAAAATATTTTCAGACAGGTTAATATATTTATTTTCGTCGTTCCGGTGTGGAACATAGGGCCAAAGATTAATACTATAACCTATGATATAAGATATATGAGTACAACTTTACGCGTTTGCAATTTAATTGGATTTGGAAAGAAAAGTAAATTTTAATAAAATTGGAATGAATATCGAATGTCGTGATTTTCCTTCGATGCGGCTTTGTTAGTTTCTTTACAATTAATTTTTAAATGTATAAATTTTCAATTCTAATAAATCGTTAGTTGAACTGCAAAACCACGTAACTAACAAAAATTTTGAAATTTATTACGATACATATCAGAAAAATGCATGTCCTCGCAACATTTTTAATTTTGTATAATAAAAATTAGCTATTTTATAAAGAAATACAAATACTACAAGTATTATTATTAAAAAAAAAAATTATTTTTTCCTCCTGTAAAAATGTTAGTTACGTGGTTTTGCATTTCACCTAACGAAATATTTTTTATAGAATATTTGCTTTTTTTTTTTTATTCAATGAAAATATCTCAATTAAAAAACTTGTTTTCGTTGCTTAAAAAATTTGTATTGAAATTATTTTAGTTTATTAGTCAGTGGCACAAATTCCGGCATTCGATATCGAACTAAATCACTAAAATATTTTAATAAAATTTTGTTTGAAATTTCGATGGGAATCGAATGCTGTAATTTGAGTTCCGCAAGCAAAAGAATTATTAATTTATTAGACGCGGGTCAAATTGAATTAGGATTATTTATGAAACAACAAACATAAATAAATAACCGGGAAGCTTTCCAAATTACAATCTACAGTCTATTTCGCTAGACTATGCGCATCTATAAAACGTAGGACTTTAAAAAGTGAGCAATATAGGAATTCTCTGAACAAATAGAACATCTTTATGCTGAAGTTTTTATATTGAATGTGAATATTTTTTAAGCCGGTATTAAGTTGTAGTATTCGATATCAGCAAAAATTTCAATGTATTTAAGAAAGTTTTGTTAGAAATTTCGATCGTCGTAACGACTATATATATTTGAAAATACATATTAAAATAATTTGATTAAAAATATTAAATTTTCAAGAGGATTTGGATAGAAATTTATGACGCTAGCGAATGCCGCAATATGCGCCCCCTAAACTTCACTACACTAGTTTAAACAGAGTAAGATACGAAAGTTTATAAAAAAACACAGCTCGAATCAAATAATATACATAGTTGTTAACTAATTTTGAAAGATGTCCGAATGAATTTTCGAAATAAATTCAGTCTGTTTATTGAAAGATTACCGAAATTTGTAGTGATACCAAATTGAATGTAATACTGAAGGGAAATTTTCTTTATTATATGTTTAGGACTTGATCCAGAAAATCTGTATTATCTATTGTTATTTAAAATTTCAGCGCAACACAAATCAAAAAAACTCGGCGTCGCCCACACAACATAATGTTTTCTCAAACTGATTTATATATTTTAGGGATAGTATGATGGAGTCAATTATTAATTTCTTCTTTTTTTTTCATTTTTATTTTCAGTACAAACTCTTGTCGAGACAAATCTATTCTCTGATGCTCTTTCTGCAGCGTTGGGACCCAAAAAGATTACCAAACGCAAACGACCCAATACACCTTTGGCCAATGGGAAAGAGTGTCCGCTTTCACCTACAAGTCCGGACGCTCCAAAAGTAATGCCCTTGAAGTTCTACCAGGACACTTTGGACGAATCAAAAACTGAAGATACAAAATCTGATAAAGAAAATACTGAAGAATCAACTAGTTCGAAAACTTTAGATGTAGATGGTGCAGCTGATGATAAAGATATCGAGGACGATGACGATATACCATTGAAGAAGGTTAAGGAAGATATTGAACAAAAGGTGGCTAAAGAAAAGAAAATAGATGGTAATGATACTGATGCTAAGGCCGACAATATTACTAAAATTGATGATGAGGAAAAACAGAAAGCTGAAAGTGGTTCTTCGCCTCGCGAACAGGATCGAGAAAGCTCGCCTAAAATGGAAGATGATGATGTTGTAGTGGAGAGAAAGCCTGGTCCTGGATGTGGTCCAAACGGTCCACCCGGGGTGTTGATGCTACATCGCCGCAAGGGACCTAAAAAGAAGTTGACTTGGCATCCACAAGAATCTCTAGAACAAATTCGTTACTTTGAATTGGATGAAAATGAGCGATGTAACGTAACTAAAACCTCGTTCTTGGATATGAAAAACTTGGAACGTTTCAATGAACGTGATGCTATTGTTATGGCCAGGCGTGGTTTCAATCAGGAGGACAATATGGATGTACAAACTCAATGGAAAGCGCTAATGGAGGTGGATGATGTTCCAGCTCATCCTGAAGGTAGTCAATCGAAGCAAAGAAAAATACAGGCTGAACGTGAATTGACAACTTTGAGAGCGTTGTACTTTACGCATGCTTTAATACCTGATTCACCGGCGGAAGCAGAATTTGAACCTGCATTTAATCAGGATGTTCCTCTAATACCTTTGGATGACCTAACAGGAAATCCAGACGCTGTTAACGATTTTACCAGCATGCCTTGGCCAGAACCTCGTGGTTCACCAAAGCAAGGTGATAATTCAGTGTCAGGAAGTGGTGGTCTGGGCAGCCCGGTCAATATTTTTGACAGTCCATCAACGCAAGTTGTTAACACACCAACAACTAATACCAAACAAAGTGCTGCTAATACATATAATCCTTTTGTAATTCCCTTTGCAAGCGGACAAACACAAAATGTACCCAATGTACCTCCAATCAAGAAGACAATCCCAAGCCAATGGCAAGGCCCTGTAAATAGTATGGGTGGGTCTATAGGCGCCAATAGTCCTATGATGGGAAATACATTCAACGGCAACCACGAAGGTCCTATAATGGATATGGGCGTTCCTGGGCCTATGGGCCCTGGTCCCATGATGACTAACGGTCCACCACCAAACTTTATGAATCAGTTCCCACCTAATTTTGGAGGCCCTTTTATGGCGGGTCCTTCTGGTTTTAATAATGGACCAAATAACTTTGGTCCTATGGGTCCTAATGGTCCAATGATGAATGGTATGGGTCTCGGCCCTATGGGTCCCAACAACTATCCACCCCCACAAATGATGAATGGAGGCCACAGCAATAGAAACCACCGTGGCAACAATAACGGAGGAAACTGGCGTTGTGGAGGTTCCAATTTCCAAGATAATAATGGCGGCGGTGTTGGTAATTGGCGACCAGCTGGTTCTGGTCAAAATAATCGCGGTGGCGGCATGGGCAACAATGGCGTTTGCAAGGCATTTATGCGTGGTCACTGTCGTTTAGGCAATTCCTGCAAATATATACATCCGAATAAAAGCAAACGGATATAGGAATTCACTGATGATATAATCCCTTCAATAGAAGATTTATATAACTCTATGGATTTACCTTAAAGTAACGACTGTGATACGCAATAAAGACTTAATACTTTGAGAATAAATTTTGTTCTCTTAAAAAGAATTAAGTTTTTAGCCTGATGAAAAGTAACAAAACCAACCAAGACTCTTAATGCTATGAAGGCAGCAAACGGCTTTCCTCCTCCCTCCATGGCACTCTCTAGCATTTACAAAATGTGTTTTAAATGGAAATTCAATTCAACCATTACAAAACATGCTCAAATACCAATGTCCTGCCGCCTTAAGAAAATGTCCCATTGGCATAAGATTAAAATTAACAAATATGTACATAATTACAGTGTAAGAAGAAAAAACATGTTTAAGTTCAAATATGAAATAATGATTCGATATCAAATAACTTCTGTAAATGTTAACTACATACCTGGTAATACAGATTGTCTAAAAAAAAGATTATCAATTAAAAAGCGTACCATATAGCATTTTTAATTTTTATTTCAACTATTTCCTCCTCACTTTATCCTCATTGTTATTATTTTATTTAAAATATACATATTGTACATATGAATGACCATACATAAGAGTATGTGCATATATCACTACGTTTACCACTCACTCATTTGGCTAATTAAATTTAGGAATATTTCCGCATTCATGTCTATATTATAAAAATCTCGGAGGTAAAATATGTATATAAAATTTAGTATGTAAACAAAACATAAAATGTATGTAGATTAAATAAAAACTTTTGTTATGCAATAAATAGTTAAATACATAATTATTAAGTCATTGATTATATACTTTTTACACAAGTTAGAAAATAATTGATAGCTTTTGGAAAAGAAACAAGTTAATGTTTTAATAAAATAAAATGAAAAAAAAAAAAACAATTACAAATTACAAAATTGTTTGTTCATTTATTAACGCGAGTCAAAATTAATTACGGTTATTTATCTACTTTTCTTATATGCTATAACTGGTGCTAATACCAAAATCGTCAGTAGACCTTTAACCAAATTCGTAAAAAAAAGCAAAGAAGAAAAAGCTACAAAAATCGATTAATAAAATGTTTGTTTTATAAAGCAAGTTTCTTGAGGAAGCTATTTAGTTTATATTGTTAGTATATTTCGCTATTCTCAAAGATTTTTTGCGAGTTCTTGTATAAACGTATGACGTTCTTAGCTTTTTTCAAGAATTTGGTTAAAGGTCTACTGACGATTTTGGTATTAGCACCAAATGAAATGTACATACATATGTATATATGTATGTACAGGGTGTCAGGTGGCAAATTTATATTTCAAAAAGTAACAAACGGTGCGGTGGGAGGGTGGCGCCGTTGGAATTATCGATTATGCGGATTTGTCAGTCACGATGTCGCAGTGGTCGAGTGAGCATCGCACATTCGCTGTGGAGATATTTTTTAAGAGTAATGATTCTTACGTAATTGCTCGTCGACAATTTTGTGCAAAGTTCGGTATTCGGCGAATAAGTGATGGACCGAGTGTAAATTTAATTCATTCGTGTGTGCAGAGATTCGGCTATGAATGCCCCACGGCCAGGCCCCAGTAGATCTTCAAGGACTCCCGAAAACATTGAACTGGTTGAAAGCAGTTTACGTGAAAATCCGCGACTTTCAATACGGAAAAGAGCAGCCTCACTGGGACTTCCATGAAATTTTAAAAAAGGATCTGATGTTCCATCCTTTTAAAATTCAAATCGTTCAAGAACTCAAAGAAAGTGACTTTGATTTACGCAAAAATTTTTGTGAAACGATTTTGGAGCCTTTTTGGCACTGGTAATTCCATTTTTTGGAGCGTCGAGGCTCATTTTCAATCTATCGTTCAAAGCTCTTAATAAAACTTTGTGTCAATTATTACGTTTTTTATTTAAGTTTAAAAATATAACTCTGCTACCAGACACCCTGCATGTATTAGGTAAACCATATAACAAACATAGATAAATAAAAAAAAACAAATATAATAAAATTACTTTGTATTTAATTAACGCAAACATCGATAAGCACAACACCCAAATTCTTAACATTGGTGACTGTTAACGCAACTTTTCACAAAACAAAACCTCAATTAACGCACTTTGCAAACAAAGTTAAGTTTTATTTTTAAATGTAGTTTTTTAAAAATAAAAAATCTGTCGAAAATTCCACTCTATTTCCGTAAAAATATGAATCTTCAAGTTGAAAGCAACAATCAGTAGAAAATTTACATAGAATGTGTTTTTTTAATTATTCTAAATATATTTTTGTTTTTTTATTCTATAAATTTTATTTTAAAAGTTAACCTTTGTTTTTTAAATAAACTTTTTATTTGGTTAAAAATAATATTTTTAATCGAAAAACAGGCATAGAAACTTTTGGTTCGGTTTTCGCAACAGCCCAAAATTTCTGTTGGTTACGTTAATCGAGCTTACACTTAAAAAACATAAATAATAAATCTTACAGAGTGAAATTGCTTCATTTAGGTGGCCAATGCACATCAGCTAAACGGTTAACAACGTTTTCGTTGTTGAGAAATCACACGTTTTTAAATCGACTTGGTTTACAGAACTTTCTGCCCGTAATAGCAATGGATTTTAGTTGATACAACTATCGCATCCAGTTTGTCTAATGAAAACGAAAATTTCGTTCGAACTTTTACATTGAAAGCAATAACAAAAATTTGATTTTGTTTACATTACAATCACATACTCGTAAGAGATTTTCATTCGCAGTTGATCGGCAGCAGAGAACAACAAAGTGTGATTGAAAAAATTCGTAAATAATAAATCAAGGCGTCTTCAACTGTTGTAAATATTTGCATTGTAATAAATATTCTGAAAATATTTCTTTGTATTGAATCATTCAAAGAAATCAAAGCACATATATGTACATACATATACATATGTATATTCGCAGCTCCTTCTCAATAATTCCAATCATTCTTTTGTTTGAGATTTTCATGTGTCGCATCATTCCAAAAAATTTCGGTGTTTGCTCGCTTTCCTCCTCAATCATGATTATTTTGTTGAAGAAGAAAGTGCATAAGCAAAGGTGTTTGTGCGGATCAAAGACACGTTTTTCGATGTTTAAGAATTACAAAAATTAAAAAAAAGAGTGTGTGCCTGTGTGATGCTGATAAAGAGGTAACATGTGAACAGTGTGACCAGATTCTGACATAACATAAAGCTAAGTTACGTTTGAAAAAGGGCTACAAAGAACTAAAAAATTAATTATAATTAAAAATTTAATTAACATATACTCGTAGGTATGTATAAAATCCACTTAAAATATATTTTTGAGGTTTTCCAAAAGCATCGGTAGTTATTTAATATATTAATGAAATAAATAAAGAAGATTGTCTGTTTAACACCCGGATTAGAAACATTAATGGGTCAAAATAACAACATAAACGCAGCAACTACGCTTTAAAAATTTTGTAAAACACGCAACTACTACACTAGTGACATCATAAGAACTACCTAGTCAATAGTACCAACTTCGTGGGTAGATTTTGGCGAAAAAGTGTGAAAGAAATATATAAATTTTTGATCATTTTTATTTTATTTAAAAAAACCGCGTTTTCTACTAAAAATTCCGCTGTTGTCTTTCCAATTAAAAGATTATTTAATAACATGGAAACTAATCTGAGAAATGTTCAGTAGCGGCGTGCAGAATAGATTGAATGTACTGTACATAATGGATATAAGAACATCTCATATAAGAAAAATAGTCACACTTAGACGTATATGTGTGACTATTTTTTTTTATAAAATAACGCACACAATGACAAATATTGAAGCTGAACATTGTTCGTGTATCATTCGCTTAAGAATCTACTCTTAAGCTATGTACACACGATTGTCACATTTTACAATATTGTTGGATATGGCAATATGATGGCAATGCACTCACAATGAAAAATTGACACCTACAGAAGTGTAAATTGTCTGTTCAAACTATAATAAGAAAACTGTACAATTTCATAGCGAAAATGATGCCACATAAAAATTATGAGTTCACACGGTTCTTAAACATTCTATCATAATTTTTCTGTCTATATTGTACTATATGACAATCGTGTGTACACATCTTTATAAGAAAAATGGTCTATAATACATATGAACCCTTATATAAAATAATTGCTTATATATATAATAATTGGAAATAATTGGAAGAAAAGCGCACTTATAAGAATATATTCCGTAAACTTTTAGGACTTTCTTATATCCGTTATATACTGTATTCATATTAGGCGAATATTGGCTCAGATATTCGTATTCGCGAATATTAAAAGTTGGCATTTGTAACATCACCAATCCGAATACTTGTCTTTGGTTTACCGCGCAAATAAAAAACAAACAAAATAAATATAGCATTTTTTCTGTAAAATATAATACTGTACATATATAGTATATGTATATGTATGTATGTATATAAATATATTAAATTAAAAACTTAACAGTAGTAGTAATTCGGCTTAATATTTTGAAGGTCGTCTAGTAAACGAATGCGTACTTACATACGTAATACGTATATTTTCCATGTGCCCCAGAGTAGTAATACGCAAAATCAATATTGGTTTTATGCTAAAAAAAAATGTGACAAACATGGAAATAGTCAAAAGTTTGTTAAACTTATACTAAAAACCTTAATGAGGGAAAAAATACTTGTAAGGTTTCACGGAAAAGCAATAAGAAAACCAGGTAATGCAATTCTTAGAGAATAGAAAGCAATTTAGTATTTGAAATTTCATCGCAGAAAAACATTCACAAAGTTATGAATATAATAACGACATTATTTTTTTTGGAGACAATTTTCTCTTGCGCTTTGGGTTTGAGCTTTACGGTCACCTCGAAAATCTACATGGATGTAAAACATCAAAAGAAACCATTAGGCCGCATAGTATTTGGTTTATTTGGAAAAAGATCACCAAAGGCTGTAGCGAACTTTCGTCATATCTGTTTGCGTGGTATAAATGGCACAACATATGTGGGCTCTGAATTTCATCGGGTCATTAATCGTTTTCTAATACAAGGAGGCGATATTGTAAATAGAGATGGTACTGGATCGATGAGTATCTATGGTGATTACTTCGAAGACGAAGCGATAGATATTGAGCATATTAGACCTGGTTATTTGGGAATGGCAAATCGAGGGCCCAATACTAATGGTTGTCAATTTTATGTGACAACTGTGTCAGCGCAATGGTTAAATGGTAAACACACCGTATTTGGTAAAGTTATTGAGGGTATGGACGTGGTATCAGCCATTGACGATGTAAGTTAATAGTTTTGTTAAATAAATTGATGGATTTTTGTGGTTGATAATACAGTGCTCTCGGGATAATGTCAACACCCCATTTCGTCAACATCGCAAACGTCAACACTCTTTTAATTACATTACCTACTGTAAAACGTCAACGAAACCACAAAATAAAGCAAAATTTAAGCTTAAGTAAGAATTAAAATATATATGTTGTTCTGCATTGGGGGTTACACTTCTCCCAAGCCATGTAAAAATATAGATATTTATGGCATGGTCCCAAGAAAACCCTATTTTTGTTCTTTTTTGGATTTAAGTTTTATTTGTTTGTTTATTTCTTTTTATGTTACTGAGTTACTCTGATTAATTTATGATTAATTTTTGTCTAGTTTTAATTTATGAAATATAAAAACCCTTTTAACTACAGTATCAATAATATTTTGATATTAAGAATGCACATCCATAAACGTCAACATCGGATGAACGTCAACACCAGCGGTTTTAATTAGTTGACGTTATCGCGAGCACACTGTATTGATTTTTTTATTTCATTAAATTCTTTTTAATGTTTTACTACAGCATTTTGTGTAATCATCTAGAAAATAATGAAAACTTTCAAGTGCCAACAAATAAAAAATTTAGGAAACGGTCATCTATGAAACTTCACGCTAAGCTCAAGCCAAAAGCGATCGAAAATTTATAATTTTTTTATATCTTTATTTTATGGATAAAACAAAAAAAAAATTACTTCAAAAAATTTTCCTATACTGCGTCTTTTGACATCGATATCTCTCGAATCAGTTTATAGATGTATGACAAATTTGCGGCATCCGATACCGTCTATAAAAATCAATTAATATCTAAAATCGATTTGCCAAATACTGACTTTTAAAGTTATTAGAAAAAAATTATATCTCTCGAAAGAATCGACCGATTTCAGTCAAATCGTATTAGTTTAAAATATATAACAATAAATTATTCGATAAATTTTACCCGTTTTTAAAGTTACGAGATTGGTTTCTAAATGAGCAATCGTTGCTGGTTTATCAGCATAGTCAAGCGATATGACTTAAAGCCCCCTCCTCCCAACCAAAAAAGAGAAAGTAGTCCAAAATTCACTGAACAGTAACGGCTTCAGCTGTATCCAATCCACAGGCACATCAGAACGCCCTCCTTCGTCGGTATTGTGTAGCACCGGCGAATTAAAATAATTACTAAAAAATTGCTACTAAAAACGAAGCTTCAAAATTTAATATTTTTATTTATATTTTTCATATTTTTTAAAAGATGAAGAAAAAGAATAATCCTGACGATGCTACCTACTTATTTGGTAGCGAAATATTGAAAATAAATAATTGAAAAAAACGTTTCACAAAAAAGACCTTCGCTCAAAAATAAATATAATTAAAAAATTTAATAAAGGTCAAAATAAAAATAGAAGTGAGACTAAAATATGTAGTAAGAAATTAAAAAAATTTAAATATCGACCAAAAGCTCAAAATTCGGAGAATTTGTTCAAATAAACTTGTTTAAATAATTTTTTGTCAAAATTATGTACTTGTTGGTAATTTTTAGGTGAAAACGGATACCGATGACCGTCCTATATATCCGGTTGTTATTGTTAATTGTGGAGAAATACCTACCGAACCTTACGATTTTTATCCGGATGATTTTAGGTGAGTCTATGAAGTGCTAGAATACGAATATATCTAAATATTTACGTACATATGCATGTATACATTTATAATATGAGAAGCATAAAAATGTTCTAAAAAAATCGAATGGATTACAAAAACGAGCCAGTGCAATGTTAAAAACAATAAATTTAAGATATTGTAATTCATTACTAAATGTATGTATGCGTTAGAGGAACCGATGGCTGCGTAAAGTGTCAGTAGAAAAAATTAACTGCCTGTCCCACGATGTCCCACGATATCTAATTGTCGCTGAAATACATTCAAAACTAAAGCAACATTCAAATTTAAATATATGAATAGTCACATCTAGAGATTGAAGTCACCAGTTACAGATATTTATTTTCCCATTTTTTTTGCTGAACAACACGCACTTTATTTTCAAAGTAATTGAAGCCGAAATTTAAGACTGTACCTTTGGTGTTTATTTTGTGCTTTATTATATTCTCAGGTACAGTGTACAAACTCTAAATTATAAAGTATATATGTCTTTGACAGTGGGATTAACATGCAAACCAGAACAAAAGCGTTGAGCGTTGCAATTGATGCCGTCTAGCACAAGCTGTGACGTGCCATATCTAAATGAAATCGGCAGCGCTATGTTAATG
The DNA here is from genome assembly GCA_963924685.1 of Dexiosoma caninum. Classification (NCBI taxonomy): domain Eukaryota; kingdom Metazoa; phylum Arthropoda; class Insecta; order Diptera; family Tachinidae; genus Dexiosoma; species Dexiosoma caninum. The sequence continues at coordinate 93,981,077 of OZ004727.1, read as the reverse complement.
TTTACAAATACATATGCATTTGGTTTTTTTTTTTTTTTGATTATACAAATGCATTTATTTGTTTCTTATTTTCGGAGTTGCGGATGATCTGACGAGGGTGGCGTCCGCTTTGGGGACGAAAACGTTGACGGATTTTGCGGGCTACCACTCTCGTCGTACACCTCCGCGTACTGGGGGCTGCTTTGGAGATATGGCTCAAGCAACTCAAAGGGTTTATTTAGGAGCAGCGGCTAGTTGTCGCGTTAGGATCGCCGTATTCGTTTGAAATTCGGTTTCTTCAGTTTCTACTGGACTCTTCCCACTCGTCCAGTGATGCGTCTCTTCCTGATATTTTCTATTCTATTCCCCTATTCACAGATATCACAACGGGACCATGATAAATTATACCCAACTGGGCTGCGCTCTTTATTTTCAGCAGCAACCTGCCTACCTAATCTTTCAAAATCGGATTTTCCAACCGCTACGCGTTGCTGCCGCTTTATCATGGTTTGTCCATATAAATTGTATTGTAATTAGAAGTTTTGACAGCCCAAAAACGCATGCCGCTTTTGTTTAGGTTTGAGTGTAAATGTTTCCAAATCGACTAAACTTAAAAAGAATCTCATAACATTTTTGAGTTAGATACGCTGATGTTAACCGTACGGTAATTACTGTATTGTACGGGTAATTTCTATATTTTGGTACGGTAATTTTATAAAGTTTTAATTTTTAAGTGTTAAATCCCACAAGTTTTTTTTTGATAATGATAATGATAATAACGATATATGTACGATACATATTGCTGATAAAATGAAATCATAAACAGTTCGTTTTCATTATAACTATGCAAAATAACGTGAATTGTAGTGAAATACTATACGTTTCTGCCATTAATGGCTAAATAACACCTTAAATAATACAGAAATGCCTGCATTTACTATTTTACTGAAAATAAAAATTTAAAATTATTTATTTTACTATTGCTATAGTAAATACTATACGTTTCTGCCATTAATGGCTAAATAACACCTTAAATAATACAGAAATGCCTGCATTTACTATTTTACTGAAAATAAAAATTTAAAATTATTTATTTTACTATTGCTCCATATTTGTTTCTTTAAGTTTTTCTTGTTTTACTTAGAATTATATTAAACTAGAGTAGATGCGTTTCGCTAGCTGACACATAAAATTAGGGTACGAGTAGTAACACACGCTGGGTATCGACTGTTAAAAAGGAAAAATCCTCAGATCTATCTTTGTTTTAAGTTTTATGAAAAATGATTAATTAGTTTCGGGAGGTCTTTTTTTTATAAACCATCAGTGAAAGTAGACCTTTCCAATACATACATTGGTTTGTAAATTTTTACTAAAATTTTTTAAATTTTTTTAAAGCTGTACGGAAATAAAAATAAAAAGTTAACATCACTGGCTAGATCAGTCATTTATTTATAATATACATTCATATGTATTTGCATAATATATTTATAAGTGTATGTATACGTATACGTATACAATGCATCTAATAAAATATAAGTACGTGCATATTAAAATAGTTTTTGAAGCATATTTGTTATTTATTTATTTTTTTAGCATCATGGGATGGATAAAAGCAGCCGGGTTACCATTTTGCACTTCATTTCTTGTCTTGATGCTGTTCCACTACTTCTTCCGGCAATTAAATATGTATTGCTAAATGATTGTATATTCAAATATAAATTTATTAAAAATAAATACAAAAGGTAGCAAATAAGCGATTGCAAAAACGTTCTAAATAGAAATTATAAATATTTAAGAAGGCTCCTTCCGATTTCTATCAATGATTACAGCTCGTAGCAATATAGGAAGTGTGGCACCCATATGTAGCTGTAAAATAGGAGTAAAATAATAATAGATTCAATAAATTGGTAAAATATTGCAGTATAATATAAAAACTATAAGTACATATCAGGCCATTTGCGCCAAATGATCGCAAGTACGAAAACAGGAGACGGTGTTTTCTTATTCTGCCTTGTTCTGTAAACCAAGTCGATTTAAAGACGAGTGATTTCTCAAAACCGAATAAATGCCTATTTGGTGCTCCATAAATCACACCATTTACAAAATTCGAACTTGCTTTCTAATAAATTTTTTTTTTATTCTGATTCTTGATTTTTTTATTTTACACAAATGCCACCACAGACATATGTATGTATGTTAGCATATGTAAAATATTCACTTAAAGATAACTTATTTAACAATAAATGAAAGTTAAGCTACTGAACATTTGTTCAAAATAATGTTTATTCTTATTTAAAAGTGATTTTTTAATATAATACATCTAATGAATTTAGTGAAAATGTGCCTCTATTCATCCATCTACTTTAGCTGCATACTTTAACAAGAACATGGAGAAATATTGAAGTGTTTTTTAAACTGATTCTTTTGCATTAAAATCTATTATAGAGTATATAATTTGACTTAATTTAATAAAAGAAAGACTTCAAGTAAAAATTCGTAATTGTTTTTTTATGTTTCATCAGTTAGTTATTAGAAATATAGTACATTCGATTTAATTCCGACCAGACTTATCTACTCGATTTTAAACCGAGTAAAATTATGCGAATTCAGTTTACAAACCACTTACATACGTGTATTCGTTTTAAAAACGAAAAATTTTTGCGAATTCGGTCTACAAGACATACCCGATTATTAAACATGACTTGTGATCAAATCGTACAACTTATATACAATTACAGTTATCAAAAATTTTCACATTTTATACATTTTAAACTACAAAAATTGTTTACAAAATAAGGCTTGCCATCATTTGGCGCTAATGGTCGATGGATTGTTGAATGAATTTACTGATTACACTGTGCCACATAGTTATTACAACGTACAACGAAAAACGCTTAAAACACAAACATTTCGTTATTGATTTTTATGTTTTAATAATAGAATGCATGTACATAAAACAAACATGCAGTGCCAGCAAAAATTATGCACTTGATTTTTTTTTTAATTTTTTCGTACTTCTCTATGTAATTTTTTTTTTATTTTGGACCATCACTTAGTACTCCTACACATGCGATGATTTGTGCTGGGACTAGAGAAAGAAGATAGGGAGAGCGATGACAGCTGCTGAAGCTTCACTATCATACAACTCTGCTTTTGCACGTCTTTTATATTATTGATAGTAGTGTTGCAGCGCCTCTGATATCAAGGAGACGTATTCAATTTTGAAGCTTTGTTTTAGTAGCGAATTTTAGTAATTATTTTATTTGGCCGGTGCTACACAAAACCGACGAATGAGAACGCTCTGACGTGTCTATGGATTGGTTACAGCTGAAGCCGGTACTGTTCAGTGACCAGTGACTATGGCTTTTTAAATCGGCAATTTGGCCCAAAACAATAAAACTTAAAATCCATCACTAATGCACACACTTACATCAATAAAAAGGTAATCCTCCACACACTGATTATGTCCAAAGAAAGTCCTTTTTGGCCGGAATAGTATATTTACGTTGATTAGAAAACTTGAAAACGTATCTTTACTATTTGCCTTTACTTTACAGTGAGTAAAATGATGTTTCTGCTCTGCATATATTGATTTGTTTAAACTATTGTAATAATTTTTTTGGCATTTTTTATCCAGTGCTGTTGCAGTACGTTGATGCTGATGAAGATGATTGAAATCATAAGAATGGGCGTGTTTAACTTTGGGATTCGTTTCATTATCTGATAAACGTTCATTAATATTACGATATGGCTTGTCACATAAAGTTAATTCATCGTCAGCAGAATAATAAATAAAATTATTAATTTTATCGCTGTAGCAAAAATTAATTTATTATTTAATTTCTGGGAAAAGTAAATTTTATAAGTAACACTTACGTTTCCACCGAATGAAAATCAATCATAAGTCCTGGAATTTTAACAGCAGTTCTGGCGGCTGCAATAAGTTTTCCTGGCCCAATAAACTCCAATGTAATATGAAATTTGCAATATTGATTTAAATATACAATGCCCATATTTAGGAGATGAGTTCTTAAGTGAAACGGTAAAGATTGTACGTTAAAATATCGTAAGTTGAAGGACATTCTGTTATCATAAGTTTTAAAAAGTAGCAAATAGTTCTCATAGAGCGATGTAAGCAATGTACTTGTCTCTGCGTTATAACTTAAACAATTTAGAAACATTTCCGTTTGCAGTAATTGATCTAGGACTGCATAATTTGGCAAATCTTCATTGTTATTAATCAAAACGTACGTTCGCAAAAACTCCCTGTCCAAAGAAGCCTTCTCGTTATGTGATTCATTTAGAGTTTCGGTTGATATTAAACTCAAATCAGTCAAATTACTTTGAATCGGTTGTAAGCTATTTTCGTCTTCTTGCATTGCGTCGTAAAGTTCATCATCTTTTTCCGTTATTGTTTTAAATATATCAAAATAGAATAATTTTTGTAATAAATTATATTCTTCAATAATTTCGTATGGGTGTTGCGGTAAAAGTGGTAAAATTGCATTATGCATTGTTAGCATAGGCATTTCACCACGCCCATAAAATTCCAATAGCTTTTCTTCACTGTCATTTATTATGATACTTATTTGGGTTTTAAAATCGTCATTAAACCCCATAATCCCTTCAGTTCGAACTATAGCATTTTGAAAAGGCGCCAGTTCAAATGTTTTACCTCCCAATATATTATTAGAACCCACAGCAATCTTAGGTAGTTTACGTCGATGTTTCCTTGGAATTTTTTGCAGTTTTAGAGATAATTGACGATTGGTTATATTTTCAATACAAGATTTAGTACGATATCTTTCATACCATGGCTGCGATAAATAAAAATTTTATTAATTGTACATGTGTATGTACATATGTATGTGTAAATATGTGCGTATGTATGAAAAAGGTGGATTTGCATAGATGGTTCTATATATACATGGATAGACTAAATAACTCGGTGCGCTTCGCAAATTATACGTAATTTTTTTTCATGATTTTTATAAAAGTTACGTTTGCAAAAAGTGCCTTTCTCAAAAAGTACCTTTTACACAAAGTACTTTCTAAAAAAATAGAAATTTTTCAAAGAGTACATTTTATTTTAAATTGTGATTACAGTATTTTTTCTGAAGAGTACCCATTCTACATTATTTTTATTTTTCTCCTCAAAAATACCTTTCATTTTCTTAAATCCATATCATGAAAGTCTTAGGGGCGGCCGCCATATTTTGTTTACAGAGATTTCGTTATATTGTATGCTCTCTTCTGAAAAATACCTTTAGATTGATGCCCACATCATGGCGGTGTATAGAAATAGTAAAACCGTTTAAATGGCATAAAAGTACAAAGCTACAAAGGAAAGGAATACGGAAAGAACCTTTGTTCTATGTGCAATATTTTTGGAGATACTATATGGTTGCAAAAAAAAAATTATAATAATAGCATAAATAAAAAAGTTATAAACCATTTAAACCATATAGCTGATTCTTCGCCAACCTGTACATATACAATATACATACATATATTGTGGACTATGACCCAAATACACTGTGCACGTGAATTTGTTTTTGTTTTGCTTTAAAAAGTCTCTTGCCCCTTGCATTGTGCTTAAATACATACTTATGTCATCACATGTGTTTTTGTTTACATTTCGCGGTTTATTTTGTTATGCACAGGGTGTATATTTGAGGTTCTGAATAATTGCAATACATTTATTTTATGATGAAGAAAACTAAGCAATATAATACATTTTAACAAGTCAATACATAATAGTGAGGACTTTAAATAGTGTGTAGGCAATTCGTTGCAGTTATATGACCAAAAATTCATTTGCATATATGTACATATTTACATATATTTCATACGTTTTATCATGATGTGTATAAATATCTTCAAAGAAAAACAGTCTATTTCAGTGTTGTCAGTTTCTTTTTAGCTTTCTCACTTGACTTGTGCAATATCACCAAAATGGCCAAAAATATCGAAAATATATAGAAGTATTTAATTTTAGTCGTAAAGACATTTTGATTTCATTATTACAAATACTGAAATGTAAAAATTTAATTATTTAATTTAATGCAGGAGCATTTTTTCGTAAAAATCAATTATTATTTAAATACAAGGTGGCGCAAAATTAATCATCCAACTTTGTTTTTTTTTACTTTACTTTTTTACTAAATAAAAAAAAAATTATTATGAGTGTTGGAAATATTTATATGGACCTGTACAATTTTTTCTGTTCATTGGAAATTATGATATCAGCTAAGTGTCTGCCGCCAGCGTAGATATACGTGGCCGTTTTATCGCATTTTCCATACGTCTCTGCAATAGTTCTGGTACATAACTGTTCGCATTCCTGTCGAATATTCTTCTTAAGGTCTGCGATTGTCTTGAGTAGATGTAACGGCTTTTCGTGCATCACACGCAGATTTTCAGTGCCCCAGAAACGAATATTTTGTTAATTGACGTAACCGGTTAAATGAAAATGCGTCTCGTCGCTCATGATTGTTTTCGACTGAAATCCTTCCGCCATTTGCAAAAGCTATTACATTTTACGATAGGGTAATTAATTTTGCGCCACCTAGTATATGTATGTATTTAATTTCAAGGATTTTAAATAATTTTTTTCTTATTTTGTATTCTTTGCTACTTCGCAATTCTAAAATTTTCATCGTCATCGCTACAAAACGTCAAAGCGACAACACTGTTCGTTTAATATGAAAGAGCAGAACAAAACAAAAGACAAAAGCTTTTGCAAATTTAAAAAATTCCAAAGACAATTCAACAAGCAGGTCAGTGATCAGTTAGTTTTTCTATATATCAAGTGCGATGTGAATGGAAATCGATAAGTGTTCTAAAATGTGAAAACTAATAATGTTAATTCCTACACAATAATTAATTTAATGATGAACAAAATTGTGCCGAAAATAATAATTTACTAATATAGAGCATTTGTGTAGAGTTTAATAATTGCAATTCAAGAATAAAAAGTTTGAAGTGGATCGACTCAAAATTGAAAAATTTTCAGTAGAGGCAAATAATAAGTTTTTCTTATATCACAAAGATGGATACAACTGCATGTTGTTTGGAGAAAGAGTAGAGAAGATGATGTAAGGTTTGGAACAAGTCCAGTTTAGTAAAGCAGATCGTACATAAACAATTATATACATACATACATATGTAAATATGTACAAATTGCATACATATGTGGTTAAAATATTGTTTATTAGTACCTAAATATCTAATATTTGTTACAAATTCTAAAGTGAATTTACATATAGAAAGTGATCTTCTATGTACTCCAAAAATTTTGCTGGTGATAAATCACAGGTATGTACTTATGTATAGAAGTCCAAATGATCTCATTTGACTTAAAAACTAATTCGAGTACTCCATACAAAAACAATTTAGGAACTCCTGTTTCAGTTCATCAACTGCCTGTTCTCGACACTATCCCTCATCCAATGAAGATGGTAATACATAATGTTATTACTGTCAGTAGGCATGTTAATTTCCTAAGTATTCTTTCAAAAAACCAAACTTACCTAAAATACCCCTACTGAGGCACTATCGACCCAAGGTGCGTGCAAGAGACGGTAAAATTCATATTTTAAAAAAGGATGGTGACATGCTTGAGTCCGAACATAATAATACATGGTGTAGTATTGTAATATATTTATTTATTTATTATTCATCTAACACCCAAATTCATGTAACAGCCCAAAATTAAAGTATTATAGAAGAATTATATATACTATTTTCCTTTGTATAGGAAGCGAAGCGCGTAGTTGTTACTAATTATTTTAAAACTCTTTAAACGCTCTAAATCGTTAACGGCCAGAGCGATTTTAATGATTGTTTCACTATTGTATAGGGATTAGAGATATAAAAAGAATTTTTAATTTAGTAAAAGTGAAAGTAGTACTGCCAAATCGTATGCCCGATTTCTACATCTTATCAAACAACTATCAGCTATAGCTGTCCTATTAAAAATAAATATGTAGCCGCGACGCATATGGTCAACAACAATTGTAATCGTAAAACTTACCTTTCGACCTATATAAATATGATGGTTACTTAATATTACGCTTTTATCCACATTTGCCAGAGTTATTTCTAACTGTTGAGATTTACCTCCTACCACATCTAATTCGAATATGGATTGCACTTCATATCCTGCAATAAATAAACAATTCATATTTTCGTAATGTTAAGTAACTATGTAGTACATAATTATGTAGTTATTGCACTAAATGCGAACGAGAATTTTTTTCTTTCAATTGGATTGAAAATACAGAAGAGAAACTCTAAATAAATTGTTCTTAAACTTTAAATTAAGTTTAGTTTTTGATGCTGCGAGGGATAAAAAAGCACGTGTCATTTTCAATCGCAATGTCTCTCACAAAATAATTGTTTCGAACCTCGTTCTTTCAAAAGTAGTTACGAGTATGTTTTACTAATATACAATAAGTTACAAATTACCAAATTAGATAAGCATACAAAAAGCATAAAAGTGTTTTCAGAATAGGTATATGTTTTATATCTAGTATTCCCTAGTGAATTCCATCAAGATTATTCATGATCAGCCACAATCATACATGTTCATGTGAATGGCAAGTAAAAAAAAAATTACGGCTAAATAGAAATAAAAAATTTGAAATTTATTTGCAAAAATGCCGAAACTTTCAAAATAAAAAAAACCGCAACCGCAGAGTTGTGCAAGAATTAACCTCCCCATCCTTCTCATCGCTTCGTCACTTCTCACTTCTTCACTAGAGTTTTCTTCACCAACTAGTTCGCCGGACCAAGCAAAAAAAATCCTCCAAATTAACCAGTCGCATAACATCAGAGCTGGATAATTTTTCCAGATATCCGTTTCCTCTCTCTAAAATATTCGTTTGAAAAGAACGTAACACAGAGTGTCACCATTTGATTGCAGAAAATAACGCTGCCAGTGTTTCTCTTAAAAAAATTGTTATGATCTCGCAAAATCACTACCACAAAGTACTCACAGAAAAGAAATTAACAACATCTAAATTTTCTATGAAATTTAATGATTAATAATGCCTTCTTGGCGCCTTAATAATGGCTTCTTGGCGCTGAGGCCAAATAGAAATTTGTAAAATTTATTATGTCCAAATAAAATACCCAACTACATTTATTTGTAGTTGTTAAAAATATATAAAAAAAAAATTTTCTTATTGAGGGTTGCTGCTGTTGCTTTTATTCTCTTTAAATGTTAGGTTACATTATTTCTAACAGTGATCTCTTTATACTTCAATTTGTAAACAGTATTATTGGCAATACTGTTTGATTGACGGACCCTGCAAATAATGTCACTAGTCCACACATGCATCTACAGTGTAGTCCACTGAGAACTAGGAAAATTTTTATGTTTTCAATTACTCCTGGAATGCTCATATTTATTCTGAATGAATTAAACTTGGCGGGAACTTGCAGTGATGTCAACCGAATCCCATTTTTTTTATTCGAATCACAAAATAATCATAATATAAATAATTAATAATAAAAAAAAGAATTTTACTCCTGTACGATCGCTCATGCACGCTTAGAAGTGTGGAAATAAAAAGGTTAGCGTTACATTTCTACTGATGTCTGTCGGTCGCTATGCTAATTTAATAAATGATAGTCACGTGTTTCTTATTATTGGAAGTAAATTTAAAATATATATACATATATTTTTGCGAAAGTTTTAAAAAATTTGTCGGTTTTGCGACTTCATTTTCAACTGTTTGAGAAGCATATTTTGAACTGCATGTCAAAAATATTTTACATACACCCAAGGTGTGGAAACGCTAATACATTTTGAACACAGATGTATTTTTGACAGATCTACCGACTAAGCCTATGTTTACCTTTGCTTTTTATTTTGGCAGATGTTTTCAGTACTTAAGCATCCCCGTGATAATTTTATTAAAAATTATTATGGACATTAGGGATTTGAAATCCAGTTTTGAGATTATTTTACTCACCTTTTCTTACAGGTGGGAGATGTAAGGCGAACGATTCTCTTTGTTTTTCTTGCAGTGACCCATATTTCTTAAAGAAATATATGGAATTCATACTCTGACAAGTTTCGCTGCTGGGCAATGATAAAACTTCGTAACTGTTTTCTAATTTTAAACGTGTCAAAATATCATCCAAAGTATAATAAACACATGATTCTACAGCTGATAGATTTTCTGTACTCATAGTTCCATCTGAAGAATTTGGTTCAATTTTACTGCCGACATATACACTTTGCGAAAGATCGTCGATGTTATTTATTTCCTCTTCCCCATATTTTAATAGTTGTGACATTTGCTTTTCCAGTTCTTCATCTATTTTAAAGTGGACATTTTGTGCAGTATAATTAAACTGTTGTACCTCATTGCTAACTTCTTGAGTTGTAAATGTAGTTTGCTGACATACTAATTTATATCGTTTCCTGTCTAAATCTAAATTATCTATTATTTCATATAAAATCTCCTTTATATAATTTGAATCATGAAAATCCTTTAAAAAACATTTATATTTTTGATAACGACGGCTCATATTTGTTTCTGAATCTATTTCTGGATTGTCTAATTCTAGCATACGCATTAAATCAGATAAAATAATTGAAGCTACTTGTTCAGCATCATCTTCCTATTGGAATAAAGAAAATTATATTATAATTGTTTTTTTTTTCCAAGAAATTGAAGACAAACCTGACTTATATAATTCCAATCCTCCTTTAGCTTTTTCCATTTATAAACGGCTGTTACGTTTCCCGTATTTGTAAGTTCGATATAAAGTCTACCTTCGGTCTCTTTTGTAAATAATGTAATCTGGCTTTGGTTTAAAGTTATATTGGGCACAAATACAAATAACTTTATTCGAACGGTTTTCTAAATCAAATATGTGTTACATTTAAAGATTTTATTAAAGTACAGTAGAATCTTGTATAAAAGTTTATTGCTCGGCTAAGTTAACCCTCCACGTCCACGTGACGTTCTACAAAGTTAAGCTTTCAGTTAACCTTTTCGAGCTGTTTTTATAAAAACATAGAGAAAGTGACATAATTATCAGTATGATATTGAAGAGTAAATTTTCTTTACAATATTTTGTTAATCAAATTGTTCCTAACGACGATACACTTCGAAAACTTCAATTGCTGAAAGCGAAGGTAGCTGAAAATGTTGCCAACAGCCTGGCTGACATGAAGAATTGGCATAAGTTTAAAATTACGGAATATAAAAGCTTTGATCCAGGTGCATAACAAAACAATCCGAACATGCACAAATTAGTCCAAATGCGTTCCAGATAACAATTTTGTTTGTACAAAGTTGTACAAACTTTTTCTATGCGTAAGTTCGAACCAAGGTTTATTAATACATTGCAGCCGAACATGAAATTTTTTGTATACATGTGTTTTGTTAAATATTACTTAACCTAAAAAGACCATGTTAAATTAGTGTAATGTATGTTAAATTTAAATTAATTAAATCAAAAAGTAATATATTCTGCATTCTTATTGTTATAATATTAAATTATTACAATTATTTAGAACCAGTTTTCTTAACTTCTTCACAAAAGCAAACAAACTTTGACGTTCGGCTTCAAAAGACGTTACAAATCTTTGAATCGGCTAACGGGCGAATTAGCTAGTGAGTTTACTTGGTAATGAATTTGCCTTGGTTCGGACTAGAATTAAATTATCAGCGCATCGTTACGCCAGTTGACCCTTTTTTCTCAATGTTTAGTTATGTTTTGTTATTTGTTGTTTGTTGAGAGTGTCAAAACTTCTCTATTTCAATACATGTTCTTGCCAAGGTCTATTTATTAGGTCTGTGAACCTCTCCATGTGTTTTACAAGTATTTTATGCTTGAGTGTCAAAATTTGTTTACATTTTACTCATTTGTTTAATTTGAGAGAGCGCACAATTAACAATTTTACTCATTTCTTTATTTTGAGAGGGGATAGCGATGGCAATTAAGGGATACAGAAATGAAATTAATGGTTTTCTTGCTATTCTAGCCTGTGTGTGTTTACTTTTGAGAGAGCAGTAGCCTTCTGACATCCCAAATTTAATTTACACAAACAATGTGTCTGTTGTTTTTTTTTTATGTTGTTCTTTGTTGTAGAGCTGCATAGACCTAAGAAATAGACCTCGTGTTTGACATAGAGAACAAATTTACACAAAGAAAAATGCGTGTGTTTGTTGTATTGTTGTACAACAACATCAAAAGCTACTACCTAGTTGAATCTGCCTTGTGTTCAATTGTGTTTTTTGCGTTCCAGCAATTATAGACAACTTTGTCACATTAAGAGACTCTCAATAATCCGGACTATTTTCTTATGCACCTGTAACCGAGTCGATTTAAAAACGAGTGATTTCTCAACACCTAAGTATGTGTATTCGTTTTAAAAACAAAAAATTTTTGTGGATTCGGTTTACAGAACATAGCCGAATATCTTAATAATATGGCAGGCAGGCGAATTAAAAAAGAAACAAAGTAGTCTACAAATCTGCTTAAAATCTATCCGCATTATGTTTTATGTATTAAGTTTTTGCCCACAAAAATAATCGAGAATAACTGTGAACTTTCAATCAGTCGGGACAATTAAAGTCTAAGTTTCCGTTTTCTGATGCTGAAAACGAAGTCATTAAAATCAAATCAGTTTTTCTTTATTTTTATAACCGCTTAAAAAAGTTAATAGTTGGAAAAACTTAATTTCGCTTGCCATATTTGGGTAAAATTTTACGAGACCCTACTGTATTTGTTAAGGCAGAATTACCTGAACTTTTGAGTTGGCATTACAACTTATGCATCCTTCATAAAGCGTCTTGAAAGAATTTCTTATAATTTCTTTATTAAAGGTTATGAAAAATTCTTTAGTCTCCAGTCCTGCCATCGAAAAATTTAATTCACCTTCGTATTGTTGCTCAAATAATTCCTTTATTTTAAATGGTCCAGACAATTTCAAATTTACATCATTCACATGATTCTTTGTAGTATTTGTAAGTTTAATATTTTCTAAGTATTTAACGGAAACAAAACTAATTATTTGGTAATTACAAATTAGAAATACTTTCTAAACGAATAACACTACATGAAATTTTTTATTTTCCCAATATAACACGCACTCAAAGTAATCATCAATTCATCCGTACTTCAATCAATCCCAAGCGGTGTCAAAAGTACGGTAAGTACAGTACGGATTTTCTTAAGTCAAGTACAGAATACTGTATTTAAGTACGGACTCTTTAACCGCTAATTACTTTATTTTAGCAATCGTATTTAATCCCGAGTACGTTCTTGAAATAACTGGAAACCGGGATGGATTTAAGAAAAACTGAGATCGAATCAAATCTAAAATACGTTTGATTCAAGAATTTATAACTTGTGTTTTTTTTTTATCTGGGACCAGCACTCAGGAGATGACCCCTACACATGCAATACATTGTGGTGGAACTATAGGAAAGGGATAGTTAAAGAAACGACAGGAGGTGAAGCTTAATTAATTATTTTTACAGCGTTCAGATGTGATTGTGGATTGCTATCAGCTGAAGCCGGTATTGTGCAGTGACTATGCCTTCGCCACTGAAAAATGCGAGATGTTTTTTTTTTTTTTTTATAATTTTAGTCTGAAAATGGGATTGAACCCATTTCTGGTTTGGTTTTGTAGTCAACGTGCAGACTACTTCAGCCATCGCCACCCTCATAAACAAAAGACGTGCAAAAGTAGTTAAGCTGTCTTCTCTCTATCTAGTCCTTCCCCACACATCGCCTCTATCACTATCCATTTCCTACAGAACGCAACAGCTACTAGTAGTAGGTGTGTAAGAGAAGTGTTACTTCTCTTTAAAAAATATCTCAAAAACCTGAGCTCAAATTACGGCATTCGATATCGAACGAAATTTTAATAAAATTTTGTTTGAAATTTCGATTCGAATCGAATGGCATATTTTGGTCTCTGACTTGATAGGGATATCCAAGCTTAAATCCGAATTAAGCACGTCTAAAACCTTTGGGAAAGTATAGTTTGATTCTGGGTTAGAAAAGTTCATCAAATATTGTTATAAACATTTTTTCGTAGCACAGAAATGCATCAGTGCATGATACTTTTGTAATTACATTCTATTCTTAGTATAAAGTTAAAACTATAAACACCTTTATTTTTTTATTTTCACATCAGCTGTTTAAGTATCTGGCGATATATGTCATGTTAAAACTCAATAATTGTAGTGTGAGTTTAACGTTCAATTTAGGCTAACTTGAAACATGTTTATCCTAGATAGTGTGAATACCACATGCGCTTTAATTCATTAATTTAAAAATTTTTATTACTAACTTACCCCACTGTTCCCACTGTTTATGGCTGAGTGTTCTATAATAACTGATTGTAATAGCACGTCTACTCCAAGAAAGTTGTGGCATTATAAAAGTTGCTGATACACTAAACCTACTATTTTCCATGTGTGTGACGTCATTGAGATCTGCTAATTGTATACGAAATTCGTTATAAACCGATGTTGATTCGCTGCAGCTTATGAAGATGCTAAAAATATTTTCAGAGCCGGCAGCCACTATTAAATTATTAGGCTTTATAATTAATTTACACTTCGGCGTACTTATAGAGCACAGTTCAGTCGAACATTTAGTCCGTGTTATGCTCAGACGATAACATCGCAGACCTTTATTTATAACTTTTATAACCTTACAAAAGTTGACCTGATCTTCGCGGTTGTCATCTTCTGTATTACAGAGTATGTAGCCAACATTTAAGTCTTTAGCACGAACTTCTGGCTCAAAGCTAATTGGTATACCTTTCACAGTTATTGTTATGGGAATCGTCTGCAATTTGATATAGTGTGAAATGAAAGCGAGCACAATTGCCAAGTTCAATATTCAAAAATAATTACCTACTTAAGAGAATTTTCTAGATTTTTTTTATCATAGAGGTATATTTTTAAGGCCTCTCTTTTGGTCTAATCGGTATGTTTTTACGATATATGTATAGTTTCAGAATTATTATGTATGAAAAATCTTGAGATTGGTGTTTGGTAAAAGAAGAATATTTCTTATTATTACAAATAAGAGAAGAACAATTCAAGAGCTAAAGGATGAGGTAATTCGGCACATTAATGACACTGAACCTCAATTAAGTCTCAGTCATTGAAAATATCGTCCATCGGATACAGGTATGCCAGCGAAGCCGTGGCGAGCATTTGACCGATATTTTATTTCACACATAACTGTCCTAGATCCTTCTAGCGCAATAAAAAAATATTAAGATACTTCGCTGAAAACGTTTTGTTTTATTTACAATTAAAATCGTGCGTTCTGATTGCTACAACCAGAAAGTCATGTGTTCGAATTCTTCACCATTTCACAAAAACTTTTTGTGATGTACATCAGTGTGTATGGTAATGTACATCACAGTGCCATGAGCAGTGAAAACGTCAGCGAAATAAAATAACAAGATGCTGCAGCTCTGCTTTACAAACTAATAACAAGCGCAACAGCAGAGTTGTGTAAAAATTAAGTTATACTCAATTATTTCACATCGCGCATGGAATCTCGCAGGTTCAGAGCTATCGGTATCAGGAATTTACATGCATTATCTGTCATTGATATCGGTAGAATTTATGGGAACGAATCTCAGTAAATAGAGGATTGGGGCGGGATTATATTTAGAAAGCAACTATCTAATGAGACGTTAGCCTGTGTATACATAGGTAGCTTAGCCTAGAAATGCCAGGGTTCAAATTATATATGTAAAACTGAGACTATTGTCGCATCGAAGTACCTATATACTTCGCTATACTACTGATTGCTGTGGCAGTAGGGGTCCGCATACACGTAGTAGAGTGACGATTCATAGTTCAAGATTAAAAGGCGTGAATGAGATCTACATACATACATAAGTATGTGTACCAAACGGTTACACGGTGCTTTTTTTCTGTCAAGGGGGCGGTAGTAAACGTTACAAAATTCTTTTAAAAGTTAGTCAACTTTTAAATAACTTGCCGCAATTGTTTCAAATTCTGTATATGCATATAAAATATTTTTGTATATTCCCGGATCTTGAAAGCAGACACTTAATGTAGCATACACGGCTTGTTCATCTGGAGCCAGCTCGCCACCACAGGGTTCAACAGACATACCAGATTCATCTTTCTGAAAGTAAAAAATATTAAAACAAAATCCAGTAAATGACTAAATAATATAAATAATTGAACAACGGTATCGGTTTTTAATATATATTTCTGTTAAATTCTTTATTCTGCTTCGATCAAATTTGTTGCGGCATAAAAGTCTTCCTACTTTAAACAGGGTGTCTGGTAGCAGATTTATATTTTCAAACTTAAATAAAAAAGGTAATAATTGACACAAAGTTTTATTAAGAGCATTGAACGATAGAATGGAATGCGGAGTATGTCATCCAGAAACTTTTTTAACATTTCATGAATAATCGCTCTTGGAAGTCCCAGTGAGGCTGCTCTTTTCCGTATTGAAAGTCGCGGATTTTCACGTAAACTGCTTTCAACCAGTTCAATGTTTTCGGAAGTCCTTGAAGATCGACTGGGCCCTGGCCGTTGGGCATTCATAGCCGAAGCAGTTGCGAGGAATCTCTGCACCCACGAACAAATTGATTTTACACTCGGTCCATCACTTATTCCAATGTCTCTACACCGAACGCGCGATGCTCACTCGACCACTGCGACATCGTGACTGACGTATCCGCACAATCGATAACTCCAACGGCGCCACCCTCCCTCCGCACAGTTTGTTACTTTTTGAAATAATCGTATTTAAAAATATAAATTTGCCACCAGACACCCTGTATTTGTAGAAGTTTTATATAAATGCGGGTGGCGATGGCTGAGGTAGTTAGCACGTTGACTACAAAACCCTGTCCTGAAAACATTTTCGTATTTTTCTGATGTGCATTATTGTTCCATGTGTGTAAAGATAAATTTAAATTTAAAAACTCAAGACACAAACCATTTCTTTCAATAGAGAACTTTGTCCAGTTAACAGAGCAGTGTTAAACACTTTCAAGCGGTAGTACATTTGAGGAAATTTTCAAGATTATTTATTCCGGAAATGTTATGACATCCAGATGCATTCCATTATATGCAAATAGTGCGTCAGGGGATTCTCTAACGTATTACCCAAATAATTTTAACAGATTAGAAAAATGAACTTGAACAAAACGATTTTTTTAATTGAATTTCTTCGGAGGATTACTGACCATTGCGGAAAAATGGGGAATACTAAACATATCCCACTATATACAAATGGTGCTACAGGGATTCCTCTAATGAACAGAAAAGCTCGTATTACCCAAATAATATTGGGAGTTTAGAAAAATTAGCTTGAACAAAGTTATTTGGGTAATCCGAGCTTTGTAAGCGAGCGAGTAACTAAAATAATTAATAAAATGGCTACCAAACACAGCTTCAAAATATGAATACGACTCTTTGATACCAAGACTGCTATAAAAACCGAAAAAAATGCAAAGGCGGAGTTGTACAAATAATTAAGCTGGTCATCTCTATCACTATCTCTTCCCTTAGTTCCGGTGCATGCATTGCATACGTAGAGACATCTCGTTAGCACTGGTCCCAGAAAAAAAATATCATGCTGATGCAATGCCGCACCGTTTCGAAAAACTTTTGTAATCTATTTCCGGACCTAACCTTAAATTTGCAGTGTCAAAAATGTAAGAAAGTGCAACCTGGAAATTTATTTTAGATTCTATTTAAAATTTCGTTTTCAAAAAAAAAAATACATTCCGTTCTTAATTATAAACAAATAAAAAAACAACTTACCAATTTTAATTGAAACCATATTTTCTATTAATATGTACATTTGTGCAAATTCTAAAACCGTCAAGGCTTTGCATATAGACTGGGGAACGATATTTAATTTCGGTGGTAAAACTTGACCTTTGATATGAAAGGGATAGCTGGCATTAAAACCAACAAATTTAATACTATGAAAAAAAAGGGAAAACCAACAATTAGTTAAAATTTATTAATATGTAATAATTTAAACACTTACAACCCAGATATTGTTGTGGAGCCCAATTTAGTAAACTTTACTTGACCAGGTACATGTATTTTAGCGGCAGGTTCAATGAAATACTTCCATTTATTATTTGAAATTTTCATAACACCCAAACTTGAA
Organism: Dexiosoma caninum; assembly: GCA_963924685.1. Classification (NCBI taxonomy): domain Eukaryota; kingdom Metazoa; phylum Arthropoda; class Insecta; order Diptera; family Tachinidae; genus Dexiosoma; species Dexiosoma caninum. Next base: position 93,962,927 of record OZ004727.1, on the reverse strand, counting down.
TGAGGCTACGCCGGAATAAATTTGGAAAATAAAAGTGTATGAAATCACTGTAATCCTATGCATAACTGAATGTTAGTCACTATTTGGACAACAAACCTATAAATATATCTGAATTTTGCTAAATTTGCTAAGAAAATTAAAAATATGCTATTGTTCCGATTGAACTACTATTTTAGCGTCATAGTCCGTTAAGGCTTTTATTTGGCCTGTGAGGTAGTGTTAAAAATGCCTTCGAACTTACAGAGACCGTCGTCATCTGCGTCGAGTGGTGTTACCACTAAAACCTTCCCTCCTCCTCCTCCTCTTCTGGGTAAATTCCTTCCCGGGACCGCCACTTACTCACCCACGTCTGGGTACGACGAGTCTGTAGCCGGCACCACGGCACCGGTCCGTACTCCCAGCCCTCGTCAGAGGGGTCGTCCGTTAAGGCTTAAACACTACACAAATGCAACCTAATTGTGTTTTCCCACATTGTTCGCATATACACAGTTAAACTCATTTTTAGTTGAAAATTTTGCTTTCGGAATGGAAAATTCCATTAATCATAAGTCTGGGGTATATTATAGCCATCATGGTCCAGTTGTGATACCTGTGAAGAAGTGTAGGCGACGAGGATACGACAGAGTGTGAAGAGCCCAATGGGAACTGAAGAAACTGATGGTCTGACGAATGCGGCGATGATGCGACAACCAGCTGCTACTCTCAATAAACCGGTTCAGCTCCCTGAACCCCATCTTCGATAGGCTGCCGAACGATGAAGTCCCCAACACGCGGACGTGTAGCTCCCCGAGTGCAGGGCACTGGCAAAGGAAGTGAGCAACACTCTCCTCCTCCTCCTCATCGTGGTACACAGAGCAGAAGTCATGGTACGGTATATCCATGCGTCTGGCATGATTCCCAATAAGCCAGGGTTCCCTCATCGTGGCGGCTAGACCCTGCAGCCATTGACTCGGAAAATTCAGCAGCCGCACAGACCTCCCGATATCCAACTGAGGCCATAGTGTCCTCGGGAGCCCGGAGAATCCGTTCACGTTCTCGTTCCCAAGGCGGGCGGCCCCTCTTATCAGATCATCCTCTACTTCGTTGCCCGTTAAGGCTTAAACACTACACAAATGCATTCTAATTGCGTTTTCCCACACTCTTGGTATACACATAGCTCAATTTATATTTATTTGAAAATGTTTCTTTCGGAATGAGAAATTCTATTAATCATAAGGCCGGGCAATACGATACGATATTAATATAACGAATGAATAGGTTGCTGGAGGATTTAGCCGGCTCTTGTTAAGAGCTTACCATATCATCAGCTGGGGTTCAATAACTGTACTAGGAATAAACTTGCTGCTAAATTCATGACAACTTTTTATTATGCATATGTGGGAAAGAATGAGTATACGTACTATAACATCATAATAAAAGAAACCAGCCAAATTACTATTATTGTGAAAAACCATTTCAAAATCATAAGTCTCTCCTGCATACAGTGGCTCCCTCATGACAATTTCATTATCCCATAGAATTTGTGGTACTGCACAGGTATATTCAATGTGTAATTCAGAAGTCATATTGTATTTAGTTTCAACAATTTGGGAAAAAGTTATTATTTTCTTTATGGTCTGCCGCTGTTTCTGGCATTGCTTCTATGATTGGGCAGGCTCTTAAATCGATGTACTTATTATGCGAACCCATGACATTTGGTATAACAAGTATGGAAATGGATTTACTTGTATTTGGTCTTAGATAAATTATCTCTGTATTGCAGTAAAGTTCTTTTGGATTTGTTGCTACAGAATTCCAATCTAGTTGTGTATAATTTTTATTTGTATCGATATGACTGAAGTAGGGTGTATTTAGAAGGCTATTTATTGCTTGCTCTATAACTTTTTTCTCTATTTCAGGCTTATCTAATATTTTATTCGCTTTTAAATGAGAGACTAATTTATGTGACATCTCTGGTATGAAATCTGAAAGCAAGAAAAAACTTAAAATGAAAAAATTTTTAAACTTTGTTTTTATAAGATATAGTGATGCCATATTTGGTGACAAAGTTTTCACTTTAATTTTTTTTTTTAGCCAATGCGATCGACCACAGAGTGTTGCCAAGAAAATATTGCAAAGTTTTTGCTGGTTATATCATATTATACTTACCCAAGGCTGACCTTTTGAATTCACTACAGTGCGATGAATTGCTGCCATCTTCGGTATCTCTAAAATCAAATTCTTCTTCACTATTTTGATTATAGGACTGTTTCAAGTAATTCAAAGTTCCCTTGGTTGTGATGGGCAAATGTCCATCAAGATTTTCCGCGTTTAAAACTAGTGGTGTTTCGTTGCCATCCTCTCTTACGGTACATTGTACAGTCAACGGTACCGTCAAAGGATTCACAAGTAAAACGTTACGTTTTTGTGGTATAGCGATTGGTATGACACCTAAATGGAGCATTTTAGGAAAAGATTTCACTTGAACTGGTTTGCCATGGCCCCTGGTTGTAAAAAGAAAAAATTATTTATTATTGTTATTTGCACTGTGGCTTGTTTTTTTTTTTTAGAGAAACCGAGTGTGTATTGTAGTTTTGTATAGAATGAAAATGTTGAATTCTACAAAAATTTATATTTGAGTTACGTATTTCCAAACCCATCCATCGCTAAATAAACGAAATATGCATTTTGTTTTAGGAATCACTGCTAAAAATTGTATGATTATTTAAGCCCTATTATTTAACAATGGCGGGAATATGCAATTTCCAAGTGTTTTGTGTTCACAACTGTCATACAAAGTATTGCTTTTATCCTTTTCAAAAACTTACTTTATAATCATTGAATATTTGCAACCATATTTAACTTTAAATTTTAATTTCACTAAAAATTTTCCAATAACTGTACAATAGAATTTTATATGAAATATATCGCTTTGATTCGGCTTTAAGTAGAGACCTTCTTCTGGTATTGCAACTATACGAGCGGTACAATCATTTGGAAGATCATCTAATTGTACATGAGCATCACATAAATCTTGGAAAAAAAATAGAGTTTATATTATTTTAAATATTTTAGAAATTCAGAGTGATCAGATGATATTTGTGTCAATTGTTGTACACAGTGGGCCAAAAGTAATCAAACGGGGCATAAGTAATCACCCGATCGTCTGCAGGGCACTTTATAAATACTCAATGTAAATGCAGTTGCGGTGCGGTCAGTAGTTATCAGGGATTAAATGTGCAGGAGACATTAGAGCGTGACTACAATTACACACCGGACAGGAATTCCTTTTAAGTAAAGGAAACTTAACAAATGATCAGTATCCAAGAGCATGCCACCCGTACGATGCCGATCAATAGAATTTTCCATTGACATTCTATTTTGCAAAAATTGAAGCCAGCCAACGCCGTGGTTGGTAAATTTCGCCATGGTAAATCCGACCGAAGTTCGTTCTTGGCCATCAAATATATCAAGACAAACTACCGTGTCTTGAAACGAACCATCAATGCATCCGCAAAAAAAGTGTTTTGCTTGGTCATGTTGCACCGAATTATCAAAAATAGGTCTGATCGCTTGCTCGCCATCAAACGCTAAATGTAGCTTCATAATAAATAGATGGATTTTTTTCACTATCTTTCTTATCTGATTCACTCTAGAAATAGTGTAGTGTGGAACAATTACTAACCGTCTTTATTTAACAGTGTAATTCTAGCGCAGTGCTCTTCACCAAAATATACATGACGCAAATCCATAAATGGAGGGAAAATTTCAATTTCAGGTCCTATTATTTGCCCCTTTAAAGAAATTTTTCTCTCTTCAGTCTTCATATCATTTCTCCAAGAAATTGAAATCGCAGAATTTACGCTGAAGGGTGAAATGTCATTGTAATTGGCTAGAAAATCTTCATGCACAATTGGACAAAATAAAATTTTTATAAAATATCTGGAATTCACCCGTACAGTACCACAATTTGACTCAATAACAAAATGTCTATATGGAAATTTATCTACATTTTGTGTTTCATTTCCAATTAAATCAGACGAAGGTGTTTTCGCATCACAAATTGTTGCAGGCAGCGTTCCTTCGTTATCATGTGATGATGATTCTTCTGGCGAAATGAAATTCACATTGAACAGGATGTCATTGTTTGATTCGTTACATATCGAAAGTTCCTCAGTTCTTTTACGCTTAAATCGTACACAATCGAAGTTAATGTTAAAAGTATGAACAAATAAGGAGCACCGTAAGGGTTCGTGCTTAAATGGTATGTACAGATTGCCGCCTGCTGCAAGAGATTAAAAGAAATTATAATAATTGTTCCTTTTATATGTTGGACCAGCAATCAGAGATGACCCCTGCACATGCAATGCTTTGTGCTGAAACTAGGAAATTGGGTTATGGGAAGGAGGATAGAGGGAATAGTGTTTGTCGACGTTTGATTTTAATCTTCACACGCCAAAAGTGACAGGAAAGACCTCTGCAGGGAGTTTGTTCCACATACGCGCTGTTGGGCCGAAAAATAAGTTCTCTTCGTTGCCAAATCGACCACAAGGTCTCATCCTAAAAGTGTAGAATTTTAAATTTCATTAAAATATTGAGATTACATAATTTCATGCATATGTGTACATGTTTACATGAATACCTTTATTAGGAAGATAATTTAATAGCATACTAGATGACCCCGTGAACTTAGTATTACCTACATCTATCAATCTATATCCATACATATATAGAATAGTGCTTTTTATTTGTACGTCACTGATTATCCAATCATTAGGTGTGCTTTTTTTTACTCTAAATTGGGCCGTGACCAATCTTACCAGAAAGCGTTTTCTTACACAAAAATTTTGTAAATGAGAATCGTTCTTCTTGCACGAAACAGACCGCACTTTTTCTGCGGGCTATTTTGTAGTAAAATGAAGTAAAATTCAAAGTTTCCCAACAATGCAATGAACAAATAATAGTTTATTTTGTTTTATGATTTAGTTAAAAATTATTTGGGTTTTCTTTAAAAAACATGTATAGCCTAATTATTGTGTTCTTATGGATGTGTGCATGTGTGTAGATTTGTAATTGTACATGGTCATATATATTAGGTCTGTTCCAGGTGCATAACAAAGGTGCCCGAACTCGCACAAATTTATTTTATTTCTATTTTATTTATATGTAATTATAATTTTAAAATTGTGCTTTTTTGCGAAAAAAAAATATGTGAAATGTATTATTACATACTTTATGATATTCGCATAAAATATTCTTTTTATATAAAATCAAACTTAATAACTGAGGAGGAATAAATTATCGGCTGTTTTCTATTTAATTAAATTAATCAGAAAATTTGCAAAGAAACGGCAAGTTTTTATTTAAAAATTTAAAAAAGAAGAAGATTTTCAAATAAACTTGAAGTTGTAAGTACATATGTTTGTGCATATTTATCACTTTATTTAATAAAAAATGGGTTTTACTTTTTTCAATTTATTTTTGTCCACATTTTGCAGCCGTTGCCAACGATGCAAATGTTTTGCTTTTCAAATATTATACATTTGAAGCGTCTAAAATCACTAAAATAAAATTTATTTGGTCACTTTTGTTATGCACGTGGAACATGTGTACATTTTTGCCTCTTATTGAGATAAATTATAGTTTACTCTCATTTTACCGAACTTTATCTGAAAAGTAAAAAAAAAAAACACACCTACTGTATCAGAGACAAAGAGTCCATGGCCTTTAACTGCAGATTGCTTCCAGTTTTGTATTAAATACGGTCTACCAAAACTTAATAAACGTTGAAATGAATACAATATTTTTATCTACATTAAGCGGCGCATGCATTATACAATATTATTGCATACATTATTCCCCATATTATTTGCATTTTACCCTATATTATGCAATAACAAATACAACATTTTTAAATATAATATGGCGCAATTTTCATATAATAGAAAGTACACATAATGCTTATGCTTATACACCGAACCATGCCAGCTGACGCTGCTTCAACTGTAATTATGGTTGGTTTAAATATTGAGGAATCAGAAGCTCTTGATGTTTCGGAATTTAAAGTCAGTGGGATGTTCGCTAGAATGAGCACATTTTTCAGGTCTCAAAATAGCATTCAAGCGCCTTTGCTTTTTAAGACGGAGTAAGACATACATACTTCACCCCAGTTGATCTTCTTACTATTTTTACCGATTACATCCGACCGAAGATGGAATACAACTGTCATGTATGGACGTTTGCTTCAAAGATTATATTGAAGTTACCGTGTACAGGAGAGGGCGCGGAGGATTGGGTGGGCAATTCTATGGACTCTCTTAAGCATCGGTGCAATGTGGGGTGTGTTTCGATATTCTATCGTTACTATCATGCGATTCTAATTCTAATGAAATCAGTGAAATTGTTCTCGAAACCCGCTCAACCCTGTGCACAATGCATTCACCATTGTAGAGAAAGCTGATTTTTCGGCCGAACAGAGCATATGAGGAATAAACTCCCTGCAGAGCTCTTTCCAGTGACTTTTGACATGGGAAAATTTAAATCAATTGTCCATGAACACTATTCCCTCTATTCACCTTCCCATAACCTAATTTTCTAGTTCCAGCACAATGAACCGCATGTTAGGGATTCATCCCCTGAGTGCTGGGCCAAGATAAAAAAGAAAATAAAAATAAATTAGAAATGCGAAAATTGTTCGCTCAAATCTCGTATCATGACTCTTTGTTTACCCCTCTACTTTCTCTGCACTTCAAGCCAACAAACTCGTTTTGCATGACTCGTGAGGCAGTGACAAAGCTCTTCGTGTGATTTTCGTACAAGTATTGCAAATCCGAATATAAAAATTCGCTACTCTCCTCTTGCCTTACCGAAGACTATATTTTAAGATATTTACCTGTGTTAAACTTCAACTTAAGGTGGTGGTCAACAACTTTGCAATCTTTACAATATAGTTTCAATAATATTTTTCCATAATCACTTTTCTTTATGCTAAAAGAATTCGCATGAACTGTTAGATTTGGCAGAGCACTAAAAATAAAAATTCAATTAAAATAAATCAAGATATACCAACGACAATTGTATGTAATAAATGGTAAATTTAGAGCTTCATTTAGAAGGCGAAAAGAATAACGTGGTATAATTTCTGTATGTAAATTTTTGGAATTTTTGCCAGTAGAATCCACTGGAAAAAGTAAACGAGAAAAATAACCAAACAAAAGTTTAAAATTTTTCATAAAAATATTTAAAGAAAGGAAAAGCTGAATAAAACTGTAACAAAAACTAAAAATAATAGTTTTCAGTGTGAAACAAATTAAAGATGACCATAAAATATCCAGTTACTTTTTTTTATCACCAATAGCTAAACTTCTTATAATTGTTTTACTTACCTTAATTTCCTAGAGACGTAAAACTGTATATATTTGAGTACTTATTACAGCAGTACATAAATTTAGTACTGATATATTTTCGCATGACATTTATACAGAAACAAATTAAAAAATTATTTAGCAAATTAAAAAGTTTAAAACCTTATGCAGTACTTATATTTAAATAAATTTCTCTACGAATTTATGATTACAAAAACAAAAAAAACAAATTGTATCAAATACCAAAAACTTGTATATATTGAATAGACAACACACCTCATATTTTTACAACACTATGATTTTTAGTCATGAGCTGTTTTGAATACTCTGCAAATTTTTACAATTTTCACATTTGTTTACTTTTTTCTGTTAAGAGACTTTATTGAGAGTAATTTGTTGAAATTAAACAAAATTTACTCAACTACTGGATTTCACTGGGAAAGTAAACAACTGGTCCTATTATCAGCATATTTAATAGTTTCAACTAATTGCATAAAATAAATGCAGTTTGTGTATGTGTGTACATATGTACACAACACTCGTCCCACTTACCATTTAATATTAAACTGATACTTTTGGGCCGAACTGTTGTAGAGAATCATTTCATAGTAAGTGAAATTCTCAACTGTTGTTGACGGAAACGCTATAGAGAATGGCACTGAAATATCATTATCGTAATTTTTATCGAGTATTATTAGGGGTATGGAATATGTTATATTTGGATGTTGACTCGTTATCAATACATGGCGACGTCTGTTAATATTTAATTTCGTAAGCGGTTCGATATGTATAGAAATTTTCAGCGACTGGTCAGGTTGTAGAAAATTATTCGTTAGTTCTGTGGGCGATACTCTAACAGTTGTATCACTGCTATCCGTAGAGTATACAAAGTAACGTTTATACTGCGAGGAGAAAGTAAAGTAGAAAAAAATTAATGCATAACACAGGGTTTATTTAAAGAACAAAATTACTTACCGCACCTTTATTGCACACATTCAGAGTGCACTCATAAGTAGTATGGACTTTTAAACCCTTTTTGAAGATTATAATTCTGGGCAAAATTTTTAAACTCGTTCCCAAATTGCAAACATCATTGGTATAATCTAAGTATAATATTGGCAATTTTATTCGAAAGGTTTAAATTTTTTTTTAAAGTTCACGTTAACTTTTAATCGTACATAGTGAAAAGGACTGTTGTAATGTAAAAGGGCCTTAATACAGAATTGTATGTTTATGTAGCCAGAAAAAGAAGAAGAAGCCTCATTACAACTAATTACACTGTACAGCAAACCTGACACCTTCCGACAACAACTGACACAAATGCGCATTAGAAAAAATACGAATTGTGTTTACGACTTAATCCCAAACTCCCATCACCACCCTCGCGGTGGTGGCCGTTTTACAGTTTCATCTTTGTATAATAGGTTAGGTTAAGTGGCGGACCCTAGCTGAAGGAGAACGGCCCACTTAGGCCTGACCTTTGGCCCATTGTGATACCACAAGTATTAACACCCAGGGTCTATGCGGCAATCGAATTCACACCTCCAGATTGATAAGACTAGTGCTCTAGCACCACGCTAAGGAGACACCCTTGTATAGTAAACCGATATAGAAAATCATGTGAGGCTTACGTTTCTGATATACGATGTGTTCAGAAGATGTATGCGGAACATCGCAAGGAACATATTGTTAGTACATCTTTTGTTAATACCATCTTCAGGAAATGGGTTTTTTTTCTTTTTTCTGTTAATTTTTTTAAAAATAGCAAAAATTACCTTTGAAAAATTAATGTAATTAGCTGAAATAAGCTACAAAAATGTTTGCCTTAAATTTTACCTATAAATCTCCCAACTCACTTAAGTACAAAATTCAACTTTTTTTTTTTTTTTTTTTTTTTTATCTAGGACCAGCACTCAGGAGATGACTCCTACACATGCGAAGCATTGTGCTGGGAACTATAGGAAAGGGATAGTAGGAGAAACGACAGGAGGTGAAGCTTAATTAATTATTTTTGCAGCTCTGCTTTCGCACGTTCTTTGTTTATACTCGTAGCAGTGCTGAAGCTTCGGTTTAGTAGCCATTTTTATTATTATTTTACTTCGCCGGTGCTACACAATACCGACGAAGGAGGGCGTTCTGATGTGATTGTGGATTGCTATCAGCTGAAGCCGGTATTGTTCAGTGACCAGTGACTATGCCTTCGCCACTGAAACCTTCCGACAACAACTGACACACAAAGACACACTAATGCAACATCAGAAAAATGCGAGATGTTTATTTTTATTTGAAAATTTTTTGGTCTGAAACTGGGGTTGAACCCAGGTCTGTTTTTTGGTTGTGTAGTCAACGTGCAGACTACCATCCATCGTGCCATCGCCACCCTCAACTTTATCGCCGAACGATTAATTTCACTCGGCTTCTATGAACAGGCAGTTAATTCCATTTATTTTTTAATTAATTAAAAAAATGCTAAATTGCTTATCTAATTTTACATACTCGAGCCTTCTTAGCAATACATGAACCGGTCAGCTTTAATTAGTCTTTTCAAATAATAATCAAAAAGGCTAATAACGTGATATTTTGGTAATTTCGAAAAGTCGTTGTCCATTTTTGAAATGAATTTTCATCATTAAATGCAATTTAGGCTAAAGTGCGGCACGCCTTCAGTCAGAAAGAATTATGGCTGGATTATGGATTGCAACCGAACTGTTGTTCAGTTGCCAGTTGCTAAAAATGGTAATGCAAGCAATGCAGATCGGAACTTCATTAACTCCAGTTGCCGAAATTCCAGTGCTTTTTAGTGTTTATTTGTGGTTGCCACATGGCAACTCAACTGAAGTTCGCAATCCATAATCGACCCATTAGACATGAGATAACATTCCAAAGGAACAAAGGAAAATTCAAGGTTAATCAAAACCAACCTACACAAGCTGAACTGAATTTTTAATATTTTCTAACGTTATTCCAGGCTTTTTCTACGCATTTTGTAAATATGCCTTAGGTCCATTCTATGTTAAGGTAACGTAATGCACTTGAGTTGGCACTTTAAAAACAACCAGTAGTTCCAGTTCCACTCCTTAGAAAGCCCAAGTCATTTAATATCATTAAATTGACTCCATTACTGAATCGATAATTTTCAATCGTTCACATTGTTGATTTGGTTAGTTTCGTTTGACATTTTATAAAAAAGAGCAACATTTACAAATTGGTTTTCTTTTAAATCAAAATATTGGTTTCTGATAGGTCTTTGGAGTTGTCTTAATCGTCTAGCAGAAGACGTTATTTAATTAACTATGCAGCAATTTTGCAGTTCCTCAATGATTTAAACTGCTACATAAAGGAAGTGGCCGATATTCACTTCGGCTATAAAGATTGCCAATTGATACCTACGACATCTTTTTCGTTTCGGTATCAAAATTCTGAAATGTTGAGTCCGACAAATGTTTGCGAAGCATGCGAATATCGTGTCAAGTGTGTATACATACATATATATTTCGAAGAAACTTAAAACAGTTCGAACTTTAAAATAAAAACTAAAACGTTCGCAATAGATCTGGAAACTTACATTGCTTTGTTGGACAGCAGCATTTTAAATCAGACTTATTAGTCCTATAATCTTCCTGCATTTGGTAATTTGTTTTTTTTTTTTTGTAAATATGTGTACGTACGATATTTTGAACTGATAATGAAAAATGTGTGTGCGTGTTTTTTTTAATATTCAAACTAAATGTATTATTTATGTCAAAAAAAATTGTTTTATGCTTATTTCAATAGACATGATGTTGTTTTTAGTGCTCGTGTTAATTTGGGTATCAAATGCTTGAATTGCATTTTATTATCTTAAGTATATAATTAATTAGCAAATAAGGTGTGTGTAACAAGTAAAGCGCATATCATTGGTCTCTTGCAGAAAGGGCCTAAGCCGTTTTCTCTTCAAATAGACTTTTCAGTGATATCCATTCACGTCACACAAATACATAAGTATATCTTATCGCGTAAATTTAATGCAATAGTCTCAAAAATTACAGTTTTACAAGCATTTGAATTTTGATAATTGCATTGTATTAATAACAGTTTCTATCTCCAAGTTTTTTATCTATTCGTGATTTATGGAATCTTAGATAACTTCACTAAAATAGATTTTATTAACTTTTTTCCTTCTCGATGTGCATACATTTCGGAACAATGATATACAAATAAAATTCCATCTCTAAGTCTCTTCTTATATTTTTACTTCATTTAGTAAGTAAATTTAGTAGAGAATTTCATCTTTCAGAACAATGCATGTTCGAAAAATAACTTCATAGTCTACTTATTTATCTTTTATTTATTTAACGCTACTGTCACAAAATACAGAATAGTTTATGCTACTGTGTTACTAATAGTAAAATGGTTTAGAAAGATAAAATAGATTTAAATCGAATAAAAAATATGAAATAATTTTTTGCAAGGGCTACTTACTTTTTTCAAATTGTATACGTATTTTATTACAGTATCTTATTGGCGTTACTACGTAATTCAAAGAAAAAAAATAGTATTCGCAATTCAATCCCTTGTACTATAATAATTGCACCAATTTTATTAACGGATCGATATATACAGTGAAACTAATCTAAACTTTGAAATAAAACATTTTACATTGAATTTTGTTACATTGCTGGAAACAGTATATTTTCCATTTTTTTTTTTTAATTTACATTTTCGATCAATGTGCTTACATTAAAATTAATTAAATGTTAATTATAATAGTTTTTAGTAAATAACAAGGCGAATTCATATCAGGTGAACTTTAAGCCCGCCCAGCTGGCGACTATTTATCACTGTTTGATGTCAAAATTGTATGAGTTTTTTTGACAACGTGCATTGATTTTTGTGGTTGCTGTAGTAGTACGTTTACGTGATATGAATTCGAATTGGTAAATAAAATAATGGAAAAAAAATAATTAAACAAAATATAAATTATAAGTTAACAGAATTAGGAATATTAATCCAGAATTACAATTATTTTTTCTACGTACTACTTTAAAAAGGAATTTATGTCTTTAAAAACACACACAATTTTTGCCGCAATGAGATGTAAATGGTAATGGATCATGTTATTTTATTCGGTTCTATTTTCTTATTATTAGTCAAGAAAATCATCACAAAGCTGAAGCCAAATCTATATGATTATCATATATTACGCTTCCAAATCATTGACGAAAAGAACTTCTCGATTTCTCAAACCTACATCATATAAAGTCTGGTTGGATGTAGCTGAAGCAGCATAGTCAATATTTCTAGTTTTTGAATATATAACACGTTTTGGGAAGTTCGTTGTAATTTCAAATACATCTGGTGAATGTGGGTGGCAGAATAAATAATTTGCAACATCCTGAAAAAGTGGAAAATTATTAAATTTGGAAATATAAAAAAATTTGCGTGCTTACTCTTAAGGAATTTGATTGAAGAAATCTTCGTTCAATGCGGGCACCATTTGGCAGTTTAAAAACAACACTTATTGTATTCGGTACATCAGGGGTTGGTTCAGATGGTATTTGCTGTGCCATATCAAGTTTTAATTGAGCAATTTCCTGTAATATTTATTTATTATAATATACTTTTTTTTCTATAAGCTTTTTAGTATCACCTCTTTGCGCCTCTCCTCTGCTTCGTTTTCTCTTTCTAAAGCCGCTGCTACTTCCAATTCCTTTTCTCTTTCCAGTTGTCGTAGGCGTTCTTTCTCTTCATCTGCTTTTAAACTTTGACGATATGCCTCATCTTGTTGTTGACGGAGAGTTTGCGTAAAATTGCGTTCTAAGCGATCAGCTCTGGCCTGACTTAACCAAACATCATTGGCATTAATAACAGTCTGCAATCGATTTATCAATTCATCCGCTGTGCAATCACCCTCAAATCGACCCATAATAACCATACGATGAGCCCTTAGTGCTATTAAAACCATAATGGGATATGATCTAGCAGTTATCGAATGGGAAACACGAAAGCCTTCGGGAGATGAAACATCACAGCCCCAGAATAATGTATTCCGATTTATGAATTCGATTACTGTACGATTTGCCAATGTTTGACTACAAAATGATTCAACATCGGCATTTCTTGTCGGTTCTTTATGCAGATATACTAGTAAGAAACGCAATTCTTGCTTGGCGTCATTCAACGCCTGCGCATATGTTCCCTGGTAAAAAACCGGATGTTCGGGATAACGTTCGCTATATGAGCGTATAAAGCTCATAACATCACCCAACGGATCTGTTACAACTGGTTTAATGCAATAAGAAACAATAAAATGAAATTTTAATCAAATCTATCAAAAAATTTGATAAATCGATCTTCTTACTTCTATCTTCATTTCTTCCGATTAAAGCGTTTACAATGGTTGATATTGTTGAACAAGAATAATGGAATATCATGTTGAATATATAACTTATAATTCCTGTTATACTTCGTGGCATGGGGCCAGGTACAGAACTACTCATCGAGCGTCCTCCCGGCATAGCGTCAGAAAATACTTGCTGTAAAAACCGATCATTTATAACTACTGGAGCTCTCACATCTCTGGAACCAACAAATGATGACGGCCGACCTTCTCGAATATTCATTTGTTCTTGTACAGCAACCTTTAAAAAAATTTTATTAAATTATTTCTTATAATACATTTTTTTCCATAATTTTTTCAGTACTATACTAAAAATATCATTGTTTTAATGAGAGCACATTCTGATGTTAATATTAATATAATATGCTTTTCCTAATTATAGATTTCTTCATCAATATACATATTTTTTTTTTTATCATGGACCAGCACTAAGGAGATGACCCCTACACATGCGATGCATTACTTTATTCAAGTTAATAGTGAATACATATTCCTATTAATGAAAAATGAGTAAAAAATGCTCATTTTAATTGAACTTAAAGGAGTTTTGCTTTCTAAAAAATATTTTTTTAAAAGCAAATTTCTATTTGAAATTTAAACATAAATATTTCTATGTGTAATAATTTACCTCTAGATCCCATTGATGTCTTATTAAAACATCCCGACATACACTCATGTCCTCAATGCCTGTGAGATCTTGAAATTGCAAAACTTTTTCAGTTTGTTCATTTGTAAGTCCCTCTTCCATTCTTGACTGGTGTTTGCAGTTATTAAAATGATCTTAATGATATCTCTTCGCAAAGTGCACTGTAAAGAGTGAAATGCAAATAAAAATAAATAGAAAATGCATAATTAAGTATGCACAACCTTGGTGTTTTTAATTTGCTGATTTGTCTCGTCCGTCTCTATTTTGACCAACAAAATTTTAACCCAGCCAGACGTGTCTCTATTTGTGTTGGTTTTTTATAGCAAGCTCCCTTTGATTATTGAAACCTTATTGCTGCTTCCACAGTTTGAAATATTTTTCTACATAGAAGATGGACATAAATATGTTTTAAGCAAAAACAATAAACGTTTGCTTTTTATTTTTAGTAAAAATTATTTTAAAATTTGCCAATAAAACTCGTATTTAGTAAAACTCAATGACAATTATAATTTTTTTTCTCAAAAGGTTTGTCATATAGTGGTTGCCAACCTTTGTGTTATGTTTTATATAGAAACAATGTCTTCCATTCAGCGTGTTTAATTCTAAAAATAAAAACAGAGTTTTAAATTTCCAAATAAAGCCATATGTAAAACAAATTCCAAGGCAAATTCATTACCAGCTGTAAAACCTTGAGAAGGCGGATGACGGTTTCGGTACTGACGGGCCATTGTCACTTTGGTCTGCACGTTGTCGTTGTCGTGTTGCGGAGGGGGACACGGTTGGGTCAATGTCTTGCTCTCGCCTTAGGCGGGCGTCTCCTATTTCTGCTTCCTTCGGAACTTTGCTGGGGTATTGGTATTCGATGTGACAAGGATAAGCTGGTTTATCCGGACTCGGGATGGTTTGGGACTTATCGGACGCGATGAGGAAGGATACCTCTCAGGCAACACTATGGGGCCCAGTTAAATGATTACCTTACCTAAGGTTGGCAACATTTCAGCTAAAAGTGCACATCACGGCTGCCAGTTAAAATTGTCAAAAATTGTTAAAATTCTGAAGAAATTTAAGTCGTTGCCATTTCTGTTTTGAAAAGTCGTCAAAGTATCGGAAAACTTAAAATGTAATACATTTTTTCTAATATTTGTTAAGAAACAATAAAACTACAATATAATTCATGTTCGTACGTACATAGTATATTAATTTACACACAAGTTAATATAATGTTATGTTTTACCTTTTTAAAACTTTTATTCTACTTGAATGCGTGTTGAAAACAAAACACCGAATTATTACGTTTTATTTATTTAAAAAATTTCTGCATAATACTACTTTAAATTAGTAATGTTCACGATGTATAGTGAACTTTTAGGCACTTAATTTAAATGTTCGCTTCAATAGTGTTTTTTCAAACGCCATAACGTTTGCTCGCAATAATAATAATAATTTTTACTCCAGACATTTGCCACTCGATCCAGGTAAAAAATTCTATTATATTTGGACATTTGTGTAATCCGTACATTTAAATTTACATCTGTATTTGTGCGATAATTATCTTTATCTTTTGTTTATGTTATCTTACTATTGTTGTGTAGTGTGCATGTGTGTTTTTCAGTCTATGTAATTATTTATTGTTTTGCTTTGCCTAAGTTTGGTATACGAGTTGTTTATTGTGGCGTCAGTCGATGAAAATCCAGAACGTTCTAATGAATATATGAAAGCGTATAACACAGTTTGCTGAAATTTAAAACACAATAGATCTGTTTATGTTTTTTTTATGTGGGAACATAGGATGACTTTTTTGTCATTTTATTTTTAGGACTAAAAATCGTAAAAACTTCGACAAATCGTCTAATCTGGCAGCTGTGGTAAAATTAAAAATAATTATTTACATATCCATATGTATTTATAATTTTTTATGCACTGCTCCATATATTGAACAGTAGTAAACTATTTTACATTAATTTACTAAACGATTTTTAAGTTATCAAAATGAACTTTAATAACGATACTGCCAAGCAAATTTTAATCGATATTATACGTACTGTTAATCAACCTGAAAATTCTAAGAAACTTTCGGAAGCCAAAGCATCTGCTGGAAAGGAAATGCTTCTCATGATGCAACTCGTCTTTCCGTTAGTCATGCAATTGCAATCAGAAGTTATTAAATCCCATGGTTTCTCTGGTAATAGAGAGGGTCTAGTGCAATTTTCTCAACTTATACGTGAGTTGGAACGGGAAGATGTGGAAATCGCCCGCCTTCGTAGTCAAATTAGAGCCATTTATTTACCACCCATTGCCATAAACACTACTAACGATATTTTAATATAAGAATTAACAATTTGATAATTATAATTTATATGCTCCCAGTACGAGTTGTTTTTTACAATAAGAAAATAATATTAAGGAATTTATACATAGTACATACATAATGTATGTATGTAGTTATATAGGGTGGTTAAATTTCAAGGGCCGATGTTGATTTTGAATAAAACACAAACTATTTAGGAAATTATTGTAATTTTATTTTATTATGATATATTGGTATTACTCAATTATGTATGGAACAAAATATAGGCCAAATGGGCGCCGCGACCACGGCAACAGTGGATGATCAATTTTCGAAGAAAATCATCTTCAGTGATGAGGCACATTTTCACCTCAGTGGATTCGTCAATAAACAGAATTGCCGCATTTGGGCGAATGAGAATCCAAGAGTGATTGTCGAAAAACCAATGCACCCACAAAGAGTGACTGTTTGGTGCGGTTTATGGGCTGGCGGCATCATCGGGCCGTATTTTTTCCAAAATGAGGCCGGTCAGGCAGTTACTGTGAATGGTGTTCGCTATCGTGAGA
This sequence comes from Dexiosoma caninum, assembly GCA_963924685.1. Classification (NCBI taxonomy): domain Eukaryota; kingdom Metazoa; phylum Arthropoda; class Insecta; order Diptera; family Tachinidae; genus Dexiosoma; species Dexiosoma caninum. Next base: position 93,945,706 of record OZ004727.1, on the reverse strand, counting down.
TGATAACGAACTTTTTATGGCCCGAATTGGAAGATATGGATGTGGACGATATGTGGTTTCAGCAGGACGGTGCCACTTGCCACACAGCTAACGAAACAATGGCTCTTTTGCGCAACAAATTCAATGGCCGTGTTATCTCACGTAATGGCGATGTCAATTGGCCGCCAAGATCATGTGATTTGACACCGTTGGACTTTTTTCTTTGGGGTTATTTGAAAGAAAAGGTGTACGTCGATAAGCCAGCAACAATTCAAGAGCTAAAGGATGTGATAATTCGGCACATTAACGGCATAGAACCTCCATTATGCCTCAGGGTCATCGAAAATTTGGACCATCGGATGGAGGTGTGCCGCCGTGGTCGCGGCGCCCATTTGGCCGATATTTTGTTCCATACATAATTGAGTAATACCAATATATCATAATAAAATAAAATTACAATAATTTCCTAAATAGTTTCATGTTTTATTCAAAATCAACATCGGCCCTTGAAATTTAACCACCCTTTAGTAAATATAAAAGCAAGTATGTATCTATGGGTGTATGTACGATACACCCCTTTTTTAGATTTTAATTCGGGAAAAATAAATATTTTTTTATGCAAAGATTATTATGGATTTATTAGTCTCACTTCTATTTTTATTTTACCTTTATTACATTTTTTAATTATATTTCTTTTTTGAGCGATGGTCTTTTTTGTAAAAGTTTTTTTAATTATTTATTTTCAATATTTCGCTACCAAATAGGTAGGCATCGTCAAGAAAATTAAAAAATATAATACGAAACATTAGTATTCATGTAAAAAATATATAATTTAAATTGTGATATTGAACACTTAACACGGTGTTCAGACATGCACGTTTATTGTGATTTCTGCAATAAGTCATTATTGAGCTCAATATTCCGTACAAAATATTAATTACGTTATTGAGCAATAAGTATCAAATTGTTGTAAATATTAGGTTTGTTCCAGGTGCATAACAAAATAGTCCGGACTTTTGAGAGAGAAAAGATAATTACTCTCTGAAAGTGACAAAGTTGTTCAATTGCTGGAACACAAAAAACCACAATTGAACATTTTGAAGCACTATTCAAATTCTGAATCGCTTTCGTGTATTCCTCATATATAACTTATTTCTTATATTTTAATGTATGCAGCAAACAGAAGTACATATATGTATGTATATACATATATATAGTATACATTAACGAAAATGAATTAACGAAGTTATTAAAAATTCTTAAACATCTCAAAAACTTGAAAATGATACCCATATTTGATGGAACTTGTACTGGAATTCCAAACGACTATAACTCGGAAAATACGGTTTTCAGTCTTACTGCATAAATAAGAAAATAAAAATTCGTAACGAATTGACGGTCTTTTTTTAAAGCACCCAAAGTTTTATGTATCCACATCTCAAAATCAAAATTAAATACTTAATGGCATTTTTTTAAATAATTTTAAAAACTTTATTGTGAAAGTAATAAATGACTTTCTGCTTGTATAAACGCACATTTAAAAAATTAAGTTTTTTAATATTCTTCTTTTTTATTTCATATGGATTTTAACATCAATATTTTGTGTTTTAAAATTGATTTTAATAAAATATCGTGAAACGTGTGTGTATACATTTTTACTGCATTATAATTATTTAATAATATGATTATGCATCTCGAATGTTTAAAACATGAACGTGTTCATTAATGTTAAATAAAGTATAAAACAGTTCATTATTTACAATCACGAAAACTAATTTGTAGTGTATTATTAATAGTTTCAAATAGTTCAATGAATTCGTTTTCATTCGAAATTCGTACAGTGAATTAGGCAAAAATTTATAAAAAAAAATCAAGACTGTTTTCTGCAATCCGTGAGAACTATTTTCAGAGCCGCAAGGGCTAGAAATATATTTAATATCCTCTTCTCAGAGTTCGCTCGAAAAAGATATTGTTCAAACAGCAGTTAAGTGAACAAATAAAATTTTTATTGATTTGATTAGGCAAACATTTGACAAAAATAAGAGTAAACATTAGAGTATGTTGTAAATATATACTAAAAAAATTTTGTTATATAACGAAATGTACATGCCGCCCAATACGGTCACAAATTGATTTCGACTTTTCGTTAATTAACTCTCTAGACGATTCCGCAATAATATTCACAGATTTCACATTGATTTTATTTTTTATTTTAAAGGTATACAAGATTTAAAATATTTAAAAAATTAGCATTTATAAGGCCGAACGGCGCTCTAAAAGTTTCCGGTGCCGTGAAAATTCCAATTGAACTATTCAAAATATGAAAATGGCTTAAAATAAAATCTTAAAAATTAAAATGTATTTATATGTAATAATGATAAAATTAAATAAAGTGATAAAAGAGCTATTTACAAATAAACAAGTATAAATATGTTTATACTTTAATACCTAAAACAAAAATGAAGTACATAGTAAAATTTTTCACCAAAGATCACAATTTAGGGAACATTATAGGAATTATGATTTGTTAATTCGATAGATGATTGTTAGCTTCACCATTGCCATTTAAACACAAATTCTTATTTTTCTTCAGCTGTTGTAATTGCTCTTCAATTAGGGAATTTTCTGTTGCAGTTTGATTCTGTTTGTAGGCGTTTGAGTTATTGGAAGATATTGGAGATTGAGGTTTAATTGGCTGAGCTGCAGATGATGGTGAAGATGTTAAAGCTTCATTTGAAGTGCTGCAACTTTCCATTAATTGTGGTGATCTCACGCGGGGATAATGATCGTCTAAGGCAGAAGCATAACCATGTGTAACCATCGTATGTCCCAAGTTCATTTCAACACCTGTTAATAATAGTACAATACAAAAATATTTTCAATTTTATTCTATTCCCTTGTCAAACGAATCAAAAATTAACTTATATAAAAACTTAAAAGAGACTTAACACAGCTGTCGAATTGACGCAACATTAAGGAAAAATATAGTGTTTCTTTCATCTTTAATCTATGCGTTTATATGACACCATCAACTCTGCTTTACAAATTCTTCAAAACACGCAACCTGCAGAGTTGTGTAAAGAATTAAAGTCTATCTATGTATCTTTAGGACTGTTCCAGGTGCATAGCAAAAGTGGCCGAACTAGCACAAATTTACACAAAAGCGTTCCAGATAACAACTTTTGTGCAATTTTAAGAGAAAATAAGAGAGTAAAATTTTTAATTTCCGGTACAAAGTTGCACTAACTTTTGATGTGTAAACATCTATACGCTAGGGGGTAAAAATCTTTTTCACAATACAATCACAAATTTTGAGTAAGATTGGAATAACGCGGTGTGAGCTGTGTATGAGTGGATTAGTGTATTCATACGGACAACAAGAAGTACAGAGAAACTTAACAGCTGCATAGAAATACACTAACACCATCTAGTGCACAATAGTAGTAGTAGTAGTAGCTACTAATTTCCACTAATTGTCGTACATTATGTTATCGTAGGCAAATAAAAACAAATAAATAAAATGAATACAAAAACATTTAATTTTAATAACTTTTAAAAAGATTTCATTACTAGATGTTTACACATCTCCCCTGTGATCGGACTCACATTTTTTTTCTTTGGGTAAGTTCCTTCTAGAATTAAATTATCAACTTTTGCTTTCAAGTTTTTTACTCATATAGCTTCTCGAAATTTATGTGGTTTGATAGCTGTGACGTAGGCTGCACTGGATTAGTAAAAAAATGAGAGAATTTTAAAATTTAAATGGCAAAAATTTAACGTGTAACCTCCATGTAAGAAATTAATCAGAAAATTTGCAAAGAAACGACAAAAGTTTTTAGTTTAAAATTTATGCAAAAGCAAAGTGGTAGATTTTTCAACTAAACTTGCAGTTGTAAGTACATACATACATATAGTTGTGCATATTTATCACTTTATTTAATAAAAATGGCTTTTACTTTCTTCAGTTTATTTTCATTCACGTTTTACAGCTGTTGCCAATAATGCATTTGAATGTTGCTTTGAAAATAAAATCACTAAAATAAAATTTATTTGAGAACGTAATCAGCACTAGTATTTCAAAATGTTCAATTGTGGTTTTTTTTGCGTTCCAACAATTTTGGACAACTTTGTCACTTTCAAAGAGTAATTTTCGTTTTTTACTCTCCATAGTACGGACTCTTTTGTTATGCATCTGGAACAGATCTATTACAACTATGCTATGAAAAAATGCAGCTGCAATTGTCACATTTTGTAAGAAATATTTATACCTGCATTTTTTTCGTAATTAAATCAGGAAAACAAAGATCGTGAAAAATTTCACTACCTGTCTCTTCTCTATACTCTCCCTTTGTCCGAATTTTTACAGGCGAACATTTGGAAGAAAAACATCTGGAATTGTCTTTTGCTTTTTAATTCGCGTTCACACAGACGAAAATATTGCCGGCGACATTCCATTATTACTGTTATTATTTGCATTTTTTTAAGCAAAGAGAATGTGAACAAAGCGTATTGCTGATACCGAACACAAAACCGATGCTCCCCAACCGTAAAATTAAATGTTTCGCTTCGAAATGTCCGTCCGTCCAAAATCAGACTTTGCAACTATGTAGTTCTATAATTCATCACCCTTATTGTATTTGGCGTATTTCGACTACTGGCGAATTTGTAGTCGCGTGTGTGGCATATATTAGCGTTTTCGCCAACTACGATGCAATTCTTTAAATACGCCGCGTTTCGTAACGTTTTTATTCAGAAATTATTAGAAATGCGGCAACATTCCAAGTCCAACAAAGAAAAAAATCAACTTCAGTCAATACCAACATACTCGTACATAGTCTGAACAGAACGCTTTTTCGGAAGTCGCTAAACTTCCATCGTCAATGCTCGTTGTGCATCTTATACATTTCACCACTTGTCGGGTGGCTCAGGTAATATACAAATTTTGCATATTTATTAGTATTCGAAAATGCGAATTTTATATAAAACATTGGATTATTTTTACCTCAATTACATAGAAATTTTTTGAATTAAACTTACCTTCCTGTATTTCATAAATTTCTACACCCGGTATTGGTGAACCTTCGCGTTCTGCAGAATTACCTGTGTCAGATTTAACACGATCTTTGTAAGTTACAACTCGGGCTATTAATTTCTTCCAACGAGCCACTGTTAACAAAAGCCATTGCTTATTATTGAATTCTTTTTTAAGAATATGTTTGCTTTATATAATTTTTACCTTGAGTGTATTCTTCAAATACTTCAATTGATTGTTGACTCCAAGTATCTGGATCAGATTGTAATGTTGACTTCACATTAGCCAAAAAGCATTCAACAGCTTGGAACCTATATATAAAATAATTAAAAGGATAACACAATTCATAAATGAAATGGAGGCCAAATTACGACATTCGATTCGAATCGAAATTTCAAACAAAGTTCTATTAAAATGTAATGGAATTTTGTTCAATATCGAATTCCATAATTTGAGCACTGTTTTTATTTTTTCGAAATTATTTTTCAATATGTACATACATATACAGGGTGTCCGCCGGGAAGGTATACTACTTTGTTTGTTTATAATTTTTGATTAAATGAAAGAGAATGGATCATATATTGATAAATGTTTTATTTAATGTCGGCAATTATGTATGGAATACAATATCAGATAAAGGTCCGCCTCTGTTAGCCTCACAAATGCGAGCCCTTTTGAGCACATTTTTCATTACATTCTCACACATTTCACGCGGTATTTCATTAATTTCATCACGAATATTTTGTTTGAGTTACTCCAGCGTTTCTGGTTTGTTTGCATAAACTTTGCTTTTCAGATATCCCCACCAAAAGAAGTCCGGAGCAGTTAAATTAGGCGACCGTGGAGGCCTATCAACATCACCATTTCTTGAAATAATTTTTGTGGAAAGGGGTTTTGCAGTAATTCCATTGTAATCCTGGCTGTATGCGATGTGGCACCGTCTTGTTGATACCACATGTTAATCAAGCCCAAAGCATGCAGTTGTGTCGTTAAAAATCGTGGTCAAAGATGTTCTTTGAAGACCAAGCTCCTTAGCACGACGTCGAATTGAGGTTGATGGATTGTTTTGAACACTTTCTTGAACAGCAGTAATGTTTTCAGCCGATCTTGCAGTACGTTGTGGTCCATGCTTGAGCCTATCACCTACAGACCCTCTTTTTTCGAAATCATTAACTACACGATAAATAGTGCGTTTTGTTGGCACGTTGTTTCTCCCAAAAATTTCACGAAACTTTCTCATCGTCACAGTAATCGATTATTGATTTTGATAAAATGTTTTAACGATTAAAACACGTTGGTTTATCGAATATTTTTCCATAATAAATTTGACACGTGTCTACTTCACGACTGCCAAATATGAACTGTCAACTGTTTACGAAAATGGCCGCAAAACAAAGTAGTATACCTTCCCGGCGGACACCCTGTATGTATAATAAAAAAATTAATTACACTAATTATTTAAGCTGTAGGTCCTTTTTATATAATATTTATTTTTATTCGATATTTCGCTACTCCTTTGTAAAGCTTCTTCAGGAAAATTGGTTTTTGTTTATAATCTAACAAAATAAATATTACATATATAAAAAGTACCTACATCTTAAATAATAAGTGTAATTAATATAAAAAGAGGTGAAAAAACTAGAAGAATTATAAAAAAAATTACCTTAAAGTTAGAAAATCAGTACGTAATTCAAAAATTTCATGTGGTAGCACATATTCACTATCACCATAATCGACGAAATATAAATCCAAAACCAATTCATTTGGATTATATTGGTTGGGTAAAATACCTACAATTTCAGCTCTGTACCATTTATTGTCATGTTTAAAAATAGTTGCTACAATTTGACCCAAATAATGTTGCTGTATCTGATGCATAGCACGATTTTCGCTAACAGCATAATACTCGGTCATGTTTGCCACCAAATCATCTAATTTCTTAGTTTGTGGCCCAATTAGTTGAACCCAAAATTTTGCTGGCGATGCAACAGCCGAAACATAAACTTCCATCGGTTTTTCATCGTTCCTGGCTGCCATTAGTTTTTCACGGGGTGGCATGTATGAACTGAGCGAAGTTTGCGACGAATACATGCTTGAGTTGACACTATTTGTGGGCGAACGGCGGGGTTCTCGCTTTTGTTCAGCCTCTTCGACCACTTTTCGGAGAGATTCATGTTCCTCGATTTTATCTTCGATAAGTTTACGAGCAATATTGACTTGTTGCCGAGTACCGGTTATTGTGATACGTTTGGTATTAGAACTATGTGCACCATCATCAATTGACACCTTAGCCAGGGAAATGCGACAAATTTCTTCCAACGTTTCTCCACAGCGACCTATTATTTTGCCGCACACACTATGGGCCACATAAAGTTCTTCTTTTTCAATTTGCGTTCGTTCAATTTCTTTCATTAGTAATGAACGGGCTTCTTTAACATTATCCTGATAACCGATTATTTCGCATATTTTATATAATTCATCTTTATCGCTGAAAAAAAAAATAAAATTAAAACTATATGCATATATATGTACATACAAGATGGGCAAGTCTCCATATCGTTTAAAAATTTAATAACCTCTTCGTTTATATACATACATATCGTCATACGATTTCAAAAAAGCCCTAAGTTACAAAAAATTCGAAATCGACTTTTTGATTGGTAATGAGAAATAGTATCAAAATACATGTGACTGCAAAATTGTTCACCCCTGCAATTAAAAATAACGTTCTTATCAAAATATTTCAGAAATGCTCAAGTGCAAGCGTAGAAGTTAGTTTGAAAGTATTTTGCTTCTCCTGTAAAATTTGTTGAATCTTTTTTCAGATTATCCGCCGTATTCATAAAAGGTTTTCTTTAATGTAAAAGGTTTAATAGACAAAATTTTATATAAATATTTCGGTTTATAAATAACACCTGGAGAATAAATAATGGAGAGATTCACAACTGAACAAACAACCAGAATAATAGAATTTTATTATTTAAATCAGCGATTCAAATATTTTAACGCAAAGAGCACATTCTCGACATTTTAACGTCAGCATTTCGCCCTCTGAAACAAATCTAGTAATACTGAGTAATACGACATATCAAAAACTTAAATCAAATGGGAAAGTATAATAGTGTAAAAACAATATGTTATGAATCTCACCAAAATACGGATGGGATGACTTTTGGTCCATCCTATATAAAAAAAATACTTTATGAGTATATCATAAAGTACATACTAATACATTTCACATATTTTTTTTCGGAAAAAAGCACAATTTTAAAATTAGAATGATATATATACATATATAAATAAAATAAATAAATGTGTGCGACTTCGCACACTTTGGTTATGCACATGGAACAGACCTAATGTATATGACTATGTACGTATTGTACAAATGAACACGCATGGCTTTACAATTCCAAATCTACACACATCCATACATCCATAAAAACACAATAATTAGGCTTATACAAGGTGGGCCAAAAGAAGTCACCCCATGTTTGGCTCTAATTTTTTTTCTAAATGAAAAACTTCGATTATGTTTTTTGATTATGTTTATCTGAACCTTGAATATTTTATTGGTCAAGTCGAGAAGATGATATCGGCCAAATAGGCGCCGTCACAATTGACTGCTATACGGTTTTATAGCATTTTTCATCACTTCTGCGAGAACTTCGGGCGACAGATTCTCGCACTCGTGTCGAATGTTGTCTTTGAGGCCTTCCAGGGTCTTATTCACGTAAACACGGGATTTCAGAAAACCCCACAAAAAAAGTCTGAACGGTTAAACCAGGCGATCTTGCGGGCCAGTGCGAATCGCCAAAACGAGAGATGAGGCCACCCGGGAACGCCGCCTTCAGAATATCGGTTGTGGCTCGCGCAGTGTGTGCCGTTGCGTCCTGTTGGAACCACATGTCCTCCAGTCGTAATTCGTTCAATTGCGGCAGAAAAAACTCGGTTAACATGGCCCTATAGCGCGCACCGTCTACTGTTGTCGTTTGACCAGCGCCGTCCTCGAAAAAAATGGCCCGATGACTCCTCCAGCGTCAACAGCGCACCATGCCGTCACTTTGAGCGGGTGTAATGGCTCCTCGTGCTTCACTCGTGGATTTCGGTGCCCCAGAAGAGATAGTTTTGCTTGTTCACGTACCCGCTGAGGTGGAAATGAGCCTTATCGCTCATTTTGATTTTGGTCTAAAAATCGTCCTCGAGATTGAGGATGGCTTAGGCGTAGGTTACACGCGTTTGCCGGTCGACAGACAGCAACTGATGCACGGACTGCACTTTGTACGGGAACATGCGCAGGTCTTTGACCAAAATTTGCCTTAGGGACGACCGGCCGATAGCTGATTATGAGGCACTGCGTCTGGTCCATGTTTCTGGCGACAGCTCGACATCATCGATAACAGCGGCGATATTCTCGGCAGAACGGGCGCTCCGGGGGCGGCCACTCTTGGCAGCGTCTCGTGTGTTCCCATACTCTTCATACTACTTCTGTCGGTGTCGGTCGATCGGGGAATCGGCGACGGAATTCGCGCTGCACCAACACCACAGACGAATTGTTACGCAAAAAAATATACACGATTCTTTCGCGTTCTTGGGGAGTGTATCGCTCCATGGCTTGTTTACTTATATTCTACATCTGTCTAGTTCACAAATGTCAAAATAGATTTGACATTGGCCGCCATTTGCAAAAATAAGAGCATCTTCCAATAGGGTGGGGCGATTAGTATGGAAGGAAAAAAATCTTAATGGGCGCTTCGCGTTTCTGATTCTTGGGATTGTACTAAGCAAAAAAGTCCACTAGACCATACGTCTACGGTGAAAATCGAGCTGACGCATTTTGACTTGATCACCCTTTTGTCACGTTTTTTTTGGATATTTTGGCCTCTAACAGCCAAACCATTGAGATTTTCGATCCAATACTAAGACAAAAATTGTAGCCAAGATAATAGTTAAGAACTCTCTAGTACATCGCAAAAACATTGGAACGCTCCTTCAGGCAGTTTTGGCCTTGTGAAAGTGCAAATTTTTCGTGAAAATATTGATAAATTACCATTTTCAGTTGTTCATAGCGCAAAATCATAAAAATGTTCTATTTTTTACTTTTTCCACTTTTTTATCCAAAAATATAATGTTTTTTTTACAGTAAACTAACAAAAATGCATCAAATGAACTGAAAACAATAGAAGAATAAAAAATAAGAAATAAAATAAATAGAATAAATAAAAAAATAAAAATTGCTTTGTACAATCCCAAGAATCAGAAACGCGAAGCGCCCATTAAGATTTTCAAATCGCCCCACTCTATTGTACATGTTAATTAAAGAAAATCAAAATAATTTTTAACTAAATCATGAAATAAAATTAACTATTATTTGTTCATTGCATTGTTGGGAAATCTTTAATTTTACCTCATTATTGTTTACTTATAAACCAGCTGATTGCTTGTTCTTGCCCAAACTAGCCCGCAGAAAAAGTACGTGCTCTTTCGTGCAATAAGAACAAGAATATTACTCTCTCAAAACGTCTCTCATTTACCCAAATTTTGTGTAAGAAAATGCTTTCTGATAAGATTAGGCGCCCGCGGGTACCCAATTTAGAGTAAAAAAACACACCTATTTTTTACATGTCATTCTCAGTACTTTATATGGGGTTTAAAGTGTGTTTGATTTCAACATTACTACGGGTGATTCTGTTGAATAAAGCATACTGAGAGTAAAACATCTTTAAGAAACAAACAACAAACTGCATGTTTTTAAAACAATAGGTCCATTTGTTTACTTTCCCAGTGAAATGCTGCAATTGAGTAAATTTTGTACAATTTAAACAAATTACTCTCAATAATGTCTCAAATAAAAAAAAGTAAACGAATGAGCAAAATTGCCAAAATTTACCGATGCTGTATGATTTTTTAATTTGTTTCTATTTAAATGTCATGCGGAAATACATCAATACTAAATTTTTGGTTTCGGTACCCTAAATAATATGCTGTAATAAGTACTCAAATATATACTAGTTTTACGTCTCTCAGAAATTAATGTAAATAAAACAATTATAAGAAGTTTGCTATTGATGATAAAAAAAAGGAAACTGGATATTTTATGGTCATCTTTAATTTGTTTCACATTGAAAACTATTATTTTTAGTTTTTGTTACAGTTTTATTCAGCTTCTCATTTTTTTAAATATTTTTATGAAAAATTTTAAACTTTTGTTTGCTTAGTTTTGCTTGTTTATTTTTTTAACCATATGTTTTTCTTGTCCAGTGCATTCTACTGACAAAAATTCGTTCAGTAAAAATTTACAGACTCTCAGAAAAGAACTGTCATTTTACTCTCTCAAATGGAATTCTCTTTTGTAAATTTTTGTATAAACGAATGGTTTCCAGTAGAAATTTGCGAATTTGCACAAATTTTGGGGTAAGCGAATACAGCTAATGACGCATTTGTTGTTTGAAAAGAACACACCATTAGTGTAAAAAATTGCCATTTGGTATATTTTATATTCTGAAAAAAAAAATATATACATATATATGAGTATATATAAAGGAAAAAGCTGTTAAATTTTTAAACTACGTGATGACTTTTGGCCAACCCTGTAAATACTGAGATTTCGTTTCGACTTTGTATGTAAATATGTAAACCGTCTTATGCTTAAGAAGTCGTAAACCTATCTAAAGATATTTTGATAAAATATTATTTATAAAATATTTTTTTTTAATTTAAGTGCAGCTTCCATTGCAACGTTGGGGGATGCCTTCCTTTCCGTATGATACTTTTCTTTTACATCTTTCTTTTACATGCTAGTTACGATTAAAATTAATATTTTTTGCTTACCGAAAATGTATTTCAGTGGATGTTTTATTTTCGATTGCCTTCAAATTTGCTCCCTGCCTTCCTGCTAACACTGGAACATGTTCATTTTTAATTTTCATTTCAATTTTAATTTCTTTTTGTGCTTGTTTCGCTGCTTTTTTATGGGATTTTGCCAATTTGGACTTCGTTAATGGAATTTCTCCATTTTTTATCGGTTCTTCTTCTTCATCATCTCGCGTTCTAAAGTAAGCATATAGCATAGCTCCACCGAGAGTGCATAATCCAAAGCCCAGTATTAGCTTATATGTAGGTGTTTGTGATATAACTGTGTTGCGAAACATTTCGTATAGTTTTTTCCGCAATTAAAATAATCTGCAAAATGTACAAAAGAAATGAATAATAAAGAATAAGTTCCACAATTAATATACCAAATACATATATTTGGATGTGTGTACATATACATAGTACAAGATATATCCACGCTATATAGTAAATCAATTCACAATCCGTTGGTATTGCTGTATCGGTTCTATTTGTTCTAAATAGAAACTGTTTTCAATTTTCCACACAGAAAAAGTCTCTACTAAAGGAAAGGGACGGGAAGGTTTTTTTCTCCGATCGGCACATGCGGTGCATTGTACCGGAACTAGAAAATAATTATTAATAATAACGCAGATACATTTAATGTTGCGCATAACTACAGATATTTCTAATATAAGAACGAAAAATAGAATTATATCCGGTTTTGTCTATGTATATTCGTATGTTTTTTTAAAAAATATCATTTTTTATGTTGACAGTATTTGCTTTTTTTCTATTTTCATGTTGGCAATTGTAATTTCGAAATATTTTTATAATCAGAAAGAAAAAAAATTTAATTTCCTGAAGGAGCCAATCAATGATATTGGCGAAAGAATAAATATTTAAATTTTCTTTAAAAAAACTGACCTTAAGCTTGATTATCTTGATATAATTAATAAAAGAAGGTCGAATAAAATTCAGAAATAATAATGAAAAAAAGTCAATGAAATTGAGAGAATATCTGTCAAGTCCATATTTAAAATAGAAAATCTTAAAGAGCAGATGTGCTAAGTTTGACAGGTTTTTGTCCCTGCTGAAAAATTAAAAAAAACAGACTAAGCATATTTGCCGACGATGCCAACGATATATGAATTAATATAAGGTTTAAAAATAAAAATAATTCACAATACATAAATGGATTTTTTTCTTGAAACGATCAACCAGCCGTTCGTTGCGTCAAAATTGTGCACATTTAGTTTCTTTTTTTGCAAAAATCTAGTTTTGCTATTAATAATGAACCGCTGCGTAAACCATAAAATAAGACACTTCATCAATTTTATATATTCAGATTCTTTTTGAAGACGTTTCCACTGTGTACTCTCATTTTTTCAAAGTTGATGAAAACGTTGGAAAGAGCGATAAAAAATTTTTTACCAATTCTAATTTTATGTTCTCCGTTATCAATTTCTAAAATTATGTGTTTTTACTAATAATAATATAATTCTATGCAAACTGCAAATAAGCTAATCTAAGGAAATGCAAAAAATGCCATCAGAAAAACTAAGAGTTAAAAAGGCTGTTGAAAAAACATTGATTCAAGGGACCAGTCGTTTATTTCGAATTGTTGAGGTTTTCGAATTAACTGGACACGAATTAACGCGGTTTCACTGTATTATAATTTATAATCTTTGCCACAAAATAACTGAATGTTTATCATGTCTGGCATTCGGAAAAAAGCTAAAAATTCCTATTCGAAAAATGTAATAAATTTAACAAGTAAAAAAATTATTTAATGGACGCCATTAACGTCATTAACGAGTGGCCAGCGTTTTTTCGATTGCTTTACAAGCAAAACGAGACAATAAATTAAAAGAATATTGCGCTAGTTTGCGTCGTGACGAGAAGTAGTATCAGAACACTTTTAAAATTTATTAAAATCATATGAGGATTTATTTTTTACTCAGTGAAAACGTGATCTTTATTCAACTACTTCTTATATTTATACTAGTCTAAACGCTAAAAGTATAAAAAAGTGTAATATGAATCCGCCTGGAAAGCATTTTTTTTACATAAAACTAAGAAGTCTTCATGCAAGTATGTACGAGTATGCAAAACTTCCAGTAACATAAATATGTTACAGTGGTGGTATAACTAATAGCACCGTTAGCAGGTACATTATTCTTTTCATACTAATTCCTTTTTTTTTCTGATTTCACTGTGGCTTCCCTGATGCTGAGAATGCGGCGCGTGCAGGGTAATGTTGCTATGTTGTCGTTTCCTTTATGTGGGTCCGGGGCACAGGAACATTAGGGGAAATTAAATGGCTACTGATCTACGGGACTGGGTTCGACCGGCGCCCTTTTGCAGTTGCAAAGGGCAGATAGAGGAATTTTTCAGGGGAAAGGCTCAGCAGCGGCATAGCAAGAGCTCTGTGGCTACGGACTGATTTACGTGAAACTCCTGAGCTTTTCCCGATTGTACATTGGTAGACTTACGGCCGTCTGCACCGGCCACTGAGCCATCAGCACGCATACTGAGGGGATGGGCATTCCGTTCAATCTCCGTTGTAGGGGCTGTGGGGACGCTTAGGAGAGGGAAACTGTTCTGCACTGTCTCTGTGAGTGTCCGGGTCTGGTTAGGTCGATTCCTTGGAGCGTCTTTCTTGGACAATTTGGGGCTGTGCTTCCGGTTGGATCTGACAGACATATTAAGGTATATGAACGGCACAGGGTGGCTGTGACGAACCCTGGTTTCGACGGGAGCAAGGTAACAAAACGGCATCTACGGTACTACTTAGGTCGACCCATCTTGGTCTGCTGCCTTCTAAGCTAACCTAACCTAACACACACACATCAGTACTCTTTCTGTCAACAGGGTGGTTGTTGTAAAGACATTAATATCATATATATATTTAATCCGACAAAGTTTAACAAATGTATACGAGAAATGATTATTATTATCCACATACTGTATTAACAAAGGCTCAACGCTTTGTTCTTTCTGTTTCAGTATAGGTCAGAAATGAAAGCTCTGTTTTTATTACAGGTCAGAACGAAATTATTAACTGTCTTTCCTTGTTAAAATTTTTGGTTTATGAGCCCTCCACCGGATGGCTTTGAAAAATCACTTGATAGCTATTTTCTCTTTCATTGGTTACCCTTAACCAGCATTTTCAACGTGCACGTGCGTTTTTGAATTTTTAGAATTATTAATTCATTTGAAATAATTTTTGGTCAAATAAATATCACTAATTCTAAATGTTATATATTTTTATAATTTATTTTACATTATAACGGGAAAGCTTCTTCTTAACCGACTTTAAAAAAGGACGAGGCTCTCATTTTGATTGTATTTTTTTATGGATGTTACTACAGAAGAAGCGCTGGCATAAGTGCATTATATCTGAGGGGGATTACTTTCAAGGGGGTAGAATGGATATTGATGAATAAATAAATAATTTTCCAAAAAATTCAAAATTCACCTTTTCTTTTGAACAGACCTCGTATATCAGGAAAACACAAAAATATATATATATATATGGACATGTATAACAAATATTACATATAATAAAACGAAGCCTCAATACAGTATATTGAGGGCCTCAGTTCTTCAAGGCCTAGTAAATAAAACACGACTAAAACTTTGTACCCTCTAGTTAGCAGCGACTGAATAGCAGTTGAATAGCAACGCATACTAACATAAAATTATATTATTTTTACATTATAGTTCCTTTTTTAAGTCGGTTAAATTTTTATTATCTAACTATATATACAATACATATGTTTTATAATACATATACATATACTCGTATATATATTTATGTTTGTTATATAAAGAACATTTTTAAAGAAGCTATTTGGTTTGTTTTGGTTGTATATCTTTGTATATTTGTATATTTTTTGGGAGTTCTTGTATAAACGTATGCCATTTCTTATCTCTTTTTTTTAGGGTGGCGATGGTTGAAGTACTCTGCAAGTTGGCTACAAAATCAAAAACTTCCTGGGTTCGTCCCCAGTTTCAGATTTCATCATAAAAAAAACATCTCGCATTTTTTCTGAATTGCATTAGTGTGTGTTTGTGTCAGTTGTTGTCGAAAGGTTTCAGTGGCGAAAACATAGTCAATGGTCACTGAACTGTACCGGCTTAAGCTTATAGCAATCCACAGGCACATAAGAACGACCACCTTCGTCGGTAGTGTGTAGCATCATCGGTGAAGTAAAATAATTACTAAAAACAAGCTTCAACATTGAATACGTCTTTTTGACATCAGAGGCGCTGCAACACAGCTTTAGAAACAAAAAACGTGCCAAAGCAGACTTGTAAGAATGTGAAGCTTCACTACCTGTCATCTCCCTCACTATCCCTTTATTCTAGTTCCAGCACAATGCAGCGCATGTGTAGCGGTCATCTCCTGAGTGCTGGTTCAAGATAAAAAGAAAACATGTGAAATTTCTTTGCTTTTTTCAAGAATTTGGTTAAAGGCCTACTGAAGATTTTCTTAGCACCAAATGAAATGTGCATATAGAGCAACTAAAGAATATACAAAAAATATAGATAAATAATATTAATTAATTTTGACTAACGTTAACAAAATGAAAGAATAGTTACATAATAGTAACTCAAGTACATTAGTTTCCATTTTTCATGCTTTCATTCAAACAACAGTATTCACATGATGTCAGTTTAATTATCACCAACAACAATGCTTGGTTTAGTACAGTAAATCCGTACTCGAAATACATCCATATACTGTGGAACATGTTTTTCTCCATATGGTTCGTTTTTAATAAATACAGAAGATAGAACCAAAACATTAATTAATTTAACTTATTGTAAATAGGTTTAGTTAAGTCACAGGAACGCGTGACCGGGTCAGGTAGTATGTATATAAAATATAGGTTAGGTCGGCAGGTTGCTAGATGTAAAAGTAAAGAAAAGTCCCAGTCCACTTGGGTCCAATTTATTATTGTGATACCTGTGATACAAATTTGCACGTGTGTAGTGATACAGACCAGAATATCTGTTGGGACACTACTCACTAGACTACCGGTGCACCCATATAAAATATAAGTCTGCTTATTTTAGTTTTGACATTAGTTATAGATGGCAGATGAACGTATACGGTAAAAATTTCAGTTGCAATAATTTTTGATAATAAAATCTTCCATTGCGTTTAAATTCGCAATTTTGAGCAGACAGCTTATTTTTCTATTTAGTTTTTTTTTTATTTACATGTGTACATTTAAATATTAAACCGGTTTAACTTGTTATGTTTTCATTTTAATCAAAAGTGCATTACATTTTTTGCCCAATTTAGCTCTATTAATTTAAAACATTTACAATTTTTTGTTCCACTATAAAGCACTTTTAGAATATTTGAAAACAGAATAATAAAATGTAAACAATGTTAATATATAAAGGGTAAAGAGCAATGCACTTTTAAGAATCGAAATCGAATCGAAATCTCTATTAACTAATTAAATCGCTTACCAATTACTGCTTTACTTTTTTTTTAATTTTTGTGCTTTTTCCGTTATTGTACTTCACAAATGCTCGCACACATTTCGTTTTAAATTCGTTTTAATTAAAAGCGCCGCACTAAAGTGTGTACAAAAGAAATTTAATTAAACATGCCCACAAATATAAAAAAGAACAACAAAAGAAATTTTATATGTATAAATAAAAAAATAATTGTTAAAAACACACTATTTATGTATACTTCCGTTTAACAAATACAAATTTTCTAACACAATTTCAAAGGAAAAGCAAGAAAATAAAATTAAAACACGACTACATGCGTACCATAAACGCATACGTAACTCAAAATAAAAAAAATAACGATAAATAAATAAAAATTCTTGAAACCGACCTTGATCATGAAATTATAGTATTAAATGGAAAGTTTCGTTTTTATGGAATGACATACAATGTCAAAAAAAAGTCGTAATTAATAAACAAATAAATTAAGGCTTCGTTGTTAATTCTTTTTAACACGTTTTTATCATTATTAGCGAATAATTTTAATGACAAATACATAAAACTTTTCGATTACGTACGATTGCAATTTATTAAATAACAATTTTCGTAATTTTCGAATAAGAATTTTAATAAAGTTTTTGTTATATATGTATATACAATTGATAAGTATATTTTTTAAAAACCACACGAAGTAAATTAATTGATTACATTTTTAATTAGAACTGTATATACATATACTATATTTATATTTTTTTCTTTACTTTTTTCGTTTAAAATGCAATGTAGTACTGTTTTCGAGTCTACGTTTAAATATTAACTGAATTGTTTCTGCAGTTCTCTAAACCAAACTAACTACATTAGACAGTGTATGTTTCCCAAATAGGGTGTTCGAATTGTTTTTCATAAACCAACAGCTGTTATCAATTTCAAAAGAATAGTTCACTCGCATTCTTGGAAAAGGAAAATTTCCTTAATGTGTTTATCAACAAAGAAGTAGTTTAACAGAATATCTTTATCTTTGTCAACATTAATTTTTTTTTATCAATAACAAGAACAAAGGGTCAAATTCTACAGAAATTAATTTTATTCCTAACTAGCTGACCTGGGCACGAGTTGCTGTAGCTATTATAATATTTTTATTTAAAAAATATATATACGAGTATATGCATTCTGTGTCCTTTATTGAAATCGCGTAGTGAAGTTTTGGAGACGCGGAAGGTGCCCCCATCACCCGTCGTGTCCTTATCTTTGAAATATTAAATAGTCTATGTGTCCATCCAGACGTAGACCTATCTATGTTTTATCTCCCCTCTCTGCCTTCCAAGTGCCTACCCGTCTACCCAATTTCAGCTCTGTAGCTATAATGAAAGTGCCCGAAGCAAAAAAAATTTACTATCAAGTCATTCAGACCAAAATGAGAAACTTTAGTTTTAACCATTCTCAAGATATACAAAAACCAATATTAACTTCGTATAGGAGGTATCACGGCCACTTGTCCAATCCCTCCCAGTTTTTGACTGATGACTTTTTTTAAGTACAGAGCATTTCTACCAAATTTAAAAAATTTTGTTTGAACAGTTTTCAAGATATAATTAAATCAATATTTAGTTTGTATGGGAGTTACCACGCCCCCTTGTGTAATCCCTCCCAATTTTTGGCTGATGATTTGCTTTAACTACAAAGTCATTTGGCCCATATTCAGAAACTTTCACTTCAACCGTTCTCGAGATATACAAAAATTAACACAGTCAGACACAAAATTTAAATACAGACATAAAATATTGAGTTTAAGAAAGACCAATAGTTTTTCCAACATTTTATGCACGCAGTTTTATTTATTTTCATTAATATTTTAACAGCACAACAAAAAATATATATTTGAATTCAAACATAACGGTAATTCTTACTAAAACACTAAAATTAACTCGAAAAAAGTTTAAATACAGACCACAATAGAATTACATTTGTTAACTATTTTCTTAGTTTTAACTAATTTTTTAACAGAAAATGTTAAAACATTTAACATGAAATATTGGTGTAAATGTAAAATTTTTGTGTAAAATATGAGCAATATCCCACCCAGGTGGGTTTCGGGTCAATACGTACATTAACTGCTTTGGTAGTGCGAAGGTTAAACTTGGAAAAATTGGCATTCTGAATAAGAAAAAGTGTAAAGCCAATGTTAATTAAATTTTCTGCACACCCTAGCTTTCGTAATGTTGATACTTTGAGAATTAAAAACGACAAATGTGTGTGATTTTTTTTACTTTTGGTTTCCAAACTAGTTAGTCAGTTAGTTCAAGGTATTACAATCTTAATATACTGAAACAGCAAACCGGCTAGTATTTTTTTGATTCTTTATAAATATAAATAAATAAAAAAAGAAAGTTCCTGTGGTTGTACATATACAGACGATAGATTAGCAAACTAAACACAAATAGCTAAAAGGTTCGAATTTGCTTTCGATGAACTCTAATTAGAGAAGATTTCTCTTATGGCATTTCAATATTTTCTTAAAAAAGGTAAATTTTAAAAGTTGTCTCACAATATATTGAATGGCAAAAAGAAAATAAAAATGTTTAATTGAGACCACCTGCTCTCTTGAGCTCAGAAGTTTCCTTTTTTTTGTTAAAGTAACTCAGTTGAGCGATAATCACTCGCATTCTCATTTGTTCTAAAGCGAATTCTACACGATCAATGTTCAGCTTCAATATGTCATTGTGTGCGTTATTTTATGAAAAATAGTGACACTTATACGTATGTATTGAAGCTGAACATTGATCGTGTAGCATTCGCTTAATACTGTGCCAAAAGAGTTACGAGAAGACACAACTAAAGCAAAATAAACATATGAACTGGCTCGAATTTCCCTTGAAAAAATAAGAATTAAAAAGTATATGCTTTTTAGAAAATTAAGTTTATATTATAATTGCAAGTCAAATTTAACTATGCATTTTTGGACATTTGATTAAATTAACTATCACTCTTTGTATACTTTAATAAATTTCTCAATTTAAAAAAAAAATTGTTTTAATGTTCACTGATTAGCACCAACTGAATGTACATATTACATAGCCAGCAAAAAAAGCGAATACGAGCACTATGAATTGGTACTTTCATGACTTCTTCAGCACTTCTTTAACTGAATTCATTTCTAATGCCATCTTAAATCTTAACAAGATTATCACTTTGGAACTCATGGAAGACACATTTAACTCTGCCGATTAATTCATATGAAGAACTGCACAGTTGTAATTATAATTTAAATAAATATTTAAATTGTGTTACGGCAAATCATTAAAAATACATTCAAGACAACATAAATAAATTTAGCGAACGCATGCTAAATGTAATCAAATCCTGGAACATTGATGGGTTATAAGCACTCATTCCAATGACAAGATGTTGTGTTAAATGTCACATCATTGTTTTAAAATCATGTGTTCTACGTTGAACCAGTTCATGTGTAGTAGAACCCATTCATTTACTATTTTTTTGTGTGTGTTTTTTGTTGCTGAGTATAAGCAGACTAGCTTGATCAAACATCAAACTTAAATAAATAATTTATAACTTTAACAATTCTAAATATTTTATTAATGAATTAATCATATGTGATGATGTATTGTATGCATAGTATATGGATTATTTTTATATATGTACATACATAAATACAAACATACATCAAACTCGTAAGACTGTATTCTTTGTATGTATGTAAAATATTAATTGTTAAATTATATTTTAAATGAGAATGACGGCATAAATATATAAGACATAGTATGTAATATGTGCATATTTAGAGTTAATTGGCAATAAGATAAATAAAATTCTAAATTAAATGCAGAGATACATGTACATATTGTACATGTCATATTTTTGATATTTATTGTTGTTCTACTCATAAGACCGCAAACTGAACCTGGGGGGTGGGGGCGCTGATGGCGAGTAGCTAGCGTGTGGGCTAAAAAGTAAAGTAATAAATAAAATGGCTGCCTGAGCTTAAAAACAATGCGTCAAAATTAACATCACCGATAGTTTAGTGAATAGTCTGCTAGTTTATCAGTTTGGGGACTCTAGGTTCGATTCCACATGAAAGTTTTTTCACAACTGGGACCATAATATATTGGACGCAAGTGGTCTACGACCTTTCTTTATCTTTACATACAGATACTTGCCGACCTAACCTAATATCTGAGGCGCCGCAACTTTGTTTTATAATTAGCACGCAACCGCTTTCACCACCTCCATATTCACTACACTACCCATCTCTCTGTATGTATGTATACATATGGTTATTCTTTTTAAGACCCTACTAGACGACATGATTTTTACATCTGACTTGTCTACTTTGTGCTCATACATTAGCGCGGCATTAAGATTTTGCAAATAAGATCAAATCAATCAATTTGGCAAACGTTATATGATCCAACATTTTTTATACTTGTTGTAAGTAATTACATTCAAAATATACACTATTTTTATATATAAAATCTCAGATGTGCATTTTGGCGATATTCGCGAAAAATTAGTTTTTTGTGTTTTTTTAATATTTTCATTTATTGGAAAAAATTCCGTGAACGGATCATCTGAATAAAATAATTTTACACTATTTAATAAATATCTTTGTATTTTTTCAGTCTGTATAAGTATTGAGTGAATTGAAAAAAATATATATTGAGTTCAGATCTTAAAAATTTCAAAAATGTTTATTTTTATACGTCAAAAACTATAATTTTGAAATGCTCTATTAAAATGAAAAAATGTAGTATATTGTTTCAAATATAATTTTGTGATCATCACGTGATCTAAAAATAATTTGTAAATTTGGATAAAAATTAAGAAAGTTATAAGCCATTAAGTTGTTTTGATTAAAAACAGTTTATATGGGAAATACAGTCGGTTTTTTCACATAATTGTGTATAGCTTTGTTATTTTTTGTCAGATCTCCTTGATTTTAAGTACATTACAAAATTGGGTTTTAGGTGTACGCTTAAAAGAAGTTATTAAAAAAAATTTCTTAATTAAGTTAATTAAAATAAAATTCTTAAAATTACTCCAACTAGCCCTGGTAGAGACTAAAAGATACAGGGGCTCACAGCTTATTTCATGCACTGCATATTTTTCTATTTACAGCTCCATAAAAACTAAACTGTTGTGAAAAAATTTTCACGTGCTGTAGGAATTGAACCTAGAACTCCCAACTGATAAACTAGCACTAGCTCTCTAGACTACCACCGGGCACCAAAAAACAAACTAAAAAGAACTTAAAATTTAAATAATTTAGTGACATTTAAAAGATTAAACGTCATTATATAATAGACAAAAATTTACATTTTAATATGTTAAAACTAAAAAACACATTGTGTTCATCTCACAGCTTATTTTATGCAGTCAATTTCTACCGTAATGGTATCACAAGAGTCGTTTTTGGATTTTTTTTTTGCTTTTTTCTTCTACCAATGTTATTTGTTGAATGCTGCACCGCACAAAATAAGCTGTTACCCACTGTATTTCCAAAAAATTGTTTTTGTATATAATTTAGGTAGACGTAATATTCTAAAGGTATTCCAAATTTATTGGATGACTTTTTTTCCTTCATATATTGACGCCCACCCTAATGTACATGCCTGGTTTTTGCTAATTCAAAGATAATATTGAATATTGCCTTCAACTATATACGTTCATACATACATGTATGCAAAGAAAAAAGAAATTTTTATTTTAACATTAACTATTGGAAAATTGCTAGAAAGAGAGTGGAACTTTCTTTTGGTTAAATGCAAATAATTTTCTTTTTCATATGGATTACAAACATTTGTTTCTTACGTCTTCATATTATTCATCTTTGATATTTTTTAGTTTAATAAATTGTTCTGGATTCTTATTGTCATTTTTTTTTAAATGTTTGCATAATTTTTTTACGTACGTAATTTTTTTTTCAAATCAAAAGTAAAAAAACAATTCTTGGCAGTATTCCAAAATAAAGTGGTTTCTGACCGCCCAACATATTCTAGATATGAGACTAAAAATACAATGAAATCTTTTTTAAGAAAACTTAATATATTAACAAAAGTTTTGTTAATGATTTAGTTTTTTAAGGTTCACATCTAAAGTACCATAAATAAAAAAAAACTACTTTATAATTTGTTTTCAATGTTTTCGCCGCATAGAAAATTCTTACACTTGTAATAATTAATTGCCGTATTCATAAAAAATATTTTTGATTTATAAAACGTTTATTAGACGATTATACAATATTCAATCAATTTACCTTCTATAAATCCAAAAAAAATTTATGAAAACTATACTTAATTAAAGAAATCTTTCGTAAGTTATTGTTACCACAATGTTATTCAGCGAATAAAAAAAAATTTTAGAAGTGAAAACCAATAAAGAAAAAAGTACCGGCAAAACATAGTTTTCAAGATATAAAAAAAATTCTGCAACAATACTGAACATAGTATATGGCCAATAGGGTGCCCGGTAATGTAGTGAGTAGTGGGCTAGTTTATCAGTTGGAGGTTCTAGGTTCGATTTCTAGCAGAGACTCTGGTCTGTATCACTACAACACGTGAAAGTTTTTTCGCAACAGGTATCATAATGGGACCATAATAAATTGGACCCAAGTGGGCTGGAACCTTTCTTTACGGCCATATATGGCTAATATCCAATATCCTTGGAAAGCTTTTGCAAGGTTTTAGTAAGGATAAAAGAAACTATTTTTTTGTGTTATTTATGTTCAATTAATAGAGATATTTTGAACACGACAAGAAGAAAAATAAGATAATTTTTCCCATATTTAGCAATACGTTAGTAAGCTCAGCTATACGATATAGAAATGACCGAAGACCGCCTATGCTGAGAAACTGTAGCCAGCGAAGCCGGTGTTCTTTATACCATAAAGGAGCAAATCCTTGTGTCCGTGACGTTAAACTTAGCGGAAAGTTTCCGAGATGACCTGATGGTCAACCAATACTCATATTTTTTATTTTGAGGAACAATTAATTCAAAAATTGTATAAGGAGATTGATTCGATTGATAATATTAGTATGATTAGTAAATGAATTACAATTGAACTGCCTGTACCAAAAAATCTTTAAATTACTAAAGCAGTCCTTTAAATATCTGCTAAAGGCTCTCAAAATCATCTTTATTTAATTTATGTACATATCCAAGTATGAGTTTAAACACAAATTAGTTTTTAATAACAAAAATTGCCGGACAATTTATAGATATGAAAAATAATTGTAAATGGAGCTATTAAACTCGTTTGCAAAATCATCCGTTTTCCTACACTTAATTTATTTCAGGAGCTACTAAATATTTCAAGTTTAAGTAAAAATTCACAAATTCAATTACGTTTTCGGCAAAACACTATACGAATGCTGTCTTTTCTTCAAGCATCTTATTTAGAACTCTAACTACACATTCATCCATACATATTCATACATATATATATACATAGTAAATATTATGCCGTCATCTTACAACAATAACTTGCTTATTTTTCTTGGGAAATTATTATGAATGATTATATATTTATTAAAAATAAAAGTTTTTAATTATATTATAGTTAAAGCTATTGGAATTTTTAGTTTATCTGTTTTTAACAGAAATATTCTTTAAATATTTTTAATTACACACGCACTTCTTTAAAACTGAATTTTACGTATACAGTGAGCTAAGAAGTAAAAGGCCAATTTGTCCAAAAGCTTAATAAGAAACTGACGAGAAAAGCACAGTGCAAAGGAAAACTTGAAAAAACGTGCAACGGTGTGAAAAAGATAAAAATGAATTGTCAAATTTCTTACTTTATTTTTATTTGTTTAGAAAATGTGAAAATAAAGAAATGTCAAAATGTGATAAAGAAACTGCATTATCTATAACAATTTAATAGAGCTATATTTTTTTCTTGCATTTTGAATCTAGTAGGCGGTTTTGAATGAATTTCTTTTATTTAAAATATTGCGTTTGGAGTTAATTTTTAAAAGAAAATAAAACTAGCTTAAATGTTTACGATAAGAGTTTCGTAAATTCTTAGTGAATAATATAAAAAGTACGAGAAAGTGTTTTCGATATATCCGTCCGTACTTAGTGTATGATGCTGTAAAAATGTAATGTGACCCGGTCCGCGTTTGTTGGTACTTATAATATCGCGTCACCATATCTTGATTTTTTAATTACTAGTGTCAATAAGTTGTATTTAAAATTACTTTTGATTATTTATATTAATGGGGTGCTTTCTTAAGACGCTGAAAGTAAAAAAGATTATTTGAATGGAAATATAGTTTAAAACAAAACCTAATACATACATACATATATTAAAAAATTCAGGTCAATTAGAAAAGTTTGCACATATTTATGGTAAGTTTTACATACATATTGAATTATTTCCGTTATTTATTAACTACTCTGAAGATGAAAATATTGGCATTTAGAACTTTACGTCGATTGAATGTGTCCTCTGTTGGGTTTTTATATTTGCCTTATAACGTCTATATTTTAAAAGGTCGGAAGGACCCCCACATATTTGCGTGAAATGTTATTTTATTAATTTTAATGAGACTTGATTAAGTATATTCTTGAAGACTAGATAGGTCAGCAGGTAGCTGGATGTAAAGTAAAGAAAGATCCCGGGCCACTTGGGTCCAATTTATTATGGTCCCATTGTGATACCTATTGTGAAAAAACTTTCACGCGTTGTAGTGATACAGATCGACCCTCAAACACCCCAACTGATAAACTAGCACAGCTAGACTACCGGGGCACTCATAAAGACTAGTTTCACACAAATGATATCGTCATTATTATTATTATTATTATGCCTTTCTGAGAAGAGGTATTACTTCAGCGAATTTGGGTTGAGTTTTCATATTTGTTTTTATATTATGCTGTAATTTTATTTGCCAGAGGTATTTGTTTAAGTAACTAAGTAGTAAAAATAATTATTTTCATTTCCAACCAAATTTAGAAGTAAAATTCGTTGGGTAATTATTATTTTTAATTTTTTGAACGCAGTCAAAATTACATCTTATAACTTCACAACGGAAGTTCGGAACCAAATTTTCCTAATTCGAAAGATATTGATCTCAGTTAAATGTGAGATAATGAACTTTATCGTTTTTTTTCATTCATTCTTTATTAGTATAAAATATACTTTCAATTGACATACATATATAAATTTATTATTCTCTTAACAATAATACTTTAGCTCTAAATTTAATTGTTTTTAAAAAAAATACACAGCATTTCTTCTAAATACATTTATGTTACTTTCATTCTTTGCATTATTTGGTAATCTATTATATATCTGTAAGCCCTTGAAAAAGAAAAGTCTATTGCTCTCAATTGGACTAAAATCGGGTGATTCTAATATTCCAAAATCCTTCGTCGAACTAATTATAGATATTCATTGATTTGTATAGACTTAAAAATGTATCAGATTCCGGAAATTCGGTAAAAACCCTTAAAATGGTTCGAGAGATATCGATTTCAATAATTTGTTTGTGTTTAGTTACTCCGTAATTTCTTGTCTAATCGATTTTCAATACACATTTCCGTCATTTATTTTTTATTACAACTTCAATATGAGACAGAAGCATATTTCTTTCACATTTAGTGCTATTTTTTACGCAAATATTGAATGTTCCTAAATCAATGTAGTACTTCGCTTGACTTATACTAGGGAGTCTGTAAAAAAAATTAAAATATATTACAATAATTTCACAATAAGTGAAATGTTTTAATAAATAAATCACAGTCAATTTGTAATAACAATCGCCACTCCTCCAGTAAAAGGAATATTTTTAAGTTGCACTTCATCCGAATAAAATGAAAAGCGATGAATTTGAATATTTGAACAAACCTCGTAAAAATAGTTGTATTACAAAACTTTGACTTCGGTTTGCAGTATGATGTTTCTGGAACTGCTTTACCATTCTTTAAACCAGGTTTTTTGCGAAGGTGTACTTGCCATGTAAGTAATCTAATTGTGCCAGTTGTGTCTACTGGCAAATAAAGAAGAATGCAATTTCTCTGCCATATAATTGTGTCAACCCATATCTCTTCTTAAAATGGATTACATTTTACCGAATTCTATACAAGATTTAAATGCAGAAACACGCACCTCATTACATGAGTCCGCTTCAAAAGGTGATGATAACAATTTAATAAAATTACTAAAAAGTAATAAATCTTGGCTCTGGAAAAATCCCAAAGATGGTAATACGCCTTTGCATGATGCAGCAACTAATGGGTATAGTCGATGTTTAATTATTTTATGTGATGTCATTGATCATATTCAAATTAAAACTAAAATTGATTTGAAGAACAATGATGGGTTCTCTGCTCTTCATTTGTCTGCACAAAACGGGCACAATCAATGCTGTCGTGAACTGTTAAGACGAGGTGCTAGTCCAAATATCTGCAATAACTATGGTGATACACCACTGCATACAGCTTGTCGTTATGGACACGCAGGGGTATTGAGAATTCTACTATCAGCTTATTCCAATCCTAATATACAGAATAATAATGGTGATACACCTTTGCATATTTCCTGTGCAATGGGTAAAAGAAAACTGTCTAAAATCTTGCTACAAGCTTTTTCTAATATAAAAGTGAAAAATGTTCAAAATGAGACTCCACATGATATAGCTAAACGAAAGAATCACCAAGACATTATACATATTTTGCAGTCATCCAAGTTACATTTGAAAGAAAATGTTGACAAATGCAAAGTAAATTTGTTCTCAAATGATTTAATGTTTTCTCCATATGGCTGCCATTTACTGCCAGAAACTAGATCAATATTTTTAACCTGTGTAGAACATTTGCCGAAACAATCATTGCGAAATGGAGAACAATATTATTTCGATCTTGCTGGTAATTTGCAGAAGGGTCCCAAATGTATTACAAATAAATGTTATTGCAAACCTTTAATAAACCATGATTAATTTTAAGGTACCATTGTTAGATAAATACGTACTATGTTTTAAGAATAATAAATAATTTTACTATTGAGAAATTAAAATTTTTATATACATACAAACATACATAAATAAAATGGCATATTTATGTAAAAAATTTTCATTTAATTGGATCATGGTTACTCCTTAGGAAATTTCACAGCTTCTCGTAACTTGTTTTTTTTTTTTATTTAAAAA
Organism: Dexiosoma caninum; assembly: GCA_963924685.1. Taxonomy (NCBI): domain Eukaryota; kingdom Metazoa; phylum Arthropoda; class Insecta; order Diptera; family Tachinidae; genus Dexiosoma; species Dexiosoma caninum. The sequence goes on along the minus strand of OZ004727.1, from coordinate 93,917,221 downwards.
AACTGGTGAAAGGTCTCAACTTTCCTCTAGATTTATTTTTTCTCTATCGAAAAAAAACCCCAAATTATATGATTAGAAGTAGTTTTTTCGAAAGATCTTTTGTTCTCAGAATAGCTCGGTGTTGGAATCTCTTACTTATTGATTTAGATTTTTCCAGAAATAAATTTGTTCATCCTTTTTTACTCACATTGCAATTGTGGTAATTCTCAATATATATTTCATTTTAACAAATATTTTGCATCATCTGTAAAATTTTTAAAATGTTGGATTTGTCAGCTTGCATTTTCTGTATCTCATACTGCATTAGTATTTAAGTATTTTTATCTTTTTATTGCATATTGAAGAAGAAATAAAATAAATAAGTAAAATTACAATATCAAGTAACCAATATGGTTATACATTTTTGCACTAAATTTAAAATTTTATTATATCCGAAAGAGAACCAATTTACTTTAATAAAGCTGCTACTATCGAATCGCAGTTTATCTGAAATATTTGGGGAGCGCAACTCCGTAAATGTTTCCTAGGACTTTTGTACTTAACTTATATCAGGTATGATAATTTTCTTAAAATCCACAACAAATATATATACATATGTATGTACATATATAATTATTTGTAAAAGTAATATGTATATTCAATGGCTGATTTCAGCAATATGAAGATTCCCGACTTTCTGGCAAAAACCATTTTCTTGTTTGTATTAATAACGGGTTTTTTTACTACGTGGTTAGATGGTGAGTAAGGAAATTGTTCTGGACGAACAAATTTTTGTTTAGTTAATGAAGAAAGTTTTGTTAAAATTCAAGCAAATAAAAATGGATCGTGAATACCTATGTAGTGTTAAGAATTTAACCCTTAAATTCTCAAGTGATTGGTTTCAGTCTATAATCGCCGTCCATAAATTTTTTGGGAAGTTTTTATATGATACACCCTGTGGTATGCAAACATTTTTGTAGATTCTCCTTTCGTACTTATTTTCTAAACAATAGTTTAATAATTTTAATGGAAAAAGTAACTACTCCCACAAAATCAAAAGACTCTAACTTTTCTCAAAGTCTAACACCAGTGAGATGTAAGTATTCTGTTATAATATCTTTACTTCGTATTAAAAATATATAAAAACTATTTAGTTCTTGACAGTCCAAAAATAAAAAGCGGATCCACTGACTCCAATGTGGCTGCATGCAAGAGTCGTTTGGAAATAATTGTCAAGACTATTGAAGATAATTTTAATAAATGGCAATTGGCAGAAAAACGTGGGCAAGCTTTGTGCTCGTCCATTGAAGCGATAAAAACAAAAGCTTTGGAAAGGTTGGATTCCGACAAAAATTCCTTTGACTCTACTACAAGTTATCCAGATGAACTTAAAATGTATTGTGACAAATTGGCAATAATTGCTTCAATATTTCAAGATATTACGAAAAATGCTATGGAATCGTTAAGGCAATTAAAAGCTCTAAGTAAATTGCCGGGAAGTTGTACTGAGATTTACTATCGTTCTTGGCAATTGAGTGAATTTATTAATTTTCTAATAGAACTCTTTGAGAGATATGAAAAGGAAGCTAAGGTTAAAGCGCATGTGGCGGGTAAGAAATTAAAATAACCGTGAAAGCAAATTAAAACTAGTTTCATATTTTAAAGTCCTTTTATGCACATTTTTTTTAATCGGCCTTTCTCCACCTGTGGTTCACATTGTGCCGAAATATTATTATAGCAAGAGATATAATAGTATTCAATACTTTCAGAACATTTGGCGCATTATACAACACGGTCAGACTTAATACGATGTTCTACTGCTTGGGAATATCCGCAGCACGTCGATGATTACGTTAAACTAATGTTTCTGTTTTTTAAAGAAGAAATTAATTCCAAGAATAAACCAACATAAAAATTTGTTCCTTGCCTTTTATTTTAAATGAAATCACAATATTCTGGTTATAAACAAGAACCCATATCCTGAAGAAGCTAAAGTAGCAAGATATTGAAAACAATAAAAAAGAAGAAAAATAGAAGATTTCTGACCTGATCATTTAAACATAGAAATTTTTAATCATACATATTACTTTAAAATAAAAATATTAATCTAAATTCAGTTTCAACGGCCTTGTGTTTCGACAATTAGCTGACTAAATTTTAGTTTTTACTACTAAACAATCTTCGCCCATCATAATTTTTTTTGTACCAGAGTTCTGGCTAATATCCTTATTCAACTGAGAACAACTTAGTTGAATAAAGTTTGAATAAAACTTCAAAGCGAAAAGCATAAATTTTCTTGAAAACATCGATTTTCTTCGCTCCTGTGAATAAAAGTGGTGCTAGTAATTTAAGCCGTCAAACTTATTAAATTTATTAAAAAATTTTCAATTTAATTATTTTATTTAAAGAAATAATAAATTCAAGCGTTAGAGCGTTAAAGCGATATATGTAGTTATAAAAATGCATTATAGCAAGCAAGTCAAATAATATTTTTCATTTGGGAGAAGTTCTTTAATTTTGATTAACAGTCAAAGCCATTATTGTAAAACGTAATTCGTCAGGGTCACGAGCCATAAACTCCTTGCAAACACGAGCAGCATCTTGGACAAAGGTTTCTTCACTTGTGTCACCATGTTTGACAGGAAACGATTTCCGTCCATCCAATTCATATAGTGAGCCTTCAATATTGACCAATGCTACAAAATGGTGATATACCTTTTCATCAGGATTAGCAGTAGTTTGGCCTTCCTAAAAATTCAGAGAGTAATATTGCAAAAGGGGAAATAATTACTGAACGTTAGTTACTATTTCCCTCTAAATGTGTATAACAAAATAAGAATTTACATTCGTTTCATTGAAAAATTATTATTTAGACAAAACTTATTAAGATCGTTATTTTCATGAATAAATTTCTTTCTACCAAGAACATGCCTCAAGACGTGATGCCTCAATATTTGACTACGTACCTGCGCTAAAGCATGATGATCTTCGGTCATACCAGCATCATTTTCCAAAGCTTCTCCTCTTTCTTTTGCTGAAAGATCTTTAGCATTTTCCAAAAACTTTTTTAAAGCGCCATCTTTCAAATCAATACTAACAGGGAAATTTGAGTCTTTAGCTTTTGAAAAATTTAGTATATACATATATAAAAATTAATGAACACATACTCTTTGTTATTAGCAATACTATGAATTAAAGCCACAGTACCACATGCATTATGGGTAAGTTGTCTCATATAAAACAAACTACTGGGATGCTCCTGAACCGAGTCCGATAAACGTTCGTGTTCATCAGCACGATGCTTTTCATACTTAAAATAATACATATTCCTGTAAATTATTTTTTTTAACACAACCAGAAATATTTACCGTATTGGAACAGGGAAACAGTAAAATAATAGATTTAACTGGCTTTGGTATCCACTCTAACATTTCTGGCTCCAACCCTACCACATCAGTTAAGGCCCATTCTTCAGTTACACCCAATTTGTGTATGTATTTAGTCAATACCTTTGAATTAAAAATTGCACAGGATTTTTTTTTTCATTTAAAATGGTTTTTATGTATTTAGTATGAGTCACTAATATAAAATCTTCTCATCTAATTATTAGCTGACCGCCATAGAGGCGGCTACGAAATATATGTATATGTACATATATTATTTTTAATACATATTAAGGTTAACTCACGTCGGGATTTGATTCCAAAGGCACCCAAATAGACATAGTTTTTATATATTTAATGAAATTTTCTATGACAAATTGATTGAAAGATTTTAGTAAAAATAATTTTCCTCTGTTTATTAGTGCTTTTTTCCTCAATTACTTGACGAATTAAATGCCGGCTTCTGCGGTGCGAGTGATTTTTCCAGTTGTATTATTTTTTTCTATTTTTCTTTAAACAGTATTGCCAATTTTCAAATTCATAGTCCCCTTTTACGTGTTGAATAGTAGGGGCATCAGTTATTCGAAATTTTTAAGAAACCGGTTTTCGAAAATTTCGTATATTAAAAAAACCGGTTACTGCTTTGCAAATACAGAATAAAATTGTTGACAGGTTTTTTTTATTAAAAAAAAATTGCAGTTATTATGTTGTCTTTAATTAATTTTATTACAGAACGGTTTTAACAATTCAATTGTTGTAAAAAAAAAATATAATATTAAAACTGAAAATATAATAAAAATTTTTATACTTCAAATACAATAAATTTTTATAATTTTTATACTCATGTAACTATTCTTTGAATTATTGAGTTAGTCAAAATACATTACGATTATTTATCTATGTTTGTTATTAAATGCAAAGATGAGAAAAAGAGAAATAAAATAAAAAAAAGTTTGTTTTTTTTTTTTTTGTCGAGATAAACAAAACGGAAAAATTCGAATAAGACTATTCTATATTCGAGAAATTAAGCCCGGTGGTAAAGCGGGTTAATCATCATAGTTGAATAATTTTGTGCGAAAGAGAGAAACATTATAAGTAAATAAATACGATGATTTGTAAAGGCAGAACAGAATTTACTTCCGCCAAATATCCACTCATTAAAAAGTAGTGATATAGTTTTTTTATAATAATATTTATCTTTAATATTTATTTCATAATTTATTTGTTGTAAATAGTTAGGTATTTTGATAACTATGTAATGTACGATTATTTTTTTGCCTTATAGGAATATCATTACTGAAAGAATGAAATAAATAAATAATGTATCTTAGCTTTCCTCAGCATTTCTTGCCTTTTCATTTAAAACAATTCACATTTTTATGTTCGTTATGTTATGTCTAATTAGAACAGTTGTTCCGCTGTAAAGCCGTATTACAACAGTTTAAAACAGAAAAATAATGTGCAGAAATTTTTAATAAATAAAGTGAAATGTGGAATCGAAATCGGCTTCAGCCCTCCTTCGGCGGTATTGTTAGCAAATTGCAGGACTGAAAGAAATAACGAATTGAAATTTCGATTTCAAAATGCCAACTAATAACGACAAAAGTTGAGTTCAGAGTTGTAGAAATAATAGTCATCAGGAAGTCAACGCAAAATCTTTTATTCTATTTCCAAGTAAATATTAAACATAAAATAAATGAAATAAAAAGTTTGTTACAAAAGTAATTAATTACAACACATGTACATATCTCAAAATATATTTATATTCAAAATGAATATTATATTTTTCTTAATTAAGAAACACATTATTAGAGAAAATATATAGATAAATTTTTACTAGTATAATTCTGTCGCTAGTTAAAGTTACAATGTTCTCCTGATTAAACCAATGCTTAGCTATGTGATTATTAGTAAAAATTTATGAGATCATAGCTGTATCGCTAAAAGTAGTTTTCTGTTGATTAAATAAATTTAAATTTTTAATATTTTTAATTTAATAGCTCTTAAAAATTCATTTTATTTTTAAATTGTCCTGCGGAGGTGATTTTAAAGCTTAGAATTCTAATATAACATGGTATGCCTGCAATTTTTTGTACTCTTCGCCAAATGAACATCATGACAACGGGTTAATTATTTGTTATATTTCCAAAAATATATAGCTAAAAGCGCACCAATTGATGATAAAGAAATAAAACAGGCAGTGTAATAGAATTTCCGTATTTTCGAAGTTTCATTACGAGTATTTACATCTGGTTTTAGTTTACAAGTATTTACAATCTGAAATGGAAAGATAGCATTAGAGATTTAAAACATTTAATATAATGCAACAAGATCATAAATAAATATATTACATAGTCGAACTGATAATTCCTAAATGAATGAGATACATATATAAAAAATTAAAATTAAGATTTTAAAAAGTTTTGCTAAATAGCCGAAATTAATTAACAAAAATAAAATGGATATAATATAGAAAAATAAATATAAAGTTGGCAATAAAATCACTAAATATTATAAATGTTTAGTATTCCCACCATGTGAATATTTTTATTCAACGTAAGTCGATATTATTTTTTTTATTTAATTTACGATCAGTTGGTTCGACACCAAAGAAATGCAGCATTTCGGGTAGCTCAACCAAATGAACATATATTTAATAATCTGTTAAAATCAATTTTTCTTACACTTCCTACTGCCGAAATTTCTTTTTCAATTTCGTCGGCAACGCCATACAACTCATGCAGTGCTTCTAGAACGAAACGGCTGGCAAACGACTTGTCGCCAACAACCACATCTTCTGGAGGCATTATTTCTAATTTATAATTGGCAGCTGCTAGAGCAGATTGCATTGACTCCAAATGACTGACAGCATTATCAATAATTTCCCGATTATAGTTAGAGGCTTCTTTTAATTGATAAATTCTTGAAAGTATATACATTTTTAATTTAATTTCTATTAAAGCTTTGTGCAATTAAAATCTTACTGCTGTATTGAGGGATTTTGGTTTGGCAATTGCCCAAAGAACAGTAATAATTCATCTCTTTGCTTTGGACGTGAAAATCCCATTAATTCTAAATCCTGATGCGTTAAAGAGGCTAAATCTCGATAAGATATATCTTCTGCAATTAACCTTTCCACGTTTTCAGTAGAATTATTCTCTTGAGTAGTCAATAGCGTACTTAGTATTTCACGATTCGTTTGCGAATCGACTTGAGGTTGCATCCATTTACGGCGAGAACGCAGAAAACCACTGTCATCGTACATGCGTCCTTTGTTTTGAAAATCTTTATTCGACTCAAATTGTACAGCTGGGACTTTTACAGAAATTATTGGGTTGTTTTGTTCGTGCATTTTGTAAAATTATGTTTGGAATTTGATCTAAAAAATACGATTTGCCATAACAAAACAAAATATTTGCAGAACTAATTCTAGAGATGCCTTATTTATATTAAGCTTGGTTGCCACTTCGTTCAATTTAAATATGGAATTAAAAGACAGGCTGGTTCTCAAAATTAAAGTTTTTAAAAATGCTTTAAAAACCTAACGGCTTTAAAAATAGCAGGTTCATTTAGCCAAACGTAACGTTGAAGTAGTTTCATCAAACATAATGCCAGCCTGATAAGTTACCCAAGAAAAATATTGCGCATTTGTACATTGTTAGAAATTTTAAATGATTGAATTTTATGTTTTTGAAATAGTTGTATTGAGGCCAGGTCTGGGAATATTAAATGCTTTTGATTAAATTTGTAAAGATTTTTCAAATAACTAATACCGTAATGATAAATATACATATATTTAATTAATTTTATTTAAATTTTCAGTGACTTGTTAGCAGCCACTTCGTAATATTTACCAGAATCATAGAATTTCGAAATCTTATATAGTTGACTAAGCCCATAAGATATAATTAAAACAATTTTTTTATGGAAACTTTCAGAGATATCAGGAAGGATGTTTTTTCAAAGCATATTTTTTTCATATTTTTGCTCAGGCGCGTAAAGTAAATATTTTTAAAAATTCTATAGTGTATGCCTTTTATTTTGATACCAATATTGTAACAACTATTTTATCACAATATGAAAATAAAATTCTCAATATCCATCCTTAAGAAATGCTATGTTCTACAATAGCTTACTTAACGACCGGCAATATGGCTTCCGTGGAGGACGTTCCACGGGAGACTTATTAGCCTTCCTCTCGAAAAAATGGTGTCGATCCATCCACCATTTTGGCGAAAGTAAGGTAGTGGCTCTAGATATTTCAAAAGCATTTGACAGAATGTGGCATGGAGCACTCTTGTCCAAACTTATTGCTTTTGGTGTCGGTGATATCTTCTCTCGATTTATATCGAGCTTTCTCAGGGATTGCGCTATAAGAGTTGCTATAGACGGGAACTCATCTAACGAGTTCAAGATCAATTCAGGGGTACCACAAGGCTCCATTATTTCTCCTAATCTATTTCTTATTTTTCTTAATCACCTCCTATGTCATACTTCCAGCCCTATCCACTCTTTCGCAGATGACAGTAGTATCTGCCATTCATATTTATTTGATCGTAGGCCGACAGCAACTATGATCGCGGCGTCGCGGCAGAATATGAATGACTCGCTAACTGGTGACCTCACGAGAATATCGAAATGGGGTCACGCGAACAGGGTCGATTTCAATGCCCAAAATACCCAATGCTCCATGCCTACCCATCGCCGTATGCACGATCACGCTGCTTCTTCTGTAATTATGGGTGGCATAAACATTGAGGAATCGGAAGCTCTTGATGTTCTTGGCATAAAAATCCTGTGTGATGTCCGATGGACTGAGCACATTTTTCAGGTCTCAAAGGAACCATTCACGTGCCTCGGCTTTTTAAGACGGTGTAAGACATACTTCACCCCATCTGATCTTCTTACTATTTATACCGCCTACATCAGACCGAAAATGGAATACAACTCTCATGTATGGGCCGGTGCTTCAAAGACTATTTTGAAGTTACTCGACCGTGTACAAGATAGGGCGAAGAAACTCATAGGAGACAGTAGGGTAGCCAACTCTATTGACTCTCTTGAGCATCGTCGCAACGTGGGGTGCGTTTCGTTGTTCTATCGTTACTATAATGGGATGTGTTCTAATGAAATCAGGGAACTTGTTCCCGAAACCCGGTCATTCGCGCGCACGACGCGATCATCTTTAAGAGCGCATCCATTTGTGATCGATTTGGCGGCGACTCGCACTACGCATTACAGAGAAAATTCGTTTTTTGGCCGAACGGCACGTATGTGGAATGGACTACCCGCAGAGGTGTTTCCTGTCACTTTTACCTTGGGAAAATTTTAATCAAATGTTAATAACCACTGCTCCCTCTATCCTCCTTCCCATAACTTAATTTTCTAGTTCCAGCACAATGCATCGCATGTGTATGGGCCATCTTCTGAGTGCCGGTACAAGAAAAAGAAATGATGAGAAAATAATAAGAACAAGAAATGTGTTGAGGCTTTTATATATTAAAGTAACTCTAAATACATATCGAGCCTTTGGTGCAATACCGTAGTAATTCAAAATTTGAATTTTTTGAGCTGGGTATGTAGAAATGATCTTTGGGGAAATATATATCTAAAGGAAAAAAGATTATGGTTCTATGTCTAACTGTTCAGATTCTACAGCTGGAAATGTCTTTATTGCTTCCAGCTATTTCCAACAATATTTATTTGCAATAATTTAATATTTCCTTTATGACAAGAAATTTACAAACAGAAAACATTACAAAACATGCATCTTTATTTAAATACTTGTTAAAAAATTAACTTTAGTAAACGAAAATACTATCAAAAAGATGGCTCAAAACTTCAAATACATTTTTCTAAGTTCACGTCTTTTTGAATTACTACGGTATTGCACCAAACACTCGATATGTATACTAAAATACAGTACATCTACATAATTCAATCAACAAGTTATAAAAATACGTATATTCTACATAACAAAAGAGATATAAAAAAAGTTTAACGGTAAAAAACATCTGTATATTTATAATTAGACCGTTGAGTACGCAAGTCAAGCTTTTAAAGCGTATACATATGGCAAATGACGTAAAATGAACTGTCACTTGCTTTCCGTTTATTGTTTACTGTAATACACAAAATATAAATAAGAACTCATTATATTTTATGAAAAAAGAAAGGAAAAAATACTACAGTTTATATCCGCAGTCACATTTCAAAATAGAAAAACCAAACGAAATGTTCCTTAAGGAACTCATACGTTTTTCTACCCAGCACAGAACTTTATATTGCTACATGATATTGAGCATATGGATATTTTTATTAATAGGAGGTGATTATTGCATTCTCCTTAAAAAGCAAGATTTTATAGATATTTATTCTAGGCATGTACAAGTATATTGGACGCAGTTCTTCATCTTTAAGTTATATTCTAAGCGGAAAAGCCCAGTACTCTTCTTCGATTTTAACAAGCAGCGCCTTACTGGAATCAAATGATTTTGCCAAGTACAAAAGACGCTGTACTGCATTGGCACAGATCAATCGCTTGGATGATGGTGGTATTTTAGATGGTTGGAAATTGCAGGGTGTTTTATTGGTTATACGACATGGTGATCGTGGTCCTATGTCACATGTGCGTAATATACCGAACTTGGATTGTGGCATAACAGGGAATAACTTGGTGAATAAGTATGTTTTTATTGGCAATTATCGTTGACAGAGAATAATGTATTCTGTATTTAATTTAAGATATCGTAGCTTTTTGTATAATTCCACTTCCCTTTCGGGCTCGAACCATATGTATTGGAATAAGGTTGGCCCATTTCATAGTTTTCCACTGTTGCCTTTAGCCGAAAAAGAATGTCTATTAGGGCAGTTAACCTATAAGTAAGTATATGTGAATTGGTATACAATTTCGTTGGAGTAGGCGTTTGCTGAAAATGTATTACAAATCACATGAAGTTTTTGGCTTCTTATTGCGACTATTAAGTTTTTTCAAATGTGTGGAACGCATGCCAATATATGACTGCAAAAGACCTTCATAAATATCACAGCCCTTCGAAATTTCCCTTTCAATAATTCTCTTATTTCTACAAATAGCTATAAGTTATATTTTTGTTGAAAAACGAATATTAATAAGTTTAAACTTAAAGCAAAGGCTAGTAAAGGGTATTTTTTTAGCGGCATTTACTTTTTTTTTTAAATAAAACGCAAGAAATTCAATGGCATGACTAATCGCTCGATTATGGATTGCAACCGAACTATTGTTCAGTTGTGCATGCATGTGCATTAACTCCAGTTTCCTAAATTCTGCTTTTCAGTGTTTTTCTGGCAACCACAAAGTTATGGTTACTTACTAATTTCACAAAAAGTAAAAAATTAATTTTATACTGCAGTAAATTTTTTAATAGTAAATATTACCTTATTTTCGTGATTATTTATCAAAACTCTCGCCTAAATAGGCTGTGTCGTCCTTTTTGTTCATTGTTTTTACTGCAACAAATTTTTTACTGCAGTACATTTTTTTTGCAATAAATTTTACTTCTTAGTGACCAACTTCAGCTTTCAATAAATTTTTATTGATTACAAAAAGACAAAATACAAAAAAAATTTATATATTAGCTCAAAATTGTTTCAATATTTACTAGTAATGAAAACTAATTTTATTGTCAATCAGAATTTTTATTAAAATTTTCAAAAATATCATACTAGTTTTTTCAATGCCGAAACATATTATGGTTTGGCTTGATATTACCACTAATCCAAAATATTTTTACTGAGTAATATTGAAATTCTTATAAAATTTTATTATCTGTGCTATTTCACTGTTACGGCTAAATAAATTATTAGTACAAATTTTCAGCAAAATTTATTGAATGCTGAATTTTTTTCAGTAAGTAGTAAAACTACAGTGGTTACTGCATTGTTTTTCAGTAAGCAGTATAATTTATTGAAAAAAATTTACTGTTAAAAAATTTAATGCAGTAAAATTTTACTGGTTAGTGCAATTTTTTCAATAAGCAGTAAATTCATAATTTGTAAGGCATTATTTTTCTGTTAAAAAAAATTTATAAAATGCACATCTATCGAATGCGCGTCATAATACCAAATGAAAATTCGTTCGATAAACTTTTTTTTTTTTAATAAAAAGTTCTCCATCTCCAATATATAGTTCGTCTCGATCAGTCAGATGAAAAGTTTGATGATACACTATTATGTTTCAACATAACAGTTCAGCAATACAAAATAACGTAGTGTACTTTTGAAAACAGATTCTTTTTATCGAAAATATATGTACATACATATGTATGTATTTCATATTTTATGCTAATCTAGATTAAAAAAATTCTGTTTCAATATTTCAAATAGTTTCCGCATATTATATAATGTTTTGTTTCTTCTGTAAACATAAGAAAAACTATGTTACATTAATCTGCATTTTAAGAGCTGACATAGTAGTAGGAAGATTTGTCTCTTATTCATAGACAGTAAAATGGGTGCCTTGGGCAATACTGACGATGTTCGAATAGATTCGAATCAGTTATTGAGTCGTAGTAGATAATTATTAAAAATGACGTAATAATGTTATTAACTTCATGCTAAAGCACTGTGCTACCTTATTTCTTAGGTCCGGCACAAATCATCGCATATATAGGGGTCATCCCGTAAGTGCCGGTCCAAGAAAAAAAATATAATAAAATTTCCAAAAATTATTTCGATGTTGTATTCGAATGTTTTTCCATTTTCTTTTGTAGATCAGCTGTTTGCGTGAAGGCATAGGTCTGTGTTCTGTATTCCACGCGGAATAAATCCACTCGGAATTATATTCGAATTGTTCGTATAAATGTTCATTTGCAACAGCAATGCTAAGACAATTCCAAGAAATTTGATTTCACTTGGAATACAGAACACGACATATTATCATGATTCAGCTTTAAATATGCGTTCCACACATTTAAAATATATGTTCGACAAAAAAAAATTTATGCATTCCTATGCCTAACTTATGATAAATATCTTTCTATTGATGGCAAAGAGAAGATTAAAGAATTATTTTTGTTGCCGGTTTTCTCGTTTTGTTTTTAGAGGAATAGCTCAGTTATTACACGTAGGCGACATACTACGCCAGATCTATGCCCATCCTTTGGGATTATGGTTAAAACAAACTAACAGCCAATTCGGTAAAAATGTCATGAGCTCGACTCCCTATTCAAATCTACTTAATTCCGATGAAGTTGTTGTCTATACCACTCCCGTAAGAAGAACATTTCAATCAGCTTTAGCCCTTTTGTATACATTATTGCCCACGGACAAATGGCTGGCACTGAATGTCAAGGAATCACACAGTATTGCGTTTTGCTTTAGTGATTGTGCGTGTCCCCAAGCGGATGCATTGCGTAAGGAACTACTGAAAATGCAAAAACAGAGATTATCCCACCAACCTCTAGTGGCCAATGTAATGTTATGGATAGGCAATCAGTTATTGCAACATACACCCAATGGCATTACTGACCCAAATGAAGTGGTCGATGCCATGCTTACGGTTATGTGTCATGATGCTCTCTGGCCTTGCCGAAATATCAATGATTCTGAGAGGACGCTTGTGAGCACTAAACCAAACGATCTGGACTTGAATGATGTTATCAATATTGATCAGGAGGATACAACTATGGGTGGTCGAACAAATGATTTAGCTTCTAATTTAATAGTGTTGCATAATGATAACATTGAAGCGCCGACGAAAACTTTAGACGGCTGTATAGATTCACATCATGTTTCCACACTTATGTCATTTTCTAACTGGCAATCGACCCGCGAAGTACATCATTCATACTACAAGCGTATTGGTTTAATGAGAGCTTATGGCATGTTACGTCATATAGTCAGTTATATGTTGCGAATGATATCTGGAGATCGTACAAAATTTGTTTTGTATTCGGGACACGATTGGACTCTGCAATATCTTACAGCTGCCTTAGGCATAAAAACAGAAAATACTTTTATAGCTTATGCCGCTCGCTTGGCTTTTGAGGTTTACAAAAGTGAAGCTCATACTGATTACTATTTTCGAGTGTTATACGATGGTCGCGATGTTACAAAACAAATAGATTTTTGCGAAGGCGGCAAGAGTCTTCGCGTTACAAGAGATTCTCGCGGCAATAAGGCTGATCTATGTCCCATTGAAAATATTATACGATTTTTACATGAAGATTACTTTGGTCCACTTAATGCCACCAATTTTAAGGATGCTTGTATTTTACAGCAAAAATCAAATGAGTTTTAAATTTTTTTTAATATAAACTGAAAACGAAACGAATACATATCAAAATGCATATTCATAGTTAATAAGTAGAATAAATTAAATTATTAAGCAACGTCATCCAAAAGCGAAAAGTAACTCTCAATAAATAAAATTTACTCGTAAATACATACATACATACATACATACATACATATCAAAACTGTGATAAAATTGTTAAATAGAGCATTATTTTACATAAAACATGTAAATTATACCAAATGAAATGTTGCATATAATTTTTAAAATTAATAGCAATTTAATAATGACAAATTATATATGTACGTAAATCCGTATGTACATACATACATACATACATATGTATATGACAAAAAATGCGCATTAAATAAAATTTATTGAAAAATTTGGAAAACTGTGTTTTTTTTGGGACAAAACAATGGACAAAAAGTCTTAAATTAATTGAAAAAAAAAATCTGCAAGTAGGCCGATTAACACACAGTTTATATTTTATTTTGTTTTTTTGGAAATCATTTGGAGCCGATTTACATAGTGTGAGTCGCTGCGACAAATCCGACGTTCTCTTTTGGAGTCGCGTCTTTAATCCACGCACATTTACATAAATACTTTATTCCGTCAACTTTTTGATTTTAAATCGATGTTGCCACATACATATGTACATATTTAATTATTTTCTTATTTGTAATATATTAAGAAATTAAGAGTGATGTCCCTGCGAATCGTGCTTGTTGGCGGGCGGTGCACTGTGGTCGATCACATTGGTCAAAAATGAAAAATCAAAGTCAAAAGTTTGTAACCTAATGTGGCATCACTATTTCCTATATAAACAACGTTTTAAAATGTATAGTAATTTTTTTTATCCAACTGTACTCTTTAAGAACAGCTTCATAAAAGAGAGCGAGTTAACAGTTGGTTTTTGCAGTGTAAAAAGTGGAAAATTAAGTGCAACTTTAAATTAAATTTAAAAAAAGAAAAAAAATTTATGATGAAATAAATCAAAAGGAATATTGAATTAAAATGTATTGACTAAATTTTAAAATAATTAGAATGTTGTGGATTTGTTATAAAATTAATGGGCCATAACCATAGTCAAAAATAAAGTGGGTTTTAAAAGTTTTAAAGCATACTTTTCTTTAAAGGTTACTTTCAGAATACCATTGTCATATAAAAGTCCACTTTTAGCGTTAAAGTCAGCTTTATATTTAAAAACTATCTGATCTTGTTTTTAAAACATTTAACACCCGTGTCAGCTGTTATTATTAATGTAAATTGATGCGAAGAAATATGTGACTTCAGTTTTGGAATATTTCGTTCATAGCCTGCAGAAGCCATAGTGTTGCGTATTGTTTTCCATGCTTTATTTTTTTTAAGGATCATTGAAGTATCATTACCTTTGTGCTCCGCGATATACAGATGCGTATTTATACGCTCCTGCAAGAAGTCTTTCTCTGCCATGCTCCAATTACCTTCTCTTTCTCGCGGCTTTTTCTGTTCCTGCAAACAACGTGTTCTTCAATTACCTTTGCAAAACATTTATGATGCGAAACATTCCTTTTCCATTTTTTCAACACAAAATATTTTTACTTTTATTTTATAATTAGTTCGTATTTTTTGAATTAAAAATTTTCCTCCTTCTGTATTTTTTTTTTGTTTGTATCTATCAATTAATTATGGCAGATGGCAGAAGCAAGTACGCAAATTGCCAGGGTATCCCACACAATATAATTTTAACGACCTATGCCTTCACATAGGAAGTTAAATTATATATAAAATTCCTGAGTTTGATGGTCTCCACCAGTAACAGCAACTGATTAATAACGAAAAGCCACAACAACCGTAAATGATACAGTTAGCCGTGGCAAATCCATCAATCAGTGCGAGTGAGACGCAAAACTCTCGAAGGCCAAACAACAAAAACAGGCCTGACCGCACTTAAATAATAATTACGATGACGCGTGAGTTGTTCTTCAACCCAGAGCTGCTTTGAGACTGGTATTTTTTTTTCAATATCTGTCAGCTGGTCGGTGATGCCACTTACTTATATTTTGATTCAGTTTGTATGCAAACATTTACCGCATTTGTGTTAGCACCCACTTCAAGTTGTTCAACTTAACACATACTCTATTTTTGACTATAGTAGCAAAGTTGTTAGTAGGATGTTTTAAATTTAAAGTTGTTTTTATAAACAACCGACTTTAGACTATGGTTAGTGTTCGTTCGTCCATATATTTAAATTTTAACTAGAGTTTTAGTTGTGTTCCCGCCTGAAATCTTCATTGGGACTTTTATTGGTTTATTAGTTAATATTCTAAGATTCTAAAATTGATAATATCAGCCTCACATTTTTGCTCAGCTTTGCGTTATCTCCCACAGAACAAAGCGGCCGATTTTGTTATTAAGAAAAAGCATTCCACAAATGCAATTCTAGTTACCCTAAATTTGAGGTATAAACTTGTAAAAATAAAAACAGAAAAAATATTATTATTTTTTTATAGTTTAAATATTGCTAATACTAGGGTTTCTTTTTTAGTAACAACCTCTCTTAACTTTTTTTTTAAATTTTTTATTACATATTATTTAATATTTAATTAAGCAACATTTTTATTTGCGTGGCCGGGTCGGCTAGTGTATGTAGAGTATAAAAAACGTTTTAACAAGTTCTTCGGAATGACATAAACGATCGAAAAGGGTAAATATGGAATCAAAACCATTCCGAATGGAATCTGTGACACAGCTGAGCTGATAGTATGTCGTTACCTTGATTTTTTTTTAACAACACAAACTCTACGAAGCTCTTATCGCTTGTCTGTAGAAACACCCAGGGTCTAGACGGGAATTGAACCCGCACCTCCATATTGAGAAGACAAATGATCATGCACTAGACTACGGAGGAACCCTAAATAATATAGAAAGGCCCTTACTAACGATTTACTTTACAGAGAAAAAAAAATTTTCTTTTATCTATTTTGTTTTGAAACATTATCTATCAAAATGATTAAACTACTCAATTGAGAAACTGAAATGTGTTACGGCTTTTCTATATTATCTCCTTATTATATATGTACATATTTATTCCTCTGTTAAATTATATCAACTTAATCGTCAAATGCAAAAACTTGACTGAAATGCATTGCAATAATATGAAAAAGTACTGAGCAAGAATAAGGTTAACGAACGTAATTTTATACCGAAGAACGACCTCATGAGGTAAGAGAAACAATCATGCTCATGGAGATGTTTCACTAAAATAAAAAAAACGAGTATAACAAGCCTTTAGCAGAGTGCACAAAGTAGGAAACAAGTGGAGCAAGTGAACCAATAATACTTGTGTATTCATTTAAACAAAAAGGGGGAACAGTCATATAAAATACGTACAAAAATGCACAAACAACAATAATATCAAATAAAAATGCACACATACATTTATACATATGTACATGCATATGTAAATGCAAAAAACAGGCAAGTACTGAATGTACACAACTCGGCATAACAGCACAATTGAGCGTAATTAAAGAAAAATTCATACAGTACTTAATGTAAAATCAAGCTGCTACAATCTCTGGTAGCCTGTTAACTCTCAGTACAATTTGTTACTTACGTGAAATTGGGAAAACATAACAAAAAAAAAAACAAAATCAAAATACAAAAAAAAGCTACTAAAATAGCGTACCCACCCCTTGCAATAAATAAATAACAATAACAACACTATCTGACAGCATTTTTTTTGGTAGCAATGCGATGACTATATAGTATGTATACAGCCTTTAATTAGTCTAGGCGTAAAACAAAGTCAAACTGCATATGTACTTATGTACTTGGTTTTTTATTTCGTCATCTTTTCTCGTTTTTAAAGACTTTTTATTCTTAACTTTTCTTAAGGAGGCTTATTTTAAATATTATTTCATATTTTAAGATACCATAGTTGTTCAGCAATATTGTTATCAAATTAACGGGGAAAAACCCTATAGAATTTTATAAAAATATTTACATTCTCACTCATAGTGTTTGGCGTATTCGTCTCTAAAACGCGCCGTATTTAAAAAATTGCATCCTAATTAGCGAAAACGCTAATACTCCAGTAGTCGAAATACGTCTACGCAAAATAAGGGTGATTACTGCTAGGAACACAATTGGGACCAACGACGAATTATTCGTTGCGAACTTTCATCCTCAGAAATAAAACAAACACAACAGGCATGTAATTTACTAAAGACAATTGAAATGGAGGACTTTCTGACTTTCATCCTCAGAAATAAAACACATTTGTGCATATAAAAATTAACACAATACCGTCGTCGACGAAATTCGTCGTACGTGACGAACTCCGAGATAGATTTATTTTTATTTCATACGCCGACAAACAAATTAGTACAGAGTTACCGTTTTTCATTTTAGTTTTCAAATATATTAATAGAAAATAAAGTTAATTTTTTTTAATTATTGTTTAATTTTTACGTTAAATATACCCAATTATTGATCATGAAATTTCTTTTTAATTGTTTTTCGTTAATGTTTAATTTTTTCAAGTAATTTTTTTTATACGGTAACACAGACAGCAAACAACTTTGCTGATTATGACAGCTGCAATTTTTTCGTTGTTGTGTCCCATACTGCGAATTTACGCAACGAACTTTTACCGACGAATTCGTTGAGCACGACGAAATTCGTGCAAATTTGAACAGTTTGTGCAGTTTGAACAAATATAAGAAAAAAATGTCCTTTGCTTAGACTGTGTTCACACAATTCATGTTTTACTGACATGATTGCTACTTTATAGTAACGAGGGGAAAGGTAACGTGTACTCATGTGCATGTACTGTCAGTACGTTTTGCTTTCTCATTCTTAATTTGAATATACACACAAATTATATGTACATGTCGTCAACAAGACATGAATTGTGTGAACACCAATGAGAGAGAGGATGGCGATGGTCGAAGTAGGCTGCACGTTGACTACAAAACGTCCAATTTTCCTGGGTTCAACCCCAGTTTCAGACTCAGGAAAACATCTCTCAAACATCTCTCACTTTTTCTGATGTGCATTTCTGTGTCTTTGGGCCAGTTGTTGTCGCAAGGTTTCGGTGGCGAAAGCTTCAACTGTATCAAATCTACATTCACATCAGAACAGAATTAATAAAAATGGCTATCAAAACGAAGCTTCAAATACGTCTCGTTGACATCAGAGACTGCTATCAAAACAAATAACGTCAAAAGCAGAGTTGTAAAATAGTGAAGCTTCAACTGCTATCATTTCTCCCACTATCCCTTTCCGTTAGTTCCAGCACAATGCACTGCATATGTCCTCCTGTCCACTGTATATGCATCTCCTGAGTGCTGGTCCAAATTAAAAAAAAAGAAGAAAAAGTAAGAATCATGTCATTAAAACATGAATCGTGTGAACTCAGACTTATATATTTCATATCTTTGAAATTTGTCATAAAACAAATTTTTTTTATATGTTGTATATGTAAGTCAGCTGAATAAAACTTCAAAATTTTTTGATTTCATGTCTCTTAGTTCGAAAGCTGTGACGTTTTTTCCCCTGGTATAAAATTAGTTTCTATAGAAAATTAATGGACAAAAGGGTGTTAAAAAGTAACAATGGCGTTTAAAAATTTATTAACTTTTTCGTTTATATATTTTTTTTATTTAGAAGTATAGAAAATAATGTCACTTAAATGACCCCCGTTTTCAGCTCTGTAATTATGGGCCCGTTTTACAGCATTTCCCATCACATATTTCAAAATTTGTGGCTGCAGCTCTCGAATTTCTGAACAATGTTGTTGGCCTTGGATTCAAGGATTATCTCGGGGTTCTTCACATACGAGGTTTGTTCAAAAGAAAAGGTGAATTTTGTTTTCTTCGATTACAATGGCGTGGTGCATCATGAGTTCTTGCGAACAGGTCGTACGGTTAATAAGGGATACTACAAGGAAATTATGCAACGTTTGCGTGAAAGAATACGGCTCAAACGATCGGAATTGCGGAAAAAAAATTATGGATTCTGCATCACGATAATGCACCAGCTCAAACATCAATGCTTGTTCGTGATTTTTTGGCCAAAAACAACACCTTAATCATGCCTCAACCACCTTATTCACCAGATTTGGCTCTCTACGACTTTTTCCAATTCCCAAAACTGAAGAGATTAATCTCAATTGGTGAGATAAAGTGAAAATCGAAGAACAAGCTGATGGCCATACCGGAAAGCGCATTTCAGAAGTGCTGCGAGGATTGGAAGAAGCGCTCTCATAAGTGCATTATATCTGAGGAGGATTACTTTGAAGAGTACAAAATGGATATTGATAAATAAATAAATACTTTTCAAAAAAATTCACATTTCACATTCACAGACCTCATATACTTGATCCATCAAATAACCCCAAAGAAAATAGTCGTATGCTGACAAGCTTGGCGAAAGCGCTGCCTAATTAATTTCCGAATTTCTGGAAATTATTCGCTCTCCAAAAATTTTACTTAAAAGTGCCATTGTGTCTCGGGCAGTGTGCGCAATGACTTCATCCTGATAAAACCACATCTTAAATCTGTTTTCAAGGTTAGGTCCCAAATTAAGGCATTCGACGCGAATCGAAACTTCAAACAAAATTCAATTAAAATGCAGAAGAATTTCGGTCGATATCGAATGCCGTAATTTGGGCCCAGGATGTAAAAAATGCTATATCATAAACCGATAACGATTTACTTCCGTCTTCATTTTCGAAGAATTAAGGCACAATGGTATTTTCAGATGTAATGCCACACCATACTGTACACCTAATGGCGTGCAATTGGCGTAAAAAATTAATTTTTGTTTTTCCATAATTAAAATTTTCTACATTAAATTTCTATAGAAGTTAATTTAGTAGCGCGAGAAAAAACCTTACAGCTTTCGAACTAAGAGATATATAATCATAAAATTTCAAAATCTCATATAGTTGAGTTAGGGCTACAACACATAATTTAAAAAAAAGTTTCTTGGGAAACTTTCAAAGATACTTATTTTTCATATTTTTATTCCGCGGACATAAAGTAAATTATTTCATGAAATTCTATAGAATTTTCCCATTACTTTGATACCATTATTAGGTCTGTTCCATGTACATAACAAAATAGTCCGGACAATTGACAAAGCTGTCCAAAATTGCTGGAACTCAAAAAACCACAATTAACCATTTTGAAATACTAATGCTGCTTACTTTCTCAAATAAATTTAAATTTAATGATTTTAGACGCTTAAAAATATTTTAAAAGCAAAACATTTGCATCGTTGGCAACGGCTGTAAAAAGTGAATAAAAATAAACTGAAAAAAAATAAAAACCATTTTTTATTAAAGAAAGTGATAAATATGCTCAAATATATGAACTTACAACTTCAAGTTTATTTGAAAAATCTTCCATTTTGCTTTTTAATGAAAGTTAAATAAAATATTTCTTCCTTTATTTAAAAACTTTTTAATTTTTAAATGTAAACAAAAAACAGCTGATAATTTAATTCTATTACGGACTTACAGAAAGAAAAAGTTCGTACAACTTTGTACAGGAAATGAAAAATTTTACTTTCTTATTTTCCGTCAAAATTGCACAATTTATTGTTATCTGGAACGCTTTTGGACAATTTTGTGCGAGTTCGGACTGTTTTGTTATACACCTGGAACAGACCTTTTGCTTAACAACCATTTTTTCATCTTAATATTTAATCTAAATAATTGGGAATATTGTCGTACTTAGTATTTGCTTGTGTGTGAATTTGAAAGTTTTTTGAATAAAACAGGAGTGCAATTGAAAATCATTTACAAGAATGCCAGATGAATCTCAAAATTAAGAAGTTTTTTTTTAACGCAATTCATTAGGAATTTGAATGTATGAATGTAGAATTGATTATTGGTTTTTTTTTCATTGTTATACAATACACATCTATGTACATTTTACAACTATGTATGACCATACCTCAAAAAAAATTCCCGTACACCGCTCCGTATTTTTGGACAGCAATTAAAAAAAAATTTTTTTTGCCAAAGGTAGGGGTCGCATTTCTAAACTTTTCTTCATATCTTTGGCGTTTGCAGTCGGATCTTAAAGAATGATATATCAATGTTTTTGTCTCGAGAAGCCCAATATTCTGCATGAATAGCCATTGGCTTCAAGTATCTCCTTCTAGTATTTATCCACCAGTTCTCTGTTTCTACCACACTAATGTGCCCCCTAATATCAGAAAATTTAAGCAGATAAAAGAAAGTTTCATGATTTGTACAACTCTGTTTTTGCACGTTCTCTATTTTATACCAGTGTTGCAGCGCCTCTGATGTCGAAGAGACGTTTTAAATTTTCCAGCTGTGTTTAGTAGCCAATTAAAAAAGAAATGTGAACAAATCACACATCGCAGAGTACCGAACAGAAAAACGATGCTCTTTTCCCCACCCGCAATATGCTATCAAACTAAAAGTTTCCCTTCCAAATGTTCGCTCGTCTAAACTTAAACGTAACTCCACTTTTGTCGTTGCATGTATGTACTTATATTTTGAGCATTTTAGTAACTTGAAAATAAGTAAACGGTATGGCATCTTAGTTTTTCTCTTTACATATTCGAAAAATAAAAAAGTTGAATAAACAACTGTAAATGTTGAGATGTTGTTATTCTTCCTATAATATACGAGTAATTATTTTTTCATTTAAAAAAGTGGTGAGTTTCCAAGGGTGTTATGGAGAAATTGGGGAAATTTTATTACACACAGAGAAAAACTACAGGGGAGAGCTGTGTAAAAGAGATGTAACATTTAAGTCTAAACCAGACAATTGGTCTATTAAAGACTATCTCATTTGCTATCCATACGCTGAGTTTAGTGAATTCCCCAAGTTGACTTATGTGTATGTTTGTATGCATGTATGTATTGTATAGTGGCCATGTAAAACACTCCTCTTAGTGCTCCAGATCGTTGTAACACAGCAAACACAAACAAATCCTTTACAGATAAAGGGGAGGAACACTGTTGTATTTTGCGACTTGGTGTTTATAAAATCGGTGCACTCGCACTGCATGTTCTTGTTACATGAGCATAAGGAGCCCAGATTTTGTAGCTGCAACGTTTGATTTTGCGAAATATTTAATGAAAAATTTTTTTCAAAAAACTTGGTATTCTTCCAACTCTTCTATAACAGCAACACGAAAACAAAATGTTTTCATTGTGTGACGATGTTGCTACTCATTTGCAATATTGCAAAAAATAATATAAATAAAAACGTACATATAAACAAAATAAACAAAAGATCTCATTGGTTTACAATATTTTTGAATGTGGTTGTAAGTTGTGGCCAACAATTTTTCACATTTTTTTGCATTAGTATTTTTTGATAAATCAAAAATAACAGAAATATAAACGCAAATTGCAATAAAACACTAAATATTGCGGTATTTTATGCGAGCATTTGACTTGAGTTGAGCACAAGGTTAATGACTTGCAATTTGTACGCAATGGTCGAACATATTATTGCTGTGCATTTTGTTGCCAATGCATTTCATATTATAAAATTTGTATTTCAGTATTTTCAGAAAGAGACTTAAAGAAAATCGTTTGCTGAATATATTTTTGCTTGCAATGACAACATTTTCAATTAATTCAACAACTAAACAAATCGAAAAGAGTATTTATAGAACAGTATGCACTCTATACCAGGTAAACAAAATTATATGTATACTAGAGGTAAATTTAGTCACCGGGCCAGATTTAGCTTAAATTTTTAGGCAGAAATTTTAAATAGGAAAGTTTATGATAGACAAAGATTCTTCCAAGAACGCTGTACAAATGATTTTTTATACTGCAAAAGTTCATCTTCATATTTTAGAGTATGTATTGCAAATTTAAGTACGTAGACAATAACTGCGTGGCCCACGCTGTCTCATGATATACATAGATCGGTCGATAATATAAGAAATCGTGTGACTTCGTGGGACATGCATTAAGTTAAGTAGGCGTGGGTTGCTATTTTCTTAACAAATTATTTATTTATAATAATTAGGCTTTTTTATTTCCCGATCTTTTTTATTTCGCTCGATAGCGGAATTAAAAAAAATTGCCACGTCCCAGGAATTCCCTTGAATAACTATTTGCCTTCTGTTTTTGGTAGATTCCGTTGTAAAGTCACTGTTGGTAATAAAATATGGTCCAACCATAATTCACGATATTAATGGTGAGTTACACCTTAACGTCAAGTATTTTGCTCAAGTTAATTTAACATTTCTTTGATTCAGTGTTTGAAAAATTCAACCATGGAGAGGTACACAATTGAACAATGATGAATTAAGATTGTTGAAGGCTTTTACGAAAAAAGGTGTTCAAATCAAAATGCACTTTTTTTATCTGGGACCAGCACTCAGGAGATGACCCCTACACATGCATTGTGCTTGAACTATAGGAAAGGGATAGTTAGGGAAACGACAGGAGGTGAAGCTTAATTAATTATTGTACAGCACTGCTTCTTGCACGTTCTTTGTTTTATAGCAGTGTTGAAGCTTCGCTTTAGTAGCCATTTTTATTTTATTATTTTACTTCGCCGGTGCTACACAATACCAACGAAGGAGGGCGTTCTGTTGTGATTATGGATTGCTACCAGCTGAAGCCAGTATTTTTCAGTGACCATATATTGTACTTGTAAATTAAGCGATAAATACTGCGACCTTGACTATCAAATTGTTTCAGAACTTCGCGAAATTATTCATCCCAGAATTTTCTTAGCAATAAATTAATTTGTATGTGGGCTATGTGGCACATCACGCTGTCTTATTGTTCACCATGATCATTCATATGAATTGTACTTATAGCGTTTTCTTTTCAAACCAAAATACATTGCATTTCCTGCCCGATTTTACATTTTTTATTTAAAATATTTGCACTTTATTGTTCACCTATAAACCCATTTTATTCATTTCAGTTCTGGTTTTGTTGAACCGTGGAAAAAAAAACACACAGTCGAAACGATCAAAAAGTATTGTGTAAACAAAGTAATAAACGTCTTTTAAAATTAAAATGCATTTATTTTTAATATAGCTCGCTGATATGCATATTGTAAATAAGTATGAATTCTACTCTCAGTATAGTGCAAAAAGCTCTTGTAAAGAGGTGCACATGCTAGAAAGTGAGAGAGATAGAGGGAGAGTAAGTAAGTGCATTTTTACAAATACAAATGCAATGCTTCGTTAATATCACACAAGGCAACCAAACAATAAATTATAATGCAATTTACGAGAATTTGCCTGGCGCGATGACGTTGCTGTTTATACAGTCGTAAAAAAGCAGAAGCATCCAAAGTTGTTGCTGTAGTTGTTGCCATTTTAGCAAATACTTGCACTAAATAAGAGACAACAGCAGCAAATGAAATCGTAAATAAAAATTGCAACTTGTTTGAAATTTCTGCGATTCTGCTACAAAATGTTGAGGAAGAAAAATCGTGCAAACTTTTAAAAAATATTTTCAATAGCATTTTCATCAGCAACGTATTTATTATTTGTTTGCCATTTGTTGTTGTTTATGTACATATATTAAAGAAGCCAGGCAAAGAAGAGTTTTGTTGCTGGTGTTGATATGGCTGAAATTTTGTAATAACCAAACAAAGCAAATAAGCAGCCAAGCGTCGTACTCACTTACACTCACTCGCTTGTAGGCAGTTGAACTTTATTGGGTATTGCAATTATGTCAAGTGGACTGTGGGGGTTTTGGGGAAGGTATTGTTCAAATCAGTGAGTTTAAACACATATACTATGTTTGTATATATTTTCTTATAAATGTGTGTGTTAAAATCTAATTTTTCTAATGCTAGTAATATACTATTCCCTTTATGGAGGGCATAAACTAACGATTTTCTAACATCCTAGGAAAATAGACAACTAGGCAAACATAACACTAGGAAAATTCAAGCTGTAAACATATAAATATTTGTGCTACGTTACATTTTCGAGCACAACAAGTACAACATTTACAACTCACTTGCTATGGGCATGAAGCGTATTGGATTTTTTCTACTGCTGCAGCTGATGGTACTGGTTAGTAGTGGCTTTACCATTGGCAGGCAGCACTGACACTGCAACACCAAATCAAACAGCCTGTGGTAACTAGGATAGGAAAATGTTGTGTATGTCTGTATCTCTATCTGTCGGCCTGTCGAGCTTAACAGTTTCATAAGCCATTGGAAACCAGAAAAGCCACAGATGAGTGGTCGGGTCTTGTTGGTTGTAATGGTTGGATGGTTTCTTTGCAGATGGTTATGGTACGCTAGACTTACATAAAATTTTCTAATGTTGTTTCGCCATTACATGTCGTAGCATTGTGTGGCAATTCTGACTCTCATTAAAAGTTTTTCCTCCGAAAATGATTCTGTTAATTTTACCTGCTAGTATTGCTGATGCGGCGTTGCTCTGCCATGTCTCCTATTATACGCGATGATAACATTGCAGCAGAGTACGTAGAAAAACTCTAAAATGTTTCTATAGGCAGTTTACCTTCCTTCTTTGATTTTACATCCTCGCGCCCTACTCCATCAGCGTCTTTCAAATGCAACACATCGCTAGTTGAAGACAATTTTCCTTAGATCAACAATAAAGAATTGTAGCTTTTTTATGTACATAACTAGAACCATACGTATGTACTTACGTGCATATTAATATGTATATCTTTATATTGCACTCATACTAGTATAAAGTGTGCCTTTTGCTGTTTCCAAGCACTACATATACGAGTACTATGCCCATAGATACGGGTATAAAGTTTCTCCTAAAGATTATAACTATTTTCATAGACATCTTTTGGTCTGACGGTTACTTTGTCGTTTCGATAGTCTTAATGTAGAAAAAAGAAATTAAGAAAAGTCAAGAAAAGAAAAAATTAAGTGATGAACGTCTGAATGCAAAATGTACGTTCAGACATCCAATTCTGCTTAAAAGCAGTTACAGGCTATTCGTTTTTCTTGTGCTTTTACTTGGAGCAGTACTCCATAGGATATTCCGTACGTATGTAATGCTTTGCACCGGCAGTAGTTAGAAAGAGGTAGTATGGAGAACAGAGACACACGTGGTGCAGTGATAATAATGGAACCGTTGTATATTTTCTTTCTTATGGCGTTTTCTTTTCTGACAAAAATGTTACATATATGCTACATTTCGTTACAGTTTCTGTTCCATTCTAAAAAATATGTAACATTAAAAAAAGCTATTTCGTTGCTTTCTAAATATGTTGCACAAATAACTGGCAAAATATGCAACATATTTGACCCTCTAATCTCAAGTCGGGGTGATATACTAACCTTTTTTACATCTTTGTGAAGTACTTTTTTATACAAATAAGAATTATGAAAATCAATATACTCTTCACTTTGACTAGAGTCCGTCAGACTTTTGTTGGAAGAAGATTCTGTTTAATTATTTATTTCAATGTAAACTTTTTTGATAAATTTTTGGTTTAAAGTTTTTGCAGTTTGTTCTAGGTAATAGCAGATGATTAGAAAACAATGTTGCTGACGATTTTTATTAATAAAATGGTGCTAAAAATCGTAGAAACAGTGAAACGCTAAGTATACATTAATATTAAATCTCAAATATTTTGTACCATTGTGGCAGTAAAAAATGTATCACTTTTTAAAGGTGTGGGCAAACTGTAGAAAATGTTATCCATCGAAAAGGCAACATATTTGTTCAGAAAAGAAATCACCATTAATCTGTCAAGCAGAGTGTCTGATAGTGTTTTCACACAAAAAGTTAAAACCTGATTTTAACGATAAAACCACAAACAGCTGATTTTGCGTTCTCACTATAAGTTTAATTAAATCAAGTTTTAACGCACAGTTTGTGTAATAAAATTTCATTTATTTTCTCCGTCCACAATTACATGAAAACATTACCATTATGCTCTACCCTATATAGCATCTTTTGGTTTTGCAATTTTTTATTGTTGTTGCTGCTGCGTGCATTGTTTTTAATTATTCTAGTGACTTTATTTACCAAATTTTCATAAGTTTTTTTATTTCATTTAAATTGGCAGCTGTTTTCAATTTGTTAACTTGGTAGCACTGCTTTCAGTACATAAAAATCAAGGTTGTATTTCATTAAATCAACTTTAAACCAATTCCAAAAAGGTTTTAAGATGGTTTTAAGGTTTTTACTACAAATATTTTCAAATAAAACACTTTTAATTAAAATATTAACGGAAACGATTTTATTTTTGAAAATAGCTTTCGATGAAGTCTTTCAGCGAAAAAATTATAATTTTTTAATCTATATTTGTTATATTGTTTAGCTGGTCTATAAGTACATTTCATTTGGTGCTACTACCAAAATCGTAAGTAGACCATATATTTATACAAGAACTCTCAAAAAATCTTTGAGAATACCTAAAAATACACCAAAATAAACTGAATAGCTTCTTCGAAAATTTTATTTATACAACAAACATTTTATTATTCGATTTAAACGTATTTAATTTTTCTAAACCTTTTTTTTATTTAATTTTGACTCACGTTGAATATATAAAAAAAATAGTTGCATAGTTGAACAATATGTTTATTCAAAAAGCATTTTTCTTTAATATACGAGTATATAAAATAAAGGGCATTTATTAGATGTTTTACAAATTGTTGAACAATTAAATATTGCGCCAAGCTGATAGTTGCGGTCTTCATAATCGGTCGAATACAACGGTCAATTAAGGAATATTTAATTAAGAAATATCAATTTAATTTAAACTTATTTAACACGGCGAATAGTTATCATGTAATAGCAGCTCTGATACTTAATTTTGAAGAAGACACTCACAATTAGATGCGTGTTTAAAACTTGAAAATTTCCAAATGCTGGATTTATACTGCAAATGGAACTTTAAAAACTGTCTCCACTTATATCAGCCGTATGATTTACTTACAGTTCACGACACCGGGCACTCGAAAAATAGATGGAAAACCGATTCCTCACTATTGTCCTCACCATAGTGTCTGCACAGTATCCAATACAGACAGCCACAAAACGGGAAATGTTGTTTTTTTTATCTGGGACCAGCACTCAGGATATGACTCCTACACATGCGAGGCATCGTGCTAGAACTATAGGAAAGGGATAGTAAGAGAAATTGCAGTAGGTGAAGCTTAATTAATTACTTTACAGCTCTGCTTTCGCACGTTCTTTGTTTATACTCGTAGCAGTGCTGAAGCTTCGGTTTAGTAGCCATTTTAATTATTATTTTACTTCGCCGGTGCTTCACAATACAGACGAAAGAGGGCGTTCTAATGTGATTGTGGATTGCTATCAGCTGAAGCCAGTATTGTTCAGTGACCAGTGACATAATCTCCTCCTGATCTCACGTATTGCCATCAGTCTAGGTCAGAATTGCAGCTTGGCTGCCAGTAAAGATTCTAATGTTTTTTCCTTTGCCTCCTCTCGCCTCCATGGATATTTCTATATAGACCTTTGCCTGAAAGATACTCACGTGGTCTGTATTCAGGTGGGCTTTCCATCCAATTGCAAAAAAATCCGTTTAAAAATGGATTTCCCCCCTGTCATCGGTTTTGCAATTCCATCTCCACCGTCATCGAAGAAACTCATAGGAGACAGTAGGGTAGCCAATTCTATTGAGCATCGTCGCAACGTGGGGTGCTTTGTTCTATCGTTACTACAATGGGACGTGTTCTGATGAAATCAGGGAACTTGTTCCCGAAACCCGGTCATTCACGCGCACAACGCGTTCATCATTAAGAGCGCATCCATTTGTGGTCAACTTGGCGGCGAATCGCACTACACATTACAGAGAAAATTCGTTTTTTGGCCGAACAGCACGTATGTGGAATGGTCTACCCGCAGAGGTCTTTCCTGTCACTTTAACGTGAGAAGATTCAAATCGAATGTCAATAAACACTACTCCCTCTATCGTTTCGCCCAAAACCTAGTTTCCTAGTTCGGGCACAATGCACGGCGTGTATAGGGGTCATCCCCTGAGTGCCGGCCCAAGTTAAAAAAATACCATCTCCTCGAAGGTATAATGGCATTTCAAACTGATCTGAAATCAAGAAATGGCATTCTGTGAACCGTTACTGTTGGAAAGCCCTTAGTCATTGGTGTAGCATTGGTATAAAATATTTTATAGGCTGTTTTTGCAATTGTTGCCAGTAATTTTTCCATCGATATTTATTAGCAGATTAACTTCTGATAAACTGAAAAAGCCCTACAGCTGCATTTCCGTAAATGTGTATGGCCTAGACGTGATAAATAAGAAGCGCCATTCGTTTCAAACACATTAAATTCTGATTAGTCACTATACATTACTAGGTTCCAAAACTTGGTAAATCTAATGGCCATTTGACTAAAAGCTAGGGCTATTAAATATTTTTCGTTAAGGCATTCGATTTTGCGAAATAATTAAAGGAAATTAATTATTTTTAGCATTTGCTATTATTTTATATTTTAACGTTTTCAAACGATTTTTGTACAATGTTGATGTTGGAGGATCGCGAAAACTCCCTCACTATTTATTCGAAGTAGAATGTTTAAAGAGAAAGCAGCCCTTAATTGGTATAGGAAATAGCTCACTTTAAACTACATACATACATATGTACATATACATAGATACACATTTATACAGTGGAAACGAAACTGCTAATCACTCAGATACCCACCAAAGCAATAGTTCATTGAAAATCTTACAAAAAGCGAATAAATTATACCTTTTATAAATAGACAGTGCACTACAAACTGACGACTTTGAAAGGGACATTTCAACAATAATAAGATGACACAATTTGCGAAATATTATTATGCATACATACATACCTATAAATATTTATGTGTATACACTTAGGCATACATATACAGATATAGTTATGTATATGTACCCTGCGGGAAATGATTATAGTAAAATTGTAATTGCTATGGACATAGTCACCAGTGCTAGTGGCTTACTATAACTGAGACAATGTAATTTACTATAGACATTTAATGCTAGGAACACAATTGGGTCGAACGATGAATTATTCGTTGCGAACTTTCGTCCTCAGAAATAAAACACAATTGGGCATATGCAAATTAACACAACAGCGTCGTGGACGAATTTCGGCGTGCGTGATGTACTTTGAGATAGATTTACTTTACTTTTTATCTTAATAGTTGTTTAATACTTCAGGCATAGCCATCCTCGCATTTCTGTACCTTTGTGTCAATTATTGTTGGAAGGTTTGAAAGGCGAAGGAATAGTCACTAGTCACTGAACTGTAACTGCTTCAGCTGTAACCAATCCATAGGCACATCAGAACGCCCTCCTTCGTCGGTATTATGTAGAACCGGCGAAGTAAAATAATTACTAAAAATGTCTACTAAAACGAAGCTTCAAAATTTAATAAGTCTTGACATCGGAGGCGCAAAACAAAGAACGTGCAAAAGCAGAGTAAGATAATGAAGCTTCACCTCATGTCATTTCTCCTACTATTCCTTTCTTCTAGTTCCAGCACAATGTATTGCATGTGTAGCGTCATCTCGTGAGTTCTGGTCCAAGATAAAAAAAATAAATAAATAATTTAAGTTAAATATACACAATTATTTACCATACAATTTTTTTTTAATTTTTTTTGTCTTAATGTTTAATTTTTCCAAGTAATTTTTTTTATACCGTAACACAGAGAGCCGATTATGACAGGTGCAATTGTTCGTCGTAATTGTATTACACACTGCGAATTTACGCAACAAACTTTTACCGGCGAATTCGTTGAGCACGACAAAGTTCGTTGTTCGACCCAATTGTGTTCCTAGCATAACATGTATGTTTCAGAGTAGGATTGCGTCGTGTTTTCGCTACTCAGTGATTCTCGAAATTATAAGTATAAGTGAGTTTGTGTCATTAAAAACCCAACAAACCATATAGCATATTGTAAGATTTTCTTAATTTCATTTATAATAATGTTGATAAAATGTGAATTCACAAGCACTTTTGAACAATGATTGTGAAACTCTTATTATACAGAACTGTTTCTCAAATATGATTGAAAAAGGCAATATTACGTTTTTGAACAAATGTCTTAAATGTGTTTTCCATGTACATTTATTTGGTTTTAACCAAAATTTGTTAATATTCTTAGCATTTTTTTAATTATTTATTTTGAATATTTCGCTACCAAATATGTAGCATCGTCAGGAAATAATAATTTGTATTTGCATTACAATACAAATTATTATTATCATCAGGTAGCAAAATATTGAAAATAAATAATTAAAAAACCTTTTCACAAAAAAGACCATCGCTCAGAAAAGAAATACATACAGGGTAGCGCAGAATGAGCTATATGGTTTGAATTCTTTATAACTTTTTGAATTACTATTTTTTTTTTGTGTTTTTCAGCATTTTGTGAAGAAGACTTGGGGAATTAATTATGAATTATTACACGATCGAACACAGCACATACTGCAGGTGCCTCAATGGCTTTGTTAAGGGACATATTCGCCGAACGCATTATTTCGCGCAAGAACGATTTTAACTGTACTCCACGTTCACCAGATTTAACATCTTCTGACAGTTTTATTTGGGGATATTTGAAAGAAAGAGTGTACGTTAACACACCAAGAACCATACTCCAACTAAGAACCAACATTCGAAATGAAATCATGGCAATTACCCCCGAAATTTTGCGAAAAGTTATGTAAAATATGCTAAAAAGAGCACGTATGTGCGAAGCAGAAAATGGACATCACTTACAGGATATCATTTTTCAAAGCTAATTGCAAAAAATTCCCCAATAATAAACTGTATTTAAAAAAAGAAAATTATAATAATCATAGAAATAGAAATAAAAATAGAAGTTAGACTAATAATACCAAATATGTAAATTTTTTTATATTTTCCTTGTAAAGTTTTAAAATCAGGTTTATTGCGAAACGTTTTTAATACCCTTTTGTTTTATTAAAAATCGTTTCTGTTGTAACAAAAAATTCAAGCCTGCTGCAGCAGAAATATAAAAAAAATAACACAGTATTTAAACCCAAAAAATATAGGAAATTATTTGCACGGTTTTGTTTGTTTTAAATTGAAATGCTGTATGTACATAATGTTTTTATCTTCATTTTTTTTTTATAAAATTTGTGGCTAGTGGAAAAGAAATTGAAGACTTATTTTTATACAATAAATCATATTTTGATATTTTTTTTTTATTTTTTAACTTTTTAAAAAAAAATTTGTTTGCAGAAATTTGTGATAACGCTGGCTATGAGTCGATATCCGTCAACAAAGTACTCATTGTGCAATGTTATCAGTCGGTACGTTAATGTAATTTGAAAAGTCAAAGGATGATGGATAACGGATTCTATGTGCCCCGGCCTTTAGGCTTGTGTTGGTAAGCTTATTATAATATTTTTCTCAAGTGATTTCGTTTCTTGGGAAGGACTACTTTGACATACTCATACTCTCAATAATTTTGATTTATGAGTAGAATAAGTATGAATCACACACATAGACATAATACTCATACCATCTTGGCTAAAATCGCATACAAATTACCATTTTATCAAAATTTGCATTTTTAGTACACACTAACCTACCTTGTTGACGCACATGTCATATTTGGCAGATCGTGCGATTGTGTAGGATAGTGAATCATGGCCTTAAAAAGTAAAATGAAAATGATAAGTGTAGGCAATTTGTTGACAATCAAAAACTCACCAAACCAGTCGACAGAAGCGATGACTTAGAGGCACTTGGGCCCAGAGTTCCTACAGGGTACACACAAATTTTAAATGACAACATCGTATGGAAGAAAATGTAAACAAAAAGGTGTAAAAATTCAACACAAACGTTCATTGAACCCATAAATAAATGCATTCAAACAATAAAAATAATCAAATCGACTGACTGACCGTCTGAATATTTAATTTGTTATTTTTATTTTGTGCAAAATCAAGAAACAACCCAACCGCGGGCAAATAATGCAAAGCTGTATTATTGGCGCATACACATACACTTTTAAAGTTCAACGCCCACCAGACAACGATAATAACCTACGCATCGCGACTGGTTTTATACCCGTGTATTTTTAGTATCAAATGGAGATCTACTAAATATTCTGAATACCTAATAAAATAACATGCAATGACGCAAACTCTGAAAAATGACAGCCATCCAGCCAGCAGACAGCAGCTGAAACGAAATATTCCTTTCCAGATAGATATATGTATATGTATATACAATATATGTATGCATATGTCAAACAAATGCATACTCAACAATATTATAGTTTTTATGTTCTATAAAACGTGCTCTAAAAACTTTATAAATTCAATGTTAAACTACGACTAAACTTTAGTTATTAAAGTCATTTATTTGTTACTTATTTGTACTCATTCACTCGTGTGGTCAACATTACTTCTACGATTTACGATTATATACATACATATGTATGTATGTATATGTATGAATATGTACGAATATGTAAGGATTTATATAACTTTTCTATAAATTCAGACAGACATGATTTTATGATGTAAAATTTTTTTTCCCCAAATTTTTAACAATTCACAATGGGATTATAAAGAAATGTGACAGTATCTTATTTCCTGGACATACTGAATCAAAATAAAAACTTGAATGGTAATTTCGATTCTAGGAAAGTGTTTGAACTTTTTGTTTGATTTATTAAAAATATTTGTATTTTCGATTTTTAAGTGCTGTAAAATGTTTTCATAATTTATAATAAATATGTAGGGGAAAATTGAGCGAGACCACCATAGCAGCGATTTACATGCTTTTTTATCTTGGACCAGCACTCAGGGGATGAACCCTACACATGCGATGCATGCTACTGGAACTAGAACAAAGTTATAGAAAGAGAAGTAACAAGTGGTGAAGCTGTCATACAGCTGTGCTCTTACACGTTTTTTGTTTATAGCAGTGTTGCAGCACCGCTGGTGTCAAGGAGACGCATTAAATTTTGAAGCTTTGTTTTAGTATCTATTTTTAGTGATTATTTTACTTTGCTGGTGCTACACAATACCGACGAAGGAGAATGCTTTGATATGCCTGTGGATTGGTTACAGCTGAAGCCGGTAATGTTCAGTGACCAGTGGCTATGCCTTCGCCACTAAAACCTTCCGACAACAACTGACACAAATACACACTAATGCACATCAGAAAAAATGCGAAATCAGTCTTTCAGCATTGACCTCCGAACTTTGACAGCTGATAACGGACATCTTTTTTTATCTTGGAGCAGCACTCAGGAGATGATCCCTACACATGTTGTACATTGTGCTGGCATTTGACGAAATGGCGCTGCCAGGTGCTGATGGCAAGTAGCTAGCTTGTTGGCTAAGCAACCAG
This sequence comes from Dexiosoma caninum, assembly GCA_963924685.1. Lineage (NCBI taxonomy): Eukaryota > Metazoa > Arthropoda > Insecta > Diptera > Tachinidae > Dexiosoma > Dexiosoma caninum. The sequence goes on along the minus strand of OZ004727.1, from coordinate 93,882,261 downwards.
AAGGACTCGCGTTCGATTCCCACATTGGCGTCAGAATTTGGTTCCTATATCGGTAGTTGAATTCCAATAAGTCCTATCTAATGTAGTTTTCGAGATATTGAAAGTGTACGGTGATCAGACCTGATTTCGAACTGTGCTTCGAACCGGTTTTTTCAATGCTATGACTAAGTTATTTGATAATCAATTATTAGGGTGAGCAATTTGCACCAACCAAAAATAATTAATTATTTTTTATTCTCTTTTTTTAATTTTATATGTGTACTTACAAATTTTTCTCCAATTTCCTTTTTCAACTTTTAACGCTCACAAAACCACAGCTAATGAGCTGTTGTCAAACACAAACAACTTACCATAAAACATTGCCTACAACAGTTGGAAACCTTAATCGCATTAGCAAAAATACCACATTAAAATAACAACTGGTGTAAACCATATTCGGCCCCATAATTTTGACTGCCTGTATCATAATGTAATTAAACCAGGTGGCATCACTACTTCAGGTGATTATTTTTTTCTCTGCTAAGTTTGCGACATAAAATGTCAAAATTCTACATAAATACATTTGTTTATGTTGTTTTTATTATTAACAAAAAAGGATAAGCAATTGAATTTTGTTTAAAAAGACACGAAAAACTTTAATACTGCCACATTAGTAATAGCATCATGGCCTGTATGTTATCGATCATAATGACATAATATAATAATATGTGTGGGCCGCTTTAGCCCATTTTTGTAATTGGACAAATTATCTAGATAACATAGCCATAGTGTTCAGTGTTCTACAAAATACACAAATTTTAACAGTCATATTTTAATTCGAAAACCAGTTCTTCAATTTTCTTCGTTCCTGTTAAATTATATTTTATACATACAATTCAAATAAAAGATCTCTTTAACTTCATAAGAAAGGCACTTTTAATAGACTCTTTTTATGTGCTTAAGAAGCCTCTTAACATTCCGTGAATAGAAAGAATAATTTTTTAACATTTTAAAATTTTCATATCATCGTATTTTATGGTAATTTACTCTTCTCCAGAACTCTGCGGACTTAGTATAAAGAAGTATCATCTCTTAATATTTTATCTATTTATACGTATAAAAATCAGACCAGATGCCGTACTAACTAAAAACCATAATAATAATAATAAATAATTTTACATAAATAAATAACTTAATTCGCTTACTGGCTTCCCCTTTCAAAGAACCACTCTTCGTATATGTATGATTTTCATGTGCAGTCGAATTATAAAAAACCTCCTCCTAAAAAATTATAATTTATTATATTCGATTTGCTTAATTACACCAGGTAATCAGCTTTTTTAGATACGGATACTATAATAAAGTCGTTTTATTACACAAACAACAAACACATAAATTATTTTTCCATATTTGGACAGAGTGTTGGAGTGTTTTTAATTTTTACAGGCATTGTTTTTGTTGTTCTGCTCTGTTGTACATTTTGTATTGAAGTTGGGGAAGCTAAAATGTAAAGGGAAAAATAACATGGAGACTAATGGAGAGGGATAACATAATGCTGAAAGACGGTAGCTAACTTCCATAAGACCAGTGCTGTTAAGGTTCAATTAGACGTAATAATTAGACTGTAGGAATAGGAAATTCCTAAAATTCATAAAAATTAAAGTTGTAGTCGCGATTATTTCTTAAGTCAGTTTCTTCTTAAATTCTCTAATCAATTCTCTGTTGGAATACACCAACTTTTTTAACTTTACGTTATAGGAGGTTACTGATTATAGCCCAATTTGCGAAATCGAATTTTCATTATATGTCGACGTCATGGGATTCGATTCTGATTATTTTCGCGATGCTGTTAGTAGTCAACGGGAAAAGTTTCGAAAAATTACTTTTTCGTAACAATTTTTAAACTACTACGCCGATCAAGTTCAAAATTTAATCAGGAGCCAAATTACGGCACACGATTCGAAATATGAACATATATAAAAAGAAATTCGCTTATATTTTCAACTTTTTCTATACCCAGCAAATAAAAAAGTGAATGCGTTCATTGTGAATTGGTATATTTTTTTTATTTTTTTTTTATCTGGGACCAGCACTCAGGAGATGACCCCTACAGATGCGATGCATTGTGCTGGAACCATAGGAAAGGAATAGTTGGAGAAACGACAGGAGATGAAGCATAATTAATTATTTTACAGCTCTGCTTTTGTACATTGTTTGTTTATAGCAGTGTTGAAGCTTCGGTTTGGTATGCATCTTTATTATTATTTTACTTCGCCAGTGCTTCACAATACCGACGAATTATTATTTTAATTGAATTTAAAAAAGTGTACAAATTAATGAATATAAAAAATAAATAAAAATATAGTAATGCGACATTTTAAATAAAATGTTTAGGTTAGGTTAGGTTTTTCTTTTTCTGTTCCAAAAAACGTCAAAATAACGTAAAACGCCTAATGTGTGGCAGCCGTATAGCTACGATGTTATCTTAAGTCATCTGATAGGTTGAAATCTAATTATTATTTTAATTGAATCCTCGTTTTTTGTAATTGAAACTTGATTTTACTTTTTTCTGTTTTCATGTTATGGCACGTCTAACTAAATCTCTATTTTCATACTTATTTCTATACTTGTCTTATTCTTTTCGATTACACTGTAAAGTAAAGTTATCGGAGCTCTCTATCAAAATGTCATTTTGATCTTCATAATTAAGACGGTTCTTTTCATATAATCTTTCCATAAACTCTAATCATGAAGAAAGATAAAAACTTTTAAAGTCAAACGTATTAAAAGTGCACGCAAAGTTATATTTCGAATCGGTTGTTGCAAAAAGTACAAAAATATCATAGTAACTGCCTGGCTCGTCATGTCACACGATATCCGTCGGTCGCTTAATTACATTTAAAACAAAAACAATTTGAAATTTTGAAAATGAATATTCCAAATTGGAGTTCTGCGGTAAGAAAATCAAAGCAAATGCATTCGAAAGAAAAAAAATTAAAATTTATGTGTCGTGAACAGCATTATAGTCCGAGTTCCGAACATTTGAAAGAAAAACATATGGAATTCTCTTTTGTTTTTTCATTCGCGTTCACAAAGACAAAAATGTTGCCGGCAACATTTCATTATCATTCTAAATATTATTCCATTGTTATTGTGATTTTAGTAGCAAAGCAAATGAGGACAAAGCGTATCGCCGAGTACCGAACACAAAAACGATGCGCTCTTCCCCACCCATGATATGCTACCAAACTAAATATTTCCCTTCCAAATGTTCGCTCGTCTAAACTAAACGAAGAAGTAAGGAAAAATAAAAAAAGGTACTTAAATATAGCTATGTTTACACGATTGTACAATATTGTAGGATATGGCAATATGGTGGCAATCCACTCACAATGAAAAATTATAACCTACATAAGTGTAAATTGTCTGTTCAGACTTTTGTAAGAAAACTGTACAATTTCATTGTAACACAATAAATTTATCTGTCAACAAAAATGTTCTGTTCATACGGTTGTCAGATTATTATATGGCCCGGATCCGATGTTTAACATTATCTCTTAATATTTATAGACAGCATTTCCAACAGAAATTTTTCTCTCCCGGTTCACTAAATTAACCACATGTGACAATAACAAATGACGGTAAAATATGTGGCAATTACCTATCAATGGATATGAAGGGTGTTCTCACGATTCTCAGAATAGTTACAATATTATTGGTATAAAATGCACGGACAATACATTGTGTAGCAACGTTGCCACACAAAAATTGTGAGTTCACACGGTTGTTGAATATTTTATTACAATTTTTCTGTCAATATTGTACTATATGACAATCGTGTGTACATAACTTATTAAAAAAAATATTGTAAAAAAAAATTTTAAACTCGTGCAAATACATATGCAGCAATGTCTAGTTCATGACCCTTTCGCTATTGACGAGTGGGCTTACTGCCCATACGTTGGGTTCAAAATAATTCTAAGAAGTACTCAAAATCTTAAATATGGTAAAGTCATGCTACAACATGATTTGCGGAAAGCAGAAATTATGGATGAGAGTCGCCCACATTGATACCCATTGAAGGATTTTGTATGAAATGTATTAGAGGACAAACTCTTAACGTACAATATTAATTAGCTCAAAAATTGCAAATTGAAATTCGTCAGCAATGCGGTTTGTATCATAACACCTTCCTTACTTACTTTATTCGCTCATTGGTTTCAGTTTATAAGAAAACAAACTTGCCAAAAATGTATCGCTGAAATTTTTAAATTTAACTGCCTGTTCATAGAAGCCGAATGAAACTAATCGTTCGTCATTTATATTGAAAACAACAATAAGAAAACTTAAATTATTTTTGTTTTCAATATAAATGGCGAACGATTATTTTCACCTCGACTTCTATGAACAGGCAATAAATTTGTTGAGTTCATTTCAAGATTTACATGTATTTAGTTATGTATTTCTATGAATAGGAAAAGTAAACACTTTAATTCCAATAATTTTTATTTTTCTCTACTAAACTGCAGGGGTATTTATTTATATGCTACAAATGGAGAAATGAATGTTTCAAGTGTTTCTCAGCAACAATGCTTTTCATCGCTTGCTTTTGTTAGGCGAGTGTACAAGCAAAAGTTGGGGTAAACAAACAGCCGCCTGTCTGACAACGAACAACTACCAAGTGACACTGACTTGGGGAAGTCTTGACTAGGAAAATAGGCAAACAGCAATTTATGCAAGATGAGTGACACACAACTTTTTCAACATTTCATAAGTGAAAAAAAAACTTACACACAAAGGCATAACAGGTGGAATTGGGGAAAATTAAAAACAAACAGCATTAGAAAATATTTGTACATATGTAGATATGAAAAGAAGCAGCAATGATTTTGCGCACTGCACTGCAAGCAAATACGTACATACATTCGTAGCACTCAAAAAACAGAAACTTATTGAATTTTCATTTTCTTATTCCTTGGCAAGCAAACTTGCAAAGAAAAAGAAATGAAGACATGCTTGTTAGATAGCATTAGAAAAGTAGTTACACGACTTACAGGATAAATCACAGGGTATGAAAAGCATTGTTATTAGACTATTGAAAACTTTTGTGGAATTTGTGTGCAGTAAATAGCAATAATTTTTTTTTATCGTTTGTGTACGTACAGAAGCAAATTTTGTTGGATTTCTAAATCGCAATGACTTTCCCTTTCCTGTGTGTGCGCCCTGTTTGACAGATAGACTCGTTCCCTATTTGAAAAAAATAACATACTTTCATTTCCAGCTACATAGTCAGAGAGAGTACAAACATTTTTTAGTGAAATTTTCAATTAGGCGCACAGCATTCAAAATATAGGGCCTTTAGAACAAACAAACGTTTGTTTATTCTCATTTATTCGTTTGTTCTTAGCAGTGTTACCACTACAGGAATTCGGAAAATGATCTGAAGGAAAATTTAAATTAACTTACACCTGTTTTCGAATAAACATTTTTAACAAAAAAAAGTAAAAAAAAGCAAAAATAACAAAATAAAAGGATATATGTAAATGACGCTCCATTTACGCTCATAAGGGTAACTTTAAATTATTTAACAAGAAGATAATATTATTATGGATGGCAATCCAACCTCAGTTTCTGGTATTACAGATGGCAACTACCAACTGAGAATATCAACTTCAAATGCTTTTTAATGCTTTTCTGGCAACTACAAATTTTTGGGTGCAACTGAACTGAGGTTGTCATCCATAATTTAATTTTAATATAATTCAATTGCTCTTTTATAGTATAATTTCAAAATATTCAAATCATAATTTTGCTTCTTTAGTAACAATATTTGAACAATGTTATCAGATCGTTGTCCAAGTTGTCGAAAAACTATACAAAAGAAAATTTTTAAATACATAATGATTTAAAAGGTAGCAATTTTAAATTATGGCTAAATTATAACTGGCCAAAAAAAAAATAAAAAATAACACATAATTCGTAGAATTGTCCTAAAACTGGCAACACTGAGTTCATCTAAATAAATATCTGTACCGTGTATACGTAGATACGTTTGCAATTATAAATATATTTACTAAAGAACGTACAACGTACATACATGTACATATAAACATCCATATGTATGTATGTACAAACTGACCGTGTTCTATACTCAAAGTGAATCTTGACAATCAAATAATAAAAACAAGCACAACTACAAAAACAACTTCTCCTTATTTCATGCCTGTCAGAACACAAAACAAACAAACATCAAACAAACAAACATGGTAAAGTGGGATGATCACTTGAAGAGGGCGGTAGAGACATTAGATGTTAATAACAAATAAAAACAAAATACTGTATGTGTTCCATTCATGCATACATATGTACACTCATGTCTGTTTATTTATGGGAAAAAAACTACTCTAAGTTCTATTAATGGATAGAACACCTATAGAAAACACATTCATATGTACAATATACAAATGTATAGTTACGATATACAGACAGACATACTGTATTTACCTCAAATGATGTAATACAACATTTCCAGCTTATACATATACTATGTACGTATTTATATGTATGTACATTGTACATATAGATATGTACATACATACATTCATACTACTGAGTACTAAAGCGTTTTTATAATTTCTATATGGTTCAATACCCATTCCCTTGACATTGACTTTCAAATCGTTTATTACTACAAAGATACATATGTACATACATATGTATGTATCCAAGTGCATTGCCTTTGAAATAGTCTAAGTCGATTTTTCGGATATACATATGTATGTATGTACATACATTAGGGGTATAGCCAAATTTTGGCCCTAGCACTACGCGATAGCGAATATAGTGATATTTACGAAAACAATTTTATTGGGTCGTATGAAAATATAAACCTCACCCACAAAAGCGATTTTCTAAAATCCCTAAAGAAAAAAATTTAATAAAAAAAATTTAAATATTTTATTAATAAATGAAAAAAAAGTTAAAAAGTTTCTTAATTATTAAAGGACATGAATTTCAAATTTAATGTGCGTGTTGTTTTGCATAATGGGTATATATCCTGTACCACTTTAATAGCACGTTCTGCACATATGTTGCTTCGCTGTTGATTTCGAATTACTGAATCTTCTTTAACCCAGTGTCTTTTAAAATATTCATGCGCCTTCTTAAATCCTGCTAAAGATTGTGCCAAAGCTGTGAAGTATTCTTTGTTAAAATAGTGATCGGAAAACCATATCTCATACCATGCTCCACATATGAATTCACAAATTGGGCTAAGTTGGTATCGATATTTCGGAATAAGGATAAATGCCAGGATAGCCCGAGTTCCATCGGGCGTTGCTTAATGGTGGTATTGCTTTAAATTTTATATACGGAAAATTTTTATTTTTTTTGGTAGTATTTAAACGCAGAACCAAGCTCGTACAAGTACTGCATATCGTCGCGCCATTCAAAATTATAACTTCGTGCTGTTTCAAGGTATTTATCATATGGTTCAATCAGTTTATCAACTTTTCTATTTATTGATTTCATTTGAATTGTTTGTACTTTCATTTTACTCCACACATCGCAAAGTTCATTTGATATAACTATATACCTCCCTCTTTTTATCTTTCCGAAGCAGTAAATATTCATCTTTTCTTTCACTGGATACAAGTGAAAGCAACGGTGAAGGTGAAGACACTCCTTCGCAATAGGTTTGAAGCAGAAAAGATTTTAAAATTTTTATTTTTGAAATTCAACATTCTTCTACTGACATTTGATTATTAATTCAGCATCAGGGTTGCGATGGCTGAAGTTGTCTGCATGTTGACTACGAAACCAATAAATCCTGGATTCGATCTCTGTTCCAGACAAAGTCATAAAAACATTTCGCATTTTTTCTAATTAATTGTTGTCGGAAGCTTTGAGCAACGAAGGCATAGTCACTGCTCAACAGTACCGGCTTCAGCTGTAAAAAATTCACAGGTACATCAGAGCGGCCTCCTTTATTGGCATTGTGTAGCACCAGCGAAGTAAAATGATTACTAAAAGTGGCTACTAAAACAAAGCTTCAAAATTTAATACGTCTCCTTGACATCAGATGCGTTCCAGCACACTTAGAGCCCAATTACATTACTATCAGCTTAATAAAAATATGGAGACTTTCAGCTATAAGGAATTGTCTGAAGAATATTTTAAAAACAGAAATGAGGAAGATGTTCTAAGCTACATTCAATGAAAACTAAACTTAAGTTCTTACAGCATTGAAATACAATCGGACTTACATAAAAAAGTACAAAGTTTTAAAAAACGCTACATGGAAGTTGACTGGGTAAAAGTAAATTTTACACGCGCTATGCGAACTTGTTACAAGGTGAACTTCCTGTCCAAATGATTTCGATAGATCTAAGAGGCGAGAACTGAAGAATATAAATGAAGAAATCGGATGTGAAAACATTAAAGATATTTTGCTTTACCAATTCCGATCACAAAAAGAACCAACGAAAGTGGATATAATTCAAAAAGTTTTTTCCGCTAGTCCAGTGAGAACAAAACGGATCCTTAAAAGCATTCCAACACCAAACGAGGAAAAACAGTTTACAAATGAGGAAGCGCTTGCAATATTTCTGGATTTAAAGTTAACAAAACAGCAGTATACTCAGCTCAGATAGCGTGCGATCGAAAAAGGCTCAAATTTATACCCATCATATCATCACAAAATTGCAGCTAAAAATGACTGTTGCCCTTCAAAGCAATCTATTACAATCACACTAATTCGGCATAGTTACAAATGCCGATCATAGAAGTACAGTCGAACTTCTCTATAACGTAGCAGTTGGGGACCGTCAAATTTCTACGTTATAGAGAAAATTCGTTATAGAGAAACTGCAGAAAATTTTGACTATATTTTTTTTATGTAGAAAATATATTTATTAAGACAAAAAAAAATTGTTTTTACATGAACACATTAATTTTTTTTTATTAATACATACATATGTGATTAAATTGATGCAAAAAATCGATTACTAAAAACTTCGCAATAGAGAGATTATTTAGTGTGAAAAATTCTATTTAGGTCTTAAAAAATTGTACGTTACAGAGAGAACTTCGCTATAGGGAAGTTCGTTATAGGGAGATCAATATGTATGAAAATACTCACAAAAAGGTTGTGTTCACAAATTTTATTTGTTATAGAGAAAATTTCGTTATAGAGAAGTTCGCTATAGAGAAGTTCGACTGTAATATTGACCTTAATATGGAATATTTACAAGCAATATTCCAGCCAAATGAATAATAATTATAATTTGTATTTACGATTATTTGAGTGAAATAAAGTATAAATTTATTAATATTTTATGTAATTTTAGGTTATTTATATTTATCTAGAATCTATATATGACTGAAAAAACTAGCCTTCTGTATTAAATTTTCAAAAACCTACTTTGTTGTTTTATACTGATGATTTGATTTTCATTATAAGGCCTTTTTCAACAACAAAAAAAAAATAAAACGCAAGCGCGAATCTCTATGCTAATTCTAAAAAAAAATCGAAAGTTCAACTTTAACCTTAAATTGCCCAACAACCACTGTACCGATTTTAATGAAACTCGATTAAAGCTTAATATGTTATCTATCAAATAAAAAAATAATTACTAAAAAATCTTCATTAGTTCAAAAGTTACAGAGTTTTGGCCGATGAAAAACATTTCTGAACCACGTGCGACGTTCTATCGTTTAAAGTTTGGCTTCTTTACATTCGATAGTTAGAACTCGTAATGTGTTTGTGTTTTTGAAGCAAATAAAATTAATCAGCCCTATCGCGAATAAGAAGTGAAAGTTTTGTTCACGTAAAATTTTCATTCTCTCTCTAGTTGAAAATTGCTATCATGAATTTCATGTGAAATTTTTTCGCGCTATCATTCTCAGCGAATAAAAAAAAAAACATACAAATTAATTGAATAGCAGACCAATTTAAGTTTTAATACAGAAATAAAAATTCGTGGTGCTAAGTTGTGTTTTTAAATATTTTTTTTTTATCTGGGACCAGCACTCAGGAGATGACTCCTACACATGCAAAGCATTGTGCTGGAACTATAGGAAAGGGATAATAAGAGAAACGACAGGAGGTGAAGCTTAATTAATTATTTTGCAGCTCTACTTTTGTACGTTCTTTGTTTTGTTTATACTCGTAGAAGTGCTGAAGCTTCGGTTAAGTAGCCATTTTTGTTATTATTTTACTTCGCCGGTGCTACACAATACCGACGAAGGAGGGCGTTCTGATCTGATTGTGGATTGCTATCAGCTGAAGCCGGTATTGGTCAGTGACCAGTGACTATGCCTTCGCCACTGAAACCTTCCGACAACAACTGGCGCACAAAGACACACTAATACACATCAGAAAAATGCGAGATGTTTTTTTTTATAATTTTAGTCTGAAACTGGGGTTGAACCCAGGTCTGTTTTGGTTTTGTAGTCAACGTGCAGACTGATTCAGCCATCGCCACCCAAGGGCCAATGAATTCGTCAACCACATAAAAAGTAGTGCATTTGAACAATAGAAGTACTAAATGTGTGAAAATTAAAGAATTTATAAAATACTCCAAAAATTTTAATAAAATGCGTAGACTTGGAACTATGATGTACTAGCAGTTTAAGCTAATCCGTAAGAGAACTCCAAAATTGGACCGCGATATCTTTATATACTTTGACAAAACATTCTCAATTGGTCTGTTGTTTGGCATTTTATTTATTATTTATGTATGTTTACACTATAATGCTGATATTGATATAAAAAAATTATATTTATCAAAATATATAAATAAAGGAAGAATTTACTTACCTTTTGTATATAATTTCCCAGCAAAAATTAAGTGAATAAATCAAAGTGAATAAATCACTTCGAAAAATTCGTTCACGAAGGGGGAATTTTATTTTGACGTGAAATTATTCAAGGGGAATTTTTTCACGATTGCAAATTTATGGAGAGGGGAAATATTTCGAGCGAAAAAATATTCACAATATCACCCCTATCGTTTGATTTAGTTTCTATGCAGTTGGTTTCAGTATAACTGTGGAAGTTAAATTAGAAAATAACAAGTGAATTTGAATTTTGTTCTACCATCCTCTTGATAACTTAAAGTCTTGTATCGATTATTTGAACTTTTTCTCCGGTCGCTTGAATTACAAATTATCGAGAGTTGACTGTATATCGTAAAATAGTATTATCTGCATGTTATATGATGTTAAATCAATTTCTACATAAAGAGTTCATCCAATATATTTGCTGTTACATTATACTGTTAAATGTTGTAATTGTAATTGCACTACTAAAATAATTGCGCTAATAAGACTTCTAACATCAAGCTTTGTATAAATGAAAGCACTCTTAACAATTGATAAGCATAAAACGAAAATTTTTTGCCTATTCGTTATTTAAAAAAATTAACAAAAAGCGAAGGAGAATTGAGAAAGTACGAGTGACAATATAAATTGGCAATATCAACAACAATAAAACGATACATCTACTCGTGTTTACGTATAAAATTGAGTGAAATGACGTTTCAACTACCACTTAATACATAATTTCTAATAAAATTGCTTGTTATTTGAATTGTTGCTGGCTGACTTCAACAATTGATTCAATCATTCAGAAGGTCGCCATCTAAATTTCCTGAAAATCTGTTAAATAAAAAACTAAAGTTTGCAACAGATCAAACAATTTTTTATCAACAAGATGGCACAACCCAACACTCAACAACAAAAAGTGTTTGATTCAAACAAACAGCTTATGAAGAATAAGGAAGGAGAAATGTTTATAGGAGACAGAGTGGAGAAATTGTTTAAATTTTTGTTGTCCAAAAGAAAAAATTAACAACACTAAAAACGAAAAGCTCCTAGCAATCTGTGCCGTTGTCGGTATAAACTTATTTCCTAAATAATGCTTTGGAAGAAATTTGTTTTTTTGTTTTATTAACAAAAGTTGCTGCTTTTTTATTTATTTACTTACACCAGTCAGTACCATAGAAGGGAAGGGTCGGTCGGTCGGTCGGTCGTCGACTTAACAAACAAAAACAACTGTAAATAGTGCAAAATGCGAATTTTTAACTAGGAGCTCAGAAAGTTAAACCGACTGCTTTTAGTGCCTTCTCAGAAATGAGGGAATTATCAGTCAGTGTTGCCACGACTAACAATTTGTGTCAAAGGAATTAACAATTTAACAAAATTTATTTTTAAAATGTAAACGATTGCAAAAGCCAACTATGAATTTTTTTCTTTATATCGGCTGATTTTTTGCTATTTGATTTTTCATTGTAAAAATAATTCGTGTCATGTGGAAATGGCGAAACTGCCAAGTAATGAATAGACTAACAAAAGAACAACGGGCAGTGCAAGATTTAGCTAATCTATCTGGGCAAGTAGTTGGATAGGGTTTTGAATTTTCGTTCAAATGTCTAAAATTTGCTTAGATATTTTTAAATAAATCTTTTCATATCAATAGTAGAGGGCAATCAACCATCATATTTAGTTTTAAAAAAAATTTTCTTTCCACATACCGTCTTCCATATTAATAAATTTAACGAGAAAATTGTGAAAAATTGTAATCCAGAGAACGGTCAAAGATTTTACTTTTTGGTATTTTCACTTATATTTAAGAAATTTATTTGTATGAGGTCAAGTCTCCCATTGTTGATTTTTGGCAAAATCGGCAAATTTTCGCAGAAGAAGTAAATTCTGCATTAAAACTAGATATTCACGCCTTACTGCATGTTTAACGAAGCCGAGTGAAAATAATCGTCCGGCCATTTGTATTGAAAACAAAAAGAATTTGATGGTATTTTATTGTTGTTTGCAATATAAATGGCGAACGATTATTTTCACTCGGCTTCGTTAAATAGGCAGTTAATTTAAGACTAAGTTTGATGAGAAGTTTTGCGGAGAGGAAAAGTTATCATATTCGGTATAACTTTTCCCATCTTACTTTCAAAGAACGGTTATTTGTGCAATGTTGTGAAATTTTTTCATTTTCGTATTCGGTACCATGTTTTTTTTATCGTATCACGGTGCCGTGATACCGTGAACATATTGAGAGGCGAGTTTGGAAAACAATTAATCTCTCGTTTTGGAGCAAACGGGTATAAAATCACTCGTCATATATTTTTTTTAATAAATCCTGTAAAAGCTTTCTTGTCCATTTATAAACAATTATGCACAATATATTCTACATATTTATATTATTTAAAATTAAATACTAAAAAACAAATTAAATTTCATTTAGCCGCGTAGATTTTGCCAATTTAACGATTTAATCTTTATTAGAAATTAGTAAATTCCAATTTAAAAGCCAATATTTTAAAAATTTTTCTTTCGTATAGTTTAAACGTGTATAAAAACTATTGCTGACAAATTTATCAAAAGTTCATTTCTATAAACTTTAGTTTGACTACACTGGTTTTCTGTAATTTATTTGCTTCAAAAACATCTGCCTTGACAACACTTGAAAGCAACAAATAAGCTTATTTGCTTTTGTTTTCTCTAAATATAGTAAACAGTTGCACACAGTTGTACATACTCATATACTATACACACCATTCGTAGAAAATATTATAATATTGAAATTTTATCGTGAATCATTTCAAAGCTTTCAAATAATGCTGTTCTCCTGTTAACTGTTTTAGTTAGTGAGCGATCCATTTTGTTTTTCAATAAAAAGTTTATTTAATTGAATGAAAATGGTGGTTGTTGTTTGTTTAGTCTTTGTTATTGTTATTTTACAATATGGTGGACGACGTTGCTTTTTCCCAAATTAACTCAAATGCTGGGTGTACGTACTTGCTGTGTACTATTATTATTTATTTCAGTACTGACACACATACTACTACGCAAACTTTGGAAAACTTGATGAATTCTTAAAATCTACACATATACATATGGATTTGTTTTATTTTTAAATTCCTAGATAGAAAGAAGTGTATAAGTTTTAAGTTCTATTTTATCCTCTTTTATGCTTTGAAATATGCTTTTGATGGCTTTTTGAAAAGTTCATACTTTTTTGTTGCAAATTTAACTGGTCGTATTGGTCGTATAAATAGTTTAAACAAATTGTTGTTGTGCTTCAAACATATAAGTCATAAAATAATAACTTTTCGAGCTATGTTTATTGTTTTGTAATAAAATAACAGTGGAAATCTGAGTCGTACACTGGCACTCTTCAGTTGAGCCGGCGATAATATTGATATAAGAATAAAAATGGTTTAAAAATTTTTCACATTTTTATAACTTTATATTAAATTATTTTTATAAGAAGAAAAAAAGAAGATAAAATAATAATATAAAATGATAGAAAAGTGAGCAAATTTTGTTTGTGTAATTCATTTCGGTGGCAGCTACTTAACGTTTATCCACTAGACGCCAAAAAATTATTCAGCTCATATCGCTGGCAACAGCTATTTACGATTATATTTATTTCAACAATTTTATGTGCCCAAAAAGCAATTATATAATTTTAATTAATAATGGAATTATTACAAGAGTTATTTACTATATTCAAAAGTCAAATTATTTTAGTTTTTTTACTTGTTTTTAGCATTTTGATATCACACATTAAAAGTGTTTTTTTCTTAACAGTTGAAAGAATTTTTTGAAATATCACACTAAATTATGACGGGTTGTTCATAACAGTCATATTTTTTCGTGTTATTATTTTAAAACATATACAGACATTTGTGAATACCCCCAATAGTATGTACATATGTATGAAATGTAAAAAAAATAATTTTTTGGAAATTTCTAATTGAAAAATCATTATGTATTTTACAGTTGAACAATATGTAATATATAAGTACAGATGTGTGTTCAAGATTAACTTGGGTACCTCCGCATAGCGTCTTACGTCCCACGGTGCCCTGAACAACGTGTGAATACTGACGTTCACCACCGTACATGGGAAATTGAAAAACAACTAGTGACTGACTGACACATAGGTTGCAATTCAAATCATATTTTTTCCTTTGTCTATGATATTACACCTTGCTGAGATGTTTCGGACTGTCTAAAACCTGTCTCACATCAGAGAGTTTAACGCCAAGATCTTTAATACAGACTTCCATTAGCAATCAATCTATCACAGGACAGAGCATTATGAACTTGCACCCATATAGACCAAGACGCCCTCCGGTGACTACTGTTGAATGGCAACCAGCACCTAGATAATAAAAGTGCTCGCTGGCAGCCCGTAGTACTACACAATATCAAGACTATATTACTACAGTCTAGTTGGAAGGAAGTTCAAGGCGATGCATCAGCGTCCTCATTCATATTTATTTATTTCGAATATCATAAATCAAATAATGAAGATATACATTTATTTAAAGAATTTCAAGAACGGTGAGGTAATTCTTCAAAGGTACCGCGGGGTTGCTAATGGCCCGTAGGTTATGAAACTCTGTTCGAAAAACCCCCTTGCGGGAATAGTATGTACATGAATTTTAAGCGGCTGCCATACACATCGCCCCTTTAGATTGCAACTCTTTGACTGAAATTTCAGCACCTCCTTATGCAAAAACAAAAAAAAAAAGCTGAACGAACTAACCAAATCATTTTTATGGACATAAATGGTTATATAATACATTTTCAATGTTGACAATAATGTGTTTTTTTATACTTTTCTAAAAAATTTTTTATTAAAGTTTTCGAAAATGGTCTCGTGATATATCGACCCCTGTGCGCGAAATTATCGTATGTTACAAAAACTAAATTTCACAGGAGAGCGTTTTTATTCGTCTTTTTCTTATTTGCCTGACAGCAATAACTGTTACATACGATAAAATGTACATAGTGTTACCTCCATAACTATAACAATTATCGCTATAATACTTTATCTGCAGATGAATTAATAGATTTAGAACCATTTTGCATAAAAAAGTCGATTTCGAAAAAAGTGTAACATACGATAATTTCGCGCACAGGCGTCGCTATATTGATAAATGTGTGATAAAGTGTTGATAAATTTCCATACGGAGACCGCAGTCTGAAATAAACAGTTTTTTGGATCTGCAGAAAAAGTTGCTTTTCAAACAAACATACTCATATATATATATATATATATATATATATATGTACGTTGTTATTGATGAAAACCACAGAATAGTCCAAATCATATTTAAAAAGAAAAATTTACTGAAAATACTATATAAGCACATTTTAAGATTTTGGTTTTCGAAAAAAGGGAATTATTCTATATACATATTTGGAGGTATACATATCGCACATTTACTTAAATAGTGAGCAACTCAAAAACACGATTTTTAACTTAATAATGCAAATAATTCTTCATATAGGCACTTATCTTTCGTAAAAAATTCATGCATATATGTAGCTCCAGAACTCACGTCGTGACAGAAGAATATTTTTTTCATTTCCCCATTAAGAGGCATGTAAATTGAAAACCAAGTATGTTTTTTACAATACTAGTTTTTTAGAGTTGTGTCACTATTGACGTGAATGAGCGATATGTAATAATCAAATTATTATTTCTTAATTTCACATGTAACAATTAACAAAAACAACTGTTTTAATAATGAACAAATTTTAATATTTAAATTATATAATTTGTGCTTTTTACCTGAAGATTCTGCTGAATATTTCTTACTCAATACATATTCAATTTATAACTTTGGCTTTTAAGCTTAAAACTGGCTTTCCTCCCCTGCATTACTAAACACTAACATAGTACATATGTATGTATCTTTTGGGCTTCTGCATTTCTCTTTACACCTGCACTACCAAGCAGTTTAATGCTGATTTTTGATAATGAACAAATACATACATCCATATACCTATATATTATTTATACTTACATATATTATGTATATAATATATAATTATTCATTTAATTAAATATTAAGAATATCAATTAATTAAATTCATTCTAGTTAATTCATTCTCTAGTGCTTTTTAGTTTAATTGTGTTTTTATATATAATAGATATACATATAATTACATACATATGTATGTAAATGTATATACAATATACAAATTAAACACCAAGCGAAGCTATAGCAAAAAAGCATTTCAGAAAAAAGCATTTTTGCCAGTTGATATGAAAGAGATTTTTAAATAAATATACGCGAACTTGATGAGAGTATAACGCAATATTTGAATCACACAAAATAACTTTCATAAAACTTAAGAATAGAAAAGCGGCATTTTGAAATTAAGAAACTTTAAGAGATTTTCGTCGCTTTTTCGAAATGGACAAAGAAAAAACTTTTGAAAGTTATAGGTAATGGGAGGTTAAAATCTAAAAGGCTTTAGCAGCTGGATGAAATTTAAGATTGAATGGTATACAAAGGCAACTAGTATACCGCAGTTCTTTTTTTTTAAATATATAATTACTATATTTAGCAGATGTACATACATATGTATGTAAATTTACCTATACACGTGTGGAAAAAATAAAAGCTTAATTTTAAATAACAAAAACACAACAATGAGTAATTAAATTAAGACCCTACTAGCAGGACCATTGTTGACCTCTTCTGAATGTTATGTACTATGTACATATGTATGTACTTGACGAAATAATTCACCACTGAAAAATCCAATAACATTTTCCCCTTTAAGTAAAATAACAAAATCATTGTTAAATAAATAGTAAAATTAAAGAAATGATAATTTAAATGAACTAAATCCGAAATAAAAAAAATCTTCACCATGAGTGTTTTTTTCAACTCATTTTCAGTCTCCGCTTTGTTATAAAATGAGTTTCAAAAATTCATAAAATAAGATGCACGTCTGAACAGCAAGCAATAAACAAACACAACTAAATTACTCTACTCCATCCATAATGGCTGACTGACATGGGTTTTTTTCAATAAAAACTCACTCGGTGTAGAATTATTGTAATCAATACCAGGCGCACAAAGAAATATAGCAGGGTATTTACCGTCTATAAAAACGTACACATAATTTCAAAAACACCACTCTTAATAATGCTTGCCACTCAAATTCTTCATAGTTCCGAAAAAATTACAAAAAATGCCCAAATATAATTATCAGACAAATCGTTAATGTTAATAAGCTCTCATTGTCCTTAAAAATCAAAAACGAACACATTCCTTCAGTGCGTTCAGTTAGTTCTTTTGACTAAATACACAATCACAATAAAAATAAACGATTGTCTATACCTACATTACTTTATTGAACATGTGTTTCACTACCGGAACTTACTGTTCGTTGCAAAGTGCGCTTGCAAACATTTGATATACATATATTGCTAGATACTGCATTAAAACAAAGTATATGAAATTGAGATTTCCTGCACTTATAAAGACGGCGAAATTTCATCACGGCGTCATTCGCGAGAAATCTCAGTTTGTAATCAAAGTGGAACTTCGGCACTCATAGGTAGGCTACTAACTCTGGTAAAAAGTATTTCTTGCACAAAATTATAGAAGAAAATACAATTTTATGAAAGTTTTATTATATTTAATGTAATATTTTTCTTCTTTTGTTCCTTCTTCTTCACTTAAAAAAAATAATTTTAATTACGGATTCCATTCAACGAATAAGATTAAAATTATATAATTCGCAATAGTAATGACTACCATAGTGTTGACGAAATATATTTTCCTTGAATATGAAATATATATTAAATATTAAATGAAATATAATAAAAATGCACAAAATTGTATTTTCCTCCTAGAAAATTATGATAATGCCTCAAAAATGCAGCCTTAAATACTACATGCGTGATACGACTGAAACGAACGAGATAAATATGAATATATGACATTATACGAGATGTGATAAATATGAGATTTGCGAACTTCAATACAAATTGAACGACAAGGAGTCAAAAGTGCTCAGTAAGAAGAGCAGATCATATCGTTCAATTGTGTGATTCCTACAACTGAATATTATTGGCCAATATTTCTTATGACCTCACTACCAATCAAATTAATAGATAAACTTAGGACTTAGTTCGGAATATTAATTATTGAAAATAAAAAAAAAATTCGTTCATAATATTGAATATAAAAAAGCTGTTTCTAATCCACATCTTTTATTCTCAAAGAAAAACTTACCGCCTGAATACGTACTAATGGCAACCCAGCTCTCAGTAATAAAAAGCTCACCCATACAATTCAAACTAAATGCCAAATACATATACAAAAAAAGATTTTCTGAAATACATCCCAGCAAATGTTTTCTGTTGATAAAGTGAGGAACGCTGCATAATTCTTTGAATACTATCAATCATAAATATTCCTGCATAATTTACTTCACACGCAATCACGCAACGACTTTTATAATAAGAAAATTAAGGTTATTTAGATGAAATATTTATTATTTGATTTGCTGCAGTTTTTTAATACACTATATATATATATATACTATGTAGTTTTTTTGATAAGAATTTGTAGTTGATTTAAAAATTTATGTAAATTATCAATATTAATTTTATAAATAGAAATTCTAACTAAAATAGAAACATATGACTTTTTTCTAAAATTTTGTTTATCTTAGCTAATTTGGAATCAATAATAACAATAAATTATATATTAATTCGAGATGTTTTAAAAAAGCCAACCTTTGCGACTTGTGAATATTAATACCAATAGTTTAGTGGGCAAAGTTTGGCATTTTCTGACAAGATTTGAGTTAGAAAATTGTTACATTTCTGGACTGATTTTGCCCTTCTCATTCAAAACATTTGCACTTTATTTTAAATTTAAATTAAAAATTAAAAAAAAAATTTTTTCAATTAAAGAGATATTATCGAAATATAAATGTTTTTAATTAAAATAGGTTAATGAACGAATACACACAGGCATTCAAAATTAGATGTGATAATTGTTATCACAATATTATTTATTATACAAAATACTCGACAAATCCAACCAAAACAGTTTGCTTCAAGTAGAACAAAAATAAAAAGCAAACATGTGTGCCATGGACAAGTGTAAGTTATAGATGGTAAAATTTATAGCTTCATTATGGGGAAAAAATAACGGAGATAAAATTCTCGTTATCTATTAATAAGAAATAATAAATATATAAAGCTACATAATAATTTACATCTACTGGTAGTGTGTTTCTTAACAATTATCACATGTAATTTTGACTGTCTGTATATATTCGATCATTAGCCCATTTTAATTTATTACATATCCAAAATGACGTTCGAATTAAGGCACTACTTAACAATTAATATATAATATGTTCTCATTAAAATATCCTCACAGCTTGATTTATGCAGATCATTAAAAATCTCTCTTTGAGAATGCGGTAACGGTTTAAAATTTTCATGGAAGGACAGCCCGAAACATCCATTATTAATGCCCAGAATATAGCAAATATTATATGAATGAAGGGTAGTATTTGGTCTCCTCCTCCGAACGAAAAACTTTCCATCTTATTTGAATAAGCTAAATAAGCTGATTACATTTGCAAACAAAATTTGACTTCCGATGTGCACCAAACCGGTTTCATTAAAAAGGCAACAATGCGTACTGGCTTTAATCCTCGTATTATTGACTTTCTCAATATTTTTGTTTCAGATTGCGTGTTCTTTTTGGTACTAAAAAGAGATGCATTGAAAGTTTCAACTGATACCAAAAAAATTATAAGTAAATTAAAAACAATAAAAGTCGATTTCTAAGGTTTTCGCTGAAAAGTAAGTTTTGCTCTATTTGATGTACATATATTAGTATTTTTTTATTTATAATTTTTTAGTGTCATTTGTCTTTATACCGCAGTAGCACATGCCGGGTATCTGCTAGTACCAAAAAGAACTCCAAGTCGGCAACAAAATTAGTCCATCAAAAACCGATACGTATGTACTCGTGTCTATACTAATATTATACAGAGTTAATGTTTGTATATGTGTAAGAAATAATCTCCGGAACCACACATCCAAATTTTTAAATATTTTCGAAAAAAATTTACAATTAAGCCTCTCAACGTACTTAGACTGCATAATGTTAATTTCATCTGCTTAGGGTGAGGTAGAGGGCCGATAAACCACCATACCCAGAAAATATTTATTAGCCTCTATTGCAAACGTAAACTTGTAGTTTGTTTCTAACGCTCTAACAAATTTTGACCACATAGATTAAATTAGAAACAAAAGGCTGTCAACTCTCTGAAATATATGATCAATGGAGGAGTTGGGTGGAGATTTCTGCCTCCTCGAAACTATATAACCAATTTTGATGATACATATTTAAAATAGAAATATATTTGCATCTAGATTCTAGAAGGAGCCATAGACAAAACTAAGATTTATTCTCCGCGGAAACTATCCAAGCGATTTTGATGAAATTTAAAACGTAAATAGGTCTACATCGGTGAAGAACCATAGCTTATATATATATTTTTTTCTTTTGTGTCATATGTGTTGGTTATATATCATTTTTTAGACTGACTTCTAACATGAGATAATATAACTCTATATATCCTCCATTATATTATTAATTTTAGTATTCATGAAGATAAAACTTACTTAAAATCGCTTTTTCATGCTTGCGCTGAAATAATCGTTTTTTGTTTTGCAGTTTAATTGGCACCTCCATCCTTTGTTTTCAATAGTTGTAAATGTAGCGCATACAATTGTAATTTTCAAAGCTATTTTTAAAGTTGTCAATTTCGTTCTTATTCGACTATTTTCAGTTTTATAGTCAGATTAAAATTTTCTAAAAGACATGTAAGTGATATTAGACAAATTATTTTGTACCTGCAATTTCTTGGCATTACCACAAAAAACTTTAATGAATAAATTTCTAGAAAAGTTTTATGTTTTAAATTTTTTACATTTTTTAAACACTATAATATTTTTATAACAGAATTGCATAATCTGTTAAATATTTTTTTTAGTTCTAACACAATCAACAATGGCTTTACCTGAAGCACTGAAAAGAAATATGGAAATATTCCAGGTAAATAATTCAGTACTAAACATTTTGGTATTTAAAATAATGCAATGAATTCAACGTTTAGGCTAAGAACAACTTGCCTGTTTTTCTCAAGGGCGGGCCTTCTGACAGAATCTTGTTTGGAATTACTGTGGGTTTATGTGGCTTAGGACTTTTGGGTATTTTGGAGACGGCGTACTCATTGGCTTTTAAGAAGAAATAATCTCAATTTTACGTAACTAAAGATAAATATTACTCTAATAAATTTGTAAAATTTTGAGTTAATGAAACGAACACATGCATAGAATTAAATTTATAACAATCTAATTTTTTAATCTTGAAAGCATTAGAAATCGATGGAATTCGACTTAGCTTAATCTGCCGTAGAAATGTCTAAAACACAGAAATTGTTTCCAGTCATGTATGTAGTCCGTTATAGCAGACTATAAATATAAAAATGTGTCGCAAAAAGTACATTTGAATTATTCAAAACCGTTTGTACATCAGGTGATGTTAAACTGTACGGTGATTTAGACCTCCGAAGGGTAGGCAGGTAATTTCTACATTTGTACGGAAATTTTAACAAGTTTTCCTTTTTTAGTGTGAAACCCCATAAGTTTTTTTTCATAATGACTACAGCTGATATACACATTTCTCATGTAAGTAAATCGTAAAAAGTACGGTTTCATTACAACTATGGAAAATAACGCGATATGTAACGTTACTTCCATGAACGGCTGAATAACGGCTGTTAGCTAAACGTTAATATTACAAAAATTCATACATATGTATGTACATTTATTTTTCTGAAAGTACAAATTTTAAATATTTTATTTTATTAGGTGTATTTATCTATGTTTGTTATATGGTTTACCTGGTCTATACATACATACATATGTACATTTCATTCGGTGCTAATAACAAAAATCAGCAGTATACCTTTGACGAAATATCTAAACAAAAGCGGAAAGCGGAACGTTTTTTCCGCTTAGCTTTTACCCTGAAATGCCATACCTAAATAAGAGTGGCAACGCTAGGTCAAAACGATAAAAACAGAGTTATCAAAAAAATAAATAGAACAATCCTGATTATTTTAACAATAAAGTTTATTGGTGTTTACGATTTTTAAATAAGCATTTTATAAAAAAAAGTTTAAGCAATTAGTTATATGGACGATTTGGAGGATTTAGAAAACTTATTAGTTTTACGGATGATGGCATATAAATGTCAAGGAAATCGAGAGCTTTTCAAAAGTCTGCTTTGCAATATCCTCCCAAACATTTTCTTTGTATTTTACATTATTATAATAGTCATCCCTTTTGTCGCACAGCCAAGGATTCAGATGAACCAACTCTATAATTTGTTCCTTAAAATTCTAAATTAAAAACGAAATATAAAACAAAAATTTATATACTGTTTATAATTTTAAAGATTTACTTACTTCCGTTTTCTAATAACAAATATTTTTTTATGTTTATTACTTTCACCTTCTTTATTTGCAACTTACTGAACTATTAAACGCACTGTCAAAATCGGATTTTGCAATTGCAAAGCGTTGCCGTTGTGTTGACGCCGCGTTATTTCGGTATGCTACATACAAATTGTATGGGCATGAAAATTTTTGACAGCTAGAGAACGCTTCCGCTGTTGTTTAGGTATTGCTGTTATGCAACAAATATTT
The DNA here is from genome assembly GCA_963924685.1 of Dexiosoma caninum. Lineage (NCBI taxonomy): Eukaryota > Metazoa > Arthropoda > Insecta > Diptera > Tachinidae > Dexiosoma > Dexiosoma caninum. The sequence continues at coordinate 93,858,708 of OZ004727.1, read as the reverse complement.
TATTATTCCATTTAAATCTATTTAATTTTTCTAAATAAATATAGTTTCGAGTTAACTTTCAACAGGGAAGGTCTTGCTTAATTTTGAAATTATTGAAAATGAAAATTAAATTCTGAAAATAAAAAATATAATTTTTTCAAAAAGCCTGGCGATCCTTTTCTTTATCTTTAATGGGGTATATTTTGTAAATTAACTTAATGAATTTGTAACAGTCAAGGGTAAAAAACGAAAATACAATGCAGTTGGATCGTACAGCTTCAAATGTAAATAATAAAATTTTGGGTGAGATTGAAATGGTTTAAAATAATGAATATCAAAATACTCATAGAGAAGTGAAATTGATAAAACCTAGTGCAGAAAGTTATTATTTGATTCAAAGTATTTTAAACAATAAAATTGGTTTTAATTGGCTTAATACCAACTGATACCCACCCTTGGACTATATGGAACATAAATGAAATGAACATGAAACTAGATGTGTTTATTTATGTCCCAGATTTTACGTTGTGAAAATACAAGTTGCCCATAGAGGGTAAGAATTAATTTTTTTTTCTCTTTACTTATTCTTTTCTAATTATTTTTTTAAATGTCGTCATTTAATTTTATGATTTTTGCCTTTTTAAACAAAAGTGAAAACAATTTTACTATAAAAAAGAAAAAAAAATATATTTTGTAAAAAACACTTTTCCATCGAAGATATATTTTTAACTAAATTTTTTAAAGAAAAACAATTTTTTAGGAGAAATATTTTATATTAAAAAATTTTACTATAGAAATTTGAAGAGTAAATATACATATATACATATATATGTAAATATTAATTATATTATTAATTGACCTTTTTTTATTATATTTTTTGCAATATATTTATTAAGCTTGAGGTCTTTTTCTTTTATTTTATTTGGTTTTATTATTCGATATTTCGTTAACAGCTTGTTAACATCATCAGGAATAATATAAAATTTCGTATTATTATATAAAATAAATATAAAATTTCATATTATTCCTGATGATGTTAACAAGCTGTTAACGAAATATCGAATAAGCTTGAGGTCTTTTTCTTTTATTTTATTTGGTTTTATTATTCGATATTTCGTTAACAGCTTGTTAACATCATCAGGAATAATATAAAATTTCGTATTATTATATAAAATAAATATAAAATTTCATATTATTCCTGATGATGTTAACAAGCTGTTAACGAAATATCGAATAATAAAACCAAATAAAATAAAAGAAAAAGACCTCAAGATTAATAAATATATTGCAAAATATATATGTAAATATATATAAAAATAAAGAAACTGAATTGCATTAAAATCGAAGTGTTTCTATTTGATATACTTGGAAGTTGGCATCCAAGCTTCAAATTTTTGAATTATAATTAAATTTCTTTTATCTTCTATTTATGTATATAAGATCTTATAATCGATAAAAAAAATAATAAAACTTAGATGCATTGAATACTTTGCAGTTGGAACTGGCTTTGAAACTTTCACAATTCAACAGAAATGGAAACTTTTTAGTTGAAAATTAATAAAGTTTGTATTTTCGGAGTTTGGGACGTGAAATTTTCAATTATTGTAGTTTATCAATCTTGAACAGAAAAACAGAATTATTTAAATCCGCAAGAAACTAAACGACAAATAGTAGTAGTAACTTAAATGCAGAGTTTCTATCGTATTCATATTTTTTAAAAAGCAAATTTCCATAAAAAAGTTATTATTAAATCTATGGTAAATCAAAAATATGGAACAACTTAAAAATATAAATAAAGTAAAATTGCTCCATTTTATATTGATGAAAATCACAGAACTTTAATTTGCAATTTATTCATTGCCTAATTGCATGCATACATTACAAACGATTAAATTTAAATAATAAATAATAAGAAAAAACCTACGATTTCAAAAAATAACGTTTGTTTTATTTAATTAGGAATTGTATCTGTTTGCGGCTGGATTGAATTATAAACATATTCACATTCTCGTCTGACAGCTGATTTGAAATTGTGAATTGTATGTCTTATTATAATTGTGAATAAACACTAAATTTTTTCCAAAATTTTTTTTTATTTATAGATAAAGTTTTTATTTTAGTCAAATAATTTCTTTGGTAGATTACAAAAATTTTAAACGCAATGGCAATGTGAGAACTCGAGTGTGGAACTTATAATTATTAAAATAGTTTCCTTTATTGACCAAACCAGAAAGAATACTCAAGGAAAATCGCAAACAACAAACAAAGAATACATATTTTCCTTTTACAAACAAAAAAAATATGGAAGCAAATGATGAAGTGGTAGAACGCCAGAAGCTCGTAGATGTAGAAACAGAAGAAGATGTTACAAATAGTGCACCCAAATCAGCACCAACTCCTGCCTCGCCCATGGCCGTACCCAAAATTAATGTAAGTTTGTCGCCCTATATAAATGTAGTTGTGTGTAAATATGTGTGAAGACGTACACACTAATAGTAACTTTTTACAAAACTATTCAATTTTTTTTTTTTATTTACTACAGATAAAAAGCATTTCTAGTGGCGAAACTACGCGTAGTCGTAATTCGGCGTCATGTTCCATAGAACGTACTACCACGAATTCTGAAAAATTGGGTGGTCAGTCATCTGCTAAAGTAACATACGTAAATGAACGACGGTCTCGGCCACTAACTAATGATGAACGTTTTGAATTTAAGTCCAGACCTAGAAAACTATTAAAAGGTATGATTAATAAAAGTTAATGACAATTGCTCTTTACGTAGCCATTTATATGATTAGTAATTGTCGAATTTCTTGTAAAATAAAGTAAAAATATGCAGACTCGTTTTTACTAAGGAATTTAATAATTGCGAATATAAAAGTTGCCACATGAAGGCGAAGATTTGCGTAAAATATATTCTCTATCACCCCTAACATCACTAAAGTCTTCACTTCATCTTTTTTTTTACTACTTACTTCTTTGTGTAATTAAAAAAGGAAGGCCAGTAAAGAAGGAACACTTTGGTGTTGGGTTTACTTTTCATAAATATTTCATTACAGTCGCTGAGGGCGTGTCTGATGTTCGTTCATGATATAATACATATATCTGCAATTAATTCTTTGTATCAGTAGTAGGAAAAATGTGCGATCAAGTTGAAAATTTTTTTTTTGTTTTGGTTTTAGTTTCCTGTGTTTATCAGTAAATTTTTATTTGTATGTTCATTATTATTCCCGTCTTTCTTATATGAAAAATACTCAAGTTTTTTTATATACATAATTATGAATTACCATTAACATTACATTAACAATTAGCAATTTACGTTCCTCACATTTTAAGTATTATTTGAGTAGTTGCACAATCTTGTAGATCACTGATCTCTACATTGATGACGTAATAAGTTTTAGTGCGTCGTCTGCATTTGTAGTCCGTATGCTCGATCGTACTATTTTATTTTATTTATTTTATAAATTTATTTAATTGCAGTCTTGTTTTACATTCTTCATTCACTTAATATGAACCATTTTATTTATAAATATGTAAATGAAAAGACGCCTTTTCACTTTATTTATTAAAAATATTTGGACTTTATTTCTTCGCTATAAAGCCATTTAAGTGTGAATGATGGAAATTGTGACACAAAAAAAAAAGCCACGACCCGAAGGTTGAGATATTTTTCATACTTCGCCATACCGTAACCCGTTTCAATATTGAGATGTCACCAACACAAGAACGATGAAGTTCAAATAACATAAATTATATCGGGAAAATACTTTCTGAATTCCAGAAATAATATTTATATTACTATTTTATTTGGCAGAAATAATTGCTGGATTTTATTTATATATATTCGCCGCCTAATCTAGGAACGAAACATACGTCATAGTTTTTCGAAAATCTAGTGAAAAATTATCAGAATGGTGCGCTTGATTTTTAACTCTGATGTTACATGTCGTTTGTATCCTGTAGGAAGACTTGCATTTTTTCGAAATTTACTTTTTTTAATGATTCCTATTCATTTCACACTAATACACCTTATCACGAAAATTTAATGCAAGTCTCAAAAATAACGGTTTTACAAGCATTTACATTTTGATAATTGCATTGTAATAATAAGTTTCTATTATGTTTTTTTTTTTCATTCTCCTGTAAAGTAACAGTTATATTCGTTAGGGGCTTTTTCCATGAGACTACGATATATCGATTGACATTAAAATAATTTTCTTTATTATATCCATATGTAAAAAAAAAACTAGAGGACGCACCAAACTTAGGGCTCGATATGTAACCATTGCAACCAGAGATTCATTAGCACTATTTAATATTTAAAACTCCTCCGGAAAAATTTTCTGAGTTTCTAGATTCGCGAACTTTTAAATAGTGGGATTCCGTCGATGTTTTATCCAATTTAATTTCGTTATATTCTTTTTTAAATACTTCTACTTTTCTTGGCTTAGTTTTCATACTGAAGAAGCAATAATTTCCGGCGTAATCTTTTCTGATTGATACTTGTTGCTTTTTGCCCAAAAAAACTGTTGCTGAAAGCGGTACCTCCACATTTTCCGCCTGCAATATAGCCAGCAGCTTTTTCAAAAAAATTTCGAATGGAGCTGTTCACTGTAACATTTTCAAAATTTTTCCCTCAAAGTCAAACTATAAAGTTTTAACTTTCACTAAAATCTATTTCATCATTCTCACTATTTCTATTTGTATACAAAATTACACTTTTAAAATTTTTTAATAAAAACCTTTAATTTTGCGCGTACCACATTTATTTTGAACAAAACGAAACAATTAAAAAGATCCAAAAAGAAGAAGCATATGTTTTCAGCTGTCAAAAGTTTCTCTATACACAAAAGGCAAAGTAAAAAGTGTAGACGGTTTTTCGACAATGTCACCAATTTATGCGACAAAAGTGGTGACTATGAGATATTTAACCCCAGCCTTCCTTCAAGGCAACTACATTAAAATACACACACTTTTAAAGAAAAAATTAAATCGTATTAATTTATACAAGCTTTTCGCTTTGAAAATAAAAGGCCTTATAACTGCTTCCTTCGAAATATTAACGTGCAACTGCCAGACAAAAAAAAAAATAAAAATTGTTCATTCATTGTATGCGCCACATTCAAAGAATTATATTTCGCAGAAACGAAAATATACAAACGAGTGCATAGCAAACACTTTATTTTAAGATTATTTTGCAGCACTGTGTGATTGATTTAATTTTTTATTACTACATAGTTATTTTAATTAATTTATCTTAGTTTTAATTTTTAAATTTTCATTTTGTCTATTTTTATTTATTATTTTTCATTTCTTTATTTTTTATTTATTCAAAAATTTTGATTCGTGCCTTCTCCACCATTCAAAATTTATAATACCATCATTAAAACAATTGGAACAACCTTCAAAAACGATATCTACTGCTAAATTGGCATAAACTATAAACTATAAAAAAATAAAATGAAAATATAAAATCTCCTACTTAAATTACGACTATCCACCGTGAAGATACCGGTGATGATGACAGCATTAATGGCGTAACGCAATTGAGTAGTGAAGCCTTAAGCGATGAAACTTATATAAACAACTACAACAATATTAATAATAATAGAAAAAATATTATAAATAAAGTGCATCATGCAACGAGTACTTGTCATTTAAATCAACCATCACTGACAACTACGACTACAACTACGGTTGCTGCCATCACATCTGCTCCCACTACTAGCAACACTCTCATTTCTAGTAGCATAAGTAGTGGTAGCATTTCTAGTGGAATCGCCGTCGGCAGTAATAATAGTAGTAGTCATCATAATTATCTTCATAATAATAACATTAACAACAGTCTGAATCTGATTGATAATACACCACTGATACAACGTCGCAAAACGAATGTTAATAATGCGTCTATCAGCGTTAGTGCCGGTTATCCCGGACTTATATCATCAGCGAACATTGGCAGTTTAAGCGACAAATTTGATGAACGTCCAATAAAACATCACTCTTTTGTCTCAGAAGTACCGGATGTGAAACATATGGAGCGTGCACTTTTAGGACTTTTGGATGATTTTCATTCTGGAAAACTGAAAGCATTCGGTAAGTGAAAATCATCTTTTATCTCATATACATTCTTCATGGATTGGTAGTTACGACATAAAACGTTTTATTTTTCGAGTACGTACATACATATTATTGTAAAGCGGGATTTTTGAACTGTTTGGGTTTTAAAATTAAAAAAAAAAAACTAAATTTACACAAGTGAATAAAATATTTATTTGGACCGAAAAATTAATGCCTGCCATGTACTTTTTAAACTTTATTTACGCCGGGGCCGTAGGTGATCCATCTGTGAGCTGGCTTGTCCGTGTACACGACAGACTTCTTGTATACCCAGAAAAAATAGCCTAGTCTATTGAAATGAAATGATGTTGCAGTCTTGTTGAAATCACATGCCAACCAAGACTAATTCTTCCATTTTGGGCAACAAAGAATTTAAATAATTGTTAACATTCGCTATCTTAGTTGACACTGGTCGATAGAGAAGCAATAATTTCCTCGGTATGCACTCTTCGCATGCTAGTTCTTTGCATTTTTGGGAAACTTTTAATTTTACTTCTATAATTTTGCTTTGTTATTTTCAATGTTTATTATAAACCAGCGCCCGCGGGCGCCAAATCTTACCAACAAGCGTTTTCTTACGCAAAAATTGGGTAAATGAGAGAGGTTTTGAGAGAGAAATATTCTTGTTCTTCACGCACAAGAATGCCCGTACTTTTTTTTCGGGCTTGTTTGAGCGTGAAGAACAACACAATCAGCTGGTTTATAATAAACATTGAAAATAACAAAGCAAAATTATAGAAGTAAAATTAAAAGTTTCCCAAAAATGCAATGAACAAATAATAGTTAATTTTATTTCATGATTTAGTTAAAAATTATTTGGGGTTTCTTTAAATAACATGTATAAGCCAAATTATTGTGTTTTTGGATGTATGCATGTGTGTAGATTTGTAATTGACATGGTCTGCTCCAGGTGCATAACAAAATTGCCCGAACTCGCACAAATTTATTTTATTAACATATGATTCTAATTTTAAAATTGTGCTTTTTCCCGAAAAAATATTTGAATGTATTATTACATACTTTATGGTATTCTCAGTGGATATACTAGTATGTATGTATTACATAAGGTTAAATTATTTTACAACGACGAAAGAATCTTTTAAAATTTCAACTAAAAAATACAACCTCCAGTTGTATTTTTCTTTCTTTTTTGAATAAGATGCACAAATTGCGCCTGTTGTTGGTTCTATTAATCCGTCCGCATTTGTGCAGTTTTTGATGCCGATTCGAAGCTATTTAACTTGCATACATATATTGCACGTTCTTTCCACATTTATTTTGGTGCATTGAAATTGCTGTTTGACTCTTCAATTTTGGGAATGCTCAATAAACTCGGAAAGTTTTTCAAACTGTTCATTGTTGTAAATTTATTGTGAGTATATAATACTAATGAAATACTTGCTTAATATATTAGTTTTAGATAATAAAGAAATTTCATTAAGCCACACCCCATTTTTATAAAAATTATTTCGAAAACAACAGTAATAGGATGGAATTTCAACTTTAAAATTTTTGACAGGTTGAGTTGTAATCGATAACACCAAATTGCAAAATTACAACTCAACGCTACTCCATAATTAAATATGTGTTGTTGTTCTCAACATGCAACAAATTTAAAATTTCAGTACATAAAATAAATAAATAATTAAATTGAATTAATTGTATTTCATACTAAATTTTTTTTAATTACACACTTTATTTTGCTAACGATGGTGGCGATGTCTGCAGAGGTGTGCACATTGTCTACAAAACCATAAAAGTGCTGTGTTCGACCCCAGTTTAAGATTAAGTCTCGTATTTCTTTTATGTACATTAGTATGTCTTTGTTTAAGTTGTTGTCGGCTTAGTCACTTGTCACTGAAGAGTGACGGCTTCAGCTGTATCCAATCCACAGGCACAGCAGAACGACCACCCTCGCCGGTATTGTGAAGCACCGGCGAAGTAAACCAATTACTAAAAATGGCTACTAAAAAGGAGCTCCAAAATTTAATACGTCTCCTTGACATCATAAGCGCTACAACACTGCTATAAGAACAAAGCATGTCCTGGCATATCTCCTATTATCCCTTTCCTCTAGTGCCAGCACAATGCATCGCATGTGTAGGGGTCAAGATGCTGGTCCAAGATAAAAAATAAAAAAAAATCAAACTCGAAAAACGTTCCGTTATTAAATTTACAACTTTAAACAGCTGCGATCGTAATGCAGAATACATGCAATCGAAAAGAAATCAAATCGAAATGGAACGCAGAATCGACTCGAATCGAAATGAGGAATAGGGCCGAATAATAAAGATTTAAAACTTTCTTTGCAATATATTTATTAAGCTTGAGGTCTTTTTCTTTTATTTTATTTGGTTTTATTATTCGATATTTCGTTAACAGCTTGTTAACATCATCAGGAATAATAAAAAATAAAAAAATAAAATTATTCCTGATGATGTTAACAAGCTGTTAACGAAATATCGAATAATAAAACCAAATAAAATAAAAGAAAAAGACCTCAAGCTTAATAAATATATTGCAAAAAATATAATAAAAAAGGTCAATTAATAATATAATTAAAATTTAAAACTTTCTATTGTAGAATTATAAATAAAATAACTAGAACTGTTAATCCTTTTCAGGTTCGGGTTGTACAATGGATCAAATGACCAAAATACGTGAACAGCAAGAAAGTCTTGCTAAATTGCATTTCGAGTTGGCTGCAGCCGAAGAAGACTCTCTGGAGAATGGGAATGATTTTAATGCCGCTAAAGCTCAAGAAAATATGTTACAACTAATGCAACGCCTAGAACAACTTTCGATTTCGATCGAACAATTGCAAACTAGCCATACAGGACTCTGAGAATTGCTTCAAGCAACGTGTAACAAATGTAAGCCGAATATAAACTCTTACATTGTTTCGCCAATGCAAACAAAACCAGCGGAAGCAGTTACACGTTTGCTTTTATTATTGTTGTGATTCATTTCTAAAACTTTAAACATAAAATATGGTTCTATAAATGTTTTTATATACATAACATAACTATACCTATTATGCATTTTTATTTTTTTAATATTCCACTCTTTTCAGAGTGATTATTTAAATTATATTTTATTTTTTACAGCTTTACTGCCGTATCATAAAATTTTTTTCCGATTTATAGAATGAACAGAGTGGGCCAAAAGTCACACCTGCGTGTAAAAATATGATGTTCGATGAATAAAATCAAAAAAATAATAATAATAAAGTTATTAAAATTTTAACACGCAGGCATGACTTTTGGCCCACCCTGTATATTGGTTGACTTTTTTATGGAAATTTGTCTAATAAACAATTTATAAATAAAAAAAATGATTATTTATCTATGTTTGTTATATGGTTTAGCTGGTCTATATGCGGCATTTCATTTGGACCTTTAACCAAATTCTTGAAGAAGCTAAGAAATTTCACATGTTTATACAAGAACTCCGAAAGAATATTTGAGAATTCCTAAATATACAAACAAAAATTTTCCTTATACAACAAACATTTTATTATTTGATTTTAAATCTATTTAATTTTTCTAAACCATATAACAAACATAGATAAATAATCATAATGAATTTTGACTAACGTTGAATAATTGAAAGAATAGTTAAATAAAAAAAATGTTTATGAATACGGCAGTTAATGTATTTTTTTTAAACTTCCTTCCCATATTGATATTTTTGTTTGATTGTTCATAAATAAGTTAATGATTAAGGATATTTAACATGAATAAAAGCAAAACCTTTTTTATGATAGTTTTGTAGATGTCTTAAAATTATTTAATTGTATATAAAGTCGATTGTAACAATTATACAATTATCTGGTGTCCAAACACACACTACTACAATTATGCGCTTGGATTTTTAGCTGTGAAGAGCGTAAATTGTAAAAGAAAATCATTTCATTTAGCATGAAATATATTGTTCAGTGTAATTTTCAAAATTGGCGAAACGAAGTCTTATTTTAATGAATGCTGAATACCAACTGGTTTTAGTTGCTTTGTTTTGAAATGTAAACACGTTCACATTTCGCAAAATATCGCGCCAATAAAATGAGTACTTAGTAATACTAACACACATTTCACATATATGTACATATTTTAAAAACTTTTATCATTTGGGTAATTTAAACCAGTTTTTATCATAGTTTACACACATATATAATTAAAAATTGCTTTTGTTGTAAAAACTATTGTATATAAAATTCATTTTGTTTAATATAACCACTAATTTTCGCCAGAAATCCCACTCTACTAACGTGGCAAATTTCATTTTACTATCTTGAAAAATTTCGGAGTTGTTCAGCTATTGTTAAAGGGAATATAGTTCTAAAGTGCACGTTGATATCTCGGGAACCGTTCCGCACATTTGGATGAAATTTTTTCAAATGAAAGGTCTTAAGTTCTACTTTTATACGGATCGAACTTTGCAAGTAAAAAGCAACAACAATACGATTATTGAGACTTTTTATATAATGCCCACTTTGGCCTAATAAAAAGTAGGGGTGGCAAAATTTTAATTTCAAGTTATTCTCAATCATGTACTCTATCAGCCTGTCAAGTTTCCTGCAATTATCTTAAAAAACATGCGGAGAAGGCAAAACCGTTCTTTGACTGAAGAAATTTTAAATGTGAAAAATAAAACGTTTTTTTTTGTGAAACACCAAGTCAACAGAAGGTGGTAGCAAGTAAATTTTCTGCAAAAATGTTATAACTCTCTAACGGTAAGACCTATTTCAATAAAACTTCCACCATATGATAGAGTGAATGTCAGGCTACACAACCTGACCCGCCCGGTGGACCTCTTGCACGTTAGATAATGTGATTTATAATATTTGCCATCATATCTCTTCACGTAATAGACGTGCAAAATTGGAATAAAATATAATAGAAGCGCAAAATCCTACTCTACTAAAGTCTCAAATTTCATTTTCTATCTTGAAAAATTTCTATTAGGTCCCCACTACATACATAGAAATTTTATTTTCGTATGCAATTTGGTTGAATGCTTAAAAGCAAATTATTAACCGTTGGTAATTAAACTAACCACCCATTTAGCGGCCAACCTCTTTTTGCTGTAAGGCTAAATCTGATATAGAATGAATCACTTGCAAACAAAGCGAAAAATATTTTGAATAACAAAAACTTGTATTTTGTTTTTTATTAAATTGAAATCCACTGGACTAAATAGTCTCTGGTACAAGATAAATAACTTTTAAATTGATTCAGTACAGCGTACGTTATGTGAAAATAATATTGTTACAAAAATAAATGACGTGAGTCGAATCAAAGCAATATATTACACCGTTCAAAAGTAGATTACAAAAAATGTTTGGACCAAATGAGCTTAATCTAATAGCAGGATGAAGAAGATAGTACAAGGGCACATGCGTATACACGAGTACATTTATGGAATAATTAAATCACATTCCTTTTTGATGAAATCGTCTTTGTTAGATTCGGACATATTTTCTTTGCTTTTCTTTCTTTCTTTGCAATGTCGATTTTTGGCTATCTTTAAAGCATCTCTAATATCAGCTTTGAAACATTTGTCGGTTGTATTTTCGGAATAGCTTCCACCTGCGATTAAAAAATATATAAATTAAAGTTAATATGTACAATCAATTCAATAAATAAAATACTTACTAAATAAAACGTGCATAAATTTTTTAAAATTTAGCAGACGCATTTTGCCATGTGTCCCATCTAAATTAAATAAATCTAGAACTTCGGGTGTAATTAGCTCTCTTAACCCTTTTTTTACTCCTCGCTGACCACATATGGCTCTAATAGATGTAATCTAAGTTCCAAAATATATATATAATCAAAAAATTCAGGACAAGCAAAATGAAAATTTTCAAAATACTTACATATTCCTTTTCGTTGGTTTCGTTAATCGATTCCTCAAGGATTTCTAAATCATGTAACGAGGAAACTGGAAATAATTTTGTATGCTTAGGCGTATCGGTTTTTATGCAGTCTTTCATTGTAGCTGTGTTTTCCGCCAAAGTTTCCAAAGTTACACTGTTTTGATCCCTGATGTCTAAAATAACGTAAACAAATAATTAATTCAATGTTTTTTAGATTTATTAAAAATAAATAAGCTAACATTTTAATTCAGATTCCACAGATTGTTTATGTTTCTTAAAATCATTCACCATTTTGTTTAAATTTTCTAAAATAAAGAGAAACATTATAAGAAACATGATTATATAAAAACATAATATTTCATACTTGATAATATTTCAATCTTTTCTTGAAGGTCTGTAATAATTTGTACCAGCTCTTGAGAATCATTATTAGTTTGTTTGTACATGTCTAGATTTCAAAAAATAAATTTAGAAAGCATTAGTAATAAAATCAATAAATATAAGGAAGCATAAGGAATAATTATAAGGAAGCATTAAAATTTATTCAATATCTTTCAGAGCATAGGTTTCTTCGACGTCACTGTTTGGGTGCCAAGGCAGAAAATTCGTTATATAATAAAAATCAATTTTATTTGGTTTAGTTTTCAATAATTTTATTTCATGTATATTACTGTACCTCTATTCAACGGTAAAAAATATCACCAGTGACGAAAAACTCAAGCCAAAGTATATAACCAGAACAAATGAAGATGACAAAAACAATGTTTAATAAGACCGTTAACAGTTCACTTGGGCAATAAAAGACAGAACCACTCCTAAATAGCAAGGGTGCTAATAACAGGGGTAAATTCCAAAGTTAACCAAGTTAGTCAATCGCTCAAGCCATACACATCGCCCAAAAACAGAAAAAGACGAAAGCTTAAGCTCGAGATTAAACAGTCACTAATTTCTAATCTATCTAACAATTTTATGGGGTATTGAAAGAGGTTTTCTATATCAAGGAATCGTTGACATTTTAACAGATTAATTTAGGTTCTGAAAAGTTATGATCTAGCTCATGAGATTACAGACTTCATTGTGATGAGAACACACGTTTCATAATCAAGTCGCTCAAAATAAAATGAATTTTTACATAGAGAAAAAAATAACATAAAAGAAAAATAAAGTTTTTTCATAGCTTGGAAAACGGAACAACATTCAACCATATAATTATATGGGATTCATGGATGTATGTTGTAGAAAATGCAATAGGGCTTGCCGAGATGGCGAGGTGCGTTGTGGGGTTATACTGCGGGATGAGTTTTTATATGAAGTGTGCAGTCTTTCGAAATATGAGTGTGCTGCGCTCTTTAAATACAAAATATGTGTAATGGATGTACTCACTTTACTAAATTAACGCCAACCGCGGGCAAAAAACTTATGGTAGCAAAAATTAAATCATCAAACAAATAAGAAACAACAATGATAACGGACTGTTACATGCACCAACAAAATTTAGACCTGTTCCCCAAGGAATTGAAGAATGAAAAAAAAATTTTATATATTTAAACGTAAAGTTTTTTTTATATGTTAAAAGAAATTGCGAATGTAATATGGAAAAATTAATCCTAATAAACTTACTAAAAATTGTAAATTTGTATATATAAAAGCAAAAGAAATAAATAAATCTACAATAAATTAAATACGGAAAATATTGTGGACATTGCATGTTAGGTTTTCTCTTCCATAAAAATGAAAAAAATCCAGGCCAAATTCTTTAAACAGTAATATATCTATTTAACTTTTCAAAGTTAGAAATATTCTGTAACCTAAAACGAATTGTTAAAAATGTTTGTAAAACTCTTCATACGCAAAGTCCTTTAATAATAGAGTGCATGTAGTCTAATGAAAATTGCCGGATCTAAATATTCTAATTGAAATTGTTCTACCAATCCTAATCCTTTATGATACGTAACGTCGTTTTGATCTTTAAAATCCAAATATTTTCTTTTTTGACCAACAGTACAAGAAAATACGGTTATATGTCTGAATCGTAATCCCACTTTATAACATCGGTGACATTTATTTAAATCATTATGGCCTTTTGTTTGGCATAAAAAGATCTCGCTTGTGCATCACAAACAAAAGCCTTAATATTGACCTGAAACGTCTTTTTCGCCAATTACTAAATACATATTATTAGACTTTATTTTTTCAAAAAAGTCATAAAGGAACACGTTCACGCTGGCTTACTTTTTCCAAAATAAGATGTATTCATCTAATCGCGGCACATTCACAATGTTTTTCAAAATTGGCAACAATTGCACAGTAGAACTCTTGTAGAGTAGTAAACCATCAATACCAATATCCAATTACAAAGCTCCACTTCAGTACAAAATAATATCCTTCCTTTTCTGAAGCTGCTTTCCAAGTCCAAATGAAAATATTTACCAGCTGTTATCGTTCTTGAAAAGTGTTTCCCTTGCCTTATCAAAAAGCTAGTAATATTTAGAGGGGCACCCAATTTTTCTGACGTTAAAATTTGAGCAACTGCTACATTTCACATAAGGTTTGTACATAGTGTAGCACTTTTCAAACTTGTTATGGAGGGGCTGAGCACTATTAATGCAAAAATCCTCTTCCATCAGCATATCATTTACACATGAAACTCGCAATACACCCACACTTCTTCCTTGGCATAGTCACATATATCCTATGTATATTCTGTGATTTATCCAACTTTCCACTCATCTTTCAACAAAATTTTCATGAAACATATTTTTTAACACACTTTCTGAAAGTAAAACTACAAATAGGTAAACACTGTTGCCTATTTACATGATTATACGCACTTTTAGAATTATAATAAATATTCGTTATAAATTTAACACGTTTTGTGACTATATGGAAAGAATTCTATTATATGTAATTTCAGTATATATTAAGAACACAATTGATGTCTTTTTATGACAATATTCTCATCAAAAAATCATTTTCAATTAATCCTCTATAAATACTTGCGTATGACATTATTGGTAACTCTTATTGGATAGTAAAAGAAACAGCAAGTGTGTGTTTTATTATTTTGTGGCCTCTCCTGTGTAATCGAACAAAAATTTTTCAAGTCATCTACTTCATTGAAATCTTTATTCACAAAACGTATACAGAAATTTCATGTGTAAATGCTATGTTATTAGCAAATTTATATTTTGTAAGTTCAAAGAACACTTGTGAAAAATTTGCGGACTTCCGAGAAATAGACTTTAGCATCATAACAATTTGTTTTTTTCATAAGAAACGTGTCCTTTAAATGTATGTATACTACTCATTATAAAACTTACCTCTTTGTATATAAAGTAAATGGTATATAATTTTTTTATTTTTTAATTTTATTACTTAAATTACGCGTCCGATTCATGTATGTATATCTGGATATTTACTCAGCAAAAAAATTCACTACCCAGCAAAAAAAAAAAGACATTCAAGAGATAGTTAATGCATGCGTTCTATTGCAAATGAACTGGTGCAACTTAGGTGAAAAACGCTTGATTGAAACATAGGATTGCCACTGGGGAGCGTGTGTACAAATTTAACAGAACAACTCATCATATAAATGACATATGTTCTACGTTTACACATGCCACTACCACTTTACATTAAAAATGTCGATGCGTAAACTTAAAAAAGTTTGTTTCTTTCTAAAACTAAAAAAAAAATTTATTGAACATTTTTCTGCTATCGATTCATACTAATTGTTCTTTAACAGTCCTACCCAAATTACGTAAGTCGTTACGCCTGTATTATAATCTGTGGTTTTTACTATGAACACTCATCAGGTGACTTTTTTGCTCGTTTAAGTTTTATGTCAAAATTTGTTTACATTTAGGCGCGCCAATATCATTTTTACTCATTGTTTAATTGGAGAAAGCGCGCCTTTAGCAGCTTTACTCATTTCTTTATTTTTTGAGAGGGTTGCAAAAACATTTAAGGCATACATAAATGAATTTAATGTTTTTCTTGCTGTTGTAGGCTGTGTGTGTTTACTTTTAAAAGAGCAGCGCAAAAACAAATTTGACATCTTTACCAAGTTTTACACGAACAAAAAGCCTCTTGTTTTTATTATTGTTGTAGATACGAATACTTGATAAATATGCTTTGATTGGGTGCAAATTTATTTATTTTTAAATCATCTTCGTTGGTCAACTTTTGTTCCATTTTATCTTTTTGGTTTATTTTTTACCAAAAAGAGTTATCCATATAAGAACATTTATTCAGACACGGCAAACATTTGTTATTATTAATAGTATTTTAGCAATATTAACGTTCCACAATTGACACCCTTTTGTTTTTGTGCGGAATTTTGTCATTTATTTTGACATCTAGTGGATTGCTACTACACGCATGCTACCACTGGCATGAAGTAATAACTAGGTGGCATTACTATGGCAAAAAATTCAAACATTACAACAAATTTTCAAATACAACAATCAAGGTTTATTCATACCTTATATGCCTTGACAACAATTTTATTCCAGTTTTGTGATGAACACAACTTTGACACTTGAACACAAATCAGAAGATGAGAATTTTAGCTAAGCAACCACAATGTATGAATTCGCCTTGTATGTTCATATGTAACCCGTTTTGAAACCCGAATAGGTACCTGTGTGCAATAGAACCCATGCATTAACTATATCTTTTGCATGTCTCTTTTTGCTGGGTTGCGTTGTATACAGATATGACAAGTTGTCTTGTTAAATGTGAATACATGCTTAAAAATGACATCCCTGTGTTAATATCATGAGTTCTTCAGTTAAATTGAACCAGTTCTTTTGCAATAGAATCCAAAGTATATTTATCAAGCATACTCACATCATCAGGTGACTTTTTGCTCGTTTATGATTTAAACAATGTGAACGTCACAATTTGTTTGCATTTTAAAGCGACATTGGTTTTTTAAATCATTTGTTTACTTTTTTTTTACTCATTTGTTTAACTTGAGAGAGGTCGCAATAACAGTTATATTCATTATTTTATTTTAAGAGGGCGTTGCAAAATCAATTATGGCATACATAAACAAAACTTTTGTTCCTTTTTGCTAATGATGTATTGAGGAAATAAGGGTATTTTGTGGAAATAAGCTCATTTCTTTATAAAGATAACATAAAGATAACTAAAAGATAACATTATTAATTGCAAATATTATTCTATATGCCTTGATGAAACAACCGATCTAAACGACTTCAATTACAATTATCTATATTCGCTGAAATTGCTGTTAAGAAGTGAATTGAATGGTAATGAAAAATAATTTTCATTTTCAAATTTAATTTAATTAAGTAGTGTATGCGTAGAAGGGGGTCGAGTAATGGTTGGTAAAAAAGTTTTATGTGAGTTGATAAAGAATAATATTAATGTTCCTTGTTTTCATTGCATTATACATATGTATGTATATACATTGTATGTATGTATGTACACCAGCAGCACAAAATTTTGTGCCAGCAGGATCTTTCAAAAGCCGTAGGTATGCTGCAAGTCATGAACATTTTAAAATTTCTCAAATATCCAAAATTCCTACTGAATTTAACTTTCTTATGTGACATGACTGGTTATATTGATCAGTTAAATCTTGCCCTCGAAGGTAATAATAAATATGTATATAACTTTGTGGAAAATGTGGAACAGTTTCGAAAACGGCTAGAAATTTTAAACGAGCAACTTGAATCAGAAAATTGTAAAATCTGTATTAAACCAAAGAAATAGTTTGCATTCTAGATCGTAAGTCTCAATTTTGAACATTTTCTCAGATTTATAAAAATCAAGACGCAATTTGCGTATTTAATGCTCCACTAATATTTTAGATCAAGATAGCTCCACGAATAACTGTTTAGAATGATATATGACATTACATTACATCTTGACGCAGAAATTGATATAGATGAGATCATGATAAATTTATTGTTTATTTTATAAAATAATATAATTAAAATTATTTGAACAATCTATTTAATTAAGCTTTAAGGTTTTTTTATTTTATTTATTTTTATATAATCTCGATATTTCGTAAGCCTTTCGTATTAAGAATAATTAAAATTATATAATTAAAAATTTTTCTGTTTGCTTCAAAATTAAACCAAAGTTATTTTGAAAATATTTACAAAGACAGGTAGTTACTAAACTTGCAGAAAGATGTAAAAAACTATTATTTTCAAACCAAAAATTTGGTTTTTTTAATGTGAAATAACAGAAAAATATGAACCGTTTCGCAATCACTGCACTAAATGGAAGGGTCGCATTTGCCGAACAATTCCTAATTGAAATAAAATTTATGTTTAGTTTTTATTTATATTATTATTTATTTCCACATTAATTTTAATTTATCATGGAGTGTTACATTTACATTTCTACTCAACGTCAATTAAGCTTTAAATTGAAATCTATTGTATATAGATTTAAAAAGAGGCTTTTTTTTGGTGTCGATAATGACAAATGGAATGAGGGTGAATATTATTTAAATAAAACTACCTGAGAGAAAAAAATTATCAAGACAAATGTTAAATTTTGTGCAGTGTAGTAGGCATATCGTAACAAAAATATGAACCAAAAGTAATGCCCTGTGAGTTTGGCAATCACTGCACTAATTGCCAAACAGTTCCTTATTGAAATAAAATTCATCTTTATTGTTTATTTATAATATTTCCATATTCATTTTTATTTATCATAAAGTGTTCATATATACTTTTGTTGGTTTTTTATTACCGTTGTTTTTGTAATGAAATAAATGTATAATTTGAGTTTTTCTTGTTTAATCGTTTGTTTAAATGTATTTATATTTAATTCGCGTTACTTTCATTATTATTTTTTTTTTGTATTTTGTATAATGCACATAATAATCATAATCTTTTATAATTCTAATAGACAAACATAAGAAAGTAAAATATAATGTTTATATGTATATATCTATATATATACATGAACACACACATATATGTATATATATACATATGTATATGAATATGTATACATATGTATATAATATTTAGATGTAAATGAATATAATTTTATATAGTAGAGTTTAATGTTTTTTTTTTCTTTATTTGTTTAATTATTTTTATTTTCGTTAATATAATTGTTTTACAAATACACCGCATACCACTAAATAATGCACATAAGTTCAATTGGTTTTAAATTTATTTAATAATCATTAAATATTTGTTATGGTATTTGTATATATATTTATAATATGTAATTCTTATTGATATAGCAAAAAATATATATATTTTCTTTATGTTATATATAAGTATAATTAAAATGTGATAATAATATATAAATATAAACATATAACAAAAAAAAATCATTATTTTTTTATATTTCTTAAGGACTTTCACTATAATGTTTCTTTTTATAAATATAAACATATTAACATTTCTATAGTTTTACTACTGCGTTCATAAAAATATTTTTGATTTGCAATAGTTTTAGAAATTACATTTTATTCTATAAACGCTTTGTAAAGCAAAAACATTTTTTATGAATACGACAGTTAGAGTATGGAACATCAAAAAAAATCTGTAGCATCATTTTATATAAACACATACCACATGCCGAACGATATCGTGCAACATTTTGGGCCAGGCAGTTAAGAGAAGAAAATTAACCAAATGATTTTATTTTATTCAATTTATTTTTAGAGAAATTTATTTCTTTATTTTTATTTTTCACTTTTACAAATAAGTATATGCAGGCATGTTTTTTTATTTTATACTCCAATTTGTTTGATTTGATACACATCCATATACATATATCTATGTATGTTTATATGTATGTATGTAAAAATTATAGAGCTAGCTTTGTAAACGCAACACTTAAGCGTTAGTTAGATATTTTACAAGAAAGTCGTCTTTTATAGTTTTTTTTTTTTAAATAAGCAGCC
Source organism: Dexiosoma caninum (assembly GCA_963924685.1). Classification (NCBI taxonomy): domain Eukaryota; kingdom Metazoa; phylum Arthropoda; class Insecta; order Diptera; family Tachinidae; genus Dexiosoma; species Dexiosoma caninum. The sequence continues at coordinate 93,838,816 of OZ004727.1, read as the reverse complement.
AACTTTTAAACTTGCATTAAAAAAGCCTAGAGAGGTGTATTGTTACCGGTAATCAATGGTTGTTGCATTATATAATTTAATTGCCGAGTATGAAAACCATTTAAAGAAAGTTTGCGTTAACGAATTTATTACTATTTTGAAAAGTGTTAAAATGAGTTAAATACCATTCAACTACAAATTTTCCACTCTGGTTCTTTTTTCTTTCAACATAAAAACGGAAATAGCATCAATTACTTAAAAATCAATTTAAAAAAAATATAATTTTTATCATATTTCGGCGTGGATTCAGACTATTTTTACGATGCCGTTAGTATTGACATACATATGTATGTGTGTGTGTGTTTGTAAACATTCCTGCAGATAATATTGGACTACGTGGTCCTGACATGGACTGGTTACAAACATGGTCCTATGCAATGTGGACCATGTCATTGAAAACAACAGCTTGATTTTCTTCGTATTTACGACTACTTCGTCGTCTTAAAATTACTCTGAAGTGCTCCATGACGTAGTTAAATGAAGTAGTTTTTCGGATAGTCTAGTGTGTTATATGGTTATGTTAAATATAGTTTACATTGTTTTAATCTAGGAATAGTCCTAGGTCTCTTCATTGTGCTGTCAACCAAAATTTTGACAAAATAAAAACAAGTCTACAAAAATACAATATCAAGGAGATGTAAAGCAGTTCACCATTCTATTTATGAAACTCTTACGCTTTAGATTTCACACACATTTTTCAAAAAATCACAAGTATTAGAGTAATAAATAAATAAAAAAATTTTGTAGAATAAAATCACTTTCATAGTAATTATCAGGATGTTGTTCCTAATAACTTCCTGAGAAGTCGAAAATATACAGTTATTAATATTTCGGAAGTAGATCAAAAGTAGTTAAGGAATGACTTTTAATATTTTTCACCGGGCTTTTAATTTAAATAAAATCGTCGAGGAAAATTTTCAAAAAAAAAATTAAATTTTTCTAAGAACTCCAAAAGTTATCAGCAAATTGATTTATGGGTCGATAAATGAATGGCGACCGAACTTCAGCAGAGTCGCCAACTGGCAACCAGCAATTATTAGTTGCAAAAAAAACCCACTAAAGTGTAATTGAAGTTTACAATTTTCACTTGACTGTTGCCATCCGTAAAACTGGCATCGCAACTGAAGTTCGCTTGCCATTCATAATCGAGACATACGAGTAAATCAATTTTTTACCATAATTCAAATATTAAAAAATCATTTGCAAACTGAATTAAAAATAATTTTTTATAAATGAAACAAAAACACACACACACACACATGCAAAAATTGATTAATTAAAAAAATAAAAAAACACCTTTAACCATTCATATTTTCCATATACATATGTAAAGATAATTATATATAGTATATACATTTTAACAATTACATACAATAAGAGCAATCAAATATTTATATATGTATGTATAGCCTTTCACATAATAAGCATCGTTAAAGGTTTATAAAACCAATTTTCAGACAATATTTGTTTTACAAACCTTTTATAAATCTAAATTGTTTATTATGAATAAGGCCTTTAAGACTAATAAATTCATATTACTATAAATTATTTAATATTTTATAATGTATATTTTTATGTATATATAGTATCTGTATATTTCAACATTTGATTTGATTTGATTTTTGTTTGTTATGTTGAGAGTGAATTAGAAATGACAAAAAAAAATACGGAATTAAATTTAATATAATTTATCACTTGTTTATGTAGTATAGTATAATAATAATCTTAAGGTTTTTTAAGTTCTACAAAAAGTAAATGTGTATAATTTTTTTTTTGTATTAAAAAAAAGCTTGAAATTCATATAAATTGTTTTTTCTATCATAATTTAACCATTTATGTACATATTTTTTTTTTACTAGAGAAGAGATGTCAGTTTAGAAATTCGTTAGATTAGTTGCATTTATTTAGATATATTTTAATAATGGACAGATTTAAATAGTGTTTATTTTTTTCCTCTATATTATAATTAATATTTTTTTACACATGTAAAAGTGGAAAAAATATTTTTTGCAAGTACATAAAATAGATTTATTTCTTTTTTTAGTTCTAATCGAAATAAAATAGAATTTATTTTGTGTAAATAATATTTTCTTTTGTTGTTTATTTATTTGGAGATTTATTTTCAATTATTTTTCTATTAAACACTACTCAACTGTTTTTATAATAAAAAAAAAATAAATATTTTCGTTAGACGAGTACTTTATGTTCTAAATCACACAAAGCTACACCTTTCGATAAATGATGATGCTTGAAACTGGACACCTTCAGAAGAGTCCAGCATAAAATTGAGATGACAAAGATATTAATATTATGAAATTATTTCAATAACAATCAAATCTCAATTTGATAATAATGAACCCAAATCTTATATTCTTGCTGCTCTATTCATACAATTTCTTGTTGATTTTTAAAATCTTTAATAAACAAATTTCCCTACAAAAATCAACTTTTATATTTTTTATAAATCCAAATAAATTATATGAATACGACAGTAAATTATTATAAAACTGTTGATGTTTAGCAACAAAAAATTTAATCGAAAAGTTGCTTTTTGGAACCAGTCGAGATTTGATATTAGAAGTTTTATGAATGCTTGAAATATCTTTCAACGTTTTTACTTTCACTTATTTTAAAGCTTTATATATAAGGCATAATAAAATGTCTTTGCTTATTTGCATTGCAGTTTTATTAAAAAAAATATTATTTTAAAATATTTATTGAGTAGTGCTTTTTCGTTATTATTTAAATTAATTGAAAAACAAGATGGATTCGAATTTCTTTAAAAAAGAGTTTTTATAACTATAAAATATTGTATTTAATTGAATTTTTTGCACTTTTCGTTTTTCATTTTGTTTTTGTTTTAAGCATCAATGGAAAGTTACAAAAATCTGACTAATTTATAGAAATAATTATATCGTATAAATAGATAAAGATAGAGGGGCGATAGAAATGGATTAAGAGAGGTTCAAAAACAGCATTTGTAATATTTTGTTTTTATAATTTGTGAAAAATGTTCGAGTTTTTTTTCTTCTTTAACTATTTAGTACTTTTTACAGAGAATGCAATTTTAATTACGGAATTTTTATTTGCATTTATTTCAAATATTACAGTTGTCAAATTAGGTGAGCTGACTGCCAATCACTCTTCCTTTATGTTCGCAAAAGATTTTAAATCGCTGTGAATATCTTGGAAAAAAAATTATTTATTTTAAAAATGTATTTATCAAAAATAGTTTTCTAACAAATTAATAAAATTAGCTAATGAATAAATAGTAACAACTACAAATTCTTTCTAGTGACGTTAAAATATATTTTTCACAGAAACATTATTTTTCGAACGTACATAAATTTTAAAATGTAAACAAAATATTTCCCTACACAAGTTCTATATTTTAAGGTATTTTTAAAAAAAGCAACTGTTACTTTACAATCGGTATTACTGGTACTTCCATGCGGAAATTTTCCGATTGTGTAACATCACACTTCAAATAAAATTTAAAATTTTTGTTTTGTTTGCAGCAAATTTATAATATTCAAAACAGAATTAAATCTATGTATCTTATATAAGCCAAAAGCATTTATGTATGTGTTTTGAAGTACATATGTATGTAACTACGTAATTTGTTAGTTGCAACATACGAAGATTCGATGACTTTTATTCTCCAACCTTCCTCAACAACTGTACATTATTGTTCAACTTTGAAATTAGTATCTCATTTTTGCTTTTCCTCATTTTTATATTCATCTTTAGCATTCATTTAGATTTGGGTAAGGAATCTCACTTTAAGTTTAAAATGTAGTTTAAGCCTCTGACAACAAAAAAATCAAATATCTATACATATAATTAATGCAATATACATATGTATGTAATATTAGTTAGACACAAACTAAAGATGTATGCATCTACGTATGTAGTAAATAAAATAAAATATTTAGCAAAGTATTATAAAATGAAAAAAATGTATTATTAAAAACAGAAATACTGTGGATTTATTTTTTACTATTGAAACACTTATTTTGGAATGTTTTAGTTAGTTTTAATTTCATAGGTAGTCGTGGATAATGTTATGTATGTATGTATGTATGTATGTGAATATGTGTGTATGTATGTATATGTAAGATACTGAAACCCTTGTTTATAAAATTAAATTAACCCCAATCTATGTATATCTCATTCAACAGGAACTTTCTACGAGGCCTCTCTCTAATTGAGAATAATCTCTTTGAAAATTCCGTTATTCGTATAAATTTTCTTTTCGTTTAAAAAGAAAATTCATATAGTTATTGGATCCCAAATATGTATAAACCTGCTGTTGGAAAATTAACGCATAAACATTTTAACTAATGTGGCGAAAACGAACGTGAAAAATAAGAATGAAATCATGAAAATTACAGCCTTTTCTTGATCAGAGAAACGTTTGCGATTGGAATATACCAAACTGAGTTTGGTTACGAAACGTCTTAAAGCACCAGCATTCTGATTATGAGCGCCACCGCCATGATGATGACCCAAAACATGTTGATGATGGCTTATGGCTGCCGTAGCTGCCTGTAGTAGGATTGGATTGTTTGCAAACAATTGGTTAGCGCTGGCAGCCAGTAGAGACGCAGCTGATTGTGGATTACTGGAACTATTACTGCTGCCAGTGGTCGAGGCTGAGGCATTCAGTTGATTTGCGACATCGGGAAAAGCATGATGATGATGGTGGTGATGGTGGTTTGGATCATCACAACCGGCAAAACTAGCGGCCAGTTCACTGGCCATACTGCCAATGGGAATAAAACCGATGGCATTACTGCCAATCAATAAAGTATTGTTGCTCGGCGTATTGTTAGTATTGGTGTTTTGATTTTTACTACTACTGCTGTGTGAACTGCTACTCGAGCTGCCAGCAGAAGCAGATACGGAACGATGATGAACATTTGAGTTAGAATTTGCATCGCTACTTCCACTCCCGTTATTATGATGGCCACTGTGTCGACTATTGTGATGGGAATGTAAAGGGTTGTGGTGATGACTATGCCCTCCGATGTGGGAGTGATGTGTATGGTGATGAGAGTGGCCATGGCAAGAGCCTGCTGCATGGCTATTGTTGCCAGATGTTGCATTAAGACCGGCAAACATTTGAGCTGCTGCATTGCCCAATAAATTACCATCAATGTCGTCTAGTGAAGGTATGAGTGGCACTTGATGACGGAAGGGTGATGTGTATGCCCCTTGCAAATCTTCTCCGTTATTTGTAACTCTAATGGGACAGACGCGGAATTGGTATAGACCGCCAGGTTCTAAATTTTCGATTGTAAATTTGGTCTCACTGCCGCGGTATATCTGGCATAAGAACATAATTAAAGTGTTTAAATAATTGATTTGAAAAATACACAATAATTACCTTTTTAAATTCACCATCTTTGCCAATGGCATACTGTAGCATATATTCAACACGATCGGAGAATGAATTCTTTGAATGCTGCCATTCCAAAGTCAGAGGCACACCCAACATTAGGTTACCCAAACCCGTTAGGAAACTTGGAGTTTCAGGTAGCAGTCCTGAAGGTATTAAGCCAGTTGATGATGATGGAGAAGATGAGCTACTATTATTTGCATTACTCGCAGATGTTGCAGAGGATGCAGCCGGCGGTAAATTTTGAGCAATACGAGGAGCTTTAATGCCATTTGGTAGACAGGCGGAGGTGGAGAACACGAATTCTTCTGAGTACTCGCCTACACCAGCACGATCATTGCTGGCACAAATGCGGAATGTATAAGCAGTGCGTTCTTGTAATTTATTTACTTTGCACATGCAATTAGTGCCAGAGTATGCAGCTTGAAATTCCTTAGCTCTTTGAACGAACATTTCCACGTAGAATTTGGTGAAGTCTAAGTTTTTGCCATCACCCCATTTAAGCTTGATAAAGTTATGTCCCACACCAGAACACTCCAATTTGGGTGGTGATGGAGGTGAAGGCAGTGTTGTCAATTTGGTGTAAAGAGAGAAGGGTCCAGAGCCGATCGCATTGGTGGCCTGTATACGAAATTTGTACGGTGTTTCTGGTTGCAAATTAGTGACGGTGTATTCGGTGGCATTATCCGAAGTGATGATGGTTCGTTCAGCATACTCAATAGTGTAGTGCGTGATATCTGAGCCATTGCACTCGGGAGCGGACCAACGAAGCGTTGCTTCGTTAGATGAAAATTCTAAGTCTTTAATTTGAGGCACGGCAGGCACTGCAGCTGGTGTTTGGCAATTAACAAGAGGTGACCATTTGCTTACACCGGCTACATTGCAGGCATTAACACGGAAGTAATAATAAGTAAAAGGCAATAAATTTCGGATATCCGCACTTGTTTGTATGCCCTGGTAACAAGTGTGAAATGCTGATGCAGATGGAGGTTGTGTAGTCGACTCGTCGGCATTTGTCACAGTTGATACAGTGGCACTTTCGAGCCTGTATTCTGCAATTGAAGCACCTCCCTTATTAGAGGGCTCTTGCCATGAAACATGTAGTTGGGTAGCTGACTTAATAATGACTTTCAACGATTCGGGGCAATTGGGGGCAGCTGCTGCTGAACCAAATTTGAACCAGGGAGACCATGAACCTACACCAATGCGGTTAATGGCTCTCACTTGTACCTCATATTGGTTGCCAGGTTGGAGATCTTTAATCACACAATATGCATCTTTGCCACGGTATGCAATACGTGGCGTTTCTTGTTCGCCAAGTTTACGTAATTGCAATTCAAATTCCAATACCGGCGCACCACCGTTATATTCAGGCTTATCGAGTCTTAATACTGCTGCATAAGGACCTGGCGAATTGTCATAATAGGGCGGAGGCGGAGCAGCAGGTACTACAGCTTCGGAAGTGATGTGACTAATTTCCGAGTAAGGACTAACACCTCCAGGTCCCTCGCAAGAAGCTCTTAATTGGTAGGTAGTTCCAGGTTGTAAACGATCGCATGAAGTCTCACATTCAACACCAGCGTAAATGCGATCAAATTTTTGGCCACCGGCATTAATCTCTAAATAATATCGCTGTACATCGGTACCTCCATTATCCGTGGGTGGTTCCCAGCGTACACGAAACTGCGTTCCATGGATTTTCCCTTTAGCATAAGGTTTACCTGGACGACCAGGACGTTCTGCTGCTGTCTTGTAAGCAACTTCATTTGACCAAGGTGAGACACCGGCTTCATTTTCTGCTCTCAAACGAAAATAGTATAATGTCGCTCTTCGCAACTGGCAACATTCATATGAACAATCCTGTCCATTGTACATATTTAAATAACCATGTCCAGAGGCACGATCTAGCATTTGCAAGACATAAATGCATGTAGCACCATCTGATTGCCGTCTTTCCCAAACCAATCGCAATGATGTAGAATTAAATGCTTGTAGTGTAGGAGGTTTTGGGGCTGACGGAGGATTTCCTTGAGTAGTGAAAGTACATACAGGAGAGTAGGGTGATGAGCCCACTTCATTTACAGCAGCTAAGCGAAAATTGTAAAGGGTTGATGGGTACAATTTGGTCATAATATATTGTTTTCCTTTAGTTTTAACGGCCTCCACAAATTTACAAGATGCATCGTTGATCACCCTTGTCCCAGTTTTACCCTCATCATATTCCAAAAGGTAATGCTGAATAGATGACCCATTGCATAGAGGGTTATTCCAACGTAAATGTAGTGAATTTTTTGTACTCATAACCATTCGTATAGCCGCTGGCCGATCTGGTTCACATGGTGGCGTTGTAAATTCTGTTGGTTCTGAGGCTGTACCATGCAAATGTTCATAGTGCACCTGTAAACGGACAACATACTCTTGGCCCGGTTTTAAGTCTTGTACAATACAATCATATGAGGAACCTTTATACAGACTTTTATATTTACACTCCTTTGCCCGATCACTTAACAAAACGTTGTATCGTAATTCCTGCATATTTATCAACTGTATGGCAGACTCGCTAATACACTGTGGTGCCTCCCATACAATTTTTGCTGAACGCGATGTTATATCGGTTACTTCAGGTTTTTGTATAGTCGACAACTGTTCGACTATTGAAGCTTGATAATCCTCTTCCTCGTCACCCTCGGCACCATTTGCACCTGAAGAAAAATTATCATCCCCTTCTTCTGATGAGGCAACAGAAGAGGCGCCTTGTCTGTTATAATTAGAAACACTACCATTACGATTTTGCTGCTGCTGTTGTTGTAGATGTGATTGCTGTTTACGTTGATAATGATTGTTGCTGTTGTTATTATGTTGTGACCTTAAAGACCCACTATTAGCATTATTATTATTGTGACCATTCATTTGAAGCTCTTGGCGACGGGGAGACGGTGAATGTGTTGGTGAAGAAACAGCAGAACCTTAAAGTAAACGAATTTGATTTAATTTTGTATAAATATAAGAGTACTCGATTATTTTGGGAATATATTCGTGAATATAATAATCTCTCTTGAAGGAAATAGTTTTAAATTAGGGACATACATCTTATAGTAATTGCATAAGTCACTTCGTGGAACTATGCATAGCCGAAAGGAAAGCTAACATACAAAATTTCAGTCAGTCAGTTGCGTTACTGTTTCTTATTCTTTATTATGTATATAGTTATACTAAATTTTTCCTGTGAGTTTGTTCACGTTTGGTTGGTTTCTTTTCTGGGTTTTATTTAAATATTTATATGTATGAACTTCTACTGCAATCCACTTTTACGGTTTTCGATTTCACTATATTGTTTATTATGAGTACGAGTATACTATATACTAACTGCTGTATTCATAAATTTTTATTTTTATTAATAAAAGCTTTAATAGATAAATTTCTATAAAAAATTCAATCAATATACCTTCTATAAATTCAAAAAAACAGTAGAGTGTTCGTTTGACAGTTATGAATTTTTAAACAAATATTAACTTTGAAAAACTTAAATTATACAATACAACAATAAATTTTAAAAATTTCAAGCTCAAAGGTTCGTCTTTATGTTTATTTGTTTTATTTCGATATTTCGTTAACCATCGGTTAACATCTTCAGGAAATTTTTATTATTCTTTATAAAATTTTTTCATTTTGAAATTAATAAAAAAATTTTTTAACATAAATTTTTTAATTATATTTATTTTTGAGCGATGGTCTTTTTTATGAAAAGTTTAATAATAAAAAAAAAAAAACCATAATAATTTGTATTTCCTGACGATGCTACCTATTTGGTAGCGAAATATTGAGAAATAAATAATTATTGAAAAACTTTTAATAAAAAAAGACCATCGCTCAAAAATAAATATAATTAAAAAATTTTAATAAAGGTCGAAATAAAAATATAAGTGAGTTTAACATAAATTGTTACATTTTTTTTTAATCATATTCTTTACACAATTTTTATGAAACATGTTATGTTAAAAAATATCGAATAACGAAATATCGAAGCAAAACAAACAAATAACCATAAAGACGAACCTTTGAGCTTGAAATTTAATATATAGATTGTTGTTAAAATAAAAAAGGTTAAAAAATAAATATTAAAAAAAAAATAAATTTTAAATTAAAATTTAAATTTTACTATTAAACATTTCTAAACAATTGTTTTAAAATATATAAAAATATTTTTCAAGTTATACTAACTCGAAATTATACATAGCCTGTTCAAAAAAAAAAAAAAGAATTTAGAATTTAATGCACTTATGCCTGCGATTCTTCCAATCCTCGAAGCACTTCTGAAATGCGCCATCAGCTCGTTCTTCGATTTTGAATTTATCTCATCAATTGTGGCAAAACGCGTGCCTTTCATGTCTCTTCAGTTTTCGGAATAGAAAAGTCACAGTGAGCCAAATCTGGTGAATAAGGTGGTTGAGGCATGATTAGGGTGTTGTTTTCGGCCAAAAAATCACGAACAAGCATTGATGTGTGAGTTGGTGCATTACAGTGATACAGAATCCATGATTTTTCTTTGCACGTTGCATAACTGCCTTGTAGTATTCCTTATTAACCGTATGACCTGTTGGCAAGAATTCATGATGCACCGCGCCATTGTAATCGAAGAAAACAAAATTCACCATTTCTTTTGAATAAACCTTGTATGTATATGAAAAAATTGTATAGTCGTATAAAACTTGCACGACATTCTGCTTATTTTCAAAGAATTTAATTTTAATACTTTTTCTTTATTTGTTTGTTTAATTTTTTTTACATTTGATTAATTCATTTCTGAGATTTTTATACTTATACATATATGTGTACGCACACATATAAAATTATTGAAGCTGAACATTGATCGTGTAGCATGCGCTTAAGTACTAATGCTAAATTTTGAATACTATACATATGTATGTACATGCATAACGTTAATATAGAAAGGGCCTATCTAATTTTTCTTTTTAAATCTGGGTTTTGTATAATTTTTATATTGACAAAACTTTAAAATAAAATTGAAGTTGGTGTGTTCGTAACAGAGAATTGCTTAGAGTATTTAAATAGAATCTAACTTAAAAGAATAATCGCTACTACAATACTTCATGAGTAGAATAGTGGGACCGATTATGGCCTATTAGCCTAGGTCTTTTTGAAAAGAATTAATAAATGAAAATGAAATACTTTAATTTATATAAAAACTTTCCCTTCTCCTGTAGAGTAAATTAGTTAGGGCCTTTCTGTTTTAAGGTACCGATATGTACAGATGTATGTATATTGTACTACATAATTAGATCCCATAAATTTTAACAATTTAATTGATATTGTAAAAAATAGAACTTACGTTGTTTGTCCAATTTTCTTAACAATTTGCTATGCTGCTTTTGCGTTCTTTCGTCCTTATGGTAACTATTATTTGGTGGTGATGGCGAATGATTTGCGGAATGTGATGCTGGAGAATGTTGTTGTTGTTGCTGAGAGCTGGTTCCTGATGAAGACTGTTGCTGAGGTTGTGGTGTACCCGATTGTGGTGGTGGCGGCATATGACTATGTGGAGGCACCTGATATGGTCCATGACCTTGACCACCAGAACCAGGAGGAAAACCTCCCGGTATTGGTGTATAAAAGTGTGACGTGCCATTAGTTGTCATCTGAAATTACATACATTTCTATAAAAAAGTCCTTAAACATTTTCTTAAATATAAAATGTATATACATATGTATCTGAAACTACTTTTATTAAAATTGGCATCCCATTAGTATCATTTTCGTTAAAATATCTGCATTTTTCTAAATTATTTTTATTATCCATTATATATCCATATGTACATATATATATTACAATAGACACAAAAGCTGCTGACGTGTATCACAATCGATGTTCTAGTAATTATTTTACGAAAACCTAAGAATATATTTAGTATGTTTGCAAGTCCACGTATTATATTAAACAAAACAGCAATGATTTCTTATCTATTTGTGTATTAGGTTTAACAGTTCTTTTTATTCAGTTCTAACTATTGATCACAAACACAGAGTATACAAAGTGGAAAAATTTTTTGCTCTCTATTTGATAACATAAAGATGTAAACAATCAATTATTTTTTGTGTTTGTTTTGAATGATCATTCACAATAATGGTATTTGTGGTTGCCGGATTACTGGTTGCTCGAAATTGGTATATAAATTTTATTTTTTTTTGAACTTTTCTCGTTTTAAAATGAAATCTCCGTTAATTCGACTTTCATTTCAAGTTAAAAATTGGCATTTACAAAAATTCTACATTTTTAGTAAATATCAAATAAAATTTTCAGAGAGACTACATTTTGGTGTCGTTGTCGACCGCAATAAAGACGATTATTAAATTTTTAAGAAAATTTATGTATATACAACTAATTTTTACCCGTAGCTTCTTCACTCACGCTATTATTAGATTCAGATATATGTATGTGTTGTATGCATATTTTGAGTTTTATCATACAGTAGACTCTCGATAATTTGAAATTCAAGATACAAGAGAAAATGTTTAAATAATCGCGATTTGAAATTTACTAGAGTTTAATTGAAAGCAAAGCGCATGATAAAATCATTGCGATACTATGCAAACAATTTAATTTAATTTCTTTTTTTCCAAAAATAATCATTCTAATTATAGAGTGTTGAAAAGCCCAACTTCAAATTATAGAACGTGAGCGAGCAATATATCATTTCTATTTACAGAGCATTGTATATGAAATAAAATAAAAACAAAATAATCATTTATTTTAAATTTTGCGTAAAACACATCACATTAAAGTAATTAAAATTATAGAGAGTAGAGCGGAAAAAATTCAAATAATAGAGGCGCGCGAACAAAATAGCATTAAATAATTTTGAAATCTCACATCTCCGAGGGTATCAAATTACATCAATTTTTTCAATTTATAGATTGTTTTTGAAGGGACCTGGAAAATAGTTCACAATATCGCAAGATTCAAATTCTCAAGAGTTGACTGTACTCGGTTCCAAAGTTTTCAGGACGCATATATATGGCCATATACCCACTACGTCCCCTCGTGGTCCTATCTTCGACAAATGTATAGCCTGATTTTTTTTAACTTAAAGAATACTACAAGGAAGTTCTGCAACGTTTGCGTGAAGCAATACGGCTCAAACGATCGGAATTGTGGAATAAAATTATGGATTCTGCATCACGATAATGCAGCAGCTCACACAACACTGCTAGTTTGTGATTTTTTGACCAAAAACAACCCCCTAATCATGCCTTAACCACCTTATTCACCAGATTTGGTTCCCTGCGACTTTTTCCTATTCTCAGAACTAAAGAGACTAATGAAAGGAAAGAGTTTTGCCACAATTGATGAGATAAAGTCAAAATCGATGGTCATACCGAAAAGAGCATTTCAGAAGTTCTTCGAGGATTGGTAAAGCGTTGGCATAAGTCCATTATATATGAGAGGGATTACTTTGAAGGTGACAAAATGGATATTGAGGAATAAATAAATAATTTAAAAAAAAAATTAAAAATTCACCTATTCTTTTGAACATACCTCGTACATATATTTGTTGGCATTGTAGTTGCAGCATTTTGAATTTCATTAATAAAATCGGTATTTTTGGATATATGCGAGTAAAGTTTGAACCAAAGGCGTATTTTGGTTAATTACATAATAATCAATTAAAAAGTCTATTTTGATTTTTTTTTGTTATTTGCGGCCTTTTGGATTTTATGTGCCGATTGCAGAAAAAATTATCTTGTAGATAAAAACTTTTATGACTTGAATAAAGGCTTAAAAGTATAAAACAATATTTAAGCTAGAAAGTATGTACATAAATACATGGATATTAACATATCGAGCCTTTGGTGCCATACCGTAGTAAATCAAAAAATCGTGAACTGGGAAAAATGCATTTGAAGTTTTGAGCCATCTTTTTGATAGTATTTTCGTTTACTAAAGCTATTTTTTTTACAAGTTTTTCAATAAAGAGGCATGTTTTGTAATGTTTTCTGTTTGTAAATTTCTTGTCATAAAGGAAATATTTCATTATTGCAAATAAATATTGTTGGAAATAGCTGGAGGCAATAAAGACATTTGTAGCTGTAGAATCTGAGATAGAACCATAATCTTTTTTCCTTTAGATATATATTTCCCCAAAGATCATTTCTGCATACCCAGCTCAAAAAATTCCAATTTTGAGTTACTGCGGTATTGCACCAAAGGTCGATATGTATTTAAATTCTATGTATATAAATTCTATGATGACAGCTAACATATTTGGTTTTTGTGTGCACATAGTACAATATTAGTTAGTTTTCACTGCAAATAATTCTCAGCCATTAAGACAACTTCTTAAAATCTCCATAAAGTACTTAAAGGGAAAACTAATGTTTGCAAACATTTTGAAGCTATTTTTTGAACATATATTTTTATTGCTCTTAGCCATTGTTATAGTTACATTCAACTTCATACGTACTGGCATATGTATATGTGTATGTATACATATTCATATACATATGTGCATAAATGTATGCACTCATATGTTCACAAATACTGAATTTCATAAATTTAATTCATATTATTATATGAATGTACATCCATACATACATTTGTAAGTGTATGTGTTCCCATAAACAAAACATGCACAAAATTCATTTGAGACACAAATCTTAAAGTTTATTTGAATTTGTTATACAATAAATTGGAAATTGCAAACAAGGCGCCATTAAAATGCGGCATAAAATGCTTAGAGATTTCACAATTTTTTTTTTATTGTTAAAAATTATAGATTGCTGCAGATATTTGTAATGCATATGCGTTCAAAAAAGATGTTAGTTGTTCTTCAATGGAGAGATAATGGGCAGCGATATTTTATATTTCAACATAAATTTTTGGTCTAATAAAAATTCTAAAAAAATGCACTATATAAAATCCAACGAAGAGACAACTCAATGCCAATTTGTGTTGAACATTTTATTTATATTCGTATGAATTATAGTATTAAGATTCCCCTCCTCGCAAAAACCAAAAAAAATTTAAAATGTTGCCAACTTTAAAATGCATACTTGACTGGGGTTTTAAAAGCAACATGCATTAAATCCTGTTTAATATACATACATACATACAAGTTATTTGTGCACTGTAATAAAAAGATAAAATACAGATTTATAATTGGACTTTTTGTTAATATTTTTATTCTATACCTTTTTATGATTATTTCAAGGCCGTGCTTTATCTTTCGTTTAAATATAAATGTACATACTTACTTCATACATACAGACATATGTATCTACGTATGACATGCATATATACTTAAATAAAAAAACTTTACTTTCTGTGCTTTGACGTGCAATTAAATATCTTATAAAACAAACAACTTGTTTCTATCATAATCGTATAATTTTCTGCTTAACTTCCTATTTTCCCTCCACAAAACACGTTTCCAACATTTATCACGACAACAAAATATTGTAGTCATACGTTAACAAGAAGCTTGTTGCAAAATCGTTTTCATTTTGATTCAATATAAATACATGTACATATGTACATACGAGTATGTAGTGCATACTTATGTATATGTAAATACAGTTTCACCAACTCAGTTGTGGGTGCTGCAATTACGCTGTGGTGTCAAACAGAGAACTGTAAGAGTATCTCGTCTTGTGACTTTAATGGTGATTTTCTTCCTGAACAAAAATGTTGCCCTTATGATGGATAGCACTTTCTACATACTAACTACTTCCTAAAATTATAAACACCAGCATATATTATCAAGGCAATGGGAAGAAACTACTATTGTACCGAAGAGGAGAAATTTATATAAATAAATTCCCGCAAGGAGGTTTTGGAATTCTGTTCAGCAAGGCCGCTGTACCTATTAGATGAATAATTTCTTTAATGTACGTTATGGTCGAAGGATATTTTCGTACTCTATCAGTGCCTTAGGGCCGCAGAAATATTAATTGGGAAGGTGATGCATCGCCTTCAGTTTTTCCAGAATTTGAAGATGACAGAGGAGGCGACTTTTCGAGATCTAGTCTGATTCCACGGGAAATCAATTGCATGTTCTGTTTGTTCGGGACATTTCGTCATTTTTATGACATGTGCCCTGATACGACTTTTACTAATCTAAGTACTGTTGCCATTAAACAGTAGTCACCGAAGAGTTTATCTCTCTGATGTGGCACAGGCTTTAGGCAGCCCGAAACACCTCAGCAAGGTGTATATCATGGGCTAGAAATAAATATGATTATGGATTGCAATCTGTGTGTGCTTAAGTCACATGCTGTCTTTCCATATGCCCATGGGGCCGGTGGTGAACGTCTTAATTCACACGGTGTTGACAGCACCGTCGGTTTGGGCGCTATGCGCATCTGCGCTGGGCATCTACCCACGTTAATCTTGAATACATATGTGCAAGCTGAATTGCCTGGGAAAATTGCCAGAAAAGTTCAACTGATGCGTAAAAAAATTTGCGCACAAGTTTACAATTTACTAAGGACCATTTCCTTTGGTCTGGAAGTAACGGCGAAATGGAGCGATGAATTTAAATGAAATTTTTTTGGACACGACTGCCAAGGAAATCTCAGCCCTTTATTATTACATACTTTATATTATTATAATAAAATATTTTTTTTAATGAGAGCAAGCTCAATAATTGAGGAAGAAAGCATATCCAGCATTTCGCTAATGCTTAGTTAGCACATCAGTGGATTTTCCTAATTTCTGACTATAAATTCAAGCTTCTCAAGTTCAAAATTCAACTAACGAACGAAAAGTGGGCAAAGCAACATGTGTACTCTTTGCAAAATATCAATAACGCACAATAGACTACACGTTTCTAATGTTGCCTATTTAAAAAGCATTATTAAAGCCAACAAATTCCTGTTGCTCCAATTGTGAAGTAACAGAAAATTTATGATCAAAACATTTTCTGTATAAACTTTTATGAATAACCGATCTCTAGTATTGACGGTTCTGTTGTTACCGAATGAATATGTATTAAAAAATGGTACCGTCAACGATTTGAAAGTACATTTTGTCTTCATAGAGGCTGCAAAATCATTAAAGCAATTTTACATCCCAGTACTACATCAACAAAAACATATTAGTTACATACATATGTATGTATGCACATATGCATATATGTATGTATGTACATATTTTAATTAGCATACAATGCGATTTTAATGGCCTAAGTACGAAAAGGAAACATTCCACATCAACTATGTATATAACATCCATCTGAATAAATCTCTAAAAAAGATTTTGCAAAGAAAAAGCACAAATCTTGTTAGAGATTCATTAAAAAAATGGTTTTGATTACAAACACATGGCGAAAAATAACAACATTTGTGGTTTACCTTTCCTTTTTGTTTTCAGGAAATTTAAAAGTACAATACTTGCAACAATCATAAAGAAAAACACGGAAAATCTCATTATGGTACCCACAATCAAAACATAAAAAAAATATATGATTCTTAATTTGTTAAATTAAAAAAATGTGAACAACACTTTCATTTCTTACTTCGAGCGTGACACGAATAAAAGTTGCACACACACACACACAAACCTACCCAGTTAGCCAAACATGCAGAGCAAATTTATTAAAATAATTATGTACATACATGGATAACTTTTTGATACACCCGATCAAGGGGTCTTTAACTATGTGGTGTAGAATAGAGTTGTTGTACAACAATCCACGTTTTTTGTCCGCGTTATATCAAAAACAACTGATCGAAATATTACATAGAAAATCTGTTTTACTTATGAACAAAAAGTGTGTATAAGATTTTTAATTTTTTTAAATCATTTGATTTTAAATACAGTTTGTTGTCGCCGAAAAAAAGAATTTTTGAACAAGTTTTTGACGTTTGAAGCACAAACATAGGTACAGCAAAAAATTGCCACCTGTTTTAACAACGCCACTTAGTTTGATAGCGTTTTGTTCCCGATTTTGTACACTGTACATTTATACTTTTTTATTTTGCTGCCGTTATTGTTTAACAAGCGGCTTTAGGGCTCTTTAAACATGATGTTTTTTTGTTGTTGTTTAATACTTAAGACTAATGCTGTCAGCACAATTGCGACGAACGACGAACTTCGTCTAGCACAACGAATTCGTCGGTAACAATTTGGTGCGTAAATTCACAGGGTGGCACACAATAACGGTGAAAAAAATACAGCAGCCATAATCAGCAAAGTATAAAAAAAACATTTTTTTTTTTTTTATATGGACCAGCACTCAGGAGATGTCTCCTACACATGCGAAGCAATGTGCTGGAACTATGGGAAAGGGATAGTAGGAGCAACGACAGGAGGTGAAGCTTAATTAATTATTTTTGGAGATCTGCTTTCGCACGTTGTTTGTTTATACTCGTAGCAGTGCTGAAGCTTCGGTTCAGTAGCTATTTTTATTATTGTTTTACTTCCCCGGTGCTACACAATACGGACGAAGGAGGGCATTCTGATGCGATTGTGGATTGCTATCAGCTGAAGCCGGTATTGTTCAGTGACACCAGTGACTATGCCTTCTCCACTGAAACTTCCGACAACAACTGACACACAAAGACACACTAATGCACATCAGAAAAATGCAAGATGTTTATTTTTATTTTAAAATTTTAGTCTGAAACTGGGGTTGAACCCAGGTCTGTTTTGGTTTTGTAGTCAACGTGCAGACTACTAACCAGCGTGCCATCGCTACCTTTAAGTTAAATATAGACAAAATTGCTTCTTAATTGTTTTTGGTTAATGTTTATTTTATCAAGTAATTTTTATACCGGTAACACACACAGCGAAATAATTTGCTGATTATGACAGCTTTTGGGATTCGTGAGTTCTATGATAGCAAAACACCACAATGTGCTAATTGACTGACCCGTTGGCTCGGGTGCCACTCGAACCAACCCACCAGAACATATGTATATACAATGTTAATTTTTATCCTCTCAGTCACAAGTTTTATTTTATTATTGATTTATATGTTACTCCGTTTCATTTTACGAGTTTAGAAAAGCAATAAAATTGGCAAAAAACAAAACAAAAAATTCCTTTCTACTTAAGTAGTTCTCTACAAGACGAATTCTTACTAGGCCAGGTCATACCGGCCAGCTGTGCTAGTAAGTTCACCTATCATGAATTCGCCTTTGTTCTCTTTGAGCCAATTTACACTGCCATAATTTTTAAGTCGCACAATTTTTGTTCTTTCGAAAAACACATGCTTGGCGGAAGTACGACGGGATTCAATGATACGGACTTGGGAATTATTTTAGGAGTAATTTCAAGTGGTTGTAATATGGTAACTGAAGCATTACTTCTAGAAGATGAGAAAAATAAAAGACAGGCAGATCTTGTTGGGGCAAGCCATTAGTTATTATTTTTTAAGTTTGTTGGCGCGACCAAACTCTTCCCTCTTGGAAAAATTATTCTGACCAAAAACCATTCTCTTCCCCGAATTTGGCAACAAGGTTCCATGTTATGCCAGTGTAAGTTGGCTCTATGATATAAATGAAAGTGCTGCCAACTTCAAAAAAATTACTTTAAATTCGCATAATTTGCTATTTTCGCATAATGATATCGTTGCAAGAACTACAATTTTTACTTTCACAAGGAATTGTCTGAAAAGAAGTGCTTTAAAATAACAATCAAAGAAGAGTTTAAATGTATTTTCCAACATGATAAAATGAAAACTATGGTGTGAAGTTAAAAAATTAATGAATTTCACATGCATATTTCAACGAAAATAATCAAGAACTCTGTTCCGTGTTTGATTTTAATTTTTTAAGCTAAATTTCATAAATATTTATGAATTCCACTTATTATCGTAGTTTATTTAATGAAGACATTAGAAAAAGAGAATACTCACAACAAAAAAAAAGATTAAATTCTTTATGAGGAATTCTATGCAATATCAACACGAACCAAGAATATCAAATGCAATGAAAATTGTGTATAATAAAAAAGAATTAAATTTAAAAAAATAACATAATGGAAAAATAAATAATAAAAGAAGTCAATGTTGGAAAGCTTTCCGCTGTAGTTTTATTACATATTTTAGGGTCAGTTGGTATGTTCATCAAAGAGCAGTAACATAAACGTTTTAGAAACAGAAAAAAATGTAAATTTTATTAGAAATAAAGAATAGGAGGGGTTACGCCTTTTAACTGCTGTAACATTTTTTAATGACAAATGTTATTAAAGTTTTAATTAATTTTCTTTTTATAATATTGATTATAATCTCCTTTAATATTTTGGTGTTGCTGGTGTATTCACTTCAGTGACCGGCATAAGCACACCGCATATTTACTCTATACTTTGCATACTTGAATATCTTAAATACTACAAACAAATTATGGGGTATTGATTTAACTAATCCCAAGAGTGCTGTGACGATCGCGATTTCTTCACTGCGACCAGGGCATTGATCGCGCTGTTGACTGATCGCATGGACTCGGCAATCAGGCTTAGGGCGGCTGGGACATGAAAGGAGGCGGCGGATAGACTACGTGTGCCCCGGTTGTCTGGGGAGCAGTGAGCTAGTTCATCAGTTGGTGGTTCTATGTTCGATTCCTAGCAGAGGATCAGGCTCAGGTCGGCGTCTTTAACCGCGGTATGAGAGGACGATAAACTGTAGGCTGCATGAGGAGTGCAGCGTATTACAGGCGGAGATAATGGCCATTTGGCGGCCACTGAGCTCGATGAGGTGTTACGGGCTATACGGTGAGGATATGTGCAGTTGTACTGACAGCAGGGCTACGATTCGGTCCATATCGGATGTCTACACGATATCCAGAGTGGTCTTGGGATTGCTGGGTATCTCTCAACGAGATAGCAAAACTCGCACCATGGGAACACCGACCAGTTATTGTAGAACGTGCGTGGGGAATCGTGCAGCTATGTGATCGAGGAAGGTTAGATGCACAACGTCGAGGCTAACGTGGCCTCGTTGCGATTGTAAGAGGTCCGATGCTTTGGTGGAAATGCCTCGCGGGCGGATGGCACCTTGGAGGCGGTGTTGACAGGTCACTGCCGCATAGGCGTGCACGCTACGAGATGGAATACGCCGTTCAATGACTGTAGTACCCTTCGGGATGAGGAGGAGAAAGAGACGGTGGAACATCTCTTCTGCCATTGTCCGGGCCTCTCCAGCTAAAGGGCGACTCGTCTGCGGGGTTACACACTTCGCGAAGTTGTCGAAGTGCGACGGGGGGCAAGGGGGCGGTTTGACACCGGGCTGATGTCGACGGGTAGCTTACGCTACTGTTTGCCCATCGGGCGACACAATCAGACCAAGTGGGTCGGACACAGGATGTCTGACGGCCCGTGATACCTAACCTAACCTACATTGAAGAGACATAAGTTTGGAAGATGTTCGGGTGTCTTATTTGTATGCATATGAGTGCAATTATTATTATTTTTTTGATAACTAATATTTTCAAATCCGTTTATCATGGAGTTGACTTTGTTTATAACTTTTCTCATCTTATCGTGATTATTTTCAACAACAAATAATTCATGGAAAAACATTTGGTTATTTATTGCATGTTTTTTGCTGCCATTAATTATTTATTATTTAAATTATTAAGTCGACCACAAAATGTACGTTACACAGAGTTTGCGGTTACACACACAAAAGAAAAACACATGAACAATTAAAACAAAAAATTTAACATGTTGCATCTGTTTTCAAGCGTATTGTGTAATTGGCGTATAAATACAAACCGAACAAACATATTTAAAAGGATACCAAATAGGTTAAATACAGTTGTAATTGATCTGTCGAATTTAGCGAATAAAATGAAATTATAAAATTATAAATGCGACCACATATGCACGTTCATACTATGGATATGTATGCTCGTACATGTTAATGTCATAATATATTGCGGAAGTCATGCTTCAATAGCAGATTGAATTCTTAAAAATGTATGCCCCTCACGTTACTTCATCTACGGTTTCGACAGATTTCTTCATTCTGTTGGCTCATTTATAAAACTAATGAAAAAAATACGGCTGCCCAATTATCCTATTGATAGCTTTCTCGGTAACAAGTGGATGGAGTACTCGTACCTCTTGTAGATATTGTATTGCAATCAGAAGCAAAAAGAAAAAATAAAATACACATCAACCAGCATCAGCGTTAGTAAAATTTTCTGAGCATGACAGATGGAAAATCACAAATGTCTTATTTGCATTGTACATTTGAACCACAATGTTCATTTAGAGTCTACTCTAAACTCTTGCTAACCAGCTGCCAGTATTATTTTATATTAAAAAAACTTTTTTTTTGTGAATGCAAAGTGAGTATATTCACATTTTTTTCTGTATATAAGGATGCCCTTTTTTAAATTTAGTGTAATTTTTTTTGTGCAAGTGGCTACTCTGAAATTTTCCAGCTGTCACTTATAATTATTCCGATCATTAAAAATGGAGCGCTTTACCAAAAAAAATCGTTATAATAAGCAAAGTGAAAATGAATATTTTTTGAAAAAGTCACTTTCTACGATGACGCACTTTTCCATCTGAATGGCTTCGTGAATGCACAAAAATTGTCGAATTTGGGGCTTAGAAACAACGATGTGAGTGGCGATGGCTGAACTAGTCTGCACGTTGACTACAAAACCAAAAAGTCCTGGGCTGGAGCCCAATTTCGGACTAAGTCATAAAAACATTTTGCATTTTTTCTGATGTGCTGTAGTGTCTGTTTGTGTCAGTTGTTGTCGGAAGGTTTCAGTGGCGGGGGCATAGTCATTGGACACTGAACAGTACCGGCTTCAGTTGATAGAAATCCACAGGCATATCAGAGAGCCCTCCTCCGTCGGTATTGTGTAGTACCAGCGAAGTAAAATAATGACTAAAAATGTCAACTAAAAGTAAAGCTGCAAAATTAAACACTTCCCCTTGACATCAGAGGCGCTGCAGCACTGCTATCAACAAAAAAAAAACACAGTTCGAAAGCAGAGTTGTAATATAGTGAAGCTTCACCACCTGCCATTTCTCTCACTATTCCTTTCCTCTAGTTCCAGCACAATGCATCGGATGTGTAAGGGTCTTGGGTGCTGGTCCAAGAAAAAAAACTGTCTGGTGCGTATTTTGGTCTTACGAAATTGCATTGACTGTGAGCGGCATTCGTTACAGAAACATGATGACGGAGTTCTTGTGGCCTCAACTGGATCTAGACGACAGGCGGTTTCAGCTAGACGGCACCACCTGCCAACACCGCGCAAAAACCAATCGATTTCTAGCAGCAACGACAAATCATAAAATGTCAACTGGCCACCAAGAACATGCGATTTAACGACTTGCGATTTTTTTCTTTTGGGTTTTGTGAAATCTTGGGTTTATGCAAATAAATCAGAAATAATTCTTGAGATGCAACGCGTCATTGCTGAGACACACATATCTCTGTGAAAACGTCCTGTAAAATTTTATGGAAAGAGTAATGGGCTGTCATCACGTGGGGCAATTTCACAAATATTTTATTCCATAATTAATCGGAACATGTCTTCTTTATAATCCAATAAAAAAATTACACATTCTTATTGAGACACGCTTTAGTTTCGGTTAAATACAAAATTTTAATATTTGCAGAACATTTTTTTTCAATAAAAAACCACAACGAGAAGCGGACTTTTAATATTTATTGTTAGTTGTTGGTTATTATGCGAAGGTTCGAAACTCTACCGTCCTAAATTTTTGGTACTACAAGGTCTCTTTGGGGATTTAAAATGAAGTGGAATGATTCACGTTGGCAATACCGACAAAGAAGGGCGCTCCGATTTCATTGTGGATTAATATTAGGTGAAACCGGTACTGTTCAGTGACGAGTGACTATGCCTTCACCACTAAAACTTTCCGACAGCAACTGCCACAAAGGCACAATAATGTACATCAGAAAAATGCTAAGTATTTCTATGACTTATGCTGGGTACACAATTGCGACGAACGACTAATTTGGTCGGTAAAAGTTCGTTGCGTAAATTCGCATAGTGGCGCATAATTTCGAAGAAGAAATTACAGCTGTCATAATCAGCAAAGTAGTTTGCTGTGTGTGTTACCTTATATAAAAAATTATAAATAAAAAGAAATTTTATGGTAAATAATTGGGTGTATTTAACGTAAAAATTAAACAATAATTAAAATAAAAATTAAATAGTTTTTACTAATATATTTAAAAAGTAAAATGAAAAACTGTAACTCTGTACTAATTTGTTCGTCGGAGTATGAAATAAAAATAAATCTATCTCGGAGTTCGTCACGTACGACTAATTTCGTCGACGATGGTATTGTGTTAATTTCCACATGCACAAATCTGTTTTATATCTGATGACGAAAGTTCGCAACGAAAAATTCGTCGTTTGTCCCATTTGTGTTCCCAACATTAGTCGGCAACTGTGTTCGAACGCAGCAACGAACATGCTGATAAACTTTTCCTAGTAAAAAATACCCACCAACTTTTTACAATCGATATAAATATTTTCAAATACTATTTCCAATAATAAAGAAAAAAAAATGTACATATTAAAGATAAGTGTCAGCAATATGTGTTCAAAAAGCAATTATCATTCTAAAAACAAATAAATTATATTAAAAAAATTATTAAATGCCAATAAAATTATTAAAAAGCAAACTTTAATAATAATTATACAAAGTGGCAACAAGTAGCAAAGAAGCAATTAAAAGCAATAAAAATAATTTTAATGTTTTGGAATGCAAAAAAACCAACGAGATAATGTAATAAAAACTTCCTTCATAATAAATATCATAAACACATTTGAAGTACAGTAATACTCCATATAAATACTCCATATAACACAGTGGATTTGTTCTGCGTCATTGCACGAGCAGGAGAGGGATTGTACAAGTGAACACATTATAAATTTCACAGTGCAGATACTTAAGTGGGAAAAATACATGTTATATGCGGGACATGAAATCGCTTAATATGAGAACGTGTTATAAGACTACCGTCTTATAGGGAGGATTACTGTAATGTAATGCTATTTTTCAATTTTGAGACGATACAGCTGTAAACGCACGAAGTAAAATGTGATTTTTTAAGAGCTTTCGGTTTTGGTATAAAAAACACATACAATTTAGAGAAACGTATGAAATCTTTATTTGAGTCGATAGAACCATCTATATAATTCAATGTTTAAAGATGATTTCATGTAAATGTTAACCGCAGCTACGCCTCGAATGGTTCATGCGGTTCATGTGTCTGTCCCATTTAGCATACTCTCGCTAACATATCAGCCGGTATTCTGCGTCAAACTTTGCGGGCTATAGACATGAACCTTATCATAGCCCCACAAAATATAGTCTAAAGGCGTTAAATAGCACCATCTAGGCGGCCAATGAACCGGCCCCAAACGTGAAATTAACTGTTGTGCCATTGTTTCGCTTGCTGTGTGGCATATAGCACTGTTTTGCTGAAATCACATGTCAGCCATGTTCAACTCTTCCGTAGTGTAGAGTGACAGAGTCCCAATTGCAGCGAATAACGCCGAATCGATAATTCATGGTCATCAACAACACGGGCGGTTACAGTTGCGATATTTTCCTCTCTCCGCACTCTACGTATGCGTGTTGGTGGTTATTTGTCCAATAATGTAAATTTGTTGCGAAATTTAGTCACAAGAATCTGAATAGCCGCATCCAAACTGACCATAAAATGGAACAAGTA
Source organism: Dexiosoma caninum (assembly GCA_963924685.1). NCBI lineage: Eukaryota > Metazoa > Arthropoda > Insecta > Diptera > Tachinidae > Dexiosoma > Dexiosoma caninum. The sequence goes on along the minus strand of OZ004727.1, from coordinate 93,813,682 downwards.
CACGATGCAGTTTCTTAACCGAGCATGCATTTTGATAATAAAATTAAATAATCTGTAAGCGTTGTACGTTTGTAAGTCGATTCATGGTTAAATTATGGACCAAACTGAGCATGTTTAACAGACACATGTTACACGGAAACAGCTGTGCTGGCAAAAACAGTGTTGCCAAAAAGAAAGTTGCTGAAAAAGTACCTTTTATCACCAAGCAACCGGGGCTAATGACGGCATCCTCAGTTTTTGCAAAATGCTAGTCTGTTACGTTATTTGCCAGTTTCGGGAGTTAAAATTTTATTTGCAAGTACGGGGTCTGTTCAAAAGAAAAGGTGAATTTTGAATTTTTTTTAATAGTATTTATTTATTCATCAATATTTATTTTATACCCTTCAAAGTAATCCCCATCAGATATAATGCACTTATAACAGCGCTTCTTCCAATCGTCGAAGCACTTCTGAAATGCGCTTTTCGGTATGGCCAGCAGCTCGTTCTCCGATTTTGACTTTATCTCTTCTATTGTGGCAAAACGCTTTCCTTTCATTAGTCCCTTCAGTTTTGGAAATAGGAAAAAGTCGCAGGGAACGAAATCCGGTGAATAAGCTGGTTGAGACATGATGAAGATGTCGTTTTTGGCCAAAAAATGACGAACAAGATTTGATGTGTGAGCTTGTGCATTATCGTGATGCAGAATACATGATTCTTTTTCCCACAATTCCGATCGTATTGCTTCACGCAAACGTTGCATAACTTCCTTGTAGTATTTCTTATTAACCGTACGACCTGTTGGCAAGAACTCATGATGCACCGCGCCATTGTAATCGAAGGAACCAAAATTCATCTTTTGTTTTGAACAAACCTCGTAACTTTAAATGCATCGATATTATTTCTTCATAGTTGGCTGTAAAATCGGTACAAGCCATTCTTAATGAACTACAATCCGTACGTGTGAACAAAGTGTTTGTTTGTAGGGACATTGGAAGGTACAATGATATTGTTAGCGTTAAAAAACAAGCTACAGGTGAATATCCAAAAACAGAATGGTCGCCTGAAATGTTTGAAGCTTCAACATTCTTAACGCCCTGCTTAATTATGTGCCCCTCCATTGTTGATTTTGTCAAACACTGAAACAGTGAAATGTCAAATTGAAGGTGGCGGCTTAAGCTGATTGCAATTCACACGCACATCAGAACGCCCGCCTTCGTCGGTATTGTGTAGCACCGGCAAAGTAAAATAATTACTAACAATGGCTATTAGAAACGAAGTTTCAAAATTTAATACGTCTCCTTGACATCAGAGACGCTACAACACTGCTATAAAAACAAAGAACGTGGAGAAAGCAGAGTCGTCATTTCTCCTACTATCCCTTAACTCTTGTTCCAGCACAATGCATCGCATGTGTAGGAGTCATCTCCTGAGTGCTGGTCCAAGAAAATAGAAAATTAAGTTGGGCAAAAAGCTTGACGTTAAAGTGTGACTCACAATTAACATCGTGCATTATGGTTGAATAATAATGTAATGTGCTCTTTTAGCTTTTCAAATTGCTTTATAATCTTGATAATTCCTTACATAATCCATAATCACTCCGTAATGATCGAAAAGTGGTTACGGTTGAACCACCACATTTATACAATCAGTTTGAACTAATTTCACGCGTTCGCCGGTGGTTAAACGTGTCATATTCGTAAATGGCAAACGTTTCAATGAGTGACATGTCAGATGACAGATGTTCTTATAGCTTGGCCAGACCAGCCGTTGTCAAAGCACGAAGTGCTTAACCCTGTACTTACCAGTTGAGTCAGGACAAATTTTAAAATGGCGGGTTATTGAAAATAAATCATATTATTAACAGTGCGAGCTATTGCAGTCTTTAAAAATTTCTAGCATAATGCATGGAATAGACAAATATTTTGGATTGCGATTTAGTTTCTGATGCGCAAATCGAAGTTGAACAGTTATTCAAAGGAAAAGTCCCTGAAGTCCCTTATGAAAGCAATACAGTACATTTCCTAAAAATTATTTGCAATTAATATGTAAACTGATAAATACGACCAAAATTATAAACTTTATTTAAAACAAGAGACTAAATAGAAAAAATTAATGCGATAAGAAAACACAATTTTTAAATTAAAATTGAAATTCTACCCAGCAAAGATATTTAGAACAACAAAAATAAAAAACAAAAACAATTGTTAATTATTTACAGATACCTATATCATTAGGGTTGGGATGACATGGTGATGGAGTGGATTGCGAATATTTGATTGAAAAACCACATTTTACTGGCATAATGATTGTGGCTCCGTATACCACATCAATACTTTTAAAAGAAAAACAAGAATGAAAACTACAAATAGACTTTTCGAAAGAGCTGCAGGTTAAAGTTAAGTTTTTTTTTTATAGAAATTATTATATATATTAAATGAATTTACTTTGGGAATATCTTTATATACATGTACGAGTATATGAGTCTATATTGAAAATTGTGCTTTTTCGTTTGACATTCTCATAAAGTATTTTTTATAAAAAGCAACTCAATGAAATTGATTATTGAGGAGGAAAGCATATCCATACGAGTATAGTACTATTTCGCTAATGCTCAGTTAGCTCATCAGTGGATTTTTCTCAATTTTTGATTTTTGGTAGACCTAATGATGCATGCTTACACACCGATGCATGCCCGAGCATGCTGCTTCACCCGTAATTATGGGTTGTATAAATATTGAGGAATCAGAAGCTCTTGATGTTCTTTGCATTAAGATTCAGTGCGATGTTCGATGGACTGAGCACATCTTTTTGATCTCAAAAGAAGCATTCAAGTGCCTCGGTTTTTCAGACGGTACAAGATATACTTAATTCCAACTGATATCTTTACTATTTATACCGCTTACATTCGACCCATGGAGTACAACTCTCTTGTATGTACAGAAAAGGGCGAAGAAACTTACTGGGGACGGTGGGGTAGCCAACTCTATTGACTCTCTTGAGCAAGGCCGCTATGTGGAATGTGTTTTCGCTACTATAATAAAATGTGCTCTAATGAAATCATTGAACTGGTTCCCGAAACCTGTTCATTCCTGTGCACAACACGTACAACGTGCGCATTGGTAGCGAATCGCGAAAGAAATGAGAGAACTCATTTCCCAGCCGATGTCTATCAACACTGCTCCCTCTATCCCCCTTCACATAACCTAATTTTCTAGTTACAGCACAATGCGTAGCATGGGTAGGGGTCTTCCCCTAGTGCTGGTCCAAGATGAAAAAAAAAAACAAAGAATCGTGAAAAATCGTATTTGTGAACGCACCCCCCTTCTATTTCATTAACTATTATTATTTGCCATTATTGACAACATTTATAAACTTATCTATTATTTGAGTGACTATATATGCATGCATGCATGCATGCATGTACATATGTATCGTATATGATACGAGAAGTTAAAAAAGTTTTGCTTATTTCTGTGTGATTCATACAAAAATAATTGGCAGCCAAAAACTACAATGGAAGAAATGTCTGTTTCTTTTGTTTAAAAAAAGAGTGGATAATTTTGAATTTTTTTTTTGTACAAACTAAATAAAACAACAATTTTCAACAACAATAAAATCTGAAATATAGTAAATACTCACAAATGGCGGATGCATGTGTCCTTGGCCGGCATGTAGTTGCTGATATTGTTGCGGCGACAATACCACATGTGTCAACGTGCCACTTTCATTGACATATGGCTGCATTACCTGGCCCTGTGGTACTTGCACGGGCACCGGCATAGGTGGTGGTGGCGGACGATTTTGTGAAACCATTTGTACGGCTGTAGGACCTGCAGGAAGAAAAAACAAAATTTTAATTTTCAGTATGAGAACAATTGAATTTGCCGTCGGAAAGAAAAAAAAGTTAAAGCATTTTAGCTTTAAATTTTTTCCTCCTTTTCCTTATAGTCCGCATATAGAATGTCTTTCATTTTTGCTTTATACGTACATATGTATGTACATATACTTACATATATTTAAGTATGTTTGCATTTTTATCTATTAAATTTATAAAATATAACTAAAAGTTCCGACTTTATGGCGACAAATGTTTCTGCCTTTTTTGTTTTCTGTTTTATTGTATCTTCTGGTCTGCTGGTAGATCTCATTCATGTTCAATCTCATGTGAGTTCTTATGCTTTTCGTAGGATGTTTTTCTTTTACTCCTTTTCTATTTGCGTTGAGCATTGAGATTTTAATGTTGGCATTTTCAATAATCAAGTATTATTTTTGGCAAAAATGTATATGCGAGTGCGTATATGTATGTATGTATGTAAGTGCATGTGTGTGCATGTTTTATTGCCTCATTTATGCATTCGTATAGGTTCGTATTTTATAAAAGTTTTGTGTATTAATTGTTAAACTTTTTAGGTTGAAGAGCAACAAATTAAATTGAAAAAATTACAATTTTAAATTCTGAAAAAATTTTGTAATTTTGGTCTAAAAGGTCTTTCACACATACATATAGACTTGGTGGCAAAAACTGTGTCATTTCCCTGTAGGAAATGTCAATAGTGAAATAGTACTTATTCGCCTACTGACATTACTACCAATACTACTGACTTACTATACCGCAGGCAATGTAATTTTCTATAGACATTTCACTTGCCCATGTCATTGACAATAGTGAATTAGTGTGACTTTGTGTGGGAATGTTGCCGTTTCAAAGACATATTCACTGATCACTGAACAGTACCGGCATCAGCTGATACTAATCCACAAGTAACATCAGAGCGTCCTCCTTTGTCGGTATTGTGCACCATCATCGGCGAAGTAAAATAATTAACAAAATGTCTACCAAATACAGCTTCAAAAATTTAATGCGTTTCCTTGATGGCAGAGGCGTTGCAACACTGCTATAAAACAAGAAACGTGCAAAAACAATATTATAAAAACAATGAAGCTTTCCTCTATCTGTCCTTCCATCAGCTGTAATCTCTATCGCTATTTCTTTCCTAGAAGTTAACACCTTGTAGTAGGCAATCATGGCCTGAGTGTTACTTCTCTTAAAAAAAAGGACTAGTTCTATAAGAACTACTGAGTCAGTACTCCACTTGGGGACATATGTAGACATTGATATTTATTTAATATTTAAAACTCCTTCGGAAAACTTTTTCTGAGTTTCTAGATTCGTGAACTTTAAATAATGGCATTCCGTCGATGTTTATATCCAATTTAATTTCGTCATATTTTTTTTTAAATTTCTTCTACTTTCCTTAGCTGAGTTTTATACCAAAGTGGCACTAATTCCCGAGGAAAACCTTTCTGATTAATACTTGTTGCTTTTTGCCCAACAAAACTGTTGCTGAAATCGGTACCTCCACTCCTTAGGCCTGCAATAAAGTCATCTGCTTCTTCTAAGAAATTTCGAAAGGAGCTGTTTCAATATACCATTTTGTAAAACTTTCCCTAAATTTATTTCCTTATTATCACTATTTCTCTTTGTAAACAAAGTGACATTTTTTAATAAAAACTTTAAATTTGCGCGTACCGTATTTATTAAAAAAAAAGAAATAATTAAAAAAAACCCAAAAAGAAGAAGCATAGGTTTTCAGCTGTGAACAGTTTTTCTACACAGAAACAGCAAAGTAAAAAGTGTAGACGGTTTGTCGACAATGTCACCTATTTATGCGACAATAGTGGTGACTAGGACATTCTTCAGCCTTCTTTCAGGGTTACGACAACGTAAAAGCACAAACTATCATGACCGAATCATGGTTAACCAGCGCTAATAAAGGCCAAGCTATTATTGATAGTTAAAGTATTTATTTGTTCAAGATTTCATTCACTGTTTTTAATGAGCTGCTCCATCCGGTGAAACTCTCAATAAGAAATTTTTCGGTCAACAATGCGGCATATGTATTAAATGTGTTTCTTTCTGCAATTGCATCCTGTGGTTTTATAATAACATACAAACAACAAAATTTCACGTTAGAACATCTTTAAGTCATGCTGAATTACTATATGAGCCAAGTCGGAATTTATATTAAATTAAGTTTGAAACGACGTGAATCAAATTTGTATAAAAGTTAAACAAAATGATTTTGATGTTAATTTAACACCAAATTAATATTAATATTAAATTTAACGCGAGTCAGAATGAATTACGATTATCTATTTACGTTTGTTGTGTGGTTAAACTAGTCTGTAGGCATATTTCGTTGAGACAAATGCAAACTCAGCAGTAGACATTCAACACAATTTTTTAAAAATCTAAGATATCTGACATGTTTATATAAAAACTCGCAAAAAGTCTTTGAGAATTAACGAGTATACAAACAGAAAAAAATAAGTAGCCTTTGCCAAATTAATTTTTTTCCAAAATTTTTTATTCTATTTTAAAGCTACTCAAAAGGAAAAATTAAATTTCAATATAAGTTTATTTCATAAATAATGGTGTTTTCTTTTCAACTAAAAGTGCATGAAAAGTGCAATGAGCTTTTGAGAATCGAGATCATTATAAGTCAACGAAATACAGGAGTCATCTCCTGAGTGCTGGTCCCAGATAAAAAAAAAACATGCTACTATCCTGCAAATAATATTAGACTAGGCGGTTCATTTTAGCTGAAATGGAGTGGTTATAAACTTGCTCCTATGTAATGCAGCCTAGGACCATATCAGTGGAAACAACAGCTTGTAGATATACGGCAAGTGTTCGCGACTTTCTTCGTATTTACGATTACTCCGTCGCCTTAAAAATACTCTCTGAGGTGCTCCATGGAGTGGTTATATGGAGTAGATCCACCCGTAGGGCATCGTAATGTTAAATAGACGATGTTTTCTGCACACTTTTGGGTTAGTTTTGTACTAGTTCTAGCCCTCTGTGGACTACACTTTTCAAGCATGTATCTAGTCTAGTCACATTATCTGCAGGGTAGGCCATTATAATATCAAAAGCTATAATTTTTCTGAATGCCCTGTATTTAACAGTTTTGAAGTAATTGCAGTGTACATTTCGTTATGAGCAACCAAAAACTCTGCTTTAAAATATGAAATTAAATGCAATGTTTCTGATATTCTTTTATTAAATGTTATTTTACTTTTGTATCTGATTATGCTCTTCTAACCATCTGCCATCCGCCTGAAATATGTTGCCATACACAATAACTCGTTTTATGTGGAGGACAATTCAACTCCTTAAAGTATACTATTATATACATGCTGTGTATGTACATATCGTTGGTGTCATGCAGAAAGGTCCTGACTCGGTTTTTTTTATTTTTCGAAGTTAACGTTTTTTGTGATTTCTATTTATTGGACACAAATACCTCTAAACAAGAAATTTGACTGCAATAGTCTCAAAAATAACGGTTTTATAAATATTTACATTTTGATAATTGCATTGTAATCAGGGTGAGTGAGTGTGCAGCACATGAGTGTGCCAATGCGCACGTTGGTGGTACGAATTTGCGAGTGAGTGTGCAACACATAAGTGTCCCAAACCGTACCCTGAGTGTAACAATAACAGTTCCTATTATGTTCTTCCTTTTCGCGCAAAGTTTCAGAATATGTCAGTTACGACCTTTCTACAATATACCAACGACGTGTATATAAAAACTAGCGCATTTGTTTCTGCTGACTACAAACTCAAATTTTCAGAATGTTCAACATATTTTTTTATTTCACTTCAGATTTAATGTGACTTTAATATTTTCATTTTCTGCTTTGTATATTGCACAAACATACATACACATACACATACATATGAATGTTTATGGGTGTGTATAGAAAACCAACATATAATGTCCCCTGCAGCTAAATTGAGAACTAGTTACGAGATAGATTCATACAAGTCCAAAAGGGACAAAAACAAGATAGAAAGTAGTATCTCAGCTACAGTGGACTCGCAGTAGACGGAACGCTCGATTCAGAGAAATACTTGATTGATGGGACAGCAAAAATTCTTTCTTTGAATACGCTATAGAGACAACCTTCATTCTTATTTAGTATTGGGGAGATGAAACTACGCCAATTTTGTATGGGTTGCCATAAAATAAAGAGCAAAATAAGTAAAAAAAAAAAAAAGCAAATAGCATGTGCGTTTACATATGATAGTCATTCTTCGTTTTTTGTAACACTTTGAATGAAATGGTAAATTATTGAAAAACTTGGTCTAAGTAAAGACCTGATGAATGATGAATACAATGGGACCAAATTACCCATATCATTGTAAAAGAAAACTTTTAGAGAGAGTGTCGACGTATGTATTACAGCTGATATGCCACAAACCAAAAAAATATATATTAACTTGATAATGATAAAACGAATTCTGTAACCGGTTTTTGATGTAGACTTTAACTTTGCTTTTTGCGTACAACAACTGCACAGCGAAAAATTTTCTTGGGCTGAACCACAGTTTTAGACTTATGAAACCATCTCGCATTTTTTCTGATGTGCACACAGCTTTGTGGCAGTTGTTGTCGGAAGGTTTCAGTGGCGAAAGCATATTTACTGGTCACTAAACAGTAACGGCTTCAGCTGTATCCAATCCACTGGCACAGCTTCGTCTGCATTGTGCAGCACCGGCGAAGTAAAATAATTACTAAAACGGTTACTACAAACAAAGCTTCAAAATTTAATGCGTCTCCTTGACTTCAGAGACGCTACGACACTGCTATAAAAAAAAAATAACGTGCAAAAAGCAGTATTGTAAGATAGTGAAGCTTCAACTGCTGTCATTTCTTCTACTATCCTTTTCCTCTAGTTCCTGCACAATGCACCGCATGTGTAAGTGTCATATCCTGAGTGCTGCTACAAGATAAAAGAAAACAATTGTTTTTTGCATATGAAAGTAAAAGTTTAGTATTAATAAACACTTTTTGTTGCCACTATTCCGAGTCTACTGTACTATACAACTATATACAAATGGGATCCTATGACAACCGATAAATAAAAATCGATAGTTCAATATATGAAGAAAGGCAAGTAGTCTGAAATAGAAAGCAACTAGTATATTTCTAACCACACTAGTTATTTTGTCGGCAGGGTCTTTATCAATACGTAAGAACATACATATTTCGCATATTAGTATTTCGTATAACAGGAATATAAAGAAACATACATATGTACGTACAAACAGACATATCTACATTACTGGAATAATTTTATGAAAAAGTGTGTATCAGCACCACAAAGGAAACAATACACTTCCACACACAACGGCAACGGAAAAAGAAACCCAGATATGTGTGTAGCAGTCAGCAGTATTAGGGTGGTACATGATACATTTCTTTAATAATTTAATTTGCAAAAAAAATGTTTATGTTTGATAGAGAAAACTGTGCGTTAAAAGCAGATTTAATTGATATTATAGTGAGAAACACACAATCAGCTGTTTAACGTTAAAATCAAGTTTTAAATTTTGGTGTGAAACCACTATAAGCTACAACAGCTTAAAAAATTTAATCTAATGTAAATGTAAATTTATTTATTAAAACTTTTGAAAATCAAAAATATTTTTTATGAATATGGCAGTAAGTCGCCAGCAGTAAATAAATGTCCAGCAAAAAATTATCGAGATTTAGAAGCACTAAAAGCTGCCGGAAGTCACACATTGCCTATTTAGAAACAAATGCTTACAAAAATGCTGCCGAAATTCACTAAAGTAAGTGAATACACACTGCTTATAGGAGTATAAGTGCTTAAAAAATGCTTTATTGTACGTTTTTTTTGGATGCATAAAATAGTGCTTCTAAGATGTTCATCACGAACAAAGATCATGCATTATAAAAGCTCAATTACAAGTGATTCCATTATGTTGTCTTCCTGACCAGTACTATTTATTTTTCTAAAAACTAAGTTTTTTTTTAAACTTTATTATAACAAAATTAGTTAGTCTTAAGCTACAAATAATATTTGGCGATACAATTTTAATTTATATAGAGATATTTTGATTTAGAACTTAGTTTTCGTTAGAAAATTGTCGCTCAGTGCAATGAGTTATTTCTAACAAAAAGTATTTATTACGGCATTGATTTTTTTTTCAGTTCAGCACAGAAAATCTTTAACAAAATATATTGCCTATTAATGGGAGTTGAAACGTAATTAAACAATAAATTACATTAACACTCCGAAACATTGACTTTCTAGCGAAATGGCAAAAAAGAAACTCATATGTTGTTTACAAAAATGTCAAGATAATGTGTTTCTATATGTCTACACTCAAATTCGCAAACAAAAACATAAACATGTATATACAGACATACATATAAGTATGTATATGACACATATTAAGGAAATTAATCTATTGGAAGTTGTTATGAAACGTCGATGTATGTACTGGGTGGCGCAAAATTAATCACCCTATCGTCAGATGTAATAGCTTTTGCAAATGGCGTTTTACGTCAATCATATTTAACATTTGTGAACTAGACGGCTGCAGAATACAAACAGACAAACAATGGAGCGCTATACTCCGCAAGAGCGTGGAATAATTGTGTCGATTTTTTTAAATCAATAATCGGTCGGTGGTATTAGCTCAGCGTGAATTGCATCGTAGATTTCCTAATCGTGTCGCGCCATCTGAACAAACATTATGCCGCTTAGTTGCTCGACTCGAACAGACTGGAACCATAAAATATCTTTCAGAGCGTTGCCGCCAGCGGACTGGACGTTCATCAACCAGACGACGTCATCAGGCGGACCCTACAGCGAATTTTAGTGAAATACTTACACATGTTCTCATGCAAAGTGCAAACAGTGCATCAGGTAATGCCTGCTGACCGCCAGTCGTAGGCAACGAAGAGGACGATTTAGAGTCATCCAGCAAGATCGCACGATTTAACCATCCCGAACAACTTTCTTTGGGGCTACACGAAGTAGTGGGTTTATACCAACAAGACGCAGACAATCGCAGCCCTTAAGGATAATATTCGACAGGAATGCGAACAGTTATCACCAGAAATATTACTGAATGTTATGGAAAATGCGATAAAACGGGCACAAATGTGTATCAACACTGACGGCAGCCACTTGGCTGATATCATATTTTCCAGTTAATAGAAAATATTTTACAGTTCCAAATAAAGATTTCCACCACTCAAAATAATTTTCTTTTTTTATTTAGTAAAAAAGTTATTCAAAAACAAAATTGAATGATTAATTTTGTGCCACCTTGTATATTTATGCATGTGTGTATGCATAAAGCAAATATATGGATTAACACAACTTCAGTTAAGATTAGTTAGTCCCCCATTTTTGTATACTTTCGGCTAAGCTTTTTGACATGAATTTTTATGTTGTTTTAATAGTTTTTTGTTGGTAAGCAGAACCTCATGAATTTTAAGGAAAAAATTGTTTTTCTAGATTTTCTTCATATTTTTCTTAACACACACATGCTGAGTGTGTGTTTACGATTAGGTAAATTTCTCCCCTGTGTACAAAGAAATAACTTTACGATTTTGAATACTTTAAGAGGAATTTTATTAAATCAAAAAATAAAGAAAAAGAATATCTCAATATTAAATTGCTCATGGCAGGCAATACACATATTTTTTATAAGTATATTTTCACACTTGAAGGTACGCAATTATTAATGTACGTTTTAGTTGCATGGCTTTTTAATTTTTAATTTACCATGTAATTAAATTAATACAGACAGTTTTAAAATGTACACATTTGGTCTTATTTGGGCTGAGAGAAGTACCAAAAACGTAAAAAATATTCACATCTCCACACTAAATGAAAATTAACCAATTTAGGTTGAAAATAACCTAAAAATGCAACGCTGATCACATCAGAACGCCCTCCTTCGTCGGTATTGTGTAGCACCGGCAAAGTAAAATAATAATAAAATTGGCTACTAAACCGAAGCTTCAGCACTGCTACGAGTATAAACAAAAAAAAAAAGATCGTGAAAGCAGAGCTGTAAAATAATTATTTAAGCTTCCTCCTGTCGTTTCTCCTACTATCCCTTTCCTACATCGGAACATTTTTAGGCAATTGAAAATTAGGCTTTCCAGATGGAAAGACAACTACGGCAGATATTCTTATTATAATCGATTTCAAGAAACTTATTTATTTTTACTTCTTGTTTAACACTTGAAAAGAAAACTGCTAGAAAGTCAACAAAAACAATTTCTTTTTACATTTTTTTTAAACACGTGTAATCTATTCATCCAGAGATCTGATGTACGAGTACACATCATCTGGATGTGGTACTTACAGTTAGACATAATACAAGCACATATTCTGCGTGTATTATTGCCATAAACGTAGTCTACGTATTTTGATGTTGCTGTCGACAATGTCTATATTGCTTTTGAAGATATTTATGTACACTTTATATATGCATATATACATATACATATGTAGAATGTGTATGCGAATGTAGATTTTTTCCACAATATATCGCATAAATATAAACTCAAACAAAAGAGTATTGAAGGAAAATGACGGCATTTTTTTTTAAGAACGAATAAAAATATCAGACACTGCGTCAATACAGTAAAGTGTTACATACATACATATGTATGTATGTATGTACATATACGTACATGTGTATGTGCAAGCATATGTTCTGTGTATCTGCACATGTATAGTAAAATGCTTAGATTAAACACCAAAAACAACAACTACAACAACATGAACAAACAATATGATACAAAAACACTATAAATATCAATGCAGATGCTTAAGTATCGCATCTATAAAATGACAACACTTTGTCTAAATCTAAGTATCTTCTTGTAATAGTCAGACGATAGAGGAACATACACTCAGTTAGTTGCCTACATGCATACACACACATGCATATGTATGTATGCATGTATGTATGTATGGCTGTATGTATGTATCTTTAGGCATGAGAGGGTTTGAAATGTTTTTACATGAAATCGTTGTTGAATAAATATTATAAATAGGGCGAACAGTTTTCAGCATGAAAATATAATTTTAAGCACTTAAAAAAGCATGAAAACCCTTTGAAATGATTAGGTATTTTTTTATTTTATTAATTGAAAATATCGGGTATGTTCTGTAAAGCGAATCCGCAAAATTTTTTCGTTTTTACACAAACATACACATACTTTTTTTAAATCGATTCGGTTGACAGAACAGGGGTGTACATATATAAAAGAAATTTAATAAATTTAAGACATAAAAATTTATCTTATAATTGGACTTGGGTCTTGTTCTGTTCTACGGTTACCATTAACCACAAAGTGAATTTTTAAAACTTTCCAACGTTTGGTTAAACAATTTCCACAGGTGGAAAAACAAGTTCTACATTACACAATGAAACGGGGGGAGGATTCAAATATTGCTAATTTACAATTCGACAATTTACCAATTATAAACATGTTGTAGAAATAATTCCGATTTATCTAGAAATATTAAACGGAATGTGTTTTTGTTTGTACCTTATAGGAGATTAGACCTCTGGAAAATTTCACAATATATAACTGGAACTCTTGAATTATTTGTTATTTTTTTAACCACGCCCACTTTTTAAATTATGTTACTACTTCCACATAGTTTTTATAAGATTGTATAAAATAAACGAGCATATTTTTTGAAATATATTTATTAAGCTTGAGGTCTTTTTTTATTTTATTTGGTTTTATTATTCGATATTTCGTTAACAGCGTGTTAACATATCATCAGAAATAAAATAAATAAAAATAAACGAGCATAACTTCGCCATTTGTTGACCAATTTGCTAAATTATTTCTGCATATGGAAAAGGCCCACTAAATTTGTTTTTAATTTAAATAGTTATTATTTCCCATTTTTATACACCTCCATGATATGAGTACAGGACTGCCAATGAGTTTTTCCCGTAAATCGTCAAAATCTTCAGCATTAAAAAAGAAATCGTCAATAAATCGTCACACAAAAAATTAAATGTTTTTTAAAACATAATAGTTTTTTTTATATAAATAATCAAATACATTTCATTTTACAATTAAGAATTCAATTCAAATAAAAACGTAAAATAATGGAAAAGTTAACAATATCTTGTAAATTTTTTGGCCAATTGGTGGCGATGGTCGAAGTCGTCTGCAAGTAGACTACAAAACGAAAAATTTCCTGACTTCAACTCCAGTTTCAGATTCATAAAAATATCTCGCATTTTTTCTGATGTGCATTTGTGTGTGTTTGTGTCAGTTGTTGTCGGAAGGTTTTAGTAGCGAAGGCATAGTTAGTGATCACTGAACGGTAACAGCTTCAGCGGTATCCAAGCCACAGGGACGTCAGAACGCTCTCGTTCGTTGTGTAGCACCGGCGAAGTAATATAATTACTAAAAAAATGGCTACTAAAAACGAAGCTTTAACATTTAACACGTCACCTTGAAATCAGAGACGCTACAACACTGCTATAAAAACAAATAACGTGCAAAAGCCGAGTCGTATGATAATGAAGCTTCACCACCTGCCATCTCTCTGACTATCCCTGTCCTCTAGTTTCAGCACAATGCATCGCATTTTTTTCACTTGAGATTAAAATTTTTTAAACAAAACTTAATACAAAAAAAAACTATTTTATTCATTAGAGTTCGACATGATATAAATTCGTCTACGTGTTTGATTTGTGAAAAAAATAATGATGTCAACAAGTGCCAAATTTACGCAGTGCTGAGCAGAAAATCATAAATCGTTATTTTGGAGAAATCACTCTAGAAAATCGTCAAAATTAGGTAAAATCGTTACGTTTTGGCACCCCTGTATGGGTATCAAGGATTTTTAACGGGAGCATAAAATATAATGAAATCTCTGCAAACACAATATGGCGGACGACTATTTTTAACTGACTTGATATGTAATGGGTATCAAACGGAATGGATGAAATGGATACTTTTCGACAAAACTGCGCTTTCAAAAAGGTACCTTTTTTATTTTTTTGGAAAACTAACTGCTGATATAACGATAAAAGTGTCCAAGCTTGATGCAGATGTCTTATCGCAACAATATACAAAAGTGGGCGAGATTAGATACTCGTAAGTTGGTGTTAAAACAGTTTATTAAAAAAAGGAACATAATAAAAAGATATAAAAAAATAGTATACAAACTTGAAATATGGCATAGAAGCTTTCAAAAGCACGAACTTATAAAATCAGCAAAATCGCTAGAAAACGTTAAAATGTCAGAAAATGCTGAAAGCTGCTCCGCCTTAGTTTTAAACAAAATAAAGTGTTTTAAGTGACAAACGAAGACATACTTTTACTTCACAGATATTTAATAAATACAGAAATTATGTTGCCTGGATCTTAGTCAGTCAGTCAGTCAGTCAGTCATTCAGTCATTCATTCCGTCTTTCTTTTTTCGTTTAAACGTTTTACTCTGGACCAAACATTTGCGTATTCTCTGTGCATATGGTTTCATTAACTTCCTCTTGACTTATGAAACACAGACAGTTTAATCGAGACCGTAGGAACAAACAAAAAAAAAAATATTATAAAAAACATATATGTATGTAAGAATATAGAACAAAAAGAATTAATATGCTAAATATGTATAAAGAATCATGCATCGTATCACCATTAGATACTTTAACCCACAAACAGATTGGAGAGGGTTATCTGATCTGGTGGTTAGAAAACCATGTTTTTCAATCACATTGTTACGTTTTATCTTTTTAACATGCATATTTTACTTGAATTCGTGATTGCAAAATAAAACACTGAATTATTACGTTTTAACTTTTAAAAGGTGTGTTTGATAAATTTTTACTTATTTGTCCTTTAACTTATTAATTTCTTCACAATGCATACTTTAATTAAATAATGTTCACAATCTATAGTTCGCTTTCAGGCACTCAATTTATATGTTCGCTTTTATAACTGCATAATGCTTGCTCACAATCTTATTATTGTACTCCATATATTTGCCACTGGTAGAAAGTTCTATTACTGTTTAGCAACTTTGTCATTTGTGTAGAATATTCCAGAAATCGGTAAATTTGAATTTACATCTGTATTTGTGCAATAATTATAATTTATCTTGTATTCGTGTGAAAGTGTGTTTGGCAGTCATTGTAATTGTAATTGTTTATTGTTTTGCTTTGCGTAAGTTTGGTTTGTTTGTTTATTGTTTTGTCAGTCGATGAAAATGCAGAACATTCTAATGAAAACAGTTTATATTTCGTTTCGATCTGTTTAATTAATTATAAGATCCTTGCAAATAATGAATATAAAATACAGTTTTTACAATTGATAATGGAGAAAAGAGAATTGAAATTATTAAAAAATGTGGTGTCGCTCCTTCAATTTCGCTTTCATCAATTTGGAAAAAACAATAAAAGAATTCATAGTGCAAACGGCTTCAGGTAGAAAAGTAAAACGACAAAAGGAAGCTGCATATACAGAATAAGAGAAGTGCTTTATCTTATGGTTTACACAGTGTCGACAGTTCAAACACGTGTAAATCCTTGTTTTTTTAATTCATTCCTTTCTTTCGAAAACTTCTGTCATTCGTGAAAAATTGTTTATTTTTATTGATTTGTGTTTAAGTTCACAACAATTCAATATATAATAAATCCCACTAATAAAGTATTTAAAAATCATAAAAAAAAGTGTTATAAATACTTTCCAACACATTCCTGTTGCGTCATTGTTCTACTGCAGTTGGTATACTTGCTTTAAATTACTTCACTATGATGTTATCTTTTGATATTTTACAACAGAACTAAACTAAGTATTTGCAAAATATGTAACGAAATTCTTTTCAAATGCTACAGTTTTATTTAGATTTTAAGTCAATTCCGAAGTACATTGTTTTCAGTATAACAGTGGCAATATAAAATCTATTTTTGGTTAAAAATTAATACTTTTACTCTTCTTTACTAACGAACATGAACATTTCTGTTTTACGCTGCATTGACACATGTAACTGATTACTTGCAAGTAGCAAATACGTATTATCATCGAAAAAGTAAAAAATAAGTTTGAATGTCCGAGAAGAAGTTTGACTGCGTGTTAATTTTAAAAATCCTGTCAACAAGTAAACTTCTAGCAAAAAAAGCTGAATAACTATTGCTGTGTTAGCCATATCTGAAAACAATATTATAATAAAACTTATTTAAAAAAATAAACAATAAATTATTACTTTAAGATTACCATTCAGTAGTATTTTTGTCTAGTTGTGTTCCTTTTTATTTCTTATTTTTTTTTGCAAATACAATGGAAATCAATCAATCAATCAACAGTTCATTCACTTTTTAATACTACGTAATAGTAAATTAATAGACAATCTCTCAACACTGTGCCTTCATTTGGCATTTTACTTGCCGCAAGTGCCAAAACGTTATTTGTAAGTAGACTCGCAAGTTCGAAAAATGTGACTGGCTTGGTGAAACGGTTTGAGTGTATTGAGTTTTTTAGACTTGCAATTTAATGTGTAAACGCCAGGTTACATCAAATTCAAAGTTTAATTTTTTGAATATAACTTTTTTTCCACCCCAAATGTTATGTTCGAGATTAATAATTTAAATACTTTTTGTTGCTACATTAAGACTGTTGCATGATTTTTAATTATTTATTTATCTGTTTTATTGGGGAATTGAAATATTTTAAATCGATTTAAGGTTAATAATTTCTTGGAACCGTGATTTTTTTTTCCTAAATCCCACTTGATTTCTTGTTTGTTTTGCCAACATAATAAGAATGAAAGGAAAAACAAAGAAATACAATAAAGAAACTTCAGACACTTACGAGTGGGTTGCTTTCATTTGTTTCTTTAATTTGTTCTCCACTGTTTCGTGTTTGCTGGTTACTACATTGTTCTACCGGCACATGTCATTGTTATGGGGACTGATATTTTTATGAACATGTAGTATACTTGTATATTTGCATATTACCGCAGATAGTATATGTACATATTATTTACTTTTCTTTATATACATTTTCCTTTCATTTCGAGATATATTTGTATATTGCAAAGAAGAACGCATAGATAGGAATTCATTTAAATGATGATGCTATTTTCTTCATTTGCTTTTGTGTTCAATTCATTTGATTTCTTAAATACTAAAACAAAAAAAAAATAATAATAATAATAATAATAATGATAATAACACGAACGTAAGGAAAGAAATAAAATAAAATAAAATAAAGCAGCACTCGAGACACCAAACAGTGCCACGACTGCCACCACCACCATCACCACTCACTCCATCATCTACGTACGTACGTCGTCGTCGTCGTCGTCATCACCACGTATACGCAATTTATAATTCGCCTTGGGATACAGAGGAAAAAAGTGTAACTCATACGCCTTGTCTGTCCATTTGCCTGCATATAAGGCTGTGTGTGCATTATGCCAGCCTGCCTGCCTGGCTGCCTGCCTGCCTATCAATTTTACCTGTGCATTTGTGTGCGAGTGGCTTTGTGTCTTTTTCTTTGCGTGCGATCTTCAATGGGGTTTCTTTAATTTCCATTAAAAGAAAACAGCACTTAGTCAACACCTTTTTTAAACTTCTCTTCATATACATCTTGCGCCCAGCACTTCTTATGGTGTGTTTCTCTGTCTTTTTGTTGTTTCTGTTGTTTGAATCGAAACTTGCTGAGACATAGACAGTTCAACAACTACTATTATTTTCATTATACTCGAACGTACATACATATGTGTGTATGTCTGTATGTATGAGTATGTACGTACATGTGTATATGTTTACAAGTTGTCTGATGATTACTTTGGTTTTAATAACTAAAATGCGTAGTATTCCAGTGGTACTGCCGCAATTAAAACTATGGGGAAGAGTTCTTAAATATTGTTACAGTTTGTTGTACTAGAAACATCTATTCCATTTAATTTTTTTTTCATACACTTTAATTTATTTTTTGCTCTTTCTATGAAATGTTTAGAAGCTGGAAATATGTTGATTAGATATAACAATCGGTATCACTGGTGAATAGTGGGTTAGAAGTAGCAAAATTAATTAAAATTTTCAAAAATATTCATAATTAGTTTTCTAATAGAAATTTACTTTTAAATTTAGGTGGTTAAAGAGATTCCCCCTTATCGTGTTTGGCGTATTCGTCTCGAAAACAAAATTGCATCGTAGCAAAAACGCTAATATATGCACCACATGAGAATACAAATACGCCAGCAGTCGAAATACGCTTCCGCCAAATACGCTAAAGGTGATTATTTCGCTGTACCTGATTTCGATTTAAGTTTATTATACTAGTCCCGGGATCAAAGGGAATGTTATAATCTTTGCTTTAAAATTTCTTTTTAATACTTATTGTTATGCGAGAGCCTGATTAAATTTATTGTATTTACAATAATACATTTTTTACATTATAAAGAAATTTCTAATTATTCAAAAAGAAAGACTCAGCGATGGCCTTTGAATACAAAACAAAAGGTCCTGTCTTCGAGCCCAGTATCAGACTAAAGCTGTGTACACACAATTTTTAGATATTACAATATGGTAGGATATGGCAATGTACTAACAATGACAAATTGTCACCAAAAGGTAAATTGTCATTTCAGACTATTGTAAGAAAACCTGACAATATCATTGTCACACCGTTGTCCAACAATAAATTTATCTGAACCAAAGTTATCAGTTCACACGGTTGTCATATTATTGTACGGCAAAAGTTGCCAGGGCAGCATTGCCAACAGAAATATTTATCTGCCAATGGTGTTATTGTACGGTGCACTAAATGAAGCACATGCGACAATAACAAATGACTGTAAAGAGTGTGTAAATGGAAATGGAGAGTGTTCTCACGATTGTCAGAATTGTATCAATATTATTGGCATACAATGCACCGAAAATACATTTTGCCACACAAAAATTGTGTGTTCACACGGCTGTTGCACATTTTGTAACAATTTTTCTGTCAATATTGTAGTAAATGACAATCGTGTGTACATAACTTTACTCGTTTTTTATCGGTAACACTAGTGGACGATTGGACGTTTTTTGCATTTATCTTAATATGATTGTACTCTTTGCAGCTGATTAATTTTCCCTTGCGCTCGTCTCCAATATTCGAACAATGTAGAAGAAATGTAGTATCATAAGGGCTTAAGGTAATGATGTATGCTTCAAAATTTTGTTGTTTCTTCCATAAATGTCGTATTTGTAAAATTTTTATTCAGGGCCAATTTATATTGGATTTTTTTTTTATTTTGAAATATTTTTTCAATTTTCTTTTTTATGTACTGAGCTCCACTGTTAGTTGGAATAAATGTCATCTACAGCTATTAAGTTACTTATATGCATGTGTTTATATATCTCTATCTCTATCTCTCTTACTCTCTCTCTCTCTTTCTACATCTCGGTATGTGGAGTGTGTGTTTAACGTCTGGAATCTGCTTCGCATTTCTTCAGGTAATTTGTGGTATTTTACAATCATTTTTCTATATTTCTTTTTTCTCCAACACCTTCTTGTAAATGTCTCAAGTTGTTGTTGTTGTCGTTTTTGTCATTACGCAATACGCCTTCGTTATTGTAACTTGAAAAAATTTAATTTGTTTATGTAACACCTTGTTTGCTAATAATTTTATAACCCTTCCATTCATTCTTTTCTTCCGCACTACGCGCCAGACATCAGACTTAAATTAAACATTAACGGTTTTTTTTTTTGTTTTTACATTGTTGGTACATACATATGTATGTATGTATTTTACATGCATTAATTACTTAAGAGAATTCATACCTTCATTCATTCATTCGTTCGCTTATTATTTCAAATTTGTAGACATTAAGGTGAGGTGGCGAACAAAAATTGTTTAATTCTTGACATGTTTTATTGTTGTTTATTTAATTTGTTTTTATTGTAGTTGGTAATAATATATTAAATATACTCGTATGCATGCATGCATGCAGTAATGGAAGTGCGAGCGAGCAAGCACCTTTACATTTACACAATTTCGACATGTCTAGAAGCACTGGTGTATGAAATTTGCTATTGTTTGCATTCACCAAAGAAATTACAACTATTGCAGCAACACCAACAACAACAACTAATTTCGCGTAATTATTTATTAACCTCAAAGATTTGAAATCATGCTTGTGAACAACGTGTACATTTGCATTAAAAGTGCGTTGTTGCTGTTGTCACTGTTTTTTTGTCTTCTTTTCTTTTTTGAAATTTAGTTCACACGCATAAAATTCTTTATCTAGACAACGCACAATACAACAAACGTCTGTGTCCCTTTAGCATTTGCTCTAAAAAAAACTTTTATGTTAAATAACTTGTCTGCAGGACTTACAACTGATAACACTTAAAGTAGAGCAAAAACAACTTCTCACTTAATTTAGCCCATTATTTTAAGGAGCTTATTATCTCTACAGACTTTGTTTTATTTAGTGCGTGGTAAAAAACTGAATACCTGAGTGGTTAGAAACTTTTAATTTAGGTATTTCTGTTGGAGGAAATACAGAGTGCATGAAGCTCATTTTATCTTTTCTTTTAGAAGAGAAGCAATAGTCAGGCAATTATTGTCCAGCAGTAAGTGGATAAAAGTGTAATATTAATATAACAAAGGTATTTTAAAGCAGAGTTGCAGCACTCCTGATATTAGGTAGAGGCTTGAAAATAACCTTTAGAATATTTATGAACATAAGATGATCAGCAAAGTTGTTAATCTAAACAGAAGGTAACTGTTGAAACGTACATAACACTTATGTGAATAGCAAGGTAGCTGAACAGCTTTAGCGTTTCACGCTTAATTATTTTATAGAAGTTGATACTCCATATACTTGAAACTTCTTGAGAACTCCTAACTTTTAATCGATTTTCAACAAATACCGACTTTGTGGTAAGGAAATATTTTGAATAGGCCTGACAGACCAATTTACTTCTACCACACTTAACAGTATGGCACGATACCTGGATACCTTCATACAATTCGTATGAAAACGCTATCGCTACAAATATATTTTTAGTGCAATGTTACTCAGAACAAAATAAACGAAAGTTGGGCTGACTTCCTAAACGTATATTTACAATGTATCAATACAGTATTAAGAGCAAGTTGACGCATTGTGTAGTTACTTTTTTAATACGTATTGTACTAATACTTTGTGTCCATTTTTTGGTGTAATAAAAATATAAATAAGTGAATGTAGAAATATGTTAAATTATAAGAAGACCCGTTTACTTATTTTACTGCGTCGCCATTGTGCTGCATGTTGTATTTATTTTGCATCCGGTTTTTATTGCGTATTGATAGCAACAGTGTTGCAAATAGGAACAAAATATATTGTCACAATTTTCAGGGTTGCATTTACGAACACACTGCATTGTATTACTACAAAAGAAACATGCATTTAGGAAATCAAATGCTATGACGCGAGATCATTTGCACAAGATCGTGAATTGGGTTAATGTATTTTATTTCAGTATTACAATAATTTTACTATAATTTTAAAGCATCAGTTATAGTTAAAAAATTATTGTACTGTGCACAGTTAATAATGGAAACAAAAAATTAGTAATGTCAAGGACTATTGTAA
Source organism: Dexiosoma caninum (assembly GCA_963924685.1). Classification (NCBI taxonomy): domain Eukaryota; kingdom Metazoa; phylum Arthropoda; class Insecta; order Diptera; family Tachinidae; genus Dexiosoma; species Dexiosoma caninum. Next base: position 93,791,250 of record OZ004727.1, on the reverse strand, counting down.
GTTGGTGGGGATAGCTGAAGCTGTCTACACGTTGACTACAAAACCCAAAATTTCCTGGGTTCAATCCAAGTTTTATACTCATAAAAACATCTGGCATTTTTTTCTGATGTGCATTTGTGTGGCTTTGTGTCAGTTGTTGTCGGAAGGTTTCGGTGGCGAAGGCATAGTCACTGAACAGTAACGGCTTCAGCTGTAACCAATCCACAGGTACATCAGAACGCCTTTCTTTGTCGGTATTTTGTAGCACAGGCTAAGTAAAATAATTACAAAAAACCGGCTACTCAAAAACGAAGCTTCCAAAGTTTTAATACGTCTCCTTGACATCAGAGGCGCTACAACACTGCTATAACACAAAGAACGTGCAAAAGCTGAGTTGTAAGATAGTGAAGCTTCACCTTCTGTCATTTGTCTAATAATCCCTTTCCTCTACTTCCAGCACAATGCATCGCCTGTGTAGGTGTCATCTCATAAGTGCTGGTCCAATATAAAAAAAAGTTAAAAATTGTAAATTTAGAGCTTCATTTAGAAGGCGAAAAAATTAACAGGGAATAATTTCTCGTATTCTATTTATATAAAATAATAAATATATAAAGCTAATAATTTACACACTCTGAACAAAGCACGAAGAACGCTGAAGACGAAAGTGTAGCAGCCTTCGACAACAGCATGTTGTTCCGTTCTGCTAGTGTTTGATTAATTTTTTGTCTTTGATTTAATTTGTTTCTTAGTATGTAACTATCACAAGTAATTTTAATTGCCTGCATGGTCGATTAATCAGCCTATTTAAAATTTAAAAATTTCAACTAATTGTATTTGTTGGTTATTGGAAACGAATTTCCACTGTATTGCTATTCAATGTATATTTTATGCCATTTTAATACTCACACAGTTCATGCAGACTTTTTATAATTAAATGATTAAATATTTATATTTATGGGTTGCCTTTAAAAGCATTTAAATCAACTGACTACATTATTTTCGCTCTAGTGGCGAATATGCAAATGCCATCGTTTGGTGGAACATACCTGAAATGGAAGGAGAGAAAAGGTAAAAAATTAATCAGTAAAGTTAAACCAAAATGGTTTAAAAAAAATAAAATTTTTAATACTTAGGTAAAGTATTTTTTTTTTCAAATTAAAAGCAAATACTGTGATAAAAGTAGTTCTTACAATCCAAGTAATCTACTGATCGAAAACATGTTATACGAAAAGCTGTCAAAGTTTGAAATGTTTTCCATATAATTTTCTGAGTCAAGTTGATTACGTGGATTGTAAGATCTGGAAATGAACTTAGTTATATTCACAACAAAATAGTGCTAAATCACAAGGATTAAAAATTTTACGAAATTTTACAAAAATGGAAAAATTTTTTTTTTTAAACAATCTGCGAAGTTTCTTCCGTTTGTCTGCAGAAAATACCCAGGGTCTTAGATTGCAACTGAACTCGCAACCACTATATAGAAAGTATAAAACCTCATTTAGCCAAGCGTAACGTTCATGTAGTTGAAACCCCATGGAAATGCTAGTCTAAGCGAAATGCCACCTAACTGTAACGTCATCGATCTGCATAAAATAAAAATATATTACGACGTTACGTGACATTTGTAACCATTTCATACATCAAACGTCATGGTTTGATGCAACTACATCAACGTTACGCTTGGCTAAATGATCCTTAATGCTCACGCTTCTGACTACGGAGGCATCCAAAAGAATATTTCAATTAATTGGCAATTTTTATAGCTTTCGTTTTACTTTTAAGAATGATATCCCTTCAATAAAGACCTACGTCTGTTATATTTAATGATTTTATAGTCTAAAAATATGAAATTGTATGAAATTTCATTTAAAATATTCAGTAAATTCACCACTGACAGCAAGTGAATATTTATTTATTAAAACATTTTCAGTGATCATTCGCAAATCGAAAATAATACTTTTTGACCGTAAATATATGATAACAAATGGTAATATTTTCTAGTTCTACTAACAACATTTAAACAGCAAATGTTTTAGCTTTAAGTATGTAGAACAAAGAACTACATATCTCTATAAAATATTTTATCAATTTGGCACGCACTCGAATTAGCAGACAGAAAAAAATTTAATTAAAATTGTATATTTATGCACTGAATTTTTAAAATTAATTTTATGCGTTTTAAATTTAAAGTGTCCTAAATCCATATGCAGCTAAATTAGCATTTTTCAGTTAAACTCTTTCTTTCTACTTGTCCTATATACGGGAGTATCTTTAAGCGTGTGATTAAACAAATAACTCCAGCCATGACCTGGGGGGATACAAACAATTTTTTTCGCAATTCGATTTTTTAGTTTTGCTTCAGTAAACTGCTTTAATAACTAAAAAATTAAATCCTTTAAATTATAAATTATCACTTATTTTTATTTTAATAATAAAAATGTTTTTAAAAAGTGCTCCCGTAAAGCATCAAACACATAGTCTACAGCAGGCTACAGAGCTGGACAACTACAAATGTTGTTTTTATTTTTTTTTATCTTGAACCAGCACTCAGGAAATGACCCCTACACATGCAGTGCATTGTGCCGGTACTATAGGAAAGAGATTGTAGGAGAAATGCTAGGAGGTGAACCTTCGCTTAAAACACTGCTTTTTGCACGTTATTTGTTTTTGTAGCAGTTATTGCGTTATGAATGTTTAATTGTAATATTAAAATAAAATCGTTATGAAATTATTAATTTTTTCCTCCATCTTCTTCTTCTTCTTCTTCTTCTTCTTAGCGTAGTCATTAACCTTTCATCGCCTTTCTCAAATGCCTGAAAAAAACCCTTCTCGCGAACTACCGGGTAGCCTGTTATTAAGTTGCCCAAACTATGTATGTATTTATAAAAATACATATGTATATACATATGTGCGTATTGACACAAATGTACTTAACAAACGTGTAAAACGAGTATTAATTTGGTAAAACATTTAGAAAATAGTATTTGGTTAACAAGAAGAATAAGAGAGTGTGTTTTGAGGAACGAACGCTGCTTTGGATCTACAAGCTGTTATGTTTTCCCTTACGGTAACTTTACATTTAATAGCTGTATGTGTATGTGATACACATAATATACATACGTATATTAAATTTTAAAACTCAAATCAAGTGGAACTGAAAAGCATTAAAGTGCAAATAATAAATTAAAAACACTTTTAAATTCATTAAGTTTTAAGTGAAATACAATTAATTTACCAAAGAGTTTGTAATTAAATTCCTATTTGAAATGATGTTGAATGTTATTTAAACACCGCTGTGCTGGTATCACTTCAAATTAATTTTATTTAATTTTAAAAGTTGAAAAGGTAATCTATGCATTTAATAAGTGTATGAAAATAATGCTGAGATGCTGGAAGTGGCAAGAGCCCGCAATGTGCGATCAATAAAGACAAAATGAAAAAAAAACACACATAAACAAATTAAATGTATTAAAGGATTTTATGACAAATTTAAGAATTGATTGGATGTAATCAATAATCAATCAGATGTACTCGTCAATTCTCTACACAAGTTTACACATTTATTTTTTCATATAGTAATAAATGAAAAATTCCAAACGTTCAAAAGTCCACATGAAACTCTGTGCAATTACATGTAGAAAAAAATCATTAGTGGTAATCAGTGTTTGATGCAAATGGTCTTGCAGAAGTGCAAATGCAAAATATCGTAGCTTTTTATTGAAATCCAACAACAAAATGTACGAATTTGCATTGCGTTTTTACGATAGTGAAATGCTACAGTTGTTTGCCTTTTTACAACGCACTCTCTCTATCTCTTTCATTTGCAAACAAAAAAAATTTATTTAATAAAAAAATCGACAACCAATAGAACTGGCTGGTGTTATAAACAAATAAAAAGAAGAAAGGAGAAAAAAGATAGAGGAAAAAAATTTTTTTCTATATTTTTAAAAATAGCGTTCGTTCACTATCGGTGACAAAACAGTTGCGCTTGCAAACAGATGCAATACAAAACGCACTAAACACCAAATTGAAATGTTTTTGAGAGAATGTTGCAAGATTAGTGCTCCGATTTTATTGTAACAAATATGTGAAATGTAACTGGAAACATTGTTTCAAAACTGTGTTGTAGGTGTGCATATGTATGTATGTACCCTGCAGGAACTGAAATAAAACTTACTATAGACGTGTGTTAGGCGTATCTTTGTAAATCTACTAATGTCATTAGTCCTATGTAGTCAATAGGGTGGTCGGAAAAGGAGAGTAAGCGCATCTATTTGTACCAAAACTAATTGAAACAATAAAAAATCTTTTTGGAACTGTAAAGAGAAAGACGCGTTCTCTTCTCCTTTCATCAAAGACTAAATAAAAAGTGTAGCCGATTACTTGACAATGTCATCAAAAAGGTAACAAAACCAATCGACAAAAGTATTGACTTGGGGACACTTGGTAACAGGCTTCCGACAGGACCCATATGTATTTATTTAGGCGTTGTTTTTTGGAAGTTTTGCATTATTGCAACATTAAATTTAAATTTAAACATTTTGTTTTAAAACACTTTTAATTGACATACGTAACATTTTTAATTAGCATAAATATTTAGATATTTAAAAAAAATAATTATTGAAAGCAGAAAAAAGTTATAGAATAAATTATAAAATAATTCTTTTTAATAAAAATATAATTTTTATATAAATGTGCATATATGTATATACATATATGTATATGAAGATATCCTTATTCGTTTTTTGCAACGTGGCAATTAAATTAATTTTCAGTCAGTTAAATATTCGTTCATTTATTTATTAAATTTTGCTCAATAAAAGGATTAAATAAAAAGATGTGAATAAACCTCAAAGGAATATTGCATAAAGAAAAACAAAACCCAAGCCGACAATGCAGAAATTATTTTAATAACAATTAAAATAAGATTTTTTATGAATTTTTTCTCATTTTGCTTGATAATATTTTCTTTCTGCTGGCAATGAAAATAACAGATATATTTGTTAATGACTGATAAATAAAGTTATATTTCAATCGGACCCAGGGGAAAATTAATTGAAATGTGAGAACGAAAGAAAAAATGATTTAATTAAATTTTAACATTTAATATTGCTTTTTGTTATAGGGAATAACGAAAAATTTATTTTAATTTAAGTGGCAGTTTGAAACCATTAAATCAATATTGAAATTTCTCCTAGAAGTAGGCAATTATTTTCTATAATATAAATTTTTTTGTTAGAATTTACAATTCGTTTTAAATTCTTCCACAATTAAAAAACAAAATTGAACAGGAATCATTAATAGTAACAGCCGTATTCATAAAATTATACTCTGGATTTGAAATTTCAGCGATTCAAATTTAAACATTGAGAAGATAATGCAGTTCTTTGTAAAATATGATCCTTACGTCTATAAATATTTTATATATTGATTTCATTAACTTTTCTTTTATTTAACAACATTTTTGATAGATTGATTTGCGAATATATGCAAAATCTCTTGCAATAGAGTCTCATTAATGAATATCATATTGGACATGAAAATATTTGTATGTGTGTCTATATATATGTATATATGTATATTATTTAAACATGTATTATTTATTCCTTTAAAAAGGAAAATCGAAAAAATTAACACTATCACTTTGCTGTGTTTGGAACTTATAACAATTTTATCGTTGCCTCCATCAGTAATATCTACTAACTTGTAACTTTTATTAAAATATAATTTGTTCTTATCTACTCATTTTACTACATTTTGGCTCCTGTTAGCTAGGCAACCTTTTTCATTTATATATATCGTCCTAAGAGTATGCAGCATGTAGTCATGTTTGTTTTTCATCTTCTTATTGATATTTTCGATTAAATGATGAAATAAATTTACTTTATGGTGAGAAAAATGAAAAACGAAATAGAGAAATAGAATGTGTGAATAAAAATATTATTAACTTTTGTAAAACATCAACAACAACAACAACAGAGATCAAAATAATCCCAGTATAAGCATATTATAGTAATTTCTGTGTATCAAATTTCCTATTATATCGAATAAAACATTTTTTTTGCGTATTGCTTACTTTATTATCCTGGAATCTTTCTGCTGCTGCTAATATTACTTTATGAAGGCTCTTATTAAGAATTTTGGCAACAAATAGCAACAGCAGTATCGTACAAAATGAAAATAGATGATTTTGTTTTTCCCATTAACTGGAAGACAAAAAAAAGCTAAATACGCATATATCTTTGTAATTTTTGTGCTAAATTAAATCTCTTAGCAACAAAAAAATCCTTCCTTCGATAACTACATTAAATTAAACGAAGTATAGAAAATATGTATTTGTATGTCTGTATATATGAAAATTGCTAGCTTTTCTCAAGTGGTTACAGCGTTTAGCAACTAAGGCACATAAACATCATTTAAGTTCAATATTTTTTTTTTTCTTTTCAGATAATTTCAAAGTAACAAGTCCTTATTAAAAACGCGAATGATGTGTTCAGATCCTTAAAGAATTTGAAATAATAAGAATTTGTAAGAAAGACGCCATTATTTATTTATTAATTAATTTCACTCATGGTTCTTCAATTTCTGCCTATTTTGCCCTACTTTTTTTTTAAAACACTTGCACTTAAAAAGACAATAAAAAGTGCAAATATTTTTAATTAATAAAGAATATGAAATCACTATAAGATTTTAAGAATAGTTTAACAATTTACGGCCGCATAAATACTTTTTTTTTTAAAAGTTGTCTTCAATATAGAAGTTTATTTACGAAAAATAATGTAATAAATTGAAAAGAAATAGGAAGAAGTAAGAAATCAGTGTATATTTTAATTGAAATACGTGACTTAAAAAATAATTGCTGTCTGCGTACAAGTATTTTGGTTCGAATATTAAATTTAGTGCGAAAACTTTTCTATATAAAAACTTAGTTCTATTGCACTGATTAAAAACAGCTTTATAAAAGTAAGATTTACTTTTAGAAATTCTAATTTTTAGAGTATTTTTTGTAGTAAATACTTATACTTTTTATGATAACTATCATAATTATTACCAGCACACGGTATTTTATACACTAAGTTTATCTATTCTATCTTTTGTTTTGCTAAATAATAAATAATAATGTGTTATACATTTTATGTGCTATTATATATTTTTCTTTATCATAAATCCTAGAATATTTTAAACTTTCAAATATGAGGGGTGCATAAGTAAATGAATTATAAATTTTAGGTTCAGTCATTACTCTTCTATTTAAATTACTACAATTATTATATTACCTTATTAGTCTAGAGATCAGTGAAAGTGGGTAATTATTATTAACTAAAATACTAAAATTATTGAAAAATTAGTAATAAATAAAAATTATTAACATTTTGTAAAAGTTATATTTCCTTTAAAGTGCTCTCCTTTTAATTGCAATAATCCTATTTTTTTTGGTCAAAGAAACTTGATAGTTGCATTTAATATTTGCTATTTTGGATGTGCAATTTATTGCAACAGTTTGCAATTTTTTTCTTACATCATGTACGTACATTGCAATAGCAATGTATCTGCCTAACTCTTAATGGCCAACAAAGCGTCCACATAAAGTGCCATTAAATCATTCCATATCAATTAATATTAATTACTCTCATGCTAAACCTTGTCCTTTTTCATTTCAACGATTTCCATATTTATTAAAAAAAAAAAGAAAAAACACACACACGCACTACGATATTTAGTTGAGTGATTTAAGGACGGCTATATGAGAGCCAACAACAGATGCAGGTATGAAAAAAAAGTATGCATTAACAAAATTGTTTGAATCATTGAAATTGTTACAATCTGTAAAATAATATGAATTATTTTACTGTTTCAATATTCACTTCAAATAAAGAATTCTTGTGTAACAACAAAAATCTGTTGTTAAAAAGGAATATGCGTGGAAATTATTTCAAATTGCACACTATCAGCTTTCGCACCGATGTCGGCAACATGAGTTTATACTATGGTGATCAATTATTAAACCTTTTATAATTAAAAAAAAAAAATTTTATGCACGCGGTAGTAAATATTTCATACGAGTATTTACAAAAAACCGATTACGGCCACACGACAAAACTTCTTTAGAGCCGGTACTATTTTCACCTTAATTTTGAACTGACATCAGACTGCACACTGTGTTAGTTTAGAAACATATTTCACAAACAAAATAAATAGCAAAAACAAAATTTAATAAAATTCAGCTGTTGTAAAGGAGCAATAACTATGTCAGACGTAATAAGACATGTACGGTTGCAAGAAAATATTTAATTTTTTGGCGTGTGAGGTAGGGTTGAAAATGCCTTCACACTGACAGAGACCGTCGTCATCTGCGTCGAGTAGTCTGACCAATAAAAAATTTGCTCCTTTTCTGGGCAGAGTCCTTCCCAGGACAGCTTTCCGCATTACTTCGGGAAGGCCCAGAGCACCGTCCCAATCAGGAAAGCCCCTTACTCACCCATGTCTATAGCCGGCACCACGTCACCGGACCGTATTTTCTGGTCTCCGTCAAAGCAAATATTTGGGCGATTCACAAAGTCTGTTATTATTAAGGCATATTGACATAATTTCTTAATATTTTAAAATAATTTAAACAAATTGTTGCTGTGCTTCAAACAAAAAAGTCATTAAAAAATAAAACTGTTCGAGCCATGTTTATTGATTTGTCATATAATAACAGTAGAAATCTGAGTCGTACTCTGAGTCGTACTAAATGATAAAAGAATAAAAAATTGTTTAAAAATTATTCACATTTTCATAACTTTACATTAAATTATTTTTATAAGAAGAAAGAAAGAAAAAACCATAATATGTAATCATGTACAAGTGAACAAATTCTATTTTTGTAACTCATCTGGCTGGCAGCCACTTGACGTTTATCCACTTGCCGCCGTCCAAAAAAAAATTCAGCTCCTATCACTGGCAACAGCTGCTTTCGATTATATTTGTTTTTTGTGCCAAAAGAACAATTTCATAAATTTAATTAAAAACAGAATTATTACAGGAATGAGTTGTAAGTTCTTATTTACTAAAAAAAAAAAGTCGTATTATAGTCTCTTCATTTGTTTTTAGCATTTTGATATCAGGCATTAATAAGTGTTTTTTTCTCCATAGCAGAATGAATGATGTTTTCAAATGGCACACCAAATTATGACGGGTCGTTCATAGCGCAGTCATATTTTTCGTGTTATTATTTTAAAACATTTGACTTTATGACTGCCTTGTGAATACCCCAATTATAAATCTTCTATAAAATAGCAATTTTGACAGACATGCACAGTTACATATAAGTCAGATATGAAAAACATGTTGTCTAATGGGTGCTTTATACGTATTCGAAATAACATAATCATGCATTTTTTTGACATTTAAAAGGTTTTAAAAGTAAATTTTTTGTACAGATGTGTTTCACAAACCTTTTTTAAAGTGTGTGCAACAAAAGTATATTTTAAAATTCTTTAAATATACTTTGTAATTGATTGATGGGCCCACTGAAATTCTCATTATTTTAATTTACAGAATAGAACAGGAAATGGAATTTGATGCATGTTAAAAATAATATGTGACATTCTGTTTTATGCCCAAGTTGTTCTATATTCGTTGGTCACACACTACAGTGCGATAGTTAAAGCAAAAGACAAATGATAACATGTCGAGACAGTATGTTAATAATGATCATTACACAGGATTCATTAGATCAGCTTGTTGATTGTGGCTAAGGGAGAGGAGATATTTCACAAATATGGGATATTTTGGTAGTGAATACATGCATTGATCGCATTAGAATTTCCTCCTATAATCCAAACGGGCTTTAGTCTGCAGCCAACACATTTATAGAAAAATATAAATTGATGTCAAACTAATATGGTGTTCACACTGCCGAGTTAAAACAAATTTTAGATGTTCTGGAGCTAAACAAGTAAAATTATTTAGGTCTAAAACACGTTCGAAAAAAAGTAAAAAGCAGGGTTGATTTTTTTCAAAGGATGTGTTCATGTATTTTTTGTTTCGGTCTTTCACTTAACGTGGCTTATAATCGCGGTATGTCATAACTTTTATTTATTTTGGTTTCTTTGCTTTTTCACCAAACCATAAATTTTTATTACTGTATCGTTGTTGATGCGTTTCAAATAATATGCCGATAATATATAATTTTGTTTTCCATTTTTTTTAATTCACAAACTATTATCATTTATCTTTCATTAATTAATATAAAATTGAGAGAAAAGTACAGCAAAGAGAGAAAGAAACGAATACAATATAATATTTACATTTTTCAAATGTTGCCTTTTTTAATTAAAAAACAAACGTTAAAGAAAAACATACGGTCAAAACCTAAGCTCAAAATCGCAGACATTAAATGAATGATTTTAAGTTTGAAACGTAAATTTTAAATTGAAACTTCTGACATTTTTTTGAGAGTTACCCCTCTTTTATCGATAACACTAGTAGACGATTTGACGTTTTTGCACTTATCTTAATATGTTTGTACTCTTTGCACCTGAATAATTTTCCCATTATAATATATTTGCGCCCTTCTCCAAAATTTTAACAATGCACAAAAAATATAATGCCATAAGAGCTTTAGCAGTGTGACGAAATAATCATTTGCTATTGAAAGAGTTTGGAGTTCATAATTTTTCATAACACCCTCGTATCATAAAAGTACGCAGAACAACTACCGCAATGTATTTAATAATCATTTACTCATGTCGTCAATTGGCCCAGTTTATTAAAATAAAAATTGTATCATGTATTTATTTCTGTTTTATTGTTTTTGACTGGGAAAGAAAAATCAACCAAAAATTTGTTTCGTTTTTTCTGTTTTCTGGTACATTTTTTTTTACTCTTGGCGAAATTTGTATGTAGCAAGCAGGCAGGTGTTGTTGCTACAGTTTCGAATGAAGTATTTCAGAAACGCTTCGTAAAAATTGTTTGATTTATAAAAAAATTTTTTTTTATTTCAATACTGTTAAAAATTCAATAAAAAAATTTAAATTAGTAGTTGTAAATGGAATAAAAAAATGCTTGTTGTATAAAATAAATTTTCGCAAAGGTTACTTAGTTTATTTTGTTTGTATTATCGTAATTCTCAAACATATTTTGAGAGTTTTGGCACAAACATGTCAGATTTTTTACTATTTTACACAAATGGAAAAAAGTGAATTTCGTGTGGTGTGATCTTCAACCGCAATCCGGACCAGTTTGTACGCCGTTATAAAATCGTAAACAAAACATGGATTCATCAAAATACCACAGAGACCAAGAACAATGAAAACACTGGGTTTCACTGGGTGACCGTGCACCTATGAAGCCCAAAGTGGGTGTGTCAGCCAACAAGCAAGCAACTTGAAACGTCGACAAATTTAACAAATGCCGAATAAAATTTCGTGCGAAAAAGTACTGCTCATGTTGTTTCGCAGTTTAAAAAAATTTATGCCAGAAACATTTTGTAAAGAAGAACATGCTGCGTGTTCTTTGCTATAAGAACAGAGTACTACTGTTGCAATATTATTTCGCAAATAGTTTATACCAAACATTTTTATATGTATAAAGTCCTTAATTAAGCGCTTCTATAACAAAGTGTGTGTTCAAATGTCCGCCATGGATTCTCTGGGTGGAGCGCATTCCAAATGTCCAATTTTCCATGACTCTGGCGGACATGGATTATTTTCACTTTGAGGACAGCTGTGGCTCGTGCCTTATTCGCATACACCTGCGTGTTAAGAAAATCCCTTAAGAAAGAATCTAATGGGATCTAATTATGCGACCTTGGTGGGCAGTTCACATCAGCTCCACTTGAAATGACCATGCGCTCGTTGTCTATGGTCGTTTAATTTTAGTTCCTGGGTCCGTTGAATTTTGTACGGGGGCAGGCCGAAGTCACGACGCAAAATTCGGCAAGTTGTGGTCTGCGAAAAGTCGAGATCTTTTGAACGACGCGTAATCGACTGCCTCGGATTCCACTGCACACTCTAGCGGACAGCGGCAATGTTTTCGGCAGATCTTACGTTTCGTCGAAGTGCGGGTGTTGGTCGATCATTTAATGAACCAGTGGACTAAAATTTATGCAACACATTACGAATAGTCTTGTCAGTAGAATGATTATGGCGACTGTAAAACGGGCAAAGCGCGCGGTACGTTCACCGAACAGAAGCCTCACTTTGATAAAACAATTTTATTATTTGCACGCGTTGTTGAATTGCATATGCGTCCATGGTGATTTGGCAAAACAGACTGAATAAATGACAACTAATTTGACAGATGTAGCTTCAACAAGATGGCCGTTATCAAATGTCAGAGTTCGGAAGACCCTTTATTTGGACAGCATTTCGCACGAAATGATTAAATAAAGTCATTAAAAAAGAATATATGTATATACAAATATATATAGAAGTATATATATAATAAATTAATACATCAAGTTATCAGTTCTGAATATCAAATTTAATTTTTCTCTCATTAACTTCTGAAATGTCGTACAACAAAGAAAACGCGGTACGATATACTGCGTTTGTAAGATATAATATGTTTGTATTGTACTTTTTTACATTTGATGCAGAAAATTCTAAATGCATTTAAAAAAACGCTAAGAGTTCAAAAATATATAAATTTAGGGCGAAAACAGCGAACATGGCAACGTGGCGTTCGCGTTAAATCGTGTTTAATGATTTATATTCGTCAAATAAATATAAATCAAATTGAAAATGTTTCAATGTTTCATTTAATCAAAAATTATAAACAAACAAAGTGGTATACCTTCTCGGCGGACACCGTGTATTTCACGTTCGGTGTGGAATAACAGCTCAAATGCTATTTGACTTACTACAAAATTTCCGGCTCAAATATAACTACAATAATATATTGTATTAAAACAAAATTAATAGCAACTTTAACGAGTAGCAGACACACTTCAAGTAAAGAAAAAATGTTCCATTAAACGAAAAACAACAAAAAACAGACATACACTAGAAACACTCAAATATTTTCCAGACACCTAAATGTCAATTGTTATTTTTAAATAAATACAAAATTTAAAAAAAAAAAAAACGTGAACATTCTGTTTCATTTTCTAGATCGGTATAAAAATTTTGCATATTTTATGTTATTGACGTAAAATGCTTACAAATATAAATAACTTGACAGGAGGCAGACAAAAAAAAAACACATAATTTATTTCGGTATTCAATTATATGTACATACATATGTATGCATGTATTGTTTCTTGTTGTATGCTTTTTTTCCACTTCTGTGGAGCATAAGGGGAACAAGAAATTATATGTAGTCGAAAATATTTCATTGTTATGAATATGCAGGTTACCATATAGAAACTTCATTATAGAGCATTTATATTTACCACTTTTATCTAAAAAAAAGTCAGGTATTTAGATCCGGATTACACTATTCTATTGCATTTAGGGATTTGTTCCCACTGAACAAAGCGGCCGATGTTCACATTTAAAAAGATCATCCCACAATTGCATGGCAACCATGGTAATTCTAGTTGAGTTATAAACTTTTGAAACATAACGAAATTTTATTTTCCGAAGAAAGATAGCAGTTTAAAAATTGCTAATTTTAACTCTTGACTTTTTTTTCAAAATTTTTTATTACATATTATTTCATATTTAAAAAGTCAACATATTTATTTTTTAAAATTAATCTTGTAAACAAGTTGTTTGCATATGAATTAAAAAACAAGTTTCGTAAATTTTTTCTCAAGTTTTTGATTACGTTGGATGAATGTGGTTGCTAGGGTACGGGGGCCGGGGGTTATGAGTCATCAACCACTTCCATTTTACCATTAAATAGTTCTCACATATTTATAGAGCCGTGACCGAAGTTTCACGTTGAAACCTATACTGGAAGTATTTTTAGCCGCCGACTTCGCACAGCTCCGACCACTGTGCGCGGATATGGTTCCACTGTACATACACGCACATACATATTTCACATGCGACAATGCAAAAAATGCTTTCCGTTGATTGTACACTCATTTTCAATTCCCAGACCTGCTTTACACAAAATATGTCAACAAGACTGCGTATATTTTACTTTGACCTTACGCGACCAATTTTTGCCTTTCAAATTTTAAAATACATTCATATGTACTATTTATTTATTATTTAAAATATGAATATATTTTAAAATTTTATAAGAATTTGCTTTGCAATTCTCTGGGCAAGTTTTGTTTCAAATGATGGGCAATAAAACAGCTGATATTAATTTTAATCGAATGTTCGTCATCATAATTTTTGTGTTTATTGTTTATTTTATTAGAAATAGTTTCAGTTGTTTTCTTGACGGCGACATTTTGACAATAAAATTGCTTTTGAATTGCCCAAAAATTTGTGTGCAGTCTATGTCACATATGACTGTTGACAAGCAGTATGTGTAAAAAATTTTAAAGCAAAAATTTAACGTGTGGCTGCAGCGTTACAAAAGCCTATCCGTGCGGCTGATTGTTAATTTCTTAAGAGTATGACATCAATAAATCATACGATTTAATGTAAATTTTATTTCTTCCCTATTTGGGCTTGTCTAAATGTAAAATTATCTAAATTGTAACATTTATCTGTATTTATTTCAATTTCGCTGCGTATGGAGAATGACAACAACACTATATCGTGTTGTATTAGGGCGGCCCCTAATGCATGTATGGAAGTATGGAACTCTTTTGCCAATTTGTAAAATATTTGAAGAATATTTTAGGCTTTTGTGCAAGGCAAAATTTTAAAATTAACTGATTTTGAGCGCCTACTATTTTCTCTGGTTATTTAACATCTTGTTAATTTTAGTGGACATTTTATTATTTTTTAAATACAATCCACAAATAAACGTACATATGTAAACTCGAAACTGCCATTGGAATGCATTTTAACGCCCAGTATTAGTACTGCTATACCATATTTGAAGTGGGTTAAGGTACATGTCGTAATACCAGGAGTATAGATTTACAAGACAGCGATCTGAGGGATACAGGTAGGCGATGGCTGAGGCAGTTGGCACATTGACTAGAAAACGAAAAATGTACTGAGTTCGGGTCCAGTTTCAGACTAAGTCATAAAACAGATCGCATTTTTTTCCATGTGCCTTATTGCGACTTTGTAGGTTCTTGTCGGAAGGTTTCAGTAGCGAAGACATAATCAGTGATACCAATCCTCGGCTTCAGCTGATACTAATCGACAGGCATACCAGAGCGTGCTCCTTCGTTGGTGCTTTGTAGCATGTGGTAAAATATAATTATTAAAAATAACTCCTAAAACACAGCTTAACTCATAATAGTGTTTTCACACTGGCTTGTTTTAAAGCAAAATTTGGTTCTACGTTAAAACCAAACTGTTAAATATAAAAATATTTTCTTAAAATCTTCCTAAAACTTTTTTTGAATTGGTCTTAAGTTGATTTAATGAAATGCAACCTTGATTTTCATGTAAATAATTGAAAACAACTGGCAATTTTAATGGCGTTCAATGAAATAAAAAAAAATAAAGGAAAATTTGGTAAATAAAGCCACTGCAACAATTTAAAACAATGTAGGCAGCAGCAACAACAATAAAAAAGTGCTAAAGAAATAGAAGCTATTGGGTAGAGCATAATGAAAATGCTTTCATCGAGTAGTGGGAGGAGAAAATAAATGAAATTTTATTACAAAAGTGTGCGTTAAACCTGATTTAATTAAACTTATAGCGAGAGCGCAAAATCAGCTGTTTGTGGTTTTAACGTTAAAATTAGGTTTAAACTTTTGATGCGAAAACCTTATAAGACACGTCCGAAATTTGTTTTACATGGCGGAGAATTGAACCCACCATCTTCTGTGTTTGTACAGTCAACGGACGGCTATTCACCCATCAGCACCCCGCAGTGGTCAGTGTGTACGGTACGCAGACCTTCAAAGTTGGTGATTTGTTGACGGGTCGTCTTAATATCGCTGTTTCGGCAAAAATTATGGCTTCAAGAGGTTTGAAGGACACGTGCTGATTGATGTGTTACAAACCAATTTAATACACAATTTCAAGTTTTGAAAAAATTAATAATTTTTTTCTACACATTTTCATATTTTACAATACGCAACGTAGTACGAGTGTACCCCTATTTTTGTTTTAGAGCAACTACAACAAAACTGAAAAACAAACAATTGCTTGTTCTCTGGCACCACAACATTTTGAATGTTTTTGTGGAATTGTTTTTTACTTGTCAGTGCAATTTTATATTTTCCTGTCAATTTTCAAAAATTGCTGTAACATTAAAGAAAAATATGTTTTAGAATAATTATTTTATATTATTTATTCAAATAATTACATTAAATTTAACTAAATAACAGCAAAATCGTTGTACAGTTTAATTTATCTCGTTGTAAATAATATACAGTGGCTGAGTGAAGTAAACGGAAGGCTGGAATTTTTACATTTTTCTGCAATAAAGTAAATTTACTTAGCGACACGAATATTACTTTGGATTCAATGAATCGGGAACTTGCGACCATGACAAACCTGTGTAAAAAGAAATAATGCTGATATCTGTGTTTCTACTATTTCCGCAGCACGATTTCAGAAAGTTATTGACGTGTTTGAAGAGCTACACTGCTAAAGTTTACGAAAAAAATGATGGTGGCTACAAACGTTGCAACATGTTTATGCAACCAGGGAAGTTTCGTGCTGCATGCGAGGTTTCAAAAACATCAAAATATTTTGATATTTTCTGGTTGCATTATAGTTGGTTGCATAGTGTGAATCGTTGTTTAGTGTTTTTACGGATTCATTTCCGTGGAAACAAGCAAACTGTAAAGTTGTGTTTTTTTCCAGAATTGATGTTCCGTTTACCGTTTCCTTTTTGGTTGCAGTGTTTGTGTCAAAATATGCAACATGAATGATAAACGTGTTGCATCGTCTGTAGGCTGCATGACACTGAGATAAAGTCACAGTGATTTTTTAATGCAATTTAACACGATTTATGTAGAGAGATGACTTGCATTTCTAAAACATAAAAAGAATTAACATATATTTCAATTGCAAGAATATTTGTTCTTCTTAACGAACATTTCTCTGTTTAATTTATTGACCCACTGTATATGCACGCGGACTTGTTTATTGATAAATACGTTAATTACATAGCACTCCGTTAATTCCATATAATTTTTTTTATAATTGTTATAATTAAATGTTATTTGTACACTAGAAATAAATATTAAAATAAAAAGGCAATGAAGTTTACTTTGCAATTATTTTATTTAAGGGCGTTTCACACTATAATGCAAGTCTTACGAAAGTCATAAGACTTTTTGAGAGAGCAATCTACTTGATTTGATGCGAATGTCAAATAATTTAAAGTAATGTTTGGGGTATTCACCAGGTAGTCATAAAGTCATATGTTTTAATATAATAATACAAAAAAATATGACTGATATATGAACAACCCGTCATAGTGCGCTCTTCCAAAAAGGCATTCATTCAGCTGTTAAGGAAAACACCACTTATTAATGTTTGGTAAATATAATATAAAATATAATAATTCGACTTTTTAATACAGTAAATAAGACCTTACATGTAAATCTTGAAATAATTAAATTTTTAATTAAAATTATAAATAAGTTCTTTTGGTACATAAAGTTGTTGAAACAAATATAATCGGAAATAGTTGTTGCCAGTGATATGAGCTGAATAATTTCTCGGACGGCGGTTAAGGGATAAACGTTATGAGTCATAGTGTGGCTTTTTCTTTCTTCCTTCTTATAAAAATAATTTAATGTGAAGTTTTAAAAATGTGAACAATTTTTTATTCTTATATCATTTATAAGTAGCGGCGCGGCGGCTTGTAAATATTATCGCTGGCTCCACTGAAGAGTTTCAGTGTACGACTCAGATTTCCACTGTTATTTCCGAGACCAATGTCTATTGATTTTTTGAAAGTGACATAGAGAGCGCTGAACTCATGCGACTCTCTCTCTCTCTCTGCGACTGTCCTGCGCTCGGCAGACAGATGTTTCACCATCTGGGTGAAATTCCGGTGTCTACAGACAAGTAGACCAGCAGACCCCAAATAGTGCTTGGATTCCTTGGAAGCCTCAGGATGGGGTTCTAATATGAAGGGCTTTGGACAATAGATCTTTTCGGTCGTGGGTCCAGTAATATTAATAATAATACTGCTTCCAAAATAAAGATGGAAAAGCTGTAACCGAGTTCGCCAGATTTGTTAGCAGTCGACTGTTCTTTTTGGGATTATTTGAAGGACCGAACATAAGCAAACAAACCCGAGACAGTCCGTGAACTAATTTTCGAAGAAATTCGTGCGCTTCAGCCACAAATTTTGAAAGATGTTATAAAAAATGTTATAAAAGTGCTCCCATTATTATGAGGCTGTAAAGGGGATCATTTAAGTTACACTACATTCTATACTTGGCGTAAAAAATTCCCATTTTGTATAGATTATAATCTAAAAAAAAAATTAACTAAAAGTAAAAAATAAATAAACGAAAAAGTTGTTAAGTTTTTAATCCACATGGTGTCGTGTGGCCCACACTGTACGTATGGGCGCTGTTTTTGTTAATGATCATTTACAAGTAATTGTTGTGTCTGCCACTAAATTAGAAATGGGCTGCAAACATTATCACTTTCATTATTAACAAAATCTAAATTGGCTTTCAAATGTTGAGCAGCTGCAGAGAAGATCGCAAATATAAAACAAAAAAGCAAAATTCTACGGACATTTAACGAATTTGCTGTATCTAGAATCAGCTACAATAATAGAATGAATATTCAGTTTTATTTGAAGACGTCAGCTGCAGCATCACCGACTGAAAACTGGTAGTTGTTTGGTGTAGAAATATGCACATATTTCAGTTACATTAAACAAATATTTTACATTTATAGAAATGCAATTACTTTTTCAAAATATATTTCTTCGACAGATTGTAGTCGGTAGCGAGCCTCCGTCTATGTGTTGTACTTTTAAATTTCAACATGTTTATTTATTTTATTTGAGAGTTTTGCGCTTTCTTACATGCAAATTTGACCATTTTTTAATGTGTTGTCTGCGAAGAAAACAACACATTTCCGTATTTTCATTTAGTATTTTCATATTTTTCTCTTAACGCTTTTTACACGTTTTTACTATACACACTTGACGTTTTTCTTCATTTATCGCAAATGGCATCATTGTTTAGAATACATTTTGCGAACAAAAGAAGAAAAGAGCGTTGTTTGCGTCTTATCGAGAACATTTGTCTTACTACGAATGTCATAATTCTAATAATTAAAATAAATATTAAATATGAAAATCTGCACAATAATATTGCAAGTGTATGTGGTCCGCTTAAAAAGTAAATTGATTTAAATTTTACAACAATTTTAAATGTCATTTACATTGTTTTGTTCCATAAATGCAAATGTTCTTAACAAAAAAAAAACAAAACAAAAAAACTACAATTGCTTCAACACAAATATTGGTATGAAAAATATCATTGTTTTCACTACAGATAAAATAAAATAACTCTTAAAAAATCATGTGCAATTTTCTGCATCATTTGTTTCGTGCATGCACAAACGTAAAATAACACTTGAGCACAAATATTTAATTCAACTTTCAACTAAAAAAAATCTATACGTTTTAAGTAGAGATGATATGGCGAATCACGCACGTACGTGCCCGATCATTTATAAAATATGAATTATTACTCATACTCAACATTCACAAGCTGTTCAAGGTATTATACACTCACATTTTTTATAATAATATTTTCATTAAAACAACTAATGCCTTCTTTTTAAATATTCTATATCTTATATACAAAAATTGACATGTTTGTATGTGTGTTTGCGCCTTATGAACATATAAAAAGGGCTGAACCGATTTTCTTGAAATTGTCACAGTATCTCTCTGTTAATTTGGAAGGAATAATAGGCTATATAAATTTCAAAAATTCCAACTGGACGTTGCCACGCCCATACAGAGCTAATATTTATTTTTGTATATCTTAAAAACGGTTGAAGTGTAAGTTTCTGAATATGGTCCAAATGAATATGGTCAAAAAGTGGGAGGGATTGGAGAAGTGGCCGGTGTACCTCCCATAGAAACTAAATATTGATTTCATTATATCGACTTTTTGATTGATTATGAAGAATTTTGGCTAATTACGTCATTCGCACAGGAGTTCAACATGTATTTCAGAAATAAAAAATTTTCAATATAAATTCATGAACATATGCTTTATATGATTTTTTTTAATTTAAATAGGTGTAGCGACAACAATTAATAATTTCTTTTATTTAACCGCTTCAAAGCTATAAGCTTTGGCCCCCTTGAACAATCAGACTTCCGTGGTTGCAATTATTTCCCTATACATATATACTAATTTCCCTTTATATGTGCTCCTTTAAGTTTCTAAACCAATAGAATAATTAAAAACAAGTAATTAGGGAAAAATTATTCACCCTTAATCCATTTAGCGTTATCAATACGAAACGATGTCGTTTTGTGTCGATTGTTGTAAATCGATATGCCCATTGTCAATATCAAATGTTAGCGATAAGCGTCGATGTATTTTTGGTATGCGGAAAGCAACGTTAACGCCGGCATCGATATGAATTGACTCTGATTTTGTCGTCAGTGTTATTAGTGTCGAAACAGTTTATTCCTTTTGAATTTCAATAATAATCTTTAATTAAATAAATAGAAAAGGAAAAAAAAATTACAAAGAATTGCCAATTCAGTAAGTAAGTAAGTAAGTAAGCTAAAAAGAGCACGTATGTGCGAAGCAGAAAAAGGACATTACTTACAGGATAAAATTTTTCAAAGCTAATTGCAAAAAATTCCCCAATAATATACTGTATTTAAAAAAAAAATTATAATAATCGCAAAATTAAAAAAGTTATAAACCATTTAAACCATATAGCTTCTTTTGTGCCACCCTGTATAATCAAGAAGATATCCTTATTCAGAAAAGTAAGATGATAATTTACACATGATCATATAGCAACCTAATGATAACAATAAGAAACCCACTTTTCATACAATTTAGAAGAAAACTTAATAGAATAAAAAAGGTTTTCTCTATGGATTGTTTTTTTGCAGCCAAAAATAATGGGAAATGAGTAAACAAAAAATTGTGAATAACAATTTTTGTTCTTGATTTCATGTGGTTTTTTTCTTGATAAAATTAAAAGGATTTCTCACCTGAAAATAATAAGGAATCTCTTTGAAAAATTTTCGTTTCTTTCTCTTCTTTCCACCTCTCAGCCTAAAAACGATTCATAGAGAAAATCTTCTTGAATCTATAAAGCAGTTTTGGCTCTGTGTATAAATTAATTTCATGAAAGTTTCAAAACTCACTGCACGGAAAACTGTTGACGAACCATGAGTGAAAAATTTAAATAGTTTTTTCAATTCATACAAGTATTGCACGCATTCATGACTGATGTTACGAAATTCATGACGTTTACATAACCGCCGGCCATCTCTACTCAACACTGAGAATCACAAAATTTATTATTTTACACCAATAAAAATATTTTACTGCAGTATTTTTTATATACTTTTAACAATAGAGCATTTTTAGGTTAAAATATTTATTGTACCATTTATTGCAAAGAAAAAAAATAAAAATACATTGAACGTACGTATGCATGTGTTATTTGTGCACATATTTTCCTTAACACTGTTGATTTGTTTAAAAAAAATTATACAAAAAACATGTAGAAAATCGTGTAAAACAAGAACAATGGGGAATTGGTGTCTGGTCATGCAAATTTCAAAAATTTTTTATTTTTTAAGTTTTTTTGTTTTTTATTTTTGGTTTGACACTTGTATCTATCCGCTTTAAATTTAGGAATACGATGGATGACACGGAGTGCCCCCGAGATTCCAATTAAAGCTGAAACTATATATGTATGTATGTCCACTATTCCACTATTTTGCGCGAAGCAATCAAACTCATTTATCTGCGTTTTCAATAATGAATCGATGTATGAAATGTTCTAAGTTATAACGCGTGTTCAGCACTCTTATGGAAAAATCAGTGACTAAAACGTTTCCCTATATGGTTCTTTGTTTTGGCCAAAAAAAATAAGTGTTTGAAAGAACTTTTTACATTTGCCGGTTTTCAGTTTTATATTTTTTTTATTTTATTTATTTTTTTTATCAGCACTCAGGAGATGACACCTACACATGCGAAGCATTGTGCTGGAACTGTAGGAGAAACGACAGGAGGTGAAGCTTATTTATTTATTTATTTTACAGCTGTGCTTTCGCACGTTCTTTGTTTTTATACTCGTAGCAGTGCTGAAGCTTCGGTTTAGTAGCCATTTTTATTATTATGTTACTTCGCCGGCGCTACACAATACCGACGAAGGAGGGCGTTCTGATGTGATTGTGAATTGCTATCAGCTGAAGTTGTTATTATTCAGTGACCAGTGACTACGCCTTCGACACTGAAACCTTCCGACAACAACTGAAACACTAATGCACATCAGAAAAATGCGAGATGTTTTTTTTTTTATAATTTTTAGTCTGAAACTGGAGTTGAACCCAGGTCTGTTTTTGGTTTTGTAGTCAACGTGCAGACTACCGTCCATCGTGCCATAGCCTTAAGAAAACTGAATTATATATATTTAACGGAACAAATAACATATGTAGGAGAAGTCCAACCATATTATTTGAGGAATATGAACCACTTACAAGGGCTTACAGCTTTACAACACTCTTCCAAGCCATGTTACAAACGAGCAGAATATAAACCAATTTAGAAAATATATTTCAGATTTTGTTAAACAAAAAATTTATTAGTTTTTAACGTTGTTTATATTATTTGTTTGAAATTATTATTTGTAATTGTATAAAGTACTTTTAATACTAATAGAGATATTATTAAAAAAAAATTATTCTTGATAATTATCTCTCTATTGATATATGTACTGTATGAATTAATGAATTTAGTTTTCCATCTTCGTATCTCCGCGATTCTCTTGGTTACAAAAAAAATGAACATACCAACAAGATTATAGGTCTGTTCCATCTCCTTAACAAAAGTGCCCGAACTTTTGAGAATAAAAAGAAAATTCTTGTAATACTAATGCTGGCTACTTTGTCAAATAAATTTCATTTTAGTGATTTTAGACGATTAAAATTCATAATATTTTAAAAGCAAAACATTTGCATCATTGTCAACAGCTGTAAAAAGTGAATGAAAATAAACTGACAAAAATTAAAGCCATTTTTTTTTATTAAACAAAGTGATGAATATGCACAAATAAAAGTAATTACAACTTCAAGTTTACACATTTGACAAGACTTCCATTTTGCTTTTTCATAAATAATTAACTAAAAACTTTTTTAATTTCTTTGCAATTTTTCTGATTAATTTCTTAGTTTCATATGTAAATAAAAAAACAGCTGATAACTTAATTCTAGTCCGAACTTCCCCAAAGAAAAAGTTCGTGCAACTTTGTACAGGAAATGAAAAATTTTACTCTCTCATTTTCTCCCAAAATTGCAAAAAAATTGCTATCTGGAACACGTTTCGTCTAATTTGTGCGAGTTCGGACTGTTTTGTTATGCACCTGGAACATACTTTATGGTTTCGTTTAACATACATTCGCTTTTTAGCTTTGAGACAAAAAGCATCCTACCCCACCTCACCGTTTCCTTTAACATCTTCAACAAGTAATCTAAGTTATTCTTTAAAACTTTCTCTCTAGTTCCACTTGTCAACGTCGATATCAAAATTTAACCTTTCGGCAAAAAAAGAATTTCCGTTGTAAGAGCAGTACAATTCGGATGGATGTTCTCTCGATGACGAGCCTGTTGCACGTAAAACTATGCAATTTTTTGCAATAATTTCTTCGACAATTTCAAACGAATGTGCGTGTTATGGACAGTGATGAGATCATATGGGAAGAAGCAACTTTTACATGGCTTTAAAGTGTCCAAGCACTTCCTTTGTGACTTCAAAAATTTAATGTGTAACATGATTGCAATGTTGCTCTTTTTTTTGGAAAAACCAAAACGACACCAGCGTGATAATATTTTTAATTTTCTATTAAAAAACACTTTCTTTTTTTTTGGAAAAACCTGGCTTTGTAAATAATTACCTCAAAACACAAATGTAGAGTATTCAATTCAGTTAATTGATTAATTGCAACTCGATTAAATGCCCCATATAATTGATTAACGATTATCAAGGGGAGAAGCCCCTTACACATGCGGTGCATTGTACTGGAACTAGTGGAATAGTAGGGATAGTAGAAAATTATAGGAGGTGAAGGTTCTATAGCAGTGTTGTAGTGCCTCTGATATCAAGGATACGTACTAAATTTTGAAACTTCGTTTTTAGTAGCCATTTTTAGTAATTATTTTACTTCGCCGGTGCTACACAATACCGACGAAGGAGGGCGTTCTGATGTGCCTGTGGATTGGATACAGATAAAGCCGTGACTATGCCTTCGCCACTGAAAACTTGCGACA
This sequence comes from Dexiosoma caninum, assembly GCA_963924685.1. Lineage (NCBI taxonomy): Eukaryota > Metazoa > Arthropoda > Insecta > Diptera > Tachinidae > Dexiosoma > Dexiosoma caninum. Next base: position 93,766,794 of record OZ004727.1, on the reverse strand, counting down.
GCAACTGACACAAGACACACACACGCACATCAGAAAAAATGCGAGATCTTTTTTCATGAGTCTGAAACTGAGGTTGAACCCAGGAAAATTTTTCGTTTTGTATTCAACGTGTCTTTGTGTCAGGTGTTGTCGGAAGGTTTCAGTGGCGAAGGCATAGTCACTGATCACTGAACAGTACCAGCAATCCACAGGCACATCAGAACGCTTTTCGGTATTGTGTAACACCGGCGAAGTAAAATAATTACTAAAAATGGCCACTAAAGTGAAGCTTAAAATAAAAATTTCTTACCTCTCCTTGACATCAGAGGCGCTACAACACTGTTATAAAATAAAGAACGTGCAAAAGCAGAGTTGTAAGATAGCGAAGCTTCACCTCCTGTCATCTCCCTCACTATCCCTTTCCTCTAGTTCCAGCACAATATATTGAATGTGTAGAAGTCATCTCCTGAGTGCTGGTCCAAATTAAAAAAAGGACGAGTCTGATCACGAACTTAAATCAATTTTTTTACCAGCATTAACCAAAACTTAAAAAGAAGCAAAAAAAACTGACATCATGGTTGTTTTTTTTAGGATTTATCCAAATTTTAAAATAAATGATATGAATTTTTCTAATTGCCATCCATATTCACGGTTTCTAAATTATTGAACCAAACCCGAGCGATTAACCGATTAATTAAATACGATACAATAAACTAAACAACCTAATAAATACACATGTATGTAAGTATGTACTCGTCTGTATGATATGCAGTATGTCAACACGCATTCATACAGTATCTCCATTTATTCGCTGTAATTTTTAGACCGAAAAATTGCTTCATTCGTTATTTAAATAAACATATTATTTACATTTTTTTTAACCTCATTTTGTCTCATGTTGAAAAAATTTATAAATTGATACAATAAAAAATTAAATAATATAAGTATGCATATTATGCATACATATCTACATATTTACGTGTACATATACTATTTATAGTTCGTTAAACTTGATAGTGAGGAATTCATATGCTGAATGGTTAGCGCATTTGAATTTTTTTCTTTTATGCATTTATCGGAGCGGGGTCACTGTTACGGAAAAAATGTATGCACATTCATTCACTCATCGTTTGTTTACATTTTAAATATTTTAATAAAATATTTATTTCACTAAAAATATATTCATATGCATTTATGTATGTACATATGTATGTATGTATGTACGAGTATGCACATGCAGACTTATACATTAGTTTCATTTGTAAATAAAATATTTCATGAACTTGTTTTCTTTTTCCCCAAATAAAATGATGTCAAAAGTCAATGACGAAGGCGTCATTAAAACTTTTTTTATTTTTGAAAGACCAATAAAACTTATTCAAAAATATTACACCGTTAAACGGAGAATATTGGGATGTTTAATGGCAATTAATACTGGTGTTTATAAAGTACTATATTTCAAAATCATAATTGAAACAATAAATGCCACAATCTTTAGTACCACAAATCCTTCGGATGAAAGAATGAATGTTGTTTAAATTTTCTTCAAGAAAATTCTCCCGATCAGCTTCACTATCATGCATCCATAAAATTATTATTTTATATCACTTAACAATTTATTTTTTAAGCATAAAAATACTTTCTTAAAACGAAGGTTGGTTTTTTTTATCACAGAGTTTAATGCTACCACAAAGAAATTACTTAGAAAAAGGTATATTTATATTAAAAAAAAATTTTTAAAAGGACTTTTTTACTATAGAGAATTTCTTACAGAGGTGCAGGTACCTGTTACAAAGGCACTTTTTACGAAAAGGCAGTTTTTGCGAAAAGGAACATTTTATAGAAGGAAGTTTTTTCATAAAGGCACCTTTTTTCTAAAGGTAGGTTTTTACAAAAAGTAGTTTCTTGGGAAAAGGTGCAAAAATGTCCTCTTTACAAAAAGTTACTTTTACAAAGAACGTACTTTTTATAAAAAAAATACTTTTTACGAAAAAAAAAATCGTTTTCACAGTTATTTTTTTTTTATAAAGAGATTAATTTTTTACCAAAACAGTATTTTTTACAAAAGATATACTTTTTACTAATAGGTTTTTAAAAAAAAAAAGAACCATTTACAGGTACTTTTTGAAGGTGTTCTAATGGCTGTGTGAAATAACTCCCAGGTGAAATAAGTCTCAATGCAATAACTCTTATTGAAATGAATCCCAAAATAAATGAAGCCAGTCCCACTTTGAATAAATTAAGTATATCCCCAAAAAAATTAAATAGTACCCAAAACGAAATGAAATTACTTCCAATGCAATTATTGATATAACTTCCAATGAAATTAATGAAATAACTTCCACAATCAGAACAATGAACCGAAAATGAAATAACGTCGAAAAAGAAATAAAGAATTATATAGAAATAAAAAATTAAATCAAAATCTTACCAAACTCCAATAGGTAAATATGAAGTTTATTAAAAAAAAAATATAACAATATAAAAAATACCAGATTCATTATAAAATAAGTCCTACATTTTTATGGAAATATTTTGCGACTAATTTCATTTTTTCCTTGGACTTATTTCATCTGGGTTTTATTGCACGCCGCCGTTCTAATTTATATTTTACCAATTTATATTACCAAAAAATATACTTTTTTTATAGAAAAGTATTTTTCTTACAGAAAGGAACCTTGTATATAAAAAAAACTTACCTTCTTTTCTTTCACTTAAATTTCCTCGTTTTACAAATTTTAGGATTTTTGATAAATTTTAGAAAGTTATCTTTGAATCCTGTAATGAAAACTAAAGCCTCAGTTAGTAAAAACGTAACACGTTCGCAGCGATCAGCTGGCAAAAGCTGTAACATAAGAAATGCTCGTTGCTGTTTACTAAAATCGTATGGTGGAAATTGTCACTTAGAAAATAATAAACAATATTTTTACGTTGCAGACGTCAACTTTGCATTACTTACATATAAAGCCAAAGACTAAATTGCTGGAAGTTTTACGTTTTTAATAACCGACTACGTTGGACGATACGTTTTTACTAACTAGACCTTAATAATCCAGGAGCAAATTACCACATTCGCTTCGAATGGATATTTTTAATAAAATTTAATTAAAATGTATTGGAATATTCGTTGGATATCGAAATCCGCAATTTGGTAACACTGGAAAAGATTTCCAGCTGGAGCTTTACGGTAATTTTACAAAATTAAAAAACTTAATAATATATACTCGTATATATGTACATACATATATATCATAATTATAGAAATTGTAAAATTTCCAATAATTTAGCTGTTGCACTTTCGAACACGGGTGCAAAAAGCTGTACTACAAGTCAAACTCAAGTTTAGAAGGAGGAGCAGTCATTATAGAAATATCCACTTGATTAACTTTACAACAATTTATCACAAAGATGGCTGAAAAGTAAAGCTCGAAACGGCAGAAAAATAAACGAGTACTTGGCTGGTGGTTTAAATAGTCATTTCGAAGCATCGTTTATTGAAAAATCCGTTACCCAATCATACAATTTTATAATAACTTTTCAGTTTTGTTTTTTAATTAGAAGGACAGTATGAAAAATTTTTAATTTAAAGCAAAAAAAAAAATGTTTGGAAACTTTTTTCCTGCTGGGCCCAGTATTTCTTGTATTTTCTTCGCACATTCGTATTCTTTGTTTGATTTCCCTGATTTAAATGAATGATGTTGGAAAATGCCTGAATAAATTCATATCCATATCCCATACACATATCTATACATATGTATGTATGCATCCATACAAATATTCTGTATCTTTTAAAATTGTTTAACTATCTTTGATCTCATATATGAAAATATATATGTATTCACACACACACACACACAAGACACACACATTCATACATACATACGTATGCCTTGTAAATATATAATAAATTGCTGTTGCAATTCCTTGATGCATTTAAAAGTTCTTAATGATTTACTGTGTGAGATGCATCATCGACAACATTGAAATGAAGAAAGGTGTTGATGGCCCAGGAGCAGTGCCATGAAAGCCGAGGGAGCTGAAACTACAACCAACATGGTATTGAAACCAAATGATGCCAGTAAAATACAGATACAAAAAAAAATCATTTCACTGTAAATAAAATAAATGTAAGTGGAGAAATATAAACCTTAAGTGAATTTAAGTGATTGTTGGATTGACAGCTCATGAAATATTTAATGACTATCTTTCACTTGCAGATGTACACACACATTTATGTATGTATTTTATATGTGCGAGTATATGTTAAACTATATTATATGAAGGAAGCCACAACTTTTGTCGTATAAATTGGTGACTTTGTCGACAAGCCGTCGACATTTTTTACTTTACCGTTTGTGTGTAGAGAAACTTCTGACAGCTGAAACGCTATGCTTTTTCTACGTTTTTTTGAAGATAAATGTGGTACGCAAAATTAAAGTTTTTTTTTTATTAAAAAGTGTAATTTTGTATAGAAATAGTGAGAATGATGAATTCAATTTTAGTGAAATGAAAAACTTTAGCGATTTTGTGCAGTCGTACGGAGATTTTGTCTTTTACTAAATTTAGTTTGAGGGAATAATTGATAAAATGGTAAAATGAAACAGGACCTTTTGAAATTTCTTTGAAGAAGCTGCTGACTATATATTGCAGGGGGAAGGTGTGGAGGTACCGCGTTCAGCAACAGCTTTGTATTATTTTTGGGTAAAAAGCAATAAGTATCAATCAGAAATGTTTTCCCCCGGAATTATTGCCACATATCGACCCCTGTGCGCGAAATTATCGTATGTTACAAAAACTAAATTTCACAGGAGAGCGTTTTTATTCGTCTTTTTTTTATTTGCCTGACAGCAGTAACTGTCACATACGATAAAATGTACATAGTGTTATCTCCATAACTATAACAATTATCGCTATAATACTTTATCTGCAGATGAATTAATGGATTTAGAACCATTTTGCATAAAAAGTCGATTTCGAAAAAGGTGTAACATACGACAATTTCGCGCACAGGGGTCGACATGTTAGGTATAAAAAATTCAGCTAATGAAAGGAGAAATTTAAAAATAATATGACGAAATTAAATTGGATATAATCAGCGCCGGAGTGTCATTATTTAATAGTTCACGAATCTAGAGACACAGAAAAAGTTTTCCGACGGAGTTTTAAATATTAAATAGTACTAATGAGACTCTGGTTTGAATGCCAGCATATGTCCCCAAGTGGAGTGCCGAGTCAGTAGTTCTTATAGAGCTAGTGCCTTCTCAATGACAGGCACATGTTAAATGTCTATAGCGCAGAACATTGTGAAGGGTATAATGAGTCAGTAGTACTAGTAGCAATGTCAGTAGTGAAGCAGTACTGTTTCAGTTATGACATTTCCGACAGGGTTTTTATGCAATACAGAAATTTTCACAAACTTTGAAGTACCAAGAAATTAATACAAAAATCTGCTTAGAAAATATTTTTGTTATTTAAGATACGACAAAAACGTAAGAACTCCGAAATCGCAAACATAACTTCATGTGAAGTTTGTCTGAAATCCGAACTTTTATTCATAAAAATAGTGGATATTGTGACTGTGATGCGTTATGTGAAATACTTGCATCATGTGATGTTTCACAAATTGATCGATTTGATCTCATTTTCAATTTACGAGCGTCTACTGTATTCGAAATTAAAAAAAAAATATTGAGCTCTGCGCCCTAATAATATATATACACGGTGGGCCAAAAGTAATCACCCGGGCCATAAGTAATGTCCTTTTGCTGTAATTTTATTTAATAAAAACCTTTGGATCTGCATGTATGGTCATCAACTCTGGCGGCGGTCATTTAGCCCATATCATAAGCAGTGCCAAAATTTGTATTAAAAAAAAATAACAGCAAAAGAACTTCGGGTGATTACTTATGCCCCGAGTGATTACTTTTGGCCCACCCTGTAGTATGCCTGTAGTATTTTTAGGTATCTTGCTTTCAATATTTTTTTTAATCGAAATTGTCAACAAATTCCATAAAATTAACAGCATTAGTTTTTTACCACGAGATCACTGCACTCTTTTTATTTTTTACATCAGTATCACCCCCAGCTTGTAATTATTCCAAGGTAACTTTCAATTTATTTTGACTTTAATTTAAGGTTTTGGAAAATTCCTTCAAATGTATCATTAAATCTTTTTTTATTTATTTTTTTTTTCTGAGAAAAACGTGATTAAAATTCGCATTGTCGTTTTAAAATGTCAAACAAAACCTGAGTTAACACACATTTACATATACATATACATATACATATGTATGTATATAAAAAAGTATGTTAGAATGAAAACATTTTATTTATAATTTTTCTAATGCCAACAAATGATTCACAATTAAATATTGACATAACGTGACTTTGGAAAATTGTTTAATAAAAAATGTAAAAAATGTCATTCCATGCTGCATGTAAAAAAATTAATAAAGAAAAAAAAGATGGAAAAATGTGAAGAAAGAGGGAAACGTACTAGACAAATAGTCTGAAAAATGTACGAGGGTTACGTATTTTGTACTGCCAGTTGAAGAGAACCCGCCAACTAAAAATAAAGAACATTATTTGTGCATTTTGCAAACCGAGTACAAATCTATTTTAGCATATTTTTCTGTTTTGTGAGGCATCAGAACAAGTAAAACTCTACATGGGACTGATCACTTTTCAAACCGGGCTTCGACACGGTTTCTTCAGCGCTATGGCTGTCGGTTTCTATTGAAATGTTAATTTCTCGATTGTTGAATAGTCTGTTTTTTCTCAATGAAAAACCGGCCGGTAGAATTTTTTTTCCACAAAAAAAAAATAACATTTCTATTCTAAATTTTATTTTAAGCAGGATAAATATTTACCTTTTTCTCATCTTTGCATTTAATAAAATTTAACCTTGAAAATAAAACCAAACAATTTTTTGCCGTATTCATAAATTTTTTTTTTGATTTATAGAAAGTACGAGGTCTGTTCAAAAGAAAAGGTGAATTTTGGATTTTTGTTGAAAAGTATTTATTTATTCAGCAATATCCTTTTTGTCCCCTTCAAAGTAATCCCCCTCAGATATAATGCCAGTACTTCTTTCAATACTCGAAGCACTTCTAAAATGCGCTTTTCGGTATGGTCATCAGCTCATTCTTTGATTTTGACTTTTTTTTCAAGTACCTGTATCCTGTTTTTACAAGTACCAAGTATCCTTTTTACACGGACTTTTTTGCAAGATTTTGAAATAACACGGTTGTAGAAAATAAAATTCTCCTGTTTTTACACGTTTTTTTTACACGGACAAAATTAAATTTGTGGAATTTTCAGTTTAAGTATGTATGTATGTATGTATGACAGAGATCTTCTGCCATATATGTATGTATGTACATACTTTAAACCATAGGATTAGGGCTTTAAACAACTTTGAAAACATTTTTATATTTTCGAAAACGTGACATGTGGTATCAAATTGTATATTTTATAGTTAGGGGATTTACAAATTATGTTCTTTTGTTTGTACAGGGTGGCGCAGAATGAGCTATATGGTTTGAATTCTGTATAACTTTTTTAATTATAATTTCTTTGTTTTTTATTAATTCTTCTTTTTATTTGACCTTCTATTTTTATTGTATGTAATAATATTACTTAGCAATGTAGGTCTTTTCTATAAAAAAGTTTTTTAATTTATTTATTTTTTCGATATTTTGCTAACCTGTGGTTAGCATCTTCAGGAAAAATTAAATTTTTTTAGAATAAAATTATTTAAGAAACCTAAAATCAAAATATTTTAAATTATTTAAAAAGAAACATTTTTTCCTCAATTATATAAAAGTATTGTGAAAAAAAAAATTTTAAATTTTATTTTCCTTATTGCAGCCAACGAAACAAAAGAAAAAGTTAAAAAGAAACCTGTAGTTGTGTACACAAGTAGACAGACAGATAGCGGAACACTTAGATGGTCGTTAGATTGAGAGTGAACTCTGTTAAGAAGACAAGTAAAGACAATGGGAAGAACCCTACAGTTCTGATTGTAATCGCATAAAGTTGACGATTACCATATACAAATACAAAAGAAATATCTATGCTGCAGTGTGCAGTTGTCGGAAATTAGACGAATAAAGTTTTTATGATATGCACAAACAAGATCCTCTCTGTCTTCTTTTTTATCTTGTACTAGTAATGACAGAAAGTGAAGCTTCACTATCTTACAACTCTGCTTTTCACCTTCTTTATATTTATAGCAGTGTTGAAGCGCCTCTGATGTCAAGGAGACGTATTAAATTTTTGAAGTTTCGTTTTAGTAGCTATTTTTAGTAATTATTTTACTTAGCTAGTTTTACACAATACTGACGAAGGAGGGCGTTCTGCTGTGATTGTGGATTGCTATCAGCTGAAGGCGGTATTTATTTTAGCCATCGCTACCCTCTTGCTATTCGTTTTAAGAAAATAATTTTTTTTAACAATTTCAACAAAAAGCATTAAAAATTAATTTATAGATTAAAGTAATTACAATTTTCCTAAATTAAAGCATTAATTCGTGGTTTTAAATCTGCTTTCGTTTACGTTTTACAAAATAAAACTACCAAGAGCAAATAAAACTCTGAGTAGTGTCGTATAATGTCAGGAGGTGTGTTCAATTTTTTTCGTGTTTCACTGAACATGGCACATATATAAGTTTAATGTTATTGATTTCAATTTGGAAATATTTCACAAATTTACCACAACAAACTAGTGACTTTTTCGCTATTTATTTGAATATTTTAGAATGTCCTGCTATAAACTATAAATTAAAATAATTAATTGAAAATTGAACACAAGTTTAACTTTTTAAAAACTTCCTCTAGTATGTTCAAAAGAGTGAATGGACTATAATAAATGAACAATCACGTGATTTTCAGCTCATGGATCCAAGTGTTTTTGTGAGATTGTAATTTCCAGCAATTTCGGCCACAATTAATTTTTAATTTTTATTTCAAGGAAAAATGCTAAAAATCCACTATGAGCAAAAAAATTATTGCATTAAATTATAATTGCAGTCAACTTGACAAAACGAATGATGCAGAAGTTCTTATTTTTGGGGCTACTTTAACGCGCAATTCTTAGAATTGAGTTCCAAAGTCATGTGTTGTACTGTGTAATACAGGGCAAATTTCCAGCCTGTAATATTCTATTCATTAGCGGTTCCCTCACGCCCCTTTTCGCATATCACGGCTTGATTGAATACAAAAATTACGTAAATAATTTAGTGTAATTTACATTTAAATGACGTGAGTGCAATGGAGCATTTGCGAAAAGACGTTATCACTGTTACAAAGTAACTGGCAATAAGTTTTCTTTCAAATACGTTTGCACTGGGCTTGAGTCATTAGTGTAGCTGTATTAAAAGCATTTGCATATTTATTTTCTTTTCAAAACTTTTAGTCTTCTTTCTATCTTTGTTATTGTGTTAAAAAAAATGCAGCAGGGGTTCATGAACAGGAAGTGGGTACTTAAAAGGAAAAAAAAATTAATTAATTTATCTAGTTTTGAAAATAGTATTAATAAACTATTCAGTGACTGTATAAAGTTTAGGAACTCCCAGTTCACAAACTTAAGAAATAAATAAATAGAAATAAGAAATGTCTTTGAATTTTTTATTGCTTATTTCACTATCGCATTTCTCTTATTCAAATTATTGTTTTCCATCTTGTCGAGACCGAAAGTAACAGTTCACGTCAGTTGCATAGTTTTTTATTTTTTTTCTTTATCATTTTTACATTCAGCTGCAGTCTTCGTTTTGAAATTTACCTTGCGTGTTGCAAGTTCGATATCAAAAAGGCCATAAAGAGAGGATTGGCGGGGGTGCTTAAATGCATGTGCCAAAAAGACAAAAAAGTGGAATTTATTTCTTTTCTTTCGAATGTATTTCCTATCGTCTCACCCCCTCCCCAACACAGTGAACAAAAACTTTCGTTTTGTTCAAGTTTTCTATACATTCTTTTACTTCGTTTTCTCTATTTAATAATTTTTTTTTTTCTGTTTTCTATAAAAGTATGGCAATAGTTGTGTGATGCAGATACTTTATTTCTTTTTGTTTTTTTTTGTTTTTCTTTAGAAAAGCAAATGCGGATATTGTCACTTTTCACTAATTATCACGCAAGCTTTTAACAACAATTGAATTTGCTGGTAGTTTATTGTTTAGACAACAACTAAATTAAAGCTTGCGATTACTTAATTGAATAGTGTAAAGAAGAAAATAAAATTGTAGTATTAGCAGCACTAAGCACCGTCTTAATAACGTGACCCAGTTTCATCAGTTGAACGTTGAGTCATTCGATTTGAGAATATAAATTTTATTTATTCGACATATGGAAAAGTGAAAATAGAGAACGAAAGACAATACTCTTCCAGCATTTAATTCCTTCAGAAAATCAAACGAAAGGCACAATCATTCATGTACTCCGAAAGGATGCCACTGTACCAATCATTAAAGATAATGGTAGTTTAACGCTTAATTTTTACTGATATATTCAAATTGGGTTCAAGAGAAAAGGTGAATTTTGTTTTCTCCGATTACATTGGCGTGGGGTGCATCATGAGTTCTTGCCAACAGGTCGTACTTAGTTAATAAGGAATACTACGAGGAAATTATGCAATGTTTGCGTAAAGCAATACGGCTCAAACGATCAGAATTGTGGCAAAAAAAAAAATCATGGATTCTGCTCACACATCAAAGATATTTTTTGCCAGAAAAACAACACCCTAATCATGCCTCAACCACATTCACCAGATTTGGTTCCCTGCGACTTTTTCCTATTCCGAAAACTGAAGAGACTAATGAATGGAAAGCGTTTTGCCACAATTGATGAGATAAAGTCAAAATCGAAGAACGAACTGATGGCCATACCGAAAAGCGCATTTTAGAAGTGTTTCGAGGAGTGGAAGAAGCGCATTATATCTGAGGGGGATAACTTTAAAGGGGAGAAAATTAATATGGCTGAATAAATAAATACTTTTCGAAAAAAAATTCAAAATTCGCCTTTTCTTCTGAAGAGACTTCTTATGCAGGTTTTATTTCATTTAAAAAATTTGTTTATTTTTTTTTTTTGGGGAATATGTCAATGTTAAGCCCTTAATTAAGGTGACTACGGACGATGTAACATGTTTATGCAAGCAGGCACGTTTCGTTGTCGGCTGCATAGTCTGCAGTCATGTTTATGGTTTCAATCCGTGTTGCATACGACGATTCAAAATATTTTGATATTTTCTGGTTGCATTGTGAATCGTTGTTTAGTGATTCATTTTAGTGGAAGAAAGCGAGCTGTAAATTTATATTTTTTTAACCGGGTAATTGTCTCATTGCAAGGCATGCCGATAGACCCGCCATTCTGGCATTGCTCTAATAAACTCTGGCATTATAAAATAAAATATATATTTAAAATAATAAATGTTCACCTCGTATAAGCAGACACCTCTCAGAACCAGGCAAAAGTAAGGCGACTGTTCCAAAATACAGTGAAACCTCTCATAAGCGGACACTCACGGTCGCGGTATTTTTGGGCGAATATGAAAAGTGTCCGGTTATCAGAGGTGCACATTTATTCTTTTAAATATTTTCTTTATTTTATAATGCTAGACTAGTAATTTCTAATTGAAAAAAATATATTCAGAATATATTGCTTTAAGTTAGATCTGCTCAATTTGAGCCCTTGAGTTTCAAAATGGTTTTTAAATATTTTTAAATGGGACGAAACCGTTTCTACTAAAATACTTCAAACCGGCAATTTCGGAAAATCATCTCAAGTATTTAAAGAATCAAGTACATGTAACTTCCATTGTTTCTTTAATTGATAAAATATTTTTTTTGTGTCATTTTGTGACTCTCAAGCTGACAACACGAGCTAAGCAAACAAAATTCTTAAAATAAAAAGCAGATTCTATGAGACTGAAAAACTGAAGAAAATCTCGGTTCTACAAAGTTTGTCCGGTTATGGGAGGTGTCCGACTATAGGAGGTATCCGTTAGGAGATTTCACTGTACTCAAAATTTTTCGGCCTCACAGCGCTTACGTTTCAATTGCTCAAGTTTATGGACATTCGATTCGGGTCATTCCACGTCAAAAGTGACAGGAAAGATCTCTGCAGGGAATTTATTCCACATACGAGCTGTTTGGCCGAAGAATTACTATTCTCAGCAATGCGTAGTGCGATTCCCTGCCAAGTCATATAAACGTATTTTCCCCCTTTTTAGTTATTAAAATTAATTTAGCTGAAATTGTTACCGAGAATACAACTTATTTTTGTGCCAAATACTATTAGCAAAAATATGCCAATGAAACCGGGGTATTTAAGATCGCTTTTAGTTTGTTTTTTTTCCTTGTTTTTCGCAGCAGCAGCATAATTGTATAATTCGTATCTGTGATTTCAAACAAAGAACTTGTACGTTGCGTGTGTGTTAGTGTGTGGCAAAGTTTTTTTGTTCTTCTAAAATACCATCAAGCAATAAAAATAAAAAAAAAAAAATACTTCAATCAACCATAAGACACGTACGCACAGCCATAAGATACAATTTCAATGCGAAAGTTGTTTATTATTATTTAGTTTTTCTTTTTTTTTTTGTTTTTCTTTTTGTTTTTGTTTTTGTTTTTGTTTTTTTTTTATCTCTACCATTAAACTAACTAAACATGCACATTTACAAAATATACGCGCTAATTGTTGTAGTTGTTCTTGTTGTTTTAGGTAAGTGGCATTCAAAGATTTTACGTACGAGTGCAGTTGCAAAAGTAGTGAAGCTGAAATATTTGGGACAGCCACTACTTGAGTTGCGATAGTACACTTTCACTCTCGAGCAAGCGCGATCATGCACAATAACAAACTACTCGTGCAGAAGGCATTTTAGTTGTCTGACGCCTAGGCATGTTCACGTTCAGCTGGCCCTGTTTTCCAATTTGTGAAAAATGTGCCGCAATATTTATTTATTAAATAATTAAAATTAATTAATTTAAATAAACTATTTTTTGTGATTTAGTAGTTTTTTTTTTATATTATGTTTGGGATTTCCCCTAAGCACTGCACCAAGCTAGAAAAACAATCTGATCTTATTTAAATCTAGGCAAAGTGGACACGGTAGGGATAATGCCAGCGTACAATACCCAACTTTGACCAACACAACAATATTAGTCCCAAGCAACAAAATATAAGAATAAGTAGGCAAACCACAATACTGAGTCGAATCCACCACATGATAGTCCGTCATTCCTAAGTTAATTAAAAAAATTTTAATCATTACTATAGAAGCGATGCGGCAGACTCCTCCTCCGTCTACAGGCAACAAAGTAAAACTATTATTTCTAAAGTAATTGAATTTTTCCTGGACATTGGGATACTTTTTTAACTCCCTTCGCTTGCATCCGAGTGTGCACTTACTGTGTCTAATAAAAATGACGTTAACTATATAGTTTTTTTAGTAAGATGTTGTTGTATTGGACCGAATGTTGTCTTGAGTACAAAGTTGTAGCTGCAGTTGTAGTAAAAGTTGTTGTATGCGGTTACAGCAGTAGTTGTGCTGGTGGTGGTGTTGGTGTTGGTGATATTAGCGATGTTGGTATGAATGCTATCAAATACACATTGATACATACATATGTATGTGTACAATATACATACATGCATATGTATGTATGAATGTATGTAAACACGTTAGATAGTTTAGATGGTTTGGTTGGTTGGCTTGGTTGACTGGCTACTGACCTAAATAGTTTTGCATTGGCAAGCAACTGCAGCTAACGAAAAAAAATAAAAAAAAAAAAACAAAAATAGAAAACCCACTAAACTAACGGTATTTGTAAGTATGACTTTTCGCAAAACAGAAACATTTGAAATAGCGATTTGTAAAAACTGAGAAACAACAAATACCAGTCAAGTGAACTAAAAAGAAAAAAAGAAAAATAACTAGAAAACAAAAATTTTGCTAACAACGACTGCTGGCTGCTCTTTGTAATACATTTCAAATGCACCACTAGTAGTTGTTAGCAAAAAAAAAAAGTTTTAAGAATTAAAATTCTTGTTAGAGCAGTTAACCGTGTTCTCATATCTAATAGATACAATTTCAACATTTTCAAAGAAAGAATTTCCAGTTTTTAACGCATATTTCAACGGTTACAATAAAACGCACACAGTCAACAAACAAAAAAGGCAAACCTTTGGGATATGATGGTCTTAGCACTGATTTAAATTCAGACGTTATACCAACCAGTTCTCTTTTTATAACACGCCTACGAGATGAAAAATAAATTTTAAATTCAATTATGATTTATGTGTTTTAGGCAAAATGGTGTTTAAGCAATGATCTTGCTTCATCTGATAGCAAATGTTACGAGTCCATACACACTCATACACGGCTGCACTATAGTTTCGAAACAGAATTCTACCGCCAAGTAAATCTTGGAGTTTTATTACAAATTTTCTACAGTCTTGAACTGTTTAATAGAATTTTCAAAATACATATATAAAAAATGTCAACGTATGCCAGTTATGCCATAATGTAATTAAACCAGGTGGCATCACTACGTCAGGTGATTGTTTTTTTTCTCTGCTTAAGTTTGCGACATAAAATGTCAAAATTCTGTACAGGCACATTTTTTAACAATTTTATTATTAACAAAAAGTGGTAAGCAATTTAATTTGCGTAATTTTATTGCAATCGGTATTTTGTTTAAAAAAATATATTATTTGTGCTTAAATATAGCGAATGAAAATTTTTTCTGACATTTTAAGTCGCAAAGCACAAACACTCGAACAGGCGAAAAGCTTTAATGCTGCCACCTTAGTAATTGTATCATGAGTTATACGTTTGAATATTTTAAATTCAGATTTTTTTCACAAATCAATAAAAAATCACTTTTAAATAAGAATAAAAATTATTTTGAAAAAATTTTCAGTAACTTTATTGACGTTTTGACGTTTAAAAAATCTTATTCGAATGTTGGAAATCGTGTGTTTTTTAGAACACCAAATTAGCATTTATTCGGTTTTGAGAAATCACTCGTTTTTAAATCGACTCGGTTCACAGAACAGGGACGTAAATAATTATTTATATATATTATATATATATAAATATTTATTATTATTTTTTTACAAGATTTTGCGTACTGTAATTTCACCTAAAAACGGCAAATTTTTTTAAGAGTTGTGCGGAATGCAAAGGAAAAAAAAGTTAACATCACTGCATGGACAAATTAAGAGGCTTTACAAAAATGTTGTTTTTCTCATCTCAACTCTGTATTGTTTACCAGTTCCATCAGCCATTCAAGTGTAATTTTCATTCATTAGCGTTAATTTTTCACTTTTTAATTTTTGTGTTTTTCATCTTTTTATTTTCATTGTTAAAAGTTTTCTTTTTATTCTCCTTTTATCTAGTCGGCTCGTGTTAATTGAAGTGTATCTTATATGTACATATATATACGAGTATGTATATACATACATACATCCATACGTACATAGATTTTCAAGAGATGTCGGCTGTGTATTTTACGAAGTATTTACAAATTAACATAATGAGGCGCTGAAAACATGTTGGAAGAACTGAATTTAAAGAATTTCTTTTAAGAGGAAATTCTACTACATCAGCAAGTGTGGAGGAAGGCTTTGAATATAAAACGGTTTAAGTATTGTTTATTTAATGGCAGTTATTGTTTTTTGTTTTTGTTTTTGTTTTTTTTTGGTTATAAAGAGGCTGCTAAGAAAGAGTTAAGAATACGTACAATAAAACTTTATAGCTTACGCTATGTACACACGATTGTCAGATTTTACAATATTGTAAGATATGGCAATGCACTGACAGCCAATAGATTATTGTAAGGCAAAAGTTGCCAGATTTAATATAAGATCTTAATATTTATCGGCTGCGTTGCCAATAGAAATATTTATTTGACAATGGCGGTATTGTACGGTGCACTAAATTAGCAAAATCTGACAATAACAAATGACCGTACAATATCTGGCAATTACCTCTGAATGGCAATGGTGGGTGTTTTCAGGATTATCAGATGTGTGACAATATGATTGGCGTGTCGAATTATAGATTTATGTTTGCTGTATAGTTAAGCTAACTTACATGTGCATTTCGTTGGTGCTTATGATAAATCATCACTGAAAAAGCTAAGAAATTTCACATGTTATGTATAAAAAAACTTCCAAAAAATCTTTGAGAATTACACAAACACAAAAAACTAAATAGCCTTTGGAGAACTATTTTATACAACAAACATTTTGTACACTTTTGCAGCAGTCATCGAAATATGAAAACGAGTGAAAAGTGGTCCTATTAAGGATTTTCCTGATAATAAGACTACGCCACGCCATCCCTGAAAATCCCACATAATAAATCAAAATCGTTAGAGCCTTTTCCGAGAAACCAATTATAGATAGAGACTTTGCTCATTTAAAGATGTTAGATTATCCACATACAATCAATATATGTAAAATATTATTCATACAATTATAACTTTATTTGTTTTATGCCACACTTATCAACAATGTCAAGTTACACTCGCTTATTGCGTTGCAAACTCAATCATCACTGGCGCAAAAAAAAGGGAATTTTCATGGTTTGCTTGCAAAAAGATTTATGAATGAATTTCCCTACACATTTTGTTCTGTAATTTTTTAAAAATACAACAAACATAATTACATACATACAAACATACATACATACATTATCGCATTTTTAGCCGCTGTGCAGTGCAAAATTTATTTCATTGTCAACAATTATTGATGTTCAGAGTCATACATACCTGCAATGGAAATCAGAGAAAAAGTATAAATTTTGAATTAATTACCACTGCTTTTTTATTTGTATTTTTATCAAATATTTATTTATTTATTTATTATTTAATACATGATGTTTTTAATGAAATAAATATTAAATAAATAAATGCAAAAGTTAATGTAATAAATGTTTTTGAAATTTATTTACTGGCAAATTTATTAATGTTATTTTAATAAATAAATAATATGGAAATGAAATCAAGTAAATTTCTTTAAAGCGAATAATATGCGTATATTTTGTAATAAATTGTATTAAGGCGAGTCCTCCGTCCAAAATTGTTCTTCGCCATTTAATTTTTTTCATTTATTAGATTGTTTATTAATCGAGCCCATAGGGCCATATATGATTAAAAATATGGGTTACAGTAGTAAATATAATACAAGAAGAAGAATAAAGAAAATATATTACAAAAGAATAATGTACTGAAAATAATAATACAATCAGATTTCCATAATATTTAATTAATCCAATCCAATACTCTATTGACGAAATATTTATAAATTATTACGAACATTGTGTTTTGTAGTGTAGAAAAAAAATTAAGAAGATAGTAGATGATATACACAGCATTAGGTATCGGTGTTAAAAGCAGATGTTAAGCATCAATGTTACATAGCAAATGTTTAAAGCGAGAGACAGAGAATTCAGAGCTTCTTAGACTAATAGGAACTCATTGTAAAGTCTACAAGGCCTCCCAAAAGCGGAGTTATTAATTTGTGGTAAAATCAATTGAGGGTTTCGAGTTGATATAGAGAAACGAAACAAAGAACACAGGTGTGGGTCTGCGTTAGTTTTCAAAACTTGATATAAATAACATAAAACTCTAATGTCTATAAATCTCCTAGACATGATCTCTGATTCTCAAATTAAAAATATACCTTATTATCCGATTAACTGTAATTCTCACTCGGCGAAGGTTGGTTGATGAACAGCGACTGTAAATTTCCAAGCAATACAGAACATGAGTCATAAGAAGGGAATGAGCAAAATGTGAACTTTAATTTTTTGTGACCGCCAAAAATGGATTAACAACTTACTTTTTACAATTATTTATCTATGTTTGTTATCTGGTTTGCGGCATTTCATTTGGTGCTAATACCAAAATCTTCAGTAGGCCTTCCAAATTCTTGCAAAAAGCAAAAAGAAATTTCACATGTTTATACCAGAACACCCAAAAAATATTTGAGAATTATGATATATACAAACAAAACAAACTAAAATAGCTCCTTTAAAAATTTGCCTTATACAACAAAACATCTGATTATTTGTTTTTAAATCAAATTACTTTTTTTTGTATCATGGACCGGCACTCAGGGGATGACCCCAACACATGTGATGCATTGTGCTGGAACTAGAGAAGAGGGATAGTAGAAGAAATAATAGTTTTTTAGTAATGGTTCTTAGGCGCTTTTGGAATCGTTTGTTCTGCCAAAAACCAAAAAGTCATAAGTAGTATGAATGAATCTTTTTTTTTTTATTTGAGCAAAAGTTATGTGTAATTAGGTTGAAAAGATTGCATCTCAGCCGTAATTAACCAGCTATTTACTGAAACTACGTTATTTTTTTTTTGTATTTTAATATATAAAAAAATATATAATTCATTATAATTATTTGATCAAATTCGGAAAAAATCATTTTATTTAAGAAATAAAAAACCACGAAAATTCATTATTGCATAAATGCGAAGAAAACGATAAATAAAACGAAAAATAACACTTCAAATATTTCATTGTGATTTTCTTCGGAAAACATGGCACAATGTCGCAATGGACTTTGCGTCATTCAAGTACACCCTTCCTTAACGGTTTTTAAGAAATATTACATTTTGTTAGAGCCGTGTATTGTTTTTCTTTCATTCGGTTTAATGTATCTTCATACTTTATATTAATTTAATCTTTAATATTGTTAATGGAAACATTTTCAAATCCTTCTTCTTCTTAGTAGTTTGCAAAAATGTTAACTTAAGAAACGGTAACTGAACGTAACAGTTCAACTTTGCCAACTTTGTTCTAAGTTATTTAATTTTTTAAATTAAACGTGTAGTTATGGATTGTTGGTTTCTACGAGGTTTGTTCAAAAGAAAAGGTGAATTTTGTTTCCTTCGATACAATGGCGTGGTCCATCATGAGTTCTTGCCAACAGGTCGTACGGTTAATAAGGGATACTACAAGGAAGTTATGACACGTTTTTTTCTCTATAGCAGCGTTGCAGCGCCTCTGATATGTAGGATACGTATTCAATTTTGAAGCGTTGTTTTAGTAGCCTTTTTTAGTATTATTTTACTTCAGCTGAAGCCGGTACTGTTCAATGACCAATGACTATGCCTTTCAACAACATCTGACACAAATGCACATCAGAAAAAATGCGAAATTAATTAGTAATGAATTAGTCTCAAACTGTTTTTTTTGTTTTTTTGGTTTTGTAGTCAACGTACAGACTATATCAGTCATCGCCACCCTCTTTTGTGGACCAATCAACTATGTGAATTTAACATCTATCTATACATACATGCACTACCCACACATACACAACCATGCAAAAATACATCCATACTGACATAATCGCGAAAATCGACTCACAGGATTTCAAAACCTCAAAATATGCTGTCAACTCGATTTGCGACTAAATTCGACTAAAATCAGTAACTTCCTAATGAGGGAGGCTGAAGAAAATTATAATTGTACAAAACTCTATTAACAATTGGACGCATTCGGAGAACATTTTAATTTTTTTTTTAAAGAAAACTAAACTAAACCACGAAAAATTAAAAGAGTTTTAATTTTATAATTCGAATTAATGCTTCTCCTCGAGTTCATTTGCTTCTTTGATTAATTCTTACAAAAAAAAGTTCCCCACAAAATTCCTTAAACAATAAATTGAACACAAAATGTAATTTCCCTTAATATTTTATTCATATTATTTTAATTACAAAAGCTTATTACTATTTTGGACAACCCATTTCGAATTTATTTAATTAAATTACAGATCTACGAAAAGTTTAAATGTTTGTTAAGGGAGTTTTGTGAACTAAACTAACTATAAATTAATTAGCAAAAAAAAGAAAACGAGCACAAAATGAAAAAGGAAATAACAATAACAAAAACAAAAACAAAAACAATTTCTCCCCACAATTTGAAGCGGTACTTTTTCTATTGCGATAAACAAGAGTAAAATTGGAATTTAATGACTTTTTAAATGTTATTTACACTGCTATTAACTAAATATGTAAACAAATTGGGGGACACTTTCACAAATACTTGGTTACAAATGCTCTGCAAATATTGGAAAAAGCATTTGATAAATTTGATAATTACTACGAGTACTCTATATCATGCAACTTTTATTAATTTTTCAGTCAATGATAGACTGTGCTTAATGTATGTATATACAATAAAGGAGGAGTTCACTAAGTGTGATAAAATCATATGTTTTAAAATAATAATAATAATATGAAAAATATGCAGTTGTGTGTTTTTTGCGAATTTGTAATGTATCCATATGGTGTTTAAAGCCCTTTTACATTGTAATACTGAGTAATACGACATGTCAAAAATTTCAATCAAATGTGAAAGTATAATAGTGTAAAAGCAACATGTTATGAATCTGATCGAAATACGGAAAGGGAATTTGACTGTCGTATGACTTTCACCATTTTTTAAAAATTTTCAAAAAGATTCTACTTTTCATTTTATCGGGGATGTGTTTTTTTCTAAGCAACCAATGAAAATAACAAAACAACAAAAACGTCATCTGCTTCTAAATCGATTACTTATACTTTTCATTTTATTTGAAGTGAAATAGTGTGAAAGCAAATTGTAACATTAGTTTAGATTTTTTGGTAGTCGCCCCAAATCTCTTTAGATTTCTCTTTCACAAAGATTATGAAAGTCGTAAGTAGGACTTGTATTACAGTGTGAAAGGGCCTTTATTAGCATGTTTGTCAGTGACACAATTATAAATAAGATTTTTTTAAACACATTTTGCTTGCTTTGGTTATAACGCGAGGACCGATAAGCTCATGTGCATACTGATAAATGAATGAGTGTACGGAATGGAATTTGATGATCAATTTGTTACGTATTTCATTGCAAACGGAAGTCATTAAAGTTGGAGTACAACAACAAAGAAGACCAAAATTTTTATTATTTTTTTAAGTTCATCAATTTTTTCTTTCAAAAGAAGAAACAGTTACTCATAAATATGCATACCAGCAATACCGACCTTGTGTATATGTGACAGCGCATAGAGATAGGGACCTAAGGGTAAAAAAAGCAATTTTCACTTTTTTTTTTTGATGTGGACAACATCTGAGCATCGAATGAGACCGATCCCATGCCCCAAAAGTGTTCCCTCCCAGAGATATGCGCGTTTTATGAAAGTGATGGTACACCAAAGATACACGTATTTAAATCTTTAAAATGGGGCTCCTGAACAAAACCGGTTTTTACCCTTAGGTCCCTATCTATTTTGTGCGTCACATATGGCGTCCTTCTATTTCTTGGATTCTAACGTATGCGTTGCATTCCACCGGATCTAGTTTAAAATGGTGAGTAAAAAGACTAGTGGTGAAGTGACGAAGTAGGAATTAACTTCTGCTCAACTCTGCTGTTGCGTGTGTCGTTAATTTGTAAAGCAGAGACGCAATAATTTTTAAAGCAAAGAGGAGCCTGGGAGTCAGCGTTGCCAGAAGCTTTGAGAAGAAAATCATGAAATGTGGAAAAAATAAATCATATTTTATGGAAAAAAAACATCATTTTCACGGCATTTGTTATTTCCAAGTAAATTGATATTAGAATATTAATTTTACTTTTTCGTATATTGCAATACCAGCATTATATCTTTTCAACGCGTTCTGCTAAAAGAAATACCTTTTGCATTAAAAGGAAATATAAAGATCACTGTATTATTTTCACAACCTTCGAGAACATATTTAAAACAAATTACTATACTGTGCTGTAGCAACACAACTAGTTTAAACTTTTTAGCTTCTGTAGTTTCGACTGGCCGTTGATATGTTATTCAATCACTCAATAATAATTATTATGGTATACTACTATTTATTATAGAATAAGTTGTTAAATATTATAAATAAATAAACTCACTTTATGTATACACTTGTATATGAATACACTTGTGTATGAATACAAACTATATAGATTTTAAAGAATATTTAATTCAATTCGTATTTAAAAAAAAATTCCTTACAAAAGTTTTCCTAAAAATTAAACGTTTTTTTCTTGAGTAAGAAAGATGACAGCACTTTGACTTTAAAAACGAAAATAGAACAAAACAAAAACGAAAAAAAATGCAAAAATTACGTCGTCAAGCGTCGCTATGCAACTTTTTCAGCCCGATTTCTATTGCACACCGCTCAATATCAAACAAAAAGTTGCCTGCAAAAGTTGCGGCGTTTATTGCAAGGTGTAAATGTGGTCTTAATTGGAAAGAAAAATTGCGGTATTTCTGATGTTAATTTTGACGCATTATTTTTTATTTTCAAGCTAATTATTTTAATTTGAAGACGACCAAGGAGGGTCCTGTAGCGCAGATGAATTAGAAAAAACTTTTGACTTTATATAAAAAGTAGCAGTAAAAGTATTTTAAAAAAACAACACGAAAAGAGTGCTAAAAGCACGGAGTTCGCAACGCTGTATATGCCTGCTTTCAGGACAAGGTGCCCTCTACTTCTTTTGCATTCCTTTTCTTCTTTGGTAATTTTAAATAATTTTGCTATTAATGAATTATGAAATTGATTTATTTATTTGCATAGCCAGCAAAATAGTCTTAAATATTCACACATGATGTATTATTTATGTTTCTTGGTTTTATTTATTTGTGGTCTAAGTGAAATTAATTTATGTTACAAAGAACTGCTTGCTTGCAAAATAACCGCAAATTCCATAAAACTAAAATCAAAAGTGGATTTAAATAATACCACGAAATACTCGTATCATCATCGCATATTAAATTGAACATTTATAGATTTTATAGTGTTTTGTTTGTTTTTGTTTCTGCATTGCTAATTAGAAAGAAGCCACTAATGAGTATAAATAACAAACAAAAGAAATGAAATTCTCACGAATTGTTTGGATCAAAAAAAAAAATTAATTAAATTAAATGTGCATTGATATGCACAGGTAAATTAGCTTTAAAGAATTAAGTTGATCAAATTAAAATATGTACATACATACATATATGCGGTAGTTTATTGGTTAATCGACAAATCTTTTATTTGAATGACAACAGTATGTTTCCCACAACTGCTCAAATGACAATTTAATAAAATCACATTAAAAACTTAGCACGGACGGAAAAATTACTAACAGCGTACAGGAATCATTTAGTGTCGTATGTGGTGAGCGGTTCCATAGTGTTTTCTACGTTTCTCACACGTTTTACGAAATATTTTTATGTAAAAAGCGAATAAAAATTGGTAAAATCAAGGCGAATTAATACCAGGTAAACTTACTAGTACTACAAGGGTGGCGATGGTCGAAGTTATCTGCACGTTAAATACAAAACGAAAAATTTTTCCTGGGTTCAACCCCAGTTTCAGACTCATAAAAACATCTCGCATTTGTGTGTCTTTGTGTCAGTTGTTGTCGGAAGGTTTGAGCGGCGAAGGAATAGTCACTGGTCACTGAACCGTAACGGCTTCAGCTGTATCCAATCCCCAGGCACATCAGAACACGGCCTCAACACACCCATTTAAAGGTTTTTTTTCTAATTTTTTATTTATATTTAATAAAAAATATGAAATCCGTAGTTTATTACAGAACCGATTCAATATTTTTTTATTTTTTTTGAAAATTCTCTCACTAAATTTATTGCAGGGTTGTCAACTATCACATAATGTATACATCTGTTCAATGAAATTATAAATTTAATATATGAAACAGACCTGGTAGTCTTTAGGAGGGAGCTACTGCGTCATCGAGAGAGCAGTCATGCGCAAAGCGTAATCTTAATCATTGTTGGGCATGAACAGCTGATTTACATTGTTCTATTACTCTCTCATTCTCTATTATTACCGAGAGTTTTCAGTGTAATGTTAGAGCTGATTCACACACATCAACTTTAACCTGATCAGTTTTTGTTAAAAACTTTTTTTAACTTGCATTTGCATTCATACACGAAAACATTTCTGCGTCAAGTTTCTCTTGTTTTATAATACTACGGTTAAGAAAAGAAGAAAGAAAGAGAGAAAAAAGTTGACGGTACGCTCAAGTCTGTGCACCTTTCCATTCTTAAGACTTGCCGAGTCAAACTTGATGTCTGTAAATCATGAGTTGTGCCTGCAAAATCCTAATACCCTTAGCTTGGTTATGCGATATTATAACATCCGTGATTCTCCATGAGGGATGCTCAGAAGAGAATGTTCCCTTTTCAGTTTTCACATTTTCAGTATGCAGTCGCAGACCCGAATTTGAAGATTCTGAACTGCTGAGGTCGAATTGTTCAAATTTATGTTCAAATAAATGTCATAGTTAAAGATTAATTTCATTTTTGCACCGTCTGACCGTATCTCTGCAAAGTATTTTCGAAATAGATGTAGAATTTTTAATATTATTGTTTTTCGAATTATAGAAATACTTTATTAATTGTTCTAGAAACCAAACTTTGTAGATAAAAAAGAAAGAATATTCTTCTCCACAAGAAATCTCGCGAAACTATTCGTAATAAAAGTGCATCATACTAAGTCCATATTTGCTGCAGTTACTTAAAATCTTAATTCTACTTGGTCCGTGTAATCGTATTTAAATAATTATGCAAAATTTGTGGCAATAAATTCATTACTACTTTGAGTTACTTGGAATTTTAATGAAAATGTAATTTAATTTGTGTGCAAAGTACACAACGCAACAATGAGAGAGAAAATACAAATATTTTACTCTAAAAAAATCGATATGTGTGTCATTGAAATTGGAAGCTGATTCGTAATAAAAATGCATATTGTATTTTTAAAAATAAAAAAGTGGCTGTTCTGTATTTTAGAAATGTGTAAAATAGTCAGTACAACATGTATGAAATCGTAGTTTTATTAAAAAGAAAACTTTATTCATGTTGCATGGTGTAACGATTGCCAATTATAAGGAAAAAATATTTAACAGAATATTCATACAAGTATTCATTTAAATGGAATAATTAAAACGCAATCTAAATATTAACAGATGCCTAGAAATGTTGCTTCCTATTGCTAAGTAATCTATTCAATTCTATTGCTTTGATTATAAATTTAAATTTCTTAAATATTCATTGATAAATTAACATGGAAATGTAATAAATGGAAATTGTGCAATAATGTAAATTGAAAAATGCTAAAGATGTAATTAAATAAATTTAATCAAATAAATGTAATACAATAATCAGGAGATTGCTGAAGTGTTTAAGTGAATGCCAATTAAATTTCCTTAAAAATTTATATTGAAAGGATATTATAATTATTTAAAAGAAAACATTTGAATCAAATAAATTGGTATTTTATAAATTTTATGCTACTTAAGATTTAAGAAGAACATAATTTATAGAATTTAGTGAAAGTGTTGTAGAAAAGTTCAGAGAAAAATTATAAAAAATTTAAAGAAAAAATTTTATTGTTTTTCCCGAAGATGACTCAGTAGTGAATGAACGAGCGATTCAGTAACTTTTAACGATTGTAAAGTTTGTCGACGTTTGCTGTTGACTTGAAACGATAGCGAATATCGTTAAAAATTTTTTTACTAATTGCAATTTCGGTGCAATTGTGTTCCACGATGGGAATGCCAACATACAGTGCCAGCTCGCTAATCCGAATTAATGATTCCAGACCATGATTCGGATTAATGAGATATTGGGATTACTAGATGTGCTGTTATTATGTAATATAATTCACTATATTCACAAATACAAGACAAGCCAGGATTTCAAAACAAATTTATTTTATTTTTATTAAACAAGAAAGAAAAAATTAAAGCTTTTTTTAATTTTTATGATTTTTTTAACATAATTTGTGATGTAGTTTTGCTGCTCTTTCAGTGCAATTCCTTCAGCAGCAATATGTAATCTGTTTGAATACCTCGTACCTTTGCCTAATCTATTGAAGTATTTAAGGCCTGCACAGCTGCACGATTTTGAACGTTTTTCATAATTATAGGCTATGATTCTACATTTTCTGTGTCTGATTCTGAACTACTATACGAAGTATTGTCAGAGTTAATAATTCAGCTAAGAATTTCATCTTCGGAAATTCGCATGTCATTAATGCGGTGAAATAAATTGGTTATTGTGCGAAATTCTGCTGTTTCTTCAACACCATCATTCTCAGGCAATTCTTCTTGTAACAATGATAGTGGGACCACCTCTGAGAATGAATATGCGACTAACACCATTCAATAACTAAACTATTTGCAACAAAACATAAAACATACTTATGTACTTGTAAATATTATATATGTGTATGTATGTACAATATCAATCATAGAAGGCGCTGCATCTCAATAATGTCCTGTTAGTTGTAAAAAAACATATACAATAATAAAAAAGCAGAGAATAAAAACAAATAAAAATTCGGGTTAGCAAACTTGCAACCAATGCGGACTATAGAGTATGTAATACGTCATAAATTCAATTCGGATTACTGGATAATTCGGATTACACACCTTCGGGTTAGCGAGCTGGCACTGTACATTGATTGCAAGTCTCCTGAAGTTTTGTCGGGAGGTTGCTAGGCATCCACATTAGGTAAATGAATAAAGAGGTTGTTTGATAACCTGCGGGTCTATTAAAATAAATTTTTTTCGGCAAATATGCATTTTATTTTTCAACAAAAACTACTTTTAGATCAATACATTTAGTCCATTCTCTTTCTAAATTTTTTAATCCTTCCAAATAATAGGTTTTCTCAAGGTTCTCAAAATAGACGTTTGTTTCGGCTATGAACTCTTCATTCGACAACAATCTCTTACCAGCCAGTAATTACTTCAGGTTTGGAAGAAAATAGTCGCAGGGAGCTAAATCTGGATGGAATATGCTGAATGGGATATCAGTTCGTAGCCAAATTTATGGATTTTTTTTTTTTTTTTTTTTTTTTTTTTTGGCGTGTGATGTAGGGTTGAAAATGCCTTCGCACTTACAGAGACCGTCGTCTTCTGCGTCGAGTGGTGTTGCCACTAAAAAATTCCCTCCTCCTCCTCTGGGTAGATTCCTCCCCGGAACCGCTTTCCGCATTACTTCGGGAAGGCCCAGAGCCACGTCCTAATCAGGACCACTCTCAATCACCCACGTCTGGGTCCGCCAAGTTTGCAGCCGGCGCCATGGCCCCGGCCCGTATCGCCTTGTCCCCGTCAGAGGGGGCCCCGCTATGCAGCAGCGCATCGAGGTCCCTCTTCTTCCTCCGCAGAACGTATCCCACGTACTGTGCCACAGCGTCCCAATTGTCCTCACAATCGAGCATCCTCCCTATCACGGTGGGAGGATGGATTTTTGCCATACTGAATACAGAAGTGTGCACTCGTGCATTGCATTCATGGAACAACACTTTTGTACTATTTTTCTTAATAAATAACTGATGAAACATAAAAAAAAACAATTACGAATTTTTACTTGAAGTCTTTCTTTTATTAAATTAAGTCAAATTATATACTCTGTAATAGATTTTAATACAAAATAATCAATTTAAAGAACACTACAATATTTCTCCATGTTCTGGCAGATAAAGTAGATGGATGAATAAAAGCACATTTTCACTAAATTCATTAAAAAAAATCACTTTTAAATAAGAATAAACATTATTTTGAACAAGTTTTCTAGCTTTATTGACGTTTTGACGTTTAAAATGTTGGAAATCGTTTGATTTTTACAACACCAATTTAGCATTTATTCGGTTTCCAGGAATCACTTGTTTTTAAATCGACTGGGTTTACAGAACAGCGGGGAACATTTTTAGTTTTGTAAAATGTCTGTAAGGAAAAACTTCAATAGAACAAGAAATTTATACACCCTGATTGTCAGCATTATTGACTGAGTGACTGAATGTTACTTCTAAAAGAACCGAATTTTATATCTGACAAATGCATTTCCATGAGTAGAGCCTTTCCCTTATTAATGACGACACTTGTCCAAAAGTTTAATTAAATTTTGGGTATTAGATACATTAACTTATTAAATTTGTTCCCGTAAAATACATAAATAAATTGACAAAAATTACCTAATTTAAAGTTAATGGCTTCAAATAAAATTGTTATAAGAGATCTCTTTAATTTAATTGAAAGGTCACAAAAGTGTGTCAATCTTAATTAAAATAGAAATCATGAAATGACTCAAAACTGACATACATAAGTTTTATTTAGGCAGACCCTTTCACTCCCACCCTCTTTCTCACTTTCTCTATCACCCAGTCTCTAGTATGCAGTGTTGCCATTTTGTGGGCTTTCGGATATTTTATGACTCTTTATTGGTCTCGTTACCCTTTCACTTTTCTGAATACGCTTTTTTTAAAAATATAATTTTTTGACTATTTTTCTGTTTGCTGCGGCGCGTTTGGGGCTTGTTTTCATGCCGATTCGTCTCTAATAACAAAACCTAAATTTCCATAAAGAAACTAACGTTGCGAAAATTGAAAAATGGAGGAAGAGCTGATGAATTTTGCATTCAAGTTTACAATTTTAAAATTTCTTTGCGGAAAAATCATTTGCATGAACTAACTAACTTTGCTATTCGCAAACTTTCGTTTTCTTACTCAAATGGCGCAGACGGATAAAATATTCTAAAGCAAAGATTTGAAATCGACTTTCTTTAAACTCTGCCAATTCATTATTGCATATTGAATACGGTCTAAAATACGAAAAATTTCTTCTTGCAATTACAAATTGGCTTCAAGTATTAACGTAATGGTGGCTACAGACGATGCAACATGCGTATGCAACAGTTTAGGCAATTCGTGTTGCACATTTAGAAACAAACACTGCCAACCTACAAGTAAACTATAAGCGCAACATCAATTCTGAAGTGAATATCGCTGGAGAAATACGGTTAAAACTACAAATTTACAGCTTGCTTTCTTCCACTGAAAAATGAATCAGTAAAAACACTAAACAACGATTCAGACTATGCAACCAGAAAATATAAAAATATTTAGATGTTTCTGAAACTTTGAATGCAATACGAATTGAAACCATAAACATGACTACAGACTATGGAACCAACGAAAAAAACTTGACTGGTTGCATAAACATGTTGCATCGTCTGTAGCCTGCATTAAAATTAATTCTAGTTAAACTTACAGAACAAGCCAAATCAGCGTATGAAACGTATTTTTGCTCACAAACAAAAACAATTGGTATGAGCAAGAGAATTGTTGAGAGCAAAAATACGCTCGACGCGCTGATTTATGCAAAGCCCCAAGGCGAATTCATACCAGGTGACTGCATTAGATAAAATTCTCAGCAGCTGATTTGTGTTCATATGACAACGTTGTGTTCAACACAAAGCATGTTAATACGTAAACTCTTTTGAGAACTCGAATAAAATTGTTGTACAAGATGGGCCAAAAGTAATCACCCGGGGCATAAGTAATCACCCGATGTTCTTTTGGTGCAATTATTTTTTTCAAGACAAATTTTGGTACTGCAAATGTGTAAACAAATCAGGCCAAGTTTCTTTAATATGATGTATAGATTTAATGAAAAATTTGCAGTCAATAATAATAATTTTTGTCGCAATTAGTTTTTTTGTCGCTTTTTTTAAGTATATATAATTATAGTTAAAAGTGGGTTTACTTTTTTTTTACACTAAACAGCTGTTCATATTTTTATTTATTGTAATTGGTACTTTCTTTTAATTTTTTTCTTTTAAATAATATAAATATATGTATGTATGTATATATTTCAGGTAAAATGGATGAAGTTCTAATTGAAGAAATGCTCAACAATAAATTTTATGTATTGGCTCTGGTCGCCACAGAGTCTACAAGAAAAAAAGAATGGTGCAGTTGCCGTCTACAAGAAATAATTTAGTATGCGATTACAAGGCAACGAATGCAGGCAACTACATTTGTAGTCTTTGTAGCTCGTAGCCTGCTGTGGCGAAATTGTTTCATGCTTAACTTTATTTTATTTGCAAAAACAGTCAGTAATTTTGTGATTTTATTTAAATTTTCTTTCTGTTTACTCCTAATTAAATTCTCTTAAATTTATTTCCGAATTTCAACATGTTTTTTTTATATTTAATGATTTTGTAGCTCCTTATTATTTCCTCACTGTATTCAACATTTTCAAAATTATTTTTTTCAAATTTTCATATTTTTCTCTTGACGCTTATTGTATTTTTTTTTTCGTAATTTTTTACCCTTTTTTACTGTTTTGACTAAACACTTGATGCATTTCTTCATTCCTAAACTGGCAACACTGCTGGTATGATAAATACTTCAGTTTTCAAAATTATTGAGCATTTTTGCTGCTGATGAATCATTCGTTCCACATGCCAAGCAATTAGAATTTCTAATTTGTCTCTACGGTTTTCGATGCAGCAGAGGAATAGTGTGAAATCTTTGAATAAAAATTTTTACATTTTATTTTTATTTAGATTCTCTATGTTTTTTTACACCTACATCTTGCTGGGTGCGTTAGTTTTTTTTTTTTTTAACTTTAAACTGGTTGTTGTTTGGTGTGAAATGCTGTCATACAAAAGGGTCTTAATTACGTGTATTTTTTTCTCTCTCAATTTTCATTGCTTTGTTAGTGCAATTACCATATTCAAATATATAAAATAGACAGTATAATCTTGCTTTTGTTGGTATTAGATCCTCAAATAGGTCTAGGTCTATAAAGAGACTCAAATAAAGAAGAAAGGGTAAGAATTGAATTCTAAATTATGTATTTCATTTGCTACGTGACTCATTGCCATCTTTAAAGTGTATTCGAACTGGAAAGTTTATACGAGGGTTCTCATTAATGCTCACTTCTTATCGCTCTATTAAAAATATGCCTGCCATTAATACGTGAGGCAAAATAAGTACTCCAGTGCGCCGATTTGCGTCGCTAATGGAGGCCGCCGAAATGCGACACCGTACAATAACAACATTGTCAGATAAGTTTTTCCATTAGATCTGGCAACTTTTGCCATATAATAATCTGACAATTTTTGTTGGCAGAGAAATCTATTCTCGGACAACTGTCTGACAATGAAATAGTTTGAATACTCTGAACTGACAAACCACCAGATGGTCACAATTTTTTCATTGTGAGTGAATTGCCACAATATTGCCATATCGTTGGCAATATTGTAAAATCTGACAAGCATTTCCAAATAAAATATCTAATATTTTTCTGTTTGGATATAAAAAATTTTACAGTTTTAATTAAGAGCTGAATTTCTTTTTATTTTCAACAGATGGGATTGTTAAATATTTTTGTGCCAGCTGTAATATTCTAAACATTTTTCAAATAATTGTCACGAATATTTATATATTTTTTCTTCAAAATGAACTGTACATTCTATCCCACTGTACCATTTGTCTTTAATATATTTCTTAGTCGTATTTATATATATTGACTTTGTTTATTTTCTCTTTATTTTTATAGTATTTTCTTCTTTTTTACATAAATCATTACACTTGTCTGCCATATTGTCTAAAGAAAGAACAAAAAAAAAAAAAAAAAAAAAAACTTCATACACAGTCACACTTTATGGCTGGTCTATGAAATAAAATCCACGCCCGTTTTTTATGATTGAATGGAAAGTTTTAGCTGAAGGTTTTCTGCTTGTTTGCAAATACACATTATTTCAGTTTAATTTCAGTCTCATATTGCATTTCTTGCAAAAAAAACAAAGAGAATTTACAAACGTTGCTGGCTTTATTAAGCGTCATGCGACATGTCGCGACATTCATGGAGTAAATTCATGCTGCATCTGGGATTACCAAACATACACACAAAGTCTCTGTCGCTCTGTAATAAGAGCACGTGAAGAGGTCTAGCAATACGATACAATTCAATGTGAATGAAATTAATGATCCTTGATCTATAGTGTTACTCGCCAATGATTTTTAAGTGAAACTTGTGTTGACTGGCATTGTCCGTATAGGGAAATTTTCTTCATTAATGTTGTATGAATGCTTTGCTTAGGTCTAAAAGTATAAATACTTCAGAATTTTTGGCATTCACATTTACTATAGAGCTGGTAAATTCGAACTTAAGGTCACACTTAAAGTATTCAATTTAGTACTTCTTAATCGGTTAACCGAATAATTTCTGATCGATTTTCCATTGAATCGGTCACTTTATGTCGATTAAATCAAATTCTACACATACAAAATATTATGTATTTTAAAAGTTTCGTTATTACAATTCTTTTTCAGAAGGCACATTCAATATACCTCTGCGAATTTTCTACAGAATATCACAATTTTGCGACATTAAAAAATTTTACAACATGCAACAAATCTGCTACATATTTATTTTAGAAAAAAAATTTTATTTTAAAATTTTTCTGTGTATTAGATTTTTTTTCTTTTTGCTATTTAGCTGAACAGTCACTCACTTGTCTTGCTTGCTTTTTAATGTCTCTGTCAAGATAAGTCAATAGCAGGATAAAGTGACGAAAAAAGCAGTGAACAATGGGGATTTACAACTTAAAAGAGCCTGACTACGAGAAAAAGTTATCGAATGTCAAATAAAAATTTTAATAATTTCCATAACGATAAAAAAAAATGTAATAAG
The DNA here is from genome assembly GCA_963924685.1 of Dexiosoma caninum. Lineage (NCBI taxonomy): Eukaryota > Metazoa > Arthropoda > Insecta > Diptera > Tachinidae > Dexiosoma > Dexiosoma caninum. The sequence continues at coordinate 93,734,323 of OZ004727.1, read as the reverse complement.
AAAATTTTGCTATTTGGGGAGGTAGATTTCCATAGTTAAAATTAAAGTTTTTACGAGATACTTTTCACAGGATGACGGTTGGAAGTAAGAAAGCTCTTCATTTGACAGCTAAAGATCTTCTTAAGCTAAAAATTCACCGACAGCCTGTATTTGAAATAAGTAAAAGGAACAATACGGTGATTGTGAATGGCACATAATAATTGTTCTATGCCTAAGATTTTTGTGAATTAATATTTGTCATATATGTACATATGTATAATTCAAAATATTTCATTTCCCATATCGTTTATGAAGTGAATTAAATGGAATGAAAAATAAAATAATTTCATAGGGCGACTAGCGTTCTCGATTTGTTTATTTTTTTTAGCCAAAATTTTAATAAATTTTTACGTGTTTCGTTGTTCTATCGTTACTACAATGGGATGTGTTCTAATGAAATCAGAGAACTTGTTCCCGTGCGCAGTGCGTCACTTTTGACGTGGTAGAATTCAAATCAAGTGTCCATAAACACTACTCCCTCTATCCTCCTTCCCATAACCCGATTTCCTAGTTCCAGCACAATGCATCGCATCTGTACGACTGACTGACTCATCCACTGAGTGCTGGTACAATATAGAAGAAACTGTTGTTTTGTACGTGTATCTGTGTTTCTAATTTCAATAATTTATGCCAAATTTCATTTGAAAACTACAAAGCCTTTTAAGGGCGATTCACACTATAATATATTGTAATATGACATGTCCAAAAATACAGGTATTTCGTACTTATTTTTTAGAAATTTTTCTCAACGATAAAATTTTTCATTTTATCAGGGTTGTAATATTACAAAAGCAATTAAAGAAAATAACAAAATTAAAAAAAAAATATCATTTACTTCTGAACCGGTTTCGTTCTACTTATATTTTATTCTTTCTACTTATTTCTTATTTCTACTTATACTTTTTTATACATTTTATTTGAAGTGCGATAGTGTTGAAGCAAAATGTAATATTATTTTAGATTTTATGACAGTCGCACCAAATCTCATTAGATTTCTTTCTAACAAAGTCTTAAGACTTGTATTATAGCCTGAAAAAATAAATATGTATATGTGTTTAACACTAGAAACGCCGCCGTGCCATTCTTGTCCCGCGCATAAGTTTAATCGTCTCTAACACTTTTTAATTTTTTATTTACGTTCGTGGAACTTTTTGACTTTTAATAATTTTATGTATATAAACAAATTTAAATGCATTTAATTTTGTAATGAAAATAGTTAATGGTTTTGCTATTGTAAATTAAAAAAAATACATACTTGAAGCAAACAACACATGTTTCTATTTCTAATTCGGGAGCGAAAATACATCACATTGTTGTCTTAATTATTTCTTTAAATCTCTGTGTGACACGCTTAAATCGCTTTCGTCTTCTGAAGATGTATAAAAACTCACACTTAACAAAATAAGAAAATAATTTAGCTTTTATACCGCGTAAGTAAATAATTTTTTGTAAACAGCTGTCATTATTGGCAGTTTTCATAACAGCCTGTTTCAGAAAAAAATAAAATTAGATAATCTGTTACAACACGACTCTTTCACAAACGCTGGCGTACTCGAAAGTTTTGCACGATACCATCGAATTTCAAATACGTCAACAAATACGACATTCGTCTGAATACGCCTACGCCAACCACGATAAGGGTGATTGGAAGAAAAATTTGTTTTAGCGCACGATTTATTTGCTGAAGAAATTAATGCTTTAAGAAATTTTAAGAATATTCAACGCTTTTTAGGTTTTTAGTAGTTTTGCATCAGCAAAGCCAATCTTGGTTACTGGTCGCCTCTAAGAATTCTTCGCACATAAATCTTCAGATTATGATGCTACCGGCAGACTAAGTCAGAAAGTCAACTACTGCACATGGCACTAAATACTAAGGATGATGCTTGCTGGCTGCTTTGTTACTATTGAAATGACTTGAATACAGTCATGAAAATTTTTAGTATGTACCTTGTGCCCAAATTCACTGTCATTAGTTAACTAATAGCAATAGTTTAACCATTAATATTTCATTCGGCTTTTTGTTTACCGCCGAATGTCATTGGTTAACAAATAGTTAGACAGCAGCTGATTAGTAAATTATTATTAGTATTTTTGTTTTGATATCATCTACCATAAGTATATATTATACTATCAGTTTTTTTTATTTTCGATATTGTTTTGGTTTTCCCGAACCAATTTCAGCAGCAATTCACCATCTTGCGCGGTAAAGTTCGATGAGCGCGCGCTTATTTTATCCATTTATAAGAAATAATACAACAAATGTAAAGAAAACCCACTTGCTAAAAACAGTGCAGCCAATATTGAAAATTAAAAGATTGTTAGGGTTACCATTCTTTGGTTATACTGAGAATGTTAGTTAAACAATACACTGTGAATATGAAGGATTAGTTCAACAATAGTTATCATTTCAGTTTACAAATAATTAACTAATGACGGTGAATTTGGGCCTTAGTGTCACAGCGCCCTCCGTTGATACGAAAATGCGCCAAACGAAAAACGTTTTATTTGAAGATATGTATATTGGGCCTTATTATGAGTATCATTGTTGTGATGAAAACTGTAAAATGTGGCAACACGTGCCATATGTTTTACATATTGACCCCTATGCCAGTTGTCGACGTCGACATCGACACCAAATCGTCGGAATGCTGCATCTTTTGTACCAAATTTAAATTGGCATTTCCAAAAATTCTATATTTTCAGTTTTGGTGTCGCCGTTGACAACTGGAATGAGGCTGATTGGCTTGTCGTTAATACGTATACGACAACGACACTCATAATAAGCCCCATTTAGTGAAAACTATTTTTCTGCCCACTGTGCAAGAGATTGGCGTCATTGGTATTTAATGCCACGAAACAAGTATCTCACATTCAAACAAACTCCCATCAAAAAGGTAGGTCCTCTGGAAAACATTTGATAAACACAAAAACAACAATAAGAATAAGAATAATAAAAACAAACATATAACACTTTCAATGCTCAAACCAAATGAAATTGTGCTACATTTTTTTTTTAACTTTGTTGCAAACAAAAAGTTATTAATACGAGTGTGTCTACGAGTTATAAAAAGATATTTATTTTTTATTTTTTCGTTTAAGGACAAAGAAAAATGTGGAAAAAAGAGTGAATGTAAATGCATTAAATTGCTGTTGGTATTGCGTTGCTGCACTTTAAGTCGTTTTTATGTCTCTTTTCGTTGCTGATACTGAAGAAACCACATTTTCATTCATTCAGATATTTTTTAAGTGAAACATTTTTCGATACAAGAACTACAATTCTGTTTTTTATGTACTCGTACCTCGGCAAAGGTAACAAGTTTTTGGATTTTTTCACTTAGTGGCAATATCTACATATGTATGTGTGCATGTAAGTATGTACATATGTATGGGTTTTAGTACTTTGGGGTTTGGTTTTTGTGTTCAGTTAGTTTCTTTAGATGTTGTATACCAAAAATAGAAAAAAAAAAACGTTATTTATTGTTTGTCTCGTGCACTTGTTGCTTTCAGAACAGGTATTCAATCCTTAATTTATTTATTTTGTTAACAAAAAAGATTTATGTGAGAAATTCCAAATCGACTGTTAACGGAATTTACGAGGGTAACTGTTTTCGTCACCGACACGTCAAACGTCAACAAGATGAAAACTCCAGATACTTCTGCTCTAATAGCGATCACAAAAGAGCTCTTCTGCAAATACGTACTATGTATTTAGTAATGAGCGGCTAGCTCGCTTTGTGCTTTATGTATCGTGCAACAATAATAACTGTTGCTAAATGTAACAGCAATTCTTTGAAATATTGGACTTAATTACGAGTGTCGTATTTCGACCTCGACTACGATGTTTCTATACTGGATTAAAGAAAAAATTGTTGCGGTATTCTTTCTTCTTTTTCCTTTTCTGTAAGTAGGCAGGCATAACATATCAAACAATTCCGGCAAGTGTCTGCCAGACATTAAATATGGGCTTTTCCACGAACTAGAACGGTACACGTGCTCGCCTTTGAAGTGGGGTAAAATAAAGAAATCTTGAATTTTTTTTCGTTCTTAATTTTTTTATTATCACGCATTAATGTCTGTATGCATAATGCTTAAAGTTAGCTTTTATTAAGTTATTGTTTCTGATATATGATAAATAAAGTCCTCAAGCCCTTATGATACTACATTTTTTCTACATTGTTAAAATTTTGCAGTACAGTGCAATTATATTGTAATGGGAAAATTAATCAGGTGCACAGAGTAAAACCATATAAAGATAAATATAAATCAAATATCAAATCTTTCATTAGTGTTATCGATAAAAAAAATGACTGTCTGTCAAAAAAAATATTTAAAATTTTCTACTTAAAATTGACGTTTGCAACTTTAAATCTTTAATATGTTGCCTACTCACGGCCATTTTCATAATGTCTGATTAAAACTTAATTGGAAATTTAACAGTCGGTTAACCATTTAACGAAAAAGTGTCTGTTAAATTTAACCGAACTAAATGTGGCGGTTAACAATATAATCGACACCTATGCATAGCTAATTTTCATAGATAAATAGAAAAAATGTACATACACGAGTATGACTTGTCTGCCCGCTTCTTCATCGATTTAATGTGGCTGATAGATTTGTGACTGATTTCGTACTGATGTGTCTTTCTGACCTTTCTGAAATGACGTGTCGTTCAGCACACTTTGAACTTTGACGTTTTTAACTGTATTGAATGCTTTGGTCCAACATATGCATGCGATGCATTGTGCTGGAACTAGAAGAAAGGTATAGTTAGAGAAATGACAGGAGGTGAAGCTTCACTATTTTCCAACTCTGCGTTCGCATGTTCTTTGTTTATAGAAGTGTTGATGCGCCTCTGATGTCAAGGAGACGTATGCAATTTTCTAGTTTTTTTTTTTAGTAATTATTTTACTTCGCCGGTGTGACACAATACCGACGAAGGAGGGCGCTCTCATGTGTCTGGGATTGCTATACGCTGAAGCCGTTACTATACAGTGCGCAGTGACTATGCCTTCTCCACTGAAACCTTCCGACAACAACTGACACAAAGATACACTAATGCACATCAGAAAAGATGCGATATGTTTCTATGATAGAGTCTGAAACTGTGATCGAACTCAGGACATTTTTTGCTTTTGTAGTCAACGAACAGGCTACTTCAGCCATCGCCACTGCCATATATGTACATAATTTACAAATTTCACTAAGTACTCCTCTTCGATTTGTGTAACACATCTGTATAATTATTCGATTAGATTTGTATGGGAAATTTTTGCTGCAATTTGCTGCAAATTTGGAATAAGAAATCCGAATTTTCTTATGAACTTCTAATCAGATTTCTGGCCGATGCCTATTAAAAATATCGAACTAAAACACAGAATTTACCGCGTTCTGCCTACGGAACTCCGTTTTAAGCTCTGCATATATTCTTGTGTCAAAAATTTCACAGACTTCTCACATGATTCGGACTTTTTTTTTAGATGTTTTTCTCAGACAACTCGCGGACGCCGCACTATTTTATTGAATATTTAAAATTGAACACAATATCAGGACATTGAAGACAGCCCTCGTACATAATAAAAAAGAAAATAAAATTATTTGAAATTGAATTAAATTGAATTCAGCTGAACTTATGTTTATTGTACACAAAAACGAAAAAATCAAATAAATTTACAAACACAAACAAGTGAATATAACTTTAGAGGTACATTCACTTTATTTTTTATTTTTTTGGTTTGATAAACTTTTAAATAAGTTTTAATTGAATTGGAAGTTGATTTTATTTTTTTTTTCCTTTTTTATTGCAAAAAATACCATTTTTGAATCGTTATTGTTGCAAATGCTGATGCTTATTTATAATGCACAACAAATCAAAACCAATAAGATTTAATAAAAGTTTTTTTCCTTAACTTGGACGATAAATAAACTTGATGCACTTTAGTCGCTTGGAAAATTCGTAATGAAAAAAACAACAAATATCACGATTTTCTGGTAATTTCCTGTCGAAACTGTGAAATTCACAGCAGGAAATCTACAAAAAAAAAAAACATAATTATTGTTTTGAAAGCATGACTTATACAGCCCAATTATGAATAATAATTCCTGGGGATTGTTTTCATTTTCCTTTCCCTTTTTACGAATAAAAATTCCGCATGATTTTTCCCACTTTTCACTTTGCTTGTGATTTATCTGAATGCACCTTAAATGTTAACAGGATTATCACTTTTGAACTCATGTAAAACAAATTCAACTCTGTCGATTAATTAATAAGAAGAACTGCGTAGCTGGAATTATAATTTAAATAAAATTTTTTATTAAATAAATTTTTCAATGTGTTAGAGGAATTCATTAACCCTCGCAAAAACATAACCAAATCATGGAACATTCATTGCTTCTAAGCACTCATTCAAATGACGACTTGTTTTGTTATTATGTGAACACATGCTCCTCAATGACACGTCTAAGTTAAAATCATGCGTTCTTTAGGTAAGTTGAACCAGTACATCTCCAATAGAACCCAGGCAGCAACTACTTCTTTTGCATTTCTTATTTTGCTGGGTAAAGGCAGCAAAGAGACGTGAAAAATTAACATGTCAGGAAGAACTGCAGAAAGTAAATGAGATGAGAAAAGATCTTACTTTTTGGGAAATGTGACAGATTGTGAAATATCGTTTTGCGAAAAAGCTACTTTCCATTGGAAACGCTAAAAAAAGTGACTATTTGTGAAAAAGGTAGCTTGTTTTTTTAACCAAATTTTGTGAATTAATCTGTTTAAATTAATTTCATAATGAAAGTGGCTTTTGTTTTTTTCTTGTAGAATTCCTAGGAGAGCAAATAATAAATATTAACTGCATCAAATAAGTTGTGAGTGAGTGACTGTAGATGCCATTTTCAATCATGGAAAATTAAATTTTAATAAAAAAAAAATCAATTGCGCTTAAAAAAAGCACGCTTGTCAGACGATGACTTTTGTAGACTTAAAAAATGGATAGGGGAAAATGACAAAGTGGTTCCCGAGATATCAATGTCGGAAATTTTGGTTTTTAATTTTCCGTAATTTCTTGGCAAATCGATTTTCGATACGCATTTCGGCCAAGGTAAGTTGGAAGTTACTGAGATGACCTGCAAGGTCAAATGTTTCCTATTTTTGAAATTTTTTTCTGGATATTTCAAACCAAAAACCTTCTTTCGGGAGTTTAGCGGCATGTTATTTTCATATCGTAAAGATATTTCTGGTAGAAAAAAATTTTTATGGCGCATTATGAACGAAAAATAAGCATTTGAAATTGAACGGTTTCTCTAGTTTAAAAATATTTTGAAATAAAAAAGCTAAAATTCGTGCATGTTCGAACTTTTCTTGTCAAATATAAATTTTATTAATTATTTTCTAAAAATTCGAAAAATTCAAATCAACTTCAGTCTGTTTAAGTGCGCTAAATTTTGATTTCGAAATTTTTTTATTTTACACTTTCTAGTGTCTCATAACATCAATATACGGCAGGTATGAGTTTTAGTATAAGAAAATATACATTCAAATCGATCTACTCAGAAAAAGAACCACAATTTTCAATGGCATTAACACAAATACGAACCAGAGTTGAAATATTGGTGAGTTTCAGTCAAGGCGAATTAATTAAAATTATCGCTTCTGTTCGCTTATGAGAGGCTTTTTGCGCAGATTTGGTGTTTAATTTAAGATGAGCACCTGTTTCACATCAAAAGTATTTTTAAATAATAAAAAAATTGTATAGAATTTAGTGGTTCCGTTTTATTGGGCAAATATTTGCCTAATGTGACCGTAGGTTTAGAAACATTAATTTTAAAATTTTTTTTTTTTTTTCTTTTTTTTTATCTGGGAACAGCATTCAGGAGATGACTCCTGCTACACAATACCGACGAAGGAGGGCGTTCTGATGTGATTGTGGATTGCTATCAGCTGAAGACGGTATTGTTAAGTGACCAGTGACTTATGCCTTCGCCACTGAAACCTTCCGACAACAACTGACACACAAAGACACACTAATGCAACATCAGAAAAATGCGAGGTGTTTCTATTTATTTTATAATTTTTAGTCTGAAACTGGGGTTGAACGCAGGTCTGTTTTTGGTTTTGCAGTCAACGTGCAGACTACCATCCATCGTGCCATCGCCACGCTTGAATGCTTTCAATATATATAATAATATATACATAAGTATATCAAAGTGCCAAGGTCAATATTTTTACAACTACAACTTTTGCAAAAACAACATTGCTTGATGTTGTTGTTTCTCTAGTATACGATATAGTATGTCAAATAAAAATATAAGTGTTTCACGAGCCATTACCGCCAACTTTTAACTAATGAAAAAACTACAAAATAACTACTTGCAGCAATAACTGATTTGTAATGACATTTAGAAGTTGTTATTCGTAAGCGAGAGTGGTAAGTAAGTACATAGTTCGATGGCCTCCAATGACATTGCCATTTTAAAGTACAAAATGAAAGTAGTGAAGAGTATGATTATTAGAAATTTTAACTCATTACTGCATCAGCAAACTATTTGCTGCTCATTTCATCCTTCCGTACATCAAGTATTCACTTGCTACCCCCTCGCATATTTCTGTTTTTGCAATAAAAAATTGTAGCAGAATTTCATATCATTCACACTTGACAACATGTTTTCATTGCGAATGACTCTGGTGAATTATATTGTATTTCATTTATAACATTCTATTTTCTTTTTTCATTGTTTTATGTCCATATGAATCATTTGATGTTGACGGCTGCTACTTTGTATGCAAAATTACGACAATATTTTGAAAAAAAAAAAAAATTAAATTGTTTATTTTTATGACAGAATTTATCTGTTCATTAGACATATTTTTATTGCCGTTTTAATGTTTTATTTACGAACGCCCAAGAACGCCTACATTAACACATTGGGCACAATTTGAGTTCAATTTATTGGGCAAAGAAATAGTTTTTATGGAAGAGCTGGAAAAAAATATGTCTTCCTAAAAGTTTGTTTCCCGCACATTTAATTGTGTCATCGAAAACATATTTCCTGTTAATGTGAAAAATGCTCAGATATCAATTAGCAGCAACATATTTCATTCAACAATTTTTAAATCTTTTAACTTTAGTATCAAATTAGATTTAGAACAATGGTGGTTGGTGGGTCTACAGACGCCTTTTTTGTGGAGGGTAACGAGAGGACAGATGAGGGGAGCAAGGACAAACCTACAAAAAAAAAAATTCATTGGAAATGTTTCACACTACTTCAGGATTACAATATGAGGATCCTCTTCTCCATTTTGGAAGTTCTTTTTTTTTTTGCTGGTTATTTTTATGAAAAATTTCAACAATTTGCAAGAGCAAGTTGAATCGTTGTGAAAAGGCAAGACTACAAAAATGCAGTCTGTGTTGCCAATTCAATTATTTAATAATTATAATTCAAAATATTTAATAATTATAAAACAAATAATTAATTAAGAGAAAAAATAAATATGCATATAATTGTAAAAATTAATAAATATAGGAATGAAGCCACAATTAGAATTTGAATAAATTAAGAATTAAATCAATGAAGGCAGGCATAAATGAATATAGAGAAATAAAAAATGCTAACGAATAAACAAATAACTTTATTAATTAATTAAAACTTCACCACAAATATTTTTAAAATACGAATGACCATCACCTGCCCATTTATGCAGTCGTTTAAGAAAATCTTTTACAATTTTTTATTCAACGGAAAATTTTTAAAAGTCGAATAGAAATAAAGCAAAAAATATAAAATGTGAAGGGAAACATTTATAGCAACTGGAATGAGTCATTTGAGTAGAATTTGCCAAGTTAACAAGAATTTTTGCCAAGTTAATACAACAACTAAATAATAATAAAAAAAACCAAACACCACAACAACATTCTATGCGGCCATGAACAACCAATCAATGGCGACCACAAACAACTTTGACATTCCAAAGTGAAACAGGTTTTTTCTTTTGAACACAAACAACCTGAGAATATTTTTAAACTCTTTTTTTTTCCATTCAATAATTTTAAAGTGCTTAACAAGAAAAAAAAGGAAAATAAATCCAATTAGTTTGTGATGTTTTATAATTTAAATGAAATATTTTGTGCTCCTGACTTGAACTTGTCGTGCACCATGAATTTCCTCAATCATTTGAGCAAACTCAAGTGAAAGTTCCCAAATAACTGGCATAAGAATATGATTTATTTGGTTTGGTTGAATAAAAATTGTTTTTATGATTTTCTTCAGAGGTTCCTGTGCTTCAGCACCACACTTTATTTAAACAGTCTGATATTTGATGGTTTTACAAGCAGAATCTAGTGTTCTCAGATCTTTTTAAATTTCTGTCTCTACTGTTATTAATTTAACAAAGTTGTTTCACGCCCTTCTTCATGCTTCCCCTCCCGACATTTCCAAATATCTCTAACGGCAAAAGTTTTTTTTTTGTCTTTTTCAATTATCGAAAAAGTTTCAATTGCATCTCAAATGTACCACCACAAAATGTCAATTGTGTCATTTCCATTTTAGGAACTCAATAACTTTTAATTCTCTGCATGCTGCTATCAAATCTAGTGGGGAATTTTATTAGTGCAAAAAATAAAGTGCAAAAATGAAAAAAAAAAAAATATAAAATATAAAAAATAACTCCGTTCGGAACAATCAAAATCACTTTCGTCTTTGTCGTCTGTTTAAGTTTAAGTTAAAACTCAGTCGGTTAAACTTTCACCTCCTTTCCTTATTACGAGCATGATGATTTTTCCACACACACTTCAAACTGTGTGCTGTAAATGAAAAAAGTTTGCTTTGTTCTGCTGTTTTAGTTCCTTTCAACATAAACGCACATACATGCACACACTCATACAGCCATACATATCGTTGTTACAACATCAACAATGTGCTTCATATGGAGAACTCAATTTTTTTGTAAAACATCAATGTCGATAAAGAAAAACAACAAAAAAAAAAAAAAGAAATTCAAACTGGATATAAACGAGTAGAAGAAGAGAAAACTTTTTCCAAAGGAATAAATTTAAAGCAAAATGCTGCAAAAATAAGAATATGGAAATTTTGCCACGTCAACAATTTCCAGTTCCAGAAAATCAAATGGTGTCCGTCGTTTCTTCAAATTTTTCTCTTCGCAAAACATTTTCGTTCTAGAAACAAAACAAAACAAAAAAAAAATAACATCAAGGAAAACAAATCACACACAGAGTTTTTCTTTTCGATTAAATGAGAAAAGTTTTCTACTGGCCATTTAAAGTTTATTAAAAAAAAAAACAAATTCTTTTTTTCTAGTTTCTACTTGCTGCAAATTTGTATTGAAATAAATATGCAAAGGAAGTTGCTTATAATAACTAAACATGGATAAAACATGTTCAAAAATAAATAATGAAACGGAAGTCCGATATGCAATAAAGAAAATATGAACATCAAATTCAGGTCATCCATTCATTTGTCAAAGATCTTTAAACTTTACCAAATACACATAAATAAAAACAAAAAAAAAAAGGAAAAACATAAATAAAATAAAGTAAATAATTTTAATTAATTTACCACCGAAAGAACAAATTCTTTCTAAAGTATCCCGTGCAAAAGTGAAATCGTTGAAAAAAATATCGTCATATAAAATTTGAAACCATAAACCTAATTTTTTTTTAGATTTTGCAGGGGAGGAGAAACACGTAATAAAGTAGTTAACAAAGCAACCGGGAAAAAAGTTCCTTTAAAACTTGCACAAAGTTAAAATATACAAACATTTTTACGCACGTGCATTTTCACATGGTACGGAATATTCAATAGAAAACCTGATTTTGAAATTTTTGTCACTTACATACAGGGTGGGCCAAAAGTCACGCCTATCTACTTTATCTGCAAGAACATGGAGAAATATTGGAGTGTTCTTTAAATTGATTATTTTTTATTAAAATCTATTACAAAGAATATATGTAATTTGACTTAATTTAATAAAAGAACAACTTCAAGTAAAAATTGGTAATTATTTTTTTTCAGTTATTTATTAGGAAAATAGTACATTCGATTTAATTCAGACTGGATTTATCTACTCGATTTTAAACCGAGTGAAATTATGCGAATTCGGTTTACAGAACACCTCAGTATGTGTGTTCGTTTTAAAAGCTAAAAATTGTTTGCGGATTCGGTTTACAGAACATATCGAATTGTTTTTTTTTCTGATTGTATCTTTAAAGTAACTCCATGCATTTAAGGGTTAAATTACAACTGCGCAGTTGTTCATATGAATTAATAGGCATACTTGAATGCGTTTTGTATGAGTTCAAAAGTGATAATCTTGTTAACATTTGAGATGGGATTAAAAATGAATTCAGATAAAGAAGTGAACTTGTGAAAGCAGTCACTTTTTTTTTGTTGCTGTTTATCTTTATCACAAAGAAAAACTGTCTTGCTGGCAAATCATAAATTTTATTTCTTTTATTAGTCTCTCATTCACTGATTCCCCAAGTGATTAATTTTTTTTGTTCATGGAAATACATACTGAATTACTTGTCAACAACAAAGAAAAACTAATTTTAAAACACTCTTGTAAAAATGAAAATGGTCTGATGAGAGTTGGAAAAATATAATAATTTCTACGATATTCTTTTCATTTCCATCCAGTCGCAAACTTCCAAACGAAGAATTTTTTTTTTAGGACAACGAAGTTATTTGGCCACAGCATTATTTATTGTCGTTGTCAATTATAAATAATTGTGTATTTTCACTGACTCTTTACGCTATCGAAGGCATCCTCGCCAGGGGAAATGAGAGAGCGATTAGAAGGACAAAAAATATAAGAAAAGAAAAAAATCTGAAACTTATTAATTTTTTTTTCCTTAAGTTAATCAAATTTATGAGCACAACTGTAATTTTTTTTATTTATTGCAGATTGCAGTTGATATTGTTGCCGATATTGGATTAAATAAGTTTATCAAGAGATTTACAATGAAACAAATATCTTCAATAAAGTTCTTGTTTTCCATCTCTGGGGTCGGTTAAGAGAGCTCGTAAATGCCAACTAAATCCAGAAAAGTTTATGAAAGAGGTTGTTCATAAATACTCGTACCAATTTTTATAGTTTGTAACGTAAAAAATATTTAAAGTTTAGTAACAAAATGAAATAATATTAAGAAGTAGAATAAAAAAAATTTCTTTTTACTTTTAAATTCAGAAAAAGTTCAGGTTTCCAACTAAGAAAGTATAAAAAAAGGAAGGATACGTTTTGAAACTTTTCTTAGTAAAATTTAAGTTTCTTAACAGTTTTATATCGAACAAGAGCATTTAACTATGAAGTATTGTGAACAATTTTCAACAATGACGCACAAAAGTAAAAATGTGTTTGTACAGGTGAGCAAAAAAATATTGCATTAAAATAAATGCTGTTACCTGTTAATGGTGGGAAATATTTTGTCTATATAAAAACTGTAGCACATAAAAGTAATCACTTACATTTGTAAAGGCAGGGTAATTCATATGGTAATTCACATAATTTTTGTACTTTGCGTTGTAATCACGACGAGCTGTGCTGTTAAATTTGAACACGTGTTTGACAATGACACCCCAATGCTAAAATCATGCGTTATTCCGCTAAGTTGAATCAGTTCATTTGCAATTGAACCCATGCAATAACTATTTCTTTTTCATGTATTTTTTTTTTTGCTGGGTATTTAAATCCAAAATATATAGTTTTTTTTTTAAATTTTAAATTGAATTTTTTTTTTTAAATATATAAATAAATTTTTTTTTTAAAATATAAAAATAAAATATATAAAAAAAAAAAAAAAATATATAAAAAAAAAAATAAAAAAAAAAAAAAAAAAAAAATTAAAAAAAAAAAAAAATTGTATGTACATATTTTTTTAATCTAGATTTTTTTTTATAGAATTTGTGCCTAGTGCAGAAAACTAAAGATTTATTTTTATAAAGCAAAACATATTCTGGTATTTTATTATTGTTTTTGAACTTTTTCAACAAATATTTTTTGCAGAAATAATTTGGTCGTGGCACAGCTGGCTATGAGTTGATATCCGTCAACAAAGTACTGACTGAAGTACTGCCAACGACATCCGTCGGTACGTTAATGTCAGTTTAAAAGGGCAAAGAATGACGTATGATATGATGATTGTATGTGGCCCGTCCTTAAGCAATTTATTAATTTCTTTTAATTTCTGTCAACAATCTGAAATGCACTAGCGAATATCTGGTTATAATGTCTCTATTGGATTCCCCATGAGAACTAAAAAGATTTATAAGTACAAATAGCGATACAGTCAATAGCGACGCGCTACAGTTTCACTATTGACACTTCCTACAGAGGGCACATTTACACGCACATGTTTTAATTACAATACACATATTTATGCATAGTTATTTACATACTTATTTACATGATACTCACAAATAATTTGTTCAATGAAAATCCAAATTCGAAATGCTTACCTAAAATGAAACAGAGAAAAATAAAATTAAAAATTTAGTGAAATATATTTTTTGGGTAATTTCTAAACACACACACACACACACACACACACACACACACATTATCACACACACACACATAACACATAATCAGCCATTAATGCTATTTTAAATATTTAATCCACAATGTACAATATTAAAAGACAAATAAATCAAATGAACTAATAAATTTCGAAATTACACAAGATTAATGTAAACGGCAAATAATAATATTGTGTATTTCATTTAGTTTTCAAAAACTAAAATTTATGAACCTAAAAATGCATATCAGACCGTCTGCAGAGACGACGTACAAATTATTGTTGAAATTTAAATTTTTATTAATGAATCGTGTTGCATCAGTGCGGCCATTATTGTTCATTTATTCTTATTTATTTCTAGTTTTATTTTTTCTGTTCTGCTTAATGATTGTAAAAATGCTAAATTTATGAATTTCAAAAACATTTGCAACAAAATATATGCAGCAGCGCAATGAAATCAAAATTATAAATACAAATTTTATTATTTTCTGTGAAAAACAATTGCAAATAATTCAATGTGATTTAAACTTGAAAAATATTTGTCCACGTATTCGATGAAAAGTACAAACAATCTTCTATAAAAATAAGGAAAATAGTTGCATTTTAAAAATTATGACACATGATTGCAGTACAACGAGTTCCGGAAAAATTTTAGCTGTCACTGACTACACTCGTATATGCAACCTTTGATTTTATTCACATTTTATTAAAGAAAAATTTACTCGTTACGTATGGGAATTTCCACAGAAAGGTCTACCGGGATCGCCAATTAATATGCCAATAAACAACTCTGCAAATAATATTGGACTACGTGGTCCAATTTAGCTGAAATGGTCTGGTTACAAACATGGTCCTGTTTAATGCAGCAGTGGACCATGTCATTGAAAACAACAGCTCATTGTTATACGGCAAGTGCTCCTGCTTTTCTTCGTATTTACGATTACTCCGTCGCATTAAAATTACTCTCTGAGGTGCTCCATGGAGTGGTTACATGAAGATGTTTTTGGGTTAGTCCCATGGATTATATGGTCCATCCCTAGGACATCGTCATGTTAAATAGACCATGTTTTCTCCATACATTTGCGTTAGGCTTGGACTAGTCCTACTCCTCTGTGGACTAGACTATACATACATGCATGTGTGGACTAATCACATTATTTGCAGGGCAATGATTCTTTCTAACATTGCATAGACAATGTTAGTTAACATTTTAAGAGGGTGGCAATGCCTGAAGTAGTCTGCACGTTGACTATAAAACGAAAAATTTCCTGGGTTCGACGCCAGTTTCAGACTAATAAAAATATCTTGCATTTTTTCAGTCAGTTGTTGTCGGAAGGTTTCAGTGGCGAAGGCATAGTCACTGGTCACTGTAACGGCTTCTAGTTCCAGCACAATGCCTCGCGTGTCTAGGGGCCATCCCCTGAGTGCTGGTCCAAGATAAAAATAATACAGTGGAATCTGGAACGAACACCGAAGAAAACGTGTGCGTAAAAGAGGGTTGTCCGGTCACGAGAAAACTAAAATTTTCAATCAGTAAAATTTTTCTATGATTGTTACTTTTTGTTAAATATTTTTATTAAATAAATAAATAAATATACAAACAATTTAGTTGGGTTTAACGACAAACGATCATTAATACGCATTGCATATGTAATAAAGCTTAAAATTGTTTTATGAGTCATTGCAATAAATATCCTTCCATCCTAGTTTGGAGGATCTTGGCAGTAACATCTTGAAAATGTTAGTCAAACAATGAAAGCTTCAAAGCTTTCGCTTTCACTTTGGCATTTCACAAACGCTATAAGATCCTGCACTTCAGCCAAAGCCTCTTTATATGTTAATATGATGTTTCCTGATTCTTGAATTTCTAAAGAAGTGGCTGGCAAACCAATACTATTAAGTTTTTCGGTTGCATGTGTTACATACAAATATTCTCTTTCTGAAGAAGAGTCGGTGTTGCCAGAGTAGAATTGTGTCTCATATACCCAATTTAAAAGGCAAATTAATTTAAATATTGAAATGGCAAAAAGTTACAAAATCAAAATGAGCAATCCTTTGCATTTACAACGAGCAAATTAAAAGAGTTCTGACTAGATTATTTGTAAATTATGGCATGAAAAATCGGACAAGAACAATCGAAATGTCCGTGCAAGAGAATTTTTTTTGTCAATCGCGTGTCCGTGTCTGCTCATGAGAGAGTCATTTTCAGGGAGAGCGATTGCAATGCTTTTCTAATAAAGCGCTGCCGGGACCTGCCAACAGTGTCCGTCGAAAGGGGGAGTCCGCTTATGGGAAGTGTTCGTTAAGGGAGATTCGACTGTATATAAAGTTCCCAAAACGAAAATGTAACAGGATAAAACTTAAGAATAATTTTTCTAAAATCCCACTGCCAGTGTTGTCAACAGTTGCAATGCAATCATTAGAGATCATTTACCCTTGTGAACGTAAAGACCTGGTTTAACGATAAATTTCTTTCTTTTCAGTTAAATGAATTGAACACGTACGTACGTGAGCAGAGAAAAGGAAAGCCATGAAAATGTCGGTACACACAGTGCGATATTCTCTGTTCTAACTGAGAAATGTACAAACATAAGTGGATGCCAAGCATTTAAACTCTATTCATTCATCTACTGCTCAAAAGTACGCTAAAATAAAAAATCGAAATTGAGGTTTATCTTCATTTTGTGCAAGAGAAAAAAATATTGCAATAAAATCCATATGTTGCCAAATAAGAAAACCATTAAAATTAAACCATACAATCAGCAACAAACCAACAAACAAACAAACAAACAAACAACAACCGCCATTAAGAGAAGAGCAACAAAAACAAACAGGATTAACTATTTATATTATGAAGTACATATTTTTCTTTCTTTTGGGAATTTTTCTTGCCAATGAATATACATATACAGACATATGTATATCCCGAGTGCTGCAAGCGGGGCAGTAGAAGAACGTTGGTTTCTTGCTTTAATGAATCAACGCACACGTTGAACGAACGGGAGCAGGAGAACAGAAGACCACAACCACATCGGAAGGCTAGCAAAATAGAAAATTGAAAATTAGATATAAAGTTATTTTTGTAGCGTATAGATGCTGGCTGTTTGGTTCTTGAGGGGTTCACTACAAATTTTTAAATTGCTTTGTGGCTCTACAGGTTTCCTAACAAATAAAATATCCGCTCAATATTTCTGATACTTTTGCTCGAAATGGAATTTACTGCCTGGCTTACAATGTCACACGCTATCGTTCGATTGCCTAATTACATCTAAAACAAACACACCAGACTTTAACAACACTGATCATACTGAGTCATACAGGGTGGGCCAAAAGTTGCGACTGCGTGTAAAAATATGATGCTCGATGAATAAAATCTAAAAAAAAATAATAAAAATAAAGTTATTCAAATTTTAACATGCAGACGTGACTTTTGACCCACCCTATACTTTTCATACAAAAAACTTAAATAACAAGCAAAATTCCACCGTTAAATGAATCCAGAGAAAAAAAGAACTACCAAAGAATTTAAGAAGGTACAAATAATGTGGTTCACAGTAGTGCAAATGTGGATCATTCCCAATGAATGACAGCGGCTCCTTCTGGTCACAGAATCATTCAATCAAGTGTGCCTTTGTATTCAATCAATCAAAAAAAATCAAATCACACATATTCGCTGCCGGTTTTCAATCACTCCAAACATTCAGTTGTTCTGTGATTTTAATCGTGTGCAAATTAAAGAGGAAAATAAACCAATAAAAACATTAAAAAAAAATTTCAATGAATTATAAGAATAACTTTTTGGGTTTTTTAAGTTTTTTTTTTTTTTTTTTTTTTTTTAATAATATATTACAGTAGAATCCCGTTAATTCGTTTGCGAACTGTGGGATTTTTCGAAAGAAAGGCATTTTGATTAAGCGGGGTTGAAAGAAAAAAAAAGAAACCATTTACAGGGGTTTGGACTGTCGACAATGCGCAAACCCTACAATAAGACGCTTCTATAGTTCTGATTATTCAGCTTCTTTTGGTCGCTTTACCTAACTATCTAAAGAAGTTTCCACTATTAATTCTCTTTTTCTAAAATTGATGAAAATAATGTTGTAAAATTATAATATATATGATTGCGTTCGTACACTCCGAGAAAAA
This sequence comes from Dexiosoma caninum, assembly GCA_963924685.1. Classification (NCBI taxonomy): domain Eukaryota; kingdom Metazoa; phylum Arthropoda; class Insecta; order Diptera; family Tachinidae; genus Dexiosoma; species Dexiosoma caninum. The sequence goes on along the minus strand of OZ004727.1, from coordinate 93,715,619 downwards.
TAACAGTCATTAAGCTGTGCAAGTACTTCTCATACAGGTTTTACGCAGCTTAACTAATTATTTTACAGCTCTGCTTGTGCACGTTCTTCGTTTATATTCGTAGCAGTGCTGAAGCTTCGTTTTAGTAGCCATTTTTTTATTATTATTTTACTTCGCCGGTGCTACACAATACCGACGAAGGAGGGCGTTCTGATGTGATTTGCATGGGCTCGGATTATCTGTATTGTTAATATTATTCAAACTTCTAAATCTATGTTAATTAATTAATCTACAAATTAGCCAAACTGGAAAGTCATTGTGCCTAAGTATATGCACAATCTTACCTCTATTTTTCAAATGAAATTGTCTGTCACTAATATTTAATACCTTTTCTATCAAATTTCTGGCAGTGTTGATAATAATCCTCCTGTTATGTTTCGAGTAGTAATTAATAATCCTCCCCTTGATCTTGGTTATTATATCTATATATATATATATATATGATATAAAATTGGATATGTCGAATTTAATTTATAAGATACCTTGTGGTGGGAATGACAATGAGGATTGGGATTTTGTTAATACAAATTATTATTTCCTGACGACGCTACCTCTTTGGTAACGAAATATTTAAAATAGATAATTTGAAGACTTTTCATAAAAAAGACCATCGCTCAAAAGAAATATAATTAATATTTTGTATTTATCGAGCCTTTGGTGCAAAACCGTCGTAATTAAAAAAATCGTGAACTGAGAAAAATGCATTTGTAGTTTTGAGCCATCTTTTTGATAGTATTTTCGTTTATTAAAGTTATTTTTTTACAAGTTTTTTGAAATAAAGAGACATGTTTTGTAATGTTTTCTGTTTGTAAAATTCTTGTCATAAAGGAAATATTTCATTATTGCAAATAAATATTGTTGGAAATAGCTGGAGGCAATAAAGACATTTGTAGCTGTAGAATCAGTTAGACATAGAACCATAATATTTTTTCCTTTAGATATATATTTCCCCATACCCAAATTTTGAGTTACTGCGGTATTGCACCAAGGGCTCGATATGTAACAAAAAATGTGTTACTTTTCCCTTGTAAATCTATATTAATAGTGCAAATTTGTTTATAGAAACAAGCGTCAAATTGTTACACACGCAATATATTTGTGTTTAAAGCAAACCTCTGGCTCAACAAGCCGTAATATCTGCAGTATACAATTCCATGTTAAATTCCCAGAGTCATCTTTACGAAATATTGCAAATAAAATAAAAAAATGATAAAGAATTCAAACACCTTTGCTCATTTTGGGCCACCCTGTACATATACGAACAACCTGAACAAAGTTTTAATATATATTTTTTTTTATTGTTATTGCAGTGTATTCAAACAATTCGTAAATGCATTTACTTAAACATCTACTTAAAACAAGGCCTTCATAAGAATTATCTTTTTAAAGAGCCAAATCCCCAAACAAAAATTTAAAAAAAAAAAAAAAAACTTACAAAAATGAAAATTTCCATGAAGACTTCATGGATAAAACTTGTATTCTTATTGTTGTTCTCACTGCTCGTTGCTTCTTTATTTGCAGCTTTACGGTCGGTTTGTTGCCAATTTTGTTTTCACATTTTAAAGTTGCTTCTTTTTTTCGCCGCTTACTTTGTCGCAGCATTTGTTGCTGTAAATATTGCATTTTTGCCCACTTTGGCAATGTGTGTATTAACACATTCTTTTTTTTTTATTTATTTATTTATGCTGGTGTACATATGAATGTATGTATGTGTGTATGTATGTGCATGTACACATTGATACATATAAAAATGTCGGCCTTACTGTTGCCACAAAATGGCATAAAATCTCAATACTCGTACAATAAAGATGAAGAAGATGAAAATACTAGTGAAAACCAGTAAAAGAGTATGATAGCGACTCAATCAGGAGAATGAGTAGTGGCTTACTCAGCATAAGACAAAAATGACATTTATGGGTTTAACTAAGCATTAGTGCAGCAAAGAAAAAAAAAACTTTAGGGGATAAGTAAACGGCATAAACAAGCCAACAAGACTGCAAGAACATTGCGAGAGTAAATTATTAAGGTTACTTGTTTGCTTGCGATTCCACAAACAACCAGCAACAATGCTTTTTATACAATAAATATCGCAAATGAAAAGAAAATAAACATTTACAGCAGCAACTGCAATATATTGCATATGTAGATAGTTGCGTTTATTGTCTTCTTCTTTTTCTTGTGTTCCTCTCATTTCTGTTTTCCATTTGCAGGTTGTTGAACTGATTTTAGTTGTATTGTAGTACGTATTTAGCTGTACCAACATCTCCAATGCCGTCGCTTCCATCTCACAAACATCGCTGTCTTCAGTTAAGTTGCAGCCTGAATTTCTTATTAATGACTTGGCTTTTATTATAATCAAATCAATGTGTGGAATTCCAGAGCTGTACAGGAATGAAAAAAAGGAAAAAAGTACCTTTTCCAAAAAACCACCTTCTGCAAAAAAATAGCTCGCGGAAAAAGTGAGTTTTAAAAAAAGTACTGTTAAACGAAGTTTCTTCGAAAACAAAGTGCATTTTAAGAAAAGTTCATTTAAAAGAAAATTTCCTTTAAGATAAGACATTTAAAAAGGTACCTATTGACAAAAGTTCCTTTAAAGAAGAGCTTTTAGAAAAGTACATTCTAGAAAATAAAAATAATACAGTTGAATAAACAATTTTTGAAAAATACAAAATACCAAAAATATATTTTTTAATTCTGCCTTTTGGAAGCGACAAGTTTCCGTAAAAAATGTATTTTGGAAAAGGTGAATTTTGAAGAGAGACCTCGCAGAAAAAAACTTTGCTGATGCACAAGTGTTGAATGAAAATTGTACATAAAAATTTCTACAAATGTCTCAAGAAAACATACATTTAAAACTCTGTAGTACATCTTGTTGCTGTTGTTGCTTAATGTAGTTAACAGAAGTGCCATACATATGTACACATCGCATTGTTTTTACACGGTACATGAATTGCAGGGAATGAAATCGTGCAAAAATTTAAAATTGTATTATACGGCGCACCTTTATTGTGACTTTTACCTTGAATGCCTTTATTGAGCTCAATATTTCATACAAAATATGAATTTAGTTTTTTATTTTTTATCTTGGACCAGTGCTCAGGGAAAATCCCCTACATAAGCAAATCATTGCACAAGAACTAGATAGAGAGAGATAGTATAAAGAATAGACAGCTGGTGAAAGTGGTAGGAAGAGAGAGAGAGCTTAATTCACAACTCTGCAGTAGCGTGTTAATTATAAAAGGAAGTTGCAGTGTCGTCTCTGATGTTATTTTTGACGCTTTATGGTGAAGCTAAGCGAAGCGGACGTTTTGTTGCTCAAATACCGACGAAGGAGAAAAAACTTTTTCTGATTTGGACAGGCTGGGAAGCGAACCTGGATTCATCTGGTTGCAGAGCTAACACCCTGACTACTCACCATCAGCGTTTTTAAACCGCTTTCTTGGTCAGCACATAGGCGAATGGCATTTAAAAACACCAAAGACATTCATATAAGTTTTTAACAAACTTGTGTGTCATGGGGGCTCATCGTGGCACAGCTTCGAGAAGATCGCAGGACTAAGTCTTGGAGTGGTGAGGTGAATGTATAAAGCAATTTTATTTACGTCCAATACGTTATGGACAACCACTACGGCCATAACATACCTGATGGTCCAATTGTAAAGTATCGAGACATGCAAGTGCATTGAAATTATGAAGTGTTTTCGTAACAGACCTGAAGAGGCTCGGAATACTATACTCAACTTAACTCCCAAAGATCTGTTCGTAAGGATCACATATGCTAGTATGACTGGCAACTAGTCAGACTGGCAGCTGATGTAGGTCAGGAGCATGCAAATATTTCGGACTGGTTTCCTTCAGATCTGAGGAGGGTGTCGGAGTGGCAAGTGCGGCAAGTGTATTTTAAGCTGAAATACTAGCGATTAGGGAAGCAGGTGTGATACTCACCGGTGGAAATTCACGTAAAAGGCTGACACTACTATCATCTGCAACTTCTTCGCGAACGAGCGGGCGTATTTGTTGGGGAGCGCTAAGTTCGTCATGTACTCATTGGACGCTATTTCAGTTGCATTGCCATTTAGTACTATAAGCTCGATCATGGAACACTATCTTCGGAAGACGGAGTATAGGTGAAATAGGCTGACCACATGTTGGGACGCCGCGCTTCAGTGACAGACGCACAGAGATCATAGTGAATAGGGACCGAAGAAGTATCTTACGGCTACTCCCGGTATTCGCCAAAACTATTTAATTTTCGTCGCCTAATCTATTTCAAAATCGTAGAAAAAAGTTCGTGTAAACACAGGATTAGGTGTACATTAAACTCTTATTGAATGTATGTATGTATGTATGTGAAGCGAGGCATTTTTTAGAATGGTGCAGCAACCTTGTCTTACGTCAACAACATATAACAGATGAGCGGTTTTTTGTCTACTCAACATTTATCTGGTTTTTTCTTTAATAGTGTATATGTGTATGTATATAGACGCATGCATACATACATACATACATATAAACACACACGCACACACACACATCTATGTACCTCTATCTTTATTTAAGTGCCACAACAGCTCTGCCACTATTTTTGTTCTTATTTTGCGTTGGCAATACAAAACTCTTTAAGATTTGGGTTTTTAAATGCACGAGTTTGTGTGCATTGGAACGGCAGTATAAATAAATAAAGGTTTATTTGAACAAAAATTAAAAAGAGTGTTAATGGAAAAACCAAATAAGAGGAAAAACATAAAGTATTGAGAAAGGAAAATCAGAAATAAAAATGCATATGCATATGTATAGTATATATATACATATGTATGTGTGTATGTATGTATGTATGCGTATGTAGATACACGTCTGTATGAGAATGCATGCATTCTGTCTGTATGTCTTTCAATAAAAGTCTTATGCACGCACTTGCATCAGAAAAAAACAAAAACAACAAAGACCATATCGAATGCATAAATACCAGCCCATGCATAAATATTTATGTATGTGTGTTTGCAGGTACATATACATACATATGTATATACATATGTATGTATGAGGGTATTATGAAAAGTGTATGTACCAGAAATAAGAATGAAATGGGCGCTGCATTTGAGCATAGTGAAAATCTATTTGGGATTCAATATAAAAATTCCAAGAAATATTTTGCACAATGGGGCTCAGAAAAAAATTCTTTCAAATGTTTATACATTCAAACTACTATTAATAGCTTTCACTTTCACGTTAATAGTTGTTATATCTTGTTTTTTTTTTATTCATGTATGTGATGAAAATCGTTTTCGGCGTTAAAACGTTTTGAAATCTACATACAGTGTGATGAATTTGTCTGTGACGATTTCATTTCCATCTTGTTTCATTGAAAAAAAGACGTTTTTAATGTGTGACACATTTCGATAATGCCAGTTTAAATTCGTTTTCAAATCGTTTAATTTTACTTGAACAAAATGTAAGGAAATATACAAAAAAAAGTAAAAAAATAAATAAGAAATGATTATAAATCCGTCCTTATTTAAACGAAAATATTCAACAAATCTATTTAAATAAATACTAATTAATATAGAAGAGAAATTTAAAAATTTAAATACCCACATTTCATCTGGCAAATTTAAAGGATCCGATTTATCTCTTAAACGATTTTGTAGAATATTTTCGCTATTCATCGTATTATTTTCTTCCCAGAGAATTAGGGAAACCCCAGCAAAAAAAGGCATTTTATAAAAAAAATTATAAAATATGTTGATACAAATTTTATTTTGTTATTTTGTTTAAATATTTTTAAAAAACGTCACTCCCATACAAATATGTTTGCATATTTTACAGTTGTATTATTAGATTTTATACAGTTGTATTTAGAGGAGATATGTGGAAACGAAACAAATATGGAATATGAAATCGATCGAAATTCATCACACTACTGTCGATTTCAAAAGACGATTTACTTTTTAAATCGAACGATTTCCATCACGTACCTGATCATCTCCTATTTGTTTCCTTGGTATGCTGCCTACCCAACCACAGCCACACCTCATGTACTTCACACACCTTTGTATAGCTTAAGAAAAGTTTATATACAACAAAATTAAATGATTAAAAAGATAATTAATTTCAAAAAAATATATACATAAGTATATGAAGAAACATGTGAACTTTTCATGATGTCTTTAAGATCTTTGCATAAATGTGGTTCCTATCTTCGTATAATTTCTACAAGGACAAACAAACTTGCGCATAGTGTCTAAGCCCAAGGTGCTCTCAACACCAGATGAATTCTGACGTTCACCACTGCCGTCATTGACACATGAAAAGACAACTTGTGACCGACTAGGTACACATATCTTAGTATTCCTTTGTCCATGATATTATACTTGTACCTGGCTAAGGTGTTTCAGAGAGTTTAACTCAAGATCTTTAATCAATCAGGAGAGAGCATTATGAATTTTCTTACATAAACATAGATAAAGACCCCTTCCGGTGACTACTGTTGAATGGCATCAGCAACTAGATTAGTAAAAATCATATCGAAAGATATGTCTATCCTAATACGAGTACTATGTCACCGCGTGACTTTAGTTATTAACCACAGCCCCAACGAATCTAAACGCATGCCAACACATTAACTCAAACTTTTTAGGGTTGACACAAGGTACTACAAGAAGCACAACTACGCACTATCACGTAGCACATCAGTCGTTAAGCCCTTACTTAGCGTTAGACCAGTGGGGCTTGCTGGCTGCCCGTAGTGCTGGTTAAGACCCAGACTGTATTACTACAGTCTGAGGGAAGCTACAATAATGGTAGTCTATGATGAAATCTCTAGTTGGATCTCAAAGAGTCGCCTCTTCTATCATGTTCAAACTGAACGGAAGTTCAAGGCGATGCATCACTTCCCCATGCATATTCATTTCGTATCTCAAAGTCAAATGACTGAGAAATACATACATTAATTTACGGAATTTAAACAATGATTAGGTAATGCTTCAAATAATTAGCTAAGTACCGCGGGATTGCTAATGTCGCGTAGGTTATGAACAAGGGGTTACATATACATATCGAGCCTTCGGTGCAATACCGTAGTAATTCAAAAAATCGTGAACTGAGAAAAATGCATTTGAAGTTTTGCGTCATCTCTTTGATAGTATTTTCGTTTATTAAAGTTATTTTTTTACAAGTTTTTTGAAATAAAGAGACATGTTTTGTAATGTTTTCTGTGTGCAAATTTCTTGTCATAAACGAAATATTTCATTATTGCAAATAAATATTGCTGGAAATAGCTGGAGGCAATAAAGATATTTGTAGCTGTAGAATCTGAACACTCGAAGATAAAACCGTAATCTTTTTTCCTTTAGATATATATTTCCCCAAAGATCATTTCTGCATACCCAGCTCAAAAAATTAAAATTTTGAGTTAATGCGGTATTGCACCAAAGGTTCGATATGTATTTTGACGTATCGCAAAAAGCTTGTTAATTTTACATCGACAGGGCACGCAAGGTACGTCAACACCGCCGATTTTAATTAGTTCATACTATCGCGAGTGTACTGTAACATGATATACTTACAGAAATATTATAACTACGTACATATACATATATAAATAAAATAACAATAGTTATTCATTAACTGAAGGTACAATATTTATAAATAAGTATAAAAAGTGGATAAAATAAATGACATACTCGGATATTCATACAAACCACAATTATTTGGTCATCTCCACTGTTCGTTACCCGTTTGCGCTTTTTTTCACTCATTGTTCGTTGTTCTTGCTGGTGTTTAATCAGTGCAAATATTTTTTTAACTAAAGAACACAAGAGGAATATTTGCAAAAAAAAAAAACAGAGGGAGAGAACAAAAAAAACAACAACATTTCACAAAAATATAAAAATCCTTTTGATTTCTTTTTTTTTATCGCTGACTTTATTAAAATGATGGCTGGAGAGCTGAGTTCACTGACAAAAATTTTTTGTTAAATTTCTTGTTGTTGGGTTCATAAAATACCACAATGAAAACACGTTTTGACTGTTAACGCTGTTGCAGCAGCAGCAGCAGCAGCAGCAGCAACATCAACAACTGCAAAGTGTTGTTAGCAATTTTGTTGTTAGTGGCATATTTTGCCCCTCGTCAAAGCCATAAATATGTTTTTGAGCCAGTTGGTGGGATTTTCATTTTGACTTTATGTTCTTCGTGTTCGGTTTTATTCATATTAAAACTTAATGGCAAAATACTATAAATAAATTAATAATCTTTTGTTAAAACAAAATAAACGAGAAAAAACAAGAGATATTTTTTTGATGGAGGGTCATGCGAGTGGAATTGATTTTGTTGTTTTTTGTTTTTGTGTTGGCAATAGGGCGGTGAATGCTTTTTAATTCGTTTTTCAAAAACTAGTTTCGAAAGAGCAAATAACTCAAATCAAATGTGCAGTATATTAAATATTTTAAAATCGACGATGCACGCTCAATGATTTACTTCAATGTGATTGAAATGTATGTGCGAGTAGATGTGGAATGGTGGGTGAAGTGTGAGTGCGAGTGCGAGTGTGTTTATAAATTCAGCAATGCGATTATACACTTCAGTTTAGGTAACACGTACAGAGTGTCCAAAGTGTACAAAGGCTAACAAGTGCAGTTTCACTGTTCATATACAATTCATTTTTATTATTTATTGTTACACACTGTGTGCTTTTATTTATCACATACACAAGTCTCATAAATAATTTCACTTTTGTACAAAATTGATTTTAAAGAGTTTTGGGCGTGTTTTCCATAATCCAGCAAACTTATGTGAAACACATTCATTTTCTTTTTTTGGATTATAAAAACCCACCTTAAATATTTTGAATGGAAGAAAAAATTTAACAAAACAATAATAAACACATTCAAACTTGAAGCAGGAAAGAGGAAAGATAACAAAAATTAGAAAACTATTCAAAATTTATGAATATTTATTATGATTTAGTGTTGAGTTCCGAAACGTCAAAATACTTTGCAGCGATGCAGTGGTGCTCAAAACAAAGCAAACAAAAATTTAGTAGACTTTTTAAACATAAATTTCAGTCATTGTTAGACGGTGTGGTACAATTCTACCACAACCAGATTTCGCAAAAAATTTTAAAAATTTATAATTTCACCTACATTTAATGCATCCATTTCAATATATATTTAAGATTACTAAAATTTATAAAAATCACGAAAATCAGAAATTTGAAATTATGAAAAAAATGTATATACCTGTGCAAGGTGTTTTCTCTCCTAAATGATATTATTTAATAACACTCATGTTTACATTTTTACGCTTTTTTGTATTTGTTCTTGTGTACTCTATGCTTTTGGTGTAATTTACCGTTTTTTTTTATTTCATTGGCTGTTTTTGTTTTGATGTTCTGCTTCATTTGAACACACAAGCACAAACAAAACTATAGAGAGAAACTTTTCGAATGGTGATTGTTTTGTTTCAGTGAGAGTCATGTTTTGTTATGCTTGTTTTGTTGATAATGTTTATTAGTAGTGTGCTTTAGAATACAGAACTTTCAATACATTTTGTACAGCTCTTTAATATGTACACAGAACTTTATGAAACAACTTACATTATAATTAAGTAGAAAAAGAAACTAATCATAAACCATTATTTATATATAAACATTAAGGTTAAGTAAAATGTATTTATTATATAACGCGAATAAAAATTTAATTGAATTAATATTTTTGTAAAATTTATAATATATGATAGATTGTTTAGCCATTCATATTTTGCACTTTGTCAAAATCGAAGAACGAGGTGATGGCCATACCGAAAAGCTCATTTCAGAAGTGTTTCGAGGATTGGAAGAAGCGCTGGCATAAGTGCATTCATTATATCTGAGGGGGATTACTTTGAAGGGGACAAAACGAATATTGATGAACAAATAAATGCTTTTAAAAAAAATTAAAATTCACGGTTTCTGTTGAACAGACCTCGTATATATAATTTTTTTTTTTTTAACCTTTCATTTTTTTACTTTAAGAAAAATAAATTTTGACTGATTTTAAAGAAAATAAACGATTTTTTTTTTATGTTTTGTAGATTTTTGCAAAAAAAGCGCACCACTGGTCGGCAGTATCGCAGTTGCTTAGGCTCAACAAAAAAGACTTGCGTCGGGATATTGAAGTTTTGCTTTTCTGAATAAATTTCAAAATACATATGCACATGCATATGCAATTCAAATGCTTCGCCAGCTAAGATATTTTCATAGCAGCTTTTACACATTTACATCCCTTAACAATTTAGTGAAAATTTTAAAAACTTTATTAAAAACTGATTTAAAATACTCCCAACAAATACCTATCGCAGCGTATTGAAGCAAAGTTGTGAAAGTTTTAAAATGTCATCAATGCAAATTACTTTTCCATCAGGTATTTTTGTTACGTCTCAAAAATGGTTTCCAGCAAAAGTTCAAGGAAAAAAATATATATTTTTCTTTGCCGGAAAGTCAGCCAGGCTCATCTTTCCGGCGGATAAAAATTATTGCACAAAAAATAAAGAAGACAGAACATCATTCTCATTTCCATCTTCATCAAATATTGCGACAATAGTGACATCTGTTGGTGACGCCTGGATAATTTTCTACAGGATGGTTGATGGAAGATAAAATAGACTGTAACTCAGCATAAAAAATAAAATTTTAAATGGATTAAAGTTGAAACCGTTAAATAATCAGAGCAAATAAAATACCATGAGTATGTGGAAACGCAGCCATTTGTTCCAATTGCATCTACTGCATATTGTTGGTAGGAAAGCTTACACATACATACATATAACTTAATGCTGTGGCAGTCAGCCACCAAATGTAAATGGCAGTTCTTGTGCCATCCTGCTATATTTGTCCTTTTTTGGTTTTCTTTTTATTTCCTCCCCAAAAAGGGGGTTTACAAATTTTTCTTGTTTGCAGCTTGTTTTTTTTTCTGCTTTTGTTTGGCAAATCCTTTAACCATTCACTTCTTATGTTGATAATGACAGTGAAATGTGCAGTTTTGTTATGACAAAACTCATTTTTCTCATTCAGTGCGTGTTCTGTGTTTCAGTTTATTTTTCCGCTTTTTTTTTTTTTTAATTTATTCCGATCTGGATAAACAAATGCGGAAACATAAACGCATACACCAGCACACGCATCTCATTTATTTATAAAATGGCTGACATATTTATGATGAGAGAATTCTTTTTTAAAATGATAAATGCTACTGCAACCATCAGCCATATGAAACTGACAAGCGGATTTAAGTTATAGAAACAAGTTTATTAAATATATAAAACAAATTAGAAAAGTTTTCGCTTTCATGTCACAGTATTTGCAAGTATAATTTGTAGAGCATACGAGGTTTGATCACAAAATAACGGGAATTTTTAAATCTCACGTGTTTGGAGACTGAATGTCTTCACTGTCATCTTGGAAACGATTATACCAGTCGTAAACTCTTTTCTAGTCATAGCAGACTCATCACAACGTTTGGTTATTTCTAGCCATTAGTCATTGTTTATTATTACAGTGGAACCTCGGTTCACGCAGCCAATACAACTTTAGGGGGTTGCGAAAACTGACGCTGTTGTGAAAAGCGAGTCAAAATTTATATGCCTGTTTTTGGGTAAGAGAGACCTTATGACAGTCCAAAATAAAGGTTCTTTTTTTTAACAAAAAACAAATGTTAATTAAAAAAATTCATTTCTTTTGATAAGGCAAAACGAATGAAGAACAAAAAGAAAAAATACATTTTTTTATTTATAAAAGATTTATTGGACAATTTTCCATACAGAATTCAATATAAATATCTTTTATAAATCCAAAAAAAATTCTTGTGAACACGTCAGTAAATCTTATACATAAAAATAACATGTCTGTATGTTCGAGGATTGTTTACAAGAAAAAATTAATTTTGAATTTTTTTGAAAAGAATTTCTTGGTGCATTTGAAATTTTTTGCACAAATTTCATTTGAAGGCATTCACAAAAAATAAAATAAAACGAACCGAAAGAGAAATACAAAATGATGTAATCAAAGTTCGACTATTTGTAAGAAAGGTTTAAAAAAAATTAAATAGATTTAAATCGAATAATAAAATATTTGTTGTATAAAGCAAATTTTTAAAGAAGCTATTTGGTTTGTCTTGTTTGTTTGCATATTTCAGAATTCTCAAAGATTTTTTGAGAGTTCTTGTATAAACATATTAAATTTCTTACCTTTTTTTAAGAATTTGGTTAAAGATCTGAAAATGACACTGATAATTTTGGTAGCAGTAGCAACTGAATTGCGCATATAGACCAGCTACAACATATAACAAACATAGATAAATATTTCAGATATACAAAACTTTGTTTGGAAGTGAAGTTGCTTTACACAGAAAAAAAATAAAATCAGGATTTAATTAAGAAAAACGGAGATTCAATTAAAATAATAATTGGATTGCAACCTATCACGAAAATAGTAGATTAAATTATGAGTTTTAATTGAAAAAATTTTACGATTTTTTTCATAAGAAATTAATGAAAAAAATTTAAACAATTCAATCAAAACATTAATTGAAAATTTTTTCAACATTCAATTAATAAATTGATCAAAATAGAAAAAACCAAATGCTTTTCACATATTAAAGCGAAGCTTAATATTTACGCACAATTAATATGTTATAATTTTTTACCCTTTGCGGGTATTTTGAATCAAATCTGTTGATAGCGCTGTTTTGAGAGGTTAAGAAAGTCAATGAATATAAACGTGGATTCAATTAAAATTTTAATTTAAAAACTTAATTGGAAAAAATTTAGCAATTATTTTTTCTGTGTAAGTAAGGTTTTGTGCTTTGATAAGTTGCGTCAACAGAGTCAACCATGTTAACAATTTGGATGTTGCGATTATCAAAGAGTTGGGTTGCGTGCTGGCACGAAACGGCCGAGACTCTTGACCTCTCTTTTCCTGTCATCGTTGACTGAACTCTCCCAGAGGAGGATTTTATATTTATTTTGGAGTAGCGGAGGTTTCATGTGGGGACTGTCTGATGCTCTGGTTAAATAGGTTTTGGTACCACAATGGGCCTAAATGGAAGCTTATCGTTCGGGGAGGGTCCCCCACCTAACCTAACGTAAACTATAGAAATGGTTTTATTGTATTATTTTCTTACAAAAACTTCTTAAATTTATATGAATTTTTTTTTAATATATTCAACATGAAACAAACTAAACAAACTATGCCAATATGATGTCATTGTAATCCCTTTTGGGGGAAAATATTACTATATCGGCCTTGATAAAGCAAATCGCTATAAATTATATTTTATTTTTTATCCCATCAAATTGCGCCGTATTTTATCTTAAATATAAAATATTTGTTTAGTTAGTTTTTAAAGTCGTAAAAATAAATAACGTGTAAGATAATTTCTTAAATTAAAGAAAATGTCCTTAAGACAGGCCGCAAATAAAGAAATATTACAGAAAATAAATTTATTTTGAAACTAACGAACCAACACTAATGAAGGAGATTCAAAAGCTATAAATTTAAAAGTCAAGGACGAACTTGAAAGTCTACATATGTACATACATACATACTTATATACAAACAAACAAACAAACAAACGAATAAATACAATACCAACTTTTGAATACATTCCATTTTTTATTCACACACACACGCATACTCATTGTCAAACAGCAGACACAGCCCCAACCACACGAATCCATCTTCAGCACTAAAACACAAATGCAAAGAAAATACTATAAGAGAAATATGCGCAGACACATTCCTTTAAAGTTTTTAACAAAATATCAAAATGCCATAAGAATTATAAAAGGCCAACACCACCAGGTGGGTAGGTTAGTTTCAGGTATGGAAAATACCACTAAATTCGAAGGAAATCCTTTTGGGGATTTGGATTAAAATAAGTTGTTCAGATTTAACATAATTGGGGTATTCACAAGGTGTGCTATTAAGTCATATTGTCATAATGTCTTAATATTTTAAAATATTTTAAAAAAATTGTTGTTGTGCTTCAAAGAAAAAAGTAATAACATAATAAAACTTTTTGAGCTCTGCCTATTGGTTTGTCATAAAATAACAAAAGAAATTTGAGCCATTCGCTAAAAACATTTTAGTCCAGCCGGTGATTAATTTTTCAAGCCGCCGCTAATATCGATCGATATTACTTTCCGCCGACAGAAACTTAGCTGCATTTTTTTAAAGTGGAATTTTATAGTGAATCAAAGAAGAACCCCCGTATTTTTTTCGACCAAAACAATGCATTTGCTACGAATTTTACATCCCTGCACATTTTTCTAAACCCCAAAAAAAAAGATTTATTTATTTAATAACACCAATATAAACAATATGCGAAATGCATGTACATACCACTTTGGGTTTTATTACTATATCGTTATCACTGATTTAAAGCTAAAGTTTTTATTTTCATATTGAGAAAAAAATTACTAAAAAATTTAAAGAAGAAAAACTGTTTTAAAAAGTAATGGCGACTTAAACTCTTAAATTAAAAAAAAATTCTCCCACTAAAATGTAAGAAAACCTGCAGAGCTTTCTGCGTTTAGCTAACTATATGTAATATGTATGGAGCATATCGTCACCTGAAATTTAAAAGGGCGAATAACCAAAACACTCAAAATTGAGTTTTTAATTAACATTGCTACAGCGCATCAAATTACACGTCTGACCAAATTTTTAAAAATAACGACGTTTTTAAAGAACAATCATAAGATCGTAACAACAAACAAATTATTGCTTTTCACAATTGAAAAATATGCCAAAAAAAAATACAAAAATTAAATGAATTTATTTTGGGAATATCTCTTTATATACATATGATTCTAATTTTAAAATTGTGCTTTTCCCAAAAAAAAAAAAATATTTTAAATGTATCATTCCATACTTTATGATATTCTCATTAAGTATTTTTTATACAGGCAAACTCAAAAATTGAGGAGGAAGGCATATCTATTGGGGGTGCTGATGGCGAGTAGTCAGCGTATTGGCTCTGCAACCAGAAAGACCCAGGTTCGAATCCCAGTCGGGTCAAATCAGAAAAAAGTTTTTTCTCAGTTTTCTGTGCTACAGCACTCTCCTTCGTCGGTATTCGAGCAATAAAACGTCGGCGAAGTAAAATAATAAATAAAAATGGCTCAATTAGCTTAAAAATAATGCGTCAAAAAAAACATCAGAGACGCCGCAACTTTGCTTTATAATTTACACGCAACTGCAAAGTTGTGCAAGAATTAAGCTCTTCAACCACTTTCACCACCTGTCTGTTTCTTCCCTATCCTTCTCTCTAGTTCCAGTGCAATGCATTGCATAGCTAGGGGATAGCCCCTGAGCACTGGTCCAAGATAAAAAAAAAAATATATAGATATATTTATATTAACTGAATTTATTTTGGGAATATTCATTTATACATATGATTCTAATTGTGCTTTTTCCCTTATAAACTATATGTGAAATTTATTATTACATACTTTATGATATTCTCATACAGTATGAAAAATATCATAAAGCATTTTATTACAAAAGTAACTCAATAATTGAGGAGGAAAGCATATCCATATAGTACTATTTCGCTAACGCTTACTTAGCTCATCAGTGGATTTTCCCATTTCACACATAAAAAACTAAAAATAGAAATGTGTGTATGTTATAAAACTCATGGATTGTTATTGTTAAAGCATTTTATTACAAAAGTAACTCAATAATTGAGGAGGAAAGCATATCCATATAGTACTATTTCGCTAACGCTTACTTAGCTCATCAGTGGATTTTCCCATTTCACACATAAAAAACTAAAAATAGAAATGTGTGTATGTTATAAAACTCATGGATTGTTATGTTTTTGTTTATCGATTTTTTGGTTTGTATGTTTAAAAAAAAAGCACAATTAGAATCATATGTATATATAGATATATTTCTCTAATGCTTACTTAGCTCAGCAGTGGATTTTCTTATTTTCTCACTACAAATTCAAGATTCTTATGTTAAAAATTTAACAAATCAATCGAGTATTGAGGTTGAATACGGTCCACAAAACTAAAAATCTTTAAACAAAAACATAACATTCCATGAGTTTACTTTTTTTATTATTTTTTTTTTATATAAAAATAAACGCATCAGTTTATTTGGTTGATGTTGCGAAAAAATCATATTTGTAACCAAAACACTTTTCATTTATTATTAAGTTTTTTGTCTCTGCTGTAAAATTTTCAAAACTGATAATACCCCCTCTTTTGCATTTTATGTGACGATATGTATGATGGAGAATCTTAAAGGAGAATTAATCGCCTTACGTTGCAAGGAATTACATCCATACATACAGACGTATATTTATGTAGTATGTACATACGAGTATACGAGTGCGGTGTATATATGCATGAACATAAATAAGAAATTATAATTGAATTTCAATACGCAAGGCGTTTGTTTAATAAAACTGTCAACCTGAATATTGAGAATGTGTTATTGGCATTCTAAAAATATTTATAATCGTAATTTGACCAGACGAAATTTATTAATTTTTCTTTTGGTTTCTTATTGCATTGAAACTCTTGGCTGTCCCATGTCAAGAATTTTATAAAGCCAATATATAAGTATCTACATACATACATACATATATGAATATATATAGTACATACACATAAAGAAAAATGTTGTACTGAATTTACGTTTTACGAGTCGTACTTAAAAATTCAAGTACGAATATTATTCACATGCACTTAAAACGATTCGAAAATGCGATTATTCGGGAGAGCCAATCCTGGAAATTCTTAAAATTAGTACAAACTTCTAAAATCAAGCAAAAAAAAAATCGTGAATTAAGTACGGAATTCTAATATGTATTTTATAATTCTCAAAGGTTTCTTGAAAGTTTTTTTAGTATTTTGAAAAATTTTGTTCAAAATCTACTACTGACGAGTTGCTAGAAGAATCAACGAAATATACATACATGGAGTAGCTTACGTTACAAAAAGTACAGATTCGATCTCTCTTTTTTTCTTTTAAATCAATCTCATTTTCAGCTTATTTCAAGAATGGATTGGCCTTAAATCAACTTAAAGAACTTGATTCGATTTCAGTTTTTCTTAAATCAATCTCGTTTTCGGCTTTTTTCAAGTACAGATTCTGGATTTAATATGGCCAAAGGAAAGCATTTAAAGCTTAAAGAGTGCGTAATTGATTTAAATAACTCGATACTTAACGTCCTTTTGATACAGTTTGGTATTGATTTAAGTACGGATGAATTGATTTCTATTTTGACTGTACATATCTATACAGTATAGTGGAAAACAAATCAGCTATTTCATTAAGATTTTTAGGTTAGTTGAAGACGAGGACTTAATTATGAAGCCTTTGATAATTTTATTTAGGAATAAAAACCCCAGGAGTAGATTTTAATTGCGCAGGCAAATGCGAACAGCACGGAATATTATAATTTTTCTTTTGAGAGAACTTTATAATCTAGCAGGAAAGCAATAAAATAATGTCCAAAATCTTCACAGATGGCAAATTACGGCATTAGAATAAAATCTAAATTTCAAACAAAATTTAAGTAAAATATATTTGAATTTCGTTCGATAACAAGTGGTTTATTTTGGGTCCTGAAATAACCGTCAAAGAAATAAATCACAAAAAGAATAACACAACTACCAATGCAAAGCCTAGGGGCACTAAAGCCCCTTTCAGACTATAATACAAGTCTTATAACTTTCATAACACTTTGTAATTTGGAGCGACTGTCAAAAAATCTAAAGTAAATTTACATTTGGCTTTCACACTATTTCACTTCAAAGAAAACGAAAGAAAAAAACCGCTTCAGAAGTAAAAAATTATTTTGTAATTTTGTAATGTTTTTCCATCTGCTGTTGTAATATGATAACACTAATGAAAAGAAAAATCTCAACTTATTCAGAAAAATATTTTTTATTAAAAAATCCATTAAAAAATTTCCCTGAAGATCTGCATTAGCTACGCATAGGAACTAGCTAACCTCTCCTAAATCAACTTCAATGTGCTTTCCCTTAATAAAAATATTGTTCTGAATAAGTGAAATATTTTGGGAAAGGTTGTTTAAAATTAGTATTACAATTTAGTAAAATTTGCAAAAAAGATTAATGAAAATACTTATCGTTTAGAAAAATTTCTAAAAATGAGCAAGTCTGATGATCTGATGTCAAATGTATTACCGCATTATTTGTTTCTGTCATAACACATTGTATTCACACTATCACACAAGTACGTAACAGCTGATTTTTTGCCATGTCGTAATACAAAGTATTATAGTGTCAAACGGCTTTTACTCCCAGTGAAGTAACTGTAAATGATTAAATTTATTTCATTAACGGCCCTTTCCACAAGGTAAGATTAAAAATTAACGTGTGTTTTAACAGCAAATTGCCAAAGTTGCCGTCTACTGTTAGAGCTTTTGCAGAAGTGATAATTTATCTCTTTTATAAACTTATCTGTATCACTTGGAATACTTTTTTGTGGAGCTCCATACGACACTAATGGTGATTTGTTTTCTTCCAATACCAGTATTTATTTGGCGAAAGAGAATATGATGTAAACATTTTACAGTAGATAAATAATACGATTCTCTAGCAAGTTATCAGTTGACTTTCTTTAGAGGAACCAGTGCAATATATAAAATCTCTTACCAGCACTGTAATAATGCTACTTATTATTGGCCGAGAATGAAACACAATTTACGAAAAAGTGGCACACAACATTCGCAAAATCTGGAGTATAATTTTGCTTTAACAAATCAAATAATAAACGGGAATAAATGATAAATCAGATAACAAAGTTATTCCAATCATTGTTTTATTGCAATTTTGGAAATGATACGGTTGCTACAATATCCATGTTTTTCTTCAAATATGTTTACAAATTTTTTTATACTACACCTGAACGATTTACTTACATCTACGAGATTTTGTGCAAATCTAGTTGATTCTGAGTAGATTTCCCTTCCAAAATGAAATCTACTTTCTCACTAGATTCGATGAAATTTTCTCAAATCTACTATCTACTTTGAAAGGCAAAACATACCAAAAAATACAACCATTTAGGGCAAGTATGTACATTAATGTGATAGCGTCGTAGCAGATACAATAAAATGAAATTAACTTTATGACTCTTATGACAAATCTATAACCTCAAAACCTGCAAACTTACTTCAATTATAACAACAGCCCATTGTCGAAGTGAAATTGAATCCTGCACAAAATCACAATTTATGTTTTCCAAATTTAGGACATTTAAAGAGGACATAAAGCAAAACAACTGAACTAAAATATGTGCCATTCATTTATCATTTATGATAATCGGCAAATGTCTCACACCCATTCACTGAAATAGCATTTTTAATGTTCTTTAACGTTGTGACTGCTATTTGTGTGTTTGGAAAAGCTTTTTGGTCGATAAAAATGGCTCCAATATTTCTAACATAAACTATTTAACCCGTTATGATGTGAACAAAACGAAAAACGTTGAAATTATATTCCACACATGCATACTTTATATTGACGTGGGAAAATTAAAATCGAATGTCAATAAACATTACTTTCTCTACCGTTTCTCCCAAAACCTTATTTCTTAGTTTCCGCATAATGCTTCGGATGTGTAGGGGTCATGCCCTGATTGCCGGTGGCTTAAGCACTATGCTACGGAGGGACATCAATTAAAATCGGTTTGATACTTTTGGAGACGTGCTTCTATTTTTTACCCTTCTGATTTTTCCGAACAAACCCGCGAGTCATTTTCAGTATTTAAACATCCGAACAAGCCACCAGTAGGCGGTGGGTAAACTACACCCAGTCACAATTTTATAGGAGACCACAAAAAACATGTTGAAAATCTCAAATGCTTCAATCACCGTCTTAAAAGGTTGCCTTACACCGAACGGCGATGGCTGAAGTAGTTTGCACGTTGCACAAAATTAAAAGACCCTGGGTGCGATTCCAGTTTCGGGCTAAGTCATAAAAACATCTCGAATTTTTTCTGATGTGTATTTGTGCCAGTTGTTGCCGGAAGGTTTCAGTTTCTGATCACTCAACAGTACCGCCTTCAGCTGATACGAATCCACAGGCACATCAGAGCGCCCTCCTTCGTCGGTATTGTGTAGCACCAGCAAAGTCAAAAATAATTACTAAAAATGGTTACTAAAACGAAGCTTGAAAACCGAATACGTCTCCTTGACATCAGCGGCACTGCACCACTGCTATAAAAAAAATAAATCGTACAAAAGCACCAGTGTAAGCTTCACCATCCAACACAACGCATCGATGACATCCTTAATAAAATTACAACACACAATATTATCGTTACTTATTAAAATGGTGTTCTTTACTTCCCATGACGGTATTGGTACTGTTCAGTCCACTGTTCAATATCTCAAAAACTACATTAGATGAAACTTTAAGAAATTCACCTGCCGATAGATGAAAATATTCTGATTCCAACAGTATAGAAACACGTATTTATAATTTGATATAGTTTACCTCCCATGTACACAGATATACGCGCATAGATTTATATTATTAATATTATATTATATTTTTATATTTATATTTTTATTAAATTTTAAATAATTACTATTTATCTATGTTTGTTATATGATTTAGCTGGTCTATATGCTACATTTCATTTGGTGCTAATATAAAAAATCTTCAGTGGACCTTTAACCAAATTCTTCAAAAAAGCTAAGAAATTTCACATGTTTTTACCAGAACTCCCAAAAAATATTTGAGAATTACGAAATATACAAACAAAACAACAAACCAAAATAGCTTCTTTAAAATGTTTCCTTATACAAACAAACATTTTATTATTTGATTTTAAATAAATTTAATTTTTGTAAACCACTCTTACAATTAGTCAACACTTTGGTTGACAATGATTGTATTTAAAAGGGAAAATGAAAATTAAAAATTTAAATTAAATAATTATATTTTAAATAAATAAATGTATATTAAAAGAATTTATGTTGAGAATGGCTTTTATAAAATATGTGTGTATGTGTAAAAAGTAATGGATTGTTGTGCTTTTTGTTTTGTGTTCGGTACTCAACTATTTAATTCCCAATTGGTTTGTTGAACTTTGAACATAAGAATCGTATGTTTGTAGTCAGGCATTAAGAAAAATCCACTTATGAGCTAACTAAGCATTAGCGAAATAATACTATTTGATTATGCTTTCCTCCTAAATAATCTATTTTATAGAGTTAATATTTTGAGAACTATTTCACATTTGCTTATAATAATATGCTTTTTTTTTTGGAAAAAGCACAAATTGGAAATGAGAGAAATATTTTAAATATTAATTATGATTATATTAAATAATTATTTAAAATCGGTTTCTATAGAAAAATATGAAGCAACAATAAACACAACTAAAACTAAGTGAATTAAAAATAACCACAATTATAATAACATAATTAAACATTAAACATATGGCGTCGTCACCAATGGGTTAAATGAAAAAGCTCTCAATGGCAAAACTAGTGGGAGTTTGCTGCAAATCTGAACAAAATACTTCTTGTCGTATTGCCAAATGAACGTAATGCCGTCTTCACTAATAACACGCGATTGCTTTTGTTGTTGTACTATACAGTGGGGTATAATCGTACAATATATTCTAAACTGCTGGGCCAAGGGCAAATTGCGACATTCATTATTTGTTAAAAATTTAAGTCATATAAATAGAATTGTAGTACAATTCACAAGAACAATAGAATTTTTTTTAAATAATGATTAGAAAAATTTAAAAAAAAAATATTTTATGTGAAGATATGAAAAGTAGAATTAATAAAACATAAATTTGTTATATAAAGCGAAGGCTTTCATCAAATTGCTGCAATGTATTTTCAAAGACTATGGCACCAATGTTCAGTAGCCGAGCCATTGCATCATAATCTTAGCATTCCGAAAATGGATAATCTTTTGAAATAAAATTGATAGAAAAAAATTTGTTGTTGTGTTCCAACAGAAAATTGATTAGGGAATTTAATGAAAAGACTGCCTTAAGAAATAATCGCGACTACAGAACTAAAACTTTTGTGAACATTTTCAGTTTTTTTTTTGTAAAGTAAATTATTAGCTAGAGCCTTTCGAGGCACACAGAATCCGTCACCGGTCATACTTTGTTTTTTCTACTCACAAATAAGTTGAAATATACGTTTTGTTATGAGCTTTGTCACATTCAGTACGTCTCCGTCAAAATTGGGCCGACTTTTAACTTTTGACATACGTTGAGTACTTTGACAGCTATGAACAGCGTTGCCGTTCTAGGTTATTTTCAACCAAAATTTGTTGATTTTTTTGTTAAGGTGGAGATGTGAACATTTTTTGCATTTTGTTCACTTTTTCCAGCCTCAGTAATACTCAATACGTAAATTTTACTTGTAAAGTTTTAAAATCAGGTTTTATATTGCGAAATGTTGTTAACCCACTTTTGTTTTATTAATTAATCGTTTCCGTTGTAACAAAAAATTCAAGACTGCTGCAACAGAAACAAAAATAAAAGAACACAGTATTTAAAATCAAAATAGATAGGAAATTATTTGCACGGGTTTTTTTTGTCCTAAATTGAAATGGTGTAGGTACATAATGTTTTCATATAATTTTTTTTTTTTAATTTAAAAGAAATTGAAGACTTATTTTTATAAAGTAAAACATATGCTGGTATTTTTTTTTAATTTTTAACTTTTTAACGTGGTAACGCTGGCTATGAGTTGATACCCGTCAACAAAGTACTCTTTGTGCCGATCTCTTCCATCGGTACGTTAATGTCAATATATGGCGGATGACGGATTCTTTGTGGCCTGTCCTTTAATCCTCATTTAGTAAAAACGTAACACGTTCGCGGCGATCAGCTGGCAAAGGCTGTAACATAAGAAAAGCTCGTTGCTGTTTACTAAAATCGTATGGTGGAAATTGTCACTTAGAAAATCTACAGAAAATATATTTTTACGTAGCAAACGTCAACTTGGCATTACTTACAAATAAAACGAAAGCCGCAACAGCTGACTGAATTGCTTGCAGTTTTACGTTTTTAATAACCGACACATAAAGTTGAACGATACTGGCAAGTCTAACGTTAGACGATGCGTGCTTTCTAGCTATACCTTAATTCCTAATTCCTGCTTACTACGTTTGAAATAAAACTATTTACGATGTACGCGACCACTACAACATATCTTATTCTCTGCAGTACAGTCGTTAGAGTTCTCATTCTATATCAAGAAAGTCATGTGTTTAAATCACATTAAGTAATTAATAAAATATTTTAGCTGAGAAATTAGTACGTTTACTCTGCTTTACAAATAGTCAGCCAACAGCAATCGCTGATATGTAAATTTGATGTACTAAAAAGGATGCTGTTCTCAATTTTTTGCAGCACAGCTGGAAAATTTTTTCATTTTTCAGAAATATTTTGGTATATTCTTTTATTCAAATCAGATATACTGGTGTTCATTGGGGGAACTTGATTAGTCCCCCGTACGTAAACTCAAGAAAAATATAAAATTTTCTGAAATAGAGCTGCACAAGGTTTAATGCTGCAGAGGTTTTCCACACAAACTGTACATGTTCGAAATTATTGGAATCGATACCACTGTCTACTGTGTATTGGCTAATACTGTCTCGATGTTTTTAAAATTATCCTGCCCGCATCGCCTTAAAGAAAAAACTGTCAACATATATGTTCGCTTCTTTCTACGTATTTCTTCTCAAGCATTTTTCCTCCTCTTTTTCCTCCTCTTTTCTTTCACCAAATAACTATAATTTGTTGTCTGTAAATATTATGTTAAGTATTGGGGGCAGCACCTTCAGCAACTGCTGACAAATAGTGACGAAAAATATGAAATGAAAACAAAACGAACAACGCAATGCGAGAGCAAAAACTATTTAACAAACTTTCACAAAAATACAAAAGAGAAGAGCAAAAATAAAATTAAGTAAGAAAACGGAAATAAAGGACATGGCACAACTACTCCTGACACAGTGACAAGAAATTTTTGTAATGCCCTAGTAGTTTTTAACCTTTTTCTTCTTTGCTGCAAACAAACAACAAAAAGGTGGTTTAGAAAAATTTATTGATTGAAAGATTGATAGAAAAAAAATTTTTTTTTTTTTGTAATGGATTGTGAACGTGTTTTGAAACCCATTTTTAAGTATTATAAATACAATAGAATCCCAATAATTCTCAATTATTGTGCACAAACTGTTGGTCCGTTGGTTACTTCTAACCAAAATTGGTTATTTTTTTTTTCAATTTGTAGATATTGAATTTTTTTTTTTTGGTTTTGGTTATATTTTTTAATGTATATGACTTTTGTATATGAACTTGCTTTTTAGTGGTAAATCGGTCACACATTGGCAATATAATTGCGCAATTTTTCATATTGTACAATATAGTCGTATATTATACCGCCAATGTGTTTGACATATTCGATGGCGGCACAATATCTTTTCCAAACTTACAGAGTCTATTTTATTTTGTTACTAAGATTATCCAACAAGAAACTAGAAAGTGTAATGTGTATATCAGAATTTTGGGATAAAGTGTCGAAGTAAAAGATTGGATTGAAGAAAAAAGTGTTTTTTGAAGACTCGTACAAAATTTAATAACAATTTCACAAGTTTAAAATATTTTGAATTATATTTTTTACACAAATTTTATGAAACATTTTATGTAAAACAATTTTTATATTAATTTCAAAAAGAAAAAATTTGATAAAAAATAATAAAAAATTTCCTGAAGATGTTAACCGATGGTTGACGAAATATTCAAATAGAAAAATAATAAATAAAAACCTTTAAACATTTAAGCTTAAAAGATAATATAGATATTGTTATTAAAGTTAAAAAATACCGATTAAAAAAACAAGTTTTTTGAAGTAACAGCAAAATTCACATGTATGTATCTTTAGTACATATGTAAATTGTAATAAAAAATATCATTTAATTAAATGCTTGTAAGTGTACAAAAGCGTATGTTTTTTTTATTGCTGTCGTGGCTTTCGATATAAATACATATAGTGTCTAATCAAGCCCGGTGTAATGTCAAATCAACACGGGTATGGTGCCGCTTGCCCACAGCAGACGATATTAATATCGGCATCAAAAACAATTGGAAAACGTTTCTATGAAAAAATATTCCCGAACAACTATTGCTAGTGAAACAAAAAAGAAGTCGTAAAGTTCACACGTGGCACAATTTATGGCATCAAATGTTTCTTTCTCGAAGGTTCGATTAATATTTTAATAACGAGTTTTAAGCAATAAAAAGACTCTGTCTTATTTTCGGTTTTATTGTTTTGTTTTCTTCTTTCACTGATTTCTGATGATTTCATTTATATTTATTTTCCGGCTTTAAAAAACAGACAGGATCTCATTAGGCGATAATCGACCTCCACGCAACCTACACATTGACGCGTAATGCTCATGCACTAGACTACAGTCAAACCGCGATAATACGTACCCCGTTAATTCGAAAAACTTAACAATTCCAATTAAATGGCTGGTCCCTTGAGAAAAACTCTTTAATTTGTAAAAATGCCATACATTTTGGTCTCCTCGTTAATTCGTATTTTTTTTAGCAGTTCAAAGTCAAGGAATCCTTTATAAATCGTAATTAATTACTAAAAACCTCTTATAATTCGTAATAAAATCCAATGAGAAAAAAAATACAATTACAAAAGCAATGTTTTTCATCAGCTTTTTTTTAAAATAATAAATGAAATTTTTTAGTTTCGATTTACAGATCATACTCGATTACATTAAACAGCAAATTTTTAAGCAAAGGGGTCCCATTTCATTTATTCTTTTAGTTCGACGACGCTTTATTGCTCAAATACCGACGAACGAGAATGCTGTAGCACTGAAAAAATTTTTGACTTCACCAGGCCGGGAAATGAACACGGGTTCAACTGGTTGCAAATTCAACACGCTAACTACTCAGCCATCAGCAAATACTAAAGGGGCTCCAGCCATGATGCCCGATGTTAATTGTGAGTCACACTTACTTAACGTCAAGTTTTTTGCCCAACTTAATTTGTGAGATTTCTCTGTTTCAGTGTTTGGCAACTTCAACCATTGAGAGGTAAACAATTGAGCAACGCTTTAAGATTGTTGAAGCCTTTTACGAAAAAGGACATTCAAATCAAAATGCATTTAGTGCACTTCGTGATTTTTTTGGTCACACTTTCACATCAGTGAATTCTTTAAAACACAGAATTGGCGCATTTGGGCAAATGAGGATCCACGGGTGATTGTTGAATAGGCGATGCACCCGCAAGGAGTCACTGTTTAGTGCGGTTTATGCGCTTCCAACAGGATGGTGCCACTTGCCCCACAACCAACAAAACAATGGCTCGTTTGCGCGCGAAATTTAATGGCCGTATTATCTCATGTCGTGGCGATGTTAATTGGCCGTCACTAACATGTGATTTGATACCGTTGGATTTCTTTCTTTGGGGATATTTAAAAGAAAAAATGTACGTCAAGATCAATTCAAGAGCTAAAGAACGAGATAATTCGGCACATTAACGACATTGAAGCTCAATTATGTCTCAGAGGCTTTGAAAATATCGACCATCGGATAGAAGTATGCCACCGAAGCCCTGTCAATATTTTGTTTCACACACAGTTGACATAGATTCTTCTATCATAATAAAAAACAATTAAGATATTTCTCTAAATAAGTCTCTTCTGTCTGACTGTGTCGGACAGCCTAAATTGCTGTTGTACCTTAAAGAAAAATAAAACTTTAGTAGAACAATCAATTTATCGATAAACCACCCTTTATATTCTTGCTTTGAAGGGCGGAATCACTAATTGACTTCAGAATGCTTTGGCATTTCAATGATTTAATAAATAAATTCAAAGCTAATAGCAAATTAACCGCCAGTCAATACTTTGCCTTCACTAATGCAAATAAATATGCCAAATGTGAACTACTTTTGACAATAAATGGACGAAAGTAAATGAAACCACTTGGTCGCCTGAGGCGGCAATCTTATTAATCGGCCTTGGTTTATGCATTTCATTTCAAAGGCATGTGTAGCGGTATTTGGTGCTAAACTGCCAACATAAACAGTCTCACACAAGGAAGGTCATGCGAAAATAAATCGTTTTATTAGATATTAATCAACTTGATTTCTATATTTATTTGCGAAGAGTGTGAAACAAAAAATAAAAACGTAACATAATGAAATGTGTAAATCACTTAACAAAAAAAAAAGAAATAATGGTAAATAATGGGAACGCTAAAGAATTTAAATGAAACTAAGAAAATCATCAAATAAATTGAAGCTTCTCATCATCCCAATACGAGGTTTGTTCAAAACAAAAAGGAGAATTTTGAATTTTTTTTTTAAATTTATATTATATTTTTATAATTTTATTTACTTATATTAATTATATTAATTTTATATATTCATATAGATATAATAAAATGTAAAATTTAAAATGTAAATGTATGTAGTTTTAATGTGTAGATTAGAAACACACTTTCGCAATCGTTTCCGTGATAGTTTCTCAACTTCATTAACGATTTAATTATGTTGAGCTGAGACAACTTTCAAATGAATCCCCTGTTAGCAACTTCACAACTTTAATAATTCCCAACTTTCCGCTTCAAACTTCGTCAGCGACTGACCAACCACTAGTTCTTATGTGTCGTGCTTTAATCTCTTTCTTACTTCTTACTCGTTCTTATAAACCTTCCCATCTTACATACATACATACATATACATACATATACATATATATATTAGTAAGGTGTCCCCAAGGGATCCAATGGGTAGAAAACTAATACTATTCTACTTAATTTTTTGCAAGTGGCACCCATGTGTTTCTGACACACATGTTTGTATTTTACAGCAACCATAATTTTTTTTTATCTGGGACCAGCACTCAGGAGATGACTCCTACACATGCGAAACATTGTGTTGGAACTATAGGAAAGGGATGGGAGAAGAAACGACAGGGGGTGAAGCTTAATTAATTATTTTACAGCTCTGCTTCCGCACGTTCTTTGTTTTGTTTATACTCGTAGCAGTGCTGGAGCTTTTGGTTTAGTAGCCGTTTTTATTATTATTTTACTTCGCCGGTGCTACACAATACAGACGAAGAAGGGCGTTCTGATGCGAATGTGTGTTTTGCTATCAGCTGAAGCCAGTATTGTTCAGTGACCAGTGACTATGCCTTCGCCACTGAAACCTAAAGACACAAAATGCGAGATGTGTATTTTTATTTTAAAATTTTAGTCTCAAACTGGAGTTGTGTTTTTGTTGTGTAGTCAACGTGCAGACTACCATCCATCATGCCATCGCGACCCTCTATTCTAAATTCCATTGTATATTATATATTTCGACAACTTTTCCAACAGACACGCTTTGCCGCCAGAATTATGTGAAGACGTTTATAATGCGGCTGGGCAAATGAGAGGAAAATAGTATCTGGTATCTGTCAAGAACATTGAAAAGGAAGTACGTGCAGTATTTGACTACCAATTTGATACAACCAATCAAATATTGATGGTGCGATTTTGTTTATCCCTTCGGAAATGTGAAAAAATGGAGCTGCATAGAAAAAAAAGTAAACGTAAACATACCTTTAGCCTTCCAGAATTAGAACAACGTCATGGATGGAGTTGATCAATCCGCAATTGCGGATCAATTGCAGTATATAGATGAGCATTACCAGGCAAAAAATGGTGGTAGGTTATATTTCCCTACATGCTAGATTTGTCGGTTTCTAATGCCTGGCGGCTATATCAATTGGCTATCAAAGATAATATGCACCAGCTCAAGTTTCATCGGAGTATCAGCAGATTTTATTTGAGGCAGTTTGGAGGTGAGAAGTACAACGAAAAAGGGCGTAAGCCTTCCTCATTAGTTCCAGACATGAATTATGTCAAAACCGGACACTTTCCTATCATATGCCACATGAAAGCTCGTTGGCAATGTAAAAAATGCATTAAAACGCTATGCAAAGAAAAGGAGTATTTTGAAAATATTCACAAATAAACCAAGTTTTTCCTACATTGAGATTTTTATTTTGTTTTTTTCTGAAAAGTATTTATTTAGCTTCTAAAAATTAATGAAATAACGTTGCTCAAAATGGGTTAAATTCGAGTCCTGTTGTAGAGATAAGTCAGCCTGAAGACTCTACATGCTACATGTAGATTTACGTAACCCTATAAAAATCTTTGAAATGCATTCCTCTTAACCAGTTAAACATAGCGCGATGCTGAAGTTTCGGTCATGGAACGTGTCAATGTATTTTGAAAGCGGATATCCTCGTTAGCGTATATCATAGCTGACTGAACTGCTGAATGATTATGTTTTCATTTTGCGCATATACGTATACATATATGTATATACACATATACATATGTATATGCGGTATCCACACGGTCCACTGGTCTAAAGAAAAAACGGTATACACATATGTAAAATTTAGTAAATATTTCAGTGCTTTAAATAAAAAATGTCCTTGAAGAATTTACTGTGAAGATTGTATAAAGCACACACTACATTTAAAATTGCAAAACCTTTTCCGTTTTACTTGCGTAGGAGAATTTTTCTATAAGATTATCAAACATATAATCATACATACATATACGCATCAAATTTAATTGCCTTTTTAAACTTTAATAAATCGTAAAGTTTTATGAGGAACTAAATGTTTAGTTGCTTGAAAATTCTTAAAAAAAAAAATGCAGAACCTTGAAATATGTCATGAATATCGCATAAAATAAACAACACAAAACTAGTCAAAAATGTTGTTTATTACAGAGCCAGTGCTGCCAGATAAAGTTATACAAAAAACGGCAAAATAAAATATAAAAAAATCATCACTCATTATATTCTCAACATAAAAAATAAAACCTCAGTCACACACATAACTAAAGTCGGTTTTCTTTTTAAAACCTGTTATTTATTAGGTCAGTTCCATAGAACTAACTGATGCTCCTGCATCACTGATCCGTTGACTTTATTTTGTAAAAGGAGAATCATAAGAAGGAATCAAATCAAAAGTCTAGTGGTGCGAAAATGGAAAAAGGTAATATTTATATATTTTAATAATTTGATCATACTTCAAGAGCATGTTGCCAACATTCCAAATTTAAAAACTCCTTTATTCTCTAAACACACCGCATGAACGAGCATAAAATGATAAATTAATAATAATCAATTTTACCAAGAAAGAGTAGGTAGAACTACACCATTGAAATACTAAAACTAAATGTCGATTTTTCACAACAAAAAATAATTTCAAAAAATATGAATTACAGTACCATGGTAGAATGATACACATTCTATGTAGACTCGCATGGCCAGCTGATTGTATGCGCTCAGCTGTCAAATTACACGCAAATTTTGTCAATTAACTCACACACTATTAAATATTCGTTTTGCAAAGCGTGTTTTTTCTTTCATCACATGACATTCTACTGTTCTAAACAACAAAAAAAACAGAAAAACAAAAAAACGTAAAACCAACTTTAAAACAAGTCAGTGTGAAAACACTGTTACTTTTGTTTTTAAAGATAGATGAACATTGCTGAAGATGCCCTTACCTGCACATTTGGGCATGTAAGTGAATTTAAGGTAACACCATTTTTGACTTACCAGCAGAAAATATCATGCAAAGTTGATGGAGCTGCCAATTCAAAATGATTGTATTTAAAAACAGAAATAAACAAATAATTATACTGTAGGGAGCACAAATGAGTACATGTTTGTACCTTCTGCACTTTTTATTATATAAAAACTAAAATAATAAAGCAAATCCAAAAATTTTAATTGTCATTTATTTTATCTTTAATATTCAACAAAATCATATATATAATTCAAAACTAAAGACATCAAGTTCTAAGAAAAAAAATTAACAAAACATAAGCAATTCGCATATACTCTATTTTGCACCATTCAAAAACTTTAGGGAACGATAGCGTTTTTTAATATTTAATCCAAAGTCCGTTATTACGTAACACACTTTCTACACGTTTTGGCATACTCTCTACTAATTTTTCAATCACTTCATTTGGAATACTCTCCCACTCGCGCAGCACGCGCTGCCAAAGCTCAACGAAATTGCTTGGAGGTGATCGGTATTGTCTCAACCGTCTCTTCACGATTGACCACAAATTATCAATCGGATTGAGCTGATCGGGACTTTGAGCTGGCCACTCCATCAATAGGAAATTTTGATTGCTAAGCCATTCTTTCATGATTTGTATATATTCGATTCGTCGATTCGTTACCGAAATCTTAACTTTATTCTTTCTGCTTAAATAACATGAATATAGTTACCATATTTAATCGTATTTTTTAAGTTAAAACTCGTGAAATCTGGCAGCCATGTATTTAACCCATTGTGCTTAAAGCGTACATATCGTTTCGCAAATAAAATGGCGTCTCCTTCCACAATTTTTTTTTTAATATGCTATATTTTTTATTAATTTTGCTATTATTCGAGCTTTTACGAGCCAAGAATTTATGTATTATTTATTTTTTATATACGAAATTTTCAAATCAAAGTACAAAATTTACGAACCTAATTTTAATTTCTAGGTCTATAAATATGTATGTATGTATGTGCTCGTATGTATATACATATGTATGTGCGTGTTGGAGGACTTCACACTTGAGCTTGCTTGTCTGTCTGTTTACTCAAATATGTATTTCATGAAAGTCCTTGCAATGAGCCATGTGAAAAGCTGTTAAGGCAAATTTATGTACTTCCAATTTATTTTCTTGTTATTTTCTCTCGTTTTAAACAACTTTGAAAAACACAAAATAACTGATGATACAAGGAAGAGAAAAAATACATTCATTTCACAGTGCGTACATATGTATGCCGCTGATGAAGAATCTGGGAGGCTTTGAATAACGGAGGCTAATATGGAAACAGAAAATAAACTATAGCAGTTGCTAATTGGTAAGTAATTGGGAGTGAAAGCGGTTTGTTTTATTTTTATTCGTGTGGAATTTTTGCAATTCTATTAGAAGTGTCCAAATTATTGTATAAAATAAAAGATGTGGCTGCTAAGTTAAGTACGTATGCAGGTCTCTGGTATAAACGAAATGTCCAGCCCACTTGGGTCCAACTCATTATGGTCCCGCTGTGATAACTGTAAAGAAAAAGACAAAGGAGATGGAATAGAAACGAGTAGAATAGAATCGATAAGGTCAGGAAGCGATACATCACTGCAGGGGCATGCGACAGAGTGAGAAGGAACCGAAGAAACCAACGGCCCGACGAATACGGATTTGAAAACGCGACAAACAGCCACTGCTATCAATGAACACGCTCAGTTCCCTGAGCCCCATCCGCGACAGCTCCGATAGACTGCCAAACAAAGCAGGGCACCCGCAGAGTAGGTGAGGAACACTCTCCTCCGCCTCCTCCTTCTCATCATTGTACCCAGAGCAGAAGTCGTTGTACGGCATACCCGTGTGCCTGGGATGATTGCCAACAGGCCAGTCTCGTGGCGGCAAGACTTCGCAGCATCGGAAACTCCAGCAGGCACCTAGACCGCCGGATATGAAACCGAGGCCATAGTATCCTCGCGATAATGCATGCCGGCTCATTTAAACACCTACCGCGAGCCTCTCCCAAGAAGTGCTTAGGCGCCTCCAGCACGACGCTTTTTCAAAAATTTTGTTTTGGAATTCTCAAACATATTTTGGGAGTTTTTGTATAAACATGTGATATTTTTTAGTTTTTTTAAAAATTCTTTGAAGAACTATATTAAGCAATGAGAAAGGAGCAATTGCAAATTTTATCATACGATTTAAGCTTTGTCTATTAGCAATTCTTATTCTTCAATTATAAAGTTTTTCAATGAATTTTTTCTTTTAAAGCGAGTTTCACTGAAAAATTTCACTTCATTTTATGGCGGCAATATTCCATAAATTTCTTGTTAAATTGCAGTTCTTGACATGAGTTTCCTTCATTTTCGATCATAATTATTGTCAATTAAATGAATTCTGTTAAATGAATTTTATTAGACCTTTAATTTTAATTTTTTCTTTTGAGAAACACATGATCATACATCATCTTAAAAGAAAAAACACAAAGATGCCATTAATTTTTATTATTTCCAATCGTAAAGTTTAACTATACTTTTCCCACACAAACACAATATATTTGAAATTAATGTTGTGTCTCTTGAATGGCGCTAAGAAATTGTCACTAGAATAGTTTAAAGAGTGTCATGAAAACTACTCAGCGATTGTGAAATAAAACTTAAGCAAAGGTTTTTACAAAATTTGGTAATAAAATTTGACAAGATGGAAAGAAAACTAAACTCTACACAACTTTTAACACTAATGACAATTATTTTTACTGGTTTTGCTTGTCACAAGTCGTAAGAGCGGAAAATATGTTATTAAAGATTAAAACAACTTTTTTTTTTTTTGTTTTAGCTGACATCACAAAAGTTTATGTAGTTTCTCAGTCTCGGTTCGGTAACGTAGCGTAACGTACATTTCACACTACATAAATTGATTGGCATTAAGTTCTACTAAAGTTTTATTTTTCTTTAAGGTAAAGCAGCAGTTTAGGTTGTGCGACACAGTCATACAGAAAATAATTATTTAGAGAATTATCTTAATATTTTTTTATTACTAAAAACAGAAGCTTTGTTCTCTGGCAATATATGAAGTTATGACCTTTACTAAAAAAAACATCAAAATAAAAAGAACAAAGCTGGCAACCTTTGTTAATAGTATGTGGACAGTAACGATTATTCTCGTATGCATTTTCCTAAGCTCTAACGGGTTAAATAGATGAATATTAATGACTTTACAGTGGCATAGAAAATTCGTATTATACTCAACTGGTGTTGGAAATTAATTGTTCTTTTTTTCCTGTGAACTTGAAGACGACAAAAATTTAATTAATATTTAATAACTAAAGTTCGATTAAAATTCGAAATATTTTTAATTATGACTGAATGGTATATAACAATTATGTGTGTAACAATATAGCGGGCAAATGCTCGCCACGGCTTCGGTTGCATACCTCTATCCCATGGTCGATATTTTCAAAGACTCTGAGACATAATTGAGGTTCAATGACGTTAATGTGCCGAATTATCTCATTCTTTAGGTCTTGAATTGTTCTTGGTTTATTGAGGGACATTGTTCATTGGTCTTTTAGTATTATAAAATTAAAGAAAAAAAAAATAAATAAACCGCATAGGTTTATGGAAAAACAAAATAAAAAAAAAAAAAACATTCTACGCACTACTCACTTTCTCACAGGTCTTACGCAGGCATATTATAAGAAAATGTAAAATAGTCTAGATTAAAAATATAAAATAAACTCGCGTTGCAAAACGAAAGAATTTCGGAATGCTGCAACCGTGTGGTTAACAAATTACCGTGTCAGCAGCTGATTTTTTGATTGAAACTTCGAATCAATCAGATATTGATATTTCGATATTGCTTTTTCGAATATATTAATTTCGTGCAAAATTGTATATTTTAATTAATTAAAAAATTTTAGATTTCACACAATAAGAAAAACAATTAAATCAAAACTGAGTTCAGTTTTCCTTTCACTTTTAATTACTTTTCCTTTTGCTTTTATTCACTTTTATTTTATTATTACTATTTGTTTTTGTTTTCTTGTCAATTGCTGTTGGGTTTGTTTTTCTGAATCATTTCATGGCAGACGTATCATTGTCAAAATTTTCAATTAAAGCAACTCCATATTTCTTAATAAATCAGCACTTTTCGACTAAAAGGCAATTCTTTTTAAGCTCCTGCGTTTTGTTATCCTTATTGATAATTAGTTAAATTAATTTGACGGTTGGCTTAACTTTGCAAAACAGCCACAAGTTTTTTCTCCCCATCAACACTGTTATTTATAAATCGAGGAAACACAAGCTGTATTGTGGACATACTTCATTCATGTATTGTTTTATTACCTTAATTTTTCTCTGAGTGTACGAACAATTTAATTGACCTTGTTTTTGATGCCTACAAATACTTGAACGACGTCTTTTTCACCATAAATCTGCTTTAAACAATAATTTTTATTTGACTGTTTTTGAGTTTCTTAAATATTTTGAATTTTATTTAGCGATACATTCTGCCGTGCCATTTATATTGAATTGTGTACGGCAGCTGAAGTCCTTCATTCCGTATAATATCCTATTGACATTCATTTGCCGATACCTAATCTTTTCTTTTATTTACTATTTTTCATTTCTTTTCATTTCGTGTTATTTGTTGCCATTTTTCTTTTTTATATTTTTCTATCCGACACTCGTTTAAATACTTGCAAAGTATCAACTTGGAAAGTCTTGAATATACTTAACATACAGACACACATATGCACAAATGTACGAGTATATACCCCGCAAATAATATTGGACTACGTGGTCCATTTTAGCTGAAATGGCCTGGTTACAAACATGGTCTTATGTATGTATGTATGTATGTGATGCAGCCGTGAACCATGTGATTGAAAACAACAGCTTAGGCCCAAATTCACAGTCATTAGCTAATTGTTAGTAAACTAAAATGATGACTATTGTTTAACAAATACTTCATATTCACAGTGTATTCTTTAACTAACATTCTCAGTTCAACCAAAGAATGGTAACCCTAACAATCTTTTTATTTTCAATATTGGTAGCACTGCTATAGCATGTGCTTTTTGTCGACATTTGTTGTCTTATTTCTTAAAAA
The DNA here is from genome assembly GCA_963924685.1 of Dexiosoma caninum. Classification (NCBI taxonomy): domain Eukaryota; kingdom Metazoa; phylum Arthropoda; class Insecta; order Diptera; family Tachinidae; genus Dexiosoma; species Dexiosoma caninum. The sequence continues at coordinate 93,679,851 of OZ004727.1, read as the reverse complement.
TGGGTAACACGGCGAGCGTTCTTCTAAATTTACAGCGCAAAATAGTGAATTGCTGCTGAAATTGTTTCGTGGAAACCAAAATATCATGGAAAATAAAAAAACTGATAGTATTATATATAGTATATGTATGTGTATTATATATAATGATAGATGATATCAAAATAAAAATACTAATAACAATTTACTAATCAGCTACTGTCTAACTGTTTGTTAACCAATGACATTTCTCGTCGGTTTAACTAATAGTAAACAAAAAGCTGTGAATCAAATATTATTGGTTAAAGTATTGCTATTAATGTGAATTTTGGCATTACTGTTATACGACATGTGTTCCTGCTTTTCTTCGTAGTTGCGATAACATTGTCGCCTTAAAATTACTCCCTGAGGTGCTCCATGGAGTGGTTACATGAAGATGTTTTTGGGTTGGTCCCATGGGTTATATGGTCCACCCCTATGATATCGTCATGTTAAATAGACCATGTTTTCTCCATACATTTGCGTTAGGCTTGGACTAGTCCTACTCCTCTGTGGACTAGACTATACATGCATGTGTAGACTAGTCAAATTATTTGCAGGGTATTTCGTATGCAACCACACAAGCATTCACATGATAAGTATTTTTAACAATTTTGTTTAACACATTGAGTGCCAAGCGGTTTTGACGAAAACCTTCCCAGGAGGCCAAACATTTTTTTTTTGTTAAATGGGTGTATTAGTGATAAAAAACGATTTCTGAGATATCCCTAGTCCATTGTGACCCTTACTTTTTATTTTATATAGGCTTTTTTGTGTCGTACATTTCTGTACGACGTGGCACTGCACGACGGGTATGCATTTGTAAAAGTCGCTGTCGTACAAAAACGTACGACGCTTTTTTTTTCTTGTTTTTTATTTTTGTTTGATTTCTTTTTTCTTTTTAGTTAAAGTAAAAATATAATAAAGTAAAAAGCAAATACCTACAATGTCGAAACGATCGTTAAGAGAAAAGGAAATATTGGAAGTCTTGACGGAGAGTGATGAAGATTTTTCTAATGATGATGATTGTGATTGGATACCGGAGGTTTCGGATTCTGATTCTGAGCCTGACATAGATTATTTGAGAATAGAGGACATGTTGTTTGAAGATGGTATCAATACGGAAGACGAAGCTGACGAAGCTGTCGAAGCTGAAGAAGACAGTTTAACAGCAGACGCGGAAATGTTAAATACCGAAGTCAATTGGACTGAATTTTCATCACGTCAAAAGACCTTTACATTTACTGGAAAATCTGGTATCCAGCAAAATATTTCATCAGACATTTCTTGTTTGGATACATATTTGCTATTTGTAGACATTGATATCATTGATTTAATTGTCAAAGAAACCAACCAATACGCACAAGAGATTTTAAACAAAGCCGCCGTAACTAGATCTTCGAGAAAAAAACAATGGGTACCGACAACAAACCTTGAAATTAAAAAGTTTCTGGGACTTCTTTTATGGATGGGTTTGGTGAAAGTTGGGTCTCTTTCAGATTATTGGTCAAAAAATCACCTATATAACTTTAGCATTCCTGGAAAAACAATGTCCCGAAATCGTTTTCAGTTGCTACTAAGCTTCATGCACTTTGCAGATAATAGTAGCATTATTCCAGGTGATCGACTTGGAAAAATCCAACCATTGTTAGATATGCTCCAGATGCGGTACCAAAAAGTTTATGTACCAGGAGAAAATATCGTTATTGACGAAACACTGGTTCCTTGGAGAGGCAGACTTGTTTTCCGACAGTATATTCCCAATAAGGCTCATCCGTATGGAATAAAACTGTTTAAACTTTGCTCTACTGAAGGATTTACCTGGTCATTGAAAATATATTCTGGTAAATCAGCTACTGGGGTAAGAGAAGTTGGCTTAGCAAAAAATGTTTGTGAATATTTAATCACTGAATTGAAAGGAGAAGGTCGTACATTATACGTTGACAACTTTTATACCAGCTACGAACTCGCTCGCTCAATGCTAAATAATAAAACCCACCTTGTCGGCACTCTTCGCGCAAACAAGAAATATTTGCCAAAAGAAGTGATGAATTCTGCGCTGAAAAAAGGTGAATTGGTGGCCCAAGAAGATGAAAACGGAATAGTGGTACTAAAATGGAAGGATAAGCGAGATGTCAGAATGCTTTCAACAAAGCATGCTCCAGTGATGATATCCGATTCAAATCAAGAAGATGATCCAAATATGCCATCAACTAGTACAGCAAAAAGACGCAAAAGTATAGTTAAGTCAAAACCGTTAGCTATCATTGAATATAACAAAGGAAAAGCTGGTATAGATTTATCGGACCAAATGGTCTCGTATGGTAGCACCCTTCGCAAAGGTTTGAAGTGGTATAGGAAATTGGCAATCGAATTATTACTTGGCCTGTCAATAGTAAACGCGCATATTGTTTATAAGGAAGCTACAAAGAAAAATATCAACATACGCAAATTCCGTCAACGTGTAGCTAATGACCTTTTGGATCTAACATCTCCGCAATCAGTAAACCCCGGCAAACACATTATAACTAAAAGGGTAGATGCCAACAATAAAGCAATTCGACGTTCTTGTGTTTTGTGTTACGCAACTGCAAAAAAACAGCTGGACCGGAAAACAGCCAGGAATCACTTGAAAAAAACGAGTACTTATTGTCCAAAATGCCCCAATACCCCCCACTTGTGCCTGCAGTGTTTCCCAAAATACGCCCATCTAAAATAATAATATGTATACTTTATTGTATCCTTTCAAAAATGAATATAATAAAAATTACTTGTAAATTTAATGCAAATTTCAAAAAAAAATAAATTTCATACATTTTTCACTAATAGAAACTCAAAAAATCATCCTAGACCCATACATCTTTTTGCGAAAATATTCAGTAAAGGGTTCTTTATTTAAAAATCGCAACAAATTTCACTCAGTGTCGTACATAAAAGAACTACAGGCTCTAAGTAAAAGCAATCACTGTCGTACGGAAACGTACGACGTGGCACTCAATGTGTTAAATAGAAAAAATCGGTTTCCAATCGAGGAAAATTTTGAAATGACCATGAACCGTATGAAAAGAACAAAGATTTAATTTTTTTTTGTATTTGTTTATGCACTTGAGAATTAAGAATGCCGTTGTTATACGTTTGCAAAAATTATTAAATGAATTGAAATTAAGAAAAAGAGGCAGACGCAGAGAAAGTGAAACATTTTTCCATTGCTCATAACCATGAACCAATTATTAGGTCAGTGCGGCTGTACAACAATGCAACAATACCACAATCGTGGCGATGGCACGATTAGAGAAATATCGTTTGCTTCAGTTGATTGTAGAAAAAAATAAAAATAATTCTTAAATTTTATTATTCAAATAATTCACAGCAAAAAGACATCGGGTGATTACTTTTGGCCCACCGTGTAGATGTGGTAGGAGAGTTGTAAAATATGCAAAAGCCAGTGCAAAAAAACCCATCCTTATTTTTTAAGGTAAAAAATAAAGTGAAAAAATTTTTGTTAATTTATTTATTTCATTTACATTTTATAAATAAAAAAATATGTTTTGAATTTAACTGTGGGTAAATGGTGCAATTTCCTTACCTTTGTTTGCTTTTTATTTCATTTAACAAAACGCGAAAATACAGCCTTAAATACTAGTGGTATTATACTACTCGTACATGCTGGATACAATTGAAAGGAACGAGATAAATAAAAACGGAGAAGACTGCAAACTTCAAAAGAAATTGAACGACAGGAAGCGAAAACCGCTCAGTGAAAATAACGGATCATCTCGTTCAATTGACTGATTCGTAGAGGTAATAAAGCCGCCTTCTATTCACTATTTGCAACTGATATTTCAATGATTCATCCTACATTTTGAAATCTTAAATCATTCAAAGAATCAAAGAATAAAAACTGTTTGGTTGGAATCACGTTGATTGCAATCCCAATTGAGTGCAGTCTTTTACAGCTCTTTTTGCAAAGTGATTTATAAATACATATATATTTTGCAATATACAGAAAATCTATTGTTATTTAGCATATGCTGACCAGGATTCAAAAGAATTTTCCCAAAACGAACATTTCTCCAATCGTACGGTTTCCAACTCACAAGGTGCAACAGCTTATTTATGAAAAGCTCATCATTTTGCGTCATGGCTTTCGTAAATATTTAAATAAGAGTTTTTTTCTATTAAATTTATGATTTGGTAAAGGTAAATGAAAACATCTGTTTACCAGAGCAGCCAAGCAATTTCTGCTAAATGGAAAAAAAGAAACTTTTTTGCACAAAAAGTCTTTGAGGAAAATTTCTGTTAAAATAGCAATGAAATAAATTTTCCCCAAATATAAAAAGAAAACATTCAAGATAAATAGAAAATTCTACAAGTAAACATTAAATTGGAAGCAACAGTTTGTTATGCTTCAGCTGTATGGAAGCCGCAAAAACCAGTCAGATTAAATTCTAAACACACACATACAAGAAGACAGAAAAGTCAAACATACCCTGTAGGAAGCGTGGGTCTAAGTGTCTGGAAGTTAAACATTTTGTCGATTGGTTTTGGTGACGTTTAGATGACATTGTCGTTTTATTTTCTCTGTGATGAGTGCTTTTTGGCAACCATAAATTTATGCTTGCCCCCCTGGCAACTCAACTGAAGTTCGGTTGCAATCCATAATCGATCCATAAGTCAGTGAAAATTAATACAATCATTTCCTGCAGGGTACATATACATTCATACATACATACATACATATATGTAATATAAACACATATGCAAAACAATAAATATATCAAGGCACAAGAAATACAATTCTTTTTTACAAAACTTTGTGGAAAATACACAACCTCATTCATTCGTTTGCTTATTCATCTTCTGAATTGTTGGTTCACTCCAACAGAATTTGTTAAATGCATCTTTTCAGTCATTCTGTAATTTCCATTCAGTTTTTTAATACAAAAATCAAAAATAAAACAGCGCTCATAGACACACACACACACACACACACACTGCTATTTAAAAACTCAATCACCCACTCACCGTTCTTTCCTCTTGCTAAACTATTAACAAAACAAAAACAAAAAAAAAAAAAAACTTAAAACAGTTCAAATGTTACTTATTCGTCTCTAGAAGTCATCGTTAGGAATGTTGTGCTTTTAGCTGCACTAAACTAATAAAGGCTTTTTAAAAAGGGAGATGAATGAAAGAAAAGTAAAATGTTGCTCTTTGAAAAGTAATATTTACAATTAAAACAACAAAGACATTCATAGCAAATGAAAAGGCATAAATGTTAATTTGCCGTAGTAGTGTTTCAAGTCAAATACTGACTGTTTAATTCAACACACATACAGAGGGGTGCAGTACTGTGCAGAATAGAAGCAACAAACCATGTGTACGTAATATTTTTGAACTCTGATTTCGACATTTCTAAAAAACCTTTTTCCAAAAGAAATTTTACCGGCCCCAAGAAATCAGCACTAAAATGTGCAAAAATAATTAAATGCAGAAAAATATGCCGATTTAGACAATAATTGATACCGGAAAATGACGACGTAAAAGAAAACGACGTAAATCGAATGCAAAATTAATAATTTTTTTTAAGAAACTTTATGATGATCGAAGTAGTCTGTCTGCACGTTGACTACAAAACGAAAAATTTTTCCTGGGTTCAACCCCAGTTTCAGACTCGCATTTTTTTTGATGTGCATTTGTGTGTCTTTGTGTCAGTTGTTGTCGTTAGGTTTCAGTCGGCATTGTGTAGCACCGGCGAAGTAAAATAATTACTAAAAATGGCCACTAAAAGCGAAGCTTCAAACACTTAATACGTCTCCTTGACATCAGAGACGCTGCAACACTGCTGTAAAAACAAATAACGTGCAAAAAAAGCAGTGTTGTAAGATATTGAAGCTTCACCTACTATCCTTTCTTCTTCTATCGATTTCCTCTAGTTCCAGCACAATGCATCGCATGTGTAGGGGTCATCTTCTGAGTGCTGGTCCAAGATAAAAAAAAAAAAATGATCTTCAAAATTTAAATTTTGTGAATTTTTCAATAATTTTAAAAATTAAAAAAAATATAATAAAAAAACTACTGCTTGTACATTTAATTAATTTTGTCCAATATTTCAATTACTGAATTGTTTAATTATTTTCGGTTTAATTTTCAATTAAGTCAGGTAATGGAATCAATTAATATGATAATTATCGATCAAACAATGTTTTGATTGATCCAATTAAACACTTTGTTTAATTTTTTATATTTTCTCAATTATATTTTAAATTAAAACTAAAAATGTCATTAATTGGAAAAAAGAATTAATTTTTCTATTATTACAAAGTCGATAATTCGGCATGATCATTCCGGTGAGAAAAAAAACAAAAAAAAAATTTAACAATTTTTTAATTGTTTTAATCATTTTGGTAATTAAAACCATTTTCTTTTTTTTTTTTCTGAACATGTGGAAAGAACTCAGTGTGGTTCTTGGTTTTATAGCGACCATAACACCTTAAAGAAATTTCTTCAGAATTGTTTCGTTAACTTTAACTTAATTTTGAATGCGATATGTCAAATGAAGAAGCTTTTTTTTAATAAATATGATGGTTGGTTGAAGACGACTATAGATATGAAGCGATATATTTATGAGAACAGCCTAAGCAAATTGCAGACGTTGGAAGGCCAACAGTCATTCGTTGAATATTTCTAACGGGAAATTTTCGTAGTAGGATGCCGTTTGAGTTTGTAGTGGGCGTGGCAATTATCTCATTTCCTTAAAAGTTTTAAGGACGTCTCACCTTGTGCTAGTTGTGTCGTGAACGGAAATCCAAAACCCTATTTCAACTACATACCGGTAAATTTTCTAAACGTTACACTGTGCATTGCATGCTTTTCATGTCTGAAAATTTTAATTTCATTCTTGCTTATACGTTTAATTTTGCCTTTTTCATACAATATAATTTCAAATGTCAGGGCACTCAAATTATTTCTTAATTTTTCTTTTTAATTTTTATTCACAAAAGAAATATCGAATAAGCAAGAAAACAAGTCAAAGTTTAAAGTATCTGACTGAATGGACGATTGTTTGGCTGTGAATGTTTAAGGTTATCGTCAGTCTGTCAACCATTTAAACAATTGAGTTTATTCCAAATGTCAATATATGTATGTAAGTATGTTTCTATAGTTGACTACAAATTAAATTGTGTACAAATTGTGTCATATAAATAGATATCTGAGAATCCATGGACATGTTCGTCACTAAGAAGAGCAATTTGTCGTCATTGTGCTGTTGATTTCCTTTTTTTTTTGCAAGTTAAAATTTTACCGCCTTCCAAATTAAGTTTTCAACGTTGGTACGTACGATGGCAAAAGCAGTTTTATAGTGTTAAAAGATTTTATTCAATTAAGACATTTTAAACAATTAAAAACTTGAAGATGCTGTGTCATTTGTAGTTGCGGATGGATATTAAAGAATCAGAAGCTCTTGATGTCCTTGGCATGCAAACGCAGTATAACATTCATCGGAATAACCATGTTTTTCAGGTCTCACAATGAGTATTTAATAAATACTTCACAAACCCTCTGACCTCCCTAATATCTTCTATCATCGATGTCCGACAAAAATGGAAAACCACTCTCTTACGTATATGGAACGGCGCTTCAAATTATATTTTGTTCTTGGATCAGTGCTCAGGGGATATCCTCTCCATATGCAATGCATTGCAATGCAGCTAGAGAGAGAGAGAGAGAGAGAGAGAGAGAGAGAGAGAGGGATAGGGTAGAGAATAGACAGGTATGAAAGTGGTAGCACCATAGATCTTAATTTACAACTCCGCTCGTGGCGTCTCTGACGTTAATTTTGACCGATTATTTTTTTTTAAGCTATGGGCAGAATCGAACCTAGAACTCCCAACTAGGCAAAAAGTATGGCAATATTGTTTACAAAAAATACTAGAATGACAGAAAATAAAAGAAAATCTTAATGTTTGTGGAAAAAATATTGAAGGTGTACTGAAAGGAAGTGGCGGAATTTTCATCAGCAACAAATTGTTCCAGCTTGGAAATTGCAAAAAAAAATTAACCAGTATATAATAAAATAATCATAAAAATATTTAGATGTCCAATTTCTCTGTGTGTGCACATTTTATCTACTTATCAATTAAACATATTTATGCCACATTTAGTTCGGTTAAATTTAGCAGACACTTTTTCGTTAAATGGTGTCAGTTAAATGTTAATCATACATTGTGAAATAGATTTTTACCTAATCGACTGTTAAACTTCCAAATAAGTTTTAATCAGACATTGGGAAAATGGCCCTAAATGTCGTTGTGCCATATAAAAAGGAAAAGTTTGTAACAAATTTTAGAGAAAAACACTGGTCTCAAATAGAACACATATTTCAATTAAGAACATTTGTTATCTTTTATCTACGATTTTCTCAAAAAAAAACATTAATTTCTTACTGTTTTTTTTTTTTATTAATTTTTGCTTTATTTATTTTACAAATCTCTATCTTCGTCTGCAATCAGTTTTAAGTCGTGGTATGTATTTAGAAAGACACTTCACATAACATTGGCCATAAGATTATATAATGAAAATTTTTTAGCAATTTCCGCAAGCTTGAATGGCGTCATGCTCAAATCTAATAAAAGTACATAAAAATATTTGTGTCAAGCTATAAAATATACTCGTGAATATAAGTACGTATAAATAATTATTTGCAGTCATCTTATCACTTTATATAAAAGCGATAAAAAAAACTACAGCTTGTATCCAAGCAAAAATTTCTTACCAGCACCAGCAGCAGGAGACCACCAACCAACCAACCAACGAGAAAGAAAAAATTTCGATTTCATTTTTCAGTCGCTGGGCCCAGCCCCCTCCTTAACTTCTCATTCAATATAAAATGATGTTAATCTTGAAGTTTATGAATTAAAAATATTTATAATTTTATTGTCTATAAATATTGTGAGAGCCAACAAATCTTTGTCATTTCTTTTTTAGTGCAAAACTCCATAATCAATAATCTTACGCTAAATAAATGTTTGTTTGTTTGTTTGTTGGTTTGTTTGTTCTCCCAGCAAATTCTTTTACATACTCCTTATTTTGGGCGGTGGTTTTTATATTCTTTTGCTCGTTGCATGTAGATTTTTTTTGCCAGTTACTTTCGCAGGCAATGTAAATTTTCCTTCTATATGAAATATATATTTTCTGATAGCAATCTCGTTTGAAAACTTTTGCCAAAATGTATCGTAGAGTAATTTTCATTTTTTTTTTTTTTTTCGATTTTTCAATGAAACTTAGCCAACACAAAATATGGCTGGAGTCCAAAAATACAGCATTAAAAAAATAAAAAAATAAAAAATTTTAAAAAGAAAAGAATTTATAAAAATGGCATTGTAGTCGTCTGTCTAATATGGAACATGACAATGGTGAATAAAACTAGAATTGCAGCGAAACTGATCGATTTCTCTAGCTGTGGTTAGATGAGGGATGTATAGACGTGACCGCTATTTTTGGCAATGTGAAGAGTCAACTCTCGTAGACTCTTCTTTTTATCCGAGTTCTGGTCCAAGATAAAACTTCGAAACTCGCTCAGTCATACACAGAACAAATTCATCAGTAAGAGCGGATCTATTTGTGGTCGATTTGACAGTGAATCGCACTACGAATTACAGAGAAAATTGGTTTGTTCGCCAAACAGCACATATGTGGAATAATCTACCCGCAGAGGTTTTTCCTGTGACTTTTAAAGTGGGAAAATTAAAATCGAATGTCCATAAACACTACTCCATCTAGTCCTCCTTCCAAAACCTTCTTTTTTAATTCCAGCACAATCGCCTGAGTGCTGGTCCAAGGAAAAAAAACGTTATATGATAAGAATAATAATATGTTTTCGGGGAGAACACAAATTTAAAAGAAAATTAACATAGAAAAAGAACAAAATTGTAAAAAGACTTGTCTTTCGAATTCACTTAACTTTGTTCTTTTCATTTAAGGTTTCAAATCTCTTTATTAAATTCTGCAATAGGTGACCATAAAGCATGATTTCCTCTCATATTTATTTAATTATGGAAATATAAGAAGAAAAAAAAAAGTAAAGAATTCATCATCAGTTGTTAAATTACAGCAGTTGAAAAGAAAAAAGGTTTAAGAAGCATTTCCTTAATTAAGGAAAAAATTGTCTTCTATTCAAGGACTACAAGCAGAAAGTGTCAAATGGCTGAATCGTCTTAATAAGAAAAGGACACGACTAGAATGTTGAACGACTGACACAGAAGAAACAGTTGTGCCAGATTTAATGAACTTAATTATTATAAATGCGTTTTATTTAAAAGTATGAATTTTTGCTCCATTTCCAACCGTTTGAACATTCCGTGATTCTTTATTACAAAACGTGTCCGTCTTATGATTAAAAAAGTATAATAATGAGCATGTTTTAGCATGATTAAAATTAAAATATAATAATCACTAATACTCTGCCATAATAACAATGTAATTTCTGTGTGAGCGAGATAGAGGTGGAGAGAGAGAGAGGGAGAGCGAGCGAGAGGTAAAGAATACCATTTGAAACTTAACAAGATATTCTTTTAGAGCCCTTTTCATTTTTGTGTTTGCTTGTTTGATTCAAAAGTTAATTAAAAAAATTATAATGATTTTTACAAAAACTAAAGAAAACATAAAAAAGTAAGCAGCTCCAGAAAATACAATTTACATCGTTGAGACTTTGTTGAATGTCCGACCATCTGTCTGTATGTGATAATGCTTCCAAAGACAAAATATTAAACTTTATAATTTTGTATGTGGGTTCTTTGTAACATTGGGGTTGGAGCGACACGAATAAAGCATTTTCGGTTTGCTCTTATTAAATGGTTTTTATTATTTTTATTTTATTTTCTTCTCTTTTCATTTTTATAATAAAAACAAATTTCTATTCAGCTTCTGGCCTGACCTGCTGCTGCACACAAAATCCTGTTGCCGCAGTATCAAGGACTGTGTTTTTGAACGCTGGGTTGTGCACATAAATGCTTCATAGAAAGCGTTCAATGAAAGTTGTAATCAAGTTATTGTAAATAATTGTCAGAAGTGATTTAAAATATTGCTTTAAAAGAAAACGAAAAAAATACAAAGATTTTTAATATTGCAAGATAACAGGGATATATAATCAGATTATGCATCAATATAAGTAGCAATATTTCTTATAATAATTCGTTTTAGTCTTTTGTCTTTTCTCACATAGCAAAAAGACAGCTGATGAGCTACAGCATAAATCTTAATTCATTATTGATATTCATTAACAAGTAAAGTATTCAAAAAAGGGAATAGTACACACTTCTCGTTTTCTTTTTCTCCATTTAATGATTTTTTCTATGCACATACTTTTTCAGATAATAAAGGCAATAAAAGCTTCAAACACTCTGAGGATTATATTACAAAATTATAGCAATTTAGAAGCAGTAAAAATTGTCGGAAGCAATACATTGCCATATTTAAGAACAAATGCTGACTAAAAAAATACCGCTGAAATGCACTAAAGTAAGTGAATAGACTGTTAGATATCCTGATAGAAACATGGAGTGAAGTATCGCCCAGTCACCATTTTTGTCGCACAAATTGGTGACATTGTCGACAAACCGTCTATACTTTTTACTTTGCCGTTTTTGTGTGTAGAGAAACTTTTGACAGTTCAAAACCTATGCTTCTTTTTTTTCAGTTTAATTAATTATTACGTTCTGTTGAAAATACAATCAGCCTTATTCCAGTTGTCAACGTCGACATCGACATCAAAACTTAGCCTCTCTTAAATCGATATGCAATATCTTTCAGTGAAAAGCTCAATTGACATTTACTGAAAATGCAGAATTTTTTTTATTGCCAATTTAAATTTGGTACAAAAGCCGCATCATTTCGACATAACAGGGGCTAAGATTTGGTGTCGATGTCGACGTCGACAACTGGAATAAGAGTAAATATTAAAAGTTTTTTATCAAAAAAATTTCATAAAATGTAGTTCGATTAATAAATGATACTCATATATTGATATTTAAGAAAAAAATTATATAACAAATTAAAATTCACTTTCTCTTATAAGACGCCGTGTTTTTGGCTTAATGGATCCCATTAACTTTTGCACAACATTGCAATCCACCTGCGCTGCATACTTATTCCAAATTGGCAACATTTTTTTATTGTCAAGAACAGCAGTGCAGCTCTTCGTTAAATTTCCTTTGGCAATAGCCCAATATTGCTCAATTGGCCGAAGCTGGGGGCAATTTGGTGGATTCATATATTTTTCTATTACGTCGACCTGATGCTTTTTATACCAGTTCACTGCAGCTTTTGAGTAGTAACAGGAAGCTAAATCAGGCGAAAATTTTACTAAACTGTGGTGACGTTTAATAAAAGGCAGCAAACGTTTCTCAAGACATTCTTTTATATAAATATCCGAAGTCATTGTTGAAGAGGTGAGAAACGGCGTGCTCTTTAAACCCCAGCTGCAAATTGCTTGCCAAATCATTACCTTTTTACCAAATTTATCCATTTTTATATATTTGTATTTTTGGATCGGCATCTCCTCGTTTTGCTGCAACATGAAATTTTTGTCATGGTAGCTGTTTTAAATCCATTTTAACAAACGTTTAATCATCAATCATACGGCAACCGTTGAATTTTGTTAACAATTTGTCGTAAAGAATTCGTGCCCGTTTCTGAGAAATGCTATTCTGCTTTTCAGTTCGGTTTGAATATTTAATTGCACGATGGGTGTTAAAACCAGCATCCACGCGAATTTTTTTTTGCAGTACTTACGCTAGTGTTAAATTTTTTTGCTCGTTCATTGTTGGACAGACCTGGGTTCTGCTTTCTTCGTAAGCTCTGTGCATCTTTTAACAACTTTTTTGCTTTCTTTTTGCTTACGATCTGTGCTCAAGGTTTGCTTATATCGTTTTATAACATCGTTCACAGTACATTTTGGGAGCTGTAGTTTTTTTGCAATCAATGAACCCGACCATGTCGGATTTTCAAGGAATTTGTGCACAATATTTTTAGTTTTTTCATTTTCCATTTTCCATTGCTAACCAAGCTTCAAAATGTATACCGTCTAATTCAATATTTATACAGAATAACGGTTGTCATTTTTAGAAATTATATGTTAAAAAAAATTTCAAGTGCTGCCAAGGTTTTTCTAAAACGCCTTTGTATTGCTACCGGAGGATTTTATGTGAACAATACTTTATTACTCGTTTGTACATACCACCTAAACAGCTGTACAGATTTTTATGAAATTGGGTAGACTTAAAGTTTATGGTCTATCTTAAAATATAGGATACTTCTCATGAGTTCAAAATGCATCAAAGATGCTGATAATGGTTCAAAAATTATATTACGAGTGTCTGCCATCTCACTTTAATTTTACTGGAGGTTGAGGAACTAACTATATATTTGATTTGCCATTTAGAGACAAGAGACAACACTTAGTACGGACAACTGCATAATTGGGTGTAGTAGTAGCGAAGCGCATCGGGTTTATCTAGTTTTGTATAAAAATACAAAATAGTGAAAATGTTGAAATGAAAGTTAAAACTTTACAGATTTTGTGTAGTCTTTCGAAGATTTTGTCTTCTACAAAATTGAGTTTGAGGGAATAATTGAAAAAAAAAGCTACATTGAAACAGCTCCTTTCGACATTTTTTTTGAAGAAGCTGCTGGCGATAAAGCAGGCGGTAGATGTAGAGCTGCCGCTTTCAGCAACAATATTGTTGGGCAAAAAGCAACAGGTATCAATCAGAAAAGTTTCCCCGGGAATTAGTGCCACTTCGATATAAAAACTCAGCTAAGGAAAGTAGAAGAAATTTTAAAAAAATATGACGAAAATATTGTGAAATCGCATTTATTTAAAATGGTTATTATTTCGCAAATAACTTTGCACTAACTAATTTTAGTTTTTATATAAAGAGTAATAATTTTTTGATTAATTTAAAATTTGTTTCATTGATTGAAAAATAATCTGCTTATAATACAATGCCGCCGCAGTCCATTGTAAATACGATTACATGTTAACTCACCCAAACGATGTCCTATTTTAACTTCATTTTATTTATTTTCATTTTTTGCAAGTTTTAAGTGGAAAAGCCTTAGAACAACTATCTGATTCAACTAACAAGAGTAGCATTTTAATGACGAGTACACAAAGATTTTGTGCATTTTACTTGATTTCCAATTACAATCAGGAAAAGTAGAAAACGACTAACAGCCAGCACTCATCGTATTACAGCAATAATATTTATTTTATGATCTCTGACATTTATCTTATTCGTAGATGAAAATAACAAAAGAACCGAAAAAAAAAAACGAAACGAAAGCAAATAATATTGCAAAGGAAACAAAAATTGAAAAATCTATACGAGTACGTAGATATAATTCATGTATCTCCTGTTAATATGTTGTTATACTGCAAGTAAGTACGAGTTGCAACAACAACATAATTTGTTTCATTTGGATTGTGAATGTTACAATGTAGCGAAAACTACAAGTGTACACAACAATATGTAATTGTATTGTATGCATTGTGTAAGCGGGTATGTATGTATGCATGTATGTATGTGTGTAAGTATGGTTGTGAGTTTTTTGCCTTAAGAACAGTAATCCCTCGATTTACTTAGTTGTGCAAAGCAACAAAGTAAAGCAAACTTGCTTTTGAGCTACCATTTGGCTTAAGTCGCCTGATTTGTTTCCAAAAAAAAAAAACAAAAAAGAAATCGGGAAGTTTAGTTTTTTTTAAATTGTTCAATTTTCCAGGAGTATGGAAATTTCAATTATGTTGTTTGTTTTACTATTCAGATGTAACAGAGTAAAATATTAGACTGAAATTTTCTGCAGTTTAAATAAATAAAAGAATAATAACGGGTAGGGGCGCGCAGCTGTATAATTCATTATACACAATAAATACATGACGAAACAATCCAAATAGGTCATTTCAAAATAACAAAAACCAACATGTGTGCACAGTTGGTAACGAAAACAAACCCAAAAATATCAAGGACAAGTCTAAGTTATAGATGCTTCATTTAGATTTAGAGCTTCATTATGGGAAAAATAGCGGAGACACAATTCTCGTATTCTATTAATAAGAAATAATAAAGGCATAAAGTTAATAAATTAACATTTACTGATAACCACACACAGTGTACAAAACACGATGAACGCTGAAGGTGAAGGTGTAGCAGCCTTCTAAAACATCGTGTTGTTCCGTTCTGCTAATGTTTGTGAGCAGCGTTACCATTTCTCAAGTTTTGCCTTATTTTTCAAGGTTTTTGAAATGCCAAAAACTATTTAACTTCAAAAATACGTTTTTTTAAAGTTCATTCAAATTTGCAAGTTTTATTTGTCAATTTGTAATTTACAGATATATGACGAAACTATTATTTAATGTTGCGACGTAATGCAAACGATTTTATAATTTTTCAGTATTAAATGTGTCTATTCCCTCTTTAATACAACTGTGCTGTATTAATAGCATTCTATTTTTTTATAGCTATTTTTCTATTTCAAAAAAGCATGGATAAATATTTAAAGAGAAACGGTAAGGATAATGGAATTTTTGGTTTTTAGTTTTAAGCAGTATTGCAAGTAGAGAAAATAGCTTAGCATTGCAATACTAAATGAAGCCAACAATAAAAACAGAAATACGAGTTCAAATTATAGAGTGTCGAAAAGCCAAGCTTCAAATTGTAGGACATCGGCGAGCGAGAAGTCATTTCTGCTGGGTGGGCAAATTTGAGGTTAGGAAGTAAATTGGCTGTCAAATGATGAAATGTCAAGAATTGAACTGCCATTCTTCGTTATTTATTTGTTATTTGGTTTACGTGGATGTGGACCACAAATTACTAACGCTCTGAAAAAAGAAATTGGGCGCTACATTGACGATATAAGCGAAGCTTTGTTGCAAAATGTGGTTCAAAATTTTGTGAAATCAGGGGACGTGCTAGAGATTGACATTTTCCCAACATCTTATTACATTATTAATTCCCATACTTTTACTTTACATCACTAGAACCGAATTTGTCAAAACAGTGTGTTTTTAAGCCAATTTTCTTCCTAACCTCAAATGTGCCCTCTATTTATTTATAAAGCATTGTAAACTAAGCAAATTATAGAGCGCACAGCCGAAGAAAAAACTCAAATTATAGCGTGTCGGCGATCAAGATGGTATTCAAATAATTTCAAATTAACGAGGGCACCAAATCACATCTATTTTCTTTTTCAATTTATTGACTGTTTTTCAAGGGACGTGGAGAGCAATTCAATTTAAAACGAGATTCAAATTAACGAGTTTGAAATTATCAAGAGTCGACTGTATTTATAAATTTTTCTTGTACACATAACAATTTACAATGAAAGCAAATTTATTTCGATTTACTTGGTTTTTGATGAATGTTTTCCGGAAATAACAACGACGTAAATCGGGGGATCACTGTATTGTGTATTGCGGATGTTGTACGAATAGAATTGTGTGTGTGTGTGTGTGTGTGTGTGTGTTCAACACATTGAACTGACCTTTCCAAGGAACTATGACTTTAAATAATACAATGTACTTGAGCACAACCGACAACACTGACTGCAAGATAAATTGCAATGGTCTTCTAGTTTAACAGCAAATAAGTAAGAAAATTGCTAAAATGTTCTTTTTTTTTTTTACAAATCTTAAGTTACACTCAAAAAATATTGAACGTCAAGTTAAGGGCCGGTGCTCTTGTCTCTACGAATCTGGAGTGCTAGAAAATTTTATTTATTAAATATTCATTGCATGTCAGCACATTGTCAGCAGAGGCAGCATTTGCTGTCAACTGAGTAAAAAAGTGGGTGAGTTTTGCGAACAACACCAACAACAACAACAATGATAAAAACATTGTTCTTTTGTTCGAGTGTATTAAAAGAGCATAAGAACATGAAAAAAAAGAAAATTTTAAATATAAAAATTATTGTATAAAATACTCCTCCAACAATCATCATTATTTTTCCATTTCAGCTTGGACTTCTTGTGAATAGGGTTTTTTTCGTTGTTGTTGCTCATAGATACATATCTATTTCTTCTTTGGCCTTATTTATTTATTTTTTTATTTGTTTCAGTTGTCGACATTGTTGTATTCGACACTACCGCCATCTTTTGAAACTTGGTAACTAACGAACGAACGAATGAATAAATGAATGAATGAATGATCATTGTCTTGTTGAAACAACACTGAAGCGGCACAGAAAAGTGGTCGAAAATGCGAATGTACTGACGGTGTTTGAAAGTTATGTATTCATTATGGAAATATAAAACTCTTGTATCAGTTTGTATACGTTCAAGTATGAATATGCAAAGTAGGTTATATGCGCATTAAACTTAAAGATTGTTTTCCTTTTTTATAAATTTTTTTTTCATTTCTGTTTTTGTTGATATCAAAACATTAATGACATTAACATGCATGTAGTCCGCCTCAAAATTAAGACTTCATTTGAAATTTACAGGCGCCGGCCGGTATAACAAACACGCGCTTTAACAAACATCTGTTATATAACGAATGGGCATATTTTCCCATGAGTTATTTTGGCATTACGAACCGCCAACTTAACTAATGCTATACAAAAAAGGAGATTCAAAGACTTAAAATGCAGTTAGTTTCCTTTTAATCTTCTAAAGGACTATAAATATATCTGGGAGCCGTGTCTGTTTATGGGTATGTTGTTTAATTTTGTTTTTTATATTGGACCAGCACTCAGAAGACGATCGCTACACATGCGATGCAATGTGCTGAAAAGGGATAGTTAGAGAAGTGACAGGTGGCGAAGCGTTATAGCGTAATTATTTTCCTTCGCTGGTGCTACAGAATACCAACGAAGGAGGGCGCTCTGCTGTGCCTGTGGATTCGTTACAGCTGAATTCGGTACTTTTCAGAGGACAACAACTGACACAAAGACACACTAATGGACATCAGAAAAAATGCGAGATGTTTTTTTTATGATTTAATCTGAAACTGGGTTCGAACACAGCAATTTTTTGGTTTTGTAGTCAACGTCGTGCAGACTATTTCAGCCATCGCCACACCCCATTAAAACACAATAATAGAAACATTTTCAGCTACAGTATCAATTATATCGCGATATTAAATTTGCACATTCAGTCCGAATTTCTGTTAAATTCTGTTAAATTTAGTGTACCTTGTCGTAGTATTCGTCATTATAATCCTCTTGTTATTAACTTTTGTAGATCTAATTATGCTATGGCTGATCCTTTTACGAGGTTATGCCGACAATTTAATAATTTGTCTGAATTTGTTGATTTTTCTCTAAATAATAATGTTATAAAGCATATAATCATTGTTTTTCTGAATTCATAAATTCAATATAGTCATAAGTACATTGTTATTAGTCTGTAAGGATTATATCCATTGACTAAATTTAAATAAATAAATAAAAAAAAAGAAACAAATAAACGTCAACACTTGCAGTTGTAATTAGTTGAAGTTATCCCGACCACACTGTAGTTATTAATTTCTCTGCATTTGATTTTGTTAAAAAGAGTCCCTTAATGACTGATGACTTATGCACTACTGACTGATGAACTAAATTTTGACGTTTAAAATAATTTTTATTAATTTTTTTACCTGGTAGTGAATTTGCCTTGGATATGATTTTCTTCATCAAAATTATAATTTTAACTAAATATTTGAATTGTTGACCCAATCAATAATCAGTTCATTTATATAGAAAAAAGTGATCCGATTTGCGTTGTTTCGCTTTTCGTCGCTTTTTCCCCCGTCCTCATTAACGATGCAATTCGGGTCGCTAGTGTAATGGAATTCTGCAGATTTGTATTACGATTCTACTTTAAATAATTCCAAAAACATTTTAGTTTGCTTTCCCTAATGTTTGGAAATAAATTTTTGTTTGTACCAACCAGCCATTGCAGTTCGTAATTTACGTGAGAAGTTTTTGTAAATTTTTTCATCACCATCATCATCATCATTGTTGTTGTGCTTGTTGTTGTTGAAGTCAGTGAAGATATTTGTGGTTATTGTTTGCAGCAGAGAAACGCATCTCATTCATTTGATAGGCCATGCCAACAAACCATACACAAACAAATTCACACACACCCAAACAAATATACTTAGTTTTATGCATTTAATACAAGTAATACATACATACATATATACCAGAAATATACACACTTGAATACATGCAACATGTTGCAAGTTTGTGTATTTCTTTAAAATTTTCTTTTCCTACTTTAATTTTTCTTTTTCACATCTCACGGATGTTCAAGATCCACAAATACAAAGAAAATCTAAAAACAAAAACAAAAAAAAACAAATATGGAACTGGCTTATTGTTTCAGTTGCAATTTTTGTTGCTTTTTGTATAGCCACATAACATATCGCTACTTAAAAATACGGATGCCGTATGTAGCAAAACTTAACTTCACTTAAAGAAAAGACGGTTTTTAATGTTTCACATGAAATATCTCTAAAGTGGCTGGCTCATTAGATTCCCTCCAGTTTTGTGCTGAATATAATGTGGATCTTTAGTTTACACGCCAGCCTAACTCAAATTTATTGCATTTATAATTACAAGAGTCCCTTATTTTGCGTTGAAAATTTACAATTTTAACATTTTTACAAATCAATTCATCTTTAATAAATGAATAAAAATTTTATAATGAATAATTACTGGCTTTTTTTTATAGATATTGATTTTTATAAAAAAAAAGTACATTTCCAAAAAGTCCTTTTTCCAACAAGTAACTTTTTCAAATAGTACTTTTCCACAAAGTACCTTTTGCAAAAAGTGGAATTTTCCAAAGAGAACGCATATAAAAAAAAAAATTGTGGTTAAAAAAAACATTTCCAAAAAGTACATTTTGAAATCGTTATACTTATCTGTATAAAAAAGTACTTTTTCAAAAGTAAGATTTTCGGAAATGTACCCGTTCCACTTTATTTTAATTTTTTTTTTATTTTCTCAAAAATCAAATAGATATTCTAATTTGGCGAATGGCATGCATTTAAAATGCAGTGCTTCGGCTTTTTTAAAGAAAAAATTTTTGAAATCATATGTATCCATTTCTAAAATACATAATTATTTAAAAAAAATATTTTTGTTAATACAAATTATTATTTCCTGACGATGCTACCTATTTGGTAGCGAAATATTGAGAAATAAATAATAATTAAAAAACTTTTCATAAAAAAGACCATCGCTCAAAAATAAATATAATTAATAAATACATATATTTCAATAAGATATTTCAAAATTTTTTAAACTTCGCTCAATGGCGCTTTGTACACAGTTCTATTTCTTGGATCAGTGAGTGAGTGCCCTGATTACGAAAATGTTCGTGGTAACTCTTTTATGAAGCTTTGTGGGTGGCGATGGTCAAAGTAGTCTGCACGTTGATTAGAAAAGGTTGGTACTGATTCTTTTTTACTTCTCTATAATTATATTTTTTAAGTGTTGTTGAGAGTTGATGCCGTATTATTATTAATATTCTTTCAATACTATTCAGCAAATGTTTTTTTATATCAATACTATGGAGTTACTATTATACATTTTACGCTATGCGTATTGTTTCAAATCCTTTGTAATATTTTTTGGCCACATGAGGGCTTATATTATTACATTATATTATGAATAAATAAAAATAAAATAAAAAATGAAAATTTTCCTGGATTCAACAACCCCAGTTCCAGACTCATAAAAACATCTCGCATCCCTTTCCTTCAGTTCCAGCACAATGTACCGCATGTGAAGGGGTCATCTCCTGAGTACTGGTCCAAAAAAAAAAAACAAAAACAAAAGTGTATAGAATTTAGCTTTTAGCTTTTGAATTTCCACAAAAGTGTATATTCATTGTTCTTTTAGTTTTATATAAAAAAATGAAAAAAAAATGGCATTAAAGCTGTGACAATTATTTTATATCGATTGTGCGGAATTCAAGAATCGCTGAAAGCAAACAGTTATTTTCACAAATTAATTCATTGTTTGTTTTCCTTTTATTCGTCTTCTGGTACACAATTTTATGACGTACCATGGTGCAATAAACAAGGTGGCATTACTACGGCAACAAATACAACAAAATGTTGCAACAAACAAAATGAATTGTAAAGACACAGCTGATGTCAAAAATTATGAATGAATTACGCAAAGTACGCATACAAAATACGCTGCTTTTTGCGCACACACAACCAACACACACACAAGAATATAAAACGAGCGGACTTTTGACATAAGCCTAGGAGGCACGCACACAATGCTACAGCATAAAAATCTAGTTATTGTCGTGACCTACGACAATTGGATTTTAGTTCTTAAAAATGAATTTTTTGCATAACTGAAGGTCGTATGTGCATTTCTTTTGAACAAACAACAAAATACATGCTCACGTCGATAAAAAAAATTTAAGAGAAAATAAAATGCATGCTGAATATCTGGAAAGTTATAATGCTTGGAAAGAAACTGAATGCACTACTGAAAGCAGCGTGTGTTGTTTATTGTGAATGCAAAATAATACCAAAAAAGAAAAAATTCCACATACGACATCCGTATTTTGAAGCAGCGATATGTACGTACAGTGTACACAAGTACACACACACAAACATACTTAAAGTGAACTTTAATTTAAAATAGTGAAGGAATGAAGTTTTTTCCAGAAAAGAAAAGGCAAAAAGAAACGACACGTAGTAGTTGTTCAGCTACAAGCTTAAAAGAAAATTTTCCGAGCTGATGATTAGGCCAATTTTAATAATGCCAAAAAAAAAAGAGTTGAAAAAGGCTTAAAAGGTGAATTATTAGACACTCAAATTAAAAAGCATGATTATGAGAAGAAAAAAACGTTTCCATTATTGTCGGAAAATAAGCAACTGGAGATAGAAATAATTTTATCAAAAATTTACAAAAATTGTGGTGGCAAAATTAAACAATTAAAATGAAATAGTTTTCCTGGCAGCACGATTCGAAAAAAAATATTTCAAATGCGATTCATTGCGCTGGAACTAGAGGAAAGGGATAGTAGGAGAAATGATAGCAGATGAAGATTTCCTTTCATACAATTCTACTTTTGCACGTTTCATGTTTTTATTGCAGTGATGCAGCAACACTTCTGACGGCAAGCAGACGTACAGTGATGTTAATTTGTTTATTTTGATTTCCGTACAGCCGTAAAAATATTATCGTTTTTTAAGTAAAATAACCGTACGGAAAGTCCTCTACAAAAAAAAAAATAATAATATTTTCTTATAAAAGCAGTTTGATATTTGTAATTCAATATATTTATTTAAGAAAGAAGAAAATCCAATAATAACATAATTTGTATACAATTTTAGTAAAATTAACATGTTATTCTTACAATAATGGCAGCAATATATAGAATTTAACGATTTAATGATTTTATGATTTGTATGCAATAAATTGGCAGTAGCTGCAGTGCTACTCTTATTTTTATAAAATTTTTAATTTATTTATTAATAAGTTTTTTCGATAGATAATGTAGCTCACAATTATAGATATTTAGTTAATTAAAAACAGGGAGAATTTATTTCATACAATAGTAATTTTAAGTTTTTCTATTATAATTGTTAAATATTTCATATGTAATTTGAGTTATTTTGAATTTTTATGAAAAAGAAAAGAAAGAAACATTTTTTTCAAAAACTTTTATTGACAGAAAAAAAAATTATTTTTTTCTTTTCAAATAATATAAAATATTTTGATTTTATGTTTGTTAAATGATTTTATAGAAAAAAAAAACAATTTTATCGAAAAAACTTTCAATAAATAAATAAAAAATTTTATAAAAGTTAGACCTGCAGTGCTAAATTATTTATTGCATACAATAAAAATAGAGGGTCGAATAAAAGAACAATTAATATTTTATGATTTGTTTTATAAGAAATATATGTACATATGTATATAACAAAAAAAAAACTTTTGGCTATAACACTTAAAAATTAAAGCTTTTTAAAATATACCGGTCTAAATTACCGTACAACACAGTATTTACCATACGGTTAAAATCACTGGAGGCATATTAAATTTTTTAGCTTTTATCTGGGACCAGCACTCAGGAGATGACCCCGACACATGCTTATTTAGGCATGTGTCAACTGAAATCTTATGACTGGAAGTTACGAAGTGGATCGATTCGATCGAAAACCAGAAAGCAATACAATGAAAATTTTTTAAACTACATTATCAGCTGATTACATTCAATACAGCGAAGCTTTTTAAAACTTGACTGTCCTATAGAGAGCCATTAGAAATGACTGCTGCAGAAACCTTGAAGCAACGATTGAGGCTCTCAAGAATAAATTTGCTTTAGTCACCGATCAACTACAGTTCCCCAAATCGGAAATGTGTGTGAAAATTAATGTTACCATTTTAACAACTTATTATCAGCAGGACTATATAAAAAGTTAAGAATAATAATAATTATGAAAATTTGTTGACCGTGGCGCGTACAAGATTCTGCAATATTAGATGTTTGAGGTTTGTCGAATGTTTTATACTTTGCAAAATCAATTTGCAATTTAATTCATTCTTTATTTCACGCTGGCAATAACTAACAGAAGATAGAAATTTTTTTTTCTTGTTTCTAACTCTGCAACCAGTGAGCAAAACGATGGCAAAATATTTGAAAATATTACAACGCCACAGTTGCGAATCATGATTAGAAACTCATTTTTGTGTCGGAAATAAAAGAATCGTCACAACCGCATCAATATTTTGTTCTTTATTTGATATTTTTTTTTCATTTTTTAAATATTCTACATGACACAGTTTTAACTCAATTCGAACATGTTAAAATTGTGAAAAGAAATCATTACTGATAATTGCAAAAATGATTTAAAAAGCAAGAATCAAGATAAAATTTATGTATGCGATGATAACTAAAATATTGAAAGTAGGTTAACGCTTTGTAGGGTAAAGCACTTCAAAGAAAGACATTCAATAAAAAATCAATTAAATAATAATATTTTAATTACTGTTTTTCTAAACAAAAACAAAAACTAAAAACAATTTTGAAGTGTTGACACGATGGTAAAAATATCCATTGAGAATTTATTGGGTGATGCCTTCAGAGGTTTGACATTGATGACATTTCATTATAGAACAACATCTCTAAATTATTCAGTTGCATTACGAAACGTAGCCATGCTTTTTAATTATATGGAATTCCGAATGATCGCAAATACTATGGGCAATTTCGTTTTCTCAGTGTATCTCAAGCGACTCCACATCGTGGTGACAAGAATACGTCTGCCGTTGTAGACGGTAGGAACACGGCTGTTTCAACAAAATGGTACTACACAATTTGCCTCAATTCAGTCTTCGCTCAACAATGTTTCTTTCTTAATTAATAATGTAATTAAAACGACGTTTGTTTTAATTGACATTGTTCGTCTATCAAACCAATGCAATATAAATGGCATGAAACATTGTGAAATTTTTTGGTGGCGATGGTCGGCACGTTGACTACAAAACGAAAAATTTTCCTGGGTTCAACCCCAGTTTTAGACTCATAAAAACATCTCGCACTTTTTTTTATGTGCATTTGTGTGCCTTTTTGACAGATGTGGTCGGAAGGTTTCAGTGGCGAAGGCACTTTTGTGAATATTCGGACCTGTTTTCGTTGCCTTTGTCGTTCTAATTGTAGTTTCAATATCGTTCTCGTTTTTATTGTAGCTTCGTTCTTAAAATGGTTTTCATGAAATACATTGAAACGAAGCCGATATGTTATGGAAAACAGAAATAAAAATTATGAAAGTGTGGCAGCGCTGCACAATTGTACTTGGTTATTTTTTATTAGCCCAACTCACAATCTTGTGCATATGGTGTTGCATCATTGCATTTGCAAAAAGGTATAGCATATTTTTAGCATTGCTGTGTATTTTGTTACTGTAGAGCAAAAATATGCTATACTTTTTTGCAAATGCAATGATGCAACACCATATGCACAAGATTGTGAGTTGGGCTATTATTTTTTTTGATGATATTGCAAATTGATGCAAGTATCTACTGAATTTTATTTTACAAGTTCAATTGCAGATGATGAAATAAAGAACATAAATATCTGTGGGAGGATGTTGGGACGATACGTTGATATATTTCCCAATCACTAATCCAATGTTAGAAATGTTATTTTAATGAAATATGTACTTTTCATATTTTGGCTCAACAAAACTGCGTCTCAATACGTCGTGGAACAAATGCGTGCAAAAATTAAATGCGAAAATCATTGAAACTTCTTTCAAAAATTATCGAAATTTAGGGGATTTATGTGCTTTATGAGCTGCGGACTGTTAACATGTTGCCTCAGAATTAACAAGCAACTACAGAGTTTCACGAATTAAAATCAAAAAAGAATGTTTCGTTTACAGCTCTGCTACATAAGTACATACTATGTATGTTGCACACCTGCCGCCCACACAAACACTTAAGATTCAGCTGGTTACATATTCAAGTGTGTTTAGTATTGGAATTTATAGAATCTTGAGAACCCATTCAAATCTGTAGAGATTTGAAATGTATTGTCCGTAATTATGTTAAGGATATTCAATTACAATTAACATTGCATTAGTATGTAAATAATAAAATATATTGTAAATAAATAGGAAATATATTTAATTAAATATAGATTTTATACATACACAAGTATTTGAACAAATGCATACATCAATTGATGATAGTACGTACCTGTAAACAAGAAAAAAAAAATATAAATAATTAATTATGGATTAAAGAGTTTGAATTTCATAGAGAATATAATTACGTACGAGTATATATTGTTAATGTTCCGAAAAGAGTTAATTTTATTTTTCACTAACAGACTCATTGTAGTTTGAAGACATTCTTATTGTGCGGTGCTCTTCTTCCCATTGAAATATTGAAAATAATAATAATTTTGTTATAAAAAGTTATATTTTGTTACTATTAATTTATTGTTAAACTAATTTGTTTCATCTTTGTATGGGAGGTGCCATTTCTACTTTTTAACAGAGAACGAAAGAAGCTATTTGTTCTGAATTGTGATGCTTATGGCTCGATTATGGATAGCAACCGAACTTCACTTGCGTTGTCAGGCGGCAACCACAAAATTGTGGTTGCTAGCACTAAAATGTACTGAAATTAGGCAACTGTAGTTAATGCATGGTAAATCTGCATTACCTGCATTATCATTTTTAGCAACTGGCAACTGAACAACAGTTCGGTTGCTATCCATAAACGAGCCACAATACTCTATCCAGAAATATTTTTCTTTGTTTGGGAGATGGCAAGCCCACTTTTGCAAGCGGACATAAGCGGACACTCATCGTTGCAGTATTTTTTGTCCGGTTATGAGATTTGTCCGTTTATAAGTGGCAGACATTCATTATTTTAAATATTTTATTTATGTTGTAATGCTAGACTAGTGATTTGTTATTAACAAAATTTCTTCAAATTGGAACTTAGATCGGAGCCGTTGAGTTTTGATGTGCTGGAATTCGACAAAGTCGTCTCTAGCAGAATGCTGCACCACAAGTACATACATATGTATATGGAAATCCCACAGAATGGTATACCAGGATCGAAAATTGATACATCAATAAACAAATGATTTTTTTCCAACAGTCTATAGGAAATGTTAAAATTTTAAGAAAATTATGTATTTTCAGTTTGAGGTGTTTTTTCACTTCTTTTTATATTAATTACACTAATTATTTCAGCTGCAGGTCCTTTTCATATATATATAATATTTATTTTTATTCGATATTTCGCTACTCCTTTGTGTAGCTTCTTCAGGAAAATTGGTTTTTGTTTATAATGAAAAAATGTTTTTCTTTAATTATTGTATTGTATTAATAAACCTTGGTTAGTGAGTTTCCATACAGGCGAATTAATTTTTATAATTAAATGATGAAACAGAACACGTCCGAACTTCAAGCAAAAACGACTCTCAGCCCCATAAATGAAAGGACGGCTGCAGCTTCACGAACTTCTCAAATCTTGCTTTAAATAATGGCGACTGCATATTATATATGCAATCATGCTTTTGTACTTCTGTAATTAATTTTTCCCCAATATCAGTAATTTTTTTTCTTTTAAATTAATAAAATTATTACAATTGCACTTTTCAATCTTTCTTGGTTTCACTGAAATTGCAATTTTTAAATTTCTTACTTTGTACTTTGATTTTATATCTCAACATAGTTCTAGCAGTTAAACTATTTTCTTAAAAATAAACGCTGTTAAAATTGTTTTCATGCGTAGCCGTTTTATGAAAAAATATCTCTTATTATTAAAAAATTTAGTTTATTCTTTATTGTTCAATGAAACTCTAAGAAAGTTGCTTGCCATATGTTTAACTTTCCCAGCAACATGTTGCGCCGAAACTCTTCTATAAAAAAGTTTCATGCTCGCTCGCATCCAGCATGACTGACCCCTTTTTCAGTTTTCTAATTTTTTTGTAATTTAAAAAAAATATACATGTAATAAAATAAATAAAAATAAATATTATATATATAAAAACGACCTGCAGCTGAAATAATTAGTGTAATTAATTTAAAAAGCTGTCAAACAACTAGAAGAATTATCAAATTTTGCAAGAGCTTATACGAGTATGCGGTTCATAAAATTGTAGTTTCTCCGGACTTATTGTATTTCTAACTAAAATTTGTATGTCTGTTTTTATTTCGCATTAAGTAAATCTTTTTCCAGACTTAAGTTTTCAATTTACAATTGTACTTCCAAGCGTAAATTGGACATGTAAAACGGTACCTTGAAAATTTGATTAAAAACTGCTATGCCGCACTCAATTTTAATATTCTTTCTTAAATTGGGCTTTTAAAATTAATTTCTTGTTGTCACAAACTGCAGGAAAACGTAAAAAAAGAAAGCACAAAGAAATTGTAAAGATTAAAAGCACTTACTTAACGCTAAACAAGCAAAATGTTAGAACAGGCAGGAACGAAGACAGACAGACAGACAGACAGACGACCGGGAGACATACTGACTCATGGACGGGCGGCAGAAAGTTAAATCGATGGACACCGCAGTTAGACATCATTAATAAAACACGACGAATAAAAATAAATGAGTATTTTCTTACACAGCCTTTGCAAATCCACAATAAACATTTTCATTTTGTTGCTTCTCATTTGGAGCTTTTTTTAAATATTTTTCTTCTTTTTTTTTTTTCTTTGTCTTTATTTATATTTTTTTAAACCTCTAAGACGAATGACAAATTAAGTGAACGATTAATCAAGTTGCTATGTTTTCATGTGTCTGTTATTTGTGGTGCTGGTGTGGAAAGAAGTAGTTTAGAGGCTTTTCAGATGTTCAGACTTCTGTTCAACTGGAAGTGTTTCACAAAGAAATTACACTAATGAATTTTATGTTGCATTTGTTTTATTTGCATTTGCAGCTTTTAAATTCTGTAGTGTCTCTTTCCCTGGTTAGTTTTATTGTGCGTGGGTTATTTTTTATGTGTGGTAGTTCAAATTGCAGAAATTTCAACTGGGCGTTCGTTTCCACGCCCCTACAAAGTAAATAATTATTTCTGTATATCTTGAAAACTTTTAAAGCAAAATCTTGTAAAATTTGGTAGAAATGACTTTGTATTATAAAAAAGAAAATCATCAGTAAAAAACTGAACAAGTGGGCGTGGTACTTCCCATACAAACTAAGAATTGATTTCATTATATCTTGAGAACGGTTAAACAAACAGTTTTTGTATTTGGTCTGAGTAACTTAATGATAAGTACAAAAAAGTGGGCCGTATTGGCCAAGTGGGCGTGTGTTACGTCCTAATCTCAGAAATTCAACATTTATTTTAGAAGAAAAAAACGTTTAATTTTAATATATGGGCATTTCCACAGAAAAGTCTACCAGGATCGAAAATTATTATGTCAATCAACAAATGATTTTTTTCGAACATTCTATTGGAAATTTTAAAATTTTAAGAAAATGATGAATTTTGAGTTTGAGGTGTTTGTGATTTTCACAAAATTGGGCTGGAAACTGTAAGAAATTAAAGTCTTATTTTCATAAACGTTATAATACAAGTTATTTATTGAATATTTATGACGAGGCTCAACTCCAAATTTATTTCAATACATAATTATACAAAAACAAATATCAAAGCGATCTTGATGAGAAATTTACATTGAAATTAAAGTATAATTGTACAAAGTATTTCTAAGAGAAGCTGAAAAATTATTTTAAATATGTAGAATATATCAAATATACGAGTCGATTTCATAACATAATATTTATTACATACCAAAACCTAAAATTTATATGTAAAAATATCTATAAAATCATAAGTATGAAAATTTTCGCAGTTAATACAATTTAAACTTAAGAAAATTAATGTTAAAAACTTTGTAGGAAAATATGTCCCGTTCTAAATGTCCCGTGCTAAATCATAGTAAAGGTTACTCAAAAAACAGAATCACAAAAATATTTAAATATGACGACCATCAATGGAAAGCCATATTATTCTACATATTTTAATTAAAAAAATTAAATCCTTTCAAAAATGGTGTTGTAATTCGAAAATTCTTTTAATATTTCTAAATGCAGTTCAATGCGACTTTTAAATTTTGAACCGTTCGTGATACCATGTTTATTAACCAATAAATCACTATTTATAGAGCCATTAATGTGCTTAAAAAAAACGTGGAAAAGAAAAAGAAAATTTAAGATTTCTTTATTTTATTTCACTTCAAAGGCAAGCGAGTGTCCCGTTGTAGATCGTGGAACTGCCCATATGTCAGTTCATGCACATATGCTTTATATTGAATCTTTATATTTAAATATGTGTAGCGAAGCAAGCCGCGGTTTAGCTAGTTTTATATAATTTAAAGAATATTTATAAATTGTTTGCAAGTTTATGAGAGAAAATGAGGAAAATTATTAAAAAGCAACAACTTGAAAAAATCACCCGATGCATTTGATGACACTATGAAGAGACCTCAGAGTAAGTGTGTGTATAATTGCAAGAACTCTTTGGTCAGTTATTAGACATGTAGTCGGACTAACCAGACCAGACAATCTATGATGTTATTCATCATCATCATCATCATCATCATCATCATCATCATCATCATGATAATGGCTAAAAGCAAAAGATAAAAAACAAGAAAAAGAAAGCCAGTTACTGCTGCTGCTGCTGCTGCTGCTGCTGCTGCTGCTGCTGCTGCTGCTGCTGCTGCTGCTACTGCCACTGGCTTTCAATGATAAATTCGCAAAATTGAAACAGCTTTAACAATATTTCAAAATAAACACCACCGCCAGCAACAACAACTAAAACAACAACAACAATAGAAAACCGAGAAAGAAATGGGTACTTAATATTATTATTATGGAGCATCGAATTACAAATCCTCAAATCGTATTAATTTAGTTTTGTAGTTATTTTCGTTTTTTTTTTCCTATTTTTATTTTTTAATTTGTTCACTTGTCTCGCCAACACACCAAAATGAACACAAAAACATAATAAGGGGGAAAGAAAAAATATATACGAGTAATAATGACAATTTTTAATTTAAACAAGAAAAGACATTCACACACACACACACACATACACACACATGATATTGGAAAATCGTTGCAAAGCCCACATGTTAAGTATCAACTTTAACAAATGAAGCAAATGTAAAATGTTCACACTTTTTTTTTATTCAGCAACATAACAACAACAACAACAACTACAATAACAATAAGAGTCTCTTACCATCATTTAAATACACATATCACAGGTTTAAAACACATTCAAATACTTTGAGAAAAACTTTTCCCTTCAAATACACACACACACACACACAAACACACACACATACAAAAAAACGCATGTGAAAGCAACATTAACATAATGTTGGCGTCATTGGTATTGAATAGCGTTGCAAATAAAACCAACAACAGTCAAGTTAAATATTCTTTAGAAAGAAACTTAACTGAGAAAACTTTTAGCATTTCAATTTGTAGACTCATTTGACGGCATCTTAACCAGATTGTTAAAATTTACCCCAAAACTATACTTGTTAAATCGAAAAAAAAATTACAACTGATGTAATAAAACAATTTATTATTCGATTATTTTATAATTGTAGATGATAACAATCGTCATTCTAATCGTAATAAATAAACATAATAAAAAATAATTACAGAATTAAAGAAATTTGTCACTGTTTCTTTTTATAAAGAGCAGTAATACTCACGCAATGATTGGCGACCAGTAGGTGTTGTTAACCTTCTATAAAGAAGCGGTAGTAATAGAAATGACAAATGGTGAAGGTTTAGACAGGGGAAAGCTTCAGCATCTTTACAACTCTGTTTGGTTTGTTTATAGCAGCGTTGCAATGCTTCTGACGTCAAGGAGACATACATATTCAGTTTTGAAGTTCTCTTTCAGTAGCCATTTTTAATTTAATTTTTACCGAAGTAGCTGCTACTGGTCAGTAGTGACTACCTGTCTAGGTTGCTGTTGTTTGATTTTCATTTTTCTTTTCTTCACTTTGGAAGGAAACATAAATTTAATGTTTTTCCAAAAACTGGATAACGATTCGCACTCTCCGAATCTATAAACAGAAAGATCTAAGTATTTAATGGAAATAATTCCTAATGTTTCTTCGAAAATTTAGTGACAGCATTGTGTTGGAACTAGAGGAAAGGGCAGTGAGAGATATGATATGTGGTGACGCTTCACTGTCTGTCCTACAACTCTGCCTTTGCACTTTTTTTTTTTTTGGTTATAGCAGTGCTGCAACGCCTCTGATGTCAAGGAAACATATTCAATTTGGAAGCTTTACTTCGCTGGTGCTACACAATACCGATAAAGGAGGGTGCTCTGATGAGCCTCTGGATGAGTTACAGCTGAAGTCGTTACTGTTCAGTGAGCAGTGACTATCCCTTCCCACAACAACTGACTCAAGGATACACTAATGAACATCAAAAGAAATGCGAAATGTTTTTATAACAGTCTAAATCTGGGGTCCAACCCAAGACTTTTTGGTTTTGTAGTGTTCAGCCTTCGCCACACTCAACCCACCAACCCCTTTCCAACAAGATGTTTATATTATTCAACAATTTTCTACTATAATATAAAGTAATTTTCCTCAACCAGTTGTAATTAATTTAAAACAAACCCAATATTACCGATGTTTTATTACATGTCTATGAGCACTGTCTGCCGATACACTCGCGGTTTATTATTACTAAAGAAATTAGGAAGTGCACAGTTATGTAAACTTGTTTTGAAATGCTTAGTATATAGGGTCTTCCAACAGAGACTTCGAACTTTGACAGTTGAAAACGATCATCTTGGTGAAGTTGCATCTGTCAAATTAGTTGCCCAAATCACCATGGATGGATATACAATTCCACAACACGTGCAAACATTAAAATTGTTTTAGCAAAATGAGCGTTCTGTTTGTTCAACGTACCGCGCGAAAAATCATCTGCAGCGATGAGGCCTATTTCTGGATTAATGGGTACGCGAATAAACAAACTTGTCGATTTTGGAACGATGCGAATTCAAATGAGTTCCAAGAGCATGCAATGCGTCCCGTCACTGTTTGGTGTGGATTTTGGGTTCATATTTCTTTAAGAACGACGTTGGCCAGACCATCACTGTCAGCGGCGAGCGCTAAAGATCGGTGATTACCAACTTCTTTTAGTCTGAATTGATGTTCTGATGTGGTTTCAATAGGTCGGCACTATGTGCCACACAGCTCATGCCGCTTTGGATATTCTGCAAGACCGATTTGAGGGCATGGCCGTCGAGTTGATGTTTAACTGGCCACCGTGATCGTACAATTTGATCGCGTTGGACTTTTTTTAGTGGGATTTGCTTAAGTCGCCGGTGTATACGAATAAGCCACATACTACAGCGGTCCTCAAAGTCAACGTCACCCATGCCATCGGTCAAATTCAACCTGATTTATTTATTTTTTTTTTGTTTCATCTTGGACCAGCACTCAGGAGATGACCTCTGCACATGCGGTGCTTTTTGCTGGAACTAGAGGAAAGGGATGTTTTTATGAGTCTAAAACTGGAGTTGAACCCAGGAAATTTTACGATCATCGCCACCTTCATGGGCCAGGGTCATGTAAAATTTAACAGTTCTGATGCGCTCCACTCACAAAAGGCCGTGCGGATGTTTGAACGATGTTCTATTCCACAAATAATGGCATCAATAGGTCTTTCAAACGAATATAAAAGTTCGTTAACATCGCGCATACACATTGTTTTATTGAAATTTAAAGATAGCAGGCGCTTAATGAAAGACCCCATATAATACGACCCCCGCTAATGTACATGTGTAATATGTAGACAATCGTACATATGTATATGAAACAGTTAACTTGAAAAGAAAAAGAAATGTCCCACAATTTGTAGCTTTTTCTCAACAAAAATTCTCCTTGAGCTGGCAACTCAAAGTCTGAGCAATAAAACTGGTTGTAAGAAGATAAATGATGCTTCAGTAAGAAGAATTTAAAGTTTTTCCTTGTTTGCATGACCACCACAGCTTTAAGTTTAATTTGGTTTTTTTTTTCTTGGTTTTATTGATGTCATTAAAACAATGGATTTCTCTCTTCTGGCGAAATGTATGTTTTACTCAGCTAAAGGAAGTTTTGCCATTTCCTGTGTGTAAGAGTGCCGATGATGGCATTGGTAGTTTAACGAGAACAAGAAACCCATAGAAATTTGCAGCATATTTGATTGCTTTACACTCAAGTGGGAATGTATGGGTGTATAAAAAACGAGTCCTTTTAAAATTCATATTCCTATGGTGTGTGTCTACTGTACTACGCCACGCTGACAGTAAAATAGAAAACTATCCACATCAAAGGAGATAAAGAAATTGTGCGTGCGTGTGTGTGTGTGTGCGTGTGCATGCAGCCTAACAGAGGAGAATAAAAAATTAGAGCACTATTTCCAATAATTTATATATTCCCAAAATGGTTTTAATAGCATGTTGCTGGTACCCAAATTACAGCACAGATTTCAAAAGGGTACATGCAACCAGCAACCATACATGCCGTCATCTAAATATGGTTCGTACTCCTACACACTTGTTTTACACGCTTTAAAATCCTTTAATCAGTTGCCTTAAAAATAGTTCGATAGAGCAAACACATGTTCTTACACCAGCCTACAAGTCTTCTCTGTTTGGAATTCTTTTTTTTAATTAGAAAGAAATCCACTTAATCATTAGCAATTAGTTGTGGGCGATGAAAGATATTCCAACTAGAAGCTGCTATTCCACGGCATGTTTTTACTGCAAAGTTCATCAATGCGGTTTGGCAACTTTGCAATTCGGGCGTATAGATCATATGACGAAAATTCTATTACAAAGCGCGCTGACTGTGCGTGTAAATAGAAGGCCTTGGGTTCAATCGCTCGCCAAGCGAAAACATTTCTGTTAAGTGTCCATGATAACACATGCATATACGTAGGATGGCTGCATAATCACCATGTTTCACACGAATGTCAGTAGGCAAGAAGCAGTCTAGGTTGTAAAGCGCACGAAGGGTTTATCCAACCCTAGAAGCAACTTTTAGTCTAATTTTCATATTTTCCAGCAGACCTAAGAAAAATATATAGTTTTTGTGAACTTAATATCATACAATTGCCGATACCGATTAGACTAAAAGACACACTGTGAACTTTCACCTTTATGGTAAATAAATGTGGAAATTGTCTCAAGTCGATTTAAGTCGTTTTGTCAAAGTAATTGGAAATTACAGTCATTATTTATTTTTTGTTAGCAACAATTTTTGGTGGTTACAATAAGCATTTAAGGAAACAATTCTAGGTATTTCATCACATTAGAATAACCATGGACAAGAGCTACAATGCAACAGGATCTGTTAATGCTTTATGTCTTTTTCAATGGCTACTGGTCTCTCCGTTCCCACTACCCATCATTCCGAATATCGTACGTAAACTCTAGTCTTTTACGCATACATACATATGTATGTATAGAAGTACACACATACATATGTATTTATATATTCATTACGGGCTTTATATGTGACTGTCTCCACCTACTCCTCCTCCTCCTCGTCCTCTTTTCCAACCCAGCAATTTTGTCATGAGCCAGCTGTGTTGCAAAATTTGTGCCCAAGAATTCGATTTTTTTTTTCCATTTAGTTAGACGGAGGTATTTAGTGGTGTTATGTATCCGTATGGGCCTAAATTTTGTGTACCATGAAATCCTATTTGGTGTTAATCTGTTGTGTGCTGTGTTTTTGTTTTTCTAGCATTTCTTTTTCGTCTTGTTGTTCTTTCGGTTACATTTTTGTTATGCCACTAAATTGAAAGGCATTTAAGTAATTTTTATTAGGATTTCTCTCTGACAGCAAGAACGCAATACAATAAATACGCAAGACTAGAGCAAATGGGTAAATGAATTAAAAAATAATTAGAAGGCAATGTTACCGGTGCGTACAATTTAGCAGGGCATGTGAATGTGTTGACGTGGTATGTTTTAAGATGTGAGTACATTTAGAAACTTTTACGAAATTATGGCAAATTAAAATTAATTCCTCAGAAGATTTATGTAGCATGAGATTAACCGGGAGAAGATGGAAGAAAATGTGGCGCGTTAGGACATCCATTTTATGGAAATATTAATATTTATTAAGGAAAATATGTATTTATTTTCATTTGTCGACATGGAGAATATTTAAATATTTTGGTTTTCAAAAAATCTCAAGTTGTAAACTACTGCTTGTATTAGTTTGGAAAAGAATACTAAATGGGGAAACAAAAGTAAAACGTGATTTTTTTTTGGAGATTCACAACTTTTAGTTAGCAACCCTGCTTTATTTCGTAATAACCATTTAACAGCTGATAGTTGGTTTTTATTTAGTTTGGTCACAAATGATACAGAGATGACATAAATGGGCCTGAAAAATTTAAAAATGTTAACTTTTTTTTAATGATTTAATGTTAGAAATTTGAGAAATTCACAAAGTTTACGAAAGAAGAAATATAGCACACAATAGTGCTCCAAACTTGGCTATTTTATAATGTTTTCATACCAAAAGTTACACCACAAACAGTTGATTTCGCGTTCTCACTATTACTTTAATTAAATTTGGTGTTTAACGCATATCGTAATTTGTGCAATAAAATTTCATTTATTTTCTCTTTCCACAACTCGATGAAAGCATTTTCATTATGCTCTACCCAATAGCTTCTATTCCGTTTGCACTTTTTTATTGTTGTTGCTACTGCGTTTATTGTTTTAAATTATTTTAGTGACCTTCTTAATCAAATTTTCCTTTATTATTATTTATTTCATTAAGCGCATTCAAATTGTCAGCTGTTTGAAATTTTTTTTAACTTGGTAGCACTAAGCTTTAGTACAGGACAATCAGGGTTGTATTTCGTCAAACCAACTTAAAACCAAAACAAAACAGGTTTTAAGATGGTTTTAAGAAAATATTTTTATATAATAAAACCAGTATTTAATAGTTACTTTTAACGTAAACCCAACTTTTGCTTTAAAACCAGTCAGTGTGAAAATACTCGTGCTATTACGATCCTTCTGGATCGTCATTTTTCTCTTCAACACTTTTTTTTTAATATTTGCAAAGCAAAGAAGTAAAACAAACCACAAAAAAATTAGTTACTCTGCGAGGGATACAGCAAAACAAAAACTGCTGTTCCGTGGGTGTCCTTTTTCTATGCTCGTTCTCTGCTAGAGCTGACATCTCTGTATTCTGTGTTGTTTGGTTTCACTTTTCGTTATCGATAGACTTAAGAGCATGCTACACAATCAATGTTCAGCTTCAATATTTGTCATTGTGTGCGAAAAATAGTCACACATATACGCTCTGTGTAATATTGACGAATATCAAAATGGTTTTGATGTTCATCAAAATATTGAAGCAGTTTGACGTAGTGTAGCATCGTTATTGTCAATATTCATTTTATTTCTGGAAACTTCGAGTGCACATCGCAGTTCTGACGCATTACAAATAGAGTAAAAAATTTTTGTAATCGAATTAATTGAAGTATATCGCTCATTAATGGCATTTTGGGACGTGCAAATTAAAAAATATAGTGACAAAAACAAAAAAGAAATATAATCGGTGTTTTTTTTAATAAATAAAGAAATAAATTGATAAGTATTTTGCCGACGGTAACTTCAAAAAATGTTTTGCCGACGGTAACTTCTATATGTTTACACTTGGAAAACACCAAAAAAATTAATATTGATGAGAAATGTTGACGTAGTGTGTCAGAGGCTTCAATATATATATATATATTAACACAAAGACAAATATTGAAGCTGAATAGTGATGCGTGTCGCATGCTCTTAACACCAGAACAAATTGTTGAAATTTTTTATCAAAATAATGGTTCTGTTCGTCAAACTTGATGATGAATTTCCATGCAGAATTTTGTTCTCCGATGCAGCTAATGGGTCGCAAATAAGCGGAAATATTGCATTTGGAGTACGGATAATCCACACACAATTACTTTTACAGAAAATTCCTGTTTGGTGGGATTTATGGGCTGGCGGAATCATTGGTTCATATGTCTTCAAAAATATTGATGGTCTGAATGTTACTGTCAATGGTGAACGGTGTAGGTCCATGATTCGAAATTTTTTCGTACCTCAACTAGCTGGCATTAATCTTGCTGTCAGGTGCTTCCAACACGATGGAGAAGCCACATGCCACATAGCGAGCGCTACAATTGATTTACTTAAAAAAACTTTTGAGGAAATAATAATTTCACGCATTGGTACAATTAATTGGCCACCAAGATCGTGTGACTTAACTCCACTGGATTATTTTCTTTGGAGGTGTGTAAAGCCACTTATCTACGTCGATATACCAGAGACAATTGAACACCTGGAAATCAACATTCGAAGAGTTATTGGCGAAATACACCCGCAAATGCTGCGAAAAGTTAGTAAAAATTAATGTCATCGAATTTTCTATCCAATAAAGCCCGTTTCTTTGATATTAAAAAAATGTTTGCTTTGTGTTATTATGACTTAAACTTGTGTAACTGTAAAAAAAACCCTGGCAACATGTTGCCAAAAAACAAAGCAACATATGGCATTCGAGAAATATATTATCTCTTTTGTAAATTTTCGCTGGGTAACGTACTTCGTTTCTTGCTTATCCTTCGGACGGTGTATGCGGAGGCCCAGTTTTGTTGGCAGCAGTATTTCTAGACTCTTCTAGTCCAACCTGGATAGAAGAAGAAGATAACTAATTGTCTTCTTTCCTTGAATTGTATGGCCATCCAGCGCACTGAGGCGCTGCTCACGGCTCATTGTCTCTCGGCATTCCCTCTCGGGATTTTTACAGGAGATGTAAGTTTTGGAAGGAGGTAGGGATGGTGACTCACCTCATGTCCCAGTTCCCACCAACGGCGGCGGAGATTCTTCGCCTCACATTTCATGTCCTAATTGACTGAACTCTCTCGGGTGGGAACTTCCGCAAAAGCGAGATTTATCCTCGAATCGGGGTGGTTTCGTATGACGAATGGATGATACCCGGGCATGAACGACTTGTGGTATTAGAATGTT
Organism: Dexiosoma caninum; assembly: GCA_963924685.1. NCBI lineage: Eukaryota > Metazoa > Arthropoda > Insecta > Diptera > Tachinidae > Dexiosoma > Dexiosoma caninum. The sequence continues at coordinate 93,641,279 of OZ004727.1, read as the reverse complement.
TCGAAGCTCTGTCCGGTGTTCTCCTTCGGGGAGGGTCCTCCACCTGACCTAACCTAACATGACCTACTTGGAATTCACTTATGGGCCAAAATATCTGCTTCTAATACTGACACAATATTTAATGGAGCTCGAATCCCACTCAAAACTAATTCTCACAATAATTTGGATGATTTGCGTTTGAAAAGGAGAGACATTGCAGGTTTAATCCTTAAATTCGCGACAGGCACTGCTTAAGCCTAATTAATAATAATTTTATTTTTGAAATTAAGGAAAATTATTGTTAATACAATTTAAATCGAAGAGGAATATTCGAAAAGTGTTTCTTCATTGAAATTGAAAATCTTACCATATTCTCCGGGAATTGCACACAGTGGTTGATGATGATGTGGATGCTGTGGACATATACCTTCATGTGGATGAGGTGCTATATAGTATTCAGCTGGATAAAATTCACCGTGATATTGTATATAAACTGGACCAGGAGGAGGTGGAGGCGGTGCGGCCGCAGCAGCAACAACATTAGCTGGATTATTAAGACCGTTTCCCATGGCTGAACCACCGCCACCAGCACTGCTATTGCCACTAGTAGTACTAACACTGCTGGTGGTGGAACCACTTGGCGATAAGCCACCATGACCATTTTCCATTTGCGGAGCTGGTTGGCTTTGATGTTGTTGTGACGGTGGCGGTGGACCACTGTGAGAGCCATGTTGTGCTGGTGTTGGACCATGATGATGGTGATGCATATGTGGTGGCATGGGACCACCACCCGCAGCTGCCATGTGAGCCTGCATGGCTGCTACTAAGGCCATTTGCTGTTGATGCTGTTGGGGATGATGCACCGCACAGGGTACAAGTTGAGCTCCCTGCGGCGGTGTAGCAGCTGTTTGTAAGAGAGGTGGCGAAGCTGGCAAGGGGGGATTAGAACCGGCTTCGGAAGGTGATAACTGTTGTTGTTGTTGTTGTTGTTGTTGCTGCTGTTGTGCATGTTGTAGGTGCATGACATGTTGTGATGGCTGGGCAACATGTTGCACATGTGTATATTGTTGCTGTTGTTGTTGTTGCTGTTGTTGCTGCTGCTGTGGCACTACCATTACTGCACCACCTGAAGAGCTGGTCTGCTCCAACGAAGAGGACGATAAACTATTTAAAGACGATGTGGAGGATGAGTTTGAAACTGCCACATTGTTGTTTGCATTGAAATTTTTATTTTGTGTTTTTTGCACTGAATTTTGTTTCTGCTGTCGTTGTGACTGTGTTTGTAGCTGTTGCGATTGCGATTGCTGTTGTTGGTTTTGGTTTTGGGATTGTGCTTGTGCTTGTTCGTTAGAAGACGAATTATTCATACGCACCATGCTACTTAATTATTTTTAAACGTTTAATAGAAAGAGAGAGAGAGAGAGAGCGAGAGAGATAAAGAGAGAGAGCGAGCTAGTGAGAGACTTTAATGAAGTTTAACGATTTATGTACGCAATCTTGTTCGTATCGAACCGTTTATTAATTATAAAATTATTATTTTGTATTATTAACTTTCTACTTAATGAATTGCAACTTGTTTTGGTTTTGTAATATTGTTGGGAAACATAAAGATGATGCCCCCAGCCTTGTGTTTTGTTTTTCTTCGTTGTTATAAAAAAAATTATATTAAGAAACTTGTTGTTGTAGGAAATGTTTACGGCTTTTAAGCTGAAATTAAACAAAATAATTTTAATTATTTATATTACCCAACAAATCGTTAGAGGGATTTCTCTATTGCAGTTAACTCAACTCACGCTTTTCTTCCAATAAGTTTTCTTTTGAATGTTTCGCTGATAATTTTACAAAGGTCAGGGTTATCTTGTGTTGTTTTTAGTCTGTTTGTTGTACTTATCATTGTTTTTTTATTTTTTTTTTCATTTGCTCTTTAGTCTCGTGTAGTTAGTTGTTTAGTTTCAGTTTCAGTATTCTGTTTAAATCAAATTTTATTTTAAATGTAAAATTTACCCCTTTTTTAATTTTGTAGTATGTGCTGTTGAAACTGGGCCACATTGATTTATATAATATACATACATATGTATGTATGTATGTATGTATGTATACGCTGCCTGCGCTATTATTCTTATCTTTTGCTGTTTTAATTACAAATCAACAAGAATAAATGTAAAGACTGTTTTGGAAATTTAATTTAGAAAAAAAAACCATTAATTTGTCATTGGCAAAGGGAATTCATATTGAATCACTTCCTTATTTGGATACAGAAATCCTGAAAGCTGTGATGTTCGCCGCATAGCAAAATTCTGCAAAATGAATTTACACCAATTCGTATGCTCTTGCAGTCCGTCGTGGACAGCGTTGTCAACTTTCAAATGTCAAAACGCGCCAAAATGGAGAAAGAAACGCGCCATTTAAAAAAACGCACCAGGTTTAGATTTTTTTTTATTTAAAATTTTTTTTTTTTAAATTCTTTTCGCATAAAAAGTAATATATTTGTTTATGAAAAATATAACTGTCTCTTACAGTTCAGGATTTTTAGAAAAAAAATATAAAAAAAAAACTTAACTAATTTATTTGTATTTATTTGTACTAGATAATACATTTTTTTTTTAATTTCATAAATTCTATACAAAACTTTTCAAAAAGAGTTCAGCGATTAAAAGTAACTTTTTTTACCTTTTTATTAAAAAATTTTTAAAAATTTATTTGTTATCGGAATTTTAATATTTTCATATTAAAAATATATGAATAAAACTGCTTTTTACAATATAGTTAAAAGAAAACTTAACAAATTTGTATGTATGTTTTCATTCATTTGTAGAAGATGAGACATTTTTGTACTTTAATTTTATAAATTCAGTTTATAACTTCTTAAAAAGAGATCAAAAATTTATAATAACTATTCCATATTTTTAAATACAAAAATAAAAAATATGGAATTGTTTGCACAACAAAATTTCAAAAATCACCAAAAATGGTGCGAAACGAACCGAGTGGACAACGTTGGCCGTCGACCAGATAGCGACGACGAAAACACATGAATGGGATGATTGTTAATTTTTTTGCAGGAATTCTTGTCCAGCACACACGCGCGTATCGTTTCAAGTTCAATAACCAAGCAAAGTAAAACAATTGTCTCTATTTACAATGTAACCACAATCGCACACATTCTTATGGTATTTTTCTAAGTCAGCGTCGAATACATGTTCATAGCGGTTTGTTTCTAATTCTTTTAAAATAGTACAAAGTAAACAAAAAGACATGCGAAATGTACTTTATGGTAAGCAATGCTTTTGCTGATGTTCAGTGCATTTTTATGCATCAAAAACGTTTAAAAAGAGTAGAGAGATGTTTTAAATTTTAAAATAAAATTCACTACTTGTTTTACCATTATAGAAAAGCGTTGCATACAACGACTTATACAGATGTGACATATTCTTATATTATATTGATTATATATTGATTATATTGATTGAATTTCTAATTCTTTACGTTTTACACTATTTTCTATAACCGCCGTATTCATAAATCTTTTTTTTTTTATTTACAAAAGGTTTAATAGACAAAATTCCATACAAAATTCAGGCAATATATCTTCTATAAATCCAAAAAAGTGATATTATGAAAAACAATCTTTGTTTAATAATTATAATAATATAAGGAAATGATATTGTTTGTAATGCCTTTAAAAAAATATAATTATTTGTACGGAAGTCTAAAATATTTCATAAGAAAACCTTTATAATGCACCATAGTTTTTCAAATATTAGACTGTATGTTAGAATGTATGCTGGGTAACTCTCTGTCCACCAGAGCCAGTTTTCGGTTTTGGGCTTTACTGCCTTAAAGCTGCGTTTTCTCCCCCATAGTTGGGGATTTGCCAACTCTTTTAGGGACGAAAAATTTCCTTTCGGGATAGGGGACTTTCTTGGGGATATTCAATGAATATTACGGGGATTTTTGCAATTATTTAGAAATGTATTTATTAGCAATAATTTTATAAAATTATGTTTGATAAAAAATTGTTAGATTCATGTTGAAGTTATTCGTTATGAAACGTAGTGGCATAAGCTTTCCTTTAACAATTGGGATAATTATTTTGGCAACGAGTTACCAACAAATCTATACGAGTTTTGGTCAGAATGTGTATAGTTTTCATTTTCATTCCGCCAAAAACATTTCATTACAAAGCACTTCCTGAAGCAGTACTCAATATGCTTATTATCCGAACAATATTTTCTATAATCAACTTAACAAAAATAAATTTACGTAAAAATATGTAATACGAATAATTAGAAACCACACATTGTAACATAAGTAACATTTTTCTCCCGTGGAATGCCAAACAAATTTGATACAAAAACCAGGTGTGAAATTCATTTATTAAATGTTACAAATACAATTTTCAACGAGCATAGTAACAGAGCACTTCATTCGTTGAAGTGAAGCAGATCAGAGTTTCTGCTAGGAATCGAACCTAAAACCCTCACACTGATAGACTAGTGCACTACAGACTGACTACCGACCCACCCACCATGTACGATATGTTTTACAATTGCTGTAGTAATGACAGTGAAGTCTATGAATTTTTGGCTAATTTGCTTGCGATCAGCAAATAGGCATTTCTGCGACCCCATTGTTGTGTAGGTACTTGGTTTTCAGCTTGAAAGGAGGTTACACGATCAAGTTTTGCCTTTCAAATTTTAATACACTAACACTTTGTCACCAAACCACTCATGCTTTTAAAAGTTGACGCGAATTTACTTTCAACAGCTGACTGTTATTCTTATGAACATTTTTGTTGTTGCTTCTTGATGATGACTTGACGAGAAATAAAATTGACTGCGTCACAGCCGTCAACTTGAATGTTTTTTGGCAAAATTTTATCATGTAACGTCAATCAACAAAACGAAAACACAGAGATGAGTATTTGCTAAACGCAAGCGAATGGTAAGAATTGGAATAGTGGGCCGAGGTAGTTTTTATAAAATTTGATACTTAAAGGCCTGTTCTGCAAATCACATTTTGTGAAAGTGACTTGAAATGTTCTCCACACAATACTTTCTTAATTTTTGTGATTTTAAACTGGTCAGCTAAATGGCTTGCTCATTTGATCAATTTCTTTATATTAAATGTAACAATAAATTAAATGAATGAATAACATGAAATGTTTTTTTATTGACTTTTATAGTAAAAGAAGCAATTTTACATCAAAAAATGTGTCAAATCATGAAAAAATTTAAGACACTTTGTTTTACAAGAAATATGATTTTGCATTAACTTTTAGTTGTCAGCTGTTTTAGTTCTTCGAAAAAAATGTTGCTGTTTGCCAGAGTTGCAAAATATTTTTAATTAACGACAAATATATTGAATATTTTTAAATAAACGAATTATTTCCAATAAAATTTATTTAGTGTGGTTAATTTATATTCAAAATTTGTTATTAACGATAGATTTTTCACCTTATTTTAAAAATAATCACGTACTATAAAGTAATAGCTGAGTGGCAACAATAAATAATTACGAACAGTGGCAACTTGAGTATTAAATGTGTCTTCTTCTTAAATCTAGCAAATTGACATTATTGGAGCTCCAAATTTAAAATTAATAGCTTTTCATAATGTAAGTATCTTTAATGGGATAAAAAACATTATTTTAGCTTATTTTCATTTTATATTTTGACCGCAGCACTAACTAATTTTTAATATAAATCTAAAGAAATTTCATCAATCGCAAACTAAAAGTCAGCTGTTTTACTGACAATTAGTGCAAATATTAATGGAATCAGTAGAAATTTTATTATTAATTTTACGCTCAAGCGTTTTTTTTTTTTAAATTTGACGATATTTTAAAATATTTTTTGGCGATGTCGAAAAAAAGTATGTACCTGGCCGACCTGCCTTAAAGTGACATTGAATAAATGGCAGTATGACAAACTCTGAACAATCAAAACTATTAGACTTTAATATTGTTAAAGAAAAAAAGTAGAATTTTTTTTTCCTTAGACATTTAAATAAAATTAAGCTTTTTTTTTGTTTAAGTGTGAGTAAGAGTGCTGGTCCAAGATAAAAAAAAAAATATATAATTTTTTCTTTAACTTCTTTCTTTGTTTTTATTTTTTTTTTTGCTATTTCTAATACAAATAGTTGTTTCACTGCAGTGTTTAAATAGCATATCGAAAGTAAAACATGAAATAAAATAAATATTTAGAAAATATAAAATTTGTCTATCGCACAAGCAAAAATTATAAAACAAACACAACATACGGCGGATGATGATTTCTAATGATTTTTAGCGTATATTTTATTTAATTATTTCTTGTGTTTATTTAAACGTTATGACAGAACTACATCAGCATGTATGTGTGCATGTGTGTGTATGAATGTATGTACATAGAAACGATATCGTGTTGCTGCAAATAACAGCCTTCCGCGATAATACTAAAATATGTATGAGTGAGTGAGTGAGTGAGTAAATGAAATGTTTCCAGGAACAATTTAATTTTTTTTGTTTTTTTTTTTAAATTATACATTGTATCCAGAGATTATTGAACAACTTGGCAGTTTGTAAACGTGCACAACATACCACCAACATAGCATATCTACGTTTACAAAATATTTATAAAAACTAAGTGAACAAAGCGTCTAAAAGCAGAGCCAAGAGGATGATGAAAGGCTAATGCAATTGCTTGCTTTTGAAATAGACAACAGGAAAGCGATACAATATCCAGTCTAATCATTGTACATTACTGTGAGTGTTTAGCAGAATAGAATACATATCGTCATATAAAACGTAAAAGCATGTAACTACACTTTTTTAGATGTTAAAGGAGAGGGAAAAAACTTGATTACCGGGTTAAGTAACCAACCTGAAAAAAGTTTCTTCAAAACTCGCATAAAATTAAAAGCATCACTTATATTTCAATAAAATAAATTTATTTTACATGGACCCCTGCATTTTTAAATGGTACACAATATGCAATAGAGAAACCGATTTTTTAAATTTTGTCACTTACGTGGTTTTAGGTTTTATATGATGAATATGTAGAATATTCATGAGTAGAATAATAGTGCGACCGATTATGGCCTATTGGGCTAGGTTTTTTTTTTTGAAAAGAATTAATAAATGAAATGAAATACGTACTCGAATTAATGTCTGAATAAAAAAACATTTCATATCCATCTTATTTCATACGCGTGTGTGTAAACTTCGCACGTTAATTTTATACTGTGAGCTGGTTAGAAAAGTTCATGTCATTGCCGAAAATCTTTTGAAGCTTTTTTCACTATTACGAAAACATTCTGCAAGACATGCTTCGCAATGTACTCGCGTATGATTATATTAATTGCATATTTTTATATATAAAAACGAAATGACCGTCCCGGCTTCGCACGGAATCTGTTTACTAATGAGAAAAAAAAAATAAGTTTTGCTGTTTTTAGCTGACCCGGCAAACGCTGTTATGCCATGTACATATATTATTTCTAGGAAACATTTTGTTAGTTCAATAAAAATAACCATCTACTATAAGTACTAGCCCGAAATATTTTAAGAGCGAAAGAGGGTTCATTCGACTGAAAAGAAGGGATACTCTTTCCCTAGCCCGAACGTAGTAGACGCGGAAATAAAACTATACGAGCAATAAATAATTTTGTACAGCTAGGCTGTACTTAATAATAATTAGCAATTAGTTCTTAAGATTTGAATACTTATTGTTAGTTCAATTGATTTTGAAGATTCAATAAATAATATATATTGTGTAAAAAAAAAATCTACTATAAGTGTGCGGGGATTAACTTATAATCGAAAGCGTTGTAGACAATGAAAGTATGCTTTATTTAGGTTAATAAATTAATCTTTATCAAAGTAATAAATATATCTTAAATAACAATTCTCGATAGCTGTCTAGACATTAAAAATAATTATTAAAATAATTTACTATCAACTGTATAGTGAGTAAGACAGTTGGCCGGCTTCGTTCCCAGCCCTTTAGGGAACGTCGCCATATTGGATTTAGGTTGATGATACACTTTTCAAAATCTCCTCATCATTCATATCCTTTCATTTGATACCCATATTGCGAAAAAGGAAAAAGTAGGTAAAGAAAATATATGTAACACATGCAACTGAAAAACGTAATTGTATAGGTTTGCCTACGACTGATTTAGAACCAATTTGCATTAAAAAGTCGATTCCGAAAAAAGTGTAACATACGATAATTTCGCGCACAGGGGTCGATATAATTTATGTTGTGTAAAACTTACATATTTTAAAAAAAAAATATTCATGTAACTAATTTATCATTCCAATTTTAAATTGAAGGCGAATAGACGACACGCTTTTAATAAAAACTAATTTGATAATTAAACACTGTCCTCAACACATTTCGAATATTTACAGTGTGATAAATTTATGTTGTATATAAATTGTTGTCGTTGTTAAATTAGATTTTATATTGACAAAAAATTATTTCTTTGAAACTGATATATCAAAGTTGTCAATGTAGTTACACTATTTAGCTTCCACACACACACACATATTCACATTCTTTTTCAGACACAATCGACTATCTGGATGCATACACAGCCATTAAAACATCTGAAAATATACTTATCAGAGTGTAATGATTGCAATAGAAATTTGTAAAATGATACAAAAGCAAACAATAAAGGCTACGCAAAGGGTAATCGGAGTCAGAGCAATAGAAAACAAGAGAAAAATCATGACGATTCTTTTATCAACAAAACAAAACAAAACAAAAGAAAACGAAACAAAAAACTATTCAAGTGGATAAAAGTATGTATACGATTTGACAATTGTGACAAATAATTTAAAGATATCAAGATTTACACTGGTATTTGTAGTCGGCGGGGCGGGGTGTTAGAACTCAGTAATCCGGCGCCCCTGTGCTTCATACATTTACATACAAACATATACTTTCATTTAGTAAACACGTTGTTCAAACTTCTTTAAGCCGTAAAATATTCTATACTAAAGTATTAATCTGTTTAACTTCTCACACGAGCCTCGTACCAGCTGTAAACCTGGCAAAATATAAATTGTCTATGAAATGTCTGTATTACCAGCGGTTTGGCGTTGATTACTTTTAGTGAATCCTCTCAAATTAACACTTCGGACAAGGTGTTAATACCTCAACGTAGTTCTTTTTTTTTACTCTTTCATTACGTTCTCATTTTTTTCCTTCTTTTGCGTCATTATACCGTTACAATTAGTTTTGATTGCTACTTCCCGGCCCTGGGTATTATTAGAGAAATACGAATAAAAACTAAAAATGCAGACAATGAAATCCACCAGCAAAAAAGAAGCGGAAATTTGATGCTTTTTAAGCAAAAGTGACAAGGTTTTTACGAATTTACTTTTTGTACTGTTTGTTCATTTTAGTAAAATTACCGTCTGGTCTGGTTCTTGTTCTTCTTTGCTATTTATTTACATTCTTCTCATTGTGTATTTTGTTGTAATAGCTATTGTTTTTGTAATTGTATTTGAAATCTAACAAGCGTAATAATCTCAGCAGACTGCAGCAGACGTAGACGTACGACAGGTACATTCCTTATTGCCTTATTGCCGTCCATTTACTAATACCTGCAGTTAATGTTAAATGTCTCTATAATGCTGTCGTAGCACTTATATAACGTAGTCAATCATACGTTAAAGTATGTTGTAGTAACGTAATAATTATTTGCAATTTTATTTGCTGCTGCTATTACATGAGTTTTATTAAGTGAAATGCCAATAAATCGCCATAAGCCATTTATTTCCAGTATTTTATTGCTTTTTATTTTTCATTAATTGCAATAAATGGTTTTTTTTTTCCTTCCACAAACGCTATTCATTTCAAATAACGTAAATTAATAATCACATTGAAATCTATAGTTGTCATATGAAGAAATTCTTTGGAAAAATGTTTAATAAACAAAATATTTTTCTAAATTAAATAATTTTTTTCGTATTTCAAACTGCAGATCATGCAACTGTCTAGACAAATAATACCGTATATTTTAATCAAAGTAAATACATATATTTACCGAGTAGAATCAACTAATCAGGTGACTTGTTTCTGTTCGTTTATGTTTTACACAGCATCAATGTCAAAATTTTATGCGCGCCAATATCGTTTGTCGTCAAATAACATTTTTACTCATTTCTTTATTTTGACAGAGGATTGCCAAAGCAATTAAGACAAACATAAATGACATTTATGGTTTGAGAGAGCAGTGCAAAAACATTATAGACATTGCCAATGAGTTTTACACAAACAAAATGCCTGTTGTTTTTGGTATTGTTGTTTTGTTGTAGAGTTGCGACTACTTGAAAAATATACTTTGATTTCAATTCAGCTATAAAAATAATTGATTTCTCAATTCACTTCGTGCTAATTTCAATTAGAATTCCATATAAAAGCTGGTTTCTTTTAACTATATGAGAATTATCGATATCGATAACTGTGCTTTGACAGCTGAGAATGTCAAACTGTGTTGACATTTGTGTTCAGTAAGCTTTGGAAAGTCATCATAGATCGTTTAACGTCAGAACAATGCTTCCAAATTTACTTTGAAAAAAGTAAATCTGTTCGCAAAGTTCACAGAGCACTTAAGCCATTTGACAGTCAACATAAGCGGCCGAGTGAGCAAGCAATGCGTGCAGTTATTGATCGTTTTCGCACCAATTTCACTCTTCTCGATTCACAACCATCAACAAGACAAAAAAAAATGCGTGCCGAAGAGAAAATTGTTGCTGTGGCGCGAAGTATTGAGGAAGGCGGCGAAATATCGATTCGTCGTCGTTCTCAACTTGTTGGCCTTTTTTCTTTCAAAAATTAGTCAGCTAAAGAGCAACAATTATTAAGAACATATTAAGAACAACACCCAGATGATGAATCACCCTGATTGCGTAAGGCGTTGGCGTATAACTTGGCATAAGTAACGTCTTTTTTTTTTTTTTTTATCTGGGACTAGCACTCAGGATCTGACTCCTACACATGCAAAGTATTGTGCTGGAACTATAGGAAAGGGATAGTTAGAGTAACGACAGGAGGTGAAGCTTAATCAATTATTTTACAGATCTGCTTTCGCACGTTCCTTGTTTTTATACTCGTAGCAGTGCTGAAGCTTCGGTTTAGTAGCCATTTATTATTATTATTATTTTTACTTCTCCGGTGCTACACAATACCGACGAAGGAGGGCGTTCTGATGTGATTGTGGATTGCTATCAGCTGAAGCCGGTATTGTTTAGTGATCACTGAAACCTTCCGACAACAACTGACACACAAAGACACACTAATGCAACATCAGAAAAATGCGAGATGTTTATTTTTATTTTAAAATTTTAGTCTGAAATTGGGGTTGAACCCAGGTCTGTTTTTGGTTTAGTAGTCAACGTGCAGACTACCATCCGTCGTGCCATCGCCGGGTCGATAAAGACAAAAATACACACTGTATATAAATCTATTACAATTTGCCATAGCCGTATGTGATGCGTCATCGCCATTGAATTTTCTCAAAAACTGTCGTTTTCTTTAAAAACGTCTCCTAATTTGTTTTAAGTAATTTTTTCCTGCTAAGCAGTTTGAAAGACTTGTGAAATTTACGGGAAAAACCCGCATTTGGCGACAGGATTTAATAAATCCGTACATAAAATGACTCAAATAAACTCGCAGACAAAATTAACTGTTTGGGACCACCAGCTGCTTTTTTTTGATAAAATTATTCTTTTATTTAATTTCCATTTCCATGGAAATCCTTGTTGGACAAATCTCTTTGTACATGACATGTATGTAGTCTTTAAAATATTTGCTTACTGATGTCTGGCACAAATTAACATTAAAATCGTTGTCAGCAGTACCCTTCTGATAACTTAATTCTGAAAGAATGAGCATTGTGTCTGCATCTTTTAAAACATGAGGTGCGCCAGTCGACCTTTTTACATTTTTCAGTTTTAAATGGAGTGTATCAAGGACATACTTAAAAGGTTCCTTGTTAAGCATAAAATAACTAATGAATCTACAGAAAATTTATTAAACATTTATGGATATTTATTTGTATGTTTGTCATTATAGCATTTACCTGCTACTTGGGAAAGAGAAAATGTGTTTGACTGTTTCCTTAGTTGTGTTCGTTTAAAAGCCAGTTCTCTGATGTTGCCCCTCACCACGTCTTCGAATGATGAAAACGTTTTTTTTTTGTTTTCATTTTTAAAATTTTTATTATACGTGCGAGTATTTATTTCCCTTTATTTTTTAAAAAACTAAATTTCAATTTATTGTTTTTATTATCGCGTCAAACAGCTGTATTTTGTTTGTAATTTTTAACAGAGTGTTGTATAATTTTCAATAATTTTGAAATACAAAAATATACTCGGGCGTTTGTGGTACACGGTGGCGTGAAAATATAAAACCGTCATCGACTATGCATGCTGTCGTGTTACGCCAACGCCTTACACAATCAAGGTGAATATCAAAGTGATTGAATAACTTCATTTCCAGTTATTTATATTAATTTCTCGGTGTCTTTATTTATATAATTTTATAATTATATAATCTCTTAAATAATAATTCAATATTTATTTGTACCATTTGCGAGTTCCAAAATTAATAACAACATTTCATATTTTGTTTATTTTATATTTTTAATAAACTTTTTAAAAGAAATATTTTTTTAAATTTTCTTGCAAAAAATGAATTTTTGCTCACAACATGCTGAATATCTTCTGAACTATAGGAATTTGCAAAAAACGTGTAACAACATAATTTAAAGGTTATTTTATTCTCGATCGTTCCGTGTTTTTTCTAGTTCTATCGAAGAACTAGTTCTCGAGTTATTGCAAAGTACGTGGTGCAACGTCCGCATTTTTCTATATAACGGAAAATCTCGAGAACCAGAGTCAACCCAAAAAAAAAAGTAATTTACAGGCCTGCAATCGGAGTACCACCATATGTATTCAAATTGACTAAGACAACTCAATTGACCGGTGTAGGATTTGAACCCAGCAATTTATGCAATAGCAACTTCCGTGTAGAGAGAAAGAGGGAAATGCATTTCTAGCGCACCAATCACAGGCAATATTTGATCTGCAAGAGATATTTAGAGTGGACAGGGTTACGCATTGTTATACGAGTATGTCGCCGTTAATTAATGACTCAAATGTGAGATTATTCACAAATAAGCAAAAAGTAAAACTAATGTGGGCAATCAAAATCCAGTTGAGGCCAGACATTATTGTGAGTGTACTCAACGCTATTTTGAAGCTCGGATATTTATACAAGTTACATTCAATTAGCCACCTTGAGAGTAATTTTTAATTATTACCGCTTGTCGTTTTAATTTCGTTTTGCCGCAAGAAAAGGCAAACTTATGCAATTTGTGGGGTTTTTAAGCACAACTTATTTCCCATAGTAACGTACTAATGCCAGCTTTTTTAGGGTTGCGTTATTAGAGGAGACACATACATACATGCACAAACCATTAACATCATTAAGAAAACATTTTAAGTTGTAATAGTATTAGGGTTTCTTTCATTAACATTTTGCAATATTCAAATTAAGTATAAAATTTCGTTTCACAACACAACAGACATACAACAAGCAACTTGTGCAGTTTTTTCCCGCAAAGTTCTTAAGAAAGAGAAATAATAAAACGAAAACCGTCGACAACGTTGACGTACTTGTGGCCACTGCTTCACTTGCAGCACATGCGAACAACACCCTCTTTTGTCGAATATATTATGGAAGAAAATAGTTCATATAAAAATATTGTGCAGCACAATATTCCACAGATTCATCATTAAGTTGCAAAATATTTACTACCGAGAGCGTGTGTACGTTGTGCTTTTTATTTCTTTGGTAATTGTGGAAATTGAGCAGCTGTTCTTTTCGCTCTACTTTTTTTTTTTTTTTTTTTTTTTTGGTGAAATGTGTACAACTAAACTATTTCCCTTTATATTCGTTCTTAAATTAAATTTCTATTGAACATATTCACACTTTATACAGAGACGTGTAAGAATTTATTGGCAACATGTTGCGAAGAAAATCATGTCTAAGTTTTTATTTTGTATTTATCAACAACAGCGTTGCCATATATTTTTTTTAGCAAAACTTAAAGATTAACTGTTCTTTTATCATTATTCAAATCAAGATCAAATCAAATCAATCTTGTGATAAATTAACTGTGAACCTGAACACGACAAAAATTTCATTAATATGGAAAAAAATAAATACAAATTATTATTTCTTGACGATGCTACCTATTTGGTAGCGAAATATTGAAAATAAATAATTAAAAAAAACTTTTCATAAAAAAGACCATCGCTCAAAAAATAAATATAATTAAAAAATTTAATAAAGGTCAAGAAGTGACTCTAACATAGAAAAACTTTTTATTTAACAAAAGACATTTTCCCACAAAAGTGCGCAAATAATGAAAAAAAAAACTGACTGACATAATTTTTCATTTTTCATCGGAACCTATTTTATTACAACTGAAATAAAAATATATTTAATATCTGAAAGAAAAGTCTTTTTTGTTTTTATTACAATTAAAAAGATACCTCAATTTTGGACACCTTTTATTATTCTAATAAATACTGTGACTTGGCAATAAAATATAAATATAAAATAGTATATGACAATAATGTGGTTAAAACGTATCATATTATATTCCAATATTTGCCAATTAAATTCTGGGTATGTTTGTAAATGCATGACCGCACTAGTTTTCGTCCTTTGATCCACGCAATACGGTATTGCACTTTTGTTAAGATTTTTGCAAAATGTAAATTCTGTTATTGAACAATAAGTACGAAATTTGAAATGCAACCCTTCTTCCAAGTATTTTTACTGCGAAGTCTGTTCAGTGAAAGAGAAAAATTATGAAGAGCGGCAAGCCAAATGTCAGAACAGTAAATAAAAAAATTTGAAAGGGAAAATAGGTGACCAGCGAATTATACCTCATAACATTATTTTTTTTCCAGCTGTGAAATGACAATTGAGTAAACTAAATTGACTAAATTAAGTATGTGTGAACATGATATTAAATGGCTTAAATTATCTTAATTAAAAATGCATATCTGAACACACAATCCATCAAATGTGTAGGGCTCACCCCTGAGTGCTGGTTCAAAATACAAAAAAACCGCGTATTACTATCGATCAGTAACAGATTTAGTCTTTTTCAACAAATTTATTCTTATCCTGTTTAAGTTTTAGCTCATAAACTATATTTATTTCATTCGATTTTAATTCCAATAATTTTACTTAAATCCGATTAATGATTTCTTAAGATTATTAGTCAGCTAACAAGGCAGAGTTTTTATAATAAGATTTTTGCGTAATTAAATTTTATGGCACTAAAGGAACGGTTACCATAATGTGTATGTGAACATACGGCCGCTATGTAGAGTTTTGCCATACAATGAAATTTTAAAAGGAAAATAAATACTTTTCTTTAAAATACATGATCATGTACACACGAGTTTCCATCCATTATCCATGAACATCAACGTCAGGAACGAAGAAGCAACTTTCAACTGAGAAAATTCTTTTTTTTTTTTGTTGTTGTTTGAAGTTATTTTATGCATAGTTGCAATACATTTTACACAACTTGAGTTTAGTTGAAAAATGAAAATAAAAAAATTTTATTTTTCTGTGTACATCACTGTCTTAAAGTAATTTTTATGTGCTCATAAGCAGTGTTTTGGGCTGCTGTTGGTAACAAAAACGAAACAAAAGATAAAGAGAGTTTTTATCCTAAACTAAACACCTGTTTTTTATAGTGACATGATTTATGTGTGTACCCGGCACATACATATGTATGCATTTGGTTGCTGGTAACCCTAATGAGCAACATATTGACATTAAATTACACGGCAATCAATCATAGTTATCAGAGAGAAAGTTTTTGTTTGTTTTTTGTTAGAAACATCTTAGCGTATCAACGAGTTTCCTTGAAAATGATTTCCTTATTATAATGAATGTGGATATTCTTGCGCAATTTGAATATGTGGGGAATTTTGCAAATTTATTTATTTCGCGTTGTTGTTAATTTTTAACATAATTTATACTTGTTTTATATTATACTTTATTTATATTTATTTAATTTATATTTATTCTTAATACTTTTTTTAACCTTTTTTATTATTTTAACAATCTATTTTTTTAAGCTTTAAGGTTTTTTCTCTTTTTATTTATTATTTTTATATTTATTTTCGATATTTATTTTATTTATAATTATATTATTAATTGACCTTTTTTATTATATTTTTTCGATATATATTTATTAAGCCTGAGGTCTTTTTTTTTATTTTATTTTGTTTTTTATTATTTATTAACGAAAAACTTTTATTTTAACTGAATTTTTGGATTTATTTTTTTGAATTATTTTTGAATTATTCTTGATGATGTTAACAAGCTGTTAACGAAATATCGAATAATAAAACAAAATAAAATAAAAAAAAGACCTCAAGCTTAATAAATATATTTCAAATACTATAATCAAAAAAAAGGGCAATTAATAATATAATTAAAATTATATTTATTTTATTTATAGTTATATTTATTATATTTTTTTTTTTTTTTTTTTTACCTATTTTTATATTAATAACACTAATTCTTTAAGCTTAAGGTCTTTTCAATATATTTAATATTTATTTCAATTCGATATTTCGCTACACCTTTGTGTAGATTTATTTATGATACTGTAATTTAAAATTTATTCAAACTAAAATGCACAGCATATAAGCATATTTTGGCATATTTTGGCATATTTTAAATTGAAATGCCATTTATGGCATATTTTGTTTAAAATACATATGCATATTTGCTAATTTTTTTGATTCGATTTTAAATTGATAGTATGCACTTTTGCATGCATACCTTCATCGAAAAGGTTATTTTGCATAATTTTAATTAATGCAAAAATACACATATTTGCTTATATCGATTAAAATGTACATTTGTGCATATTTTGATTAAGAAACGTATTTTGCGATTTGTAGTGCTTTCAAATAATCCTTCAAGCTACTTTCTTAACTTTAACTTGTATTTAAACAAACTACGTTTCAAGAATTTCATTCATTGTCTATTGCATTCAGCCGAGAGATGAGAGCGTGTGTACAAGTTTGAAAAAGCATAAAAATTCTTGAAAAAAAAAAGAACACAAGGAGTAGCAGGAACAACTAAAAACTAAATATTCGTATAGTCTGCACTGCAACTCCGTATAATGAAAGTTTGTAAAATTTTTATGTCACGTTTAGTTACTTAATGTTTTAATTGTAGTATCTGTCTGTCTGTGCGCATATCTAACTGTCTTTCGCCTGTGTCTGTCTCAGCAGTTGCCATTATACTCGTACGTAGTTTGGAAAAATGTGAAAAATAAATATGTATGTATGTGTATCACTTAAATATTAAGCCAAACAACGTCTTAAGTCACAATATTCCATTTTCTACTTAATAATAATGTGGTAAGAAATTTCATTTTGTGGACAAATTGCATACAAATTGCTTGTAAAATCAGCTCTTGATTAAAGCATGGCATTTGATTACAGCCTTGTCAAGAGACGTTTATACAAATGTCAATTGAACATTTTAAAACGTGTTTGCCAGAAAACTAAATTTTTCGAGTTATGGCGTTATTTGTCCAAAGGATGGTTATGTGTGGCGGGAAAAATTTGTTTTTAGAATTAAAAAAAAAAAAGATTTTTATTTGCTTCTCTTGTTAGAAGAAACATTTTTAAATTTTATTGATAATTAAAAAAAGTTTTCTATTTTGCTTTTTTAAGTACTAGTAGTTATTTTTCAACATTCTGCACATTAGAGAGATAGAACTCGGCGCAATTAAAGTCATTATAAAAACATTAATTAAATTGTAATGAGTTTAAGTCGAAAGAAAAAAATAACAGAAATTGCTGAAAAAAAGACAAGAATAAAACATTATTGAAAAATTTATAAAAATGTTGAGTGAAACCATTTAATTAAACCTCATTGCGGTCCTAGTTGTAACGGGAAAAAACCAGATGGAAACCTTTGCGTTGGAACTGAACGAGCTTTGTATACAAAAGACACCTTCGCTACTGATATTTGATATCAGCTTGAATAGATAGCTGGAGTTTCCAGCATTGGATTTAATACCGCAAGTACAGTAGCAAAAACTGAACATGTTCAGCAACATTTGTTGTTGAGTGAAACATGATTTTCAAAGCATTTGTGTCTATCAAAACTGCCTGATGTCTGAAGCCTTGTCAGATCCAAAGATGTTTTGTCAGAGAAATGAAAACACATAGCACGCTACAGATCTGCAATCTGTGAAAACTTTAAAAAAGTGATTATTTTGATAACAACACAGCATGGCTACACGACTGACATAGAAACTGTCACCAACTTAAGCTAATTTATAATTTCGTAAGCGACAAAGAGCTAAAAAATCTCACATGTTTGTATGAAAAAAATTCCCATCGCCACAACACATTGTGTGTTGTTAAAAAAAAATTACTCAGCAACAACTTTTCAGAAAAAATTAAACACGATACATGAGTACTTTTATATAACCTCTAAATGTATGTAAATTTTATGGTGATTTCTATTCGAGAATGGTGAATAGCACCCTTATCCAAAACATTTGCAGTCACTTGCTCTGATTTAAAGTGCTATAAAATAGTTTTATAGACGAACAATAACTTTAATGAAAAATGATTTTAATACGTAAAGTGAAAGCGCTATGCTTTGCTATGTTTGCCTTTTCTGTCTTATCGGAAATTTAATAACAGGCACTCGAATAGAATTATAGAACATTGCGTTTCAAAGTAATTGCATCTAACTTTCCATCGCATGTTTTCTAACTATAAGAGGTTTATTGGACTAATCTCTATACGAAATTTCAACAATATACCTTTTATAACTCCAAAAACTTCTTTAAGAATACGGGCAGTAAGTTTTTAATTATTTAATCATATTAAATAATTGGATGAATTTACTACTTCACAATTTCTATTTCCCTTCAATGATGAATATGAAATTTTGCATACGCTCTCTTTTTATTTTTAATAAACTAACGATATCCTTTCATTACTTCTCTGTTAATTAAATTGTAAAAATCTTGCACATTGTTTAATTGAATACTTGTTGAAGTGCTATCTGTCCGGTTTTTTTTTCTTGTGAATAAAAAGAAAACTAAAATATAGAAAAAAAAAACTGGTTGTGAAAAAATATGCATGTTGATACATATTTTAATTATTTGTCTACAAACTTTCAGCATAAAAACTGCTTTACTTTCATCAAGGGGATATAAAATTTCATATCTTTCGTTTCCTTTATTCTAAACAGTACAAAAGTACAATTGAAAACAGTACGCGAATTATACTGCAATTCCGTTAGTGAAAATTCTTTCAAAAAAAAAGTAAATAAAATAAAAAATAAGGACAAAATTCCAGCAAAGTAACACACAAACAAACAAAAACAAAAAAAAAAAAAAAAAAACATCAGAAATATAAAATAAATTAATCCTTTTGCATGGCGGGTTATAAAAGACCAACTGAATTGTTTTACTTGAAAAATTTAATTATTTTTATTTTCCTTTTATATTCATTTCTTCTATTTATTTGAAAGAGGAAAGTTTTATTGCTGATCTTAATATGTATTTGTATGCCCTAATTAAAGCGGGTTAATAATATTTTTCATTTTTCTTTATTGGCTACAGCATTGGAAGAAGAAAGTATGCAGAAAGCTTTTCTTTTTAATGTGCTCCTTAAAGTATGCTATAAAAATATAGCTAATAATATCCAAATGAAGGACCATTTAACTCTAGGAATTGGAAAGCAAATAAAACTTCTTTTAATTTACTTGTGTTGTTATAAAAGAAGGAATCTCAAGGAAGGATAAACTCAAAAACAGAATATGCAAACGGGTACATAAAATGTTCGCATTGGTAGACATTTTTTAAATTACAAAAAAATACAGGCAAATCTCGGCATAACGAATATCGCTTTACCATTAACATCTTTCTACAGCGAATGACATATTAATTATATATACTGGATATAACGAATGGTAAGAAAAAAAACCTCGCACAACAAACACGGAAATAGAAAATTGGGAAAAAACCAAAAATTTTTAAACAAATTCGTCCATCTTTAAAACATAGTGAAAACGTCAGTTTGGAAGTTGAGCTATATGACTGGTTTCTCGATCAAAAAAAAACCATGTGCCAATAAATGGAATAACGCTGAAAATAAAAGCCAGAGCAATACAAAGAAGAATTTATAATGGTGATTTGCAAGCGAGTGATAGCTGGTTATCTCGTATCAGATAAAGAGACGCGACATAAACATCTAAAGTTATGTTAAGAAGAATTATCGTCTAGATATGATTATAAAAAATTATAGAGGAGCATAACTTATTAATTCGTGGTGTTATTTTCAAATCGTTGGTCTTGAGAGAAATTCAGAAAGTACCCAAAAACAAACATCTATCAGCTACCTTTTTTTTTCCAACTGGATTAGCTTTAGAACCCCCCTGTTCTGTAAAGCGAGTCGATTTAAAAAGGAGTGATTTCTAAAAACCAAATAAATGCTAATTTGACGTTCTAAAAATCACACGATTTCCAACATTCGAACTTGCTTTCGAATAAGATTGTTTAAACATCCAAACATCTATAAAACTACTGAAAATTTGTTTAAAATAATGTTTATTCTTATTTAAAAGTGATTTCTTAATGATCTTCTCTAATGAATTTAGTGAAAATGCGCTTTTATTCATCCATCTACTTTATCTGCAAGAACATGGAGAAATATTGGAGTGTTTTTTAAATTGATTACTTTGTATAAAAATCTATGACAAAATAAAAGAATTACTTGTTATTTATTAGGAAAATAGTACGTTCGATTTATTTTCGACCGGACTTATCTACTCGATTTAAACCGAGTAAAATTATGCGGATTCGGTTTACAGAACATACCCGAAATAGTGGAATAAAAAAAATTTTTCCACACAAATTCTTTGTAATATGGTCCTACGAGCCAGATTTGATTTACTTGCCGTCAGAAAGTTAAATTTTTTAAAGCAATGACTGCTACAAGCCAAGTTTTCTAATTTAGTATGGCATTTCAAAAGTTATGGTGATTTATTTACTTTCACGAAAAAGACACATTGTTAGAAAGTACATATCGTTACATAAAATGCAAGAAGGCCTATCATTGCTTTTAAAAATTTCACAGGAGAGACAAAAAAAAAAGTGTTGTTGTTGTTTATTTTTCTATAAAAAATTTCCATATTTCTCTTTAAAAATGTTCACAAAATTTTTCCGCACTTAATTGTTTCATAAGTATTTGAAGGAAAAACAAATTGATTGCTGACTTATTGGATCCCAGTTTAAATAATATTTTTTTTTCAAATCAACACTTCTCTTGGCAATAATTTACATTACATTTTATTTAATTTTTTACATGGCCTTCTCAACACTCTAGATTTAAATGGGGTATAAAGTGTATTTCATTTCACTATGACTAGGAGGGCTTTTCTTGAATAAAAATAAAAAAAAACACGGAAAAATATGGGCATAGAAAAGACTTACTTTCCAGTCAGTTACTATGGCCAAGCTCTACGTCATGTGTTAGACTTTCTAAGTGAAGTTTTTAAAAAGTTAAGTACACAGGATATATAAAACAAAATTAAAATTAAAAATTTTCTAATATTAATTAAAGAACAAATAGCTTTTCAAATGGTAAATGGTTGTAATTAAATTATTATTGGTGACTTAATGGATTTAATTTTTAATTAAAATTTACAAAATAACAATTAAAATTTCAATTAAATATTTGGAAAATTTCAAATAAATTTTCAAGAGCAAAAAAAAATATTTTAATTCAATTCAAATGCTTGTTGGGTATGGATTTCTATTTTTTAAAAATTTTTTTTTTATCTTGGACCAGCAAATTCATATTCATTCAAAGTGTTAAACAAATAATTTGGATTGACGAAACAAATTTCAATTTGTTGTGCAAAAGAATACGTGGCTGGTCCAGAAGAGGCAGAAGATCCACAGTACAAATGCCATCTTCCAGAGTTCCAAACATACATCTAATCGGTGGTATATCATTCTCTGGTATTATCGATATGACACGAAAACATGCATCATTCCAAATGCAAGCTGCCAAAGAGTAGAGCAGGTAAATAGCTTGATGATTCGATAGGAGGAATTGGGAAATCTTTTACAAGATTTATTTATGTAGTAGTTGTGTGAGATAATGCACCCTGTCATCGTCAATTGGAAATAATTTTTGAAAACTCACCCACTATACTTCTTCGATTGGCTCCATATATCCAATTGAGTGCATATGGTCTACATAAAATTAAAACATATGCAAAAACTCATCGTACCATACCAAATGTGTCGTCTCCTGGTATATGCGAGCAACGCCTTCTGTATTTCGAAAATATTATCGACCGAGCTGAAAGCTCAATAACAGCAGTTGATTTTGGCAACAGCTGTACAACATTCCTCAACATTTTACCAAAGTGCAATACATAGAATTGGAGAATATGACTGTTGGTGAATAGCGTATTAAGCAACTTTTGTTGAAAAATATCTCAAGCTGGTTTTATTTAATATTAAATCTATTTCTCATTATTGCTTTGTGTTTTCTTAATATGAATTGGTTTTTTCTTAATATCAATTTGTATTTTCCCACTATGAATTTGTATATCTCAATAACAATTTGTATTTCCACAATTTAAAACTTAAAAAGGTGTAGAGGAAAGTCATAGTAGGAGAAATGACAGAGTTGAAGCTTCACTATTTTTACAACACTACTTATGCACTGTCCTTGTCTTATAGCCGTGTTAAAGCGTCCCTCAAACAAAAAAAATATATTTAATTATTTAAGTATTAAGCACAAAAATTAATCAAATATTTAATGGAATTGATTAAATTTGTAATTGAAAAAAATATATTATTCTAATTAATTTCGTTTTTTGTCTACCCTTCTTGCAAGCAAAACATTTTCAAGCAACGCACAGCTTGTTTTAGAAAAAATTACGCTTTTTTTATTAATTGAAAAGAAACCAATTAAAAATGAAGAACATATTTCATTCCAAATCCAAATCACCAGTTTCTGTAATGTATTAATGTAAATTTTCTTTGGTAATCATTATTTCTATGATATTTAGCACTTTAGAAGCACAACAAAAACTTTTCTAAACTACTACAAAAAAAATATTAGGACATTAAGACACTATTAAATTGATAGCATACTATTTGAATAGCCCAATTACATTTCAATATTATTATTATTTTATCACATGCACATTTCTTTACGTTTCGTCCAAATTTCAAACGAACATCATGCATGTGCATGATGCTAAGAATTGTAGGTAAAGCATCATACTTTTAAGAATACTTTATTATATTTTGAAAAGAATTTCTTATTTAAATATATAAAAAAAATAAAAAAAAAAAAAAAACAAAAATTTATCCTTGTTTTAATGTAAAATGTCTGTTTATTCTCAAAAGTATTAACATCAGTTTTTTAGTCAGATCATAGAATTTGTTAAACTTGTTTCTACAAATGGAAAAAATAGAACAGAACCGAAATACTTGGTAAATTTTAACAGTTCTTAAGTGCTGATACATGTAAGAAATAAGTGACATGACAAATAGTTTTATGCACATCTTAAGGCAAATTAAATAAGGAAATTTATTGAAAAAAAAAATATATATACATACATATATGTACGAGTATATATATATATATACTTATAAATATATATTAACCTCATACAGGGTGAAATAAGAGCAGCGTAATAATTTATATCGACTATCATTTTTGCAGAAGCGCCAACAGTCGCACCATGCCTTCTGGACTGTTAATGTACAGCGCAAATATGACACTTGACACCAAACTTCTGTAACTTAATTAAAAGCAATTAACCGGCTATTGCCCGCTTTAATTTCTTTTGAAATACTCAAACTGTGGTGTAAAATCAAAATTATTTCGAAATAATATTTAATATAAGATTTAAATGCAAGGAAGTTCCTTGTCTAATGCAGAACAATTTGAAGACTTATTTTCATACTCATAAAGTAAAACATATTCAGTTTTTTTTTTAGCTTTTTAACTTAAGTTTGATTGGAGAAATTGTTTGGTCGTGGTAACGCTGGCTGTCAGCTTATATCCGTCAATAAATACTGAAGGCCGGGGCACATAGAATCCGTCATCCGTTATACTTTGTCTTTTTCAACTGACAAGTAAGTGGAAATACACGTTTTCTCATGAGCTTTGTCACATTCAGTACGTCTCCGTCAAAACAAAGTACAAAAGTTCGCCAACTTTTAACTTTTAAAGTACGTTCAGTACTTTGACAGCTATGAACAGTGTTGCCGTTGTAGGTTATTTTCAACCAAAATTGATTGATTTTTTTTTTTTTTTGGTGGAGATGTGAATATTTTTTGAATTTTGTTTACTTTTTTCAGCCTCAGTAATACTCAATACGTACATTTTACTTGTAAAGTATTAAAATCAGGTTTTATATTGCGAAACGTTGTTAACACCCTTTTGTTTTATTAAAAATCGTTTCTGTTGTAACAAAAAATTCAAGACTGCTGCTGCAGAAACAAAAATAAAAGAACACAGTATTCAAATTCAAAATAGCAAATTATTTGCACGGGTTTCTTTGTCTTCAATTGAAATTGTGTATGTACATAATTTTTTTATATGTAAGTTTTTTTTTTTTAAATTTGTGACTGGTATAAAAGAAATTGAAGACTTAACAATTTTAAAGCAAAACATATTGTGGTATTTTTTTATTTTTTAACTTTTTAACGTGCTAACGCTGGCTATGAGTTGATATCCGTCAACAAAGAACTCATTGCGCCAATCTCATCCGTCGGTAAGACGGGTGACGGATTCTATGTGCGCCGGCCTTTAGTGTGCCAACGTCATCCGTCGGTACGTTAGTGTCAGTTGAAAAATGCAAAGTCGGACGGATTCTATGTGGCCTGGCCTTAAGGTGCAGAAATCTATGCAAAGAAAAAGCCTTTCGCTTTTGCATTTCCCATTCAAGTAACTCTACCTCGCAAAACCACTACAGCAGCGTCCCATACTTTTCTGCACAAACGTCAGACACCGGTATGAAAAATTATTTTTAAAATGAAATTTCACACATTGAAATTAAAATCCAATCCCGTTACTGTTTGGCTCTAATACTTCTCAAAAACTTTGGAGATGAAACTCTGTTGAAGTCTGTTTAAATTGTTGTTCAATTTTATGTGTAAAAATCAAATAAATTGTTAATTGCCTTTTCTATTTCTGTTATTTTCAAATTATTTGTTATAATAACGAAAACGTTATAAAATTTAAAGAAAAACCTAATTTTTTTCCTGCTTGTTGGCGACATTGACATACTTTTGATTATCTTTTAAACAAAACGAAGTACTGCTATTAGAGTTTTCTATCGCTCTTTAGTTTTTTGATTTATTTTTTGTCACGACTCCCAGTGTGACTTGAATATATAATTTTTTTTTATGGCGAAAAATTCCACTTGAAAGAATTTAGCACTTCTAGTATTACTAAAATATAAAACAGGCTAGTGTAAAAATTGCATGTTAATCAATATTTTTGAAAGAGTCAAAAGTAAAAAGATTCAAAATATTTAAGTTGGCCTATTGGCGAAACGCCACACATATCAGTTAAGAGAAGAAGACAGTATATTTAGGTGTTTCAAACGAGACTTCTTTTGTAAAACGCAAGACTATGCGTTGAGAATTTTTGTAATTTCATCATTTTCATAAGAAATTTCGCTACGTTTTGTAAAAGCCATAAGCACTTATCCATTGTTGACATAGCGAAGACGCTTCTGTTTTTTTGGGTGTGTCACTTCAGTGTTAGCGATAGGCATCTTAAATCGTAACGCTAAACGTTACTGATTATTTTACTTATGTGCGTGAACATTAGTTTTCTCTAAAATAAATTGAAAACAAAATTCAGTATGAACCTGTGATATGCTCCATACCATTCTAAATGAAAGTGAACTG
This sequence comes from Dexiosoma caninum, assembly GCA_963924685.1. Lineage (NCBI taxonomy): Eukaryota > Metazoa > Arthropoda > Insecta > Diptera > Tachinidae > Dexiosoma > Dexiosoma caninum. Next base: position 93,615,273 of record OZ004727.1, on the reverse strand, counting down.
CAGTCGCGATAATATGAACTAAACGAAAATTCTTCATCCAATTAATAATAAAATTTTATTTTAAATTGTCTAACATTTGAGAACTTCCCAGGCAGTGTAATTTTACTTGTGATAATTACTAAGAAACAAATTAAGTCACAGGCAGTTGTAAATTACACTGAAAAACACTAGCAGAACGGACGAACATGCTGTTTTCGAAGGCTGCTACCTACACCTTCATTGTCAGCTATTCACACTGACCACTGTGATTTACAACAGCTTCTGATTTAATTTGTTTCTTAGTAATTATCACATTCAATTTTAATGCCTGGAAATTCCATAACATTCGACTATTTAAAATAAAAACGATTTTAATTAATTGGCTAAAATAAGATGCGAACCAAGGCAAATTTAAATGAATAAAAATTGCTCATTTTTGGAAATGGCATGGAAAGTACGACTGCTATTAGATTGGGTAATTGTTCTTGAAGCAAAATATTTACATTTTGATAAATTTTCTCACACTACACTGAACTATCGAAGCCAAAATTGTGGTAGATAAAAAATTCGACACACAACAAAAATGTCGATAGTGTCGCCTGCTCATAATATGAATTAGACATTCGATGGTCGGTCGTTATTCGATACCCAGCGAAGATCGAACATCGAATGCAGCTGATAATAGGGACCAATAATTATTTAATTTATATTTTTGAATTGATATTATAAAATTTTTAATTATAATTTTGGTTGATTTGTTTCGGAGTACATCATCATGTTTTTTTTTTTGGATCAAAGTGCAACATGAAGTAGTTCTGGGCCATAGTAACTAACTGGAAATCAGTAGCCCCCCTTTACAGCATTCCATTCGAATCGAAATTTCCAAGCAAATTTTATTAAAGTGTATAGGAATTTCATTCGATATCGAATCCCATAATGTGGGGTCAGGTCGTTTATATGCCCATATGTAGGCGTTTTTGAGTGACAGCTAAAGCCACACTAATTATGTAATAAAAGCAAATAACTCCAATATTGTCCAAATACTATTGGAAGGCCAGTCGTATACATTTTTCAAAAGATGTTGTTCACATTTTAAAACGCTGGCACAAAGTTCCTATTTTAGAGCAGCATTTTTGAAATGATCATATTCTATGATATTCTTATTATCACTAGCGCACGGTAAACAAATATATAGTTCATTTCCATCACACTACTGGTCAAAAGTAACAATTTGCTAACAAGTTCTCTAAATGGAGAAATCAACTAACCATGAAATTCCGGCGATCTAATACGAAACATTGCGGAAATAGTCTTTGAAATGTAAAAGAAATAAAAAAAATATTATTAAAAAAAAATAAAGAAATTTAATAATTCTTTCCCAATAGTTGCTGCGTATGTGCACATATTGACCCCTATGCGCGAAATTATCATATATTACACGTTTTTCCAAATCGACTTTTTTATGCAAATTCCATTAATTCTTCTGCTGATATTTGCTGATAGTTACGGAGATAACACTATGTACATTTTATCGTATGTGCCAGCTATTGTTGTCTGGCAAATAAAAAAAAAAGAATAAAAACGTTCTCCTGTAAAATTTTGTTATTGTCACATACGATAATTTCGCGCACAGCGGTCGATATATTTCATTATATATTTGCAATTTAATTTTAAGCATGTTAACCTACTCGGAATGTTAAATGCTTCTTAATGCTTTTCTACAGGTCTAAATTTCCAACAGGTCTTTCAAGAAAAATATACACTTGTTTCCATTCAAATGTATTTCTCAATTTTTCCATGTTTGAGTCTTTTTACAGAAGTAAATAAAAGCTGCGCAATATTTTTATTTTGTACAACAATTGTTTTGATAATTGTTTGACAATAAATATAAAATTATGAATAAAAACACATTTTTCTTAGAATAAAATTACCAAACGAAAATGCACAGACTCAAAGGGGAAGCAGGCAAGCAGGCACACAGGCAATTCAAGAACGATTCAGTTGTGGAACTTGTAAATGAAACTACAAACAGATATTGAATAATAAGAAAAATAATAACAACAACGGAACAAACATTTTATATAAATTATTAAATTTTGTAAATATACGATGTACTCGTATGCATGTAAATTCACAAGTGGTGATAAAGGCCAGAGATGGAAAGCTCTCATTCATATCACGCTTCTAAATGGGGCGGATTTTGTTGAAATTGTACGTCAGCATGGCAGAAAAAATGCTCACCAGGTTATGAAATATATACATAAACCGTTTTATTTACTTTGAAATACAAAATTTGTTTAATAAAGTAAAATATTGTAGAACTCTCTCTAAATTAATATGATTCACAGATCGCGTTCAGACGTTTTTCTCCGGATGGGGCCAAAAAAAATCGTTGCTCAGTAAAATAGTATTTCTTCATTAATGATTGAGTTAAATATACGTTTATTTTAATTGCTTTCCTTCTATCAAAATTCTAGTAAATGGTCAAATGGAAAAGAACTCGTGGCATTTTTTTTTTATAAAACTTTTAATTGATCCTACTAGTTTTATTGTAGAGTCATTATTATTTTAATATTTTTTTATCTTAGATTCGCATTGGACATGGAACTAGAGGCAAGGGATAGTGAGAGAGCTGCTGAAGTTTCACTGTCATACAACTCTGCTTTAGCAGGTATTTTTTGTTTATAGCAGTGCTGCAACGTCGTCTCTGATGTCAAGCTGACGTATTCATTTTTGGAGCTTTGTATCATTAGCCATTTTTTAGCAATAATTTTATTTATTAATTTACTTCGGCAATGTTTTCCATTGCTCAAATACACAGCGGTAGTGTGAACATGAGAAAAATGATTGCTAAATGGCATAGGATTCGAACCCACGACTTCGGTCGCTAGAATTAATGCGCTAATTCCTTCAGCTATTATGTTTATATTGATTATTAATTGCTTTGCTCTGATTTTTGTATTTCTATTAAGATTTCATCTCTGCAAAACTCTGGCATAAATTTATATTTTGCTTATATTTATTTAAAATATTTTTTTAATTTATTTTAAATTTATTTCCAGCCACAAATCTCTCTAAAAAAAAACTTCTACAATAATTGACTAGAAAATGTTTAAATTTCTACTTGTGATTTTAATTCACTTTATTAACATCCAGTTAAAATGTGTTTTTTATGGTTTCATGATACATTTTTATTGCTGCAATTTTCTGTTTTAATTGTCATCAACATACGAGTTGTACAACAAACACAAAAAAAAAAGCAGAGCAGAAACAAAGTTTAAAAATTTTAAATAAAAATTGTTCTAAAGTTTTACAAATCCAGACGGACATACATATGTATATTTTGTAATTATACCCTGCACTAGTAAATAAGGCGGATATGAATAGATAACTTGCAAATATGAACATTAAAAAAAAATGACGAGAACGTGCTTGAAAACAATTCGGTTAAAAGTTTAAAGATTTTCTGGGTACCGTGGCATAGAAATAATTAAATGAAATTTTAATACATTTTAAAGCCACTATTAGACGACATGGTTTTTACATCTGACTTGTTCATTTTGTGAATCATGTGTAATTCTACAAATCTATCAAAATTGTTATTTTACCGAAAATTTTGATAATCCGAGTTTAGACGGGCGAACATTTGAAAAGGAACATTTAGTTTCGTACAGTGTTGCCACTGCAGAATTTTTTATTTATATTTTTTGATTTATTTAAAGAAAAATAACTATGAAACATAAAATAAGCATGCATCGGTCTCAAAGCGACTCTAGGCTGAGGAACAGTTGTGGCGGTCAGGCTAAAGTTTCTGTTGTCGTTTTGCTTTTTAAATGTAATGAAGCGACAACACGATATCGTGCGACATGCTGGGAACAAGCAGTAATTTTTCTTTTTAAATCCACTTGCTAATGAGTCAAAAATATATTTTAAAAATTGCCAAAAAGTTTCCCAAATAAAGAAAAAAAAAACAAAATCATAGATATTTTTTCTAACATATTCACGCTCGTTACAATCGAAAAACATTTATTAAGAATTGTGTGGTCAAATGACAAAAAGCAGTGCACTGTGAAAAATTAATAAAAAAAAAAATAGGACTCAAAGTTAAATTACACACAGATTACACATGACATTAAGCGAATGCTACACGGTCAATGTTCAGCTTCAATATTTGTCATTGTCATTTGTCACATATCAAAATATTGAAGCTGAACATTGATCGTGTAGCATTCGCTTAGCTCACAATATATGTAATTAAGCAAAAAGTGGCAACACTGCTTTCGTAGCATCTTACGGTTGGGGAAGAGAGCATAGTTTTTGTGTTCGGTACTCGGCGATATGCTTTGTTCAAATTTCTTTTTTTTCCAAATAAAGGCAAATAATAACAATAATAATGGAATGTCGCCGGCAGCAATTTCGTCTGTGTGAACGAGAATAAAAAAAACGGAAGAAAATTGCATATGTTTTCCTACCAAATGTGCGAGTTTAGAACTCGGAATTATAAGATACAAGAGTGTGTATTTTCTTTTATCTAGGACCCCTACACATGCGGTGCATTGTGCTCGAACTAGCGAAAAGGGATATAGAGAGAGAGAGAGAGATGACAGGGGAAAAATTTCACTATCTTCCAAACTCTGCTTTGGCACGTTTTTTTTTTCGCAAGGTTTATTAATACAAGGTTGTCGGAAGGCTAATTCGACAATTCGCATTGCATATAAATTATTATAATTATTAAACTATTTGCAACCACTTTTCTTAACTTTTGCACAAAAGTAAACAAACTTTGACGTTCGGCTTTAAAATACGTTACAAATGTTTGAATCAGCTGACAGGCGAATTAGATAGTGGGTTTATTTGGTAATGAATTTGCCTTGATTGTGGATTACAATTACGAATTCATAGTTTTCCATATACTTAATTTTCCTTTTTCTTGTTCACTCTGAATGTATTTCGTTTTTATTTCTCTTTTTTTTTATTATAAAATTTTAATCTGCCATGTTTTAATCTCAAATGTTGCTACACATTCTAATAACTTTAGAATCGGCTGTTGTAATGCATAATTTAAAATATACGAGTGTTGTTTTGCATGCAGTGTTATGAGCCAGTAACCGATATCCCTCATAGAAAATTTTACTTTATTGTCACTACTCAAAGAGTTTTCGATCTCGAAAAAAAAGTATTAATAAATAAATTACATACTATTTATATTTTGTATTTATTTTATATTTATTTATATTTATATTTATTTATTTATATTATATTTATATTTAAAAAAAGGCAAAAATTACACTGTCAGGCGCCACTGTAGAACTTTTCCACCCTGATTTCTTCTCTACACCGCTCAATATCAAACAAAAAGTTGCATGCAAAAGCAGCGGCGGTATAAATATGGTCACATCGAACAAATGGAAGAATTGTGTGATTTACAGAACAGCACAAAATCACAGGTGTGATTTGAAAACGGCGTCCGTTTTCAAATCAGTTGCTTTTCTGAACAGGTTGCAAATCACGGCATTCGAAATCGAGTGCACGTTCGTGTAGAGAAAATTTTCGAAGCCTATAATTTTTTTGAGATCACGGTATTCGATCGTATTTTCTATTACCTACTACTATTTTTTACATTGCTGTAAACATATGGCAATAAAGAATACAAAACGTTCATTGTTTGTCTGTTTTGTTTTTTTTTCCTTGTTTTGCACCAGTTACTGGGATTTCTCTTGCCTCAGTTTCTCTAAAAACAATTAAAAATTATATTTTTTAAACCACTTTTGCGAAAATATCAGTAAAACACTTAAATTGTTACCGAATCCAGTTTTTGCACCACAAAGCTGCTGCTTCTTTGTTTTCGATAATAGAACAACAATCGAATGCAACTTCGAGTAGTTACGTTTCGATAACGATTGCAGTGATTCACTTTAACTACATTTCGATGACAAAGTACTCGATATCGAATGCCATGATTTGCTTCCAGGTCTGATTATTATACATTTGGCAACCATATAACGAATTTTATCCGTCATTTGCCAAAAAACAGTTTGTAAAATACCACCCTCGTGTAAAAAACTACAAACAAAAGAAACACTATAAAATAATAACGAAAACCATTGAAATGCTGTTTTTGATAGAAAATCTGTTGTTATTGTGAATACATTTAACCAGACAACTCAATTGATTGGATCCACTACTGCTGCTGCTGCTGCTAAAAATCTGCGCCCCCTTTCTTTTTGTTAGCGGTACCGCCACACACCAGCAGCAGTGCTCAATACTATCAAATTCTCACATCTCCATGCATATATTTTGTAGCAGGACTGTGTATATATTTTTTTTTTGTTTTATTTTTAATATTCCACCAACAATTTAGTAGTTTTGCACGCGCAAACTGTTCATCTAATGAACAATTTCCGTACTAGTTTTTTGCTTTTTTTTTTATTCTTTGATTTTGTTCGTTCCTTTAATTTTTTTATACGTTTTTCTTTTATTATTTCGCCATGTAAATGAATTTGTTTTTTTTTTAACGCGAAACTAAAATTTCGTTACACACTCTCGTAAAAACAAAAGCATGTAATGGGTATTAATATCTTAATCGCCAGATATGTGTGCTAAAATATGTATAATTTGAAATTATTCCATGCCCCAACCACAAGCAACATGCTGGTGGTATTTAGAAAAAAAAAACAATGTTACGTTATTCCAAAGAAGAAAAAAATTTGCACATGTACAAATTGGGATACATATTCATTTATTGCATTTTGTTTAAAATACAACAACAACAACTACAACAACGTTATGGATATGCTTGGATAAATGGTTTGATAAAAATTAACTAAAAATACCTTTGCATGTTCAAAATTCATTCATTATTATTTTATTTATTTTTTGTTTGTTTGTTTGTTTTTTTTTAATAGAAAACAATCTCTATTATTTATGAATGTTCGCCGTTATTGCCAAGCGTTTTTTTTTTGTTTTTAATTTTTAAAAGGTGAGTTGAAATTATATACTGAGATACATATCGAGGCTTTGGTGCCATACCGTAGTAAATCAAAAAATCGTGAACTGAGAAAAATGCTTTTGAAGTTTTCAGCCATATTTTTATAGTATTTTCGTTTACTAAAGTTATTTTTTTACAAGTTTTTTGAAATAAAGAGACATGTTTTGTAATGTTTTGTGTTTGTAAATTTCTTGTCATAAAGGAAATATTTCATTATTGCAAATAAATATTGGTGGAAATAGCTGGAGGCAATAAAGACATTTGTAGCTGTAGAATCTGAACAGGTAGAGATAGAACCGTAATATTTTTTCCTTTAGATATATATTTCCCCAAAGATCATTTCTGCATACCCAGCTCAAAAAATTCAAATTTTGAGTTACGACGGTGTTGCGCCAAAGGCTCGATATGTATTTGTTTGGAATTTGGTAAAGAGTACAGCCAACTAATTGCCTTCAGCTGAGATTGTTAAATGCGTATTTAAAGAGATTTTCTAAAAATTGTTATTTGCAACTTAAAATTTTTAATTAAAAAAACTAATTTTTTTTTAAATTACTATCCAAAAATACGTTATATCAAGGGGTGTACGAAGTACTTTTTTTTGCATGTATCATATCCTCCAAACAGAAGACGAAATTGATAGAAATCGGTTGGGAATTAATTTGAAACTCTAAAAAACACGCTTTTCACTACATTTACCGTGATAAAATCACTTTTCGAACTGACCTAGAAAAACTAAAGCTATTTTCGTTCTCTATGGAGTTGAACAAAACAGAATTGGTATATGAGAACCCGTGCATAATTTTTTTCTCAACTTTATAGCATTATTTCCGAAAAATCTATATAATTTTTTTTCAAGTGCTTTAAAAAGTTCATAAATATTTCGAAAAGATTAATTACTTTCAGATCATTTTGGTTAACTTTTCGAGTGTGTGCTGTAGTAAAATATTAATAATTGAATAATTAAAATCTAAAATTAATTAAGAGGTCAAACATAATATTTTCTAATACAATATATTCATTAATAATTTGCTCTGATTATGGTAAATAATTCCATAAAACAAATTCATTTTAATAACAAACAATTCTCTAAATTGGAACAATGGACAGCCCTGTTAAATACACCCTCTACTTCCTGTTATGGACGGATAGGCGTGAAGGCTGCCGCATTAAAACTAGAACTTTGAACAGTTTTAACACTTTTTTTATATACATAAATATATTAAGTAATATTAGAATTTATTTATTTAGTTTGTTTTTTTTATTACACATTCGCTAAAGGCTTAAAGCATTAATTTTTTCATTTAGTTTTTTTCGCGTAACTATTCTCCAAAGTAAAGTTTATGCCTGGATTTTTCTTATTCGAATAGTTGCGTTTCGTTGCTGAATTATGAAAGTTTATGAAATAAAATATAAAATAAAAAGCATTCCCATAGTTGTGCAAGGGCGAGGGGCAGTTTTGCCTGCATTTGTAATTTCGGTTGTATTCAGTTGTTTTAGAGAAGTTTTTAATACTCTTAAAAACTAGAAAAGTGCACTTGAATAAATTCCATTGCTATTAGTTTTAGGGTATTTAATGTTTTTTTTTTTTACTTTTTCCTGAGGATTTGCCTTAACAAACAGCATCTTGTCAGCAGGCTTAAGTTTAAGAACACGGCTAAAAAATAACGACACTATAACAGGAACAACAGACAAATGGCTTCAATTTAACTTTAAAATCCATGATCTTAGTGGGCACATAACAAACTGCGGCTTTCGCCGAGAGATTGTCGAAAGAATGGCAACGTTGTTGTTGGTTTTAAACAAACTCTGACCGAGAATACCAAATAATAACTTATTGCAACTGGCGTTATATTTGAAACTTATTGTTGTTTGTTATTTCGATTTTAAGCAGATTAGGGGACTGCTTCATTGGTTATGAAAAACCAAACTCAAATTAAAAACAATTTCACAGTAGAGCACAAAACAATCCGTACGTACGTACGAAATTAACCAATTTCATTTCAAAAGGAGGTGGGGTGGCATTATGATGGCGAAAAAGTTGTGCCGACAAACTTTATCATACAAAATTTCAAATTCAAAGCTTGTGGTGTGGCAGGCAAACTGCGTTAAAATAGACCAGAATGTGCTCGAAAAATTTCAGCCGAATTCGTTTGCCCGCAATATTTTGAACTGTAGTGAAAAGAGAGGGTTCTATTAGGTTAGTTTAGTTTAGAAGGCAACCAAGATGGGTCGACCCAAGTAGCACCGTAGGTGCTGTTATGTTACCTTAGCATCGTAGAAACTAGAAAACGCCATAGCCACCCTGTGCCGTTCACGTACCTAAATCCAGACCGACAGCACATCCCCAAGTTGTCGAACAAAGGAATCACAGCCTAGACCTAGCCAGACACGGGCACCACAGAGGAAGTGCACAACAGTCTCTCTTTCGGCTAAGCTTCCCCCTCAATAGAGGGTGCTGCTGACTGGTACTTCTCTATAGTTTGAAAGACGTGGCTGCAGAACTTCTCTCAATTCGAATTTTGTTCCAAATTAACTTTTTATCTCGTAATTATTTTCGAAAACTTTAGCATAATATAAAGTATTTAAAACGATTAGTAAGCTTTGTTTCAGTAGCCATTTTTAGTAATTATATTACTTCGCCGGTGCTACACAATACCGACGAAGAAGGGTGCTCTGATGTGCGTGTGGATTGCTATCGGCTGAAGCTGGGCATGCTCTCTTAAATACGACTAAACAACGTGTAACAAAAAAAAAAAAAAACAATAATTTTGATTTTGTTCGTAGCAAACCACTGTGCTCGTTTGGGGGGCATGTAAAAGATATTAAAACCTTATCAAAAGATTTTTTGCATGCACGATTAATTGATTTATTATTATTTTTTTTCCAGTTACTTTATTGCTCTTTTTTCAATAATAGTTTCTTTTTTTTTTGCAAATCCCCAGCACCGTTCTTGACCATATTGTTGTTTCCCAAGGAACATTCTCAGATTTTCAGATATTTTGTTTGGACTTTTTAAAAACTACTCATACACACCATTCGACAAAAAAATATTCATACATAGAGAAATGCAAATTACTTTTTGAGCAAATTCATTTAAAATTGTTGCAATTGGCAATGAATGAAAGTAGAAAAGAATTGAAAACACTCGGGGCGATTAAAGAAAAATTATATAAACAAGAGTATTTGAATTAATTACCGTGCAATATAAAAAGCAAAGCAAAAAAAACAGTGAAAACTGCAGCTCACATGCATTTGAAACCGCCAGCGGCAAATCACGTCCAAAGAGAGAAACAGCAAACACACACACACAAATTTCGAAAAATTATACAACGAACTAAAAATATCACAATTTCAGATAAAATTTTCAAATGGATTTTCATGAAAATTCTATACACATACATTCATGTAGGAAGTGGCCCTCAGGGCCTGAGAAGATCGGACAGACAGGGACGGAATGGACCGGTTGAATGACGGTATTGACAACACTGAAAGCGAACGGGTAGAATAGGAACGAAAAGAGAAGAGAAAAATACTGAAAGCAGGGAGTTGGTTCAAGACGGCTGAAGTGTAAAGACGTGAAATCGGAAGGAGACATGTCCATAAACGAAAATGAAATAAATATCACAGAAAAGATAATTTTGTGAAATGATAAAATATAAACTACCTGACAAAGCAATGTTCATCTAAACAAAACATATCTGAATTAACTAATTGTTAAATACCTAGTGGTGTTATATTTTAATAAATAAACCAATGTGAATGGAAATTAACGCGACGTTTAACTTACATATCTAAAACAAATTGAGACAATATTCCGCACTAACGGAATTCGCTCCATATGTACATACATACATATATACTTGCATAGATTTATATGTACATATAACGGATATATCACAATTAAAGAAAAATAAGAAACGAATATTTACAAGAACTCAGCCAAACAATTGAACAATTTTAATTGAAGGAAAATCCCCATTATTTAATTTTATTAGGATACGGGAATTATATCAATGCATATGTTTGGGTTCATACAAAATTTCCTACAGGGTCTTCATCGCAAACAACAAATATTGCACAATATATTGATTACAGGCAATCAATATATATAAAACAGAATGTGTGTATGTATGTAACGTATGGACTCCAAAACGGGTGGTCCGATTTTGATGAAATTTTCAGGGAATCTTCAGAATATTCAGGCGGGTGACACTGTGAAGTGTGATTTTCGGTCTGTGGGCGGAGGGGTGTGTCAAAATCCAATTTTCATATTGCACCACCAATGACATATGTGACAGCGCATAGAGAAAGAGACCTTGGGGTAAAAAAAGCAATTTTAACTTTTTTTTTTTTTTTGATGTGGACAACATCTGAGCATCGAATGAGACCGATCCCATGCCCCAACTGTTCCCTCCCAGAGATATGCGCGTTTTATGAAAGTGAAGTACACCAAAGATACACGTATTTAAATCTTTAAAATGGCTCTCCTGAACAAAACCGGTTTTTACCCTTAGGTCCCTTTCTATTTTGCGCGTGACATATACATATTCTTATTTTTGTTTGCTTTGTTTTATTTTAAATAAATAAATCGTGTGGTAATACAACACTAATGTTTGCTTAGGGCCAGCAACGCGGACCGTGTCAGCTAGTAGAGAATAAAAATTTAAATTAAAATTAATATTTTGATTTGCATTTATAATTTCTTCTGCATTGGCATAAGAAATTCATTTTTTGTTGTCATCCAATTTTTATGGAATACGATTTTGCTGTAGATACACCGGATCTTCGGGTAGGGTGCACAATATTCCGCATTGGTCATAGGTGTAATCCTCCCTGCGATTTTGTCAACGCTATTACCACTATTTTCGACCTAACCTAACCTACTACAACTACATATATTTACTGTGCATTTCAACACCTCCATATTCGTGTATTCCATTGCTGGCCAGTAAAAAAAAGCATAGTACTCAGTGAGTCAAATTTCTTTTAACTACTAACTGTTAGTAATATTTTTTTGGTTTTATTAATTTATTAAATTTGTTATAACAATATCGTTGCGGACCGCCATAAAATTGGTCATGTACTTTGTGGAAAATGGTTCAGTACTTCTACACCAATATATTTAATGATTTACGGTCTCAGTGGACTTTTTTGAATGCAGACATTTACAATTTCACTTAAACATTGGCCAAATATGACTAAATTTTACACAGTGATGACAATAATGCGCGGGCAACGAAAATTCCTTAAATAACACTTTCGACTTTCGACTTTCAGGGTTCTAAACAAACAAAAAATAAAAACGTTCTAAATTCATTAATAATTAATAGTGTATTAAAAATATTGGTTCTAATTTCCCAAAAGTTCTAATTTGCAAGAGTTTACTGTACTTTAAATTATTTACACATTTGACTTGATTTAATTGCTCTGAATTTCATTTAATTTCTACTGTTTCTGCAGATTCTGCACATTTTCGAGATGATTTTAAATTAAGCGGTTTTTAAACACATGACCAGTTTTGTTTTCATTTTTTCTGTTGTTTTTTTTTTCATTATTATTTTATTTCTTACCAAAATTTGCAAATGATTTTAATATTTGTTTTTGCCTGTGGTCTTTTCTATTTTTTTCAAAACCATATTTTCCAATTAAAACCACACTTTATGCAGTAGAAATATATGTATGTATGTATGTGAATATTTAAGAACAATTCAGACACAGTACTGTACAAAAATATAAGCACAGGACAAATAATATGCAAAAACGCAAACATGATGAACCAGACACAAGAAAATAGTAAACAATTTTTGTTGAAATTAAAAATAATGAATGAGAAATGAGAAAGTTTACAAAGGAATTCTCGAAATGATTATTTTTTAATTAACAGAATGACTTTCATTCAGTTTAAAATTTACTCAAAAAGAGTTAAGTAGGCTTCTAGCAACTAGGCAATGAAGTACAAAAGCATGTCTATGGCTTACTTTTACCAGAATAGTAGTAGCGGTATTCAGTGTTTGATGCAAAGCTCTTGCAGAAGCGCAAATGCAAAATATTTGCAATCCAACAGTGTACAATTTTGCATTAGCAACGTTAGAGCTGATTCCCACTTATCAAGTTCACCTCATCAGTTTTTGTTAAATTTTCTTCTGCATTTACGTTCATACGCGAAAACATTTTTCCGTCAAGTTTCGTTTGTTTTACAATACTACGGCTAAGAATGGAAGAGAGAAAGCAACAAAAAAGAGGAGAGACAGAAACAAACTTTCCATTCTCTCTTCCCCGTTCTTTAAAATACTCAAGACTTGACGAGTCAAACTTGATGTGTGTGTATCATGAGTTATTTCGTTTTCACACTAAACACTGAAATTGTATATAGTTTTTTTCCCATGTTGGGAAAACTTGATTTTTCAACAGAAAACTTTTTGCCACAAAAGTGTCCAAATAATGAAAAAGGTAAAAAAAATTTATATTTTGAATTAATTTTTAATCAAAAAAAGTTAAACAACAAACTTATTCTTCGGACGATTTTGAGCAGATCCCAATTTTTTTCAGCTTTTGTTGGAGTCTCCGATGTGTTTGTAACGTATTCCAAGCTATTTTCTCCTTTTGCATTGCTGCTTAAAACTATTAATACCAAAAACTAAAAATATTCCATTATATTTGCCGTTGCTCTTCAAGATACATATTTATCCATGCTCTTTTGGAAATAGAAAACTTTTTAGAAAAAAAACACAGTCATAAAAAACTATAATGTTATTAATACGGCACAGTTATATTAAAGATGGAATAGACACAGTTAACACTGTTGCAGGAGTGAAAAATTATAAGATCGTTTACATTATATGGCAACATTAAATAATATTTTAATCATATATACCGATATATCAAGGCCAATTCATATCACATATACCACAGTGAAATGGCCGACTATTTATCACTGTTTCATGTCAAAATTCTATGAATTATTTTGACTACTTAAAATCATTTTTTGTTGTTTTTGTACTAGTAAGTTTACCTCCTATCAATTCGGCTTGATATATACTGTAAATTAATTAAAAATTAATAAAAAAAATAACTTGAAAATTTTAATAAATTTCAAAAAAAACTTATTTTTGAAGCTAAAAACTTAAAAACATTTTAGCATTTCGAAACCCTTGAAAACTAAGGGAAAACTTGAAAAACGGCAACGCTGATAAAGAACAAACATATTTTCCATTCGGTACGTGATTAATTGTTCTTCCTCTTCTCTTTTTTTTTTGATAATAAAATGACATGTATTTTTTGCTAACAGTTTCTAAGTGTCTTGGGGGAAGATGCTTTGAGGTGAGCGAAAGTTTAAAAATGGTAACGCTGCAACCAATGGAAACGGCTGGTGTTATGAAAAAAATAAAAAGAGAGGAGACGATAAAGTGAAAAAATCTTACTATTGGAATCAGTGTTGTCAACTCGTTCGAACAAACTTTTTGCCACTTTTTAAAATTTTTTCTGCGAAAAATTCGCGTTGCGTTTTTTTTTTTATTTCGGTGTTTTTTAATTTTTGGTGGCTCCAAAGCAAATTCAATACAGCTTTTTGTTTCAGAACATCAGAATATGAAATGAAATCCTTTTTATGAACAATAATGATGAAAATATTAATGAATTTTTAAAAATATTTTAATAAAAAGATAAATACTGAATCATTACTTTTGATCGCTGATCTCTTTTTGAAAAGTTTTGTATAGAATTTATGAAATTTAAAAAAAAGTTTTATCTAGTAAAAATGAATACATATAAATTAGTTTAGTTTTTTTTTTTAATTTTTGTCAAGTTTTATATTTTTTCTAAAAACCCTGAACCAAAATATACTTTTTATGCGAAAATAATTCAATAAAAATTTTAAATTAAAGATAATTCCAAACTTGGTGCATTTTTTTTGTTAAATGGAGCGTTTCTTTCTCCATTGTGGTGCGTCTTGAAATTTCAAAGTTGACACGGCTGATTGGAATGTCTTTTTTCAAAATATCTGCTATATTTTCCCTCCATTGTATATAATTTCAGAACCATCTGCATCTACAACCATAAATAGTGTCAATACGCATTTTTCCATGTACCAGACCATGAAAACAGACATACAGGGCCATTGAGCCAGTCACCCAAACAATAATAATCGATGCGTGTTACACACTCAACACTTAAGCACACCAGTACACCAGTACACTCATTCAAAATTGCACTTGAACAGTTTATTTAAATTAATATTGTTAACGAGAAAAATCTACAATAGATAATTAAACAATTTACCAATATTTATCACATTTAGACTTCATTTCCACGCCACAAATATATACAATGAAAAATAAACGAAAAACTACAGAAAAAAAGAAACAACTTACAATGTGTCGACTGACATTAATGGGTTGTAGGATGTGCCCAGCAAACAAATCGGTTTAATGTCGAATTGAGTGTATAATGAAAAAAAAATAAATAACCTATGCATTTTATTGATATTAAAAATGTAGCATGTTTTCTAGAAGGAAAAGTTTCCGAAACTGTGGAAATCTTTATGTAAAAGGTACAGTGGGAAAGGCCATCAAAACTACAAAATATTGTTTGTAAATAATTGAAGTAATGTTTATATGTTAAACACAACGTTCATTGGCCCATAAAATATGTGGCTCGGTCTGTACATCGAGGTTTTTATTAAATGAAGTAATCGAGACCGTACTGTAGTTGACATTTCAAAAAATTGTTTGTATTTCCAATCTTGCAAAAACAATTTGGAAACACTTGATGGGGCTGTCGAATAACATAGTTAGCGCTCGATATCTTCATTTACAATACTTGATTTGTAATTAATTCAAGTTACACAAAAAGTTAACAAAAACAAAAATTAGAACTACCACTGCTTTCAGATTGTACAATGTTCCTTCAAGCAAGTTTTTTCAATTCTCTTTTAAAACTGTCCAAGTGTTTGGACACAGGCAGTTGCTGCGGCAATTTCTAAAAAAAATTACATGGCGATAACAAGAACTCACAGCATGAGAATGAACAACACAGATTTTAAGTAAATTTTCGATACTTTCGGTGTTTTACAAACTCAGAATTAATTGCTTCAAAAAAAAAAAAAAAATTGCAGTAAAAGCTGATAACAAGATTCTAATACACGGTGGGCCAAAAGTAATCCCCCGGGGCATAAGTAATTTTATTTAATAAAAACCTTTGAATCAACTCTGGCGGCGGTCACTTAGCCCATATGATAAGCAGTGCCAAAATTTGTATTAAAAAATAAAAATTACAGCAAAAGAACATCGGGTGATTACTTTTGGCCCACCCTGTATTGTTATCCCGAAGTAGTACAAATGTGGATCCTCTCCTAAGAATTTTATATGGGCTTGTCCTTGCGGATTGTTCTATTTTTGGCGGCCATTCAGTGAATCGCAAGCAGTGTTCAATATGAGAAAAAATTTAAAAAAAAAAATAATAAAAATTTCCCGAAGATGTTAATTGATGGTCAACGCAATAGCGAAGTAGAACATAGAAAAATAAAAACAAACCTTTCAGCTTAAAAGATAATATATAGATTATTATTTATATTTTAATAATAGTAAAAGGTTTCGTGAACCTAAAGAAATAGTTTCATTACATTTGTGAAACACGCGCCTAAACGATGTTCATAAATGTAATGAATGGCATCTTAGTGTGTTGAATTGTATTGATGTAAAAATTCATTGTATAAATGAGGTTTTTTTTTGCAGTGTATATCAATGAAGCATTTTTATTTTGGAATTATTTCTCATTAAATTTATTAAACATTTTTCGTTGATCCAATGAAGGGCATCTTTGCGGAACTTTTAATGAGAAATTAAATTAATTTAAATTAGTAAATTAATTTAGTATTAATGTAATTAAATTAGTATTAATGTACAAATTCACTGTATGAAAGACAACTTTTTTCAGTGTAGATATTGTGTCATTATATTTTTATTAAATGAAATGGTTAGCCACCAATAGAAGTTCAATAAAACAAATGGCTAATTAAATGTTTGTTGGGTAACGCTAACAACTGTGCGACCATATGCGGCCATTAATATTTGAGGATAGTCCAGAGAATGTGTTAGCCCAACTAAATACCAGCTAAATGCTTTATTTAGGCTAATGCAAATATAATTCATTGATACTAGTAGTGGCATGAGTATTTCGACCACGTTTACATGATATTGCAATAATACAGCATGAGCATGAGCAGCATTTATTTGTATTATGCGATGGCTTAGAGGCAAGAAGATTTTATTACAAATTATGCATATGCAATTTATTGTTGTTACTCTTGTGTTCTCTAATAAAATTTGACTAAAAAATTATGCTGGTGGTGGTTAAGGGCGCTCATTCATACACTTTGCCATTTACATATTGGTGGCAGCATGTAAAAATTTAGAATGCGATTTGTTTGATAAATGGCTTAAATTGATTTTCTACAAATAGCACCAGCACCAGCTCCAGCAACAGCAACAGCAACAGCACCAGCAGCAGAGTGAATGTGGGTTTGGTTGGTTTGCTTGTTGGTTGGGAGTGCCAGAGCAGCTTAAATTTAAAAAAAAAAAAAAATAAATAAAAACAAAAAATTCAAATAAATTCTCACTGTTTATGCTGCTGTTGAATTTCACACGACTTTTATAGTTATTTTAATTTTTATTTTAACTGCTGAAGTTATTGTGCGCCATTTTACGAAGGTAGCAAGGCCTGAAATTTTCTGTGACCTCAATTAAACAATTTAAAGGATTACGAAAGAAAGCAAAGTAAAGAGAAAATTGTATTTTAATTAATATTTAACACAAGTGAGTTTCGCTAAAACTTGGGCGGAAGAAAAATGTGTAATTATTTCAAGGACGGGTTAATTAAGATTTTAGGATATTTTTAGAAAAACATTTCTGCCTTTACTCATGGTTAAATTAGTTATGATTTAACTATAGAGAGAGAGAGAGCAACTGAGCGAACCAATCTTATGGCGACTAATGTTTCCGCTTCTTGGTAACACATATAATTTTAACACATCCATAACCATAACCACAGAAACCAATTGGATTTTAGTTTTCTGCCATGACCATAAACTACTGAGTGAACTGTGAAATAAACTCAATTGCTGCTCTATTATTTTGAAATGGTATTTTTTAACTCAAGCATTAGCATCTTTAATATCGGGTGGTTAAATTGTAAGGGCCGATGTTGAATGTGAACCACACCTAAACGCCAAGCTTTTTTACGAATTTTATTTGACATTTCTCTATTTCAGACTTACTCAATTTGAACCATGGAGAGATACACAATCCAACAACGTGTTAAAGTTATCCAGACTTATTATGAAAATGGGCGTTCAAATCAAAATGCATATCGTGCACTTCGTGATTTTTTTGGTCAATTTGATCGTCGAAATGTGCGTACAATCGCAAAAATCGTGGAAAAATTCGAGCAAACCGGGTCTGTAGAAGATGTGAGAACACCAGTGCATGCTCGTACAGCTCGTACTGCAGAAAATATTGCTGCTGTTCGCGATAGTGTGGCTGAAGAGCCGTCCACCTCAACTCGTCGTCGTGCCCAACAATTGCACCTCTCACGCCCGTCGTTGATAAACATTATGCATAAAGGCTTGCATTTACACGCTTACAAGGTGCAATTGGCTCAAGAACTAAAGCCTCTTATTATTGTTTGCAACAATTTTTTTTCTTTTTTTCAATAAAAATGGATTTTTATTTAATAAAAATAAAATAACTTTTTTATGATAAATTATACAAAGTGGTTGTTCTCCTTTTCATTTTTGATTACCTAATGCAATAGAAGGAATATCTTGAACAAATGTAATGATTTTAATAACTTGACATAAAATTGCTCCTTTAATATTAATTTCTTATAATTTCAAATTGAATGATTAATAATTTTTTCAATTATGGTTTCAGGAATAGTTGGAGCAATAGGTGGTCTAAATCATACATATTTACGAAAATGAATGGCTTATTCTTCAATTAATCATATTGGTGGAATATTAATATCTACAGGGTGGGCCAAAAGTAATCACCCGATGTTCTTTTGTGATGATATGTCATCACCGAGAATGATTCTCTCCAGAAACTTCGGGGTTGAGATATCAACGACCGTGAGGACTGGAGGACCAACTCTATCATCTTTAAGACGGGATCTCAGGTATGGTATACCGATTGGTCCAAGCGGAGCATGGTAGAACAGGTACGGTAATGAACGGGCTTTGATTCAGAAAATCGATTCCAATGTATGTATATTCAACAGTTTTCTAGGCGGAAAATCATGTGGGCGAGTGCCTCCGTAGGAACATGAGCGGTACCACATCTACATATACTCGATCAAATATCCAGGCGGCGCTTAGGGCCCTTCAGTCGACCATTAGAACATGTCCTGCACTCGGTAGACAGAGGTTTACCAGCTGGTAGGAAATATGGTGCCTCCAAACAAGCTGAGGAACACCAGAACCCAAGTAGTGCTTGCAGTCCTTAGAAGCCTTATAGTGAGCCTCAATTATGAGAGACTTTGCACAATAGATCTTCTTGGTCGCCGTGCTTCCTCGCCCAATAATAATGGTGCTGCGCGATAGCCACCAACAGCTGTTTATATCAATTGATATGCTGTTTACGGTTGCAGCAGGTAACGCAAATTCAATTGATATGATTGCGACTAAGGCAATATTTATTCTAAATCGCGTTTAATTCAGCAGCTTCATACGCTTAAAGTTATGGCACATTTCATTGGCCATTAAAAATAAAATAATTGTTTTTCTCAGAGGTGATGGATGAGTGTAACAGAAAATAGAAGCCGATGTCACGAATTATTTCACATCAACTCTTAAATCATATCTTTTTTAAACTTATGACTTGGACTGTTGGAAGAGTAAATAAGCGATATGTTCTGTTACACACGAAATGAATTTAGCTTGAGGAAAAAGTTTTCTTTTCTTTCTGATTTAGATTCGAATATTTTTAAGGATCTGCCGAAAACTGAATTTTATTGCTTTCCAAATGCCAGTATTGGACAACATCAAAGAAAAACATAAAGTTTCTAATGGCATTTACATGTGAACATTCGAAGGAAAAAGATATTGGAATACAGAGTATTATGCTTCGATGTTCCTTTTTAAATAAACAACAGAAATAATTGGAACTATATTGAAGCAGTTTGCTGGCTGCCTGCTTGAGATAAAATATGTATACATACAGCTGCGTATGTATGTTTGTGTGCATGTACACATCTACATACATATGTATATCATTTGGCTTATTATGAATTTGAAATATCGCCTTAATATATTCTCGAATATTTAACAAAGTCCTTTTAGCATTAAGTCTTGTATTGCAATTTTTCTATAAAGCTGCTACCCTCCCTCCACTTGCAACATTTTCAAGAACTCATCTTCTCTTTTGGCATTTCTTGTTTGCTTCTTTCGTTTTTTTTACTTTTTTTTGGCCATTTAAAAATACTCATTTATTTCTATTTTGCTGTAAACATTTGCTGTCCATTCACAGACCATGATTTCTAATTTTTTTTTGTTTTTAATTTTATTTTTAAGATACGAATACCAGTACAAAGACTCTTTAATAGTGATAAATCAAACTACAGATCATATATCAAATGTTCAATTTTCAAATTTTTTTTATCTAGTTTATTCATTTGAACTCGAGGGACAAATACGAACAATTTTATTTTTTTTTGGCAAATTTTTTTCTCCCAGTGTAGATTAGTTTTTCGTCTTTATTTGTTGAATAGCAAAAATGTGATGTGTGATACAAGTTCCTGTAGATTTATAAAATAAATTGAGTTTTCATTTACTGCATGCAGCATCAAATAGTCGGAGTTTATTTCGTTATTTGAAATTTTAATGAAACAACAAAGAAACGGTATTGAAAAACTCTTAACAATTTTTCAGTGTTTCTTTTTTTTTCTATTTTAGTTCTGTCGAGTATATATGAAATATTAATACGAAATAATGTTGTTGTTAGTGTAAAGTTCAAAGCACTAGAAATATATTTAAGAAAAAAAAAGGGAATGGGGAGCTGAAGCGATGATAAAATGACAGCCAGAAGCTTTGTACTTTCATGTTCAATATTTCCGCCGATAGCATGGTGGTTTGCTGGCGGCTGTGGCTCTGCTTAAAACTCAAGTTAAACCAAATTGTGAGGGCGCAGCCATATCGTAAAACGTAAAAGTACTTTGCATTTGCGGTTGGTTACTCAGCAATGTTAAGAATAGCACTTGGACGTTGTTAAAAATATTTGTAAGGGTCGTGATGATGGGTTTGCTGGAGTTGCTGGAATATTTTTGGATTTTACTAAAGCTTTTGACCTGGTAGATAGATCACCAGATACTGGTACAAAAGTTGAAGTATTATGGTATTCAAGGTCGTGAACTTTTGTTGTTTGAAAGCTACTCTACAAACAGAAAACAATGTGTAAATATAAAAAATGGCAAAAGCTTCATTGGTTTTGTTGAATGTGCGGTGTGCCGCAGGGACTATGGCAGTGGACTAGGGCAATTTTTTTTTTCCTTCGATTACAATGCCATCACGAATTCTTGCCAACTGGTTGTACGGTTAATAAGGGGGAAAAAAAAGATCATGCAAAATATTGCCAAGTTTAAGAGAAGTGTTTGAAATCGGTATGAAATTATTGGAATTAATATGTAGTTAATGCTTACGCTACGTGTCTCACAATGAATTTCACTACAATTGTTAATCTAATGTTTATGGCATTCGACAATGTCCAGCCACATCTTGTGGAAACAAGAAAGCACAACTCAGCATCTGATACAATACACACATAAACGTCTCTTCTGCAAATCACAATATTTTAAATCAAATAAATGATTTCAAACTCACAATTTTGAATTAATTTTGTTGTTCATTTCCAATTTAAAATACGAAATAAATTTAGCCTCTGTAAATTTATAATAAATTTATAAATAAATTTAGCCTTTAGCGATGTCCCGTAGTAAATTATAGTTAAAAAAAAAGAGGAACACAGATGTTTAAATATCACAGCCATCAGTAGAAAGAAATAAAGCAACCATCAGTAGAAAGAAAGAAAGGAAACAATTAATGAAAATTTTTTGTCGCGTTCAAGTTCACAGTTAATTTATCATAATATTGTGAAGAAATTACATTTTTGATTAGAATAAGGGAAAAGAACAATTAATCTCCAACAACAGTTGAGTAGAACACGTATATACATACATATTTCTTTGTGTCAACAGAGTGGTAGTTGTAAAGTCATTAATATCATCTATTTAACCCTTGAGAGCTTAGAAAAATGCATACGAGAATAATCGTTACTGTCTACATACCATTAACAAAGGTTGCCAGCTTTATTGTTTTTTTATGTTTCTAGTAAATGTAATAATTCATATATTCAGGTGAGAACGAAATAAACTTTTTACAACTTTTTAACTGTCTTTACTTATTCAAACCCAGTGAAAAATATTAGAAGTCATTCCTTGGGAACTAATTTTGAAATTATTAAGAACAACATCTAAAAAATTAATATGAAAGTGATTTTATTCTACATTATTCGTTTATGTTTATTTATTTATATACTTGTACAAATGTATATATGTGTAAACAATTGACTTTATTATTTATTTAATCGTAAGACAAATGAATTACCAAAAACTTCAGTTCAATTGCATTACGATTAAATAAATTAAATAAAATTTAGAATTTTTATAGAATTTGAACTTATCATAACCCGCTTCTGCATTAAAGCAAAGCAATAAGCAACTTTTCATAGCTCCTTAGGAGTAATAAAATATTAATTCCAATGCTATGATTAACGGCGACTTTCTTTTCAACCAAAAGTGCATTTGGCATTTCTTGCCTGATTTTGCTCTTTCCATTCAAAACAGTTGCACTTTATTATTTCATTTTAGAGCCATTTGGAAGCACTTTAAACGAGAACTAAAGCAAAAGTATTTCAAACAATTAAAGTGAAAAGTGCTTTGTACTTTTTGAGAATCGAAATCCCTATAAGAGACATTAGAAAAGTAGATTTTCTTAACATCGCGAGCATTACTTTGAATTCAAGGAATCGGCATCAAAAAAAGAGAATTTACGGCAACAACAACCAACCGTATGTAAAAATAAGTACAACTAATCCGATTTTGCACTACTTCCGGATCACAAGTTCAGGATCTTATTGACTGCTTTGGATGCACTGGAAAGGAAAAAATATTATTCCATTTTAGTTTTAAAAATATTCCTTTCAAAAACGGTGTTCTAATTCGGCGATTTTTTAATTCTTCTAAATCCAGTTGAAAGCGAGTTCTAAATTTTGTCTTCTTCGTCATAACCTGTTTATGGTTTTATTGCTTATACATCAGTAATAAAAAGAATCGGCAGAACTAGCTTTTGCAATATACGCAGTGCCATTTATCTGCCATAAGAAAATGGAACAAAAGAAAAAGTAATTAAGATTTCTTTATTTTCCAAAGGCGAACGAGCGTCCCGTTCTAGCTCCTGGAAATGACACCTGACACTAGAGGACTGCTAGTAACTTAAATAGAAAACATTGAAAAAAATTCTAAAATATATTAATAGATTAACATTTTAATCGTACAGACATATCGTGTGATAAACAAAAACAAATTTCGAACTCTTGTGTCGCATGCAATAAACCAAGCACCTAAAATTATACACGACATGTCTAATTAATTACACGCAAAGTGACAGTGTACTGCCCATAAATCAATAGACTATGAAAACAAATATACATATACATACATACATATATAAACACGAATAAAATTCTCTTAAGATTTAGTTAATTAATGACCTTATGCTCCGCCTCACTTGTTCTCTTTCTCTTGCCAAAAAAAAAAAAAAAAAATCAATAAACAAAACAATTACCTTCTATTGAGTTTTTGGTCAAATATCGCATGTATGCGTGTACATGTGTTTGGATTTCTTAATAAAACACAATTCTTTCACAAAAACAATCATACATGAACGAACAGACACGAAGAGAAGCAACAAAAACAACATCACGCAGCCATTATTTATTTTTATGAAATCAAAAAAACGTATTAATTGAATGTTTTCATCACTTGATTTTTACATTAAGATTAATTGTTAAATTTATTTAAAAAGTTGCAAAATAAAACATATGCAAACAGGCATACATACATACATACATATCGCCACCTAAAATGCCAAAAGGGCTGTCACCACTTTTAAACATTTTACAGGAGAGACAAAAAACTTAATGAAATGAAAAGTGTTGTGGTTACAAATATAATTTTTTCGCCATATCAATACCAAATAAAATGATGAGTTAATTTTTCTACATAAAAAAATAAGTGAACTATTTTAGAAAATAAACACCCACCTAATATTTTGTATAATTTTTGACATATTTTTAAAGTGTGACAAACCAAACCAAACATTTGTTGTTAATACCTTTTGAATTTCTTTAATAAAGTCGTTATTTTTAAAAATAGAAAAATAAAAATTTGTGCAGACGTGTGCCTTGATGCGCTATGCTAAATATCCATTAAAAACTCAATTTTGTGTTTTTCTTGGTAGTTACACCCTTTTGCATTTCACCTGACGATATGTACATACGTTCGTATGTGGCCAATGTAACTGATTTTCACGTATTAATTTCCAAATTTATCACTTTTTATTTTACAAAATAAAAACAGTTAACTTTAAGGCAAAGCGTCTGATAAAATGTCAGATAAAAAAAATTCGACAAAAAGAAAAATTTAGTTTTGTTGAGTAAGCGGCTATCAGTGTTGCCATTGAGGCGCCTTTTTGCTATAAATTAAAACGGATATTTGAGAAAGTTTTAATTGAGAACTCATAAGTTTTATGGAAAGTAAAATTATTACAAAATTTGTAGGCGGGCAGAACATTAACTAATTGAAGCACTGCCGCGAATAACGTTGTTCCAGCACAATGCAACCCCTGAGTGCTGGTCCAAGATAAAAGAAAAAAAAACCTGGCAAAATAATAATTTTTCAGGAGAACACAGAAACTTATTTTAATGATGTATTTTATTATTTTCCGATTTTTTTTTTGCGAAAAATTAAGAATTTTTGTACTTCGACTTTCATGTACATTTACTGCTTTTAATTTTTTTTAATTGGAAAAATGTTTTGTATGCAAAGTCAGTTAAAACGTTTTTCCACGACACAAAGCATTGTGGCTGGTAGTTTTTAAAACGTTCTGCCATGTTGTTTTATTGCAGCTGGGCAAAAATTTTTGCAATTAAAATAACATTTGCAATCACAAACATATTTAAATAAAAATTTAGACAATGAATAACCTGTTATGTACTTAAAACGTTTTTCCACATCACCTGCTCTGGAGCATTTTTTTCAGCTACGCCCTGATTTTTTCTTGTTATGTATTCACACTTCCACTATTTCTTAACCTTTTATTTTGATTATTTCTCCATTTTTCCACATTAACTTCTCTTTCTGTACATCTGTATCACAGTATCGGTTGTATTGAATACAATAGAAATGGAAACTTGTTCCTGCTTAATCCTCGTCACAATATTTCGATAGCACGGAAGCCAATACAACATTTTAAAAAACGTACGACAGAGGAGCGTATACTTAATATTTAATTTTTATCTAGAAATTAGCATACGACCCGACATTTTATACTAAATTTTAAAATGCGTCTCTGCGAAGGCTTGCTGTAGGCATCTGCCAATAGAATGGAAATACAGTGAACTCACGATAATAAGAACTAATCAAAACTAAGCCAGTTCACTTTCGCAAGAATGTTAATATTTGCGAATGCTGCCAAAAAATATTATTTGTATTTAAGAAAAAGCGAAAAACTTTAAAGTTAAATAATTATTTAAATGAAGTTAATTTAGAAATTAGACAAATTTTAAACAAAATATAATTCAAAATACAGTTTTAAATGTGAAATATTTTAAATATTTTTCAATTAAATCTACGTAAAATTTCAACTGAAAACTTTAAATTTCTTTTGCAACTCTCTTGTCTATTTTGCGATGACGAAGTTGTCTGTGTGTTAAAGGTTAATTTAACAAATGATTTTTATATCCTTCTTGAATGCAAAAAGCAATCTACGTATGCAGAAAAATAATATAAACTGCATGAAAGTGTAGCAAAAAAAAAAAAAAAATCAGTGCTGCATTCAAATCCTCTCAACCACATCAAAATCAATCGCATAATCTTTATCTCTATTCGATGCGCAAACACACACACATGTGAACATATCTACGTATGTATGTACTAAATGTGTTTGTACAAAATAAAAAGACGATCTCAATATGCAAGAACACAAGAAATACAAAAATAAAATCCTGTGTATATAAGGATAATGCGTGAGGACATTTAGACGTCTAATCGTGTTTTTTCTTCTTAAAATAAATGCAAAAGTATTAATATTTTTAGAATATGAATGCAGAGTTTTCTTAGTTGAGGCAACTGCGGGAGATTTTTTTACTAAAATAGCAGAAGCCGTAATTCCTTTTCTTGTCACTACTTCTTTTAACGGCTTAAAACTGATAAAACGGCTTAAACAATGATTCGGCTTAGACTTATGAAAAAAGAAATAAAAACGAGATTTGCAGTCGCAGCCGATTTCAAGCCTTGCCAGATTGAAATTTGAAAAATCATTAAAGGCCTTTTTACACTGTAATACTGAGTAATACGACATGTCAAAAACTTAAACTAATGGGGAATCCAATAGTGGAAAAACAATATGTTATGAATCTGAACAAAATACGCAAGGGAATTTAACAGTCGTATGGCTCTCACCATTTTTTAAACATTTTCAAAAATCTTCCACTTTTCATTTTATCAGGGATGTATTTTTGTGGAAGCAAACAAAAAAAAAATAACAAAAAAGTTATTTGTTTCTCTACTGGTTTTGTTCGTACTACTTACGCTTTTCATTTCATTTCAAGTGTGATAGTATGAAAGCGAAATGTAATATTAGTTTAGTTTTTTTGGCAGCCGCACGAAATCTCATTAGATTTCTTACTCACAAAGTATTATGAAAGTCGTAAGACTTGTATTATTATTGTGCGAAAGGGCCTTAAGAACCATCAGAAAAAATCTTAATTTTGAAAAGAATCAATGATGTTTGCATTTCTACTTTGCACAGCGTTTTTGTATGAGAAAATCGTGGAAAAAAAAGAACAGCGTATAGTCTGGTTGAACTGTAAAAAATCTTTTCAAAACTTATTTTGACGACCTCCAACAAGTTCTGGTAAGACGAGCAAAGACGAATATCAAAATGGTTTTGTGAATATCAAAACACAATATTACATCAGTTTGACGTTGTGTGACAATGTTATTGTCAATATTCCATTTATTTTCTAGTAACTTTGAGTCAACATCCTAGTTTTGGTGCATTAAAAATGGAGAAATAAATTTTAATAATCGAATTAATTGAAGCATCTCGCTCCTTGCCAGCTTTGTGGGACGTGCAGAGCAAACAATTTAGCGAGAAAAATATAAAAAATATAAAAAATATCATCAGTACTTTTCTTTTTAATAAATAAATAAACAGATATGTTTACGCTAAAAAAAAGGCAAACAAATTTATATTGCTGAGAAATATTGACGTAGTCTGTCAGAGGCTTTAATATTTTTACTAAAAGAAAGACATTTATTGAAACGAGAATATTGATGTGTGTAGCACATCCACTGCCTAAAGGAGCGGCCAAGGCAAATGAAATGAAACTTTGGCAGTTTTTTAAACGCTGACTACAAATGTTGAAGGCAACATAAATAAATTCATATGCACACACACACACACACACACCTTCAACTATTATTTGAGTAAAATTCAGCAGTACTGTTGGCCGCCTTGCATATGTGTGTGTGTGTGTGTGTGTTTGTATAGATTTCGTTATAGTTTGTCAAACTATATTTTACGGTCTGAAGTTTTGTCTCCATAAACAAAAAACTCAGCAAGTAAAACAAAATTATCTGTATTTTATATGAAATATAAAACAATTTCAATTGTAGTCAATACTGCCACGTTTTAAGTTGATACTTTTTTTCAGCAATTTGGCTCCTCTGCGACAGACAACAATTTTCATGTTGAAAGAATGACTTACGTATGTGTGTAGAAATATACATTCACATATACCGGTATACAAATGTATGTATGTGTATGTATACAGTCTCAGCTATTTGGTCGGAACAAAGGGAAGGAAACAAGAGCAAGAGCAAACCTTATTTCGAAAGCAAATAACGAAACTAGGAAATGTTCTACATGTTCCACAAAAAAAAAAGAAGCGGAAATAAAATTAATATACACACACTCACACTCACATGCATACCCGCTAGGAAATGATAACAGTCGGGTATATTCTGTAAACCGAATATGCAAAAAATTTTCGTTTTTAAAACGAATACACATACTGAGGTGTTCTGTAAACCGAATTCGCATAATTTTAGTCGGTTTAAAATCGAGTAGATAAGTCCGATCGAAATTAAATCGAATGTACTATTTTCCTCATAAATAACTGCTGAACCATAAAAACACAATTACCAATTTTTACTTGAAGTCGTTCTTTTATCAAATTAAGTCAAATTACATATATAATTTGTAATAGATTTTAATACAAAATAATCAATTTAAAAAACACTCCAATAATTCACTTTTCTATTTTATTTATTGATTTGCTACTGACTTAGTCATCAGTACTAGTGACGTGTTATATCCCAGACAATGTAATTTACTATAGACATTTAACTTGAGCTTGTCATTGAAAATCTACTACTGACGTTGGTCCTATGTAGTCAATAGAGTAGCGGGTCGTTCTTGCGGGAAATTGAGAACAACCGCATCTACAGGGCGGTCCAACCATAGTGCACAATGCGAATAGTAAGTCACACCTTTACGACAAGTTTTTAGCCAAACTTTATTTGATATTTTCATTGTTTCAGTGTTTGACACATTCAAGCATGGAGAGGTACACAATTAAGCAGCGTGTTAAGATTGTTGGAGCCTTTTACGAAAATCGGCGTTCAAATCAAAGTGTATTTCGCGCACTGCGTGATTTATTTGGTCACATTTTCTCGTCAGTGGATTCTTTAACAAGCAGAATTGCAGCATTTGGGCAAATGAGAATCCACGAGTGATTGTTGAAAAGCCGATGCATCCACAAAGATTGACTGTTTAGTGCGGTTTACGGGCTGTTAGCGTCATAGAGCCGTATTTCTTCAAAAATGAGGTCGGCCCAGGAATAATCGTGAATAGTGTCCACTATCACGAGAAGATAACGGACTTCGTGTGGCCAAAAATTTAGGGTATGGACCTGGACGATACATCCTTCCAAAAGGATGGTGCAATTTGCCACACAGCCAACGAAGCAAATAGCGAGACATTCAATGGGCGTGTTATCTCACGTCGTGGCCGTCACTAACATGTGATTTGACGCTGTTGGATTTGTTTCTTTGGAAATAATTACAAGAAAAAATACCAAGAATAATTCTTGAACTAAAGAACGAGATAATTCGGCAAATTAACGACATTGAAGCTCAATTATGTCTCAGAAGCTTTGAAAATATCGACCATCGGATAGAAGTATGCCACCGAAGCCCTGGCGATATTTTGTTTCACACACAGTTGACATAGATTCTTCTATTATAAGAAAAAACAATTAAGATAATTCTCTAAATAAGTCTCTTCTGTCTGACTGTGTCGGACAGCCTAAATTGCTGTTGTACCTTTAAGAAAAATAAAACTTTAGTAGAACTTAATGCCAATCAATTTATCAATGAACCACCCTTTATATTCTTGCTTTGAAGGGCGGAATCACTAATTGACTTCAGAATGCTTTTGCATTTCAATGATTTAATAAATAAATTCAAAGCTAATAGCAAATTAACCGCCAGTCAATACTTTGCCTTCACTAATGCAAATAAATATGCCAAATGTGAACTACTTTTGACAATAAATGGACGAAAGTAAATGAAACCACTTGGTCGCCTGAGGCGGCAATCTTATTAATCGGCCTTGGTTTATGCAGTTCATTTCAAAGGCATGTGTGTAGCGGTATTTGGTGCTAAACTGACAACATAAACAGTCACACACAAGGAAGGTTATGCGAAAATAAATTGTTTTATTAGATATTAATCAACTTGATTTCTTTATTTATTTGCGACCACCCAAAATGAGAAAATAGAAAATCGTTTTGCAGCTGTAAAGAGAAAGATAAGATGAGTTCTCTTCTCTTCTCTTCTCTTCTCATCAAAGACAAAACAAATAGTGTAGACGACAAAAGTGTTGACTTGGAGACTTGACTTGGTTGCAGTTTTCCTACAGGGTATAATCGAACACAATCATATTCGTTTGTATGAAAAAGTTTGTATACGTCTAAACTACAACTAAAAATGCTAGATAAAATACAATATATGCGCATATAAATATAAATATTTGCAAATAAATTGTTTAAAATATGTGTACGTAAGTAAGTTTTTACCAGCGGCAGAAATATTGCGACGAAAGAAATATTTCCAAGCAAACATGAGAGAACATACTTTCTGAAGCTTAAGTATTTCGCACTGGTGATTTAACAGGAAAAATACAATT
Source organism: Dexiosoma caninum (assembly GCA_963924685.1). Lineage (NCBI taxonomy): Eukaryota > Metazoa > Arthropoda > Insecta > Diptera > Tachinidae > Dexiosoma > Dexiosoma caninum. Next base: position 93,584,725 of record OZ004727.1, on the reverse strand, counting down.
GAAAAATAGCTATCAATATCAGTAACTAACAAAACGTGCTGCTCAGAAATATTCGAAATTGCAAACACGCGTTTCTCAGTTGTGGAAATCAAAATTTAGGCCTAGAAGTTCAGTAGAGTGGATTTTATTATGACATACGAATATGCATATCAACTGTATTAAGAATTGAATGAGAATTACGGATTCATTGCTGTGCTTTCACGCACTAAAACAAGTCGACTTGAGGGCGTTATTTTATCTACGACTTGGATTGATTATATTGATTGATGATTATATTGTTACGGACAGATACTGATGGACAGATGTTTATAGTTCGAAAACACATGATGTAAGAAAATATGTTCTCTATTATTCGGCGCCAAAGTTATTACCCCATTAATTTGGGGCAGTTTTAAGAAAGTTTAAAGCAGAGATGAGACCGTGAGAACTTGTCACTGGTCAGCGAACTGTACCGGCCTCAGCTGTAACCAATACACAGGCACATCGGAGCACCCTCCTTCACACAATACGTGTAGCACCGGCGCCATAAAATAAGTGAAGCTTCACTACCTGTCTGTCATCTCTCTCACCAGCCCTTTCCACTAGTTCTATGACTCATTATGACTTTTACATATTTTGCTTTTCCAAAGGCCAGCACAAATAGAAATCCACGTAAGTCACATATCGAAATGTGTTTAGTCGCCTATGCTGATGCCACGAACTCTTTTGACGTCGTAATAAAATACGAATGAACATTTTTTTGTACGAAAACGCAAAGAAATTTTTTGTTAGTTAATTCTGCTGAAATTTTGAATTGAAAATCCTTGTTCTTTTTCAGTTCCTTTTTTACGGCACAAACAAATTTTGTATCCCCTAAATATTTGAAGAAACTAAATTACCATTCGGATTTAGGCAGCCAAACCTTGAACTCATACTCAATACTTATGCGCATTTATTTTGTATGTGGTTTCCGTAATCCGAACAGTAAATTCGTTTAGAAACTTTTCTAATAATTTCTAGTGTACAAACACGTGTTTCCCCTTTATCCGGGGGAAAATCTCGAATAACCTCTGGTATGGTTCATTTGAAAATATAATAACTACAGTACAACTACAGTGTTATAATAAATTGAAAAAAAGAAATAAATACTAGACACAAAAGTATATTTTAAACCACAAAAAGCTCTCCTGCTGGTATCATAAACGACCACCACCCAGTTAAGGATGATGTAAAAACAAGCTGGTACAAATGAAAATGGTCAGGGCTTAAGATAAATGAAGCTAAATACCGAAATGAACAAGAAGGCAAAAAAGTAAAATTAAATTATCATAAACTCTTGCGAATGCAACAAAGGCGAACAACAAGGGACAATACTTTGAAATTCCTGGCTTTTTGTTGGTTTTTTTTTTTGGTAGTTTTCATCCAGCATAAAAAATTACTTTAGAGTTTGGGTAGACATAAATTATCCGCCGAAATCCTACTTAAAGCTGTAAGAAAAATGCCATACAAAATTATTTAACGCCTCTTTGCTTGATTTTAACAAACCTTGAAATATAACAGGCTCACAAACCCAACCTCAAATATCATCAGCCGTTAAAACAAAGCATCCACACACGTATTTACTACAGCAAACAAAACAAAAAATAAATAAAAATTAAGATTGAAAATAGAAAGACGGACCACAGTTAAGAATTAATTACCGCAAAGATGTGAACATGTAATGTGAATTTATAAGCATTGAAATTTATTAACCCTTCAGCTTAAGGAACATTAAAGTCTAGCACACGTTCGTATACTTTCTTCATTGGCAATTGTGTCACAAGATGTTCGTATTATTAACTGATACTTTCACTTAAATGTTTAATGAACTTTAACAAAATGTTGCAGAAACTAAAAAAAAAAAAAAAAAAATGTAAAAACGACTTCGTAGCAGCACAATGTAGAGGACATGCGACAGGGAAATTCTTCGGGGAGTTCTTAACGGTAAATAAAAACAAAGGAGAAAAACATCAGCTCAAATCTAAACCTCCCCCATAGAGTCATAACAATAATAATGGTGTTGGCAAACAAAAATTAAGGCCAGCAAAGGAAAAGAAATAAAACAAAATAAAGATTAGATTAGGGCCAATATGATTTCGGTTAAGAAAAGGGCTTCGTTGAACTTTTTCTAGTTTCTTTTGTTTTTTTCTTCTTCTAATTTATTTACTTCACTGTTGGAGCAACACTTAAAGGACAAATTAAAGACCTGCGTAGAATAAATTCCCTAAAATGAAATACCAAACCCAAAAAAGGACATTCGATTAACATAAAAACAATATTATGGCATTCTTTAAATAAAAGAAATCAAATTTTCTCTTCCTTTCCTCTTTCCAAAAAAAAAAACACCCACAACAACAAAAAAATCAACTGTCTAGCAGAAGATTTCAATATAAATATTTTTATGCACAAAACCGAACATGTTCAATGGCTCACAAAATAATCGTAATAATAATAATATTGGTCGTTGTTATGACATACACATATGCACATACATACATATCTACCTACTTTCTATTCAGATACATATGCACGAGTATGTGTGTAGTACATAAGAGGAAAACAAGAAACAAATAGAAGTCAAGTAGGCCAACTTTTTTTTTTTAGAAGAAAAGTTACGAGAGCGATACCAAAAGGCACCCAGCTCACTCACATTTTAGAAAATCACAGAAAATATTTAATTCTGAAAGCAAACAGCCATACCTTTAACAAGAGCGGAAAGCGTTTTCTAGTTGTCAAAAATGCTCATGCCCATACAATTTGTATGTAGCATACCGAAATAACGCGGCGTCAACGCAACGGCAACGCTTGGCAATTGGAAAATCCGATTTTGACAGTGCGTTTAATAGTGAAATAAGTTGCAAATGAAGAAGCTGAAAGAAATAAACATGAAAAAATATTTGTTCTTAGAAAATGGAGGGAAGTAAATCCTCCAAATCGTCCATATAACTCAATGTTTAAACTTTTTTTTACAAAATGCTTATTTAAAAATCGCAAACAGCAATCAACTTTATTTATTGGTTAAAATAATCTGGGTTGTTATATGTATTTATTTTTCTGATAACCCTGTTTTTATCGTTTTGATCTAGCGTTGCCGCTTTTATTTTGGTATGGCATTTCACGCGTAAAAGCTAAGCGCTTTCTGCTTTTGTTTAGGTATGGCTGAGAACATGTTATGTACAGCGCTGTGTTAAAATAAAAATAAATAAAAAAAAAACCTTCTTTAAATACAAATATAGATGTGTCAGAAGCTAAAAGGCCCAACTCGACTTTTCAAAAATTTCCCAATTTTCTTATATTTCTACTCGTATCTTATTAGCTGTGAATTCTTTAAAAAATGTTTTGTTTTCCATTATTTAAATATATTCCATTAAAAAATATTTAAATATTAAATATTTTACTATAAATATACGTTTTTATCAAAAGTGAGCTTTTTACTTAAAAGGGACATTATTAGCAAAAATACACCTTTTATCAAAATTTGAATTTTCTCAAGAAGGTACATTTTTGCCAAATTTTTACTAAACTTCTACTTTTTACTAAGAAGTTACTTCTTTTTACCTAAAATTAACTTTTTTCCCAAAACGTACACTTTTACTAAAAATTTTACTTTTTACTCGAAAAATAAATTTTTACTAAATTTTCACCGTTTTACTAAAAAGGTAAATTTTTTTATACTAAAAGTTACTTATTTTACCAAAAAAAAATTTTTTTTTTTTTGAAAAAGGTACACTTTCACTAAAATTGCAAAAATTTGCTTTTTACAAATTTAGATCTCTCACGAACGTTGTTTTGATTTTATAAAAAAAAAAAAAAGGGGGGAAAAATAACGGGGAAATATTTCTCGTATTCTATTTATAAAAAATTATAAATATATAAAGTTAATAATTTACATCTACTGACAACAACAGTGGGCAAAAACACAAAGAACGCTGAAAATTAAGTTGTAGCAGTCTTCGAAAACAGCATGTTGTTCCGTTCTTCTAGTGTTTGTCAGTGTGATTAACAATTTTGTCTTTGATTTAGTTTCTTTCTTAGTAACTATCGCATGTAATTTTGACTGACTGTATTTTAGCGATCACTAGGCTATTTAAAATTAAAAAAGAAAAAACCTTTAACTAACGCATTAAATGGATTTTAAAATATGATACTGCATACATACTCTCTCGTATGTATGGATCGAACAATTTATATTAAAAAACACGGCTAGTTTGTTGCAAATCTGTCCAAGTGTAGGAAATCTCAATTTCATATATTTTGTTTTGATATGGTAATGCATGTAATGCAGTATATTGGGAAATTGCAAATCTGCTACATGTGCAATGTTTGCAACGGCACTGTGCAACGACGAGTGAGTTCCGCCATTGTTTATTTTACCTTTCAATATAAGTTTTATTGCTGCTGCACTTTGTTAAACTCTTTAGATTTCTTTAAATATTTAATTAGTTTTGCTCATCTTTATTATCCATTTGTTGGCAAAATATGCCAAAATCATTAATAAAAAGGAGACCTTTAAGAAAGAAAATCTCTTATTTTTTGGCATTTCCGTTCCCATTTTGATTTCTTGTTTTTCGTCTTATTATTACGTTGTTCTAAGGGCATTAAGACTCACCCAAAAAAAAAATGGCATTAAAGTAAGAAAAGTGCAATTTATGCTTACATTTTTTTTGTTGCTACTCTCCTCTCTCTGCTTATAAAAATTGCTTTTAGCATGTTGTCATTTTTTTGTTGCCAGTTTTTGGCACAGGATTATTTCCGTTACGCTAAAGTCTGCAAATTGTTGTCACTGTCGTCGTCAGTAGGCTCCTTTTAATTTTATTTTATTTTGTTATGCAGTTTTTCTCTTTTTTTAGAGTTTTTGGCTTTTGATTTTTCTTAAAAATAAATTGCTTGCCTCTTGCAAACTGTAAAATTGTAAGGACGAGATGTAAATTGCAAGTGTGGTTGTGTCAGAGTGTGTGTGTGTGTGTGTGTGTGTGTGTTCTTTTTAAATATATATGTTAATGCGAAATTATTTTAGTTTTAACATAAATTTATGATTTTCCTCGTTAAATATTGTCTTCGGATTGTTGTCGCTTAATAAATACGTTAAGGAATAATGTAGTGTGGCTGTAAGGATGTCCTGCAGAATGATGTTCATTTTTAATTTGCAGTTTTTATTATAACTTGTACATAAGAAATGTTTGGCATGTTAGCCTTAAAAGGCTTTTTAAATGGAAATTTATTAATGCATATGTGTAAAAGGCAACCTTTTTTCATTTAATGGAATAAATTTTAAAATAACTTGGTTATGTTTTTGTTTTTCGTTATGAAATTTATGTAGGAAGAAATGAAACTAATATAAATGTATATCAGTTATGCCGCCAGAAACATGTTGCCAAACTGACTCAGTCTTCAGTTCTGTTCCGTTAATCATGCTGCCAGTTAATGTGTACTAACTTGGTGGGCTTTTAGTTGTGATTTAAAGAAATCTGTTTCTTAGAAACATAGAACTGCAATCAAGCAATGCATATTTAATATTTCTTTTTGAAGCTCATGGTGTTATCAATTCTGGAGACGTGCGCTTGAAAAATATTTCATTGTTCTCTGTTAAAGTGCTGTAAAAAGGCTTTATAGCGAAACAAAGTTAAAATGTTTGAAGTGAATAGGAAAAAGTCGGACAATAACCGCCCTGCACTTTTGGTTGAAAAGAAAACATTGCTGCAGTAAATAAAACATGCTGCTAGCAACATGTTGCTACACCCAAAATAAAGCAAACAATCAATAATTGTTTTTACCCAAGAAAATTAATTACACATTGCTTTCGTGATCGGAATATGTTGAAAAGTGAAAGGAGAAAATTAATTAAGGAAACTATCGATATTTATATTTTTTAACTTGGAGCAGCACTAAGGGGATGACCCTTACATATGCGATGCTTTGTGCAGGACCTAGAGGAAAGGGATAGTTGTAGCGATAACATGATGTTAAGGAATAGCCAGAGAAGAAGGCTTTGGCTTTTTGCACGTTTCTTGGTTTATAGCAATGTTGCAATGCCTCAGGTGTCCAAGAGAAGCATTAAATTTTTGAAGCCGTGATTAGTAGCCATTTTTATTATTTTACTTCGCCGATGATGCTACACAATGCCGACGAAGGGGGCTGCTCTGATGTTCAGTGCCCAGTGAATATGCCTTCGCCACAGAAACTTTCCCACAACAACTGACAGAACGGCACAATAATGCAAGCAAGATGATAGTTTTATATACTCGTATATTTGGATAAATGATTAGTTTATTAATAAGCCTAGAACCATATAGCAATTAAAAAATACTATACGGGACAAAATCAACAACATAACACCTGAACTTTTGCGAATGGTTATGGAAAATGTTTTGGAAAGAGCACGAACATGCGACGCAGAAAACTAATAGAAATAATCTCCATTAATATACTGTTTCAAATAAAAAAATTTAATAATAATATCTTAAATAAGAAATTATAATGAACTCAAATCCCTTCGGTTATTTTGAGCCATCTTGTAGTTGAAAGTTATTTTCTTTCTTACGTAAATTTTACCCTTTTACCGAGGGAAAATTACACATTCCCAACTTTTTTTTTTTAATTTCATATTTTATCTTGACACTTTTTTATCTTTTTATCCTTTTTCAATATGGGCTTTTCCACGATCTAGAACGGGACACTCGCTTGCCTTTGAAGTGAAATAAAATAAAGAAATCTTAAATTTTCTTTTTCGTTTTTACGTTTTTTAGCACATTAATGGCACCATAAATAGTGCAAAATGTAGCTTTTATCGATTTCTTGTTTCTATTGCATAACCAATAAACATGGTATCACGAACGGGACAAAATTTAGAAGTCGCTTTCAACTGCAGTTAAAAAAATTATAAAAATTTGCGAATTAGAACGCCATTTTTGCGAGGAATTTTTTTTTTAAATTAAAATAGATTAATATGGCTTTACACTGATGGTTGTCATATTTAAATATTTGTGTTTCTCTTTTTTGAGTAACCTTTACTATGATTTAGCACGGGACATTTAGAAGGGGACATATTTTCCTACAACGTTTGTAACGTTAATTTTCTCAAGTTTAAATTGTATTAACTGCGAACATTTTTATACTTATTATTTTATTGATATTTTTAGATATAAATTTTAGGTTTTGCACCGTTGATTTTAAAAGTGAGATATCTCCATTCTTTGAAAAAAATCTCAATCATTTAAATTCCTAAATATTTAACAAGCCTTTTCTCTTTGGAATAAATTGTAAATGTTATGTTATAAAATCGACTCGTATATTTGATATATTCTACATATTTTAAATACATTTTCAGTTTCCAGAAGAATTTTCTGTAAATTATAAACCCCATAAACTGAAAATATATACTTTTCTTAAAATTTTAACATTTCCTATAGAATGTTAACCAAAAAAAAATCATTTATTTATTGACATATTAATTTTCGATCCTGGTAGACCTTTGTGTGGAAATGCCCAGATACACTTGACGCTTTTCTTTATTTATAAAATTTCATCACTGCTTTACAACGATTTTTTCTTTCGATAATTTTAACAAATTAACTCGTATTCCCTCCCACAGAAAACACAACAACAATTTCAGTGTTATGGCCATATAAATAACTTAACAAAAAAAAAAAAAAAAACGAGTTTAACAATCAAGAGAAATCTTTAAAGTATATGTATTTATTTTTAAATTTATCATGTTCCAATATTGTGTTTTGGCACATAAAATGACACTGTACAACTCTCCTAAACTGTCACAAAAGTAAAACATTGAAAGTTTATAACTGATGTTTTTGAAAGGAAGGAGTGGTTGTTGGTTGTTGGTTGTTTCTACGAATAACGCTTCAAATTACAAAAATTAAATAAAAAAATAAATAAAAATTAAATAAATAAATAAGCTAAATAATTAAAGTCGTCAATATTTAAAAATTATCAACTATTTATTCGAGGTGTTTATCGAGTAAAAGCGAATTTAATGAAAGTCTTCAACTATTTACTTTGATGGATTAAACATTTAAGATATTGACGTGCACAACACTCTTTTTCTTTTGTTTAAACATTTATTTTGAAATAAAAAATAAAAGTTACTGACAGCACTTTGGATATACATAAATACTTAAACTAACAACTAAAAGTTCATTCACTTTGAATGTTGACAAAACCAAATGCCGAACAGAAACAGACAGTCAACCATTTCGATAGATGATGGTTGGCAGTAACCATGGACGGACGGACGGACGTGAAAATACAATATAAAAACAAATGAAACAGTCATATGATTCTTTCATTTTTTTTTTTTGCTTCTCTTCACCATGTTGTTGGTTAAATAAAGCGATGTAAGCTTTGCTTTGCCAACAGCAAGAGCAACACATAACAACTACAATAACAACAAGTACTGCGATAAAAAAGTCTATATAAAATATGCTTAAAGTATGAACGACACAAAAAAAATTGTTGTAGGAATTAAAATTAAATGTATGTTAAATATATTGCACGCGAATAGTGCGATTTATAAGTAGTTTGCACCACCATCTAGGCGGCCATCTTCTCTCGAAGATTTGCACAGCAATTAGCCGTTGTACATACTCGTACATATAAATAATATTGTAGCCGAGCTGGCTATCTGCATTATGGAGACGACACATTCGCAAGTCAACTCAATAAAGAAGTGCTCAATTGATGATATCAAATATTATGGACTTGCTCTCAATTTTAAATTGATGAAACGTTTAATGAATTCAACAAAATCAAATTTACCGCAAAATTCACGTATATAATTGCCTGTTCACACAACCCATGGTGAAAATAATCGTTCGTCCATTCATATTGAAAACACAAACAATTTGAGTTTTTTTTATTGTTGTTTTCAATATAAATGCCGAACGATTATGAGCAGGCTGTTAAGCTTTTGGTTAAAGTCGTTGTAATTTTTCGCTAATTTTTAGTTATTTTCTTTTATTTGTGTAAAATTTTTCAAGTTTTCTTTCAGAAAGTTTTAGCAAAATTACGGACTTCTCTTCAATTTGCGTAATTTTCTAGCAGTATTTAAAAATCCCGTGCCTACAGACGATGCAACAAGTTTATGCAATCCGCCGTGTTATTATATATGAAGACTTATGTTACTTTCAAAATTTTTTGAGATATCAAAAAGATTAAAACTTTTTCAGCTTGAAAAAATTTAGTTTTTAAAAATATGATATTTAGTACTTTTAGACTATTAATTGAAGTTCCTGTTCATTAAACCTGCTGATAAAACAATTTCTCAAGCAGCGAAATTCTTCTAAATGTCATTGCTGCGAATAATATTAAATAATTTAATGACGAATGGCGAGAATTGCGCCACTTTAAGTTTAACGAATACAATTTATTCGAAGAAGAAAATATTAAAATAATTTAGGAGCGCATTTTTAATGAAAATCGTTTCGATTGCTTCTAAAGGGTTGCGTTTGTTGCTGGAGTCATATATAAAACTGGCAACAAAAACACAATATTTTCAAACTCCAATTTTACCACACTTAATCTTGCAGTTCAGTAATTAATGTCTTAAAAACTCCCGCAGATCGAAATATGCCCTTAAGAGTTATTTCTTTAACACGTGGAAGACAAATTAGAGAACGAACGTCACTTTAATTTCAACACAAGGAAATATTTTTAAACTTTTCCACGCGCAGGCACAGTTATTTACTTCATTTCTTTTTTCTTTTCATAGTTAAATATTTCATTGAAATTTTTATTGAAATTTTTTATATAAATTTTTCTTTTTTTTTTTTGTTTGCATCATCAGGAGAGAAAGTGTATCTTACAGATATTCATGTATTTGTTTATTTATTTTTAGCAAAACTGTTAAAGATGTTGTAATAAAATAGCAAAATATTGAAAAAAAAAAAATTGCAGAAAAAGTAAAACTTTTACCGTCAAGAGCATCTGCAAAGCTACAATTTCGCTACAGTATAAAATAACATTTTGTTGAGGAAGAAGAAAAAAATTAACTTAGAATTGACTTGAGTTTTTTTTTTTTTTGTTTTTGAAAGTTTCCTTTTTGCAACATTTGCACGATGTAAAGTTTCATTTAATTCCCTTTAAATTAATGAAATGAAATTGAGTAATTTAATAAAGTTTTCAATAAAGAACTTCTGCTTAATTTAAGGCATCAACGAGTAGTATAATAATTTCTCTTTATGCAGTATATCTGCAATAAGAAAACACTTTATAAAGAAGTATACAGCAAGGAAAATGTTTAGCAACTTGTTGCAAATGGGGGAATTTAAAATATAATATAAAATAGACCACCCAAAAATATATATTTAATTACTTTTAAATATTATAAATATTATATATTTGTATGGGAAAATCAATTAGGTGCAAAGAGTACAACCATATTTAGATAAATATAGATAAATGCAAAAATGTCATATCGTGATCGATAAAGAATGAGCAACTGCCAAAAAAAATTTAAAAATTTCCAATTTAAAATTGGCGTTTCGAATTTAAAATCTTTTATATGTTGACAACTTAGCGATTTATGCGCAATGTCTGGGATTTTAAGGTTAGTTTTTGACCGTATATTTTATATTTATTTATTTTTATACGAAAATAAGGAGGCAACACTTAAAAAATTTAAATTTTAACCATAGACAGATATTTTGCGATATTAAATATAAAAAATAATATATAATAAATATTATAATGTTAGATCAATTAATGAAAAAATAAATGAAGTGTCATAAGGGCTTCAACAGCAGACCATAACTAATAAGTCAATTTTAAATTTTTCAAATGTATAATAGAACTTTTTATATTTTTTGTGACGATATGCGAACGCTAAATATGGCATATTTGCCCAATCTGGCAATACCCTTACAAAAATCATGAAAGCTTTATATTGTGCTGTTATTAGTATTTATGCTGGTATTGTAATTTCGCGCATTTTTAATTTTTTTTTTTTTTTTTTTGGTTATTGGTAGCAACTAAACACTTTATTTAACAACGGTCAATGAACTTAAAATAATGATGATTGTTTTATTTTTATATTTGATTGCTAGTTTTTTTCATAGCTGTCAAAATAAACAGTACAATGCCTGCCAAACAGAGCGCCAAAATGATAGGGTCATTACTTAATGGCTTCAAGTTATGTTTATGATAAAAATTATAGTTTATATGTACTTACATATGTATGTACATATATTATTTGGTAACGTTTGCAATTTGCATGAGGAGTCAATTAAAAAAATGTAATTTTTATACAAAGCAACATTAAAGTTAAGAAACTTGATTAATATCTTCCACTTTATTGCAACATATTGCCAGCAACAAAAAGTACAAAGCCGATCCACTCAAGATAAATTTTGTTTTGGTTTTTTTTTTCATTTATGTGTTTTTTTTTGTTAACTATATTCATATTGAAAAGAATTGAATGTAAATTTATAAGTGTAAAAATATTTTGCAAATATCAACATTATCAACATTTATGTAAAATCTGTCTGTCTTTGCTTTTTAATGTTTTTAATTTTATTTTTATATGATATAATTCTGAGATTACTGTCTATTTTGTTGTGGGAATAATAAAATATAATAAATATATACATTATTAGTTATTTATTATTCATGTTACACAAGGCCAATAGGGCCAAAAATAAAATATTGCAAAAGAATAAAAAATTCTGAGTGTAAGAAAATAATCAGACTTGAAAAATTCATTAATAAGTACAAATTCAAATCATATATTATACAATATTATTATTAATACAGATTATATTTGTATATATCGTCATATAAAATATAAAACCATGTAACTAAATGTTTTTAGATTTTGCAGGAGAAGGGAAACACGTAATAAAGGAGTTAAGTAAACAACCGGAAAAAAGTACCTTTAAAACTTGCACAAATTTAAAAAATTTTTACCCACGTGCATTTCACATGGTAAACAATATTCCAAAGAAAACCCAATTTTTAAATTTTTTTCACTAACATAGTTTTACGTTTCATATCACGATATGTATATTAGTGGGCCCCATATTATACAGCAAAAATTTCATAACTGCTTTACATATCTGGGCACTCCCACATTTTTTACTTGCAATGAAACAAATATTTAGGGAAAGTTCTAAAATAACATTCCTATTGGAAGGCAGCGCTCAAAAAACATGCCACATTTCTAACAAAAAAAAAAAAAAATTCGCTAATTTGGTTGTGTTTTTCAACTAAAGTCAACTGTTTGGGAAGTACTAATTGATAATTAATACAAACATCTTGTAGGAAAGCTGTGTGTGTGTGGGGTAAATAGAAATGGCATGATCCTTCGAGCTTGACAGCTTCAAACTGTCAACAACTGTTTTTTTATAGTTTCGGTCGGAACCCATTTTTTTTTGCAATTTTTAAATTTTTTCTTAAAATAGCAGCTGGAAAAAATTGAGAACGACAGTCTCTGTAAGCGCGAAAGCATTTTTAACCCTACATCATAGACCAAAAAAAATGTTTGTTATATGGTCTATATTTATTATTATTTATTTATTTCATTTATATAAATAATCGTACTTAATTTTGACTCGCGTTGAATATTTGAAAAAGTACTTACATACATAATTCTATTAAAAATTTAAGTTTGCATTTTGCTTTTTAGAAGTTTCATTGTCATCAACCAAAGGTTGACTAATTGTAAAAACATTTACGAAACTTAATAGATTTCAATCGAATAATGAAATGTTTCTTCTATAAAGAAGATGTTTTGAGTAAGCTTTATGTGTAGACTCGGTAATTCTCATACATTTTTTGGCAGTTCTTGTATAAACATATGACATTTCGTATTTCTTCGCAGGAATTTGTTTAAAGGTCCACTGACGAATTTCGTATTAAAACTAAATGAAATGCTGCATATGAACCACCTAAACCATATAACCAACATGGATAAATAATCGTAATTAATTTTGACTCGAGTTGAACAAATGAAAAAATAATTACATTAATTGTTATATTATTATAGAAATAATGTACTAGTTGAAAAAATTTAGAGCTTTTTTCTTTACGGCGTATTATGTACATGCTCGTGTATGATGAGTATAATTAGTTTCGTTTAAGCGAAACAGAAATTTTTAACGCGACCTTATGAATTTGACGCGCACCATTATTACAGCAAACACCTTTCCTGTTAATTTATGTTGTTTTTTTTTCTTTTTTTTTTTTTTTTGTTTTATTTAATTTTAATTGTTTACTTTAAGACCATTTTCGGCATTCGTTTACGTTTTCATTAAGTAGACGTTTTTCAGTGGGCATATTTTTTTAATTTATAAAACAAAAAATGGTTTTTTGCTGCTGCTGTTTTTTGAACCGTAATATTTAAATAAAACAGATAATGTCTAAATTTATTGCTGCACATTTTTAATGAAAATAATATAGCAACAAACATGGGCTATTTTCGCATGAAAATTATAAAAAAAAAATAAACAACAGGGTTTCATTCAACGATGATGAAAAACAATGAAAAAAAAATCAAAAAAATTCATCATTCGCTTCAAAATGTTGTCAGCGAAATTTTCCATAGTATATATTTTCAAATCATATCTTTTTCTTATTTATAAAAATACATACATACATACTTATGTATATGTATGTCCATATACATAAATATTTATGGACAATTCGCTAGTAAAATTTTATGTTTAGTAACAGGTACGTTGTCAATTCTTTAGTGCTTCACACAAATTAAAAGGAGGCAAATTTAGTTCATAAATTTAATTTGCTACAAAAAAAATAAATTAAATAAAAGGAATATACATATGTATACCAAAAAGAGTTGAATTATTTTATTAATAATTTGTATTTATTATAACATAATTTATCTATGTATATATCGTCAGCTAAAATGCAAAAGGGCCTAACATCACTTTTAAAAACTTTACATGAGAGAGAAAAAACTTAATAAAATGAAAAGTGTTGTGGTTACAAATATGTTTTTTCGCAATATCATGCATATAAAAAGATGAGTTTATAATCCAACACAAAAAAAAGAAGAGAAATATTTTATAAAAGTACTGCATACCTGACATTTTTTTTTTATAATTTTTGGCATATTTGACATATTTTTACTTTAAGATGGTTCAGCAGACGTATTCAATTGAAAAGCTTCGACAGTTTATACTGGTTAAGATCGTATTTAATTGATAGAAAACAAACCATTCGTTTTAACAACAGTTCTTCTAAGAATATATATGTCTCATCTGGTGTTCCCCAAGGCAGCCATCTTGGGCCGATTCTATTTTCGCTGTTTATTAACGATCTTCCTAATGTTATCAACTTCGCCAATATACTAATGTACGCTGACGATGTTAAAATCTTTTATTCTTTTAATAATTTTATCGACTACGTTTATCTTCAGAATGATCTCGACAACTTTTTTGTATGGTGCAGACATAACATGATGGAGCTGAATTTAAAGAAATGTAAATGCATGCGCTTTTCCAGAAGTAACCCAATTGCAGCTAACTACTCATTGGGAGATCATCAGTTGGAGTTAGTTGATTCATTTCTTGATCTTGGAATTTTACTGGATCCTAAACTAAATTTTTCTTCTCATATTACCTTGGCTGTAAATAATGCTAGAGGTGTGCTCGCCTTTAGAAAGCGCTGGGCTAAAGAGTTTTCTGACCCTTACATTACGAAACAGCTGTCGTCTGTGTCGCTAGTTAGACCTATTTTAGAATACGGATCAATCATATGGGATCCTCACTACAACTTTCATAATATTCGTATTGAATCTGTGCAAAGACAATTCTTGTTATTCTGTTTACGTGGCCTTCGATGGAGCTCCTCAACAAATTTGCCTTCCTATACGAGTAGAATTAGCATTAATAAAACTACCTACTCTCAAAAGTCGTCGTACAATGTTAAATGTGTCTTTTATGGCAAACCTTATCAATGGTAATATTTGCTCCGAATTTCTGTTAAATTCTGTTAAATTTAGTGTACCTTGTCGTAGTATTCGTCATTATAATCCTCTTGTTATTAACTTTTGTAGATCTAATTATGCTATGGCTGATCCTTTTACGAGGTTATGCTGACAATTTAATAATTTGTCTGAATTTGTTGATTTTTCTCTAAATAATAATGTTATAAAGCATAAAATCATTGTTTTTCTGAATTCATAAATTCAATATGATCATAAGTACCTTGTTATTAGTCTGTAATTATATAATAAGATTATATCCATTGACTAAATTTAAATAAATAAATAAATTATAAATTCGCAAAATTAAATTCAATACACCTCATCTTATATCAACTAGAAAAAAATATCTTTTTGTACAGAGCAACGGTCAACAAAGTACAATTTTAAGGTACATTTTTAAAATCCTCAATGCCATCCCCGATTGGCAATGAATGCGAGAGCACAAAATTGCACGTGTGATTTCAAGTCCCAAGATTTTCAGAACAGAACTGTTTGGCATCTTTTTTGTGATTGTTGATATCTGAAGTAGGTTTATAATAAAAAATTAAAAACTGGTAACACCTGCGCTGGATATTCCCATTCATTCGATGTAGTCAATTTGGAATTTTACAAGTTACAGAGACGTATAATAAAATTAATAATATGCCAACAACCCAGAGGCAAATGTATTATTACCTGATGAAATGACATCTCCCTAGAAATCGTAATCTGTATAGTTAAGGAAAAGTTATTCGATCCCAATGTACGCAATAGACAAATATTTTCGAATGTTAATTTGCGTTGTTTTATTTTAAGTTTTCAAAGGCCAGTTATGGCAACGTATAAATAAATGAAATTATTTCCTAAAAAAGTTACACAAAGTTGCAGCGAAATAAATTTTCATTAGAAATAAAACCATAATAGACCTAAAGCTTGTAGTTTTTAAACCAAAAAATAATTATATAAAATAGTTAATTTTACAGAAAAATATAAAACAAAAATTTTAATTAAAAATTTTGTAACAGCAATTAAAAATTTCATAAGATTTTCACTCGTACAAAATGAATAATATTAGTTAAATTATTATTGTTGACGTAATTGAATTATTTTTCAATTAAATTTCTAATTTAAATATTTTTACAGAATTTAAAAACAAACTTATAAAAACAAAACAAAATTGTTTTGATTCAATTCTATTGCTTATTAACTTTTATTTGTGTAAAGAGTGTTGCACATACAAATTAAAGCAGTCAAAATAAATATTTAAATAAAAAGAAGCCGTCATTTTGTAGATTTCATAGCAAAAAAAATTAACTATTATTTATTTAAATATTGACTCCAAAAATTAATTACAAAAATCATTGAATTGATTAAACTTTTAATTGAAAAAATTGCTTATTCTAATTGAAGGTGTTAATTAAAAAAAAAGTCAAATTATTTTCTGTCTATTTACACACAAGGTTTGTTCAAAAGAAAATGTGAATTTTGTTTTCTTTCATTACAATGGCGTGGTGCATCATGAGTTCTGAAGAGACCAATGAAAGGGAAGCGTTTTGCCACTATTGTTGAGATAAAGTTGGAATCGAAGAACGAGCTGATGGCCATACCCAAAAGCGCATTTCAGAAGTTCTTCGAGGATTCGGAGAAGCGTTGGCACGAGTGCATTCATTTTATCTGAGGGGATTCCTTTGAAGGGGACAAAACTGATATTGATGAATAAATAAATACTTTTGAAAAAAAATCCAAAATTTACCTTTTCTTTTGAGTAGACTATGTACAGGGTGTCTGGTGGCAAATTTTTATTTTTCAAAAAGTAATAAACTGTGCGGAGAGAGGGTGGCGCCGTTGGAATTATCGATTGTGCGGATTTGTCAGTCACGATGTCGCAGTGGTCAAGTGAGCATCGTGCATTCGCTGTGGAGACATTTTTTAAGAGTAATGATTCTTACGTCATTGCTCGTCGACAATTTTGTTCAAAGTTCGGTATGCGGCGAATAAGTGATGGACCGAGTGTAAATTTAATTGATTCGTGGGTGCAGAGATTCTATGCAATTGCTTCGGCTATGCCCCATGGCCAGGGCCCAGTCGATCTTCAAGAACTCCTGAAAACATTGAACTGGTTGAAAGCAGTTTACGTGAAAATCCGCGAATTTCAATACGGAAAAGAGCAGCCGCACTGGGACTTCCAAGAGCGATTATTCATGAAATTTTAAAAAAGGATCTGAAGTTCCATCCTTCTAAAATTCAAATCGTTCAAGTACTGAAAGAAAGTGACTTTGATTTACACAAAAATTTTTGTGAAATGAAGTTGGAGCATTTTCGCACTTTAAATCCCATTTTTTGGAGCGACGAGGCTCATTTTCACTTAAACAGGCACGTCAACAAGCAAAATTGCCGTTACTGGTCTCCAAGAACCCGCAATCCTCGCTTGAAACATCAAAAACCATTGCATTGCTCTAGGGTAACTGTTTGGTGTGCCTTAACCACGCATGAGATATTTGGATCATTTTTTTTAATCGAAAATTCTCGAGGCCAGGCGACGAATGTGAACGCCTGATTAAAGAATTCTTTTTGCCAAACCTGCGAGCTCATCCATCGTACTCTTCACACACGTGGTTTCAACAGGATGGGACGACTGCATACACAGCCAGAGCTTCGCTGAATTTGCTTCGGGAAAATTTCCCACAAAAACTGATCAGTCGCTTTGGGGACATCCCATGGCCACCGAGGTCGCCCGATCTAACTCCCATGATTTGTTTTTATGGGGCTACCTCAAAGAGAGGGTTTATAATGACAATCCCCAATCTCTTGTGCCTTTAAAGGAGAATATTCGTCGAGAAATCAGCTCAATTCAACCAAGTTTACTGCAGCGTGTCGCGGAGAACACAAAGCTCCATTTTGAACAGTGTGTTCAACTCGACGGAAGTCATCGGGATGACATACACTTAAAAAAATAAAATCCGCATTTCCATTCTATCGTTCAATGCTCTTAATAAAACTTTGTGTCAATTATTACGTTTTTTTTTATTTAAGTTTGAAAATATAAATCTGCTACCAGACACCCTGTACAACTTATTATTTTCTGACGATGCTACCTGTTTGGTAGCGAAATATTGAACATAAATAATTTAAAAAAAATTCATAAAAAAGACCATCGCTCCAAAAAGAAATGTAATTAAAAAGATCACAAAAATTTTAAGAATCTAGAAATTATTTCTTAGTTTGTCTCTCGTAATAATTAAATAAATAGTATATATTTTATAGTAATTGTTACGCAATAGTTGTACTTTAATGTTTTATGCCAAAATATGTGTTCTTTTGTAAATGTAAAATATTCAACAATTTTTCAAAAATCAAGTAAAAATTTCAAAATGTTGCCAAATCACATGTCACACCTCTTTCTGGAGAAAAGTAAAGGAAACATCATTAGTTAGAACGTTTTTGATCGATAATTTGCGATTTTGGGAGTATAAGCGAATCTCGAAGATGAAAAAATTATATACTCCAGTATGTCCACAATTGACACTGGGTCTGTCCAAAAGTATCTAAAGTTTCGCTGATTTTTTTTTTCACACTTTTCGCTTTATTTGTCATGAAAATAATTTTCTATTATAAACATGAGTTGAGTTTCACAACAACAAGAAAAAATCCCATAATGAAAAATAATTATTATAAATTAATTAATTCTACTTACTTTTTATTATAGAAAAAAATTTCTATTTATTCATAGAATTTTTTACATCTTCCGGCGCAAAATATTTTTTGAAAAATGTGTTTGTATATGTTTGTTGTTGTTGTTGTTGTTGTTGTTGTTAACTTTTTAAGCGTTTATTTAAGAGAATTTATTTATTTTATAAAAAACGAAAATTACTGAGGCAGAGATAATTATTTAAGAATTGTGTTAAATTCATTTTCTAGTACATTTCATAACAGAAATGTAAATCCTTTACAAGGCTTTTGCTTGACTGAGTATATAAAAAGTAGACAAAGTTTTGCTTGAATCTTTTCGTTTTTTGTTTTTTATTGTTTTCTTTAATATTAATTTAAACAATTTATCAAGTTAGTAAAGTGCAAGCTGTTCGCAGATATTTGCTATTTAAAAGAATTTAAGAAATTGTTTTGATTTGAATAATTTTAACTCCACATGTATTTGTTATTTTATAGAAATTTATTATTAAATATTCTTGAAAATTTTTATGTCATACTTTTTGTTAATTATAAATAGCCAGTGCTTATATTATGTATTAATTTAATATGTTGCCTTTAATTTTTGTTATTTATTATTTTTAAGTTTTTTTTTTTTTTTTTTTTTTTTTTTGCTAAACTTTTGAATTTTTATTTAATTTATATTTGCAGTTTATCATGAAAATCTGTGTCTTAAATTTTTGGTTGTTATTTTACTATTATATATTTAATTTGATTACTTATTACACAAAATTGTTTCCTGCTTTATAAGTGGTTTTAATAGAAAAAAAATTTGTAATCCTATAAATTGCAATTTATTTAATAGTTTAAATTTTAATTATACTTAAAAATGTTATATTTATATTTATTTATATTTATAATTGGTCTCAATTTTAATTGTTTAAATAATTTCGGTGAATTAGTTGTAGACAAAATTAAAGCGGCAGGCGTTATAGCGTAAAAAAATGTTTTACATAAAAATTTCAATTAAATATTAAATTATTACTATTATGATTATTTTATTTTTTTGTTGTAATTATTATTCGTTATTTTTGTGTAGAATCTTTGAAATTATTGCACTTTTTTTCCTTTAATTGAAAAAATTCCAATTTCCAATTTCAAATTGTAGACTATTTTGCACAGTGGAATGAATGTCTAGCTTAACAAAACCAAAGCAATTAAATTTATTGCACTTGAATATTTCGTAATTATATTCTTAACTTATTTCATAAGCATGTGAAATAATTTCTACCAGCCTGTTCATAATAAACTTTAAATGTGCTCTGTAAATACAAAAGAAAATTAAAAATTAAAAAAATTATTTTACATAAATAATTCCATTATTGTCCTGGTTCTTAATAAGTGGATTTCAAAAGCGTTTTTTGTTTTAGAAAAGAATAAATCAAGTAATTGCACTATATTTTCGTTTTTGAATTTCGTGTGTGTACTTTTTCACTAAATCGCTCTTTATAATCAATAAATTGTTAAATAGTGCTTTAATTCGAACGTCACTTATATTATATATGTGTAATTAATTTAAATGGGCTAATAATCGAAAACATACGGGCAGTCAAAATAACATGTGATAATTGCTAAAAAAAAAAAACCCAAGTCAAAGACTAAAATGATAAGTCATACTGGCAAACACTTGCAGAACGGAACAACATGCTGTTTTCGAAGGCTGCTACCCCTTCATCGTCAGCGTTCCTCGTGTTTCTGGTTATCAGTAGATGTAAATTATTAACTTAATATATTAACTGAATTTATTTTGCGAGTATCTCTTTATATATGATTCTTTATTATGATGATATGAAAAATCTAAAAAGAGAAATATGTATGTGTAATAAAAAAAAAAGAAAACTCATGGATTGTTATGGGTTTGTTTATAGATTTTTGGTTTTTTGTTCGGTATTCAAATCTAAAAATGTGCTTTTCGGTATGGCCATCAGCTTTCCTTTCATTGTTCTCTTCAGTTTTGGGAATAGGAAAAAGTCGAAGGGAGCCAAATCTGGTGAATAAGAGCTTTGATTTGGCCAAAAAATCAGGATGATGCAGAATCCATGATTTTTTTTTCCACAATTCCGATCTTTTGACCAATATTGCTTGACGCAAACGTTGTAGTTGAGACAGGTAGTCACAGTGTTTCGAAAAAATCAAAGTCTGTTTTAAACTCTAGAATAAAACTGTTAAGTTGTTTTGCATTTTATGGAAGAGTACCATATTTGTCGCATGGCATTTTCCACATTCGTCGAATTTTCAGTAGACAGAAATTGCTGTACGTTTTCTTTTCTTGTGAAAGAGAAATTTCTGATATTCTCCATGGCTTAAAGGCTTCTGAAGACTAGAAATAATATTATGGGAACAAAGATAAAACACAAATGGTTCCATAAGAATTTGAAAGTCACACAAAAGATAACGATATGTCACTCAGATGTATACTTTGATTTAAGGAGGTGTTTTAGTTAAGCGCCAGCAAACGATACGACTGATGATAGGCTGATTTAGGTTTGGCTGTTAGACGTTTGTTATCTTTCTACGGCCAAAGAAGAAACTAAAATATACAATTTGAATGTTGGCGTAATTTTTATGCATTTTTCCCCATATTTATTACATAACAAAGGTAGCTGACTGTCAACTGACAACAACATCCACCGAATCTGAGAAAAAGACAAATACTGTATAAATTGTTGAAGCTCTTACAAATTTACAAATAAAAAAAACTTTTTTTTGTCTTGCAGTAGAAAATAATTGTAAATAATAGAAAATATATTTACGTAAATCGGTGCATAAGAGGAAGTAATCAACATCAAATACAATACTTGAAAATGTACAATAGAGATGGTATCGTGAGAAAGTTTTTATTTACAATTAGGCACGGTCAGGATAAATATTAAAAAAGGTTCTGCATGAAAACGCTTAAAAGGCACGCAAACTGTGCACTTTTATAGTCTCGCAAATGAACTGTCAAAAATTGTATGGAAATTCATTTGCATAAATAAATAAAAGATATGAATTATATTTTTTACTTTATTTTACACACGTTTTTATATATAAATATATCTATGTTAAAATGTTTTAATTAATTATTTATATAATTTATTGCCGTATTCGAAAACAAAATTCTAAAACAAAATTAAAAATTTCAAATCCAGAGTATAATTTTATAAATACGACTGATAATATTTTTATTTTGAATTTTATAAAAGAGTTTTGACTAAATAATTTTTCTTTTCCTTATTGTGAGTAATAATTTTAAACAATAACCAATTTCCTGAAGAAGCCACACAAAGAAGAAGAACAAATAAATAAAAATTAAAGAACTTTATTGACCTTAGCTTAACAAATATTATAAACAAAATTAAATTAAAAAAAAAATAATTATTTAAAATATAAATATTTCATTGTCGGATTTTTTGCGAATTTTTCAAATGACGATTTCCTAATATTTTATAGGGATTTTGAAAACTTTGAAGAAAATTTTATCTGGCAGCCCTGCACAGTGTGAATAACGGGAGAAAATAAAACAAACAAAAAACAGCTGTTTTGGAAGACATTTAATAAAAAAAAGATTACAAAGCTACGCCAAAAAATTTTGACCACATCAGCATTAAGTGCTAAATCCGCACAAATGGTCGCTGACGAGAATAAATTATTGTAAATAAATTAGTTTTTATTGTTCTTTAAATAGACTGTAACTCACGATTAGGCAGTACTTTGGCTGGCCCATCAGTATTCAGCTTCAATATTTGTCTTTGTATTAGTATAAATATTGAAGCCTCTGACACACTACGTCAATATTTCTCATCAATATTCATTTCTTTTGGGCTTTTCAACTGTAAACGTATACAGAAATTGCGGTCAGCAAAATATTTTTTAAGTACCCGTTGGCAAAATACGTATCTGTTTATTTATTTATTTGTTTTAAAAAAAAGCACTGATGATAATTTCCATGTTTTTGTCACAATATTTTTTGGTTTGCACGTCCCAAAAAGCCATACCTCAATTAAATCGAGTACAAAAACTTTTTACTGTATTTCTAATGTGTCACAACTACGATGTGCACTCAAAGCTACCAGAAATAAAATGAGTATTGACAATAACACTGCCACACTACGTCAAACTGCTTCAATATTGTGATGAATATCAAAAGCATTTTCATATCGTCAATATTACACAGCAGAGCGTACATGTGTGACTATTATTTGCAAACAAACGCACACAAAAAGAGAAATATTGAAGCTGAATATTGATGCGTGTAGCATGCACTTAAGAATTCAATAGTATAACCCAGTAAACAAATTTGTTACAGAAAAGTTCTGCTACAAATTGCAAACCATTTCTATCAATTACTATTGAGATGAAGATGGAAAATTTAATATATTTTTAAAAATCTATTCGTTTCAGCCAAACAATATTTTGGTTTTTTATTGCATAAAATAGAAAATAGAAAAAAAAAACACACACGAATTCTCCAGCAATGTTTTAAGAAAATGCTGACTGACAACATGATAATAATGTTGACTGGGTTGTTTTGCACTTGGTTTAGTATTTCAAAATTTTATTATTACATACTCTTGCATAACAAATACTGGTCAGATTACACATGAATACGTAACTATGCTTGTCTATTAATCTATTCTTATTATGTATTTTTTTTTCTTTTTTATTTATTAATCATATTCATAAATAATCTTTTGAGGTGTTGAAATGCTTTTAAAATATGAAATACAAAAATTACACACACACTGTCTTCTTACGAGGGATTATGCTCCCTCAAATACATAAATGGCAGCCTCAACAGTTTTGGGAGATACCTCAGTGTTCATAGATGTGGATGTACATTGTACATACGTCTAATATGGGAACACCAAATGGCAGCAAAACTCTTCCAAATAAAGTTGGCAAGTCATTCAGATCTGTTGGGTAATTGGAAGGAATTGTGGTCTCAGTTTGCACTGAAAATCCAAAGGCGGCAGAACACCAATAGATTGCCCACCATAAAGCAGCAGCTTGATATACAAGAAAGCTCGATCTAAATATGGCACGTCCTAATACACTCGACTGTAATGTGGAATTCACACTATCAAAGATAAACATGTTTAAAGAAGGTTCCGAAAATATTAAACCGAAGTGTCGACTCTACAGATGCTTAAACATTTGAGGGAGCCATGGAGTGACAACAGTGTTTATATTTAAAAAAAAATATGGAAATAAATCAAATTTCTATTATCCATTCTTCTCCATGCTTTTCTTTTTTCAGTTGAAGAATACATTTTCTTCTTAAGTTGACAAATGCCAACAAATTAAATAAAGTGCCGCCATTAAGAACCACCACGTTCAAAACATTTAAAAAAAAACAAACAAACTGAACGCACCCCATTTACATGTTTTCGAAAGATTCATTTTTAAAGACGTCAATTTGACATGTTTTGAAACCAACTCAGTGTATGGGAAAGCCTGTCAAAATTAACTTGTTGTGCTCTGAAGGAAAAACTCTACTCTACATATGGGCAAATAGTGCGTGACGAACGCTACATTCGTTTGCGTTTTCCGATTAAAATATAAAAATTTCTTGGTCTTTCGCATAGTGTTTAGTGGAATTTAAATTTACTTCGGAATGGTGTAAAACATAACATTTGTTAACAGGCATTTGTTGCGAAGCAATTGATCACAAAGTATTGTCACGAACGCTACAAAACAATAAGTGACTTTGCCAGTTGAAGTATGGTCTCGTAATTTTGTTTAGCGAATTTTGCATAATAAAACACAAAAAATCTAATAACTGAATAAAATATGAATATTACGTCACCCGAAAAAAACAAGATTCTAGATTGAAGACCTACTAGAAGAAAACTCTATTAAACCGGTAATCCTAGATCTCATTCATGGGAAGAATGATACTACGTTCGTGTGTCTTCCTACGGTGACCTCTAGATCCTGGGTGCTCTCTGGTTGTAATTAGCCTTACCGTAACACCGGGACACTGTCGCGGCTCGACCAACACCTTCCCCTTACTTCGCATATGGAAAGGAAAACGAAGTAAAAACAATAAAATAGGCAGCAGTGCCTCAAGAAAAACCAGGTCACTAACCAGATGGCGACACGTGATGAAAAATACAGTATCCTCGCAAATGGCCTGCGAACCAGCTAAAAGAAAGATTGCTGTCGACCTAGGGCCCAATGAAACCTCCAACTTCACCGCAGAAGAGGAAGATAAACTGCCCACCTCTCCTGTTCATGGCCCAGGAACTAAGGACGAGAAGGTTCGACCCAGTAGAGCCGCTACAAAGCAAAATCCTTCCTGAATAAGCGACAAGAGATTGAGGCAGCAATGAAGCTTACTCAACAGTCAGCTGCTATGAAGCGACAACGCTCCAGCAGCACAAGCACCAAGATCTCTTGGTTTTGTGAAAGAGACACATTGTCCCGCACTCGGCATACAGAGGTCTCTCCACCTGGGTGGAACTGTGCTGCCTCCACACAACCTGTGGGACACCAGACCCTAAATAGTGCTTGGTTTCCTTAGAAGCCTTAAGAAGGAGGGTCTAATATGATTCGCTCTGCACAATAGATCTTCTTGGTCGCGGTGCTTCCTAGCCCCAAGGATATTAAATATTTATTGTTTTATAAAAGCAAATATGAAAAATATATATTAAAAAAAGAATAATTAATTAATTACTTAATTGATTAATTAAATTGCACCTTTAGGATGGAGTAGGACAAGGGTGGAAGGTGATAATGGCGTGGAGTAATTCATACACAGTGAAAGCAAACCTGGAGAAATGTGATAGGAAATGGGTTAATCGTTGCCATCGAGGAAATTATAATAAAAGAGACGTTTTGCCCTGTAAACACTATAAGAAAATGGAAAAATGCAAAGAGAGAATTCCAATTTCGAGCAGTCCGGATGTAAAAAGATCATTCACAATAAGGAATTGGCCACAAGGGGGATATATATCTTAGGATCTCTGGTAGACCTGAGATCCTGAGAGATCCTGTTGAAGATATAACGTGGTACGTCAAATTTCATAACCTTGTAGAAGTATAGCAGTGTTCTCAATTAAAGATATCGGAAATCAATGATACATATATATCGATACGTCCTCGGGATAAGCAAGACCTTAAACAACTCTAACGATCCTCCTAATAATTTGACCAATCTTACGTCTATTGTACATAAATTTCCCCGAGTAGACCTCAATACAGTAGCTCAGGGGCGACATAATAGAACTATGTGCGAGAATGTATCTGGTCCTCATAGGAAGTTATATACTACTGTGATACAGTTTCTTAAGTCCGGGAAACGAATCCGTTAACATGTTCATCAAAATTGACGTATTGGACAATCATAATACCGAGACATCTGATATCTGATGAGTATAGGAGATACTAGTAAAATAATTATCGGGTAATTAACTGGGTTAAACTGTATTTTAAATTAAATTAAATCATAATGTATTAAATTAATAAATAACACTAATTATTTAAGCTGTAGGTCTTTTTAATATATGTAATATTTATTTTGATTCGATATTTCGCTACTCCTGTGTGTAGCTTCTTCAGGAAAATTGGTTTTTGTTTATAATGAAAAAATATTTTTTTATAAAATTAAAATATTAATAATTAGTGTTATTAATATAAAAAAAGATCAAAATACTAGAAGAAGTATTAAATTAATATTTAAATTCTTTTTTTGTGTTCAAATATAAATAAAATTCCAAACACAGATAATAAAATTATTATGAATGCATGTATATTCTCATTTTTTTTTATTAAATATGAGTTTCAATTTTTATTTTAAGCATTTAATAAAAACAATATTTTTAAAAAATGTCTCTGGTTCATGGAAAATTTCCCAGTACTTTTTTTGTTGCACAAGAGTGTGGATTTTTGCCAACAATTAAATGAAATTAAACAAAGAAAATAATTTGCTGGAAACAAAAAAAAAGAAAAAACTCAAGTAATGAAAAGTAATTAATCTTTTTCAAATGCAAAATAAATAATAAAATAAAATATGAAGTTAAAACAGCATTTTATTTTATTTTTTTTTAATAAATTTGGTATCTATCCAGGAAGGCTAGAAATTCTATAACTGAAAAAGAGCAATTCTCAAATCTTTGATGTGGATGATGTTAACGCTGTGACGTCGGAATTAGTTTTTAAATATTTTACAGGATCAGCATTCCAAGTCTAAAATATCAATTGCAAAGAAAGAGACTGGAGATATTGGAGAATAGCGCAAATATATTTTAAAGGGAAAATTATTCAGGTGCAAAGAGTACAACCATATTAAGATAAATGCAAAAACGTCAAATCGTCTACTAGTCTTAACGATAAAATAGACGTTAAAATAGACGTTTCAAACTTAAAATTTTTTAGGCCCAAATTCACAGAAATTTGTTAATTATTAGTAAAAAAAAAGATGATAACTATTGTTTAACTAATACTTCATATTCACAGTGTATTGTTTAACTAACATTCTAAGTATAACCAAAGAATGGTAACCCTAACAACTTTCTAATTTTTATTATTGGCAGCACTGTTATAGCAGATGGTTTTTCTTTACATTTGTTGTATTATTTCTTAAAAATGGATAAAAGAAGCGAGCGCTCAGCGAACTTTACCGCGCAAGATATTGAATTGGTTGGCTGAAATTGGTTCGGGAAAACCAAAATATTATCGAAAATAAAAAAAACTAATAGTATTATATATATGTATATGTATATTATATTATGGTAGATGATATCAAAACAAAAATACTAATAAAAATTTACTAATCAGTTGTTGTCTAACTATTGGTTAGCCACTGACATTTGGGGGTTTAACTAATTGTAAACAAAAAGCTGTCAATCAATGATAATAAGGAGGCAACACTTGAAAATATAAATATCATATTCATGAAGTGCCATAGAAACCAATCTTATCGGAGTTGGATTTGAAACCGACAAAAAAATAATACTTTGGTGTCATGAAATCCAATGTTATCCGTTTTATGTTCGAACTAGAAATAATGTCGGTTTTAGGTGTGACAGAAACCAATGTTATCGGATTTTTATTGGAAATAAACCAAGCAGCCGACTGCTGTTGGTTTTCATTTCCAATCATTTAATTTTATTCATTCCATCAGATATTTTGTTAAAATTTTGTAAATTTATTTACTTCAAGCAATTAAAAGCTAAATTTTTCATTTTTTTATTGTTTTTCAACTTGATTTTTTTTTGTTTTGCGAAAATGTAAGTAAATTTTAGTTGATAAAAAGAAAAAGTATTTATCTCCATGTTCGTATACTTAATAGGGAAAACACCGAAAACTCGATATTAATCGAGTTTATGGAAAATTATACGGATATCGCAAAAGGATTCACGAAAGGCGTTGAGCCAAGTGTAGATTCCCTGTGGCAAATGTGCTTACGCTGACTCCGGCAGTTCAAGTGGGTTGCTGCATTCACGCAAAATTCTTCTCACATTTTCTGTGCGCTCTTCCTCCAATAGCAAATAAGCAACCGCAGCAGTGCCTATTTTTTATTGTTATAAATTAAATTTTAAACAGCAATTTCTTATTTTCAATAAATTCGTTTCGCATATGTATTTTCACAAACCAAGTCAAACAAAAATTGCATTAAAAGGAACAAAATCATAAAACAGCTGATTCGAATATCGGTTTTATTTGCATTCGAAGATGACAAAACCGACACGTTTTGATGACACCAAATGAAACCAATATCGGTTTCCAAAGCCGACAATCTGCAAAACCGACTTTTGTTTTTATCTGGGACCAGCACTCAGGAGATGACTCCTACACATGGGTTCTATGACACCCCTGATTATACGTATTTCTGGCTGTTGCTGAATTTTATATCAATTAATGAAAAATAAATGTAGTGTCATATGGGCTTTAGCCTTGTTTGGCCTTTTAGTTAGATTTTAAAGCGATTGTCATATAGTACAATATTGACAGAAAAATTGTAATAAAATGTGTTCAACAACCGAGTGAACTCATTATTTTTGTGTGGCAACATTTTCACAAAATGTATTGTCCCTGCTTTGTAGGACAATAATATTGCAACACTTCTGACAATCGTGATAACAACCACCATTGCCAGATATTGTACGGTTATTCGTTATAGACAAATGTGCTTAATATAGTGCACCGTACATTAATACCATTGTCAGATAAATATTTCTATTGGCAAAGCTGCCCGTAAACATTAAGAAACAATGTTTAACATCACATATGGCAACTTTTGCCATTTTTCTTGAAATTATTGTCAAACAATTGTGTGACAATGAAATTGTAAAGTTATCTGAACTGACAATTCCATTGCGAGTGCATTGCCACCATATTGCCATATCGTACAATATTGTAAAGTCTGACAATCGTGTGCACGTAGCTTAAGACCCAGTTGAAAAGCATTTAAGACATTGCCGAACTCATTAAATTATACTGTAGTTTCAATATAATAACACGACATTGTATTCGTAGCTACAATGGCTTTTGAAAATATTTGACGTTTTTTCTAACGAGTTTATTTTGTTTTGGTTGCATGACCGCTCCAGCGCAAATGTGTTTTCATATTTCATTTTAATTATTTGCAATAAATTTTAATACATGGATAATAAGTGCACAATTCATCACATGTTTGAATAGAAGTAAAAAAAAAATACAACGGAAAAAAACCAGATTAAAACGATTTTAAGTTTTTGTGTGATGGAACATCATCATCTATTTACATCCGCAGCACAGCATCGAAATACCCACCCCCCGCCAACTATATCAACCAAAGAATCTATGTATGTAGTCGTATGTTATATAAAAATATGCACAGTGGTATTGGATTAACAACTAATAATGGCTCTTGAGTTTTGTTTTTTCTTTCACAGCAGTCATGACCAGTGGTGTTAACTTTTTTCTTTAGATTTCCGTCCAGCCGTAAAAATATTACCGTTTCTTAGCTAAAATTACCGTACACAATTGCCTGAAAAATAATACATATTTAACCTGCGTCGAGATTAACAATAAATAAGTTAACACAGCAACGGTCAAAGCTGTGTTATTGTTATTATTGTTAATGTTTCAATGCCTGCAAACTGTGACGCAATAATTGTTAGTTAATCAATTTTCGTTAACATATATTGCTTATAATAATATTGTCACGTTGATGATTTTAACATTTATAAAAAGTGGACGCCAACGTAAAGCAACAAATTAATGCCTGTGAACACAATTGGGACGAACGACGAACTTCCTCGGTACAAGTTCGTTGCGTAAATTCGCAGTGTGGCACACAATAACGACGAACAAATTGTAGATGTCTCAATCAGCAAAGTTGTTCGCTGTGTGTGTTACCGTTCAATAACAAACAATTTCTTGAAAAAATTAAACTTTAACAAAATAACAATTAGAAAGCAATTTTATGGTAAATAATTGTTTATATTTAATTTAAATTATTTATTTTAAAAATTAAACAACTATTAAAATAAAAATTAACTTTATATACTAATACAGGGTGTCTGGTGGGAAATTTATATTTTAAATACGATTATTTCAATAATAAACGGTGCGGATGGAAGGTGGCGCCCTTGGAATTATCGATTGTGCGGATTTGTTAGTCACGATGTCGCAGTGGTCGGGTGAGCATCGCCCGTTCGCTGTGGAGACATTTTTTCAAAGTAAAGATTCTTACGTAATTGCTCGTCGACAATTTTGTTCAAAGTTCCATATTCGGGGAATAAGTGATGGACAGAGTGGAAATTTAATTCGTTCGTGGGTGCAGAGATTCCGCGCAACTGCTTCGGCTATGAATGCCCCACGGCCAGGACCCAGTCGATCCGAAAATATTGAACTGGTTGAAAGCAGTTTACGTGAGCGAACAGCGATAAAAGTGGTCATAGTGTATTTTAAATTCCCGACTACTTTTTTATTGTATTGTTTTTGTTGTTGTTTTATTTTGTTTTCATCACATTTTTCTATATTGTTATTATTTTTTGTTGTAATTTCCTTTTGTTATGTGATGCTCTTGAGACTAAAATGGGAGACTTGAATAGAAATCATATTTTTGAGATATCTTAAGGCATGGATGGCATTTATTCAAATAATGTTATAAGTCAAAAGTCTGGCTTTCACATTAACACATTCTATTGACATACAACACAGTTCTCTTGTCTTATAAATGACATGTTTGTATGTACATATGTATGTATGTATGTGTGCCTGTACCTTACGGACAGCTGAAAGGCTGAACCGATTTTCTTGGAATTTTCACAGAAATTTTCACAGTATCTCTTTCTATATGCGGAAGGGAACTGTAGGCTTAAAAAATTCCAACTGGGCGTTGCCACGCCACTTCAAAGTAAATATTTATTTTTGGATATCTTGAGAACGGTTGCAGTGAAAGTTTCTGAACATGGTCCAAATGAACAAATCATCAGTCATAAGCTGGATTCCAATCCCTCCCATACAAACTGAATATAGATTTTAATATATATATCGAGAACTGTTGAAGTTTCTGTATTTGGTCTGAGTAGCTAAGCTATTTTTTTCCTTGGACCGGCACTCGGGCGATGTCCCCTACATATGCTGTGCCGGAACTAAGAAAGAAGGTTTTGGGAGAAAGGATAGAGGGAGTCGTGTTTATTGACATTCGATTTGATTCTTCCCCCATGGTCGAAGTAGTCTGCACGTTGACTACAAAACGACAAATTTTCCTGGGTTCAAGCCCAGTTTCAGATTCATAAATACATCTCGCATTTATTCTGATGTGCATTTGTGTGGCTTTGTGTCAGTTGTTGAAGCAAGGTTTCAGTGGTGAAGGCCTAGTCACTGGTTACTGAACAGTAAAGGCTTCAGCTGTATCCAATCCACGGGCACATCAGAACGTCCTCCTTCGTCGGTATTGTGTAGCACCCGCGAACTAAAATAATTACTGAAAATGGCCACTAAAAACGAAGCTTCCTACGTCTCCTTGATATCAGAGACGCTGCAGCGCTGCTATCAAAACAAAGAACGTGCAAAAGCAGAGTTGTACATTAGCGAAGATTCAACTTCTGTCAATTCTCTTACTAGCACTTTCCTCTACCACAATGCATCGCATGCGTAGGGGTCATCTCTTGAGTGTTGCTCCAAGATAAAAAAAAATGACAGGAAAGACCTCCGCGTGTAGTGCAGGGTCTAGGCTGGAATCGAACCCGCACCTCCATATTTTTTTTTTTTTTTTTTTTTTTTTATCTAGGACCAGCACTCAGGAGATGACTCCTACACATGCGAAACATTGTGCTGGAACTATAGGAAAGGGATAGTAGGAGAAACGACAGGAGGTGAAGCTTAATTAATTATTTTTGCAGCTCTGCTTTCGCACATTCTTTGTTTATACTCGTAGCAGTGCTGAAGCTTCTTTAGTAGCCATTTTTTATTATTATTTTACTTCGCCGGTGGTACACAATACCGACGAAGGAGGGCGTTCTGATGTGATTGTGGATTGCTATCAGCTGAAGCCGGTATTGTTCAGTGACCAGTGACTACGCCTTCGCCACTGAAACCTTCCGACTAATCATGATAAGACTAATCATCAGTACAATTCTTCAGACAAAAATTGGCCGGCGGAATCGATATTATTATAATTTTCACAATATTCTGACTCCTAAAATTAATAGTAAATAAATATGTATTTTCGTATATTTATATTGAACTTTTATTAATTTAAATTGGTGTAGCGAAGTAGCCGGCTTTTCGCTAGTGAAGAGAAATAAAATTGTCAATTAGAGAAAAAACCTCTATAACGACTCAATCTCATTTATCTCATTCCCAATTATTAAATAAAAGCAGCAATTTTTGAGTTATGACAATGTTCAAAACAATGAGCGATATCTCTTAGCATTAGTTTATTGGTATGCAAACGTTCCCTCATTCAACTAGAATGAGACTAGATATGTTTACATATGTATGGGTATGTATGTATGTATGTGCTCTTATAAAAAGATATGTAACTATTTACTATACGTATAATAATGTATACTATAGATGATGAGTATATGTATGTATCTGGGCATGCCAGTCATTTCAGAAGATTAAATTAGTGTTTACAAATATTTGACACGTTGTTGTACGCTTTATTAGTTCCATCAAGTCTCACCTTTACGTCTTTCCTCCTTGAGAAGACAAAGAAATTATGAAAATTTTTTTCAAAGAAATAAATAATAAATGTGTTGTTCTCTTCCTAATCATTGCAATATTATGCGCTTCAATAGATTGAAGAAAATATTCAAGAAGTTCTACGAAAATGATTAAATATTTTTCTTATATGGAAAAATTTAGATAACGGAACGGAAAAATTTAGATAAAATTTGGAATTTCCTATGCAGATGCGGCATGAGGGGAATGGAAGATGAGGAAAAATAATTGCTTGAGAGGAAAATTTTAACTAAATATTTAGACAAATAAAATAAATGTTTGCCGTTTGCCATGTTGTTGTATATTTAAGTGTTTAACTTATGAAAGGCAACTTTTAATATCGTCAGTTACTTGTTTTTAATAAAAGAATGTGCCTAGATTTTGCATTTAATTCTTTAGAGAGAAGTTTCTTGTCCAGCTATAATTTCTATACATGCAGCCATAACGCAGGGGTCAACTTGAAATTTTTCAATTTTCACTTTTTGCAAGAAATCGATGTACAGTGGTCATTTCATATCTACCCACTGTAAAAATCTTACATTATTTTCGCGAGTCTTTCGCCAAAAAATTACAGTTGTATCCCTCTTCTTGATATAATAGTTGCTTCTCGAAAAACACAGGTTTTTTCCTCGACTAAAAATTTTTTAAATTTTGAGTTGACGCTCTTTAGAGGAAGCAGGGCGATATGTAAAACAATGCTCCTGTTTAAATTCCCCGCCAGCCTACAGGAACTATCGATATATTATTCATCATATTACTTTTCTACCGTTCCACATACGCCCATAATTTCCTTTTGTAAAATTTTGTATTGTTTACTTATTGTGAATGTTTTCATTTTCCAATTCATTTTAATCTATTTCGTTTACAAATAAATAAGTGAGTGTACGTATGTATGTGTGGATGTATGTATGTATGTGGTTGGTTTGAATAACAGAAAAAACAAATGAAAAACACTGTTTTGGAATACAAAACCTACGAAAAGTGAAAGATTGAAAAAGAAAGATGAGAAATAAACACAATTGAAATTGTGGATATAACTTCTTGTGATTTTCGTTATTGTTATTGTTGTTGTTGTTGTTGTTTCTTGTTTTATTAATACTTTCCCATATACAGCTATTGAGAAATAAATAGTAACTGTTTCTTTTATTTTTTTTTTTTTGGGCCAGTCCTCAGGATATGTTCTCTGACGTATGAAATGCATGCATGGAAAAGGGTAGGGTGGTGGAGAGACAGAAGGAAGGAGTGCTCAATTATAATACAACTCGGGAGTTGTGTGTTTTTTTGAGTATTTGTAAAGCAGAGTTGTGGTGTCTCTGGTTGACGCATTAAATTTTAAGCTGCATGACTACCATTTTATTTATAATTTTACTTCGCCGATGCCTTATTGCTCAAATACTGGTTTAATTTTTTGGCGCATTTCTTTCATTTTAATATATGTTTTTTGTGAAATGTTTGTGAAACAATGTTTTTTTTTTTTGTGATATATGGCGAGAACTTAATGCTTGGTAAATGGAACTTGGAAAATCTATTGTTTGCGTTTTACTGAGAAGCGGTTTTTGAGAGCCGTTACGCCATGTTACCCGGCTTTCGACAAACGTGTTGAAATGCCCATCGTGGATATTGTGATATTGGAAAACAGTAAATGATGTTTTCAGTTTTGCTTTGAAGATGCGGTTGGCGTGCTACACAACCTACTGTGCTAGTTCAATACCATGAAACACTAATTTAACTGATATGATGAACCCAAGATTTTGAGAAATTTTTTTTGAACTGATGATTTTTTTTTTTTATCTTGGACCAGCACTCAGGAGATGACTCCTAGAAGGAAAGGATAGTAGGAGAAATGATAGGTGAAACTTCAGTACCTTACAACTCTGCTTTTGCACATTCTTTGTTTCTATAACAGTGTTGTAGCGTCTATGATGTCAAGGAGACGTATTAAATTTTGAAGCTTCGGTTTTAGTAGCAATTTTTTTGTAATTATTTTACTTCGCCGGTGCTGCACAATAACGACAGCAATATCATTCTTGAAGAACGTTCTTCGTTGCCGAATGATTCGCGCAACATTTACAATTTATTTAATGAATTCTTCGAAATAAAGTGGCTTATAACTTAATTTTCCAACGTTGTTCATGCGTAAATAAACCGATGGCAAAAGATGATGACGTATATACGTGTAAAAAAATATATCGACCCCTTAACGCCAAATGATTATAAGCGACAGTTTGTAAAACAAATTTTATGATTAAAATTAAAATTTCATGAACTTAGCCATAGTTTAAAATTTACAAAATGTTAAAATTATTGATATGGTGTCCTGTTTAATATATAGAAAAATAAAGAAAAAATTAAAGAAAACCTTTCTCTTGTAGAATTTGAGTTTTGGCGTATGTTGATCATTTGGTGTTACGGGGTCGATATAACAAAGAAATTGCAGTCAATTAGTGAAATAAAAAATTGTTGATAAGAAATAAGACAGAAGTGTTTTGAAGTAAAACATGAGGGTAAATTTTGTAAAATTATTAATTTGAAGAAACATATTTCATCTTTTAATTCTTTTTTTTATTATTATATTATTCAGGTATGTTCTGTAAACCGAATCGGCAAATATTTTTCGTTTTTAAAACGAATGCACATACTGAGGTTTTCTCATAATTTTGCTCGGTTTAAAGTCGAGTAGATAAGTCCGATCGAAATTAAATCGAATGTACTATTTTCCTAATAAACAGTAGATGCAACGTAAAAAAAACAATTACCAATTTGTACTTGAAGTCTTTTTTTTATTAAATTAAGTCAAATTATACATTCTGTAACAGATTTTAATACAAAATAATTAATTCAAAAATACTCCAATATGTCTCTATGTTCTTGTTGAAGTAGATGGATGAAGAAAATCACATTTTCACTAAATTCATTAGATATATCATTAAAAAGGCAATTTTAAATACGAATAAATTTTTTTGTTTAATTTTGAACAAATTTTCAGCAGCTCTATTGACGTTTGACGTTTAAAAAATCTCATTAGAAAGCAAGTTCGAATGTTGGAAACCGTGTGATTTTTAGAACACCAAATTAGCATTTATTCGATTGTGAGAAAGTACTCGTTTTTAAATCGGATTATTAATTATTTATTATTATGTACATATGTATGTTTTTATGATTTATAAGTTAATGTAAAAAAAGCGTTGCTAAATAGTTGCGAATAGCTGTAGAGGTACATATAACAAGTTAAATTACATAAAAATAACAAAAATATGAAAGCAATTGACGAGAGTGAAAGAAGACAAAGAAGAAGCAATAGAAAGCGAGGGTGTATGAAGGCATAAGGGGACACAGATGATGTTTAAAAAAAACGATGACGATGTTGTTGTTGTTGTTATTCTTCATAATTATGGTGGCCGTAATGATGATGACGATGCCGATGATTATGGTAGTGGTGGTGGTCGCGGTGTTAAGTTTTGTTTTAATTTGATTTCGTTTATTGTTGTTGTTGTTGTTGCTGCTGATGACATACGAGTAGTTGTGCCAGTATGTGAACGTATAAAATATCACACACAATTTCTTTATGTAACTTACTTTCACAAAAACAACAGCACCAACAACAGATTGGTACTTAACATTATTGAGTGATATAGTGATAGAGAAGGAGAGAGAAATAGAGCCAACAATGAATGTCGAATAAACCTTTAATTCTTAAAATCACTGATAATAAACTCACATAATACAGTTACACTAGAAGCT
Source organism: Dexiosoma caninum (assembly GCA_963924685.1). Lineage (NCBI taxonomy): Eukaryota > Metazoa > Arthropoda > Insecta > Diptera > Tachinidae > Dexiosoma > Dexiosoma caninum. The sequence goes on along the minus strand of OZ004727.1, from coordinate 93,548,181 downwards.
GATTATCAATTGATTTCTTAATTTTTTCTAGGTATTGATTATTCAAGTGTAAATTCTTTTCTAAGAAGTAAAAAATTTTTTTTAATTAAGAATAGTACAAACATACATAAGTATATACGAGTACATGCACGACTATGAACATATCGTCGCCTAAAATGCAAAATAACGTAAAATCGCACCCCATACGTTTACAGTAGAAGTAAAAAATAAAGTCTTTTAGGTCATCTAAGTATGTTGGATATTTTATTTTTTCGCACGCGTCTGTCGCCATAAATTTTCAATTGGATTCATATCCGGGGATTGCGGAGGAGAATGTAACTGTTTGGGGACATTATAGAGAAGCCATTCCCATTACAACGAGAGATGTATGTGTAGGATCGTTATCCTGCTGGAAGATCCATTTGCCAGAAAGACCCTTGTTGCTGGCGGACGGCTTCAAATTTGCCTTCAGAAGATTCAAATAAACATGACGGTCCATTGTAGTGTCAATAAATACCAAATTTCCTACACCAGCAAAGGACATACACGTCCAAATCATTACAGATCATCCACCGTGCTTGACAGTTCGTAATAAATTTTGGATTGCCATCTCTGTGTTAGATTTTCTCCATACCCTTTGTTTACCATCGTATCCAAATATGTTGAATTTAGATTCAGCAGCTGTGCTTTCGCACGTTCTTTAGTTTTTATACTCGTAGCAGTGCTGAGGCTTCAGTTTAGTAGCCATTTTTAGTATTATTTTACTTCGCCGGTGCTACACAATATCGTCGAAGGAGGGCGCTCTGATGTACCTGCGGATTGGTATCAGCTGAAGCCGTTCAGTGACCGGTGATGGTTTTGCTGATGCCACGAGTAGTTAGCGTGTTGGCTCTGCAGCAGAAGGACCCGGGTTCGATTCCCAGGGTTATCGATTTTACCCGTTTGTACCCCCTAGCATTAGAATATCCAGACATTTCTTATTAGTGGCACTAAACATTGGAAGAGTTTTAGCAGTTTGGGCTGTGCGTGAGTCAGTCAGTAACGTTACTCTTTTCATATATAACCCTGTAGGAAAATATATTGATTCGATTTTTACAAAAAAAAAACCCCAGAAGCTTACTGCTCTAAGTTAAAAATGATTACACCAAATTTCCCTCATAACTTAAGGAAATGAAATAAATAAATCTATGAAGACGAAGTGAAATGAAAAAAATATTTTTATGTCATATACGATGCGTGTCTAATTAGTTGTCAATGGCTATATGCGTATATGTGGGTACTTTTAAGTGTGTCACAAATGAAATGTGGAATGTTTACAAGCACAAAATTTTCTTTTCTACTAAAAGAAAATAAAGGAAATCTGTTAAAAAATTAATTATAATTGTTATGTGCACTACAAAAAAAAAAAAAAAATTGCTTTTCATTTGGGCCATTTCGACACATGTACTTGTATACATATGTATTTGTACATATTACGTATTTAAATATGTATGCACGTTTGTACAGTGGCGCTCAATATCATAGCAGTGGTAGACATTTCATTCTATTCATTTCATGCTCAGACTAATAGAATAGAGCTAATCACCCGTATTCCAGTTGTCAACGTCAACATCGACACTAAAACTCTGTACAATCGTTCTTAGTTTAAAGTTTAATTAGCATTTACTAGAAATGTGAAATTTTCTAAATGCCAATTTAAATTTGATATAAAACCGGAAATATGGCGATGAAACAGGGGCTAAAATTTGGCGTCGACGTTAACAACTGGAATAAGGCTGACTATATTCTCACCAATATGTTATACGACCAACAACCATGGAATATGTATCAAAATACACCAGCAAAACTATTAAACATGGCGAATGCAACATAATGGCGCGTGGCCGGTTTCTCATTATATGCCATTGTTGCGTAAAAGAAACTATTGGCCAACATTTGTATGTGCTGAGGAAGAAATGCCTCTACTTTGGGTACTTTTCTTTTTTTCTTCTATTTTGGACCAGAACTCAGGGTATGACCGCGACATATGCGATGAATTGTGCTGGAACTAGGAAATATTTGAATTGAATTTTTCCACGTCAAAAGTGACAGGAAACACCTCTGAAGGGAGTTTGTTCCAGATACGAGCTGTTCATTCAAAAAATGAGTTCTCTTTGTAATGCGTAGTGCGATTCGCTGCCAAAGCGAACACAAATGGATGTGCCCTTAATAATGTAGTGGTTTCGTTAACAAGTTCCCTGATTTCCTTAGAGCACATCTCATTGTAGTAACGATAGAACAAGGAAACACACTCCACATTGCGACGATGCTCAAAAGAGTCAAGAGAGTCAATAGAGAACTGTTATAGCGCGATCCCTAAGAGAAGATATCACCGACACCAAAATCAATAAGTTTCGACAAAAGTGCGTGCTCCATGCCACACTATGTCAAATTCTTTGGGTCGTCCAACAAGATGACGATTCCAAACATACCAGCAAGTCTACAAACAAGTGCTCCAATGATAATGCACATTGTCCAGATTTGAACATGTTAAGAAAAGAGTTGCTAAAGAAAATCCCCAAGAATAAAATTTAACTCTGAGAAGCTGTTCAGCTGGCTTGGCCTCCCATTACTTCGAAGAGATGTGAGAACCTCGATAACTCGATGCCGCAAAGATACCAAAAAAATAAATACTCAGAATTCAGAAATCCTTTGATGAACGTAAATCGTGTGTGTTCATTAAATTTTGACGCATATATTGCGCCTTAAATGGTAATCATATTTTGTAATTTGGAATATCATTACATCTCTTAAAGAATAGCTGCAGCATAGACCCAGATAAACCCCCTATTCTGTAAACCGAATCGATTTAAAAACGTGTTCTAAAAATCACATGATTTCCAACATTCGAACTTGCTGTCGTATGAGATTTTTTAAATATTTCCATATTTGAATGAAAACATATGTTACGGAAATATAGTATTGCCAGATCATTCAATGCCAAATAATTGCATGAGGTGAATTATTTTAAATGTCTCTAATTTACTCCAAAAAATTTTAAAGAAACACACTTTTAAAAAATTGTAATTCTTAATCGTATTGTTTCTTTATTAATTACTTTTTATATGATTAATTACTGCGTTATGCAGAGAGTTACAGTGACATATACTTGTTAAAAAAAAAGTTGGGTAGCTTTGATTTTCGAAGTAAACAGCAGTTTGGTTCGCCATAATGATTTAAAATTTTGTGACATTGGAAAAATTAAACAAACAAATTTTAAACTATTTTCATAAATATTCACTTAAAGATAACTTATTAACTTATTTAACAATATATTAAAATTAAGCTAATGAAAATTTGTTCAAAATAATGTTTATTCTTATTTTAAAGTGATTTTTTTTTTAATGATCTTCTCTAATGGATTTAGTGAAACTGTGCTTTTATTCATCCATCTACTTTATCTGCATACTTTAACAAGAACATGGAGAAATATTGGAGTGTTTTTAACTTGATTATTTTGTATTAAAATCTATTTGACTTAATTTAATAAAAGAAAGACTTCAAGTACAAATTGTTAATGGTTTTTTTATGTTGCATCAGTTATTTATTAGGAAAATAGTATATTCGATTTAATTTCGACCGGACTTATCTACTCGATTTTAAACCGAGTAAAATTATGCGAATTCGAATTCTGTAAACTTAATTATGTGTATTCGTTTTAAAAACGAAAAATATTTTTTGATATCAAAACTCTGCTGATATACAATGACTACTATTTTTTTTACCGCAACTGTATAGAGAACATTTTTGAAGATGTTGAAGTTTTAACAGATCGTCAATCATAATAGAAATGTTTGTGTATTGTTTTCTTAATTGCATTAATTTTGTCTTTTTTGTTTTGATTATTTTTGCAAAGATGTTTCGCAACAAAGCTTTTTCCAAAGCACAATTTATAAAAATTGACTAAATGACGACGCTGAACGCTGACAAAATACTCAAGTGAACAAAGATTTAAATAGTGAAGCTTAACTCTGTACTTGTTAAGTGAATAACCAAGTAGCCGTGCTCAAGGTAAGCCAGTTCAACTGTTCAATGGCTTCGAGAGCTCACGCTCAGAAAAAGTCAATGAGTTATTAAAAGATTACATTATTTATTGATTTTTCCGCTTGCTCTTCTGTTGAAATTAAATTCTATTCTTTGTGCTTTTTGCCAACTGAAAGACAGAGGAGTTAGCGGCCGGCCCCAGTCCTTTTGTAACCGCTGTGGACTGGCTGTTATCTCTGAAATTTTAAGTTTACGGCAACAAAACGAACAAAATATCCAACACGAAATGGCAATCCATCTGCGCACTTCATAAATTTCAGGTAGAGCAGCAATTTTCATAGGAAACTGGCATGTTGAAAAACCTCAGTGCTCGGGAAATGTCTCCTACATAGCCCAAGCATGTTACCGTAACTAGTTGCAAAGGGATTGTGTCGAGAAGCGACACTTGGTGAAGAGATCAAATGATAGTTTATTGAGAGTTGTGTAATACAGAGTTGCTGGCTCTGGTGTGTTACCCTTTGACGCATTAATTTTTAAACTAAAGCTCCTTATGACACTTCATTTCTCTCGCATTGTTCCCATATTGAAGAACAACTATAAATATCGAAAATATAAATATCAAATCTTTTACTATTGTTAGGTTAGGTTGGATTAGGCCGCCAAATCCAAATGGGATCAGCTCACTTGGGTCCCATTGTGTTGCCCTAGCGGGATCATCAGACCTCACCCTGTTTCACCGGTCTCAAACCTTACCGATTTTCGGATAAAGAAGCTTGTCCCCCTCACTTCGCGCTCCGACACCACCGCAAGGTCCCGTAACGGCGAGAGTGGGACAGTTACAGAGCAAGTGCTCAACCGTCTCCTCCTCCTCATCACGACAGCTGCTGCAGAAGTCGTTATACGGCAGACCCAATCTCCTGGCGTGCAGACCAACGTTACAGTGACCCCTTAGCAACGCCATATATTAAATGAATTTACTTTCTTCGTTCCAACCCATTTGTCGCAGCAATTTTTCCATTCCTCTTGAGACACCTTCAAAAAAACATGGTTCTTGAACGCTTCGGCGATCGTAAATCGTTGACCAGGCAGTTTACCTTTGATATTCGGTTGCAAGAAGAAGTCATTGGGTGTCAAATCAGAACTGTACGGAGGATGTGCCATCAATTCGATGTTTTGTGGCAAAACAACTGTTTTTGGATGGCTGTTACGAAATTCGTATAACCACAATTGAATTAACTATACCAGCGATATACTGTGGTTTTTTATGCCACTAGATCGCCATACAAAGAACTGAGTTCATCGACACATCCTTCCTTAGATAATCCACGGTGAAAATGATGGAAAAAGAATTCGGCAAAAACATTCTCTTGAAATTTACATTTTTTTTTTTTGGAGAAATTGATTTTCTTCACTCATTAACAAATAGCACTTGTACATCAAAACGTTGCGAGTACATTTATGCTAAAAAATGTCAAACTTTATTATGGATTTGCCCGATTTTAGCATAGTAGGGCATTTGCATACCTCAAATGTTGTTTAACAGATACAAATAAATACAATATGACGCATTTAAATTATTAGTGTGACATTACCATCATTCCTTTGTCTGAAGAAATTGATTTTAAATCTCTATAAGCAAAAATTGAAATTAACTATTGAGAAATTTATTTTCGAGTAGTTGGCAAATTCTCGGTATCACGATTAAAATTCTAGACTCTTGAAGCATTAAATTTTTCGTAGAATAATAAAACTAAATTTCGAATTTTGATAGAAAGAATATTAATGAGATGTTAAGCAATGAAAGCCTGAACATCTTTTTATTACAATCCATTTACATAGTAGTAACCCACTGGGCGCTGACAACACTAACTGGCGCATCCATAAAACAAACAAACTTTCTTTGATTTACAAAAGTTTTACGAAAGAAATTTCCATAAAATTTCATTTTAAAAAACCTTTTTTGTAAATTAAAAAATTTGTGTTTGAATACGGCAGCAAGACTACAAATAAATAAACCAGCTTTCAAACATAAAATGAAATTTTCCAAACATCTATGAAATCTCGGCGGTATCTATCGTTGCAGAGTAACATTTTTTTTATGTATTTTTTTTGTAAGTGTAAATTTAATAAAATTGAGGTCATAAATTCATTTACATATTTAATTATTTGTGTAATTAAACTCCAGAAATTCTTTTATATTTTTTAAGCGACTTCAAAGAAATAATAGGCTTTCAATTCGTTTATTTTCGTCTGCTTTAACTCGTTTTTTTTTTTTTTTTTTTTTTGTTAAACAAATTTCTCCAAGCTTGAAGATTTTCATTGAATTTGTATAGTTCTTTAATTTGTAATAGAAATTGTTAGAGCTTGTGGCAAAATAAATATTTATGACATTATGCCAAAATGATTGTTAAACTTAAAGTATCTTTAAAACCGGTTTTACTATACAAAATTCGTACTTAAAATCTCGTTTATGCATAAGGCCGTTTTTATAATTACAAACAAAAAATATGAAAAATTTAAATTGGAAATATTTTTAACTGCTTGCTGGGCCCGTGTTGTCGTTAGAATTCCTTCTATCGCACAGTTAAATCGCAAAATAAAAACAAGATTTTATTTAGCATTTGTTTTTTATTTTAAATGTAATTGTTGTAGGAATGTAAGAATTCTTCCAGCAGTAAATTTAAAAAAACCTTTTTTTTTCACTATTGTTTTCAGTATAAGATTGTTTCAGTAAAAAAGTTTCCCAATTTATATAGTGTGTTATTTCTATTTAAATAAAAAATTCACTTTTTTAAGTAAAATTTTAAATTAATATTTTGCAAAGTGTTTTTTTAATTGATTTTTTTTTTAATTTTAACGTTCGCCTACAATTCCGAAATTGAATTTGTTTGTTTTTTGTACTTTGTGACAGTGACTAAAAATTAGAAATTTTTTTAGAATTTAACTTGCCAACAAATACATATCACACACACACACACACACACACATGCATAAGTACATTTTTATCTGAAATTCCTTAGTTTTAAACTACAAACTTTCAAAGCAAAAAAACAAAGAGCAATTTAATCGAAATTTCTTGTGCGAAGCCATTTTTAAACCGGAAATAACTGACTACTTTTTGAAATTCCACTTATTCAACCAATGAACATAATTTTTTTTTACTTCATTTTATACTTATTCACCTCTTTTTAAAGACCCCATAAATTGGTAATTATTTTGTTTTAAATATTTATTTTGTTTCTGTAAAATCAGTGGACTTATTTTTAATAGAAATTATGACAAGTTGAACACCACTTTTTTCAACCATAAATTATTTGCTTTTATCAATTTTTTTTTCTTTATTTTGTAATTCGAATTTATTGGTAAAACTTTAGACGGCCGTATCTTAAGATTTAAAATTCCATCACACACACATACACATACACACGCGAACCGTTATATGTTTAATTGGGATTTGATAGAAAATGTTTTTGCTTTTTTTCTTGCGTTAGTCAAAAATGTTAATTGCAGACTGTGAATGCAGTAACGCTCCAGCAACAATACTAAACATTGACGGCCTTAGGCAATTATTAATTGTTGTGTTTATGATTTATTGTAATATTTAATTAAAGATACGAATGAATTTTAAAGTTAAGAAAAAAAATGCACGATTTTTTCCTCTAGATCGCAGTACAACTTCCGTCTCTGTATAAACCGTTCGGTTTGAATGTTAGAATCGAACTACTCGTTTGCCTGCCAAGTTTACGTACACATTGCCAGTTATCGCTTTCCAATATAATGATGATAATGATGATGATGATGATGTAGTTGTTGGTGTGTGTGTGTGTGTGTGTGCATATTACTTCCAATGTTGTATTGTTTTTGGCTTACAAGCAGCGTTACCATAATTTGTTTTTCCTTTGGAAATACTGCACACAAAAAATCTTAAAATTACACTACTTTATTTCATATTTTTTTTTTTTTATTAAAATATCAGCTTATAAAACGACAAATCCATGCCAGACTTGCTATTGAGAAAAGTATAGTCAGTGTATTTTATTTTGGAATTTACAGAGGCACAAAACGTAGAATATTTTGACGCGTATAAAGTGTATGCTACACGCATCAATATTCATCTTCAATAGTTGTCTTTGAATTATTATAAATATTCAAGCCTCTGACACACTACATCAATATTTCTCAGTAATATTCATTCTTTTTTTTTGATTTTTTCAAGTGTAAACATATAGAAGTTACCGTCGGCAAAATATATATCTGTTTATTTATTTATTAATTAAAAAAATCTCTGATGATATTTTTTATATTTTTGTCACTATATTTTTTGGTTGGAACTTCCCAAAAAGCCATGAATGAGCGATATACTTCAATTAATTCGATTACAACAATTTTTTAGTCTATTTGTAATGCGTCCCAACTACGATGTGCATAATAATTTATGCTATGTTAGATATTGGTTTATTAGGTTTTATTGTTTGATCACATCATATATTTACTGTTGGTATAGATGTTGATACTCTTGCATATTTTACATCAGCTACAATAATTACTGCAGTTCCTACAGGTATCAGATATAAAATGAATATTGACAATAACACATATCAATGATGCATATCAGAATGATTTTGATAGTCGTCGTCAATATTAGACAGAGCATAAGTATATGTATGACGATTTTTTGCAAACAAACGCACACAAATACAAATATTGAAGCTCAATATTGATACGTGTAGCATGCGCTTAATGCGTAAACTAGATAAGCTTTCTACTTATGTAAACATCAGAAGCAACAGATATTTATAACTAAAGATGCACACGTATGTTTTATTTCCAACGTCAATGTTATACTATCAGAAAAAACCTAGCGGAGAGTGAACTACTAAAACAAGTTATTGGTTCAGCTGGGATTACTTTTTTAAAGAAACAAAATTCGAATACTAAAAACTAATATACATTAACTTAAGTTACCTGATTATATACATATTCAAAGTCAGAAATTTTTTAATATTAGTGCACTCGCGAAAATATGGACGCCTCTAATATGAATACTTTTCTCTTTCCCTTGACTACTCTAAAATATAAACTTGTGGAAAAGCTCTAAAATATGAACACTTTATGTTTTTTATATTTTAAAAGGGTTTCATCTAGGCATTGTTAAAATCTAACGGACGAGGGTAGTGGTTAAATTCTGATTCAAATGCATAATAATTTGGGGATTTCCTATTTAAATTGCCTTCAACCGTCAATCAAAATTTCTTACATGCACACAAAAGAAAATGACTGAATTTGAAGGAGTTGAAGTATTTTTTTCCTTTTTGCAAAATTAATTATTCTTTTTTTGCAATCAAATAAACAGTAAAAACACAACATGAGAAAGTTTTACTTTTATGGGAAATGCGTTTTTGAAGGGAAATTGAACAGCATTCGGAAATATGAAAAATCTGACAAAAGTGAACTGGATTAGTTTTAATTAGTTCATATTCACTATATGACTCAATATTGCCACAGTTATTTTAAACAAATGGATTAAAATTATTCATTCAGAAACAGTAATTGTAATAATGATATTGAGAATTAAAAAATTTAATATACAAAAACTGCAAAATCTGCACAATTTACAGAAAAACTTATTTTAAAACAAAAAAAAACTTCAAAACTGCACAACGCTCAGAAAAACTGTAAAATGCAGATAAATCGGCATATTTGGCAACGCTGCTTACGAGTTTATTCGTCGATTTGTAGTAGATGGAAGAAGTTGAAAACAGTGCTGTAAACGATATCAAACATCACATTCAACGCAACCATAAAACATATTGGAAGGCTACATACAAAGGTGTTGCCAGAAATTGCTAGAAATCACCATGTATTCATTAAGAAAAGAGTGTTGTCAACTCTGCGATGCTTTTAGTGCATGTTAAAATTACTCAGTTTAATTTTATAAACAATTTTAGTATTTTTTTAGGAAATAAAATTATTAACTAGAATAATATCAACATTAATTCGAAAATATCAATTAGAATTAGAAATTTTTTTTCTATATAATTTTTCATTTCACAATTTATTGTTATAACTTGATATCCTGCAGATTTTAGCCGATGATGAATGATATATCGATAAAAATAAATTCAATTTTACATAAAAAAAATAGACCTAAAGCTCAACTATTATTCTAATTAATTAAAAAAAAGTAACGAGAATTATTTAAATAAAAACAACTGGTAGAGGAAATTTACAATTAACTCTGTAACTGTAAATTCTGTAACTTGTGAGAAATTTTCGTATCGCAAAAAATCAAGCAATTACATCGGGACTCCTCTTTTCTACAGGACGATTAATGTAAAAATTATAAATATGAAATGAATTTTATTGAGTTTATTTTTGAAAAAGTGCTTAATGAGAGTTTCATAAGAATATCTCATGATTTTTTTTCGGGAAAAATCACAATTTTCAAATTGTAATCTTATATGGATATAACTGTAAAATTATGAGTTATTGTTTCACAAAACGACCATTATTGCAAAATTTTCTCACGTAAGTTACAGAACATAAGTATTTGTATGTGTAGTCGATATTTTCGATTAAGTTTTAAGGGAAACAAATAATGTGTTTTGCCAGTCGGCTATTCAACAGAACTCATGTGATAAGATTTATCTGCTAATAAACACATGCAGAGAATATCCACAAAAATTGCCAAAGACTGCAGCTGCACTAGCAGCTTTCAATAGAAATATCAGTTAAAGAAGTAGTGTCAAAATCTGAGCAATATTCTATATAAAATGAATATAGAAACTGGATTCTTTTTGCCAATGGAAGTGGTGATCGCAGCAAACTTTGGGCTTATTTCGGCTTTCTCATACAATTAAATTAAGAAGCATTTATTTATTAGGTGTTTTCTGCACAACATTTATTTTGTTAAACAATTTTTGCAATGCATGTACTTTTTTTGTACTTATTAATATACAGTGAAACGTCTTCTAACGGACATCTCGTATGGACGGACACCTTCCATAACCGCACAAACTTTGTAGAACCGAGATTTTCATCAGTGTTTCAGAACAAAATGGATTTGCAAAACCGGACTCGGACACTAAATTTTAAAAACTAGTGCGCAAAAAGCACTAACTAATAACCGGACAGAAGCGTTAATTTTAATTAATTCGTCTTGATTGAAACTCACCAACACTAGTAGTATTTCTTAATTTTTCAACTCGATTAATATTTCTGTTAATGCCATTGAAAATTGTTATTCCCTTGTTCGCACGAATGAGCATACTCAAATGTTGAGGATGGCATAGAAATTGCTATTTATTTAAAGAAATTGTTCGCTTAGCTCGTGCTGTCACCTTGAGAGTCACAAAATGCCAAAGGAAAAAAATATTTCATCAATTAAATAAAAAATGTAAATTGCATGTACTTGACTCCTTAAATACTTGAAATTGCCAGTTTGAGGTATTTTACTAGAAACAAATTCGTCGCATTTAAAAACATTTCAAATCATTTTGAAACTCAAAGGCTCAAATTGAACCGATCTAAGTTAAAGCAATCTATTCTCAATAAATCTTTTCAACCACAAATATCTAGTCTAGCAAAACATAAGGAAATTATTTAAAATAATAAATGTCTAGCTCTTATAAGCGGATACCTATCGTTATCGGAGAAAAATACTGTCCGGTGAGTGAGTGAGTGTCCGCTTATTAGAGGTTTCACTGTACTTAATTACATTAATTTTCGAATCGTGTTTCTTAATTTGTTTACTTAGTATCCTCTAATATATTATTCACAAAACAAATTTATTTCTCATACGTTGACTAGTTTTCAAAATACATAAAATTCAAGTGTTCAATTCAAAATTTAGCTATTTCGAAAACATATAAATGGGATATATTAAGTTTTTTTTGTATTTCAATAATCCTGGCTTTAAATGGTGATACTTTATAAATTTTTGACTTAGAAAAAGAGAAAAAGTCATGGACAGTTCGGACAGAAGAATTTAAAATTTTACTAATTAAATGTTTTTGACATTTTGTAACGGATATTATTAAAATTTATGTGATATTTGCCAAATAAATATTTATTTTTCAATACTTCAATATCTACATATTATTTTATAACCAAATAGTTCATGGTGTTTATTAATACCAAAGAAGTCTTTAATGTTATTGACTAGTTTACAATGTCGCGGTTGCACCGTGTCAGTTAAAACCCGATGAACAGACATTACCCAAAATTTCACTGCAATACCTACACACCACACTAATTTTTATCAACAACAGTCGAACAGCTACATTTTAAAATTTCAATGCGCCGGTTTACTGTTTTTTTTTGCAACATCGAACTTCATAATGAAAAACACCACTACCTGCTCATCAAACCAATTCAAAATTACACTTGTGAACACACACAAATTCCCCTTTCACAACGTAAATGAACGAACCATATTTCCAATATTTATTGTCTTCTCCTAGAAGAGCACAACCACTCTCAGTCAAACAGTGTTGCCGTTTTGAGATATTCGGGTATTTCTCCTTACCCTTTAATTTTTTTTAATACCTCTTTCAAAAAAGTGTATTGTGTGAACTTTTTACATTTATCGTTGCGCTTTTACTGCTTTTTTGTGCTGATATTATTGATTTCACACAAGATTTCTTAGATGATTCGTCTCTAATAAATACAATAGAAATTTCCATAAGAAATGTAACATTGCAAAGATGGAAGTAAAGTCTACAATTTTGAAAATTATTTGGAGGAAAATCGAAGAACTAGATTAATAATAGATAAAGGAAATAGATTAAAGAAAAAATTTCTATGCTTCTTTAATCTATTACAAACTGTCGAGTTGATCCAACAACCATAATAAAACGGAATATTATGCCAAAAATATGTTAGTAATTTTAAAATGTAAAGAAATAATGATTGTGTCAAGAATATTTTATTTGTCCTCATCAGACTCCAAAGGAGAAAAAAGTGTTATACATGTTATAAAACATATAAGATATAAAGGATATGTTTTTTGAACGTCGACAGCAGCAGAAAAGAAAAGTTGAATTATTTCCTGTTTTGCTAATTATTTAATGTTTTTTAAGTTGTTCTTTCGGCGCTTAAATAAATTGTTTTTTCTCCTTACGATATAACGTACGTACAAATAAATACCATTTTATTTGACAATAAATAAATAAATATCTGTAGGTGGGAGGTAAACAGTCATAAACGAGTCATATATTTTACACAATAATACCAAAAAAATACGTGGAAAGTCACAAATGATTTCATATATGTGTCTTAACCCGTATATTTTATATATATAAGTCTAATATTATTATTTTTTTTTATGATATCGTTACTAATATTACTTCATATAAAGTTGGTGTTACTTATTAAAATGGACTTGGTGTTCTTTACCATCTTGTGATGACCGCCTATGATGGCCTCTAAAATCGTTCATTTATACAAAAGAGGTCTGTGCGTTGTTTATTTTTCCCGTCACAATGCTACACGAGGAACTGTGATGCCTCCACAGAACTTATGAAACACCAGACCCGAAAGATGGGTACTCTAATATGATGGGCTTTGCCCAATATATTGTTTTTGTCGCGCTGCTTCCTGATCCCTAAGATAATAAGATAACAGTTGTGCTTCTTCTTACTTTAGCATTAAATCGAGAATTTTCGTACTTTGATGCATCAAAAAACCGCAAGTTGGCACCGCTGCCCTCTATTACAACCATTCCTTGATTTTTTTCAATTATTCTCTCTTTTGTATGCAAGTCAAGTATTGTTATTGTATTTTTCGTTTAATTCTTAATTTTCATAACCGGCTTTGTTGCCACTCTTATCTACAAAAACAAACAACAAAATTGCTGGATCCATTAAAAGTAAAAAGCAACAACAATCGTCATCTGTTTTCTTCATCTGTCTTCTATTTTAAAAGTATTTTCTTGCTCGAAACTTCCAGTGCCAACACGTCGTTGTAGACGATGTAGTAGCCAAGTTGTGTGCAGTATTTTGTTGGCTCTTTTTCTTCGGCATCAAACATGTTTTACGCTCATACATGTACAAACAAAGTTTTACGAACTTGTTTGCTGGATTTTTAAATAACTTGCAGGCAAAACCAAACAGTATTGCCAGGTACAACACAAATTAAAATCACATAGCCAAAGGAAAATTTGAGGCGTCGGACTCAAGCGGGGAGGGCCCTGGTGTTGGTTCTGTGGGGCTGAGACCCCAAACTGTCCAACGGTGACAGGACACATGGATCACCGAAACGGTCGGCAGGTGTACCGCAAGGCTCATTCCCAGCGTGGAAGTATGGGTTCGGAAGAAATTTGGGAAGGTTAAAGACTTCCTGACACAATTCATCTTGAGCCAAGAATACTTCCAGAAGTACCTGTACAGCATGGGCGAGGCGAAGGGTCCCGATTGTATTTACTGCGATATGACGGATAATGATGAACACACTTTCTTCAACTGCATCAGATGGCATGCTGAAAGAAATGCAATGGCGCAGCGGTGTGGCGGATTCACTCCCGCCAACGTTATATGGCGAATGTTCGGTTGTGAGGACATTGAAACGCTGTGGCGCAATACGTTGGGTACATTCTACGGAGGAAGTAGGGGGATCTTGATGCGAGGACCCCTCTGACGGTATTTTAATGAGTGTATAACGTATCACAAGAATCGGCTTCTTACTATTATAGGTTTCTCGTTAGCAGATTATTATTAACTTCTATCGCGTCAATATTTGGCCTAATTTCGAAGCTTAATCTCTTTAATTGATATTAACCAAAACAAAATACAATTGTAACCAGGGAATTAATTCTCACTCTAGGCAAGTACATCCCTAGAAAAAGTCAGAAGCATATTTAACATCTTAAATTGAAATGCCTTATTTGAAGTTAAACCTTGGCTGTTTGCATTTGAGAGAAATATTGGGCAACATTTTCTATTTCGTTTTAATTTATTTACAAGCAACATGTAACCTGTATTTCACAATTTAGAGGCGTTTTATAGTTTTTATTGCTTTTAAACAAAAGCAATTTATAAAAATTTAGTTTTATCGTGTGAAGGAAATTAACATAATAAAATATTATTAATTAAAATTTTATATGAAATGTGAAATTTCTAAGGTTGGAAAAAATGTTGCTTGGATGTTGCTTGGATAAGACTTCAATTGTTTCTCACTATACGAATATTGCTTTACTTTCCCAACAACATACACTTCATTAATATACACCGTTACCGTAATACAGAAAGGATCCAAGTCATATTTAACTTCAAATCAAGTTTTTTGCATATTTCTAATAAAGCGTTGAATGAAAAATTAGAAAATTCCAAAAAAAAATTTACAAAAAAAATACCTTGAAAGCGTAATGGCGACTACAAAACTTAAAATTTTTATCCACTTTCTCTTGGGGCCTAATTCTGGAAGTGGTATACGATCGAAAACTTACTCGTATATGCGAGATGTTTTTATGAGTCTGAAACTGGGGTTGAACCCAGGAAAATTTTGCGTTTTGACAACATTTTGCACGAAATTTTGTTATGCACCTAAAAAGTAAAAAAAACACACAAGAAACTTGCTAAATATGAAATTAATTATTTTTTTTTTAATTTTAAAAGAATTGCTTTATTGTCAACTTTAACTGTCAAAAATTCCAGAGCAAACGGCATCGTTTATGATTTGAAAATAGTTTGAGAATCGAAAAAATAAATGCACTAGAATACGCTGCATAGCAGTGGCCTATTGAAGAACTTGGACAACATCAGCACACCTCAACTCACATACATACAGAAATTCTTCATATAATTTCGACATACGCCATACAGCGAGAAAACACTACATATTAAATTTTACAAAAAAAAAAAAAAGAAACACCAATTCTATAGAGGGAGCGAACAGCTAAATTGGCATCATAGTAATTTGGTTTGTGTTTAAGTTAATTTCTGAGATATTTTTGAAGCAGTTGCAACTATATGCAAGTTATATAAATGAATTTCTTTAGTTCGTGGCGTTGATGTTTGTTTTTATTTATTTGCTGCTCTTGGCGAATGCATGTTTGTGTGGGAAAATGTGAAGGGAATTCTTGTATTTGTAAATACATATACGAGGCGTGTACAAAAAGTAGTGTGACTTTTCAAATTTCGCGGGCAACGTACATTCAATTATCGTTTTGTTGTTCTTGTTGTGTTGCTAGACATGTCCCGAAAATACGTTCACAGTTTCAAGTATGGCAAAGTTAAGCATGCAACACTTTCACCACAGCAAGTTGCCGACTTCAAGATGTCAAAATTAAAATACACACAGGTTTAAGTGAGAACGATTATTTTCACAACAACAAGGCAACACAGCGACAGGTTGTTGTCCATGCTAATTTTGTCGTTGTAGTCAAATTTTGTTGGCTAAAAAACAAAAACAGTGTTGAAAATATAAAAAGAAAAGTGACTAAAATAACAGCTTAAAATACGGGAACAAATCTATTTTAGTGAAGCTGCTCCAAATGGAACAAAATTTCCGTACGTGATAAAAAAAAAAAACTTAAAAATATGAAACAATTAGTAAAGAATTAGGGATGACGCATAATTTCCGAGTTATGGCCCTCTAAAATTTTCTTATAAAAGTACAAATATGCATTGAGTTACTAAACAAATCAGGTCAAGTTCCTTTGATATGCTTTATAGATTTAATGAAGAATTTACAGTTTACAATTTTACATAAAATAGTTATTTTTGACGTGTTTTTGGCCCTTTCTTTAAATATGTATAGTTCACAGTGGGATCAACTTTTTTTACACTGAACAGCTGTTCATATTTTTCAATTGTTTGTGTTTTTGTTTGATTATTGTAATTGGTGAAGTGAAAAGGATAAAGTTCTAATTGAAGAAGTGCGCAACAACAAAATTTTGTATGACTACAAGACTACAAGCATTTGGAAAAAAAAAAGGATGGTGCAGTTGTCGCCTTTAAAATAATTTAGTAGACGACTACAAGGTCGTAGCCTGCTGTGGCGAATGTGTTTCATGCTTTAGTTTGTTTTTTACAGATGAAAAGATTGGACGTGTTTCGTTGTTCTCTGCTCTTTTTTTATTATAAAGAATGGAGCAAAGGATTTGCATAACATTTAGTCAAGTGCTCTAAAAGAATTGAAATATTGGCAGTGGCGTACGGTGAGTCTGCTGTAAGTAAAAGAAATATTTACAAGTGGTACAAACTCTGCCAAGATGGCGGAGAAGATGTCGACGACGAGACTCCCCCTTGACGCCTCGACACATCAACAACAGAAGACAGCGGCGAAACTGTAAAGAAAATTGTTTATGAAAATCGTCGAATTACCATAAGAGAAGTTGCTGAGGATGTTGGCTGGGGTCATGTTATATTTTCGGATGTTTTGGGCCTGAGAGGTGTGTCAGTGAAGTTTGTTCTGAAACTTCTGAATTTTGTTTAGAGTGTGAGAAATTTTTTAGCCAAATGCAACGCGAAAATCGTGCCGCAGCCAGCATATTCAGCCGATTTGGAGCCCTGCGTTCCCAAAACTTAAAAGACCTATGAAAGAACGGAGATTTGAAACGATTGATGAAATAAAAATTACATCGCTAGATGAGCTCAATGTTATACCAAAAAGTGTTTATGAGCAGTGCATTGAGGATTGGAAAAAGCGTTGGCACAAGTTCAGGGACGACTTTGATGAATAAATAAATATTTTTTCATAAAAATATAAAGTCACCTTATACCTTGAACACACCTCGTATGTATGTATGCATGTACCATAAATGTTTATACTGGCAGATACAACTTTTCTACAACTTAAATGCCAGTATGAACAATGAAGAATTAAAATTTTGATTTCAGACAAACTACAATTATAAGACAGAGCGAGACAGTGAACTTTAGAAGAGACCATTTGTTTGTAAAAATGTATGCATGATAGAAACACTCGTACATATTCGTGTATTTGTGTAAATTATCATCATGAAATAACTTGAAGGTTTCATCTTTTTTTGCATTAAAATTCACATACTTTCTGAATGTGTATATGAAATAAAATATACAACAATCCAAGTTAAATTTTCATAAAAATTTAAAAATAAATAAAATAAGGCTTTTTTCACATTTCAGTTGTTTTTGTTTTTGTTGTGTTTGTAGGTATATTTCTTTACTCTAAATTGGACACTTGCGGGATCCCAATCTTACCAGAAAGCGTTCCCGTACAAAAATTTGGGTAAATGAGAGAGAGAAACGTTTTGCAACAGTAATGACGCTCTCTTTCGCTCTTCTTGCACGAAATAGCTCCTACTTTGGCTGCGGTATGGTTTGGGCAAGTAAACAAGCAATCAGCTGTTTCAAAAATAAACCATAACAAAGTAATCAATTACAGTCCAGCCGCGATAACGTGAACTAATTAAAACCGGCGGTATTCACGTTGGCGAATTGTTCACCTTTTCGAATACCAAAAATGTGACAAAAATTTTATTGTATCCATATATTTATGAACTTAAATAATAATTTCGAATTATTGACATGTGTACGTACATGCATGCATGCATGTGCACGTTAATATCCCAGCAAAAAATTAGACATAAAAATTACTTGCCCCATAATGACTTAATTTTGTCATAACAATAAACAAATGATTGTTTTGCACAATTCAATATTCACAATTCGTGGGACACCACTTGGGTCCAAAGCCTGGTCCCATTGTGTAGTTTATAGGTTAGGTAATCAAATGTAGTCATGATACGCATCGAATTTTCGGTAAAAAAAAGTCCGTGTTCAATGAAGATTTCGACAGACTTGCCAACTCATAATACAAATTTAACATTCGGTACATCGAATGTTGCTCATAATAAGAGACTATATTTACGGATCTTAAAAAGTACTTGAAAAGTGTACTTTTACAAAAAATACCTTTTATAAGACACACTTTTTTTGGAAGTTGAAATTTTTTAAAAACCTTTTTTTAAAGTATACTTTTTTATAAGTTGTATTTTTGAAGAATAGTCTTTTAAAAATCTATTCTTTTACAAAGTACTTTCTCCAAGAGGTACTATTTTTCAGTATATTTTTCATAACGGTACTATTTTTCAATATATTTCTTTTAAAGGAACTTCTCCTCAACTGGTACCTTTTACAGAAAGATTTTCTTAAAAAGTACTTTTTAAGCAATGTTGTTTTTTTACTTAAAGGTAACTTGATTAAATTATATATTTCTACTTCTCAAACAGGTCATTTTTTTAAGAGGAATTTTTCTCATAAGAAGTAAAATTTTTTCGGCCACTTTGTTCACTAAAAGGACTTTTTAAAAAAGTTACTTTCAATAAAACTAACTTTTAACAAAAGGTACATATTGAAAGGTACTTTTTGAAAGGTACAATTAATAAAAGTTCATACGTTCTAGTTAAAAATTACACTTTTTTTAAAAGATATTCTTTTATTTTTTATTCAAACTTTTAATAAAAGGTACTTTTTGGATGGTACTTGTTGAAAGGTACTTTTAATAAAAGTTAAAACATTCTAGTTAAAAACTGCACTTGTTTTAAAAGATATTCCTTATAGGGTATTTTTTTTAAGGCACTTTTTGCAAAAGGCAATTTGTAAGTTATAATTAATGAGATTGTATCTGGAGGCAAAATATTGAAATGATTACGTTTCGAAAATATTTTCTTATTTCTTCTTTTTCTACTTGATTTGTTCATTCGTTTGGTTTTTTTATTGCATAACACGTTCGCTTTTCGTTCTAAAGGAAAAATTTAATAAAAGAAATTGTGGGACAGAAGCTGACAATTGAATTCCATTTCTTTTCTGCAATATTCTTCAATCAGTCACTTCGTTAGTCATTCATTAATTTATTTTAATTATTTTATGTGACAAATGACTTCTAGTTCAATATTTCTGAAAGCGGTCATGGCGATGGTTGTTAATGGTTGAAGAGCAGCAGTTGGAACCCAGTTCTGGCTCTTTTGGGTATTTGATGCGTTTAAGAACTTGCAAACAATGACAAAGAAACAAATTTCAATAATGGCTACATGAGATACATTCAAAATTGCAATGAGAAATTAATTTTTAAAGAAATTATGTGCTTCTTTTCGAGATTTCTTGCAAAATATTAATAAAGAGAAAAAAATCTATTGGAATTTGTAAGTACGTATGTTTGCATACTGGAAACAATGTTCTTTTATGTAAATAAGTCATGTAAGAAATTGAATTTTGTAATTTTTTTAGAACTGCCTTGCACAAATATTTTGTTTCCAGATTTCTAAATATTTTGCTTTTCGTTCTAGGCAGCTTAAAAGAAATTATTTTTTTTTTTTGTTTATTTTGTTTTGGCAATTTGTTAAAGCTTCTGATATCTTTAAAGACATAATAATATTTCCTTGTCTTTCAGTTGCATTTCATAGAGTCTTCCAATAAGACCGACCGAAGGTATGAATGGCAAATGCCGCCCCATCAGTTGAAAATGTTAGTAAAAATTATTGTATAAAATTTTCATAAAATGAGAAAAATTAAATGGATTTAAGTCGAATAATAAAATGTTTGTTGTATAAAGAAAATTTTTAAAGCCGCTATTTGGTTTGTTTTGTTTGTATATTTCGCAATTCTCAAACATTTGTTGCGAGTTCTTAGCCTGTTTGAATAATTTGGTATTACCAGCAAATCAAGTGCGCATACGCTAAACCATATAACAAACTTCGGTAAATAATTATTGTTTAAATTTATTTTGCTTTATATTTTCATATGCTCTTTCTAAGCATGATAAAATATAATTTACACAATTTAATTTAGTGTTCACACATATTTAGCTTAAAAATTCTGAACACTCGCGCAATTAATGTCTATAAAATGGGGGTGCTGATGGCGAGTAGTCAGCGTGTTGGCTCTGCAACCAGAAAGACCTAAGTTCGATTCCCATCCGGGTCAAATCAGAAAATAGTTTTTTCCGAGTTTTCTGTGCTACAGCACCCTCCTTCGTTGGTATTTGAGCAATAAAACGTCGGCGAAGTAAAATAATAAATAAAATGGCTCCATTAGCTTAAAAAAAAAATAATGCGTCAAAAAACATCAAAGACGCCGCAACTTTGCTTTATAATTTACACGCAACTGCAGAGTTGTGCAAGAATTAAGCTCTATCTTTCTACCACTTTCACCACCTGTCTGTTTCTTCCCTATCCTTCTCTCTAGTTCCAGTGCAATGCATTGCATATGTAGGGGATAGCCCCTGAGCGCACTGGTCCAAGATAAAAAAAAAAAAAAAAAAAAAAAAAAAAAAAATAACCTGAAATTTGTTCTTCCTTATTGCAGAGATGGACACTCATATGTATGGATGTATGTATATGATTACTAGAGCCCAGACATCGATTGCAGTTAATATACACGACGATTCATTGATCAAATAACGACAAGTACTCTAATCTACATTGGAAATGGATATGATGACTCATTCAGGATTCAATTTCCCTAACCATGTTTTATTGCAATACCCTGTATTACTGCATTTCGTCCAATATTTCATATTTTCTCTTTTCGAATTTTTACGAATAATTGACTTTCATATCAATTTGCTACCAATTTCTTTTCTTCTTGTTTCTATATTTCTTTTCTTTATTATTTGTGCAGTTGCACATTCCAAACATACTTGGTGTAGTTTTAAAACAACAATAACAACGTTCTAACTGTAGTGGAACAAATAATCGAGTAAGTAATCATAATAATAACAAGTATCGCAAGCAAGAATCAACCGAAAAAATATAGAATCGAAATGAAAGAAAACTTGCTGCGTATCTGTGTCAATATGAACGAACGTTAACGGAAGTTTTAGCCATTGCAATTCAGATGAAATTTTAAACACACTTATTATGTATATGCAACTACATACTCGTACAAGCAATATTGGTAAGAATAAAAATAAAAGCAATTGTAAAACAAATGATGAAATGCACTCATTCTCATTCTGCACAGCATAGTTAAGCACAGTGGTGTGGCAATAGTCGAAAAACAAAAACATTATTTTTTAATAACAATTTCGCTTCGACAAACGTTCATACTTAGAAACATGGAAACTTGCAAATCGATGTGTGCAATGTAGAAAGGAAATTTAATTTAATCTGTTTCGTTCATGCAAGAATTTCCAATGTCACAAATGTTGAAATTGAAACGAATAATGTGCAGAAATCCTCACATCATGGTAAATATTCGAGAATAATTCGAAAGCCACCTACACACAAGCTGGGTACACACAAAACCCTGATGATGGAAGTTTGGCGACGTGATTAGAAATAAAAGGGTAGCTAAAGCTTGTGCTGGTAATTTTGTACTTTTAACTACTATTGTGAGGTGAATAAAAAAATTCAGCTACAGTTGGTACTGTATACCAACTAGTAAAAGCCAGTTTTTCCAGCGTTGGCTTAAAAATGGTGTGAACAAAAACCAGCGATTGCTCAATATTACTAGTTTATGCTTTGATTTTTGTAAGCATCTGATTGAGGTGCTGCAAGTGGGCGATTTTCTCCTTTATGTTAAAACAAAAGTGTCGTTTTATATTAATTTATTATATTAATCAATCAATGGAATCAGGAAGTTATCCTGAAATTTGGAAAAAAGAAAGAACGATAACATAACACCAGTTCCGAAAGTACAGAATACAAGCAAATGTGAAGAATTTCATCCAATAAATGTTATACAACAATGTGAAAAGTTGATTGAGAGAATTGTCAGAAGCCAATTGGAAAGTTATATACAAAATAACTGACTATTATCCGAAAATCAGTCAGGATTTAGAAAGAAACATTCGTGTGAAACAACGTTGAACTATTTAATAAACAGATGGGAATGTGCAAAGAAAAATAATAGAATATTGGCTACTTTTCTCGATTTTTCATTCGAGATTTGGCATTCGAGACAATAGACAGGAGTATATTAATAATAAACAAAAAAAGCTTTACAAATACGGTATCCAGGATACTGAGTTAAATTGGTTTAAATCATACAAAGAAAATCCTAAACAGAGAACAAAAGTTAATAATACGGAATCGTCAGCGATAGGAAATGAATACGGTGTACCACAAGGCTCAATATTGGCAGCTCTCCTATTTATTATATATATATGTAAATGATATTGAAAAGTCAATGGAGAATTGTGAAATAATTATGTATGCCGACGACAAGCTAATTTTTACGGAGGCAAAGACAGAAGATATGTGCTATGAAAATTTAACAAGGGATATGTGCAATATAAAGAAATGGTTAAGTATGAATAAACTAAAACTGAATGAAAATAAAACAAAACTGATGGAAATTAATATGAACACGAATAAGACATTTCAAATAAACAGCACAACAATTGAAAAGGTTAACACCATTAAATATTTACGTTTTATAATAGACAAAAACTTAAAGTTTCACGAGCATATTGAGGATATTTGTAAAAAGATCGGGGAAAAAATTGGATTTTTTTAAGCGTTTGAGAAATAAAGTATCAACAATAATGTCAATAAATATATATACAACACAATTATTAAACCACATTTTGAAGTCATGTCAACAATGCTGTATTCCAGCTGCAATGATCAACAAAGTACAAGACTACAGAAACTTCAAAATAAAGCTATGCGTGCGATATTAAAATGTAATCGATTAACATTAATAAATCATATGCTCAGCGCATTAAAATGCTTAAATGTTAAACAGAGACTACAACTTAACACAATAAATTTTATCCGGAAACTGAAAATTGGAGAAGTACCTAAAAGTATTTGACTGGCCAAACAACTTACGTAAGAGAAGCTCAGCCATATAACCTCAGAAATTCAAATGATTTCAGACTCCGGCAGGCTCATAATACTATGATGTTGAGAACGCTGTTTCATAAAGGGCATAAAAGACTTTACAACATGATGCCGAATGTTATTAAAATTGAACAGAATATTATTGTCACTCTTTGTGGGTGCATTGGTTTTTCAACAATCACTCTTGGATTCTCATTCGCCCAAATGCGGCAATTCTGTTTATTGACGAATCCACTGAGGTGAAAATGTGCCTCATCACTGAAGATGATTTTCTTCGAAAATTGATCATCCACTGTTGCCGTGGTCGCGGCGCCCATTTGGCCGATATTTTGTTCCATACATAATTGAGTAATACCAATATATCATAATAAAATAAAATTACAATAATTTCCTAAATAGTTTGTGTTTTATTCAAAATCAACATCGGCCCTTGAAATTTAACCACCCTTTATTTATTAAGCATGAGGTCTTTTTTTATATTTTTTTTTTATTTTTTTTTTTATTTTTTTTTTTTTATATTTTTTATATTATTCCTGATGATGTTAACAAGCTGTTAACGAAATATCGAATAATAAAAAACAAAATAAAATAAAAAAATATAATTAAAATTAAATAATATAAATATAAAAATCACTGAAATGTACTTATATATTGTTTATTGTTCTATTTTATTCTTTACAAAGAAATTTGCAAATATAAACTGCACAAAAATGGGCGGGGTGACTAATCCATTAACCAGTGCGAGTGAGACGCAAAACTCTCGAAGGCCAAACAACAAAAACAGGCCTGACCGCACTTAAAGAATAATTACGATGACGAGTGAGTTGTTCTTCAACCCAGAGCTGCTTTACGACTGATGTACTTATATATTTTGGTTGCATTTATGAAAAAATAACAAATGACATTCTATGACGTTGCCACTATGGTTTTTTTCTTCTTTTAATTTGCCGCGTAAATATTTATTTTGGTATTTATGAAATAAATTTAAATTTACCATTAAACGAGAACTGAATGCATATTCAAAAAATTTTCATTCATTCATATGTACTTCCCTTCACCACTTGCAAATATTTTTCCGACTCATTTTCTTCAGAAGTATAAGATCGCTTTTCCAGAAATTAAAAAATAAAACTTCATTTACTTTTACTTTTCTGTAGCATGCCTACGAATTATTTAATGTCGAAATAAATTTGCAATTCATACAATCAAATTCCGGAAACATTATGCCAGGATTTAAAATCAAAAAAAGTGCCAACTCATAAATGATTTCTGTCAGCTGTTAAATTTTCCAGCTTTTGCTATCCCTTTTTAGCACTCACTAGCTATGTCGTACTAGCAAAGAGTTATTCACACTGTTTCTAGTTTTAACTACAGGGTGGCGCAGAATGATCTATATGGTTTGAATTCTTTACAACTTTTTTAATTATTATTTTTTCTTTGTTTTTTTTTCAGCATTTTGTGAAGAAGACTTGGGGAATTAATTGTGAATCATTACACGATCGCACAACGTACAAATATAATTGAATTTTAACAAAATTTTAACAAAATTGTAATAAAAATAATTGAATATTAATTTGATTTAACAGCTCTGACAGTTTTATTTGGGAATATTTGAAAGAAAGAGTGTACGTTAAGAAACCAAGAACCATGCTCCAACTAAAAAACAACATGCGAAATGAAATCATGGCCATTACAGCCGAAATTTTGCGAAAAGGAAAGAAGCAGAAAATGGACATCATTTTTCAAAGCTAATTGCAAAAAATTCCCCAATAATATACTGAATTTTTAAAAGAAAAAAAAGTTATAATAATCGCATAAATAAAAAAGTTATTAACCATTTGAAGCATATAGCTCATTCTGCGCCACCCTGTAGTAGCTTTAGCTAGTACTGAAAAGATAAAGCTAGTGCTACTACTTAGAACTTTGCAGCATAAGATACATTTTTATTCACTCTGCCCATTCAATTTTCCTTTGTTGCCTGGGAATGTTGTATCATGTCCAATTCATGGCTTGTGGATTTTTATCGTGTGTTTGTTTACCTCACAAATGTCACAACGCAATTGACATTTGTCGCCATTTGCAAACGTGATACCGTTTTCCAATACACTAACCAGAAATATTTTATTGCCTGCAATACGATTTGAACCAACAATTTTCCATGTATGAACACACTCCTCAATGGAATGTTAAAACTTACTGCTAACTTTTATTTCTTCTGAATAAAAGAAGAATAGATAAACAATAAGAAGAAAACTTGGAAAAGTCTATTTGTAGGTAAAAAGACAGATAAAAGCCTTGTCAATGATCATACTCATGGGCTATTCAAAGCGTTGTTCGCTTTATTTTTTGATTTTGTTAAGAAAACCACTGTACAATGTTCATTTTCGTTATTACTAGAACAGAGTTTTCAGCATCTTGCTGGACGGCAGTTGGCTTCATGATTCGAGTGCTTTCAAAAATTCCAATCAATATCTAAATTTGGCCAAAAGGTAGCAAGCAATCGTGTTTAACTGGTTTTGTAAATAATAATAATAATAATATGCATTTAATAAACTTATGCAAATTTAACAGCTCCAGCAACAATGTTGGCCGTTCTCAATATTTTCCCCGCCCAAGTAAATTTGTTTTATCGCACATATGCACACAACTCCACCTCAACACACACACACACACACACGCACAAATACACGTAGTACTCGTATTATGAGTGTCACAGAAATAAAATAAAGTTCATCATCAGGTTGGCATTTTTGTTTTCAATTCAATATTTAAAATTTTTAAAATTGAAAATAAATCCTGGAGGAAATATAAAATGGAAAATAATACTTGACTTACAGATTTTAATTAACGGCAGATATTTATACCATGAGAAATTCGACTTACCTAGAAAGAACAAAAATAAATAAAACATAATTGAAAGTTAGGAGAATGAAAAATTGATATATACATATACTTATATAATTTTATAATACATTTTTAATAAAACCAGTGTGTTGATTACAATATGCAACAAGTGGAAAGAAATTTCTAACCTTTGGTAAGGATGTAGCATATTTTTTATTGTCAAAAACATCAGTATTTTAAATGGCGGCGTGCAATATTTCCCAGGTGAAATAAGTTCCAAGGAAAAAATTAAATAAATCTCAAAAAAAGCGTTCATACAAATGTGAGAGTTATTTCATAAGGAAACAAATCCCACACCTTTTTCTTGTTCTTTATCTTGGACCAACACTCAGGAGATGACCCCTACACATGCGGGATTTATTTAATTTTTTTTTGGGAATTATTTCCTTTTTTTTGTCTGGGATTTATTTGATAATAAACTTAAGAAATAGAAAAATATTTAAAAAAAAAAAAAAAAAAATTCAGGTCAAAATAAAAATAGAAGTGAGACTAATAAAAAAAAGACGAGCACATCTTAACATAAGGATCAAGATAAAGGAAAACACAATAATAGCAATACACCACAATAAATTATGAAATATATTTCATTCAAAAATGGAATTTATTTCATTTTCTTTGCGATTTACTTCTGCACTCTGATGAGACTGGCTTAATTTATTTTGGGATTTATTTCGGGGGCGCTTCCGTAGTCTAGTGCATCCAGCATTAGTCTTATCAATATAGAGGTGCGGGTTCGATTCCCGCCTAGATCCTGAGTGTTTCTACGGACAAGCTATAAGAGCTTCGTAGAGTTTGTGTTGTTAAAAAAAAAATAAAAAAAATAAAACAATTGGGAATTATTGTACTGGGGATTATTTTACATGGGATCCATTTCACAGAGCCTTTCAAATTCTGTGCATAATTATTTCTTAATAATTTTAGTTTTTTTTTGAAACAAAGAAATTTTTGAAGAGGCTGCTTCATACATCTGACCATAAGTTTGATACGGCGTATTCGATATTGTTACGAAATATGCTTGAGGGTGGCGATGGTCGAAGTAGTCTGCACGTTGACTACAAAACGAAAAATTTTTCCTGGGTTCAGTTTCAGACTCATAAAAACTCTCGCATTTTTCTGTTGTGCATTTGTGTGGCTTTGTCTCAGTTGTTGTCGGAAGGTTTCAGTGGTGAAGGCCTAGTCACTGGTTACTGAACACTAACGGCTCCAGCTGTATCCAATCCACAGGCACATCAGACCGCCCTCCTTCTTCGGTATTGTGTAGCATCGGCCAAGTAAAATAATTACTAAAAATAGCTACTGAAAACGAAGCTTCAAAATTTAATACGTCTCCTTGACATCAGAGATGTTACAACACTGCTACAAAAACAAATAACGTACAAAAAGCAGTGTTGTAAGATAGTGACGCTCCACCTCCTATCATTTCTGCTACAAGGCACTACATGTGTAGGTCCAAGATAAAAAAAAAACCCCAATTCTTCTTTACAAAATACTGAAAACACACAAAAAAAATTATAATAAAAAAGTTAAAAGGAATTCACCTTCACACCTTCGCTCCTGCTAAGTCAGCTTCTATATCCTGCGATCTGTATTTCAAAAGAATTTCCAATACAAGAAAAACGTTTTTAAAATTTTATTCGGTATACACGATAATTTGATAATCCGGATTAGGGTCTGCAATCAACTATCCGCACTATCAAGCTTTTAAGGTATTTGAAAAATAAAAATGTATCCATAGAATGTGAAGTGCTGATATGTGCAGTTAGGCGACCATAACGCATCAAAATATATTGCAGATATCAATCAATAGGCAATACAGTTGGCTTCAAAATTCCACGATGTCGCTTTAGCAGAATTTACTGTGTTTGGGACTGTTTATTTTATTTTGCTATTCTGTATATAAATTCCAATACGTCTTTCTGAAGAGTTGAGCAGAAAATTCCATACGGTGTTGACGAAAACTTTATTTAAAAGCTTTACATTGATTGATGAAACAAATTTTCATACAAAATTAAATTTTTAAATAAAAACAAAAAAGTATTTTATGAATATATTCATGTGTTGCCGCACTTTACTTCAGTTACTGCATTTTTAAATCATCTTCGCAGTTGCGGACTGTTCATGCAGAGTGCGATGAGTGTTGTTTATTCTGTTTTTTATACATATGTATGTATGTATATGTATGTATATGTGTAGCAGTAATAGATGTGTTCATTTATTTTCCATGCAAAAATTTGTTATGAGAAATTTATATTGAAATTGCATAAATTACTGTACCAAATGCTTTAAAATAGAAAAGCAAATGAACGCTTTAAGGCATAAATGCTGGAACAGAATAAAGTATTAGTGCAGCAAGAAAATGTGTGAACAGAATACTGCAACTGACCAAATTACGTCAGAAAAAGCGAAAAAAAAAAAAATTATACTAGAATTGTTATTACATATTTTGTAAATTCAGAAATACATTCCCGAATACACTCTACAACTTTGGCTTAAATTTAGGATTTACACGCGGCTTCGTTCACGCCCAACTTTTCTTTCCCATCTTCAAAATATTTCAAACAATATGCAGAAAAAATTATAGAAATCGGTCGAGCAGTTCAAACAGTGATGCGCTTAGCAACGAACATCATTTAAATTTTAATTATATGGATAGTTTCGGTAAGTAATATATTTGCCCCTACGTCTTCTACTGGTCCTATTTTTTTATGTATCTGCTATGAGTTATTTTCGCCTCAGATATTTCCATCCAATCGTTCCGATAGCTGGGGAGATGCAGAGATGTTACCCATACGTCCGTCCCCTCGTGCTAATATTTCTTAAAAAATGTATTACCTACGTGTTCTCTTAGACTCTGATCTACCTACGTTTTAAATTTTCTGCAAATCGCTTTGATATTCATTTTAAAAAATTTCCCGAACCCGGCAATACTGCTGTGCACTGCATCACAATGGTTCTAAACTCTGGCATAAGTGGGGAGTTCTCCTTAGTGGAGGGTCCGCCACTTAATCTAACCTAGTGCCACTCTCTTTCGGCACTTTGCAAATCTTTCTATTTAGCATGTGGCCACTTTCTAATAAAGTTTGTTAACGAACTCCCCTAATATTCGTAGTTGAGTGTATAAATTTTATATTTTATATGCTTCTGTAGTATTATTTCATATACATATGTATGTATGTATTGTAAATGTATTTGCTTCAGTGTGTACAAATGTACGTACAATAGTTTTTGCTTAAAATCTGGTTTTAGTTTTTTCTTTTTTTTTTTTGTTTTTTTTACAAGAGTGAACAAATAATGCCACTTTGTTATGCGGATTTAGTTAGCAAAAAAAATTAACTATAAATGTAATAATGCTATTTTTATCTCAAATATTTAGAATAGTAACTAATTAAAGTAAATATCGTCGCATGAAATGATAAAAACCATAATGTTAATAAAAAATTCAAAATCGACCTTTTAAATTGATTGAAATTAAATTGATCCACCGTATACAAAAACATTTCACACGCCTACAATTCGAAATAACGTTACGCTCAACAAAGTTCAAGTTTACATTCCTGTGCTATTTTTAACTGGATACATGACACTAAAATACCCGAGAATGTTGTCGGGGAAAAAAGCAGAGACGTACAATGATTTGGTAGATGGCAGCATAAGGCGAAACCGTTTCTTTGAAAGGCAACAATATCTCCACTTATGCGATCGTAACGCGTTGCCGCCAAAATGATAAATTTGCCAAGATTCGTAAATACTTTGAATTTTTTAAATTTTTTAATTAATTTCTTATGAAAAAGATAGTAAAATTCATCGTAATCGTAAAACTCATAATTAGATTTTCGTGAGAGGTTTAAATTCAAATATTATTTCAATTGAATCTCCGTTTTTCTTAATTGAATCTTGACATTAGCCCAACTCACAATCTTGTGCATATGGTGTTGCATCATTGCATTTGCAAAAAGGTATAGCATATTTTTGCTCTACAGTAACAAAATACACAGCAATGCACATGCTAGACTTAAATTTATATGCAACACTTAAAACCAATAGGATTTATTTGCTATGGGTATGCAACACCTAATTGCAAATAAACAGCTGACTAACAATAATTCAAGCCAATCAAATCGTAATCGCCGCATACTTGCCGCTGCTTATTTTCCTCCAAAAAAACCAGTAGTGCGATTTATTAACTTTTATTGGACATATTTTTTTTTGGCAAATTTGTTTGTTTTTTCAATCAGCTGTGAATTTTGTTCTTGCAATGAGTAGTGCATAATAAATTAAAAATGTCATTCACAGTTGATAGCACAAATTTGCTATTGGATATATTTGCAATCTCAAATACACAAGATTGTGAGTAGAGCTATTGTTTTTTTGTGTGTAACCAAGACGATGCAACATTGTTTCACAAATTAACAGCGCACACAATGACGAGCAACAAGTCGCGTGATTATTTTTGAATGGAATTTCATTCTAAAGTTGCCACAATTCAATTATAGTAAAGACTTACTAGTCTGCTGAGGCAGCAGATGAAGCCCCAAGTAATTTTATTAAATCTTTTGTTCTTCTCAAATAATTAATTTCATAAATCCCTTTTTATTCATAAAATGTGAAACACTTCAAACGATAAAATTAAACAGTTTCTAAAGATTTTAAGATCTGAAGTTTTACATTCATCCATTCATGTGCAATTTATCGAGTTACATACATATTTCTACAAAACATTTTGTTGAAGTCAAACCCCCCCTTCGCCGTTTTACATCAATTAGAGAAAAGTAATCTGAACACAACTGAGTGGCATAAACTTTCATTTATTTTGTAAATAGCAAATTACAAATCACCTGCAACATTTGCTAAGATTTTTCAAAATCAAAATTTATTTTTAATTTTGCAAGGGAATATATATAAATTAAATACATTCATACATGCGTACGTACGTACATTCGTACATAAACATATGTATGCAAGAGTGTATCGGTAACACTTTACATCGCATGTATATGTATATGTAAAATATTCATAAATATTGTTTTTGTAGCAATTATTGCGTCGAAACTAATAACCTGCAGCAGCATTCCCCATTGCACTTATAAATTGCAAAGTTAGGAATTTACATTCACACTAAGTAGTTCGTTCTGAAGTTACCCTCCTTAGTGCCCCTTATGGCATATATACACAGCGTATTATTGCCACTGTACTTAAAATACTACATGCTTACACTCACAAAATTATTACAGTAACGAACTGTAGTTTTGTTAAATAGTGCCTTGACTCGAACCTTCAAACAAGTTCTTTGAAATGGCTAAGAAATTCAATATGTAGCACCGGCGAAGTAAAATAATAATAAACCGAAGCTTCAACACTGCTATAGAGAACGTGCAAAAGCAAAGCTGTAAAATAATTAATTAAGGTTCACCTCCTGTCTTTTCGTTAAATTTCCCTTCCCTTCGCATGTGTAGGGTCCCAAATAAAAAAAATAAAAAAATAAAAAAAATAAAAAAAAAAAATTTGAGAATAACAAAAATATAAACAAAATAAACTAAGTAGCCTGATAATCGATACCATACAGGCAGTGAAAACAACATGTGACAAAATTATAAGTCACACTGATAAAAGCTTGCAGAACGGAACAACATGTTGTTTTCGAAGGCTGCTACACATCATCATTCATCTTCAGCGTTCTTCGTGTTTTGTCCACTGTGTGTGGTTATCAGTGGATGTAAATTATTAGCTTTATATATTTATCATTTCCAGTTAATTTTTTTGTTAGTTTATCCAAGAAGTATTCATTTCGATTATTTGCAAATGAACAAACATTTAAAGTTCTAAACAATTTTCTTTTTAAGTGGTTGAAAAAACTAAAGGACCTTTCACACTACAATACTTTGCATTAAGACATGTCAAGAAACTCGGAATAGGAGAAACCAATTAATCCAAGAACTTGTACCCTTCAATCGAGATTGAAATTATACAAAATTTTTTAATATAAAAAAAGTGTTTATTAATACTGTAGTTTTACTTCCAATTGCAAAAAACAATTGGTAAAATTAAAGTGTATATTAAAACAAAATTAGTTTTAGCATAAAGATGTTATTCTTGTAGTTCCATTATGTCAGCTGTTATGAGCCGACGTTCTCTCAAAAATTTTCTTTTTACCATTTTCAATCCCTGATTATTTGTGGTGGTAGAAATAGCAGCAACAAATGATTTTTACGGCAGTCGTTTTAAGTTCAAATAAACAAAAAATAATGGAAAGCGAAATTGCTTTTACACGGAGAAAGAAGTCATTTAGAATTTCAGTTAATTTTAGGTAGAAAATATTTTGAGTGTATACACGACCTACAGGTGCTCACACAAACGCATACATTTTCCCTGTCAAATATATTGGCTTCGTGCTAATGGTATTCACAGTAGAAGCTCGATTTGTGCAACTGAAATGAAATCGGTTTTGGCTACAAGTAGACATAATTCCACAAATTCCGGTTTAAAAATTATCTGCCAGGCCCACGATGTCGTAAGAATTTTTTCATTTGTTCAACTACATTAAAAAAAAAATTATAATATTTTAGAATTTGTTTTGGTTTTAAATGTATTTTTACCAAAGAAAAAATTCTTTCGACATTGTAGAAGAATTTTAAATGAAATACAGACTTGACAGCACTGCAAATTGTGTGGTACGAAAAACTCAGCACAAACAGAACAGGTCTATTCCATTGTTTATTTCAAATAAGTTCAGGTGAAAGTAAGAGTGCAATGGGCCTAAGTGGAACGTACTCCTTCGGAGAGGGTCCGCCGTCTAACCTCAGAATGCAGTCAAATTTAAATGTTAAAAAATCGAATGATTAAAAAAATATTCGCATATAAATATTTCTGAATTTAATAATAATAATAATAATTCCCCGTTTTGTTTTTCCCCTTCTAAAAGAAAATAAAAATTTACCATCATAAACTTACAATAGTCCTTTTCATTACCTAATTTTTGTTTCCATTATTACTACGCACACATGTTTTTTTTTTTGCTAAATATAAATATTATAATTATAAATAAATTATAAATATATTAAAAAAAAATAATCTTGACCCATGAAAGGTATTTTGGCGCTTTTAAATCTTCAATTTGGCACAAAACAAAAAAATTCTCAAAATGCAACACTGGCCGCTATTGATTATGTATTTCATAGCTTCTATTAAATCTCTGTGCAACACACCGCTGCACAACTTAACTACTACTGTGAAATAAAGCGATGGATGTATAAAAAAAAATAAATTCCATAAGTATTGCAATAAAAAACCACAGCAGATTACAGGTATGCGCACATCTATAATCTTTTCCTTTTCACCAAAAAACAAAACTTCCTGGTATATAAAAGAAGCATCTGAAAGTAAAAAAAAAAAAGAAGAAAATAACAACCGAACTGTCCTCTTGAAGTCAGGTAACAGCAAATATTCGAAAAATTTCTCAAAACTTATCGAAATCTCACAATAAAAAACGAAAAATAACACAAGAGTACTTAAACTGCAACAATGAGGAAAAAACAAACAAAAAAAACTTGACTCATAAGACCTTGAAAAACACGTAACTTTCACCAATTTGAAACAATTTTTTTTTTTTTTGTTTCTCCTACTTGTTTTACAGTCAACTTTCTGTATCGCCTTCTTGCTGCAGCTTTAACATCGGTTTCTTGTGGCAACAAGCAGCAGAAACAAAAAACAAAATAATCAAAATCTTTTAAATAAACCAGCTCCAACCAGCAGTGGCTTCCAGTATAAATGTGCAGCAGCAGCCAAACTTACGTAGCAACTTATTTCTATACAAGTCTGTATTTCGGTGTGCACAAGTGTGCGCCAGTAGTTTGCAATACAAATTAAAGCCAACCAGAAATCACAACAGTAAAACTTGTAATGAACTGAAACTTTAAATTGCAGCAACAAGCAAACTGCAGCTAAAAAAAACACACACACACACACCACAGAAGAAGATGTGTTTCTACTTGCAACAGCCATAACCGAGCAATAGCAGCAACTACCAGCAGGCATTTCGACATCAACATACGAGTATTTGCTAATGCATGTGTATGTTATTATACAATGCCAAGTAAAATGTTGTAAAATCCCCTCAACATCTCAGGTTTACTTCACTTGATTTTTCCTCTTAATTTTTTTTTTACTTCTACATTTTTCCACACACCGCCGTTGCAGTTCTGTTTCTTTAAACAGCAATTTTTATTTACTCGTGCATACAGGTTTCAAATAAATCAAGTACATGTAGGAGTGTGTAAGTATGTGTGTGTGTGTGTGTGTTTGGTGGGGCATATTCAGCACAGTGCTGCGCTTTTATTATTGTGTTTTTGAATGGTTTTTGGCTTGTTTGCTGACAATCAATGTTGTTGTCTTTCACCTCAATTGAAATTGCCGAAAGAAAAACAAAGAAAAGTATAGTGCAACAGTCTGCAATGTGCAGGCAGCAACAGCAACAGCAACAGCAACAACAACAACAACAACAAATTGCAATTTCTAACAAATTTGTTTTTTATTTTTGATTGATGCCAGCAAAATGCAACAAACAAACGATTGTTATTGACAAACAAAAATTGTAAGCGAAGTAAAATGTTTGTTACGCTGCCAGTTAAGATTTCAATAAAATCGATGATGTATCAAGTGGATAAAAGAAAAACAGTGTTTGAAAAACTTAAGTCGAAGTAGCAAAAGTCGTTAAATTTTTGCTTTTTACAGTTTGAAGTGCCTTCAGCTGTTTAAAACTGAACCGACAATTCTGCTTGTGCTTATGGCAAAAAAAAAACGCAGTCACAGTCGAAGGCGTAGCAGAAGGCCATTTTTTTCTAATTTAACAGCACTTACAGCAATACTTAAGATATGGGCATTTCCTCAGAAAGGTCTACACCAGGATCGAAAATTAATATGTCAATGAATAAATCGAGCCTTTGGTGCAAAACCGTCATAATTCAAAAAATCGTGAACTGAGAAAAATGCATTTGAAGTTTTAAGCCATCTTTTTGATAGTATTTTCGTTTACTAAAGTTATTTTTTTAAAAGTTTTTTTTTTAAATAAAGAGACATGTTTTGTAATGTTTTCTGTTTGTAAATTTTGTTGTCATAAAGGAAATATTTCATTATTGCAAATAAATATTGTTGGAAATAGCTGGAAGCAATAAAGACATTTGCAGCTGTAGAATCTGAACAATTAGAGATAGAACCATGATCTTTTTTGCTTTAGATATATATTTCCCCAAAGATCATTTCTGCATACCCAGCTCAAAAAATTAAAATTTTGAATTACTGCGGTATTGCACGAAAGGCTCGAAATGATTTTTGCCGAACATTCTATAGGAAATGTTAAAATTTTAAGAAAACTAGCTATTAACAAAAGTTTATCGTCTCAGAAACAAATCACTGCTGGTCTACCACAAGGTTCAATATTATCTCCGTTATTGTATTCAATCTATGCATGGGATTTCTGTCCACCATTATACATGAAGGTCGCTTATAACGCTGATGACACTGCTCTCTTAACGTCTAGTGAACTAACCAAAGCACTGTTAAATAAAATGGAAAATGTAACAAATACTTTCATAAATGGAATATAAAAATAAACCCTATTAAAACTCAGGCCATTATGTTCCCCTACAACAACTCCCCCAAACGATTAACAAGTCGTCAGTTAAATTTTCAAAATGAAATCCTGACAATTAAAAACGATGTCAAATATCTTGGCGTTTGCCTCGATATGAGACTTAATTTCGGGAAATACATCGGTGAAATCTGTAAAAAAAAAAAAAAAAAAATCTATGAAAACTATCAGAACTTTGTGGCCACTTCTTAATAAACTTTCAACATTTAACCTTAAGAACAAAAATTTAATATTCAAAAGCGTTACAAGACCAACATTGACTCATGCAAGTCCTATTTCGTATAATGCAGCAGAAAGACATTTGAAAAAACTACAAATTATTCAAAATAAATGTCTTAAAATAATAAACAACAAAAATTGGAGATATTCAAGTTTACTTCTACACAACGAAACTAACTGGATCTGAACGAATTATCGACTTCATAAAAAAAAACTTAACCACAAATACCACGAATCTATTCAAAATTCTTCTTCTCAAACGTTAAGAGAATGGCTTAATTGCAACTTAAAACACAATGCATTTAATTGAAAGTAACATGTATGCATTTATTATACTCGTATGATTTCATGTTATACCTGATACTTTCCAACTAAATTTAAATTTATATCTCTTTTCATTTTAAAGGTTTTGCCTGTTTTCCTTTGAATAATGTTATAATTTTAAAATTATTATCAAAATTATACGCTGTAGTATTTATAGATAAAAACTCGAAATTGTAAATTTATGTGCTAACTACAGGGTGGCACAAAAGGAGCTATACGGTTTGAATTCTTTATAAATTTTTCAATTATTTGTTTTTCTTTGTTTTTATGCAGCACTTCGTGAAGAAGACATGGGGAATTAATTATGGAACATTCGAAATGAAATCAAGCCCTTCACATCCGACATTTTGCGAAAAGTTATGGAAAACGTGCTCAAAAGAGCATGTATGTGCGAAGCAGAAAAAGGACATCACTTACAGGATATAATTTTTCAAAGCTAATTGCAAAAAATTCCCCAATAATATAATGTATTTAAAAAAATATATAAAATTACATTAATCGTATGACTAAAAAAGTTATAAACCATTTAAACCATATAACTCCTTTTGTGTCCTGTGGCATCTTCAGAAAATTGGTCTGGAAACTGAAAATTCATTTGAAATATGTAGAACATATCAAATATACGAGTATATTTTTTAACATATTTACATACATGCATACATTTTAAAATATTTACAATATACTTCAAAAAGAAAAGACTTGTGAAATATTAGGAATTTAAATGACAGAGAAATTTTATTCTAAGAATGGAGATATCTCAATTTTAAAATCAACGGTTCATTTATTACATAATAAAAACTTAAAATTTATATTTAAAAATATCTATAAAATGCTAAGTATAAAAATATTCACAGTTAATACAATTTAAACTTAAGAAAATTAAAATTACAAACATTGTAGGAAACTATGCCGCCTTCTAAATGTCCCGTGCGAAATCATAGTAAAGTTTGCTCAAAAAAGAGAAACACAAATATTTAAATATGACAACCATCAGTGTAAAGCCATATTATTCTATTTTAATTAAAAAAATAAAATCCTTTCCAAAATGGTGTTGTAATTCGCAAATTCTTTTTAATTTTTCTAAATGCAGTGCAAAGCGACTTCCAAATTTTGTCCCGTTCGTGATACCAAGTTTATTGGTTATACAACAGAAACAAAATATCGATATAAGCAACATTTTGCACTATTTATAGTGCCATTAATGTGCTATAAAGAAACGTAGAAAAGAAAATTTAAGATTTCTTTATTTTATTTCACTTAAAAGGCAAGCGAGTGTCCCGTTCTAGTTCATGGAAGTGTCGATATGTACATGCGATTGTCAAATATTACAATATTGTATGATATGGCAATATACTGACATAGAAAAATTGTCATCAAAATGTAAATTGTCAGTTCAGACTATTGTACGAAAACCTGACAATTTCACTGTCACACAGTTGTCCGACAATAAATTTATGTGCCAACAAAAATTGTTACTTCACACAGTTGTCACATTATTATATGTGACGATGTCAAACATTGTCTGTTAATATTTATTTTTTGTTTTTTTTTGTTTTTTCTTGGACCGGCACTAAGGGATGACCCCTACACATGCGTTGCATTGTGCTGGAACTAGGAAATTAGGCTATGGGAAGGAGGATAGAGGGAATAACATCTCTGTCAAAAGAGACAACTCGTGTTCTAGATTTACGTCAGCACCTGCCCATGGGGCCTTATCTGACGGTGGTCTTAACACCGAGTAAATTTCTGAAACGATTCACTAGCGCCCCCAGAGCACTGATAAGCAAATGAGCCCGTAGGCCACCTACTTCCAGAGTTGGGTAGCAAATCATGTATAGTATTCTCTGGTTTCTATAATGCACCTTGTTGAGGTGTTCGAGCGGTCTAAACTCTTGTCCCGTAGTACTAGATTAGAATCTAACTGGTGTTAAGCAGTCCTTCATCAATCTCTAGTGAGATTTCGAAAAGTCACCTCCTCTATCATTTTCGAACTCCAGAGAGGAACAAGGTAATGCTGCACCTTGAGCTAGGCACCGCGGGGTCGCTTATACACCCGTAAGTTCCGAAAACAAGATTCACAAGTCTCCAGAACTCCCCTGCGGGATGTCAAAAGAGACAGGAAAGACCTCGGCAGTGAGTTTGTTCCACATACGCGATGTTCGGCCGAAAAATGAGTTCTCCCTGTAATGCGTAGTGCGAGTCGCCGCCAAATCGACACCAAATGGATGCGCTCT
Source organism: Dexiosoma caninum (assembly GCA_963924685.1). NCBI lineage: Eukaryota > Metazoa > Arthropoda > Insecta > Diptera > Tachinidae > Dexiosoma > Dexiosoma caninum. The sequence goes on along the minus strand of OZ004727.1, from coordinate 93,509,087 downwards.
TAATTATGATCGCGTCGTGCGCGCGAATGACCGGGTTTCGGGAACAAGTGCCCTGATTTCATTAGAACACATCCCATTATAGTAACGATAGAACAACGAATCGCAGGATTGCAGGATTGCCATTAAGCAAATATAGCTGGCAATGCTCACGATAGTTAGTTAGATGCCTGGCAATATTACAATTGTATAATATACTGACCATGATGCAATTGCCAAGGTGGGTGGCAGCATTAAAACTTTTACAGGCGTTCGTGTATTTGTGCTTTGCGACATAAAATGTCAGAAAAAATTTTCACTCGCAAAATTAAAAATAAATAATATTTTTTTAATCCTTATTTTTTAACCTTATTTCTTTTAATAACAATTTCTGTATATTATATCTTTTAAGCTTAAAGGTTTGTTTTTATTTTTCTTTTTCGATATTTCGTTAACCATCGATTAACACTCATCTTCAGGAAATTTTCATTATTTTTTATAAAAGCGTAATTCATTCGAACTCGCGCTGAATAAATAAAACAACATATCTAAAATTTATAAAATATGTATGTAAGATAAACAAGAGCAGATAAGCAATAGATATTTAAATACATCAAACAATAATAGATCTATTTTCTATTTTATCTATTATTGTATTTTTCTTTTTGTTTATGTTGGTTTAGTTTATTTTGTTTTTGAGTTGTTGTTACTGTTGTTTGATGGTTCCATTGACCATATACAGATTTTAATCGTGAATCAAATAGTTAGTTGTTCTTATTGTTGTTGTCTTTTCCATCTATTTATGTTGCATTTGTACCCGCATACCAGAAATTCCAGTGAAACTCTATTGCCTTTTCAAATGAACATACACATTCGCTAAGATGCGCACACTGCCGATATAAACAAGTCGATATCATTCAGACGTGAACTTGTATGTGCATGTCGATCAGGCATGGGACGTACTTGAACTTTGAATTTCAAGACTTTTTCCTTTTTTAGATACACATACTTATAAGTACAATGTCAGGAAAATGAGTTTTAAGAGATCTTTAACCAAAGTTTGCCATCTTATGGAAAATCAACCATTTGTTAAGTGGGGATGCAAGAAGTGGCTGAAATAAGATTTTTATACTATTTTGCTCAATATAAAGGCTGTTTTTGCCATCGTCACAGCTTTGACTTGGTAACACTAACTAATTTTCCAGCCGACTTAATAGCTGATAGTTGTGCTTCTATAGCTTTGCTTGTCATTTCATCATGCGTAGACTTCTGCGAGAGCAACACCTGAAAATGTTTTAAATTTTTCATCAATAATAATCCTTATATATGTATGTATATCAAAATTATAGTGCACTCCATCCATAACCATAGTCATCCCTCATAGCGGCTAATTTGAATAACTGATGATCATTAAGCACTACTTTTTCTGTTAATGATACTGTGCATTCTTTAACACGTCAAGCAGTGCGCACGGCACAAGCATTAAAGAAGACTGATATCGCTCAATCTGTTCTCATCAAATGAGGATGAGTCCATCCATTTTATGGAAGATTTTGCAAAAGAATTGCTCTGAAGCACAAAATGATATTGATTTTGAGAAATGATCATGTGCATCAACTGCAGTTTTCGCATACATATGTATGTATGCATTTAAAAGAATTAAAAATATTGATTTTTATTAAATTATTTATCACCCGGAAATCAACATACGATGACTTATAGCGTTTTCACACTGACTGGTTTTACAGCAAAACTTGGTTTTACATTAAAACCTGGTTTCACTATATAAAAATATTTGCTTCAAACCATCTTAAAAGCTTTCTGAAGTGGTTTTAAGTTGATTTAATAAAATACAACCTTGATTTTCATGTACTAAATGCAGTGCTACCAAGTTAACAACTGAACACAGCTATGTAGGTAATTTAAAGGAAAACTTCGTAAATGAGGTCACTACAATAATTTAAAATAATGGACGTAGCAGCAACAACATTAAATAAGTGCAAAAGAAAAATAATGTATTGGGTACAGCATAATGAAAGTGCTTTCATCGAGTTGTGGAAGGAGAAAATAAATGAAATGTTATTAAAAAAGCTGTACGTTGAAACCTGATTTAATTCAACCTAAAGTGACAACACAAAATCAGCTGTTTGTTGTTTTAACGTTAAAATCAGGTTTTAACTTTTGGTGTGAAAACACTATAACACAGGAAAAAAATGATTTCCGTCTGCCATAAAAATTCCAAAAATTATTATTTTTTCAAATTTTCAGTGATAAAAAAAACGTTTGCAGAACCGATAACCCAACTCACGAAAATTTTTATTAAACATGTGATGCGTTGTGCTGAAACTAGAGGCAAGCGATAGTGAGAGAGATGACCGGTGGTGAAGCTTAACTATGTTACAACTCTTCTTTTGCAGGTTTTTTGTTTTATAGCAGTGTTTCAGCTCCCCTGATGTCAAGGAGACGTATTAAATTTAGAAACTTCGTTTTTAGTAGCCAATTTTTAGTAATTATTTTACATCGCAAGTGCTACACAATACCGACGAAGGACGGCGTTCTGATGTGCCTGTGAATTGAAGCCGTTACTGTTCAGTGACCAGTGACTATGCCTTCACCACTGAAACCTTGCGACACCAATTGACACAAAGTCACTGAGTCTGAAACTGGTGTTGAAACCAGGAAATTTTTCATTTTGTAGTCAACGTGCAGACCACTTCGACCATCGCCACCTCACTTACTTCTTATTAAGTAATATTTTAATTGTAATTCTAGTATTGATAATCATTTTATTAAGTTAATGTGAAAATTGTGACGGTAAGAAGACTTCATTATAGAACATTCATATAAATTTATTTCCGAGTTATTGTTGAAAAGTGGGCGAAACTTGAAGACCAGCCACGTGGCCCGAATCATATTTGATCATTAACATTATCAAATTCTTATCCAATAAAGTCAGTTCGTTTAATTTTAGAAATATTTTTCTTTGCTTTATTTAGAGTTTTCAAAAAACCACCCGGTGCAATAATTGCTGCGGCCTTAGTTTTTATATGAAGAAATGGCAAATTAAACAGTTCAACAATTATAATATAATAAACTGGGCTATCGTATGATAGCTTAATACTTCATTAAAGAAAATTGCGCTTCATATATCGCTGCAGTACAATTTTTAACATATCCATCCCTGACAAGTGCACGTTTGCGAATGCATTATTTCCAGTTGGAAATGCAATTTGATTTTTGAGAAAATGCGAGTGAAGAGCGCAAGTACTATAATAGAATTAAGTCTATCGGCAGAGAAAGATTCCATTAAGCAGATCATTATTCTCGTTGTCTTGAGACATGTAAAAGCTGCCACGTCTAATACATGTATGAATTTAATCAAATGAACCAACAAGTTGTATAATTTTGCTTTTCTTTATTAGATAGATAGTCTATGATTGGACAGTTTTCGTTTCTGAATTGACTTTCTATTAAAATAAAATTCTACAGCTGAATTTGAGTGACCGTGAAACAAAATTGCCAATAAAATTTCATCAATTTTGTGTGCATTTTTGTTTTTTTTTTTTTTCTATCTTGGACCAGCACTCAGGGGATGACCCCTACACATGCGATGCATTGTGCTGGAAATAGGAAATCAGGCATGTTGCTGATATTCCACTTCTGGCATAAAAAGAGGAACTCTGTATCTTTACTCTGTAAAATGTACAAATTCGGAAAATTTTCTTCTCATATTAAGGGGCCTTTACATGGTATTTAGTGCTGCCAAATATGCAGATTTTAAAAAGTAATTAAAAATTCGTTAGTTAAATTTGTTTCTTTTCTTTTTCACAAAACAACTAAAATATAGCAATAAGAAAAACAGAAATATCAATTCCGATGCGGTTAAAAGATTTTAAATTAAAATGAAAATCTTTCACAAATTTTCTTGTAGTGCCATTTTTTTTGCCACTGTCCCTGGACACTGTACATTCTGGACTGGCATGAACCAGAAATACCGCTTAATGCATAAATTTAATAGAAGCCATTTTAGATATGCCCACTGTGGTTTTTTTTATGAATTTAATGTTTAACGTCAGTATGTAAATCATATAAACAATGAAAAGACTGCATTTGCAGAATCACTTTAAATCTACCGCCGGTTGGACTTTTTTTTTTAAATCGAAATTTTATGCAAATTTTTTATGTTGTATTCTCTAGTGGATCCCCCCTCACCATCACCTGAAATGAAACCACAAGCGACGTGCTTCGTCTTTTATGCCGCCTACAAAAAAGCAACAACATGCTTAAACAAAGGAATCTGCTGGCAATCACAATCACTACATGTACTCGTATGTTGTGCGTATTAAGTTATTTGAGAAGACAAATAAAAAAAAAATTATTAAGATTTTATAACAGGCTTATCATAATTTTTTAACAACTTACGAAAAAAAATCATTTTTTCTCTACATTTTTTTTGCTTGTCATCAGCAGCCAGTAAGTTGAGGCAGTCGTTTCAAGCAGTGTTTACATGTTTTGCAAAGAATTATTTTCTAATCATTTTTCATCAAACCCGAGCCTTCAGATTTTGAGGTCGTATTTAATATACAACCGACTGCCCGTAATTTTTCAACGTTTTAATTTTTCACTTTTGCTTTACCAAATGGCGTTTTCTTCTTTTAAAATTTCAATAAATTAAATTAAAAATTACTTTGCTACCCATAGTAGGTTGCTACTTATCTCCGGCTACACATACACTTTGATGTTTCGTTGTAAACTGACATGCCGAAATGATCAAGTTTTTTCTTTTTCTTATCTTATTCCAATTTGTTGTGATTTGTGCGGGCACAACCCCATTAACAACTAATACGACGTCGATCACGAAAGAATCACACGCACAAATCACTCGTCTGTAACCTGCTTTAACGGATGCAAATATATCATATGCAGTGTTTATACATCTTTTTTAGCAAGAAGTGCTGCCAAATTAACCATTTTCGGTGCAGATGATGTAAGAACCGATAATTATAAATTTATTATTATTTTTCCACTATTTATATATGTATATATATATATATATATATGTACAGACATAGAAAATGAACATAATGAACTGGAGTTTATCATTTCGAAGTGTTACATGTAGGCTTGCTTGCCAGATGGCATGGATTCGCTTGGATTTTCCAGTTTTTTACGCCTGGTCCAGTTTTTTTCACATTTTATATTCTTTTATAATGAAATTAATTTTTTTTGTACAGAAAAATTGCATTCTAAACACAACTATATTTGCAAATGTTTAGATTATATATTTTCCTAACTCCAATTAGTACCATTTTTTGTACATAACTGACAATTTATTAAGTATCATCACTGTCATTTTTTTTGCTAGTAATTTTAAGTGCATTTTAAAAATGGTCCAGTTTTTTTCTAAAATCCAGGCAAAAATTTTAAGTTTGTTCAGTTTTTAGGCTTTTGGGATCTGACAAGCCTAGTTACATGTTAGCAAGTGTATAAACCCTACAAACGCTGTATTTCAAATAGTGGTATGAACACTACGTTATAGAGCTGTGTCGGTCACGAACGAACGAGTTCAATTGAACGAATCACTCAATTGAACGAGATGATCCGCACGTTTCGCTGAGCGCTTTTGGCTCCTTGTCATTCAATTTCTTTGGAGTTATTAAACCTTCTCCGTTCCATGAACGGCGCAAGGTATATTTATTAGGTCTATTAGGTCTAGCTATCGAACAACAGGCATTTTTTTTGTGCAAATTAAATTGGGGATGTCATAAAAAGAGACTACTACTCTCACACACAGGTTACAATAGCAAGAAACACATTAATTTCATTTTTGTATGCCTTAATTGCTTTTGCAAGCCTCTCTCAAAATAAAGAAATAAGTAAAATTGTTAATTGGGCGCTTTCTCAAATGAAACAATTAAGTAAAATGTAAACAAATGTTGACAGTCGAGTAGTTATTTTGTTTTCAAATTTTTAAAATTTATACAGAGACTCTGCTCTGCCACTACACCATCTCTGTGGCTATACTCCTCCCTAATCAGAGTTGCAGTATAATTTTTATTGTATTCATATGATTCCATAAAATAAAAGTTTTAAATAAAGAAATTGCTTTAAAGGTCTGTATAAAAAATTAACAACCCTGCAGATTGGATTTTTTCGTTACGTGTACAAAATTGTGTATTTCGGGCATCTTTGGCGTATAAAAAATTGCACTTCACCATTCACTTCGTTCGGTATTGTGTAAATAAACAGAAGTGTCAGAATAGCTGGATTATATTAAAATGCAAAAATTAAATAACAATATAAAACAATAAAATTAAAAGACACATCGCCAAAAGAAAAACACCATATCATGATGTAACTCTGTTGTTGACGTGCAAGTGGGCAATCATGTGCTTTTGATTTTAATAACAAAAGGTGACAGTTGTCATTGGTTCCCCCTCAGGAACACAAATTAACATACAAAGACAACAACAACAAAAAAAAACAGATGAAAATAAGTACAATTCTATTTAATTTAATTTTCTGTACAATTTAATGCGAGTGGAGGCGGAGGTGGAGGTGGAGATGAGCAACTGGTGTTTTCAGGGAATCTGACTAGCAGTCTAATACAGTGATGTTAACCGTACGTTAACTACCGTATTGTTGGGTTATTTAGACCCTGATGTCTACACATGATCTACATATTTCTCTTAAAAACAAATCATAAAAGTACAGTGAACTCGCGAAAACGTGAACTAATTTTTACCAAGGCAGTTCACATTTTCGAGTTTGTTCACATTATCGAGTACACAAATTTAAAACAAAAATTACCCTATTTAATATAAAAAATAATATTTTATTAAGTAAAAATGCTAAACGCTATTTTAAATGAATTATTATATTAATTTTGAATAACAAAAAATAAAATGCAAAGAAATTTATATTTAATTAACAAAAACAACAAAAAATAAACTAAAACTAATAGGAACATTTTTTTGGTTCGATAATTATGTTAGTTAAGTAATTAGTATAGTTAAATAAAGTTTAAAGGAACTAATCAGTCATTTGTTTTTGGTATTTTTTTTTTTTTTGGTTTGCCATCTTTAAATCAGGTTGCTGATTGTTGCTGATGCCTGATTATTTACCGTGTTGACTCTGCAACCAGAATGACCCGGGTTCGATTTCCAGCCCGGTTTAGTTAAAAAAAAAAAAGTTATTTTCAAGTTTTCTGTATTACATATAAACGTCGTATAAAACGTCGGCAAAGTAAAATAATAATTCAAATGGCTTCACTTACCTTAAAAACAATGCGTAAAAAATAATTTCCGAGATGCCGCAATTGTGTTTTATAATTAAAAAGAAACTGCAGAGTTGTGCAAGAATTCAGCTTTCGCTTCCCAGCACTTTCACCATCTGCCAATTTCCTAGACTATTCCTCTCTCTCTCTCGCTATAGTTCCAGTTGTTATCAAGTTGAAGAATCGTATTTTTAATGAAAAAGGGTGCAATTTTCGACTGTGGCTTTTTACGTGACATATTTTTTATTTACGAAAAACTAAATTTAAAACTTGACTTTGTTTGCAAAATTGCGTTAATAGAGTTGCGTGACTGTTCGTCACCAATGTTAAGGTTTTATGTGTTGCAGACACAATAAACAATCACACGGTTATTGGCTCTTCATAAAATTTGGTTAAAAAAATGTCAAAAGTAGGTATTTTCACTTAATCGGCAATAAAACACGCATTTATCCATGGATTTTCATGAAATAAAGTTCATTTTATTTCTATTACATTCGCCTAAAAAATTAAGTAGTAAAACTGGTAACTATTTTCTGCCTTCTATTTTTTATAAATTTTTTGAATTAAAAAATTTTGTAATTTTTCCGAAAAAAAAAATTTTTTTTTACTTTTTCATTAATAACTACAAAACTAATGGCTAAATCAAAAAAAGATAGTAACAAAACTTAAAGCTGACGTAATTTAAAATTTTTTGACGTACTGCACAACAAGATTGAATACGTTTCTCCAAAGTTACGATTAGTTGTAGGGAGCAGCCTTTTCAAAAAACCCAAATTTTAGAAAACCTTTTTTTTTAACAAAACCTTACCCAAGAATTTGAAATAATGATGATTTTTGGAGTTAAGTGGCAACAAGGGATTAGAAAAAAATAGTGGTTATCAAAGAAAAAAAATTCTTTCTCATGTGTTGCGTAGTGTTATCCAGGAATGCGTTAACCGAGGTTACACTGTATTTTCATAAAGCTTCCAACGTTCTACGCAAAAACACAGATAATTAGAAAACTACTAAAGCTTTCCTCAAACGTGACTATGGAAATACCCATATGTTATGCGTTTAAAATATTATTACTTTCATTTTTCCTACCGCACCCTTGAACACCAACAGCAAAGCAATTCGCAACATATTTTATATTTTTGCACTTCACAAGAACAGCAGTTTGTCGCCAGACAAGTGTTGTTAATATAATGATTATAAAAATACGTTCTTTTATGATCATCTACTGCGTTTCCTTAATAAAAAAAAAAACTCCAAAAAGAAAACGAAAAGAAAAGTTTCCAACATAAAGCAACATCGTCATTGTTATTAAAAGATGAAAATATGAAAAATTAAGATATTGAAAATAAATTATTAACCGAAATGACTTTAATTTTGGCATTTTTATATTAAAAGGAAACCTCAAATTGCGTATACACATACATATGTATATGAAGGTAATAAAAGTAAAAGTTGCTTGTCAAAACACAAGCAATTCTCTTTTAAAGATTCATTTACGACTGTAATTTCAATAACGGAGAAGAAATTGCTTCATGAAATTAATAAGCACGGTCGTATATTTCAGGACATGCAGAAAACTTTGCCACATAATATTTTTGCAATATTTTCTACATAAAAAATATGATGCGCCAGCGGCGAAAATAACATTAAAAAAAAAAAAACATTTCCTTCATATCATCATTATAAATTTTTGACAAGAGATGGTGAAATTGCTAAAATATTTTCACTTGGATGACGCGTGATACGGATTTTAAATAGCAATAAATTAGTTTTTAATTTAAAATGAAACATTCAAGTGCTTAATTCATAAATGAAGGCAATTAAGATGAGAACCATCCAGGAGAGGTGATTGGACAGGGATAGTGTAGAGAAGAGACGCCGAAGTACTCATATAGCAGATGATTTTAATTCTCATCAGAGATCAGCAATGAGTAGCGAGAAAGTTAATACACTAGCGTCATGATTGCTTATTCCTGGTATTTATAAGCATTCATATTTATTTCAGTCTTATCGATACTCATATCCACTCGACAGCATCATCAAACTTCACTACATATTATGATTCTGTTAACTCATACTCTATATAACTCATTGTCTATACACCAGAGTCAGGCAAAATGCACATTAAACACACATATTGTAGAGAATTGGGCAAAATACTACTCATTCTGGCTTGAGCATTCAAAGAAGCAGGCTGTGTTATGGCTTGTTGCTTAAAATCAGTGTTGCCACCAAAAAAAATTTTCTCCTCAGCAAAAATTTTTGTTCTCTTATTTTTTTTCTTGGACCGGCACTCAGGGGATGACCCCTATACATTGAAATTTTCCCCACGTCAAAAGTGACAGGAAAGACCTCTGCAGGTTGTCCAGTCCAAAATGCGTAGTGCGATTCACTGTTAAGTCGATGCGTTAATAGATGCGCTTTTAATGACCGGGTTTCGGGAACGAGTTCCCTGATTTCATCAGAACACATCCCATTATAGTAACGATAGAAAAACGAACCCACCCCGCGTTGCGACGTTGCAAGAAAATATGTTTAATGGGCAATATGAACAAAACTTATTTTCAAATAACTATTTGGCAAACTAAAATATTTGGTTTCTTAACACGCATGAAAAATATGAAATTAAAAGTCATTCCACGCACAGTCCATTTATATTATTTCATTAGAACTCTCGTTCGTAAAAAAATATATAAAATTTCATCAAAATGCATAAGAATCCGTATCACGTGACATGGCGCATCAAAATCACAAAGTTGAAGCAAAACTAATTAAAATGAGGGAAAGTCTACCTTTACCCCTTGCTAGTGAAATAGGGGTCTGGAGACATATTTCTGCAGATACTTATATGTATGTAATAAGCAAACAAATTACATTTGCAAATTATATTTAATATTTGTACTGATTTATTTATATTTGTGTCGCAACATTTTCTTTATTGAAACAAAATTCGATTTCTTTGGACAGATAAACCATTTGAAAACTTATTATGCATAAAAAGTAGCCCATACGAAATAAATATTGAAGATGCAATGCATACGAATGCTGATTTTGTAACTTTTTTGCCATTTCCATATTTAAATTAATTTCTCTGTTAAATTGGGTACATGAGACACAATTCTACTCTGGCAACACCGACTCTTGTTCAGAAAGAGAATATGTGCAGCACATACAAACGAAAAACGTAATAGTATAGGTTTGCTTACCACTGGTATAGACCATGATCTAAATATACTATAAGGTCTGCTTGACAGTTCAAATTATTTTTACTGTGACGTCACCGTCGAGATTTGTTTTTAATATGTATGGGGTTTGTTTTTTTTTTTTTGAAATATTTTGCAATTTTAAAGGTAAAATAAATAAAACAAATTAAATTGTTTTGTTATAGTCTTTTTTAATTTTCTTCTGCCATTTTTTTCTTGTATTAATTTTTTGTTTAAATTTCTTATTCCAAAATATAAACGACTTTTAAAAAATAACGATTTTACATTTTCAGGCACATCTATGTTATCACATTTAATGTTATGGTATTTTAAATAATTATTTCGAAAACTTAAAGTATTATTATTAATTTCCTTAAATATATTTTCTAATTTTAATATGTTTCCCATAAATTCTTGGCAGGGTTTATAGAGCCCTCTGTTTGAACTGCAACTGACTTATTTGGATTTTCATTTTCAATACTTTCTTCTTGTAATTTCTGCAGACTATAAATAATTGTAAATATGATTTCATTAAAAAAAGTGGATTTTAAAAAAATTGTATTTACTTTAAATCAAATTCAGCAATTGCTTCCTTTACAATTTGTTTGTTTGCTCTTTTTACATATCGTTTCGATCTTTCGACTGGTAAAATGCTGTTTACATGGATATTTAAAGATGGGACAGCCTTCGCATCTAACAATCTTTTTCTTATTGGCGTGTTCAATAATATATCCTTTAAACGCCAATCATTATTCGTAAAATGTCTAGAACAAATTGTTCCAGATTTCCAGTTAATATTTTTTTTACCGCATGCATTGATCCACACTTTCTTTATTTCTGGATCTTTTGGAAACGTAAAATATTTTAGATTTTTATCATCCTGCTTCGAGCTTTTACAATCTTTTACCACACAGTATTTCATTGTCCAAATAAATTTTATCACTTTCTACACAAATTGTTTATTAAAAACTCTTTTTTTTTTGCTCTAACTCAGTTCACATTTATTTTTAATTAATTGTCAATAAAATAATCCTTTAATTTTCTTAATAAATATGTAATAATAATAATTTTAATCACTAGCTTTTAAATTTCCATTTAACCACAACAAAACATTTCCCGACGATGACGTCAAACTAAAAAAAAATGGCAGCTGTCATTCAATATCAAGCAGACCTTATATATAATTAGATCATGGGTATAGACCATAAAGAATAAGTATGATTCGTATGGCGAAAACTGGAAAAAACTTGATTATTTCAATCCAGATTACTTTTCGATTATTTGTAATTGTAATCAATTAGTAAGCGGGAATTTATATAAAAAACTGAGAATTATATAATCAGTAAAATTCTTCTTAAAATTTAATCTGATTCCTTTCATCGTAATCGAAATTTAACAGCTCTGCTCTGTACTAATTTGTTCGTCGTTCGTCGGCGTATGAAATAGAAATAAATCTCTCACTCAGAGTTTGTCAGGCACGATGAATTTCGTCGACGGCATTAAGTTCACAACGAATAAATCGTCGTTCGCACCAATTGTGTTCCCAGCATTAGTCTAAAACTGAGGTCGAACCCACCACCATATGGTTTTGTAGTCAAAGTGCAGCCATCGCCATCATTCTCAAAATATTTCAGACAGAAAAACAGAACAAATTATCAAAATGGATACCGCCGTTCGCATTTAATTTTTATTTATATTTTTTATACATTTTATTTATTATTGTTATTTTATATTTTTTTATTTTTCATTAATTTTAATATTATTAAGCTCATTTTGATATACAGTCGACTATCAATAATTTTAAATAAATTTAAATAAATTTGCGAGTTTAATTTATAGACTGTAAGACAAACTAAACATTTTTTTTTTATAAAACGCAGCACATTAAAGTAATTACAATCGTAACTGGTCATGGATGCACCTGCCATTTAAGTAAAATAAAATTACCGAGGGTACCAAATTACATGAATTGCTTTCAATTTATAGAAAGTTTTTCAAGAGACCTGCGAAACGATTCACACTATCGTTAGTTTAAAATTATCCAGAGCCAACTGTATTGATAGAATGCGCAGTTTTTCCAACTCCACTTCAAACTTTAGAGTTTAAAAAAAATTTGACATTTTCGTTTTTAAATTATGCAAATTAATATTAATAATTGGGGTTTTTTTTGCAATTAAATTGTTGTGCTTTCAGATTTTTTTGTTAACGTTTTTAAGATTTTAGAAAAAAGAAACAATTATTATTAATGTGACCTTTTGAAAAGAACGGGCGACGCAAAAAGCATTTAAACAAATACCGTAATTAACTGTAAAAGCGTTTGACAGTTTTGACATTTAAATGTGGAGATTTGTAACTGTCTTCAATGTAGGTAAACGATATTTAACGCTATAAGATTTTGAAAATAATTATTTATTATGTGTGTGTTCATTTTAAAAATGAATGAAGAAGATATGAAGTGTTTTACACCTGTGACTTTATTTGCAGCATCAACACGTTTCACACAAAACTTGAGTAAAGGGAAACTTTGAATATACTCGTATAAACAACTGGTAATGCAAATATCTAAGTATGCATGTTTAGTTAAAAACATAATTGTGTTGAAGGATTAAGACATCAGAAGGGGTGTTGCGCTCGAATTGTAACTGATATAAATGCTGTAATTTTTTGACCACATATTTTTTTTTTGAATTCTAATAAATATCGATACGTTAGACGTATGTATGTTTGCAATCGTGTTTAGCCTGTTTGAGGATGAATAGGATACAGAGAGTTGTATGGCTGTATTACACATAGGCTATGGGAACTACGGCAACGTCGGAAATGAGGACTATGCTTACAGTGAATTCGATTATCAAAAAGTGCGTTGCACTTTTCACTTTATTTATTAAAAACTTGTATTTACACCTTATTGTTCGCCTTTAAAGTGTTGTAAAATCCTTCTATAAAGGAACAATAAAGTGAAAATGTGTGCAATGAATAGCGCAAAATAGGGCAAGATACATATGCAATGAACTTTTGTTTGAAAAGAAAATGCCATTAATCTTCCACCGCTTCATATTGGCATGCAATGTCATATTGGATTTCAAAACAATAAAAAATTTCGATGACATCTCACACACACTTTGTTTCATTTAAATTTAAAGACAGGAAGCGCTTAATGAAAGACCCTGCAGTATCAAATACACGAAAAAGAAAAGTTAGATACAAACAATCTTCGCATAATCAAAGGAAAAAATAATGCATCACACAGTTGCAAGTGTGTCAAGGTAAAGAAAGTGTAACATTTCCAGAAACCACGGTTGGGCAAGTGAAATTATTCGCACGTGTTCAGTAGTGTGAGTGTGTGTGTGTGTGTGTGCAACATGGAGCCTTTTTGAAATTAAGTTACAGCCAAGCGAAAAATAAGGAATAGAAAAAATATAATGGGAAAAGTGCAATAATGACAAGAAAAAATATTGTGTAAAAGATAACAAAATTGTTCGTTAGCGTCTGCATTAGGGCGGCTTCAATTCAATTGTAATGGAATTCGTTTGACTTGCGCGGCATTACGGAAAAGAAATTATAGTCAAAAATGTCTCATAAAAATAAATCTGTTGCCGCAATTAACAAGTTCAAATTTACAAAGTGACAAATAAATTAGTTTGGATTGTAAATTTGTTGTAAATAGAATTGATGTACACCTTCTGTCATTTCTCTCATGCATCGCATGTGCAGGGGTCATCTCCTGAGTGCTGGTCCAAGATAAAAAAAAAAAAAATCTCTGTTCGGTAAAACAAGCAGGTGCTGATAAATAAACTAGCAGCCAGATCGAAGTAATTCTAATTGATTTGATTGTACGATTTAGTTCAAAATTTCATATTGCATGAAGAGTATGTAGACAATTTTACCTTTTACCACGAAATCCCCAGTGTACGACGCAGCAGCAGGCAACATTTATATGAAATGATATTTCAAAAGTAAATGGCAGGCTTTCTGTTATGGACCAGTGCTCAAGGGACGTTCCCCACATATGCAATGCACTGCATCACAACTTCACAAATATGTTTTGAGGAATCACACATTTTCTGAGTTTTTTTTTTTGCACACTTTCAAAACCCCAGCAACATGAAAAAATCACCCTTTATATACATACCGATGTACATACAATGTATATAGTAAAATGTGAGGAAGAAAAATTAAGTTAAGTAGTGCTTGAAAAGTGCTAGAACACCAACAACCACCCACCCCTCTACATTTTTGCATTTAAAAAATCTTTTATATTTTTTTTTTTTTTGAACATCCAAACAAACACTCAAGTAGTTGTATTCATGCAAAAGCTCCTCTGTATTGCGGCGAAATATGTATGTGTGTGTGTGTATTTTCATAAAAATGTTGCCATAAACTTGACACAATTTTTTGTTTGTTTTTTTTTTTTCTTTCTTCATTCACGTTTTCTTTTCTTCTCATATGGAATATTTTATCAAGACTTGTTCACATTCGCATTGTTATATAAAAAAGATAAAAACGTATTCTAGTATCGAGTATAAACTAAATACAAACTTACGTTCATTGACAATTGAAAAAAACTTGTACGACAACAAGAAAAAAATTTGTCTTCTTTGATTGAGTTAATGAAGACAGAAATGCAGCACTTACCTGAAAAGATACGAAATTAAAAAGAAATTATTTTACAATAAAAAAATAAATAAATTTAATTAAGAAATGTACTATTTGATTTAAAAATATATCTACTCGTACACAACATGCAATTTAAAGTTGTTTGAAAATCAATTACAAAAGACAATTCGAGAAGGAAATGATGACACGCTTAAATTGCTGCCATCAATTTAACAAGATTTTATATGGAATTTAATTCTGTCACCATTAATATCTTCAGTAATAGAGTTTCTTATTCTTCAATTTATAATGGGAAATTCTTAATTTCAAAACCAAGTTCGTGATGAGAAAAATTTTAAAGATTTATTCGATTAATTATTGAAACGCTGGACGAAGGGATTTTTTCATATTCTATTCATTCAAATATACAGCATTAAATATTTGCAAAAGCAATTTTTGATAATAAAAAAGTTCTTTTGCTACAAACAGACTTTAAGAGTGTATAAAGGGTGGGCAAATTTGAGGTTAGAAAATGAATTGGCTGTCCAATGTAGAAAGATAAAGATTTGAGCTGTCCTCCTTTGACATTTATTTAGCAAAAGTTTGGGCAATTTTAACCATGGAACAACGAATTTTAATTGTGAAAATATCTCTCAAAAACAGTGAAAATTTTACTGTATCACTTCATAAAATTCGAGCTGATTTTCGTCGTAATCAGGTCCTTCTGCGAACACTGAGCATAATTTAATTGTTCAATTCGAGGCTCATGGCATTGTTACTGACAATAGACCAAAACAATACGCTCGTAGTGACCGTAATGATGCAAACATAGCCGCTGTACAGCAAACTGATGAGAATGAGCCTGGGACATCAACTCATCGACGTTCACAATAATTGGACATCAGCAGAGGCGCTTTGCGCAACATTTTCTATAAAAATCTTCATCTTCACGCTTATAAAGTTCAACTCGTTCAATGACCGACCATTGTTTGCGTCGAACGTTTGTGAATTGGCTGTTTGAAAAACTGAACGAAAACAAAGCATTTTCCAACAAAATCATCTTTGTTGAGGGCTAGACTTGCCAAATCGAAATCGCCAACATTGGAAACATGTGTTTATAACTGCCGCATATCTTATTTCATTTTATAACGGTTTTCTTTGCCAGAAAACTAAACACTGCATCAACGTAACGCACAATTTGAAACACTAAGCTTGGTTAACATTTAGTTGTGATCAGTTTGTTTAAGTGTCCTCACGCCGTGAAAATAAGATGCAAAAAGTGAATAAAAGAGAACAAAAAATATAATTTTTTTTTCAAAAAAAAAAAAAAGTACAATTCAATTTTAGAACAAATAAGTTAATAATATAAAATAATATAATTGAAAAAAATGTTGGAACTTTTTGCGTAGAATATTTTTTCTATAATGCAGCCTATATACAGGGTGGCCCAAAAGTAATCATTCGGGGCATAAGTAATCACCCCATGTCTTTTTGCTTCAACTTCAACGAAAACTGGTAAAACTAATACTCAACAGCTGAGAGGCAATGCCTTAAGTATTTTCTTGCTTCTCTGCAATTGATGGAGTCTCTTTAATGTCGTGCTGATATCAAAAAAAAAATATTTATTGGCAGAGTGGAGTTCAAAAAGTAATTCTTTTATTTTTAAAAGTAAAAGCATGTACATATAAATTAAATATTGTAAAATATTGTTAGTGATAGTGCCTTAATTCGAACGTCATCTTTCCATATGTAATTAATTAAAATGGGCTAATAATCGAAAACAGACATTCAATAAAAATTACATGTAATAATTGCTAAGAAACAAACTAAAGCAAAGACAAAAATTGTCACACTGACAAACACTAGTAGAACAGAACGACATGCTGTTTTCGAAGACTGCTACACCTTCGTCCACTGTGAGTTGCTATCAGTTGATGTAAATTATTAACTTTATATATTTTATTATTTCATTATTTTTTTATTAATAGAATACGAGAATTGTATACAAATTAAATTACTTTGGGAAAAGCAATGAAAGAGACCTGTATTAAGTTATTTATTTTTGTGTCAACAGCAATGAAATAAGTCTGATTTTATATTTTATATAAAAAAAAAAGAAAAACTTAATAAAAAATCTTTAAAATTGCAAGAAAATCTGCCAAGTCCACATTTCAAAAATAAAATCATAAAGAGCAAATATGCCAAGTCCAATAAGAGTCTATAAGTCTTTAAAAGCTATTTTTTGGAATTCTGCGACTGTTGGTATTCAAACAAGATGAAATAAAGAAGTAACTTGCATTTACAGTTTTGAAAACAATTCACCAAAAAAAAAGTTTGACAGTTTTTTGCCAATACTGAAAAATTAAAAAGAAATCGGACTTGGCATATTTGCCGACTAAGATAACGATATGTGATAGCGCATAGAGAAATGGACCTAAGGGTAAAAAAAAGCAATTTTTACTTTTTTTTTTTTGATGTGGACAACATCTGAGCATTGAATGAGACCGATCCCATGCCCCAAAAGTGTTCCCTCCCAGAGATATGCGCGTTTTATGAAAGTGATGGTACACCAAAGATACACGTATTTAAATCTTTAAAATGGCTCTCCTGAACAAAACCGGTTTTTACCCTTAGGTTCCTTTCTATTTTGCGCGTCACATATATGGAAATTGACTAAATTCCAGCACAGCAAAACTTTCACATTTATCAGCCATCAGTCGACAATTTATGGAAATTTTTTAAAACCCAAAAACTCACTTCATAAATATTTCAAAAAAAAAAAAATAATCTATTTTTTAAATTCTATTTCTCTCCAAAACGACACAATTTAAATGCGAATGTGCTGAAATGTGTATGAAATTTTTTGGCGCCTAATTGTATGCCGTAGTATATGGAGACATTATGTAACCAACTGCGTTTGTATGGCCTATAAAATTTATAGAGTGGCCGTTATAAACTCTTGTAAAAATTTTTTGTTCATGCAAGTTTATTGCAGTCAGTGCTGCCGTATTGAAAGTTTTTTTTTTCTTCTAACAAAATTAAGAAAACTAAAATTGCTTAGAAACCGTTCCAACGCGTTGGATTAAAAAAAAATAATTAAGAAATAAAAAGAAAATTTGACGAAAGTTAGCAATAAACGCAATATAAAATTGGAAAACTTTAAACCGTAAAGGAGTCTAAAAAGTCAAATCTGACTGTACGAATAATCGCCCAAAATGCAGAAATAAAAATTTTTGTGTGAACCGTGAACCCAAAAAATATGTGAAAGCGTAAAATTAACAATGGGCCTTAATTTGAATGATTTGAATTAATCATAAAGAAAAGTGTACCAAATTCCTATTGAAAACATTTGTTTCACTTTTAAAATATTTAAGATCGGGCGAAGGCCATAAACAATTTCTTTCCCCAACTTCGCGGATGAAAGATTTTCTGTGTACCACATATGTCGACTTTGCTGCGTGAATTTAAATTTTTTTTTAAATTTGACATTTGCTCATTATGAACAAAACTAGAAATATTTCCAAACGCAAAAGTCGGTGAAAAATCAACCAAATTTTTTTTTACAAAAATTTTGGACGTTTCAAAAATTGAAAATTGCAGTTGGCTCTTATTTATGAAAACACACTTTCGTCTTGTATTACAGATAATAGTTTAATTTTCTACCCAGTTTGAGACGTTCGTGCGATTTAAAACCAAAAAGTATCACGAAATTTTCATAACCACTTTAATTTGAAATACATTTCAAAAATAACCAAAACAGCAACTGTGGTTTACTCTGGTGATGGTTTTAACATTCGCACACGTTTTTACTTACTGTGACCTCACATTGGCACGAAATTAAACTGTGGTACTAACGACCTGCTAAGCTACTACCAACTTATATGGCCCATAGTATTTAACTGTTATTGAGTTAATAAAAACAAGAGAAGATATAAAAGTTTTGTGATGGCTGGCAGCATGAGTGTATCTCTGACATTTAAAGATAAAGGGAAGAGGCAGTCATAATTTATTTATGTAACACTCAGACTTTTACAATTCTCTAAACAATTACTTAATGAAACAATTTCGGCTACACATAAATACCAGGGCATTTTGTTAAGAAAAATATGCCTGTTCGGACCTGTTTGCACGAGAAATAATATAAATAAACAAAAAATAAATAAAAAAAATACATAAATTAAAAAGATAATAAAAAAAAACGTAGAAACAATTTTAGACTTTCTTTTCGAAATCTGCTTTCGTCCCTGTGTTTAATTTTTCTCTTTTTATTTTCCCAATGTCTACGATGTGAGAGCTTTATGACCTGTGGGGTATGTATGTCCTTCCTGTCAATCTTAATTTTCAAATGTATTCATTTTATTATTATAATGTTATTATAAGCACATCCAAAGAAATCTCTGTGTAAAATAAACAACTTGGCCTTGATCTGCCATCAGTATGAAAGGAATGTTGAATAAAACATTTTAAGTCAACCAACCACAAGTGAAATTTATCAAGCAAAAGGAGGCTAAATGATGCGCTGTGCTCTGTAAATCTGTGGTTTTACTTTCTTGTGATTAAATTAAAGCCACCATAATAGTTAATTATTAATAAATGCAAAGAAGCAAAGATAGCTTGCCTTAAGGCTGCTGTAATAAAATTCCACGTGAAATGCTGTCAAATTGCATCTGACCCATAAAAACTGGTATGAAATGTCTGTGAAACAATGTCGGTTTTCATTATGAAGAACATGTGAAATGTGTCTCGCAAGCACTTTACAAAACAGTGAAATATAGATGAACATAAGTATAAATAATTCTTTATATCGAATTTGATTCGAATTGATATATAAATAGACATGTAAGGCACATTTATTAGTCTACCAATAATAATCATTAAAATAATTCAAATTCGCTTTGACCAGAGCAGAAAAAATTCAAATTATAGCGCGTCGATGAACAAAATGCCATGCAAGTAATTTCAAATTGCCGAGCAGACCAAATTACGAGGATGTTTTTAAATTTATTGAATGTATCAGGAGTCGACTGTATAAAGTTGATTCACCTTTCTTTCCAATATTTATTTTCTGTCCTAATTTCCAGTGAATTTAATTACAATTTATGAATAAACTATACAGAACTAGTGAAATGATTGCATATACTGTTTGTATTATGTTCTAAATATCCATATCTTTTGCAAAGAGATACATGTATTTAATTAAAGTTACATACAAAGTAAATTAAATTTTCTTTGTAACTCAAACACAGAGCTGAGACAAGAAACATAATAAATGGAAAATTAAAATTCATGAAAAATGAAAAATGAAAACACTGGTAATTATTTGTGCAAACAATACTCATTCTCTATCTCTATCTATCCCTCGCCTTCTCTCTCTCTCTCTCTCGACCACTCTATGAGCGTATTAAGCATGAAACACATTCGCCACAGTAGGCTGCGCGCTACAGAGACTACAGTGAATGTAATTGGCTGCATTCGTTGCCTTGTAGTCGGCTACTTAATTATTTTGAAGTCCGCAACTGCAGCATAAGCAGCTGATTCAAATTCTTGCCCAGTCTTGATGTCCCAGATCATACAACATTTTGTTGTTGCCTAATTCTTCAATTACGACTTTCACATTTTACGTGAAATATATATATTTGTACTATTTAAAAGCAAAGATAAAAAAAAGTAATTACGAATTACAATAAACCAAAGAAAAAATAAGCACTTGAAAATTATGAACTGCTCCCGACTAGAAATTCTCGCAATACACATGCTGGAAGCAATTTGTGAATGGTTGTGGGAAAAGCAATAGGTTTAGCCTACTAGAGATCTGATTGGGAGTTTATTGGTACACCCCAACGAAAAAGTTACTGCTCTATCATCAGTTTTCCCCCAATTCGGGACTAATAAAGAATTTCTTGGGATATTCAAACACAAATAGGAAAAATTGCAAATTTATGAAAAAATAATTCATTATATTTATTTGATTATAAATTCAGTTGTAAATGTTTTTCGGTTTTCATAAATAAAACAAGATTTTTCAAAAATGATTTTTTCATTGTTGATTTGTAGGAATTTTACAGCGAAAAATCAAAGACGACTATCTAATTGCTTCATGTTAAAGGCATTACCCGGTAGGGAATTATAACGGTATTGCTTCGTCAGTTCGCAACTTACTTTTTGTGTTGGAGCCCATGTGAGGTACTCATTTGGGCAAGCCAATAGTGTGCCATTCAGGTGCAAATGAAAATTTCTAGTCTAGATTTATTGTAGAAAAAGTGATCCCACTTTTTTTTCTATCTCGAACCAGCACTCAAGGAATGTCCAATTTTTACAATTGTAAACATTTCGCATCAACTGTGAGCAGCGCTTTTGGTTTCATTTTGCTTTTCCTGATCAACTTTGTATGATTTGTCTTACCTTTACTTACCTCTATTACTTGTAATAGTCTTCTAATAGTCTCATTATATCCTCACTGTCCATTTTTTGTTCTCTTTTTCTCTTTTTATACGCTTATTTTTTTCAAATCTGTGACCAGCACTTAGGGTATGACCCCTACACATGCGATGCACTGCGCAGGAACAAGAAAATTTTTGGGTAATGGAAAGGAAGATAGAGGCAGTAGTGTTTATTGACATTGATGTGCAACTTCCTCCGTCAAAGATGACAGGAAAGATCTCTGCAAGAACTTTGTTCCACATACGCGCTGTTTGGCCTAAAAATGAGTTCTCTTTGTAATTCGCTGCCAAATCGACCACAAATGGATGCCCCCGTTAATGATGAACGTGTTTTAGGCAAGAATGAACGGGATTCGGGCACAAGTTCTCTCATTTCATCAGAGCACATCCCATTGTAGTAACGATGGAACAACGTAACACACCCCTACATTGCGATGATGCTCAAGAAAGTGAATAGAGTTGCCCACCCTACCGTCCCCAACGAATTTCCCTCGCTCTCTCCTATACACGGTAGAGTAACTTCAAAAAATAGTCTTTGAACTACCGGCCCATACATGACAGTTGTATTTGATCTTCGGTCGGATTTAAGTGGTATAAATAGTAAGGAGATCAGTTAGGGTGAAGTATGTCTTGCATTGTCTAAAAAAACCGTCGCACTTGCATGCTTCCTTTGAGAACTGGAAAATGTGCTCAATCCATCGAACATCACACTGGATCTTCATGCCAAGAACATCAAGAACTTGTGAGTCCTCAATATTTATACCTCCAACAATTACAGGTGAAGCAGCATGATCGGGCATGCGTCATGAACTATACATATGTAAAAGAAAAACGACAAAAAACTCATGGCGACAAAAATTACTATTTAAACTGACAATTGATTATAAATCTATACATCATGTTAAAGAAAGTTGACTGATTTGTTCAGTAACTCAATGCACATTTGCACGTTTATATTAAAATTTCAGAGGCCCATAAATCGGAAACTTTTTATTTTTTCATTTTATATCACGTACGGTTCCATTTGGAGCAGCTTCACTAAAATAAATTTATTCCCATATTTTAAGCTGTTATTTTACACACACTTTTTTTTATTTTTTCAACACTGTTTCTGTTTGACTACAACAACAAAATCAGCATGGACAACAACCTGCAGATTTGTTGTCTCGTAATTGTGAAAATAATCGCTCTCTTATAAACGTGTGTATTTAATGTTTAAAATCTTGAAGTCGGTAGCTTGCTGCGTCGAATGTGTTTAATGCTTTATGATGTGATTGTTTCACATAATCAGTTCACAAAGGCATACGATTCAATTCATTTCATTATTTAACAATTTGCGTTATTTGGCTTTGAAGGGGTGTCTTAAGTTCGTAAAACAAAAGCTTAAAACCAAGAAAATAAGGACATTATGTATGAATGTATGTCAGTCAAGTCCATGTAAATCAATTTAACGAAATGTTACGTAGTCAGTTGACTGACTATCTATCTGTCACACTTGCTGCCGATTTGGCTATCTGCTGCTCATGCACCGAACGTATAACAAATGACTACAAACATGTTTTATTTGTGAACAATTGTTATTGTGTAATGAATGAACATATTTTAGTTTTGATTCATCCATAGAAATTAGGAGATGAGGCGCAAAATATCTATACAAATGCCTCTACTGAAAATTAGATGCCAAGTGAATTAATCCCTACTGAAATATACACAGAAAAAAAAATGATGAGTGGTTTTTCTTTCAATTACAGATACTGTTCGATATAATATTGAAATTCAATTACGCTGTGTATTAATTCGATTACTTTTTTTAATTGAACATAAAATAAAAAAAGAGATTTTTTTCAATTAACTTTTTAATTGAGTTTTATTTAATATTTAATTAATTTTTATTAATATTTAATATGTTATTTAATATTGAATTATGTTAATTAATTTAATCAGTCACTCGATTCTATATTTACTGAAAATTAATAGTAGCAAGAGCAAAAGACACCTATAAGGTATAATTTTTATTATATTCTTAATTATAAATAAAATAAGGTATAATTTTAAGTTAAATTTTTCTAGAATTTTAAAAAAATTCATTGAAAAGAATGTCATAAAATTAACACGAACTTCTTTTTCCTTTTTTTTTCTATCAAAAATTTGTTAGAGATTTTTAAAATTAATTGAATTATGTCAACAATAATAATTTTATTGATACTAGTATTTTTCTCTACAGGTGAAAATCGAATTAATGTTTTAATTTAAATTACAAAATTTTTAATTAAAATTTTCGTTTTGTTTTTTTCTCTGCATATTAATTCTAATAAATCAGCAAATGCAGTTATAACACAGCAATTAGCTTATTCCTTAATGTGTAAAATCAGAAAAATGTTTTATATTCCTGAAATTCTCTCAGTGTATATTAAGGGTATTCCAACAGGGTCTTCCGAACTTTAGCACTTGATAACGGCCATCTTGTTGAGAAGCTACATCTGGCAAATAAGTTCTCGTTTATTCAGTCTGTTTTGACAAATCACATTGGGCGGATAAAGCATTCTATAATACGCGCAAATAATGAATTTTTTTTGTATAAAAATGGGCGTTCTAGTCGTTCAACGTGCCGCACGAAGAATCCTCTTCAACAATGACGACCTTTTCAGAATGAATGGCTACAAGAATAAAAAATATTGTCGAATTGAAGACGATACCAATGCACATGAGATCCAAGAGTGTCCAATGCATCCCGACAAAGGATTTTGGTCTGGCAGCATCATCGGGACAGATTTCTTTGGGAACGACATTGGCAAGGCCACCACTCTCAACGACGAGCGATATAGGTCGAAGATTACCAACTTCTTTTGATCTGAATTAGATGATATGGACACCAAAGACATGTGGTTTCAACAGGGCGGCGCTACGTGTAACACAGCTCATGCCACATTGGATATTCCGCACCATCTCCCGTGGAGGTCATGTGAACTGGCCACCGAGATCATACCATTTGAGCACGTTAGATTTTATCTTGCAGGAGGGTTTCTTAAGTCGCAGATTTATGCCAATAAACCATAAACCACAACGTTCCTCAAAGTCAACATAACCCATGCTATCGGTCAAATTCAGGCTGATTTATGCGTCATAAGCATGAAAAATTTAACATTTCGGATGCGCTCCACTCAGAGAAGCGTGGCGGACATTTGAATGATGTTATATTCGACACAGAATGCCATAAATAGGTCTTTCAAACCAATAAATAGTTTCAATGAAATCTCACACACTCCTTGTTTCATTTTAATTTAAAAATAGGGAGCGCTTAATAAAAGAATTTGTACTCTATCGAGTTATTGATTTTTTTATTTTTTTTTTTTTCGACCACTCATCAGGGAATATTTCTCACTTATACAATGCATTACACTGTAGATATACTCTATAGATATAGTGATAGAGATAGATATAGAAATGTAGTAAAAGTGGTAGAAAGATAAAGGGGGATATTAGAGCACACACACATCAGTCGACTCGAAGCCGATTCCTTCCAGTTGCGGAGTCAACACAGTAACTACCAGGAAATCAGCATAATTAAACTCTTTCGAGTGGGTTTGTCATGTCTGTCATAAATTACATTTTACTCACGATTTATAACTTTTGCTTTCACTCTTTTCTTTTCAGTTTCATCTGACATAACCTCAAGTAGAACAAAAAAAGAAAAACAAAACACGTGTGCACAGTGAATAATGGAAACAAATATCAAGAAATGTCACACACAATTGTAAGTTATAGATCGTAGATTTAGAGTTTTATTAAAACTTGCATAATTTACTTCAATTATTAAAGAAGCTTCCACCAGCTGCTGAAATGAAATACAGGCATCCACTTGCCTTCAACATTTTCTAGCCAGTGGCGTTAATTAGCGCCGGCTAAACCCGGGTAGATTTAGACACGTGCCCCTCAATCCAAATGTAAATCCTTACATCTTTCTGAATACCCATTTCCCATTCGAACACCAGTTGAAAATTGTCCGTCTTAATTTCGAAACATTTGCATTCTGCCCCCCACCGTACAATCTCTATATTTTCTACTTTTGGTAGGTATAACGAAATATTAAAATTTGGAACACAGGAAATTAATGAATTTTTTCCCCTTTAAAGTTGTCTTTGACAGAACGCCACTCCTCCGCCACCAAAAGGGGTTTTTCCAATATTAACTTAATTAGCGTTAATGAATCTATTGGTATTTATGTATGTTTGAATAGTCAAAAAATGACAATGAATGAATAGTTTGTTGCATAATGGTTTTTATTAATTAGGAGTTCCACATACACAGCTACAGCCACGCACACATCAAGTGTCTAGGTGTGCCAGGTCACAAGTTTGTATGCTGCATGTTTGAATGCATATAAGTATTCCTCGTTAGAGGAAACTCAACAAAAGTGATTCGTACTGAGCATACAAAACGTTTGAATTCCTTAAATTTAATCATCTGAATTACGAATAATTATCAGCAAGTCAAGAGAACAAACAATGGCTTCTTTAAGGACTTTAAGGATAAAAGGAAGCAAAGGCAAGTGGAATCACATGAAGGAAATTCTTAAGGAGGCTCCTTTTCATGTCGGAGCTTATTGAGTTTTATTTAGAATTCCTTTTGTCTTCATTTTATTTATTGATTAAGAAATATTTTATTCTTTTTCTTTCTGCTTACAACTCCCAATTTTAGTTATGAATGGTTAAATTACCTGTACGAGCAAAATGCAGAAGTTGCCAGTGTGAGAAGAATAGACTTGAAAATGAAATGAATTCGGTTAAGAACTCGTTGCCGAAACTGGATTAGTTTTACGTACAAAAAGAGGGCGCATTCATTTGTTAAGAAGAAAATAAGAGAAAATACTTTTGTTAACCGAACTGTTCGCATGTGAAATAAACGTTCTGCAGAAGACTTGCCAGTCAATTATGATGTTGGATAATTCAAGTCACATAATTTAACTCCCTCTCCCTCGAGTTAATGCCATCTTGTTGATTACGTGCGATATATGTACGAGTATATCTTGAACTGACTTCAACCGAGTGTATAGTTTTTTTTACTAAGTGCACTGATTTTATTGATTCTTTTTCCATTGAAAGGCTCACGCGGTTGCATATTAATGGCGGCTGCATCGGAGGAATACAGCTCCCCTTAGATACAACTTTTTACTGGTTGGACCAATTTTGATCATTCTTCTGTTACTGATATGCTCGTGGTTACCGTGTGGTCCGATTTTCATGGCGTGTGGTTTAGGGGAATACAGCCACACAAAGCGTTAATGGTGATTTTGAAGTAACTTGAACCACACTGATTTGTTTCACTCATTGAACAATCGTCAAAGACTCGCCAATGCATTATTCAAATGAGTAAAATACGATTGTGGCAAACTAACGATCGTCAGAATGTTTAAACAATGATTATGGTGTAAAATAAAAAACACACGCGGAGCACAATTATCACTGGCAAAAATAGAGGCTGTGATGATAAATTCGTGAGTTAAATATGTCCCACACTAGTGTTAATTATGTTCCACAGCACTGTTAAAAGATCGTAATTTAAAAATCATTCCTTTTTTAAATAAAAAAATTAAAAAACTACTTTATTTTATAAAAATTTTAAAAATTCCACGCCTGAGAAACAATTGAATATAGGCTATACTGACTTCCATTCTGCTGCTATACAGCTTTCATTTGCCGTATAACAATATGATACATATTTTCTGCATCAAGGCCTGTAGTGCACATTTAACACTATTCTGAGCATTTTCAATAATTAGCTACGATCCACTTGCAATCCATCCGTTATTGCAATTTCCCTGAGAAACAATCGAATATACACTATACGTTGTTGAAATCTTCTCCTTTAGAGCGTTCGAACGGTGTATGATAACCCCAGGCAGGTCTCTCCAAAATAGTCCATTTACCTTATATTTGCCACCTTGTAGCTCCTCTCCCTATCAGCCAAAAAAAATACTGCAAACAATTTTATAATCTGCTCTTAATAAGCTTCCAATTGATATACAATAATCGTATTACAGCAAGTACTAGTATTGTACTTATTTTGGGATTATCTCTTTCTATGTGATTTTAATTTAAAAAAAAAAATATGTGACATGTGTTATTACATTTTGAAAAGAGATCAAAAATTTATAATAATTATTCCATATAAATAAAGCTAATATTTTCATAATTTTTGTTATCATCTGTCCATAAAAAGGATTTCATTTCAAATTGTGATGTCTTCTAAACATCATTACTTGTTTTCCTGATTGTGATCTGTAAAATTGATTATAAAAATTGTTCTCTCTTGAATGAATTGGCATTGAAAAATGGTTCTCACACTGAAACAAAAAGTTGTATGGAATTTGCTTTGGTGCCACCAAAAATTAAAAAAGGAAAATTAAGGAATTTTTCGCACAAAAAATTTAAAAAAGTGCCAAAAATGGTGCGAAACGCACCGCGTTGACAACGCTGATTACAAAGAAGTCAACATTTGTTTAAACAATGAAATTTGATGTTGTGTTATGCTGCTCAATAAAATAATAAAAAATCTCATCATAAATACATACACAGCACAGACTTAAAGTTCAATTCAATTTCACAGCATTCAACTACAAAGTTCAACGTTATAAATCGTTTATGAATGGCGATAATTTGTGAACATTAAAATATTTACTATACGAATATTAAAGTTCTTTCAATAAGATGAACCAACTTTGAACTTTTCAGTTTTACATGAATAATTGTAGTTTAACATTTGATTTCTTATTTTTATTTCTTTTTGTTTTATTTATCATGATTTCAATTTAATTGACATTAAAACGCAAAAATAAGTTACTTTGGTGTCAGTAACAAAACTGACAAATCAAACGTGTTTCTTAACCAAATATTGAGTTTTAACAAGACGTAGAAAAATTAATGGAAATAAATATAAAAAAATTAAATTAATCTTGCATTCATGCAGACAAGAGACACAGCATATAATATAATCGCAAATAGAAAAATACGATTCTACGTTCGATGGAAAAACTTGTTTTATTTATTGATTTATGTTTTTTAAAAATGTAAAGTTCAGATGAACGTAATAAATATGTTTACTTGACGCAAAAAAAACAAGCAAAACAAACCTATTCAATGAACCCTCAAAGCTTAAAGTATAGAAGATATTAGCCCAATTCACATTCTTGTGCAAATGGTTTTGCATCATTGCATTTGCAAAATGGTCGCCCCATATTTTTGTTCTCCACTAACAAAATATACAGCTTTGCACTTGCTACACTTTTGCACATGTGCCAGACTAATGGTGTTTTCTTTTCTGACAAAAATGTTACATACATATATGCTACATTTCGTTATTATTTCTGTTCCATTCTAAAAAATATGTAACATTAAAAAAAATAGGTTGCACAAATAACTGGCAAAATATGCAACATATTTGACCCTCTACTCTCAAGTCGGGGTGATATACTAACCTTTTTTACATCTTTGTTAAGTACTTTTTTTATACAAATAAGAATTATGAAAATCAATACACTCTTCAGTTTGACTAGAGTCCATCAGACTTTTGTTAGAGGAAGATTCTGTTTAATTTATTATTTATTTTAATGTAAACTTTTTTGATAAATTTTTGTTTTAAAGTTTTTGCAGTTTGTTCTAGGTAATAGCAGCTGATTAGAAAACCATGTTGCTGACGATTTTTATTGATAAAATGGTGCTAAAAACCGCAGAAACAGTGAATCGCTATGTATACATTAATGTTAAATTTCAAATATTTTGTACCATTGTGGCAGTAAAAAATGTATCACTTTTTAAAGGTATGGGCAAACTGTAGAAAATGTTATCCAGCGAAAGGGCAATCTGTTTGTTTCAGAAAGGAAATCACCATTAAAGTAGTAGTTTTTATTTGCAATATGCATATTGCAAATGAACAGCTGTCATTTAGAGACCGACGTTGATCTGCTGACGGTAGCCGCCGACATTTCCCCTACTTTCTTCGGCATGTTTTTATTGATACGAGTATAGAGGATTTTAATCATTTCTGTACATACAAATATAGAGTAAGTTAATGAAACAATTTCCTTTCAGTTTCACAATGTATGATTAACAAGTAATTGGAACTTTAAGCGGATGTTATATTTAATTGCATTTCGAAATCAATGATTAACTTTTAACTGAAACCATTTAACGAAAAGTGTCTGTTAAATTTAACCGAACAAAATTTGCCGGTAACATAATAACTGGAACTCAGAAAAGAAATAAATGCATTTAAGTGTAAATCAACAATTCATATTTCTGCAATATTTATAAATTCCACTGCCAAAAAAACAAAACACTTCTTTGCCTGACGATGAGTTTAGACAAAGATATATATACATCGATAGACGAAGTCTTCAATTAAATATATTATCAACCTCATACGCAGCATTAAGTCTGAAGTGGTATTTACTTAAAATATAATTACGTGCGAAGGTTTTAAAGGGTGGTCCAATTAAAACGCACGATATTAATTGCAAATAAAACAAAAAGATTTCAGAGAATTATCTTAATATTTCTTATTATTATTCTTATTTGTACACACTTTGTGCGCTGCTGGCACAATTACGTTCGTTTCATTATTCGATGGCTACTAAAAACGAAGCTTCAATATTTAATACGTCTCCTTGACATCAGAGACGCTACAAAACAAATAACGTGCAAAAAGCAGAGTAGTAAGATAGTGAAACTTCACCTCCAACCATTTCTTCTTCCATCCCTTTCCTCTAGTTCCAGCACAATGCACCCAATGTGTAGGGGTCATCCACAACGAGTTGAGTAACTCTAAGCAATAAATCTGCGCAAACTGATCACAGTTCCAGTTCTATCATCCACCAAATTGGATCCATCCATATACCACACCTTAGAGGGTGGCTCGAAGTCGTCAGAACAAGCCATTCACTCCTCACTCTCATTACCATCACCATTGCTGACGCAACCGTGCGGAATCGCACTGCAAAAGCAGACGCAAAAGACCTCTAAACCATTTGTTTTTTCAATTTCTATTTGAACTAAATAGAGTCATTCCTATTTAGTTGGTATCTATTTCATACATTATTTTATTCGATTTAGTTTAATTTAATTTATTTTAGTTAAATTTTCAATTTTAAATTAAAGTTTTCCAAGCCTCTTTCACTCGTACAACTTTTCTTCCTCAAAAATGTAACAGTTAAAAGTTACAAGCTAAAAAGCAATGACATGATTTCAGGGACAATACAATAGAGAAAAAAAAAGCAAAGATTCCCCTGATTTATAGTTGCCTGCGTGGGTGGATTAAGTTGTCACTTAAATTATATTTGAATAATATTCTTCTTTTTTTTCCTGTTAAAAAATAAAACGTAATTGAATTGAAAGTTTTACAAAAAAAACGAAAAAAAAAAAGGCAAAATGTTTTCTCTCTTTACCCCTAATACATACCTACATGCATACATATGTACACACTCATTTTCCCAAATAAATTTAGTTTATCCTGCCTTAAAGGCAGGTTAAACATTCACTATCCTACACAAAAAAAAATAAAAAAAATAAACAAAAAACAAACAAGAAACTTTTCCTACAATTTATCTTCTTAGGCTGTCATTTGCTGTACATATTTATTACAAGTTTCTTTTTTCATAAGGTTTTCCACAAAGTTTTTCGTGAGGAAAAACTATTGTATTGGATTTTATTGCCTGCCTTCTGTTTGCCAGCTGTTTAAAGAAAAACTACCCGCCTTTAATACGCAGAGCAAAGAAATCTGTTTGGAAAAATAAATTCCCAGTTTAGTTTTCACCAGGTGATGCTGTGGCTTGTTGTTGTTGTTTCAGTTTTTGTTTTGCTTCAGCTTTTTTGCTTTCACTTTATTTTGCCACTAGTCTCTCTCTCTATCTCTCTCTATTTCTCTCTGTCTCTGCTTCCCCTAAATAAACCTTTTCTGGAGCAGGGCTACCACAAGCAAAAAAATCTACCAAAATTCATATTTCACATGAACGGAGTGCATGAAACTCAGAAAAGTTGCCGTAGGAGGGGGAATGTGCAATTTGTTGAAACATGTCGTGATGCAGAAAAGATTCATCATGTTGTGATACATCAAATTAAAGTTCTAGAGCAGCAGAAGGTCAGCCTATCTTTAATTGGTTCTCAGGGAAGTTGCAATAAGGTGTGCAGTCCAAATATAGTGTTGTACCAAATTTCCTGAGAAACAATTGAATAGAAATTGAAAAACAGTTTTGAAATCCCTGCAGTATTATCAGCTTTCAGCAAATATACCACAATACCGTGCATCTTCTCTGGAAGCAGGCCAGAGCTACTACATTTACTATATTACGAGAAGAAAGTAAAATTTTAAAATACTAAGAAAAGTGTATTGTTGTGTAAAAATTTTTAGAAAAAAATGGATTACTTTTATTTTTTTATTTAAAAAAAGAATGATTTTTAAATTAATTTTGTGCTGTGGAACATATTTAACAGCAGTGTGGGACGTATTTAATTCACGAACTTATCTCCACACCCTCGTTGCTACATTCGTTTCAAAATGGAGAATACCGATACATGTTCAATAAACGCCCATAACGCCAATCCTTGACCCGGAATAGGCCCGATTATATAAACGTATGTTTATAGCAGATTAAATACAAAGTTGACAGCACTGCAAATCGTGTGGTACCAAATACTCAGCACAATCAAAACGGGTTATTTCCTTTGTTTCAAGTTCAGATGAAAGATTGACTCGAAATCTAGTAATTATGCGCTTTCGAGACAAATCTATTTCTTTATGAGTAGATTTCATATAAAAACGAAATCTACTTTCTCACTTAATTTGGACGTAGACTTCTAAAATCTTGTTTTACTTAGAAATACGGCCCTGATTTTTTACAAAAAAGAAACCAAAAAATACAAGCATTTAAGGTCTGTATTAATGCGAGAGCGTCGCTGATACATGTGGTTTGTGCGAACCAAATGTCAAATACTATACTGAAGAATTTGTGTCGTAAAATAAAATTTAGCTAAATGTCAAAAAGTGTTGTTAAACGGTCCAGATTTCTACTATAAAAGTGCAGTAAAATTTAAATGTTAAATGTTTAAAAAAAAGTAGAATAAATAAAATATATTCGCATATAATTACTGCTGAATGTAATAAACGGTAATTAATACATTTCTGTCCTTTTCTTTTTCTAAATCAATTATTTTTTCATTGCCTTTTCTTTTAATATTGTACGAATTTCTATGTGCGTGGGGCCACATGAATATCAATTACATATTTATGTGTGTTTTGTGTGAAATTTAATATAAACGTGGAACCAATCCCCCCCCCCATTTTATATCTATAATCTATCTTTTTAGAAGATTTGTTCACGAGTTTACGGGGAGCATATCTATCGCATAAAAACAGAATTAAGTGTACATGAGAATGTAGACCCTGTAGTAATTTTCAACAGGTTCGCATTGAGAACTCATCTTTTTTACTTATGTAGATATCTTAAGGTCAGCTTTTGCGGTAATGCATAATGTTTGAGTGAAAAAAAACCATTGTTAAAGAAAAATTTTTTTGTAAGCGAACGCATTATTAAATATTTTGAAAATCATCACTACTTATGTATATCTGCAGTATACCAATATATTATTTTATATTAATTAAATTGTGTAGAGTTTGTTTTTGCGCATTTTGCAGGCATTTAAATTTTCTCACCCAACATTATTAATTAAAATATTTTCTTTGAATAACTCACCTTTAACAATGATCCACTGTGTTCAAAATTATCTTTTATTAATTAAAACGCGCGTACCGATGGCCGTTTTATTAATTTTTAACACACATG
This sequence comes from Dexiosoma caninum, assembly GCA_963924685.1. Lineage (NCBI taxonomy): Eukaryota > Metazoa > Arthropoda > Insecta > Diptera > Tachinidae > Dexiosoma > Dexiosoma caninum. The sequence goes on along the minus strand of OZ004727.1, from coordinate 93,475,769 downwards.
TATGCACTTTAAATATACTTTTTATTAAGAACTCAACTAAGTACCATTTGCATATGAACCCTCGCATTTAACATGTACTATTTAAGTAAAAAAAAATTGCTTAAAAAATTATTAATTGCGACAACATCTCCCCAATCCAAAATATATAACATCCTAAATATAAAAAAAAAAAACTAAACCGAAAACACAAACATACAAGTTGACGGACAACAAGTTGAACTTCGCAACAGCACCCACATCCAACAAAAACATTCGTTTTGATTTTCGTCGTCTATTTCAACATCACTTTCATCAACTATGAATTTGTCTTCAAAAACTACGAAAAGCAGGTCAAAAGAGTAACGTGAAATATGTTCAAACTTTACAAAATAGGAAAAGGAAAAATTTTCAGCACCAACTACAAAAACAACAGTCGAAGGCAAATACGTTGATCGTTGTTTTGGGGTACACAACACCACAATTATTCACACGTTTGCAAAGGGCGTAAGAAAGAAGCAATAAAGAAAACACAAAACTCTTCAACAACGAAAAAGAACCTTTAAATTGGTTTACATTTTTTTACATTCAGACACATAAATCCTATTTCACTAATTTCACTTAATTAATTTGGATCTTTTCAATTTATATTATATTTCAATATTATTTTAGGCTTTTCTTAAATGCAAATTAATATTGAACAACAATTCTAATTCGAACATATGAAACCAATTGTAGACACGGTGAGACTGAATTTTTTGGCCACTTAATTTTATTGAAAATGTAGTTGGTCGGAGTTCGTACTTTTACTTTCATACAAATGCGCACAAACATACATATTTACATACGTATGTTTTGATATTCGACTTTAATTCCAACACCATCTTCAACAATAGCAAAACAAACTTATCGTCAAACATAATGCATGGCAATGGGAAGGAAGAAAAAGATTTATGGCTACACAAGCCCCCGCATGAAGTTAATATGTATTTACGTATATACGTACGTATGTATGGATGTACAACGTTGGTGTGATGCAAATGTAGGTTAACGTATTGACGATTGACCCCATGAAGTTGAGTAGTTCGCGCTTTTTTGTTGGCTGCGCAGTTAGACTTGTAGTTCCTTTTGGAATGCAATAGAGAAAAATCAGACGTTTTTGTATCTAAAGGGTGTCCCAATATAACTAAGTAATTTGCATTTATCGCTATTATAGCAGTTACATATGCTTAAGAGCGAAAAAAATATTCACCAATGTTGGTTTATCATACAGCATGTTTTTCTAATTGTATGGCATTTCAAAAATAAGGAAATAGACTGCCGGCTACAATGCAGCATTTAAAAATTTTGGGATACCGTACATTTCCCTATGTATATGAATGTATGTATGTATGTATGTTGGTAAGTGGATATTTGTATACTTTTAATTCTACACTAAAGCATTCGTATAGACTTTTCTATTCCAGTACTTCACATTACTTCAGTTGACTTCAAAATGGATTTATTATTAATGGTCAAAGTCAAGGTCTATTTATTAAAGCAAATCATTATCAAATCACACAAACCGACATATTGTACATATGTATGTATGTACTTAGATCGCGACATGTTTTGCAATTGCTACAATCATACACACCTTTAAGAAGGGCACAAAGAACAATAATTAAGAACCACAATAATTGACAGCAACAAAAAAACAACCATTACCTTATACACCGTATTTACACACATCATGCTCACACAGATATTTTACAAAAATTACAATTTACAAATCAATTTAAACATTTAATTTGGATCTTTTTAATTGCTTAAATTTATCAATATTGAGAAAATTTCACTACTTTTTTAATTTCAAACTCATGCAACTATTTTCAACGACCATTTTAATTGCCGGCACCGACAGAACTAAATTTTTGATCAAAATGAATTTTCTAGAAAAGTCGTTGGTCGGAGTTCGCAGTGTTTTTTTGTTCAACAAAAAGTTTAACAACATGCTCTGAATTAAAAAGCCACGTTGTCAACTCGGTGCTTTTCCCATCGTTTTTAGTGCTTTTTAGAGTTTTCGATCGGAAACATTTTTAACAGAAAAATTTCAATAGATGATACAGTAGAAGATCGAAAAAGTTCATTATGTATTTCATTTTAAGGTGCTTAACTTTTTCGAATGCTTAACTTTTCCTTGATATGCAAAATGCATGTTAATTAACACATTATATACATATTTTTAATGTGTATTTAGCCAGCTAGCATTTTCAATTCCAGAAGACTATTCGACGATTGGAGTGGGCGATTAAATTAATCGCGATGGGTATTTCGATCGTACACATCCATTACAACGGAAGAAACTATGTCATGCTTCGTAAAAAATCCCGTATGATTCGATAATTCCTAATGTAGGCGAGCCTTGAAAAAGCTGAGGTGGAAAAAGAACAAAAATAATTTGTTATGTGATGTTATGTCGACGCATTCATTTCTCAGTCTATGCGAAAGCAATTTTATTTATTTCTTTCTTGCACAAAAGCATAGACACTTCAGAAAAATTTACTGGACGGTATTGAGTGTATAATCCAGAATCTCTGGTTGCTGAGCAAAATAAATCGTTACTTGCTTTGCAGTAGCCACAATGAGTAAATGGCGATTTTGAAGTAATATAAATTTGATTTGTTTCACTCGTTAAACAATCGTCGAAGTAACTTGCGAAAATATTATTTGAAAGAGGCGAATATGATTGTTGATTACTAATAATATTTCAATACTAGCTTAAGTGCGTAAATGACGATTCAGTTGTCGAACAGTCGTCCGGACTATTCATACAAGAATTGTGAAATGATCGCGCTCGTAAAACCATTTTCTAAATCTCAGCTGGCAATCGATATAGAAGAAGGCAAAATAGTGTTAGAAATCGAAAAATGAAATAAAAACAAAAATTATTGGAAAAAGTTAAGAACCACTTAACATTCTAGGGTCCCATGTCGAACCGAAGCGATAATGTAGTAGTCATTTATTATTAGGGTACTGGTCGCAAGTGAGCTGGGGCCTTCATATACCTTTACATCCAGCAACCAGCCGACCTAAGCTAGAAATGATATTGTGCATTTAGTTACACAATACCGAAATTTTCGCTAGTATTGGAAAAGGATGACTTTGTTTGCTGTTTATATTTTTTTTTCATCTTAGACCAGCACTTAGGAGATGACTCCTACACATGCGGTGCATTGTGCTGAAACTAGAGGGAAAAGGGATAATTAGAGAAATGACAGCAGGTGAGGGATCACTGTCTTACAGCTCTGCTTTTGCACGTTCTTTGTTTCATAGCAGCGTTGAAGCGCCTGTGATGTCAAGGAGACGTATTAAATTTTGAAGCTTCGTTTTTAGTAGCCATTTTCAGTAATTATTTTACTTCGCCATTGCTACATAATACCGACGAAGGAGGGCGTTCTGATATGTCTGTGAATTGATATCAGGTAAAAACTGTTGCTGTTGAGCAGTGACTATTATTTCTATATTAGATTCTTAGAAAAGATTGTTGTTGCGTTTTGTTATTATTTTCTTTTCCTGATATGTTTTCTTTATGAAGAGAATATTATAAAACAATTTCTTATAAAATTCCAATAAAATTGGTGATTTTTACCGGAAAATTTACGTTTTTTCGATTTTGGTGTGTTTTGAAAATTAAAAATTGTCAACGACGATCATAAATACTTATATATGTCGGATGGTGCGGTACGAAGGGAAGAAGAAGACTGTTGTCGAACATGATGGAAAGAAGTTTAACATACAGATTTATAAAAATATGCATTTGCAGTGCCGGCAACTCAGTTAACCTGAAATGAATTTTAAGCTAACTTTTTTACAACTGAAGGCGTTTGACGCCTAGATTATTTTTAATGCATAAAAATCTTTTGATTGAAGAAAAATAATAATTTAATAATTGAAATTTTGATTATTCACATAGCAGTAGTTTTATTGTCAGGGACCGACAAATTAAATAACCGACTTGAAGCCATTGTACTGTCTTTAAGCAATGCTTTTAAATTAACGATGCTTTAAAATAAAATATAAATAAATATATAAAGTAAATCAAACAGTTGATGAACGGAGAAACAACAGGAGAACAACGAATTAGTATGAACCAAATGCAAATTAAATAACTGCACAAAAAACACACATTATGATTGGAAGAAATTCGCCTTTACATTGTAGCTAGTGTGGTAATTAGACCATAGAAGTGAATTATAAATCGATTTTATTTATAGTCGGCTACCAAGTTGCCGGCAGGGTATGTTTCGAAAAGTATTTCCTATAAATATGTATGTATGTATGGATGTATGTGCATGCAATCTACAATGTTGATCAATTACTGCATACATCTAGTTGAAAGTTCGCAACACATGTTGCATGCGCAATTGGATTTATTTTGTTCTCTCACTGGGTTGATTTTTGCATTCGTTTGAGTTGGGATGTGTTTGTTTATAGTTGTTGCTTTTGTTTCTACGCAAGAATTATAACGTCTGCATATGAATTGTGAAGGGCTTTCAATAATGAAAGGTGAAAAAAACTTCTTCTACAATTAAATTACCGTGAAACCTCTCATAACGGACAAACTTTGCAGAACAAAGATTTTCATCAGTTTTTTTCATAAAAATGTATTCTCATAACCGGACACTCTATTAACCGCACGCGGACACTAAATTTAATTTAAGCGAACAGAAGCTTTAATTTTAAAAATTCATTTTCCTTCATTGAAACTCACCATTTTTCAACTTCGATTCATATTTGCGTTAAGAACCAATAGACAACACAAGCGATTTGAAAAACATACTTAGCCGGATTAAACTATACAACCGCCTTGTACAAACACATATTTCTCCCACGTTTGCCAAGCCGCATTGCAATTTGTAATCCCCTGTTAACACGAATGTACGACTGATATATTGCGGATGACACAGAAATTTCTGTTTATCTGAAGATATTGATTGCTTAGCTCTTGTTGTCAGCTTTAAAGCCACAAAATGCCACACAAATATATATTGTCAATTAAAGAAAATATCAAAATTATATGTACTGATCCCATAACTAAGTACTTGTGATGAGGCATTAAAGCAAATTGTCCTCTTGAAGTATTTTCCTAGACTTTGTCGCTTTCGAGCACATCAAGACAATTAAAATCATTTTAAAACTCAACGGGTCAAACTTAACCGATCTAAGTTAAAGCAGTCAAATCTGAATAAATTTTTGTTGACCGCATTTCACATAAATAAAATATTTAAAATAATAAATGTGCACCGTCGCGGTCCGTTTATGAGATGTTTCACTGTGCAGCGTATCACCGGTTAACGCATCCAATAGAAATTTGTCATAGAAATGTCATACAATTAGAAAAACAAGTTGTATGAGAAACCAACATCGGTCAATAATTTTCTCGTTCTTAAGCTTATGAAACTGCTATAATAACGGTAATTCCAAATTATAAAGCTTCTATTGGGACACCCTTTAGGTAAAAGAACGTCTGATTTTTCTCTTTTGTATGCCCAACAAGCCAGAAGTAGAAACAAGTCTAACTACGCAGCCAACAAAAAAGTGAAAGCTCTCAACTCAACGTGGGCAGCGTTACCATGTATTTTTTAAGAAGTTTTTTTTTTTTTTAAAAAAAACTTGATTTTTTTTAACAAAAAACTTTTTCATATCATTTATTAATACTTTTCAGAAAGACCTAGCCAAATAGGCTATAATCGGTCCCACTATTCTACTCATGAATATTCTACACACTTTTTCCCACAAAAGTGTACAAACAATGAAAAAGTACTAAAGTATATATTTTGAATTCACCTTATTCTTCTCACGATTTTGAGTAGCTCCCCATTTTTTTAGTTTTTGTTGGAGCCTCTGATGTATTTGTAGCATATTCTAAGGTGCTCTACTTGCATTGCTACTTAAAACTAATAACACCAAAAAATAAAAATATTCCATTATCCTTCATATTTCTGTTTAAATTTTAACAATGCTTTTTTGTAATAGAAAACTTTTTAGAAAAAAAGAAGACAGGCATAAAAAACTATATTATTAATACGGCACAGTTACTATATTAAAGGGGCATAGACACAGTTAACACTGTAAAAAATTATAACATCGTTCACTTTACATGGCAACATAAAATAAAATTTTCATCCTATACTCGTGTCTATAAATTAAAAATGAATTAACAATACTTGAAAATTTGAATAAATTTCAAAAAAAACTTATTTTTGAAGCTAAAAACGTAAAAACTTTTTGACTTTTCAAAAACCTTGAAAATTTCGGGAAAACTTGAGAAATGGTAACGCTGTTCGCGTGGTCAATCCTCAATTCTTCAGCCATAAAACTTACATTATTCCTTCCCATTTCCATACATTATGTTTGATAATAAGTTGCATTTGGTATTGTTGAAGATGTTGTCGAAGATTAAAACATAAGTATGTGAATATGTATGTTTGTGCGTATTATTTGCATTAAAGTAAAAGTGCGAACTCCGACCAACGACTTTTCTAGAAAATTCTTTTTGATCAAAAATTTAGTTCTCTCGGTGCCGGCAATTAAAATGGTCGTTGAAAATAGTTGCATAAGTTTGAAATTAAAAAAGTAGTGAAATTTTCTCAATATTGATAAATTTAAGCAATTAAAAAGATCAAAATTAAATGTTTAAATTAATTTGTAAATTGTAATTTTTGTAAAATATCTGTGTGAGCATGATGTGTGTAAATACGGTGTATAAGGTAATGGTTGTTTTTTTGTTGCTGCCAATTATTGTGGTTCTTAATTCTTGTTGTTTGTGCCCTTCTTAAAGGTGTGTATGATTGTAGCAAGTGCAAAACATGTCGCGATCTAAGTACAAACATATGTACAATATGTCGGTTTGTGTGATTTGATAATGATTTGATTTAATAAATAGACCTTGACTTTGACCATTAATAATAAATCCATTTTGAAGTCAACTGAAGTAATGTGAAGTACTGGAATAGAAAAGTCTATACGAATGCTTTAGTGTAGAATTAAAAGTATACAAATATCCACCTACCAACATACATACATACATTCCTATACATAGGGAAATGTACGGTATCATACAATTAGAAAAACATGCTGTATGATAAACCAACATTGGTGAATATTTTTTTCGCTCTTAAGCATATGTAACTGCTATAATAGCAAAAAATCCAAATTGCATATTTCTATTGAGACACCCTTTAGATACAAACGGAACTACAAGTCTAACTGCGCAGCCAACAAAAAAGCGCGAACTACTCAACTTCATGGGGTCAATCGTAAATACGTTAACCTACATTTGCATCACACCAACGTTTGTACATCCATATATACGTACGTATATACGTAAATACATACTAACTACATGCGGGGGCTTGTGTAGCCATAAATCTTTTTCTTCCTTCCCATTGCCATGCATTATGTTTGACGATAAGTTGGTTTTGTTATTGTTGAAGATGTTGTTGGAATTAAAGTCGAATATCAAAACATACGTATGTAAATATGTATGTTTGTGCGTATTTGTATGAAAGTAAAAGTACGAACTCCGACCAACTACATTTTCAATAACATTAAGTGGCCAAAAAATTCAGTTCTCACCGTGTCTACAATTGGTTTCATATGTTCGAATTAGAATTGTTCAATATTAACTTGCATTTAAGAAAAGCCTAAAATAATATTCAAATATAATATAAATTGAAAAGATCCAAATTAATTAAGTGAAATTAGTGAAATAGGATTTATGTGTCTGAATGTAAAAAAATGTAAACCAATTTAAAGGTTCTTTTTCGTTGTTGAAGAGTTTTGTGTTTTCTTTATTGCTTCTTTCTTACGCCCTTTGCAAACGTGTGAATAATTGTGGTGTTGTGTACCCCAAAACAACGATCAACGTATTTGCCTTCGACTGTTGTTTTTGTAGTTGGTGCTGAAAATTTTTCCTTTTCCTATTTTGTAAAGTTTGAACATATTTCACGTTACTCTTTTGACCTGCTTTTCGTAGTTTTTGAAGACAAATTCATAGTTGATGAAAGTGATGTTGAAATAGACGACGAAAATCAAAACGAATGTTTTTGTTGGATGTGGGTGCTGTTGCGAAGTTCAACTTGTTGTCCGTCAACTTGTATGTTTGTGTTTTCGGTTTAGTTTTTTTTTTTTATATTTAGGATGTTATATATTTTGGATTGGGGAGAGTGTTGTCGCAATTAATGCGAGGGTTCATATGCAAATGGTACTTAGTTCAGTTCTTAATAAAAAGTATATTTAAAGTGCATACATGTGTGTTAAAAATTAATAAAACGGCCATCGGTACGCGCGTTTTAATTATTAAAAAATAATTTCGAACACAGTGGATCATTGTTGAAGGTGAGTTATTCAAAGAAAATATTTTAATTAATAATGATGGGTGAGAAAATTTAAATGCCTGCAAAATGCGCAAAAACAAGCTCTACACAATTTGATAATTCATAATATAAGATAATATATTGGTTTACTGCAGATATAAGTAGTGATGATTTTCAAAATATTTAGCAATGCGTACGGTTACAGAAAATTTTTCTTTAACAATGGTTTTTGTTTCTCTCAAACATTATGCATTAGCGCAAAAGCTGACCTTAAAATATAGATATAAGTAAAAAAGATGAGTTCGCAATATTAAGTCTGTTAAAGTTTAACATTGCAAACTTCGGGCGAAACTGTGCGAACCTGTTGTTATTACTACTGGGTCTACCTTCTCATGTACACTTAATTCTGTTTTTACGTGATAGATACGTTCCTCGAGCACAAAGTATTTTAAAACTGTCTTTGCCATATTCAATTGTTTCGCAGATAAGATGATACAGCAGTTTCATGTAAATATTGAGTAAACTTGAAATGCAACCGTTCAACCAAGTATATTTGCTGTGAAGTATGTTCAGTGAAAAGAAAAATATCTGTACAATTGCAAGCCAAATGTGAAAATAATGAATAGTAAAAAGGAAAAAGAGATAAATCTGTGAAATGGTAATTGAGGAAGCAGAATTGACTAATTGTTAGTCAAATAAACTGCTTAAATTATCGTCATTAAACATAAATGTCTGAGCACAGTATAAGCCACTGTCGCTGAAGCTCCCTTACAATGTCTTTAGAAAATCGAGAAGCAAAAAAATTGTGCAGACATCGTCGCAGACTTCTCCATATCGCTAAATTTTGCCAACTGGGATAATAAGAGTTCATATACATGCATACTAATTGGCAATTTATGGTATTTTTATATTTTAAAAAGTTTAAATGGCAATTTTCTAACCAAAAAAATTTAACAAACCAATCAAACACGAGAAAATTCCAACAGTTTTTAACTGATTAGTCCCACGTGGCAGCTCTGTTCTTGCGGGTTGTGTAACTGTGTGTTGTGTTGTGTTGTGTTGTGTTGTAAAGGTTTTTTCCTTTTTTTTTTTTTGTTTTGGCATTGGGAAAGGAAATGTTTGAAATCTATACGGTCATATCGACAACTTTTGAAGTTTTTGTTCATTATTTATTATTGTTTGTTTCTAATTTAATTTTTTTATCTTTTAGCGAATACAGGCCAAAGTTTGTAAATCAATACTCAGTCAAGGCAACAATATTGAAACGCGTGTGAAAGGTTTTAGTGAAAATAATAAAATACGAGTGAAAGAAAAAAAAAATGGCGCGAATTTCAATATGCGTTCATAATTTGTTCAGGTAGCTCCTTTCTATAGGAACAAAAACCGAATTTTTCTATCTTCATAGAAGCACATAGAACAAAGCTTCTTTTCGAATGTGTTTTTTTACTTTTTAGAAATTCCAGCATATAAGATTAAGTAGCTTGGAACTATTATGTTGGTTGAATAGGGCTTAGATGCATATGATTGTTTTTATTATTTTTTTTTTTTTTTATCTTGGACCAGTGCTCAGGGGCTATCCCCTACATATGCAATGCATTGCACTGGAACTAGAGAGAAGGATAGGGAAGAAACAGACAGGTGGTGAAAGTGGTAGAAAGATAGAGCTTAATTCTTACGCAACTTTGCAGTTGCGTGTAAATTATAAAGCAAAGTTGCGGCGTCTCTGATGTTTTTTTTTTGACGCATTATTTTTAAGCTAATTGAGCCATTTTATTTATTATTTTACTTCGCCGACGTTTTATTGCTCAAATACCGACGAAGGAGAGTGCTGTAGCACAGAAAACTCAGAAAAAACTTTTTTCTGATTTGACCCGGCTGGGATTCGAACCTGGGTCTTTCTGGTTGCAGAGCCAACACGCTGACTACTCGCCATCAGCATGGTATGGATAGCAAATTTTTCTGAAGGGAAATCTCTGCACACACGATATGACGGACATCCTATAATAACGGACCACTACTTTGTTTACAGTCACTGATCAAGTTAAAAAGATTGTTAAGCAGGGAACTCTAAGTCAATTGGAATCACTGTAAACACAATATAGGCGACACCCAAAAATGGCGGACAACTAAATAAGTAGGTGTGGGAGTAGCGAAGCGCACCGAGTTAACCTAGTACATATTCGATACAATTTTTATTACTTATTACAGCATACGTTCACAAATTAGAACCACTTAGTTTTTAAAGCGGTTCTAATTGCCGAATTTTTTTATAATTTCTGTAAAACATAGAATGAAACAGAATTTTTCTTTAACAAAGTTTTTTTTTCACTCGTTTCACATGTTCTTCGTAAACTCGTGAACAAATCTCCTCAAAAGATACACTATGGATATGAAATGTGGGGGGATTGGTTCCACGTGTATATTAAATATCATCTAAAATAACATAAATATGTAATTGAAATTCATGTGGCCTCATGCACACAAAAATTCATACAACATTAAAAGAAAAGACAATGGAAAAATAATTCATTTTGGAAAAAAATCGATAAAAATGTATTAAATACCGTTTATTACATTCAGAAGTATTTATATGGAAATATTTTTTTAATTATTCTATTTTTTTTTTAAACATTTAACATTTAAACTTGACTGCACTCTTACACCCCTATATTACATTTTTACTGAACTAAAATCTATTGGATTTGATTTTAAATTTAGCTCGAAATCTAGACCGTTTATACCACACTTTTTGACATATAGTTAAATATCATTTTACGACACAAATTCATCTGTATAGTATTTGAAATTTGTTTAGAACAAACCATATGTACATGTTGGCGCATTTTCCAATTAAGTCTTTGCTCAGAAAAATTTTTTTTTCAATTAATAATTTAATTGAATGCAAGCTTATTTTAAATGATTTTGGTGCTCTATCAAGCGGTGGCCAAGTTTTAAAATTTTTCCCAATTAAATCTGTTAACTGATTCTGCGTTTTTTGCGCTAGGTTGAAATCTAAATATTATTTTAATTGAATCTTCGTTTTTTTTTTCTTAAATGAATCATGATTTTACTTTTCTCTGTGTAAAGCGATGTGAAAAGTGTTTTCTTCCCGAATAATTGATGTTAACACTTAATCCAATGACGGATAATCCAGACCGCCCTGTATTTAATTTTTATTTGAGAAATAAATAATAATTGAAAAACTTTTCATAAAAAAGACCATCGCTCAAAAATAAATATAATTAAAAAATTTTAATAAAGGTCAAATAAAAATAGAAGTGATATTAATTCATTAATTTTTTTTTTTTTTTTTTATTTAATCCATTTGGAGTTATTTCATGGCGACTTATTTCACTCGGAGTTATTTCATTTTGCCGACTGTTTGGTCTACTTTTACAAAAATTTAATCATGACCACAGCGACTTTATTTTAATAATTGTCTGAAAAATAAAACAAGTATTATGAAATATGAAAGGATTTCCAACAGCAAAAGCTTGTCTTTTCCTACCAACAGCAGCATGAGCTCGTTTTTCCAATTTTATCATTTCGCATGTTTTTGAAAACAAACAAAAAAATATTGTTCTGTGCGAATTTCGTTAATAAAACATTTACTTTCACATTTTAGAAGTGTGATTTATAGCACATTTATCAAAAAATAATACTGATGTAGTTTAAATACACAGAAAACTCTGACAAATTACGAATCAGGTCAGGTTTTATTCTTACGAAGTAGAAAAAAAATCACAAACAGCCACAAAACCCGCACAACGAATACACCCTTTCAGCTCGCCAAGTAATTTTTGTTTGTCATAAAAATATTTGTCATTTTAATATGTCATTACGGGAATAGAAAGTAATTTGTTAACAAAATGCACAAATATAAATCAAGCTTTAACCGCACAAACAATGAATGACTCCAACGAATTGGGGCAAAATGAACAAAGAAGACCAGAGATGTTTGAAAGAATAAAAATCGTGAAATATTGAAAAAATATATGAAAATTTTGTCGAAAACAACAGACAGACCAGAAAGTGTTGAACGAATTTCAATCAATTTGTTAAACTTTTTTGTTTGCTGTTGTTGTTTCTTTAATTTCAAAGAATATTTTTCATGGTTGAATTATTTTAAAAATTATTTTCAATTTGGCAAAATCTAAATTAAAAAAAAAAGTTTCAATGTGTTCTGTGCTGGACTTTTTATTTGACAAATAGAGCGAAAGTAAAATGAAACAAATCAGTCAGAAAATAATTCATATCGTTCTATTTTCACAATACAATTTACTTTAAATGGCAAGACAAAAATCAAACAGCTACTTTATTACTGAATTAGAAATTCTTTATCATTCGTTTGCAATTAAAACTTTTTAGAACCTCCAAAGCTGATTTTTCCCACTTCAAATGTTTTGTAAATGATAAGAAAGTCTCACACCTCTCAGTTTCAAGTTTCTCATGTTTCATAGTGCCGTAATTAAAACTGAATTTATTGAATAATTTGCCATTTCCATGCGGGCAACGACACAAACTTGTATTCCAGCAGTTGAAGTTTACACAATTTCTATACAGGCAACTCTCGACAATACGAAATCTAAGGGAACAGACAAACATTTGGGAACAAGCAAGTGTTTACATTATTAAGAGCGAGACAGAACAACAGCAAAATGTAATTGCAATTGAACTTTTCTATTTCAGGCGATGACACCTACACATGTGATTGTGCTAGCACTCGAGAAAAAAAAGGGAAAGTTAGAAAAATGAAGGAGGTGAAGCTTCACTCTCTTACAACTCTGCTTTTGCACGTTCCTTGTTTTTATAGCGGTGTTGTTGCGTCTCTGCTGTCAAGGAGACGTATTAAATTTTGAAGCTTCGTTTTTAGTAGCCATTTTCTTTTTGGTAATTATTTTACTTCGCCGGGGCTACACAATACCAACGAAGGAGAGCGTTCAAAGACACACAAATGCACATCAGAAAAAATGCGAGATGCTTTTATGAGTCTAAAACTGGGGACATTTTTCGTTTTGTATCGCCACCCAAATTAATACAAGAATGAAAACTGTTGAATGTATTCAAAAAATCATTCACTCTATTTTGCTCTACAACACAAAATAAATCATATACATATTTAGTAAAAATGTTTGGTTCTATATTCAATTTACTAATGCCATGAATCAAGCAAATGATCCATAACTATATCAGCTACAATTGGTGATGCTGGAGAACCCATACGAAGTCCACTTTTTTGTCCATATATTGTATTATTAAACTGAAAATATCTGGTATCCTCTATACAAAATTTAAGAATACGAAAAAATAGAAAATATTTTTGCCTCGCAAATGATTCTGTATAAAAAATTGTTTTCTGAGCCAGCATATATTTTTCTATAGATTTTTTTTTTAGACCTCGCAAATAATTTGCTGCGGAAAATTTTTACCTCGATTCCAAATAATTTCTTTTTGTGTCTCAAAATTCATTTCTAGTTCAAATATTTTTTTTTAATCACTGAATTTTTTTTTTTTTTATCTAGGACCAGCACTCAGGAGATGACTCCTACACATGCGAAGCATTGTGCTGGGAACTATAGGAAAGGGATAGTAGAAGAAACGGCAGGAGGTGAAGATTAATTAAGTATTTTAAATTTTTTGTCTGAAACTGGGGTTGAACCCAGGTCTTTTTTTTTTTTTTGGTTGTGTAGTCAACGTGCCATCGCCACCCTCCGTATAAAGTATTTCTCCGCATTTAATGAAAATTTATTTATTTACTTAATGGTTTCCTGTCGTTTTGCGTTTAACACAAGTTCAATTGGACCCACACATGGGCAAAAACTTGAAATTTATTACCCCGTTTCATTGAGGGGTGAACTAAATTGCATGACAAGGTTGTATGGGGAGCACTTTACTGTTGAACAGGACGAAAATAAATCTGTGTACTGTGTTGACACAAGTATTCGTGTAATATTCATTTAATCGTATGCGTGTTTAAATCTTTAATAATTTATCCATGTAATTTAGGCACATTTAATAAGGTGAAAATTGAAATGAAAACTCAAACGACAACATGAATGGAAACTATTAAAGCAACAGGTGGCAGTAGTTAAACATAAAAAACTTTCAGGCAGAGGGAATAAAGTTTTATTTCAAATGGAATTTCTTGCCGAATGTTTTTATTGTTTTTATGTGGTAACGTGACTTGGGGCTTTTCAATCGCAAATGTACAGCAAGGGTGGTATTAAACACCATCTACATATGAAAGGAATTTGTTGTATGTTTTGCATGGGCAGGCAAAGGTTTGTTTTTCCAAGTAAGCGAGTTGAGTGAAAATTTAATTATTAATTTTGGTATTAAACAGAACATTTATATTTATGGCGGCATTATTGCCTTTACAAAATGTTTTATTTAATTTTTGCTTTTCTATAGAAATTAATGTAAATTGAAACAATAATTCTGCTTTCATTCAGTGAACGTGCGGTAACCCAGCAAACATGCTGCTTGAATGCGAGAATCCGCAAGGAGTTTAATTTAATCTATTCATAGCAGAGTATTACAAAGTAACAGCCGTATTCATAAAAACTTTCAGCAGGTTTATAAAACGTTTATAAACAAAACCGAATAAAGTTGAATTGATAAATGATTGAGGTGGCTTTTTATCCACAAAATCTGAAATTTTACTGCTGAATTTGCGCTTCTTTGAGAATTTTGTTTAAATTCATCAAAAACATTTTTCACTAATACAGCGTGGCCCAAAATGACCGAAGCGGTTTGAGCTCAAAGTGCCATTGTGTCACTCGCAGTGGCCGCTGTGACTGCATCCTGTTGGAACCATAGATGCGGATGGTTTTACACAGCTGGCCTTAAAAAATTTTCCAGCATTGTCCGATATCTAACACCGGCGACACCTTGTTAATTTTTAAAAAAAATATGGGACAATTATACTTGCAGATGAAACACCACACCAAACGGTGCACTTAAGAGAGTGTAATTCTCGCTGTTGAACTACACTTGAATTTCCCGTAGCTCTTTTTTCTATTCATTTAATTTGGGCTCGTTAACCATTCAGTCGCTCATAATTAAATTATGAATAAAATCATGGTTTTCCTCTGAAATAAAGTTCAACGATTTTGGCACGTTGCTCAAAGTTATAAGGAATTCAAACACTTTCGCTCTTTTTGGGCCACCCTGTATATGTATGAAAAAAAAATGTACATACGAAGTTTGTTCAAAAGAAAAGGTGAATTTTGTTTTCTTCAATTGCAATGGCGTGGTGCATCATGAGTTCTTGCCAACAGATCCAACGGTTAATCAGTAATACTACAAGGAAGTTATGCAACGTTTGCGTGAAGCAATACTGCTCAAACGATCGGAATTGTGGGAAAAAGAATCATGGATTCTGCATCATGATAATGCACCAGCTCACACATCAATGCTTGTTCGTGATTTTTTGGCCAAAAACAACACCTTAATCAATGCTCTTTTTCCTATTCCCAAAACTGAAGAGACTAATGAAAGGAAAGAGTTTTGCCACAACTGATGAGTTAAAGTCAAAATCGAAGCTGATCGGAGCTGATGGCCATACCGAAAAGCAAATTTCAGTAATGCTGCGAAGATTGGAAGAAGCGCTGGCATAAGTGCATTATATCTGAGGGGGATTACTTTGAAGGGTACAAAATGGAAATAAATATTTTTCAAAAAAATTCAAAATTCACCTTTTCTTTTGAACAGACCTCGTATGTATAAAAATTTCATATTAATGAAAATTTCCTATCGTGTTCAAGTTCACAGTTAATTTATCACAATATTGTGACCAAATTAATTACATTTTTGATTAGAATAATGGAAAAAAGAACAATTAATCTCCAACACCAGTTGAGTATAATACGTATTTTCTATGCCACTACACATGTCAACACCACCACTCTTTGTGTTAAGAGGAAGCTAGTTGTAAAGTCATTAATATCGTCTATTTAACCCGTCAGAGCTTAGGAAATTGGAAATTGTGTTGTTTTCTATGTTTTTATTAAAGGTCATACTTCATATATTCCCAAATGAAAAAGCTTCTGTTTTTCAGTACGGCTGAACACGAACTTAGTTTTCATACAACTTTTTAACTGTCTTTACTTATTCAATTTTTTTCTTGGATTATTAACCGTCCATCGGATGGCAATGAAAAACCACTTAATAGTTACTTTGTCCTTTCATTGAAATTCTATTCTGAATATTCATTATGAACATTTTTATTTGCCTTATTATAATATTTTTTATTGTATACAATATAAATTGTTAAAACTTTTCATTAATAAAATTAATTAACGACATCGTCGTAATATTTGCTATGATTTTTTTTTTCAATAAAAAAACTGCTCACCGGTTTTTTCAGAATT
Organism: Dexiosoma caninum; assembly: GCA_963924685.1. Taxonomy (NCBI): domain Eukaryota; kingdom Metazoa; phylum Arthropoda; class Insecta; order Diptera; family Tachinidae; genus Dexiosoma; species Dexiosoma caninum. The sequence continues at coordinate 93,459,061 of OZ004727.1, read as the reverse complement.
CGCAAAATCGTAAAAATATTTCGAATAATTGATCACCATAATGGATACCCTATGATTGCGTTAATGGATACCCTATCGAGTTTTCGAGGATCATATCTACCGCGTAAACACAGAATTAAATGTATATTAGCTCTAATCACAATCTTGTGCATTTGAGATTGTACATATATGCAATAGCAAATTTGTGCTATCAACTGTGAATGACATTTTTAATTTATTATGCACTACTCATTGCAAGAACAAAATTCACAGCTGATTGAAAAAACAAACAAATTTGCCAAAAAAAAAAATATGTCCAATAAAAGTTAATGAATCGCACTACTGGTTTTTTTTGGAGGAAAATAAGCAGCGGCAAGTATGCGGCGATTACGATTTGATTGACTTGGATTATTGGTAGGCAGCTGTTTATTTGCAATTAGGTGTTACATACTCATAGCAAATAAATCCTATTGGTTTTAAGTGTTGCATATAAATTTAAGTCTAGCATGTGCATTGCTGTGTATTTTGTTACTGTAGAGCAAAAATATGCTATACCTTTTTGCAAATGCAATGATGCAACACCATATGCACAAGATTGTGAGTTGGGCTATTATATTTTTACTGTTACACGATATTGTTATTTACGCTTTTATATACATACATATTCAAAGAAGAAAAAAAAACAGAAACTATTTTATGTTTTAGAAATATTTTGAGAGCAGCGCCAACGTACGGCAATTGCTTTGATTCGAAATTTCAAGCAATATTCTAATTCTATATGAAATTTCTGCCTGATACTGGAGAGCCAGCATTTAAGACGACGTATAATACAAAGTGTTCATTGAAATTATAATTTTTTCAAGCGTTTTTCCAGCGCTAACTTTAGTGTTTGCTGGATCAGCGCATATATTTAAGCAATAGTTAAAACCAGGCCGCTCTAACTAAGTTGAAAGATTTGTTTAATAAAATAACATTGGTTATTACAATTTGCATAATTTGCAAGATAAATACACTTTAGGGAATTTTGTTAATAAGTTTTCGTACAACTGCAATAATATTATCGTGTTTATGTTGTAATATTAGAGAAACTAATATTCATAATGCTTGCGAATTTATCTCAATCTAATTTTATTCGTTTTACAAATTGAAAGAAGAATCCTTCACTTGAACGGAGATCTTCCGGAAGATAAATAAAGTGGTAAAATTTCTGCATAAGTTATTAAAGAAATAACAATGCCTGATGTTGTAAAAGAAAGAATCAAATAGTTTTATATTCTTCTAAGACCTACAATCTGCGGTGTTTGTTAAAATATGACAAGACCGCCGCTTACAGTAGAAGGATAAAAAGTTCATAGAAGTTGTAAGTTTTCATAAATATTTTATAAATATAAAATAAATATTGGAACATACCACCTTACAGGGAAAAAAAAGTGCGCCATACCCGCTCTAATTAAAGTATTTTTGCAGGACAAGTTCGAAAAAAATATATTTTTTTTTATTATTCGATTTTTAACATTCAAATTTGACTGCTATTTAAACTCTTACTTTCACCTGGAATAAAGAAATTAATTCACAATGGATTTTTCCAACTCTCTGTTATTATCGCCGAATTAGGAGGACCCTCGTATAATTTATACGATATATATTTATAATTTCTTTTAAATGTTGGGCGACATCGAAGCAGACGACCACTACATCGGGTCCCTTTGAGCCTCGTATCCCAATGATTGCCGGTTCAACCAACCAGTGGCAAACGCATTGATATCCGTGCTAATCACGTCTTTTGTCCGAGACTCTTGACTTCTGGCAGTCCAGTGGTGTTTTTCGACTTCCAACCTCATCACTGAGCCCCTAGTTATCGCTAGCAGACTAAGTTCCATCATCGCAGTTCCGTGGAGGAATGGAAAGCCCCTGGCCCTTAGTCTGGCAGAAAGCAAAGATGGGCATTCAGACGTTTGGATGATACCTGAAGGTCCCATGCCCCGTTACTAGCGGCGTGATTCAGTTCAATGCACTTAAGTCATTTCCTCAGTATCCCTCGCAACGTCCTACCCATGGGCTCGTTGAACACTCTTGTCACACGATCCCACCCCTGATCATCCCATCCCCCAGAAGAAATTTAGACTTCGGTCTAGAGAACGCAGCTGCGAAAACCGCCCTCGCGAGTTAATCCGCCGCCTCTTTCCACCTAATGCCGAATACTGCTATAAAAACAAAGAACGTGCAAAAGCAGAGTTGTAAGATAGTGAGGCTTCACCTGCTGTCATTTCTCTAACTATCCCTTTCCTCTAGTTCCACCACAAAGAATCTGCACATTTATTACCATTTTGTCTACCGCCTCCCTGGCAAGACTCTAAGCTGTTAAATATTTGTCATCTGAACTGTCATTTATTTAGTGAAAGGTTTACCATTTACGAATATGGTTCGTTTCGCAACCGAAGAACGCTCAAAAATAGTTAAAATTTACTGTATAAATGTGGTGGTTCAAGCGTGGCCACTTTTCGAGCATTATTTGGTGATTATGGTCATCATAATCGATTTGAAGAGAAAGAGAGCGATACAGATGTGGTCAGGGGTTTGGATTATCGCCGAAAATATCGGCCGTAATATAACCGACTTTCTTTTCGAGCTACAATTCAAGATTATGAACGGAATGATATGTGGTTTCAACAAGATGGTGCCACGAGCCACACAACACGACTCATTCCGGCTTTATTACCATAGAAGTTTCCACAACGCGTAACTTTAATGTGTGGGGGCGACAATGGACCACCAAAATCAAGCGATTTGACGCCGTTAGACTTATTTTGTGGGGCTACGTCGAAGACCGTGTGTACGCGGATAAGCCCCTAACGTTGCAGCATTCGTCAAGCTACCGCCGGAATATGAAAAAAAAGATCGACTGCTGTAATCAATCTAGAGGCGGTCATTTAAACGACATTTGATTTCGCATATAATGACACAAAAATAAGAATAGTTATCAGCGGTTTTCTTGCCCATAAATTGAAACAACACTGGCTAGAGATTTTTAAAGCAAGTTCGCGACAAATTTTAAAAACTTTGAGTGTATTAGTAAAAAGGTGAGTGTTTTGATATGCAAAACTTGATCGTATAACCCGCAGGTAACGTAACACTTTATATAGGGAAAGTGACACAGTTTAAAAGTTCAAATCTGCTCTGTTGGATGTTTATCAAATAAATGTTTTAATCGATTTTAAGTTTTCTGTACATAAAATGTGTTTATTTTTTTATTGAAGGAATATATCAATACTACAACTCGTATTTACAGGGGAAAATTTAACAAATAATCTACATCCATTCCCACGGCATAGAAAACCACACGTCGTTCTCACTCAATGCCACTAGAGGCTGAGAAAATATCTATAAAAACTCTACATTTTTCTTTTTTCCATCACTGAGTTTAATTGCTGACAACACAGAAAACACAAACATTTCGAGCTTCAAATTCAGCCTCATTTAACAACCAGAAGTCTAACTTTCATCCATAAAAATCATTGAAGCAAAATCGAGAAGAATATTTACACTGCAGGGTAAAAGGGATTTTACGGCAGTCAACAAAGTATTGAATTGTACTTAAACGAGTACGAAATGTGTATAAAATTCAAGGAGAAAAATATGAAAGAGGAAAATGAAATGAAAAAAGAAGAAAATAAAAATACGAGAATTAATACGACCCGCATATTTATATAAATCATTTACAATTTTATTGAGTTTACTCGGCACCACAAAGTCAATTTAGATTATTTTTTAGTGCTTTTTTTCTTCAACCATTTCATATGGAATACTCATTGGCAACATCCTTGGAAGTGATACGTGTAAAGATGCTGTTGCATGCCGTTGGTGTTAATGGCTGTGTTTGTTCATGTAGATTTTTTTTTTTCAATCGCATTTTAAACTACGCGTGTTGCACATTTGCATACAATTCTATGAATTTGTTTTCCTTTATTTGCCAAGTGAATGCCATTTTTTACTATTTCAACTTCCCTGTCAACCTTCTTCCTTTTCCCAGCAGATGAACCAGTTCAGTTGAAACCACAATAAATGCAGAATGGAAATGTGGCAATCGTTTGCGTAGACTACGAAGTATGTTACATTACGTTGTTAATGTTTATGGTTTAGAAACTTTAAAACAAATAGAATATTGTCCACTAATTAAACAAAATAAAGTGCATAAAATAATAGTGTAATGTTTAGTGAACTGAGAATCATACGAAAAGGAAAACTCATATAGGAAATTAATATATGTTTAAAGGAATGCACAAATGCACAAGGAGACGTATTAAAGCTTCGTTTTAATTGAGTCATTTTTAGTATTTATTTTACTTTGCAGGTGCTACACAATACCGACGAAGGAGAGCGTTCTGGATACAGCTGAAGTTGTTACGGTTCAGTGACCAGTGACTATGCCTTCGCCACTGAAACCTTGCGACAACAACTGACACAAATGCATATCAAAAAAATTGCGAGATGTTTTTATGCGTCTGAAATAGGGGTTGAACCCAGGAAAATTTTTCGTTTTTTAGTCAACGTGCAGACTAATTCGACCTTCGCCACCATCTTTGTCTTCGCATCGGAGTGGTTTCGTGTGGTGAATGTCTGAGCCCCGGGGGTGAACGGCTTGTGGTATCTCAAAGGGTCGAAGCTCTGTCATAACTCTGCTCTGCCACCTAACCTAACCTAACTTGTAGCTACCTAAGATAGTATATATAGTGAGTGAGATGGAAATGGAAATGGACTGATCTGAAAATACTCAGAGTCTTCTGAACAACATGCCTATTTTGGCCATATTAGCGTAATATCATATTTCTTTTCAACATAACCTAACCTGTTTTTATTTACACATAATTCATACATTCTTCTTCAACAAAAGATGACATCAATTTTATTTGATACCATGGAATTAAGTTTTCCGCGATGAACAATTTTACGGAGCGAAGATTAGCATTTTTAAAATTGCAACATTTTAATTGTGTTTGTTTGAAAATTAAATTAATATTAATTAAATATAGTCATCTGTTGTTATTGATCACATATTTCAAAGATTTTCACATATTAATTTTACAAATATAAATAATCCCAGGCCTGGCCTGAATACTTCAAACTCATGTAAAATTTCAATCACATAATTATAGCACATTTTTGTACGAAAATTACAACAAACATTAACAAAAATACAACACTGCATAATAAAACCATTCCACAATGCATTCGACATTGCTGAGAGGTTATTTATAGAACAAAAGTACAATTCTGTCATTATTTTTGGTCCTTCGTGTCATATCACTCGCAAAATCTGTACGAGTATATTGCAATTATATTCGAACGTTGTACTCCAAAATTAACAAACGAGATGCTGCAACTTTGTTTTATAGTTAACATGTACCTGCCTACAATTCTTCACTATTCCTCCTCTAGTGCTATGCATTGGTTGTGTAGGAGGGGATTTCCCATGAGCACTGGTCCTAGATAAAAAATAAAACAAAAACGAATTAAGTGTATAACAGATAACAAAAACCACAGAAGAAGAGAACACAAACTAAAAGAAACCAGTAAAATCTCAGTTAAAGAGTTGACCGGCAGTATTTGTGGTTTAAACTGTTCGTGTCACAAGTGCAAGTGTTTTGGTAACAACCCTGTAGGAAGCCTGGCACGAGGTGTCTCCAAGTGGATTGGTGTTAGTGACTTTTTGAGGACATATTCAACTAATCCTCTACACTTTTTATTTTGTATTCCATTGTCTTCCACTTTACAGATGCGGTTGCTCTCAGTTTCCCAGAAGAATCAGCAAATCAGTACATTTTTACTATTGTCATTTTCTTTTGGGTAATTGCACCAACAAAGAGATTTTAATTTCAGGACACATGGTGCAGTGTAAGATTTTCAGTAATAGATGATTTCCAATGACACCCACATGTTAAATATTTATAGCAAATGACATTGCCTGGGGTATAACAAGACACTGGTACTGCTGACTAAGTCAGTAGCAAATTAGTACGGTGTTACTATTGTCATTTCCTGCAGGGAATCACAAACCCATACGCATTCATAAAGAACTACAATACACTCTCAGTAACGCTTACAACACCAACAATAACAAAACAACAACAACAACGACTCTACTTTACATTCGTGCATACAATAACATAATTAAATGTTTCCATTGTAAGCAGGTGTTTTACTTAATATCCTTGTGCTGCTCGTGTACGTGTTTGTGTGTCAGTGTCAGTGGCAGTGTATAAAACTAATGATGGTATCAGTTCCTGCTGATACAGTTATTTAGAGTCAAATAAATCCCTCTAAACATTTCGAGAATTACAAGTCGCAGATGTCTCGTGTTGGCCTCTTCTGACTGATAGGCTTAAAAACATATTGAGATTTTAAATGCTGGCCTATTAAATATTGGCGTATACAGATAACCCTCCTAAAAACTGTTAGTTGCGTTCGAAAAAAGTCACGTGATATGTGAAACCGCGTTATAAACGGATAAAAATTACAGCAAAGGAAATAAATAACGTTTTAATCTTGTCCTATTAATATTATGAATGTGAATGTTTGTACGTTTTTTCCACTATACCGTCTAAACCGCTGGACAGATTTTTTATGAAATTTCGTAGAATGATACTTTATGATCCAACCAAAAATATAGAGCACTTTTCTTGGGGTAAAACTAGATCAAACATCCTGATAATGGTTCAAAAATGTGATTGTGAATGTCTGTGATCTTGGGTCAATTTTACTAGAGGTTGAGGAACAAACTATTTGGATTGCTATTTAGTAAGACAAAACACTTAGCACGGACAACTACATAATTGGGTGTGATGGTAGCGAAGCGCACCGGGTTAATCTAGTGTGTATTAAACCATGAATTCCACCGAAGAGTGATTCGTGACTTCAAAAAGTGAATTTTTGGGGAGGAGAAAAACTGTGTCAGTATAGCTGCCATGTCAGTCACATGCAGCGTTACCATTTCTCAAGTTTTTCCTTATTTTGACAAGGTTTTTGAAATGAAAAAATGAAAAGTTTTTAAGTTTTTAGCTGCAAAAATAAGTTTTTTTGAAATTCATTAAAACTTTCAAGTTTTGTTTATTAATTTGCAGATACGAGTATAGGATGGAAATATCATTTGATGTTGCCATGTAATGTGAACGATCTTATAATTTTTAACAGTGTTAACAGTGTCTATGCCTCTTTAATACAACTGTGCTGTATTAACAATATTATAGTTTTTTTGGTGTGCTTTTTTTTCGAAAAAGTTTTCTATTTCAAAAATAAATGTAAATAAATACTTAAAGAGGAACGGTAAGGATAATGGAATATTTTTGGCGTTATTAGTTTTAAGCAGCAATACAAGTGTAGAAAATAGATTATAATCCGCTACAGATGCATCGGAGGATCCAACAAAAACTAAAAAAATTGGCATCTGCTCAAAATCGTGGGAAGAATAAGTTTATTGTTGTTGTTAAATTTTTTTATGTCTTATTTTGAATACAAAAGAATTCAAAATATAAATTTGTGTGCTTTTTTTTTTAATAATTTTGGACACTTTTGTGGCAAAAAGTTTTTTGTTGAAAAATTGAGTTTTTTTTTTTAAATAAAAAGTTTTTCTTAAAAAATATACGGCAACGCTGTTCGTGACTTCAAAAAGTAAATTTTTAGAGAGAACAATAATTATGTAAGAATAACTGCCTGGCCCACCATGTCAGTCATACGATATCGTTCGGTCGCTTAATTACCCACCCAACCAGGGTGGCGATGGCTGAAGTAGTCTGCACGTTGACTACATAATCAAAAACTTCCTAGGTTCAACCCCAGTTTAAGACTAAATGATAAAAACATCTCGCATTTTTTCTGATGTGAATTTGTGTGACTTTGTCTCAGTTGTTGTCGCAAGGTTTCAGTGGCGAAGGCATATGTATCCAATCCACAGTGTATGGGACCGCACCGCATGTGTAAGGGACATCTCCTGAGTGCTGGTCCTTGTTATCAGCCAATATGACTTCATAATGGACTTTGTGAATACCCCAAATATTCAAATCATTTGTAATGTGTGCGTGGGTGTGCTTGTCACGTGTGAGTGTCAGCAAATTTACACACAAATAAGTTTTAGTGGTCAATTACTTTAACAATAAAAGTAAAAAAACAAACATGTTGCCAAATAGGAAATTCTGTATTAATTTAATCAAATAAATTTTGCTGATAAATAAGATGTTAACGAATGTTTCGGAAACCAATCAGTTGAAGCCAATTCTATTTTAAGCCGCATCGGGCATAAAATGTATACATATATATAGATTTGTGTGTGTGTTAGTACTTTATTTATTCATTTCGTATTTCGTATGTGTATATGTATTAGTTTTGTGCTGCTAATGCGGGGTTGCAGCTGGTTGAGAATTTATGCCAACCAAAAACCATTCACTTCACCGAATTTGCCAAAATGACCGAAGGATTTTGATTTCATTATAACTTCTTATTTAAGACATTGTTATTAATTTATTTTTCATTTTTAATTTAATTATGAAAAATTATATCTCGCAAGTGGTGGCCATTTTCTGCTGCGCATATTTGTGCTCTTTCTTTGTTGTTGATTTCGTCGCGTATATTATTTTTTAATTGCTGTATCGTTCTAGACTTATTAATATAGACTTTTGTTTTCAAATAACCCCAAAGGAAACGGTCTGGAGCGGTTAAATCCTGTGAACACGGATGCCAATTAAAATCGGTCACCAAAGATGTCGCGTAAAAGAGCCATTGTATCCCTCGCATTCTTACTGATGGGTTTCCACGGCTGGCCTTAAATAAGTTTCGAACATTGTCCGATATCTAACACCAGTGCTGGCAACGGCGACACCGTGTTCGTTTTCAAAAATACATATGAAATAATTATCCTTTCCGTCGAAACACCGCACCCAACGGTACACTTAAGTGTGTGTAATTTTCGCTGTTGAATTACTCTTGGATTTTCCGTAGCCCATATCCTGCAGTTATGGGTATGAATGAACCCAATCAATTGCAAATGGGCTTCGTCGCTCATAATTAAATTATGAATTAAATCATGATTTTCCTTTGAAATAAAGTCCAACGATTTTGGTATGTTGTTCAATTCTGTACTGTTCCATTTTAAAATCCCCAAGTCTTCTTCACAAAATATTGAAAACAAAAATGTAAAAATTTTAATAAAAAAGTTTTAAGGAACTCAAACTCCTCTGCTCATTTTCGGCCATCCTGTTTAAACGAAAAAGTTATTAAATTTTTAAACTCCAGAGTGATTTTTGGCCCACTCTAACATTGACAAAGTGGGATCGTAAAAGTTTAATTTTACGTACAAATGTATACATGAAATATATATTTTCTCTATAGTAAAACAATTCATAATATATTTTAAAAATAAGTTAAAAAAAAGGCACGAAAAATAAACCAGTGCACTCACATACACATCAACTAAATTTTGTGTTACGCATAAACCGTCGAGAGAATTGTCATTTTATGAATGAATCCTTCTCTTCATATGAACTGGGGAACAACATACTTTTTCCCTTGACATTAATTTATCAGTTTCACTGTCTACATTGTCGGATAAAGTGTAGCCTTCGAAATGCTATCAATGCTGACAAAAGCCCATCCGTAGTGGCAATACCGTTGATGTTGAAACACCAGCTTTACAAATTGCAAACACTTGATGACGATGATGATGATGATGCTGATGCCAAAAGTTAAAGTTTAGTGATGTGGAAAAGTCGTAACATTTTTGCGTTATTTTAACACTTCATTAATTCGACAGTTAAACGGGTAGAGGTATTTCTATCACAACTACTAAATATTGCAAAACTAAACACGAGCTTTTAAAACAAAACTTAATAATCTTTATTTTTTGTGTTGTATGAATTACATTAAAATGATCAAGCTTAAGGTAAATTTTTTGAATGAAAAATGAAATATTTATTCTTTTTTTCTTTTTGCTTATAAAATTATTTAAAATTTACAAAGGTAAAATCAAACATTGTCAGCATAAAAATTGAAAAAGCAAAAAATAGGTCTGTTCGTTGTGCATAACAAAACAGTCCGAACTCGCACAAATTTGAACAAAAGCGTGCCAAATAACAATTTTTGTACAATTTTGAGAGAAAAAAAAATTAAAATTTTTTCATTTCCTTTTTTTCATTCATTTTTCCAGCATTGTGCTGGAACTTGGGATAAGTTCGCGATTAAAATTAAATTATTAGTTTTTTTTTTTAATCAAAGAAATTTTTAAATAAATGAAGAAATTTTCTGTGTAAAACAAAGTGGAAGATTTTTGAAATAAACTTGTAAGTTGTAAGTTTTTTTTATGCATACTTATCAATTTCTGTTTTTAAAAAAAACATTCACTTTTTACAGCTGTTGCCAATGATGCAAATGTTTTGCTTTTAAAATATTATGCATTTCAAGCATCTAAAATCACTAAAATAAAATTTATTTGAGAAATTAAGCAGCATTAGTATTTCAAGATTTTCAATTGTGTTTTTTTGCGTTCCAGCAATGTTGGGCAATACAATGCCCACATTGAGAGAGGAATTTTTGTTTTTACAGACCTATTGTCAACATAAAAAATTAAATCTTTAAAACAAAACTGGCTGTAATCATCTGGTAGGATTATTGATTATTATTCTGAACATCCAAGGAGGATTATAATTCGTACTGCTAAAAATCTTCTAAATAGATTTTTATCAATTTTAGTGATACGTATATAATTTTATAGCCATATAAGCCAACGAGATTTCTTTCTGTGTTTTGTGTTTGTTTTTCGCGGATAATATTTTAGTTTTTTTTTTAACAACACAAACTCTACGAAGCTCTTATGTATGCTTGTCTGTAGAAATACCCAGGGTCTAGGCGGGAATCGAACCCACACGTCCATATTGATAAGAGCATGAGCATTAGCTCCTGCACTAGACTACGGAGGCACCTATAAATAACAAAAAAAAAAATAAATAAATTTTTATTTGTTAACAATTTTGGTTTTCCTACAAACGAGCCCATCTAAGAGATATTCGTATTTAATATGAAATAAAAATTTTAAACTACTTCATGCAATTAAAAGACATGGAACTGCTCTATAATCCTCTATTTAAAAATACACCTACAAGTTTAACAGCAACTTTTTCACGAGGGTGGTTCAAATTTAGCAATTCTGTGGGTTGGCGCACACATTGAGCAAAAGATAATCTTCGTCAATGAAGATAAATTTTTCGATAGAAAAATGAATTTTCACCCATCTTTCCCAGGGGCTGCAATTACGTTTTGAGGCTGCATAAATTTGCACAGTCGCAGCTCAGCTCCAGCCGTATGACTATTTTTCTTTTAGCTGTGGCTGTTGTTGCAGTTTGAATGAAAAAGCTAAGGTTTTTTGGAACACTTCCGCTTGCAGCAACCACCCTCGTATTAATTTATTTTTATCTTTCATTTTCATTTTCATTTTCCCTTCTTTTTTTGTTTTTTTTGCTTCGTGCTTTCACTCACTGTTTAATTTAATTACAATAATCACTTGCTTTAATGCATGTTTGCATTACTTTATTCCTGGTAGTTATAAATTATTTTTTTAAAAATCTCTTGCTTTTTATGTTTGTGGTAAATGGTATTGCATTTGCTAAACGAATTTACAATTACAAATGTTCGTGACGTTAGTGGCACGTAATAATTAATGAATGAGCGAATCAAGGAAGGTGCCTTTTTGCTTCTTTTCTTTTAGTTTCTTTCACTTTTGCAGCAGGTGAATCTGTTGAAACTTTTCCCTTTTCCCAGTGAAAATATAGTTTATTTTTTTGTTAATTGAGGAAATTCCTTATTTAATGGTATATCGTTATTATTTTAAAATTGTAAAGCTAAAAACTTTCACAGTCAGCTACAATACATTCGCACTTGTTGCGGCGTCTTGTCGAACTGTCAGAGACTTAAGGGAAGAAATTTATTTATTTTTTGCAGTGTCATTTTGTACTTGGGAAAAATTATTCTTTCAAAAGTGATTTTTATAAAATTGTTTCAAAAGTCTCTGTACAAAAGTACACTGACAACATTTTCACGCGAATGAATTCAATTGATTTTTTTTTTTTGTCAAACAACATTTTTATTGTGCAAATTTCTATAATACGAATTTTTTTATGTGTATGTATATGTTGTATATGAATATACAGTGGAAGCCGGTTATAACGAATAAGCTTAATTTCCCATTTGCTGCCTTATCTTAAAAAAAACCAACAAAATTACTACAAATCGTGCTAGCTGGCCGATATGATAGTGTGCGTGTATGTTATTTAATTTGTTTCATTTTCCCATTTTATATTTTACTTGTTTTCTTTAAAAATCCATTGAAATTGATTAGAGATTTGACTGTTGCTTAAAGGCTTTTGACAGAACTTTAAAATACAATAAAAAGCTGTAAATATTTCTAATAAAGAAAGTGAAAAGTTCACTACACTTTTCGAGAATCGAATAAGATTGAACAATTGTGCATTGTTTTCTTTTCATACTTATAAATATATTCGGTGCAGCTTTTGTGACTATGAAGATGAGACGGCGCGCCGTAGCACATTTTAATATACAAAAATGACTTTCAGACGATATTGTAGCAGGTTCTTGGTTTTTTTTTTTATCTTTGACCAGCACTCAGGAGATGACCCCTACACTAGCGGTACATTGTGCTGGAACAAGAGCAAATGGATAGTAAGAGAAATGACAGGAGGTGAAGCTTCACTATTGTACAACAGTGCTGTTTGCACGTTATTTGTCTTTATAGAGGTGTTGTACAGCCTTTGATGTCAAGGGGACGTATTAAATTGTTAGGCTACTTTTTTAGTAGCCATTTTTTTTAGTAAATATTTTACTTCGCCGGTACCACACAATACACAATATTATCGCGAGTGTACTGTAAGAGATATAAAATATTTTCTAACTCACACGCTGGCAAAAAAAGTAGCGTGCACGTCTTTAATTTAGCAGTCGTTTGGAGGATTGTGGTTCAACCAATTGACACAAATTTCGCCGCAGGGTATCTGCATATTTGTCTACATTATTGTTCACAAACAAAATGTTTGGTTTCTTTCCACATAATACGTTCTACTCCTACATAATTATGTCCCAGTCGTCAGATTACAATTTAATTTTTTTTTTGTCACAGCTTCTGGTTACCACTGAATAAAAACTTATCGGGTGTTTTTTCTAGCTGCATGAGAACTAAAGTGTTGAGAGGAGAGTACGTTTATGCTCGAAAATGTCAAACTTTATTGTGGTGTTGCCAGATTGTAGCTTTCGCCTTTAGTGTTGCCAGCTGCCGAAATACAATGAGTACCCCTCGTATTATCAAATTAAATTCTCATGCAGTTAAAGAAAACGACACCCTATATAATCTACTATTTTGGCTTTTAATTTTTTGCAATTTTCTATGCATAATTTCTTCATTATGAGTGGCAGAGATAATGCTTTTTTAATCATCAGTTTATCATTAGAGAACACAAATGAACGAAAAGCAAATGCAAATGATGGAAAAACTGTAATTAACGACTTCACACACACACACACTTGTTTTTCTTCTTCTTCTTCTTCCAAAATTATTTGTTCGCATTGCGACGGAATGAAAATAAAAGATATTCATTTCATGAACACTTTTATGGCCAGTCTCAGAGGATACAAAGTGCAGCTGGTACCTCAGAGGACGAAACGATACAGTGGGTCTGTGTCATTATAAATTTTTTTTCTAGGACCAGTGCGCAAGGGGAATCCTCTCAACTGTAATAAGAATTAAGCAACATCAGTTGTTAAAATGACGCTGCTCTATTGAAAATTTCAAGAATTAGAAAATGTTGAATAAAATAATTACAAACTGCTGCTTTAATGCAAAACGTGCTGCTCATTAAATATAGGCGTGCTTAATTATAATTTAATATTCAGTTGCTGTTAATGTGCTTGTAATGTCATGTCAAAGACACAGTCGTTTACATTGTCATCTCTACATCACTTAACTTATGGCGCCATATTCCTGCTCCAAATATTGCGCTACTCTTGCAGAAAGCACACAGAGCCAATTCGCGTGAATAAATACATCATTTTACTGCTTCCTAATAAAATTCGTAACTTTTAAATGTGTGCTGTGTGTCAAAGTTTACATGCATGTATGAACGAGTACAGCAGCATCATTATGTTTTTCCAACAATTGTGGAGTTTGTAATTGAGTTTGTAATAAAAAAAAAATAAAATAACAAAATCAAGGGGAAACAAATACACACATATTTCCGTACGCAGGAACACCAAAAAAAAACAATTTTATGCGAAGGGAGCTTGTAAATGTCTGCTCTAACAGCGGGACAGCCATGTTTTTAGCCAAGAGATTTTTTTACACAAAAATTTAAATCTACATGTCCTTGCATGCTTGCACAGCATTCACACATGTAATTTTCTCAACTGTTGTTGTAATTTTAGTCATCACCGGGCATCAGCGTGTGTAATCAATTTTTGCTCTTTTCATTTGTTGACAAAGATACGCATGAAAGTGTAGTCGGACGAGGAAGGCATATTCATATTTAAAAATGGATACAAATTAATTTCATTCCAACTAAAAAGCTCTGTTAACTCGTAAAATACCAGCGCTGTCAAATTTGTAATATAAAAATTCTAGAACAAAAGCGTATTTAAAGGAAAAATTTCTAAAAGTCGAAAGTAAATTTTCATAATATTGTGACAAATTCAGTATGAACTAAAATGCAACCAAAATTTCATTCCGTCATTTGTATAATTGTAGTTCAAATAAAATATTTGCTCACCGTCAGCAATGACCGATATATCCATCAACGCTGACCGGTCAGCAGTAACCGATACATCCATCAACTCTGACTAGTAAACACCATTAGAGTGAGCAGTTCGGTTATACATTCTATGGATGGCAAAATTCATAAGTTAGAAAAGGATGGAAAATCACATGTATATAGAAGTTTCGTTCATATATCTCATATTGCCCTTAAGAAAATTATAGAAACCTTGTTCTACGCAATGACCGTTAATTCGATCAGCAATGACTGTCACTGTTCTTGTAGGGTGCTACTCAATTCGCCTTGAAATAAACGAAATTAAAAACCTCTTTCAAATGTTTCGTAATAAACAAATTTTAAACTTTATCTTATCAAAACCAAACATCGTGTAAGAGGATCTATGTTTTACAAAAAACAGGCCATTAATTCAAAACTTATTTTTATTTTACTTTTGGGCGTTTTTGCTGCAGTGTGAGGCTGAGTACAACGCTACTTATTTGAAAGCATAACTAGTGGCATTTAAAAAGTGCTTATAATACTGTCAAATTTCATTATTGATTCTTGTATGTATTTAAATGACATTTATGAAAACGTTTGCGATTGTTAATTGTTATACTTTAGCGCCTTTCCATTTGTCACTTGACAATTGCGTCTCTGTGTGTGTGTGTGTGTATGTGCATGTGCGTGAGCCTGAAAGTTGAAATGCTTGCATGTGAAATTGATTTTCTTTTAATATGCTTTACTGACAGACATTAAATTTTATCAAATAGCATAGCGTTACCTCAATTTAGAAAGGCCTTAGTGAATGTTTCTTTTTTAATCAGCTGTTTTGCATATTTTCGTAAATTTAAAAAAATTTAGTGTGTTCCTATAAATCAATAAAAAAAAGCTGCCTTACAAAACACAACGTGAATTTCTATGAAATTGTTTCTTTAGTGGCAATGTAATTCTTTTGTTGGGGATTTTTCATTTTAGCTAACGATATGTATGTATGTTGTAAGTAAGAGAATAATTCTGCACCATGACAAATGTTATCAGCCCGCATAAAACCACAGCTTTTGTTGATAATTGACTTCTTCACTGCCAATTAAATTTCAGGCCAACTGATAGACTGTACAAATTTCAAGTGAACTCCTGCGTGTTTGGACACTTTGTTTTTGTTAATTTATTTATTTAACTTTTTGATTACAGAACTAAATTTCTAATTTATGCTTTAGCGCGTGCACAATCTCCTATTCAGCTGTACACCCTTTCCGTTCATTAATAAATTTCGTCTTGTTGTTGTTGTTGTCCTTTCATTATCATTGTTGTTGTTGTGCTGTTGATGTCTTCAATATGAATTTCGTATTTCGTATGCTGATATTGGCATTTCTCGCAATGATATTTCAAGTGCCATTATGTTACTTGCTTATTGTTATTGTTATTGTTATTGTTATTGTTATTGTTATTGTTATTGTAATTGTCCAATATTAATGTGGCTGTATCAGACTTTGGGCTTTAACAAGTTTTTGTTGGCTTTTAGGATTGGCAAAGTAATAATTTTTCCTCATACTACCGAGTGAATCTATGCTGACTGTTTTTAGTTGGAACGAATGCATTTTATGTTGAAAAAGGAAAAACTAATGGCATTTATTTATTTCAAGCTTTACAGTCAAATGTATTATAAATTACATATATTCATTTACATTATTGAAGACAATTCCGAGAACTTTCTATCGCGGTAACAAAAAAAAATATATTCCCCGCTATCGGGAATAAGAAGTGAAATTTTTGTTCACCTAAAATTTTCATTCCCTTCGAGGTTTTATTGAATTTGGTATTCTGATATATTGTAGACGAAGGGAGCTTTCCCCATAGCACTAGACCAAGTTAGTGAAGCTTCACTTCCAGTCATTTCTCCTGCAATCCATTTCCTCTAGTTCCAGCACAATGTACCGCATGTTTAGGGGTCATCTCCTGAGTGCTGGTCGCAGATAAAAAAAAATAAATAAAATGTGTTCAGAAAAATATTGACTACTTTGTCTGTCGTAGCGCTGCACAAACTATTGCTATCGGGCGTATACTTAATGCATTTGCATTGCGTATACGTCGCAGATAACCGTGATAAAATAAGAGATTTCACGAAAAAAATTCTAAAATTATTTCCTTAATTTTCTTCTTCAAGTTATACGAAGAACATTACAAAAAAAAAAAAAACGTTTGCTTACACTTCAACATCTTCGATACCTGGTAGTTTAAACATCAATACAAATCAATTGCAAAAGAAAACAAAACTCTCATACTATCGAAATGCCTACAATTAGAGTCACATACATAAGGAGTTACATTAAAAACCTTCCGCATTGTAAACTTGTATTCAAATAAGGCCTGCAGAAAACAAACTGCTGCCTCTGCAGTATGAAAATAAGAAAATTGTTTTCTTTTTTTTTTTTTTTAGTAAAACATTTTAAATAAAACCCCAAGATAAAATGCAATACCAGCCTCTTTGGGATTTTTAATTTTTATCCTTGGCAATGCCAAAAGTTTTCATTCTTCATCGTTCTTCATCGAAAAACTAAAGAGACACTAAGAACTTGAATTGTAGTTTGCTTTATTTTTCAGTTTAATTTTCATTTGTAATTCAAAACACAACTCTCCATCAGAAATCAATTTAAAAACGAAAATAGAAGAAAAAAAAAGAGAGAAGAACTATAAACAAACAGCTTGTGTTTTAAATGAAAAACATGCAAACAACCTGAACAGCAAGCAGAAGCAGAAGCAGAAGAACAACAACAACAGCAATAACAAATCATTAGCAAGAAATTATACGAAAAAAAATGTTCTACTTTAAAGGGTAAATTGGTTGCTTAAAAAAGGAATCTACAAGTTGCAACTAAAGAATGCCATTTACAGTGGCTAATAGACCCGATGAAATGGGCAGCTACAGCTCGACTGTAAAAGCATAAGTTATTTTCTTCAAAGTACGGCAAAGTACGGAAGGAGGATTGTTTCATTATTTTTACAACTCCGCTTTTGACACGTTTACTGTTTCAGCTGATGCCAATCCAGCAATCCAAGCAACATCAGCGCACCCTCCTCCTTCGGTATTGTGGAGCATCATCGGCGAAGTAAAATAGTAAAAGAAAAAATGGCTACTAAACACGGATTAATTGAAATTGAAAGCATCTCCTTAACACCAGAGGCACTGCAACATTGCTATAAAAAAAACAAGAAACGTGTCAAATGCGCAGTTGTAAAAATAATGAAGCATTCCTCTCTGTCTCACCTTCTCACCTTCGCAATCTGTAGTCTCTACAACTAGCCCTTTCCTCTACGTCCAAGATTAAAACAAAAACGTGGTCTACTTGCCAGTTTCATTTACAATTTTTCATTTGCAAAACGCAACTTTAATTTGGCTGTAATTTATAAAGTAGAAAGTATGGCAACTTATGAGAATATGGCAACTTCAAATAACTAAACGTCACGATAAAAGTTACAGGTAAGAAGAATTTTCCTTTAAACTATTGCACACTTTTTGGTTAAAGTGAAGTGTTTATCCGTCCAATAAAATCCTACCTTTAAGGCTCATTTAACGAAGCGTAACGTTGATGTAGTTGCCATGGAGTTTGATGTATGAAAACTTAATGAAATGCTTACAACGTTACGTAACGTCGTAATAAAATTCTAGTTCCTACAGATTGAAGACGTTGCATTTCGCTTAGACAAGCGTTTTCATGCGTTTTCATACATCAAACCATGAAGTTTGAAAAATTTTCCTGGGTTTAACCCCAGTTTCAGACTCATAAAAACATTTCGCATTTTTCTGTTGTGCATTTGTGTGTCTTTGTGTCAGATGTTGTCGGAAGGTTTCAGTGGTCACTGAAGAGTGACAGCTTCAGCTGTATCCAATCGACAGGCATATCAGAACGCTCTCCTTCGTCGGTATTGTGTAGCACCGGTGAAGTAAAATAATAATAAAAATGGCTACTAAACCGAAGCTTCAGCACTGCTACGAGTATAAACAAGAACGTGCAAAAGCAGAGCTGCAAAATAAATAATTAAGCTTCACCTCCTGTCGTTTCTCCTACTATCCCTTTCCTATATATTCCAGCACAATGAACCGCATGTGTAGGCGTCATCTCCTGAGTGCTGGTCCAAGAGAAAGAAAAAAACAATTTTTAAAATGAAACTGAAATTTATTTACTAATTGATTTGAAAACTTAAATTAGAAACGGTAACTCTGTACCAATTTGTTCGTCCGCGTATAAAATAGAAATAAATCTGTCGCAGAGTTCGTAACGCACGACGAAATTCGTCTGACGGTGGTTTAGTTTTAATTTTCATATGTACAAATGTGTTTTATTTCCCATGACGTTAGTTCGCTACAAAAATTCCTCGTTCGTCCCAATTATGTTCCCAGGATTATTTCGCACTTTTGAGGGCATGTTACATATGTCTCTCACAGTAAAAACATTGTTACACAATTTTTTTCCATATCGTCACCTAAAAGGCAAAAGGGCCCATCTTCACTTTGCAAAATTTTACTGGAGTGACAAAAAACTTAATAAAATGAAAAGTGTTCTGGTTACAAATATGATTTTTTCCCCAATACCATCCAAATAAAATGATCATTTTATTTTTCTACACAAACAATAAATGACATATTTAGCATATCAAACATTTATCATTTTGGGTACATTTTTTAATTGTGGGAAACCATCATTTGTGTTGTTACGCCCTTTTGAATTTCTTTAATACCGTCGTTATTTTTAAAAATAGAAAGCTAAAAATCTGTCAAGACGTGTGCCTTGATGCGCTGTACCAATAACCATGAAAAACTCAATTTTCAGTTTTTTTTTAGTTGTTACGCCCTTTTACATTTCAGCTGACGATATGTAATTTGTCAACACTTCGAACGAAGACCAAAAAGTTTTGATATCTAAAACTGATATTTTTGACAGTTAAGCTGTCGTCAGAACTTTTTAAATTTATATTCTTTTTATATTTAATTAATTTCTATGCGCATTAATTAATATTGCATGTAGTACTAACTTGCCGATGGTAGTTTATCACGTTCTTATAACTTGTTTGTTGTCTAACTTTAAAATATTTATCGCTTTCCTGTAATTTAACTACTGCTGATTCACTTGACGGAAAACTACAGAACGCTCGGAAAAGCAAAGAGCAAATTTCGTATTGGAAAATTCGATTTATTTATCCCCCGTATAAAGAGCTTATTTATGTAAACAGCAACACCAAATTTATTTACGATTTTATTGTACTAATGTTAAGGACAGAACAAAAAAAAATAAAAGAAAAAAGGAAAAACCATTCCCAATAAAGCGCAGCATCACATCACGTTCCTTAAGAGAAAAGTGGAAAAGTGTATGGGGGGAGAGATTTTCGTTTGTAAATTGCAGCAAATTGGTCAATTTATAATGTCAAATGATTTTAACACGTGAAATCGATTTTTATTCATTTTTTTTTTTTTTTCATCTTGTCCGAAAGCCATGAAATTATTGTCAAGAACGAGAGAAATAAAAATTGTAAGTGGTTTAAGCATTTGCAGAAAATGCAGCAATAAAAACAACTCGATTGTAAATAGAAATTGGAAACAGTACAGAAATAAAGAAGATAATGCTGATTAATTTATGGGTTTCTTGTAGCTGATATTAGCACGTCCGACAAATTGGGTGCAGTTTTCTTTTTGACATGCAAACTTAAATAAAAATTATTTTAAATTTGTTTTTTTTTTTTTTAATCTGGGACCAGCACTCAGGAGATGACCCCTACACATGCGATACATTGTGCTGGAACTAGAGGAAAAAGATTGTTAGAGAAATGAAAGGAGGTGAAGCTTAATGAATTATTTTTACAGCTCTGTTTTTAGCAGTGTTGAAGCTTCGCTTGAGTAGCCATTTTTATTATTATTTTATTTCGCCGGTGGTACACAATACCGACAAAGGAGGGCATTCTGATGTGATTGTGGATTGCTATCAGCTGAAGCCGGTATTGTTCAGTGACCAGTGACTATGCCTTCGCCACTGAAACCTTCCGACAACAACTGACACAACAATATTCCCTTCATTTCTGCCCTACAAATACACTTACCTCAGTTGCCACTAAATTAGTTCAAATCAATCATTTTTAACAGTATTTACTGTAGACACTCTATTCATTAGATGCTTTTGTTCCCGCTTAAGTCAAATTAAGTGACAAATGTTTAAAGTAACACAAATATTCGCCATTAAATGTTTTTCGTTAAGGACTCATTAATCACTGTCACTTTCAATTTGAACAAAAACCTCGTTTGTCTTCAGTGACAAGTGATTAGCGTGAGAAAATTTTTGTGTTGGAAAATGTTACGAATTAGAAACATTTTGCTGCTTATGCTTCCATAGTCTAATCGAGAAACCATAGATTTTGTTAAGGATTCCAGCAAAAAATCATTGAAATTTAGAAAGCGGTATTCACTTTTTCAGCCTTTTGAATGTGATTTACAGTATATGGAGTTGAAAATACTTTTTTTTTTGCTTTGGTTTCTTTAGCAACACAAAAAAAGGAGAAACAACAAATATTTTAGAGTTCACTACATTCCCTTACTTGAGTGCAGTCTAAAAAGCAGTCTTGTAAGGCAATGATACAATGATCACTTTTACGAAGTGCAACGAACATAATAAACAGACGGAACGATTTCCGATGAAGGCTTTTGGATGCCATGATTCCCTGTGCTGAAAAAACCATTTAAAAGGAAATGTTAAAAAGTGGAACATTGCGAACAAATATCATGACATACGTAAGCAGGTTTATAAGCAACCTCAATATTCCCTTACAAACCTATTGACTGCGCTGCAGTACTTTTTGCTGGGATTTTGTACAATAATTTACCCTGAAACCATTAAAAATAATTTTCTAAAGTGCTTCAAAAGTAAAATACAGACGAATTCCATGGCCAAAAGAAAAAAAAAACAGCACAGTGAATAAAACCGGCGAATATTCAGACCACACTTACAGCTGGTATGTTACGGTTAGTAGTAGACAAATGGAGATAATTAGTGTAAAGGACTTTCCAACCCTGACATAAAGAGTTTAATGTTCCATTGTGAAAGTTTATTATAAATCTGTCAGTTAATTGTGAATGACAGTAAAATCTGTAAACATAACATTTACGTCATGGCAAAGTAGACGAAGGAACACCATTTAAAAACATTTTGTATTTTATCTTGGAGCAGCACTCAGGACATGACCCCTACACATGCGGTGCCTTCTGCTGGAACTGGAGGAAAGGGATAATAATAAAGAAAAAAGTTATTAAATTTTTACACGCAGCTGTGACATTTGGCCCACCCTGTATAAACTGTGGAAAAAAAAATTAATAATTGAAAAACTAAAACATTTTACTGAACATTTGTGTAGTTCGGTTGTGTCTCATTTCTGAGACATTTTGTTAAAGCACAAAATAATTTAAATACGGACACAATAAATACTAAACGTGCAGCATATCCGTGCAATACATCAATCTATTAAAATGGATCCAGATCCAAATATCACAATATATATTGAACGGGTAGCAGTGCCCTTAGACAAAGGAAAGCTGCGCTATATTTATTGTCACTTTGAAAAAGTGAGTGAGATGACAGCACTAAAAGTCCGTAAGAAATATTTCCGAAAACCATTTGCCTAAATAATAAAACGAAAAACGAATTTTATTAAAATAGAAAAAAATTAATATCTTTAACAAGTAAAATGGGGGGGAAACTAATTTGACACAAATAAAAATCAAATGCCTATAAAAAAGAATTGAAATCAAACGAAATTAAATTTAATTTAATTTTTAACTTTGAAACAATTTTTTTCTCGAGGTTCAATGAAATTTTCCTTCAGAATTTTTTTCACTGCCATTAAACTGTTATTCGATGAAAATTTTAAAATTCAAAAAACTAATTTTGATTCAAAATTAGGCGTGGAATTCTTCTAAGCAAAGTTTTCCCTCTCAAATATATTTATGTAGTATGTCATTTTCAGCTTTAATGAAATAAATGAAAACTTTCTTTTATTATAAAATGAAAAAAAAAAGAAAACTTTTGTTATACAGAGTGGCCTCAATTATCTCTCATGCCATCAACCAACAATATAAATTATTCGGGAAGCAGAAATCAATTTAAAATTTTTGCATCTCCGTGATTACTTCTATTATGAACATAAGTTATTTTTCCTAAAACGATTTGAACGATCACAACAAAATGTGAATAAAACAAAAATAGGGAAATCGGGATTTGCCTGTGACTAGGCGAAAGTCTGTTTTGCAAATTATTGACAAATAAACCTAGAAATTATTTTAAATAAATTTTGTAACGTCAAGCATAACTTTTAGCAAAATATTGTGGCTGATAGATAATTAGAAACTATTGTGTCGAATAAACAATTTTTCAATTAAGTCTTAGATTCCTGCACACACACACACACACACAAGCATCCAGTCTCACTCTTGTGAGTAGTTGCCCTTGTGGCTTCTCAAGTCTCACACATCTTTTTTTTCTCAACAACTAACTTCCCTTAAATGAAAAATTTTTTCGATTTCACACATAAATTGCCGCAAACTGGTCGGTCACAAAAAAAAAAAAAAAAACTGAAAAAAAACAGAATTTTAAATAAAAAAGAAACTATAAAAGTTAAATAAAATCAATAAATTTGTTTGAAAGCATTCATATCTCAAACAACATCAGCATCGCCGCCTGATGGATACATGGAGAACATTTTTTGCAATAACCATGACAAATTTAAGGTTCAATAATTTGGAAACAGTTCTTTTATTTATTTATGTGTTTTTTTTTCTTCTTTCTTTTATATTTCATTTAAAATTTCTTATCTCCTAAGAACGTATCTTTTTCTTTTTTTTTTTCCTTTTTTTTGTTAATGTGGTTTCAACATGACAATAAAAATCGGTTTATGGTTAAATTGAAATTTTCTTTCAATTCATGTTTTTGCTTCCACTTCTGTTATTTTTTCTTGTTTTTGTTGCTTTGGTGTTTAATGGCTACTTTTAAGACATTTAAAAAAATTATATTTATTCTCTTCATTCTAAAACTGAGTTTTTTTTTTTTTGCCCATTTTGGCTAAACAAGATGTTGCCAAAAATTTTAGGAAAGAAAACGGCAAAAGAAACTCCATATTGGTGGACTAACAGAAATTGTAGAACAAGAAAAAAATTTTTTTAAATTTTTTTTCAAACTCGTTCAGGGATAATGGTAGCAATCTACATCATTTTGTTAAAACAAATTTTGTTGTTTTTCTTGTTAAGTTCTTCTTCGTATCTGTTCTATTGAATGAATCATATGAAATCAATTGTTGGTTATACATTTTCATTTCAATATGTACGTATGTACGTACGTAAGTACAAACACATGTACATATTGTTTGTGACACATGTTTATTTAGATATGTGCATGTGAGTATGTGCGTTTGTGTATTTGTTGCTGTAGTCAACGTTGTTCAACTTGTTCTCTGATTGTGACATCTACGATAATGTTTCGGCTACTTTGCTAACGACCAGTAACAACAAATGACCCATGTATACATGCTCTTAGAGCCGTACATACATTCATGTACGTACATACATACATATATGTATGTAGAGCGTTATTTGTAGAAAAAAAAAAAAAAAAGAACAACAAAAAAGCAAATCTAACGGCAATAATTTACAGTGAAAAACAAGCCAGAAGCGAAGTGAAAAGAACAAACTGATTTATGAATTTTAGAATACATAATCAAATTAAATACGAAATTGTAAAGAATTATATGCGGTTAAAAACCTAAACTTTCCATATTTCCATAATACCGCAGAGCAAAAACTTTTCATTTCAAGCAATATTATATTTTCAACAATTTTTCCCCCTGGCATTGACATTATTGTCGAGAAAGCAGAGCCTACAAGAGAAATGTCGAAAGAAATCGTTGAGATCAGCCCAACGTGCCTTTTGGTAAATTTATTTCAAACGTTTGGTAGCTGGCTTGGAAACGTTGCAGGCAGAAATTCAATTGAAATTGAGTAATGAAAAGTATTTTCCTTCAAATAATTTTTAAAATATGTAGACTTCACTTCAAAATTCATCAGTTCTTTCTTCATGTTTGCAATGTTACATTTCTTGTGGAAATTTCTATTGTATTGTATTAGAGAGACGACGAATCATCAAAGAAATCTTGTGTGAAATCAATAATATCCGCAACGAAAAGCACGAAAAGCGCCGTAAAAGATGAAAAAAGCGTCCAGAAATATCCCTTTTTTTAAAATTGGTATTCAGAAAAAAATAAAAAGTACCGAGACCACAAAAGCGTCATAAAATACCCGAAAAAGAGCAACACTCTCGTTCACAATGTCATCTAAAAGTCGCCAAAAACAATCGACGAAAGCGATGAACGGTCGCCGCCTTCCTACAGGCATATAATTAAAGTATATATGGGCATTTCCACAGAAAGGTCTACCAGAATCGAAAATTAATATGTCACTAAACAAAAGATTTTTTTTCTAACATTCTATAGGAAATGTTAACATTTTAAGAAAATTATGTATTTTCAGTTTGTGGGGTTTGTTATTTACAGAAAATTCTTCTGGAAACTGAAAATGTATTTAAAATATGTATAAATATATTAAATATACGAGTCGATTTTATAACATAATATTTACAATTTACTTCAAAAAGAAAAGACTTGTTAAAGATTTAGCAATTGAAATGATTGAGAAATCTTTTTCTAAAAATGGAGATGTCTCACTTTAAAAATCAACGGTTTATTTATTACATGCCAAAACCTAAAATTTATATGTAAAAATATCTATAAAATAAAAAGTAAAAAAATTTTCGCAGTTAATACAATTTAAACTTAAGAAAATTAAAATTACAAACATTGTAGGAAAATGTGTCCCGTTCTAAATGTCCCGTGCTAAATCATAGTAAAGGTTACTCAAAAAAGAGAAACACAAATATTTAAATATGACAACCATCAGTGGAAAGCCATATTATTCTATTTTAATTTTAAAAAAAATTCCTTTCAAAAATGGATTTGGAATTCGCAAATTTTTTTAATTTTTCTAAATGCAGTTGAAATCGACTTCTAAATTTTTATTGGTCATACAATAGAAACAAAAAATCGATAAAAGCTAAATTTTCCACTATTTACAGTGCCATTAATGTGCTAAGAAAAAAAACGTGGAAAAGAAAAAGAAAATTTAAGATTTCTTTATTTCACCTCATTCCAAAGGGAAGCGAGTGTCCCGTTCTAGATCCTGGAATTGCCCATGTGTATATAATGTGTAAAAATAATTATTTTTTTTATTTATTCAACGTAAGTCAGAATGAATTACGTACGGGAATTATATATGTATGTACTTGTTTGCATAGTTAAGCTGGTCTAGCTTAACTAGACTTAAAGCAAACAATGTTATAGTGTTTCTAATTTGTATTTGAATACAAATTTCATTGTTTTATATTCTATTTTAAAATGTACATTTCGAAGGCTTAAAAATGCGTGACACTGCATATCTCATAATAATAAAATCTGCAAGTATTTTTAGAAACTAACCCAGTATAGCACACAGGCATGTATTGATACGTTACAAGTGCTTAATGGGAGTCAACAGGACAAATGGTCCTGCTGACGCTACTTGTAATTGTTCGGAGCACTAGTTTTGGCAACAGTAAAAAAACGTTTAGTTAAGGTAGTGTTTTTTTTTTTTCTAATTTTAATGAAACAAAACTGAAGTGCCAAGGTTAATAGAAAAAGAAAATTGTCCTTTTTTTATTAGTTACTGTCTGTTATATTGACGAACATTACTCTATTCTACACATTCCTGTTGACATGTTTGCATATGCACGTGTGTGTGCCTGAGTCTGTAGCAATATTAGTTTTTTTATGTTTTCACATATGCGCATATTTGTCCGACTTGCAGCAAGAATTGTTCATTTGCTTGCGTGAAGATTTATCTTTGGGAGAATAAAAATTTTAATGCCTTTTATTTTCTAAAGTGGGGGACATTTTTGCCAATTTAATGGCATTCAGGCGCAGATAGGCCCACACATACACACATAAGTAATTATGTATGGCTATAATGTATGTATATGTGTGCACATACATATATGTATAAGAATCTAGGAAATTCTGGAATGAATTTTCATGTTTTAATAATTGCTTGTTGTAGTGTGCATGTGCGTTTCAAAAATTCTATTGTTAACCCAATTGTTGGACAAAGTGTAATCAAATGCACATAATTAAACCCTTTGTGGGTTGAAAACTTTAACAGAGGTTCATATAGGTCTATCGTAAAAATAAATCTCTACTACATTCAATTTGTTAAAAATGGCAGCTATAAAAATGTATAAAATTCTTCTGCCAATGTGTTTTTTAACCCAGGAAAATAATGAACATCACGTTACTACACAGCCAAAAAAAAACATTGCTTTTTTGTTTTTAATTAACACCTTTTATTAGATAAACATATACGTTCAATGAAAAGTTTAATCAGTTCATTAAAATGTTTAATTAATTTTTGGGCTCAATACAAAGAAATATTTCAACCAGCCATAAAATTAAATGATTTTTTTCCGCTGTGAAATACAAATATTGATGGCTTTGTTATTTATTTGAATGCTTATCATCGGCTTGTTCTATTTCACATATCGTCATATAAAACGTAAAACCATTTAACTACACTTTTTTAAATTTTAAAGGACAGGGAAAAAACTTGATAACAGGGTTAAGTAACCAACCCCTCGCTTAAAATTCAAATAACCACTTATATTTTGTTAAACTAGTTTATTTTACAGGGACCTGCATTTTTACATTTTACACAATATTCAATAGAGAAGCCGATTTGCAATACTAATTATACAATTACTAATTAATATTTAATAAGCTTTCGAATAGAATTCAAATAACTTTTTGGCAGCAAGTTTAGTTTTAAAGAAGTTTTATTATTAAAACAAACTTGATTAAATGTGACAAAGCAATAGAAAAGGAAATAATATGTTGAAAACAGTGAATTAAAGGAAAAGATGAATAAATTGTAAAAACTAAGGTTTAATTTAATTAAAATTAAAAAAACCAATTAAACTTTTAATTATCGTAATGAAAAGAATTAATAAAAAACATAATAAAAATTCAATTAAAATTTTAATCATTTAAAAATTTTTTTTTTAAATAGCGTGAGATCTATAAAAAATTTTAACTAATTTTTTTTTTTTTTTTTTTTTATCTAGGACCAGCACTCAGGAGATGACTCCTACACATGCGAAGCATTGTGCTGGAACTATAGGAAAGGGATAGTAGGAGAAACGACAGGAGGTGAAGTTTAATTAATTTTTCTACAGCTCTGCTTTCGCACGTTCTCTGTTTATACTCGTAGCAGTGCTGAAGCTTCGGTTTAGTAGCCATTTTTATTATTATTTTACTTCGCCGGTGCTACACAATACTGACGAAGGAGGGCGTTCTGATGTGATTGTGATACACCGAGTTTCGAAATAAGGCACTGCACGAAAATCTGTCTCATACACTTTTCCACTTTTCTTTTAAGGAACGTGATGTGATGCTGCGCTTTATTGAGAATGGTTTTTCCTTCTTTTCTTTTATTTTTTTTTTTGTTCTGTCCTTTACATTAGTACAATAAAATCGTAAATAAATTTGGTGTTGCTGTTTACATAAATAAGCTCTTCATACGGGGGATAAATAAATCGAATTTTCCAATACGAAATGTGCTCTTTGCTTTTCCGAGCGTTCTGTAGTTTTCCGTCAAGTGAATCAGCAGTAGTTAAATTAAAGGAAAGCGATAAATATTTTAAAGTTAGACAACAAACAAGTTATAATAACGTGATAAACTACCTTCGGCAAGTTGTTTCTGCAAACAATATTAATTAATACACATAGAAATTAATTAAATAGAAATAAATATAAATTTAAACAGTTCGGACGACAATCGCTTTATGAATTGTCAAAGATAAACAGCTTAACTGTTAAAAATATCAGTTTTAGATATCAAAACTTTTTGGTCTTCGTTCGAAGTGTTGACAAATTACATATCGTCAGCTGAAATGCAAAAGGGCATAACAACCAAAAACTGAAAATTTAGTTTTTCATGGTTATTGGTACAGCGCATCAAGGCACACGTCTTGACAAATTTTTAGCTTTCTATTTTTAAAAAAAACGACGGTATTAAAGAAATTCACAAGGTCGTAACAACAAATTATTGCTTTTCACAATTGAAAAATGTGCCAAAAATAATAAAATAAAAATGTCAGGTATATTTTTTTAAAATATTTCCCTAATTTTTTGTATTGAAAAATAAACCCATAATTTTTTTTTTGGTAATGATATTGAGAAAAAAAATCATATTTGTAACCACAATACTTTTCATTTTGTTAAGCTTTTTAATTATATTAATTTTAAATAGCGATAATAGGCCCTTTTGAATTTTATCCGACGATATGCATGTATTGAATGATTAAAAATTACAATTTTAATTGTTGCTATAAAAAGTTTGCTTGCGATTTTTAAAATATTTAATTAAATTTTTAATTATTATTATTAAAAATTTAATTAAGTCAACAATAAAATTCCTCTAGTTCGATAGCAATTCATCGCATGTCTATACAGGTCATCCCCTGAATGCTGTTCAAACATAAAATATATATTCGACACTCTTTATACAAATAAAAATTAATGAGCAAATATTTTTTTGCCTGTTAAAAATTTGTTTGAAATATTCATATTTTAATTATTAATTTAATTGGAAATAAATTCTATTAAGTCAACAATAATAATTTAATTGGCACTATTAATTTCTTTGCTGCTGAAAATCTAATTAATTTTTTAATTGATATTACAACATTTTTAATTAAAATTTTATTTTTAATTTTTTTCCCCCCTATAGTCGTTTCGGTGATTAAGGCAAATTTGTTAGACGCATTATACACTATCGCCCTTCAAATAGTTCGCGTGTAATGTCTTGCATGCATAGAGGACATCCCCAGTGACAACACAGAGTTGAAGTAACAACAACAAAAAAAAAACATCAAATATTTCTCACCGTGTTTTATTACGCTAAGATCATCAACGTCCATGGGATATACTTATGTAAGTGTGATTTCATCCTATAAATTGATAGAAATATTACGTCCTTTACATAAAAGAACAAAAGTCACTTATTATACTTCACACATCATTGCAATCATTTTTCTCTCTGCCTTTGTAAATTTAATGGGATTTCACAGCAACTTATAAAAAATGTTGTTATTTCATCATTATTTTAATAGAGGCTGATAAAAAATAAAGTAAATATTTTTAATTGCTTTCAGCATTGGTATCTACAAAAAATAAATAAAGGATTTTCTCACAAATTCAATACTAAAACACTTGAATCCATTTTAAAACGTTAAAGAATTAAGGAGGTATTTGTATTTAAATGAAATAATTTATATGAATCCCTCAATTTATACTTAAGCCATATCTAACACTCTTATGTGAAACCATTCGTATACAGTTGATAGAATTTATCTTGTAACTACATTATGGTTTTGCTAAGCCTCATGATACCAATCTTGTGCCGTTCGTTGCAGATACACATACGACATACAAACATGCATATTTCTAATTCAATTTCCCTAAATACTTTTAACTTTTTGATTCAATTCCAACTGGAGTTTGAGTGAAATATAAAATTCATTTATATATGGCAGGAATAAGCATGCGAGTGGAAATAAATTTAACTACAATTGGTCTGAAATGCTTGGAAAGGGGGGTTTTTATTTTGGTATTTTGGTTGTAACAAGTTTTGTAAAGCATAAATTACAATGTATAATAGTTGAAAATATCACAGTCAGTAACCGAAATATAAATTATTATTACTGCGTAAAGTACAATTATTTTTCATTTTAATAGAAAAGCAAAATAAATAGGAGCTTGTAAAGTAATAAATAAATAAAGATGTGTACATTATTATTACATGGTTACAGTAGCGACAACTGTTGGCCAACAAAAATACTTTGCCAGAGTTTTTGTGCCAAATTTTAACGATAATTTTTTTAAATTTTATTTTTCATGTTTTTAATTTTATACTTTTGTTGAAATATATTACCAGTGATAATTATTGTTCAGAAACTTTTAATAGTTTAATAAATGCTTCTCTTTTGTATAGATAATGGACTACATACATACATATATACATACGTACATACATATGTACATGCATATGTAAATGAAGCGAATGTTTCTCTGTAAATAATTGTGCACTACGTAGTTCATTTTAGCTTAAATGGACTGGTTAGAACATGGTCCTATTTAATGCAGCCATGGACCATGTCATTCGAAACAACTGCTGATTGTTATACGACAATTGTTCGTGCTTTCCTTCGTATTTACGATTACTCCGGCGCATTAAAATTACTCTCTGAGGTGCTCCATCATGGAGTCATTGGGTTACATAGTCCACCCCTAAGACATCGTAATGCTAATGAGGCCATGTTGTCTTAATCTTAGTCCTCTGCGGCCTACACAATACATGCAAGACTAGCGGCATTATTTGTTGGATTAGAACAGTGATGTACGTCCCATAAAACAATTGTTGAAAAATTTACACAGACAGTAGTTATTCTCTTCTAAAATTTTCATTCAGTCGTCGTTGAGCAAGCGATGAATACACATGCGGATGGTTATTGTCATTTTTTTCAGAAATTTATTAAGTATTGTTGTTGTTTCTTGTTGGACGAAACACAGTAAACACTCACGATTCAATTAGAATTGAATACGAAAAAAATTCAAATATAATAAAAGTTCAGGAAATGAAATGTGAAAAGTATTTTATGGTAAACGATGCTTTTCAAAACATTCAATGCCTTTTATGTTACAAAACATTAAAAGCGGGTAATGAACACGTTTCAATCAGAGCTAATAATACTTAGATCTGAGGTAAAAGATTTCGATAAAATTAGAACTCTAGAGTTTTGGAAAAATTTTGATGTTGCGATATGTCCCCCAGCTCAAAAAAATGTATTTAAAATATTTATCATTTTTTTCCACTACTTATGCGAACAAATATTTTCAGACATGAAAAACGTTTGTTCCAAGCAGCGATATAAAATGACCTCGTTGAATTTAAAAAACATTTTATTAATTTGCAATTGCCAGCCAAGTATTAATATGGAATGTTTAATTTAAAATTTTCAAACCGATTTTAAAAATTATAATGAGGAATGACAGATGGTTAAACTTTTTAGTTTAATATTTAAGCCCAAAAAAACTGTTTTATATGAATTTATTTTTGTCTTTTTCCCCCCAAATAAGTGTTCTAAAATTATTTATTGAAATTGATAACTGCTATTTATCTTTTTCTTAAAATTTAAATTACATTCATTTAATAAGTTGTATATAGCTGGCATTTTCTTTCTTATTTGAAACGTTTGACATTATGTTTGCTGGGCAAATTCTCTCACCAATACCCCATCATTTAATTTTTGGACACCAATGGATTAGAACGCCAATTGCTTTTGTAAAACACTCCCGATCATCAATAATAAATAATACCTGTGTGCTGGAAATATGCACAACAAATCGCATCTCATGAAGAAATTTTGCAAATCATGGCGTATGAGTTATATTTCAACACTTTTGAATAAATAATGCTCATACGACAGCGATAAGAACAAATCTAACACACACATGGCTGTATGGGCGAGTTTGTATGTGTGTATGTATGTATGTATGTTTGGTATATAAAACGGAATGTGTGAGGAGACCAGATCTCTGGACCGACTTCCTAAATTTTTTACAACATTTAACTGGATCTATGGAATAAATTATATGTTACTTTTTAACCGCGCCCTCTTTCACGCCCACCTTCTTAAATTATGTTACTCCTTTCACATAGTTTCGAATTGACTTTCTAATACAGGGTGGGCCAAAAGTCACAGCTTCGTGTAAAAATTGAATAACTTTTTCGTTTATTATTATTTTTAATTTTTTTTTGTTTTTTTTAAACATCATATTTGCTTTGTACGATCTAAATTTTAATTATGAAAAATAATATCAGAGAGATGACCACCATTTGCATCACCATGCACAATTGGGCTCTTAAACAGGCGTTTTATATAACAGCACGCAAAGTTTCAGGCTCTATTACCTTGATCGCAGCTTCATTGTTGTGCTTTAGCTGCTCTATAGTTTGAAGCTTGTGAACATACGCTTGTTCTTTGAGATAACCCCATAGAAAATAATTGCTGACCAATTGAATACTGAATTTCTTGAGATAATTCGGTCTTCAAAAATTTCATTTAAAAGAGTAATTGTAGCACGGGCCGTGTGTGCTGTTGCTCCATCCTGCTGGAACCACTTGTTGGCTGCCACAGGGCGTACGATACCTGTCCCCATTCACTGTCACTGCATTACCAACTTCATTCTCGAAGAAGTAGGGCACTATAACTCTTTCTGATTTCACTCCACATCATAACGTACCCTGGAGCGAGTGCAATTGGCGCTGGTGAACAACTGTGGGGTTTGCAGTACCCCAAAATCGCATATTTTCTTTATTTACATTACCATTAAGATGAAAATGAGCTTCATCACTCATCATTAAATTGTTAATAAACTCGTTATTTTCTGCGCACAACTTCAAGAAGCGTGTTGCCCAAATTCGTAGTTGATGGTAGTCAACTGGTAAATGTTATTGGGCCAATTGGACCTTGTATGGATGCATGTGTAAATGACGTTATAAAATGCGTCGAAGTGATATTCTACAGCTGCCCAGTTGTCCAGAACGTCTTCACGTTAAAGTTTCTAAATATTTTTCAACACTGTCCCGTACACCATCCATCCATGTTCATTTGGTTCTGAACTATTCTCGGTCTTCCTGATCGTGGCTAGTCTGACACTGCACCTTGTTGTCGGAACCGTGCAATTAAACGATTAATTGCGGTTTGGGTTAGGTGCATTTCTGGTGTTGAAATAATTTCGATATGTTCGTTGCGTCAGTGAAATTGAATGGCCATTGGAAAAGAAAAATTCTATCACGTTGGTTCGCTGATTCGTTGGTCGTTAAAATGTTGCATGGTGCTGTAAAACGGTTTGATGAATAAAATATAAAAATAAAAACAATAAAAATCAATAATAAACAGAAAAGTTATTCAATTTTTACACGCAGGCGTGACTTTTGGCCCACCCTGTATAAATAAATGAGCATAACTTCACCATCTGCGGACCAATTTTCAAAATTATTTTCGCTTATAGAAAAGGTCCACCAATTAATTTTTTTAATTGAAAGTCTAACACGTTGTTTTCACATGATGTTCCCCTTGAAATAGAAAAAAATGCTGCATGTACAACACGCATTTCAGTTAAAGGGGGCATGAGTGCAGCACTATATTAACAGCTGGTTTGGTTATTGCTTCTGAAGAAATTAATAATTTTTTTTTTTAATTCGTTTCTTGTATGTCCTTTTTGCATTTTATATTTCTTGTTGTGGAATAGTTGTACTTTATTGTTCTGTTATGGCGAAACATTTGTGCTTTTGTTAACGTAAAATACGGCGCAACTCTTAACAATCACGTGAAGATTTAACAATGTTGGCAAATCATATGAATCGACTACAACTTTATTACGGCTTCAGCTTGATTATGACTCGATTACAAACCATTTCTGCTACAACTTGATAATGAAAACGTTGGATTGTTTTAGCTGATTCCTCACAAAACTTGTTATTGCTATCTTCAATTCAACTTGATGTTTGGGCAGCGATTCAAATATTAACAAAAAAGCCTATCAATGTCGCTGCCTTACTGCTCAGCAGCCAAGAACTATATCGTTCGCTGAATCATGTTCACTAATTTGAAATAATTTGAAATTTGAATAATTTATCCATCATAAGGAATGTTCAAATACTTAATTAATACACATTTACTTTTTCCGACGTAATGAAAAACAAAGTCTCTGTGAGGAAATCGTTGTGTAGCACACAAACGCTTCAACCGTGTGTAGGCTAAACGATTCTAATTGAGTAACGCGTGTAGTGCCGTTGAATGGCAATGAATGTTGGTTATTTTCTTTTTTGCGTGCTGTGTCAAGTTGTTGTAACAACATTAATGGGCATATTAAACAACATGTGGGCGAAAACACACAACTTAATTACACGACAAGTTGAAACGAGGGTTGTAGAGTGTTTGGGTAACATTACAATCAATTACCGCAACAATTAAACAGACCAATCCTTTAACATTGAGTTAATTTGGAATTACCAAATAATATTATATTGGAAATTATCAATAAAAACTGGAGTCAAATAAACAGACGATCACAAATCGAAGACGGATTTTATTAGAGAAATGCATTGCAATTTTTATATATTTTATTCAAATAAATATCAGCACATTGTACGGTCTCTTTTTTTATTTGATTAAATACACTTTATGGCAACCGCAACAACGGCAGCTTTACAAAAAATGACAATGAAAGAAATCAAAAATCTACAAACAACTTTTTTTGATGGACTTGAAGGCACCAGATTTTAATTGGAAAAAATACTAAAAATATGCATATAATGGAACACTTTCACATACAAGATATTCACGCATACTCATGCGAGTGTGAATGCGAGTGTGAATGTGAATGTGTTTTTTTCTATGTATTTTATATGAGTGATATGCTGCTGTATGCAATAACTACAACACAACTGCCATACTGCCATAAAATTTTAATAGAAATCAACCACCAACAAAAGAAAAAAAAAACAGAAAAAAGAACAATATTACTACCACACATGCATGCAGACATACTCGTATATGGGTGTTTCTACGTTAATGGGCATTATCGACGGCTACATTAAAAAAAATCATATATAATTTGAAAATTTTGTTTAAATATCGAACGTGTTTCATAAGAAATAAATTCTATTTTTTTTAACAATAAATTGCAATATCTAAATTAGCTTAGTTTAGTCATAACTTCATGTTTACCTAAGGAAAAGTATTTACCCTGGCCTGTCCCTTTACCATTCTGTAACGAAATCTTTGAAATTTAACACATTACTAATTCATTAGCCCTAGACCGTCATCCTTACTTTTTTCTACAGTAACGTCATCCTTCGTCATTTTGACTACGAGATAATTTAACTGACTATAAAACACGCTACGAGCAAAAATATGTAGCAAAACAGATTTTTTATTTATTTATTTTTAATCTTTAACGAAAAATTAACACTTCATGGCTTTCCTTTAATAGGCCTGGTTTTTAAAGCGTCAAAAAAATATAAGATATTGCAAATTTTTTCAAGTCAGTTTCTTATGACATAGATATTAAATTAAAAAAAAGTATCATGAGTCCTCGAGGTGAATTATTTCGTATAAAGAACGAGGCACAAGCTTGAATTTTATGCCCGCCACTCAGCCTTTTTAGGCACTTTCCACAAAAAACATTTATCATTCTTCGCTTCGAAGAGGGACTAACTGCACATATCTTCCTTTAACTATTTTGATTTTGTGAAGATACATTCTCGGAAACAGTGGGTTTATTAATTTGCAGTTGATCTTGAATATCATTTCTGACATTCAACTGATTTTTATGAATCCCGAAAAAAGATTTTTCATGAAATTAATTCTATTTATAGGTTTTTGGCAGGTTAAAGCATTTGGTGTGTCTGTACGTTATATATGAATTAATAAATGTCATGTTTAAAATTCCGACAAATTGACATGACAGCCACCTGTTCGTTGAACTTGAACAGCTCATAACACTGCACATCTGATCGAATGTGGCAACTCCTCCTTTACTACACCATGCTGACTTATTCGTTGCACGATGACAAAAGCTAAAACATGTTGTTTGGTTTTTGTTTATTGTCGTAGCAAAATATGGCCGTCCCGCACTTTGCACTTTGGACTCGTCTTGATCAACTTCTGTGTCCGAACTTATTTCACTGAAATCGCTTTCTAAGTCGTCGTCGTTGTTGTCAGTTCAGTATAGGAACTGTTCAATTTGTTCATCTGTTAGAGAGATCGCTGATTAGTCATCTTAGAGAAACAATAAAATTTTTCGTCCCAGAAAAAACCTAAAAATTGCACAAACGTCATCTTTCGTCATTTTGACTACGATGTACACAGTTCGCTGCAAGTCTTGATCTAACCACAGCTTGCAATCAACTATCGCTATACAAAAAATTAGATCAAAACTTAAAGAAAAAATAAGTTTTAATCATAAATTTAAAATCTCGTGTCGTCATATTGACGAAGGATGCAGGGTGCAGGGTTAAACATCTAATCGTTATTTATAACATAAAGTAGTATAAATAACAATGATATTCATTTAAATAAACTTTCAAATTACTTTTATCTTCTATTGAAAAAAAAAATTACGCAGTTTTTGTCCCACGTATTTTAAGTCTCCTCCCCTGCACATTTTTCGACCGTTTAAAAATGCCGCTAAAATGCATTGACGCTGCAAATTTAAATAGTAGAGCATTTGTTTCGAAGTGAATTTAACAATAAAAATCGCGCGAGCCACCAGCGTACTCTTATTGGGCCGATAATCAGACCACACCACTCGGGTCGCTCGCACGTGTCAGTGAGATTGATGTATCTCCACTGATGAGTTTTATTCGCTTGTTATTTGTCGTTGAAATTTGTTTGTAATATTTATTTAATATCAGTAATATTTTCAGTATAATTTACTGTGTTAGTTTGTTTTTTCCTTGCAATACATATTTTTCTGATGGCCGTATTTGCCCCGCTTCATCAGATGCCAGGGTAGAGATTTTGCATCCAGGGTAGATAAGGAAGTGAGATATTATTTCTTTCTTATTACGTTTACGTTAAACTATCACCAAATAGTGAATGATTAAAATGCATTCTTATGAAAAAAAGGTTTGTTTTCAATTTATCGTTCCCCGGTAAAGTAAGTTATCCTGTTCTGGCCTTCATGTCTTTACCCTGAGTAGAGTGAGCATCTGTCCTGGTCACTTAAAATACCGGTAAAAGTATGTTACTTGACTGGCCATTATTAAACATGCATTCAAACTACCTGATTAAATACAATTATATTGGAAAAAGTTATCATTTTAAATATTTTTATCACGCCGCCATTCCTAATATCATCAGATAACCTCTTGACGTAGAATGACCCATATACAAATTATACCACACACACACAGTCACACACACACACACACACACACACACACACAGACACAGCCACACATATGCACGCAGATAGAAAATGTATCTAAATAAATGTACGACTATAATTGTGAAATACAAATAAATGCAAGTAGAGAGGGGGGAAATCTAAAAACTGAAACATAAGAGAACAAACAACAAGATCTGCATCACAGCAGGGTATGGTCAAGTTGGCGGCATATGCATGGACGCCGCAATATACCCGCACTGTTGTTGCACAACACTTACAAGTATATTGCATTAAAACAGTTACTCATATGCATCATGTGTTGTAGCATGTAACATGAGTAAAAAGAGTTACACACTGTTCCCATCGATTCATATCTGTCCATCTTGATAAAGTTAAGTTAAAAAACGTCCTACGAAACTTCGTTGTGTGAAATTGAATAAAAAAAACCAGAAAAGTGTCGAGATAATGGCGCACGAAATGCATAGAAATTGTTACAATTGTAAGTTCATTTGCATTTGAATGCTCTCGCTTGATTTAACTAAAACTGACGCGATAAGTAGAAATTGGGATTTTAATTTTAGATATCGACTTGAATACTGTGTAGACACACAATCATTATTTGCACATCCAAGTACCTTTTTTTTTTATTTTTTTTTATCTGGGACCAGCACTCAGGAGATGACCCCTACACATGCGATGCATTGTGCTGGAACAAGAGGAAAGGGATTGTTAGAAAAATTACAGGAGCTGAAGCTTAATTACTTATTTTACAGCTCTGCTTTTGCACGTTCTTTGTTTTATTATAGCAGTGTTGAAGCTTCGCTTTAGTAGCCATTTTTATTATTATTTGAATTCGCCGGTGCTACACAATACCGACGAAGGAGGTCGTTCTGATGTGATTGTGGATTTATATCAGCTGAAGCCGGTATTGTTCAGTGACCAGTGACTATGCCTTTGCCACTGAAACCTTCCGACAACAACTGATACACTGATGTTGATATCCCTCATGTTAAGGTTGTATAAGTTACAGAGTCTGCATATGTATTTCTTTGTGCAGTCCGAAATTGCCATTTTTGAGTCATCTCAACCTGTGAACATTTCCAAATGTTTCGGCGACATCAGAACCCAAGTTTACGGCATGCGAGTAAAGTTTTGGGTTCAGCCTGTCAAAATGTAAGAAATAGTCGTAAATTCACAAAATAAAATAGATACCGCCTCAGCCCCCAAAAACCAATGCAATGCTTTTATTGTTAAGAGAGGTGTATGAGTCGAGATACTTTTTTTATTAAAGACGCATGAGGTTTATTTTGTTGTAATTTCAAGTAATTCAAATTACTTTTCCATTATTAGTAATCGTAATCAATTAGTAATCGTGCAAAACTGAATAAAATCGTAATTTGATCATTACTTCGCCCAAATCAAATTAGTAATTATTACGATTACTAATCATTACTTAACAGCTATGCTAAAACTTAATGTGAGCTTTAACAGCAATTTTTGTATGGCAGAATCCACGTTTACTTTTAAACGGACATTGTGAAAAGGGCCGTAAGTGGACATGAAGTTATTAATTGGGCTCAATTAAACAGAGATTTTGATTTTATTTTAAAGGTTGAACAAATTACGGATAATCTAAATGCCATAACGCCGGCACCGATTTCTTGCAAACTTCACATAAACCATCTATAGACCATCCCCAACGTACTCTGAAATTTTGGTTGAAATCAGTCGACCCGTTTCCGCAGTTAGTTGGAACATCAAAGAAGATTAGCATTGTGCTTTTCGTTTGGACCGCGCTTTCTTTTTAATTATTTTTGTAAGTTTTCTTTAACGAAAATTGCGTTGCTATAAAAAGGAAATGTGTTTTCTTTATTGAAATGTAACAAACCCTACGACGAACTTATTAGAACAAGAAAATTTTTCAAATTGCCGCACGTTAGTTAACAGGATATTAAAAAACGGACGAACAGACCAGACCGATGAGCATTGAGTGAATGTTTGAAAAAAGAAAGAAACAATAAATAGGGAACAATAACAATCAAAGAGAATTGTAATAAAAAGTACACTCACCCCGAAATATTTTGCGTTTGCCAGCAATTTGTAGAGGCAATGAAATGCCAGCATCCAGTTGTATAACAACACGAGGAGAAGCAGATGCAGAAGTAGACGATGCTGTCGTTAAAGATGAGCTGAATGGTGAATTGGAGGTTGAAACGGTGATGGGAGCATTTGTTGCAGCACAATCAGTGCTGTTAGTTGCAGTCGTTGATTTCAAACGTAGCGGAGACATTTGAGAATTTGCCAAAGTTGGTTGCTGATGGGAATGATTTTGAGACAGATGATGGTGTAACAGTGGCTGTTGCAAATGATGTGTAGACATTTGTTGTTGTTGTTTTTGTTGGTGCTGCTGGTGCTGCTGGTGTTGTGAGGCAGCATGATATGGAGCTGTTACATTTAGCCCATGATATTGTAGCGGATTTAAACAAACTGGGTTTTGTTGCTGCATTATGGCTGCATTCGAGGAAGCTGCCATTTGATTTGCTACAGCAGGCAGGGGTTGTGCTGTTATAGTAACAGCTGCTGTTTGTGGTGGACCATGAGTTGGACACATTGAACGCAATTCACCGTTTATATCAATAAAGATGGGTGCTGTGGTAGCGTTGTTATTGCCGGGATTGGAGGCCTCAATAAAAGGCCATGTGGGTGCCGCTGTGCCAATCGCCGCAGGTATTAAATGTATTGGAAAAAGATGATGGTGTTGCTGAGAGCCCGGATTTGTACTGGCCATATTAATAAGAGTTGCACCAGTTGTTGGTGCTGTTGATAAATTGCTGTTATTAGTTGTAGCTGCAGCAAGAGTAGCAGTTGGTAGGTGCAGATGTGGCGCAGCCTGACCTGATATGGAGCCAGCCGATATTGCCAATATATTTTGAGCACATTGGTGTTGCTGATGATGGTGGTGCATTTGCGGTAGATTTTGGAAGATATTATTTTGGAATGGACTTAACTGAAGATGATTAGGCTGTTGTTGGGCTAAATATAAATGCTGCTGCTGCTGTTGCTGTGTTTGCTGTGGATGTTGCGAAGGTGTTACTTGTTGCTGTTGCAGTTGAAACTGCTGCAGTAGCTGTTGATGATTATTCATAATGTTACTTTTTACAATTTGTTGTTCTTGTTGCTGCTGGTGTTGTTGTTGTTGCTGTTGATAGTATATCGTGGTTTGTTCGTAATTCAGCACAGTAGAATTTTTAAAATCGTTCATAGGATGCAAAGGGACCTTGACCTCGTTGTTGGCTGCCTTCGTTTTAATTGTAGCCGGCTGAAATGGTGGCGCCAGCGGCGTCAATTTAGATTGTAAAGCCTTCAAGAGTATCTTATTAGTGGTATTGGTGTTTTTATTATTGGCCACCACCACTGGTTTCGTTTTCAGTTTCACTTCCCGTTTTGCCGCTCGTTTCGCTTGTGACACATCTTTAGCCACATCACAGTTCAAACTTTGCATTAATCGTTCCGCCGCCGTCATACCGGTATAACGACGCGTATTATTATTATTATCGTCGACAGACCGATTTAACATCGCG
Organism: Dexiosoma caninum; assembly: GCA_963924685.1. Taxonomy (NCBI): domain Eukaryota; kingdom Metazoa; phylum Arthropoda; class Insecta; order Diptera; family Tachinidae; genus Dexiosoma; species Dexiosoma caninum. Next base: position 93,417,579 of record OZ004727.1, on the reverse strand, counting down.
CTACTTCCCGTCGCGTAATACGTTCGTTTGCCGCGCTTATTTGGTGAGTTATCGACCGACGAAGATATTTTCGTTTTATTTGGCATAGATTTTTGTGGGCTTTTTGTTTCGTCGTTCGTATATAATGCGCGTGCATTATCAATTACTTGGTAGCTTTCGCCTATAAAGGCCACCAAATCAGAGCAGGAAAAATTTAATGATGGATCAACGTAAATCGGAATGGGTTCCTTCGTATGAGCGGAGCCGCAAGGCATTTCCATGTGAGAGTTTTTCAATAAAATAATGTCATTTTCGCTATGCTTCACTGTCTCTGTTTTACACTCCTTAAAATTACTACACTTGCCTTTGTGAGCTGGCGTATGTTTACCTTCACAATTATTATCGATAACTTGTTCGATGATTCGAAAGTTCTCGAAATCGATTATGCGCTCTTCATAAATGCAGCTGTGCGAATAATTTGGCAAATCATTCGCATCTAAAATTTTCTCAGCATCGATTAATCCATCTTTAGCCTTCTCTATGTTATCGATATCTGGGTCTTTGAGTTGGCTTTGGATATTGTGATTGAAAAGAAAACCATTTTCCAAAATCGATAACATCTGCTGATCTACGTTATCCGGTTCGGTACAAAAACAAACACAATTATTCGCAACAGCTAAAGGTGTATCGGGGTGGTTATCCGCCTCTTCGTTGGTATAGAGAGATAAACTGCTTAAATTTAGTTGTGATTCTTCAATTCCATTAACTAAACTTTCTAATTCACCTAAGTCTTTTCTGCTTGTCTCAGTTGGCCATTCACTAATGATCTGAACACTTTCTGCAGCTAGACTTGGGCTTTCTTCAGAGTCTTTTTGCTTTGTCGAAAGGATCAGTTCACTTTTGCAGTCCTTCTGCACAGGTTGCAATTCTTGGAAACTTTCGTTATGATTTTCACAATATATTTGCAAAGTTATCGATAAATCTTCGTTTTGTATGCCACTAAATTCACAACATTTTGCAGCTCCATTAGTATGGCCGTTGGTTAAATTTGGTTTATTTGAGGCCTGCTCATGATCTGCAAAACAATCACAATGCAGACTTCTGGTCCCGTTATCACATATGCCTGTGTTATTCACACTTGTTTTATCGTTATCGTTTCCGTCATTTATAATAACATTTACACTCTTTTCACATGACCAAAATTGTTCATCAAAATCGATGGTCGCTTGTAAAACACCATCATCATATTCATGATGATCAGTTTCTTCATTAACGTCTTCCTTTTTTTCCGCTCGAACTTCACTTATATTCCGCTTATGTTTTGCTGAACTTTTAAGCCTACCGACTTGATTGTCATTTTCCTTGGTCATTTGTTTGTTGAGATTCTCTTTCAACTCGAAATATTTTATAGAATTTCTACGTTTTTTCTTTTTATTGTCCATTGTGAATTTGAGATTATTTGTCTCGATCGCCACGATATCGGTTTTTTTAGGGATGTAAGCAGTTGTCTTGTGCTGACTTACTACCATAGTAATCGGTTATTGTTTGGGCATATTTCGCATATTTCGTTTGTTCGTTCGTTCGGTTATCGTATCGTATTGTTCATGTAAAAGTACTTTCTAACGTTTTATATAAATTTTGGGAAAAGTATACAAATTGCACTTATCGATGTCACTTATCGATATTTTCGTCAACTGTTATCGCCAGTTATCGTCAAAATTTTCCCGACGGTTTTTTCTTCGTAACCTTATTTTGTTCTTCTTTTTATTATTAGTGATGATTCGAAAAAAATGCTGCTTTTAAGCCATTGCTGGATCTCGCAATTACGATATTTCTTACGTTTTTTTCAAGTAGTCTGCCTGCTTCAGAGCATTACATTTCGCTGATGTTTTCGCCGTAAATTTATAAATTAGTTATCGCAATTAGTTACAAAAATTAGTTTTATTTGGAACAAGACCATTTTACACCATCTAACGTTCCACATTTGATTGAATTAATTAATGATTTGTTAACTTTTTCTCGGTTGGAGAAAGTCAAGCCCGGTTATGTGTTCCCTAAAAGAAAGAGCGAATAATAAAAGTTATACAATTGTATATCAACAGTAACTGAAAATAAATGCACTTCAAATTTAAATTATAAAATTTGAACAGATAATTTTATTAATAAACTTCTTTAAATCAAAGTTTAAATATCGATTCTTTCTTGAACCAAACTAATTCATTAATTAAAACATATTAAATACGGGTTAAAATAATAAAAAGTCTAAAATTGCCTTCATGTGCTTAACTAAAAATTAATTCAAATGAAAGTATCTGAGTATTTCATTAAAACCGTTTTCTGACTCGATGATGACGCTCGTAAATTAATTGAGTTTGAATATTCTCCAAAAAAGTTTATTTTCAAATTTCAACATGTTTTTCTTATGTGCACATTTTAGCCTTTTTCAATGTCTTGTCGGCGAAGTGTGTTTTATATTGAGCAATTTGTGCTGGAAGCAAGTAGAGCATTCAAGAAAGTTGCCTCAATAAAAAATTTGCATATATTTCGTTCACTATAACCCGAGTGCACTAAATTTATATGTATATACAATAAATGTTGCTCATGTTCTGCACAGTACTGTAAATTTTTTGGGTCTTTTTTTTTTCTCTTTCCCAATATTGGATTTTTTTCTTTATCCAATTAAATAGAATTTAATCTCTTCACTTTCAAGCACACGTACGTAATTAACCTGCAGCATTTATTCCAATAATATTTTATTATTTTTCTATTTTGTTATCTTTTAATTGTTAACCCACTGTATTAACTTTTTACGACTTTGTAGCTTTGACAGTTCTTTTAACAATGCGTCAAAATTGAGATTTTCCACAATCGTTTCTGTAATATATTTTCTGCATAGTTGCACGAAACGGCAAAAGTTATGCTGATGACGCCTTTACTTACGGAAATGACGGTCTCAGTTCAAACTTTGTCGCCCTTTTGATGTTAAACATTGAACTCCTGCCGATCATTTCTGATATGAATGCGAGTATGTAATATTGCCTTATTGCTATTTATTATAGTGAGTTGTTGTTGTTGTTGTTGTTGTTGTTTGTATTTATGAATAAAAAAAAAGCAGAAAAGGGAAAGAAAATTCCCACTGCACGAGTAGTTTGACTTTGCAAAGTGTAACACAGTGGTGATTGGTGTTAGTGATGACACTAAGTGGGTGGTAGTTTTCAGACACCCAGTCGTTATCGTTGCCGCCAGTTATATTGACGCCATTAACCTTATTCAAGCGTTAGCAGCAAAGCATTTATTTAATAATCTCATTCTAATTAACGATACTTTCTTCGCTTTGTCTGTGTTTTTATTTAATTATTATGTATTTGGTCAGGAATGGAGACTTCTGATTACAAAATTACAATTTTTTAATGCGAATGAATAGGTAAATAATTGAGAAAATCTTAATCTTAACAAATAAATTAACAATATAAATGTGGAAATCTTTAAAAGAACCATTTTTATTTATTTATTTATTTTTATTTCAATGCTTTAGTTTTCAAAAATAAATTTCCATCCCATAACCGAGTCCCAATTACAGGGTGTCTGGTGGCAAATTTATACTTTTAAATGCGATTATTTCAATAAGTATTAAACGGTGCGGAGGGAGGGTGGCGCCGTTGGAATTATCGATTGTGCGGATTTGTCAGTCACGATATCGCAGTGGTCCAGTGCGCATCGGGCGTTCGCTGTGGAGACATTTTTTCAAAGTAATGATTCTTACGTAATTGCTCGTCGACAATTTTCGGTATTCGGCGAATAAGTGATGGACCGAGTGAAAATTTAATTCGTTCGTGGGGGCAGAGATTCCGCGCAACTGCTTCGGATATGAATGGCCCAGTCGAACCGAAAACATTGAACTGGTTGAAAGCAGTTTACGTGAAAATCCGCGACTTTCAATACGGAAAAGAGCAGCCTCACTGGGACTTCCAAGAGCGATTATTCATGAAATTTTAAAAAAGGATCTGAAGGATCTGGATGACATACTCTTTAAAAAATAAAATCCGCACATCCATTTTATCGTTCAATCATTCTATCGCTCTTAATGAAACTTTGTGTCAATTATTACAGTTTTTTATTAAAGTTTGAAAATATAAATCAGCTACAGACACATCTAATAATGATTTCGATTCTGAAAGAGTGTATTGCACTTTTTAATTTATTTATTAAAAATATTTACAATTTATTGTTTCATTCTAAAATCCTGTTAAATTTGCTCATTGTGAAGCAATAAAGTGCAGATAATTCTTTAGTCTTTTTCGGGAAATTTACTAAAATATAATATAATTTTACGCACGCACTATCTTTCCCAAAATATTTACCTTATTCAAAAATATTTCCTCAAAGAAAATACATTGAAAATGATTTTGGAGGATTTTAGAGAGGTTAGTGCAGATGTTTCAAATTAATAGCGCAAAATGGGGCAAGAAATGCAATACATTTTGGGTTGAAAAGAAAACGCCATAACCCATAAGTAAAACGCATGACGTTCATAGCGTGTCAAAAGGAAAATCTTATTTTTTATTTCGCAATATATAATTTTTATTTTTAATTTTCGCCAGTGTTTTCAATATTTTCGTATCTTGAAAAATTACGAAGATACAAAATGTGTCCCATGGGAAAAATGGTTACGCGATGGCCAACAATCGCACTGTGGTGGTTCTCATGGAAGGCATACCGATAGACTCGGCATTCCCTCTCGGGATATTTGCTGGAGTTGTGGGTCTTTGGAGGAGGAGGATCAGACGGTTGCTCAACTCATGTGCCGGCGGAGGTGCTTTGCCTAACATTTTTGTCTTCATGGACGGAACTCTCCAGTGTGGGAAATTCCGCAATGGCGTGATTTATTTTGGAATCGTGGTGGTTTCTGGGGGGGGGGAATATTTGATTCCCGGGAGTGAACGACTTGTGGTATCACAATGGGCGTAAGATCTGGCCTAAGTGGGCGCGTTTTACTTCACAATTTTCAATTATTTAATTTTAAATCAAGAAGCCTCCAAAATTAAAATGAATCCGTAAACATTTTTCCGACGGCCAGCATGTTATTGTTCAGCATACGTGCCATAGTGCAGCATACATTTGCAATTGTTGCTTCATGTAGAAATTATTTCATCCTTCTGTTGCTTGCAATGTTAATGGCCGTAACAACTATTATCGTTATTGTTACGACACCATTATTAAAATACAAACAACAAGTTGCTATCGACGTCACACAGTGCTTTCTTTGTCTCGTAGGAAAATTAAAACTGAAAATAGATATTGAGAATGTCGTCATAATCAGTGTTGCCGTTTCTAACCAAAAACAGTTTTATTTTTTTCAGTGCGGACATGTGCTTTTTTTTTTTAATTTTGGTTATTTTTTGCTGCCTAATGCTGGCTTTACACAACATGTTTTTATACGACGAACGTGGTTTTTACTAAACGAAAATTTTCAGTGACCGGCACCAAGTCGATTTGCAACAATATGACTTGGACGTCTGGATATACCAGCATAAAAAAATAAAACTAATTATACGACTGTGTTCTATATTTCACTGCAAAATGAAAGTGAAAAACTTTTTAATTCCACATATACAATTTCGCTGGGGTCTAGAAAAGTAAAGAAACTTTATTTTCATGAGGATTTCATTTCCATTTTGTATCCATTTGTTTTACAACAGAAATGGCTACTTTAGGCCTGGAAGAAGCACTGGCATAAGTTCATTATATCTGAGGGGGAATACTTTGAAGGGAACAAAATCGATATTGATGAAAAATTCAAAATTCACCTTTTCTGTTGAACAGACCTCGTACATCTTTTTCTATTTTATACGTTTTTCGTCAACGGTACAATTTTTTTAAAAACGCTAGACTTTCAGCACTGAATACAATAACAAAAAATAAGGCTGATTATGGGCAATTGTAAAATTTCGTTTATAAACTGCAGTGTGTCAGTGTAGTTGTGTGTGTGTGTGTGTGTGTTCTATATCTCTAGGAAAATATATACGGCTGTGTTAGTTTTACATTCGCAGGGAATAGAATTTGATAACATCTGATGGTGTTTCTTGTTGTTGTAATTTTATTGAACCACTTGCCAGTTTGGTGGAATCATCGGTCCGCACTTCTATCGAAATGAAGCTGGTAACACCGTTACTGTCAATGGAGAGCGGTATAGATCGATGATTTACAACTTTTTATGGCCGAAATTGGAAAAAGTTGATCTAGACAATATGTGGTTGCAATAAGACGGGGCTACGTGTCACACAGCAAATCCAACAATTGAATTATTGCGAGAAAAGTTTGAAGATTCGATTATTTCAAGAAATTGTGATATTGAATGGCCACCAAGAAGTTGTGATTTAACACCATTAGACTATTTCTTGTGGGGTTATTTTAAGTCATTGGTCTTTCGAAATAAACCAGACTCTCTACAAGCTTTTCAAGTCAATATTGATGACATACGACTTGATTTATTGGAAAAAGTGCTCGAAAATTGGGGTCACCGAATTCGTTCCTGCATAAGAAGTCGTGGAGGCCATTTGAATGACGCTTTATTTAGAACTTAACTGTATCGATTGTACTTCACAATAAATAAAAAACTTTTGAATTTCCTTATCAATAAGTGTGTTTTTTTTAAAGACATCATATCACTCTTATTGGAAAACCTTTTATAAACGGGCGTAATTTCGCCATTTGTGGATCAATTTTCAAAATTATTTTTCCTGATTTTAACAATCTATTTTTTTAAGCTTTAAGGTTTTTTCTCTTTTTATTTATTATTTTTATATTTATTTTCGATATTTCGTTAACCTTCGGTTAACATCTTATTTTATTTAAGAATATTATTAAAATTCCTGATGATTTAATTTTTTTTTCAATTTGCCAAGGTGGGGGCCAAGTGCAATTCTTTTTTCAAACTATTAAACATTTTTCATTTAATTTTATAAATTTTTTTTTTATTTCATTTTAATATTTAAAAAAAAAAAAAAAGTAAAATTATTAGATTTTTGCGTTTTTTTTTTTAATTGAAAAAAATAAATTTTGTTAATTGAACCTTTTCTAGTAGAAAACATACATATTTTATGAATACAGCAATAAAATATGGTATTTCCCTCTAGAAATTTCCAATAAGAAAATTCTTTAAAATATTTAAACAGAAAATAGTACGAAACTTGCAAAAGAAAAGTTAAAAAAAAATTATTATCAGTGTCAGTGCCACGAACAAGGAGCAAACGAACAAATGCATCAAATGGCAAGAATACTTCATGATAAACAAAACACAGATTGCAAGAAAAAAAATCAAAAATAACTGTCAACTAAAAGTAAACCAAAATTAACAAAAGATAGTCAAAAGAAATTTTTAATATGGACAAAGAAAAACTGAAACGGAAAACGCCAAAAGAGAATTTTCTCAACCATAAACAAGAAAAAAAAGAAAGGAAAATTTCAAAACAAAGAAAAGCCCTAAACCATAGACAGCTTTAACGGCTCATGAGCACAAATTTTTTTATATTTGTGTATGTGTGTGTGTGTGTAAAAAATGAAATGTGCTTTTAGCAAAATATTTACGAAAAGTGTAATAAAAGCAAAGAATTGCAAAAGAAAAATAATAATAAAAACAGATGGATGAGTGTGGAAGAAATAAAGTTATTTTTCCGAAAGCTTAAAAGCTGCTTGGCCGCTGACTCAACTCACACTCGCCTCATGCCTACGAGTATAGTAGGTTGCGATGAGGTTGGCGAAAATCACAACTATTCAGATCCACCAATAGAGTTTAACCGCAGGCGACGGGACAATAAATCCCAGGTGAAAGAAGTCCCACGGAAAAACTGAAATAAGTCGCAAAAAAACTTTTATGCTTTAAGAGTTATTTTATTTTAAATTATTTGCAATCACTTGAAATTTTACGCTTAAATCTAGTTTATGGAGAAAATTATATAGAGCGCCAGCAGCGTTTCTTAGCGAAGCCGGTGTTTGTTATACCATCGAGGAAGAAATCATTGAGCCCGGCTGAATGCCAGAGAACCTTTTGTTACTAAGTGCACTTTGGTAACAATTTGATTTATTTTCTTTATTTTTGATATTATTTTATTTTTTATTTGGGGGGTTCTTTCTTTCTTTTTGGGTCTCATTGCATTTCCGTTCACTGCTCCGATTTTGTCAGTAATTTCATTAATTTCATAATGAAATAATTCCCAAAATATGGGATTTATTTCATTTTCTTTGTGATTTACTTAATTTCTTCTGTATGGAGGACTGTTTCCATTTATTTTGGGGTTTTATTTCAACTGGGAGTTATTTCACAGATCCTTACCGAACAAGCATCAATTTGATCAAGTCTCTTTGATATGTGGCCAAGGCTGTTTATAAATAAAATAAATATGGCATCACTTAAGCTTAAACTCATACGCACGTGACTGCGCTGATTGCATTGCTCAGCAGCAAAATTCTCCTTTAAATAAAACTATGTAGACTATATGGTTTCTGATGTGCTAAACTCAAATCCGTTTTTGGTTTTTCTCCTTCACGTAGGGTGTTTTTTGGATGGGCGTGGGAAAGTTTTACCTTAATTTTGTCAGATACGAAGACATATTTCAGCCTAACTCGAGAACGACTCACCCGATTTTCATAAACAAAACACCAAAAGATGCGTAACAAAATTATATAATTTTTTTTCTATATTTTCTCGTTTTGGAATTATTCAAAAATTTAAGAGGGGAAAAATTTTTTTTCTTACAAAATTCGTTTATTTTTCCAGTTTAAAAATGCAAATATTTTATAATTTGCACATTTTTCGGAGAGCTAAATCCCTCAAAAATAAAATAAGGTATAAATCATGAAAATCGATTAACAAATGCGGATTTTATTCTCAATTTATCGCAGGTACCCAATATTGAAAGAATATGTGTGCAGTCATGCTTACATATGGCGATAGGATTGCGTTAGCTTAGCGGGCATGTAATGGAAATAAAGGACAAGGGTGTTTTATATGGTTCTTGGAATTGAAAATTTCTTTGTAATTGATCAAATTTTTTCAGAATGTAGTGACATCGGCGAATTGATGAAACAAAGCAATTTTTTGGGTCTGCAAATGTCAAAACAATCCTACAAGAAATGGATGACCGCAACTAATACACTCACACATTTTGTTCTAATATGTACATTTGCAGAAATTTTATATTTGCCCGACCATATGATTGTGACGTTTTGCACATGTGTTTGCAAATATTTACAACTAACACGAGGATGTATTTTCTGTTGTAGATCCGCGGCTACCTGGTGTATCATTCTACTAAACAATTCCCCTTAGAAAAAAAATCAGGATTTAATAATGAGAATTTATAATTAGACGTCGTTGTTTAAGAGAGATAAAGAGAGATACATTTCCCCACTCACACACACACACACAATCACACACACAGATTAGTATCTTCGAATTATGGTGAAAATCATGAAAAAGTCAAAATACTCAATAAACTTTGTGTTGATGAGCTTCATTTACATGGAATGCGGCAATTTTATCAGAATGTATGTATGTATGTATGCAGTCGCAAATCTACATACACTTCAGTGTACATACCTACACATTTGCTTTTGGTACAGTGGTGTAGAAAGCTTTCTTTTTGTACATGACCATTGAATAGATTTATATTGATGTAGAAGAGATATGAATCAGAATAAGCAGGGAAGAAGAGTAGTTTTTATGGTCCAGATATTGTAATAAGCAGGGCAATTTTCTTCAGCCTTTTGCATGAAAAATATGCTGTTGCATTTTTCTACTACTTCAGCCATCGCCACCATCTTCATTTTAAATACATGTTTTTATACTTTTAATGTATATTTTTTATGTACATGAAACGCGATTTGAATGCATGAAAGTCCTATGTCTAGTCATCAGTTTGAAGTGCATGAACATCAACATAAATGAAGGAAATTAAACTCTAAAAATTATTGTTCTAAAGCGGTTAATTTTGAGGGAATCCGCGCCGGTCACGGATTACAGGACGCCAGTTTTGGATTTCAGACCGGTTTGCAATGCCATCGTCCCTTCGAGGAAATGGTGGAAGAGCAATTGCACAAATGACGACAGGGGAGGAGTTAATTTTTACACGGATGGTTCGAAAATGAACGGCAGGGTTGGCTCTGGTGTTTACTGTAGGCAAATGGATATCAGGAATGCATACAGACTTCCGGATCATGCGAGTGTCTTCTAGGCGGCGCTGTATGCGTTATTGATGGCCGCTGGCATCGCGGCGGACGCGTCCATCGGGGGCAACATTAGGATTTTCACGGATAACCAGGCTGCAATTCTGGCCTTGACCTCGAGGACTTTATCGTCGAAGCTGGTCACACGGTGCAGGGAAACGCTGATGCGGCTCCACAGGAACTGTCAGATAACTCTCGTTTGGGTACCAAGCCACTGTGATACTGAGTGAAACGAGGTGGCCGATGGGCTAGCTCGTGAGGGGACGTCAGAGGTTCCGGTACCAATACGTGAGATCAATTGGTGTTCTAGATTTACGTCAGCACCTGCCCATAGGGCTTAATCTGACGGTGGTCTTAACACCGAGTAAATTTTTGTAACGATTTACTAGCGCCCCCAGAGCACTGATAAGCAAATGAGCCCGTAGGCCACCTACTTCCAGAGTTGGGTAGCAAATCATGTATAGTTATCCCTGATTCTATAATGCACCTTGTTGGGGTGTTCGAGCTGTCATGACTCTTGTCACATCAGAATGTTTTTACGTCAAGACCCATTTAACAGTAATACTGTTGGTTCGAAACACATTCCGGCGACTACTGTCGAATGGCAACAGCACCTAGTAGAGTAAAAGTCATATCATTAATATGCGTCACTCCACACATATTTCCGATTAGACCAAAAACTCCACTACCCGCGTAACTTTGGGTTACAACCACAGCCACTACGAGTCCTTACCCATACCAGCATACACTATCCAACTTTCGGGGTAGACACGAAATACTCGCAAGGAGTATATCAGTCCTTAAACCCGTACTTATTGTTGGAAGTGTGGGGCCAAGCTGGTCCCGTAGTGCTAGATTCGAATCAAACCTGGTATTAACCAGTCCTTCATCAATCTCTAGTGAGATTTCGAAGAGTCGCCTCTTCTGTCATTTTCGAACCTCAGGGAGGAACAAGGTAATGCTGCACCTTGAGCTAGGCACCGCGGGGTCGCTCAGACACCCGTAGGTTCCGGAATACTTGATTCACAAGCTTCCAGAACCCCCCTGCGGGAAATACGTGAGATCAGGCGGGGACTATGGATCAGTTCTTTGAGAAGGGCAGAACACACGGGGGGGGGTGGGGGGGTTTGCAAACCTGCTCCATCTCAAGGCAGACCTGGCCGGTCTGTGACAAACGAAGAACCGACAACCTCATGAAGATGTCGAGGAATAAGATTTCCCGTTGTATGGCAGTCAGTACTAGCCACTGGGGATGCACGCCGGCCACCTTGAGATAGTTGGGAATACAAGGTGCAGGAGCTGTGGTTGGTGACGACGATAGTGTGGAATCGGTTTTCCATCTATTGCATCTGTGCAGGGGCAGGCAGAGGATACTGGGAGCCCCGTTCTTTGAAGATCTTAGCGGCGGCGTCGAGGACACGGCCCCCACCAGATTGGCACGATTCTTGAATGTGGCCGGCTGGATATACGTGCTGAATACTGCAGTCGATGGCAGTAACTTCTCTTTTGGTTTTCGTGAGTTTTGTGGTATCAAAACGGCACTTTGTGCTAATTGACCTCCTTTCTTGGAAGGGGGTGCTACGTGAACCAACCAACCAAATCGGTTACTCTACAGTTTAAGCCCACTGTAATGATATAGAAAGTATGTTAAAAGTATACTAGTACTACTTATAGTTTCATTAGCTTCCTTTCATTCATTTGTAAAAAGCTTTTGCGAGAAGAGCAAAAGACATAATTGGAAATTTAAAAAGCTCAAAAGCAACAAGTTGCTGGATGGCCAAACTACGCCACAACTTTTTTACATATTTTTTTTATTTCCTTTTTTTTCTGCTGCAATTGTACACAACGGATTTCCGGTTTGTATAAGAATATATACTATATATATATAAAATAAGCAAAAAAAAAAAAAAACCATTAACAATAACAAATTTAATAATAGTGAACAGCATGAATTCATGTTTTAAAGTGTTTTTAGTAAAAAAAATAACAATTGATTTTCGCCCATAACAGGAACCATTGAAATGCATACAATTTGATTTATTGACTTAATTTACAGATAATGGCATTCAAAAGTATTGTGTTAAATTTAAATTATTCTGTTATTTTATTTTATTAATTTTTATTCAGTTTATTATTTAAATAATAAAATCATGTGAATTGGAAATCCTTTCTATTGGGCGAAGAGTCATATTTTCTTAGCACTTTTCCAATATTTTAAAAGCTTTAAATTGTCAATCAATTCTGTCTCATTAAACAACTTTTTACAGCAATCTGAAGCCTCTGAAATTGTATTTATTCCCATGCTTAATTAAGTCAATTTATTAAATAACGAAATTGCTTTATTGAATTGTTATTGGCTGAGGGTTTTATTTTGTTAAATGTTATGCAAAGAAAATGTTCACAATGCCATTTTAACAATTTCAAATACTCGTAATAAACAAAATATTGCTTTTCTTAAATAGTATTTTGATTTTTAGAATCCACAGATATTTTTTCTTAAAAGATGCTTAAAAAGTGATTTTCTGAAATACTATTCTTCTTCGAATATCCTTTCGTTAAAAGTGCTTTACTTCAAAGGTACTTTTCTTAAAAGGTGCTTTTCTTTAAAGAACTTTTGTAGAAAGTACTTTTATTGAAAATCTTTTCATTAAAGGCTAGTTTTATTAAAAATACTTTTCTTAAAAAAAGAAGTAATTTTCTTAAAAGAGATTTTTTCCAAAAGGTACTTTCCCCAAAAATTAATAAATATAAATATAAATATAATATATAAAATAAATAAATAAAATAAATAAATAAAATAAATAAATAAAATAAATAAATATAATATAATGAATATTTCTGCAAACAAATATAAAGTACTAATTAAACTAATTATTTAAGCTGCAGGTCCTTTTTACATACAAATTATTTATTTTTATTACGATATTTCGCTACTCCTTTCCTTTTTCAGGAAAATTGGTTTTTGTTTATAATGAAAAATATTTTTTAACCCTGCACCCTGCATCCTTCGTCAATATGACGATACGAGATTTTAAATTTACGATTAAAACTTATTTTTTCTTTGAGTTTTGATCTAATTTTTTGTATAGCGATAGTTGATTGCAAGCTGTGGTTAGATCAAGCATTGCAGCGAACTGTGTACATCGTAGTCAAAATGACGAAAGATGACGTTTGTGTAACTTTTAGATTTTTTCTGGGACGAAAAATTTTATTGTTTCTCTAAGATGACTAATCAGCGATCTCTCTAACAGATGAACAAATTGAACAGTTCCTATACTGAACTGACAACAACGACGACGACTTAGAAAGCGATTTCAGTGAAATAAGTTCGGACACAGAAGTTGATCTAGACGAGTCCAAAGTGCAAAGTGCGGGACGGCCATATTTTGCTACGACAATAAACAAAAACCAAACAAAATGTTTTAGCTTTTGTCATCGTGCAACGAATAAGTCACTATATATATCCGAAAACAAATAAACTCAGCATGGTGTAGCAAAGGAGGAGTTGCCACATTCGATCAGATGTGCAGTGTTATGAGCTGTTCAAGTTCAACGAACAGCTGGTTTTCATGTCAATTTGTCGGAACTTGAAACATGACATTTATTAATTCATACGTAACGTACACACACACCAAATGCTTTAACCTGCCAAAAACCTATAAATAGCGTTAAGTTCATGAAAAATCTTTTTTCGGGATTCATAAAAATCAGTTGAATGTCAGAAATGATATTCAAGATCAACTGCAAATTAATAAACCCACTGTTTCCGAGAATGTATCTTCACAAAATCAAAATAGTTAAAGGAAGACATGTGCAGTTAGTCCCTCTTCGAAGCGAAGAATGGCAAATGTTTTTTGTGGAAAGTGCCTAAAAAGGCTGAGTGGGGGGCATAAAATTCAAGTTTGTGCCTCGTTCTTTATACGAAATTATTTACCTCGAGGACTCATGATACTTTTTTTAATTTAATATCTATGTTATACGAAACTGAAAGACTGATTTGAAAAAATTTGCAATATCTTATATTTTTTGATGCTTTAAAAACCAGGCCTATTAAAGAAAAGCTATGAAGTGTTAATTTTTCGTTAAAGATTGAAAAATATATAAAAGATTTTCCTTAAATATTAATAAAAAAAAATAACTAAATATAAGTAAAAAATCTATTTTGCTACATATTTTTGCTCGTAGCGTGTTTCCAGAAGAATTAAGAATCCATAATTTTTATCGGTTGATAAAATACGAAATTTCTTTATTAAACAAAAGTTTTTATGAAGATGAACATTTTATATTTGTGTTTAAGAAGGAAAAGCAATTCCTCAAACTATAAAAAGAATCAGCTTTTAATTTTTTTATCATCAATAAATGTATTTTTGTAGTTTTTACTTTATTTCACTTAATTAATTTCTAGAATGTCATTCTAACACAAAAATGTTCTCGCAAACTGGGTTATCTGCCTGTTGTACTCTTTTTTTTTGTTCCATAATTTCATTTATAGTTTTGTTTTTTCGCTCGTCTTGTGTCAGTTTTTGATACGGTATTCATAAATCATAGTCCCAATGCGTTCTTAATATTTTTTCTATGCGAACTGCGTGCTTGTACCAGTAGTTTCGAAAGTAATATTTTCATTTTTATTCAAGTTATTGCTGGCACTTTGCGTCACACACAGAGATGGTTAAAAACAACACCTACACTCTAAACAGACATCATGCTCTGACAAGGATACTAGAATACTCGTACTAACTAACACTGGTGCAATTTGTCAAAAAGTGTGTATGTCCTTTTAACATTCATTTGATGTGAAAATAAGAAAATAAACATTTAAAAACGTAAAAAATAAATGACAATGGAGGTGCTGACGATGATAATGGCGATGCTTCATATTTTCCTTGTTGTTACATCTTCACAGATGTTCGTGTTACGGAAGAACAATTTCTATTTTCGTGTACACAAAAAGAAAAACAGATGTCTAAATGGTAAAAATGGTAGAAACTACTACACCTTGCCAAATATTATTTCTTGCGCACGACATCGTTTAGCAGTTTCTCCACGGAAGGCAAATGATATTAAATT
The DNA here is from genome assembly GCA_963924685.1 of Dexiosoma caninum. Lineage (NCBI taxonomy): Eukaryota > Metazoa > Arthropoda > Insecta > Diptera > Tachinidae > Dexiosoma > Dexiosoma caninum. The sequence continues at coordinate 93,402,309 of OZ004727.1, read as the reverse complement.
TAAAAGTAACAGCAACAGCAACAGCAACAAAAGAGAATAATAAAACAATTGTAATAGAGACGTAATAAAGCATAATTTGTCATATTTCTTAAACATACTTTTGTATCCTGCAAAAAGGTCCTTTTAAAATAATTCCATACTATAAATGCTGACAGCAATATTTCATAAAGTGGCAACGAGTGAACTGGAGCTACGCGCGGTGTGTCAGAACTACAAGGTTTTTTTTTTCTTTTATTCAAAAATTTTGTGATTGGTTTTCTCTTTTAGAGTTCTACTTTTAGAATTCTTTTCAAATTGGTTCGTCAATAACAATTAAAAAAAAAAGTATGAGTCCATTCACACATTAAAGTGCTGCAGGCAGAACATTTGTAACCAGGTGACATTGCCACTTTTTCCCCTGTGTGCATGTGTGTCAGAGGACGTTAAACATTTCAGTTGCGAACTAATGACAATCGTAATTGCCCAATTGCAACTTAACAACATTATTATTTTTTTTATCTAGGACCAGCACTCAGGAGATGACTCCTACACATGCGAAGCATTGTGCTGGGAACTATAGGAAAGGGTAGTAGGAGAAACGACAGGAGGTGAAGCTTAATTAATTATTTTGCAGCTCTGCTTTCGCACGTTCTTTAGTTTTTTTTATACTCGTAGCAGTGCTGAAGCTTCGGTTTAGTAGCCATTTTTTATTATTATTTTTACTTCTTCTGTGCTACACAATACCGACGAAGGAGGGCGTTCTGATGTGATTGTGGATTGCTATCAGCTGAAGCCGGTATTGTTCAGTGACCAGTGACTATGCCTTCGCCACTGAAACTTTCCGACAACAACTGACACACTAAGACACACTAATGCACAAAAATTCGAAGTGTTTCTTTTTATTTTATAATTTTTTAGTCTGAAACTGGGGTTGAACCCAAGTTTGTTTTTGGTTTTATAGTCAACGTGCAGACTACCATCCATCGTGCCATCGCCAAGCCCAAAAACACCATGTGTTCTGTCATTAATTTTGTGAGCAAAACCCCCCTGATAATAAACCCGTCAATCTATCAACAGCTGCTACAATGATAAACCAACAGTCCAACCACCAACAGTTTGCACAAATTATAATTCATCAACAGTGTCATCGTCATCATCATACACAGCATCACCAGCAAATATCAATTTTGTCAGTAGCGGACGGAAGCTTCAAACTTTGCGTTAGAAACTGCAAAAATTAGTCCTGGCAGTAGTGTATTTCCTTTTTTGTCACGGCAACAATGACTGGGGCAAATGATTTAAATATACTATTCCTTGGAACACACCAACCATAAATTTTTTACTTGAAAACATCATTGTCGTTGCGACTACAAACAACAAAACGATTCGAGCTGTTAATGGAAAACCACACGTTTCATTCATGTTCATTGGTATTCATTCAAGAAGAAATCACACGCCCTTGCATACAACAGAACACAACACAGCTACACTCCCACCCAACCTCTTGCAGCCTCGTTTAGACAGGATATAAAACACTTCTGTAGAACAGAACAGGAATGGACATGCAACAAATTACCAGATACACAGCAGGAAGTATGAAAAAATAACACATACGCATCAAAATTTTCTTTTTTGGTTTCGATGAAAAAAATAAGAAAAGAAAAAAGACTGAAAAAATTATCAAGAAATATTAAAGCCTAAAGAAAAATGAAAGTATAGAAAAAAAAAGTTTCTTCTGGCATGCACAACCACAACTTATTACACTGCTCAACAGCAATAAAAATTTATCTGGCCAGGTTAAATTTTTTTTGAAATACGTGCCAATCTTATTGACGTCACAGAGACTAATAGTGTTTACGCAGCAAAAGTTAAAACCTGATTTTAACGATTTTGCGTTCTCACTATAAATTTAATTAATTCATGTTTTAAAGCACAATTTGTGTGATGAAATTTCATTTATTTTCTCCTTCCACAACTCGATGAAAGCATTTTCATTATGCTCTTCCCAATGGCTTCTTTTTCTTTTGCACTTTTCTAGTGTTGCTGCTGCGTCCATTCTTAAAAATTATTGTAGTGACTTTATTTTTTCACCAAATTTTCCTTTATTTTTTTTATTTCATTAAGCGCCATTTAAATCTCCAGCTGTTCTTTGAACTTGGTAGCACTGCTGTTAATACTATATGAAAATCAAGGTTGCATTTCTTTAAATCAAGTTAAAACCAACTCAAAAAAGGTGTCAATGAAAATAATTTTATATGGTTAAACCAGGTTTTAACAGTTGGTTTAAACATAACAACAACTTTTGCTTTAAAAGCAGTCAGTGTGAAAACACTATTATGGCTCGATTATGAATGGCAACCGAACTTCAGTTGCGTTGCAAAATGACTAGTAAAATATGCTGGAATTTAGGCAACTGGAGATAACGCTGGATCTATTTGCAGTTTCAACTGGCAACTGACCACAAGTTCGAGCCATACGTTTTAATATCGACGTCGCGGTTAACAATAAACAGAATAATGGCATAAGCACAATTGTGTCGAACTGCGTATTTTTGTAACGAATATTCGTCGAAAGAAATAAAACTGATTTTTTTGTACGAAAATGCACACAATCAGAACGTAAGACGAAATTCGTTGTGTTGTTACGCAGTTAGTTTTATTTCTAAGTTTTACGTTGACAAACAATGAAAGTTTGTTCTAAAATGACCGTTTTTATTTGTTTGGTTTTATAAATTTAAATAACCAAAGTTATTTTTGTTTTAAGAATTGTTTTCCTTTTTTTTTTGTTTACATGGCATATAAATTCAACAATCACTTCTTTTATATATAAACCGTATTAAGTGGTCATACTATATCCTGCTCCATGAATTGATTTATTAATTTTTTGTATTCTGTGGAATACAATGCTAATTGTAGTAATATTTTCTGGCCTTATATGCGACAGAGTGCACAAAAATGAAGTCCTCTACCGGCCGAACATGATTTTTTTTTATAATTTTAATAATGTCTGGAATTTTGTGCATATTTTTCCATATGTATTCTTTTTATTCACACATGTATGTCAAATAATGTCACATGCCATTAACAGTTGTTATTCTTAGTAACGAATTCTTGTCGTCGTAGTGTGTTCGTTCCATTTGTGTGTACACCATTAGACAGGTTTTTTTTATATTGGACCAAAACTCTGGGTACGATCCCTACACATGTGATACATTATGCTGGAACTATAAGAAAGGGACAGATGACAGATGGGAGAGATGACAGGAGGTGAAGCTTCATTATCTTACAAAACTGCTTATGCACGTTCTTTGTTTTGTGTTGCAACGCCACTGATGTCAAGGAGACGTGATAAATTTTGAAGCTTCCCAGCAAGAATTAGACATGACCATAAAAAGTACTTGCCCCATAATCATTTACTATTGTGATTGCCAAATTTAACTCGATTACTGAATACATTACATAATTTTTTATAAAAATGCAGAAGTATGAATTGAAGTGGTTTTTTTTATTTGCATTAGAATGTCTGAAAACATTTTCAAAATATATGTATACTCGTAGTTATTTAGTGTAAAATATATAAATTTCTAAATTACATTCTAAAACAATTTAAACCAAAAAAGACGTAGTTACGTTTTGGAGAAATAAAATAAATACGAATATAACAAGTTCCAAAAACACATATTATTTTATTTTAATTTAAGTCAACAAAAAATATCATTCCTTGCAGTAAATATTTTAAGAACTATTGGAATCTTTAATTTTAAATAATATTTATTCGAAATACGTTAATAACATTCAACGAAATATGTTGAATTAAGTCAAATATTTGAAAATATATAAAAAAAAAATTATTCAGAATAGAATTTAATCGAACTACAATTATTACATATTAATGAAAATTTCCTGTCGTGTTCAAGTTCACAGTTAATTTATCACAATATTGTGAAGAAATTAATTACATTTTTGGTCAGAATAATTGTTAAAAGAATAGTTAATCTCCAACACTAGTTGAGTATATTACGTATTTTCTATGCCACTACGCATGTCATCAGTTGTTTTTGTGTCAACAGGGAGGTAGTTGTAAAGTCATTAATGTCGTCTCTTTAACCTGTCAGAGCTTAGGAAAATGCATACGAGAATAATATTTGCTGTCTACATTCTATTTACAAAGGTTGCCAGCTTTGTTGTTTGTATGTTTCTAGTAAAGGTTATACTTCATATATTCGCTAAGGATAAAGCTGCTGTTTTCAGTAAAATTCAAAGAAGAAAAAAGTAAATTTTGTTATAAGAACTTCCTGATGAAAAAAATAACCATTTCACGCAATAAATAAAAGTAATGAATTCTCAAGGATCGATTCTTTTAGTCTCACGTCTTGTTAAAATCATTAAGTTGGTAATCCATCCAGTTGCGAAGTGCCTGCGGATTGGTTACAGCTGAAGTCGGTACTGTTCAGTGACCAGCGATTATGTCTTCGCCACTGAAATCTTCCGACAACCACCGATACAAAGACACACTAATGGACATCAGAAAAAATGCGAAATGCTTTTATGACTTAGTCCGAAACTGGATTCGAACTCAGGTTTTTTTTTTCTGTTTTGTAGTCAACGTGCAGACTACTTCAACTATCGCCACCCTCATATTTCATAATGAAGTTTGTAAAATTTGATGCTTAAGTTTTTTTTTTTTTTTTTTCTTGGACCGGCACTCAGGGTATGACCCCCACACATGCGATGCATTGTGCTGGAATTAGTTCCCCTCCAGACGACTATGCTGCAGAAACTTTCTGACATTCTCTTTTAAAATTGCATTCGTGTCCACACTATGAAGCTTTTGTAGCTTTTATGCATTACTTCTTTCTTCTTAACATTTCGATTGTTTTTTCTCTAAAAATAGAGTGTGGGCAAGGGACAAAAAATAGATAACGCTTTGAAAGGCGTTTCCACGGTATATGGGAGCCTGCTATGGCTGCAGATTACTGACATGGCATTTCATTTAAAATTGGAAAAAAAAAACTATCAGACGCTGTTTCTCGTCTCGAAATTGAGATGTAATATAAAATAAAGTGTTTATTGAAATATTCGCCTCAGAGGAAATAAAAAATTGGAAATCTGTTGGGCAGTGTTATTAGGAAAAACAAAAAACAATGCCGAAAAGTTCAAATAAAAGTCAGTAAATGTCAATTGCCCAGAGACTTCTAGTTTTAACAAGGAAAAAAAATGATTTTTTTTCTTTCAGTGAGAAAAAAATGAAGCGAAGCTATTCCGTTTGAGTATCAATAGCGCTGGATATTTCTTTATCTTTTCAACTGCCATCCTGCTTTTAGAGAACTATTGTTACGTTTATTGGTACATACATAAACGGTTTTAGCATCAAATCGAAATAGAAAGCAAAAATGTATTGTGAAAGGAAGAAAAACACGCATAAAAACACATCTATAGATACGCCAGTGTCCTGTGCCTTAGAGAATTCCAGATATTGTGGGTGTTGCTGACGACAAAGTTGTAGCTGTTATAAATCCAAAATTGATACTGTTGTTTTAGATCAATATTGCAATGTATATTTTGCTAGCAATGAAAAAAATTTTGAGCTTAAAGCAGAATCAAATAATAATACTATAGGGAGGTGCGGCCTCTTTATAATTTTGCTTTGAGTTATAATTTTGATAGAAAACAAAACAAATTTTAAAAGAGAATATATGTATGTATGTATGTAATTATAAGCCTAATTTTGGGGCACATTGTTGTGTTTTCAAAACTGCTGCTGGGGCTGCTGTAGTTAGCGGGTTCACGGTTCAAAACCCGGTGTGGGCCAAATACTTTTAAATTGTGTCTGTGTTAACGGCGCAATCTTTCATCGGTTTTTGAGCATTAATACTATCAGCGATTTAAAATAATGAATATTAGTTCTTCCGTAGCATAAAAAATTAATGCATCAACACAACGCCAGAGACGTAGTAACTCTACTGGTTAAATTAGACGTCACTTAATTAAATGAGATGTGACTTGAGTGATACTACACGATCAATATTCAGCTTCAATATTTGTCTTTGTGTGTGCGCAAAAAATCGTCACACATATACGCTCTCTGTAATATTGACAAACTGCGTTACCATTTGTCAAGTTTTCCCTTATTTTCCAAGGTTTCTGAAATGCCTAAAAGTTTCAAGTTTTTAGATTCAAAATAAGTTTTTTAGAAATTCTTTAAAATTTTTGAAGGTTTGTTTAATAATTTTTAATTTACAGCATATTTTTATGAAAATATTGTTTGATATTGTCATGTATAATTTTTCACTCCTTATTACTGCAACAGTGTTAAATGTGTCTATTTCCTATTTAATACAACTGTGCCGTATTAATAATATTTATTATAGTTTTTGATGCCTGTGATCTTTTTTTCAAAAAAGTTTTCTATTTCCAAAAGGCATGGCTAAATATTTAAGGATAATGGAATTTTTGGTTTTTAGTTTTAAGCTGCAATGCAAGTTGAGGAAATAGCTTAGAATATGATGCAAACACATCGCAGGCTCCAACAAAAGCATAAGTTTTCTTTGTTGTTGTTTAAATATTTTTTTTGTTTGTTTTCTTTGTCTTATTTTGAATAAAAATTAATTCAAAATTATATATTTTCGAGTTTTTTTTTTCATTATTTGGACACTTGCAGAAAAAACTTTTGAGTTGGAAAATTAAGTTTTTTTTTTTTAATAAAAAGTTTTTCTTACAAAATATATATGGTAACGCTGTTGACGAATATCAAAATGGTTTTGATATTCATCGAAATATTAAAGCAGTTTGACGAGGTGTGGCAGTGTTATTGTCAATATTCATTTTATTTCTGGTAACTTTGAGGGCACATCGTAGTTGTGACGCATTAAAAATAAAGGGTGGTTAAATTTCAAGGGCCGATGTTGATTTTGAATAAAACACAAACTATTTAGGAAATTATTGTAATTTTATTTTATTATGATATATTGGTATTACTCAATTATGTATGGCCAAATGGGCGCCGCGACCACGGCGGCACACCTCCATCCGATGGTCCAAATTTTCGATGACGCTGAGGCATAATTGAGTTTCTATGCCATTAATGTGCCGAATTATCTCATCCTTTAGGTCTTGAATTGTTGCTGGCTTATCGACGTACACCTTTTCTTTCAAATAACCCCAAAGAGAAAAGTCCAACGGTGTCAAATCACATGATCTTGGCGGCCAATTGACATCGCCATTACGTGAGATAACACGGCCATTGAATTTGTTGCGCAAAAGAGCCATTGTTTCGTTAGCTGTGTGGCAAGTGGCACCGTCCTGCTGAAACCACATATCGTCCACATCCATATCTTCCAATTCGGGCCATAAAAAGTTCGTTATCATCTCACGATAGCGAACACCATTCACAGTAACTGCCTGACCGGCCTCATTTTGGAAAAAATACGGCCCGATGATGCCGCCAGCCCATAAACCGCACCAAACAGTCACTCTTTGTGGGTGCATTGGTTTTTCGACAATCACTCTTGGATTCTCATTCGCCCAAATGCGGCAATTCTGTTTATTGACGAATCCACTGAGGTGAAAATGTGCCTCATCACTGAAGATGATTTTCTTCGAAAATTGATCATCCACTGTTGCCATTTCTTGCCACCACTTGGATTGTGTATCTCTCCATGGTTCAAATTGAATAAGTCTGAAATAGAGAAATGTCAAATAAAATTCGGAAAAAAGCTTGGCGTTTAGGTGTGGTTCACATTCAACATCGGCCCTTACAATTTAACCACCCGATAGATTGAAAAAATTTTTTGTAATCGAATTAATTGAAGTACATATATCGGTCATTCATGGCCTTTTGGGAAGTACAAAGCAAAAAATATTGTCACAAAACTATAAAAAATCTCATCAGTGCTTTTTTTTTAATAAATAAAGAAATAAACAGATAAGTATTTTGCCGACGGTAAATTTCAGAAAAATATTTTGCCGACGGTAACTTCTATATGCTTACACTTGGAAAACACCAAAAAAATTAATATTGAAAAAATTATATTGACGTAGTGTGTCAGAGGCTTCAATATTTATATTAACGCAAAGCCATATATTGAAGCTGAATATTGATGCGCTTTATTCTTTTGCCATAGTCACAGCCAATTAGTCCTGCCATAGTCTTTCATTACTTCAAAAGTGAGAAAATCGCTGTTGCCAACTTTTTCCAAAAAAAAACCGCTACAGTAGATGAGAAAATAGCTAAATTTCAAAAATATTAAAAAATTTAGCGATAAATAAAATTTAAAATTAACCACCCTTCAGCTAAATAATAAATTTATATTTATAATGTTTTAAAAATTTCGCAGAAACTAATTAAATACTTTCAGACTTCCAAAATTTCCCAACAAATTTTATAAAATACCAAACGAAAGCAACATAATAGGTTAATAAAAGGCATCTTTTTGACGAGAGGAATTTAATTTACCTCTCAATTTGCTCAGCACCTTAATTCGAACTTTTTCTAAAAATTAATTTCCCTAAATTGAAAAATTTTGGTATTACTTTCATATTAAGAAAATTGGATTTTTCAAATCTTAATTCATTTGTTAATGTCTCTATATCATAGCGAAAACGAAGGCCTAATATATTTTTTTTATCTGGGACCAGCACTCAGGAGATGACCCCTACACATGCGATGCATTGTTACTAATTAAAATATTTATATACCAATATATCACATGTACATACATATGCAAACATTTACTTGATATGTGGCCGAGCAAAATGGAAGGCCGATCAACTCCGTCAACAGGAATACTGTTGTAGTCCACGAGACATTCATGTGAAATTACAGAATTTCATACACCGGTAGACCAGAAAGTGGTTTGGGTGTTACTGTTTCGCCTCCTGGAAACGAACAGAAGAAAAAATTAAGTAAAAAAAATGAGGGGAACTCTCAGTTTCCGCGTTATGGTCCTCTGAAGTTCCATTACAATTTTATTAAAAGAAAAAGCATTAATTTAGAACACCAAGTTTAAAATATGAGATTCGCTACAAAATTTATTCGTCCAATAACTGCCCATACAATATACAAGTATAATCATTTCGGTGTTGTTCTTTCAGGGAAAACAGTCATCACCTGTAAATGTGTAAAAAACTAGTTTTAAAATAACATTTTAATTATTTTCAAAGAAGAATTTATTTCCTGCTTCGTAAACTTTGAATTTGTTATTAAACAAATTTTCACTACCAAAATAAAAAAAATTTTGTTTTCCAGCTGTCAAATGTTTATTGAGTTAGTTAAATTTTGTATGTGTGAACACTAAAATAATTTTGTCAATAAACTGAATATTGACTCAATAAAAAATTTATATCTGCACACCGTATAGGTTTGGTTAGCTGTCGGCTCATCGAGCCACCTGCCCCGAGCCTCCTGCCCCGAGCCTCCTCCAGGAATTTCTCATCCAAGCGCCTCCAGCACGACGCGAGAGGAAGCCCACAGAATCCATCCACGTCACCGTCGCCGAAAACTTTACTGGCACATCTCTGCGTTGACCGATGTTTCTCACTGTTTAAAAATGTGCTAAAGAAATGGTGAAACTAGTTGTCCCAAATCCACTCTGCTTGTACTAAAATGAACAGTTCGTTTATACAATAATTTCCCGCCATTTGTTTTTTTTAGTTGAGAAGTTTAACTGGACAGATGGTGTATTATTGTAACCATCATGCATTGCGAAAATAGGAGTCATCCGTCGAATCCTGATCAAAACACAAAAAAAAAAGATTTTAGAAGCCTTGGGGTGGCATCTCAGCTTTCCTACTGATGTCCAATAATTCGTTAAATTGTGAAAGGAAATAAAGGACACGCCAGGACGAGGAAGATTAAAGACAGAAGTTTATAGATTAGAAAAGAAAACCATAACCAGGAATCAAATGTAATTTATTTGCCCAGCGATATGAGAGCGTAAAAAGAAATCAAAGTTTAGAATGACACAAAAAGTATTAGAGAAGGGTGTAGATGGAAATGAATGATGGGGTTTCGGAACGGCCATGTGAATTGTATGAAACAAAAGAAAAAAGAAAAAAAGTAGAAGAGAATAGAATAGAACAGAAGATGAAAATATGTGTAATCATTTGTAAAAATAATGAATGGTTTTGCAAACATTGACGTTTTGCCTCCCGCATATGTACATATCTGCGTACGTGTAGGTATGTGCTCCGTGACGATAAAAAGTAAGCGCATTCAGGAAAAGGGAAAAGCAGTTAAAGCGTCCATGTGACGGTATGTGCAGCTGGCTGGATGGTATGTGCGTTGGTGTTTTTTGGTGTGTAATGAAAGGATGTAGATAATAACCAGTTCATAAGACGTGCCATAGATTATAGAGCTCCAAGAATAATGACATCTCTGCTGCTGCTGTTAACTCCATGCCAAGGTATGGCACAAAATACGGATGACGGCTTAAACACGTACACGTGCATATGTTTGCTTCAATGGTGTATGTATGCACGACTTAAGCAACGATATAATTTAATACAATATTTAATTACAACAGGCGAATGATTAAACAGTTTGGGTTTTGTGTTTTTGTTTTGCTGTAGCAAAACGATTGCCTGCATTTCCATGACTAGATTAAAGAAATACTTTCAGCGAGAACTGTAAGACGACATTTAAATGAAAAACGTCGAAGAAAACTTCATTTTAAATAATTCTAAATCCTCTGAAATGTTTGCTGCTGCTGTAATTTCCATAGACTTGCTGCCAATAAGTTGGTTGCTTTCTGTGTATTGGCAAGGAATTCTCCTGCCACTACTTCTCACATTTGCAACTGAACTTTAAATATGCGTTTTGCGATTTTTCTTCTTCCTTTCATTTATTTCAATTTACAAAGCCTTGTGCTTAAAAATTCTTTTGAGATTTGTTTTATTTTCTTTCTTATTTAAACTTCATGTGTAGTTAGTTGCGTGTTTGGCTGCAATCCTTCTGTGCCTGTATTCAGTTAGATAATGCACTTTGTTGAGGAAGGGTAGCGTATGTGCGGGTGTGTGTGTGTGTATGTGTGTGTATGTATTTTGTTGCCGCTGTTCAGATTACTTTTTCTTAATACTGTGTCTAAACGCAGCTGCCTCAAAACTTAAAACCGCAAAACGAAAAAATTTAAATATACAGAGATTTTGCACACTCAAACATTATACAGTCGGTGCTAAATTTGTCCATGACAGTACAGTTACTGCCACCATTATACAAAAATCGAAAGAGGGCTTATTATTATCTGCAAAATTATTATTCTCATATCTCAGCAATTCATATTGTGTAGAGTTGCAATTTGCTACTTTTTTTAAATGCAGCGAATATTTGTGCGACTTTCGCAAATTAAAATTTAATTTTGCTATTTTTTCCAAATTTGACATCATCTCTCTCTTTTTTTTTATAAATTTATAGAGCTTCGAAGTAAATCGCTAAATCGTTATGCTTCATCTTAAAGAGACACAAAATTTTTGCAAAATTTTAAATGAACTATTTATAGTCTTGGCGAAAGATTTTTACAATAAATGCCATTATTATGCTCAATATTCAATACAAAACCTAAATTAAGTTTTTCCGCAATAAGTACGAAATTGTTATAAATGCAACCCTTCACACAATTATTTTTACTGGGAAGTATGTTCAGTGAAAAACAAAAATTCTGTATAATGACAAGCCCAAGTAAAAATGAAAAGGAGATTACCAGCAAATTATACCTTATCTGTTCGTTCGGTGAACATGCGTTGTTTTTCTTTTTTTGGTCCGCTGTTCTCGCAACAAATATAATGAAATAAATAAATATAATTAAAAAAAAAAAGTTCAAGTGCACAACTAAATTCAAAATAAAAGAGAAAAAGAACAAGTGAAAAAAAATAACAAACAAGATAGTGACAAATAAAAAGGAAAACAAAATGAAAAAAATTAGCATAATTTACTTACGCGAACAATTAACAAAACCAATAAACTTAAATTAAACAACAAAAAACAATAAAAATTTAACAGCGAATTAACCACTTCGGGCCACGGTGACCCGATCAGGACTTTTATGGCCTTTTTTCGCGTCAATGTGCTAAATTTCCTAACCATACTGGAATAAATCGTTTGTATTGTTGATGCCCTTGTGTTGGTTGCTGCCAGACTGTTTGGTGGTGAAGGAACACTGATCACCGGCACTAGTTCAAGCGGCGATTAGCTCAGTGGCATATGCAATACAGAAGATAGACATTACATTTGATTTTTCTTGCGTTGATCATGACAGGCCGATTCAGAATTGACTTCTACAACATACGTGGTCTAAGGGCAAACTTCTTCTTTGTCTATGCTCACGTTTGTCTCCATCGGCCGGATGTTTTCGCCTTAAGTGAAAAGCAGATGAAACCTCCTAACTCTTTTCCATCTACACAGGGGCCTTGCCATCTATATGCGCAATGAAATTGTGTACCAGTGCCAGCAATCTTTAGGCACGAATGATCCCGAATTTAGCTGCGTTAACTTCAAAATCAGGGCACATCTTCTGCATTTCGGATTTCTTCACAGAAGCCCAAATACGGAAAGGGAGAAAACTACACAGAACTTCGATGCCCTTTCCGACACTATATCGTAGATCCTCGAAAATTACCCGAACAGTGAAATCCTTATTGCTGGTGATTTCAATGTCTATAATTTATTGTGGCTCTGCCATTTGATCCATACGACTACAGAAGGCCAATAGGTTGAGAAAAGAAAAAATTGTTGTCATAATCAGCAAAAATGTTTGCTGTCTGCGTTACCGTTTAAAAAAAAAATTACTTGAAGAAATTAACGAAAACCAATTAAAAAGAAATCTTATGGTAAATAATTGGGTATATTTAATTTAAATTAGTTATTTATTTTAATAATTACCCAACTATTAAAATAAAACTTAACTTTATTTACTAATATAGTTGAAAAGTAAAATGAAAAACGGTAACTCTGTACTAATTCGTTCGTCGGCGTATGAAATAGAAATAAATCTATTTCAGAGTTCGTCGCGCAAGACGAATTTGGTGGACGGCGGTATTGTGTTAATTTTCATATGCACAAATGTGTTTTATTTCTGATAACGAAAGTTCCCAATTGTGTTCCTAGCATAAATTGCCATAATTTTATGTCAAGTTGCATACACTGAATCTGCGTTGTGAATATTTGAACAGTTGCAACAATCGACGAGTTACGCTCACCGACAGTTGTCATACTGTACCCACAATCCCGTTGTCTATTTAATTTCTAAACGACCCAACGTTTGTAAATCAATAGACCCTACACTTTGCCTCCCAATCTTAAAAGAGTACATACATAAAGAAGTAAAAAATAAGCCAGTAGAAACAATCTATTTGATATTTACAAAAGCCTACACACGCGTAAAGCCAAATGTAACAACGTCAACAGAAATTTAATACTTTTTTTATAAGAATCCAACTGAAACAACCAAAAAACATGAACAGTAAAAATTAAACATACAATTCACCACATCAGTGGTGGTGGTGGTAAAATCCCTTATTTTAATTCTTTTTCACCACTTGTCTATTGTCGGATAAAAACAGCAAGGAAAAATAAAATAAATATCAAGAAAGCTTTCGGCGACATGCATTAATGCGCCAATAATTCATTAAATGTTTTTTTTTTTCATAAACATCAACGAATAAGGTAAGAAGTAGTTATAACGGAATGTAGCGTTACCCTTTGTCAAGTTTCCCCTTCTTTTTCAAGTTTTTTTTGAAATGCCAAAAATTGTTTAAGTTTTCAGCTTTAAAAATAATTTTCTTTTGAAATTCATTTAAATTTTCAAGTTTTGTTTATTAATTTTTAATTTACAGTATATATGACGAAAATATTATTTGATGAGTTGATTTTTTTTTTTTTTTTTTTTATCTAGGACCAGCACTCAGGAGATGACTCCTACACATGCGAAGCATTGTGCTGGGAACTATAGGAAAGGGATAGTAGGAGAAACGACAGGAGGTGAAGCTTAATTAATTATTTTGCAGCTCTGCTTTCGCACGTTCTTTTGTTTTTATACTCGTAGCAGTGCTAAAGCTTCGGTTTAGTAGCTATTTTTATTATTATTTTACTTCGCCGGTGCTACACAATACCGACGAAGGAGGGCGTTCTGATGTGATTGTGTATTGCTATCAGCTGAAGCCGATATTGTTCAGTGACCAGTGACTATGCCTTCGCCACTGAAACCTTCCGACAACAACTCACACACAAAGACACACTAATGCACATCAGAAAAATGCGAGATGTTTATTTTTATTTAAAATTTTTTTTTTGCTGAAACGGGTTGAACCCAGGTTATATATACTTTTGATACATATTTCAAGGGAAACGGTGCGGATAATGGAATATTTTTAGTTTTAAATAATTATTTTTGTGTTATTAGTTTTAAGCAGCAATGCAAGTGGAGAAAAAATCTTAGAACATGCTACAAACACATCGGCTGCATAAAGAGCTAAAAAAAATGGGGATCTACCATGGTCGTTATTTTAGTTTGAACAAAAATGAATGCAAAATATATATTTTTGTACTTTTTTCATTATTTGGACACTTTTCGGAAAAAGTTTTTTTTTTGAAAAATTAAGTTCTTTTTTAAATATAAAGTTTTTCTTACAAAACATATGGTAACGCTGACGGAATGTGTACCATGGGTGTGAGGCATTGTCCAGCAATAAAGCCAACAGGAGCAGGCAAAACAAAAAGTTTAATGATGAAGAGGCGGTCTATTAGTTTATCAATTTTATTGTTTTCAATAAATATTTGTTTGTGAAAATGTAATGTAAGTAGAATAGTGGGTAGAGTGCACAAAGTATTAAGTCTGAATTAAGTTTGATTCCCACTAAATAGTTGCTCAATTCACAAACGCAGTCGTGTGGTTTATTGTTTAAAAAATTACACTTTACCTTTAAACTGTGAACCCTGATGATTGCCAGCGTTTTTCAAATGCTGTAATTAAAGTATACAAACGATTTTAACAAAAAGGAAAGCTCAGTGCCAAATGAATCTCTCTTTTTATGTTACTTTCTCACTGCTACTTTTGTTCTCTTTTATTAAATGAAATACTGCAATGAAACGCAAACCCATGCATGTATGTATGTATGTAAGTATGCGGCTGCATATGTGTGTATGTACATAAAGTGACATTCCGATGACTGTGGGAGGTAAACACAACTTGAGGGTGAATTTTTTTTTTTAACTTTTATGGGGCAAAAACAAAACAAAAGAGAAATCACCAATGTTGATAATTTTGTCAGCAGTTTGTCGCTAGACCAGACTCTGAAAACCGCCATAAACAGATGAATTTCTTACTCAGTCGCAAAATGTTTGTTCAAATAACTCAAAAGTCCTCATATACGTATCTTATGAAAATTATGAAAATTATGAAATTATAAAAATTATGGTTATTTCGTTGTATGCACTTTTTAAAAATTAACTTCTTCACTCTGCAAGAAGCGATTGTTATTTACCGTTATTCAGTTCTGGAACAAAGTGTAAATATGTACGCATATGATTTTTGTTAAGAGAATTGTGTAACATTCAGCAATACTACCACGTGTTGCATTCTACAGCAAATTGATGAATTCTGACACATATGCCGTGAAAAATTCTCAGTTGTTTTTTTTATCTTGGACCAGCACGCAGGAGATGACCCCAACATATGCTGTACATTGAGAAATGACAGCTACTGAGAACTAAAAAATTTATTTTGAAGCTGAAAAATATAACTAGATTTTATACTACTTCTTTGACCACTGTATGATATTTTTCATAGTTTAAATAAAGTTTAACATCGATAAAATAAAAAAAAAACATAAAAACTTGCTCAATTAAACTTATAATCAATTGAAAAATTGTATCACATATTCTCAGGTCAACAACAACCGCACGACTAAAAAGGCTGATTGCCTTGGTGAATATTTTACGAACAAAAAGCTGCTCCTTGCACATCCATCAGCATTTTCACGAATTTTCATAACATTTCTATTGAAATGTTATCAGACTCTTTAAAACATCTCGCATTTTCTCTGATGTGCATTTGTGTGATTTTGTGTCAGTTGTTGTCGCAAGGTTTCTGTGGCGAAGCCATAGTCACTGGTCAGTGAACAGCAACGGCTGCACATGCACCCAATACGCGGCACATCAGAACGCGCTGCTTCGTCAGTATTGTGTAGCCCCGGCGAAGTTAAATAATTACTAAAAATGGCTACTGAAAACGAAGCTTCAAAAATTTAATACGTCTCCTTGACGGCAGAAACGCTACAACACTGCTATAAAAACAAATAACGTGCAAAAAGCGGTGTTGTAAGATAGTGAAGCGTCACCTCATATTATTTCTCCTACTCTCTCTTTCCGCTAATTCCAGTATAATGCACCGTATGTGTAAGGGTCATCTCCTAAAGTGCTGGTTCAAGGTAAAAAAGAAATGAAAGAGTCATTGAAAATATTGACGATCGGATAGAGCTATGCCACCGAAGCCGTGGTGAGCATTTGGCCGATATTTTGTTTCACACCTAATTGTCATAGCTCCTTCTATCATAATAAAAAAATATTAAGATAATTCTCTGAAAACTTTATGTTTTATTTCCAATTAACAGCGTGCGTTTTGGTTGGAACAGCCTTTATTTGTAATTCAATATAGTCATTTAAAATTTGTTCTCTCAGTTAAATCAAGTATGCATTTTTCACTACAATTGCCGTTTTTTTTGCTTATACTTTTTATTGCTTAATTTTATGAGAAATATGTAGATTAAGTGTAGCCACATTATGAAAAAAGAACTTTTTAAAATTAGCGTACAAATATGTAACTATTCGTTCAATTATTCAACGTTAGTAAAAATTCATTACATTTATTTATCTATGATTGTTATATGGTTTAGCTGGTCATTTAGCTGCACATTTCATTTGGTGCTAATACCAAAATCTTCAGTAGGCCCATAATTAAATTCTTGGAAAAAGCTAAGAAATTTCACATGTTTATACTAGAACTCCCAAAAACTATTGGAGAATTACGAAATAATTGTAAGAAAGGTTTAGAAAAATGAAATAGATTTAAATCAAATAATAAAATGTTTGTTGTATTAAGAAAATGTTTTAAGAAACCACCATACATACATATGTATGCACGGTTAACATCACTGCCCCAATAGTTCTCAGTTGCATAAAAAGGTACTGTGAGAAAGAGTGAGATAGCCGTATAAATATTCGCTTTTTAAGAAAGGGTTTTTAACAAAATTTCGCGTTCATGAAGAGTCAAAAAAAATACCTGAAACACACTAAACAATATCACTGTTTAGCGGCAATATCTGTAAATTGTCAACACATAAAAAGTGAGAGAATAAAAGAGAGCCAACGTTTGCTTGTAAGAGCACAATTGCTAGGATATAAATTTTTCTTGAATTATTTTTTGCAAAAATATAATTATGAAAACATATGTTTGTGGAAATTTGCAAAGGCACTGAAAACCTGTTTTGGTAACAATTTACCATAAGACGGATTTTGTTACATATCACGTTTTTGATGAGTTGAATTTATGCAAATTTTGTGCGTATAAAAATAACAGTAATAATGGCATAGTAAGTGGTATCACCGTATAGATATATGTATGTATGCATGTATGTATTTATGGATTTGTGTATAAACATATGTATGTACATGTTTATGTTGATTGACTAGTAGAACAGCCATGGTGAATTTATTTTTTAATTTAATTTGTTGTTGTCGTAGCTTTGTATGGCTGGATGTATGGATGGTTTCTTATTTGCGTGTTTTTCTTGTTTTTGTTGCCAGTTCCTTTTCGCTCTTTTTGCAACTTGCTAGTTATTGGCCATAGACAAGCTAACAAGTGCACAATTTCAAACATATTGTAAGAAAGACTATAGGAATTTCCTAATAAAACATATTTTATAGTGTTTTGCAAATACGTATTTTTAATTATCTACCATATTTATTTTATGAAAATGTTAGTCTTCATTGAATATCTTATGTATGTCTATTTAGCAAAATTTTAATACGCATATGTTCACTTATTTTTTCCTTTAGTTACCTGCAGGGAAAATTTCTTCTTCACACACACCTGATTACAAATTGTAATTCGTATTATTCCAATAGAAATTCTTGAAATTTATTTTGTGGATGCTATTTTTGCACATATTTCTTTCAAAATCATGTTGTTTTAAACACACTGAACTATAATCGTAATGGCCAAACAACAATTGCTTTTTTTGAACTTGTTGTTGTTATTGCCTTTATGAATTAACAAATCTTGCACTTCTTTAGCTGCCATACATTAATTAAAATTTCCGTAAACAGATTTAATTAAAACTATGTACATATTTCTAAAAAAACAATCAGATTTCCACATCTTGTTTTTTTCACCATTAACATTAATTTATTTTCCTTTACTTCTCTTTGCCATTTAGGTATGTTAACATTTTTCGATTCTAAGCGTTGTTTTATTTTTCAATACCGTTTGAATGAAAATGACAGCGGTAACTAAAATCCAAACATCGGTGCAAAAATAATCAAACAAACATGGAAAAAGAAGAAAAAGCAGCCCGTGCATATGTACGTATGGAGGTGTGTGTATGTACTAGATATGTACATATGGAAGTGTGTATATGCACACGTAGAGGGAAAAAGCTTTTCTGTATTTTCTTTATGTTGATAGTTTCGCTCGTATGTTCGTTGGTTTATTTCCCCACTTAAAAAAGAAATACGTCTCTGTTTGCAGTTTGTTTTGTTGTTTTCTTCTAGTAACATACTTTGTTCATCACTAAAGAACCGTCATTGTTGCTGTTGTTGCTATTTTTATTAATGTTAATCTAATCGTACGTTAAATACTAATGAATGCCGAATAAATGCACAGCAAAAGAACTGTATATTATGGTGGCTACAGACCATGCAACATGTGTATGGAGGCCTGCAAGATTCATTGTTGGTTACATTGTCTGTACTCATGTTTAAGGTTTCAATTCGTGTTGTATTCGACGTTTCAATAATATCAAAATATTTTGATATTTTCTGGTTGCATTGATGTTGGTTGCGTAGTGTGAATCGGTGTTTCTTATTTTTACTGAGTCATTTCCGGGGAAACAAGCAAATTGTAAAGTTTTACTTTTTAACACTGTTTCTCCAGCGATATTCAATTCAGAATTGCATTAAAACTAAAAACTATTTTTTCCAAAGTAACGTAACATTATGCCACATGCAAAAGCAGCTGTGCACAAGAAAAGAAACGTGTCCGTCACAGCAGCTGAATATCAACGAAATTACGTATAATTTTAATTTAGCAAAAGGGAATAATTGAAAGAAGAATAAATAGGCCAGTTTACAGTTGTGGTACGTTGAAAACAATTTGAAAACACAATAACCATTTTCCACTATTGTATACCACCCTGAAGCAATTGTAATTAATAGTGATTTCTGTATACAAGGTGGCGCAAAATTAATCGTCAAATTTTGTTTTTGAATAACCTTTTTATTAAATGAAAAAAAAAAATATTTTACAGTGCATTATATAGAATTTCTTATCAGCACTGTCATAATAGTATTTATTATTGGACGATAATGAAACACTATTTATGAAAAAGTGGGACAGCACCAACAGCAGCCACCTGGTATGAATTCGCCTTGGACAGCACATTCGTAGAATCTGAAAAATAATTTTGTTTGAATAAATAAAATTATATAATATAAACACTAATTTATATAATATAACAAATAATTTATATAATATAATATAAAATTATTTTAAAAGGCTAACTGCCGTATTCATAAAATTATTTTGTTATTGATAAAAGGTTTATTAGACAATTCACGGTATAGTCTCATATTAATAAACTGTTTGAAAGAACAATCGATAAAGTTATACGAGTTGCCCGACACGGAATCAGAGATCCTAAGACGGGAGGCGTAGCGTAGAATACGGTTGTATCTTAATTGTAATTTCCCAATATTCGTACCAGTAGTACAACTAAAGATCTCGAGACAATACAAGATGTGTGACATGAGTAGGGCACGTGACAGTTTTACACGAATGTTAGCAGGCAAGAACAAGTCTATGTTGAACGAATGGTATATTCAACCCTAGAAGCAACTTTCCATATGTGTTTCTCGAAATTGAGGTTCTTGCCAATCAGTACCCACAGACAATTAACAGTGTCAACAAATTGAATTGGTACATTATCGAAAAAAATATTTATGCTGTAGTCAAGAAGACTATGAGATCCAAAAACTATTGCATTCGTTTTATTCGGGTTAAAGTTCAGTTTATTGCAGTCATAATATATCGAGGCAAGATGACAGTCTATAAACTGTTTGTCAGAAGTAAGAAGCAGGTTGATATCATTAGTATAAATGAAAATTTGACATTTACTTAATAAATAACTTTTAGAAATGAAATACATTTCAAATGTTGATATGCCTGCTGAATATATTGGTATCTGCAAAACAGCTCAAAAAATCCGGAAGCCACATTTTTAAATTTTTAGTTTTGTAAAAATTTTAATACCGTCCACTTTTATAAAAGTGTTGAACATGGATGCGGTAGAGAAGATTCCAAAGTAACAGATATTCCTTCTATTAAATGCACTCCAAATAGTGATATACATATGTATATTTTAAACTTCGTTGCTCTTAAGCTTGGAACATTTTTCCTCAAAAAATACATGTGGCATTTATAGAGATTTTGAATTTAGAACAACAAGAAAGAGAACAACTAGAAATACGATACGATATAGAAAATACGAAGACATGCAATATTTAAAATTACGTTTACCCAAAGTCCGCCAGTAATTTTATAATGGATTGTTTTTAATAATTAATTCTTTTAATTTAAAAACAAAAACACGTATAAATTAAGTTCTTTTTGTAAACAGCAAGGAAATAAGACTGTATTAAGTTGAAAATTATTATAAATACATATGTATATATAATTTATATATTTGTTCTTGTGATTTAGTTTGTTTCTTAGTATATAACTGTGGCATTTGATTCTCATTGCCTGTAAAGGTATAAATTATCAGTATCAACCCATTGGAAAAATTATTGAAAAAATGATTAAAAATTATTTATTTTATTTTTGTCAACTGCAATAAAATCAATGAAATTGAAAGAACAGATTTTCTATTATTTTTAAATAAATTTAAAATAAAAAATCTTAAAGAGCGAATATTATAAGTCCAAAAAGAGTCTATAAGCCTGCAAAAGTGTTATTTTGGAATTGTACGATATATACATACATAAATGTTTCTTTATATAGTGAAGTCAAACGTTGATATTAATTATATCAGTATTTAAAATAATTTTATGGACTAAATAATTATAAAAAAAAGTGCTAAACAACAACATTGTTAGAATGTGCTTTTTTATCACTCAAAACCCACTGTACCATTCAGTTGTATTTTTATTTCTTCGTGGCGTAAACAATATCATTTCACCACTTGTAGCTCTTTCTTAAAGGAGTTAAAACAAAAATCACACACTCTCTTTTGCGCGCCATTATTCGAAAATGTTTGAAAAAGCAAGCAAACAGTTGAAGAAAGCAAAAATTACACCCATTCCCATTTGCCTTTTTAATCCATAAAAGAATAGCAAAACAAACAAGGAAAATGAAATACTAAGAAACAGAAAGAGAAAGAGAAAGAGAAGAAACATATGAGCATATAAGCAAAGAAAAAGCAACAATTTGTTGACGTAAAGGCTTCTATACTTTTCTTTTGTACTTTTTTTTTCTAACTATATCTCTCGCTCTTTCTTACTCTCTCTATTTTACAGTGCAGAAATTTTCCATATGAAGGTGGGTGTGGGTTGTTTTGTTGTTAATTGGGATTTATACTGAGCAAAATGTAAACAACAATATGTACTGCTACTTTTGTGAAGAGTCGCAATGGTAAGGCGAAGGTGTCAGTTTGTGTGTGTATGGCAAGTCAAAGAAATTTTCTTCATAAATTGCATAACAAAAGTTGGAAAACAAGTGCATGAGACGAAGCATACACTGAGAACTGAAATAACAAACTGTTATTTAAAAGCTTTTTGAGGGGAAAAATTTTTAAAAAGCGTAAAAAGTCTAAAGTTTCTCAAAGCTCAAAAATGTGCCAGTAAAAACTATTGTTTTTCAAAATCATTTATCATGAAAATTCAGTTTTATTTCTGAATGCAATGCATTTCTTTTAATCTTTTTTATATGCTTTTTGAATGACAAGAATTTAAAAATTTTGACTTTTTACCGTCATGGATTTGAAAATTTCGAAATTCGAAAAAAACAGAAAATTTGTACAAGAGAATGAAATTTTTATTTTGGCCGATAGTAGTGTCCATCCGTGAGCTCAAATTTAGGCATACTTTTTCTGCAGCTGTAATGTTGTCTTCCAGGGGTGGAATTGTGGCCGACAACCTGTGGGTCTACCTGTACACGAGAGACATCTCGTCTACTCAAGACAAAATTTCAACTTGCATGTAAAAACTCTTTTTCCATCACTGCTATGAACGTTTCAAATAGAGAAAGATAATGTTAGTTTTATTGGGAACAAAAGTTCAGAAAATAAAGGTTGTCGAATCAACTTGATAGTTTGTAAAAGGTTAAAAATATTTTGTTAAGTTTCTTTAATCTATTACAAATAATCGAAACCGAGATAAACGTTATTAGCGAAAGTATGCTCCAAGAAAATTTTCCGACAATTCTGACTCATTGTAAAATAAAAAGCTTTTCACCCCAACTTTCAATTACAGACTTTTTCGTAACGGTATACAGCAGCAACATAGAAGAGCTTTAATGCCATGTTGGAATAGCTGCGGAACTACACCAGAAAAAATAAGGAAACATTTTATTGTTGTTTAGAGCGGTCGAATGCCATGTAATGAAAGTAAAAACAGGCTTGCGTTAGTTATAAACAAATGTGCGCAACGGATATTTAATAGTGGGCGTGTAAATTGACAAAATTTGCGTGTAATTTAACAGCTGTTCGCACACAGTCAGCTGGCCTTGCGAGACTACATGGTTTAATGTATTAAAATTAATTTAAATTTAAACGTTCAACTACCAACAACTCAACAGACTTACTCGCGCACAATAATGTCCATACCGTGTGGCCAATGAAGAATTCGGAAATTACACACAACACATTCGAAGAAAAATTACTCATAATATATTTTTTTCTGCATAAATAAACACCAAGGCAAATTCATAACATGTGAACTTACTACCCAGCGGGTCCCACTATTTATCACTATTTTATGTCAAATTATATGAATTATTTTGACAGTATACAATGGTTGTTGTTGTTGTACTAGTAAGTTTACCTGGTATGAATTCGTCTTGATAAATACTAAACCATGATCCAATTATTAGGTCTATGCGGCTCTACACCATCTATCCAAAAATAACAAAAACAAGTCGTTCAAAGTATAACCCTACAAAAAATCATCAGGACAATCACTCTGACCCATTTATTGGATCATGTACTAAACGTAGACGGAAAATTTTTAAAAATCTTAAAAAATCAAAGTTACCGGTTTGTTTGTTAACATATTCTAAAAGCATTTGTTCGAAATTATAAATGAAGTTTTAAAATAAATATGCGAAAATCACAATTCCGCCAGACTTGTCGTACGCCTCTGGGTTCTTTTAGAAGCTTTTTTTATGTCACTGTGCAAAGATGTCAATTATTCCATTTTGATTTTTATACATACTTTATGTACGTTCAAGTGCCAAAAAATCTGTGTACTATCAAAAATTAATAGAAAAAAAACAGTGAAATTCAAAGTAAACGTTCCTCAATAAGTCCGTCAGATCGAACCGAGAGCACAGCCCCAAGTTGTCCAAGAAATGGACAGCAAGGAATTCCAGACTCGAACTAGCCATACACGGGCACTCACAGGGAAAGGGTACAACAGTCTCCGTCTCCGAAGCTCCCCCACAGCCCCTACACCGAGCATTGAACGGAATGCCTATCCTCTCAGCTCAACAGCGTAATTACACACAAATTGGCAACACTATTTTTATATGTTGTCTCTACCTCAGTTGAAGTTCCGTTGTCCTTCATAATCGAGCCATTATTTTATTTACAGATTCTTGTATTTTTCTTTATTTTTTGTAATTTATGCGAAATGGCTGGCAATCAATTTTAAAACGTTTCGGTTTAGCTTGGCGTTTTCTCATAAATTTTTCTTTTCCCTAGAGCCAACGATGAGAATTTTCTTGCACTATGAACGGAACGTATGATTGGAGGACGTTTCTGATTTAAGAGAAACTTCCCATGAATATTCAGATTTAGTAATAATGCAGCTACTGATGCAGCAACAAGTTTACGTAACACGTTTATGTTTTATGTTGCATATTTTGACACAAATTCTACAACCAATAATTGAATCATAAACGCAACATCAATTCTGAATTGAATATCGCTGGAGAAAAACATGGTTAAAAAATTCAACTTTGGAATTTGCTTGTTTTCATTGAAATGAATCTGTAAAAATAATAGACAACCATTCACACTACGCAATATTTTGTGGTTTTTAAAACGGCATGCAACACGGATTTAAACATGACTACAGACTATGCAACAAACTTGCCTGGTTGCATAAACATGTTGCATGGTCGGTAGCCACCATAAGTGCAAAAGTCTTAACCTTAAGCTGAATCTGCGGTAGCTAATCCACTGAGAATGTCTGCTAATATTCTCATAATTTTCAAAATCTCAAATGATTTACTTCAGCCGCAGAAAAGAAGTGCCCAACTCTGCCGATGGTGAGGTCCAGATACATATATCGATATGATCGAATACAAATCGATAACTGTAATAGATGCTCTTCCAATAAATATTTCTATCTTTAGTCTTTCGCGGTTAGTTTTATAAAAAAAAAACCGTGGACATGAACAAACATGTTAAAAATAGCGACCATTTCTTTATTTCCTTCGTTTTTTGTTACAATTCCCATCTTTTCTTTCCAAATTCAGTTTAAAACTCAGCACTTATTTAACTCTTGGCCTTTTTGGGTTTTCTTCTTTCCAACCACTTTTCATAATTATTTTTGATAAATTTAGTTTTTTGCTTTTTAAGGCGTTGTTGCACAAACGCATCACGTTCCTTTTGCCAGATACGTGCATATTCCCAACTCAACAGCAAATTCATATGCACTGGACAACTCTTGGAAATAATAAAGAAAAATTATTAATTAATTGCACATGCATATGAAAGCCAAAGGACAAAAATCGCTGTATTCGATATCAAACGAAATTTCGATCAATATGGCTCAGCAGAATTTGCCTCTCGCCTTATTTTGCGAACGTCTTACATTTAATTCATACGAAGGCTTAAACAGGGGCTGCTGGCCCAGATGTACATGCGATACAATGTTGTCGTGTGGTACAATTAAATATGCTTTAGTCCATTCCAAAGTCATAGTTTTTGTGTCTCCTTTAATGCAGCTAAATTTAACAAATTTTTATTTTAAATAACAAAAAATTGATAATAAAAAATCAAAATGATTAGAAAAATAAAAGCTCGTTTCAGTCAAAACAAAATCTAGTTGAAGTACAGTGCACTCGCGATAGCATGAACACTGCCATATACATATGTATGTGAGTGATATCTTTTTTTTTTTTTTATTATTCACCCAATTGTTTGGGACAAAATTTTATTCACTGCAATTTTTTTGCAACATGATTCCGTCATGATATATGTAACCGAAATCTTTTAATTTTAAAAGTTGATTGCAGTACCATCTGCAACTGATTATATTTTGCTTTGTTTTTTAGTTTGAAACTACATATTTTAAATTATTTGCAAATATTGTGTGTTAATAATGAGTAAAAAAAAAGAAAATTGGGGTTTTCAATGGCCATTGATGGAAAATAATATATTTATATGGTTATATGTTGCACATACATATACTGCAGGGTGGACAGAAGCGATACTTTTAACTTTTTTATTATAATTTTTTTTTCTTTTTTGTTTTCAGTATTTTCAGGTACACAATTGAACAAGTTGCCAAAATCGTTGATTTTAATTTCAGAAAAAAATCTTTTAGAAACACAAAATTATAGATTTTTTTTCTAAATTTGAACAAAAACAAGACGAGTTAAGAAAAACTGAAACTTAATAATTTATTCAGATCGCCAACTGATCAGGGGCCAAATTACGGCATTCAATATCGAACGAAATTTTTATACATTCTATAAAATTTCGATTTGTATCGAATACTAGAAACACGATATCCTTATCAATATGCATTCATCGATACTTTAAAATAATTGAATTTGATTTTATCATTTTTAAGAAATGAAAACAAAAAAATTAAATCCAAAAAGCTTTTGTTTTACTAAAATTTTTATGTCAGAAAAATATACGACACAACATATTAAAAATGAAAACTGTTTTCACAAAATCAAATCAAATAAATGAAAAATCAAAAAAAAAAAAATAGTATATACATTTTGTAGTATATTAAAACAATACTTAAATACAATGACAGTATTGTTGTGCCAGAAGCATTCGAATAGTTGTAAATACACATACAGTAGAACTAGGCTATAGTGAATATCTTTCTATGCAATGTCAACTGATTTCAAAAGCAATTCCAATTCGTATCGTATTTTAATTTTCCTGTAGTAAGTCTTGCTTTACAATTGAGAAATTTTTGCAGAGATAAATTCTGTAACAAGTAAAATATAATTGTAGTCGTATACTATGTTCACACGACAATATCCACTTGGAACCACTTGGTTCGCTCTCTGAACCACGTTTACCCACCATGGTGTTCACACGAGAGTTCATTTTTCTTTTCGCAATTTCCTTTTTTTTTTAGCATTTCTTATACATACATATGTATTGATACAATATGTAGTACCTATATATTCCCCCCCCCCGTTCTGTAAACCGAGTCGATTTAAAAACGAGTGATTCCTCAATACCGAATAAATGCTAATTTGGTGTTCTAAAAATCACACGATTTCCAACATTCGAACTTGCTTTCGAATAAGAGAATTTGTTCACAATAATCTTTATTCTTATTTAAAAGTGATTTCACTAATGAACTTAGTGAAAATGTGTATTTTATTCATCCATCTTCTTTATCTGCATACTTTAACAGGAACATTGAGAAATATTGGAGTGTTTTTAAATTGATTATTTTGTAGTACAATCTATTACAGAGTATATAATTTGACTTAATTTAATAATTGGTAATTGTTTTTTTATGTTTCAGCAGTTATTTATTAGGAAAATAGTACATTCGATTTAATTTCGACCGGACTTATCTACTCGATTTTAAACCAAGTGAAATTATGCGAATTCGGTTTACAGAATACCTAAGTAAGTGTATTCGACGAGTCCAAATCATTGTCTCTAAGTATATTCACAATCTTACTCTTATTTTTAAAATGAAATTGTCTGTCACTAATATTTAATACCTTTTCTATCAAATTCCTGTCAGTGTTGATAATAATGCTCAGTATTGGACACGGAAAATAATTATAAACGTAGATATATGTTAGAAATGTTACATATAATTAATACACCAATTACCAACAGAATTAATTTTAAGGCAGATACAGCAAATGTTGCTCAAAATTATAGACATTTAGTTAATAAGAGATTAAATATATTATAATTGTATTTGTAGTTTTTATTTTTATACATAGAATTACATTTAGAGATAGAACAAAAATTTTTAGAACTATAAACATATAGGTTATTATTAAAAAGATATAGACGAAAGATTTTTATTATTATTATTATTATTGTAATTATTGTTTTAAATATTTTATTATATGTAACATATTCATAAAAATGTATTTTGGATTTGGTTCAAAAACAAAATTTCAATACAAAATCGAATATTTATACCTATTTCAAATCCAGAATATATTTTTATGAATATGACTTTTAATATTTTTATGAATATGGCTGTTAATATTTTTATTTTGAATTTTCATTGACAAGAACTTTTCCTATATTGTGAATTTTAAAAAACTATTTTTTCATTATAAACAAAAACCAATTTTCCTGAAGAAGCTACACAAAGGAGTAGCGAAATATCGAAATAAATATTAAATATATTAAAAGGGTCTTAGGCTTAAATAATTAGTGTTATTATTTTCATTTATTTTACACACTTTTTTTTGTTTTTTCTTTATTTCTATTTTGTATTTTTTTTCAGTTAGTTCAGATAAACTAGCGATAATTTGTTTTTAAAATTAGAGATGATAGTAATTATACATATGATTATAATTGTGCTTTTTCCCTTATAAACTATATGTGAAATTTATTATTACATACTTTATGATATTCTCATACAGTATGAAAAATATCATAAAGCATTTTATTACAAAAGTAACTCAAAAATTGAGGAGATAGTAATTTGTACGTGATTCGTATTTGGTTCAGAATGAACCAACATGGTTCGCTCTCAAAATTTTGTATGGCGAACCAAATAGTTTTAATCATGGTTGTGGTACGAACCACGAATGAGAGAGCAAACCACGAATATTGCTGTCCGTGTGAACATGGTATTAAAAGACAATAATTTAAAGAAAAACACAAGGTCTATTTATTAGGTCTGTGCAACTCGCCATATGTTTTACAAGTATTTTATACTCGACTGTCAACATTTGTTTACATTTTACCCATTTGTTTAATTTGAGAGAGCGTGCAATTAACAATTTTATTCATTTCTTTATTTTGAGGCAGGGTTTCAAAAGCAATTAAATCATACATAAATGAAATTAATGTTTTCCTGCTATTTTAGCCTGCGTGTATTTAATTTTAAGAGAGTAGTAGTCTCTTTTTTTGACATCCCATACATAAACAAAATGCCTGTTGGTTTTTGTGTTGTTCATTGTTGTATTGCTGCATAGACCTCTTAAATATACCTTGGAACAACATAAAAAAGGAAGAAAGTTGCCCATAATAACAATTTTGACAACGGTGAATGAAAATTATGTGGCGAAATAAGAACCACCTAATGAAGAAAAAGAACTGGCTTCGGAAGAATTATTGGCAGATCCCAATAAGATTAAGAGAATAGGAAATAATAAGGAAAATGAAAGAATATAATTCAAACTAAAATACCTGGGGCAAAATTACCGCATTCGGGCACTTACGCGGTGGCGATGGCCGAAGTAAACTGCACGTTGACTACAAAACCAAATAAAAAAAAACTCCTGGGTTCGACTCTAGTTTCAGATTAACTCATAAAAACATTTGGGATTTTTTCTGATGTAAATTAGTGCGTCTACTGCACAATTGTTGTTGAAACGTTTAAGTGACAAAGGTATAGTTACTTTTGGCCCACCCTGTATAATCTCTTTATAATGAAGTGATTTTTTTCTCCCATTTATATTCATTATATTAAAGTTCGACTGTATTTTGATAAGTATCCATCAACCATCTAGCCATGCAGGCAATAATCATTCAACAAAAAGTTCTCTTGTTTAGAATTATTTTAGATTTTTATATTTATTTGCTGTATTTCTTCGATTTCCCTGTTTTATTTCAGTTGTTTCATTATATTTTTACTTTATTTTTACAAAGAAACAAAACAAATACATATAAACCAAACAAACAAAAACAAACGAATAAACGAAGCTAAACAAACATTTGCCTTCATTCACAGAGTTCTTCTTCCAACTAAACACACTTCATTCATACATACACACTCACGCACACACATACACTCACAGCTTAAATATATGTTTGTATGTATAAATCAAAAAATACGTCCACTTTACACACGCATATACAAATGTAGCTCCAGTTCATTTCAGCCCAGAGCTGGTTGTTTATTTGCAAGCGTATGAGGAAGCTTCTGTATGTGTATGAGTGTATGAGTGCATGTGTGTGTTTACGTGTGTCGTGTATAAACTACAAATAACAACAATAAAACCGACCAAACAACAAAAATAAAATAGAAATAAAATTTTCCAAAAAAAAAAAAAAAAAAACAGAAAGAAAAATAACAGAAAATGAAAATAAAACTTGAAATGTTTAAACAACAAAATAACTACTATACCAGGATATTCATGCACACACACATATTTGCTAAAACACAAAACTCATACACAAACACGCTTGCTTACATACTTTTGTACTTCAAATTGTATGCAACACATACACATGCATATGGAGATGGGAGTGTGTGAGATTGTGTGCTTTAATATTTTATATTCTGTGAAGCGTACAAACACAAACTCTTGTATTCACTGCTCAAACTGCATAAATTCGACAATACTCGTGCTCTCCTCTCGCTATAGTTGTTCTTGTTGTTGTTGTTGTTGTTGATGTTATTGTTATTATTTAGCTAGCTGTTGTTTTGTTATTTTTCTTGGGACTATAGTATTTATTTGTTATTATTATTTTTGTTTTGTTGGTATTATTACTGGGAATTTGTAGAAACGTGAATGCGTGTGTGTGTGTGCTGTGTTTGTTTGCACGCTCGCTTTAGGAAGTGTATATGAAAGTCAACCCAATTGGAAATTAATAAAATTAATATATTATATTTGCATACTTTTAGGCACAAAATATGTATAATATTCTTCTATAAATCAATTTTATATTGCCAGGAGCAAACGGTGTTTAAAAATAATTTTATATTAAAAAACTACTTAATTGTAATAAGAAGATACTTAAAAAAGATATATAATGTAATTAAAATGTAAAAGTGGAACCTCGGTTAACGCAACCAATAGAAATTTTGGGCCGTTGCGAAAACAGCATCAAAAATGTCTGTGCCTGTTTTTCGATTAAAAATATTGTTTTAAACCAAAAAAAAAGCTTTATTAAAAAAAAAATGTTAACTTTTAAAACAAATGCTTTTATTTAATTAAAAGAAAGGAAAAACAATAAAAAAATTTTTTCAATTAAATTAAAATACACATGCTAATATGTAAATATTTACTGATATTTTTCATCAAGTTAAAGATTCAGGTTTTTAACGGAAAAAGTGTGAAATTTTTTATTGTGTTTGTTAAGAAAAGATATTTTTTTTTTTGTAACTTGGACCAGCAACCAGAAGATGACTCCTGCACGTGCGATGCATTGTGGTTGAACTAGAGGAAAGCGATAGTAGCAGAAATGACAGGAGGTGAAACTTCACTATCTACAACACTACTTTTGCGTGTTTTTTTTTTATAGCAGTGTTAAAGCGCCTGTGATGACAAGGACAAAAATTTTTCGAAGCTTCGTGTTTAGTAGCCATTTTTATTAATTATTTTACTTCGCCGGTGCTACACAATACCGATGAAGGTGAGCGCTATAATGTGATTGTGAATTGCTATCCGCTGAAGCCGTTACTGTTCAGTGACCAGTGACTATGCCTTCGCCACTGATAGCTTCAAACAACTACTGAGGCAAAGACACACTAATGCACATCAGAAAAAAAAGGGAGATGATTTTACGATTTAGTGTGCAACTGGCATCGAAGCCAGAACATTTTTGATTTTGTAGTCAACGTGCAGACTACTTCAGCCATCGTCACCCATTGCCCTGTACTAATTGTTGGCTGAGTAGTTAGCGTGACACTGTTTCTCCCGTTGCACCGTGCACGAACTTAATACGACATCGAGTACGATAGCATGCTTCGATCGTGAAAGTCTTCTACGATTGAAAATGCTAGCTGTGTAAATACACATTAAAATTATATAGACAATGTGCAAATATGCATTCATTTTTTATATCACGAAAAAGTTAAACACCCCCAAAAAACCTACTTAACTTTTTCGAACTTCTTTTTTTTATTATTTTTTTTTTTGCTTAATTTAATTTTTTTGTTGATATTCATTTGTATAGATTGCTGCAATTGACAACCCAAATTGGCCTTTATAAGTGCTAACGAAAATTGATTAACGATTATTGCGTGATTGATTGCAGGCATTCAAAACGAGTGTTCCACATTAGCCATAACCATATTTAACAGAAACTATTAAAAGTATATAAAAAAATACGATTGCCGAGAACATTGAATGAACGTGCATATTGATATTGTTACGGAAATATATTTATTAACAGCAATTTGTAGATCACCCTCGCATAAACGTATTTCATTAGAACGTTCTGGCTTTACATCGATAGGCAACACTACAAACTTACGCAAAGCAAAACAATACAATTACATTCACACTAATACAACAATAGTAATAAAACATAAGCCAGCGATGAACATAAAGATAATCATCGCACAAATACAGATGTAAATTCAAAATAACGGTTTTCTGGAATATTTCTTTTTCGCATATTCTTCTTCTTCTTCTATTGTATGTTTTAGGGGTATGCAATAGACAGGGATTAGGATTAGCATTAAGATTAAATAGATTGTAAATATGTTAATATATTGAAATTGTAAACCTGCCAATTTATGCCCTATTGCGTTGCGGCTATTTTATAAATAAGTAAATAAATAAATATTCTACACAAAAATCTCAAAGTTGCTCGGCACTACTAGAATGTTATAATAGCTTCTAGTAGCAAATATCTGTAGTATTAATAGTGTTGTAGTGATACAGACCAGAGTCTCTGCTGGGAATCGAACCTAGAACCGCCACACACTACTCACTAGATTAATTTACACAATTAAATTAACAATTAGCACAAATAAATAAGTAAACGGATAAATAAATAAAAGCTTCTCAAACTAAATTGTAAACTGTGGTAAATGAAAGAATACACGTTTCAAAAGGCAAAACGTAACAATTGGTTGTTTTATTTTGCGATCACGAATTCAAGTAAAATACACGTTTTAAAAAGGTAAAACGTAACAATATTTATTAATAACAAATAAAACGAAATTTTACAAAATTTTAACATGAAAAATTCCTATTGACCAGTGTTAAAATATGTTTATAGATGAGTGCATTCGTATACACATAGATACGAGTATGTATTTATGGAAGAATAAAAACTAACGTACTTTTGCATTTATTTATTTATTTGTTATTTCTAAAAATTCATTGTTTTTACTACTGTTGTGTTTCAACAATTTCTGCTTGTTTGTTTTTGTTTGCCTTCATCAACAACTGCTAAACATTCAGTTATTCTTTCGTTCATCCATTCATTCAGTCGTCCATTCATCCAAACAAACAAACAACAATCCATCCAACCAACCAGTCAGCCAGCCATTAAGCCAGTCCACCGACCAACCAAGCCAACTGCCCTTTATACCTCCCTCCTACCTTCCCCAACATCAGTCATTGTATGTGGAGTACGGAATGCAAGTATTATTTCTAAAATTCGTATTGTTTTATATGATGTTTCATGGCAACAACAACAGTTTTTCGAAATTTATAAAATAAAAGAACAAATAAAAATGAAAAATTACAAATAAACACAACAACTCGATAAAAAAAAACACACCGAAACTAAGTAAATAACCTTAGCAAGTGGGTGAAATTTTAAATGAATGATTGAAATACAGCAAAACGGAAAACAACGAAATAGAAAAATAAAATATTTTTATCTTCAAAAAAAAACGTAACATTAAATAAATAGGATTGAATAAATGTATACAAAATATACAACCATTTTTCTAATATCTGATAAACAGACACACAACTACATCAATGGATATGCACTTCAACAGAAAAAAAAGCAAAACATCGAAGCATAATTTCAGGCATTTTCGAAAAGTCGATTCCTAATTATAAACTTTGTGAACAAATTTAAGCTTTTTAAACTAGTTTCATTGCCCGAAAGAGTCTGAAAGCTTTCTATTTGAGCCTGTCAACAAAAATCTACCTCGATATTATAAGACCGAGTCCATATTTAAACGTTAAGGGAAGCAAATTGTTGTCCGTGACTATTACAGTAGAATCTCGAAGAAGTTAACTCGCGCAAAAGTTAATCGCTCGGGTAAGTTAACCGAATTTCAGCGTCCACGTGCCGCTCTAAAAAGTTAATTTTTCTGAGCTGTCAAAGGTGGGGGACAATGTTGACCGCAGCATTGATGAAAGCGACAATTGGAACAATCATCAAATTTCAGAAGATAATGATGATTTCGAATGTTCCGAAAATTCAATATTCTTTGGCCAATTTCGAGAACACCAATTATCTCGGAAACGGCTCTAACGATTTTGAGCACGGTTCCTTCATTTTAAAGGGCAAAGTGTCAGCTTTCAGAATATATAGGTGTGTATTCGTGCCACAGCCTCGTTTGGCCAGGAGAAAATAGCGTCTCATCGAAGTAATTATATTTACCCCACTTTTAAATTCCCAATTTTAAACATATGATTAAAATACCCACAATGTTGCCGTAAAATTTTTCCCGATTTTTAAACTCCTATTTTCGACGCTATCTTGGCGCACGTGACAGCGAAGCCATCTTGATAAATAAATTTGTTTTTAAATTGCTAAAAACCTGCGTGCAGCCTACGTCACAGCTATCAATACCCATGAATTTTGAAGAGCAATATGCGCAAACAACGTGTGGCTGCTGTGTATAGTGTTTTTCATAAACAAACACAAACAATATAGCCAGACTTTTTGCCAAATTCTTTTGTTAAGTAACTGAAGGATGGTGAAATATAAATCATTAACCGTCGATTAAATAGTGCCTCTTAAGCAAACCTCTAGTTAGTTAATTTTCTGTTAAAAGTAAAATAATCAGAAATTGTGAAAATGGCCATTAAAAGTATAGTTTTTGATCAAAGTCATTATTTTTCAACCTAATTAAAAAGTTGAAAAAGGTTGAAAGTTTAGTTTTTTGTTTTATTGAGCCTTAGTGCAAAAAGAAAACAATTTTAACGTAATTAAAAGTAAATAGAATAGCACTGAATTGTCCATCCCTGCCGTATATTGTGTTTTTGTTTAAGCATTTTCCTCTCACTGGTATTGTTGCCGCTTGTTGTTGCTTGCGAATTTGTATTTTTATTAGAGAACGTGTGTGTGGCTCTGTGCGTGTACATATGTTATTTTGTATGATTTGATTATGTCAACATTGAGGTTTTTGTAAACTTGAATATTTATTTATTGTTGCAGAAAATTGTTCCAGTGTGGCAGATACAGAGGACAAAATAAGGTGAATTGTCAAACATTAGCCGAATGTATCTTTCTGGAGCAGAGATTATGTACGCCAATGTTTTGATGAATGTTTACTACAAGATAAAAACCGATTGAGGAATTATTCTGCTTTACTCAGTTCAATCACGAATATTTCTGAAGAATTTTTTCCCACGTAAAATACATCTTGAGAAAAAAATTCCCCAATTAAGAATTCCGGGAGCACAGAAAAAAATTAAAAACTTTTATCATTCATTTTTAAAACTTGGCAGACAGTTTTTTTTTGCTTAACACGGCATGAAAGTACTTTCTTGAAATTCGCAATACAATAATACAATTCAATAAAGTGCCGTACACAATCGCACGTTTCATTCACATGGGTTTGATAGTGAAGTTTAACCGACGTTCAAAAATGGCGTTATATGTGTCACACTATTAAACAATTAATTAATGCACAGTGCGCTCTGGATAACGTCAACTAATTAAAACCGCTGGTGTTGAGGTTTATAAATTTGTATCCCTAATATGAAAATATTGTTGATACTGTACTTTAAAGCGTTTTTATTGTTCATAAATTAAAATTATACAAAAAACAAATCCAAAAAATTAAAAAAACAAGTTTCCAACCGAAATAAAAGCAACAAAAATATTTATTATGGGACCAAGGATTAAATATCTATACTTTTACATGGCGTGGAAGATGGGTAACCGCATGATTCAGAACTACATATATATTTTAATTGTTTAATTGGTGGCAATGGTCGAAGTAGTCTGCACGTTGACTACAAAACGAAAAAATTTCCTGGGTTCAACGCCAGTTGCAGACTCATGAAAACATCTCGCATTTTTTCTGATGTGCATTTGTTGTCGTAAGGTTTCAGTGGCGAAGGCATAGTCTCTGGTCACTGAACTATCTTCAGCTGTATCCGGTACTATGCCTTCTCCACTGAAACCTTCCGACAACAATTGACTAAAAGACACACTAATGCACATCAGTAAAAATGTGAGATGTTTTTATGAGTCTGAAACTAACCCCAGTTTCAAAAAGCATTGATGTGTAAGCTGGTGCATTATCGTGATGCAGAATCCATGATTCTTTTTTGCCACAATTCCGATCGTTTGAGCCGTATTGCTTCGCACAAACTTTGCATAACTTCCCTGTAGTATTCCTTATTAACCGTACGAGCTGTTGGCAAGAACTCATGATATACCACGCCATTGTAATCGAAGAAAACAAAATTCACCTTTTCTTTTGAACAAACCTCGTATGTCGCGAACAAAATCTTACCGGTTAGGTGTTGGGCCAATTTATAAAGGCTGAGTAAGAATACGCCGATGCTTCCACCTGGTAACCAATTCGCCTTGTGCAACTACACACTCAAAACCTTTTCTATCAATAGACGTGACAAATTTAAGTGATTGCATTCTTTTAAGTATCATTATATTCATGATTTTATTGTTATTGACAAACAAAGAAGAAGAACCGCCGGCAGCCAGCATAGCAACAGTCACAGAAGCATTAGTTTTCGTCGACATCAATGTCGCTGTGGCCGTCGCTGTCGTTATTGTTGTGTTGTTCATTGTTGTTTATCTGTTTTGTTGCTTCTTTGGGTTTCTTTTTTTTTGTTTGATTCGTTTTTGTTGGTTTTCTCAATGTTTTGTGTATTTTGGTGTGTCATCAAACACAAAACAGAGTGAAAACTTTTGTTTCTTGCATTTTCATTCATTTATTTTGCTTGTTTTAGAGTTTCAATTCAAAAGGTTTGTTTCAAATGTTAACGTTTTTCCCATTTTTGTTGTGCTGCCGTTGGTTGGTGTTTGTGTGTTGTGTTGTGTTGTGTGTTGTGGGTAAATATGAATTGTAGTGGGTTGTTGCTGCAAAACTTGTTGTTGTTTATTTTGAAGGATTTTAAGATAATGATGGTGATGATGATGTTGCTGCTGCTGCTGTTGTTGTCTTTGCTGTTGTTGATGAAGATGAAGATGATGCTGAAGCTGAAGCTGAAGGAGGTGTGTAGGTATGGATGAATGCTGAAGTAACTGTGCGAATGAGTTTCTGGCTGCGTGCATGTATGTGTGTGTGTGTATGTTAAAATGAATTGTAAATAAAAGATTGAGTTGTTGTTCAAATAACTTTTGTTTAAATTGGTATTTGTAGATATTTATAAGGGTTAACAAACTGTATTGGAGTTTTTTCGCTTTTCGCTTTTGTTTTTGTTGTTTTGCCTTTGTTGTTGTTGACATTTTTGTTTTCATTGTATTGTTTTTAGC
The DNA here is from genome assembly GCA_963924685.1 of Dexiosoma caninum. Lineage (NCBI taxonomy): Eukaryota > Metazoa > Arthropoda > Insecta > Diptera > Tachinidae > Dexiosoma > Dexiosoma caninum. The sequence continues at coordinate 93,365,068 of OZ004727.1, read as the reverse complement.
AACATTTTAAAGATAAGATGTTATACTCGATTGAAGAACCACCACAATTTCGTTTGACTGTTGGTTCACAATGATGATGATGATGATGATGATGATGATGATGTTGAAATCAATAATAATTCACTACTTAAATTGAAGACGTCTCTTTTAATAGATATTTACTAAAATTATAGTTAACGGTGCAAAGTTGGCTAAAAACTAATGCAATTAAATAAAATATTGAAATTTATACATACGAGTATGCACGTATAATTAAAAACTGTATAATTAAAAACTACTTTAATATTCAGTATTTAGCTGTTTAATTACCGCTAAAAAGCAGTATAATTATAACTTTTATTAAAAAAAATTTAAAAAATTAATTTAGCTACGGCCTTTTGTATCAGAAAAAACTATTCCTAAAGGTCCCCAGTGTTCTGGGGATGTCCCCTACGTATACAATGCATGGCACCGGAATAGTATAGAGAAAAGAAGTAAAGTGGTGACAATAGAAATGGGTCTTAATTATTGCACAACTCTGCAACTGAGCATTTCTTTAATTTGTAAATCAGTGTTAAGTACGAGGCACATAGAATCCGTCATCCGTCATACTTTGCCAACTGAGAACTAAGTTGAAATACACGTTCTCTTATGAGCTTTGTCACATTCAATACGTCTCCGTCAAAGCGACTTACGATAGTTGGCCAATTTTTAACTTTAACGTACGTTCAGTACTTTGACAGCTATGAACAGTGTTGCCGTTGTACGTTATTTTCGACTTGAAATTCTTAAATTTTTCAATGTGGGTAGTGAATTATTTTTGCATTTTGGTTCCTTTTTCCAGCCTTAGTAATACTAAATATCTAAATTTTTTCATATTTTACTTGTAACGTTTTAAAATCAGCTTTTATGCCGCGTTTATTGCGAAACACTGTTAACACGCTTTTGTTTCAATAAAAATCGTTTTTGTTTTACCAAAAAATTCGAGACTACTTCAGCACAAACAAAAATAAAATAACACAGTATTTAAATCCAAAATATTTAGAAAATTATTTGCACGGGATTGTTTGTTTGAAATTGAAATGGTGTATTAACATTATATTTTATTATATACATTTTTTTTTTTAAGATTTGTGTCTATTGGAAAAGAAATTGAATACTTATTTTTATAAAATAAAATATATTCTGGTATTTTTTTTTATTTCTTAACTTTTTAAATAAATTTTGTTTGCAGAAATTTGTGGCAACGCTGGGTATGAGTACTCATTGTGAAAATCTCATCCGTCGGTACGTTAATGTCATTGGGCTACTAAAATAATTAATTAAGCTTCACCTCCTGTCGTTTCTCTAACTATCCCTTTTCTATAGTTCCAGCACAATGCTTCGCATGTGTAGGAGTCATCTCCTGAGTGCTGGTCCCAGATAAAAAAAAAATATATAACGGATGACGGATTCTACGTGCCGCGGCCTTTACTGCGTCTCTGTTGTTATATTGACGCAAACATTTTTAAGCTAAAATAGATCCATATTATTTCTCATTCTACTTTGCCGAAGGTTTTATTGCTCTAATACCGCCGTACTATCACGATTCAATATCTATAAGTAGATTTCACCGCAGTTGAAAGAGCTTTAGGGGTTCATATTAATATTGCTTGATTATATATAGTTATAACTTTCATATTAAATTTTCATAATATCACTTTCCATTATAAAAAACAACAGTAGTAATTCTCAAATAGTTTTTGGAAAAAATTTACTTGAATGGCCACTAATGATGTGATATGAGCTTCAACAAAATATAGACTATCTTAGTATTATTAATATTATTATTATTATTATTGGGCCCGAAGCACCGCGACCAAGAAGATCTATTGTCCAAAGCCCATCATCCATCCCAACGCTTCTAAAGAACGCAAACTATTTGGGGTATGGTGTTCCACAGTTTGTCTGAAAGCACCACAGTTCCACCCATGTAGAGAAACATCTGTCTGCCGAGCCCTGGACAGAGAATGAGTTCAGATCTCTCAGCGTTACTTTCAGAAAATCGACAGACATTGGTCTGTGACAGACAATGGCCTGTGAAGTAGCTCATTAATACGCTTAAGTCTGTTCTATTCAGCGAAAGCAGTTTATTTGAAATAACCCTATTCGGGATCAGGAAAAGTTTGGGTTGAAGATGGCTCTAGACGAATTAGGGGCAAATTTGCCCCTTGTTTTGCCAGATAGTACGGCATTTCATTACACCAACTCAGGTCCAGGTACTCACATACAATTTTTAGGTTATTAAGGTCGATTGATGGGACAGAAGCACCAGCTGACTATCCGATAGTATATATATGCGGGCCCCCTTCATGTTCCTACGGCCACAAACCTTCCGATTGCATAAATCTCCGCCTAGAAAACCCCCATTGGAATCGATTTTCTGTATCGGGGCTCCGTTCTCCCATCCTCCAGCTTGGAGCCATCGGTATACCATACCTCAGATCGCGATTCAAAGTTGATAGAGTTGGTCTTCCAGTCCGCACGGTCGGGGATATTAAGTTGAGGTTTTTGGGGAGAACCATTTTCGGTAATGCCTTGTCATCACTGTGGAGAATTGTGGTACGTTGTTAGTCCCGCAAGACCCTTAAACGTACCCTGAAATCCACACTCTTGAGAACCATAATGCCCTCTAATCTCAGGGCAAATGAACTCGCCTTCTTTTCGATAATGATCGAAAGCGGCCCAAAAGCACCCCCATTCGATCAGTCGGACAAGTCCTCATGGGGGTACATGATGCCAACACAGATTGTTTGATATAGTTTACTTAACACGTCTCTAGCTCTTCATTGTGTGACCTTCTTAATCATAGAATAAACATAATTAAATAATAGTAATTAAATTACTTTTAAAACATTGGGATAAAGGACAATGAAGTACTTCTGGGACGCAAAATCGCAAATTACAAAATTTAAACTGTGACAAACACTTGTTTTTGTAATTGTTGAATTTATTTCTACTTGCGATTAATTTGTTTAATAAGAGAAACTTTTACTTTGAAAACATTAAGTAACTCATACATATATAAGTATGTGCTGGCAAAGATGTTAATACTTCCGGTTCCTAATAAAGTTAAAAAAAAAATAATCAAAATGCCGCGAACTCAATAGAAAATGGAGGAATAGAAGAGCAGTTTACTCATCAAGATAGTGGTTGAGAAAAAAAATAAAAGCAAAGAGAGCTTAATGAATATTCTCTCTCTGCTGTGGCATTTCCGTTAAACAAAAAAATTTTGTTTTTATTGGGTTTTTTTTGTTTTTGTTTAAAAGAAATTAATTCTTACGATGATAAAAAACTGAAAAGTTAAAAATAAATAACATCGTATAATTAAATGCAAGAATTAAAAGACTAAAACACTACAAGAAGACAAGATAAAATTATGAAATTAATTGCTTTTCAAATATTTTAAGCACGACATCATCATTATTTGTATTTTTATGACAAATTGTTTGCTTTTAATTATTTTTAGCTTGACTTAAACAAAAATGTCTGCATATAATGAAATTATCAGATTTATAAATGCAAAACTTACAAAGTTGAAGTAGGGCTACGCAATAATCGCATGCGAGGACATTTTTTGTCATTATGTAATTTCTCAACAATGAAACATTTTCAGCTTTAAATGAAAAGAAGTTTAATTTTATAGTCGTTTCAGCGTTTTACGTATGTATGTATACTGGCGTCCCGATTGCGCGTCGTTAACGAGGACCGAGGAAATGCGACGCAATGCGAAAGAACACAAAACGCATCACTTTTGTATATAAATACTCTGATTTTTTTCATTATTGGGCCAAAAGTTGAAATATTTACCAAAATTAATGGAAATTTTCTGTCGTGTTCAAGTTCACAGTTAATTTATCACAATATTGTGAAGAAATTTTTTTTTTTTTTTTTAACAACACAAACTCTACGAAGCTGTAGAAACACACGCGGTCTAGGCGGGAATCGAACCCGCACCACCATATTGATAAGAGTAATGCTCATGCACTGGACTACGGAGGCACCCAAAATATGAACACGTTTTTCCTTCCATTGACTACTTTAAAATATGAACTAGTGCAAAGCTCTAAAATAAGAACAGCTTTTTTAAATATATTTTTATAACGGATTATACACAGACAGTGTTGAAATCTAAATGATGAGTGGTAGTCGAAAAAAATCTGATTGAACTGCATAACAGATTGGGGATTTCCATAGCTGCTTGCTTTTAAATTTTCTTCAGTTGTCAATCAAAATTTTTTACATGCACACAAAAGGAACAGCAAAAGAAAATCACTGAATTTTTGACATCAGAACTTTAAGTTTTTATTATTTTGCAAAAGTTAACTGCTTTGGTTTTAATTAGTATATAAAGGGTGTCTGGGAGCAGATTTATATTTTCAAACTTAAATAAAAAACGTAATAATTGACACAAAGTTTTATTACGAGCATTGAACGATGGAATGGAAATGCGGATTTTATTTTTTAAAGAGTATATCATCCATGTCCTTCAGATCCTCTTTCAGAATTTCATGAATATTCGCTCTTGGAAGTCGCATTGAGGCTGCTCTTTTCAGTATTGAAAGTCGCGGATTTTCACGTAAACTGCTTTAAACTAATTCAATGTTTTCGGATCGATTGCGCGTTGGCCGTAAGGCATTCATAGCCGAAGCAGTTGTGCGGAATCTCTGCACCCACGAACGAATTAAATTTCCACTCGGTCCATCACTTATTCGCCGAATACCGAACTTTGAACAAAATTGTTGTCGACGACCAATTACGTAAGAATCATTACTCTTAAAAAGTGTCTCCACAGCGAACGCGCGATGCTCACTGGACCACTGCGACATCGTAACTGACAAATCCGCACAATCGTTAATTCCAACGGCGCCACCCTCCCTCCGCACCGTTTATTACTTTTTGAAATAATCGTATTTAAAAATATAAATTTGCCATCAGACACCCTGTATTATCGCGAGTTCACTGTAGGTAACTTCCCCGACGTTTTATTCCTCAAATATCGAGGACCGGATCGGTAACTACTCAGCCTTCAGCAATTTAACAAAACGCGTAATAGCACAGATCTATTAAATTACAAACATTAAATAGTTAGTTTGTTTTTTTTTTTAAATTGGCTCTATATACGAGTACATATGTAAGTGCCTATCTAAATTGTACATCTCAGCAGCAATTAAAAAGAGCAAATTATATTTCATTGGCAAAAGCAAATTTTTGTATTTAAAATAAAAGTAAGTATTCCAAAGAAATACATATCCATTTATACATATGTGTGTATATATGTATGTATGCATGTATAGATACATAAATATTACTATTGTTACTAATTAACGCTATAATTAAGTGCATCACGAACAATCTTCTTTTAATGAACAACAAAAAATCATAATTCTTATTAATTTACACTTTATACAAAAAAGGATAAAAACATAAGTACATAACAAGGAGTGGACACCTTCTCATATCCTTCAAATAACAAAAAAGTGCAAAAACAAATCCATTTCAAAAAATACTCACTGTTACTCACTAAATTTCTTTATAGTTTTCTTCCAGCTTCATGTTGTACATAATAAAACAATAGCACAACTGCACTAGTAGTGGTAGTAGCAACATAAAGAAACTACATCTAAAACAAAAACAACGTCAACAACATCAACATCATCATTATCTTGATTAACAGTTAGTAATGGCATGCAACTTTTAACTGTAAAAAACAATAACTACCCTGCATATAATATTGGAGTACGTGGTCCATTGTAGGTGAAATGTACTGCTTACAAAACACGGGTCTATGTAATGCAGCCATGGAACATGTCATTGAAAACGACAGCTTATTGTTATACGACAAGTGTTCGTGCTTTTCTTCGTATTTACGATTACTCCGTCGCATTAATATTACACGCCGAGCTGATCCATGGAGGAGTTACATGTAGTAGGTTTTCGGTTAGTCCGCTGTAATGCAAAGGTGGGTTATATGGTCAATGGTTATATTACATCGTAATGTTAAATAGACAATATTATCTCCATACATTTGGGTTGGTTGTGGGCTAATAGTCCTAGTGCTCTATGGACTACAATTCACATGCATGTATAGACTAGTCACATTATCTGCTGGGTAGGTATACAAGAATACAAGAGAAAAAAATGTAAAATGCCATGTTCCTACGTCAATTGCAGAACAAACAAAATACAAGAAGAAGAAGAAAATGAAACAACATCACAACTCACACACATTCACTTAAAAGCAGCAAGCAGCCTTCATTAACATACAATTATTATTTTCGCTGTTCTTACTTGTTGTTGCTATTTTATTTTAGTCTAGTTCTGTTTTACTCTTAAGAAATGTTGGTTCGTTGGTTACAAAACTTTGTGTCCCCAACATTTGCATGACCCCCTTTTTCTTTCTTCTTCTTCTTATTCTTCATCTTTTATGTTTTGGAAAGAAATGAACAAATAAGAACAACAGCTACAACAAATTCCCCATAGAATCTCGAAAAAGAATTACTCACCCCACCAAATAAAGGAAAAAATACAATTTGTTGGGTTATTTTGCAAATTTAAAAACAATTGTCAACGGTTTTGCATGGCTTGCATTTCTTTTTCTTAAGTGACAGTGGGATAAAAATGTACTTTAATTGTATTTTAATTTTACGTAACAAGTATAGAAATATTTTTATACCTAGACATATTTTAAACGTCATGTGATTCAAATGGAATAGAACTTTCATGTATGGGACGGTGCTTCAAAGACTATTTTGAAGTTACTCAACCGTCAATAAACACTACTCTTTTTATCCTCCTTCCCATAACCTAATCTCCTAGTTCCAGCACAATGCATCGCATGTTTAGGATTCATCCCCTGAGTGCCGGTCTAAGAAAAGAAAAGAAAAAAAAATTGTGTATATCAGGTTTGTTAAAAAAATCGAGAGCAGCTCAAATATGTGCTATATGACGATATTATTCCTCAACCAATTGTGATGATCATACATACGTTATATTATTATATATTAGTTTTGGCTCACATTATTCATAAATGTATGTAAATGGTCCGTAATGCAATTCTGACGTAATTTTTTCGTGATTTGAATGTTGATTTAATATTAAAAGCAAAATAATTAACCCTAGAGACGTGTCGATCTTTTTGTTACGTTCGAGTGGTTCGTTAGTCAAAACGACTCATTTAGAAATAAAAGCGGTAAATTTGTTTAGTAGTTTTGATATTTATTTAAACAAAATAAAATAAAAATATAATTCTAGTAAACAAAAAACCAAAAAACTTGAAGATTTGTATCTGGTTAGAGATCGTGTAACAAAAGAGTCCTATATACAAAGTTATAAAAAATATCGCACAAGTAACATAGTAACATAGTTATTTTATATAATTCTACGTTACTATCAAGAAAAAAAAAGTGGAAATAGTCCAATTACCTGCTGTTGGAAATTAAATTGTCGAAATCGGGTGGATTTAACAGAAATCGCAGCACAAAATATAAACTGTTTTTTTTTTTTAAATACATTAATATTTTATATAAATAGCAATATATTTTATCTTACAATTAACAATCAAAAAGTTAAATTAAAACTTTAAACATTAAATAATACAAAAGTTAATGTACAATAATATACCTTATGTATGTACACAAATAATTATATATTTTAATATGATTTAAAACTTTTTAGGAAGAATATTCTAAACTAAGGGGCAATGGAACGTTAATCTGTTAACATTGAAAACAATGTGTAACTTTTCCCGAAGTTCAGCGCATTCATCAGGACAAGAAGGTAGAAGGAAAATGAGAACTAAGTGGTGTAAGAAGCGTAAGCGCAGAAAGGTTAATACCGTTTCATATAGCCAATGACACAAAGGCAGAGAGACAAGTGAACAGCCTTTGCGGATTTAGAATAACGTAAGTTTGTTTAATTATTTTTTAATATATAAATAAAAACTAACTTTATTCGAATTAATATTTTAATAAATAGGTGGAAATTGTGATACTTTATTGAAATTTAAATATAGAGTTTATATATATTTATTAATTTTCCGATCTCTAATACACGTATACATATTTTTTTTTCACGAAACTTTATAATTTTGCATGGAAAATTATCTAAAAATGATACCTCACATAACACATTTCCATATAAGTGACATAGAAGAGCCTTTTTCTGCTAATCAGTAGGATTTTTGACATATCGTAATCAGAGCTTCGAACCGCAATTTAATTCGTTCCGGTCATCGGTTTTTCGTTTCGGTTTTAAATTTTTTCTGAGTAGCATTTCGATATGTTTATACTAGAACTCCAAAAAAATTATTTTGTTCTCAGATATTTTTTGGGAGTACTTGTATAAACATATGGAATTTCATAGCTGTTTCAAGAGTTTGGTGAAAGGTCTGCTGACGATTTTGGTATTAGCACCAAATGAAAAGTACTCATACACCAGCTGAACCATATAAAAATTATAACTTTTTTTCTTGTTTCAGAAGGGAACAACCGAAATGAAAGTTCGTTCCGGTTAAGGTTACAGTTTTTTGTATTTAAAATCTTTGCGTTCGGTTATGGTTACGGTTTGGCCCACTGTACAACTACGATCGTCAAGTGTGGACAATAAACTTTTATGCACCTTGTGTTGTATTGCGGTTGGATGTGTGTGTGGGTGTGTGTGTGTGTGTGTGTGTGTGTGTGTGTGTGTGTGTGTGTATGCTACTGAATGTGTGTGGTATTGTTTTGTTTGATTCGCATCGCATTGCGTTGACGATGTAGTATTTTTAATTTCGTGCATTTCTTTTATTGGAGTGTTGTTAATTTTGTTTTATCATTTTCGCATTGTATTGAAATTCTTTACATTTCTTGGGTATCAGTGAAAAATAGACGGCGGTCTACTGTTCTTTCAAATGGTGCTTTTTTGTATCTTGTTGGTGCTGCTGTTGATTTGAATCACTAACAAAACCGACAACAACAAAAAGAACTAAATACTGATATATACATATAAGTACATAAGTAGTATGTGTGTATGTACAAAATGTACATATGTACACACATATACTAAAACAACAAGTCATATAAAATAAAAAAAGCGAAAGAAAACTAGTGTTTGCTGGTTACTGATGAATAACTACAATTGTTGGCTCTATTAAAAAGTGTGAAGTTTTAAATTCCAATGAGTAAGATTTTCTAAGTGTAGACAAAAAAAAACACGCCAAGAAGAAAATAAACACCAACAACAACACGAAGAAGGTGTATTGTGATTAATATTGTAAAATGAAACAACACAAAACTGCAAACTCATTTGCACTACGTGTGCTGTGCGACGCATTAAGCTTGAAAAACAATAACAAATAAGTGGAAAAAATACAACAAAATACGTATTGTTTACTTTTGTTTATTCCGCAAACCAAGTGAATAAAGCAACAACAATAACAACAGCGACAATACACCTTAGCGAACCTGTGGAGAACACGATTCTAAACAAAAAAAGCCAAATGAATGTGAGTGAGAACAAATTTGTGAATTTACAAAAACAATAAAAATCAATGTTGCCGTTTCTTTTGTTTTGTTTAAATGAATTTCATTCTGAATTTTAGATTTGAATTTATTGATTTATTTCTACGATATATATATAAAATTTGTTACATAACAAAAATTTTCACTTTAATGTATTTTGACCAGGGTGTTTTTTAGAGCCATAGCATTTTTTAAGAACAAAACTCAATAAATACAATGAGATTTCTAAAGTTTTGGCTTTGTTAGCCTCAAAATTTCATCGCATGTAATGCCTGCGCGACAGCGCCTTATGAACGCCACCAGTCGGCCGAATTTTGTGGTACTTTTGTAAGCATATCCGCTTTTATTTTGGCAATCGGCGTCGAATGTTGGCTTCAAAAAGATCAATCGTTGCATAGACCAGATATTTGACGTACCCCGAAAAAAAGTTGTTCAATGGTGTCAAATCACACGGAGGAGCTACGCAATTCATAGGTGCAGTTCTTCATATTATTCGGTCAGCATACTGATGGTTTTACGCACCGTATAGCATGTCGTGCCCTCTTGTTGGAACTATTTTTCTTCCAAATTGTTTGCAATGATATCAGGAATAAAAAAAGCACGAATCATTTGCCTATAGCGTTTGCTGCGTCGTCGGATCGATAACTTCGGGTCCTCTGTTACATTCAAGTCAAGAGCGGTCATGACTTTTTCTGTACGAACGGTACGTGCTCAATTTGGAAGAATATTACTTAAAAGACTAAATGTGGTCTTAAATCGAACCATAGTAAAACGTATTAGCTGTTCAGATAGACGATTATGCGCACCGTAAACTAGACTAAAAGTTTGGCGAACAGATCGCGAATTTTTTTTTTTTTTGTTTTGGACCGGCACTCAGGGGATGACCCATACAAAAGCGATGCATAGTGCTGGAACTAGGAAATTAGGTAATGGGAAGGAGGATAGCGGGAGTAGTGTTTATTGACATTTGATTTAAATTTTCCCACGTTAAAAGTGACAGTCATTAGCATGACAGGTAGTTTATCGGAAGTTGTATACCTCGAAAAAAACCAATCTATACATACATATGTAATTGGACGTGGGTAAGTGTGACGATGCATGAGGTAGTTAGCACGTACAGTACAAAACCAAAAAGGTCTGGGTTCGAGTCCAGTATCCGACTAAGTTATATCACTTAGTCCGACAGTGCGGTCGAACTTAGTACTTTTGGTTTAGTAGTCAACGTGCGAACTACTTCAGCCATCACCACCCCCAATACCTTAAATAAAATGTAAGATACATATTTTCACCAACGATAGAAATGTTTACACAACATATACATACATATTTTTTTTATCATTTTCTACATTTTAAATCTATTCTAAATTAATATTCTTTTCAAAATCAACCGACACCATGGGTCAATCGGTTTTTTTTTTTTATTATATTACTGTCAATATACATAATGTATAATATATTATTTACATATACATATGTTACACGTACAACTTATACATTCAATAATTACTTTCCACTTTTAGCTTCATTCGAATTTACTAAAAAACACAGATGATTTCCACAATCCGAAAAGACAATTCTGCTTTCTATTTAAATTCTTTTGTGTTTTATTTGACGAATTATTTGATATGTGTATTATTCATTAAACTTTATTTCTTTATAACATAATTCTGTGTGACTTTCAATTGGGATGAATATTGATGCCTCAGAAATAAAAGACAGTTTAATCAAAATGTATCTTGTAAAGAAAAATACTGCGAAATAATAATATTCTGGCAACGCCGACAGTCACATTATAAAACAACAACAATAACTTTTACTAACACACGGGGTGTAAAATTGTATATGGATGTGTGTGCGCATATGTTTGTTTTTGTTGCAAATTATTATTATTATTTTTTTATTTATTTTCATATATTTTTTTTTTACTTTTCAATTCAATAATGAAACAATGCGCAAAAACATGAAACAAACAAAAACGCTGTATAATGACCTTCAGTCAGCGACGTGGACAGCGCTGCCAAAACAGCGAGGCCGAGACTTCGATGGCAGCAGCTCGTTGTTATTCTTCGATTTGATTATTTTGAATTCACGGAATAGTTAGTTGAGTGTAGTAACAAGAAAATAATGAAAAAGGCATGTTCGCAACGATAGCGGTAATTTGTAGTCACTGACTTATTGCGATTCTCGTTATTGACAATTCAAATAGGAGAAATTAATAGAAAATAAAAAACAACAAAATCGCACAGATTTCTATGGAAATTAAGAAGGAATTTTCAATACTATAGGAAACGTAACTATATTTACATTATGTGTCCTTGTCACGAGAAATGTCATTGTTTTATGCACAAGCGTACACTACAGTGTACGTCGAAAACTGCGTTTTACAGATGGGTTTACAATTTTTATGTTCACATGTTGGTGTGTTACGCACGTGTGACATAACCTATAACAGTTCAAAACAATATAGGCACTATTGGTAAATTACATACTGATTTATGTTTCTAATCACTTTTAATTGCATTTTATTTAATAAAAAATTTTGTTTTTTACAGCAATATGCACAAATAAATAGATTTTAATTGCTTGCCGAATCACACACACAATTACGTCCAAAACAGCTCCTTTGCAAACAGAGCAAGTGTCGTAAGTGCTGCGCATAGAGAAATAACACATGCAATTGCTTAAAGCTGTTCAGACTGTATGTACAAATTTACTATGTTAAAAAGTGACATTCTATATGACAAATACATAATATAATGTGAATACAGCTGTTCTACGTTGTAATGCACTGCTCAGATATAACATTAAAATTTAATATTTTCTTGAAATTTCCATGTATACAATTTTTATTTTAAATTGGACAGTGGCGCTTCTATACATATGTATGTACATATATGGCCTTCAATAGTTCTACTATATTTTAGATCGATATTTGAGTCATGCGATGGTATCATGAAGTTAAATATACATACTATATATTTCTTTTTAACTTGGGCCAGCACTCAGGAGATGACCCTCTAGTTTAAAACAGCGCACATGAACATGCGAAGGTAATTTTAATTTATGTTGAATAAAAACTTTAGTGTTGTGTGATTATTCAAGCAAGCAGGTTGTGTATTCGCATGTTACTTAAAAACAAAGGCTGCCACTTTATTATTAATTATTGATATGAGCAGATTGTGTAGTACTTTTTTACTAGACTCTGCAATGTTGAATGAATACGAGAATGATTTTTTATTTGCCGAAAATTACATCGGTAAAGCTGAGTGCTTAGTCCCCGTCCATACTGTGAAGCATATGCTGCAAAACTTTTGAGTTTGTTGATGAGAAGGGGAAGAGGAGTGGAAGTATGTACGCTGTTTCATGTACATGCAGTTTTTGTTGAATTTTTTATTTGCATCTATTGAGATGATGTGTATTTGACGTTTCATTTTATTTCTTTTCGTTTGGTATACTGTTAACTTTTATCATAATAATAGCTACCCTGTTTTATTGTTAATTTTTTGTGAAATATAATCAAAAATTTAAAAAAAAAATATAAAATTATATAAAAATTATTATATAATTTTTCTTCTTGGCGTCCATTTTGCTTCAAATTATACCTTGTACTTCAAATGTGTATCCAAGAAAAAATATTCACACCTTCTATCACAGGGTAGTTATTTTATATTTACATTCGGTATTGAGAAATGTCAAAAAAACTTAAAAAAAGAAGATAGAAGGGAGGAATAAAAAATACTAAACATGAAGCAAAAGATTCATGTATGGACACTGCTGCACTTTCAAAAGAGAATTCAAAAAACTTTTGCAGTATATGGTTCACAATATGGACGGGGACTTAGTAGCCATTTTTATTATTATTTTACTTCGCCGGTGGTACACAATACCGACGAAGGAGGGCGTTCTGATGTGATTGTGGATTGCTATCAGCTGAAGCCGGTATTGTTCAGTGACCAGTGACTATGCGCCTTCGCCACTGAAACCTTCCGACAACAACTGACACACAAAGACACACTAATGCAACATCAGAAAAATGCGAGATGTTTATTTTTATTTTAAAATTTTTGGTCTGAAACTGGGGTTGAACCCAGGTCTGTTTTTGGATTCGTAGTCAACGTGCAGACTACCATCCATCGTGCCATCGCCACCCTCATTTAATATAAAATATGATTCAATATCGTTATTTATTAAAGAACCGATTATTTTTTTTTTTTGAGAATTCTCTCAGTAAATTAATTGCAGGGTTGTCAACTTTCACTTAATACATACAAACATTTGTTCAATTAAATTATAAATTTCACATATGAAAGAGACTTAGTAACCCTTAGAAGGGAACTAGTGCGTCATCGGGAGAGCAGTCTTGCGCAAGGCATCATCTCTATTTCTATCATTCTTTTTAACAACAATAAAAAATTTGATTAATCGGGTAGCCGAAAATAAAAGTAATGAGAAAACACTTTCTGCAGTGAAGAAAACGAGCAAAAATCCTTTTTATTGTTTATTTAACTTTTCTGTTGTAATAAAATCATACCCATATACATATATCTATATATGTAAATGTGTTTGTGTAAAATTAAAAAATAATACCGGCCTGAAGATTTTTACATACGCACATACAAGTTGTGCAAAAGAAAAACAAATAGCGAAAAGAAATGGCCAATAAATACGAACAGCAAAATTGGTCCCTACACTTACAAGAATCTATCATAATCTGGTCCTTGTTAAAAGTTGGCAACACTGATCAACTCTGTTGTTTGTGCTCAACTAAGTGTTTTTGTGTATGGTTTAGTGAAATTTTTTGTTTTCTGTTTAATTTTCGTGCTGGTATTTGGCAAGCGCGCGCATTTTGTTTGTTTAGCCATTACAATTGTTTTGATGTTTCCTTGTTGTTGTTGCTGTTGTTGTTTCTTTTGGAAGTTGCTTTGTATTTAAATATTTTGTTTATCTCTTTTTTTTTGTGTATTTATTTGCCATCAAACATTTTCAATTCCAACGTTTGCACACCGTCCTCGTAGAAAACAACATTGAAGAACTACGAAAAACACAAGGAAATCTACTCCTTTGTCCCCCGTTCTAGCACAACGCCTCATTTATTAATTCAGCTGTGTCAGAGTAGTTTATTTTCTTTACACATACACTGGTATTTTCCGTTGTTATTGTCGTTTAGTTTCTTTGTGATATTGTAGATGGTTGCCAACAAATGCAAATGCTCTGGATATTATTTTTCATTTCCGCTTTTATTTATGTTTGTTGGGTTTGTGCGAGCCGTGAATATACATATATACATACATACATATGTACGAGTATGTATGTATGTAGTATATGCATAATTTGTTGAATTGTAAGTTAATCGAATTGTTAAAAAGGACGAATGTCGTTCAGTTTCATTTCAACAGTTTTCTTATTCGTTTAACAAATCTTTAAACAGACATTATATTAAGGAGCAACAGATAAGCATTTTACTGATGAGTTGGAATAAGCACCAACGAAATAAGTACACAGGGTGGCCCAAAATGACCGAAAGGGTTTGAGTTCAAAGAGCCATTGTGTCGTTCACAGTGTGCGCTGTGGCTCCATGCTGTTGGAACCATACTTGCGGATGGTTTTCCACAGCTGGCCTTAAAATATGTTCCAAAATTATCCAATATATAACACTAGTAATGGAAACGGCGACACCGTAATTCATTTAAAAAAAAGAATATGGGTCAATTAACCTTTCCGACGAAACACCGCACCAAACGGTACACTTCAGTGGATCTAATTCTCGCTGTTGATTTTCCGTAGCCCTTTTTGCCTATTAACGAGCGCATACATTTGGAATGGGCAATAAAATCACGATTTTCTTCTGAAATAAAGTACAAAGATTTTGGTACGTTTTTCAATTGTGTACTGTTTCATTTTAACTTCCCCAAGTCTTTTTTACAAAATTCAGAAAACAAAAAAAAATTATAATAAAAAAGTTATAAAGAATTCAAACACCTACGCTCCTTTTGGGCCACACTGTACATATAGACCAGCTTAACCATACAACAAGTACATACGAAGATTTGTATAATAAATGCGCGCTTTAACGAAAATACAATATAACGAAAGGGCATATTTTTCCATTAGCGATCTGGTATTACGAACGGTCAACTTATTTTACGTCCTGTTTAAGGAATGGTACAG
Organism: Dexiosoma caninum; assembly: GCA_963924685.1. Taxonomy (NCBI): domain Eukaryota; kingdom Metazoa; phylum Arthropoda; class Insecta; order Diptera; family Tachinidae; genus Dexiosoma; species Dexiosoma caninum. Next base: position 93,349,382 of record OZ004727.1, on the reverse strand, counting down.
GAATAAGCAAATCCAAATACAGTTAACTTTCTTTAATATCCTAAATGACTATAAATCGTGATATCTGAGTGCTGGTCCAAGATAGAAAAAAAAAAATATCTGGCAACCATAACAAAAACAAAAGGTATATTCCAGATGTATAACAAAACAGTCAGAATACGCATAAAATAATTCAAAAGCGTTGTCGATAACTATTATTGTGCAACTTTGACAGAAAATGAGAGAGTAAAATTTTTCATTTCCTGTACCAAGTTTTACGTACGTTCGCACTAGAATTAAATTATCAGCTGTTTTTTATTTACATATGAAACTAAGAATTTATTCAGAAAATTTTCAAAGAAACGAAGAAAGTTTTTAGTTAAAAATTTATGAAGAAGCGAAGTTGTATTTGCGCCAATTTATCACTTGCTTTAATAAAAAATGGCTTTTACTATTTTTAAATTTATGTTCATTCACTCCTTATAGAATATGTTTTAAGCGTCTAAAATCACTAAAATAAAATTTATTTGAGAAAGTAAGGAACTCTAGTATTTGAAGATGTTCAATTGTGGTTTTTTGAGTTCCAGCAATTTTGGAGAACTTTGTCACATTCTTTTTACTCTTAATAGTCCGGACTGTTTTGTTTTGCACCTGGAAGGGACCTAATATTGACTTTATTTCATTTCGTTTGTGAATTCTTTTCAAAAAGACCTAGCCTAATAGGCCATAATCGGTCCCACTATTCTACTCATTAATATGATGAAATAAATATTAAAAATGCATTTCTCTTCTTCGACCTAATTTTTTGTTTCATAAAACGACTTTTCACACAACACAAGACTTTTTTGGAATGTTACTACCGCATTGTACGAGGTTTACATGTACTGACATGAAAAATAAACATAAAAATTTGAGTGGCTCTAATTTTTATCTGCACCTCCTATCATTTCTCCTTCTATCACTTTCCTTTAGTTCCAGCACAATGCACTGCATGGGTAGGGATATACTCCTGAGTGCTGGTCCATAATGAAAAAAAAAATTTGTTCGGTATAACGAGTGTCCCAGTTTAACGAAAGTGTGTGACTTAACATTCGTCATAACGATCTTCGACTGTATATATAAATAATCGTAATTCATACTGAACCTCGTTAAATAAATGAAAAAGAATAAATAATCCACAATCACATCAGAACGCCCTCCTTCATCGATATTGTGTACCACCGGCGAAGTAAAGTAATAATAAAAATGGCTACTAAAGAAGCTTCAGCACTGCTACGAGTATAAACAAAGAACGTGCGAAAGCAAAGCTGCAAAAATAATTAATTAAGCTTCACCTCCTGTCGTTTCTCCTACTATCCCTTTCCTATAGTTCCAGCACAATGCTTCGCATGTGTAGGAGTCATCTCCTGAGTGCTGGTCCTAGATAAAAAAAAAAAAAAAAAAAAAAAAAAGTAATCATTTATTTTACATTGAATTGCTCTATACATAGGAATTTCATCTTGCTAGCCGACGTTCAAACTATAGAGTCATCTTAAAACAAGTGGCATAATATTCGTTTTAGCGATGAAAGCAAAATAAAGAATTCCTTGCGCGGTTCACTAAAAATACCGTTAAGAACGGTGATTGTAACATCATGGCATGTGATACGTGCCCGATCCTAAAATTGATTATAAAATATTTTTGCCATTTGTGGACCAATTTGCAAAATTCTTTTTGCATATGGAAAAATTTCACTGAACAACCCTCGTATATGGTTGCAAAGAGTAGAATCAAAATTCAGTTTTTGATCGTTTTAAACACGAAAAGCGTTATATGTATATGTGTGCTAATATTTCAGCAGTATTTATATGCTTTTGTAGTTTTTATTCTATCTGGCTTAGTTTCTGAGATATTAGGTTATCGATTTTCCTACTTTTCACCCTCTTTATCTTGGACCAGCACTCAGCAGATGACCCCTACACATGCGGTACATTGTGCTGGAACTAGAGGAAAGGCATAGTAGGAGAAATGATAGGAGGTGCAGCTTCACTATCTTACGACACTGCTTTTGCACGTTATTTTTTTTTATAGCAGTGTTGTAGCGCCACTGATGTCAAGGAGGCGTTTTTAGTAGCCATTTTAGTATTTATTTTACTTTGCCGGCACACAATATCGACGAAGGAGGGCGTTCTGATGTGCCTGTGTATTGATTACAGCTGAAGCCGTTACTGTTCAGCGAGCAGTGAAACCTTGCGACAACTACTGACACAAAGCTACACAAATGTACATCTGGAAAAATGCGAGATGTTTTTATGAGTCTGAAACTGGGGTTGGTTTTGTAGTCAACGTACAGACTACTTCAGCCATCGAAATCGAGAGTTCATACAACAAACATCGTGTTCACATTACTGTATTGTTCACTAGTAGTGGAAGTTCACTTTACCGCGGGTTCACTGTATGTCGAAATAGGCAAAAGACTCGATTTGTAGGCAACTATGACTTAGGGCCTTTCTATATTAGCGTTATGTATGTATGCATGAATTTCTTGGGAAAGGTACTTTTGGATAATGAACTTTTTTATGCCCAAATACCCGCTAACAAACTTGCGTGTGATATGCTACTACAGAAGTATTTAGAAATTTCCGATCATGATATTTTTACTGGCGATTTGTTATTCGTTTATTGCACAATATGAGTAAATGACACAATTATGTACTATAAAAACAACCTTTACAATATAATTTCAATAACATTCTAATACGCAACATTCAAATTATTATATTTATACTTTTATACTCATGGATACACAATGCAATTTAATAAAAAAAAAATAGAAGGAAGTAAAATTGTACGTATGTGTTATTTAGCAAAACATAAAAAAGTATTTTAACGAAGCAACACACATTACTAAACGCACCACACATTTATAGAGGGGGAGAGAAACTAAAATGCACACAAGCATACTCACAATTTACTTAAACTCAATAGCAAACGAATAAGAAAATAAATCAACAAACGCGTAAAATTACGGCAAATTGCACTTTGGCCTGAGCGCGCTTGAACAAAACAAAAGAAACAGCTAACTCATCATCATAGCTTGATTTACAAATCTATACATGCATACTTACATATGGATGTTCATAGATGTGCATATGCATAAATAAAATGCTGCTGCAATATAATACGTGCATACACACATATTTGCTGTTGTGTTGTTGTAGACGTCGTCATTTTTGTCGGCGGCTGTTTTAAACAAACAACTATCGTACAAACAACAACAACAGAAATACACCCCAACTAAAATAAGCGCCACTACCTCAACATTTAGCCAATCCACCAACTAAACAAATACACCGTTTTTATATAAAAAAAAAAAAAAAAAAAATATAAATAAACAAAATAAAGAAAGCGTTTAAGAATTCGCCATCATCAACTTGTTACCCAACTCACCTTAAAAAATAAATAAGAACTAATGGAGAAATATTAACAAAACAAAATATGTAAGCATGTGTGTACTTTCGTATATACATATGCCTGAATACGATCAGTAACACCATTTTAGCAGTTCCGTAAACAAATTTGGGATTTTTTATTTGGATGCAAAATTTCAATTCAGAATTTCATATTTTTAATTAATTTCTAAAACATTATGCATAATAATAATTAATAAATAAAAACTAACTGTTATACAGGGTGTCTGGTAGCAGGTTTATATTTTCAAACTTAAATAAAAAACGTCATAATTGACACAACGTTTTATTAAGAACATTGAAGGACAGAATGGAAATGCGGATTTAATTTTTTAAAGAATATGTCATCCAGACAGAGCTCTCAGATCCTTCTTTAAAATTTCATGAATAATCGCTCTTGGAAGTCGCAGGGAGACTGCTATTTTCCGTATTGAAGGTCGCGGATTTTCACGTAAACTGCTTTCAACCAGTTCAATGTTTTCGGGAGTCCTTGAAGATCGACTGGGCTCTGGCCGAAGTTCATTCATAGTCGAAGCAGTTGCGTGGAATCTCTGCACCCACGAACGAATTAAATTTTCACTCGGTCCATCACTTATTCGCCGAATACCGAACTTTGAAGAAAATTGTCGACGACCAATTACGTAAGAATCATTACTCTTAAAAAATGTCTCCACAGCTAACGCGCAATGCGACATCGTGACTGACAAATCCGCACAATCGATAATTCCCACGGCGCCACCCTACCTCCGCACCATTCATTATTTCTTGAAATAATCGTATTTAAAAATATAAAATTGCCACCAGACACCCTGTATTAATTTATTAAAAAAAATCATAACTGTGAAGAAGGCATATTGTCTTTCTGATTCTTTATCGCAAATTTCAACTTTAAAATTTTTGAGTTAAGCGTTTTGCAATTTTCTTTAAATTTTATTAAATGCAAAGATGAGAAAGAGATAAATATTTATTCATGCTTAATATGAAATTTACAATGACAAAGTTTGTTTTGTTTTTGTCGAGATAAACAAATCGGAAAACATTCGTCTAAGCGGTTTTCTCATTGATCACCTTATTAGGGCTGATCACCCTACTGGGTAGTCAGCCACAAATAGAACTACATATCAATACTATGACATATCTCTATGATTTGGATTTCGTTGCTCAGTTGTGTTTAAAATGTTTTTTATAACTAAACAAAGAAACAACTAAAAGTGTCTATAACGACTCTTACTTTCCTATTCCTCGACCATATTTCACAATATCCTAATTACGCTTCCATATAATGCATACTAGGAACATTTTAAAAATACATTTAGATATTATGATTATACAACTTTGAAACTCATCACTTTGAGTTTCACAAATTGCATATACAGATTTTATGCACATTCATATGTAGGTATATGTGCATATACATATATATCATACGTGCACGTATCAATGAATATGGGACTACATATACACACATATTTTTAATTTAAAAAAAAAAACACTTTATCGCCGACACAATTAATTTGCAACACTCCGTTCAAAGTACAAATAAGTACCGAAGTTATGTGAGGAACAAATAGGTCAATGTACTATTTTTTTTTATTTTCTAAATTTGAGTAAAAATCCTAGTTTGAAAAATAGCTACATACTGTTATATTTTCCCCGTCGGTTGTTGTCTCGGCTAACTGCACTACCTTTCTCACCATATTGTCACAAAAACCTATAAACCTTGCTTTTTAATTACGCACGTTCTAAAAGATCATCATAAAAAACTCAACTAATGATTAAAAAAACTAGATAGCGTGGTGGTTTGATAAATTTCTTGTGTTTTTGGTAGAAAATTGCCATTTTAAAATATAAAGCATAATTTTTCAATTAAAATACGTATACCTACTTACCTAGTACAACTTATTATTACATGCAGATATTGAACTGAGCTTCTAAATAACTCTGCTTCACATATCGTTAGTTGAAATGCAGAAGCGCGTAACTAACAAAAATTGCAAAATAGGGTTTTTGATTGATTAGGTTTGTATAAGAAAAATTTGCTATTTTACAAACGAAAATCCAAAAAATTTATTATATTAAAGAGTTTTTTGTTCCTCTTGTAAAAAAGTGAAAATATTAGTTATGTCGTTTTGCATTTCACCTAACGATATGTAACGAAGTGTAGTAAATGATTTTGTTCAAACAATGTTAAAAGCTTGTCAAAAAAGACTGGACGACATATTGTGTGGGTTGCTAAAAATATGTAACATGTATAGGTATTTCGTTTTAGTAAAAAATATATTTAGTTATATATGTACCTACAACTATTTTCTAAACATACTTATGTACATTTCCAAGAAGTGCCAAGAACTGTTATTCAATTGCAAACACTATAAACGTCCTGCTCCATTTCCCCCTCCCTTTGTTGTTTGAAGTACGCCAGTGCAGGTTGTTTTTATATTTTTCTGCAATTCCTTTACACATTTCATTTGTTTGTTTCCAAAATACACAATAGCAAAAAAAATTAAAAACAACAGACACACACACGAACAACTTATGCGAACACTGTGTCAATGATTTCAATAGTGGCTGATGGTATGTGGGGCTGACTGACTGGTTGTTGACAATTTTTTGTTTTTTGGTTCGCATGATTGTTTGGTTGGTTTGACTGACTGACTGCATGCTCCGCTGGCTGTCTGACTGTATTACAGTCTGTTGTTTGCTGCTTATAATTGTGTTTTCTGCTTTTATTTGTATTATATTATTGCTAATTTTAAGAAGTACGAAATATGCTGTTGTTGATGATGTTGACGACTAGTCATCACTTTTTTTTGCCATAAAAAAAGGGTGGTGAAGAGGAAATTTTTAGTGCTCGTAAAATCATCATTGAATTCTGTTTTCTCTTTTCTAGAAAGTTTAAACTACAAACGCAAAATAAACGTAAATAAGTTTGAAAAAAAAGATAAACTGAAGAAACCACACGAAGTTAAATTTCTAAGTGTACAATTTGTGAGTTCACTCACTGCTACTGATGACGATGTTGATGATGATGAAATTCTTATTTATTAACATGATTATATTGTTGGGTTTAGTGTTTTATCCGAGAATATTTAACACATTGAAAGAGAGAGTTATTTTCTACAAAAACAAAATTACACTCACAGTTGTTTTTGCTTCTTCCTTATTAAGTTTTTTTTCGTTGTGTTTTCTTCTCCCGTTTGTTTGGTTGGATATTTATTTTGTTTTTATTCAACGAAATGTAAACAAAATCCAAGCAAAACAAATATGGAAAAATAAACAACAACAACTTTAATCTCTCAAGAGCTTGTTTGGGTGAATATACGCTGTTGTTGTATAGTTTCACAATTAAACTTAATTATGAGGTACTTTTGCTTCTCTATTTTCACTGATGTTGACTGCTCTGCTTGAATCTTTAATGCTGTTGACGGCATAAATGCAGTTACTTTTACTTCGTTCTGCTAACGTTTCACTGTTGTTTTGTTTCTGGTTTTGAAGGGGGGGTAAATAATGTACTTCAAACAAAATGTTTGTTGTAATGAAAACAACATAGTAAATAATGATGCACTGTGGAGCATATGCAGGTCATAATTTTCCAAAAAAATAATCGAGTTGAAAAAACGTTTGAATATAATATAAGCTGTTGTTAACTGTGCTAGTTTCGCGGTAAAAGTTTTTATAACTATATGTATGATAATCCATTCTAATGGTAGCAATCGCTTATTTTCGTATGTAAATAACGTCGTAATTAAATACGATACGTTTTACAGGAAACGAGTTTCAATCGTTCAATTTATGTACGTACAGCTCTATGACCAAATAAAATAATATTTTGCTCTCAAGGGGTGAATGTACGAGCTATTTGTTTGATTTTTTTTTACTAAAGAGAAAAGCGAATAGGTACGGTATAGGTGTATAAATTCAAAAATCGCAGTTTTTGAGTTATGGCGTTTCACAAATCTGATAAAGTTGCTAAATAATTTTTTATATTTCATAACTACATACTTATGTAGGTACATATACACATTTTAATAATTTCCACTGTGAATAATTGAACAAGAAAAATTTAAAACTTAAACTTCTGAACTACAGGGATTAATTTTCAATTTCGTAAAACGAAAAATTTTGCCAAAGCAATACGTTACTTAAATTAACAGCTACAGAAAAGTAATTGAACACACCGATGAAACGAATCTTCGAAGGATACTGCAACAATAAAAAATCAGCGTGTAATTTTACAAAAATCTAATACCATAATTCGATAGGTAGGCAGGTTTAAAACCAATGTAAAGACAGATGGAAGATAATTTGAGTGAGGAATTTCGTATTTCCTTTTTTATAGAAAATAAAAACAGTTTTTAATTTATGCCAATATTTGTCATGCAAGTGCCTTCACTTTTCCGAAAACGTCCTCCTTCGTCGGTATTGTGTAGCAGCGGCGAAGTAAAATAATTACTAAAAATTGCTACTAAAAACGAAGTTTAAAAAACTTAATACGACTCCTTGACATCTGAGACGCTACAACACTGCTATAAAAATAAAGTGCCAGAAGCAGTGTTATAAGATTGTAAGATAGTGAAGCTTCACCTTCTGCCATTTCTCCTCCTATCCATTTTCTCTAGTTCCAGCAAAACGCACCGCATGTGCAGATGTCATCTCCTGAGTGCTGGTCCAAGATGAAAAAAAAGGTATATGCTTATTTTTTTGTACAAGGAGTGGTAACACTCAGGCAATAATTGTCTACTACTTGGTGTTAACTTCGATAGGAAAGGAATAGTTATAGAGATGACAGGATGACAGGTGAAGCGATACATAGAAAGAAGTTTATTATTATTTTTACAACTGTGCTTTTGTACATTTCTTTTTTGTGTTAAGGGGATGCATGAAATTTCTGAAGTTATGTTTTGCAGCGATATATAAACTAAATAGCTTCTTCAGTTAGTTAATTGACTATTTATGAAATGGTTTATAAAAAATTAAATAGATTTAAATAGAATAATAAAAGGTTTGTTGTATAGAAAATTTTTGAAGAAGCTCATTAGTTTATTTTGTTTGTATAGTGTTGTAGCGGTGCATGCGGAACTAGAGCAATGTAGTAGTGCCTCTGATGTCAAAGAGATATATTAAATTATGAAACATCGTCTTTTTAGTAACCATTTTTAGTAATTATTTTACTTCGCTGGTGCTGCACAATATCGACGAAGGAGGGCGTTCTGATATGCCTACGGATTGGTTACAGCTGAAGTCGTCACTGTTCAGTGACCAGTTACTATGTCTTCGCCACTGAAACCTTCCGAACACATCTGACAGAAAGCCACACAAATACACTTAAAAAAAAATGCAAGATGTTTTTATGAGTCTGAAACAGGTCTTGAAATTTTTGGTTTTGTAGTCAACGTGCAGACTACTTCGACCATCGCCACTCTCAGTTCGTAATTCGCAAAAATTTTTTGGGAGTTCTTTTGACTCACGTTGAATAAATGAAAAAAATAGTTACATATTTTGAAATAAATTACATCGTTTCAGTCATTTTAATTATAAACCACATTATTTATGTATCTACAGGGCTAAAATACATGCATATACAGGATGTTTTATTTAGGAAAGATTAGTAAATGCCCAACCCTACATATGCATACATATGTATATATTTCTTACCCGTTTCAGTTATTTTTTGTCGAAGAAAGTAGACGGTGTGTTTAGGCCCGTCTCGAATTACAATACCTTTTTTAACATTGTCAAAATTCGTTCATTTTTATTAGTTTGTTCTATAAATATGCATATATTTTTCAACACTTTTATTAAATAATTATTTAAGACAAATATTTGATTCAGTCTGAACGCATGGCAAACATGATTTCTTTTATTTTATTTGTCATTATTTTCAAGCTGTTTCAACAAACAAAAATGATGAAATATTTGATGGTGAGGGTGAATATAAAACAAATGATTTTTTTGTTTAGGACAGTTTGAAGCAACTACGAGGTTTGTTCAAAAGAAAAGGTGAATTTTGTTTTCTTCGATTACAATGGCGTGGTTCATCATGAGTTCTTGCCAACAGGTCGTACGGTTAATAAGGAATACTACAAGGAAGTTTTGCAACGTTTGCATGAAGCACTACGGCTGAAACGATCGGAATTGTGGAAAAAATCATGGATTCTGCATCACGATAATGCACCAGTTCACACATCAATGTTTGTTCGTGATCACGCCTCAACTACATTATTTACCAGATTTGGCTCCCTGCGACTTTTTGCTATTGCCAAAACTGAAGAGACCAATGGAAGGAAAGCGTTTTACCGCAATTGATGAAAGTCAAAAAAGCGCATTTCAGAAGTGAGAACAAATATTTTCGGCAAATATGATGAACATATGTATGTACCTTAATGAAATATTTCAAGTTATGTATATATCGTCATTTGAAATGCAAAAAAGCCTGTCATCACTTTTAAAAGTTTTACTCGAGAAACAAAAAGCTTAAAAAAATTAAGTGTTGGAGTTACAAATATCATCCAAATAAAATGATGGGTTTATTTTTACACAAAAAATAAGGAAAATACTTTAGAAAAAATTTTTTTTATCATTTTAGGCACATTTTTGAATTGTGATAACCAACCATTTGTTGTAACGATTTTTTAAATTTCTTAAAAATTCTTTAATTAATTACCAGGAAAAAATGCTCCGAATAATTTATTTTTGTTTTTAAGTCTTTAAATTAATGGGATATTTTAACATGTATTTTACTAATTATTTTGCAACTTCGATTCCACTGTAAGTTGTTTTGATGTTTTTTAATTGTAGTCTTCTTGTTTTTTTTATTTCTGCTGTACATAAAGTTGTTTACGTTAATTTTGTACATCTTCAAAAAGAAAAATAAATAAAAAAACAAAGAATGCAAGAACAACAACAGCAAGCGACTTGACTGCATTTAGAAAAAAGAAGGAGTACGAATAAAATAAAAAGCAGAACACCTAACTAAACAAAACAGATCAAAACAGACAAGAACAGCAACAACAAACCAGATGACAAACTACTACAACCATCCTCAACAGGGAAGAGGAAAAAATTTAATAATAAATGGGAAACAAAAAAAAAAGTACTTCAAGTAAAATGATTCATTTATGAAAGGAAATTCAGGCATACTCGTACTATATTTGGAGTATTTATCTCTTTTTCGGATACACGTTGCTAAAATTTTAATTATTTTTATGGTAACGGTGCATTGTGTTCTACCGTCTCTAATGTCAAGGAGACGTACTAAACTTTTAAACTTCGTTTTTAGTAATTATTTTACTTCGCCGGTGCTACACAATACCGACGAAGGAGAGCTTACTTATGTGGTTGTGGATTGGATACAGCTGAAGCAGTCACCTGTGACTATGCCTTCGCCACTGAAACCTTGCGGTAACAACTCTCATAAATGCACATCAGAAAAAATGCGACATGTTTTTAGGAGTCTGAAACTGGGGTTGAACCCAGGAAAGTTTTTCGTTTTGTAGTCAATGTGCAGAATACTGCGACCATCTTTCATCATTTTGAATTTTCTTTTCGTTTTGAATGTAATTAAGCAGTCGAACGATATCGAGGGACATCGTGGGTCAGGCAATAAATTTAGGCTGTTTTCATTTTTCGATCAAATAATGGCGAAAAATTTCTCCAATAATAGAACAAGGATTAATCGAGTGGTTATCTCTAGTAGCTACTAGACCTCTGCATGAATGGATTTGTTTTTCAACTCATAGTTTCTCACATCACTACTTTTGCTGTCAACGACTGATATTTTTCATTACGAATCAAATCAAATGCGACATAAGAAAAAAACGAATTAACTGTTTACAATAGTTGTTCTGCTGAATTTGAACTCAACGCAAAACAACTCATTCAACGAGTTGAATCCCTTTGCATTCCCTTTCAAAGAAAAAAAAACAAACATCAATATAACACATATAACAGTACCAAAACATCAACGTACAGTTTAACATTTTTCTGCTTTTTTGTTGCTGGAGTGGAAAAAAGTTAGCGCTCATAATAAGTGAGAAAAATATAGAGAGAAACAACAACAAAATCATTCGCACATGCATTTACTGTCGTTTATAACAGCCGCAATGTTAAGGAATGTTATAGTGTGTCACAGTATGTTTGTTGGATACAAAACCATCAGTAATCTTTCGTTGATGTGAGGGAATCATTTGCTGATTCCCATTCCCTTTTGAGTTGATTTGAATTTTCGTGCGTGCTTTTGTTTCGTTTTTATTTTAAACAGTTCACGAGTTGCATAGCATAGCCAAAAGCAATCGACAAGCACTAACAGGAAGAAAATGGAATGACTTGAAACGATGTTTAAATGCATTCCTGCAGAAGTCTATTAGCTACACATAACAAAATTTATTTGAATATATTGTGTTGGTATGAGAAATCTTGGATAAAAAAATACCTACGAGTACATCATACCTTTGAAGAAATTGTGCTACACTTAAAAATATAAACTTAAACCTACTCAACAAATACTATTCATATACACGATTCATTACACACTTTCAAGTTGGTTGCAATGTCTATGCTGGGGCTACAGTTGCTTTCGTTTATCGTATGCATTACAACTCGTTTATTTTATATAATACGAAATACCTACCGCATATTCAATCACTGTGTAATGAAAAGATAAGTGTAAGATTCATAAAATTCATGCTGCGTTCTTGCATGAGCTAAAATGCGTTAGTATGTGTGATCACTAGAGCAAATTTACTTATGAACAGGGCTGCCAGAAGCAAAGAAAATTAAAGTACAGCTCTCACCAAATTCTTCCAAAATCTATCAAAACTTTTATTAAACAAAGAATCGTATTTTTAGGTTAAAAGTTAACAAATTAGGTATACATATCCCTAAACATATCGTCACCTAAAATGTAAAAGAGCCTATCGTCGCTTTTAAAAATTTTACAGGAGAGACAAAACACTTAATAAAATGAAAAGTGTTGTGGTTGCAAATGTGATTGTTTCGCCAAGGTAAGTTGGTAACATTTTTCCATTTTTTTATTATTTCTCAACAGGTTGATTTTAAAAGCTTAGTAAAAACTGCCTTTTGAATTTCTTGAATAAAATCTTTATTTTTAAAAGTAGAAAGCTAAAATTTTTTTAAGGCGTGTGCCTTAAAACGCTCTTCCAATATCAATGAAAAATTCAATCTTGAATTTTTTGGTTCTTACGCCCTTTTACATTTCAGGTAACGATATGCATATTTAAATAACAGAGAAAACAAAACAAATCGTTTAAAAATTTATTTTCAATTTTCTACTTACATATGTATACGTTAACTGTAGTAACCCTGTAGGAAATGTCAATAGTGAAACAGTACTAATTCACTACTGACATTGCTACCAGTACTACTGACTTACTATACCCCAGGCAAAGTAATTTTCCTCAGATATTTAATATGGGCATGCCATTTAGAAAGCACTGAGAATGTTCTATAAGAAGCACTCACTCCGTGCTCCACTTAGGAATACATACTACATATATGCAGATAATGGAACCAGAAATGTACTATAGACAATGAGATTACTGTCACGGTACTTCTGTTGGGTACATATGAATGAAGATAATGTGGCGACATTGGAAATACTGACTCACTATACCCTTTACATTGTTCTGCGGTATAGACGTTTAACATACGTGCGTGTCATTCTGAAAGCACTAGTACTATAAGTACTACTGACTGGGTAATCCACTTGGAGACATACATATATCGACATTGAAAGCAAAGATTCACTAGTACTATTTAATATTTAAAACTCCTTCGGAAAACATTTTCTGAGTTTCTAGATTCGCAAGCTGTTAAATAATGGCATTCCGTCGGTATTTATATCAATTTTAATTCCGTCGTATTTTTTTTTTAATTTCCTGTGCTTTCCTTAGCTGAGTTTTTATACCCATGGAGCAATAATTCCCGCAGAAAACTTTTCTAACTGATAGCTGTCGCTTTTTGTCCAATAAAACTGTTGTTGAATGCGGTACCTCCACACCTACCGCCTGCAATATAGTCAGCATCCTTTCCAAAGAATTTTTCCTAAAGAAGCTGTTTCAATGCACCATTTTTTTAATTTTTCCATCAAAGTTAATTTTGTAAGTTTCACTAAAATTTATTTCATCATTCTGTCTATTTCTATTTTAATACACGCACACGTCACTTTGGACGTGGGAAGTTTGAAATCAAATCTCAATAAACACTACTCCTTCTATCCTCCTTCCCATAACCTAATTTCCGAGTTCCAGCACGTGTGTTGGAGTCATAACACACTGTTGTTAAATGTCTATAGAAAATTACATTGTCTGTGGTATAACAAGTCACTAGTACTGCTGCCGAAGTCGATAACAAATCAGTACAGTCTTACTATTACCATTTCCTGCAAGGATATACAAAATTCTACAAATTTTAGTATGCTCAAAACCAAGTGGCAGCCCTGTTTACGAATTCTTCTCGAAATGCAAATATTGACTGATCTACATTCGGAAACCACAACAATAAATAGCAGCGTAAATGTAGTATGTATGTACATCCATACGCATTCTTAATAGACACAATTTTTGCTTTATCATTCTTAACATCGTCGTCAGTGTCAAACAATTTCTTAGTCTCACGTCGATAATGCTTCTGCGTCCAGTATAATAATTTTAATTTTTTTTACTTAAATTTTGCGTCAACATCTTTTGCATTATCAACATTAACAAACACTGGTGTCTTCATTATCCAACATTTTGCATGTTTATGTTTTTTATTTTTTGTTTTGTTTGTTTTTCTTCTTTATTTCAACAACCATTCGAGCAATATTGAAGCAAAAATTCCAAAAACATCAACAACTGCAGGCATCAGGCCGCGACGCCGACGTCTGAGGCTACAACATCATCAAAACACCAACGCACACCCAAACATAGGTATTTCCATTCCATCTGCGTATGTCGTATATATGAATATTTTTGTTTGGTCTGACTGAGCCTACGCCGCTGAGACGTACTCGTATATCAGCAGCAGCAGAAATGAATACAAACAAAAATGAAAACAAAAAGAATTGTTTTTGAGAAATTCACATTTCAATTGCGAGCATTTTTAGTTACAAATCGATTTCATCTGGTTTGGTAGTGTTTTACGGTGTTTGTCGTTGTCTCGGCTCCCAACATTCTTTTTCGTTATTTTTTCTTACGTTTTGCATGTTTTGAAATATAAAAGCGAACGAAATAAGTTTAACATACAATAATAATAAATAAGAATTAAATTGAATAATGCAAGTTAAAAAAAAAAGAAAAACAACTAGAAATTGAAATAAAAATATGCTAGAAACACGAGACTGTCTCGTGTAGGAAAAAATGCAATTAAGAAAAAAAAATTTGTTGTATAAAAAATATTCATATTAAAAGTCAGCTAAAAATAGACGCAAATTAAAAAAAAAAAAAAAAAAAAGAGTATTAACAATTTTACAACGTCATTTCTTCGAATGAAATTTTCCACACAGAAAAAATATAACGTAGGTATTTTTATTGCGTGAAATATAAATTGCTCGAAACCAAAAATGTTTTGGCGCTTAAAATTTGTTCGTGCACTTGTTGTTGGTGTTGTGTTTGTTGTTGTTGTGGCTAGTAGTATGATAAAAATGTGCGATTTTTCTTGAAGTGTCGTTTGAATTTCATTTCCTTCTTCCGCCGTAAACACAAAATACACAACAAACGCACACACATGTATGAGCATTAGCAATGGTGTATTTTATGATTGGTTTTACTTGTTGGCCTTTGAAGTTTTTTTTCTTTAATAGTTTTTGTTTGTTTTTTGTTTAAGTGTTAATGATATTGTGTTTTCGAATTGTAATTAATTTCTAAAATGGCAGTGGGGTTTTCTTTGCATTTCATTCTTTAATGTTAAACAAAAATACAAAATAATAAAATAAAAACAGAATAATAAAAATAGCAAAAGAATTTTACAATAAAAATATGGAGAAATGCAAATACAGACATACACACATACATACATACATACATACATACATATGTACATATGTACATATTTTATTTATGGTATTTTTTTCAACAGAAGCAATTTGTTTGCGAGAAAAAAAGATTTGGTGAAATTAAAGTTGTGGTGAAAAAAACTGGCATTAAATAAAATTAAAACAAAAGAAAGTGAAACACCAAAAATTAACTAAATAAATAAAGGAAATTTTAATTAAATAAAAAAACAATAAAGCAAAATTCAATAAAAAATTCATATAAATTATATAAAAGAATATTAAACAAAACAAGACAAAGATTAAATAAATAATGGAGAGAAAATATAAAATTATATTCAATAAAACAATTACATAAAAATAAAATAAAAA
This sequence comes from Dexiosoma caninum, assembly GCA_963924685.1. Classification (NCBI taxonomy): domain Eukaryota; kingdom Metazoa; phylum Arthropoda; class Insecta; order Diptera; family Tachinidae; genus Dexiosoma; species Dexiosoma caninum. The sequence continues at coordinate 93,333,593 of OZ004727.1, read as the reverse complement.
ATTTAAAAAACTCATAGCCAGACATAGAATCAAATAAAAATAAATAAATAAGCATAAATATCTACATATACTTATAAAGCAATGAAATTAAAATGAATAAAAATAAATAAATGCAAAATAAATAAAAAATTAAAATAAGGCAAGGCAAAAGAAGAATAAAAAAAATACCTAAATAGAACAATTCAAATAAAAAAAAAAAATATACAAATAAACAATTAAGTATTTAAATTAAAAATAAAATTTTTTAAATGATATAGACAAAATAGCTAAATAAGAGAAAAAACTAAATAAATAAATATTTAAAGTTAAATAAAATAATACAAAATAGAACAATTAATTAATAAAATATAAAAAGTAAACAAATGCAGTGAAATAAAATAAAGTATGTAATTAAATGTAGTTGTAATGTCAATTGAAATTTAAATATATATATATATATAATACATATGTGCATTTATAAAGCAATAGTTAAATGAATTGAATAAAGCCAAATAAAATATATAAATAATAAAACTAAATAATAAAATAATACAAAATTTAAAAAATTTTAACTAAATTAAATACATAAAATTAATTACAGAAAAACTAAATTAAATAATTACAATAAATAATATAATTATAAATAAAAATAAAATAATTAAATTAATTAAAGGAAATAAATAAAGTAAAAAATTAATAAAATAAATCAGGTAAATAGTTACAAAGAACCGCTGTTCGGAAGCCCATCAGACCAAAGATTTCCGTGATGTTTCCAACATATGTGATGTTTCATCGGTATTTTATCAGTAAAACGTCGGAAAAGTAAAATAATAAATGAAATGGCTCTCCTTAAGCTTAAAAATTAATGCGCCAATATAATACCAGAGGCGCGTAGTAACTGTGCTTTACAAATTCTATAAAAAAAAAATAAATAAATATTATATAAAAACTATTGAATTAAGAACTGTCTATCTCTTTCTTATCACCACTTCACCACCTGTCTTTTTTCTACGCTATTCCTTTCGAACAAGTTCCGAGTAGGAAATCTCCACAGCACTGATCTAAGAAAAATAAAATAAATGTAAAAAATAAATATAAGTACATATATCAAAATATAGAAAACAGAGAAAGTTAATGAAAACAATTTAGTTTTGTTAAATTAGTGATGATTAAGCTTTATTAAATAACTAAATAAATAGACATAATAAAATAAATAAAATTAATCAAATAAATATAAGATTAAAGCATAAATGAAGAACAAACAAAGTTAAATTTTAAAATAAAAAAACAAAAAAAAAATAAAGTAAAAATTAAAATTAAATTTCCTAAAGAAAAGAAAATAAATATACATACATATTGAATGAAATGAAATGAAATTAAACGTTATAAAAAGTATGTTTACTAATAATATAATATAGTTACACTCATACATATGTACGTAGTAGGTACACATACTACATAGAGGTGAAAAGAATATAAAAATAAAAAAATAATTAAATATTGAACAATTATAAAGTTCTATGACAATGAAATTCTTATTAATGTTAAATTATTAATATAATAGAAAAATGCGTTTAATAAAAAAAAAACTTATTTACATACAGCCATACATACATAAGTATGTCAGCATGTATTAAAACAAAGAAGTGTAACAAGAATAATCTTCATACATTTATGTGAAGTGAACTTCAACAACATTAAAGTGAATTACATTTTTATAAATTTGCATCGACTGGTTTAAAGCTTAAACCACTGAAATTTATATTATTTTAAATATATAATTTTTTTTGCCATGGTTAATATTTGAATAGAATACCGAAGTCTCCGCTTAGAAGGCCCATTTAGAATATAACCTTTTGACACATTTCGTTTATCTTGGATCCGCACTCAGGAGATAACCCCTACACATGCGATGCATTGTGCGGGAACTAGAGGAAAGGGATATTTAGACCCATGGAAGGAGGTGCAGCTTCACTATCTTACAACTCTGCTTTTTGCAAGTTATTTGTTTTTTTTTTATAGCAGTGTTGTAGCGTCTCTGATCTCAAGGAGACGTATTAAATTTTGAAGCTTCGTTTTTAGTAGCAATTTTTAATTGTTATTTTACTTCGCCGTTGCTACACAATACCGACGAAGGAGGGCGTTCTGATGTGGTTGTGGATTGGATACAGCTGAAGCCGTTATTGTTTAATGATCCGTGATTATGCCTTCGGCACTGAAACCTTGCGACAACAACTGACACAAAGACACAATAATGCACATAAGAAAAAATGCGAGATTTTTTTATGATTTAGTCTGAAACTGGGTTTGAACCCAAGACTTTTTTCTTTTGTAGTCAGCGTGCAAACTACTACAGCCATCGCCTTCGCATCACTAATTCTTGTTGGCGATGTCGAGTTAATTGATTTTGGTATTATTCAATGTGTAGTGGTAGACACTTCTTTTTAACGATATTCAGGGTTCGGCAATAAACTGTACATTGCATTTGTGTTTTATATATTTTTTTTAGAGTTGAAAAAGGTTTAAATATAGGTTATTTCAATATTGATATTTGATAATAAAATTTTGTTAATTTATCACAATAATAAGAAATTTTAGAATAAAAGAAAAAGAACAATTAATCTCCCACACCATTTGAGCAGAACACGTATATATATGTATGTGCACATTTTCTATGCCAGTACACACGTCATGAGTACTCTTTATGTCGACAGGGAGGTTCTTGTAATCTCATTAATATTATCTATTTAAACCGACAAAGTTGTATACGAGAAATGCGTAATATTATCCACATACTATATGACCAAAGGCTCAAAGCTTTGTTCTTTCTATTTTAGTATAGTTCAGCTCCTTATGGATCTGCTGATACCCGACCGCATGGAGTTGGTCTCGTGCTTTAGTTTGTATGTGTTTAGGTTCCTATGCAATAGAAATGTTGTAGTTCTTAGGTCCATCTAACAATTTAGCTGATTTCTATGTAGTGGGATTTTTAAACATCATCAGCTAACATTACTGTTCATGGCAGTAAAGTAAAATGGCATGGAGCAAAGCACAATAAAATATTGTACACCGACTTCAAAAAAGTGGGAGGTTCTCAATTCGTTAGAATTTTTTACTGAAACGATTTTGATGATTGTTATTTTATTGTGTAACATGCCGTTACAAATGCCCTTACCTAATACTCCTATTTAAATATAGTGTGCTAGAACTTTATAAAATTGTTCACACATAATTACTAAAACACTAAACCAATAATGTATAAACACCAAGAGGTACTAGAACAAGTGACACAAATAAATAATTATCATTTACAAGCGGTCATAATTCTCATTAACTTAATTTTTTATATTGGATAATTAGTCAAGTTCTGGTCACGAAAGGAGGAGAACGAATTCGATTCTTTCTTGTCGCAGTTTGACTGCATGACGTATTTAGCCGACTGAGATCCGAAGTAATTATCTCGTCGAATTATATTTGGATTGCCATAGTTAGCCTACTGAGCTCCGGGGCATTTAGCTCGTACGATTATATTTAATACGCAACCGTTGTTGGACGAACGGCCCCATTATATCAGTCTATAGACGACTGAAACAAGCGTAATTGGGCGAGCAGCGTCCAACAGGTATATTTAGTCTTCGTGTGTAGCCGTATTACTGAGAGAACACACACCAACACGGAATCGAAGTATTCGCTTCGTTTGTAACAAACAACTGCAGTGCTGCCAAAGGAAGCAGATCTTTGACAGACCCGGATCGACTGAGCATACCCCGCCTGAAGAAAAAATGCGTTACAATTGGAAAGCTGGTGCTTGTCATGAGATTCCATTTTAATGACGGCCTCTCGTATACAAAAATAATTTTTCCTTTAATTGGAACCTGCTATTTCGTAAAAATTAAGTCTTAAGTCAATTTCTTGAATATTTCGCTATAATGAAGACTAAATCATAAAAACATCTCGCATTTTTTCTGATGCGAAAAAAAAACATTGAAGCGAATGCATTTATTCACAGTGAAATTTTTTGATTTCTCTTCAATATGCACTACGTGTTCTCTACCTAAAGCATAAGCTTGGAAATGAACATGTTTGTGATGTCATCCTGCCGACGTGATTTTTTATTTTCGGAAATAATTATTGCACGTGGAGACGTGCAGTAAGATACTGAAACTTCACCTACTGTAATTGCTCTGACTATCCCTTTCCTTTAGATCCAGCACAATGCATCGTATGTGTAGGGGTCATCTCCTGAGTGCTGGTCCAAGATAAAAAAAAAATATTCAGTTGTCCCATAAAAACATAAATGCATTTACATATTTGAAATGTGACTCAACCTTTATGAAATAAAAATTAAATTTTTGAATTCCAGCGAAAATTCATAAATGCCACCCACATCTTCTACAAAAAATAATTATTAATAATTAGATTAAATTAGCTATTAATATGTAAGAAGATATGAAAATAGCGCAAAGCTCGTGGAGCGGTACTTAAAATTTTATTTTACAAGAAGCTTTGGCGATGTCAGTTACGTGTTATATTTTTTCAATGGCGAAATATGTACTTCCAGCAATGAAACAAACAAAAATTGTAGAAGTTCTACATGTTCAATGACTTGAGTTATCTTAAATATTTTTTTTTTTTTACTATTTTCCTAGTATTTATTTTGTTGTTAAAAATAAAAAATAAATGATTAGATACTTTGTGGTATTGTTAAGCCTTTAAAACAAACAAATTACAAATCCGAGCAAATATTGTATGTAGTAAAACGTATTTCAAATACTATAAAGAACTATGAAGGAATGAGTTCTTCAAAAAATGTAAATACGTAATAAACGTTTTATTAATATTTGTTTTTGCTGGCAGTTTTGGTGATATGGATTGGTAAACTGCTGCGCAGCTGTCACTTCGCCCTGTTCGATTATAGTGTATCCATTTTGACGGGTAATAACCCTGCGTAGTCATAAGCCATATATGTATGTATGTATGTATGTATTCTTGTATATGGCGAACACGGGTAGATGTTTCTGTTTTGACTATCGATTATTTTTAGTCTGTAAAAAACTTCGCATCGTTCGTATTTTCGGTTGCGTACATACGTATGTATGTACCTTTAAATGACCAAAAAATTATACAACAAATTGCAAATTCGGTTGCAGTAAATATCAAGGAAACGCCAAAATAGATCACCATCATCAACATGAGGGTGGCAATGGTCGAAGTAGTCTGCACGTTGACTACAAAACGAAAAATTGTTCCTGGGTTCAACACCAGTTTCAGACTCATAAAAATATCACACATTTTACTTTTTGTACTTTTGTGTGGCTTTGTGTCAGTTGTTGTCGTAAGGTTTCAGTGGCGAAGGCATAGTCACTGGCCATTGAAGAGTAATGTCTTCAGCTGTATACAATCCGCTGGCATATCAGAACGTCCAACTTCGTCTGTATTGTGTAGCACCGGCGAAGTAAAATAATTTCTATAAACGAAGCTTCAAAATTTAATACTGCTCCTTGATATTAGAGGCGCCACAGCACTGCTATAAAAAAACAAATAACATGGAAAAAGCAGTGTTGTAAGATAGCGAAGCTTCACCTCCTATCATTTCTCCTACTATCCCTTTTCTATAGTTCCAGCACAATGCACTGCATGCGTAGGGGTCAACCCCTGAGTGCTGGCCCAAAATTAAAAAAAAATCATTAACATCTCGAACATTAAAAAAATATAGAATTTTATGACCATTACCAAAGTTGTGCAAAAAATAAAAGTTCCACCTTAAATTTTTTATAAAAAAAGAAACTATTTTTGAAGCAGCTTCAAAAAAAATTACTTTATGTTATAGAAAATTTAAAAATAAAAAAAAAATAAAATAAAAAAGTTGGCGGTAACCCATATTTTCCGAATTATGAGCTTTTGAAGTTACAGTACAAGTTTGTGTATAACGGGTATATTTTTCATAGAACGCGATACCGATTATCATTTTTTAGCGCTGTTGAGAAGAAATTTACTAATATTTAGAAGGCTTAATGGAGGACAAAATCCTTGAGCGCGGCCTAAGTTTTGCTTTGCAGAAAATCTTTGGTACTCAGCGCCGTTTCGGGAAATACCATGCTGGAGAAAAGGTTTAAGCCCGGCTTTTCTTTAATTGAAAAATAGTACACCGATTAAAAATAAAATAAAATAAAATAAAAATTACTAGTCGCTTTCGGTACCATGAAAAAATTCTTGCGCCCGGCCTGTGTTTGTTCTACCGTAGAGGAGAAAATCTCTGCGCGCGCCCGAAGGTTTGTTTGTTATGGAATTTTAAGGCAGCGCTTCTTCGGTAAGGCCATCAGCACGTTCTTCGGTTTTGGCATTATCTCATCGATAGTGGCAAAACGCTTTCCTTTCATTAGTCTCTTCGGTTTTGGGAATAGGAAAAAATCGCAGGGAGCCAAATCTGATGGCATGATTAGGGTGTTGTTTTTGGCCAAAAAATCCCGAACAAGCATTGATGTGTTAGCTGGTGCATTATCGTGATGCAGAATCCATGATTCTTCTTTCCACAATTCCGATCGTTTGAGCCGTTGTGCTTCACGCAAACGTTGCATAAATTCCGTGTAGTATTCCTTATAAACCGTACGACCTGTTGGCAAGAACTCATGATACACCACGCCATTGTAATCGAAGAAAACAAAATTTACCGTTTCTTTTGAACAGACCTCGTACATACTTACGCAGTGCGCTTCGGAAACATTTCGATGTAGAATTAAGCAAAAAGTGTATTGAGAATTTTTAAATAAATTTTAAATAAGTGTATAGAGATATTTTAAATATCTTCAAAATGATACAAATATTGGCCATACAAGTTGAGAAATGTAGTAGAGATTTGCATTTATCTATGAACATTTCAGAGGCCCATAACTCGGAAAATATGGGCTCTTTTCTTATTTTAAAATTTTGGGAGCTGCTTCATTAAACTACTGGTCTTGTTCCCTATTTCTTTTAAACTGTTTCTTATTAAAATTTAAATATTTACGATTATTTATACATATATGATTCGCGTTGAGTAAATAAAAAAGAATAAGTTTAATTAAATTATTTAACTTAAACTTTTTGTTCCGTCTAACGTCTATTTCTTGGCTGCGGTATTTTTCGAAGAGAATGAAAGTGTCAAAGAGCAAATGGCATTTGATGGCGAATAGCCATAAGTCCGGCAATCGATGTCAGACCTCGTTAGAGACATGGAAATGAGCGGTCCAGTACACACTTGGCATTTGCTTTGTTGTCATTTTGTGTCGCCATTATTGAAATGTGTAAATGTGTGCAATACGTATCGAAAATGACAACAATGTTGCTAATAGACCACACTACAATGTATTGTTGCGATGTCACAAAATGCCATAGTGTATACCCAGCATTAGCCATATGCGATGTCATTCCAACTTTATAGCTACTGGAGACCGCTAATAAGGAATTTCCAGGCATTAGTTTTATACTGCATCAGAGATGTAAAAGTTGGTACAACTGCACTTTTTTTTAGCCCAAAATGAAAGACAAAAATAGAACAGCACACTAAAATGTTCCATATATTTTATATTTTTTATTAAGGACATTTCTTGTTTGCTTTCTTGTTTCATATCGCAAGTCGTTGTAAATTGTTTGGCTCATTTTTTTATAATCATGTGAATCAAAATATAATAAAAGACAACAGCCTGTTTGTTTCGACTGACCATAATCAATCAATTCAGACAACCGATTTGCTAAAGTCCTGTAATTCGTACAGTTTGTTAGCCAGAAGTATATCCTGAATGAAACTTTTCTATTCACGTCTCAATAATTAGTAGTCTTTTGTACTCATTTATATACATGGGAATATTTAGGTATGTTTTTATTTGATTTTTTAATAAAAAAAAAAATAAATGCTCGTGTAGGTAGAGATTCCAGAAACATGCACTTGAAAGAATTTCTTCATGTTTGAATGATCACAATGCCTTCGGGGTCTGACTAGTTATCTGCCACAGTGGAACTAAGGGAGCGAGTTGTCCCATGGGAATGCCAACTAATGGCATTATATGATGGTAGCCTTTTACGAACTTTGTCCCCACACTGAAAGGAAGAAGAACAGGTTATTGGTAGGGTCTGCTGCAGATGTGATGTACGGATTGAGAACTTGTTCCCGATGTGCTTTTCATATTCGAATAATGGAATGTTTTTAGCTATTTAGTTAATTTTATTTGTATATTTTGTAATTTTCAAAAATTTGTGTATAAACATTAAAAAATTTCTTAGCTTTTCTCAAGAATTTGGGTTAAAGGTCTACTGACGATTTTGGTATTAACACCAAATGTACATATAGACCAGCTAAACCATATAACGAACATATATAAGTAACTTATGTTTTATATTCAAATAAGCCATTATTTTAATGGTATATATTTTTAAATTTCTATACAGTGAAACCTCTCATAACCGGACACTCACTGTCACAGTATTTTGTCCGGTTATGAGAGGTGACCGCTTATAAGGGGTACACATTTGTTATTTGAAATATTTTCTTTCTGTTATAAGGCTAGACTAGTGATTTGTGGTTGAAAAAATTTATTCAGAATAAATTACTTTAATTTAGATCGGTTTAATTTGAGCCTTTGAGTTTCACAATGATTTTAAATGTTTTTGAAATGCGACGAAATCGTTACTAGTAAAATACTTCAAACCGGCAATTTCGTTTAATGCTTCATTTCAAGTATTTCTGGAATCAAGTACATGCAATTTCCATTTTTTCTTTTATAGATAAAATATTTATTTTGTGTGACAACAAGAGCTAAGGCAACAATTTCTTCAAATAAACAGCAATTTCTATGCAATCCCCAACACATGAGTACGAGTATGTACATTCGTGTTAACACGGGAATCACAATTTTGAATGGCATTAACACAAATATGAATCAGAGTTGAAAAATGAAGAAATACTACTAGTTAGTTAGTGAGTTTCAATCAAAGCGAATTAATTAAAATTACACGCTTCTGTAAAAAAAAGTGAAAAAAAATTCTCTTTGTATTAATGAATTCATTCCTTCAACATCATGATTAAAATACCGCAAACACATGTTACGATCGAATTAAATAAAACAAACAGCAGCGCTAGAAAAAGACACCACGATCTAATGAAAGCAGTGTGAGTGACAGCATTTAGGCATTTTAAGCAAAAACAAAATTTTTTTTTAAATATGTAAAAATAGTACAACGTAGTAACTACAAAGTAAGAAATTTCCTATCAGTTTAATTTCTCTAACGAAAAAAAAAACAGCAAAACAAAATTAACACGTCAACCTGTTTAAAAAATATAAAGTGCGCGTTGGAAAAGTAAGGTTAGTGTCAGTGTAATTCATAATATTTATATATGTATTTCCTTTTTGAAATGTTCTGCACGGCTAAAAACACTCTTTATCTATTATATTGAAAATTGGACGGTATCATGTCAATCTAACTTTAGAATTATATTGTAAAAATCATTAACCCAATTGCTTTGTACGCAACCCAGGGGACGACCGCTAGAAATGCGGTGTGTTGTGCTGGAACTAGAAAATGAGGTTAAGGGCCTTTTGAGCGTTGTAATCGACCATGTTCGCGTGACTCCATTCCCATATTTTTTTGTGAGATCAGTATTCAATGAATCAGTCATAGTCTGCCTAAGCGGCGCGATGTCAGCCTACAATCAATTGAATATAAATGAGAAATGCTGTTGTATGTAGGTTGGTAGGGTTAGAAGATCAGACATAAAATCATTCACAAAGATGAGAAGCAGAGTAGAATAATGAGAGGCGCTTTGCGGTACCCCTGAATTAATCTTGAAGTCGTTACAACTATAAAAAAGCCTTTATATTTGCCGAAGTAATGCCGCCTGCTGCACATGTATAGGGGTCATCCCCTGAGTGCCGGTCCAAGACAAAAACAAATCAGTCCCGTGAAGGATTCTGCCCAGAGTAGGGGGAGGCAATGTTTTAGTGGTAACACCAATCGACGCAGATGTCAACAATCTCGAAATGCGAAGGCATTTCTAACCCTGCCTCACAGCTGAAAAAAAATAACAACTTTTATATCGCAATCTTTGAGAAAGCTCCATATAAATCGAGAGAATATATTACCGACTCCAAAAACAATAAGTTTAGACATAGCTGCTTCATACCACAGTCTGTCAATAGCGCACAAATTCGGGTCTGCTATTGTGCGATTACTAATTTCATATTTTCATACGAAATTCTTGAGGCCTTAATCGAAATTAATGGTAATTAGTAAATAAAGGGTGGTTAAATTGCAAGGGCCGATGTTGATTTTGAATAAAACACAAACTATTTAGGAAATTATTGTAATTTTATTTTATTATGATATATTGGTATTACTCAATTATGTATGGAACAAAATATCGGCCAAATGGGCGCCGCGACCACGGCGGCACACCTCCATCCGATGGTCCAAATTTTCGATGACCCTGAGGCATAATGGAGGTTCTATGCCGTTAATGTGCCGAATTATCTCATCCTTTAGTCTTGAATTGTTGCTGGCTTATCGACGTACACCTTTTCTTTCAAATAATCCCAAAGAAAAAAGTCCAACGGTGTCAAATCACATGATCTTGGCGGCCAATTGACATCGCCATTACGTGAGATAACACGGCCATTGAATTTGTTGCGCAAAAGAGCCATTGTTTCGTTAGCTGTGTGGCAAGTGGCACCGTCCTGCTGAAACCACATATCGTCCACATCCATATCTTCCAATTCGGGCCATAAAAAGTTCGTTATCATCTCACGATAGCGAACACCATTCACAGTAACTGCCTGACCGGCCTCATTTTGGAAAAAATACGGCCCGATGATGCCGCCAGCCCATAAACCGCACCAAACAGTCACTCTTTGTAGGTGCATTGGTTTTTCGACAATCACTCTTGGATTCTCATTCGCCCAAATGCGGCAATTCTGTTTATTGATGAATCCACTGAGGTGAAAATGTGCCTCATCACTGAAGATGATTTTCTTCGAAAATTGATCATCCACTGTTGCCGTGGTCGCGGCGCCCATTTGGCCGATATTTTGTTCCATACATAATTGAGTAATACCAATATATCATAATAAAATAAAATTACAATAATTTCCTAAATAGTTTGTGTTTTATTCAAAATCAACATCGGCCCTTGAAATTTAACCACCCTTTACATACGAGGCAATTTAACATTTCCCAGTCTATTTTATGAAACTTCTTACCTTTGAAATAATACAGTTGATACATATAGTTATATGAGTTCATAAAAGCCCTAAGTTATATTGAAACCCTTTTACAGGAGAAGCAAAATACTTCCAATCAAAAATTCTGCGCTTGTACTGAGGAATTTCCGAATTTTGGTTGTTAAGAACGTTATTTCTAATTGCAGGCGTGCAAATTTTTGTAGGAACATGTATTTTAATATTGTGGCATCATAATCATAATCAAAAATTCGATTTCGAATTTTTTGCAACTTAGAGCTTTTTTGAACTCATATGACGAAATATCGAATTGAACTTTTTAATAAGCACTTTTATCATTTCGACGCGCATTATTATTTGGCCAAAGTTTTTGAATGAATTTGTTAGCAAGTGTGTTTAGTATTATTTATACTTTTTTTTTTTTTCTTATTTGCTAAATATTTTAAGGCCGATCAAATCAAGAGTCATTAAAACACTAAAGAGTTTATTCAAAAGAATAAATAAATAAATAAATTAATAACAATGTTGCGAATTTGTATATATGTATGTATGTACGTGCATACGTGTGTATGTCTGTCTATATGTATCTACGTATGTACATGCATACGTATTAACAGAATCAAAGCGTATGACGTCAATAAGTGAAGTTGGGGTTTTTTTTAGGTTTTCATTCCGATTCTTGTTTATTTATGCTTATGTTTCAAGATTGCTGTGGTTTGTTTTTTAGTATTTAACTATCATATATTTTATTAATAAATAGATAAGGAGTGGAATTTATGCTGTAATAAGACTACTTACTACTACAGACTTATCAAACAATTTTATTTTTTCTTTTTTTAATTTTTTTAGATTTTTCCATTTATATTTCAGTTTATTATTTCAATAATTGTTAATTTTCAAGGTTGTGCAAATACACAGTTTGGAATTAAAGCCAACATTTTTATAATTGTTAGAAAATGTATTTGTACGTTTATACTTATTTTGATGTGAATGATAATTGTGCGTAATAATTTTTATTTTAGAAAAGTTATAACAACGTAATATGTACATATATAAAACTTAAGTAAATAAAGGTTTAATAAATATTTTGTGTATGGCTATAACAAGTTGTTCCTTCATGGTAACAACATAATCGGAGTATCGTTGCGAGACAAAGAGTTTGATTAAAACGAAATAAGACATACATATTCGTTGTTAATGTACTATATTTTGTTTAAAATTAACATTTTGCGTAAAAGGCATGCGTTTGGATATTTCGCTTAAAATACTACATGTCTTTAATTTTTTCGCTTAAAATGCATATTTGAGCGTTTTTTCTTAACAATGTTTATGTTTGCAACAGACCTTGTCTACAGATCAGAACGCCCTTCCGGCGAAAATAAAATATTTACTAAAAATGGCTACTAAAAACAAAGCTTCAAAATTTAATACGTCTCCTTGACATCAGAGACGCTACAACACTGCCAAAAAAAAAACAAGGATATGAAGCTTCACCTCCTATCATTTCTCCTACTATCCCTTGCCTCTAGTTCTGGCACATGTGTAGGGGTCATCTCCTGAATAAGAAAAAAAAAATGTGTGTTACATCGAAACTTTTTGCTGAGTGGACAGATGTTGATGATACTTTTTTCATTGGAAAGCACGTGCTTACGGCGGAATACAGTTTTGCCCCTATACAAAAATTATATTTTTTAATAAGTTTTCGTTATAAAAGGCGGGTCGTGAATATACTGAAAAATTTAAAAACATAAACGTAATGAGACACTACAAAATTAAAATTTTATTATTTTTTCCTTTTCTGTTGCTCTTTTGTCTGTTGAATTTTTTTTTTTAATTTTTATTTAAGAAATTTCTTTCAATTAAAATACATAGTCTGGTCAAAAGAAAAGGAGAATTTTGAATTTTTTAGAAAAGTATTTATTTATTCATCAATATCCATTTTGTCCTCTTCAAAGTAATTCCCCTCAGATATAATGCACATATGCCTGCGCTTCTCCCAATCCTCGAATCACTTTTGAAATGCTCTTTTCGGTATAGCCATCAGCTCGTTCTTCGATTTTGACTTTATCTCATCAATTGTGGCAAAACGCTTTCCTTTCATTAGTCTCTTCAGTTTTGGGAATAGGAAGAAGTCGCAGTGAGCCAAATTTGGCGAATAAGGTTGTTGAGGTTTGTGCTCATCTTTACAATTTATATCTACTGATAACCACACATAGTGAACAAAACACGAAGAAGGCTGAGTATGAAGGTGTTAGCAGCCTTCGAAAACAGCATGTTGTTCCGTTCTGCTAGTGTTTCCTACTTTCTTTGGTTTAATTAGTTCTTGATAATTAACACATGATATTTGACTGCCTGTATGTTATTGAACAATGAAAAGAATTTAAAATTTAAATTAATTAGTAAAAACAACTTTTCCCTTTAATTTTGCAAATTAATTTATAAAAATATTGAAAGAAAAATCATAAACCTACGTACCAGGTAGAGATTTCATAATAGGGAACGGCCAACTCTTGTAGAAATGGTATCTTGAAGCAGCGTTACCAATTATTTTTTAAGAAAAACTTTTTCTTTAAAAGAAAAAACTTAATTTTTCAACAAAAAACTTTTTCTTTAAAAGAAAAAACTTAATTTTTCAACAAAAAACTTTTTCCCACAAAAGTGTCTGAAAAAGGCACAAAAATATATATTTTTTAATTCATTTTTATTGAAACAAAAAATATTAAACAACAACAAACTTAGTCTTATTCTTCCCGCGCTTTTGACTAGTTCCCCACTTTTTTTTGTAGGTTTTGTTGAAGCCTCCGATGTTTTTGTAGCATATTCTACGCTATTTTTTCCACTTGCATTGCTGCTTTAAACTAATAACAGCAAAAGAATTATTTAAAACTAAAAATATTCCATTACATTTACCATTTCTCTTTAAATGATTATCCATACTTTTTTCAGAGAAAACAAACGCATAAAATACTATAATATCATTCATACGGCACAGTTGTTTTCAAGAGGGAGAGACACATTGAACACTGTTGCAGTAATAAGGAATGAAAAATGTTCACCCTTATGCTGTGTTTCGACTCGAACCGAAATTATCTCCGTTTGCCAATTTTGATATTCTGCGTTACGTTTCTTTTCGTTTGTATGTATTGTCCATTACGATCGTCACTACGTTTTTGTACTCGTAATTTGTTACTTTACTAACGGAATTTTTTTTGATTTTTGTTTGTGTTAAGATATGTAATAAATTTTTTTTAAAATTATTTTCTTGTTATACTGAAATGTTAAAGATTTATTTAACAGTACGAAAAGACAGCGAGTTTCAATTCTTTGCTCTGTATTCTGAAGCGCGTTATTTTTCTCTTCTAAAAACAGTTTTTCTTGAAATGCAAATAAATAAACTTTGTTTTGCTTCTACAATGATGTATAAAAAATTAAAATATCAGCTCCGCCACTACAGGTTTCTTCAGACTGGAATAGTTTGCGCGCGTACTTAACTTCTATTAATATGTGATGTTATAGTTCCCACAATATTTAATTTTTTATTATTTATTTTATTTGTCACTGTTGTTTTGCAGTAAATTTATGTTTTTCACACGTTTCATAGCAAAGCTGCTGCTTTAAACATATTCTTCTCTTCTTTTTCTTTCGATTATAGTTTTTTTTTGCCGAATACCTTTTTCCGATCCGTGCGTAACTTAATGCGGGAACGTAATCGAAACACAGAATAAGGGTGTATAACATCGTTTACAACAGCAAATAACATTTTCATCATATACATATGTATACTGTAATTAAAAATTAATAAACAAAATTTTAAAATTTGCATGATTTTCACAAGAACTTATTTTTTAAGCTAAAAACTTGACAACTTTTTGACATTTCAAAAAACTTGAAAAAAAAAGGAAAACTTGACAAATGGTATCGCTGTATGGAAGTGACTCAATAAATTTAGCAATTTTTACATAAATTTTATGGGCCAGTTGTTTGTATTGTATTTATAAACCACAGTTTTTTCTTAATCAAATATGAAAATAAGTTTATTTCTTGCAATTTTTAATTTAAATAATTTTTTTTTTATTTGTAGTTCAAACCAGAAAATCTCAACACATAAATAATAAAAAAAAAAGAAAATCGATTTGTATCAAATAAAAGTCGTTAAACCGAAAGACATTTGAAGAAAGAAAAAAATAAAGAAAGCAGAAAAATTTAAAAAAAGAGATCAAGATGCTGCAGAAACTCTTACAAATTTATTACAGCATTTCAAGAAACATTCCTTGATAGAACAAACAACACAAATAGCCCCCATCAACAAGATAAACGGAAAAACTAAAACTCAAAGTTTCTTAAAAAGAAAAAACCAAATGAATAAATATTCAAAACACACAATGCATACATGTACACATTTACATATACGATCAATAAAATCTTCTAATATTTAAGAGTAATTAAAAATTAAACAACAAACCATCAAATTAAAACCATTGAAACAAAAGGAAACCGCATATCATCACATATCTCTTTGGAAGTCCGCCACTTGTTGAATAAAGACAATAAGGGCAAGGAATTTAAACCCACCTCTATACCACACACAGACGACACATCACTCTCCCTATCGGTCTGTCTTTCTTCTCTTTATTTTCATCTCTCAAATAAAAGCCAACAAACTTTTTAATTGCAACTCTAAATGAACTTCAATACTGTTCCTTTACACAACAGTCTAATGCAAACAAAAATCATGGAATGGACCAATGATGATGCTTTAGAACTTATTGAACAATATCGTTCACATACCGAACTGTGGAATCGTGCCGATCCGAAGTACAAAGATAAATTATGTCGCTTTCGCGCATGGTCGGAAATTGCTGAACGTTTTGGCTGCAGCAAGGCCGAGGTTGAACGCAAAATGAATGTCTTGTTGACCCAGTACAGGCGAGAGAAACACAAAATGTTGGTCAAATTATATCAGGGCATACAACCGAATCCCTCCAAATGGTATGCTTTCAAACGTTTTGATTTTATGGAAGCCGGAGGTGGTAGTGCCAGTGCAATTGCCGCTGGCATTGCTGGTGGTGGAGGAGGAGGAGGTGGTGGTGGCGGCGGTATTGGTGGCATTAATACTAGTCTGAGTAACAGTGTCAGTTGTGGTAGCAGTAGTGGTGGCATTACTACAAATGGTCATCATCATCACCATCATCATGCTGCAGCAGCTGCCGCAGCAGCATTAAATGGCTTAGCTGCAGCGGGTTATAATACTTCAACAACTGCGGCATCAACACCAACAACGTCACATCATCGCAGAATGAAAAGTAAAGAGATGAAATATTTTGGCGCGGTAAGTACCGTCCTACCATTTTTTTTATATCTGACAAAAAGAAAATTTTTTAATGAGAAAATAAGTTTTTTTCGTAGTTGAGGAGATGGTTGCCAAAGTGATAGAAATTAATTGTTTAGTGGCTATGAAAAGTCGCTGAGTTTATCGAGTGTAAATAATTTTATAATTTAAACGAGTCCTGTTAATACTTTTCTAAAACTTACAGTACAGTACGACTTTGTCGGTCTACGAAATTAAATCATAAGTAAAGAGCTTGAAAATGAATGCGTTAACGTCACACCAGAGACGCAGGAACTCTGCCTTACAAATATAGCAGAGTTGTTGCAAGAATTAAGCCATTTCTTATCACTTCAGCACCCCTCTCTTCCCTACACAATGATTTTATAAAAAGTGTGGCAAAGCTCATTGCGTGGCTGTTACGAGTACTTCTTTAAAAAAAAAAATTACATATCCAAAGTGGAGGTAAATTTACAGTCAGATTCTTATTTCTTCAATGGTGCAGAGCTGGCATATAGCGATTACATATTTATATACCCTTTTCGAAACTATTTCATAAGCATAATATTTCGACCTTCTTTAATTTTCGTAAAAAACTATTTTTTCCGTTTACAGTCTCTGCTAGAATTGAGATCAGACTTGGGCAATGATGGTAACATTTTATAGTTAATTTCATATGCATTAGAAAATTATTTCTAATTGTAATTGTAATTATACATTTCATTTGGAAATAATACCTTAATCAAGTAATTACACAAGATTTATGTAATAATTCCTTTTTTTATTGTATGTTGTATGAGTGCAGTAAACATTAAAAAAAAAGTTAGTTTAAAAAAATATAATTGAATTTGTTGAATTGAAAAATAATCACTTTTTGATCAATTACAATTACAAATACATGGAATTGTAATTGCAAAAGAAAACAATAATATACAGTTATAACTTGTAATTGAAATATTTCCAATAATTGAAGGTGTTCAATTACATGTGCTTAAATTACATTGAAGTTTTAATGTAATTGAAATTGCCCAAGTCTGATTGAGATTATATGTACGTACATACTTATGTATACTATATATAATGACCATATTTTCATCAGATTACTGTAACCCTTTCAGACCTGACGCTAAACTACTGGGAATTTTTTCATAATTTTTGGAGTATATACGGATATGTTCTGTAAACCCAATCCGCAAAAATTTTTCGTTTTTGAAACGAATAATTTTACTCGGAATTAAATCGAATATATACGAGTATATGAATAAAAGCACATTTTCACTAAATTCATTAGAGAAGATCATTAAAAAAGTTTATCAGTTGGGGCTTCTAGGTTCGATTCCTAGCACAGACTCTGGTCTGTATCACTACAGCACGTGAAAGTTTTTTCACAACAGGTATCACAATGGGACCATAATAAATTGGACCCACCTGGGTTGGGACTTTTCCTTTACCTTTACATCCAGTAACCTGCGGACCTAACCTAACCTAACCTATCTATACGAAGACTGTAGTTTTTATAAATTTTTAATGAAATACAAATTACATTCCACTAATTGGAATAATCTTTATAATTTAAAAATATGAGAAATTTAGAATTTAAAATACATTTGCTTTAACAGACAGTTCTTCAAAAGAATGGAAATTGATTAATATCGCTGTGTTGTTGAATTTATTAATTACATATCATTTAAACAAGCCACAGTTATGAGAAATTAAAGCATTGCCAATTTGCAAAAACAAAAAATGCACAAGATAATGTTACTCAATTTCATATCACCACATACCTTCAATTGTAAAAATGTTGCTTTTAAAACAGAAATTTTTTTGTTTTTTATTCTTATTTTCCGACAATAAAAACAATTTTTACTTTCAAAGTGGCAACACTGACGAATAAAGAGAAAAATCAGAGAACATGTTTGGAAAAATTAACTTGTAAAATTAAAAAAAAAAAAATAAATAAATAAAAAATTCAACACTTACCGTAACAAGCAGGTGCATGTAAATGCAAAAGAGTTGCCCGATGAGGCGTGCACCTTAAAATGGGAAAAAGAGGGAAGAAAAGGCAAAAACGCCACAACTAGAAATGGGAGAAATAAAATGTTCTGTCTAGTATTTGCTTGTTTGTTTCTTTATGCTTATTTACTTTTTAACTGATGTGGTTGTTGTCGTTTCGGTTTTTATATCATTCAAATATATATAAGCACATATACGAGGGAAATTAGTTGCATTTATGGTTTGTCAGCCTCCAAGAGGAAATCAGAAATTTTTCACTGAAGCAATTTACACTGGCACAAATATGCTGGCATAACATGGCACCTTCTAGGCAAATTCGGTGAAAAGAATGGTAAAGGTTTATTAATACAAGGTTGACGCAAGGTGAATTCGTCAATTCGCTTTTCGCCCAAACGTCAAATTTTTTGTATAATTGTATTTTGTTAAATATAACATAACCTAAAAAGAACGTGTTAAATTAGTGTAATATGAGTTAAAATTAAATTAATTATTAAAAAAAGCAATATATTTTGCATTCAAAAAATTATAGTATTTTGTTCTTATAATTATTAAATTATTTACAAGAAAAGTTCTTAACTTTCTCACAAAATTATGGAATTATGTATTTCAAATGTGGAAACTGCCTCAACTTCACAAATAATGCTAATGAATGCAGCGACGCTTTGACACATTTAAAACTCGAGCAAACATGAAGACCTCAGTGGCCCATTAAGGAAGACAAAAACCCTCAAATATTCGGAGAGCTAAATGAAACTATGTACTCAAATCTCCTAGATCGAATAATCTTGCATTGCCGTTACTATATTCGCTTGCGATTGAGCGACACTGCCGTCCTAAAAAAATCTATAAAATTCCTAAGAAACTTAAATGTCTGCCTGTCGCTAGAATTAACATATGAATAATTATTGTTCGTTCAATTAGTTTTCAGCATACGATAACTAAAGGAGTATGTAGTATATTAGAATAACTAACAGCCCTCGTATAAAGAGTATCAAAACCAATAACAACAAACTTTAGCGACTCGCAGTGTGCAATACTATAGTTGTTGTTCTTGTTGCAGATTTATAATTATGTACAAGTATTTTTATGTGTATGTGTGAACGTGCCCCAGCAGTAGTAGTAGTATAATTGTCAGGGTATTTTGGTTGTTTTGATAAACACAAGGAAGGTTGTGCAAGTAAATATGCATTTATTTGCCCTCTATGTGCGTACATATGTGTTTATGGGTATGATTTGCTAGGATGGCCGGGTATGTAGCGGGGATCCTTCTTGTCTTTGTGGCAATCGTGAACAAAAATGTAAACAAATTCCTCAACTCTTGTGCATATGCGTATTTGAGGGTTATTGCTTTTTCATTCATTCAATTTTGTTTTATATTGTTTATCGCTTTCGCCTTAAATTCAAAGAAACAATTATGAGATTAGTAGTGAATTCTGAGAGCAGCAGTGAAGGCATGACTTGTGTTATTTGTTTCCATGAGCGTTAGTGAAAGCAGAATTCACAAGTTTTATTTTTAAAGGACCTTTGAGAGAGGTAAGCGAGGAGGATTCAATGACGCTAAATAAATTTCGAGGATACAATTAATTGCGTACTTTATGGCTTGATATCTTCTGGATGAGGAATCACTTTGCAATTTTTACTATTTAATTTATTATTAAATTCTTACAGCCGTATTCATAAAAAATAAGTATTTTGTTTTTCAAATACATTTTAAGCCTAAAAAGGGTTTTTCAAAAATTCCTATGCATAATCAATATTTTAACTAAAAATAATTCTTTAATATTATCGTGGCAGCACTACCATTTTTACTTGTCACTTGCAGCTCAGTTCTGCAAAAGAATTATTATTAATTAACAAAGTACTCGTACATTTATTTATTGGTTTTTTTGTCTAGCTTCAGAAAAATGTTGTTTTTATAAAATAAGAAATGAATCAATCCAAACTATTATTTAATAAAAAATTAAGAAATTGTGAAACCGAATCTTTGGTAAAATTGTTATTTAAGCCCGTATGACGACACTACATTTATTTTGCATTAATTAATATAAAATAGTATATTAACTGAATTTATTTTTTTTTGGCAATATCTCTGCAATGAATGCATCACATGTGGAGGGATAATTCTTTGAGTGCTTTTCCAAGATGAAAAAAAAACCTGAAATGCAACCCTTCTCACAAGTATTTTTAGTGGGAGGTCTGTTCACTGAAATGAAAAAATTCTGTACAATGGCAAATCAAATGTCAAAGCAGCAAATAAAAAAAGCAAAAAAGAAAAAGAGAAGAGCAGCTCAAAACGTTGTTTTTTGCGATGTGTGAAATGCTAATTGAGTCAGCTAAATTGACTAAATTAAATATGTTTGAACACTAATTAATTTGTTTAAATTATCTCAAGTTCCGGCACAATGCTGCGCATGTATGGAGGTCATCCCCTGAGTGCCGGTCCAAGAAAAAAAATAAAATTAAAATGCATGTCTGCACATAGAATTAGTTTAAAGTTTTGTGCGTCCCCTGTTAATTTTTCTCTTTTAAGTAACCCTAGGTTTTTATTTGTTTTGTGCCAAATTAAATTTATTTTCAACCTGAATTGCTTTCTACTTCGATCTTTTTTTTATAAATTATTTTTATTTAATTTCCTATTATTATATTTATTATTATTATTAAATTATTATTATTAAATTTATAATATAGGAAAAAATAATTTCCTATTATTCCTGATGATGTTAACAAGCTGTTAACGAAATATCGAATAATAAAACAAAATAAAATAAAAAAAAAAGACCTCAAGCTTAATAAATATATTCCAAAAATAAATAAAATGTAATAAAAAAGGTCAATTAATAATATAATTAAAATTATTTTTATTAATAAATTTTATTTAAGCAGAAGGTCAGATTTTATGTAAAATTTTTTTTTTATTATATTGTAAAACGAATTATTGGATAATTAATATAAGAATATGTTTATGGCTTTGTAATAAAAAACAAATTTATATTATGTATATTTGACCTTGTGCTTAAATATAATTTATTAGTAAATAGTTCTTTTTCAATTCACAAAAAAAAAACGGAAATGTTGACAAATTTTAATTTTCCGACCATACCAAGTAACTTCTTGCACGTATGCGTAGAATTAATTAGAATATTTTTGATGAAATTCACAATAAAACGAAATTTTATGATTTTTACAAAATTTTCTGCTTCACAAATATCGCAAATGTCTCGAACATTTTATATTCTTCTTCAATTTCACTCTAATATTATTTTTTACATAAGCAAGGAAATTTATATAATTTCTTTTAAATCGTAACGAAATAAGAAATCCATGTACAGTGAAAATGATTATTCGTAATTCGATTATTCGGCACATTAATTATCCGGGAAAGAAAAAGAAAATGTTTTTGCATCCATTTTCAATTTTTTACTTCGATTAACCGTAATTACTTTCATTATCCGGGATTATAAGGATACTTTTTTCGCTTAATTTTGAACTATCAAACATGATTTGAATAAAACGAAAAAGGGGAATTCTTTGACTACATACGATGAATGGTTAATTTAGAAACATGAGAAAACGCGTATTAATGTTTACTTTCATAATGGGGTTCTTAGCCTTAAGAAGTGTTCACTGTTATCTATCTAAATTATTATTTTTCTTATAATATTTCAACCTGTATATAGAATTCTTGAATATTTTTTTTATTGCGATTATATGCATGAATATGTATGTACAGTCACACAGATAATAGAACGTACCCTTAAAAATTCTTTAATTTTCCAAAAATTGCTGATATTTAAAAATAAAATAAACCAAAAATTTTTAAATGAACACAAATGTTTTTTATTATTATTTAAATATAAAATTAAAAACTTTAATTTTATACTTAAGTGCGCAGTCGAGTCGCATTTTTCTATTTATTTCGCTTATTAATGGTTTTTCCTGCTATGGAATCCGCTTTTTCGCGAAACACTTCGCATTGCTTCTAAATGAACATTAATATTGTGGTAATTTTCCAAAGTGTTTCGAATTTACAATTTTTACTAACGCCACTTTTTATAAATCGCTCAACTCATGGGGAAATTTTGGGTGGACGTCCAGTTTTTGGCTTGTTTGCTAGTCTCGGAAGAATTTTCTATTACAGTCTGCACTGTAGACTTGGCACGTGCAAAAATTTTACTAATTGAACTCAAAGAATCCCCATCTTTCCTCAATTTTAAAATATGTTCACGTAGTTCGATACAAATGTCCTTTGTTTTCTTACCCATTTTAACAAAATTGCTCTTAAGAATTTGCTTACAAATCAACCTTTTAATACTTTCCGCGTATTATTTTTTCTTTAAATCTACTTAATTTTAAAAATTACCGCTTTTTATTTGGGATCGTACATATAATTATCTGTGCTGCCAGATTGAGATTTAAGTTTAGACGTACAATAAGCGAAAAATTTACATTTTGTAGTTTGCTTTTGATAGTGGTCGATGCCGTGCAAATTCAAAGCAAAAATATCAATCATAAGTTCAGGTTTATTCTTAAACTGCAATTTTAGAGGGAGTACGTACTAAATAGTGTGACTGTACATACAACAATAATCTTTTGTTAGACTCACAAAATTATTGCAGCAACGGACTGTAGTTTATTCAGGATGTATTACTTGCAGTCATTTTTAGATGAATAAATATTCAAAGTTCTAAATAATAAAATTTTTTTTTTCATTAAAACTTTATATTTTTATTTTGTTATAACTGAATTTTCCTTTATTTTAAATTTATTGAGGATGGTGGTGGTCGAAGTAGTCTGCACGTTGACCAGAAAACGAAAATTTTTCTGGGTACAACCCCAGTTTTAGACTCATGAAAAAAACATCTCGCCATTTTTCTAATGTCCCTTTGTGTGTTTTTGTGTCAGTTGTTGTCGCAAGGTTTCAGTGGCGAAGGCATAGTCACTGGTTCCTGAACAGTAACGGCTTCAGCAGTATCCAATCCACAGGCACATCAGAACGCCCTCCTTCATCGGTATTGTGTAGAATCGGCGAAGTAAAATAATTACTAAAAACGAGTTAGAAAATTTAATACGAGATGCTACAACAGTGCTATGAAACAAATAACGTGCAAAAGCAGTGTTGTAAGATATTCAAACTTCACCTCCTGTCCTTTCGCCTACTAACCCTTTCCTCTAGTTCTAGCACGATGCTCCTGTGCTGGTCCAAGATAAAAAAAATTACTACTTCAATTAATTTTGTGTACAAAATACTTTGAGTGTAATTATTAAAAATATGAACTAAATAAAATACTCAAAACTGATACTCAATTAACCCGGTCCCGACCATTACGTGTAATCGAGGATCCACTGTATATTTATTTTGCTTTGCCCTGAAGCATATAAAATTATTTTGTTAACGTTCTTTTGCCTAATTGCCAGTGATTGTTTGTATAAAGGATTACTTTTCCTTTACTGTTCCTCTACAAGGCCAACATCATTCACTAATGAAACCGTGGCTTGCTAAAGTTAGTCCGGGAATAAAGAGTAATAATTGAATAAGTAACAAGGCCCTGCCGAAAAAGTAAATAAAATACCTCTTTTATGTTGTCTGTCACATACTCGAACTTTACTTTGCTGTAAAATTTTACAAAATACTTGTACATATGTATGTATATATATATGTAGTTATCAAGCAGAAGGTTAAGCAGATACCAGTATCTGTGAGAATGTACGCACTCATTCATACATGCTTCTCGATATGAGAACACAAATACAATTTATTGTTATTGTTATTGTTATTGTTATTAAGAGTATCGATATGAACGTTGATTACGATGACAATAATGACAACGATAATGATAATTATCAACCATATTTTATAATAATCATAACAATAATGTTGCATGAGACTGGCAAAATAAAAATGTTGTTGACAAACAACATCATCAATAAGCAGGAGCACAGAAACTTTAGAACGAGGTCATGCGGAACAGAAAAAAAAAGGAGAAAAATAAACAAAATGTTTCCAAGTGCCAACAGCAACAACAAGAGAAGGCAACAAAATGAAAACAAATAGTAACCAAGTGGGCTTGTTTGTGCGAGCAGTGCACATACTCATTATTGTGTATCGTGCTGTGCTCAGATTCAGCTCTAACCAAAATAAATGAAAAACACAAAAAGTTATTTTTTAAACAAATGAAACTGATAATGATGTTGCTGACGGTAATGATGGTGGTGGTGATGTCGGTATTGATGATGACGATGAAAATGATGATGATGATGTTTCCAATATTTGTTGTGGCATGCAGGTTCATTAATATTTTTGTTTTTCAATTTCTTGACACCGGAATAAATAAGGAGTGATTGAAAAATTTTCCAAATGACAAGGACGAATTCAATTTACAATATCTAAGATTTATGAAAAACACAAATTTTTCAAGTTCTATTCAGCTGATTTATAAATATAAAGAAATATTAATATACAGCGATTATTAAAATATATACAAAAAAAATAAATCTCAATTGCTATGAAATTTCGTAAGAGCTGGTTTACACACATCCACACTTGCAATTTTTATTGCAGCAATTTATTGCCGTACAGATAGGTGAGATGGGTACACGGGGTCATGTGTTCTGCAATTCTCTTTTGCTTTGCAATTCTCACTATTCAATTTGAAGTTTTATGTAGATGTATTAGTATTGTGGGTGAAAAAATGCGTAAGAAATAAAAAAATTTCAAAACTAGAATTTCATAATGTGAACATTAATGCCATTTCAAAGCAGAATTTTTCAAAATTGCACCAACAAAAATTGCAAGTCTGTACAGCGATTAAATCACTTTTTTTTCTTTTGAAATACATAAAAACCTTTCCACCAAGTTTCGATTGTTTTAACTTTTTTTTTTAAATAAAAAGACTAAATTAAATTGACTGATATGGTCACAAGAGTACCCACTTACACTCACTAATCCGTTCGCTCTCCCTCTCTCTCTCTGCGATAAAATTTCAAGACATGACGAGTCAAACTCGAAGTGCGTGAATCAATTCTAAAGACCAGGGCACATAGAATCCGTCATCCGTCATACTTTGAAGTTTTCAAATGACATTACCGTACCGACGGATGAGATTGGCACAGTGAGTACTTTGTTGACGGATATCAAGCCTTAGCCAGCGTTGCCACAAATTTCTACTAACAAAATTTGTTTAAAAAATTAAAAAATACCAGAATATGCTTTATTTTATAAAAATAACTCTTCAATTTCTTTTCCACTAGCCATAAATTTTATTAAAAAAAATATGTAGATAAAAATATTATGTTAATACACCATTTCAAATTCAAAAAAACTTGTGCAAATAATTTTCTATCTATTTTGGATTTAAAGACTGTTTTCTTTTATTTTTGTTTCTGCTGGAACAGTCTCGAATTTTTTGTTGCAACAGAAACAATTTTTATTAAAACAAAAGGGTGTTAGCAGTATTTCGCAATAAACGCGGTATAAAATCTGATTTTACAAGTAAAATATAAAAGCATTTACACATTTGGGCTGGAAAAAGTAAAAAAAATGCAAAAAATATTCACTTCTCCACACTAAAAAAAATTTAACCAATTTAACCTACAATGGCAACGCTGTTCATAGCTGTCAAAGTACTTAACGTACGTTATGTGACGTACTGAATGTGACTAAGCTCATAAGAAAACGTATATTTCAACATACTTGTCAGTTAAAAAAAGCAAAGTATGACGGATTCTGTGTGCCCCGGCCTTAATATAGCGTAAATTCATACGTAAAATATAAGCAAGGAATTTATTACACATAACAACTTTTCGTTTCTTTCTTCTAATGTGTCGTAGTACGCCTGACTGGCAAATAACTTTATCGATGGACGTGACGAAAAATCACCATTCCATTCTAGTAACGATTAAACAAATAGGCAGAACCTTCTGACATTACGATGATTCTTCTTTGTGCCAAGGGAATTGGCTTTACGTTACTCTCTTATATATGTACAGCGTGAGGCAAAGCTCACGGTTGGGTTTAAGAACTTTTTCGTTTATAATTTTTTTTTTTTTTCAGATTATTAAATATAGGCATTTGCAAGATCTAGAACGGAAGAAATCGTAAATTGTTGTTTCTTTTTTCCATTTCTTTATATCACTTAATGGGTCTAGGTATAGTGAAAAAGGTAGCTTTTCTCGATTTTTTATTTCTGATATATACGCTTCATCATGGCGATGCCTTCAGAGTCTGCACGTTGACTACAAAACCAAAAATTTCCTGGGTTCAACCCCAGTTACAGACTCATAAAAACATCTAGCATTTTTTCTTATATAACATCTGTGTGTCTTTGGGTCAGTTGTTATCGGAAGGTTTCAGTGTCATGGTATCACGAACGCGACAGAATTTAGAACTCGTTTTCTACTGCATTTGGGAACATAAAAAAATTTCCGAATTAGAACACCATTTTTGAAAGGATTTTTGTTTTGTTTAACTAAAGAGGAATAAATAAACGAATAATTTAATAACCGCATTTTTAAACCGCATGGTGACTTCTTACCCACCCTCGTTGGCATCTTCTTAAGATGTGAGCCTCCTATCCAGCGTTACGCCGCGATAGTTCGCCTCACCGAAGAATTGTAGTATCATTCCATACGACAGGGGTGTCTGAGATTGCCATCCCTCTTCTTACTAAACGGTATTGGTTGGGTTAATGCAAAGCCCCTTATCCGCACACCACTCCCTTATCACATTCAGCGTTTGTTGAATGCGATCCGAAATAGTGTCCTCACACGGCCCCTTACGTACACCACATGATCATCAGCAGTGCTACTGTGGAAAAACCCAGGTCGTTCAGCTTGTGGAGAAGTGATCCACTAAAAATAACTATTTCAAAATTTTGACTTTAAAGGAAAATGAAAATAATATCTGAGTACAATTCCCTTGAAATAAGGCAGAAATTCTGTTAGAAGATATTAATGCTATCATATTCTCCACGGATGGGGTTTTTGATCAATTCAGAGAAACAAAACAACCTGCATAAGAATAAATGAATTCAAATAATGGACGACTTCCTTAGCGCATGTTTCGAAACATTTTTTCGAAAAACTGAGTATGCAGTGCAAAGCAGGTCTTAGGTACAGCTCTGTTTTGGAGACGGCGTTTACGAACGTCACTTTGCAACTCATAGTTGCATAAAGGTTTTCTCTGCATACCAAATAAAATTTATTTTATTTAAGGTGAGATCTGCTCCTCATACACCTGAGTCGCCCACGGATTAGGAACATTAGGTTGTGCCAATAATGTCGCGGCTACATACACATCTACATACTCTATTTCATTAGTTTTGCATTTAACAACCACAGTGACCTGAAAATGGTACTACTGGCGATTCTCTATCACCCCACACTATTTACACTTCAGTTATTTTGTTTTTCGTTAATTTTATTGTTGTTTATTAGCAAATACTTATCATTTCTCATAAAAAATGCAAAAAGAAAACAATATAGAAAAGACCTGTTCATTCAATTCTTCTACTGTCCATGATAAGCCCGCGCAAAAATATATGCCTGTCCTTCGGGCACACAATTGAGTAAACATGCATTTTATACTCATACAAAGAATATTTCCATCATTATCGACTTCCTCATCATCAATATTGTTGTTTTGTTTAACGTTGCCATCGTCATAGTCAACAACACCAACCACACAAAATGCAAAGTTGCTCTTCGATAATGGACAAATCGTTCAAGTCACCCTCCAAGCCACTTCTCATTTGGTTACTCATACAGTGTTTCCTTTTCAAATTTGTTGTTGGGAATGTTTGTGTAAATAAGTAAAAAGAAAAACACGAAAGCATACAAATAGCGTGACTTGAAAACAACGGATTTTCAAAATTTGTAACAATAGCTCCATTCGTTTATCCCAAAATTTGTGCAAATTTCCACAAATTCCTACTGAAAACCATTCGTTTACACAAAAATTTACAAAAGAGAGCACCATTCGAGAGAGGAAAATTACGGTGCTTTTCTGAGAGTCTTCAAATTTTTACTGAACGAATTTTTGCCAGTAGAATCAACTGGAAAAGAAAAATACATTAATATCTTAGGCACATTGCGTCATTGCATTTGCAAAATGGTCGCCCATATTTTTGTTCTCCACTAACAAAATATACAGATTTGCACTTGCTACACTTTTGCACATGTTCAAGACTGAAAGTAGTAGTTTTTATTTGCAATATGCATATTGCAAATGAACAGCTGTCATTTAGAGACCGACGTCGATCTGCTGACGGTAGCCGACGACATTTTCTCAACTTTCATCAGCATGATTTTATGGATACGAGTATTTTCATTTCAGTACATACTCGTACATAAATATATAGAGTAAGTTAATTGAACCATTTACTTTCAGTTTCACAATGTATGCTTAACAAGTAAGCCCCAAATGCACAGTCATTAGTTCACCAATAATGTTTGATTCACAGCTTTTTGTTTTGTTTTTGACATTTAACCGGAAACAAATTAAAAAGCTTATAGCAATTACAAACGTTTAAAACCTTATGCGGCAATTCTATTTAAATACATTCCTCTATGAATCTATGACTACAAAAACGGATTGTATGAAATACCAAGAACTTGTGTATACTGAGTAGTTAACACATCTCATATTTTTACAACACTATGCTTTTTAGTGATCAGCTGTTTTGAATGATCTACAAATTTTGCTAATTTTCCCATTCGTTTATTTTTGTGTTAGAGACCTTTTTTAGGGTAATTTTTTTTTATATAAAATACAATTTACTCAGCTACTGAATTTCACTGGGAAAGTAAACGAATGAACCTAATGTCATATAAATATTTAACAGATGTTGCATTGAAAGTTAACTTGGCAGAACAACTTGTGGTCATCTAAAAGATATATAATTTTAAAAATTTTGCAATAGGTCCGTTTTATTTTACTAAACTTACTTTGTGGAACGGCAGCGATACTTGCAGCCTTCGAGAATTGCATCCAAATAACTCAATAGGAAATTCTAAATAATTGTAATCGGTAGGTAATTTTCGTGATTTGTTCGCAAAGAGTTGCCATCAATCCAAAAAAAAAAAACAATTTAAATTCACGACCATTTCGAGAAATAGCGAAATCGAAAAATCTTTTGTTTACTACTGCACTGTGTCGTTGTCTAGTTGGAAAACCATTTGAGCAACAAAACGGCGACGAAGCAAAACAATAAATAAATGGCAGATCTTCATTAGCTTGAAAATTATAGATGCGTCGACACATCATCAGAGACGCAGCAAATCTGCTTTAAAAATTAACAAAACGCACAACTGTAGAGTTATGCAAGAAATGCCTATGTAGGGGACAGACATACCCTCAGCACTGGGCCAAGCTACAAAAACAAAAAGTAAAACAAATGTGTCCTAAAAAATTGCATTCTTACCAAACAATCCACTGTTCAACTTTCAGTGTTTTTGTTTTTCTTTTGCATTAACGCACGACATGCAATAGAATGCTGCGTAAAAATAGCACTACTTTAGGCATACAGTGAACTCGCGTTAATGTATACTAATTTAAACTAAGCCAGTTCACTTTGCAAACATTTTCATAATTGCGAATGGCATCTAATTTCCTTTTATGAACGTTTTTCCCATTAAAGTAAAAGTTCCTTATGTTACATTTTTATCTACTGCTTATTGAATTTAAAAAAAATACAATTGATTTTTGAAAACGAAAAGGAAAAAAAGTTCAGTGATTTTCTTTGCTGTTCTTTTTGTGTGCATGTAAAAAATTTTGATTGACAACTGACTGACAATTTAAAAACAAACTGCTATGGAAATCCCCAGTCTATTATGCAGTTCAATCATTTATTTTTAGGACTACCCCTCTTGATTTATATTTCAACAGTGTCTAGATAAAAGCCGTTAAAAAAATACAAAAATTAGCTGTTCCTATTTTAGAGTAATCAATGGAAGGAATAACGTGTTCATATTTTGGGGTGTTCATATTATTGTGAGCGTACTGTATATGAATTTATGTGAATATATGTACATATGTATGTGTATCAAATACGAGCGTATTTTGACTCTGCTGCGTGATTAAAGATGCGGAATGTGAGTTGATTTTCTGATCATAAAATATATTCTAGTCGGGAAAAAATGGTACCCTACCCGCAATTTTTATTGATGATGATCATTTGTGATTCCTTTTTTTGTTAGTTTCGAATAATTTTCAACTCTTTTCTAATGGCGTTTATAGTCTTTACAATTTGTTATTGAAAATTGCATTGAAAATCAAACACTTTTAAATTATTGGGGCCGAAACACCGCGACCAAAAAGATCTATTGTGCAGAACTCTTCATATTAGAACCCCCATCTTAAGGCTTGTAAGGAATACAAGCACTATGTGTGGAGACACGGCAATTTCACCCAGATGGTGAAACCTTTGTATGCAGAGCGCAGAAAACTCGCAGAGAACTTGTTCAGATTTCTCAGTGTCACTTTCACAAAATAGACCTACTTTTTCAATTTTGTTAAGGTGGTATCTCAGGCCCCAATGGTCTGTGAAGTACCCCGTTAATAGATTCAAGTTCGCTCCAATCAGCGAAAGCCTATTTGAGATCTCTCTCTTCAGGATCAGGAAGCGTTTGGCTTGACGCTGGCCGGCACTATTATGCCAGTGAGCAGCGCATTCCCCCTCTTCCCTGCTATTAAGAGTCTTATTTCCGTGGCTGTATTTAAATCCACAAAATGACTCTGGGTCAATTAGGGGCAAATTTCACGCTTGTTTTGTAAGATAGTCCGCCATTTCATTACCCCAATGCAACGGCGTTAAAGTTCCCCAACTCATCGAGAAGGTCCAGGCACTCAGATACCATTTTTGCGGTTATCATGGTCGACTGAAATGCCCTAATCGCCGCTGACTATCCGCTAGTATATAGATGGTAACACCCCTTATGTTCCTACGGAGGCACTCGACCAAACACGTTCCGATGGCATGAATCTCCGCGTGCAAAACTGTTTGGTATACACCCATTGGAATCGATTTTCTGAATCGGGGCCCGTTGATTCCCGCCCCTGTTCTACCATCCTCCAGCTTCGACCCAGCGGTATACCATACCGAGATCCCGCAAGTCATACTCGAAGAACACTCATGAGGTGTGTTTTTTTAAATGATCTTCCAATTACGAGCTGGCATATTATTAACGATGAGGTAGTAGTAGTAGTAGCAAAACTAAAAAAAGCCCATTGAAGAAAGTGCTTCCAAGTAATTAAATAAGATCCCGAACTTGATCCGTGATCCGGAAGTAGTTCAAAATCGGATTGGTTTTATTTTTATTTTACATATGATTGTCGTTGTCGGAAGTTCTTTTTTTTTATGCCTATTCATTGAATCTGAAATCGTGATGAAAAATCGTAATTTTTTTTAACTTTTTTAATCAGCGCAACAGAACAAAAATTTTATGACTCCTACGGAGGTATGGAAAGTTGCTTATCGCAATAATGTGATTAACATTTATTTGAATTGTATTTTTTATTACCTCGTTTGATTTACGATTAATTAAACAATAAAGTTACCTGTACATGATATAGAAACAAACAAATAAATATAAAAATAACCAAACATAAACGAATTTTTTAGAATAAAATTACTTTCATATTAATTATCAGGATGTTCTTCTTAATAATTTGCTGAGAAGTCGAAAATATATGTAGACTTATAGATACTTCAGAAGTAGTTCCTAATGAATGACTTGTAATATTTTTTATTGGGAACAATGAGTTGTTGTTGGTAAAAATATGTATTTAAAAAAAGAAGAATACTTTGCTGCAGAAATTTTAGCATTTGAGAAAAGTGTAAATTGAGAGGAATCGTGTATACAATGAAATCTTTCATTGTATTAATATAAAATCTTTATTAATATAATGCAAAACATTTCATGAAAGCGTTTCGTTGTCTGAATGAATGTTTGAATGTTTTTTTTATCCGTGTACTGCTACCTAAATGCTAATTTATGGCTACTTGAATTACTAGGATATCTGCTCCTTCCATTACCACTAAAGTAGGTAGCGATAGCAATTTTAAAAGTAACGCTACTTTTACTGCTACTACAATTTAAAAGTAGCGAGAGCAATAACAGTTATAACGAACAGGAAAAGAAATCGCGAATTTTTGTCTGATGTATTTTGAAACTTTAAATAATTTTTTATTTTTTTTACCTTGAAGCAGCCCTAAAGCGATGAACTCTACACATTCAATACATTGTGCAGGAACTAGAGAGGAAAGGGATAGTTAGAGAGATGACAGGTGGTAAAGGGATAAACGGAGGAAAGCTACACTATCTTAGAACGCTGCTTCTGTGCAGCGTTTTGTTTATGTTGGCTAAGAGCGTCTGGCAATACACTCTGTTTCAAAACAAGTTTTTAAATATTTAATTTGATTTCTTAAGCGCGTTATAAATTAGTTTCTAATTAGAGACTTTTAATCACATTAATCAAACTAACTTTTTTTAATTATTATTTTTTATTAAAATTATATAAATTACATAAAGTAGCACTGGCTACTAAAGCCATCGTCTAATATTCTAAAGTAAGTTTTTTAAAAACTGCAAAACTTAGGAATTTAATTATTTTTTGTAATTTGAGGTTATGATTTTTGGTGGATTATAATACAGCAGCAATATACATATGTATGGTATAAACCAATTGCGAAAGCAGCATTTACACACACACACTGAGAGATATTTATTTCTTATGAATAAATCATGATTTCCACACCCAGCGTTGCCATGATTTTCCTTTTCAATATTCCTTAAAATTAGTACGAAAAATGTTGTTTTTATTTTCAATTCAAATTTATTTACTAATAATACATACTCGTATAAACGTATTGATGACGACACCCAGCATTGCCGCACTTTTTCTTTTTGAACCAGTAGTCAGTATACAATGATTTCATGAAATGACGGCTTAATTCTTGTACAACTTTGGAGTTGCGTGTTTTAATTTTTAAAACAGAGTTGCTTTTGCCGACGATGTTCTGGTTGCAGAGCGGCAAATGCCTCTTGTCCTTGAGAACTTTTACACCTTCGAAATACATGACTTCAAATGAAAAGTGAAAATGTTGACTATTTTAAGTCATTTCTAAGCAATCAAACATTTTTAACTGCTAAAAAAACGTTTAAACATCTTCACATTTGGCAACGCTCTACAAAACGTAAACACACGCTGTTGCATATTTTTGTTATTGTGTGCATATATTTGCGAATAACAAAAACAACACAATTTGCAAATGACACACGTTGCATGATGCGTTCTTTGTCATTGATGTTGTTATTACTGCCGTTTGCAAATTTATGTGCATACGAGTACTTGCCTATTTACATGCCCATGTGTGTATGTGTGTATGGCTGTATGTGCAGTATTGTTTTATTTTTTTGCATTTATTTTATGCACTCAATAACAATGGCCGTCTTGTTTTGATAATGTGCAGAGAAATAAAAATGCATTTAAGTTTTTTGCGCGTAAATGTCGACCGGTGTTACCACTTGTCTACTTTTTATCACAGTCATATTCTTATGGCTGTAAAATATTATTTATTTGCTCTGTCCTGGTGTCTCCAGCAATCTCAAAACTGTCAGTCGAAGCTTTATTTTTTTTTTTTTAGATGACATCTTATCTTTCTGTCGCCATCTGGGCCCCGCATGATGGTTTCCCTTGGGAATTCGCAGGTGTTGGCAAAACCGTGATAACCAGCTAAGGGTGCTAAGGTGACTTAAAACCTTGTACTAGGTGATCATTAAGGAATCCATGATTCCACAACTGTTTGAGGTAGGATTCGTAGTGGCTGTGGTGTAAACCGAAAAGAACGCCAGTAGAGCTGTGTAAAGTCTTTTCGGGATAATTATATGCATAATAGATTCCATTACACGAGAAAAGGTGATTTTGAAGACACGGCGGGAGCTATATTTTGATTTTTTGGCCCATACGTTTTTCTGGTAATTTTTTTAGAATTTTGTGCAGATTTCGATTTTGCTATACGACTGTTGACCAAAAAAATTAATCCACCTTAGTGTTTGAAATTCAGTGTCAAAAATTATGAACAAGTTTGCAACTTATGAGACAGGTTAAATTTAATGTAAGTTTACTTTCTTTATCATAGAGGGTTATTAAAATTATTCATTCGGTGTTGAGATTAGGCCGATATGGCAGGTCTTCACGTTAATCTTGAACATTTTCTGCCGCCATCCAGCCTAATCAGATCGCGCTGATACAATAGTTTTGCTTTGATTAAAATAACGCTGCGAATTTAATCAGCTTTCAATTATTTAAAAAGCAAATATAATGACAAAACTATAAAATTTGTAACTGCTTTTCTTTTTCAAAAATCTATTTTTTCAATTCATATATATAAAATATTTAACATAACATAACATTTATTTTTCTGGGAAAAACGTTTTTAAAGAGAAATTGGATGCCATTCCCAATTGTGAACAAATTCGCCAAAGTAAACTGTTTTGGTTTAATTAGTATATGTTATCGCGGGTTCACTGTATTTGAAAGATTTTCATAAAATTAATTCAACAAATGTAAAGAAATCAAAATTTACGTAAAGACTATTTTGTTATATTTGTTCAAATGTTTTTTCCAGCACAATGCATCGCATGTGAAGGGGCCATCTCCTGAGTGCTGGTCCCAAATAAAAAAATAAAAAAAATACAAGAAATAAAAAATAAATAAATTACTTGGCAATCTCGAATTTCTGCGACCACTCTGTTAAAAACAAACTCCATACTAAACATATGAAACTTTTCATCCTCAAATGTTAGACAAATTTGCTTAAATTTACTTCATATCGCAAATTTGAAAGTGTGTACATGGCCGATGGTATTTGCAACAATGTTGTTTATAGTGCAAGTGTGGCTTCCACTGACTGCAATTGCATACCGCACGTCCCAACAAATATCTGAGACATGATGATGCATAGATGACCATAAGCATAGATGCGTAGTATTAGTCGTATAAGAGCGAATGTATTTTCGGAATATGGGACAGCATCATCTCAAATAAAAACAAAAAATATTTTCTCAGCAAAATCAGTTAAAATTATTCGCACACTGTAACCGTGCGTTACATGAATTTCATGATATTCTACTTTTGCTGATGATACTGCCTTTGTAGCAATAATAGTAATCCTGGCTGGGATATAACCGATAGCATTATATCGGCCATACTTCAGGTTTGCACCGGGGATATGTTATGGCGATATTTTATTGTCTTTTTATTACATTTTTTTAGATTAAAAAAAGTGAATTTTCCATAATTATATTTTACATAATAACTTTGAGAAATATCATATTGAAAATGGAGAGCATAAAATCAAAACAGGATAATGATATTGGTTGTTTTAATTCTTAGCCGTTTCACTTTGTACAACAGTAGTGAAATTAAGTTTTTTCTTAACTTTACCATGAACTCAAATTCCAATTGTTATTCTTTAAATTTCATTAATATCAGTTTAAAATATCAATACTCTGTTACACTGTAATTTTGTATAATAAGAAAATTACTCTACTTGTGTTTTATTAATTTTAACTTCAATTCAAATTTAATATGCGTATCGGTATCGAATCGGTATCACCGATATTTTTTTTTTCAGTATCGTGTAGTCGAAAACGCGTATCGTTATATCCAAAGTATTTTATCAAGCAGTCGAAACTGTTTTTATTTTTAAGAGTTAAAAGTTGTCTTATGTCTCTACATATCATATACATATTTCTCATAAAAACAGATCATGAAAAGTACGGTTTTATCAAGTAAAATCAACTACTCATGTGACTTTTTTTGCCGTTTATATTTTACAGGCCGTATATGTCAAAACTTGTTTACATTTTATGCGCTCCAATATAATTTTTACTCATTTGTTTAATTTGAGAGAGCGCGCCATTAACAGTTTTACTCATTTCTTTATTTTGAGAGAGGGTTGCAAAAGCAATTCAGACATACATAAATGAAATTAAAGTTTTTCTTGCTATTGGAGCCTGTCTGTGTTTGCTTTCAAGAGAGCAGTACAAAAACAAGTTTGAAATATTTAGTTAATTTTACACAAACAAAATGCCTGTTGTTTTTGTTATTGCTGTTTTATTTGTAGAGACGCGGCTACTCGATAAATATACTTTGATTGTAGGTACATTTTAAACGTTCCTGCATTAATGGCTGATTAACTAACTGAAAGGTTTAGCGAAACTTTAAATATTACGAAAATCCATACAATAATTTTAATAAATTTTCAATACTTTCTTTTATTATTACTACTTGTTTCTTTAAGTTATTGTTACTTTTTTAAATATTGAGTTACACATAATTAAAAAAACGTGTTTTCATTGTAAAATATTATTTTTGTACAAGACTTTGTTTGCATAGGGTAATTTTGCCTAAAAATGGTATTTCTTCCCGACTGTACAAATTTCGAAAAAAAAATTTACATCACTGTATGTCTGCCTGCCCTATGATGTTTTCTTCTCCAAGGAAAAAATGTATCACAAGTGTTAAATGTGATTTGCCAACACTTTTAAATGCTCATTTGATTTTTAAAAAGTATTCTCTATTTTACGTTTACAAGAGAACAAATGTTTCGGCATAAAACAATAAAGTACAATTATTCCATAACAATAAAGTCACACCTGCGTGTTAAAATTTTAATAACTTTTTTGTTTATTATTATTTTTTTTTTTAGATTTTATTCATCGAACATCATATTTTTTCACTTTTGGCCCACCCTATATAAAATGCAAAAATTATATAATTATCACGAGAAACGAACTAACAAATAATGAGTTTCTTCAGAATTTCTTTAACTGAAATGAGTGTTATACATGTGTTAATTTTTTTTCATTTTTAAGGGGAACATCATCAGAAAAGAACGCGTTGAACTTTTAAAATAACACATATTTTTCTGAAAAGAACTTAAAGAACTCGAAAATGCAGAATAAATGCAGAATATTCCTTAGAAAAGAAAACACCATTAATTGCGTTTGCAACCCTCTCTCAAAATAAAGAAATGAGTAAAAATGTTCTTTGCGCGCTCTCACAAATTTGTATTTAATTAAACATTTAAATAAAAATGATATTGGCGAGCATAAAATTTAAACAAATTTTGACATTCACGCTGGGTAAGACATAAACGAGCAAAACAAGTCACCTGATTAATTGAGTCTACTTGTTAAATATACTATAAATTCCCTAGTCATGACGATGCGTACCCATATCTACAGGATCTTATTTTCCAATTGAACCGCTGGTTGAGAGAGTTACTTCTCATTAAAGGAATTCACGATAGTTATTTCACAGGATGTGTGTTAAAAAGACTTGTTTAATCCATGATAATATTCCTTCGAGTTGTATAATTTGCTTTCAAGGGATATACACACCTACTACATATCTTGTACCGTAAGAAGAAGAAAAAATATTTCATGTAACTTTACACATTACGAACGAATTGCAAATTACAAAAGAATTTTATGAAAAATGCCAAGAAAATCTTTTTTTGAATAAACTTTAAGCGTATTTGAAACCCTAACGAAGATAGTTGTTGAAGAAGGCGTTTCAAGATAAATTTTACAAGGCCGCTGTAATAAATAGGGAAAATGCAAGTCGTTTTTGTACAACCACAGAGCAATTTTGTTTTTATTATTCTGCCAGTAGAATTCAACAGAGTGCAAACGAACAACTGCACAACATCAACAGCAACAAATTGTATGCATTTTTTACAATCGTCTATTGTTGTTGGTATCGTGCATAACATCAATAATAATGTTAATAATGATATTTTCCTTAATGATAATAATCATTATCGAAATGTTTATTTGTTTTTTAATAATTTTTTTTTAAAAATTTTGCACGAAACATGTTTTTATTGCAAATATAAGAGGTCAAATAGTAAATTGTTATTTTTCGTTGAATTTTATTATTGGATAAATTTGGTAAAAACTTAAAAGGGCTGGAGTATGGATCCTCTCAGCAGCTGCTAGAGTCGTCTTGTAGCAACGAAAATGTGCGCAACAGTTTGTAGTTTACTACAGTCATTTAAAATTAACAAATTTAAAAAAAAAAAATTTTTAGTCTTCCTCGAGGCAAAAAAGTCAAAATTTTACTGACTGTGTGTAAACAATTAAATGTTAAAACTAGAAAATGTATCTGGGTTTTTAGCGTCTTGAAAATTTTGAAATAGAAAAACCATTAAATTATCCTTTCAATTATTCAACGTTGGTCAAAATTCATTGCGATTATTTATCTATGGTTTAGCTGGTCTATATGCAGCATTCCATTTGGTCCTATTATCAAAATCTTCAGTAGACCTTAGAAAAATTAAACAGATTTAAAAGCATATAATAAAAAATGTTTGTTGTATAAGGAAAATTTTTAAAGAAGCTATTTGGTTTGCTTTGTTTATGTATTCCGTAATTCTAAAATATTTTTTGGGAGTTCTTGCGAAATTTCTTAGCTTTTTTCAAGAATTTGGTTAAAGGTCTACTGAAGATTTTTATATTAGTACCAAATGAAATGCTGCATAGAGACCAGTTAAACCATACAACAAACATAGATAAATAATCGTAAAAATATTAAATTTTTGAAACCATACTTTTTTATATCCGAATTGCTCCGTACTTATTGGTGGCTCTTAAGGCTCCCAAATACTCTGAATAATTTTTATTGCACAAGTCTAAAATTGCAAGGAGAGAGAGGGTGCGACAGTCAAAAAGACGCATAGGCATGCAATACTGTCTTCTTTTCGAATTTCCACTGTTCGTCTGGAAGTTGGCTGTCACCGTACTTAATTGTGGTTAAGGAACGCAGTTTTACCAATAAACAAACTTCAAGTTGCAATTGTGCACTTGACATTATAGTTTATTATTCCTACGGTAGGGAGTAAAAAATATTTTTTTTATTCAAAATTTGTTTTGTATTCCAAATTTTATTATTTAATAAGTTCTAGATTAAACTAGAAGGCAATATTCGTTTTGCTAAACACAAAATTGGCTGAATAATTTAGTATGTAAAACTCTTATAATTTAAAAAGTATACGATCCAAGGACCGCACTTCTTAAAAACGAACTGAAAACTGGATAATAGTCCTTAATTTTTCTGAACTTTTGTAATTTTCTGCGCAATTTTCTTAATTTTTATTTCCGTAAGCAAGGGCTGACCTGGCGAATTTCGTAGCGCCTAACAGTCAATTAATGTCATGTTACAGATGAGCTGAACTTTATAAAAACAAATTAAAACGATCAATCGCGTATGCAGTCGGTTTAATTCTCTTGATTGAAGTATACCGAATTTCAGTTCTCTGGTTCTATGAAGAGTACGAGTATATCAAACGGGAGTGCCACCTACAAAAAAAGGTCAGCATGATAAAAAAATTGTCAGTTTTCATATTTTTCCCATTATTTACTCTCGTGTATACCGAATTTCATCTCTTTAACCCAAAGCAAAAAAAATGTACTATCAACTAATTCACACCAAAATGAGCAGCTTTAGCTTTAACCGCTCTGCAGATATACAAAAAACAATATTAACTTTGTATGGGAGGCACCATGCTCACTTATTCGATTCCGCCTTCTTTTTGATCGATGATTTACATTGGCTTTTAAGCAATCTGGACCAAATTCAGAAAATCTTACTGTTACCGTTTTTGAGAAATAAGCTAATAAATATATATTTTCTATGGGCGTGGCATCCCCCAATGGTAATATTTGAAATCAATTTAGCCTATATTTTATGTTGAACATATCTGTGCTAATATCTGTGAAATCAGTACAGCCGTTCTAGAATTATACGTGTTCGAACAAACACGACTTTTTCTTGTTCAAAAGAAAAGGTAATTTTTTTTTCTTCGATTACAATGGGGTGGTGGATCTTGAGTTCTTGCCAACAGATCGAACGGTTAATCAAGAATACTACAAGGAAGTTCTGCAACGTTTGACAGAAGCAATACGGTTCAAACGATCGCAATTGTGGAAAAAAGAATAATGGGTTCTGCATCACGATAATGCACCAGCTCACACATCAATGCTTTTTCGTGATTTTTTGGCCAAAATCATGCCATCAGATTTGCCTCCCTGTGACTCTTTTCTGTTCCTAAAATTGGAGAGACCAATGAAAGGAAAGCGTTTTGCCGCAATTGATGAGATAAAGTCAAAATCGAAGAACGAACTGATGGCCATACCGAAAAGCGCATTTCAGAAATGCTTCGAGTATTGGTAGAAGCGCTGGCATAAATGCATTATATCTTGGGGGGATTACTTTGAAGGGGCAAGATTGATATTGATGAATAAATAAATACTTTTAAAAAAAAATTAAAAATTCACATTTTCTTTTGAACAGACCTCGTATTCATATAAAACCTACATATGTATTTATTAAGAATTACTATTTCGTAAAATATGAACAGGGAAAAGGATAACAATTATAATTAGAATTCTACTTTACTCACTCTTCAAATTGTTTGTTGTCTTTCAGCAATTTATTCGCATACAGCACTAAATATTTATTAAGAACTCGTGCATGCATATGTATGTATGACGACAGTATGTAGTAGCTATTTTTAATGCTAAACAAATTCTGAAAAACATTAAGGTGGGTCCAGTCGTTTGATACACAATAGCTTTCTTGCCAATGCAAGCAGCACGCTTTGCATTGACAGTGGAAAGTACAGACTTTTCGCCCATATCATGAGATGCATATTTGTTTTTGCCAAATTCTGACGAATATTCGTTGAATATTTTCGTCTCAAAATACTACCAAATCCCATATTCATAAAATTGAAATTGAGTTTGCGTTTTATTTTTCATACAAAAGTTTCTTCAAATACATACATATATTATCCTAACAATTCAACCCAAACAGTTGATAAAACAGATAATTGTAGTTGTTATTTATTGAAAACATATTGTAATTCGATATATCGATGGCCCTGACTCAAATAATTGTAACTTTACAGGAGAAGGAAGAACATAAAAGAACTGTTATTATTATTATGCAATTATCAAATTATAAATGCTTGTAAAACCGTTCTTTTTGAGACTATTGCAATAAATGTTTTTGCGACGAGGTGTATTTGTATGAAATGTATTGGAATCACTGAAAAGGTCAACTTCGTAAAAAAAAATGCGAGTTAAGGCCTTCCTACTTGTGACATTCGATATGGAAGTTCCTCCAAACACTGTAAAAATTTCCTTTAATTGAGAAATTATTTCTTCTTTTATTTCAAATTAAATATTTCCAATGAGAAGACCCTATACAAATGCAGTTAGCACAAATTATTGTTTTCTCTCTAAAAAAAAACGTAAGAGCCGCCCTAATGTGCAGTTACGTACAATAATTTTCCTATAGTTTTTCCATGACTGCGTCGTGGAAGTTGTTTTTGTTTTTGTTTATGTTATTTATTCATTGGCTGCGCTGATAATCAGTTTGTTTACATTTTTAGTTGTTTTTGTTGGTTATTATTTATTCTTTTGTTTTTTGTTTTTTGTTTTGTTCTCCTTCAACATTTTCAATTTGCACTTAGTGTGTGACTTTCATAGAGAGTGCCATTTTTTTGTGTGCGTATGAGTGTGTGTAGCAGTGTGTGCGTGTTTTTGTTTACTCTTAAAAAGATTGTTCCTCGTACAATCCATTGCCCCTTTTCCACACACTCTCCGCTGATGATTGTGGCTGTTGATTTTTCTATGTATGAATTGGCATTAAGTAGGTATGGGGATTTTGTTGTTGTTATTGTTGTGATGTATATTACCCGGCACTTAAACAAGCTTAGCGTTGTCAGCCTTCAGTGCGTTGATATTTGCGTTAACAAAATAACGACAAACATCGTCAACTGCACTTGCATACAGATGCAGTTACATATACTTGAAGCATCCCTGCAGACAAATTGGTAGTCAGACTAAAAATAAAATTGACTTTTAATCAAAGTATATTTACCAAGTAAAATGAACTCATCAGGTGACTTTTTTTGCTCATTTATTTTTTTTCTCCTTTTTTTTTCTGGGTCCAGCACTCAGGAGAAGGCCCCTACACATGCGATGCATTGTTCTGGAACTATAGGAAAGGGATAGTTAGAGAAACGAAAGGAAGTGAAGCTTAATTAATTATTTTACAGCTCTGCTTTTGCAATGCCTGCATCACTGAAATTTTTTTATGACGAACATAGACTATTTGGTTTTGTAGTCAACGTGCAGACTACTTCAGTCATCGCCGCTGAGATTTAATTAACTTTGAACTTTTTCAAGCGTTGCGTATTTTTGCCAACTAATCCGTTCCTATGAAAACTTCAGAAGCTCATAACTCGAAAAAATAGATTGCCGCCAATTTTTTTTAATTTTATTATTAATTTAGTTGTATTATTAAATTTTCTATCACTTGTGCTATTTTCTTTTATCTGCTTCACTAAACTGCATTTGTTCCGAAAAGACTTTTGTAAAGCGTGTTGTATAACTTTCAGTTCTTCAAGGGTAAAAGTTTTTAAACGCATTGTAATCGTCGCTTTATTTTAAGAGCCTAATTATTGCTTTTATATTTATAAATATAACTACGGCTAGTTATTAATAAGATAATTAAAGGCTAGTTTTTGAGTAACTAACTTTACGATAGTTTAAAAGTAATCCAGGGTCGGACAATTGACTACTTCCTGGAACATCGCAATGTTAAAATAGCCTGGCTTTAAAAATAATACAAGTGTCAACCAGCATCAATGGTAAAGAAGTTAGCTTAAAACTCGTTGCAAGTTAACTGAGTTGCCTGCAGTGATTTAACTCACATGTTTATGTACAAAGTATGTACGGATGAACATACATCTGTATGTACTAGTATATTTGCTTATTTGGATCTTGTTGAAGAATGGCAATCTTTTGACCCCATCGTTTAAATTTTAAATAATAAACATAGATAATTAAGACATTTAATTCATAAGGTTTTGAAAATTTTAAAACACAATTTTTGTATAACCGTTCATTGCATAAGTGGCTAACATCCCAATAATCCTCGAAGACATGTTA
Source organism: Dexiosoma caninum (assembly GCA_963924685.1). Taxonomy (NCBI): domain Eukaryota; kingdom Metazoa; phylum Arthropoda; class Insecta; order Diptera; family Tachinidae; genus Dexiosoma; species Dexiosoma caninum. Next base: position 93,290,045 of record OZ004727.1, on the reverse strand, counting down.
ATTTGAGGAAGCAAAATTTTAAGACAATTACAGGCAGAAAAATCTGGTAGTTCTTTGGCACTTCAATGCAATAACAGCTGATGGCCTACTTAATGCAGACTGTGTTCAAGATTTACGTGGGTACCTGCGCATACTGTCGAACCCCATGGTGCTCTCAACAGCGGGTGAATTCTGACGTCCTCCCATGATATTTCACCTTGCTAAGGTGTTTCGGGCTGATTAAACCCTGTGTCACATCCAAGAGTTTAACGCCAAGATCTTTAATAAAGACTTCCATTCATCCATCAATCTATCACAGGGAAGAATATTATGAATTTCCATCCATATAGATCAAGCCACCCTCCGGTGACTACTGTTGAATGGCAATGAGCACATTTTTCTGGTCTCAAAGGAAGCATTCAAGTGCATGGGTTTTTTAAGACGGTGTAAGACATACTTCACCCCATCTGATCTCCTCACTATTTATACCGTTTATATCCGACCGAAAATGGAATGCAACTCTCATGTATGGGCCGGAGCTTCAAAGACTATTTTGAAGTTACTCGACCATGTACAGGAAAGAGCGAAGAAACTCATAGGAGACAGTAGGGTAGCCAACTCTATTGACTCTCTTGAGCATCGTCGGAACGTGGGTGCGTTTCGTTATTCTATCGTTGTGCTAGACGAAATTCGTCGTTCGGCCCAATTGTGTTCTCAGCATAGCACGACAAATTTCTAATGGGAAGATTTTGCTGAAAGCTGGCACATAACGGTGCAGATTCTATGACTGAATTAACCGCCATAGCCAATTGCAGTCTTCACACAAAAACTTACGGCGCTGGTTTTGTTTAATAATAGAGAGAAGGACAATTTTAAGTTTCAACTTCTTTATAGCACACCTCCACAATTTTCACATACGTTTCGCACATCCTTCGCTTATGCTGTCAAATTTATTTTGAACAGCAGCAGTTTTTATTAAATCATGAGAATGAGAATGACATTTTTTTATTGCCAAATTAGTCGGCGTATGCTTTGTAGCAGCGTCTTGCTGAAACCAAAGATCACAGATTTCAATTTAAAAAAAAAAACATCTTTTCTGATGCATTCTGCCCCTTCACGTCCATGTTCAGAACTGCCCTCGTATGCTTTTTGCAACGAAATGCAAACAGTTAAATTACAACAATACTAAATAAAATGAAACTACTTCGCCACACAACAACAATAACAACAAAACATGAAACAAACAAACAGCAATAAAATAAAGTGTGTGTATTTCGTTGTTGTTTTTATTAAAGTTGGGTTTTTTTCTCCTTCATATTTGAGTTTTTTTTTTCCTTTTTCACTAAGTTTTTATTTATTTTTTAACGTTGTTTTATTTATTTTGTTCGTTTCGTATTTATTTATTTAGTTTTTTCCGCTATTTTTTTATTTTCACTCATGGTTATTATTGTTTTGTCATAAACTCCTCTCGAACTTTGAGGCACCTGAACAGTGGCAGCGAAAATATTTGGAACTGATTGCCTTCATTGACTTTCGGACCGATGATACATACGCCGTAAACGATAGTCTCATAAAATTGTAGAGCACTTTCATAATTTCTACACGCGATGGTGATATTCTGAATACTGGCTTCAGAGCAGTAATTGCTCCATCGGTATTAACTGAACGACACCTGTATACGTATTCGAATTTAAAGAGGGATTAAGCAAATTGTTTATTTATCGTAGACTAACACTCAGAAGATGACCCCTACACATGCGATGCATTGTGCTGGAACTAGAGGAAAGGGATAGTGAGAGAGATGACAGGTGGTGAGGCTGCACTATCTTATAGCACCACTGCAGGCCTGACGTCAAGGAGACGTATTCAATTTTGAAGCTTTGTTTTAGTAATTATTTTACTTCGCTGATGCTACACAATACCGACGAAGAAAGGCTCTCTGATGTGCCCGTGGGATTGGTTACAGCTAAAGCCGGTACTGTTCTGTGACCAGTGACTATGCCTTCGTCACTGAAACCTTCCGACAACAACTGACACAACCCAGGACTCTTAGGTCAAGGAGACGTACTCAATTTTTCAAGCTTTATTTTAATAGCCAGTTTCATGAATTATTTTACTTCGCTGGATGTGATTATTGGATTACTATCAGCTGAAGCCGGTACTGTTCATTCAGTGTCTTTTGACCTTTCGTTAATCTTGTGAAGGCAACTACAAGAAGTACTCATGACTTGAATTTTTGTAATATTTCCGATAATAATATTATATCAAAGTCATTGAATATTCCATGAATCCTTGTCCACACTCTTATAGTATTTTCTTTCCAACCAAAGTGTATTACATTTCTTGCTCGATTTTGCCTTCTTTATTTAATATATTTGCACTTTATTGTTCCGCTATAAAGTAATTTCTCAGCACTGCAAACGATAATGTGTTCCAGCACAATGCATCGCATGTGTAGGGGTCATACCCTGGAGTGCCGGTCCAAGAAAAAAAGAGAAAAAATGCAAATATTTTTAGTAAATAAACTGAAAATTGCAATGCAATTTCGATTTTAGAGAATCGAAATCAATATTAATTAAACATTGAGGGTGCTGTTGGCTGATCAGTTAGCGTGTTGGCTTTGCAACCAGAATATTCAGCGTTCGAATCCCCGATCCACCCAAAAATTTTTTAATTGTGTCTGCATTAAGTCTGTGTTTATACGATTCTTGTATCATTGTCAAGGTTCTTACTTTTTTTCTTTGAACTCTCATTGGTGTTCACACAATTCATGTCTTATGGACGACATGCACATATAGTTTGTGTGTATATTCAAATTAAGAATGAGAAAACAAAACGTACTGACAGTACATGAACATGATTACTCGTTACCCTTCCCCTCGTTACTTTCGCCACTAAAGTAGCAATCATGTCAATAACACATGAATCGTGTGAACACAGACTAACAGTGACCGCCTACGTCGGCGAAGTAAAATTATGAATGAAATAGCTCTCCTTCATATTAAAGCGTCAACATAACAACTCAGCAACTCTGCCTTTAAAAATTTTCAAAAAACACGTATGTAACTGCAGAGTTGTCTAGAATTAAGCTCTCTATCCTTTTATCTCTTCACCACCTCTTTCATCAGCACACTAAACCATTCCCGTGCATGCATTGCATACGTAGGGGATATCTCTTGAGTACTGGTTCAAGAAACAAAATAACATTTGCAATTCAACTTTTGAGTTTATTGCAATACGAGTACGAGTATTAACAAAATTAAATTTTGTTGGTCTTTTAAAATCGACTGTGCGAATGTTTTGTGTACCATTGTAGAACACACTCTGTCGTGGTTGGACGTTTTTATTGCATTTAAGTTGCTACATTTTTGTTGTTGGTTCTGCTACTACTGCTGCTGCTCACAAATTGTTATTGTTATTTCTTCAAGTTGTCAATGTTTGTGATATTTTGTTTTTGTTAAGGTTGTTGCTTTCAGTGTTTTTGTTCGTCTTCTTATTGTTATTGTTGGTTTTGCTGTTATTGTCGTGGTCGTTGGTATTTTTATAAAATTTTTTTATTTGTTGGTGACATCTTTTTTTTGTTGTTGCTTTATTTGCACTTTGTTTTTCATGAAGCAACAGAATGGAACATAAAAAATTAAATACAAAAGTTGAATTTTTTGTAGATGCAAAATTTAAATAATTGTACGATAAAGACAAACACGGTTTCTTCTTGGCCAATATTTAGAGAGTACAGTTACGATTTATACATCTTTTTTGCCGGTATCTTAAATGACTTGCTTCTTGGTTATCAATATGTGGAGCCTCAAAAAAAATCACTCTTGGATTTTGCAAACATGCTATTTTGAATTTTATTTTTTGGAATATTCGAAACGAGTGGTTCGAATGCAGCTGTATCTGGGCAACAAGCAGTAGTTGAGTTGACTTGATATTTTGATTCGAGAGTTTTATATATTGCCTTCCTCAATTTATTATCCAAAAAAGCAATAAATAAATACATAAATAAAAAAGAATTCTCAAACAATACAATTTTAAACTTTACTGTGATATGATTTCAACAAAAAGCTGCAAGACCAGAAAAAGTTACCGAAATTTTGCTATAGAAACTGATAAAAATTGGAGTAATTGGAGCAAAATTAATCATGGCAAAAATGTATACAAAATACATCAAAGAAGTTTTAAAGACGTTTATTTATTTTATAACTTTACAAAGTAAATTTGTAAATTAATACTGCATAAAAATGGGCGGGTTGACTAACACCATATGCCCAAGATGATATTGTTTCTTTTGGACTAGCACTCAGGGAATGACCCTTACCCATGCAGTGCATTATGCAGCAGAAAATATGCGAAATGTTTTTATGCCTTATGCTAGGAACACAATTCGAACAAACTACGAACTTTGTCGTGCTCAACGAATTCGTCGGTAAAAATTCATTGTGTAAATTCGCAGTATGGCGCGTAATTACGATAAAAAAAATTGCAGCTGTCATAATCAGCAACGTTCTTTGCTGTCTGCGTTACCGTATTAAAAAAATTACTTGAAAAATTAAACTTTAACAAAAAACTATTCAAATGCAATTTTATGGTAAATATTTGTGTAGATTTACCTTAAATTATTTATTTATTAATATTTTATTTTTTTTATCTTGGACCAGCACTCAGTAGATGACCCATACACATGCGGTGCATGAGGAGGAAAGGGATATTAGGAGATGTGATAGGAGGTGAAGCTTCACTATCTTACAGCACTGCTGTTTTGCGCGTTTGTGCTTTGGAATTGCATCTGAATATATCATTGGTCCTTACTTCTTAGAAAATTTAGATGGAAGTGCTGTGACAGTAAATGAAAATGGAAACTTTTTTATATTTTATAATCTGAAATAATAAAAAAAATATATAACCGAAGAAGTTATTAAATTTTGAAGCCCCAAAATATTTATTTTATTTTTATAAATTAATTTTTAATGTCTATTTTTGCAATTAGAATATATTGCGTTAACGAAAATTTTTGATTGAAGTATGGAAAAGTTATTTTTAAAATAATGTATTATTTAAAGTAAAAAAATAAATCGGTATATAACATATACCGTTTTAAAAAATGGTGATAATGTTAAACAGATCAATCATAATTATATTGAGGGTAGTAATATGCATATACACTTAGTCACAAAACTCTACATACGATATCGAAATTTCATTTTTTGAAAATCTTACTTGTAAGTATTTAACAGGGCATATTTATGAACTCATTTAAAACAGAAACTTATATATGGAAGGGCTACCTCCACTTCTCACTTGGAAATGATTTTAAAAGATGAAACAGAAATATTTCCCCCGAAATAACAAAAAAATTATTTTTTTCGATGCCTAAAAGGCTTAAAGAAGTTTCAGATGCAAAAGGAGGCCATACAATCCATTAAATATTTTCGAAATTACCACACAGTTTTTTCAATGTAACGTATGTATGTAGACTTTTGCTTTTATGAAATATATTATTTTATTCATTCAATAATATTAAACCGCGTGAATGTTTATTTTTTTAATTTCTGTAATGATCGTTAATCCTATGAAATGAAAAAGTTCAACAACTTTTTTGCATTTCTCTTAAAAATTAAAATTTATTGAAGAAAACAAATCGTATGTAGAGTTTTGCTACTAAGTATATATATATACATACATATATAAGTATATGTATTTATTAACAATAATTAATATGGAGGTATCATTAAATGTTATATACATACTTATATATAACTCATGGTGACCTTTCTCAAATAATAAACTCTGAAGAAGTGCAAATTAGCCGGTAATATCAGAATCAATCCCGTACATAAATATACATATGTATGTAACTCATGACTCCCACACATCAAGTTTGACTCTTCAAGTCTTGAGTATTTGGAAGTTTCTTTCCTTCTCTCGTCTTTTTTGTTTCTTTTTCACTCCTTTCCTTAACCGTGTAGTATTGTAAAACAAGCGAAACTTGACGGAAACAAAACTAATGAGGTACACTTGATAAGTGAGAATGAGCCCTATATTTTGAAGTTAGTTTTCATTTGCACAATTTTTTAACTGATTTTCAAAAATAATGTGTTCGTTTTGTATTAGCGTTCTTATCATATCATACATTTTCATTGAAATTAGACACTTTTGATAACGAGATATGTATATGTATGTATGTAGATAGGAATGTGTAGATACTAAAGTGTGTCTTTTGACAAGTATATGCGTGGATTTATGGATAATGAATGCGACATTTGAACTAAAATTTGTTTTTCTGCTCAGTATACCTACAGACCTACTATCAATAAATTGTTCTTCACACACAGTGGCACTAAAGTTTCAGTTTTTCGATTTACATATACAAAATCCATATGTATGTATGTATGTAGGTACACAGTACATATTTATATTCGGTTGTATATACATACATATGACGCTTGTGGTGTGAAGACACGTGCCATACATTTTTATAATAAAAAAAAAAACAAAATAGAATATTTTAAATTGTAAATTTTAGATATTACGAGAGAGCTCAATTTTTTAATTATTCTATTACGGCAACACTATCACTTGAGTGCTTCGTTTATAAATATTTCATCGAATTTTGTTTTTGTTTTATAGTAATACGATTTAATAAGTTATTCCGCATTTTAAGTTGTTTACAATTTTGAAAACAAACTTAAACGTTTAAAGCGCAGCAACCGCAGCAGCTACGACAAACTACAGCAAAAAAAAATAATAAATGATTAATAAATTTTTTCCAATCGTAAAACATACAGAAATTATTTTTTTTTTAAATTACTACGCAAATACTCTCTTAGGAAATACAAAATCTCCGTCAATGTTGCCATTGCAGTGATTTGTCGTCAGCTTTTTTTATTAAAGAACTAAGCAAAAAAAATATACACCATTAATATAAATATATACATATATGTACATATCGAGCCTTTGGTGCAATACATCAGCAACTCAAAATTTGAATATTTTGAGCTGGGTATGCAGAAATGATCTTTGGGGAAATATACATACATACATATGTATATCTAAAGGAAAAAAGATTATGGTTCTATCTCTAACTGTTCAGATTCTACAGCTACAAATGTCTTTATTGCCTCCAGCTATTTCCAACAATATGTATTTGCAATAATGAAATATTTCCTTTATGACAAGAAATTTACAAACATAAAACATTACAAAACATGCCTCTTAATTTAAAAACTTGAAAAAAAATAACTTTAGTAAACAAAAAAAAAAGATGGCTCAAAACTTCAAATGCATTTTTCTCAGTTCACGATTTTTTGAATTATTACGGTATTGCACCAAAAGCTCGCTATGTTCATCTTTGGCTTATCAATATTGCGGAGTAAGAGATTAATAAAGTTTTTGTTTGAACATGGGCATGTTTCTGTCAATGTTCCTCCGTTTGAAGCGATGTTTCTTATTGAAATTCGTATTTTCTTTCATGTTTCCAAAATATCAAAATCTTTTGATATTTTGCATGTTCCAAATGCAATGTTCCCTCGTCTGTATTGATGTTTCCTGTTTTTGCTTTTTTATTTCGTTGAGAGCAGTCGTGCCGTTACGTGTTTTTAAGTCGTGGAGTAAAGGAAATTCAATAAAAAAAAATGTGAGTCTGATCACAGGGGAGATGTGCAAACATCTAGTAATGAAATTTTTTTTTTAAGTTGGAAGTACTACTACTACTATTGCGCACTAGATGGTGTTCGTGTATTTCTATGCAGTTGTTAATTTTCTCTGTACTTCTTGTTATCCGTATGATTACACTAATACACTCATACACTGCTCACACCGCGTTATCGTTATTACAATCTTACTCAAAATTTGTGATTGTATTGTGAAAAAGATTCTTACCCCCTAGCGTATAGATGTTTACACATCAAAAATAAGAAAAAGGGCGCAATCGAAAATAGTCAAAATTGGGTAAATTTTATAAATTTGTATAAAAATATATAACCCATCGGACTTATTCAGAAACTACTTAATGTAACCACTCCGTAGAGCAGTTCAGAGAGTAATTTTAGTGCGAAGAAAAGCATGAACACTTCTCGTATAAGAATAAGCTGTTGTTTTCAATGACTTGAACCACGGGTGCATTACATAGGAACATGTTTGTTTGTCAGCTAAATTGGATCACGTAGTCCAATATCATTTGCACTGCAACAGCAGGCTGAATGCATAAATGGCGATTTTGTAGTAAAATAAAACACACTTCACTCGTTAAAACAATCGTCAAAAAGACTCAACATTCAAATGAGTAAAATACTCGTACGATCGTGGGAATATAAAGATCTTCCAATGGTCGTCAGAATGCTTAAACGACGATTGTGCAGCAAACTAAAAAAAAATACAGTAAAAGTCTAATACTTGGATACTCTAAAAGTATTGTAATTATTCGACTTCTTTTATAACTTTACGAGCAATATACAAAATTCAAGATCGATTAATTTCTTACTTGACCTAAAGTCAATTCGAATATTTGAATACTCTACTAATTTAAATAATCAAAACAGCTACAGATTGTAACAATTCACCCAACTCAACAGAATTTTCTTCACCGGCAGCAAACGATATACTATTAACAATGTTAGTCTGCAAATTTCCTTCAGAGACATTCATTGATTGCGTCACATAAGAACGATTATCGTCAAATTTCTCATAAAGCGTTCGAAATTGAGCAATTGAAGCCGACGGAGGAAAATTAACAACTTCTTTCAAAAGACTATCCATAATCGCTTGCTTCGTCAACCGCTTTTCCATTTTCTTCAAAACTTAGAGCTCAATTTCCATATAAATGTGAGTGATACCCCACACCTGAATTTTAATGAATAATCTCTTTTTTATATTTTATGTTCTTCTTTTAAAAGTTTTACAAATAATAATATTTTTTCAATTTTCATCTCAAAGTATATAAAAGTAAAGCCGTCTAGTTAACTTTAGAATAGAGTAAAGTAGCTCTAGGATAAGTATTTAATTATGTATATATACACAAGGAATGTATAAATCTTTACATTCTAAATATTTTTTCGTGCCTTTTTTCATTTTTTTTCTTTTTTTTGGAATCTTGGAGTTCTTGTGCTGGCAACTAAGGGTTTTTGGACATTGTTACGGAACGAGAACTTCGATATCTTTTAAATTTGTTTATATTTCAATAAGCTCATTTCGGCAGCAGCATAGATTAGAAAAAGTTGACAACAATTTTAGTGATAAAAAAGTTGACAATAATTTTAATGTTTAATAACGCACACACCATATTTGCAAAAATGAAAAATCTTGCCACTTGTTTCAACTTTTTTAGTGTTTAAAATGGTAAGGCACACGCTTAATGAAGAGAATGCCTCAGTTTTTGCATTTTTATATATTTTGTGAAGTTTTAAAAGTAGCGAAATGGATCCATATAGATATGTAAGTTGCCATCAGACCTCTTTTTCCTCTACAACCATAAACCAATGTATCAATATTTATTTTCAAAAACAACAGAAAGTTCATTTTCCTTTTATAAGAAAATATATCAATCATTTAAAATGCTGTTTAATTTACAAAATTCCCAAATACGGTAGGAAATAATCACATCTGACAACACCGCTTCTGGCGTTAAAATTTTACGGTCATATTGCTGATGGTGTGTGGTGTGTTTCACTAACTGACGAGCTTGATGACGAACGATTCGTTATATTTATTTTTATTTTATACATACATACATACATACATACATATATTCAATTCGATTTTGTGAGTAGCCGCCTTATAATGATGTCCATGATGTTTATAAATTTTTTTTTTTTGCTTTCTTATATATTTTTTTTTCTGATTCGGTTTTTGTTTCTCTTTCTCTGTCAGTAAATGACCAGACTGCCTATTCGAAATGTTGTTTATAACTTTATGGCTTTTTAGTCGCTGCTGAATTTTTATTTTCTCAACAAAAACAATACGAATTTGATTCTGCTCATTTTATTGTAAATTGTCGCGCTCAACGGTTGTAAGTTTTCGTGTGTTCACCTCAGTTTTTTTTTTTTTTTACTTTTCTGTTGATTCTGCTTTATTATTTACACTTTGAAACGTCATTGTGTGTGGTTAAACGTGCCGTCGTTTTTTTTTCTTCTCTTTTTTGTTGTTGTTGCAATTGTATGGATATGAATATAAATAAGTGGACAATCGGTTCTGGCAGTGTAAATTTCGCGCCTTTATTTAAAATCGGAAAGATGGTCGATTTCGTATCGAATAAATAAAATCAAATGCAGTGTTGCGTATTGACGTGGTTAAAGTGGCAAATAAATTAAAATAAAATTAAATTTTTTTTAATTACCAATAATGAGTTTGCTTACTGGAAAAAATATAAATATCTATACAATATGTACCGATTAAAAAAATATATATTTTGATTAAAATATTTGACTGAAGTGAAGAATATAAAAAATCCCAATAAATACGAATGCTAAATTTATGGTGGCCTTAATTATTTTAAATTTTTTAATACAATTTTTAGTACAATACATATAGTACATGTACATATATTATTTGGAAAAGCAATTAATTCCAATTGTTTCTTCAATGAAATTAATGCACTGGATAATTTTGAAAGCATTTAAATTTAAATTCAATTCATATTTTGGCGGTATGAGTGATTGAATCCTATATGTATTCAACTCTTCTAAGCTGAGGATTTATAAGTGATCAACAAAACAAATTATCTCTATAAACTTGTCGCAAACTTTTAATAGCCAATTTACGTTATAAATGTTTTCCCATATGAACTACATCGGCATAAATGCCTGAATGCCGACTGTGACTCGATGAAATAGTGGGGTATTCAAAGATAACATAACCTGAATGCATACACTTCTAGCATTACATAACCAATTCATGCTTTGATTCACACAGATCAACTTTACTTCATTAGTTTTCGTTTAATGCTCTTTTGAACTTGCATTTGTGTTCATACGCGAAAAAAAATATTGACGCTACCGTCAAGTCTATACCTTTTTCCATTCTCTCTTCGCCGCTCTTCCAAAGACTTTTTACGAGCCAAACTTTATCTGTTTGAACTACGAGTTTCGTCAAATGGAAGTATCGAACGAAATTAGAATCGCACTTAAATCCATTAACCCCGAAGAGCCTGAACAACAGCGGCGCTTGCTTAAGAAGAAGGAAAATCTTAAAAAAATATTTATGTATTTATGTAATAAAGAGTCTTCTAAATGGGATATCCGAATTTTGACAGTTGATGACAGCCATCTACATGAAGCTACTTCTGTCAAATTAGTTGTCATTTATTCAGTCTTTTTTGGACAAATTACAATGGACGGATCTAGCATTCAGCAAAACGTGCAAATAATAAAATTGTATCATCAAAATGGGTATTCTGTTCGTACCGAAAGGACTGTTTGCCATGTGGTGGCTAAATTTAAGTGCACTTGTTCAGTAAACCATCGACCAATACCCCTACATTGACGAAACGTAAGATCTGCCGAAAATACGACGCAGTCAGTGAGAGTGTGCAGGCAGTCGATTTCTTGTCGCTCATAAGAACTCGGCCTTTCGCAGAATAGATCGTACGATTTGGGTGTCTCTGTAGTCTAGTGCATGAGCATTAGTCTTATCAATATGGAGGTGCGGGTTCGATTCCCGCCTAGACCCTGGGTGTTTCTACAGACAAGCTATAAGAGCTTCGTAGAGTTTGTGTTGTTAGAAAAAAAAAATTTTACCCCGTTAGACTTTTTTTGGGGGGTTTTCGCACAGGTGTGTGCGAATAAGCTACAAATCACAGCGGTCCTCAAAGTCAACATAAACCATGCCATCGGTCAAATTCAGGCTGATTTATGTGCCAGTCATGGAAAATTTGACATTGCGGAAGGCGCTCAACCCAGAGAAGCAGTGCCGAGCCTTTGAACGATGTAATATTCCACACATAATGGCATCAATAGGTCTTCAAAACGAATAAAAAGTTTCGATAATATCTCACACACACTTTGTTTTATTTAAATTTAAAGATAGGAAGCGCTTAAAGACCCTATAAATACATATTGAAATATATAAATACAATACAAATATGTATGTATATAATTACTTATATATAAATTAAAAAAATGTTCTATATTTGTATCTAATGCACTAACTATGCCTATCAATTCTTTAATAACGCACGAGTATTTATCTAAACGCTTTCGAGAAATAAGTTGTGAACATTCAGTGCATTTCAGCCAGCAACATAGAAAACAAAACTGTTCGAATTTGTACTTTTTTATTGTATTTCGTATAACAGAGTATAACCCCAGATTTACGGCCTGTTCATAGAAGCGGAAAGAAAATAATCGTTCGGCATTTATATTGAAAACAACAATAAAAAAAACTCAAATTGTTTTTGTTTTCACCTCGGCTTCTATGAACAGGCAGTTAGAAGATATAAAAAAATATTCGTTACGAATTACTGCATTTTTAAATCGACATTTCGAAATTCCCACTTGTATTTTTTATGGTTGCGAAGACACCCAAGTATCTACTCAGATTTTTCATAAGAATTTTGAATGAAAAAGCATAACAAGTTTTAAATTATCAAATTAGCAACGTTTATACTGCAAAAAAAAAACAAAATATGACAAGCAAAAAATTTAAATACCGCTTAAAAACAAAATACAATGACTTAACATGTTTTGAATAAAAACGCAATTTCAAGTGGATTAATAAAACAAAATTAAGCTTGAAATACCCTACATTTACTAAAATTAAATCTCATCTATAACAATAAAATTTTAATACTCATTGACAAGAATAGCAAAAAAAGAACATAAAATAAACATTTAGTGCAAATAACATTTTAAAACTACTGGGCAAGGAAACATGAATTTATCCAAGGAAAATGTAAATATTGTTTATTTTATCGTTTATTTGATTTGTTCACCTTCAGTTAATTTATTTGTTGTTTCATGATATTTTCCTTCATTAATGTAGTATTTATTTCCATTTTTTGTTTTCGTTTTCTTTATTGAAAATAAATTAAGTGACAAGAAAACTTTCTTTTTCTACTACGAACATTTATGTATGTATGTATGCATATACATATGTACATACATACATACATATGTATATACATTAGGCCGAAGGTAGGGTAGCCTTTTAGAACTTCATATGTTCTTTATATGTTTGGCATTTGCAGTGGTTTCTTCAATGCGTTTTTGTCGTGAGAAGAACAGCGCTTTGCAAAAATGGCCGGCCATAGACTTCAAGTATCCAAGTATTCCGTTGTAGAATTTAGCCCCCAGTCTCTGTTTATACCAACCATGGGCATGGAGAAAACATGCCCAATATGATAAAATTAGACCGATAATATCTTATGGTTGCCTTGTCTGTTATGCGGCCCTTGGCATGGCCTACAATCTGACCAGGATGGGTAGCATTCAGTGATCTGCATGTGTTGGGCTTACCGGGGCATGCAGAACATTTCATTTTTTTTTATCTTGGACCAGCAACCAGGAGATGACCCCTACACATGCAGTGCGTTCTGCTGGAACTAGAGGAAGAGAATAGTAGCGAAAATGACAGGAGGTGAAGCTTCACTATCTTCCTACTCTGCTTTTTGCACATTCTCTGTTTTTTATAGCAGTGTTTAAGCTTGAACGTGCACCCGAGGCGGCTCTGAACACGATTCTGAATCTCTTACCGATTGACCTTCATATTTTTTCCGTTTCGGCTCAGAGTGCTGTTAGACTAACGGAAGCCGGGTCCTTCAGGGAATGCGGGTCTGTCCGTAACAGCATTCTCCGAAAGCTTTCGAGCTTCATTGCGAACTTCCCGTTGGATATCTCCACTCGGAGACTTGTCTTCGAGCGGGGTGCAGTCGCCACCTTCCCTAGTAGGAATGAGGGGGAGAGTGGTTACGGGTGGCGTCAGCGCGATCTTCACCGATGATTCTGTTTTCTCCCATGATCTGGGAGTTTCTGTTTCCTATGGGCTTGTAGATACCTCCAGTGCCTTCCAGGCGGAGGTTTTCGCTATCTGGCGGACTTTCCTGTTGCTGAGCAGGCGGCGCGTGGAGGGTACTGTTGCTATTATTTCCGATAGTCAGGCGACGTTGAGGGCGTTTCTGTTACCGGGCATCTATTCTCGTGCTGTTAGTGAGTGTAGGCGGGAGCTGGCTGTCCACCGGGAATTTTATGCCGTTTCCTTTGTGTGGAATCCGGTACGTAGGAACATCAGGGGTAATGAGATGGCTGATGAGCTGGCGGGACTGGGTTCGGTCGGTTCGCCATCTGCTGTTATTATTTCTGACATAAAGCTCCCTTTTGCTGTTACAAAGGGACAGATAGAGGAGTTTTTCTGGGGGATGGCTCACTACAGTGGTGGTCTATCCCCAGCTGCGCCATGGGTAAGAGCTCTGTGGCCGCGGTATGATTTATGTAGAACTCGGCAACTCCTCAGTTTTTCTCGATTGTCCATTAGTAGGCTTAGGGTCGTCTGCGCGCCCTACTAGGCCATCGGCACGCATGCTGATGCTGAGAGCATGGGCATACTGTCCAATGCCCGGTGTTGGGCTTGTGGGGAAGCTTCGGAGAGGGAGACTGTTGTGGCCTTTCTCTGTGAGTACCCAAGTCTGCCTAGGTCGAGATTCCTTGACCCGCCCTTCTTTTACAACTTTGGGGCTGTACTCTCGGTTGGATCTGAGGTACATGAACGGCACAGGGTGGATGTGACGTCTTCTGGTTTGTAGGGGGCTAAGATAACAAAACGGCACCTTCGGCTGCTTTCCAAACTAATCTAACCTAAAATATGATAAAATTCTTTTTACAAAGTTATCTGAAAAAGAACATGGCATGAGCAACAGCTCGTTTCACGATACAAATTAATGAATGCATAAAGATTTATTCAGTATGTGAGGAAATTAAAAGGAAAGCCGTATAAAGAAACCAATGAGCTGATTAATTGTAAAATGGTTTCGAAAAATTAAATAGATTTAAATCGAAAAAAAAAACTTGTAGAGTCTACTTAGTATACTCGGTAATTCTCAAAGATTTTTTGGAAGTTTTTATGCATATAAACATGTGAGATTTCTTGGCCTTTTCAGGAATTTGCTTGATAGTCTACTGATGAGTTGGCATTAGCACCAACGAAATATACATATAGGTTAGCTTAACTGTACCACAAATACATAGAAATAAATAATTATATAAAATTTGTATTCATAACTGCAACATTTGTGAGTAAAATTGTTGTTAATTTCTTATTCTATTCCAAGCGTGTAATGACACTGATGTTTCTATTTCTATTTCTTGTCTTACAGATGGGACTTAATTTACCCATGTTGCTTGCAAACTCACAGCCACTTGAAACGTGGAATCCTGTGGGTCAGTTTTCCCCGCCTCCCATGACCGAACGTAATCATCAATTACGCGTGCCCCTGCCAATGCCATTCTCTGCTGCGCCTCAAAGTGATATGAATACCAGTGGCGCCAGCGGATCCCGCAGTTTATTTGGTGGCAGTAGCAATAGTGACTTTACAGGAAGCCCTCAAAAGCCCATGGACACAACGGATATTGAAAATGACGAAGGTAAGGAAAACGATTCCAAATGTGAACGAACAACACCGTCCAATGTACACGAAACTTCTGTGGCATCCAATGATGGACGCTTGAGTACGGGTCGAAATGTTACGCCGGGAACACCGGGTAGTGAAAATGGTACCTGCGCCGGAGATGTGAGTAGTGTCGGCATGAGTAGCAGTGGGGGTGGCGGCGGTGTTGGTGCGGGCAGACGCAGTGATGGCACCTCTGGTAATGAAGCCGGTTCTAGTCCTATACCAAATACAAATACTTTTGAAGCTCATAAACAAAGACATTTAATACCCGGTGGCGCTGTCCCTAGTGGGTCGCGACGTCATGAAGATCTCGACATAAAACAGGAATTGTTAGAAAATTACTTTCATGCGCCTCATCCGCCGGCTCCACCCGATTCACATCGTTCCTACAGCTCAACGGACGAAAATCGTCAATGCACCGATTCAGCCGATGATTTTGCTCAAGATTTGCGTGTAAGTGCGGCGGCTGCTGCAGCTGCTAAAAGTCTTGATTTCAGTCATTTTGTCCTGCCTTCTAGTCTTAGACGTTCCACAGAATCGATAGATGAAAAATTTAGCCCTCTTAATATGCGTAAATTAAATCCGGCCAGTGCTACGAGCAGTCACGCCGGCCAAATGCTTATGAATTCCTTACTCTCCAACGAAAGCATGTCCGAGGAAAATGCGTCCATAAGTGGGCGCATCAAATCGGGCAGCCTGAATGGCAATCCCAATGGTATGGGCAGCTCTCAAGATGTCAGTTCATCGGCCGCGGCGGCAGCTGCTGCTGCTGCCATTTACGCTGAGAGTCTGAATAAAGATGACTGCGATTTCATAGGTTCCACTGTCAGCGTTAAATTGCGCACAATGGATCGTACACAGCGAATAATTGCCGAAAAACTTATAAGCGAGGTACTTTACTACGGCCAGTTCAATGAATTGGAACGCACTGCTCGAATACAGCCCAAGTGACAATACCTAACCAAGTTTTTAAGGTCAAGATTTATTAACTAGATTTATTAATCAGAAAATAAAAAAGAAAAAAAAAACAATGTTTAGAAATTTTTGTTGGAATGGTAACACATTTTCGCTTAAATAAGAAAGTAAAAGGGTTTTTGCTACAAATCGAATCGATTACGAGTGAATTGGTGAATTAGAGGCGAAATGGCACACAGCTTCTACAAGAGCTGAATTTATGCCACCAGCGGACATAAAATGTACGATAACAAACCAGAATGTTGTTATCGGCAACCAAATTAAGGCATTTTACATTTTAATCGAATTTTGTTTGAAATTGCTATTCGAATCGCATGCCCCAATTTGGCCCCCGGCCTTTAAGTTCACACGATTTATTTTTTATAGAGAAAAACCCAGCATTATTTAAAGATTTTCTTTTTTTTTTTTTTTTTTTCTTATTGCCGTTAAAGGTGACCAAGAGACTTTTACTTCGATCACTTCAAAGTTTTTAAATATTTATTGTAAACCAATTATTAGTTCTATTGTTCAAAAATAATAATAAAAAAAAAAAAAATTCCAAACTTTTAAGCCATTTTCTTATGAAGAGAATTTTATTTAGTAGAAAAGAAATATTTTTCTGAAAGAAAAGTCCTGCAATAATTGTTTAACAATTAAGTCAAATAAAAACCAACTAAAATAGCAACTAAAACCAAAGAAAGTTTATTTATCTTTTTAAAATATTTTTCTATTTTAAAGAAAAATATTTTTTTTACTAAATAAATATTTTCGTTGAACAAGGAAAACACTAGAAAAAAAAAACTCCAATATTTTTAATAAATATTTTCTTTCGTAAATAAAGTACCTCGCTAATTTTTTAAACTATTATTAATTTCCTTTTATAAATTAATTTATGTTAAACCAGTCATATACTTATGTATGTATTTATGTTGTACATAAAAGCAATAAGAAAAAGTTCAATAGTCAACTTATTTGATCAAATAAATAAGTTTGTAATTCAATGGAAAATTAATTAAATTATTAATTAAGTCAGTTAATTATTTAATTAAAATAATTGATCAGTTTAACCTGATTAGTTAATTTAATAAATTAATAAAATTAATTTATTACTTAAAAAAAGTCTAAAGAATCAGAATTAAATGAATGATATATCGTCACCTAAAATGCAAAATTTCATAACTTCTTATTTCATAAATTTGCAGGAGAAGCAAAAAAAAATTATACAGATATTAAAAGACAATTTCTAAAGGAGCTGAAACAACACAAGTGTTTCTTAAAGCACACTTTATGCATACACTATGTATATACATACGCTGGTAGACCTGCATCGAAAATTAATATGTCAATAAACAAATGATTTTTTCTAACATTCTATAGGAAGTGTTAAAATTTTTTTAGGAAATTATGTATTTTCAGTTTGTGGTGTTTGTTATTTTCAGAAAATTGGTCTCGAAACTGAAAATTTATTTAAAAAATGTAGAATATATTAAATATACGAGTCAATTTTATAACATAATATTTTCAATATACCTCAAAAAGGAAAGACTTGTTAAAGATTTAGCAATTGAAATGATTGAGATATATTTTTCTAAAAATGGAGATGTCTCACTTTGAAAATCAACGGTTTATTTATTACATGCCAAAACCTAAAATTTATATTTAAAAATATCTATAAAATAACAAGTATAAAAATTTTCACAGTTAATACAATTTAAACTAAGAAAATTTTTATTACAAACATTGTAGGAAAATATGTCCCGTTCTAAATGTCCCGTGCTAAATCATAGTAAAGGTTGTTCAGAAAAGAAGAACACAAATATTTATACATGACAACCACGAGACAATTCAGACGTTGCGCTTTGTCCCAGCAACAATTTTTGTATTTTCTTTTGGTGTAACTTCGTAACCGCTTATGAGTTTACATCTGAAATTTTAATTAATTTTTTAAAAAATATTCAAGCTCGGCAAACAGTTTATGAATAACATGAGAATAATGAAAGGTAAAGAAAGAAACAGAAGAGAAATGTCAAAATTGCCCCCTCAAATCTTGTTTCATGACTCTTTGTTTACCTCTCTAGCCTATCTTCACCTCTCGCCTATAAACTCGTGTCGCTGCCTCAAAAAGCAGTGTGTGAATTGGGCACATCAGTGGAAAGCCAAGCCATATTATTCTATTTTAATTAAAAAAAAAAAATCCTTTCAAAAATGGTGTTCAATTTTCACAAATTTTTTTAATTTTTCTAAATGCAGTTGAAAGCGACTTCTATATTTTGTCCCGTTCGTGATGCCATGTTCATTGGTTATACAACAGAAACAAAAAGTCGATAAAAGAAAAGGAAAAGAAAATTTAAGATTTCTTTATTTTATTTCACTTCAAAGGTGAGGTACGGAGGTGGGTGCCTCCGTAGTCTAGCGCATGAGCATTAGTCTTGTCAATATGGAGGTGCGGGTTCGATTACCGCTTAAACCATGGGTGTTTCTACAGACAAGATTATGGAATTGCCCATATGCATATGGACACATGTAAAGGTGATTTTTTAAGAGCTTCCGAAATGTATGCAATCTTTATTTGAGTCGATAGAAAGATCTATATATTTTAATGTTTAAAGATAATTTCATATAAATTTTGACCACGGCTACACATCCTCAAATGGTTCATATGCTGGGTCCAATTTTGGCATACTCTCTCCAACATATCCGGTATGCGGCCGGTATCTCACGAATATATCCTTCAATATTGGCTTGCAGTACGACAACAGCTGCGGACTTCTCCCTATAGAACTGCGCCTTAATATAGCGCCACTAAAAACACTCGAAAGTCGTTAAATGGCACGATCTAGGCGACCAACTGACTGCCCCAAATGTGAAATAAACAGTTCACCGAACTTAACTCCCAATTGTGTCATTGTGTGTCGCGTGCTGTGTGACATGTGGTGCCGTCTTGCTAAAACCACATATCAATCAAGTCTAGCTCTTCCATTTTGGGCAAAAAAAAATTTGTAATCATCGCACGATAGCGCTGCGAACAGCGCCTAATCGATAATTTACGATCATTAACCAAACTCTGGCGGATACAGCTGCGATATTTTCCTCTATCTGCACTCCCCGTATGCGTATTGGTGCTGTAATGTCCAATAATGTATATTTGGTGCGAAAGATTCCGAATAGCCCCCTCAGAACGTCGCCCAAACTGATCTTAAAATGTAAGAAATGCACGATGCACTTTCTCAACCGTGCATGAATTTTGATCTTAAAACTTGATAATCTGCAAGCGTTGATCGTTTGCAAGTCGATTCATGATTAAATTATAGACCAAACCGAGCATGTTTAACAGCAACATGGTACACGAAAACAGCTCAGCTGCCAGAAACAGTGTTGGCAAAAAAGGAAGTTGCTTAAAAAAAACAATTTTAAATGCATATTTTTGGTGACACGTTATTTTGAATTTTTTCTTATGACTTGGGCATTTTTAATAATAGAAGTTTAACATTCTCTACACATACTATCTAATATGATGTAGTGAATCGCAATCAATTAAAAAATCCATTTTCAATATTTGGACGATACGTGGTTTTGCATTTTAGATGACGTTATGAAATAGATTAATTAATTAATTCGACAAAAGTAATTAGTAAACAAAAATTATAAATTAATTAAAGTAATAATTGTTTAACCCTTTATGATGCATACTTCTTTCGACGGTTTTTTTAAGATTTTTTTTTTTTGAGAACCATTTAAACATGTTGTTATGGACGATTTAAAAAAAAATCTTTAAGAAATATTATTAATGGAAATGAACAAGCAGTAGATTGTTAAAATATTTTTAAATCAATTAAAATCTCTATATACATTTGTATATACAGGAGAAGCTTGAAAAATTTAACACGCGAAAAAGCTAAGAATACGGCAAAGTTAAGCACCTTTCAGCCTCCGTAGTCTAGTGCATGAGCAATAGTCTTATGAATGTGGAGGCGGGTATTTCTATATACAAGCTTCAGAGCTTCGTAGAGTTTCTATTGTCTTAAAAAAAAAACACAGGGCACTCTAGAAAGTTAACTGCTTCGTAACTTTCTTGAGTCATTTCTGGTTGTTATTTTATTTTTCTATTTCTATTTGATGTCTATTCGCAGCTGCCATTTGGCAGATAGTTTCACGAGTCTTCTTTCCATCGTCCATACAATTTTTGTACAAGTGAATAATCGTCGTTTACGCACTTTGGCGACCATTGGAAGATTGTTTGTAGTCAACAATCGTATTCGAGTAGTCGTTTAGACGATTGTTCCGCGAGTGTTTTCTTTTTTAGTGGACATAACAACAAAAAGCAAATTATATTTCCTTCTTTTCCACTCAGGACGGACTGCAGAAGGAATTTTAGAACCTTCACGATTCTTTTCGGAGACTCGCAAACGATTCATATAGAAGAGCCGCCGCAATCATGACATAATTTTTACCATTGTAGAGAACGTGCTCGAATGGAATACGTCGTCGCGGCCGATTAATTTAATCTTTTGAACAGATCTCCTATACATATGCATTAATGCTTAAAATAGAACGAAGGGAAGTAGGTGTCATAATTAATTAAATTAATTTATTTTAATAAACTTTTTGCAACTAAAAATTTCCGTTAATTAATTTTTAATTAATAAATTTCATTAATAGAGTTTTAATTACAAAATTTGAAAAATGCATTCTTCAATAATCAATTTGATTGTTCATTAATTACATTAAAAACACTTTCAATAATTTTTAATTGGCAAATTTCAAAAATAATTTCTTATTAAAGTTAATTAAAAAAGTTCAAGTTAAATTTCAGTAATTAATTTATAAATGTCTTTAATTAATAAATTTAATTAATTTTTAATTAAACAATTAATTAATTTCGAATTATTTAATTCCATTATCTAATTGTGAAGCAATGAATTCCATTAATTTTTAATTTATAAATTTCATTAATTAAATTTTAATTAACAAAATTCGTCGAACTAAATTTTTAATTAAAACAATTTTATTTATTTTAATTAATAAATTTAAATTATTTTTAATTAATAAATTTAATTAATTTTTCATTAATAAATTTGAATAATTGTAATTAATTAATTTCATTAATTTGTAATTAAAACATTTCATTTATAAATTAATTAATTTCATTAATTAATTGTAAATTTATTAATTTCATCAATTAATTATAAATTTCAATGGTTTAGTTTGAATCAATAAATTCCTTCAACTAATTTCATTAATTTGTAATAAATTAATTTCATTCATTTAATTTCATTAATTTGCAATTAATTAATTTCATTAATTTTTAATTAAAACATTTCATTAATTAATTTTAATTAGAAAATTTGATTGCTAAATTTTTAATAAAAAAATTTTATTAACTAATATTTAATAAGAAAGTTTTATCAACTGATTTTTATTTGAAAAATTTAAACAATAACTTTATGGAAAAAATTATTTTAAATTAAAATATTAATAAATTTTGTTAATTAAATTTTAATTAACTTTACTTTTTATTTAATTTTAATGATTATTTTGTTAATTAATTACTGATCAATAAATTTGATTCTTTTTTTAATTTATTTCATCAATAAATTCATTTTATTGTGTTATTATTTTTAATTGAAACAAGTAGATATTGAATATAATTTATTAATTAGTAATTACTTATTTTATATAATTAATTGATTGAATTATATAATTTCAGAATATGCTGAAGTTGGAAAAAAATTTATTTAATCAAATAATATAATTAATCGTTTAATTAATCTAATTAATTTATTGATTATATTGTTGACGTCATTTACATTTACATTTACATTTAGTGAAAACGAAACCTAAATACAACAACAAAAACAACAACAAAACAATATTATAGTCATAATTTTAACAAATCAAGTCATAAGTAAAACAGGCGTCTGGTGTTTTACAACAATTTTTTTTTACAAATTTACAAACTATTTTTAAACTTTTTTTTATGTTTTTAAATACAAAGTACAGTTTTTCTTTAGGTAATTTATAATTGACTTAAACTTATATGTATATATAGACATCTACATATTTACATAATTTTTAGAAAAAATATTTTTAGTATAAAATGAAATAAGAAAATAATTATAGAATTATTTTAATTTTTTTATTGAGTATAACAACTATAGAATTTAATTGTTTCAAAAACACTAGTATTTAAGTTTCTAAAACAAAAAGTTATAGATATAATAACGGAAATAAATAAATAAAAAACAAATATTTGTATGTGACTAAAGGAAATTAAAATATTAAGTGAATTTTTAAAGGAAACCATTTTTCGTTTTCTTAATTTTGTATCTAAAATGTTGATATAAATTATTTGTAATAAAATTACGTTTAAAAGTTTCAAAAAGAAATTGGTCGGAAGAACTGAAAAAATTACTTCTTTGGCCGAAACGAATAAATTTTGAGACTTATATACATCATAAATCTTAAAGCAAAATTCTTTTTACTTCAAAATGTAATAAAGGAAATATGTAATATTAATTAAATACAAATATAAATTTAATGTCATTGTACCTTTTTGTTCAACAGGATAGTTTTTTGTACCATAATTTTAATAAAATACACTACGTTTTTAAGTTCAGCAATTAAATTGTTTTCTTTTTTTATTATTTTTTAATAATATTAAATCCATATTTTATAAGTTTTCAATGGGATGTTTTTTTAATAATAAAATGAAATTAAATTTTACGATTTTATTAATTTATTTTTTTAATTACAATATAAAATTCATAAAAACAAATTAAAATCCTCTAGTTAGTGAAATCAATTTTTAGAAAAAAAAGAAAAAAAAAACAACCAACAGAAAATATCAATTGCAAATTTTAAAAAGTTTTGATTTATTTTTTAATTCGTTTTTAAGGGTAAATAAATTAAACTGGTAAATAAAGTCAAAAGCAGAATATTTGTTAAAACAAAATTTCAATGAAAATGATAATGAATAAATGTGTACCTACCAAAAATAATTCATAAAGAAAATTACAAAAAAAAAAAATAAAAATATGTATGTGGACATAAATAATATAAAATATGGTGTTTTATTACAGAGAAAATATATAAAATCTATGTGAATATATGTGCATCAACTTTAGAAGCGACCACTCGCCCAATATCACAAGCAGAACCAAAGTGTTTCATTAATTTTGCCCCACCATTTATGTTATGCAAATCGTTTCATTTTAAAACGACTCGTTGTGAGAAAGTTCTAACGATTGTTGTTGCGGTCAGGATGCAGAAGATATGAAAAACTATAAAAATGATTTTGAGAAGCAATTTTTAAAACAAAATGAATTTAGTGAATACATAAGAAATCTTTTGATTCAAAAACTATAATCACATGTGTGATTAGAATTATGTCATCAGGCATCAATAAAGTGGTTATTTGCATTGCAAATACGTATGTAACAGGAGAAGCAAACAAACTTTGTAAATCGATTTAAACATATTTTGTTTAATCGATTGACTTACTTCCAAGTAGAAGGTATTTCCAAATCGACAAACCAAATATTAAATGACATTAATACTATGTTCACGCGACAATGTGAACCACTTGGTTCACCCTCTGAACCTCGATTGCCAACCATGGTGTTCACACGACTGTTCTTTGTTCAGTTTGTCACTTTGCTTTCTCAATTTCAATTTTTTTTTGTAATTTTTATACATGTATTTATATAATATGTATATTATTTATTATTATTGAAAATGTTTTAATTAATTTTGTTTCACGCACTTTTTTTTATTTTCTTTATTTCTACATATTTTGTTTTTTTCAGTTAGTTCAGATAAACGAGAGATAATTTGTTATCAAAATTAGAGATGATAATTATTAGTACGTGGTTCGTACTTGGTTCAGAATGAACCATCATGTTTGCTCTCAAAATTTTGTATGGCGAACCAAGTAATTTCAATCGTGGTTGGGGTACGAACTACAAATGAGAGAGGGAACCACGAAGATTGCTGCCCGTGTGAACATGGTGTAAAACATCTACCAAAGTAGTCTGCACGTTGACTACAAACCGAAAAATTTTTCCTGTGTTCAAACCCAGTTTCAGACTCATGAAAAGATGTCGCTGTGCATTTTGTGTGGCTTTGTGTCAGTTGGTGTATGAAGGTTTCAGTGGCGAAGGTATAGTCACTGGTTACTGAACAGTAAAGGCATCAGCTGTATCCAATCCACAAGCACATCGGAACGCCCTTCGTCGGTATTGTGTAGCATCGGCGAAGTAAAATAATTTCCCCTACAATCCCTTTCGGCTAGTTCCAGTACAATGTACCGTATTTGTAGGAGTCATCTCCTGAGTGCTGGTCCAAGATAAAAAAAACTTTATTAATTTTTGTATCAATTATTCATCACATTTAACAACTGCTTATTTCAAGCACCATTAACAAACAAACAAGAAAACTCAAATCTCAAAACCGAATAAAAATTTATTCAATCTTTACTCACTTTCCGAAAATATGACAATAAACTACTTTAAATAAGCCTTGCAAAATTCAACACAATTAAGTTGAAAACAAAATTTTGGTTCAAGAAATTCATAAATATGAAAACAGCAGCACAGACACGTACATGAACATTGTCCAACTACATTTTCTTGCAGTAACTAAGGAACCTTTTATTCGATTTGAAAAATCACCACTTTTGTAGGAAAGTTACAAGTATGTAGTTGCCAACAATATTTGCGAAAGCTTTTACAATTATCCAATTCACAAACCATGGTGTGTTATTACAATGTTTTCTTTTTCTACTTGGCTGGGAGTACGAACATACATATGTATGCACTCGTATATGACACGAAAAGTGGTACGTTAGCAACAAAATTTTACTAAAAGCGGCAATTGGTGTTTGGAACAGCGTTTAAAAACTTCTGATATGTGGAGTTGCTTTGTCTACTACTTTTGCT
The DNA here is from genome assembly GCA_963924685.1 of Dexiosoma caninum. Lineage (NCBI taxonomy): Eukaryota > Metazoa > Arthropoda > Insecta > Diptera > Tachinidae > Dexiosoma > Dexiosoma caninum. Next base: position 93,264,584 of record OZ004727.1, on the reverse strand, counting down.
ACTGCTACTTAAAATACAAGGAGTCGAATTCAAAGAAAATTAAAAAAACGAAAAGTTCAAACAGTTGTAGGTGAAGTATAATACAAAACAAGAAGTCGTAGTTTTTGTATACTTTAAAAATATAAAAGTAAACACAACTTAGTACTACAGAAGTTGACATGTTTGATCATTCTTATGTTTGACTGACTACAACTTTTGATAAATTCCGAAGTTAAAGCATTAAAGACATTGTGTGTTTCTTCTACAACTTCTTCAAAAGTTATACGCAAAAGAAAAATAAGAATTGAAATTAACAAAAAGCAGTTACTTAGATCATATATTGGACTGGTAACCGAAGATTGCATTTCTTTCAACATTTTAAATGCCCCTAATAGTCTACAACAACTACGACTTCTTGAATTTTTCGTTTTTTTGGTTGTACTTCAACTACAACTGTTTGAACTTTTCGTTTTTTTATTTTTCTTTGACTTCGACTCTTCGTATTTTAAGAAGCATTAACTTAAACAACAGATTGTGTTTGTGTAGTGACAAAAAGAGAAGGCCAAAAAAATAGAAAAAACTTACGACTTCTGCTACATTGACTGCAGTTTTTTAAACGCTGGTTTGGAATATTTCGAAGTCTTTTTGCATTAAAGATGGCACCTACATATTTGGAGGTATGTAAATGCCTTGACTGCATATGCGGTGTTTTTAAGCAAAAAAATACAGTTAGTGCCTGAAAAAAAGTCCCAAGTTAAAGACTGATTGAAAAAAATGTTTGTACTGCTGCTTTCATATTTTTTAATTTTTTAAACCAAAATTTTTTTTTGTAAATTCTGCGGCTTAAATTTTGTGCAACTTAATTAAAGTAGTACAGTAATATATTTTCGGCAAGTGAGTAAAGATTGAATAATTTTTATTTACTGCCTGCTTTTAGAAGCCGAATGACAATAATCGTTCGGCATTTATATTGAAAACAACAATAAAAAAACTCAATTGTTTTTGTTTTCAATAGAAATAGCGAGCGATTATTTTCACCTGGGTTTCTATGAACAGGCAATTTGTAATTTTATCAGGGTTGCCAGTTTGGAACTTTCAGTGCTCGATTTACCACTTTTTTTCTCATTTAGCATCAAGAATTTCTAAAAACGTGCTAAATGCTGTTTTTCCAATGTTTCTGTTCCTTTTTACTTGCAAAGTTCGATTCGTATAAAAAGTAGAACTTAAGACCTTTAATGTGAAAAAATTTCATCCAAATGTATGCAACGGTTCCCGAGATATGAACGTGCAGTTTCGAACAATTTACCCTTTAAAAATAGGTCAACTCGGAAGTTTTTCAAGATCGGGAAATGAAATTTTGTACTGGTTTGGTAGAGTGGTATTTATATTAAACAAAATGGATTTTATATACAAAAGTTTTTACAAGAAAATTAATTTTTGAAATTAAAACAAAAACAATCACCGGCTTAATATCACATGATCCCCAAAAATTTTTGTGTGCTGAACTTCTTTTTTTTTTGCCATTTAAATAAATTTCACAAGTGACGTTCTGAAAAACGACACTTTTAAGCGGTGTGCGTTTTGCAGAACATGGGCGAATATTTGAAAGCACCAAACAAGTGTTCTAACAAAAGAAAACGCTATTAATTTGGCGTTTTTAAACTAGTGTATACCGAACCGATCTGATATATGTATTTTATTTATACTGCTCAATTTAATGGCTCGATTAAAGATGGCAACCGAACTGCAGTTGTGTTTACAGCCGACTGCAATCTGTTTTGCGTTTCTTAAATTTTGGCGATTTGAAAAACCCGCTCTCTGCAGTACGTGATAAATAAATCCTAGCATGAATATCAATGCCTTTCAGAATTTATGCGAAACCTATTTTATTTTTTTTATTTCTTTAACCATCGGTTAAAATATTCAGGAAATTTTTATTACTTTTTTTTCATTTTTCTAAATAAAATAAAAAATAAAGAAAAAATTAAATATGAAAAAATAAAAAAAAAATAATAAAAATCTCCTGAAGATGTTAACCGATGGTTGACGAAATATTAAAATAGAAAAATAATAAATAAAAACAAACCTTGAAGCTGAAAAGATAATATAGAAACCTATTTTCATTTCTACTGCATATTTTGCTAGAATAATTGTAATATGATGTTTATAGCATTTTTTCCCATTTGAATAAACAAAAAAAAAAACCGTTGTAATTGCAGAATTATCTAATGATTTTTAATTCAATAATTTTATTTATTATAAAACAATGTACATATGTATATGTTTTTTAAGTTTTTAACTAGTTCCCATGAATATGCAAAATGGATCCCCTTTTTCGAATTTGAAGAAGTGCCGGAACATATCATCGGAAACTTCTTTTTCTGTAATGAGAGACAAAAAAAATTATAATTCAAAATTATGTATAAGCAATCTAATCTAAAACGAAATCATTTTCGAATAAAATTATGTAACTATTCTTTCAATTATTCAACGTTAGTCAAAATTAATTACGATTATTGATATATGTATGTATGTTTGTTAGAGAATAAAAATAACAATAATAATAATAATATATATAGTATATGTATATATGTATGTATATATAGAAATAGAAATATGTATGTGTAATATAAAAACTAAACTCCTGGATTGTTATATTTTGGTTTTTGTGTTCGCTATTCAACATTAATTCTCGATTGATTAGGTGAATTTTGAACATAAGAATCTTGAATTTGTAGTCAGAAATTAGGAAAAATCCACTGATGAGCAAGTAAGCAGTAGCGAAATAATTCTATATGGATATGCTTTCCTCCTCAATTATTGAGTTTGCTTTTTTTTTATCTGGGACCAGCACTCAGGAGCTGACCCCTATACATGCAATGCATTGTGCTGGAACTATAGGAAAGGGATAGTTCGAGAAACGACAGGAGGTGAAGCTTAATTTATTATTTTACACGTTCTCGCATTTTTCCGATGTGTATTAGTGTGGTTTGTGTGTCAGTTGTTGTCGGAAGGTTTCAGTGGCGAAGGCATAGTCACTGGTTACTGAACAATACCGGCTTCAGCTGATAGCAATCCAGCATCACATCAGAACGCCCTCCTTCGTCGGTATTGTGTAGCACCGGCGAAATAAAATAATTACTAAAAATAGCTACTAAAAACGAAATTTCAAAATTAAATACGTCTCCTTGACATCAGAGACGCTACAACACTGCTATAAAAAAAGGAAAAACAAAGAACGTGCAGAGTTGTAAGATAGTGGGGCTTCACCTCCTGTCATTTCTACTGCTATCCCTTTCCTCTAGTTCCAGCAAAATACATGGCATGTGTAGGGGTCATCTACTGAGTGCCGGTCCAAGATAAAAAAAAATATGTGCATCGGTTATTTTTCGGAACATTTTGCGACAGATGACATTGTAATAATCTGCACAGTTGCATTTTGGAATGCGATACTTTGTATAGTTGCTTTACAAATGACGTTTTCGAACTCGTCGAAACTTCACATGGCAAATACGATGTAATTTAGAACATATCATACATGCATACACAGGCATGTCTGAAATCACTTTGAATCAAAGAATTGGAAGCACAAAAAAAAAAAAGAGTTCTGTGCATATAAATTTAAAAACGGTCAACTAATGTGGTGGTATCCACACTAACGACGACAAATTCATAAAGTGGCCGTCTATAAAATTAAAAAAAAAGAAATCTGTCTATTTTTTAAACTTTTTTATTTTAACAACAATTTATTAATTATATATTAAGCTTTAAAGCTTTGTTCTTATGTTTCGTAGATCTACTTCGATATACATACTTCGTATGTATAAAAAGATATTTTAAATGGATATTTATAATGGCGTTTATGCAAATGCACTATTAAGACCCAAATTCACTGTCATTAGTTAATTATTAGTAAACTAAAATGATAACTATTGTTTAACTAATACTTCATATTCACAGTGTATTGTTTAACTAACATTCTCAGTATAACCAAAGAATGGTAACCCTAACAATCTTTGAATTTTAAATATTGGCTGCACTGTTATAGCATACTTTACCGGACAAGATATTGAATTGCTGCTGAAATTGGTTCGGGAAAACCAAAAGATTATCGAAAATAAAAAAAACTGATAGTATTATATATATATATATATTATATTATGGTAGATGATATCAAAACTAAAATACTAATAATAATTTACTAATCAGCTGTTGTCGAACTATTTGTTAACCAATGACATTTGGCGGTTTAACTAATAGTAAACAAAAAGTTTTGAATCAAATATTATTGGTTAAACTATTGCTATTAGCTAACTAATGACTGTGAATTTGGGCATTAGTGTTAAAAAAAATTTAAAAATAAGAAAAATTTTTGTAAATTTAAGTCCCTGTACAAATTTACATATTATTATTTAAAGGAAAAAAACTGCTTCTTTTCAATCAAAAATTGCATCGCATTCATTTACAATTTACATTTTATTGCTCCGCTATCAGTGCTGTACAGAGCTGCAATCAATTGGGATTGACATCAAAGTGATTTCTTTTATTGATTTCAAAATGAAATCTTGTCAAAATTGCAATATTTTGTGATTACAGCCATTGTTTTTGTAGAAATCATTGAAAGCAATTAAATCAAAACAAGGAGCGATACTCCTGCAATCATTCGAAAACAAGAGATGTAAAAAACAAGTAGCAATCTCTGCCAATTGTTAATTATATTTTTAATTATTATTGCTTTTATTTCGAACTATCAATAAATTGAATGCTACCTGAGCTCCCTAATGGCGGATAAAGTGTCTCTTCGCGCACGTGAGTGTACATGAGAAAGAATTAAAAGACTGCGAAGTGCAGGGCAGATTTTCACTAGAGATTACGTATCTACTTAAAAGTACAATCTTAACCTTGTTCATGTTCCTCCGTATCTTGTTCATGTTCCTCCATATCTTGTCCGCTATTGTACCGTTTCTTTTTACTCTGATCCGATAAAATCGCATACGCTTCGCCAATTTCCTTAAATTTCGATTCTTGCTCTTTGCGCTCTTCGGGCGAACTGTTGGCATGGCGATCGGGATGGTGTAACAAAGCCTTCTTGCGGTAGGCCTTCTTAATTTCATCATCGTCGGCGGATCGTGAAACGCCCAAAATCTTATAATAATCTTTATGTTTCGATTTCTTTAAAGCTAATTTGGCATCACGTAACAGTTTTTTGATCTGTGGAGTCTTTTTGATTTGCAAGGCGGACTCGTAGTCACTAACACATTCGGAGAATTTGTCCATATCATTATAGCAACGGGCACGCAACAACAACGCTTGCAAATATTTATTATTAATACTTAAAACGCGTGTACAATCGGCCACTGCATCACGTAGACTGTTCATTTTGGACTGCACCAAAGCGCGATAGTATAACAGCTTAGAATTGATATCCTTATTGAGTTCGTCAATTTTTAAGGCATCTGTGTATACACCTTGAGCTTCACGATAACGGCCGGATTTGAACAAAATATAGCTTTTTTCTTTCATATCCTTAAGCGTTTTGCTCTTGGTGCGCATTTCTTTCGCCTTTTTATGATCACGATCCAACTGTAGAGCCATATCAAAGTGTTTGATACCCTTCTCCAAATTACCAGTGTAATAGAAACACAAGCCGCGTACATAGATGGCATCAGCCGAAGTGCTATCCAATTTCATAACACTAATCGCTATGTCAACTGCTTCATCACAACGTCCCAAATAAGCCAAGCATTCACCTTTAAGAAGACGGTACCTACAAAAATGTTCAAATGTGTTTATGTTTTCCCCCTCAAATATGTAATAGAAAGAATATTTACTTGCAACAAGCTGGGGCTAGTTTTATAGCCGAATCCAAATTGTAAACAACATTACTGTAGGCCTTTCCATCGTAATTAGTTTGTATGGTTTGGTCCAACTGGCGCAATTGTTGTACGGCCTGCTTTTCCGTATTGACAGCATTACTTTGAGCATCTAGTTCTTCAATACGTTTAATAGCCTGTTCAGCACCAATAATGTCACCTCTGGCCACACAACATTTAGCGATGCGCACATAGGCCTTTTCAAATTTCGGATCCATGCGCACAGCCGTACGAGCATCATTTAAAGCATTCGTGTAATTTGCTAACATCATGTAACAGGCGGCACGATTGCCGTAATATGTGGCTGAATCGGGACATAATGATATGGCATCCGAATAGAATTTCAAGGCGGTTTGATAGTTTTGAGCCTTGTATTGGTCGTTGCCAAGGTTTTTCTTTTCTTCGGCAATGCTACAATTAAACATAAATAAATTACGATTACAAAAAGTCAAGATGGGATTTCTTATTTTCCACATAAAATTTTTTTTTAGAATTTTAGTAAAAAAAATTAAATAAAATAATTTTTAAGGTCGGGGCACATAGAATCTGTCATCCGTAATACTTTGACTTTCTCAAATGACATTAACATACCGACGGATGTGATTGGCACAATGAGTACTTTACTTTGTTGACGGATATCAACTTATATCCAGCGTTGCCACAAATTTCAGCAAACAAAATTTGTTTAAAAAGTTAAAAAATAATAAAAAAAAAAAACCAGAATATATTTTATTTTATAAAAATAAGTATTCAATTTCTCTGCAAATAATTTTCTAACTATTTTGGATTTAAATACTGTGTTATTTCATTTTTCTTTCTGCTGCAGCAGTCTTAAATTTTTTGTTACAATAGAAACGAATTTTCTTAAAACAAAAGGGTGTTAACAGTGTTCGCAATAAACGCGGTATAAAACCTGATTTTAAAACTTTACAAGTAGAATACAAAAAAATTTACACAGTTAGTATTAATAAGGCTGGAAGAAGTAACCAAAAAATATTCACTTTTCCACACGGAAAAAAATTTAACCAATTTTGGTCAAAAAGAAGCTACAACGGCAACATTGTTCATAGCTGTCAAAGTACTCACCGTACGTTAAAAGTTAAAAATTTGGCAAATTTCGTACTTTGCTTTGACGGAGATGTACTGAATGTGACAACGGTCAAAAGAAAAAGTGTATTTCAACTTAAGGGTGCTTTAAATCATAAGATCTGTCGTACGACATGTAAAATTTTTGTTTAGAAGAGCACAAGTTGGATCGTCTAAACGTAATATGTAATGAAACTATAAGATTTTGAGAGAAAATACGGATGAAAATTTGAGTCGTATGGCTCTCTTGATTTTTTAAAATTTTTCAAAAACCAACACACACCATTAGATCAGGGTTGCATTTTTATGTAAACAAATATGAGAAAGCCAGGGAGGGAAAACTGGTTTCATAAATTTATACCAATTATAAAATCGAAATGTACATTTTAGACCACGACAGTACAATTTTATAAAAATATACGTATATTTTCTAAAAGTACACTAAAAATTTTGACCACGAAAATAACATATTCCAAAGTTATAAAAATATTTTTCAAGTTTATTAAAAAAAAAATCATTTGCACAAGAACTCCATCCCTGGGAAAACAAGCAAACAGATGTAGTTAAATTAAATGAGAATGTTTTCATCTTACTTGATTTTATCCAACCCAATGGTGTAAAAGCCAGAAAACAACCATTCGATTTTTACTCTCTTTTTTTGAAATACGGATGCAATTTCATTTTATTTTCTCGCTCATTTTACGTACGACAAATCTTATGGTCTAAAGCACCCTTTAGTTGTCAGTTGAAAAAGGGAAAATATGACGGATGACGGATTCTACGTGCCCCGGCCTTTATTCCGCTAACTGGTGTTTGCAGTAGCTTCTGTTGAAATACCAGCATACATAGTCCGAGAGTTTAGACAGGCGAACATTTGGAAGAAAAACATCTGCAATTCTCTTTTTTGTTTTCTTATTCGCATTCACACAAACACAAATGTTGCCGGCGACATTCCAATATTATTGTTATTATTTGCCTGTTTTTTGTAACCAAAGAAAATGCGAACAAAGGATATCGCCGGATACCGAACACAAAAACGATGCTCTCTTCCCCAGCCGTAATATCCTACCAAACGAAATGTTTCCTTTCCAAATGTTCGCCCGTCTAAACTCAGCCATACATACATATGTATGTACATACAACATGCCAATTTTGATTTCCACTTTCATTTATCAGTTTAGTCAGTCAGGCAGCCAGGCAGCCAGTCTGTTAGTCAGTTAGCCATTTAGGTGATAGCAGTTGGACTGTTTGTTATTTAAAGCTCATTTGTTGTTTAAGATGTTGTTGCGATATTCTATCAGTGATAGTGTTTCTGGAATGTCTGTCACCGCATTCATGTCTACATACAATTCACCTGGTGCAGTAACTATTATTTGGATATACATGTAGGTATGTATGTATATGCATATGTATTTTTATCTTTTTACATGAATATATTTATTTTAAATTTCAACTTATCAAGCAATGAACTTTTACGAGAACCAACAACAGCAGTACTACAAAATGGCAATATGAATGAAACAAAAATCATAAATGTGTTGTACATACATGAGTATAAAGTGGCATGTTGCATGTTGTACATAAGTTTGGTCATAAATTAACCAAGCAAATTTATATCTGCAAAATATGTATTTAACTAAACTAAAACCAAAAAGTGTTGCGAAATTGCTAAAGACAAACCATATGCGAGTTCTTAATATTCTACTTCGTTTTTCTTTGTCATTTTCATTTTTTTTTTTGCGGGAATATGGAAAATTCTTCAAGAAAGAATTGGAGCGATAAGCGGTAATTACATTTACATATGTATGTACATTGTTATGGATGTTCTATTGTTGCATATATTTAGGGTTCGATTACACGTGATACAAAAGTTAAATGCGCATATTATTCAAGAATTCTCAGCTACAAATTCTGGGCCCTATTCCACAAAACAACTTATTAAAACTTTTCACTTTGCACTTATCAAATTGCATATTTGGCAAAGTGATAAGTGTTTCTGTTCCACCATACTCTTTTCTTTGCAAATTTCACTTTGTACTAAGCAAATTTTTGCAAAGTCTTTACACTATTTGTAAAGTCTTTGCGCTCTCTTGCAAAGTGAGGGTGCATAGTGTTCCACAAAGTATTTAATCATTATTGAATTTCTGTCTTATCGCTTTTCACTTTGCATTGCTAAATAGAAGTTGGTCAAAAGAGCCGCTGCAAAATAAAAATGAAAAAGTGTTACATGTTATTGAAGAAAAAAAAAGATATTTCATTTGCTAGTTTTCAAAACAATAAAGTAAGTATTGTTTTTTACAAAATTATTGTAAACATTTAGAACGTATTAAAGTTTACATATCATTTTGAAGGTTAATAAATTAGATAAACAGTCTGCATGGGAGGAAGTTTCGAAAAAAAAGCCCAATCTCTGCAAGTGGCGTCGGCCCAAAAAACATGGAACAATGCGAGGGACGGTTGTTTGGGCTCTGGAAGAGAAAAGTGGTTGTGAATAATTTAATAATTATAATAATTTATTATTATAATAATTTATTATTATAATAAGAAGAATGCATAATAAACTGTTTTTTGTAATAATTTATTTAAATTTTACGTGCATTACAATAGTTAAAGACGTTGTTTTTAGGTTATGTTATCTATAACAAAACACATACACACCAAAAAATTGACGTTTGCACGAAAAGCGAATTGCCGAATTCGCCTTGTATTAATAAAACTTGGTTGCAGCGTCTCTGGTATTTGGTAGCCAATTTTTTATCAATTACTTTAATACTAGAAACGCCGCCGTGCCATTTTTGATCCGCGCGCAAGTTTAATCGTCTCTTAACTCTTTTATTTTTTATTTAGATTCGTGAAACTTTTTGACTTTTAATAATTTTAAGTATATGTATATACAAATTTCAATGTTTTCAATTTGGTAATAATAATAGTTAATGAAAAAAAGGCGACCTACCTAGAATTGCCGCTGTATAATTTTTGTCCCGTCAATTATAATTAATAATTAATTATTAAAAAAGAAAACAATTATATGTATTTCTTGTTTTTGTAAATTATAAGAAATACATACTTGAAGCAAAATAACACCACTTCCTATTTCTAAATACGCATCCATATGGAAAAAAAAATTAATTTTTTGTTTTTCGTACGTATTGTACATGTTATAAACGAGAGAGAAATGTTTTGTTTTCCTAACAATATGAACATTATTTAAATTATTAATAAATAAACGTGTTTGAAATGTCTAAGAATATTGTTTTGATCATAAATTTATACTCTCTTCTAAAGAACGTTGTAATATTTATAAAGAGACAATTTTGTCACGGCGCCGGTTTTAGCGGAGTCGTAACTTTCGGCGCTTCTAGTGTTGATACGTGGATTATTCTTCTATACAATACCGACAAAGGAAAGCGCTGTGATGTTACCTGGGGATTAGTATCAGCTGAAGCCGGGACTGTTCAGTGGCCTGTGACTGTGGCTTCGCCACTGAAACATTCCGACAACGACTGACACTAAGTCACACGAATGTACATCAGGAAAATGTAAAGTGTTTCTATGACTAAGTCGGATAGTGGGCACGAACCCAAGATCAGTTAAGTTGCCACGCCGTATTACCATTCATTTCAGTTACTTAGTACCAATTTCTTTTAACTAAAGATTTTCCATTGCAGAATGGCAACAGAACTCCATAATCTTTCTGCACATCAAATTCAGTTACACACTGTTTGCTTCTCGTTTTTTTTTGCTTTGCATCAAACGACACTGAAGAATTTTAATATTTTTTCGACTGCCATCCACGCTGACATTCTTAACAAGAACAACGGAAAGCCAAAAGAAAATTAAATACACAAACAGAGCACCAGTGCCAAGCAAAAAAAAATAATTGCAAAAAATAATGAATGGATTATGGAAGTCCTATACAGAGAAGTACTGTTTAGACACACAATTTTGTAAAGTGCTTTTGTCGATGAAAAACCAGAGAAAATTGGAATGTTTGTTAAAAAAAAAAACGACATGACAAATCTATAAAAATCCGTTAGCTTGGCTAGTCTGTCAATCTGGGGTCGTTTTGCGGCATATTATTATTATTATAATGTTATTATTATTTACGATTAAAAGTCTGTATTGATAGGCTTGTAAACTGACTTGAAACAGGTCTGCTCTAAAATTCTTGTTATTTCCAAACACATGTTTTAAAATCAAACAAATAATTTTATTGTTTTGTAAATCGTACGGTTTTTGTATTGTACGGTGTATTTTTAACTCGACGAAAATATAAGAAAACAACTGATTTCTATATTTTAACACAAAAGCAAATACAATCTTTAAGAACAATTTTTTTTTAAATTTGTAAGTGTTTATTTTAAGGACACAAGTAATTGTAAATACTTAATTTCTTAAATATTTTATTATAGCGTATCCCATATAAATGGTCGCAAAAATAGCTAAGCGATAAATGTGAAGAATATATTTCAACGTTTTAAAATCATCAAATTATATCCACAGAATAGTTGTTTGGTGGTTCGAAATCAGTATGAGGAAATGTGATTTTCAGATCAAACCTAAAAATGCAATTTTAATTTCATTTCCCAAATTTGCCGCTCTATCGTCTGCTTAACTTTTTTTTAATTATCTTGTTGGTATTGCTAAGATATTTCACAGATATTTCGTCGAATCGACGAAATATAAAAAAAAATTGTTTGCAAACCGATTTTTAATGAAAAAAAAAATTTTTTTAAGCTTTTTATTAAAAAATAAAGAGAAAAAAATTAATTATTTATGATAAAGAAGTGTAACCATTCAGGGTTAAAAAAAATATTGTACAAAGAAAATTTTTAAAGGAACTATTTTGTTTTTTTTTGTTTTTTTTTTTGTATATAGAGTAATTCTCAAATAATTTTTGGGAGTTGTATAAACATGTGAAATTTTTTAGTTTTTTTCAAGAATTTGGTTAAAGATCTACTGAAGATTTTGGAATTAGCAGCAAATGAAATGCGCATATAGACCAGCTAAACCACATAACAAACATAGAATTAATTTTGACTAACGTTGAATAATTGAAGGAATAGTTACATAGATTTTAAATGTTTTTCTTTCTTTTTATAAATCAGCTGTTCAGAAAATAAATTTCGTTTTGCACTTATCGAAGGTCCGCCCACGAAAAACAAATTTCTTTTAATTTTCGTACTACGAAATGCATTTCATTAGTACGACGAATGATACACGCTACTAATTTCATACTTGTAAAGCAAGCCATACATGATACAACCGTTGTTTCAATTTCAAATTAAAATTTTTTTTCGTACAAACGCGACACAACTTAACACAAACGTTGCAAGCTCTTGTACAAACCGTTGTATCGCCTGTGGTTTGCTTAAGATATGTATGTACATATCGAATGATTTGTAGCAACGTGTATAGCCCGCATAATGTATGGCCGGCAAAGTGTTGTTATTATTCTTTTCCTTTGGAATGAGTGCTTGAAAGTAATTTTCTTTCGCTTTTAGAGCAACAGGCAATTTATGTTCTTTAATTAAATAAAAGCTGTGGTACTCGTTTTCAAATAAAAATGATTTTTCTCCCATTGTCATTTTTAAAAAGCACTTCCGAATTTCCCCTCTTCACTGTCTACTGCTATCAACGTTATTAAAGAATAATAAATAATAAACTTTTGTTGTAATTGCTTTTTTTAACCGTACTTTACGTATTTCCAACCTTTTGATATTTGTGCATTTGTACGTAAATGCATTTGTGCGTGCATTTGTTCAAACATTTTCAAGAGTTAGTCGTTCAATTGTTTGGTTGGCTGCTTCTAAGACACTGTCATTGTGTTTTGCAATCTTAAGAATTTTAACTTTATCCGCCTCTTTTTTTTGTCATAGCCATAGTTTTCACTTATATATGTTGTACATATGTATGTACATATATAGTGCTTCTTTATTATTGTATTTGTTTTTGTTATTGTCGCATTGTAATGAAATGTATAGGTTGTTTAAAAGTTAGTTTATGTATGGATGTATGTATGTATGTTGTTTTTACTTAACAATTTGAAATGCGTATTAAATAGTTAAACGTTGCTTTTGAAACAGCAACCACTTATGTTAGTTTTCTATGTTCATTCCACTATTTAATACTTGTGCAATGTCTGGCGATCCTAACTGTAAGGGGTAATAGTTAAATTTTATGTCCTTATGCACATACAGTTGTGTTCATAAAAATAGATCCAACCATATACATACATATATATGTATATAGAAGAAAGAAACTTTGAGATTTCTGTTCTAAAATGAAATAAATTGTAATACGAGTATGAAAAAATATAATAACACCAGACAATAGAGTTGTAATTTTTATGCAGCAGATTGACATTTCAATGTAATTCTTCGTTCTTTATCTCGCACTACATCATACAACTCACTTACACTCGAAACACTTTTTTATTTGTCGTTTTATCAAAATAACTTCTTTCGTATCTTAGAATCATGGCACCAGTTGTCTCCGGGGTCTATCGGCGTATATGAGATACTTTACACAGCATACCACAAAATATACTACAGCGGTCTTAAATCCCATTATCGGAGCCAAACGTTCAAATCCACTAAGCGAAATTCTGAACTCAGAGCGCTGTCTTTAGGGCTGCCATCTTTCCTCTTTCCCCGGACGCTCACCTCTTTTTTGGGGTGTCCGGGGGAGTCTCTTTCATACAATTTTTCGTTATTCTTTCAAAATATTAGTATAATTTAAGAATATAATTGATAATACAGGGATAGGAATAGTTCAAATACTTAATAAATTTTCTTTAAGTACATATAAGACATTATCTTGGGTATAAGAACGCTAGTTTGAATATAACAGAGGTGGGCAGCTATACTAACTTCGGGAGCCATGTTTAGGAATTAATAAGCGTCCTTATGTGCATATTTGTGTGACTTGAATCAGGAAGCCCCTTTTAAACTTGTCATAAAATAAAAGCAGTAAAATGTACTGAAATTTAGGAAACTGGAGATAATGCAGGATGCAACTGCATTACCCTTTTATAAAATTAAAATTTGTATCTAGAATTGTAGTTTGTGGCTCGATTATGGATAGTAACCGAACGTCCAGGAGACGTATTAAATTATTTTGAAGCTTCGTTTTTAGTAATTATTTTACTTCGCCGGTGCTACTGAATACCGACGAAGGAGGGCGTTCTGATGTGCCTATGCATTGGATACAGCTGAAGCCGTTACTGTTCAGTGACCAGTGAATATGCCTTCGCCACAGAAACTTTCCGACAACAACGGACACAAACCACGCTAATACACATCAGAAAAAATACGAGATGTTTTTATGATTTTAGTCTGAAAAAGGGGGGTTGAACCCAGGAAATGGTTGGTTTTGTAGCCAATGTGCAGACTACTTCAGCCATCGCCACCCTTATGTATTGTTTTACTAAATGCACAATTGAACAGCGCAAGTTTACGAGTCAAAATTATTGGACAAGTATCCAAAGTTTGTGCGAATGAATTTCCATACTATTTTTCATAGTTTCCTTGCGAGAGCGCACAGTTTGCAGAGCTTTTAACCGTTTTCATGAGGACCGTTCATATTTCAAAAAGCGATTTATTTATTTTCAAAAACAATACATACATATAGGGATTAATCAAATTTTAAAGTGAAGCAGTTACAATTTTAAATTTAAAGTGAAAAAGTTTTTTTTCGTAAATTTTAAACAGATTTAGTTTAAAGGAGTCATGCCCACAAAGAGAAATGCGAATGTTTTGGTGATTTAAAATAAAAAGGAGAATGAATGCAATTGCATTGATAGAAAACATTTTTTTTTCACAAAAATTTTCCCGAATTTATAAATTTTGAAAATTAAAAAATTTAAATCGAAGTAATACATTTAGGTATGTGCATATGCATGAGTGATAATAACATTAAATTTTATTTTTTATCCGCAACATACACGAAATTATTGCTCAACTATCATAATTTACTTACCGTGGCAAGAAAGTAATTTCATCTGTATTCATAAATAAGTTCCACAACAACAGTAAAAGCGAGAAGTGCTATTAAAATAAAAACACAATGCGTGAAGCCAACACTATACTTCAATACTAACGAAACTGACACAAACTGACTGTCAGACGCGGTATGAATCGCAGGTGGAAGATGCAGCAGAATGTTGAGTATAAAAATGCGAACAATTAATGAAGCAAAAAATGCGCGTGAAATGTAGCAACAAAAGTTAAAATTACACGAAGAATACACACTGCATCATATAATAAATATATTCAGGAAATATAAAAAGTTCGCTGTCAAAATTTTAAGGGTTTAAATGTTTGTTCGGTACGGTTTAGTTCTTTCAGCAATGAAATTGTCTCACTTTCAGCATTGGACCATGATGTAAATACTTTGCAACACACAAAGAACTCATAACCATGACTATCTGTTAACGGGGGTATAAAGACAATTTTAATAAATCTTTTAATTGCGAAGACAAACAACACTTATGCACGCAGTCTTAACGTTGCAGTAACAATCACTAATATAAAGGATCAACTTTGCTCAGCTCCAGATACTCGCACCCGCACGCTCTTCACTCTCCATCCTAACGCACTGTGCACCCACTGAACAAAATTTATATATGAATATTTTTCAAAAATTTAATTCTCTCCAAATTGCCTTTCCAAAATACCGACAAGGAAGCACACGACTTGCCGCTTGAAACTTTTAAAAGCAACTAAAAGTTTGCCACCAGAAATTGGCAGTCAAAGCACGTAAACGTAGTAAAACCAGTAGCAAAAAATAAAGCAACACTCGCACAAGCAGATGAATGCATCATGCATGCAACAAAAATGGAAAATTACAATAAAAAAATTCATACGAAATCTATACATTTTTTTGCCCAGCAAAAAGAGAACAAGGAAGAGAAAGAATTTTATCACGATGATGATGATAAGAGAAATAACAAATATATTCCATTATGCATACAATCAGCCAAACTGTGATATATTTATGTAATTACACGTACATATATATAGTATGTGTGTGTACGCATGTGCATAGTAAATATATGAATGATTTGAATAATAAAAATACCCTTCAATCTACTTCCGGCCCCACACTACACTACACTAAACCTGAACAAACACACACTGCCTCAAATGCACACTCAAAGTGTCAGAGAGAAAAATTTATAATAACCGCACTAGACATAATGACGACTTTAAAGCGTCGTCCAAATAGCAACTTGACTCTAAAAATAGATGACATGATGATTACTCTGGCATCAAAACAAACAAAAGGCGGATATTAAAAAAAAAAAAAAAAAAACCAAAATCTAAAGAGCCGTAGATTATTCCATTCAAACAAAAGGGTGCAATGACTTTATTTAAAACAAAAAAGTAGAGGGAATTACATAATTATATAAACATATTTAAATAAAAAGCGCTTAACTGAAATTCCTTTATATATCGCCCTTGAACAACTCGGAGATGGCGTCGGCTGAAGTAGTCTGCACGTTGACTACAAAAGCAAAAATTACCTGGGTTCATGCCCACTTTCAGACCAAATCATAAAAGCATTTAGCTTTTTTTCTGGCGTGAATTAGTGTCACTGAACAGTATCGGCTTTAGCTGTAACCAATGCGTTGGCATTCCTTCGTCGGTATTTCGTAGCATCGTCGGCGAAGTAAAATAATTACTAAAAAAAAACGGCTACTAAAAACGAAGCCTCAAAGTTGAATACGGCTCATTGACATCTGCGGCGCTACAATCACGTGCAAAAAGCAGTGTTGTAAGATAGTGAAGTGAAGCTTCACCTTCTGTCATTTCTCTTACTAGTCCTTTCCTCTAGTTCCGCCACAATGCATTGCATTGTTGCAATTTCAATTGCAAAATTGCCCACATAATTCTGCCAGCGAAACGTCTCTGCCTAAAATTTTCTTAATTTTTTTTTCATATCTTTATAACATCTCAGACAACGAGACGCCAACACTTATTACGTACGAGCTAATGTTTCACGAAATGATACCTACTAACACAAAATTGCAAAATAAATAACAAAAGAATACGACAAGAAAAGCAGTGCAACATGATGTATGCGGCAGCAACAAATAGAAAAAAATTCAAACAGGAATTCTGGCCAAACAGCAAACTTTTGCCACACAAAGCCAAATATACACCCATCCATACATATTATAGTATAAATAGAAAAAAGGAATCACATTTCCAATATAAAGGAAATCGAGAATGCTAAAATCTAAAGACAAATAGCATAGGAAACATGTCACAAACTATACATGTTCTTATAGGGGTTTTATCTTTATACTCGGAAAATATTGAAGATATGTTGGAAAGTTCAAGTTTTTATTGTCCAAAACCTATATTCCTAGATCGTGGCTAATGCATGCATACGTAGGGTACATCTCGTGAGCAGAAGTTCTAGAAGAAAAAGTTAAATTTCCACATAAAGGGTGTCCCAACCATAATGCACGATGTTAATTGTGAGTCACATCTTAACGGCAAGTTTTTTGCCCAACTTAATTTGACAGTTCTTTGTTTCAGTGTTTGACAAATTCAACCATGGAGAGGTAAACAAATGAGCAGCGCGTTAAGATTGTTGAAGCGTTTTACGAAAATTGGCGTTCAAATCAAAATGCATTTCGTGCACTTCCGTGATTTTTTTGCTCAGCATAATCGACCAAATGTGTCAACAATAGGGAAAATTGTGCGCAAATAAGGTATGTAGGAAATTTGAAAATATCTGTGCGTGCTCACCCAGTTCGTTCTGCGGAAAACATTGCTGTTGTTCGCGATAGTGTGGCAGAAGAGCCGTCAACCTCGATTCGTCGATGAAAGGAAAGATAACGGACGTCTTGTGGCCAGAAATTGAGGATATGAACCTGGACGACATGTGGTTCCAACAGGATGGTATTAGTTTTCACACTGCCAACGAAACAATGGCTCTTTTGCGCGAAAAATACAATGGCTGTGTTAGATCTCATCGTGACGATGGTAATTGCCCGTCACGATCTAGTGATTTGAACCCGTTGAACTTCTTTCTTTGGGGATATTTAATTGAAAAAGTGTACGTCAATAAGCCAAGAACAATTCAAGTCCTAAAGGATGAGACGGTGATAATGACATTGAACCTCAATTATGTCTCAGAGTCCTTGAAAAAATCGACTACCGGATGAAGGTATGCGACCGAAGCCGTGGCGAGCATTTGACTGATATTTTGTTTCACCCATAATTGTCATAGATCCTTCTAGATATAATAATCGTAACAATAAATTATAAAATAATTCTCTGAAAACTTTTTGTTTTATTTACAATTAACATCGTGCGTTTTGGTAGGACCACCTTTTATTTAACAACAACAGCGTCCAATTTTTTCTGATAAAGACTGCAAATCTTGACGCGCCACTGACTACGTCTACCGACCGACTACAAAATATGATGTTTTCCACCTCAGAAAACTGAACCCGATCATTCTGATACATCAAAAGATTCTATTAACTGTGAAAACGAAAGATACGAATATGTATTTGAATACAAACTTGTCCTTACTAGAGCAGGCCAAAGAAGCAACCAGCCAGCCGTATAGTTTGGAATCAATGAACATGACCTACCGTAATGGTTGGAATTATTGTATTTATTTCCGTTTTGTTAGACATGTGTGACACTCTCGCACCCACACACACTCTACAACAATGTAGATGCATGTACATACATCTACTTATGTATGGGAATGTGAATTAAATTATGCCTGTATGGGTTTTTTGCTTGTTTTGATTTTTGTCAAGATTAAATTGAATTCATTCATAGAAAGTATTTAGTACATGTTGAAGAGCAGAATTCTTTGGACTTTGCCTTTCTAAGATTGCATGAACGTATTAAAAAGCGAACAGGCTGAAAATTGCTTTAGAATATGTATTTAAAAAAAAATTGTATATACAGGGTGTCTCAATTGAAAGTTGATATTTAGTGGAATATTATTCTTCGTCTTGGCTTTTTACAGGGTGGCCCAAAAGGAGCCAAAAGGAATTTAAAATGTAACAGTACACAATTGAACAACGTGCCAAAATCTTTGAACTGCATTTCAGAGGAAAATCATGATTTCATTCATAATTTAATTATGAGCGACGAAGCCCATTTCAAATTGAAAGGGCTTCGTTAACAGGCAAAAGGGCCTCGGAAAATTCAAGAGTAGTTCAACAGCGAGAATTACACCCACTCAAGTGTATCGTTTGATGCGGTCTTTTATCGGAAAGGGTAATTGGCCCATATTTTTTTGAAAATGAAAACGGTGTCGCCGTTTCCATCACTGGTGTTAGATATCGGACAATGTTGGAAAATTATTTAAGGCCAGCCGTGGAAAACCATCTGCAAGTATGGTTCCAACACTGCGAGGGACAGAATGCACTGGCCCGCAAGATCGCCCGATTTAACCGTTCCAGACATTTTTTTGGGCGTATAGCAATCAATTGTGACGGTGCCCATTTGGCCGATATCATCTTCTCGACTTGACCAATAAAATTCTAAAGGTTCAGATAAACATAATCGAAGTTTTTCATTTAGAAACAAAATGAGAGCCAAACAACATCGGATGACTTCTTTTGGCCCCACCTTGTATAAAGTTTTTTCCCGCTGTGGCACAGTTGTCAGTTGTCAGTTGTTGTCGGAAGGTTTCAGTGGCGAAGGCATAGTCACTGGTCACTGAACAATACCGGCTTCAGCTGATAGAAATCCACAATCACATCAGAACGCCCTCCTTCGTCGGTATTGTGTAGCACCGGCGAAGTAAAATAATAAAAAAAAAAAAAAATAGCTACTAAAGAGAAGCTTCAGCACTGCTACGAGTATAAAAACAAAAGAACGTGCGAAAGCAGAGCTGCAAAATACTTAATTAAGCTTCACTTCCTGTCGTTTCTTCTACTATCCCTTTCCTATAGTTCCCAGCACAATGCTTCGCATGTGTAGGAGTCATCTCCTGAGTGCTGGTCCTAGATTAAAAAAAAAAAAAAAAAAAAAAAAATGTCAAACGTAGATGTTTAAACAAAGACTCCCAGGAAATGAAAAACTCCGGGAAATATCCAAAAAGGCGATAGCTAGAACCCATAAAAAGGGCAGGACTTAGAGAAAAGCTTTTTTATATCCACCCTGTTGCATTCACATAATGCATAAAGTCACCGCAAATTGCTTGTACGAGTATTATCTCTTAGCTTGTTTTAATATACTTTTTAGTTTAGTTTCGTAAAAAATTTTTATTCAACCATTCAAACGGAAATTGCTAAACTGTTTTTAATGGTCACATGGCTTTTTCCCCCTTAAAAGAACCAACATCAGTAGTATGAAAAAAAATCATAATAGCGGCTGGAGGCAGTAACAGCATTCGCACTACATAAGGGCAACAAAAAACGTTAAGCACTATTTTTTAAATTTTTTACTTCCTTGTTGTTTGTTGGTTCTTTTCTTTTTTCTTTTTTGGTTTTTGTATTTTATTCTAATTGTAATATGTCACTCATAAACAATAAAATGTGAACTGCTATTTGGGCATTTTGCCATCGACCGAACGACGTTGTGTGTGTAGAAAAAAAAACAAGAACTTAAAACGAAAGCACAACAAATACTCCGCTGTAAAAATTAATATGCAAAAACCAATAATAAGCGATTTGCTGACCGGGTCAAATACTCGTATATGCATATCAAATTACAATTTCTCCCCTTCCTTTTATGAAGCACACAAAATGTACTATTCAATATAAGATACAGAAAATTAATACGACTAAGAACCATAGTTTATATTACATATTTACAATTTCAAAATGCTTTAAATCCTTATTTTATGTTTAAGGAGTCGTTTTAGTCATACAGGCATGTTGTGACACTCGCATAATTTTCATATCGCATGTGAGTTGCAAATCGACAAGCTTGATTTTACATGTTTTGAAACTGAGCCGTTTTGCTTGTAATTTGTGATTTGATGTTTTAACAATATTTAATATAAAAGTCTGCATTTTTCAAAATTCTAAAAATTTTATATGGCATTATTGGAAAAGTAAGTGGTTACACCTCCTTTAAATTATTCACAGCGCTGTCAGCATACATTTTTCGAAGATTATTCAGCTCAGCAATAGAAACACAAAATTAACAAAACAACATTTTATAAATTCAATATGTTTAATAAAAATATTACGAAACTATTAATACCAATTTTCCTGAATAAGCTACACAAAGCAGTATCGAAATATCGAATCAAAATAAATATTACATATATTAAAAAGACCTACAGCTTAAATAATTAGTGTTATTAATATAAAAAGAGGTAAAAAAAAGCTATAACAATTATTAATAATATTGAGTAAGATAATAAGAAAACAATCGGGGCTATTGCCGTTGGCGTTGCCAAAGACGATTTGTCACAATCGTTGGCGTTATGAACGTTTATTGAAGATGTATCGGTATTCTCCATGTTGAAACGAAGAGAGTAACGACATTCAAACATTTGTTCGCTGTCGTTGAAACGACTTTTGGAAAATAAAAATGAAGATAACAAATTTTAATTTCCGAAATGGGAAAAATCGCACATCATGCTAAAAATAGCATAAAGCCACTAAATTTCGATGGTTTTTGGAATGAAACTAAATCCCGATTTTCGCATATTTATTGCATTTAACGAATTGTTCCAGGACGTATTGAAATGCAATTTTATTGCGTCCGAATGTATCCACAAATCTTACGAATAGTAGAAAAATTATTTTATAGAAATAACAATTCTTATATTGGATCGTGAATGGCAAATATATTAAGCTGTTCTCGAAGCATATTTCGATGAATGTTTATGTTCACCATCTTTATTTGTATTTGTAAAAATAAAATTCAGTACTTGCAAAAATTTGCAATACTGTCAAAAATAAACAATTGAAATATTGCAGTGTTACCACACTTTCATAATTTGTATTTCTGTCTTCTATAACATCTCGTCTTCGTTCCAATGTATTTCAAGAACCAGGCAACAATATTATAACGACAACGCCAACGGGAATAAGGCCGATTATTAATTTAATTTATTCATTATTTAATTGTTTCTTTAAAGGTTTGTGTTGATGTTTGTTTTGATGTTCAGTACACCCTTTCGATTTGAACTCGCCAAGATTCTTGCAATTGCAATTTACAGAACACCTCTCTTGCGAGTTCAAGTCACATCGCAAATATTATGCAAAATGCTGACACTCGCCTAGAACAGCCTATAACATAGCCGATAGGGAGGTTAAATTTCTTTGCGGGGCAAACTGTTTTATCTTGTGCTATAGAAATGGATAGTGTGTGGTGACAGAAGATTAGTTACGTGCCTCACAATGTCAAACGATTTGTATCGATCACTTAATTACATTAAAAACAAAAACAACATTTAAAATTGTTTTGCATGTAATTAAACGAACGAACGAATTCGTGTGAAATCGTGGGCAAGGCTGTAATTGTTATAATTCTTGTACAAGTTTTCGATGCGAAATTTCAAACAAAATTCTATTAAAATTTATTCTATTGGGACCTGGATGTGGAGAGCCATTCTCTTTTCATTACGCTAATTGAAATCAGAGAAGAATGCTCTGTGATGTACATAAAAAATATTTTTACGACTTCGGCTGACTTCCTAAACGCATGTTGCTTTGTAGATGCAGTGTGTTCGTACATGCAACCCTGAAAATTTTCACAATGTATTTTGTTCCTATTTGCAACACTGTTGTAATTACTACGCAAGAAAAGCATCCAAATAAATTTAGATGCAAAATAAATACAACACGTAGCACAACGGCGATGCAGTAAAACAAGTAAACAGGTCTTCTTATAATTTAACATATTTCTACATTCACTTACTTATATTTTTATTACACTTAAAAATGGACACGAAGTATTAGTACAATACGTATTAAAAAAAGTAACTACACAATGTATCAACTTGGTCTTAATACTTCCTTTGAACTCACGAGTTTCTGGTTGTAGAACCAATACGCCGCCAACAGCAGCCTCGACTAAAAAATTTTTATGTTAAATGAATGAGCAATTTTATTGATTGTTTTATTTTCATCGCTCATGAGCTAACTGTGAAGTATGGTTCGAATCTACCACTTTCGGGACGTAGAGTCAACGTACTAACTCCTTCGGTCAACATCAGCCCCAATTTATCCACTGCTGTTATATGTACATATGTGGAAACAAGAAATGGTTTTCTTTAAATACTTTTCATACTTTGCTTTATTAATTTACTAACACAATCAAAGTTTTAATATATAAAACGGAAATTGTGCAACAGTAATGACTTTTTAGTTAAGGGAAAGAAAGTCTTAGCTGCTGTTTCTCTAACACAAGGGGGGAAGTGTGCTAACTTATCAGCTGGGGGTTCTAGGTGAAGGGGTCATCTCCGGTGTGCTGGTCCCAGATAAAAAAAAATTATAAATTTGAACCAAGTGGGCTAGGACCTTTCTTTACCTTTACATCCAGCAAACCTGCCGATCTAAACTTCTTCAAGTACTAACATAACTCTCAAGTAATACTTGTCTGCAGACCATTTATCTGAAAACGACACAAAATTGTTAGTGCTTTTCATATAAATTACAGTATAGATAAGTACTACTGGCTGTTACTCTGTAACAGTAAAATAATTAATAAAATGTCTAGCAGTCTACAGTTTCAAAAATTGAATACGTTTCCTTGATATCACAGGCACTGCAACACTACTATAAAACAAGAAACGTGCAGTATTATAAAAATAATGCAGCTTTCTTCTATCTATCTCTTTGACTATTCCTCTCCTAGAATTGAACACCTAGAAGTAGGCAATGATTGTCTTTAAAAAAAACAATAATAAAAAATTCGAAACGAAAAGAAATTTGTTCGAATTTGTGTGTTATTTATGTATAGTATACGGTAACCCCTCCATGGGGTTAGAGAAACATCAGCTTAGTATGCGTGTTAGTAGTGAGTTAATTGCTGTAGAGTTCTGACAGTTGCTCTATAACACAAATTGAGAGAAAATATTTTCGAATTTCTCTACCAAATCGACGACTTATGGTTTTGAATTAAATTACAGGGTAACCACGCCGAGTTGGCTCCCATGACTTTTTCTTATATTCCTGAACATCATAATAATAAATTATGTATCGAATTATTTTAAAAAAAGGGGAAAGATTATATTTCCTTAATAAAACAATTTTTTTTTGTGTTTTTCGCGTACCATAGCACAAACAACCCTCGTTAATGCAAATAAAAAATGTACCATTAATTTTAATACTTTGAACTACAAAGCACATTTAAATCTAGTTCAAATTCTTAAAAACAAATCAAATAAATATCTACACACACATAAAAAAAACAAAATTAATGCAACATTTATTTTAATTACTCAGCGCCCCAGCATCATAATCATTGCTAAACATTATTATCATGTAAATCATCATTATTTTATGCATTATCACACTCGACAAACTGAATAATCACCGAGTTAAATACAGAATTACAAAAATAAAATATAAATGTGATAATTAGTTCAAACACTGAGATAGACACACAAATTGTCTTTGAAGATGCCCTTCATTTTCTAACAAAAGTTAAATGAACGTTTTGCTGCTGTGGTGTGAAAGACCCTTAAAAAGTCGTACAATTTTATGACTCCATATTAAGAGAGCTAAGAAATAGTTTATGCTAGAAAAGAATTTAAATATTTCATGCATTTTAGTTAAAGAGGTTGGTTGGTTGGTGCGATCAACAAACTTTGCCACACATCTGACTGACAAGCATCAAACTTCACTTTTAGTTTATTTGCTTCCAGCCTTATGTACGCACACACCGACACACCCACACATCAAATAACAAATACCACATAATTTATTTTGTCAATCCACATGGTAGCGTGACGAAGACACACTCACTATAAATAAAAAAAAAAAAATTTTTGAAGAATATTTCAAAAATGTTTAAAACTTTCTGGGGTGTAATTGAGAAGCTTTTTTAAGTGAACTTTTTAAACAAACATCATACATACACACTTTAACACAAAGAAATATTTTTTTTGAGAATTTCTATGTTTTAAATAGCGATAAAAAGGTACCTTCTAACCGACTTCAAAACTTATTATCTAATGACATGTGCGCACGATTGTCATATAGTACAATATTGACAGAAAAATTGTAATAAAATGCTTAAAAACCGTGTGAACTCACAATTTTTGTGTGGCAACATTGAAACAGGCAGTAAATATTTATGGACAGCGTTGCCAACAGAAATATTTATCTGGCAATGGTGTTATTGTCGCTACATCAGTGAAATGTGCATTCATACGAAACGGAAATAAACGACAAAAGTAATTTTGTACTTGCGTTTTGGTACCAATCAAGGCAAATTCATACCAGGTGATCTCGTCCCTACAACAACAGCATTTTTTGTTTACAAATTCAACAATTTTATTGAAGTTGTCAAAACAGTACGTATTAACATCTCTTGAGTTGGACACAGCTTTGACTTTTTGAACAGAAATCAGCTGATGAGAATTTTAGCTAATGCAGTTACCTGGTATGAATTCGCTTTGGTAACAATTTTAAAATATCCCTAAACCGCGCTGCTGATAAATGAACTTTTTGTAAGATTTTTTCATACATACTACATATGTATACTCGTATGTACGCAAGCTGTAAGAGATTCGTAGAGTTTGTATTGTCTTCAAAAAAAAAAAAAAAAAATACGTAAGTACCATACTAACGTATGTATATTGTAGTTGTATGGAGTAGTATTTTTATGTCTTGCATCCATTTTACTCTAAATTAGCCGTACATCTTCTTAAAATGTTTTTATTTTACTTATTTTCGCTTTGTTAAACATCTCTGGGCGCGCGTATGTGTGTGTGCGTAAAAATTTATGTACAGCTAATGGAATATCTATTTTCATTTTATATGTAAATTTTATATCTATTAGGGCGCTCCGAAAAAAATTTCCCCAAACATTTGTAAACTCACAGCTGTATGGATAACAAAAATTTGGCTACATTTTATGTACTACGAACACGTACAAATGCTGCTAACTGCTTTACAAGCTCGTTAGTTCAAAATTTATACATAACAAATTTTAAATTATTTTAAAAATGCATATCTGAAATTTCATTATGTTTTCCGATTTCGGGTCGATTTTGGCTGGTAACCGAACTTGAGTTGTATTGCCAGCTGCATACAATGACAATGATAAGTGTTGCATTATCGAAGAAAAATTGTGGTTTTTTCTTGGACCATAGCTTCCCTGCAAATAATATTGGACTACGTGGTCCATTTTTAGCAGAAATGGACTGGTCACAACATGGTCCTATGTAATGCAGCCCTGAAATATGTGTTGAAAACAAGAGCTTATTGTAAGTGTTCGCGCTTTTCTTCATATTTACGATTACTCCGTCTGATTAAAATTACGCTCTGAGGTGCTCTATGGTTAGATGGAGTAGTTTTTGGGTTAGTCCGATGGGCTATATCGTCCACCCTTAGGACATCGTAACGTTAAATAAACCATATTTTCTACATACATCTGGGTTAGTCTTTGACTAGTCCTAGTCATCTGTGGACTACACTATACATACATGTATGGACAAGTCACATTATTTGCAGGGTTAGAGCATTCTCCTACTTGCGCAATGCATTGCAGTGGAAGTAGATAGATAGAGGGTTAGTGTAGAGAATAGACAGGTTGTGAAAGTGGTAGGAAGATGGAGCTTACTTCTTGCACAACTCTGCA
This sequence comes from Dexiosoma caninum, assembly GCA_963924685.1. Lineage (NCBI taxonomy): Eukaryota > Metazoa > Arthropoda > Insecta > Diptera > Tachinidae > Dexiosoma > Dexiosoma caninum. The sequence goes on along the minus strand of OZ004727.1, from coordinate 93,237,892 downwards.
CTTGAGTGTTATTTATAAAGTAAAGTTGCGGCGTCTCTGATGTTAATTTTGACGTATTATTTTTTTTTAAGTTAAGAGCAGCTATTTTATTTATTATTTTACTTCGCCGATGTTTTCTTGCTCAAATACCGACGAAGGAGGGCTGGGATTTGAATCCGTCTCTTCCTGGTTTTATTGCTTTGTCTGTTTTTTGGAAAGAGAAATATATATCTGCAGTGCTATTTCAAAATAAAACTCCAGTGATGAAATCACAAATAATTTTTATTAAAATGTAACATCTTTTCTATTTTGCTACTACTTAAATAACAACCAAATTGCATTCGCAGATGTAATTAAGAAATTTATAGATTTATTTTTTTCTTGAACACTCTAAACCAACAGGCACTAAAGAGTTTACATTGCTTTTACACATGCATATATATGTATGTGTAATATGCATTAGCGTAGGCAGGCTATTATGGGTGGGTACATTATATACAACCAGAAATGCAGTTGACCCATTGAAAGTGTCTACAAACTAGGGATATAACGATACGCCGTTTTGCCGATCCGATACCGAGACTCCAAAAGAAATATCGCCGATACCGAGGCGCATATTGAAATTAAACTCGATTGTCGGTATCGGTTACTTCCCTACTACAAACATTTTTTATTTTTAATTTTTTTTTCTTGGACCGGCACTCAGGGCATGACCCCTACATATGCAATGCTATGTGCAGGAACTAGGAAATGAGGTTCTGAGAGGGCGATATAGGCAATAGTATTTATGAACTTTCGATCAAATCGTCTCACGACGAAAGTGATAGGAAATACCTCTGCAGGGAGAAGGAAGAAAAACTGAAAACCTGCAATGTGTAGTGCGATTGGCTACCACATCCACCACAAAAGAACGAGTCCTTAATGATGAACGCATAGGAACGATCGAAGTTCCGGTATTTAACTAGAGTACATCCCATTATAGTAACGATAGAACAACGAAAGACACCCCACGTTGTGAGAATGCTGTTGAGAGTTAATAGAGTTAGCTACCCTACCGTACCCAGTGAGTTTCTTAAAATACTCTTTGAAGCACCAGCATAGACATACTAATTGTATTACAATTTCGGTCGGATTTAAGCGCTAATTTGAGTACAGGTCCCACTCGAAAGCTCGATATAAATCGAGGAAAGCTGTCACCGACACCAAAAGCAAAACGTGCTACACTCTATCAAATGCTTCGGAAATAAATATAATTACAATTATTTCTTTACTAAAAATTGGGGACCCTTAAAAAATATGTCTGGTTCCGCCAGTGATGGAAAAGATAAAGTGTTTTGTTTGCTTTTAAGCTACGCATAATTTAGTAAAACCAAAATATTGTAGACTACTGTTCCTTTAGGAGTGTATATTACATAATGTGATTATTTTACATCTAATTCATGCAAGTTCTCCGCAAATTTGTACGAAAAGTGCAGAATCGCAACATAAATTCGGCACTATAAGTTTTTCAACTAAAATTCTCTTCTTAGCTTCTACTTGTTATCAGTTTCATTGCAGTATTTTTTTAGTCCTCATAAGAAATTTCAAACCAATTCAGGGAAATGTTTTTCATTAAAGTATTTTATTTAATTAAATTAAATTTGAACTTTAAAGCAAGAGAACACAAGAACTTTTTATAAACCCGGAAATAATTATAAATATAGACTTTATTTTAAACACCATCCAGCCAATAGCGAATAGTGAAGTTTTAATCAAGTGAGAAAAATACAACAATATATTGTGGAGTCACGTTAAGTGATGTTTTATTTAATATTAATTTAAATAAATACACATCAACCACAACAATTGTCCACTTTATGAATTACATACATATATAAATTAAAACTTTAAATTAGTAAAGGAAAGAAAACTAGACAAAATGACTTGAACTTTATAGGCGCCATGTAAAGTGTGGCCGGCTTTACATAGTAAAATAATACTTATTACTGGCAATTTATAATTTAGATCATAAATGATATATCGTCGCTTCAGCTACAAAAAGGATTCGGTAGTTACGGTTAGTGGCGGAAAGACGTCGACAGTCATCACAATCCATATTTATCGACAGTACGTTGCGCTGTTCTCTCGTTACTATAATGGGATGTGCTCTAATAAAATCAGGTAACTATTCACGGGCACAATGCCACTCTTGGCGTGGGAAAATTTTAATCGAATGTCAATAAATACTACACGCCGCTTGTCAACGCAACTGAAGTTCGTTTGCTATCTACAATCAAGCCATAAAAATTAATAAGCAATGATTTCGATTCTCGGAAAGTGCACTATTTAATTTATTTTTATTATGTGAAAACATTTGCACTTCATTCTTCACTTTTAAAGAGCGTTCCTAAAAAATATTACCTGCGCACTACATTGGTCTGAGATAAAACATAACGAAAGGAAAGAGTTCTTTTGAATATATATTTTATTAAAAACAACAAAAAAAAAATTAAAAATTTGTTTATTTTTAACATTCCGCGTTAGGAAGTCATTGATTTTTACCCCACTTTTTGAAAATCGAGTTTTCATTATATTTTGAAGCTTCGAGCTCCCAGCAAAAAATTATCGAAATTTAGAAGTAAAAGCTGTCGTAAGCAATATATTGCATATTTAAAGACAAATGTTTACAAAGGTGCTGCCGAAATACACTAAGGTTTTTCATGAAAATGCTTAAGAGCATCGTAAACTGTGCATTTTCACACCCTCGCAAACGAACTGACAAAAGTTGTATGGAAATTCATTTGCACATTTTCGCTCGATTATGAAAGGCAACCAGAAATTTTTAGTTGCCAGAAAACTACTAAAAATCACTGAAATATATGACTCGATTATGGATTGCAACCAAACCGTTGTGCAGTTGCCAGTTGATAATAATGGTAATGCAGGTAATGCAGGTAATGCAGATTGAAACTGCATTAATTCCAGTGCTTTTTTCTGTTTTTTTGGCAACTACAAATTTGTGGTTCCCACCTGAAGTGCGGTTGCAATCCATAATCGACCCATTAATTTATTTTTACAGGGTGGCACAGAATGAGCTATATGGTTTGAATTCTTTATAACTTTTTTAATTATTTTTTTGTTGTTTTTTTTTCAGCATTTTGTGAAGAAGACTTGGGGAATTAATTTTAAATATTTATACGATCGAACACAGCACATACTGTCGGTGCCTCAATGGCTTTGTTAAGGGACATATTTGGCGAACGCATTATTTCGCGCACAGGCGATTTTGACTGTCCTCCACGTTCACCATATTTAACAGCTCCTGACAGTTTTCTTTGGGGATATTTGACAGAAAGAGTGTACGTTAACAAACCAGGAACCATACTCCAACTAAAAACCAACATTCGAAATGAAATCATAGCCATTACACCCGAAATTTTGCGAAAACTTATGGAAAATATGCTATAAAGAGCACGTATGTGCGAAGCCGAAAGTGGTATCATTTTTCAAAGCTAAAAAAAAATTATAATAATCGCATAAATAAAAAAGTTATAAACCATTTAAACCATGTAGCTCATTCTGCGCCACCCTGTATATTGACGTTTGCTAAAAATGGTATGCTGGTAATGAATATAGATCCTGTGTATCCTAGTATATTTTAGTGCTTTTCTGGAAAGTTTAAAAGGCGTCTTCATGATTCAAATCTCGCAAATGCGCACAATTCGCTAAATGGCAATTTCAAGCGTTTTCATGAGTACCTACATATATTATATAGCAGTATAACGCAATTGTATCCCTTACAAAAATGCTTCCAGGGAAGCAATAATTTTTACTCGAGTCCTGAGAGTTGTTTCTGATTATTTTCGCGATGTTGTCTTTATGGATGCATGTACATACATATACGAGTACATATATACATGTGGGAGTGTATGTGTGTTTGTATGTAAACACCTCATAACTTAAGAAGGGATCGACGGATTGGAACGAAATGTGCCGCAGTCGAAAGTTATTGAGTTTGCTTAGATGTCCGAATCGCTTCAGTAGATTTCGATAATAAAATTTTCGAAAAATTAGTGGTCTCAAATAAATTTTAAACTACTACTACTATCAAGTTTAATATCTAAGCAGCTCTTAACCTCGCGAAGAAATGGCAATTGATGCCCAGCGTAAATTTTAGAAAAACTCGTAAGTGGTTCGAAAGATATCGATGTCAAAAGTTTCCCAAAAAATTAGGTATTTTTACTAATCGAATTTCGATACGCATTAATTTTCTGGACTTAATAACTGCGTCGAATGCTGCAAATTTGCTTAGCGGGAAGTTGCAGGAATGGTCTGCAAGGTCAATCTATTTACATATATTCGGTAGAGGTTATCACTCGATTTTGTTGTGATGCAGTTCGTTAATTAAAAGAAAAACAAAAAACCAAAAAGAAGCAAATTCCCAAAAACAATTTATTACTCGTATAAAACATAATTTTGTAGTAAAGCTTAGAAAAAAAAGCTTTTAAATCGTGAAATCTGTTCATGTTCGCATAAATTAATTATTTAGCGAATTTTATTTTTATTAAAAATTCTCTTGCAATTCAGCGAACGATACAAAAACAATATTAATAATTTATTTTATTTATTTTACTTTATACAACTCAACAATTTATTTCTACATACACAGTTATAAAAAGAAGAGAAGCAAGAATTTTCAATGATAAAAAAAAGAAGTGTTTAAATCTTATCAAAGTTTATATTTTAATTCTTACTAATACATTATATAATGTTTCACTTTTCTACCAAAATGATCAATAAACCGCCGAACAGGATTATTAAAAATAACAAGAACCAACAATAAACTTTTGTTTGAACACCCAACAAGAAAATTGTAAATAGTTACGATCTGTAAAAATGTAATTACATTGTATATTTCACGAGATTAGTAATTAGTTTTCTTATACTATATATATATGTAGCTTTATGAACATATACATACGTATGAATTTATATGTATGTACATACATATGTATACTATCTACTATATACATACATATGTATATACGATTTTTTTATCTCTCTAATAAATTTCATTATTGACACACTTTTTTAAACAAGATAATCATCATATCATCATCATGATTATCACAAATAAATATTATTGGCAAAAAAATAAAAAATTCTGCACACGCAATCAGCGAATTTATGAATACTTTCGAAAATGAATAATCTATTTCACAAATATTATTTTATTTTGCAGTTCGCCATACGAGACCTGCACAAGTTTTACACCAGTGATGTTAAAACTCTGAATATCCATTTGATTATTTTTTTTTTAAAGAAGACTTGGGGAATTTAAAATGGATCGGTACGGAATTGAACAACGTGCAAAAATCGTTGAACTTTGTTTCTTTGCATAATTCTTAATTTTATAATAATTTTAAAATTGTAATAGAATTTCGTGTGAAGACTGCTTTTAGTTTGGGAAATTTTTCTTGAAGCAAGTTTTAGTTTGTTGGAGAGCGTGGAAAGGGGAAGGAAGAAAGAAGAGGGGTACAGAATTGCTTGTACCGAAAAGTTACTTTAATGCTCTTTAATTATTTCATTCTCATTCTTACAGTTGTTTTTGGCAGCATGTAATATTTTTGAAAATTGCCGGAGCAAACTCTCTGTGTCTAATCACTTCGGAAATTTTAGGAGAATTGAAGAGCGCCGAAAGTGAATGATGTATGATTTTATGGCGTAAGTTATTAAGATTACTCTTGTATTGTTGTACAATAACTCCTTATGTTGCCTCCTGATAATTACACCAGTAGAATGTCAATTCAAAATATGGATTTGTTTCTTTGTGAAATAAATTATTCTCTTTAGTTTACACCACGATCAGGTCCAAATAACGGCATTCCTTAAACGTTCTAAATACGAAATTCCAATATATTTCAATTGAATTTGTTTGAAAATAATTTTCGAATCGAAGGCCATAATCTGGACCCAGACTAATGGTGTTTTCTTTTTTGACAAAAAAATTAAATTAAATTAAAAAATTGCTACTAAAAAACGAAGCTTCAAAATTTAATACGTCAACTTGACATCAGAGACAGAGACATCAGCTCCTATCATTTCTCCTACTATCACTTTTCTCTAGTTCCAGCACATTGCACCGCATGAATAGGGGTCATCTCCTGAGTGCTGGTCCAAGATTAAAAAAAAAAACGCTGAATAATAAAGCTGAAAAAACTGTGTTACGTTAGGTGGCCGACCCTTCCCGAAGGAGAACGCCCCACTTAGGGCCATTGTGATACCACAACCAGAAACACGTAGGGTCTAGACGGGAATCGAACGCACACATCCAGATTGATAAAACTAATGCTCATGCACTAGACTACGGTGGCAGCCAAATCTAATATTTAAAAGTTAATAAAAAAGTGTTGCCTTCTTCGAAACAGCATGTTGTTCCGTTCTGCTTTTTTTATGTGATTTACATGCTGTTTTTATGGAGGCAATATTCAATTTATTAACACAATAATTTTTGTGTTTGTGGCAATAAAAACTGTATCACTTTTTAAAGGTATTAGCAAACGGCAGAAAGTGTTATCCATCGAAATGGCACCATTTTTGTTCAGAAAAGAAAACGCCATAAAATTAAGAATAAAATAGAATTCTTTCTAAAGTAGTACTTTTTTCTTTACACTTATTGCACTTTTTTCATCATATCGAGCCTTTGGTGCAATACCGTCGTAACTCAAAAAATCGTGAACCGAGAAAAATGCATTTGAAGTTTTTAGCCATCTTTTTGATAGCATTTTCGTTTACTAAAGTTATTTTTTTACAAGTTTTTAAATAAAGAGGCATTTTTTGTAATGTTTTCTGTTTGTAAATTTCTTGTCATAAAGGAAATACTTCATTATTGCAAATAAATATTGTTGGAAATAGCTGGAGGCAATTAAAACATTTGTAGCTGTAGAATCTGAACAATTAGAGATAGAACCATAATCTTTTTTCCTTTAGATAGATATTTCCCCAAAGATCATTTCTGCATATCCAGCTCAAAAAACTCAAATTTTGAATTACTACGGTATTGCACCAAAGGCTCGATATGGCAAAACTCTATATATTCATAATATACACATATTTTTTTTATAATAGGTTTGTTCCAGGTGTATAATAAAACAGTCCGAACTCGCATACATTAGTCCAAAAGCGTTCCAGATAACAATTTTTCTGTAATTTTGACAGAAAAGAAGGGAGTGAAATTTTTCAATTCCTGTCTAAAGTTGTACAAACACTTTCTTTTCGGTATGTTCGGACTATACTAGTAAATTATCAGCTGTTTCTTTTTTTTACATTTAAAACTCACAAAAAAAAATTTAACAAACGAAAAGTGTTTATTTAAAATTGATTAAAAAACAAAAGAAGAAGATTTTCAAATAAACTTGAATTTGTGCACATTTATCACTTTATTTAATAAAAAAATGGCTTTTATTTTTTTTTATTTATTTTCATTCACTTTTTACAGCTGTTGGCAATGCTGCAAATGTTTTGTTTTTAAAATATTATGCATTTTAAGCGTCTAAAATCACTAAAATACAATTTATTTGAGAAAGTAAGCAGCATTAGTATTTGAAGATGTTCAATTGTGGTTTTTTGCGTTCCAGCAATTTTAAGACAACTTTGTCACATTCAGAGAGTAATTTTCGTTTTAGCATAAATAGTTCGGACTGTTTTGTTCACAGAGGTCTAAACAGAGTTCTCAAAAGTGACAGTTGTAAAAGCCCCGTATCAGCTGTTGGACCAAACCGAAAGTTATGTACAGGAATGGGGAATTCAATGTATAAGAAGCAACAAATATAGATTGCTGTGTTGAACATCTGTTCAAAAAATTATTAGAATTTTTGGTTGACAAAATTGTTGCAAAAAGCACAATTTTTGTAAACTTTATATAATTATGTTGAATTAACTTGATATTTCAGCAAAAAAATGTGGTTTATCTTTTAAGCAATTGGTAAGTACCTTATTTAAATATATAAAGTGATTTCCAACAACCTATTTTTCACAATATCACACATTTTCTTTACAGCATCAGTGAAGCAAAGCAAATGGAATGAATGAATGTCAAAATATATAACAAGGAATTTGCTTCAGAATATGATGTACGGCTCTAATTCAGCATTTGGAGCATGTTTTGGTCCTCAAAGCTAACCGCTTGGCATGAGTTTACCATATTCACCACCACCTACAAATTATTCCACATCCTATCAAATGACGGTAATACCCGTGCCTAAATTCCACGATTCCGCCAAGAAAATTTGATAAAATACCTGATTTGGTTTTTAACTGGACCGAACTGTGAGCGAACTTTTGTATCAATTGTAGAATTTCAAGACGAACGACATAAAATAATGTAATTGGAATTTTTGCAGAAAACAAATGGATAACAAATATCGCCTAATAGAACACATACGCACACATTCGAAAAAAACAAGTGGCCTGTTTTCATTGCAGTGACTTATTTAGGACAAAGATTACGCTATTTGTTCATCTCAACCAGATAATAATAGTAATTAGAACAATGTAAGTAAACAATTTATTGATTTTTTCCATCATTTATTGCTTAGCAAATTATTCATTTTCAGCACAAAAATATCAATGTGGTCAGTGTTTTAATAACTTTGCTTCGGAAAAGTTGTTACGGTTACACATGATAAAGCACTTCATTTCTTCAAATGCATCATGTGTGATATGACTTGTTTTTCTGCCAGTGATTTAGCCACGCATGTTCGTTATCGTCATCTAAATAATAAACCATTTAAGTGTATGGAATGCGATTACCTATGTGTTCGGGAATCCGACCTTAATCAACATGTTCAGTTGATACATAGCCAGGAAGTTCATCGTTGTGAGGAACCGGGATGTACTTATGCGGTTAAAACATTTCAAGCCTTACGAAGGGTAAGTGCTGTACTAGATAATTTATTTGAATTATTTCTGTTATGGTAAAAAAAAGTAAAAGCATGCAAAAGAATAAGCAATGATATATGAAGTTTCGTTTTTTAAATCAATGGACTGGTCATAAGTGCGACCTTAGTTAAAAGTGAATTTCCAGACTTCTAATTCTTTAAAAACAATACCATTGTTTTTATACAATAAACGTAAATATTTTTATGTTATAGTTAATGTTTTTAAATATTGAAACTGTTTTTTACTCATCGTACATTTACTAACTTTTTGTTATGCATATTTTATATACATAATTAATTTGTTATGAAAATATAATGTTATTTTTTTCGTTCATTTAGCACTACCTGGAAATACATAAAAACACTACTTTCATATAAATTTGTCGCTGTTGTGAACAAGCCTTTAAGAATAGTAAAACTCTATCTTCACATCCCAAGAAACATGACTTTAAACTTCCCTCCGGTCACCGACGATTTACCTAACGGATAGATGAGAAAGGCTTTTATCGATTAGAAACAACACGTATTAAAAGTTTATTTGTAATTGATTTGCTTTGTAATTTGCTTGCTTTGTATTCAAATTAATTGCAATGTAACACGTCATAACTATCTCTCGCAATTACAACATACCATAATGTGAAGCAACTAATGAAAACACATACAAAAGAATAATACAATATTATGTGCATATTTTTTTTTATTTCACTTAAATGATTTTTGAATAAAATTTACAAATAAAAAATTAAATTTACACATTTTTTATTTAATTGAATTTTGAATTTTTGTGGTAGCTTTTACATTTCTGGATGAACAAATTGGCACTGTCTGAAAATATATAAAAAAAATTATAAGTTTTTTTACAATAATATGATTTTAACAAACAAAAAAGACTTACCTGTGCTCATCCTTCAGGAAGTGATGTAATTCCTACCAGGGTCAACCCAGTGATTGTAGATTATTTCAATTCTCGGCACGTTCAGCGGCAATAGTGGTATATGAAAATAGAAAAAAAATTATTTATCACTTAAAATCACAAAAATATATAAATAATGTTGATTTTTTTTCGACCTTTACCACAGAAGGAATAAAGATGATTTTAGTATTCAGCGGACAATGAAAAATGCAAAGCAATGCTCGCAGTTCTACAAGGGACTACAGCTATATAATACATTGCCAAATATAAAAATATATTTACATATCGCACTGCCGCCTTCGCTAACAAAAACTTCAAATTTAAAAAATTTCATGCAGAGGTTTTGTTAGCGAAGCCGACGTTTGGAAATTTATGTTTATAAATAATTTCAGAATTTATTAACAATTTTACTAAATTCTGAAATATATTTTCAATATGATACCCATATTGCCCATATTCGATGGAAAATACACCGTTTATTCACAAGTTTGGAATGGAACTTCGGAGGCACATAACTCGGAAACTAAAGGTTTCCGGTCACTTTTTTGTTTTATTTCTTCTTCTTATTTTTTAATTTTGTATAGGGTTGAATACTTTTTTTGTGGATCCGGGAGGGTGCCCTAAACTTTGGATACGCCCAAACTTCATATTGTATGTACATTCATATGTATGTATGTATATACGATGGAAAGCACTATTCACAAACTAATAATGGAAATTCTGAAGGCCTTAACTCGGAAACTAAAGGTTTCCGCTCACTTTTTTATTTTATTTTTTCTTCTTATTTTTTAATTTTTTATGGGGTGGCATACTTTTTTTGTGGATTCGGGAGGTTGCCCTAAACTTTATATGCATACATATTGCTTATGTATTTAAGAAAAATTTAAAGACTTACCTTTTTGCATCTCTCGGGAAACGATGCACTTTATCCACTCCCGTGCATCCCATTATGCAGCTTCCACTCCTGTCAATTACAATAATATAAAATACAAATATAAAATGTTAATATAATATTTATTTTAGTACTTACATTTTTTCAGCAAACAAAAACCTTTTTTTCAATTAAGTGTGTATGCTTATAAAAACACACACACACACACACAAAATTACACCACAAGATTAGTTAAAAATTTTATTTATTATTAAGAAATTCAACATTTAACTTTATATTTATTTAATCTAAACTTTTCAAATGAAATTATTAATATAAATGTCCACACCGAAATTTGACAATTGGACAAAATGTAAGAGATAGCACTATGATTTATAGATTTGCTATCACTTCCTTAAATTTGTCCAATCGCCATCTCCGTTTTAGTCAAACAACTCTGTTTTAGTTTTGATATGTCGTGTCTAGTTAGCCTATGGTTTTGTTATGCACCTGGATTGTTGGTATGAACTGTTCTCCCTTTGTTTAAAAGAAAATTTTTATAATTTTGTAAGAGTATAACACGGAAAATAATACGTTAAAATACGAGCTTCAAAAAACAACCAGCCGCACACGACTTTATTTTTTGTCAGTATTAAAACTTTCTTGCGTGTTTACCGTGGGCTGTTTAAGAACGCACTGATGCATTCGAAACGCACTTATTGAAAAAGTTTGTAGAAATAAAATGGGAAAAAACCCAGCATTATAAAAATACTGCAATTCTAAAAACTTTATGATCATTATTAATTTGTTGAGTACTATTCTCTCATAGGAGTGTGTTAGTCACGGCTTTTCTCTTTCTCAATAAGTTTTCGTTTCTGCGAAAATAATAAAAGAAACAATGCAAAGACAAAAAGTTTATTTATACAATTAAATGCATACATCCATATGTATGTGTGTATATATCCATACCTGGTTATCACATTTTGCGAAAAGCTTTCTTTCAATTAAAAGTTTTGCAATAGAGGACTGCATGAATGCGATTGCTATTAATTTCAAAATACGTCGTTATTTTAGTGTGCGGGTTGGACCCTCAGAGTCCGCAATAAACTGTCTGGCGGTGCACACGGATGACAATATTGAACGGGTACAGGAGAGTATTCAGATAAAAAAAAAATGTAATACAGAAATAAAAGTTCGTGCGTATACGAGGTCTGTTCAAAACAAGAGGCAAATTTTGAATTTTTTTAAAAGTTTTCCTTATTTATCAATATACATTTTGTCCCCTTCTCAGATATAATGCACTTATGCCAGCGCTTCTTCCAATCCTCATAGCACTTTTGAAATGCGGTTTTCGGTAGGGCCATCAGCTCGTTCATCGATTTTGACTTTATCGCATCAATTGTGGCAAAACGCTTTCCTTTCATTAGTCTCTTCAGTTTTTGGAATAGGAAAAAGTCACAGGGGGCCAAATCTAGTGATTAAGGTAGTTGAGGCATGATTAGGGTGTTGTTTTTGGCCAAAAAATCACGAACAAGCATTGATGTGTGAGCTGGTGCACTATCGTGATGCAAAATCCATTATTCTTTTTTCCACAATTCCGATCGTTTGAGCCGTATTGCTTCACGCAAGCGTTGCATAACTTCCTTGTAGTATTCTTTATTAACTGTACGACCTGTTGGCAAGAACTCATGATGCACCACGCCATTGTAATCGAAGAAAACAAAATTCACCTTTTCTTTTGAACAATCCTCGTACATGTCTTGGAAGTGTTGCAATTGGTTTTTTTAATATTCAGGGGCCAGTTAATTCGTCACCTGCATAAAAAATATTGCATTTGAACAATGAAATTAACTGAATGCACGAATTAATAAAATTGAAAAAATTAAAGATTTTAAGAATAGAATAAATAAAAATATAAGTACGACAACAACTTAAATAAAATGCTTAGACTTGAAACTACGATGTACTAGCAGTTTAAATTAATTCGTAAGGGAACTCCAAAATTGGGCAGCGTTATCTTTGTATACCTCAAAAAAAAACACACTCAAGTGGTCTGTTGGTTTGCATTTTATTTATTATTTATGTATGTTTCCCCTATATATATATATTTATCAAAATCAGGGATTACGGTAATTATAAAAATCACAATATAATTATTATTTCTTGATTTTTACATTTTTTGGCAGAAATAATTGTTATTTTCTGATTTTAATTTTTTTTTTGGCAGAAATAAAAGTTCTTACTGATTTTTATTTATTTTTAGATAAATTAAAATGTATTTTGATATTAGCTGTGTTACGTTGTAGTCCATTACTTGGCATATATGCCATCACTGTACGGTTGGAAATGCAAAAATTTGTGCAAATAATTATCTTTATAACCAATTACAAATTGGGGCCTTCTTTGAATTTTTGGGTAATTTTATTTAGTTAGGAAAAAAATGCAAAAATGACAATTATTTTTGTCAAAAAAATACAAATCAGAATATAACAATTATTTCTGCTACAAAAATAAAAATCAGAAAATAACATATATTTCTACGAAAAATCAGAAATTAACGATCATTGCTGCCAAAAAAAATTTAATTCAGAAAATAACTATTATTTCTGCCAACAATAAAAACCAAGAATTTAAAAAGCAAATGATTTTATAATTGAATTGAATATCTGTAATATTCTAGTATTTGATTTCTTCCTTTGAAAATTCAAAAATAATTATTATTTTCGGTTACTGATCAAAATATGTAAATAAAGAAAGAATTTACTTACATGTTGTATACAATTCGTCAGCAAAAATCAAGTGAATAAATTAAAGAGGGAAAATGAAAAAACTCGCGAGAAAAAAATTATTCACGATTAGGGGAGTTGTATTTTAGTATAAAATTATTGACGGGAAATTTGTTTGTTGACGTTGACGACCGCTGCGATTTGTGGCTTATTCGCATTGACCTGCGACTTAAGAAAAACCCACAAGAAAATGTCTAACGGCGTCATTTAACACCGATTTTAACAAAACTTATAAACTAAAGCATTCAAAATACCACAGTTCCAGAGATGTTGAAGACTTCAATAGTCAGGCCAATCTACAAAAACGGTATACATTCAGACACAAATAAATGTAGGCCAATTGCCATATTATTTCTTATAAAATTTTTTTCTTTTCTTTTTTTATAAAAAATAATAAAAATTTCCTGAAGATGTTAACCGATGGTTAACGAAATATCGAAGTAGAGCAAATAAACATAAAAACAAACCTTTGAGCTTAAAATATAATATATAAATTGTTATTATTTTCTAAAATATGGAGCTTTGAATGTTGATTTGTTAAAATATTGGTTGGTGTATGAATAAATAGTGGTTAGGCCTCGTAATATCTACTGCACGCAGAACAGAACAAATATTTTCATAAAAACTTTAATTGCTTCGCAAGCTTTAACTTAATAAATTTCAATTTCGTTATTATAACGTATTTGACGTAATTAAAAATAAAAACCGAAAATTGTCAATTTAAAAATTTCACTTTGATAATAAATTTTAATTTTGTAAGAGTTCATAATTAAAATAAATAAATATAATTAAATAGATTTATTTATAACTGTGGCGTCATAGAAATCAAATGAATCACATCTCATGATCTTTTCCGTCATGTTTGCCATTTATTTTGCCAAAAACGACCGAATGTTTTAAAAAATAAATTTGTTTAAAATACTTTTTTTTTCAAATTGGAATAAAGAAACAGTTAACAATAAAATTTTATCCAAATTAAGAGCAAAACTTGTTCCCACCAAATACAGAGAAGAAGTCTGTCGTGAACGAAGCAAAGAAGTGACTAATTTTTGCATGTTTTTTTTTACTTTCTTACTAAATTTTAATGCGATTATCGCTTTAAATTTTTAAATAATTTTGGTTGAATAACGGTGAAATTTTAAAACAGGTATTTCATCCAGAATTTTTGCATTCCAAATTATATTATATTTAATTAAGGCTTTTCATCATCATAAGCATCAGTGCATTCCATAACTTTTCTACCTTTATTTTCAGCAATTTACATGTGATTAAACAGTTGATATTATATTATTTTTCTTCCTAATGCTCCACTGTGCGATACGCAGACGTAATTTTTTCTGAATTAAACTTTTTGTTAAAAATTATTATGTATTTTATTTTCTATTTTTTTTTTCTTTTATAAAACTTGAATTCAGCATTATTAAAAAACACTTGCTACTTGAGTCTCTTTATAATAAATCAAGGTTTTTCAATCGTGTTCATGCAGAGTTCAAATGCTTACTGACCTTGAAGTACAAAATTTATCAAGTGGGTTGTTGAAGGCTTTGTTTGAAGATAAGTTCCGACTAAGCAAATATTTTAGGAAATAAGCGAAACCACCACATATTGTATGTTTTCCTCTAAAATAGAAAAATGTTTATGAAATGAAACTGAACCTTTTTTAATTGCACAGTGGTGATGAGATTCTTGCGCACCTTACTAGATACACCTCTTTGATTGGTGCACAAACGTCACTTCTGCTTTGAGATGGAAATCGAACGGTGAATCAATGTACTTAATATAAAAATTCTTCATAAGATGCCGTACGTGATGATTTATGTAGACGACATTTTGATATTTTTCCACAAAATAACCATTCACAAATCAGAAGCTCTTGATGTTCTTGGCATGAAAATTCAGTGTGATGTTCGATGAACTGAGCACATTTTTGAGGTCTCAAAGGAAGCATTCAAGTGCACACTTCACGCCTAGTGAAGAGTTGCTTAGAGGAAAACGGTATTACTGTTCTGAAGTGGCCAGCTCAATCCCCGGATCTCAATCCAATTGAGAACCTGTGGAATGATGTTGAGGAGCAAGTGCGATCGGTAAAGCCAAAAAATTTGGGCGATTTATGGGAAGAAATCCAAAAAGCTTGGTATAACATTCCAAAGGAACATTGTAGGGCATTAGTTGAAAGTTTGCCGAGGAGATGCGCTGCTGTGCTCCAAAATAAAGGATTACACACAAAATATTAAGATTTTTTATAAACCTAAGATTTAATTTAGTGAATTAACCTTTATTTTGCCTATGTCTTAAATTCATGACCAGGCTAAAACTTGCATTAATATGAATAATATGTTAAAATAGTTCCTAACTAAATATAAGTAGCAAACAATTGTTGATTTTTTTTCCATAGCATTACTAGGATTTTTGAAAAAATAAAATGGATTTAAAATTTTTTACATAAGATGTAAAAAATATCAGGAATATGTCAGTGATAAGTCGTGTCTTAAATTCATGACCACCACTGTATGGCCATTTACAGGATCTAAAACAGATCACTCGCTCTCTTTTGATTTTTTTTTTTTTTTGCATTTTTTATAACACATTAGTGGGACTATGTATAGTGCAAAAGATCGATTTTTTGTTTCTGATGTACTCGTCTAAGCAATAAGTATGGTATTACGAACGGGACAAAATTTAGAACACGACTGCATTTTGAACTGCATTTAGAAAAATTAAAATATCTGCGAATTAGAAAACAATTTTTGAAAGGAATTTTATTAAACCAAAATGAAATAATATGAATATATAATACAGTGAAACCTCTCATAACGGACACATAAGTAGTATATGAGAAAAAATATTTTAAATTGCAAATACTAGGAAATGCTAAATATTGAAAAAATTAAAAAAAAAATTCTACATTAACCTACAAAAGTTCTAAAATTATCGCGGTGGTCATATGCTATAGTTTTTCACATATTTTGTTGCTGTCATCCAGAAAACTATAGCATAACTATTCCCTAAACTGGCAACAACAAGAGGGATTCCTTTAAACAAAAGTGCACAAAAGAAAATTTAAAAAAACAATAATATCGATTTCATTTATGTGACTAGATTTTTTCTTAATAAATACGAAAGTGTTGCGATGTATTTGATATTCGCTCAATATTAGTTTCTGTTTTTACTTTTTTTATTTTTTCTTGCTACTCCTATTTATTATGAATATGGGAATGGTGTTCTGCTGCGCATGCTACGCCTAATCACACCCATATTTACTAATATTTTATATTTATTTATATTCAAATTAAAATTATTGTTGTTTATATTTTTAAATTTTTTTCTGAGAGAACTAACATTAATGGGTGTGCAACTTGTAGGATAGACCGGCAATCAATAGCACATGAAGGGGGTCGAAAAGATATCCAATCAAGTGATGGTAGGTATCGATAGCCCCCTTACACTGGAAAAAACATTTAGCAAATTAAAATATAACACAACACTGTAGGTGATACGTTTTCGAAAATGTATAGGTTAGTGGTGATAGAAAGTGTGAAGAGATGTCAAATCATATCTGTTGTAGTTACAGTCACAAACAAGAAATTAAAAGTTTTTTATACGATTTTTTAAAAACTTAAAGTTTTCACTAGTTGTACACGAGAAATTTCACTTTTTCCAGTTTTATGCGAGGTCTGTTCAAAAGAAAAGGTGAATTTTTAATTGCTTTTGAAAAGTATTTATTTATTCATCAATATCCATTCTGTCCCCTTCAAAGTAATCTCCCTCAGATATAATGAATGCACTTATGCCAGCGCTTCTTCAAACCTCAAAGCACTTCTGAAATGCGCTTTTCGGTATGGCCATCAGCCCGTTCTTCGATTTTGACTTTATCTCATCAATTGTAGCAAAACGCTTTCCTTTTATTAGTCTCTTCAGTTTTGGGAATAGGAAAAAGTCACAGGAAACCAATCTGTTGAATAAAGTGGTTGATTAGGGTGTGGTTTTTTGGCAAAAAAATCACGAAGAAGCATTGATACGCGAGCTGGTGCATTTTCCTGATGCAGAATTCATGATTTTTTCCACAATTCCGTTTGAGCCATATTGCTTCACGCAAACATTGCATAACTTCCTTGTGTATTCCTTATTAACCGTACGACCTGTTGGCAAGAACTCATGATACACTACGCCATTGTAATCAAAGAAAACAAAATGCACCTTTTCTTTTGAACAGACCTCGTATGTATTTCAAAAATACTCCCAAGATCAGTACAATAACAAACGTTTCGCGCCTTTATGCAAAATAAATCGTTCAATTCTACAACATCACAAAGCCTGTTGCGCATTTAAGTCAAAAAACGTCCCAAAAATAAAAACAGTCTTTTTATAAGACAATTTTGTATACGGACGAAAGCAGAAAAAAGTTTAAAAGCGCAAAAAACGTTAAATAAAATAAGTTATTATTGAAATATTTTGAATCGGCGAGTACTTAATGAGATTGTGTCACCTCTATTTAACACCTTAACAAATAAAAAAAAACGTCAAAAATCAAATTATTCAGATATTTTGCACTTGCAATCAAGTTGTCAAAGAATATTTTATTTGTTTTAGAACAACTGTGAAACGAAAATTCTTTAATTTCTTTACAACAAGCTTTCCTCGAACAACTCACTTTATTTGGTAATAGAACAACGCCTTATTAGAAGAATTGTATGAATTATAATTGGAATTAGTAGTAACTACTACACGCCGCTACGCCACACACTTTCTTATAAACAAAATACTACATATTTCCTCTAAACATGTCGTGTAAATAATTGGGACATTCACAATGTCTGTTATTATGTCATATTGTCATAATGTCTTAATATATTAAAATAGTTTAAACAAATTGTTGTTACGCTTGAAACAAAAAGAGTCATAAAATTATAAAATTTTTCGAGTTATGTTTATTGTTTCCTCATAAAATAATACTCAGGAGATGACCCCTCCACATGCGAAGCATTGTGCTGGAACTGTAAGAAAGGGATAGTTAGAGAAATAATTATTAATTAATTAAATTAATTATTTCACATCTATGCTTATAGCAGTGTCGAAGCTTCAGTTTAGTAGTCATTTTTATTCTTTTACTTCGCCGGTGCTACACAATACCGACGAAGGAGGGCGTTCTGATGCGATTGTGGATTGCTATCATCTGAAGCCGGTAATATTCAGTGACCAGCGACTATGCCTTCGCCACTGAAACCTTCCGACAACAACTGACACACAAAGACACACTAATGCACATCAGAAAAATTCGAGATGTTTAAAAAATTTTAATAAAGGTCAAAATAAAAATGAAGTGCGACTAAAATTTTTTTTTTATTTTATAATTTTTAGTCTGAAACTGGGATTGAACCCAGGTCTGTTTTTGGTTTTGTAGTCAACGTGCAGACTACCATCCATCATGCCATCGCCACCCTCGCTACCCGTTTATTACTTTTTGAAATAATCGTATTTAAAAATATAAATTTGCCACCAGACATCCTGTACAAGAAATTATGACGGGTTGTTCACAGCTGTCATATTTTATCGTGTTATTTTTTTACAACATATGACTTTATGACTGCCTTGTGAATACCCGAAAAATATACAAAATATTAATAATGAAATATGTTAATAATGAACATTTGTTTATATTCTTTCTTCAAAGAAAATATAAATAAACAATTAATTATATAATTTGCTCATACAAGTTACATTCCTCTTAAATGGGTTTTCTCAATTACAAATTAAGTTTACACATTAATGAGCATACTGTTAAATTATACTTTTTTTATGTATCAGGCTGTTGTTCACACAGCATCCAAATGCAAGTAATTCGATGAATGTTTTTGATGGTTAAAATTTGCAAAAGAAGAAGACTTTAAATACCTAAAAATAAAGATAAAAAATAAACTATCATAACTAGTAGTTTTTATATAGTAGAATATCGTAATTAGTGTCCTGGGGCGAAATTACGGCAATCGATTAGAATCGAAATTCAAGCAAAATTTTATTCAAATGGTCGCATTTTTAAGATAAATTTTCATATTGGAAGTACAACATATTATTAAACTAATATGTTTACAAATATTACAACATAAAAGATATGTGAATCAGTGGACCTTGAAGCTACACTTTCATCTTCACCGTTCTTCGGGATTTGTCCACAGTGTGTGGTAATTAGATAGATGTAGATATTTATTATTTTTTATTAATAGAATACGAGAAATTTACTACCCGTTATTTTTCTCCCCTAATGAAACTCTAAATTTACTATCTGGGTATTTCCATGAAATGGTCCACCGTGACTTAAAAAATCAAAACGCTCGCATAATTTTTTTAAGCACAGTTCCATTTAATTAAGTTGGATTAATTTTGTAGTATATTTTTATTTTTAATTTTTGAATAAAAGTTTAATTTTTTTGTTAAAAACTACTGAAAATTTATGTAAAATTACTAAAATATGTATGAAGGTAAAAAGTGTCACGTGCGTAATGTAACGTGTGTAATCAACAATTTATTTTTTTCTTAGTCAACCCATGCATACTTGTTTTTGAACAAAACATGATTATAAACGTCCATTATTAATCTTTATGAAAACATTTTTTCCGAAATAAAAATCTCCAACAAATCGCTTACTTTCGCATTTTTTCTTACGGCTCTAAGAGGCACTTCCATTTTATGTCACGTGCGTAAGTCTACTTTGATTGCCTGGAACTTCGGTTCCCAGTGCTCAATTTTCCAATATATATACTTTTTGGAAGAACTCATCACATACAATGTAACGATTCTAAAATTCCATTCTAAAATTCCAATCCATTTCTATTTTCACAATATTCAAAGACAATTAAACGTGTAGAAATGTCGCGTGCATAACCATGGAAACACCCATCTATAACTTACAATTGTCCTTGGAATTTTTTAATTTTTGTTTTCATTAGCTGTATTCGTTTACCCCAAAAATTTGTGCAAATTTGCACAAAATTTCGACTGAAAACCATTCGGTTGCACAAAAATTTACAAAAGAGAACACCATTTGAGCGAGTAAAATGACAGTTATTTTCTGAGAGTCTGTAAATTTTTACTGAACGAATTTTTGTCAGTTGAGTCCACTGGAAAAAAAAACATATGGTTAAAAAATTAACAAGCAAACAAAAGTTTAAAACTTTTCAACAAAATATTTCCAAAGGAAAAGTTACAAAAATAGTTTTCAGCATGAAACAAATTAAAGATGACCATGAAATATCCAGTATTATTTTTTTGTCATAGGATATGTTTTTATATCATCAATATATAAACTTCTTACAATTGATCTATTTACATAAATTTCTTAGAGACGTAAAACTAGTATATATTTGAGTACTTATTACAGCATATTATTTAGGATACCGAATATCAAAAATTTAGTATCGATGTACTTGATGTACGCTTGACATTTAAACAGAAGCAAATTAAAAATTTTTTTTAAGTCCCGTGTTTACGTGAACAGGCCCAAGACCCTGGAAGCCCTCAAGGACAACATTCGACACGAGTGCGAGAATCTGTCGCCCGAAGTTCTCGCCGAAGTGATGAAAAATGCCATAAAACGATATCCTATAGCAATCAATTGTGACGGCGCCCATTTGGCCGATATCATCTTCTCGAATTGACCAATAAAATTCTAAAGATTCAGATAAGCATAATCAAAAAACAGAATCGAAGTTTTTCATTCAGAAAAAAAATTGGAGCCAAACAACATCCAATGTCTTCTTTTGGCCCACCTTGTACATATTGAGTATTAAATATCAGTATTATTTATCATATCCGAGTTAAAAAATTAAAAGAAAAGTTGTACTGCCTACTACTGATCAGGGTACGGATTGAAGTGAAGAACTGTGCCTCAAGTAAACACATTCTTGCTACTCTTTTTTCGTTTGAATTCTTAATAAAATTATCATATGTTTGCAACATTGTAGCCATGGTCCAAAAAAATATATTTGGGCCATGATTGCAGCCATACAAGAAAATATTTAAAACAAACTTGAAAATGCAAGGTCAACAATTGTTTTTATGTTGTATTTCAAAAACTTAACAGCTTTTTCAGAACAGATGATAAGAGAGACAGACGTACATACATAAACACAAGGCAAAACATAATAAAAAAAAAGGCAAACATAAATCACAAAGTACACAGAGGTGTCAGTTCAAAGCAGAGAAAGAGACATCATCATGAGATTTGCTGTCTCTTTTACCCCCTATTTCTGTTCGGTGATTCCTTTTTCTTCTAAATTCTTCAATATTGTTGTTTTGTTTTGATTTTTATTTTCTAGATGTGAAAATAAACGTGTTTTTTCATCTACTTTATGTTCACAATTTCGCAATTTTTAGCACGACAATGTTACAAACATAGGTTATAGGAATCTGTGGTTAAAAAACACAACAATGTGGTGTTTTGTGTTATGAAAATTATGTACTATGAAAATTAATTTCATTTATTAAAACAAATAGATACCAAAAAATCACAAGATCACTAAAATGTTATTTTATTGGCTTATGCACAACAAATTTCATATTGGTAATTTTTTAGCTTCGCTATGTTTTTTTTGCTATATTAACACAAAACACGATTAGAACCACAAAACACCATTAAAACAAGCTGCACTATGTTTTTTTACTACAATATTAACACAAAACACAATTAAAACCAATAAAACCACAAGAAATTATAAATTTGTTCTTATGCACAAAATGTGGCTTATGTTTACATTTTTCTTCTGTTTACTTTTCATCTTTCGTAAAATTGTATTTTTGTCTCTTTCTCCCCCTATTTTAAGAAAAGCTGATTTAAAATTTGTCAGACCCCGAACTGACACTTCTAGATATTCTAGAATAAACAACGCACATAGAGTCAAACTCCATACATAAATATGATTTACTCTGTTATTGTATTTCTTCCATTTCAGGACTGCAAATCCATTAAACGATAATAATTAACACTTACGTTACATTGTCCTTGGGTACAATAGTTTCGCTATTTTCCATTATAATTTCAACTGTATCCACTTCCATATCTGATGCGCTGTTGGAAGACGATTTGCTATCACTGCTTAAAACAACGACGTCTTCCATGAAATTTTTCCAAATTTTTTTTATAAATTGCAATACAATTGTGTATTCAGAAAGGCAAAACAAATTTTAGAAAGAAACGCAATTCTTCTATAAATTTATAATTCTCTTTTACTGCTTTGCCAACTAAAGAAAAATATTCACAACTTAGACTCTTTCCATTAAAAATTTACCCAATTTAATCACGTTATCTTGTTATTCAGTGGAAAATCTATTCTCCAATTCCTTTTTTTATTCGCTTCGAGTTATACAGCAGTTCCAGTCCAATGTTATCTGAAAATTTTCTTTAGTGGCCGAAGTTTTATTTCAAAACAGTTTGTTTCTATTTCACAATTTTCTTTCTTTTTTTTAATTGCACAATTAAACAAAAAATTAAATCTTCGTCGCACGAAGATGAAATCGTTTCACACGTTAACTTCGACAAGCGAATTTGTATAATATGAATGAATAAAAATATTAGTGGAGAGTTTTTCTAGAAGGTAAACTTGCACAGTTGCAAATTGTGTACCCTCTGTAATCATTGCAGAAATTTTAAAGTAAGGTTAGTGTTTGGAGTTGCCATATTATTATTTCTCTAATAAAATAATTTTAAATACTTTAACTCTAATTACTACTTTATTTTGTGGGCGGTAATAATAAATATATAATTGAAAAATATATTTTTATGAAAAATAATTTGTTCTATAAAAAGCAATGCAAAGAATAAAATAATGATTTATAATATCTCACAGCCAACTTCAAGCAGATAATTATAAATAATTAAAGCGAATGCTACACGATCAATTTTCAGCTTCAATATTTGTCATTGTGTGCGTTACTTTAAAAAAAATATTCACACTTATACGTACATGTGCCATATTTTTTCAACCATCTATATATTTGAATTTCGAAAAAGTAAAAAGAAAGATATTCGAAATTTTTCTAGGAGGAAAGAATACAGAAAAAGGCTTTGTTATATGCACAATACTTTATGAGATATATGAATGCTAAAAAAATAACAAAAATCAGTTTTTGCCCGTTTTACTTACAAAAAGTAGACATGTCGACAAAGTACCTTATTTACTTATTATTTTACTTTTTTTATTCAGTTTTACGCCTTAACATTTTAATTTCCAAAAACCACTTCTTAGTGGATCTAAACACCGACAGGGGAGTCCACATAATGAATTTCAATCGTCTAGCTATAGCCGTTTTAGCTGGGCGATGTTGCTGGGTCCTTCCTGATGTTGCTCTCAATTTAAAAATTTGTTTTTGCTATTAGCATTCAAGGAGTCAACAAGAACCCAAAATTTTCAAAAAATTGTCTAAAAACGAAATACATATGTATTTTTTTCATATCCGGCAACACTGTTTACCATAAATTTTCATGGTTAAATACGAAGTATATTTACCAAGTAAAATAAGCTCATCAGGTGACTTTCTTTGCTCGTTTATGTTTTACATGCCGTACATGTCAAAATGTATTTACATTTATGCGCGCCAATATCATTTTTACCCATTTGTTTAATTTGAGTGAGGGCGCTGTTAACAGTTTTACGCATTTCTTTATTTTGAGAGAGGGTTGCAAGAGCAATTAAAATGAAGTCAACGTTTTTCTTCCTATTGTAGCCTGGGTGTGTGTGTGCTTTTGAGAGAGCTATAAAAATAAGTTGATGATAAAATATGTCCAAACCAATTAAATCACAGCATTTTTGTACATACGAGTATGTCAACAAACAAGTTTAACTAAATAAAATTATTATTAATATTACTTGGCTAAATACCACATTTGCTAAAAAATATGCAAAAGTTTAAGGTTTTTTTTGTACAAATTATGATGATGTATTACAAATAAGAGAGTAGAATTTCTTCTTTTTATTTGCGATAATCTTAAAGCTTTATATCATTTCCAGAAAAACATTCTTTTAAGTTCTATAATGTTTTTTTTAGCTTCAAGTTGGGGTGCTGGGTTCAACCCCAGTTTCAGACTAACGGCCCTTTTCACAATGTATGATTAAATATTATCGTGATCTTTCACAGCAAGTTTTGTATGCCAAAATTTGCGTTAAAGTCCACGTTATCTGTTAATCGGACATTGTGAAAAGGCCCGTAAATCATAAAAAAATCTCGCATTTTTTCTGGTATGAATTTGTGTGAGTTGTCGTCGGAAGGTTTCAGTGGCGAAGGCATTGTCACTGGTAACTGGACAGTCGGCTTCAGCTGTAGCCAATCCACTGGAATATAATATCACCCCCCTTCGTCGGTATTGTGTGGCATCGGCGAAGTAAAGTAATTACTAACAAACGGCTACTAAAAACGAAGCTTCTAAAATTTAATTCGTATCCTTCACATCAGAAACGCTACAACACTGCTATAAAAATAAATAACGTGCAAAAAGGAAGAGTGTTGTATGATAGTGAAGCTGTACCTCCTCTCATTTATCTAACTATCCCTTTTCTCTAGTTCTAGTACAATGCACCGCATGTGTAGGGATCATCTCGTGAGTGATCCAAGATAAAAAAAAAGTTGAACTCTATTTTTTGAAAAATGTCAAATTTATGGCAAAAAACGGCAAAACTGTTGTTTTAGAGGTCAGAAACCATAAAAATGACAATAATTAATTGGGATAAAACAAATTTGTCCATAGACTTAAATTAATTAAATAAATAAATAGGTTTAAATAACAACATTAATTTAGTGAAAGTTCTCTAATTTATATCATTATGATGCACAAATAAATTTAGCTTATTATATCGATGGTCTCTTAACTAAGTTTTCTAAATCATTCATTTTAATTTTAATTAAAACTAAAATGTTTTGCTTCTTAATTCAAAATAAACTTGTTCTGTCTTCTTACTCTTTTCCAAGCCTCTCAAATTATTTTGTTCACTTTGGCGTAATAATGAAAATGAAAACATTTAAGTAGGGTTTTTTCTATCTCAATTACACTCTTAAAATAGCGTTAACTTAGTTTTGTTTTATGACAAGCCTGATAATGACGTATAACGTCATTAGCAGCAGCAAATATAACAACAGGACTCCAGCAAGTAATAGACACACCAGTAAGGAAAACGAAAAGGAAAAGGAAAAGCAACAACAAAAGATTGTCAATAAAATAAATGATGGCGACGATTGCCATTACGAAAAGTCCTTTTATTATTTACGTAAAAGCCTCGTTTTGCTGTCATTTGCTTTTGATACGATTATTTTAACACACATTTACACATTAAAAGTCGTTAATGTAAAAGTGGGTTTTATAAATGGAATACATTACTTACAATGTTTGTAGTTGTTCTACATTTAAGTCAATTATAAATTAAAATTTGATTTAAAATTATAATTATAATTAATTTAACATTCAAAATTATAGTTAATTTAAACACATCCTAATTGGTTTAACACCACTCTATAGTTGTTGTTAATATTAGGTGTGTTTCTTTACTCTAAACTTAAATCTTTCTTACACAAAAATTGGGTAAATGAAAGACGTTTTGAGAGATTAATATTCTTGTTCTTCATGCATGAAACCGCCCGTACTTTTTCTTCGTGCTAGTTTGGGCGAGAAGAACAAGCTATCAGCTGGTATATAAGTAAACAATAATGAAGTAAAATTAAAAGTTTCCCAACAATGCAATGAACAATATTTAATTTTATTTCATGATATACTTAAAAATTATTTGGGGTTTCTCTAATTAATGTAAAATTATAGTGTTTTTATGGATGTATGCATGTGTGTAGATTTGTAATTGTACATTAGGTCTGTTCCAGGTGCATAACAAAATTGCCCGATCTTTTTATATATGATTCTAATTTTAAAATTGTGCTTTTTCCCAAAAAAATATAATATTCCCTGAGTTTACTTTTTTTATTACACATACATATTTCTATTTTTACGTTTTTCTCCTCATCATATATATATATATATATATATATATATACGCTTTCCTCCTCAGTTATTGAGTTCGCTTTTATAAAAAAATAATTTATGAGTATATCATAAAGTATGTAATAATACATTTCACATATTTTTTTTTTCGGGAAAAAGCACAATTTTAAAATTAGAATCATATATAAAAAGATATTCTATTTTATTTATTTATAACAATAACCAACCGAGTCCATAGGGCCATATACATATATTTGGTGGACTACAAGTGTAACATAAGAATAATTAAATATGTAGGCAACAAATAAGCTAGAAATAATGTTTATGAAAAAAATAATAGTTATAATATTATTAGAGCGCTACTATATAAATTGGAAGTTATATTTCGCATGAATTTGACTATATATATTCAGAATCTAGATCAGTTCAATTGCGAGAAATTCTTATCAACAAGCTTATCTTTAAGTGTACTACGTGTAAAATGGAATGCTCTAAATTTACCCAAAAGCGTTCCAGATAACAATTCTTGTACAATTTTGAGATAAAGTTAGAAAGTAAAATTTTTTATTTTCTGTGCAAAGTTGCACGAACTTTTTCTTTGGGTAAGTTCGGTCTAGAATTAAATTACCGGCTGTTTTTTATTTACATATGAAACTAAGAAATTAATCAGAAAATTTGCGAAGAAACAACAAAAGTTTTTATTTAATTAAAATTGATTAAAATAGGAGACTTTTTAAATAAACTTGAAATTGTAAGTACATATATTTGTGCATATTTATCACTCTATTTAATAAAAAATGGCTTTTACTTATTATTACTTATTATGAAAATGTATTGTTCTTTCGATGGTTTATCTCTGACCTAATTGGGTCTGTTTTTAATTTTTTTCTATACCTACGTTCCTCTTATCTTATCTAAAGGGTACATCTAAATAAACCGCGTATGATCAAAACTATGAATATTTCAGAATGCAATAAATTTTACTAACAATAGCGTCTACGTAGTGACGTCACGGGACAAATTATTGGATTTTAGAAAAACTCAACTGTGCTTGAATCACGAAGCATTTCCAATCACTTACTTTCGGCAACGGTGAAGTTATGGGAATAAACAATGTTTTTTTCGGCATTAGAAGTATTTCAATAAAAGCGAATCAAAAATTTGACGGTTCCGGATCTTTATTTACTGTTTTCTGTACTTTTTTAAGTTCATTAAAATTTAACAAATATTTTACAACAACAGCACCAGGTGTAATTGCTTTTTACAGAAGGAAATCTATAAGGGAAAAGAAAGAATAAAGATTGGAAAGGTGTCCGAATTATTAACAGATCATTGCAGCACGTTTTCTCATCGTGATACATATTTAAGATAAAACTTTGGGATATTCAGTATAATAAAATTTTACGTCAACAATTGTTTTTCATAAACTTTAATATTTTGGTCACGGTAGACTTTTCTGTAGAAATGCCCATATCGAACTATCGATTTTAAAATCAGGTTGTCATACGAGTCCAACTAGTTTATTTTTATACAATTGTATACTATATTTGTACGTCCAATTTATACTCAAAGGGAACTCAAGGCAATTATAATATTTTCTATTGATATTTGTTGACCTAAGGTCCATATCGTATGTCGTAAGTCAAAACACTTTGGTATAAATTCAAAATTTTTGAGAATGAGAGACAATTGTCAGAGTCGTATGAACATCGCCCAATACGACTCTAAAACAATGGCAGGCAAAATTGAGGGTGGCGATGGTCGAAGTAGACTGCACGTTGACTACAAAACGAAAAATTTTCAACCCCAGTTTCAGACTCTTAAAAACATCCCGCATTTTTTCTGATGTATATTTGTGTGTGACTTTGTGTCAGTTGTTATCGCAAGGTTTCAGTGGCGAAAGCGTAGTCACTGGTCACTGAAGTGTGACGGCTTCAGCTGTAGACAATCCACAGGCACATCAGGACGCCCTAAAAACTAAAAACTAACCGTCAAAATTTAATACGTCTCCTTGATATCAGAGACATACTACATTGCTGTAAAAACAAATAACTTGCAAAAAGGAGTGTTGTAAGATAGTGAAGCTTCACCTCCTATCATTTCTCCTACTATCCCGTTTCTATAGTTCCAGCACAATGCATCGCATGCGTAGGGGTCATCTCCTGAGTGCTGGTCCAAGATAAAAAAAAATCTAGACTTAGCTTATAGCAATTACAAACGTTTAAAACCTTATGCGGCAATTCTATTTAAATACATTCCTCTATGAATCTATGACTACAAAAACGGATTGTATGAAATACCAAGAACTTGTGTATACTGAGTAGTTAACACATCTCATATTTTTACAACACTATGCTTTTTAGTGATCAGCTGTTTTGAATGATCTACAAATTTTGCTAATTTTTCCATTCGTTTATTTTTGTGTTAGAGACCTTTTTTAGGGTAATTTTTTTTTATATAAAATACAATTTACTCAGCTACTGAATTTCACTGGGAAAGTAAACGAATGAACCTAATGTCATATAAATATTTAACAGATGTTGCATTGAAAGTTAACTTGGCAGAACAACTTGTGGTCATCTAAAAGATATATAATTTTAAAAATTTTGCAATAGGTCCGTTTTATTTTACTAAACTTACTTTGTGGAACGGCAGCGATACTTGCAGCCTTCGAGAATTGCATCCAAATAACTCAATAGGAAATTCTAAATAATTGTAATCGGTAGGTAATTTTCGTGATTTGTTCGCAAAGAGTTGCCATCAATCCAAAAAAAAAAAACAATTTAAATTCACGACCATTTCGAGAAATAGCGAAATCGAAAAATCTTTTGTTTACTACTGCACTGTGTCGTTGTCTAGTTGGAAAACCATTTGAGCAACAAAACGGCGACGAAGCAAAACAATAAATAAATGGCAGATCTTCATTAGCTTGAAAATTATAGATGCGTCGACACATCATCAGAGACGCAGCAAATCTGCTTTAAAAATTAACAAAACGCACAACTGTAGAGTTATGCAAGAAATGCCTATGTAGGGGACAGACATACCCTCAGCACTGGGCCAAGCTACAAAAACAAAAAGTAAAACAAATGTGTCCTAAAAAATTGCATTCTTACCAAACAATCCACTGTTCAACTTTCAGTGTTTTTGTTTTTCTTTTGCATTAACGCACGACATGCAATAGAATGCTGCGTAAAAATAGCACTACTTTAGGCATACAGTGAACTCGCGTTAATGTATACTAATTTAAACTAAGCCAGTTCACTTTGCAAACATTTTCATAATTGCGAATGGCATCTAATTTCCTTTTATGAACGTTTTTCCCATTAAAGTAAAAGTTCCTTATGTTACATTTTTATCTACTGCTTATTGAATTTAAAAAAAATACAATTGATTTTTGAAAACGAAAAGGAAAAAAAGTTCAGTGATTTTCTTTGCTGTTCTTTTTGTGTGCATGTAAAAAATTTTGATTGACAACTGACTGACAATTTAAAAACAAACTGCTATGGAAATCCCCAGTCTATTATGCAGTTCAATCATTTATTTTTAGGACTACCCCTCTTGATTTATATTTCAACAGTGTCTAGATAAAAGCCGTTAAAAAATACAAAAATTAGCTGTTCCTATTTTAGAGTAATCAATGGAAGGAATAACGTGTTCATATTTTGGGGTGTTCATATTATTGTGAGCGTACTGTATATGAATTTATGTGAATATATGTACATATGTATGTGTATCAAATACGAGCGTATTTTGACTCTGCTGCGTGATTAAAGATGCGGAATGTGAGTTGATTTTCTGATCATAAAATATATTCTAGTCGGGAAAAAATGGTACCCTACCCGCAATTTTTATTGATGATGATCATTTGTGATTCCTTTTTTTGTTAGTTTCGAATAATTTTCAACTCTTTTCTAATGGCGTTTATAGTCTTTACAATTTGTTATTGAAAATTGCATTGAAAATCAAACACTTTTAAATTATTGGGGCCGAAACACCGCGACCAAAAAGATCTATTGTGCAGAACTCTTCATATTAGAACCCCCATCTTAAGGCTTGTAAGGAATACAAGCACTATGTGTGGAGACACGGCAATTTCACCCAGATGGTGAAACCTTTGTATGCAGAGCGCAGAAAACTCGCAGAGAACTTGTTCAGATTTCTCAGTGTCACTTTCACAAAATAGACCTACTTTTTCAATTTTGTTAAGGTGGTATCTCAGGCCACAATGGTCTGTGAAGTACCCCGTTAATAGATTCAAGTTCGCTCCAATCAGCGAAAGCCTATTTGAGATCTCCCTCTTCAGGATCAGGAAGCGTTTGGCTTGACGCTGGCCGGCACTATTATGCCAGTGAGCAGCGCATTCCCCCTCTTCCCTGCTATTAAGAGTCTTATTTCCGTGGCTGTATTTAAATCCACAAAATGACTCTGGGTCAATTAGGGGCAAATTTCACGCTTGTTTTGTAAGATAGTCCGCCATTTCATTACCCCAATGCAACGGCGTTAAAGTTCCCCAACTCATCGAGAAGGTCCAGGCACTCAGATACCATTTTTGCGGTTATCATGGTCGACTGAAATGCCCTAATCGCCGCTGACTATCCGCTAGTATATAGATGGTAACACCCCTTATGTTCCTACGGAGGCACTCGACCAAACACGTTCCGATGGCATGAATCTCCGCGTGCAAAACTGTTTGGTATACACCCATTGGAATCGATTTTCTGAATCGGGGCCCGTTGATTCCCGCCCCTGTTCTACCATCCTCCAGCTTCGACCCAGCGGTATACCATACCGAGATCCCGCAAGTCATACTCGAAGAACACTCATGAGGTGTGTTTTTTTAAATGATCTTCCAATTACGAGCTGGCATATTATTAACGATGAGGTAGTAGTAGTAGTAGCAAAAATAAAAAAAGCCCATTGAAGAAAGTGCTTCCAAGTAATTAAATAAGATCCCGAACTTGATCCGTGATCCGGAAGTAGTTCAAAATCGGATTGGTTTTATTTTTATTTTACATATGATTGTCGTTGTCGGAAGTTCTTTTTTTTTATGCCTATTCATTGAATCTGAAATCGTGATGAAAAATCGTAATTTTTTTTAACTTTTTTAATCAGCGCAACAGAACAAAAATTTTATGACTCCTACGGAGGTATGGAAAGTTGCTTATCGCAATAATGTGATTAACATTTATTTGAATTGTATTTTTTATTACCTCGTTTGATTTACGATTAATTAAACAATAAAGTTACCTGTACATGATATAGAAACAAACAAATAAATATAAAAATAACCAAACATAAACGAATTTTTTAGAATAAAATTACTTTCATATTAATTATCAGGATGTTCTTCTTAATAATTTGCTGAGAAGTCGAAAATATATGTAGACTTATAGATACTTCAGAAGTAGTTCCTAATGAATGACTTGTAATATTTTTTATTGGGAACAATGAGTTGTTGTTGGTAAAAATATGTATTTAAAAGAAGAAGAATACTTTGCTGCAGAAATTTTAGCATTTGAGAAAAGTGTAAATTGAGAGGAATCGTGTATACAATGAAATCTTTCATTGTATTAATATAAAATCTTTATTAATATAATGCAAAACATTTCATGAAAGCGTTTCGTTGTCTGAATGAATGTTTGAATGTTTTTTTTATCCGTGTACTGCTACCTAAATGCTAATTTATGGCTACTTGAATTACTAGGATATCTGCTCCTTCCATTACCACTAAAGTAGGTAGCGATAGCAATTTTAAAAGTAACGCTACTTTTACTGCTACTACAATTTAAAAGTAGCGAGAGCAATAACAGTTATAACGAACAGGAAAAGAAATCGCGAATTTTTGTCTGATGTATTTTGAAACTTTAAATAATTTTTTATTTTTTTTACCTTGAAGCAGCCCTAAAGCGATGAACTCTACACATTCAATACATTGTGCAGGAACTAGAGAGGAAAGGGATAGTTAGAGAGATGACAGGTGGTAAAGGGATAGACGGAGGAAAGCTACACTATCTTAGAACGCTGCTTCTGTGCAGCGTTTTGTTTATGTTGGCTAAGAGCGTCTGGCAATACACTCTGTTTCAAAACAAGTTTTTAAATATTTAATTTGATTTCTTAAGCGCGTTATAAATTAGTTTCTAATTAGAGACTTTTAATCACATTAATCAAACTAACTTTTTTTAATTATTATTTTTTATTAAAATTATATAAATTACATAAAGTAGCACTGGCTACTAAAGCCATCGTCTAATATTCTAAAGTAAGTTTTTTAAAAACTGCAAAACTTAGGAATTTAATTATTTTTTGTAATTTGAGGTTATGATTTTTGGTGGATTATAATACAGCAGCAATATACATATGTATGGTATAAACCAATTGCGAAAGCAGCATTTACACACACACACTGAGAGATATTTATTTCTTATGAATAAATCATGATTTCCACACCCAGCGTTGCCATGATTTTCCTTTTCAATATTCCTTAAAATTAGTACGAAAAATGTTGTTTTTATTTTCAATTCAAATTTATTTACTAATAATACATACTCGTATAAACGTATTGATGACGACACCCAGCATTGCCGCACTTTTTCTTTTTGAACCAGTAGTCAGTATACAATGATTTCATGAAATGACGGCTTAATTCTTGTACAACTTTGGAGTTGCGTGTTTTAATTTTTAAAACAGAGTTGCTTTTGCCGACGATGTTCTGGTTGCAGAGCGGCAAATGCCTCTTGTCCTTGAGAACTTTTACACCTTCGAAATACATGACTTCAAATGAAAAGTGAAAATGTTGACTATTTTAAGTCATTTCTAAGCAATCAAACATTTTTAACTGCTAAAAAAACGTTTAAACATCTTCACATTTGGCAACGCTCTACAAAACGTAAACACACGCTGTTGCATATTTTTGTTATTGTGTGCATATATTTGCGAATAACAAAAACAACACAATTTGCAAATGACACACGTTGCATGATGCGTTCTTTGTCATTGATGTTGTTATTACTGCCGTTTGCAAATTTATGTGCATACGAGTACTTGCCTATTTACATGCCCATGTGTGTATGTGTGTATGGCTGTATGTGCAGTATTGTTTTATTTTTTTGCATTTATTTTATGCACTCAATAACAATGGCCGTCTTGTTTTGATAATGTGCAGAGAAATAAAAATGCATTTAAGTTTTTTGCGCGTAAATGTCGACCGGTGTTACCACTTGTCTACTTTTTATCACAGTCATATTCTTATGGCTGTAAAATATTATTTATTTGCTCTGTCCTGGTGTCTCCAGCAATCTCAAAACTGTCAGTCGAAGCTTTATTTTTTTTTTTTTAGATGACATCTTATCTTTCTGTCGCCATCTGGGCCCCGCATGATGGTTTCCCTTGGGAATTCGCAGGTGTTGGCAAAACCGTGATAACCAGCTAAGGGTGCTAAGGTGACTTAAAACCTTGTACTAGGTGATCATTAAGGAATCCATGATTCCACAACTGTTTGAGGTAGGATTCGTAGTGGCTGTGGTGTAAACCGAAAAGAACGCCAGTAGAGCTGTGTAAAGTCTTTTCGGGATAATTATATGCATAATAGATTCCATTACACGAGAAAAGGTGATTTTGAAGACACGGCGGGAGCTATATTTTGATTTTTTGGCCCATACGTTTTTCTGGTAATTTTTTTAGAATTTTGTGCAGATTTCGATTTTGCTATACGACTGTTGACCAAAAAAATTAATCCACCTTAGTGTTTGAAATTCAGTGTCAAAAATTATGAACAAGTTTGCAACTTATGAGACAGGTTAAATTTAATGTAAGTTTACTTTCTTTATCATAGAGGGTTATTAAAATTATTCATTCGGTGTTGAGATTAGGCCGATATGGCAGGTCTTCACGTTAATCTTGAACATTTTCTGCCGCCATCCAGCCTAATCAGATTGCGCTGATACAATAGTTTTGCTTTGATTAAAATAACGCTGCGAATTTAATCAGCTTTCAATTATTTAAAAAGCAAATATAATGACAAAACTATAAAATTTGTAACTGCTTTTCTTTTTCAAAAATCTATTTTTTCAATTCATATATATAAAATATTTAACATAACATAACATTTATTTTTCTGGGAAAAACGTTTTTAAAGAGAAATTGGATGCCATTCCCAATTGTGAACAAATTCGCCAAAGTAAACTGTTTTGGTTTAATTAGTATATGTTATCGCGGGTTCACTGTATTTGAAAGATTTTCATAAAATTAATTCAACAAATGTAAAGAAATCAAAATTTACGTAAAGACTATTTTGTTATATTTGTTCAAATGTTTTTTCCAGCACAATGCATCGCATGTGAAGGGGCCATCTCCTGAGTGCTGGTCCCAAATAAAAAAATAAAAAAAATACAAGAAATAAAAAATAAATAAATTACTTGGCAATCTCGAATTTCTGCGACCACTCTGTTAAAAACAAACTCCATACTAAACATATGAAACTTTTCATCCTCAAATGTTAGACAAATTTGCTTAAATTTACTTCATATCGCAAATTTGAAAGTGTGTACATGGCCGATGGTATTTGCAACAATGTTGTTTATAGTGCAAGTGTGGCTTCCACTGACTGCAATTGCATACCGCACGTCCCAACAAATATCTGAGACATGATGATGCATAGATGACCATAAGCATAGATGCGTAGTATTAGTCGTATAAGAGCGAATGTATTTTCGGAATATGGGACAGCATCATCTCAAATAAAAACAAAAAATATTTTCTCAGCAAAATCAGTTAAAATTATTCGCACACTGTAACCGTGCGTTACATGAATTTCATGATATTCTACTTTTGCTGATGATACTGCCTTTGTAGCAATAATAGTAATCCTGGCTGGGATATAACCGATAGCATTATATCGGCCATACTTCAGGTTTGCACCGGGGATATGTTATGGCGATATTTTATTGTCTTTTTATTACATTTTTTTAGATTAAAAAAAGTGAATTTTCCATAATTATATTTTACATAATAACTTTGAGAAATATCATATTGAAAATGGAGAGCATAAAATCAAAACAGGATAATGATATTGGTTGTTTTAATTCTTAGCCGTTTCACTTTGTACAACAGTAGTGAAATTAAGTTTTTTCTTAACTTTACCATGAACTCAAATTCCAATTGTTATTCTTTAAATTTCATTAATATCAGTTTAAAATATCAATACTCTGTTACACTGTAATTTTGTATAATAAGAAAATTACTCTACTTGTGTTTTATTAATTTTAACTTCAATTCAAATTTAATATGCGTATCGGTATCGAATCGGTATCACCGATATTTTTTTTTTTCAGTATCGTGTAGTCGAAAACGCGTATCGTTATATCCAAAGTATTTTATCAAGCAGTCGAAACTGTTTTTATTTTTAAGAGTTAAAAGTTGTCTTATGTCTCTACATATCATATACATATTTCTCATAAAAACAGATCATGAAAAGTACGGTTTTATCAAGTAAAATCAACTACTCATGTGACTTTTTTTGCCGTTTATATTTTACAGGCCGTATATGTCAAAACTTGTTTACATTTTATGCGCTCCAATATAATTTTTACTCATTTGTTTAATTTGAGAGAGCGCGCCATTAACAGTTTTACTCATTTCTTTATTTTGAGAGAGGGTTGCAAAAGCAATTCAGACATACATAAATGAAATTAAAGTTTTTCTTGCTATTGGAGCCTGTCTGTGTTTGCTTTCAAGAGAGCAGTACAAAAACAAGTTTGAAATATTTAGCTAATTTTACACAAACAAAATGCCTGTTGTTTTTGTTATTGCTGTTTTATTTGTAGAGACGCGGCTACTCGATAAATATACTTTGATTGTAGGTACATTTTAAACGTTCCTGCATTAATGGCTGATTAACTAACTGAAAGGTTTAGCGAAACTTTAAATATTACGAAAATCCATACAATAATTTTAATAAATTTTCAATACTTTCTTTTATTATTATTAAAAGTCGTTAATGTAAAAGTGGGTTTTATAAATGGAATACATTACTTACAATGTTTGTAGTTGTTCTACATTTAAGTCAATTATAAATTAAAATTTGATTTAAAATTATAATTATAATTAATTTAACATTCAAAATTATAGTTAATTTAAACACATCCTAATTGGTTTAACACCACTCTATAGTTGTTGTTAATATTAGGTGTGTTTCTTTACTCTAAACTTAAATCTTTCTTACACAAAAATTGGGTAAATGAAAGACGTTTTGAGAGATTAATATTCTTGTTCTTCATGCATGAAACCGCCCGTACTTTTTCTTCGTGCTAGTTTGGGCGAGAAGAACAAGCTATCAGCTGGTATATAAGTAAACAATAATGAAGTAAAATTAAAAGTTTCCCAACAATGCAATGAACAATATTTAATTTTATTTCATGATATACTTAAAAATTATTTGGGGTTTCTCTAATTAATGTAAAATTATAGTGTTTTTATGGATGTATGCATGTGTGTAGATTTGTAATTGTACATTAGGTCTGTTCCAGGTGCATAACAAAATTGCCCGATCTTTTTATATATGATTCTAATTTTAAAATTGTGCTTTTTCCCGAAAAAATATAATATTCCCTGAGTTTACTTTTTTTATTACACATACATATTTCTATTTTTACGTTTTTCTCCTCATCATATATATATATATATATATATATATATACGCTTTCCTCCTCAGTTATTGAGTTCGCTTTTATAAAAAAATAATTTATGAGTATATCATAAAGTATGTAATAATACATTTCACATATTTTTTTTTTCGGGAAAAAGCACAATTTTAAAATTAGAATCATATATAAAAAGATATTCTATTTTATTTATTTATAACAATAACCAACCGAGTCCATAGGGCCATATACATATATTTGGTGGACTACAAGTGTAACATAAGAATAATTAAATATGTAGGCAACAAATAAGCTAGAAATAATGTTTATGAAAAAAATAATAGTTATAATATTATTAGAGCGCTACTATATAAATTGGAAGTTATATTTCGCATCAATTTGACTATATATATTCAGAATCTAGATCAGTTCAATTGCGAGAAATTCTTATCAACAAGCTTATCTTTAAGTGTACTACGTGTAAAATGGAATGCTCTAAATTTACCCAAAAGCGTTCCAGATAACAATTCTTGTACAATTTTGAGATAAAGTTAGAAAGTAAAATTTTTTATTTTCTGTGCAAAGTTGCACGAACTTTTTCTTTGGGTAAGTTCGGTCTAGAATTAAATTACCGGCTGTTTTTTATTTACATATGAAACTAAGAAATTAATCAGAAAATTTGCGAAGAAACAACAAAAGTTTTTATTTAATTAAAATTGATTAAAATAGGAGACTTTTTAAATAAACTTGAAATTGTAAGTACATATATTTGTGCATATTTATCACTCTATTTAATAAAAAATGGCTTTTACTTATTATTACTTATTATGAAAATGTATTGTTCTTTCGATGGTTTATCTCTGACCTAATTGGGTCTGTTTTTAATTTTTTTCTATACCTACGTTCCTCTTATCTTATCTAAAGGGTACATCTAAATAAACCGCGTATGATCAAAACTATGAATATTTCAGAATGCAATAAATTTTACTAACAATAGCGTCTACGTAGTGACGTCACGGGACAAATTATTGGATTTTAGAAAAACTCAACTGTGCTTGAATCACGAAGCATTTCCAATCACTTACTTTCGGCAACGGTGAAGTTATGGGAATAAACAATGTTTTTTTCGGCATTAGAAGTATTTCAATAAAAGCGAATCAAAAATTTGACGGTTCCGGATCTTTATTTACTGTTTTCTGTACTTTTTTAAGTTCATTAAAATTTAACAAATATTTTACAACAACAGCACCAGGTGTAATTGCTTTTTACAGAAGGAAATCTATAAGGGAAAAGAAAGAATAAAGATTGGAAAGGTGTCCGAATTATTAACAGATCATTGCAGCACGTTTTCTCATCGTGATACATATTTAAGATAAAACTTTGGGATATTCAGTATAATAAAATTTTACGTCAACAATTGTTTTTCATAAACTTTAATATTTTGGTCACGGTAGACTTTTCTGTAGAAATGCCCATATCGAACTATCGATTTTAAAATCAGGTTGTCATACGAGTCCAACTAGTTTATTTTTATACAATTGTATACTATATTTGTACGTCCAATTTATACTCAAAGGGAACTCAAGGCAATTATAATATTTTCTATTGATATTTGTTGACCTAAGGTCCATATCGTATGTCGTAAGTCAAAACACTTTGGTATAAATTCAAAATTTTTGAGAATGAGAGACAATTGTCAGAGTCGTATGAACATCGCCCAATACGACTCTAAAACAATGGCAGGCAAAATTGAGGGTGGCGATGGTCGAAGTAGACTGCACGTTGACTACAAAACGAAAAATTTTCAACCCCAGTTTCAGACTCTTAAAAACATCCCGCATTTTTTCTGATGTATATTTGTGTGTGACTTTGTGTCAGTTGTTATCGCAAGGTTTCAGTGGCGAAAGCGTAGTCACTGGTCACTGAAGTGTGACGGCTTCAGCTGTAGACAATCCACAGGCACATCAGGACGCCCTAAAAACTAAAAACTAACCGTCAAAATTTAATACGTCTCCTTGATATCAGAGACATACTACATTGCTGTAAAAACAAATAACTTGCAAAAAGGAGTGTTGTAAGATAGTGAAGCTTCACCTCCTATCATTTCTCCTACTATCCCGTTTCTATAGTTCCAGCACAATGCATCGCATGCGTAGGGGTCATCTCCTGAGTGCTGGTCCAAGATAAAAAAAAATCTAGACTATTATGTTTTTCGGTTGTATATGTTATATATGTATATTCTCTTTCTGAACAAGATGCGGTGTTGCCAGAGTAGAATTGTATGCCATATACCCATTTTAAAAGGCAAATTAATTTAGACAAAGAAATGGAAAAAAATTGGAAAATCAGTTTTGATATGCATTGCATCTTCAATATTTATTTATTATTTTTAAAATTGTTTATCTGTCCAAAGAATTCGACTTTTGTTATAATAAAGAAAATGTTGTAGGTCAATACAAATATTGAATATAATTTGCAAATGTAATTTGTTTGATTATTACTTACGTATATAAATATGACTTTACAATCCTATTTCACTAGCAAGGGGTAAAGGTAGACTTTCCCCGATTTTAATTAGTTTTGCTTCAACTTCGTGATTTTGATGCGCAATGTCACGTCACAAGGATGCTTATGCATTTCGATAAAATTTAAATTTTTTTACAGTCATGAAAACGACAGTTGTAAATTAAATACTAGAAATAGAATGCGCGTGGAATGACTTTTCATGCGTTTTAAGAAACCAAATATTTTAGTTTGCCAAATAATTATCTGAAAATAAGTTTAGTTGATATTGCCCATTAAACATATTTTCTTGCAGTTTATTTATAAATATAAGAGAACAACAATTTTTGCTACGGATAAATTTTTTTTGTGGCAACACTCATTTTAAGCAACAGGCGATAACAGAGCCGGCTTCTTTGAATGCTCAAGCCAGAATGAGTAATTTCGTTTATTTCTCTACAATATGTGTGTTTAACTGTGTGTAAATAAGAGAATAACAAAGCGTCCATGTGCAGCATTTTACCTGACTCTGCTCTAAAACCTTCCTACATTAGCCGTTAGTATTACTAGAGTTTCTAGCGGTCACCACGGGTAGGTTGTAGAATAGGCTTATCAATGAGTCAAGTCACAAGTCACAGTTATGCCCGCCACCAAAAAAAAAGTACAATTGTACCAACTTTACCAACCCTGATACATACTAATCTGATGCAGACATGCCTGACATCGAACCTGTTGGGAAAAATTGCTCGCTGGGTAATCACTTCTCGTTTTCTCGTATAAATTATTGTTATTTAACACTTTTTCTTTTAAACAATTTTATTCGGGGGTGTCACAGAAAACTTTCGGAATTGAAAATTTTCACATTTTTGAAAACGTGACGTTTTCCACATTTTTTCTTTCTTGATTTCATAATTTTTATAAAATTCGTAAAATTTGTTAACTAAATTAGTTTTACTTGTATTTTAAATCATAACTTAAGTAAAATTGATATTCTCTATAATTAAAAATCTGTTTTGAACGTTTTTTCTATGTGAATACTCTCAAATTATATCTTTCACTTGTAAATTTTTAAGTGGATTTAAAACGAAAAATTTTGTCGTTTTTCGTTTTCTGGAGAAGCTAAAAACATTTTCATTTTCACTTTCGTGTGAATTTTGTTTCTGTGACACCCCCGATTGTCTTGTTCTTCACTCTTGTATACTTTAACAAGCGCAACCAAACACCAGACTGTACAATATCCTTACGTATGTACATGCACGTATGCAAGTGAAAATGTAAATGAATGAAAAAAAATTAAAAAAAAATCTTCGACGACTATGACGATGAAGACGAAGGACTTGTTTGAATACATCAATAAACAATAATAATTATCTGCGTACAAATGTACTCGTACTTGGACTCCGATAAGTAATACATTGCTCCCTTTCCTCGTTGTGTTTCTGCCACAACTATCTTTAAAGCAACTAAAAGTCTGCTCCAAAGTACGTACAAAGAAATAAACAGCTTTATTTAAAAAAAAAAAAAAAATATAAAAAAAGCAACTGAGTCAGTATGTCAGACTAGCAACATCAACCGCTAAACTGACTTAAACAGCAACAACGACAAATGACTGTGGCAAGAGAATATAATTTAAATTTTAATTTAAACGAACGACTAGCTATCAAGTACATTTCTATGGCATCGAGTGCATTTTTAATTTTAGACGCGCCGCCAATCTACTGCAAGCAAAATAAATTTTAGATGTCTTTTGCCAAAATATACAACGAAAAAATAAAAAAATTTAAAGACTAATATACAAATGTATGTATGCAGAAAATATAAATAGGAAATGAAAACAAAAAAATACAGCAGATTGTTTTGTTTGCTATAAAAAATTGCCGCTAAATATGGCGGCACGACCGGCCAGTTTGTGTACGTTGCCATATTTTAGAAAAACAGAAATCTAAAAGATGCCATCAATGGAGTCTATAAAGATTTTTTTTAAACTTTTTGTTTTCCGAAGAAAATCAGAACTAAATTAAGAATATTATTATTGGGCCAGGAAGCACCGCGACCAAGAATATCTATTGTGCAAAGGCCCTCTTATTAGACCCCTATGCTAAGCACTCCACAGCTTGCTTGGAGTCACCGCAATTCCACCCAGATGGTGAAACCTCTGTCTGCCGAGTGCAGGATAGTCGCAAAGAACGTGTTCAGTGCTTTCAGTGTCACTTAAACAAAACCGACAGACATTGGTCTCAGAGAAATCTATTTTGTTTAGGTGGTACCCAGGGCCACAATGGCCTGTGAAGTACACCGACCTTAAGTCCGCAAAAGCAGCTTATTTGAAATTGCCCTATTCGGAATCAGGAAGCGTTTAGCCT
Organism: Dexiosoma caninum; assembly: GCA_963924685.1. Lineage (NCBI taxonomy): Eukaryota > Metazoa > Arthropoda > Insecta > Diptera > Tachinidae > Dexiosoma > Dexiosoma caninum. Next base: position 93,195,947 of record OZ004727.1, on the reverse strand, counting down.
GACGCTTCGCGTCACAATCATGCCAGTGATCAGCGAATTCCCTTTCCTCGCAGTTTCTAAGAATTTAATTTCTTTGGCTTTTCTTAAGACCATAGCATTTCTAGGGGCAAATTAGGCGCGTTTAAGTGTGATTATTTTCTATAAAATAACGCACACAATGACAAATATTGAAGCTGAACATTGATCGTGTAGCATTCGCTTTACACCAATCAAAAACTAACTCCATACGAGTTGAAGAAACGAATTCCATCAACATCAACAACAACAACTGAGGCAATGAATGATGTCAGCGTATATTGTTACGCCATTCCAGCGAACATTAAATAAGTAATAAAAATATCAACATTGAAAAATACTGACCATAAAAAAAAATTAGAGCAAAAGAAAATATTTTATTTTTTTCATAAATCAGAATTGTGAAGTTCAATTGAAATAAACAAATATCACAAGAATGTTTGCTCAAGAAAAACAAATGTTCAATAACTTAACGAGTACAGGGTTTGTCAGCAAAAGGGGGGCTGTATTTAATAGATTGTTAAATAACAACAAATAAATATGTATGTATGTATGTGCTGCAAGTCATACAAATTCTTTCTTACGCCATTCAGTCCAATGCACTGAATAATTGACACACATTCCTTGTAAAATGTCTTATTGAATTTAATGTGCTACAAAGGAACACGTCTAAGAGCATTTTAAGGTTTTTTTTTCAATTCCATAAGATTCTTTACACAAGAAGTGTGATAAGATATAAGAGTTTTCGTTTAAATAAACATTTTTTTTGATGGACAAACTTTGCTAAAGCGATTAAAATATTTATTTATTTTATTAACAGTTTTTAGGTTATATTATGTATTCAACTGCACCTTTGTTAGACAAGTTTCGCAGTTCGTTTTGTCATTTCTAATCATTCGCATCACTGGATGCCGCCTACGCACGGTGTGATATATCGGCAATCTAGGTGGCCAAAATTATTTCTTTGCGTTTTTGGTCGTTGATATTTAATTATAAGTATGTATAAATAAAAGATATAAATTTCATAATATTTTATAATCTTCTATATATGTACATACATATGTATATAAAAGAAAGTGACGTTATCAGCGCTATAACTCAAGAACGCCTGGAGCTAGTTCGATTATTCGCACCAATTTGGAATTGTCTCCGGGAATACCGAAGAAAATTCCCGGTTAAAGTTAAAGTTTCTATATTTGGTCTGAGTAACTTAAAAGTCAGTACAAATCAGCAGTAAAAAAAGTGAGCGGAATTGGACAAGTGGGCGTTGTACCTCCCATACAAACCAAATATTGATTTCATTATATAGTGAACTCGCAGAAACCAATTTTTACACGTTTTCGATTTTGTTCACGTTTTCGATTTTGTTCACGTTTTAGATTGCATTTTTTCTATAACATATTTTAGTCTCTTTTATCTTTTATTTAATTTAAAATAAAGTATGTACGTTATTTTTCACCTATGAAACATGTTTTAATTCTACTCTTTGTAAGTTCCTGCCATATTTTAATATACTACATAGCTACTATGGTTTGCAAATGGTTTCTAAGATACTAATTTCTAAATTATGTCATTAAATTCATCTAAATAGAGGTTAGCTGAATTTAAATTACGATAATTATAAATTTGTTTAATTAGCTTTTATTGAAAAGGAGCAACAACAAAAAAACATTCTTTGATACACAGGCAAATTAATAATTTTTTTAGACAACAAAAGTGTGCGTTAAAATTATTTCATTCAAAGGTTTTATATAACATTTTAAAAATGATTTTAATGGATGGATATTTATTGGGCGAGCTAAACAAAAAAGTCGGTGATCTCTAGTTGACGTTGTTTTTGCTTGAACATTTGTAATGCAGCCTTTTCTTTAAGGTTTCTTAATACTTTGTTTCTTATTGAACAAATCGTGGATTTGGCGACATTAGACAAACCAGTTACAGATGCACGTTTCTCAAAGCTCTAAAATATCTGACTTTTCTTGAAGATTTAACACTTTTGGTTTTTTAGACATATTTTCAATAAAAATATTTTTAGAGATCACTTGTTTATATTATTTATATACCTATATGTATAGTCAGCACAAAGAGAAGCTTCCAGTAGAACTGCCGCATTAATACTAAAGCTACTTATCATGCAACAAAATTGTTTACAACAAATAAACTACGAAATTCTTCTGCGTGGAATCCTAAAATTCCAGTACAAAACAAAAACACTGTTGAAAATATAATGAAAATATAAAAAGAAAAGCAATTAAAATAACAGCTTAAAATATGTTAACAAATCAATTTTAGTGAAGCTGATCCAAATGGAACACAATTTCCGTATGTGGTATAAAACTTAAAAATATGAGAAAAAAATTAAATAGAAAAATTTGGCGCGACCCATAGTTTCGAATTGTTTTTTTACGTACATACATATGTATATAGCTCAAAGTAGGATCACTTTTTCAATAATAAACAGCTGTTAATATTTTTCAATTGTTTGGTTTATTGTAATTTATAAGCAGTTTAGTTAAATTTTTGCTTTTCAATAGTACAAATATACATATATATTTGAGGTAAAATGAATGACTTCTAATTGAAGAAGTGCGCAACAACAGTACATGTACAGTAACGAGTACAGAGTACAAGAATTTTAATCTGCTTCTTATGGTGCAGTTGCCGTCTTCAAAATAATTAAGTAGCCGACTACAAGGCAACGAATGCAGCTAACTACATTTGTAGTCTCTGTAGCTCGTACCCTGCTGTGGCGAATGTGTTTCCTGCTTAATATTGAAGCTATTGCAAACCTACATAACAATCGGCTTTGTTATTATTTAGACGAATTTTGCCGTTGGTATTCACCGTTGCATATTTAAATCGGCTTTATATCTTGTCGTCTTCCTATTCGAATTTTTTAAAAATATGTTTTTTTTTTGCAAAAAATTTAATACAAATTTTGCAAAAGTTTAATTTCTATACATTTTTAGAAAACAAAAATATTTTTATAAGTGTGCCAACAAATTGTCGGCGAGTAAAAATTATTAATAAAATGGCACAACAAATATGATTTACAAATTACAAACAAACAAACAATAAAAAAGCGCAACAGAGAATCACGGGTGTTACAATCCCACGTGATGCCAGTCAACGGTATCAGGAATTTTCAAGCCCGCGCAATGCCACTCAACGGTATCAGGAATTTAAAACGTACTGATTTATATGAAATAAACCAACCTCTGACATTTGCAAGAAATGAAATACAATATAAAAGAAAACTTATAAATAATACGACGTATAAAATATGAACAACAATTTTAAAGTTCGCATTGCTTTTCCGCTCCCTTAATTTTTTTTTTTCAATTAACAAAACTTATACCTTTGCTTCTGGCCTGAGAACAATCGTCTTTAGAAAAAAAGTCATAAATTGAATTTTCACGAAAAGGAAAACCAGCCTGTCTCGTTGCAAGTTTTGCTATGCAACTTACAAACATGAAAAATGCTTTTGGGAAAATAAGATTCGTTAGATGAGTGTTTTATTTTTTGTTTGTTTTCTTTTCGTGTTAAATTTTTTTCTAATTTAAAATTTTTCTGCTATTATTTGTGTTATACATCAGGAGTGGAAAACAAAAAAAAAAATAGAGAATAAATTTGAAGAAAGTCCTACACCTCGAATCGAACATCATTTGCTGAACATTTAAAAGCCCGAACAGCGTTCGAAGGACATATAGATAGTGGTGGTACAAAAATTTTTTGTTTTATCTTGTGCCAGCACTCAGGGGATGACCCCTACACATGCAATGCATTGTGCTGGACCTAGAACGGATAAAGGGATAGTGAGAGAGATGACAGGTGGTGAAGCTTCACTATCTTATAGTTCCGTTTTTTGCACGTTCTCTGTTTATAGCAGTATTGTAGCGTCTCTTATGGCAAGGCGACGTATGCAATACTGAAGTTTTTGTTTTAGTAGCCATTTTTAGTAATTATTTTACTTCGCTGGTGCTACACAATACCGACGAAGTTAGCTGAAGCAGATACTGTACCTTCACACTGACAGCTTCTGATAACAACTAACACTAATAGTGTTTTCACTGACTGGTTTTAAAGCAAAAGTTGGTTTTACGGTAAAACCTACTATTAAAACCTGGGTTTACCATATAAAAATATTTGCGTAAACCATCTTAAAACCTTTTTTGAATTGCTTTTAAGTTGATTTAATGAAATACAACCTTGATTTGCATGTACTAAAGGCAGTGCTACCAAGTTAAAAAATTGAAAACAGCTGCCAATTTTAATGGTATTCAATGAAATAAAAAAATAAAGGAAAATTTAGTAAATACAACAACTAAAATAATTTAAAACAGGGGACGCCGCAGCAACAACAATAAAAAGTGCAGAAGAAAAATAAGCTTTTGGGTAGAGAATAATGAAAATGCTTCCATCGAGGGCTGGGAGGACAAAATAAATGAAATTTTCTTACAGAAACTGTAAGTTAAAACCTGATTTAATTAAACTTATAGTGAGAACGCACAATCAGCTGTTTCTGGTTTTAACGTTAAAATCAGGGTTTAACTTTTGGTGTGAAAACATCAGATAAAATGCGAAATCTTTTTATGGTTTTTATGACAACGTGCAGACCTCTTCAGCCATCACGATCCTCATATAAAATTGAAATAGTTTTTAAGCTCCTCCTCCATATATCTCCTCCCAAATCATCTCTAATATATAATTTTTACTTTTACCATCTAGTTTAATGCTTTTCAGAAAAGCATTAAAAAGTCGTATTCTGATTAAAAGCAACAACAAAAAATAACTTAAGCAAGGAAGTTAAAATTTAACTGTTAAAACATTTGCAACTATATCCAAGCTCTTAATAAACAATTTTTTATAAGAACAAATATCAAGAAATAGCGCTTATTTCTTTTCTTTTTCATAATTTCTCTCTACCCAGTTCCAGTCCAATGAGTTTCATATGTAGGAGATTTCCTCTGAGCCTGGTACAAGATAAAAAAAAACATACAGCATCAGCAAAATTCAGCGAATACTGCAAGTTGTGCACCCTAGGAATGACTCACTCACGTCCATTGAAATTATCCAATAAAAAGTTCGAGATTAAAAATAACAATTTATAAGTTAAGTTAAAATAAAATTTGTAATTATATTTTTTAATTTCCCTATAAATTGAAATAAATAAGTTATCCATCTCTGTGGGACACATAATTCAACATTTTTCCTACATTTTTCTCCCATTAACTTGTGCAACAAAGTAGAAATGTTATGTATAAGTTTTTTGGCGGCAAATGAATAAATGATTGTTAGTCATGTGGTTGCAGCAAATTTTCCAATTTCAGTTAATTTTATTGTCTACAAAACTTTGTGGTAATAATTCTTTATGAAAGATAAGCTTTATAAGGAAAATGTTAATAAATTTATCTTTTAATTTTTTTTTTCAACAAAATTTTTCAATTTCGAATTTAACTTCGAATGTGTTGCGGCACACAATTTTTGAAACAATATTTAATATAAAACTTTTTTTTTTTTTTTTAATAACTTCATTTCAAAAATCACTCGATTTACACAACAGTTTTTTATACAACATATTTTAGAATTTTTTTTAACTGGAAGCAGCACTCAGGAGATGTTCCCCACACATGCAATGCATTGTACTGGAACTAGAAGAAAGGGATAGCAGGAGAAATGAGAGGAGGTAAACAATCACTATCTCTTACAACTGTGCTTTTGCACGTTATTTCTCAAATATGGAAAACATTCAAAAATAAATTGTTGAAATATGTTTTTAAATTTGCCACAGACACATCAGAACGCCCTCATTCGTCGGTATTGCGTAGCACCAGCCAAGTAAAACAATTACTAAAAAATGGTACCCATCAAAGCTTTAAAAATGAATACGGTTTCTTGATATCAGAGGCGCTATAAAACTGCTATAAAAAACAAAGAAGGTGCAAAAGCAGAGTTGTAAGATAGTGAAGCTTCAATTTCTCTCATCTCCCACACTATCCCTTTACTCTAGTTCCAGCACAATGCATCGCAGGTGTCATCTCTCGAGAGCTGGTCCAAGATAAAAAAAATTTTGCATTAAAATTGAAGCGTTTCTCAACACCTGACACTCCGCAACTATGCTTTATAAATTAACAAAAATGGGCATTTGGTTTATGCAATAATTAAGCTCTGTCGCAAAAGAAGTTAACACACAATGTCACAACTTTAGTAGTGGAAATAGTGAAAAATGCTATCCACCTTTACAGTATGGATGCCATCTTGCACGATTTGGCCTTGATACCTTTTGTTATCAATTCAATTCACTTCACATTTCATTAATCACACAATTTTAGACTTAGATTTTTTGACTTTTGTAATTGAGGTTTATTTTTAATTTAATTTAATTTATTCTGTCTGTGAACTATTTAAATTAATAAGGTAATCGAAACATAATTTATACTTTACGCAACTTTTTTTATTTACAAATTAATGAGTTACATAATTTCTGTTTACTTAGCAGACACAGTCGTGTCAAACTTTGTACCGAAAATTAGAACCCTAAGACCACGGCTTCTAAATTTATAATTTGTTAGTAGAAATTTGTAACCTTTATTGATTTTGATTAATAAAGAATAAAATACTGATTTTAAAATGTTTATATTCAAATCATTATCCACTTGAGTTCAAATGCGAAATTGAAACCTTTGAAATTGGTTTGAGAATTGTGCTTGATATCAAATGCCAAAGTCAATTTATTTCAAAAGTTTGACTTCGGTGCAGTTTCTCTAACACAAGTACGCGTAGCACTTCTCTGTACGAAATTTATATGAAAAAATCACTAACAATTTTAAGTGGTTTTCATATAAATTTTGCACTTACAAACAAGTATTATTTGTGTTGGAGAAACAGCACCTTCGTGTTTGTTGGGAAAACATCAGGCCTAATGCACAATACGTGGATAGAAAATAGAACAACACACAAAATTATAGAAATATTATAGAAAATAAAAGATACAATTGCCGAGTCATTGACCTCCCATTTGAAATGCACCAAAAGGTAATGCACATACGAACATATTTTTATCTCTCCGCTGCCACCTCAGTCACCTCTTTTAATCATATTTATAGTTTTTGGGGACCAAATTGTGCTGTTTTTCTTTCTTCGTGGCTTTAAAGATTTGCTAAAATTTATTTCAAGCATTTTAATTGAAATTATTTTTGGAAATAATTGCGAAATAAAAATTAGAAATTATTCAAATAGTTGCTTTATATCTGCAGTGCTAAGCTTCATGCAACATTTAATGTTTGTAACGTTTTTCCCAGGCGTGCATGTGTGTTTGTTTATATATTATTTCTGCTTTATGTTGGTTAGTTGATTTTTGTTCCCCTTTGATTTATCGTTTGAATTATTTTTATGCACTTATTAGTTTTTACAAAGGCAGCACACAAAAGTTTGGCTCTAATTCAAAAAATTATTTTATTTGTTCTACAATTGATATTTGTCTTTTGTCCTGAGTTTCTCTTGTCGAATTTGAATTTGTAACAATTGTTGCATCGAAAGTAAATATATGAAATTATGATTTTTTTAAAACGGCTGCACAAAATATTCTACAATATACAGTTCACTACTGTGCAGTTGTTCCAAGCATTGTATTTTACTTTAATCTTTACAATAAATCAAACACTTCATAGAAAATTTCCAATCAAAACACACACTGCAGTGCTAGACAGTATTTGAGTTCTATTTTACAGTAAAAATGTAAACAAAACATCAAAATGAAGCAAATAAACCGTTAACCATAGTAAGTATAGCGAGTGCAGTAGAACATTGACCATGAAGATAAGATTTCAGGGACAGTGTTGTTAACGTAGTGTTCATAGCACTATTTTTAATGCTTTCTAAATACGGCGTTTGTAGCGTTGTTACACTGGGTCACATGCAATAAAAATAACAAACTTTGTAAACAAAACTGAAGTAGAACCACTACCTCAATTAGTTCTACTTCAACGATGTTCTACTTCAATTTCATTCTATTTCAGTTGGTTCTACTTTTATTTCGTTCAGTTGTTCTGTTGTTCTGTGATATTACTCGTATAATGCAGTATTTGTTAATATGCATAAAACATTTCGGCATTGACGTCTTTGTTTTGAAATGCGAAAGAAGGAAATGGATAGTGCTTCAAAACATTACGATGTTTTGTAAGACATTTTTATAGTGCTTGTGCAGCCTTCTAGTTTTTATGTATCCAATTTTTGATGCGGTAACTTTTTATAGTTGTTTGACTGTGTAAAAGTCAAACATGTTTATATCGTCATGAAATCACCATTGTTGTTTAATATGGTAATTGAAGCTGTATTATTTCATTGTTCTTATTGTATGTTTGCTTTTAAAAAAAGTCTCGATTTAAGGAGAACCTTTAGAGGGCGGTACCAAGTTTAAACAAATTTAATGTTGAATGTTATGTAGAATAGTTGCGCCACACCACACATTGGGGTACAACGACTATACTAATTTAGAATTATAATTTATGTACATTAATACAACTCAATTGCATGAAACTGAATAGATTTTAAGCTCCTGCGATCGGAAAATGGGCGATGTAACATCTATACAAATTTCATAATATGACCGACTTACAAAACGTCTATTTCTTTGTATTACTCTAAGTACAGTAAAAAGCTCTAAAAGCGTATATCGACCGACGTGTTATTTTGTTCCACACAATACCGATGCAAAGTTCATTAGATGGATAATTAATAAATGAGCATATTGTTCTGAACGGGAATAGATTTTTGTGAATTTTTGGTACTCCATGTAGTCTACGTGCTATAGATAAATTCGATTTAAGTCCACTTTATTCCGAAGAAAAAGAGAAAGGGGAAAAGACTAGTTATAAACGGGTATCAAAAACTTACTTCGTCTGGAGGGACTATTAATTATTATTCGAAACATTCTAGAAGAGTTATTATTAATACAGCAAAGAATCTGATTGAGAGTGTATTGAAGATTACTGATATAGAGTTCTATAAGGCTAATATAAGGAAAATTAGGAGTATTTTAGTTAATAATAATTTCCCACCTTCACTGATCTCTGGACTAATAAGACAATATAAAAATTGTAATAATTTAAATAGAAGAGTAATGACTGAATCAAAAATTTATAAATCATCAAAAATATATAGTCATTCCCTCTTATATCTGAAAGACTGCAGAATTCTAATATTTAAGATAAAGAAACATATGTATATAATAGCACATAAAATGTATAAGTTATTAGGTAGATTATTCAGCAGAACAAAAGATAGAATAGATAAATCAGTAATGTCCAACTTAGTTTATAGAATACAGTGTGCTGTAGGCACTACAAAAAATAAATTAATAATAAGAATTTCTGGACACATTTTTAATTACTGCGTTATTCAGAGAGTTACATTGACATATACTTGTTAAAAAAAAGTTGGGTAGCTTTAATTTTCGAAGTAAACAAAAATGGGGTCGCCATATTGATTTAACATTTTGTGATATTGGAAAAATTAAACAAACAAATTTTAAACTATTTTCATAAATATTCACTTAAAGATAACTTTTTTAACGATACATTAAAATTAAGCTACTGAAAATTTTTTCAAAATAATGTTTATTCTGATTTTTTAATGATACATATATCTAATGAATTCAGTGAAAATGTGCTTTTATTGATCCATCTACTTTATCTGCATACCATGGAGAAATATTGGAGTGTTTTTTAAATTGATTATTTTGTATTAAAATCTATTACAGAGTATATAATTTGACTTAATTTAATAAAAGAAAGACTTCAAGTAAAAATTGTTAATGGTTTTTTTTATGTTTCATCAGTTATTTATTAAGAAAATGGTACATTCGATTTAATTTCGACCTGACTTATCTACTCGATTTTAAACCGAGTAAAATTATACGAATTCGGGTTACAGAACACCTAAGTATGTGTATTCGTTTTAAAAACGACAAATTTTTGCGGATTCGGTTTACAGAACATACCCGAAGATAAGATGTCAAGCTCATGTAAATAAAAACATAATTCAACAATAAAAAAGATCGGAGAAATTTGAAGAGTAAAACAAATATCAATACAAAATTAAATTTCTAAACCTATTTTAAATCCTTGGTATACTTTTTATGAATATGGCTGTTAATCTGAATAACGCAGTAATTAATATTGTATACAGTAATTCATAAAGAAACAATACGATTAAAAATTTAAATTTTTTAAAAATGTTTTTTTTTTTTAATTTTATTGAGTAAATTAAATACATTTAAAATAATTCACCTCATGCAATTATTTGGCATTGAATGATCTTGCAACACTACATTGTGGTAACATATGTTTTCATTGAAATATTGACGTTTAAAAAATCTTATTCGAAAGAAAGTTCGAACATTGGAGATCGTGTGATTTTTAGAACACCAAATTAGCATTTATTCGGTTTTGAGAAATCACTCGTTTTTAAAGCGACTCGGTTTACAGAACTGGGGGTATACAAAGTAGTGCTCCTCCATTTTACTCTCCTTTCGTCCGTGCGATTTAACGCATCTGGAGTATTTTCTATGAGGCTATGTGAGGCCATTGGAAGCTAATATTCAACCAAACATTTAATATTCAAAAATTAGACGGATCGAATTGACTCGTAGCCTTGGGGAATACACATACAGACAAATGTATGTCGGAAAAATTATTTAAAAAATAAATACCATGAAATTATCTGCCATTTCTGTCTTATCATTTTATGTGCTCATGCAGCGAAAAGAATACCGTTTATTATACAATGCGTTAAATTGAAAACTTTGTAAAATTGTAAAAAAAACGGTTTGCAATATTTTTAATTGAACAAATTTCCCCCCCAAAAATGTTACAAATTTTCATAACAATACAAATTTATCGTTTTCATTTCGCCTTTAGAAACTTGTGCAACTGCCTGAAATGAAAAGTACTACCCTCCAGCTTATTACAGAAAGAAAAAGAACATTGTTTTTTTTTTTTTTTTTTTTGTTATCATGTTTCATTTAAATATTATTGTTTGGTGTGAATGAAGTCCCAGAAATAAATTTCTCGCTTGTTATAAAGACAACTTTGGAACATTCCTAATTGTAATCGTACAATGGCTTTTGTTAGTGCTTGTTGCTGTGGATGTCGATGACGAATAAATTACTACAACTACAATAAAACTAAATAGTGACATTTACATAACAACTGCGGAAGCAAAACATAATGAGAAAGTTTTTTTTTTTAATTTAAAATATTTTTTTATTAAAAAAAAAAAACAAAGTTCTGAACTATTTGCTTGAATGCGAGAATTATTACACTTGCAATCTTGCCGTCGTCAAAATTACTGACAGATGCTGTATATATACAAAATATATATATATACAAAATAAAATATCATTTTGCTCGCTGACGTTCTATAATTTGAACTTTTAGTGTGAGTGGATTTGTGTTTTTGTTGTCTGCTTTAGTATCACAATGCTTTTACCATGCACTTTGCTTTCAATTAAACCCTTCTTAATTTCAAATCTCGATTATTTGAAATTTTTCTTTGGTCCCTTGAATTTCAAATTATCGAGGGTCGACTGTATGAGTTTTTATGAAATTCGCCGCCATGCCACAGATTCGTAACAGACAAAATCACTTTTAATATCCGTAATCCGATATTTTATTTTCGCTTTCAACCATTAACGAATACTTGTAGCAGAAAAATTCAGCTTGTTAACGAATAATAACAGATAATGTCACTTTCTTTAATACGTTGCAGCTATAAACAAAATGTCTTTACCTGTGTCATTATCGCGTACATTCATCGGCATTTCGATAGTTTTCTAGAAATTGCCGCCCAGTTTGTAAGGAGGGGTCATAGATGAAAATATCAATATGACAAAGTCGCACAAAAAAAGTCCACCGGCTGGTACCGGCACACAAACCCACTTAATTGAGGACATGGTATGGTAAGGTATTGCGATATATGTATTTATATCATTTCTCTTGTATGCGATGAGAATCGCGTGGTAGTCACTAATTATTTTAAAGCACTTACAACGCTACAATTCGTTAACGGCTGGAACGATTTTAATAATTGTTTCACTATTGGATAAATTTGGAACTAAGCTATGCGATGAGTCCACTACATGGACCCCTAGCTGCAGTTGAGACGACAATGTTATTTATTAATTGTTGAGCTAGAATGATTGCAGATATAAAATTACTGAAAATAATAATCCAAAACTATTGAGACCGCAAAATTTGTTTGAAAATTCGTTATAACAGTGGTCGTTATAGCCGAACTCCATTGTACTATGTATGTATATCTAATGTAAGGCGACTGTTGAAGCCTTTTACGAAAATGGACGTTAAAAAAAAATGCATTTGGTACAATTCGTAAAATTTTTTCGGTCAGCATTATCGCTCAAATATGTTCACAATCGGGAGAATTGTGGGCAAATTTCAGCAAACCGGGTCTGTAAGAAATGTCAAAACATCTGTGTATGCTCGCGCAGTTCGTTTTGCGGAAAAATTGCTATTGTTCGCGATAGTGTGGCTGAAAAGCCGTCAACCTCGTGCTCAACGTGGTGCTCGCTATCGCGAGATGATAACCGACTTCTTGTGGCCAGAAATTGCGGATATGTAACTTGAACGATATGTGGTTCCAACAGGATGGTAATGGAACAATGGCCCTTTTGAGCGGGAAATTTAATGGCCGTGTTTTCTCACGTCGTGGCAATGTTAATTGGCTGTCACGATCATGTGACGGTAGCAAACCGTTGGTCTTCTTTTTTTTGTGTTATATTTAAAATAAAAAGTGTACGTCAATAAGCCAAGAACAATTCAAGAGCTAAAGGATGAGATAATTCGCCAGATTAACGACATTGAACCTCAATTATGTCTGAGAGTAATTGAAAATTTCGACCATCGTGTAGAGATATTCCACCGAAGTCGTGGCCCTTTATTTAATAGACCTAATAATGAGTGCCGTTATCGTGGAGGAGAACAGTAATGTTGCTGCACCTTCTAGTTCCTGTTTGTGACGATGGCTGAAGTAGATTGTTAACTACAAAATCAAAAATCCTGTGTTCAAGCCCAGTTTCGGGCTAAGTCAGAAATTGTCAGTATTGTGTAGCAGTAGTGAAGTAAAATAGTTACTGTTTAGATTTACTATTTTTGCCACGTTAGAACATTGTGATAACATAAATGGGTGGTGTCAGAAACTCACTAAATCAAAAAGTTTTTAGCAAAAAATGTAACACATATACAATTTCATAAGTCGGATATTTCGCAAAAGAAGTACTCTAATACTTGAGACGCAGGCTGATTTATCATTTTATTATTTTATAGACGCTCACTTTGAATTTATAATAGATACTGATTTGATTAAAAATTACATCATCGTAAAAACAAAATCGCAAAATTTTGGTGACATAATCTTATTTATCACTTGCGGCAATACGTGCAAACTGTACGTACGTACATATATATGCACATATTTCGTACTGTGTCGAAAACCCCACCACCACCCTCGGTCTCTTGTCTTCCCAAAACGATCTGTTTGTTTTATTTTTGTTATTTTAATTAAATTGTTTTATTTTCTCTTAGAACAGTTGTTTTAATTAATTTCATGTCTTCTCCATTATTTTTTTTGCAGTTTAAATTGTTGCTTATTGCGTGAAAAAAATAAAATTAAATGACTTGTAGAGAAGTCAACGGATAATGAAAAATTTAAGTAATTTTTAAAGTTAATAATTTATATTGTTGTTAAATTTGAACACCTGAGTGCTTTTAACAGCGCAGCAGAACACAGAGTAAGATTTTATTAAGCTACAAATATATTCATCGCTTTGTATATCGGCAAACATTTTATTTATGCCTTTGTAAGGTTCATTTAGCCAAGCGTAACGTAGATGTAGTTGCATCAAACATAATGTTTGATGTATGAAAAGTAATGGAAATGCTAGTCTAAGAGAAATGCCGCCTAACTGTAACGTCGTCGATCTTCAGAAAATAGAATTTTATTACGATGTTACGTGACATTTGTAAGCATTTCATACATCAAACATCATGGTTTGATGGAACTACATCAACGTTACGCTACGCAACGTTTGCAATTGTAGTATACATATATGTATACGCAAAATTTTTTCTAAAATACCAACCATAAAGTTACGATTATTTATGTATACTTGTATAGCTCCACATTAAAATATTTTAAAAAAGCTAAAAAAATTTCACATGTTTATATAATAACTTCCAACAAATTGAACATATATGTAGACTAGCTTAACTATACAATAAGTATATTAACATATAAAAATAATTAGTCTTACTTCCATTTTTATTTGACCTTTATTAAATTTTTTTTTAATTATATTTCTTTTTTGAGCGATGGTCTTTTTTATGAAAAGCTTTTTTAATTATTTATTTTCAATATTTCGCTACCAAACATGTAGCATCGTCAGTAAATAATAATTTTCAATTTCAACATCGAAAATTTAAAAAAATAATTGTAATTAAAAGAAATCGTAAAGAAAATGGAAGACGTGACGAAGATTTTGGATCAAACTCACATTTTTCCTGTCGGCGAAGCTGAATGCGAACGCTTTCACCAGGAAATATTTAGAATTAAACAGCGTTATAAAGGGAAAAATGAACTCAGTATTCTTTCTAACTACTGCTGGTCTTTAAAGCGCTATACTGACAGCGAAGTTTATAAAAAGCAGAGAAAAACATGTCATTTATTTTTTAAGCGATTTAATTGTAATTACCCATTTTGGAAAGCTAATTTAGTGTTCTTTTTCAGAATAACAAATATATATATTGTATCGTCGCATAAGCAAGTTAGAGCCTGAGCAAAAAATTTCTTTTTTTAAAAATGTGTTTTTTCACACTTCAAACACTATAACTTGACCATTTATTAACCGATTTACAAAAAGTATACACCGTTGAATAGTGTAGATAATATCAGATCCTTCAAATGGAAGAAAAAATAATAGAAATCGCTTGGGAAACAAAGACGTTATGACTCTTTCAATTTGAAACTCTAAAAACACGTTTTTCACTACATTTACCGTTATAAAATCACTTTTCTAAAGTAGCAATCATGTCAATAACACATGAATCGTGTGAACACAGACTAACAGTGACCGCCTACGTCGGCGAAGTAAAATTATGAATGAAATAGCTCTCCTTCATATTAAAGCGTCAACATAACAACTCAGCAACTCTGCCTTTAAAAATGTTCAAAAAACACGTATGTAACTGCAGAGTTGTCTAGAATTAAGCTCTCTATCCTTTTATCTCTTCACCACCTCTTTCATCAGCACACTAAACCATTCCCGTGCATGCATTGCATACGTAGGGGATATCTCTTGAGTACTGGTTCAAGAAACAAAATAACATTTGCAATTCAACTTTTGAGTTTATTGCAATACGAGTACGAGTATTAACAAAATTAAATTTTGTTGGTCTTTTAAAATCGACTGTGCGAATGTTTTGTGTACCATTGTAGAACACACTCTGTCGTGGTTGGACGTTTTTATTGCATTTAAGTTGCTACATTTTTGTTGTTGGTTCTGCTACTACTGCTGCTGCTCACAAATTGTTATTGTTATTTCTTCAAGTTGTCAATGTTTGTGATATTTTGTTTTTGTTAAGGTTGTTGCTTTCAGTGTTTTTGTTCGTCTTCTTATTGTTATTGTTGGTTTTGCTGTTATTGTCGTGGTCGTTGGTATTTTTATAAAATTTTTTTATTTGTTGGTGACATCTTTTTTTTGTTGTTGCTTTATTTGCACTTTGTTTTTCATGAAGCAACAGAATGGAACATAAAAAATTAAATACAAAAGTTGAATTTTTTGTAGATGCAAAATTTAAATAATTGTACGATAAAGACAAACACGGTTTCTTCTTGGCCAATATTTAGAGAGTACAGTTACGATTTATACATCTTTTTTGCCGGTATCTTAAATGACTTGCTTCTTGGTTATCAATATGTGGAGCCTCAAAAAAAATCACTCTTGGATTTTGCAAACATGCTATTTTGAATTTTATTTTTTGGAATATTCGAAACGAGTGGTTCGAATGCAGCTGTATCTGGGCAACAAGCAGTAGTTGAGTTGACTTGATATTTTGATTCGAGAGTTTTATATATTGCCTTCCTCAATTTATTATCCAAAAAAGCAATAAATAAATACATAAATAAAAAAGAATTCTCAAACAATACAATTTTAAACTTTACTGTGATATGATTTCAACAAAAAGCTGCAAGACCAGAAAAAGTTACCGAAATTTTGCTATAGAAACTGATAAAAATTGGAGTAATTGGAGCAAAATTAATCATGGCAAAAATGTATACAAAATACATCAAAGAAGTTTTAAAGACGTTTATTTATTTTATAACTTTACAAAGTAAATTTGTAAATTAATACTGCATAAAAATGGGCGGGTTGACTAACACCATATGCCCAAGATGATATTGTTTCTTTTGGACTAGCACTCAGGGAATGACCCTTACCCATGCAGTGCATTATGCAGCAGAAAATATGCGAAATGTTTTTATGCCTTATGCTAGGAACACAATTCGAACAAACTACGAACTTTGTCGTGCTCAACGAATTCGTCGGTAAAAATTCATTGTGTAAATTCGCAGTATGGCGCGTAATTACGATAAAAAAAATTGCAGCTGTCATAATCAGCAACGTTCTTTGCTGTCTGCGTTACCGTATTAAAAAAATTACTTGAAAAATTAAACTTTAACAAAAAACTATTCAAATGCAATTTTATGGTAAATATTTGTGTAGATTTACCTTAAATTATTTATTTATTAATATTTTATTTTTTTTATCTTGGACCAGCACTCAGTAGATGACCCATACACATGCGGTGCATGAGGAGGAAAGGGATATTAGGAGATGTGATAGGAGGTGAAGCTCTACTATCTTACAGCACTGCCTTTTTGCGCGTTTGTGCTTTGGAATTGCATCTGAATATATCATTGGTCCTTACTTCTTAGAAAATTTAGATGGAAGTGCTGTGACAGTAAATGAAATTGGAAACTTTTTTATATTTTATAATCTGAAATAATAAAAAAAATATATAACCGAAGAAGTTATTAAATTTTGAAGCCCCAAAATATTTATTTTATTTTTATAAATTAATTTTTAATGTCTATTTTTGCAATTAGAATATATTGCGTTAACGAAAATTTTTGATTGAAGTATGGAAAAGTTATTTTTAAAATAATGTATTATTTAAAGTAAAAAAATAAATATGTATATAACATATACAGTTTTAAAAAATGGTATTAATGTTAAACAGATCAATCATAATTATATTGAGGGTAGTAATATGCATATACACTTAGTCACAAAACTCTATATACGATATCGAAATTTCATTTTATCTGATCATTATTTTATTTGTAAAGTAAACTTTTTGAAAATCTTACTTGTAAGTATTTAACACGGCACATTTATGAACTCATTTAAAACAGAAACTTATATATGGAAGGGCTACCTCCACTTCTCACTTGGAAATGATTTTAAAAGATGAAACAGAAATATTTCCCCCGAAATAACAAAAAAATTATTTTTTTCGATGCCTAAAAGGCTTAAAGAAGTTTCAGATGCAAAAGGAGGCCATACAATCCATTAAATATTTTCGAAATTACCACACAGTTTTTTCAATGTAACGTATGTATGTAGACTTTTGCTTTTATGAAATATATTATTTTATTCATTCAATAATATTAAACCGCGTGAATGGCTTTTATTATTACAAAATTCTGAAATAAATAAATAAAAAAATAAATAAATAAATAAATAAAAAAAAAACAAATCGTATGTAGAGTTTTGCTACTAAGTATATATATATACATACATATATAAGTATATGTATTTATTAACAATAATTAATATGGAGGTATCATTAAATGTTATATACATACTTATATATAACTCATGGTGACCTTTCTCAAATAATAAACTCTGAAGAAGTGCAAATTAGCCGGTAATATCAGAATCAATCCCGTACATAAATATACATATGTATGTAACTCATGACTCCCACACATCAAGTTTGACTCTTCAAGTCTTGAGTATTTGGAAGTTTCTTTCCTTCTCTCGTCTTTTTTGTTTCTTTTTCACTCCTTTCCTTAACCGTGTAGTATTGTAAAACAAGCGAAACTTGACGGAAACAAAACTAATGAGGTACACTTGATAAGTGAGAATGAGCCCTATATTCTGAAGTTAGTTTTCATTTGCACAATTTTTTAACTGATTTTCAAAAATAATGTGTTCGTTCTGTATTAGCGTTCTTATCATATCATACATTTTCATTGAAATTAGACAATTTTGTAAACGAGATACACTGCGTTTCACATGAATAGGTGCAGTGTTTTAGCAATCAATTAGAGCTTGCTGCTCTCAGGATAATTCATGCAGAGAATTATGTTGCACTTTTTATTAAAGGTTTAACAATTGAGAAAAAGAGTATACACAAAGAAGACTTGAAAAAGTTCCGTTAAAAATGATATGTACTTCTTTTTATAATTTGCGAAGAAAATTGTGAACTATTTTTGCGTCAGTTGAATAGGTGCAGTGATTAAAATGTGTTTGTATGGTCATTTGTGTCAAATTTAATTACAAAATAGTTCATCAATGTTTAAAAACAAAACACAAAAATAATTTTTAATCGATTTTAACTGAAAATGGGCCGTGGTAAATCTTTAACGTTGGAAGAGAAGGCAAAAATTTATGCCTATGATGATCAAGGTCTGTCCGGCCGAGAAATTGCTTTAAAAATTAGTAAAAGCGCTAACGTTGTGTGGAATTATTTAAGAAATAGAGAAAACTATGGCATAAACATGAAGGGACGGCAAACAATGGCCACAACAGCTACAGAAGGCGAAATATTCTAAGAATTGCCTCCAATTCTAGTGACTCTGCTGCAAAAATCAAAGCAAAAAGTGGTTCCAGTGCTAGCCTTTCCACAGTTAGAAGGATACTAAATACAGCAGAACACTTAAAACGTATTAAGTTGCAGAAAAAACCACCATTGAACCACCAACGTAAAGAATTACGGTTGAATTTTTGCAAAGAACACATGACTTGGAAGAGTGAGTGGAATAAAGTAGTTTTCTCAGACGAAAAAAAGTTAAATTTTGATGGACCCGATGGTTACAACTACTATTTCCATGATTTGAGAAAGGAAGAACGCTTTTTAGCCCGTCGCCATAGTCGAGTAGGTGGTGTTATGGTCTGGGGTGCGATATCGTACTATTTAGTCATAGACTTGGAATTTAAAACCACCAAAATGACAGCAAATTCCTATCAATCTATTCTGCAAACAGCGTTTCCAAAATTTCAAGATTTGTTTGGACCCATCCCATGGACTTTCCAGAAGGATAATGCTCCTATTCACACGGCAAGGCTTATTAAATCGTGGATTAGCGCACAAAATGTTGAATTGCTGCCATGGCCACCATACTCGCCGGACTTAAACATAATGGAAAACGTATGGGGATGGGTGTCTCGGAAAGTGTACGAGTCTGGGCGGCAATTTGATGACCGAGAATCTCTAATTGTTGCAATAAAATCGGCATGGTCGCAGATTTCCTTACAATATTTATCGCAACTGTATAACTCCCTTCCAAATAGAATTTATGAGGTAATTTTATCGAAAGGAGGAAGTACACATTATTAAAAATGAATAAAAAATTAAATTAATAAACAAAACTTAATTGTTTTCGTGCTTTTTTATAATTTTTTATTGTTTTATAATATGAACCTATTCAACTGACGAAAAAATAGTTCACAATTTTCTTCGCAAATTATAAAAAGAAGTACATATTATATTTAACGGAACTTTTTCAAGTCTTCTTTGTGTATACTCTTTTTCTCAATTGTTAAACCTTTAATAAAAAGTGCAACATAATTCTCTGCATGAATTATCCTGAGAGCAGCAAGCTCTAATTGATTGCTAAAACACTGCACCTATTCATGTGAAACGCAGTGTATGTATGTATGTAGATAGGAATGTGTAGATACTAAAGTGTCTCTTTTGACAAGTATATGCGTGGATTTATGGATAATGAATGCGACATTTGAACTAAAATTTGTTTTTCTGCTCAGTATACCTACAGACCTACTATCAATAAATTGTTCTTCACACACAGTGGCACTAAAGTTTCAGTTTTTCGATTTACATATACAAAATCCATATGTATGTATGTATGTAGGTACACAGTACATATTTATATTCGGTTGTATATACATACATATGACGCTTGTGGTGTGAAGACACGTGCCATACATTTTTATAATAAAAAAAAAAACAAAATAGAATATTTTAAATTGTAAATTTTAGATATTACGAGAGAGCTCAATTTTTTAATTATTCTATTACGGCAACACTATCACTTGAGTGCTTCGTTTATAAATATTTCATCGAATTTTGTTTTTGTTTTATAGTAATACGATTTAATAAGTTATTCCGCATTTTAAGTTGTTTACAATTTTGAAAACAAACTTAAACGTTTAAAGCGCAGCAACCGCAGCAGCTACGACAAACTACAGCAAAAAAAAATAATAAATGATTAATAAATTTTTTCCAATCGTAAAACATACAGAAATTATTTTTTTTTTAAATTACTACGCAAATACTCTCTTAGGAAATACAAAATCTCCGTCAATGTTGCCATTGCAGTGATTTGTCGTCAGCTTTTTTTATTAAAGAACTAAGCAAAAAAAATATACACCATTAATATAAATATATACATATATGTACATATCGAGCCTTTGGTGCAATACATCAGCAACTCAAAATTTGAATATTTTGAGCTGGGTATGCAGAAATGATCTTTGGGGAAATATACATACATATGTATATCTAAAGGAAAAAAGATTATGGTTCTATCTCTAACTGTTCAGATTCTACAGCTACAAATGTCTTTATTGCCTCCAGCTATTTCCAACAATATGTATTTGCAATAATGAAATATTTCCTTTATGACAAGAAATTTACAAACATAAAACATTACAAAACATGCCTCTTAATTTAAAAACTTGAAAAAAAATAACTTTAGTAAACAAAAAAAAAAGATGGCTCAAAACTTCAAATGCATTTTTTTCAGTTCACGATTTTTTGAATTATTACGGTATTGCACCAAAAGCTCGCTATGTTCATCTTTGGCTTATCAATATTGCGGAGTAAGAGATTAATAAAGTTTTTGTTTGAACATGGGCATGTTTCTGTCAATGTTCCTCCGTTTGAAGCGATGTTTCTTATTGAAATTCGTATTTTCTTTCATGTTTCCAAAATATCAAAATCTTTTGATATTTTGCATGTTCCAAATGCAATGTTCCCTCGTCTGTATTGATGTTTCCTGTTTTTGCTTTTTTATTTCGTTGAGAGCAGTCGTGCCGTTACGTGTTTTTAAGTCGTGGAGTAAAGGAAATTCAATAAAAAAAAAATGTGAGTCTGATCACAGGGGAGATGTGCAAACATCTAGTAATGAAATTTTTTTTTTAAGTTGGAAGTACTACTACTACTATTGCGCACTAGATGGTGTTCGTGTATTTCTATGCAGTTGTTAATTTTCTCTGTACTTCTTGTTATCCGTATGATTACACTAATACACTCATACACTGCTCACACCGCGTTATCGTTATTACAATCTTACTCAAAATTTGTGATTGTATTGTGAAAAAGATTCTTACCCCCTAGCGTATAGATGTTTACACATCAAAAATAAGAAAAAGGGCGCAATCGAAAATAGTCAAAATTGGGTAAATTTTATAAATTTGTATAAAAATATATAACCCATCGGACTTATTCAGAAACTACTTAATGTAACCACTCCGTAGAGCAGTTCAGAGAGTAATTTTAGTGCGAAGAAAAGCATGAACACTTCTCGTATAAGAATAAGCTGTTGTTTTCAATGACTTGAACCACGGGTGCATTACATAGGAACATGTTTGTTTGTCAGCTAAATTGGATCACGTAGTCCAATATCATTTGCACTGCAACAGCAGGCTGAATGCATAAATGGCGATTTTGTAGTAAAATAAAACACACTTCACTCGTTAAAACAATCGTCTAAAAGACTCAACATTCAAATGAGTAAAATACTCGTACGATCGTGGGAATATAAAGATCTTCCAATGGTCGTCAGAATGCTTAAACGACGATTGTGCAGCAAACTAAAAAAAATACAGTAAAAGTCTAATACTTGGATACTCTAAAAGTATTGTAATTATTCGACTTCTTTTATAACTTTACGAGCAATATACAAAATTCAAGATCGATTAATTTCTTACTTGAACTAAAGTCAATTCGAATATTTGAATACTCTACTAATTTAAATAATCAAAACAGCTACAGATTGTAACAATTCACCCAACTCAACAGAATTTTCTTCACCGGCAGCAAACGATATACTATTAACAATGTTAGTCTGCAAATTTCCTTCAGAGACATTCATTGATTGCGTCACATAAGAACGATTATCGTCAAATTTCTCATAAAGCGTTCGAAATTGAGCAATTGAAGCCGACGGAGGAAAATTAACAACTTCTTTCAAAAGACTATCCATAATCGCTTGCTTCGTCAACCGCTTTTCCATTTTCTTCAAAACTTAGAGCTCAATTTCCATATAAATGTGAGTGATACCCCACACCTGAATTTTAATGAATAATCTCTTTTTTATATTTTATGTTCTTCTTTTAAAAGTTTTACAAATAATAATATTTTTTCAATTTTCATCTCAAAGTATATAAAAGTAAAGCCGTCTAGTTAACTTTAGAATAGAGTAAAGTAGCTCTAGGATAAGTATTTAATTATGTATATATACACAAGGAATGTATAAATCTTTACATTCTAAATATTTTTTCGTGCCTTTTTTCATTTTTTTTCTTTTTTTTGGAATCTTGGAGTTCTTGTGCTGGCAACTAAGGGTTTTTGGACATTGTTACGGAACGAGAACTTCGATATCTTTTAAATTTGTTTATATTTCAATAAGCTCATTTCGGCAGCAGCATAGATTAGAAAAAGTTGACAACAATTTTAGTGATAAAAAAGTTGACAATAATTTTAATGTTTAATAACGCACACACCATATTTGCAAAAATGAAAAATCTTGCCACTTGTTTCAACTTTTTTAGTGTTTAAAATGGTAAGGCACACGCTTAATGAAGAGAATGGCTCAGTTTTTGCATTTTTATATATTTTGTGAAGTTTTAAAAGTAGCGAAATGGATCCATATAGATATGTAAGTTGCCATCAGACCTCTTTTTCCTCTACAACCATAAACCAATGTATCAATATTTATTTTCAAAAACAACAGAAAGTTCATTTTCCTTTTATAAGAAAATATATCAATCATTTAAAATGCTGTTTAATTTACAAAATTCCCAAATACGGTAGGAAATAATCACATCTGACAACACCGCTTCTGGCGTTAAAATTTTACGGTCATATTGCTGATGGTGTGTGGTGTGTTTCACTAACTGACGAGCTTGATGACGAACGATTCGTTATATTTATTTTTATTTTATACATACATACATACATACATATATTCAATTCGATTTTGTGAGTAGCCGCCTTATAATGATGTCCATGATGTTTATAAATTTTTTTTTTTTGCTTTCTTATATATTTTTTTTTCTGATTCGGTTTTTGTTTCTCTTTCTCTGTCAGTAAATGACCAGACTGCCTATTCGAAATGTTGTTTATAACTTTATGGCTTTTTAGTCGCTGCTGAATTTTTATTTTCTCAACAAAAACAATACGAATTTGATTCTGCTCATTTTATTGTAAATTGTCGCGCTCAACGGTTGTAAGTTTTCGTGTGTTCACCTCAGTTTTTTTTTTTTTACTTTTCTGTTGATTCTGCTTTATTATTTACACTTTGAAACGTCATTGTGTGTGGTTAAACGTGCCGTCGTTTTTTTTTCTTCTCTTTTTTGTTGTTGTTGCAATTGTATGGATATGAATATAAATAAGTGGACAATCGGTTCTGGCAGTGTAAATTTCGCGCCTTTATTTAAAATCGGAAAGATGGTCGATTTCGTATCGAATAAATAAAATCAAATGCAGTGTTGCGTATTGACGTGGTTAAAGTGGCAAATAAATTAAAATAAAATTAAATTTTTTTTAATTACCAATAATGAGTTTGCTTACTGGAAAAAATATAAATATCTATACAATATGTACCGATTAAAAAAATATATATTTTGATTAAAATATTTGACTGAAGTGATGAATATAAAAAATCCCAATAAATACGAATGCTAAATTTATGATGGCCTTAATTATTTTAAATTTTTTAATACAATTTTTAGTACAATACATATAGTACATGTACATATATTATTTGGAAAAGCAATTAATTCCAATTGTTTCTTCAATAAAATTAATGCACTGGATAATTTTGAAAGCATTTAAATTTAAATTCAATTCATATTTTGGCGGTATGAGTGATTGAATCCTATATGTATTCAACTCTTCTAAGCTGAGGATTTATAAGTAATCAACAAAACAAATTATCTCTATAAATTTGTCGCAAACTTTTAATAGCCTATCTACGTTATAAATGTTTTCCCATATGAACTACATCGGCATAAATGCCTGAATGCCGACTGTGACTCGATGAAATAGTGGGGCATTCAAAGATAACATAACCTGAATGCATACACTTCTAGCATTACATAACCAATTCATGCTTTGATTCACACAGATCAACTTTACTTCACTAGTTGTCGTTCAATGCTCTTTTGAACTTGCATTTGTGTTCATACGCGAAAAAAAATATTGACGCTACCGTCAAGTCTATACCTTTTTCCATTCTCTCTTCGCCGCTCTTCCAAAGACTTTTTACGAGCCAAACTTTATCTGTTTGAACTACGAGTTTCGTCAAATAGAAGTATCGAACGAAATTAGAATCGCACTTAAATCCATTAACCCCGAAGAGCCTGAACAACAGCGGCGCTTGCTTAAGAAGAAGGAAAATCTTAAAAAAAATATTTATGTATTTATGTAATAAAGAGTCTTCTAAATGGGATATCCGAATTTTGACAGTTGATGACAGCCATCTACATGAAGCTACTTCTGTCAAATTAGTTGTCATTTATTCAGTCTTTTTTGGACAAATTACAATGGACGGATCTAGCATTCAGCAAAACGTGCAAATAATAAAATTGTATCATCAAAATGGGTGTTCTGTTCGTACCGAAAGGACTGTTTGCCATGTGGTGGCTAAATTTAAGTGCACTTGTTCAGTAAACCATCGACCAATACCCCTACATTGACGAAACGTAAGATCTGCCGAAAATACGACGCAGTCAGTGAGAGTGTGCAGGCAGTCGATTTCTTGTCGCTCATAAAAACTCGGCCTTTCGCAGAACAGATCGTACGATTTGGGTGTCTCTGTAGTCTAGTGCATGAGCATTAGTCTTATCAATATGGAGGTGCGGGTTCGATTCCCGCCTAGACCCTGGGTGTTTCTACAGACAAGCTATAAGAGCTTCGTAGAGTTTGTGTTGTTAGAAAAAAAAAATTTTACACCGTTAAACTTTTTTTGTGGGGTTTTCGCACAGGTGGGTGCGAATAAGCTCAACGGTCAGCGGTCCTCAAAGTCAACATTACCCATGCCATCGGTCAAATTCAGGCTGATTTATGTGCCAGTCATGGAAAATTTGACATTGCGGAAGACGCTCAACCCAGAGAAGCAGTGCCGAGCCTTTGAACGATGTAATATTCCACACATAATGGCATCAATAGGTCTTCAAAACGAATAAAAAATTTCGATAATATCTCGCACACACTTTGTTTTATTTAAATTTAAAGATAGGAAGCGCTTAAAGACCCTATAAATACATATTGAAATATATAAATACAATACAAATATGTATGTAAATAATTACTTATATATAAATTAAAAAAATGTTCTATATTTGTATCTAATGCACTAACTATGCCCATCAATTCTTTAATAACGCACGAGTATTTATCTAAACGCTTTCGAGAAATAAGTTGTGAACATTCAGTGCATTTCAGCCAGCAACATAGAAAACAAAACTGTTCGAATTTGTACTTTTTTATTGTATTTCGTATAACAGTGTATAAACCCAGATTTACGGCCTGTTCATAGAAGCGGAAAGAAAATAATCGTTCGGCATTTATATTGAAAACAACAATAAAAAAAACTCAAACTCACCTCGGCTTCTATGAACAGGCAGTTAGAAGATATAAAAAAATATTTGTTACGAATTACTGCATTTTTAAATCGACATTTCGAAATTCCCACTTGTATTTTTTATAGTTGCGAAGAGACCAAGTATCTACTCAGATTTTTCATAAGAATTTTGAATGAAAAAGCATAACAAGTTTTAATTTATCAAATTAGCAACGTTTATACTGCAAAAAAAAAACAAAATATGACAAGCAAAAAATTTAAATACCGCTTAAAAACAAAATACAATGACTTAACATGTTTTGAATAAAAACGCAATTTCAAGTGGATTAATAAAACAAAATTAAGCTTGAAATACCCTACATTTACTAAAATTAAATCTCATCTATAACAATAAAATTTTAATACTCATTGACAAGAATAGCAAAAAAAGAACATAAAATAAACATTTAGTGCAAATAACATTTTAAAACTACTGGGCAAGGAAACATGAATTTATCCAAGGAAAATGTAAATATTGTTTATTTTATCGTTTATTTGATTTGTTCACCTTCAGTTAATTTATTTGTTGTTTCATGATATTTTCCTTCATTAATGTAGTATTTATTTCCATTTTTTGTTTTCGTTTTCTTTATTGAAAATAAATTAAGTGACAAGAAAACTTTCTTTTTCTACTACGAACATTTATGTATGTATGTATGCATATACATATGTACATACATACATACATATGTATATACATTAGGCCGAAGGTAGGGTAGCCTTTTAGAACTTCATATGTTCTTTATATGTTTGGCATTTG
This sequence comes from Dexiosoma caninum, assembly GCA_963924685.1. NCBI lineage: Eukaryota > Metazoa > Arthropoda > Insecta > Diptera > Tachinidae > Dexiosoma > Dexiosoma caninum. Next base: position 93,168,940 of record OZ004727.1, on the reverse strand, counting down.
CAGTGGTTTCTTCAATGCGTTTTTGTCGTGAGAAGAACAGCGCTTTGCAAAAATGGCCGGCCATAGACTTCAAGTATCCAAGTATTCCGTTGTAGAATTTAGCCCCCAGTCTCTGTTTATACCAACCATGGGCATGGAGAAAACATGCCCAATATGATAAAATTAGACCGATAATATCTTATGGTTGCCTTGTCTGTTATGCGGCCCTTGGCATGGCCTACAATCTGACCAGGATGGGTAGCATTCAGTGATCTGCATGTGTTGGGCTTACCGGGGCATGCAGAACATTTCATTTTTTTTTATCTTGGACCAGCAACCAGGAGATGACCCCTACACATGCAGTGCGTTCTGCTGGAACTAGAGGAAGAGAATAGTAGCGAAAATGACAGGAGGTGAAGCTTCACTATCTTCCTACTCTGCTTTTTGCACATTCTCTGTTTTTTATAGCAGTGTTTAAGCTTGAACGTGCACCCGAGGCGGCTCTGAACACGATTCTGAATCTCTTACCGATTGACCTTCATATTTTTTCCGTTTCGGCTCAGAGTGCTGTTAGACTAACGGAAGCCGGGTCCTTCAGGGAATGCGGGTCTGTCCGTAACAGCATTCTCCGAAAGCTTTCGAGCTTCATTGCGAACTTCCCGTTGGATATCTCCACTCGGAGACTTGTCTTCGAGCGGGGTGCAGTCGCCACCTTCCCTAGTAGGAATGAGGGGGAGAGTGGTTACGGGTGGCGTCAGCGCGATCTTCACCGATGATTCTGTTTTCTCCCATGATCTGGGAGTTTCTGTTTCCTATGGGCTTGTAGATACCTCCAGTGCCTTCCAGGCGGAGGTTTTCGCTATCTGGCGGACTTTCCTGTTGCTGAGCAGGCGGCGCGTGGAGGGTACTGTTGCTATTATTTCCGATAGTCAGGCGACGTTGAGGGCGTTTCTGTTACCAGGCATCTATTCTCGTGCTGTTAGTGAGTGTAGGAGGGAGCTGGCTGTCCACCGGGAATTTTATGCCGTTTCCTTTGTGTGGAATCCGGTACGTAGGAACATCAGGGGTAATGAGATGGCTGATGAGCTGGCGGAACTGGGTTCGGTCGGTTCGCCATCTGCTGCTATTATTTCTGACATAAAGCTCCCTTTTGCTGTTGCAAAGGGACAGATAGAGGAGTTTTTCTGGGGGAAGGGTCACTACATATGGTGGTCTATCCCCAGCTGCGCCATGGGTAAGAGCTCTGTGGCCGCGGTATGATTTATGTAGAACTCGGCAACTCCTCAGTTTTTCTCGATTGTCCATTAGTAGGCTTAGGGTCGTCTGCGCGCCCTACTAGGCCATCGGCACGCATGCTGATGCTGAGAGCATGGGCATACTGTCCAATGCCCGGTGTAGGGCTTGTGGGGAAGCTTCGGAGAGGCAGACTGTTGTGGCCTTTCTCTGTGAGTACCCAAGTCTGCCTAGGTCGAGATTCCTTGACCCGCCCTTCTTTGACAACTTTGGGGCTGTGCTCTCGGCTGGATCTGAGGTACATGAACGGCACAGGGTGGATGTGACGTCTTCTGGTTTCTACGGGGCTAAGATAACAAAACGGCACCTTCGGCTGCTTTCCAAACTAATCTAACCTAAAATATGATAAAATTCTTTTTACAAAGTTATCTGAAAAAGAACATGGCATGAGCAACAGCTCGTTTCACGATACAAATTAATGAATGCATAAAGATTTATTCAGTATGTGAGGAAATTAAAAGGAAAGCCGTATAAAGAAACCAATGAGCTGATTAATTAATGGTTTCGAAAAATTAAATAGATTTAAATCGAAAAAAAACTTTTGCAGAGTCTACTTAGTATACTCGGTAATTCTCAAAGATTTTTTGGAAGTTTTTATGCATATAAACATGTGAGATTTCTTGGCCTTTTCAGGAATTTGCTTGATAATCTACTGATGAGTTGGCATTAGCACCAACGAAATATACATATAGGTTAGCTTAACTGTACCACAAATACATAGAAATAAATAATTATATAAAATTTGTATTCATAACTGCAACATTTGTGAGTAAAATTGTTGTTAATTTCTTATTCTATTCCAAGCGTGTAATGACACTGATGTTTCTATTTCTATTTCTTGTCTTACAGATGGGACTTAATTTACCCATGTTGCTTGCAAACTCACAGCCACTTGAAACGTGGAATCCTGTGGGTCAGTTTTCCCCGCCTCCCATGACCGAACGTAATCATCAATTACGCGTGCCCCTGCCAATGCCATTCTCTGCTGCGCCTCAAAGTGATATGAATACCAGTGGCGCCAGCGGATCCCGCAGTTTATTTGGTGGCAGTAGCAATAGTGACTTTACAGGAAGCCCTCAAAAGCCCATGGACACAACGGATATTTAAAATGACGAAGGTAAGGAAAACGATTCCAAATGTGAACGAACAACACCGTCCAATGTACACGAAACTTCTGTGGCATCCAATGATGGACGCTTGAGTACGGGTCGAAATGTTACGCCGGGAACACCGGGTAGTGAAAATGGTACCTGCGCCGGAGATGTGAGTAGTGTCGGCATGAGTAGCAGTGGGGGTGGCGGCGGTGTTGGTGCGGGCAGACGCAGTGATGGCACCTCTGGTAATGAAGCCGGTTCTAGTCCTATACCAAATACAAATACTTTTGAAGCTCATAAACAAAGACATTTAATACCCGGTGGCGCTGTCCCTAGTGGGTCGCGACGTCATGAAGATCTCGACATAAAACAGGAATTGTTAGAAAATTACTTTCATGCGCCTCATCCGCCGGCTCCACCCGATTCACATCGTTCCTACAGCTCAACGGACGAAAATCGTCAATGCACCGATTCAGCCGATGATTTTGCTCAAGATTTGCGTGTAAGTGCGGCGGCTGCTGCAGCTGCTAAAAGTCTTGATTTCAGTCATTTTGTCCTGCCTTCTAGTCTTAGACGTTCCACAGATTCGATAGATGAAAAATTTAGTCCTCCTAACATGCGTAAATTAAATCCGGCCAGTGCTACGAGCAGTCACGCCGGCCAAATGCTTATGAATTCCTTACTCTCCAACGAAAGCATGTCCGAGGAAAATGCGTCCATAAGTGGGCGCATCAAATCGGGCAGCCTGAATGGCAATCCCAATGGTATGGGCAGCTCTCAAGATGTCAGTTCATCGGCCGCGGCGGCAGCTGCTGCTGCTGCCATTTACGCTGAGAGTCTGAATAAAGATGACTGCGATTTCATAGGTTCCACTGTCAGCGTTAAATTGCGCACAATGGATCGTACACAGCGAATAATTGCCGAAAAACTTATAAGCGAGGTACTTTACTACGGCCAGTTCAATGAATTGGAACGCACTGCTCGAATACAGCCCAAGTGACAATACCTAACCAAGTTTTTAAGGTCAAGATTTATTAACTAGATTTATTAATCAGAAAATAAAAAAGAAAAAAAAAACAATGTTTAGAAATTTTTGTTGGAATGGTAACACATTTTCGCTTAAATAAGAAAGTAAAAGGGTTTTTGCTACAAATCGAATCGATTACGAGTGAATTGGTGAATTAGAGGCGAAATGGCACACAGCTTCTACAAGAGCTGAATTTATGCCACCAGCGGACATAAAATGTACGATAACAAACCAGAATGTTGTTATCGGCAACCAAATTAAGGCATTTTACATTTTAATCGAATTTTGTTTGAAATTGCTATTCGAATCGCATGCCCCAATTTGGCCCCCGGCCTTTAAGTTCACACGATTTATTTTTTATAGAGAAAAACCCAGCATTATTTAAAGATTTTCTTTTTTTTTTTTTTTTTTTCTTATTGCCGTTAAAGGTGACCAAGAGACTTTTACTTCGATCACTTCAAAGTTTTTAAATATTTATTATAAACCAATTATTAGTTCTATTGTTCAAAAATAATAATAAAAAAAAAAAAAATTCCAAACTTTTAAGCCATTTTCTTATGAAGAGAATTTTATTTAGTAGAAAAGAAATATTTTTCTGAAAGAAAAGTCCTGCAATAATTGTTTAACAATTAAGTCAAATAAAAACCAACTAAAATAGCAACTAAAACCAAAGAAAGTTTATTTATCTTTTTAAAATATTTTTCTATTTTAAAGAAAAATATTTTTTTTACTAAATAAATATTTTCGTTGAACAAGGAAAACACTAGAAAAAAAAAAACTCCAATATTTTTAATAAATATTTTCTTTCGTAAATAAAGTACCTCGCTAATTTTTTAAACTATTATTAATTTCCTTTTATAAATTAATTTATGTTAAACCAGTCATATACTTATGTATGTATTTATGTTGTACATAAAAGCAATAAGAAAAAGTTCAATAGTCAACTTATTTGATCAAATAAATAAGTTTGTAATTCAATGGAAAATTAATTAAATTATTAATTAAGTCAGTTAATTATTTAATTAAAATAATTGATCAATTTAACCTGATTAGTTAATTTAATAAATTAATAAAATTAATTTATTACTTAAAAAAAATATAAAGAATCAGAATTAAATGAATGATATATCGTCACCTAAAATGCAAAATTTCATAACTTCTTATTTCATAAATTTGCAGGAGAAGCAAACAAAATTTATACAGATATTAAAAGACAATTTCTAAAGGAGCTGAACCCAACACAAGTGTTTTTTAAATAAAAACAATCTGTTTCTTAAAGTACACTTTATGCATACACTATGTATATACATACGCTGGTAGACCTGCATCGAAAATTAATATGTCAATAAACAAATGATTTTTTTTTCTAACATTCTATAGGAAGTGTTAAAATTTTTTTAGGAAATTATGTATTTTCAGTTTGTGGTGTTTGTTATTTTCAGAAAATTGGTCTCGAAACTGAAAATTTATTTAAAAAATGTAGAATATATTAAATATACGAGTCAATTTTATAACATAATATTTTCAATATACCTCAAAAAGGAAAGACTTGTTAAAGATTTAGCAATTGAAATGATTGAGATATATTTTTCTAAAAATGGAGATGTCTCACTTTGAAAATCAACGGTTTATTTATTACATGCCAAAACCTAAAATTTATATTTAAAAATATCTATAAAATAACAAGTATAAAAATTTTCACAGTTAATACAATTTAAACTAAGAAAATTTTTATTACAAACATTGTAGGAAAATATATCCCGTTCTAAATGTCCCGTGCTAAATCATAGTAAAGGTTGTTCAGAAAAGAAGAACACAAATATTTATACATGACAACCACGAGACAATTCAGACGTTGCGCTTTGTCCCAGCAACAATTTTTGTATTTTCTTTTGGTGTAACTTCGTAACCGCTTATGAGTTTACATCTGAAATTTTAATTAATTTTTTAAAAAATATTCAAGCTCGGCAAACAGTTTATGAATAACATGAGAATAATGAAAGGTAAAGAAAGAAACAGAAGAGAAATGTCAAAATTGCCCCCTCAAATCTTGTTTCATGACTCTTTGTTTACCTCTCTAGCCTGTCTTCACCTCTCGCCTATAAACTCGTGTCGCTGCCTCAAAGAGCAGTGTGTGAATTGGGCACATCAGTGGAAAGCCAAGCCATATTATTCTATTTTAATTAAAAAAAAAAAAATCCTTTCAAAAATGGTGTTCAATTTTCACAAATTTTTTTTAATTTTTCTAAATGCAGTTGAAAGCGACTTCTATATTTTGTCCCGTTCGTGATGCCATGTTTATTGGTTATACAACAGAAACAAAAAATCTATAAAAGAAAAGGAAAAGAAAGTTTAAGATTTCTTTATTTTATTTCACTTCAAAGGTGAGGTACGGAGGTGGGTGCCTCCGTAGTCTAGCGCATGAGCATTAGTCTTGTCAATATTGTTATTGTTGTCGGAAGGTTTCAGTGGCGAAGGCATAGTCACTGGTCACTGAACAATACCGGTTCAGCTGATAGCAATCCACAATCGCATCAGAACGCCCTCCTTCGTCGGTATTGTGTAGCACCGGTGTTTCTACAGACAAGCTTAAAAAAGCTGCGTAGAGTTTTTATTCTCAAAAAAAAAAAAAAAGGGAGTGTCCTGTTGTAGATCATGGAATTGCCCATATGCATATGGACACATGTAAAAGGTGATTTTTTAAGAGCTTTCGAAATGTATGAAAACTTTATTTGAGTCGATAGAAAGATCTATATATTTTAATGTTTAAAGATAATTTCATATAAATTTTGACCACGGCTACACATCCTCAAATGGTTCATATGCTGGGTTCAATTTCGGCATACTCTCTCCAACATATCCGGTATGCGGCCGGTATCTCACGAATATATTCTTCAATATTGGCTTGCAGTACGACAACAGCTGGGGACTTCTCCCTATAGAACTGCGCCTTAATATAGCGCCACTAAAAACACTCGAAAGTCGTTAAATGGCACGATCTAGGCGGCCAACTGACCGCCCCAAATGTGAAATAAACAGTTCACCGAACTTAACTCCCAATTGTGTCATTGTTTTGCGTGCTGTGTGACATGTGGTGCCGTCTTGCTAAAACCACATATCAATCAAGTCTAGCTCTTCCATTTTGGGCAAAAAAAAATTTGTAATCATCGCACGATAGCGCTGCGAACAGCGCCTAATCGATAATTTACGATCATTAACCAAACTCTGGCGGATACAGCTGCGATATTTTCCTCTATCTGCACTCCCCGTATGCGTATTGGTGCTGTAATGTCCAATAATGTATATTTGGTGCGAAAGATTCCGAATAGCCCCCTCAGAACGTCGCCCAAACTGATCTTAAAATGTAAGAAATGCACGATGCACTTTCTCAACCGTGCATGAATTTTGATCTTAAAACTTGATAATCTGCAAGCGTTGATCGTTTGCAAGTCGATTCATGATTAAATTATAGACCAAACCGAGCATGTTTAACAGCAACATGGTACACGAAAACAGCTCAGCTGCCAGAAACAGTGTTGGCAAAAAAGGAAGTTGCTTAAAAAAAACAATTTTAAATGCATATTTTTGGTGACACGTTATTTTGAATTTTTTCTTATGACTTGGGCATTTTTAATAATAGAAGTTTAACATTCTCTACACATACTATCTAATATGATGTAGTGAATCGCAATCAATTAAAAAATCCATTTTCAATATTTGGACGATACGTGGTTTTGCATTTTAGATGACGTTATGAAATAGATTAATTAATTAATTCGACAAAAGTAATTAGTAAACAAAAATTATAAATTAATTAAAGTAATAATTGTTTAACCCTTTATGATGCATACTTCTTTCGACGGTTTTTTTAAAATTTTTTTTTTTTGAGAACCATTTAAACATGTTGTTATGGACGATTTAAAAAAAAATCTTTAAGAAATATTATTAATGGAAATGAACAAGCAGTAGATTGTTAAAATATTTTTAAATCAATTAAAATCTCTATATACATTTGTATATACAGGAGAAGCTTGAAAAATTTAACACGCGAAAAAGCTAAGAATACGGCAAAGTTAAGCACCTTTCAGCCTCCGTAGTCTAGTGCATGAGCAATAGTCTTATGAATGTGGAGGCGGGTATTTCTATATACAAGCTTCAGAGCTTCGTAGAGTTTCTATTGTCTTAAAAAAAAAACACAGGGCACTCTAGAAAGTTAACTGCTTCGTAACTTTCTTGAGTCATTTCTGGTTGTTATTTTATTTTTCTATTTCTATTTGATGTCTATTCGCAGCTGGCATTTGGCAGATTGTTTCACGAGTCTTGTTTCCATCGTCCATACAATTTTTGTACACGTGAATAATCGTCGTTTACGCACTTTGGCGACCATTGGAAGATTGTTAGTAGTCAACAATCGTATTCGAGTAGTCGTTTAGACGATTGTTCCGCGAGTGTTTTCTTTTTTAGTGGACATAACAACAAAAAGCAAATTATATTTCCTTCTTTTCCACTCAGGACGGACTGCAGAAGGAATTTTAGAACCTTCACGATTCTTTTCGGAGACTCGCAAACGATTCATATAGAAGAGCCGCCGCAATCATGACATAATTTTTACCATTGTAGAGAACGTGCTCGAATGGAATACGTCGTCGCGGCCGATTAATTTAATCTTTTGAACAGATCTCCTATACATATGCATTAATGCTTAAAATAGAACGAAGGGAAGTAGGTGTCATAATTAATTAAATTAATTTATTTTAATAAACTTTTTGCAACTAAAAATTTCCGTTAATTAATTTTTAATTAATAAATTTCATTAATAGAGTTTTAATTACAAAATTTGAAAAATGCATTCTTCAATAATCAATTTGATTGTTCATTAATTACATTAAAAACACTTTCAATAATTTTTAATTGGCAAATTTCAAAAATAATTTCTTATTAAAGTTAATTAAAAAAGTTAAAGTTAAATTTCAGTAATTAATTTATAAATGTCTTTAATTAATAAATTTAATTAATTTTTAATTAAACAATTAATTAATTTCGAATTATTTAATTCCATTATCTAATTGTGAAGCAATGAATTCCATTAATTTTTAATTTATAAATTTCATTAATTAAATTTTAATTAACAAAATTCGTCGAACTAAATTTTTAATTAAAACAATTTTATTTATTTTAATTAATAAATTTAAATTATTTTTAATTAATAAATTTAATTAATTTTTCATTAATAAATTTGAATAATTGTAATTAATTAATTTCATTAATTTGTAATTAAAACATTTCATTTATAAATTAATTAATTTCATTAATTAATTATAAATTTATTAATTTCATCAATTAATTATAAATTTCAATGGTTTAGTTTGAATCAATAAATTCCTTCAACTAATTTCATTAATTTTTTTGTAATAAATTAATTTCATTCATTTAATTTCATTCATTTGCAATTAATTAATTTCATTTCATTTCATTTCATTAATTAATTTTAATTAAAAAATTTGATTGCTAAATTTTTAATAAAAAAATTTTATTAACTAATATTTAATAAGAAAGTTTTATTAACTGATTTTTATTTGAAAAATTTAAACAATAACTTTATCGAAAAAATTTTTTTAAATTAAAATATTAATAAATTTTGTTAATTAAATTTTAATTAACTTTACTTTTTATTTAATTTTAATGATTATTTTGTTAATTAATTACTGATCAATAAATTTGATTCTTTTTTTAATTTATTTCATCAATAAATTCATTTTATTGTGTTATTATTTTTAATTGAAACAAGTAGATTTTGAATATAATTTATTAATTAGTAATTACTTATTTTATATAATTAATTGATTGAATTATATAATTTCAGAATATGCTGAAGTTGGAAAAAAATTTATTTAATCAAATAATATAATTAATCTAATTAATTTATTGATTATATTGTTGACGTCATTTACATTTACATTTACATTTAGTGAAAACGAAACCTAAATACAACAACAAAAACAACAACAAAACAATATTATAGTCATAATTTTAACAAATCAAGTCATAAGTAAAACAGGCGTCTGGTGTTTTACAACAATTTTTTTTTACAAATTTACAAACTATTTTTAAACTTTTTTTTATGTTTTTAAATACAAAGTACAGTTTTTCTTTAGGTAATTTATAATTGACTTAAACTTATATGTATATATAGACATCTACATATTTACATAATTTTTAGAAAAAATATTTTTAGTATAAAATGAAATAAGAAAATAATTATAGAATTATTTTAATTTTTTTATTGAGTATAACAACTATAGAATTTAATTGTTTCAAAAACACTAGTATTTAAGTTTCTAAAACAAAAAGTTATAGATATAATAACGGAAATAAATATATAAAAAACAAATATTTGTATGTGACTAAAGGAAATTAGAAAATATTAAGTGAATTTTTAAAGGAAACCATTTTTCGTTTTCTTAATTTTGTATCTAAAATGTTGATATAAATTATTTGTAATAAAATTACGTTGAAAAGTTTCAAAAAGAAATTGGTCGGAAGAACTGCAAAAATACATTCTTTGGCCGAAACGAATACATTTTGAGACTTATTATATACATCATAAATCTTAAAGCAAAATTCTTTTTACTTCAAAATGTAATAAAGGAAATATGTAATATTAATTAAATACAAATATAAATTTAATGTCATTGTACCTTTTTGTTCAACAGGATAGTTTTTTGTACCATAATTTTAATAAAATACACTAAGTTTTTAAGTTCAGCAATTAAATTGTTTTCTTTTTTTATTATTTTTTAATAATATTAAATCCATATTTTATAAGTTTTCAATGGGATGTTTTTTTAATAATAAAATGAAATTAAATTTTACGATTTTATTAATTTATTTTTTTAATTACAATATAAAATTCATAAAAACAAATTAAAATCCTCTAGTTAGTGAAATCAATTTTTAGAAAAAGAAAAAAAAAACAACCAACAGAAAATATCAATTGCAAATTTTAAAAAGTTTTGATTTATTTTTTAATTCGTTTTTAAGGGTAAATAAATTAAACTGGTAAATAAAGTCAAAAGCAGAATATTTGTTAAAACAAAATTTCAATGAAAATGATAATGAATAAATGTGTACCTACCAAAAATAATTCATAAAGAAAATTACAAAAAAAAAAAATAAAAATATGTATGTGGACATAAATAATATAAAATATGGTGTTTTATTACAGAGAAAATATATAAAATCTATGTGAATATATGTGCATCAACTTTAGAAGCGACCACTCGCCCAATATCACAAGCAGAACCAAAGTGTTTCATTAATTTTGCCCCACCATTTATGTTATGCAAATCGTTTCATTTTAAAACGACTCGTTGTGAGAAAGTTCTAACGATTGTTGTTGCGGTCAGGATGCAGAAGATATGAAAAACTATAAAAATGATTTTGAGAAGCAATTTTTAAAACAAAATGAATTTAGTGAATACATAAGAAATCTTTTGATTCAAAAACTATAATCACATGTGTGATTAGAATTATGTCATCAGGCATCAATAAAGTGGTTATTTGCATTGCAAATACGTATGTAACAGGAGAAGCAAACAAACTTTTTAAATCGATTTAAACATATTTTGTTTAATCGATTGACTTACTTCCAAGTAGAAGGTATTTCCAAATCGACAAACCAAATATTAAATGACATTAATACTATGTTCACGCGACAATGTGAACCACTTGGTTCACCCTCTGAACCTCGATTGCCAACCATGGTGTTCACACGACTGTTCTTTGTTCAGTTTGTCACTTTGCTTTCTCAATTTCCATTTTTTTTTTGTAATTTTTATACATGTATTTGTATAATATGTAAATTATTAATTATTATTGAAAATGTTTTAATTTATTTAGTTTCACGCACTTTTTTTTATTTTCTTTATTTCTACATATTTTGTTTTTTTCAGTTAGTTCAGATAAACGAGAGATAATTTGTTATCAAAATTAGATATGATAATTATTAGTACGTGGTTCGTACTTGGTTCAGAATGAACCATCATGTTTGCTCTCAAAATTTTGTATGGCGAACCAAGTAATTTCAATCGTGGTTGGGGTACGAACTACAAATGAGAGAGGGAACCACGAATATTGCTGCCCGTGTGAACATGGTGTAAAACAGAAAAAGTGTTTGTGTGTTTTCCATTAAAATACTGTATTGTAATTCGTCAGTACAAACATCTACCGAAGTAGTCTGCACGTTGACTACAAACCGAAAAATTTTTCCTGGGTTCAAACCCAGTTTCAGAGTCATGAAAAGATGTCGCATTTTTCTGCTGTGCATTTTGTGTGGCTTTGTGTCAGTTGGTGTATGAAGGTTTCAGTGGCGAAGGTATAGTCACTGGTTACTGAACAGTAAAGGCATCAGCTGTATCCAATCCACAAGCACATCGGAACGCCCTTCGTCGGTATTGTGTAGCATCGGCGAAGTAAAATAATTTCCCTTACAATCCCTTTCGGCTAGTTCCAGCACAATGTACCGTATTTGTAGGAGTCATCTCCTGAGTGCTGGTCCAAGATAAAAAAAACATTAATTTTTGTATAAATTCATCACATTTAACAACTGCTTATTTCAAGCACCATTAACAAAAAAAAAAAGAAAACTCAAATCTCAAAACCGAATAAAAATTTCTTCAATCTTTACTCACTTTCCGATAATATGACAATAAACTACTTTAAATAAGCCTTGCAAAATTCAACACAATTAAGTTGGAAACAAAATTTTGGTTCAAGAAATTCATAAATATGAAAACAGCAGCACAGACACGTACATGAACATTGTCCAACTACATTTTCTTGCAGTAACTAAGCACCTTTTATTCGATTTGAAAAATCACCACTTTTGTAGAAAAGTTTCAAGTATGTAGTTGCCAACAATATTTGCGAAAGCTTTTACAATTATCCAATTCACAAACCATGGTGTGTTATTACAATGTTTTCTTTTTCTACTTGGCTGGGAGTACGAACATACATATGTATGCACTCGTATATGACACGAAAAGTGGTACGTTAGCAACAAAATTTTACTAAAAGCGGCAATTGGTGTTTGGAACAGCATTTAAAAACTTCTGATATGTGGAGTTGCTTTGTCTACTACTTTTGCTACTGCTACTTAAAATACAAGGAGTCGAATTCAAAGAAAATTAAAAAAACGAAAAGTTCAAACAGTTGTAGTTGAAGTATAATACAAAAACAAGAAGTCGTAGTTTTTGTATACTTTAAAAATATAAAAGTAAACACAACTTAGTACTACAGAAGTTGACATGTTTGATCATTCTTATGTTTGACTGACTACAACTTTTGATAAATTCCGAAGTTAAAGCATTAAAGACATTGTGTGTTTCTTCTACAAATTCTTCAAAAGTTATACGCAAAAGAAAAATAAGAATTGAAATTAACAAAAAGCAGTTACTTAGATCATATATTGGACTGGTAACCGAAGATTGCATTTCTTTCAACATTTTAAATCCCCTAATAAAGTCTACAACAACTACGACTTCTTGAATTTTTCGTTTTTTTTTGGTTGTACTTCAACTACAACTGTTTGAACTTTTCGTTTTTTTATTTTTCTTTGACTTCGACTCTTCGTATTTTAAGAAGCATTAACTTAAACAACAGATTGTGTTTGTGTAGTGACAAAAAGAGAAGGCCAAAAAAATAGAAAAAACTTACGACTTCTGCTACATTGACTGCAGTTTTTTAAACGCTGGTTTGGAATATTTCGAAGTCTTTTTGCATTAAAGATGGCACCTACATATTTGAAGGTATGTAAATGCCTTGACTGCATATGCGGTGTTTTTAAGCAAAAAAATTCAGTTAGTGCCTGAAAAAAAGTCCCAAGTTAAAGACTGATTGAAAAAAATGTTTGTACTACTGCTTTCATATTTTTTAATTTTTTAAACCAAAAAATTTTTTTGTAAATTCTGCGGCTTAAATTTTGTGCAACTTAATTAAAGTAGTACAGTAATATATTTTCGGCAAGTGAGTAAAGATTGAATAATTTTTATTTACTGCCTGCTTTTAGAAGCCGAATGACAATAATCGTTCGGCATTTATATTGAAAACAACAATAAAAAAACTCAATTGTTTTTGTTTTCAATAGAAATAGCGAGCGATTATTTTCACCTGGGTTTCTATGAACAGGCAAATTGTAATTTTATCAGGGTTGCCAGTTTGGAACTTTCAGTGCTCGATTTACCACTTTTTTTCTCATTTAGCATCAAGAATTTCTAAAAACGTGCTAAATGCTGTTTTTCCAATGTTTCTGTTCCTTTTTAATTGCAAAGTTCGATTCGTATAAAAAGTAGAACTTAAGACCAAATGTATGCAACGGTTCCCGAGATATGAACGTGCAGTTTCGAACAATTTACCCTTTAAAAATAGGTCAAATCGGAAGTTTTTCAAGATCGGGAAATGAAATTTTGTACTGGTTTGGTAGAGTGGTATTTATATTAAACAAAATGGATTTTATATACAAAAGTTTTTACAAGAAAATTAATTTTTGAAATTAAAACAAAAACAATCACCGGCTTAATATCACATGATCCCCAAAAATTTTCTTTTTTTTTGCCATTTAAATAAATTTCACAAGTGACGTTCTGAAAAACGACACTTTTAAGCGGTGTGCGTTTTGCAGAACATGGGCGAATATTTGAAAGCACCAAACAAGTGTTCTAACAAAAGAAAACGCTATTAATTTGGCGTTTTTAAACTAGTGTATACCGAACCGATCTGATATATGTATTTTATTTATACTGCTCAATTTAATGGCTCGATTAAAGATGGCAACCGAACTACAGTTGTGTTTACAGCCGACTGCAATCTGTTTTGCGTTTCTTAAATTTTGGCGATTTGAAAAACCCGCCCTCTGCAGTACGTGATAAATAAATCCTAGCATGAATATCAATGCCTTTCAGAATTTATGCGAAACCTATTTTATTTTTTTTAACCTTATTTCTTTTAATAACAATTTCTATATTATCTTTTAAGCTTAAAGGTTTGTTTTTCTTTATTTCGTCAACCATCGGTTAAAATATTCAGGAAATTTTTATTACTTTTTTTTCATTTTTCTAAATAAAATATAAAATAAAGAAAAAATGAAATATGAAAAAATAAAAAAAAATAATAAAAATCTCCTGAAGATGTTAACCGATGGTTGACGAAATATTAAAATAGAAAAATAATAAATAAAAACAAACCTTGAAGCTGAAAAGATAATATAGAAACCTATTTTCATTTCTACTGCATATTTTGCTAGAATAATTGTAATATGATGTTTATAGCATTTTTTCCCATTTGAATAAACAAAAAAAAAACCGTTGTAATTGCAGAATTATCTAATGATTTTTAATTCAATAATTTTATTTATTATAAAACAAAATAAAAAGTTGAAATTAACGAGTTAGCAACTTCACGTTGTACATAGAAAAAAAACTTACTTACGTATTAAAAACTTAACCATAATATTTGAAGAAGCAAAAAAAAAAACCATATGCGTATAACTTAAAGAAGTAAAGAATTATAATGCAGTATAATCTATGATCTGTTGATCTAATTGTAATTTGTGTTTTTTGTTTTTGTTTTTTTTAATATTGTTGCTGCTTATAGTATGTATCTATATAATTCATTTATTTTGTATGTATGTATTTATTTTGAATTTAATTTTGTTTGTTTTAAAGAGGGATAATGTTATTTCAACTTCACATTATGATTAAAATATTTTCTTTCTACTTCTCTGTCGTGGCCTTTGCTGGAATATATCAATTTTCATTATTTCATTGCATCATTATTATATATAACTCAATTTTATTTATTATTATTACAATTATATCTAATAAATTAGACATATACATACGAGTACATATCTATATATGTACATACATGTACATATGTATATGTTTTTTAAGTTTTTAACTAGTTTCCATGAACATACAAAATTTTATTACTTTTAATATTGTTGGTTTTGTTGTTGTTGCGTTTTTCCGTTATACTTATTAATAGTATTACTGTTGAGTAGCAGTTCAAAAAAGACATTTATGGGTGTTGAATGACGACGACGGCGGGTGATGCTGTTGTTTGCTTCTATTGAAAATATTTTTATTGTTGACAGTACATATTTTTAAAGACAATATACATGCAACTTTATGTATAAAATTGTCAAATTTAAAATTCATAATTAAATGCTTGGCTAGGAGACCCTGTTCCGAATTGGAAGAAGTGCCGGAACATTTGATTGGGATCGAAATTAGCTGTAATGAGAGACAAAAAAAATTATAATTCAAAATTATGTATAAGCAATCTAATCTAAAACGAAATCATTTTCGAATAAAATTATGTAACTATTCTTTCAATTATTCAACGTTAGTCAAAATTAATGACGATTATTGATATATGTATGTATGTTTGTTAGAGATTAAAAATAACAATAATAATAGAAAAATGTATGTGTAATATAAAAATGAAACTCCTGGATTGTTATATTTTGGTTTTTGTGTTCGCTATTCAACATTAATTCTCGATTGATTAGGTGAATTTTGAACATAAGAATCTTGAATTTGTAGTCAGAAATTAGGAAAAATCCACTGATGAGCAAGTAAGCAGTAGCGAAATAATTCTATATGGATATGCTTTCCTCCTCAATTATTGAGTTTGTTTTTTTTTATCTGGGACCAGCACTCAGGAGCTGACCCCTACACATGCAATGCATTGTGCTGGAACTATAGGAAAGGGATAGTTCGAGAAACGACAGGAGGTGAAGCTTAATTTATTATTTTACACGTTCTCGCATTTTTCCGATGTGTATTAGTGTGGTTTGTGTGTCAGTTGTTGTCGGAAGGGATTGACATCAAAGTGATTTCTTTTATTGATTTCAAAATGAAATCTTGTCAAAATTGCAATATTTTGTGATTACAGCCATTGTTTTTGTAGAAATCATTGAATGAAATTAAATCAAAACAAGGAGCGATACTCCTGCAATCATTCGAAAACAAGAGATGTAAAAAACAAGTAGCAATCTCTGCCAATTGTTAATTATATTTTTAATTATTATTGCTTTTATTTCGAACTATCAATAAATTGAATGCTACCTGAGCTCCCTAATGGCGGATAAAGTGTCTCTTCGCGCACGTGAGTGTACATGAGAAAGAATTAAAAGACTGCGAAGTGCAGGGCAGATTTTCACTAGAGATTACGTATCTACTTAAAAGTACAATCTTAACCTTGTTCATGTTCCTCCATATCTTGTCCGCTATCGTACCGTATCTTTTTACTCTGATCCGATAAAATCGCATACGCTTCGCCAATTTCCTTAAATTTCAATTCTTGCTCTTTGCGCTCTTCGGGCGAACTGTTGGCATGGCGATCGGGATGGTGTACCAAAGCCTTCTTGCGGTAGGCCTTCTTAATTTCATCATCGTCGGCGGATCGTGAAACGCCCAAAATCTTATAATAATCTTTACGTTTCGATTTCTTTAAAGCTAATTTGGCATCACGTAACAGTTTTTTGATCTCTGGAGTCTTTTGGATTTGTAAGGCGGACTCGTAGTCACTAACACATTCGGAGAATTTGTCCATATCATTATAGCAACGGGCACGCAACAACAACGCTTTCAAATATTTATCATTAATACTTAAAACGCGTGTACAATCGGCCACTGCATCACGTAGACTGTTCATTTTGGACTGCACCAAAGCGCGATTGTATAAGAGCTTAGAATTGATATCCTTATTGAGTTCGTCAATTTTTAAGGCATCTGTGTATACACCTTGAGCTTCACGATAACGGCCGGATTTGAACAAAATATTGCCTTTTTCTTTCATATCCTTAAGCGTTTTGCTCTTGGTGCGCATTTCTTTCGCCTTTTTATGATCAGGATCCAACTGTAGAGCCAATTCAAAGTGTTTGATACCCTTCTCCAAATTATCAGTGTAATAGAAACACAAGCCGCGTACATAGATGGCATCAGCCGAAGTGCTATCCAATTTCATAACACTAATCGCTATGTCAACTGCTTCATCACAACGTCCCAAATAAGCCAAGCATTCACCTTTAAGAAGACGGTACCTACAAAAATGTTCAAATGTGTTTATGTTTTCCCCCTCAAATATGTAATAGAAAGAATATTTACTTGCAACAAGCTGGGGCTAGTTTTATAGCCGAATCCAAATAGTAAACAACATTACGGTAGGCCTTTTCATCGTAATTAGTTTGTATGGTTTGGTCCAACTGGCGCAATTGTTGTACGGCCTGCTTTTCCGTATTGACAGCATTACTTTGAGCATCTAGTTCTTCAATACGTTTAATGGCCTGTTCAGCACCAATAATGTCACCTTTGGCCACACAACACTTAGCAATGCGCACATAGGCCTTTTCAAATTTCGGATCCATGCGCACAGCCGTACGAGCATCATTTAAAGCATTCGTGTAATTTGCTAACATCATGTAACAGGCGGCACGATTGCCGTAATATGTGGCTGAATCGGGACATAATGATATGGCATCCGAATAGAATTTCAAGGCGGTTTGATAGTTTTGAGCCTTGTATTGGTCGTTGCCAAGGTTTTTCTTTTCTTCGGCAATGCTACAATTAAACATAAATAAATTACGATTACAAAAAGTCAAGATGGGATTTCTTATTTTCCACATAAAATTTTTTTTTAGAATTTTAGTAAAAAAATTAAATAAAATAATTTTTAAGGTCGGGGCACATAGAATCTGTCATCCGTAATACTTTGACTTTCTCAAATGACATTAACATACCGACGGATGTGATTGGCACAATGAGTACTTTACTTTGTTGACGGATATCAACTTATATCCAGCGTTGCCACAAATTTCAGCAAACAAAATTTGTTTAAAAAGTTAAAAAATAATAAAAAAAAAAAACCAGAATATATTTTATTTTATAAAAATAAGTATTCAATTTCTCTGCAAATAATTTTTCGTGCAAATAATTTTCTAACTATTTTGGATTTAAATATTGTGTTATTTCATTTTTCTTTCTGCTGCAGCAGTCTTGAATTTTTTGTTACAATAGAAACGAATTTTCTTAAAACAAAAGGGTGTTAACAGTGTTCGCAATAAACGCGGTATAAAACCTGATTTTAAAACTTTACAAGTAGAATACAAAAAAAATTTACACAGTTAGTATTAATAAGGCTGAAAGAAGTAACCAAAAAATATTCACTTTCCCACACGGAAAAAATTTAACCCTATTTTGGTCAAAAAGAAGCTACAACGGCAACATTGTTCATAGCTGTCAAACTAGTCACCGTACGTTAAAAGTTAAAAATTTGGCAACTTTCGTACTTTGCTTTGACGGAGACGTAGTGAATGTGACAACGGTCAAAAGAAAAAGTGTATTTAAAGTTAGTTGTCAGTTGAAAAAGGCAAAGTATGACGGATGACGGATTCTACGTGCCCCGGCCTTTATTCCGCTAACTGGTGTTTGCAGTAGCTTCTGTTGAAATACCATCATACATAGTCCGAGAGTTTAGACAGGCGAACATTTGGAAGAAAAACATCTGCAATTCTCTTTTTTGTTTTCTTATTCGCGTTCACACAAACGAAAATGTTGCCGGCGACATTCCAATATTTATTTTATTATTTGCCTGTTTTTTGTAAGCAAAGAAAATGCGAACAAAGGATATCGCCGGATACCGAACACAAAAACGATGCTCTCTTCCCCAGCCGTAATATCCTGTCAAACTAAATGTTTCCTTTCCAAATATTCGCCCGTCTAAACTCAGCCATACTTACATATGTATGTACATACAACATGCCAATTTTGATTTCCACTTTGATTTATCAGTATAGTCAGTCAGGCAGCCAGTCTGTTAGTCAGTTAGCCATTTAGGTGATAGCAGTTGGACTGTTTGTTATTTAAAGCTCATTTGTTGTTTAAGATGTTGTTGCGATATTCTGGCAGTGATAGTGTTTCTGGAATGTCTGTCACCGCATTCATGTCTACATACAATTCACCTGGTGCAGTAACTATTATTTGGATATACATAAGTATGTATATGCATATGTATTTTTATCTTTTTACATGAATATATTTATTTTAAATTTCAACTTATCAAGCAATGAACTTTTACGAGAACCAACAACAGCAGTACTATTTACAAAATGGCAATATGAATGAAACAAAAATCATAAATGTGTTGTACATACATGAGTATAAAGTGGCATGTTGCATGTTGTACATAAGTTTGGTCATAAATTAACCAAGCAAATTTATATCTGCAAAATATGTATTTAACTAAACTAAAACCAAAAAGTGTTGCGAAATTGCTAAAGACAAACCATATGCGAGTTCTTAATATTCTACTTCGTTTTTCATTTTCATTTTTTTTTTGCGGGAATATGGAAAATTCTTCAAGAAAGAATTGGAGCGATAAGCGGTAATTACATTTACATATGTATGTACATTGTTATTGATGTTCTATTGTTGCATTTATTTAGGGTTCGATTACACTGTGATACAAAAGTTAAATGCGCATATTATTCAAGAATTCTCAGCTTCAAATTCTGGGCCCTATTCCACAAAACAACTTATTAAAACTTATCACTTTGCACTTATCAAATTGCATATTTGGCAAAGTGATAAGTGTTTCTGTTCCACCATACTCTTTTCTTTGCAAATTTCACTTTGTACTAAGCAAATTTTTGCAAAGTCTTTACACTATTTGTAAAGTCTTTGCGCTCTCTTGCAAAGTGAGGGTGCATAGTGTTCCACAAAGTATTTAATCATCATTGAATTTATGTCTTATCGCTTTTCACTTTGCATTGCTAAATAGAAGTTGGTCAAAAGAGCCGCTGCAAAATAAAAATGAAAAAGTGTTACATGTTATTGAAGAAAAAAAAAGATATTTCATTTGCTAGTTTTCAAAACAATAAAGTAAGTATTGTTTTTTACAAAATTATTGTAAACATTTAGAACGTATTAAAGTTTACATATCATTTTGAAGGTTAATAAATTAGATAAACAGTCTGCATGGGAGGAAGTTTCGAAAAAAAAGCCCAATCTCTGCAAGTGGCGTCGGCCCAAAAAACATGGAACAATGCGAGGGACGGTTGTTTGGGCTCTGGAAGAGAAAAGTGGTTGTGAATAATTTAATAATTATAATAATTTATTATTATAATAATTTATTATTATAATAAGAAGAATGCATAATAAACTGTTTTTTGTAATAATTTATTTAAATCTTACGTGCATTACAATAGTTAAAGACGTTGTTTTTAGGTTATGTTATCTATAACAAAACACATACACACCAAAAAATTGACGTTTGCACGAAAAGCGAATTGCCGAATTCGCCTTGTATTAATAAAACTTGGTTGCAGCGTCTCTGGTATTTGGTAGCCAATTTTTTATCAATTACTTTAATACTAGAAACGCCGCCGTGCCATTTTTGATCAGCGCGCAAGTTTAATCGTCTCTTAACTCTTTTATTTTTTATTTAGATTCGTGAAACTTTTTGACTTTTAATAATTTTAAGTATATGTATATACAAATTTCAATGTTTTCAATTTGGTAATAATAATAGTTAATGAAAAAAAGGCGACCTACCTAGAATTGCCGCTGTATAATTTTTGTCCCGTCAATTATAATTAATAATTAATTATTAAAAAAGAAAACAATTATATGTATTTCTTGTTTTTGTAAATTATAAGAAATACATACTTGAAGCAAAATAACACCACTTCCTATTTCTAAATACGCATCCATATGGAAAAAAAAATTAATTTTTTGTTTTTCGTACGTATTGTACATGTTATAAACGAGAGAGAAATGTTTTGTTTTCCTAACAATATGAACATTATTTAAATTATTAATAAATAAACGTGTTTGAAATGTCTAAGAATATTGTTTTGATCATAAATTTATACTCTCTTCTAAAGAACGTTGTAATATTTATAAAGAGACAATTTTGTCACGGCGCCGGTTTTAGCGGAGTCGTAACTTTCGGCGCTTCTAGTGTTGATACGTGGATTATTCTTCTATACAATACCGACAAAGGAAAGCGCTGTGATGTTACCTGGGGATTAGTATCAGCTGAAGCCGGGACTGTTCAGTGGCCTGTGACTGTGGCTTCGCCACTGAAACATTCCGACAACGACTGACACTAAGTCACACGAATGTACATCAGGAAAATGTAAAGTGTTTCTATGACTAAGTCGGATAGTGGGCACGAACCCAAGATCAGTTAAGTTGCCACGCCGTATTACCATTCATTTCATTTCAGTTACTTAGTACCAATTTCTTTTAACTAAAGATTTTCCATTGCAGAATGGCAACAGAACTCCATAATCTTTCTGCACATCAAATTCAGTTACACACTGTTTGCTTCTCGTTTTTTTTTGCTTTGCATCAAACGACACTGAAGAATTTTAATATTTTTTCGACTGCCATCCACGCTGACATTCTTAACAAGAACAACGGAAAGCCAAAAGAAAATTAAATACACAAACAGAGCACCAGTGCCAAGCAAAAAAAAATAATTGCAAAAGATAATGAATGGATTATGGAAGTCCTATACAGAGAAGTACTGTTTAGACACACAATTTTGTAAAGTGCTTTTGTCGATGAAAAACCAGAGAAAATTGGAATGTTTGTTAAAAAAAAAACGACATGACAAATCTATAAAAATCCGTTAGCTTGGCTAGTCTGTCAATCTGGGGTCGTTTTGCGGCATATTATTATTATTTACGATTAAAAGTCTGTATTGATAGGATTGTAAACTGACTTGAAACAGGTCTGCTCTAAAATTCTTGTTATTTCCAAACACATGTTTTAAAATCAAACAAATAATTTTATTGTTTTGTAAATCGTACGGTTTTTGTATTGTACGGTGCATTTTTAACTCGACGAAAATATAAGAAAACAACTGATTTCTATATTTTAACACAAAAGCAAATACAATCTTTAAGAACAATTTTTTTTTAAATTTGTAAGTGTTTATTTTAAGGACACAAGTAATTGTAAATACTTAATTTCTTAAATATTTTATTATAGCGTATCCCATATAAATGGTCGCAAAAATAGCTAAGCGATAAATGTGAAGAACATATTTCAACGTTTTAAAATCATCAAATTATATCCACAGAATAGTTGTTTGGTGGTTCGAAATCAGTATGAGGAAATGTGATTTTCAGATCAAACCTAAAAATGCAATTTTAATTTCATTTCCCAAATTTCGTCGAATCGACGAAATATAAAAAAAAATTGTTTGCGAACCGATTTTTAATGAAAAAAAAATTTTTTTTTAAGCTTTTTATTAAAAAATAAAGAGAAAAAAATTAAATATAAAAATAGAAATTGTTTTGCGGTACGAATTTGAATTTTTTTGTCTTTTTTCCAAATTTTGAAAACAACAAAAAGTTTAAGCTTTCCTCATCAAATAACGTTGTTGTTATATGAACACCCATAAAGGAGTCATACAGGGTGGCACAAAAGGAGCTATATGGTTTAAATGGTTTATAAGGGCTTATTTCTGATTTAAGAAAGAACGCTTTCATTCGCATTCTATGAGAAAGAACATTGATTTCGATTTCTCTACACACTTTCTATGCGAACAGTGACTCGATCTAGAACTCGAATGAAAACGTAAGTGTTTTCATATAAAATCCGATTTCTCTGTTAAGAACGTGTTGTCAACACTGAGAATGAAATGTCAAAATCACTCACTTTTGGTTTTGCTTTCGTAAGAGAATTTACATATGAGTATACATACTTGTAAATAAAAAAAGAAGAATAAAAAATAATACTAAAAAATCTAAGTACAATAAAAAAGTATTTACAAATGGATAACAAGTGGTAAGTATAAACTATTCATATGATAGACATATGAATGTATGTATTTAACAATTGTTTTTTCAGTTTAAAGAAGTCAACAATGCAGCAACTGAAACACTTTTATAAAATTAAAACAAAAAACACAAAATTTACAAATATTTTTTTTAAATTTTCTCACCCTTTTATTTATTGATACTTTCCACCAGCTGATCACACTTACACGCAGTTGTATTAGCTTTAGAATAACTTCGTAGTATTTTTTAATACTTTTAACAGAAATATAATAATTTATGATATGGCATTGCTTCTACTTATTAAAACGTAAGATACCAAAATTGACATACGTAACTTAGTGCGAAAGAAAGTGAGTGCCAATGAGAAATCCAAATTGATTCGAATTCGAGCGAGTGCTTTTCGTTCGCTTAAGTTAAATTTCTTAGCTCAGAAATAGGCCATAACTTTTTTATTGATGCGATTATTATAATTTTTTTTTTAAAAATACAGTATATTATTGGGGAATTTTTTTGCAATTAGCTTTGAAAAATTATATCCTGTAAGTGATGTACATTTTCTGCTTCGCACATACGTGCTCTTTTTAGCATATTTTTCATAACTTTTCGCACAATTTAGGGTGTAATGGCCATGATTGCATTTCGAATGTTTCATAATTAATTCCCCAAGTCTTCTTCACAAAATGCTGAAAAAAAACAAAGAAAAAATAATAATTATTTATGATAAAGAAGTGTAACCATTCAGGGTTAAAAAAAATATTGTATAAAGAAAATGTTTAAAGGAACTATTTTGTTTGTTTTTGTTTTTTTTTGTATATAGAGTAATTCTCAAATATTTTGTGGGAGTTGTATAAACATGTGAAATTTTTTAGTTTTTTTCAAGAATTTGGTTAAAGATCTACTGAAGATTTTGGAATTAGCAGCAAATGAAATGCTCATATAGACCAGCTAAACCACATAACAAACAAAGAATTAATTTTGACTAACGTTGAATAATTGAAGGAATAGTTACATAGATTTTAAATGTTTTTCTTTCTTTTTATAAATCAGCTGTTCAGAAAATAAATTTCGTTTTGCACTTATCGAAGGTCGCCCACGAAAAACAAATTTCTTTTAATTTTCGTACTACAAAATGCATTTCATTACTACGACGAATGATACACGCTACTAATTTCATACTTGTAAAGCAAGCCATACATGATACAACCGTCGTTTCAATTTCAAATTAAAATTTTTTTTCGTACAAACGCGACACAACTTAACACAAACGTTGTTGCAAGCTCTTGTACAAACCGTTGTATCGCCTGTGGTTTGCTTAAGATATGTATGTACATATCGAATGATTTGTAGCAACGTGTATAGCCCGCATAATGTATGGCCGGCAAAGTGTTGTTATTATTCTTTTCCTTTGGAATGAGTGCTTGAAAGTAATTTTCTTTCGCTTTTAGAGCAACAGGCAATTTATGTTCTTTAATTAAATAAAAGCTGTGGTACTCGTTTTCAAATAAAAATGATTTTTCTCCCATTGTCATTCTTAAAAAGCACTTCCGCATTTCCCCTCTTCATCGTCTACTGCTATCAACGTTATTAAAGAATAATAAATAATAAACTTTTGTTGTAATTGCTTTTTTTAACCGTACTTTACGTATTTCCAACCTTTTGATATTTGTGCATTTGTACGTACATAAATGCATTTATGCGTGCATTTGTTCAAACATTTTCAAGAGTTAGTCGTTCAATTGTTTGGTTGGCTGCTTCTAAGACACTGTCATTGTGTTTTGCAATCTTAAGAATTTTAACTTTATCCGCCTCTTTTTTTTGTCATAGCCATAGTTTTCACTTATATATGTTGTACATATGTATGTACATATATAGTGCTTCTTTATTATTGTATTTGTTTTTGTTATTGTCGCATTGTAATGAAATGTATAGGTTGTTTAAAAGTTAGTTTATGTATGGATGTATGTATGTATGTTGTTTTTACTTAACAATTTGAAATGCGTATTAAATAGTTAAACGTTGCTTTTGAAACAGCAACCACTTATGTTAGTTTTCTATGTTCATTCCACTATTTAATACTTGTGCAATGTCTGGCGATCCTAACTGTAAGGGGTAATAGTTAAATTTTATGTCCTTATGCACATACAGTTGTGTTCATAAAAATAGATCCAACCATATACATACATATATATGTATATAGAAGAAAGAAACTTTGAGATTTCTGTTCTAAAATGAAATAAATTGTAATACGAGTATGAAAAAATATAATAACACCAGACAATAGAGTTGATATTTTTATGCAGCAGATTGACATTTCAATGTAATTCTTCGTTCTTTATCTCGCACTACATCATACAACTCACTTACACTCGAAACACTTTTTTATTTGTCGTTTTATCAAAATAACGTCTTTCGTATCTTAGAATCATGGCACCAGTTGTCTCCGGGGTCTATCGGCGTATATGAGATACTTTACACAGCATACCACA
The DNA here is from genome assembly GCA_963924685.1 of Dexiosoma caninum. Lineage (NCBI taxonomy): Eukaryota > Metazoa > Arthropoda > Insecta > Diptera > Tachinidae > Dexiosoma > Dexiosoma caninum. The sequence continues at coordinate 93,143,209 of OZ004727.1, read as the reverse complement.
AAATATACTACAGCGGTCTTAAATCCCATTATCGGAGCCAAACGTTCAAATCCACTAAGCGAAATTCTGAACTCAGAGCGCTTTCTTTAGGGCTGCCATCCTTCCTCTTTTCCCCGGACGCTGACCTCTTTTTTGGGGTGTCCGGGGGAGTCTCTTTCTTTTTTACCAAGTGTCCGGATATATCCTACTTTTTGTGTCATTATATCTTAAACGTTTGCATGTTTTGTCGTTATTGTTTCAACCGACTTTGCAGTACTTGCTTTGATTAAAAAATTTAAAAGCAACAAAAAATTATCATCACTAAGGCATATCAAACTATGTCGGATTGTTAAAACAGGTGGCAATTTTTTGCTGTACTTACGTTTGTACTTCAAACGTCAAAAACTAGTTTAAAAATTATAAATTTTAATACACACACTTTTTGTGCATAAGTAAAACACATTTTATCTTTCAATTTTCATATGTTATAGCATATAGTTTTGTTTACATTTGTTATATTATTTCATAAAAATGGATAAAACAAGCGCGCGCTTATCGAACTTTAAAGCGCAAGATACTAAAATTGAAGTGAAACCAAAATATTCAGGAGTGTCATAGAAACCAATCTTATCGGAATTGGATTTGAAACCGATAAAAAAATTCTTTGGTGTCATGAAATCCAATGTTATCGGTTTTATGTTCGAAGTAGATTTGGCTCCCTGCGACTTTTTCCTATTCCCAAAACTGAAGTGACTAATGAAAGGAAAGCGTTTCGCCACAGTTGATGAGATAAAGCCAAAATCGAAGAGCGAGCTGATGGCCATACCGAAAAACGCATTTCAGGATGCTTCGAGGATTGGAAGAAGCGCTAGCATAAATGGCATTATATCTTAGGGGGATTACTTTGAAGGGGGCAAAATGGATACTGATGAATTAATAAATACTTTTCAAAAAAATTCATAATTCTCCTTTTCTTTTGAACAGACTATGTATATTTTATTGGGGTTTTGTTTCTAAATTGATACTTTATAAAGAGTCCTCTTTTTTCCGTCAAATGTCCTCTTTTTTTGGAGCTTTTGTCCTCCTTTTCTCCGAAAGGAAATGGCAGCCCCAGCTTTCTTGCAATAAATCAAATGTGGGACGCATTCAATTTTGTTATACCAAAGTCAGAAAAAAATAGTCCTGTAGCGGCCTCCATTCATTCTATTTATTTGGGTCTTCAATGATACTCGTATAGGAATATAGTTTTTTCGGAATGAAAGTCTCTCTGGGTTTTGTTTAGTTCTGTACAGTAAAATAGGAGCGAAAACAGTCCGTATTTTTTTTGATGGACGATTATGGCGGCTGTAAAGACGCCGATGAGTTTTTCGAGCTGAACTGAACCATGTTTTTTTTTCCTAAAAGAATTATGATGAAACAACAAATCAAATTAAATACAAAACAAACAACATTGACGCACTTATCAAGCAGTCTTGCTAACTTAAGCAAGGTACCCCTAATAACACATACTTTACATAAATGTACATGCACATATGCATATGTATGTATGTGTATCATATAAAATTCTAATGACTAGAAGCCAAACCCAAAGAAATGAACAGCTTACAAATATATGTACATACATATGTATATTGCACTCTTATTTCAAAGATTAGTTGGTGAATGCAACAAGAATTGCTTTCTTTTTCTCAAAGAAGAAGAAGAAAGAACCAACAGAAAGTTAACGACCTCTATGAAATAGTGAACAAAAGAACTGCAACAGCACCAACAATAGATATTACAACAACTAGTAACATAAAAACAATAATCACACAACAAAAAACCAGCAACCTATTTACAATAATAATAAATATTAAAGAAAAAATGTCATCGACAACGTTTGGACGGACGGTTGGGACTGATAAAGTCTACGAGCCTTGTTGGAGGCTTTTGTAAAACCGCAATCATAGTGACGCACACACAAACAGACGAGTAGTAGCACAGCCCGTGCAACACATGTAAATGCATTTCATATTGTTTTGATTTTATATTATAAATGGCAGCAGCGGCAACAATAACATAAACAATTACATACAGTACAAAAAATAATTAAATAAATTTCAAACAAGATATTATAACATGTTTTCCTATATAAATCGACCTTAATTCCCATTGAGTTCCAAACTAAATGATGATGTATATGGAAGATGATGATGAGCAGAGCAAGATGACGATCACTAGCAATGGAATAAGTAAATCGTAGTCCGTTTAAATAACTTTTTTTTAATGTTTTTTTTTAACAATAAAACGTACATTTGGGCATTGGTTTAAAAACAATTTCAATTTAATTTATGTATCTTTTGATGATGGTTAAAAATCATGTGCCATCATTGTGTTGACCTTAATGTAATTTTAATATTTTGCATAGAGACATAAAAAAATATTCTAGTTAATAGAAATAAATTGAAAGGAGTTATTAAAGTATTGATTAAAATGAAATCAATTAAATACTGAATATAACAGACGGAAATATTCTCAAGTCCTTATTAAAAGGAGGCCATGTCTTTATTATAATAAATTGGCTGGCAATTGTAGTCCTCAGTACTTAATTATATCTAGTAGAGAAATGTGAAACAGTGTGCAAGCTTCATAGTCTCGTCAATAGCCAACATTCATATACGAGTACATATCTTAGAAAAGTATTATTCAGTTTATACGAGCAGAAATTTTGAATTACATATTTCTTAGGCGACATACAATTTTTCGTTATTCTTTCAAAATATTAGTATAATTTAAGAATATAATTAATAATACAGGGATAGGAATAGTTCAAATACTTAATAAATTTTCTTTAAGTACATAGAAGACATTATCTTGGGTATTAGAACGCTAGTTTGAATATAACAGAGGTGGGCAGCTATACTAACTTCGGGAGCCATGTTTAGGAATTAATAAGCGTCCTTATGTGCATATTTGTGTGACTTGAATCAGGAAGCCCCCTTTTAAACTTGTCATAAAATAAAAGCAGTAAAATGTACTGAAATTTAGGAAACTGGAGATAATGCAGGATGCAACTGCATTACCCTTTTATAAAATTAAAATTTGTATCTAGAATTGTAATTTGTGGCTCGATTATGGATAGTAACCGAACTGTTGTTCAGTTGCCAGTTGCTAAAAATGATAATGCAGGTAATGCAGATTTACAATGCATTACAGTTGCCTAATTTCAGTACATTTTAATGCTTTTCTAGCAACTAAAATTTTGTGGTTGCCGCCTGACAACGTAACTGAAGTTCGGTTGCTATCCATAATCGAGCCGTTAATTTTCAAAATGCCTTAAGTTAGAATATTTTGGGAAAAAAAGTGACGTAATTTTTTTCACGAGATGATACCTACACATGCAATGTATTGTGCTGGAACTAGAGCAAAGGCATAGTTCCCTGCAAATAATATTGTACTACGTGGTCCATTTTAGCTGAAATGGACTGGTTACAAACATGGTCCTATGTAATGCAGCCGTCTCATTAAAATTACCCTCTGAGGTGCTCCATGAAGTGGTTACATGGAGTAGTTTTTGGGTTAGGGCGTCGTAATGTTAAATAAATCATGTTTTCTCCATACATTTGGGTTAGTATTGGACTAGTCCTACTAATCTGTGGACTACACTATACATGCATGTGTGGTGTAGTCACATTATTTGCAGGGTTAGAGAAATGACTGACGGTGAAGCTTTACTATCTTACAACTCTGCTTTTGCACGTTTTTAGCCGTGTTGCAGCGCTTCTCATGTCCAGGAGACGTATTAAATTATTTTGAAGCTTCGTTTTTAGTAATTATTTTACTTCGCCGGTGCTACACAATACCGACGAAGGAGGGCGTTCTGATGTGCCTATGCATTGGATACAGCTGAAGCCGTTACTGTTCAGTGACCAGTGAATATGCCTTCGCCACAGAAACTTTCCGACCACAACGGACACAAACCACGCTAATACACATCAGAAAAAATACGAGATGTTTTTATGATTTTAGTCTGAAAATGGGGTTGAACCCAGGAAATGGTTGGTTTTGTAGCCAATGTGCAGACTACTTCAGCCATCGCCACCCTTATGTATTGTTTTACTAAATGCACAATTGAACAGCGCAAGTTTACGAGTCAAAATTATTGGACAAGTATCCAAAGTTTGTGCGAATGAATTTCCATACTATTTTTCAAAGTTTACTTGCGAGAGCGCACAGTTTGCAGAGCTTTTAACCGTTTTCATGAGGACCGTTCATATTTCAAAAAGCGATTTATTTATTTTCAAAAACAATACATACATATAGGGATTAATCAAATTTTAAAGTGAAGCAGTTACAATTTTAAATTTAAAGTGAAAAAGTTTTTTTTCGTAAATTTTAAACAGATTTAGTTTAAAGGAGTCATGCCCACAAAGAGAAATGAGAATGTTTTGGTGATTTAAAATAAAAAGGAGAATGAATGCAATTGCATTGATAGAAAACATTTTTTTTTTCACAAAAATTTTCCCGAATTTATAAATTTTGAAAATTAAAAAATTTAAATCGAAGTAATACATTTAGGTATGTGCATATGCATGAGTGATAATAACATTAAATTTTATTTTTTATCCGCAACATACACGAAATTATTGCTCAACTATCATAATTTACTTACCGTGGCAAGAAAGTAATTTCATCTGTATTCATAAATAAGTTCCACAACAACAGTAAAAGCGAGAAGTGCTATTAAAATAAAAACACAATGCGTGAAGCCAACACTATACTTCAATACTAACGAAACTGACACAAACTGACTGTCAGACGCGGTATGAATCGCAGGTGGAAGATGCAGCAGAATGTTGAGTATAAAAATGCGAACAATTAATGAAGCAAAAAATGCGCGTGAAATGTAGCAACAAAAGTTAAAATTACACGAAGAATACACACTGCATCATATAATAAATATATCCAGCAAATATAAAAAGTTCGCTGTCAAAATTTCAAGGGTTTAAATGTTTGTTCGGTACGGTTTAGTTCTTTCAGCAATGAAATTGCCTCACTTTCAGCATTGGACCATGATGTAAATACTTTGCAACACACAAGGAACTCATAACCATGACTATCTGTTAACGGGGGTATAAAGACAATTTTAATAAATCTTTTAATTGCGAAGACAAACAACACTTATGCACGCAGTCTTAACGTTGCAGTAACAATCACTAATATAAAGGACCAACTTTGCTCAGCTCCAGATACTCGCACCCGCACGCTCTTCACTCTCCGTCCTAACGCACTGTGCACCCTTCAACAAAATTTATATATGAATATTTTTCAAAAATTTAATTCTCTCCAAATTGCCTTTCCAAAATACCGACAAGGAAGCACACGACTTGCCGCTTGAAACTTTTAAAAGCAACTAAAAGTTTGCCACCAGAAATTGGCAACCAAAGCACGTAAACGTAGTAAAACCAGTAGCAAAAAATAAAGCAACACTCGCACAAGCAGATGAATGCATCATGCATGCAACAAAAATGGAAAATTACAATAAAAAAATTCATACGAAATCTATACATTTTTTTGCCCAGCAAAAAGAGAACAAGGAAGAGAAAGAATTTTATCACGATGATGATGATAAGAGAAATAACAAATATATTCCATTATGCATACAATCAGCCAAACTGTGATATATATATATGTAATTACACGTACATATATAGAGTATGTGTGTGTACGCATGTGCATAGTAACTATATGAATGATTTGAATAATAAAAATACCCTTCAATCTACTTCCGGCCCCACACTACACTACACTAAACCTGAACAAACACACACTGCCTCAAATGCACACTCAAAGTGTCAGAGAGAAAAATTTATAATAACCGCACTAGACATAATGACGACTTTAAAGCGTCGTCCAAATAGCAACTTGACTCTAAAAATAGATGACATGATGATTACTCTGGCATCAAAACAAACAAAAGGCGGATATTAAAAAAAAAAAAAAAAAAACCAAAATCTAAAGAGCCGTAGATTATTCCATTCAAACAAAAGGGTGCAATGACTTTATTTAAAACAAAAAAGTAGAGGGAATTACATAATTATATAAACATATTTAAATAAAAAGCGCTTAACTGAAATTCCTTTATATATCGCCCTTGAACAACTCGGAGATGGCGTCGGCTGAAGTAGTCTGCACGTTGGCTACAAAAGCAAAAATTACCTGGGTTCATGCCCACTTTCAGACCAAATCATAAAAGCATTTAGCTCTTTTTCTGACGTGAATTAGTGTCACTGAACAGTATCGGCTTTAGATGTAACCAATGCGTTGGCATTCCTTCGTCGGTATTTCGTAGCATCGTCGGCGAAGTAAAATAATTACTAAAAAAAAAACGGCTACTAAAAACGAGGCCTCAAAGTTGAATGCGTCTCATTGACATCTGCGGCGCTACAATCACGTGCAAAAAGCAGTGTTGTAAGATAGTGAAGTGAAGCTTCACCTTCTGTCATTTCTCTTACTAGCCCTTTCCTCTAGTTCCGCCACAATGCATTGCATTGTTGCAATTTCAATTGCAAAATTGCCCACATAATTCTGCCAGCGCAACGTCTCTGCCTAAAATTTTCTTAATTTTTTTTTCATATCTTTATAACATCTCAGACAACCAGACGCCAACACTTATTACGTACGAGCTAATGTTTCACGAAATGATACCTACTAACACAAAATTGCAAAATAAATAACAAAAGAATACGACAAGAAAAGCAGTGCAACATGATGTATGTGGCAGCAACAAATAGAAAAAAATTCAAACAGGAATTCTGGCCAAACAGCAAACTTTTGCCACACAAAGCCAAATATACACCCATCCATACATATTATAGTATAAATAGAAAAAAGGAATCACATTTCCAATATAAAGGAAATCGAGAATGCTAAAATCTAAAGACAAATAGCATAGGAAACATGTCACAAACTATACATGTTCTTATAGGGGGTTTTATCTTTATACTCGGAAAATATTGAAGATATGTTGGAAAGTTAAAGTTTTTATTGTCCAAGACCTATATTCCTAGATCGTGGCTAATGCATGCATACGTAGGGTACATCTCGTGAGCAGAAGTTCTAGAAGAAAAAGTTAAATTTCCACATAAAGGGTGTCCCAACCATAATGCACGATGTTAATTGTGAGTCACATCTTAACGGCAAGTTTTTTGCCCAACTTAATTTGACATTTCTTTGTTTCAGTGTTTGACAAATTCAACCATGGAGAGGTAAACAAATGAGCAGCGCGTTAAGATTGTTGAAGCGTTTTACGAAAATTGGCGTTCAAATCAAAATGCATTTCGTGCACTTCCGTGATTTTTTTGCTCAGCATAATCGACCAAATGTGTCAACAATAGGGAAAATTGTGCGCAAATAAGGTATGTAGGAAATTTGAAAATATCTGTGCGTGCTCACCCAGTTCGTTCTGCGGAAAACATTGCTGTTGTTCGCGATAGTGTGGCAGAAGAGCCGTCAACCTCGATTCGTCGATGAAAGGAAAGATAACGGACGTCTTGTGGCCAGAAATTGAGGATATGAACCTGGACGACATGTGGTTCCAACAGGATGGTATTAGTTTTCACACTGCCAACGAAACAATGGCTCTTTTGCGCGAAAAATACAATGGCTGTGTTAGATCTCATCGTGACGATGGTAATTGCCCGTCACGATCTAGTGATTTGAACCCGTTGAACTTCTTTCTTTGGGGATATTTAATTGAAAAAGTGTACGTCAATAAGCCAAGAACAATTCAAGTCCTAAAGGATGAGACGGTGATAATGACATTGAACCTCAATTATGTCTCAGAGTCCTTGAAAAAATCGACTACCGGATGAAGGTATGCGACCGAAGCCGTGGCGAGCATTTGACTGATATTTTGTTTCACACATAATTGTCATAGATCCTTCTAGATATAATAATCGTAACAATAAATTATAAAATAATTCTCTGAAAACTTTTTGTTTTATTTACAATTAACATCGTGCGTTTTGGTAGGACCACCTTTTATTTAACAACAACAGCGTCCAATTTTTTCTGATAAAGACTGCAAATCTTGACGCGCCACTGACTACGTCTACCGACCGACTACAAAATATGATGTTTTCCACCTCAGAAAACTGAACCCGATCATTCTGATACATCAAAAGATTCTATTAACTGTGAAAACGAAAGATACGAATATGTATTTGAATACAAACTTGTCCTTACTAGAGCAGGCCAAAGAAGCAACCAGCCAGCCGTATAGTTTGGAATCAATGAACATGACCTACCGTAATGGTTGGAATTATTGTATTTATTTCCGTTTTGTTAGACATGTGTGACACTCTCGCACCCACACACACTCTACAACAATGTAGATGCATGTACATACATCTACTTATGTATGGGAATGTGAATTAAATTATGCCTGTATGGGTTTTTTGCTTGTTTTGATTTTTGTCAAGATTAAATTGAATTCATTCATAGAAAGTATTTAGTACATGTTGAAGAGCAGAATTCTTTGGACTTTGCCTTTCTAAGATTGCATGAACGTATTAAAAAGCGAACAGGCTGAAAATTGCTTTAGAATATGTATTTAAAAAAAAATTGTATATACAGGGTGTCTCAATTGAAAGTTGATATTTAGTGGAATATTATTCTTCGTCTTGGCTTTTTACAGGGTGGCCCAAAAGGAGCCAAAAGGAATTTAAAATGTAACAGTACACAATTGAACAACGTGCCAAAATCTTTGAACTGCATTTCAGAGGAAAATCATGATTTCATTCATAATTTAATTATGAGCGACGAAGCCCATTTCAAATTGAAAGGGCTTCGTTAACAGGCAAAAGGGCCTCGGAAAATTCAAGAGTAGTTCAACAGCGAGAATTACACCCACTCAAGTGTATCGTTTGATGCGGTCTTTTATCGGAAAGGGTAATTGGCCCATATTTTTTTGAAAATGAAAACGGTGTCGCCGTTTCCATCACTGGTGTTAGATATCGGACAATGTTGGAAAATTATTTAAGGCCAGTCGTGGAAAACCATCTGCAAGTATGGTTCCAACACTGCGAGGGACAGAATGCACTGGCCCGCAAGATCGCCCGATTTAACCGTTCCAGACATTTTTTTGGGCGTATAGCAATCAATTCTGACGGCGCCCATTTGGCCGATATCATCTTCTCGACTTGACCAATAAAATTCTAAAGGTTCAGATAAACATAATCGAAGTTTTTCATTTAGAAACAAAATGAGAGCCAAACAACATCGGATGACTTCTTTTGGCCCCACCTTGTATAAAGTTTTTTCCCGCTGTGGCACAGTTGTCAGTTGTCAGTTGTTGTCGGAAGGTTTCAGTGGCGAAGGCATAGTCACTGGTCACTGAACAATACCGGCTTCAGCTGATAGATATCCACAATCACATCAGAACGCCCTCCTTCGTCGGTATTGTGTAGCACCGGCAAAGTAAAATAATAAAAAAAAAAAAAAAATAGCTACTAAAGAGAAGCTTCAGCACTGCTACGAGTATAAAAACAAAAGAACGTGCGAAAGCAGAGCTGCAAAATACTTAATTAAGCTTCACTTCCTGTCGTTTCTTCTACTATCCCTTTCCTATAGTTCCCAGCACAATGCTTCGCATGTGTAGGAGTCATCTCCTGAGTGCTGGTCCTAGATTAAAAAAAAAAAAAAAAAAAAAAATGTCAAACGTAGATGTTTAAACAAAGACTCCCAGGAAATGAAAAACTCCGGGAAATATCCAAAAAGGCGATAGCTAGAACCCATAAAAAGGGCAGGACTTAGAGAAAAGCTTTTTTATATCCACCCTGTTGCATTCACATAATGCATAAAGTCACCGCAAATTGCTTGTACGAGTATTATCTCTTAGCTTGTTTTAATATACTTTTTAGTTTAGTTTCGTAAAAATTTTTATTCAACCATTCAAACGGAAATTGCTAAACTGTTTTTAATGGTCACATGGCTTTTTCCCCCTTAAAAGAACCAACATCAGTAGTATGAAAAAAAATCATAATAGCGGCTGGAGGCAGTAACAGCATTCGCACTACATAAGGGCAACAAAAAACGTTAAGCACTATTTTTTAAATTTTTTACTTCCTTGTTGTTTGTTGGTTCTTTTCTTTTTTCTTTTTTGGTTTTTGTATTTTATTCTAATTCTAATATGTCACTCTGAAACAATAAAATGTGAACTGCTATTTGGGCATTTTGCCATCGACCGAACGACGTTGTGTGTGTAGAAAAAAAAAACAAGAACTTAAAACGAAAGCACAACAAATACTCCGCTGTAAAAATTAATATGCAAAAACCAATAATAAGCGATTTGCTGACCGGGTCAAATACTCGTATATGCATATCAAATTACAATTTCTCCCCTTCCTTTTATGAAGCACACAAAATGTACTATTCAATATAAGATACAGAAAATTAATACGACTAAGAACCATAGTTTATATTACATATTTACAATTTCAAAATGCTTTAAATCCTTATTTTATGTTTAAGGAGTCGTTTTAGTCATACAGGCATGTTGTGACACTCGCATAATTTTCATATCGCATGTGAGTTGCAAATCGACAAGCTTGATTTTACATGTTTTGAAACTGAGGCGTTTTGCTTGTAATTTGTGATTTGATGTTTTAACAATATTTAATATAAAAGTCTGCATTTTTCAAAATTCTAAAAATTTTATATGGCATTATTGGAAAAGTAAGTGGTTACACCTCCTTTAAATTATTCACAGCGCTGTCAGCATACATTTTTCGAAGATTATTCAGCTCAGCAATAGAAACACAAAATTAACAAAACAACATTTTATAAATTCAATATGTTTAATAAAAATATTACGAAACTATTAATACCAATTTTCCTGAATAAGCTACACAAAGCAGTATCGAAATATCGAATCAAAATAAATATTACATATATTAAAAAGACCTACAGCTTAAATAATTAGTGTTATTAATATAAAAAGAGGTAAAAAAAAGCTATAACAATTATTAATAATATTGAGTAAGATAATAAGAAAACAATCGGGGCTATTGCCGTTGGCGTTGCCAAAGACGATTTGTCACAATCGTTGGCGTTATGAACGTTTATTGAAGATGTATCGGTATTCTCCATGTTGAAACGAAGAGAGTAACGACATTCAAACATTTGTTCGCTGTCGTTGAAACGACTTTTGGAAAATAAAAATGAAGATAACAAATTTTAATTTCCGAAATGGGAAAAATCGCACATCATGCTAAAAATAGCATAAAGCCACTAAATTTCGATGGTTTTTGGAATGAAACTAAATCCCGATTTTCGCATATTTATTGCATTTAACGAATTGTTCCAGGACGTATTGAAATGCAATTTTATTGCGTCCGAATGTATCCACAAATCTTACGAATAGTAGAAAAATTATTTTATAGAAATAACAATTCTTATATTGGATCGTGAATGGCAAATATATTAAGCTGTTCTCGAAGCATATTTCGATGAATGTTTATGTTCACCATCTTTATTTGTATTTGTAAAAATAAAATTCAGTACTTGCAAAAATTTGCAATACTGTCAAAAATAAACAATTGAAATATTGCAGTGTTACCACACTTTCATAATTTGTATTTCTGTCTTCTATAACATCTCGTCTTCGTTCCAATGTATTTCAAGAACGAGGCAACAATATTATAACGACAACGCCAACGGGAATAAGGCCGATTATTAATTTAATTTATTCATTATTTAATTGTTTCTTTAAAGGTTTGTGTTGATGTTTGTTTTGATGTTCAGTACACCCTTTCGATTTGAACTCGCCAAGATTCTTGCAATTGCAATTTACAGAACACCTCTCTTGCGAGTTCAAGTCACATCGCAAATATTATGCAAAATGCTGACACTCGCCTAGAACAGCCTATAACATAGCCGATAGGGAGGTTAAATTTCTTTGCGGGGCAAACTGTTTTATCTTGTGCTATAGAAATGGATAGTGTGTGGTGACAGAAGATTAGTTACGTGCCTCACAATGTCAAACGATTTGTATCGATCACTTAATTACATTAAAAACAAAAACAACATTTAAAATTGTTTTGCATGTAATTAAACGAACGAACGAATTCGTGTGAAATCGTGGGCAAGGCTGTAATTGTTATAATTCTTGTACAAGTTTTCGATGCGAAATTTCAAACAAAATTCTATTAAAATTTATTCTATTGGGACCTGGATGTGGAGAGCCATTCTCTTTTCATTACGCTAATTGAAATCAGAGAAGAATGCTCTGTGATGTACATAAAAAATATTTTTACGACTTCGGCTGACTTCCTAAACGCATGTTGCTTTGTAGATGCAGTGTGTTCGTACATGCAACCCTGAAAATTTTCACAATGTATTTTGTTCCTATTTGCAACACTGTTGTAATTACTACGCAAGAAAAGCATCCAAATAAATTTAGATGCAAAATAAATACAACACGTAGCACAACGGCGATGCAGTAAAACAAGTAAACAGGTCTTCTTATAATTTAACATATTTCTACATTCACTTACTTATATTTTTATTACACTTAAAAATGGACACGAAGTATTAGTACAATACGTATTAAAAAAAGTAACTACACAATGTATCAACTTGGTCTTAATACTTCCTTTGAACTCACGAGTTTCTGGTTGTAGAACCAATACGCCGCCAACAGCAGCCTCGACTAAAAAATTTTTATGTTAAATGAATGAGCAATTTTATTGATTGTTTTATTTTCATCGCTCATGAGCTAACTGTGAAGTATGGTTCGAATCTACCACTTTCGGGACGTAGAGTCAACGTACTAACTCCTTCGGTCAACATCAGCCCCAATTTATCCACTGCTGTTATATGTACATATGTGGAAACAAGAAATGGTTTTCTTTAAATACTTTTCATACTTTGCTTTATTAATTTACTAACACAATCAAAGTTTTAATATATAAAACGGAAATTGTGCAACAGTAATGACTTTTTAGTTAAGGGAAAGAAAGTCTTAGCTGCTGTTTCTCTAACACAAGGGGGCAAGTGTGCTAACTTATCAGCTGGGGGTTCTAGGTGAAGGGGTCATCTCCGGTGTGCTGGTCCCAGATAAAAAAAAATTATAAATTTGAACCAAGTGGGCTAGGACCTTTCTTTACCTTTACATCCAGCAAACCTGCCGATCTAAACTTCTTCAAGTACTAACATAACTCTCAAGTAATACTTGTCTGCAGACCATTTATCTGAAAACGACACAAAATTGTTAGTGCTTTTCATATAAATTACAGTATAGATAAGTACTACTGGCTGTTACTCTGTAACAGTAAAATAATTAATAAAATGTCTAGCAGTCTACAGTTTCAAAAATTGAATACGTTTCCTTGATATCACAGGCACTGCAACACTACTATAAAACAAGAAACGTGCAGTATTATAAAAATAATGCAGCTTTCTTCTATCTATCTCTTTGACTATTCCTCTCCTAGAATTGAACACCTAGAAGTAGGCAATGATTGTCTTTAAAAAAAACAATAATAAAAAATTCGAAACGAAAAGAAATTTGTTCGAATTTGTGTGTTATTTATGTATAGTATACGGTAACCCCTCCATGGGGTTAGAGAAACATCAGCTTAGTATGCGTGTTAGTAGTGAGTTAATTGCTGTAGAGTTCTGACAGTTGCTCTATAACACAAATTGAGAGAAAATATTTTCGAATTTCTCTACCAAATCGACGACTTATGGTTTTGAATTAAATTACAGGGTAACCACGCCGAGTTGGCTCCCATGACTTTTTCTTATATTCCTGAACATCATAATAATAAATTATGTATCGAATTATTTTAAAAAAAGGGGAAAGATTATATTTCCTTAATAAAACAATTTTTTTTTGTGTTTTTCGCGTACCATAGCACAAACAACCCTCGTTAATGCAAATAAAAAATGTACCATTAATTTTAATACTTTGAACTACAAAGCACATTTAAATCTAGTTCAAATTCTTAAAAACAAATCAAATAAATATCTACACACACATAAAAAAAACAAAATTAATGCAACATTTATTTTAATTACTCAGCGCCCCAGCATCATAATCATTGCTAAACATTATTATCATGTAAATCATCATTATTTTATGCATTATCACACTCGACAAACTGAATAATCACCGAGTTAAATACAGAATTACAAAAATAAAATATAAATGTGATAATTAGTTCAAACACTGAGATAGACACACAAATTGTCTTTGAAGATGCCCTTCATTTTCTAACAAAAGTTAAATGAACGTTTTGCTGCTGTGGTGTGAAAGACCCTTAAAAAGTCGTACAATTTTATGACTCCATATTAAGAGAGCTAAGAAATAGTTTATGCTAGAAAAGAATTTAAATATTTCATGCATTTTAGTTAAAGAGGTTGGTTGGTTGGTGCGATCAACAAACTTTGCCACACATCTGACTGACAAGCATCAAACTTCACTTTTAGTTTATTTGCTTCCAGCCTTATGTACGCACACACCGACACACCCACACATCAAATAACAAATACCACATAATTTATTTTGTCAATCCACATGGTAGCGTGACGAAGACACACTCACTATAAATAAAAAAAAAAAAATTTTTGAAGAATATTTCAAAAATGTTTAAAACTTTCTGGGGTGTAATTGAGAAGCTTTTTTAAGTGAACTTTTTAAACAAACATCATACATACACACTTTAACACAAAGAAATATTTTTTTTGAGAATTTCTATGTTTTAAATAGCGATAAAAAGGTACCTTCTAACCGACTTCAAAACTTATTATCTAATGACATGTGCGCACGATTGTCATATAGTACAATATTGACAGAAAAATTGTAATAAAATGCTTAAAAACCGTGTGAACTCACAATTTTTGTGTGGCAACATTGAAACAGGCAGTAAATATTTATGGACAGCGTTGCCAACAGAAATATTTATCTGGCAATGGTGTTATTGTCGCTACATCAGTGAAATGTGCATTCATACGAAACGGAAATAAACGACAAAAGTAATTTTGTACTTGCGTTTTGGTACCAATCAAGGCAAATTCATACCAGGTGATCTCGTCCCTACAACAACAGCATTTTTTGTTTACAAATTCAACAATTTTATTGAAGTTGTCAAAACAGTACGTATTAACATCTCTTGAGTTGGACACAGCTTTGACTTTTTGAACAGAAATCAGCTGATGAGAATTTTAGCTAATGCAGTTACCTGGTATGAATTCGCTTTGGTAACAATTTTAAAATATCCCTAAACCGCGCTGCTGATAAATGAACTTTTTGTAAGATTTTTTCATACATACTACATATGTATACTCGTATGTACGCAAGCTGTAAGAGATTCGTAGAGTTTGTATTGTCTTCAAAAAAAAAAAAAAAAAATACGTAAGTACCATACTAACGTATGTATATTGTAGTTGTATGGAGTAGTATTTTTATGTCTTGCATCCATTTTACTCTAAATTAGCCGTACATCTTCTTAAAATGTTTTTATTTTACTTATTTTCGCTTTGTTAAACATCTCTGGGCGCGCGTATGTGTGTGTGCGTAAAAATTTATGTACAGCTAATGGAATATCTATTTTCATTTTATATGTAAATTTTATATCTATTAGGGCGCTCCGAAAAAAATTTCCCCAAACATTTGTAAACTCACAGCTGTATGGATAACAAAAATTTGGCTACATTTTATGTACTACGAACACGTACAAATGCTGCTAACTGCTTTACAAGCTCGTTAGTTCAAAATTTATACATAACAAATTTTAAATTATTTTAAAAATGCATATCTGAAATTTCATTATGTTTTCCGATTTCGGGTCGATTTTGGCTGGTAACCGAACTTGAGTTGTATTGCCAGCTGCATACAATGACAATGATAAGTGTTGCATTATCGAAGAAAAATTGTGGTTTTTTCTTGGACCATAGCTTCCCTGCAAATAATATTGGACTACGTGGTCCATTTTTAGCAGAAATGGACTGGTCACAACATGGTCCTATGTAATGCAGCCCTGAAATATGTGTTGAAAACAAGAGCTTATTGTAAGTGTTCGCGCTTTTCTTCATATTTACGATTACTCCGTCTGATTAAAATTACGCTCTGAGGTGCTCTATGGTTAGATGGAGTAGTTTTTGGGTTAGTCCGATGGGCTATATCGTCCACCCTTAGGACATCGTAACGTTAAATAAACCATATTTTCTACATACATCTGGGTTAGTCTTTGACTAGTCCTAGTCATCTGTGGACTACACTATACATACATGTATGGACAAGTCACATTATTTGCAGGGTTAGAGCATTCTCCTACTTGCGCAATGCATTGCAGTGGAAGTAGATAGATAGAGGGTTAGTGTAGAGAATAGACAGGTTGTGAAAGTGGTAGGAAGATGGAGCTTACTTCTTGCACAACTCTGCACTTGAGTGTTATTTATAAAGTAAAGTTGCGGCGTCTCTGATGTTAATTTTGACGTATTATTTTTTTTTAAGTTAAGAGCAGCTATTTTATTTATTATTTTACTTCGCCGATGTTTTCTTGCTCAAATACCGACGAAGGAGGGCTGGGATTTGAATCCGTCTCTTCCTGGTTTTATTGCTTTGTCTGTTTTTTGGAAAGAGAAATATATATCTGCAGTGCTATTTCAAAATAAAACTCCAGTGATGAAATCACAAATAATTTTTATTAAAATGTAACATCTTTTCTATTTTGCTACTACTTAAATAACAACCAAATTGCATTCGCAGATGTAATTAAGAAATTTATAGATTTATTTTTTTCTTGAACACTCTAAACCAACAGGCACTAAAGAGTTTACATTGCTTTTACACATGCATATATATGTATGTGTAATATGCATTAGCGTAGGCAGGCTATTATGGGTGGGTACATTATATACACCCAGAAATGCAGTTGACCCATTGAAAGTGTCTACAAACTAGGGATATAACGATACGCCGTTTTGCCGATCCGATACCGAGACTCCAAAAGAAATATCGCCGATACCGAGGCGCATATTGAAATTAAACTCGATTGTCGGTATCGGTTACTTCCCTACTACAAACATTTTTTATTTTTAATTTTTTTTCTTGGACCGGCACTCAGGGCATGACCCCTACATATGCAATGCTATGTGCAGGAACTAGGAAATGAGGTTCTGAGAGGGCGATATAGGCAATAGTATTTATGAACTTTCGATCAAATCGTCTCACGACGAAAGTGATAGGAAATACCTCTGCAGGGAGAAGGAAGAAAAACTGAAAAACTGCAATGTGTAGTGCGATTGGCTACCACATCCACCACAAAAGAACGAGTCCTTAATGATGAACGCATAGGAACGATCGAAGTTCCGGTATTTAACTAGAGTACATCCCATTATAGTAACGATAGAACAACGAAAGACACCCCACGTTGTGAGAATGCTGTTGAGAGTTAATAGAGTTAGCTACCCTACCGTACCCAGTGAGTTTCTTAAAATACTCTTTGAAGCACCAGCATAGACATACTAATTGTATTACAATTTCGGTCGGATTTAAGCGCTAATTTGAGTACAGGTCCCACTCGAAAGCTCGATATAAATCGAGGAAAGCTGTCACCGACACCAAAAGCAAAACGTGCTACACTCTATCAAATGCTTCGGAAATAAATATAATTACAATTATTTCTTTACTAAAAATTGGGGACCCTTAAAAAATATGTCTGGTTCCGCCAGTGATGGAAAAGATAAAGTGTTTTGTTTGCTTTTAAGCTACGCATAATTTAGTAAAACCAAAATATTGTAGACTACTGTTCCTTTAGGAGTGTATATTACATAATGTGATTATTTTACATCTAATTCATGCAAGTTCTCCGCAAATTTGTACGAAAAGTGCAGAATCGCAACATAAATTCGGCACTATAAGTTTTTCAACTAAAATTCTCTTCTTAGCTTCTACTTGTTATCAGTTTCATTGCAGTATTTTTTTAGTCCTCATAAGAAATTTCAAACCAATTCAGGGAAATGTTTTTCATTAAAGTATTTTATTTAATTAAATTAAATTTGAACTTTAAAGCAAGAGAACACAAGAACTTTTTATAAACCCGGAAATAATTATAAATATAGACTTTATTTTAAACACCATCCAGCCAATAGCGAATAGTGAAGTTTTAATCAAGTGAGAAAAATACAACAATATATTGTGGAGTCACGTTAAGTGATGTTTTATTTAATATTAATTTAAATAAATACACATCAACCACAACAATTGTCCACTTTATGAATTACATACATATATAAATTAAAACTTTAAATTAGTAAAGGAAAGAAAACTAGACAAAATGACTTGAACTTTATAGGCGCCATGTAAAGTGTGGCCGGCTTTACATAGTAAAATAATACTTATTACTGGCAATTTATAATTTAGATCATAAATGATATATCGTCGCTTCAGCTACAAAAAGGATTCGGTAGTTACGGTTAGTGGCGGAAAGACGTCGACAGTCATCACAATCCATATTTATCGACAGTACGTTGCGCTGTTCTCTCGTTACTATAATGGGATGTGCTCTAATAAAATCAGGTAACTATTCACGGGCACAATGCCACTCTTGGCGTGGGAAAATTTTAATCGAATGTCAATAAATACTACACGCCGCTTGTCAACACACCTGAAGTTCGTTTGCTATCTACAATCAAGCCATAAAAATTAATAAGCAATGATTTCGATTCTCGGAAAGTGCGTTGGACTATTTAATTTATTTATTATGTGAAAACATTTGCACTTCATTCTTCACTTTTAAAGAGCGTTCATTTATGCACCTTCCTAAAAAATATTACCTGCGCACTACATTGGTCCGAAATAAAACATAACGAAAGGAAAGAGTTCTTTTGAATATATATTTTATTAAAAACAACAAAAAAAAATTAAAAATTTGTTTATTTTTAACATTCCGCGTTAGGAAGTCTTTGATTTTTACCCCACTTTTTGAAAGTCGAGTTTTCATTATATTTTGAAGCTTCGAGCTCCCAGCAAAAAATTATCGAAATTTAGAAGTAAAAGCTGTCGTAAGCAATATATTGCATATTTAAAGACAAATATTTACAAAGGTGCTGCCGAAATACACTAAGGTTTTTCATGAAAATGCTTAAGAGCATCGTAAACTGTGCATTTTCACACCCTCGCAAACGAACTGACAAAAGTTGTATGGAAATTCATTTGCACATTTTCGCTCGATTATGAAAGGCAACCAGAAATTTTTAGTTGCCAGAAAACTACTAAAAATCACTGAAATATATGACTCGATTATGGATTGCAACCAAACCGTTGTGCAGTTGCCAGTTGATAATAATGGTAATGCAGGTAATGCAGATAATGCAGATTGAAACTGCATTAATTCCAGTGCTTTTTTCTGTTTTTTTGGCAACTACAAATTTGTGGTTCCCACCTGAAGTGCGGTTGCAATCCATAATCGACCCATTAATTTATTTTTACAGGGTGGCACAGAATGAGCTATATGGTTTGAATTCTTTATAACTTTTTTAATTATTATTTTTTCTTTGTTTTTTTTCAGCATTTTGTGAAGAAGACTTGGGGAATTAATTTTAAATATTTATACGATCGAACACAGCACATACTGTCGGTGTCTCAATGGCTTTGTTAAGGGACATATTCGGCGAACGCATTATTTCGCGCACAGGCGATTTTAACTGTCCTCCACGTTCACCATATTGAACAGCTCCTGACAGTTTTCTTTGGGGATATTTGACAGAAAGAGTGTACGTTAACAAACCAATAACCATACTCCAACTAAAAACCAACATTCGAAATGAAATCATAGCCATTACACCCGAAATTTTGCGAAAACTTATGGAAAACATGCTATAAAGAGCACGTATGTGCGAAGCCGAAAGTGGTATCATTTTTCAAAGCTCAAAAAAAATTATAATAATCGCATAAATAAAAAAGTTATAAACCATTTAAACCATGTAGCTCATTCTGCGCCACCCTGTATATTGACGTTTGCTAAAAATGGTATGCAGGTAATGAATATAGACCCTGTGTATCCTAGTATATTTTAGTGCTTTTCTGGAAAGTTTAAAAGGCGTCTTCATGATACAAGTCTCGCAAATGCGCACAATTCGCTAAATGGCAATTTCAAGCGTTTTCATGAGTACCCTTATTATATAGCAGTATAACGCAATTGTATCCCTTACAAAAATTCTTCCAGGGAAGCAATAATTTTTACTCGAGTCCTGAGAGTTGTTTCTGATTATTTTCGCGATGTTGTTTTTATGGATGCATGTACATACATATACGAGTACATATATACATGTGGGAGTGTATGTGTGTTTGTATGTAAACACCTCATAACTTAAGAAGGGATCGACGGATTGGAACGAAATGTGCCGCAGTCGAAAGTTATTGAGTTCGCTTAGATGTCCGAATCGCTTCAGTAGATTTCGATAATAAAATTTTCGAAAAATTAGTGGTCTCAAATAAATTTTAAACTACTAAGCCGATCAAGTTTAATATCTAAGCAGCTCTTAACCTCGCGAAGAAATGGCAATTGATGCCCAGCGCAAATTTTACAAAAACTCGTAAGTGGTTCGAAAGATATCGATGTCAAAAGTTTCCCAAAAAATTAGGTATTTTTACTAATCGAATTTCGATACGCATTAATTTTCTGGACTTAATAACTGCTTCGAATGCTGCAAATTTGCTTAGCGCGAAGTTGCAGGAATAGTCTGCAAGGTCAACCTATTTCCATATATTCGGTAGAGGTTATCACTCGATTATGTTGTGATGCAGTTCGATAATTAAAAGAAAAACAAAAAACCAAAAAGAAGCAAATTCCCAAAAACAATTTATTACTCGTATAAAACATAATTTTGTAGTAAAGCTTAGAAAAAAAAGCTTTTAAATCGTGAAATCTGTTCATGTTCGCATAAATAAATTTTTTAGCGAATTTTATTTTTATTAAAAATTCTCTTGCAATTCAGCGAACGATACAAAAACAATATTAATAATTTATTTTACTTTATACAACTCAACAATTTATTTCTACATACACAGTTATAAAAAGAAGAGAAGCAAGAATTTTCAATAATAAAAAAAAGAAGTGTTTAAATCTTATCAAAGTTTATATTTTAATACTTACTAATACATTATATAATGTTTCACTTTTCTACCAAAATGATCAATACACCGGCGAACAGGATTATTAAAAATAACAAGAACCAACAATAAACTTTTGTTTGAACACCCAACAAGAAAATTGTAAATAGTTACGATCTGTAAAAATGTAATTACATTGTATATTTCACGAGATTAGTAATTAGTTTTCTTATACTATATATGTATGTAGATTTATGAACATATACATACGTATGAATTTATATGTATGTACATACATATGTATACTATCTACTATATACATACATATGTATATACGATTTTTTTATCTCTCTAATAAATTTCATTATTGACACACTTTTTTAAACAAGATAATCATCATCTCATCATCATGATTATCACAAATAAATATTATTGGCAAAAAAATAAAAAAATTCTGCACACGCAATCAGCGAATTTATGAATACTTTCGAAAATGAATAATCTATTTCACAAATATTATTTTATTTTGCAGTTCGCCATACGAGACCTGCACAAGTTTTACACCAGTGATGTTAAAACTCTGAATATCCATTTGATTATTTTTTTTTAAAGAAGACTTGGGGAATTTAAAATGGATCGGTACGGAATTGAACAACGTGCAAAAATCGTTGAACTTTGTTTCTTTGCATAATTCTTAATTTTATAATAATTTTAAAATTGTAATAGAATTTCGTGTTAAGACTGCTTTTAGTTTGGGAAATTTTTCTTGAAGCAAGTTTTAGTTTGTTGGAGAGCGTGGAAAGGGGAAGGAAGAAAGAAGAGGGGTACAGAATTGCTTGTACCGAAAAGTTACTTTAATGCTCTTTTATTATTTCATTCTCATTCTTACAGTTGTTTTTGGCAGCATGTAATATTTTTGAAAATTGCCGGAGCAAACTCTCTGTGTCTAATCACTTCGGAAATTTTAGGAGAATTGAAGAGCGCCGAAAGTGAATGATGTATGATTTTATGGCGTAAGTTATTAAGATTACTCTTGTATTGTTGTACAATAACTCCTTATGTTGCCTCCTGATAATTACACCAGTAGAATGTCAATTCAAAATATGGATTTGTTTCTTTGTGAAATAAATTATCAATTCTTTTTAGTTTACACTACTATCAGGTCCAAATAACGGCATTCCTTAAACGTTCTAAATATGAAATTCCAATACATTTCAATAGAATTTGTTTGAAAATAATTTTCGAATCGAAGGCCATAATCTGGACCCAGACTAATGACGTTTTCTTTTCTGACAAAACTGTTACACATGTACATACGGATATATGTATCTGCTTTCGTGACTATTCGTATTCAATTCTAAGAAGTATGTAACATTCCTATCACCTTCCTTTCTAAATATGTCGCGCTAATAACAGGCAAAATATCCAACATATTTGGCCCTCTACTCTCAAGTTGGGGTGAAATCGTAACTTTGTTTGACATCTTTGTTAAATACCTTTTTCTACAAATAAGTACTTATATGTGATATTATTATTATTATTGTTTATTTATTAATAACACTAATTATTTTAAGCCTAAGGTCTTTTTATATATTTTATATTTATTTCAATATTTCGCTACTCCTTTGTGTAGCTTCTTCAGGAAAATTGGTTTTTGAAAACCCATTGATAAAAATCGTAGAAACAGTGAAACGCTAAGTGTACAAGTTTCAGTACCATTGTACTGTAGGAAATTTGGTCCATTTTTTTTTGTCAAAATTCAAATTTTGCACTTTAGAAAATCGAACAACTAGCAGTATAAAAAACAAATAAAAAAAATTCGGAAATTGCGTGACTTAAATTCATTATATTTAACAATTGAAGTGGAACGCGCTTCGCGTTATTTTTGTTTACGACACCTCATCTGATAAGTCAGAACGCCCTCCTTCGCCGGTATTGTGTAGCTCCGGCGAAGTAAAATAATTACTAAAAATTGCTACTAAAAAACGAAGCTTCAAAATTTAATACGTCAACTTGACATCAGAGACATCAGCTCCTATCATTTCTCCTACTATCACTTTTCTCTAGTTCCAGCACATTGCACCGCATGAATAGGGGTCATCTCCTGAGTGCTGGTCCAAGATTAAAAACAAAAAAAACGCTGAATAATAAAGCTGAAAAAACTGTGTAACGTTAGGTGGCCGACCCTTCCCGAAGGAGAACGCCCCACTTAGGGCCATTGTGATACCACAACCAGAAACACGCAGGGTCTAGACGGAATCGAACGCACACATCCAGATTGAGAAAAGTAATGCTCAATAAACTAGGCTACGGTGGCAGCCAATTCTAATATTTAAAAGTTAATAAAAAAGTGTTGCCTCCTTCGAAACAGCTTTTTTATATGTGATTTACATGCTGTTTTTATGGAGGCAATATTCAATTTATTGACACAATAATTTAGTGTTTGTGACAATAAAAACTGTATCACTTTTTAAAGGTATTAGCAACGGCAGAAAGTGTTATCCATCGAAATGGCACCATTTTTGTTCAGAAAAGAAAACGCCATAAAATTAAGAATTTTAGTACATTCTTTCTAAAGTAGTACTTTTTTCTTTACACTTATTGCACTTTTTTCATCATATCGAGCCTTTGGTGCAATACCGTCGTAACTCAAAAAATCGTGAACCGAGAAAAATGCATTTGAAGTTTTTAGCCATCTTTTTGATAGCATTTTCGTTTACTAAAGTTATTTTTTTACAAGTTTTTAAATAAAGAGGCATTTTTTGTAATGTTTTCTGTTTGTAAATTTCTTGTCATAAAGGAAATACTTCATTATTGCAAATAAATATTGTTGGAAATAGCTGGAGGCAATTAAAACATTTGTAGCTGTAGAATCTGAACAATTAGAGATAGAACCATAATCTTTTTTCCTTTAGATAGATATTTCCCCAAAGATCATTTCTGCATATCCAGCTGAAAAAACTCAAATTTTGAATTACTACGGTATTGCACCAAAGGCTCGATATGGCAAAACTCTATATATTCATAATATACACATATTTTTTTTATAATAGGTTTGTTCCAGTTGTATAACAAAACAGTCCGAACTCGCATACATTAGTCCAAAAGCGTTCCAGATAACAATTTTTCTGTAATTTTGACAGAAAAGAAGAGTGAAATTTTTCAATTCCTGTGTAAAGTTGTACAAACACTTTTCTTTTCGGTATGTTCGGACTAGTATTAAATTATCAGCTGTTTTTTTTTTGTTTACATTTAAAACTCACAAAAAAAATTTTAACAAACGAAGAAAGTGTTTATTTAAAATTAATTAAAAAACAAAATAGATTTTCAAATAAACTTGAATTTGTAAGTACATATATTTGTGCACATTTATCACTTTATTTAATAAAAAAATGGTTTTTATTTTTTTCCATTTATTTTCATTCACTTTTTACAGCTGTTGGCAATGCTGCAAATGTTTTGTTTTTAAAATATTATGCATTTTAAGCGTCTAAAATCACTAAAATACAATTTATTTGAGAAAGTAAGCAGCATTAGTATTTGAAGATGTTCAATTGTGGTTTTTTGCGTTCCAGCAATTTTAAGACAACTTTGTCACATTCAGAGAGTAATTTTCGTTTTAGTATAAATAGTTCGGACTGTTTTGTTATGCACCTGGATTGTTGGTATGAACTGTTCTCCCTTTGTTTAAAAGAAAATTTTTATAATTTTGTAAGAGTATAACACGGAAAATAATACGTTAAAATACGAGCTTCAAAAAACAACCAGCCGCACACGACTTTATTTTTTGTCAGTATTAAAACTTTCTTGCGTGTTTACCGTGGGCTGTTTAAGAACGCACTGATGCATTCGAAACGCACTTATTGAAAAAGTTTGTAGAAATAAAATGGGAAAAAACCCAGCATTATAAAAATACTGCAATTCTAAAAACTTTATGATCATTATTAATTTGTTGAGTACTATTCTCTCATAGGAGTGTGTTAGTCACGGCTTTTCTCTTTCTCAATAAGTTTTCGTTTCTGCGAAAATAATAAAAGAAACAATGCAAAGACAAAAAGTTTATTTATACAATTAAATGCATACATCCATATGTATGTGTGTACATATCCATACCTGGTTATCACATTTTGCGAAAAGCTTTCTTTCAATTAAAAGTTTTGCAATAGAGGACTGCATGAATGCGATTGCTATTAATTTCAAAATACGTCGTTATTTTAGTGTGCGGGTTGGACCCTCAGAGTCCGCAATAAACTGTCTGGCGAACGGTGCACACGGATGACAATATTGAACGGGTACAGGAGAGTATTCAGATAAAAAAAAAATTTAATACAGAAATAAAAATTCGTGCGTATACGAGGTCTGTTCAAAACAAGAGGCAAATTTTGAATTTTTTTAAAAGTATTTACTTATTTATCAATATACATTTTGTCCCCTTCTCAGATATAATGCACTTATGCCAGCGCTTCTTCCAATCCTCGTAGCACTTTTGAAATGCGGTTTTCGGTAGGGCCATCAGCTCGTTCATCGATTTTGACTTTATCGCATCAATTGTGGCAAAACGCTTTCCTTTCATTTTATTTTCGGTTACTGATCAAAATATGTAAATAAAGAAAGAATTTACTTACATGTTGTATACAATTCGTCAGCAAAAATCAAGTGAATAAATTAAAGAGGGAAAATGAAAAAACTCGCGGGAAAAAAATTATTCACGATTAGGGGAGTTGTATTTTAGTATGAAATTATTGACGGGAAATTTTTTTGTTGACTTTGACGACCGCTGCGATTTGTGGCTTATTCGCATTGACCTGCGACTTAAGAAAAACCCACAAGAAAATGTCTAACGGCGTCATTTAACACCGATTTTAACAAAACTTATAAACTAAAGCATTCAAAATACCACAGTTCCAGAGATGTTGAAGACTTCAATAGTCAGGCCAATCTACAAAAACGGTATACATTCAGACACAAATAAATGTAGGCCAATTGCCATATTATTTCTTATAAAATTTTTTTCTTTTCTTTTTTTATAAAAAATAATAAAAATTTCCTGAAGATGTTAACCGATGGTTAACGAAATATCGAAGTAGAGCAAATAAACATAAAAACAAACCTTTGAGCTTAAAATATAATATATAAATTGTTATTATTTTCTAAAATATGGAGCTTTGAATGTTGATTTGTTAAAATATTGGTTGGTGTATGAATAAATAGTGGTTAGGCCTCGTAATATCTACTGCACGCAGAACAGAACAAATATTTTCATAAAAACTTTAATTGCTTCGCAAGCTTTAACTTAATAAATTTCAATTTCGTTATTATAACGTATTTGACGTAATTAAAAATAAAAACCGAAAATTGTCAATTTAAAAATTTCACTTTGATAATAAATTTTAATTTTGTAAGAGTTCATAATTAAAATAAATAAATATAATTAAATAGATTTATTTATAACTGTGGCGTCATAGAAATCAAATGAATCACATCTCATGATCTTTTCCGTCATGTTTGCCATTTATTTTGCCAAAAACGACCGAATGTTTTAAAAAATAAATTTGTTTAAAATACTTTTTTTTTCAAATTGGAATAAAGAAACAGTTAACAATAAAATTTTATCCAAATTAAGAGCAAAACTTGTTCCCACCAAATACAGAGAAGAAGTCTGTCGTGAACGAAGCAAAGAAGTGACTAATTTTTGCATGTTTTTTTTTACTTTCTTACTAAATTTTAATGCGATTATCGCTTTAAATTTTTAAATAATTTTGGTTGAATAACGGTGAAATTTTAAAACAGGTATTTCATCCAGAATTTTTGCATTCCAAATTATATTATATTTAATTAAGGCTTTTCATCATCATAAGCATCAGTGCATTCCATAACTTTTCTACCTTTATTTTCAGCAATTTACATGTGATTAAACAGTTGATATTATATTATTTTTCTTCCTAATGCTCCACTGTGCGATACGCAGACGTAATTTTTTCTGAATTAAACTTTTTGTTAAAAATTATTATGTATTTTATTTTCTATTTTTTTTTTCTTTTATAAAACTTGAATTCAGCATTATTAAAAAACACTTGCTACTTGAGTCTCTTTATAATAAATCAAGGTTTTTCAATCGTGTTCATGCAGAGTTCAAATGCTTACTGACCTTGAAGTACAAAATTTATCAAGTGGGTTGTTGAAGGCTTTGTTTGAAGATAAGTTCCGACTAAGCAAATATTTTAGGAAATAAGCGAAACCACCACATATTGTATGTTTTCCTCTAAAATAGAAAAATGTTTATGAAATGAAACTGAACCTTTTTTAATTGCACAGTGGTGATGAGATTCTTGCGCACCTTACTAGATACACCTCTTTGATTGGTGCACAAACGTCACTTCTGCTTTGAGATGGAAATCGAACGGTGAATCAATGTACTTAATATAAAAATTCTTCATAAGATGCCGTACGTGATGATTTATGTAGACGACATTTTGATATTTTTCCACAAAATAACCATTCACAAATCAGAAGCTCTTGATGTTCTTGGCATGAAAATTCAGTGTGATGTTCGATGAACTGAGCACATTTTTGAGGTCTCAAAGGAAGCATTCAAGTGCACACTTCACGCCTAGTGAAGAGTTGCTTAGAGGAAAACGGTATTACTGTTCTGAAGTGGCCAGCTCAATCCCCGGATCTCAATCCAATTGAGAACCTGTGGAATGATGTTGAGGAGCAAGTGCGATCGGTAAAGCCAAAAAATTTGGGCGATTTATGGGAAGAAATCCAAAAAGCTTGGTATAACATTCCAAAGGAACATTGTAGGGCATTAGTTGAAAGTTTGCCGAGGAGATGCGCTGCTGTGCTCCAAAATAAAGGATTACCCACAAAATATTAAGATTTTTTATAAACCTAAGATTTAATTTAGTGAATTAACCTTTATTTTGCCTATGTCTTAAATTCATGACCAGGCTAAAACTTGCATTAATATGAATAATATGTTAAAATAGTTCCTAACTAAATATAAGTAGCAAACAATTGTTGATTTTTTTTCCATAGCATTACTAGGATTTTTGAAAAAATAAAATGGATTTAAAATTTTTTACATAAGATGCAAAAAATATCAGGAATATGTCAGTGATAAGTCGTGTCTTAAATTCATGACCACCACTGTATGGCCATTTACAGGATCTAAAACAGATCACTCGCTCTCTTTTGATTTTTTTTTTTTGCATTTTTTATAACACATTAGTGGGACTATGTATAGTGCAAAAGATCGATTTTTTGTTTCTGATGTACTCGTCTAAGCAATAAGTATGGTATTACGAACGGGACAAAATTTAGAACACGACTGCATTTTGAACTGCATTTAGAAAAATTAAAATATCTGCGAATTAGAAAACAATTTTTGAAAGGAATTTTATTAAACCAAAATGAAATAATATGAATATATAATACAGTGAAACCTCTCATAACGGACACATAAGTAGTATATGAGAAAAAATATTTTAAATTGCAAATACTAGGAAATGCTAAATATTGAAAAAATTAAAAAAAAAAATTCTACATTAACCTACAAAAGTTCTAAAATTATCGCGGTGGTCATATGCTATAGTTTTTCACATATTTTGTTGCTGTCATCCAGAAAACTATAGCATAACTATTCCCTAAACTGGCAACAACAAGAGGGATTCCTTTAAACAAAAGTGCACAAAAGAAAATTTAAAAAAACAATAATATCGATTTCATTTATGTGACTAGATTTTTTCTTAATAAATACGAAAGTGTTGCGATGTATTTGATATTCGCTCAATATTAGTTTCTGTTTTTACTTTTTTTATTTTTTCTTGCTACTCCTATTTATTATGAATATGGGAATGGTGTTCTGCTGCGCATGCTACGCCTAATCACACCCATATTTACTAATATTTTATATTTATTTATATTCAAATTAAAATTATTGTTGTTTATATTTTTAAATTTTTTTGTGAGAGAACTAACATTAATGGGTGTGCAACTTGTAGGATAGACCGGCAATCAATAGCACATGAAGGGGGTCGAAAAGATATCCAATCAAGTGATGGTAGGTTTCGATAGCCCCCTTACACTGGAAAAAACATTTAGCAAATTAAAATATAACACAACACTGTAGGTGATACGTTTTCGAAAATGTATAGGTTAGTGGTGATAGAAAGTGTGAAGAGATGTCAAATCATATCTGTTGTAGTTACAGTCACAAACAAGAAATTAAAAGTTTTTTATACGATTTTTTAAAAACTTAAAGTTTTCACTAGTTGTACACGAGAAATTTCACTTTTTCCAGTTTTATGCGAGGTCTGTTCAAAAGAAAAGGTGAATTTTTAATTGCTTTTGAAAAGTATTTATTTATTCATCAATATCCATTCTGTCCCCTTCAAAGTAATCTCCCTCAGATATAATGAATGCACTTATGCCAGCGCTTCTTCAAACCTCAAAGCACTTCTGAAATGCGCTTTTCGGTATGGCCATCAGCCCGTTCTTCGATTTTGACTTTATCTCATCAATTGTAGCAAAACGCTTTCCTTTTATTAGTCTCTTCAGTTTTGGGAATAGGAAAGTCACAGGAAACCAATCTGTTGAATAAAGTGGTTGATTAGGAAGTGGTTTTTTGGCCAAAAAATCACGAAGAAGCATTGATACGCGAGCTGGTGCATTTTCCTGATGCAGAATTCATGATTTTTTCCACAATTCCGTTTGAGCCATATTGCTTCACGCAAACATTGCATAACTTCCTTGTGTATTCCTTATTAACCGTACGACCTGTTGGCAAGAACTCATGATACACTACGCCATTGTAATCAAAGAAAACAAAATGCACCTTTTCTTTTGAACAGACCTCGTATGTATTTCAAAAATACTCCCAAGATCAGTACAATAACAAACGTTTCGCGCCTTTATGCAAAATAAATCGTTCAATTCTACAACATCACAAAGCCTGTTGCGCATTTAAGTCAAAAAACGTCCCAAAAATAAAAACAGTCTTTTTATAAGACAATTTTGTATACGGACGAAAGCAGAAAAAAGTTTAAAAGCGCAAAAAACGTTAAATAAAATAAGTTATTATTGAAATATTTTGAATCGGCGAGTACTTAATGAGATTGTGTCACCTCTATTTAACACCTTAACAAATAAAAAAAAAACGTCAAAAATCAAATTATTCAGATATTTTGCACTTGCAATCAAGTTGTCGGAATCCAATAGAATATTTTATTTGTTTTAGAACAACTGTGAAACGAAAATTCTTTAATTTCTTTACAACAAGCTTTCCTCGAACAACTCACTTTATTTGGTAATGGAACAACGCCTTATTAGAAGAATTGTATGAATTATAATTGGAATTAGTAGTAACTACTACACGCCGCTACGCCACACACTTTCTTATAAACAAAATACTACATATTTCCTCTAAACATGTCGTGTAAATAATTGGGACATTCACAATGTCTGTTATTATGTCATATTGTCATAATGTCTTAATATATTAAAATACTTTAAACAAATTGTTGTTACGCTTGAAACAAAAAGAGTCATAAAATTATAAAATTTTTCGAGTTATGTTTATTGTTTCCTCATAAAATAATACTCAGGAGATGACCCCTCCACATGCGAAGCATTGTGCTGGAACTGTAAGAAAGGGATAGTTAGAGAAATAATTATTAATTAATTAAATTAATTATTTCACATCTATGCTTATAGCAGTGTCGAAGCTTCAGTTTAGTAGTCATTTTTATTCTTTTACTTCGCCGGTGCTACACAATACCGACGAAGGAGGGCGTTCTGATGCGATTGTGGATTGCTATCATCTGAAGCCGGTAATATTCAGTGACCAGCGACTATGCCTTCGCCACTGAAACCTTCCGACAACAACTGACACACAAAGACACACTAATGCACATCAGAAAAATTCGAGATGTTTAAAAAATTTTAATAAAGGTCAAAATAAAAATGAAGTGCGACTAAAATTTTTTTTTTATTTTATAATTTTTAGTCTGAAACTGGGATTGAACCCAGGTCTGTTTTTGGTTTTGTAGTCAACGTGCAGACTACCATCCATCATGCCATCGCCACCCTCGCTACCCGTTTATTACTTTTTGAAATAATCGTATTTAAAAATATAAATTTGCCACCAGACATCCTGTACAAGAAATTATGACGGGTTGTTCACAGCTGTCATATTTTATCGTGTTATTTTTTTACAACATATGACTTTATGACTGCCTTGTGAATACCCGAAAAATATACAAAATATTAATAATGAAATATGTTAATAATGAACATTTGTTTATATTCTTTCTTCAAAGAAAATATAAATAAACAATTAATTATATAATTTGCTCATACAAGTTACATTCCTCTTAAATGGGTTTTCTCAATTACAAATTAATTTTACACATTAATGAGCATACTGTTAAATTATAGTTTTTTTATGTATCAGGCTGTTGTTCACACAGCATCCAAATGCAAGTAATTCGATGAATGTTTTAGATGGTTAAAATTTGTAAAAGAAGAAGACTTTAAATACCTAAAAATAAAGATAAAAAATAAACTATCATAACTAGTAGTTTTTATATAGTAGAATATCGTAATTAGTGTCCTGGGCGAAATTACGGCAATCGATTAGAATCGAAATTCAAGCAAAATTTTATTCAAATGGTCGCATTTTTAAGATAAATTTTCATATTGGAAGTACAACATATTATTAAACTAATATGTTTACAAATATTACAACATAAAAGATGTGTGAATCAGTGGACCTTGAAGCTACACTTTCATCTTCACCGTTCTTCGGGATTTGTCCACAGTGTGTGGTAATTAGATAGATGTAGATATTTATTATTTTTTATTAATAGAATACGAGAAATTTACTACCCGTTATTTTTCTCCCCTAATGAAACTCTAAATTTACTATCTGGGTATTTCCATGAAATGGTCCACCGTGACTTAAAAAATCAAAACGCTCGCATAATTTTTTTAAGCACAGTTCCATTTAATTAAGTTGGATTAATTTTGTAGTATATTTTTATTTTTAATTTTTGAATAAAAGTTTAATTTTTTTGTTAAAAACTACTGAAAATTTATGTAAAATTACTAAAATATGTATGAAGGTAAAAAGTGTCACGTGCGTAATGTAACGTGCGTAATCAACAATTTATTTTTTTCTTAGTCAACCCATGCATAGTTGTTTTTGAACAAAACATGATTATAAACGTCCATTATTAACCTTTATAAAAACATTTTTTCTGAAATAAAAATCTACATCAAATCGCTTATTTTCGCATTTTTTCTTACGGCTCTAAAAGGCACTTCCATTTTATGTCACGTGCGTAAGTCTACTTTGATTGCCTGGAACTTCGGTTCCCAGTGCTCAATTTTCCAATATATATACTTTTTGGAAGAACTCATCACATACAATGTAACGATTCTAAAATTCCATTCTAAAATTCCAATCCATTTCTATTTTCACAATATTCAAAGACAATTAAACGTGTAGAAATGTCGCGTGCATAACCATGGAAACACCCATCTATAACTTACAATTGTCCTTGGAATTTTTTAATTTTTGTTTTCATTAGCTGTATTCGTTTACCCCAAAAATTTGTGCAAATTTGCACAAAATTTCGACTGAAAACCATTCGGTTGCACAAAAATTTACAAAAGAGAACACCATTTGAGCGAGTAAAATGACAGTTATTTTCTGAGAGCCTGTAAATTTTTACTGAACGAATTTTTGTCAGTTGAGTCCACTGGAAAAAAAAACATATGGTTAAAAAATTAACAAGCAAACAAAAGTTTAAAACTTTTCAACAAAATATTTCCAAAGGAAAAGTTACAAAAATAGTTTTCAGCATGAAACAAATTAAAGATGACCATGAAATATCCAGTATTATTTTTTTGTCATAGGATATGTTTTTATATCATCAATATATAAACTTCTTACAATTGATCTATTTACATAAATTTCTTAGAGACGTAAAACTAGTATATATTTGAGTACTTATTACAGCATATTATTTAGGATACCGAATATCAAAAATTTAGTATCGATGTACTTGATGTACGCTTGACATTTAAACAGAAGCAAATTAAAAATTTTTTTGAAGTCCCGTGTTTACGTGAACAGGCCCAAGACCCTGCAAGCCCTCAAGGACAACATTCGACACGAGTGCGAGAATCTGTCGCCCGAAGTTCTCGCCGAAGTGATGAAAAATGCCATAAAACGATATCCTATAGCAATCAATTGTGACGGCGCCCATTTGGCCGATATCATCTTCTCGAATTGACCAATAAAATTCTAAAGATTCAGATAAGCATAATCAAAAAACAGAATCGAAGTTTTTCATTCAGAAAAAAAATTGGAGCCAAACAACATCCAATGTCTTCTTTTGGCCCACCTTGTACATATTGAGTATTAAATATCAGTATTATTTATCATATCCGAGTTAAAAAATTAAAAGAAAAGTTGTACTGCCTACTACTGATCAGGGTACGGATTGAAGTGAAGAACTGTGCCTCAAGTAAACACATTCTTGCTACTCTTTTTTTCGTTTGAATTCTTAATAAAATTATCATATGTTTGCAACATTGTAGCCATAGTCCAAAAAAATATAATTGGGCCATGATTGTAGCCATACAAGAAAATATTTAAAACAAACTTGAAAATGCAAGGTCAACAATTGTTTTTATGTTGTATTTCAAAAACTTAACAGCTTTTTCAGAACAGATGATAAGAGAGACAGACGTACATACATAAACACAAGGCAAAACATAATAAAAAAAAAGGCAAACATAAATAAGAATAAAATTAAAGGGGGATTATGCAAAAAAGAAACTTAATAAACAACGCACATAGAGTCAAACTCTATACATAAATATGATTTACTCTGTTATTGTATTCCTTCCATTTCATGGTTGCAAATCCATTAAACGATAATTATTAACACTTACGTTACATTGTCCTTGGGTACAATATTTTCACTATTTTCCATTATAATTTCAACTGTATCCACTTCCATATCTGATGCGCTGTTGGAAGACGATTCGCTATCACTGCTTAAAACAACGACGTCTTCCATGAAATTTTTCCAAATTTTTTTTATAAATTGCAATACAATTGTGTATTCAGAAAGGCAAAACAAATTTTAGAAAGAAACGCAATTCTTCTATAAATTTATAATTCTCTTTTACTGCTTTGCCAACTAAAGAAAAATATTCACAACTTAGACTCTTTCCATTAAAAATTTACCCAATTTAATCACGTTATATTGTTATTCAGTGGAAAATCTATTCTCCAATTCCTTTTTTTATTCGCTTCGAGTTATACAGCAGTTCCAGTCCAATGTTATCTGAAAATTTTCTTTAGTGGCCGAAGTTTTATTTCAAAACAGTTTGTTCCTATTTCACAATTTTCTTTCTTTTTTTTAATTGCACAATTAAACAAAAAATTAAATCTTCGTCGCACGAAGATGAAATCGTTTCACACCTATTCTATGGTTCTAGGTATTCTATGTTTCACACGTTAACCACAAAATATTCTATGACGTTAACTTCGACAAGCGAATTTGTATAATATGAATGAATAAAAATATTAGTGGAGAGTTTTTCTAGAAGGTAAACTTGCACAGTTGCAAATTGTGTACCCTCTGTAATCATTGCAGTAATTTTAAAGTAGGGTTAGTGTTTGGAGTTGCCATATTATTATTTCTCTAATAAAATAATTTTAAATACTTTAACTCTAATTACTAGTTTATTTTGTGGGCGGTAATAATAAATATATAATTGAAAAATATATTTTTATGAAAAATAATTTGTTCTATAAAAAGCAATGCAAAGAATAAAATAATGATTTATAATATCTCACAGCCAACTTCAAGCAGATAATTATAAATAATTAAAGCGAATGCTACACGATCAATTTTCAGCTTCAATATTTGTCATTGTGTGCGCTACTTTAAAAAAAATATTCACACTTATACGTACATGTGCCATATTTTTTCAACCATCTACATATTTGAATTTCGAAAAAATAAAAAGAAAGATATTCGAAATTTTTCTAGGAGGAAAGAATACAGAAAAAGGCTTTGTTATATGCACAATACTTTATGAGATATATGAATGCTAAAAAAATAACAAAAATCAGTTTTTGCCCGTTTTACTTACAAAAAGTAGACATGTCGACAAAGTACCTTATTTACTTATTATTTTACTTTTTTTATTCAGTTTTACGCCTTAACATTTTAATTTCCAAAAACCACTTCTTAGTGGATCTAAACACCGACAGGGGAGTCCACATAATGAATTTCAATCGTCTAGATATAGCCGTTTTGGCTGGGCGATATTGGGTCCTTCCTGATGTTGCTCTCAATTTAAAAATTTCTTTTTGCTATTAGTATTCAAGGACTCAACAAGAACCCAAAATTTTCAAAAAATTGTCTAAAAACGAAATACATACGTATTTTTTTCATATCCGGCAACACTACCGTCTATTAACAAAAAATATTTTTTGCTCAATGCACATATTTCAAAATTTCAGAAGAATTGGTTTTTTTTTAATATATACAGTCATAGGAATGAGAAATTTCAATAAAATTGGCTCAGAATGGCTATAAACGAAAAATATTTTGCCATGTATGGACCACATTGTATTCATGTTAGGATGTGATCGAGTTATGGTGGAACAAACATCATAAACCACAAATATAATAACTTTCTCATATATAATAATAGTAGTATATACATAGGAGTATGTTTAAAGATATTATTTATATACATATGTATACGATTAGCGATAACAAAAAAAAATAAAATAACCATAAAATATAAATTTACCATCAATTTTCATGGTTAAATACGAAGTATATTTACCAAGTAAAATAAGCTCATCAGGCGACTTTCTTTGCTCGTTTATGTTTTACATGCCGTACATGTCAAAATATATTTACATTTATGCGCGCCAATATCATTTTTACCCATTTGTTTAATTTGAGTGAGGGCGCTGTTAACAGTTTTACGCATTTCTTTATTTTGAGAGAGGGTTGCAAGAGCAATTAAAATGAAGTCAACGTTTTTCTTCCTATTGTAGCCTGGGTGTGTGTGTGCTTTTGAGAGAGCTATAAAAAAAAGTTTGACATATTTAGCTAGTTTTACACAAACAAATTGCCTGTTGTTTTCTTATAGAGATTCGGCTACTTGATAAATATACTTTGGTTAAATATAAAATTTTCCTAATTTTTATAACTGTTACTCCGCTGGTTTAAATTCTCAAACATAAAATTTGAAACGTTTAGACTGTGGGAACAAGCATGTTATATTGCATGCAACCCTGTATTATTTACTTTTTTG
Organism: Dexiosoma caninum; assembly: GCA_963924685.1. Taxonomy (NCBI): domain Eukaryota; kingdom Metazoa; phylum Arthropoda; class Insecta; order Diptera; family Tachinidae; genus Dexiosoma; species Dexiosoma caninum. The sequence goes on along the minus strand of OZ004727.1, from coordinate 93,106,773 downwards.
ACAGTTTTCCAAATATGACCCTTTCCGTTTGAATAAGTTAAAAAGAGATGTATATATATTTTTTTTACAATTGGGAATCCGTAGCGGTAGTGACTGTTGTCAAACCATTTCAAAAGAAACGTTGAAATTTTTTAACAAGTAGAAAATTGGAGCTCAAAGCAAGTGGGTGTCATCGCTGCGTGCTTAAGACCTCCATGTTATCGCGTTTTTTTTTTGGAATTTAAAATAAAAAATATTATTCTGACTAAATTTTTCTACTAACACCAAAATTTTTTTATTGAATATTGTAATCAAGTATAAAAGAATTGTAAATGTGATAAAATTATTACAAATGAAACGAAAGAAAAGATTAACAAAAACAGATTGTGAATAAAAAGAAAATCAAACGTAATATATTAATAATACATATGTATATGTATATTTATCTTATTGTCTGAAGAGGGGAGCAAACGTGAAACCCCTTAAGCACAAGCATAATTAGAGTACTTAAAGAAATAAAAACACAATTTACACACATAAAAATCATTTGTAATGTTGGTACAATAATTGGTTACATACATAATTATGTAAATGAGCAAGAAAAACTAATTGCAAATTAAATTTTAGTGAAAATTACAATAACGAATTTGGGATATATTCTGAATAGCAAACAATTTTCTTTGAGGTAGGTGTTAATAATGTATGTATGTATGTATTTTGTCATATTCTTTTTTCTTATATGGACACTTCTTGCATTTATTTTTCATTATGGGATCGTTACAAATTGTTCGGGGTTTTTGAACAATATTTTCTTTTTTCTTAAATTTCGTTAAGAAAAAATGTTTACGCAGGCATTATTTCTTTTTTATTTTTGTTTGTGCTTTTAGTTACTCTGTTTTATGCTTTCAATTTTGTGTTTCTTGTATTCTTTTCGCACAATGTGTTGGAGCTAAAGTTTTTCTTTTACTCTTATTATTCTTTCTTGGTAGGTATATCACACCGACAAAAGCTAAACAACAACAAAAGCGCCAACGTCTGTAATTATTGTAAGTTTTTACGTTTTTACTTTTGTTTTATTCTGTATTTGGATATTCTTGTAAGATTTTTTCATATTCATCTCCACATAATACATCGCTGCCAGATTGGTAGTGTCTAAATATAAATAGTTGAAGGATAATTGATTTGCAAAATGTTATATTCTGGGTCCAAATTAGAGCAATGGAAAAGTTAGATAAGTTGATCAATCCTATATTTTAGAAGATGAAGTCAGGCTGTCGAAAAGTTTTTTTGTATTCTTAAAAGCAACACATGAAAAGAATCATTCCTACACTGTCTAATAACTAAATGAGGGGAACAAATAAAGTTTAGGGTACCCTCCCAGAAACGAAAAAAAGTACGTTATTGGGAAGGTTGTAAGTACATTTATGGAGTAGTCGTATGTCTACAACAAAACAACAATACCAAAAACAACAGACATTTTGTTTGTGTAAAACTCGCTAAAGATTTCAAACAAGGCATCTTTAACAAGGTGGTGGCGAATTAAATTGTTGTTCTACACACACGTTTTTCGTTCGCAAAGTGTCTAACGCAATGATAACAAAAACATTGTGTTTTTGACGTTTGTTGCCAAACGTAGGAAAGCAAAAAATTTCCACCTGTTTTAACAACCCCACCTTGTTTGAAACGCCATAATGTCAAACTTGGCTTTTACTGGTCTCCCAAACGTAAACACACACAGGCTACAAGAAAAACATGAATTTCATTTATGTATGGCTTAATTGCTTTTGCAACTCTCTCTCAGAATAAATCGGTTTTCAATAAATTTTTACTACAATCTATTTTAACTTTTATATACCATGCAATATTAACTAATTAATTGGCGAAAACAGTGGATCCGTTTTTTTGGGCAAATATTTGCCATATCTGACCGTACCTTTAATGTTATGCCGTATAAATATTGTTCTGTTTTCTGCTCTCGTCAGATTAAAAATATTTAATTTAAACATATTTGTAAAAGAACAGAGGAATAGCAAACCCCCTGTGAGTTCTTCCTTAAGAATTTTATATTTATAAAACGAAGATAATTCAACGCAAAATGTTTGTTCAAATGTATGTATTTGCAGTTTAAATTTAAAATTCTCATCCAGCATTATTTTTCTTGTTGCAATTCTCCGAGGACTTAATTTGGTGCAATTTGCTAATTAAACTAAAAAATAAGTTATTAAAGGAGGTAAAACAATAATGTGCATTCTGTGATAAATTCTATTAGAAATGTAGGACCTTGAAAACATCTAATTGGTTTTGCCAATAAGAACTGCAACTTCTTAGTTGGCCAACTCAGGACTGGTTTGGAGGCCTGAATATTGTTGATTTCTTTGCATCATAATTTTTTATAAATTTTGTAAAATATACTATATGCTGTCGTACGTTGACATTTCCGAATAGAAGTTTTGTGTAATAAATTAATGTTTTCATTATAAATTGGGAAATTAGTGATCGCAAATGTTATAATAACTGTCTGACAGAGTTGAACACTGCTGCTAATCAGATAGATTGACGACATTTGGTAAGCCCGTCCATAATTTTTTTCTTGAAATTTCGAGGGTTGTGCTACATGCATAGCTGCCATACGCGAAAAAAGCGTCAAAGGGATGCACAGAAATTGTCAAGAAAAAAACGTCACAAAAGCACTTCACCGTTCTTAATTAAAATATTTATTTGTCACTGATAAAATATGTCCAAACCAATTAAATCACAGCATTTTTGTACATACGAGTATGTCAACAAACAAGTTTAACTAAATAAAATTATTATTAATATTACTTGGCTAAATACCACATTTGCTAAAAAATATGCAAAAGTTTAAGGTTTTTTTTGTACAAATTATGATGATGTATTTCAAATAAGAGAGTAGAATTTCTTCTTTTTATTTGCGATAATCTTAAAGCTTTATATCATTTCCAGAAAAACATTCTTTTAAGTTCTATAATGTTTTTTTTAGCTTCAAGTTGGGGTGCTGGGTTCAACCCCAGTTTCAGACTAACGGCCCTTTTCACAATGTATGATTAAATATTATCGTGATCTTTCACAGCAAGTTTTGTATGCCAAAATTTGCGTTAAAGTCCACGTTATCTGTTAATCGGACATTGTGAAAAGGCCCGTAAATCATAAAAAAATCTCGCATTTTTTCTGGTATGAATTTGTGTGAGTTGTCGTCGGAAGGTTTCAGTGGCGAAGGCATTGTCACTGGTAACTGGACAGTCGGCTTCAGCTGTAGCCAATCCACTGGAATATAATATCACCCCCCTTCGTCGGTATTGTGTGGCATCGGCGAAGTAAAGTAATTACTAACAAACGGCTACTAAAAACGAAGCTTCTAAAATTTAATTCGTATCCTTCACATCAGAAACGCTACAACACTGCTATAAAAATAAATAACGTGCAAAAAGGAAGAGTGTTGTATGATAGTGAAGCTGTACCTCCTCTCATTTATCTAACTATCCCTTTTCTCTAGTTCTAGTACAATGCACCGCATGTGTAGGGATCATCTCGTGAGTGATCCAAGATAAAAAAAAAGTTGAACTCTATTTTTTGAAAAATGTCAAATTTATGGCAAAAAACGGCAAAACTGTTGTTTTAGAGGTCAGAAACCATAAAAATGACAATAATTAATTGGGATAAAACAAATTTGTCCATAGACTTAAATTAATTAAATAAATAAATAGGTTTAAATAACAACATTAATTTAGTGAAAGTTCTCTAATTTATATCATTATGATGCACAAATAAATTTAGCTTATTATATCGATGGTCTCTTAACTAAGTTTTCTAAATCATTCATTTTAATTTTAATTAAAACTAAAATGTTTTGCTTCTTAATTCAAAATAAACTTGTTCTGTCTTCTTACTCTTTTCCAAGCCTCTCAAATTATTTTGTTCACTTTGGCGTAATAATGAAAATGAAAACATTTAAGTAGGGTTTTTTCTATCTCAATTACACTCTTAAAATAGCGTTAACTTAGTTTTGTTTTATGACAAGCCTGATAATGACGTATAACGTCATTAGCAGCAGCAAATATAACAACAGGACTCCAGCAAGTAATAGACACACCAGTAAGGAAAACGAAAAGGAAAAGGAAAAGCAACAACAAAAGATTGTCAATAAAATAAATGATGGCGACGATTGCCATTACGAAAAGTCCTTTTATTATTTACGTAAAAGCCTCGTTTTGCTGTCATTTGCTTTTGATACGATTATTTTAACACACATTTACACATTAAAAGTCGTTAATGTAAAAGTGGGTTTTATAAATGGAATACATTACTTACAATGTTTGTAGTTGTTCTACATTTAAGTCAATTATAAATTAAAATTTGATTTAAAATTATAATTATAATTAATTTAACATTCAAAATTATAGTTAATTTAAACACATCCTAATTGGTTTAACACCACTCTATAGTTGTTGTTAATATTAGGTGTGTTTCTTTACTCTAAACTTAAATCTTTCTTACACAAAAATTGGGTAAATGAAAGACGTTTTGAGAGATTAATATTCTTGTTCTTCATGCATGAAACCGCCCGTACTTTTTCTTCGTGCTAGTTTGGGCGAGAAGAACAAGCTATCAGCTGGTATATAAGTAAACAATAATGAAGTAAAATTAAAAGTTTCCCAACAATGCAATGAACAATATTTAATTTTATTTCATGATATACTTAAAAATTATTTGGGGTTTCTCTAATTAATGTAAAATTATAGTGTTTTTATGGATGTATGCATGTGTGTAGATTTGTAATTGTACATTAGGTCTGTTCCAGGTGCATAACAAAATTGCCCGATCTTTTTATATATGATTCTAATTTTAAAATTGTGCTTTTTCCCAAAAAAATATAATATTCCCTGAGTTTACTTTTTTTATTACACATACATATTTCTATTTTTACGTTTTTCTCCTCATCATATATATATATATATATATATATATATACGCTTTCCTCCTCAGTTATTGAGTTCGCTTTTATAAAAAAATAATTTATGAGTATATCATAAAGTATGTAATAATACATTTCACATATTTTTTTTTTCGGGAAAAAGCACAATTTTAAAATTAGAATCATATATAAAAAGATATTCTATTTTATTTATTTATAACAATAACCAACCGAGTCCATAGGGCCATATACATATATTTGGTGGACTACAAGTGTAACATAAGAATAATTAAATATGTAGGCAACAAATAAGCTAGAAATAATGTTTATGAAAAAAATAATAGTTATAATATTATTAGAGCGCTACTATATAAATTGGAAGTTATATTTCGCATGAATTTGACTATATATATTCAGAATCTAGATCAGTTCAATTGCGAGAAATTCTTATCAACAAGCTTATCTTTAAGTGTACTACGTGTAAAATGGAATGCTCTAAATTTACCCAAAAGCGTTCCAGATAACAATTCTTGTACAATTTTGAGATAAAGTTAGAAAGTAAAATTTTTTATTTTCTGTGAAAAGTTGCACGAACTTTTTCTTTGGGTAAGTTCGGTCTAGAATTAAATTACCGGCTGTTTTTTATTTACATATGAAACTAAGAAATTAATCAGAAAATTTGCGAAGAAACAACAAAAGTTTTTATTTAATTAAAATTGATTAAAATAGGAGACTTTTTAAATAAACTTGAAATTGTAAGTACATATATTTGTGCATATTTATCACTCTATTTAATAAAAAATGGCTTTTACTTATTATTACTTATTATGAAAATGTATTGTTCTTTCGATGGTTTATCTCTGACCTAATTGGGTCTGTTTTTAATTTTTTTCTATACCTACGTTCCTCTTATCTTATCTAAAGGGTACATCTAAATAAACCGCGTATGATCAAAACTATGAATATTTCAGAATGCAATAAATTTTACTAACAATAGCGTCTACGTAGTGACGTCACGGGACAAATTATTGGATTTTAGAAAAACTCAACTGTGCTTGAATCACGAAGCATTTCCAATCACTTACTTTCGGCAACGGTGAAGTTATGGGAATAAACAATGTTTTTTTCGGCATTAGAAGTATTTCAATAAAAGCGAATCAAAAATTTGACGGTTCCGGATCTTTATTTACTGTTTTCTGTACTTTTTTAAGTTCATTAAAATTTAACAAATATTTTACAACAACAGCACCAGGTGTAATTGCTTTTTACAGAAGGAAATCTATAAGGGAAAAGAAAGAATAAAGATTGGAAAGGTGTCCGAATTATTAACAGATCATTGCAGCACGTTTTCTCATCGTGATACATATTTAAGATAAAACTTTGGGATATTCAGTATAATAAAATTTTACGTCAACAATTGTTTTTCATAAACTTTAATATTTTGGTCACGGTAGACTTTTCTGTAGAAATGCCCATATCGAACTATCGATTTTAAAATCAGGTTGTCATACGAGTCCAACTAGTTTATTTTTATACAATTGTATACTATATTTGTACGTCCAATTTATACTCAAAGGGAACTCAAGGCAATTATAATATTTTCTATTGATATTTGTTGACCTAAGGTCCATATCGTATGTCGTAAGTCAAAACACTTTGGTATAAATTCAAAATTTTTGAGAATGAGAGACAATTGTCAGAGTCGTATGAACATCGCCCAATACGACTCTAAAACAATGGCAGGCAAAATTGAGGGTGGCGATGGTCGAAGTAGACTGCACGTTGACTACAAAACGAAAAATTTTCAACCCCAGTTTCAGACTCTTAAAAACATCCCGCATTTTTTCTGATGTATATTTGTGTGTGACTTTGTGTCAGTTGTTATCGCAAGGTTTCAGTGGCGAAAGCGTAGTCACTGGTCACTGAAGTGTGACGGCTTCAGCTGTAGACAATCCACAGGCACATCAGGACGCCCTAAAAACTAAAAACTAACCGTCAAAATTTAATACGTCTCCTTGATATCAGAGACATACTACATTGCTGTAAAAACAAATAACTTGCAAAAAGGAGTGTTGTAAGATAGTGAAGCTTCACCTCCTATCATTTCTCCTACTATCCCGTTTCTATAGTTCCAGCACAATGCATCGCATGCGTAGGGGTCATCTCCTGAGTGCTGGTCCAAGATAAAAAAAAATCTAGACTATTATGTTTTTCGGTTGTATATGTTATATATGTATATTCTCTTTCTGAACAAGATGCGGTGTTGCCAGAGTAGAATTGTATGCCATATACCCATTTTAAAAGGCAAATTAATTTAGACAAAGAAATGGAAAAAAATTGGAAAATCAGTTTTGATATGCATTGCATCTTCAATATTTATTTATTATTTTTAAAATTGTTTATCTGTCCAAAGAATTCGACTTTTGTTATAATAAAGAAAATGTTGTAGGTCAATACAAATATTGAATATAATTTGCAAATGTAATTTGTTTGATTATTACTTACGTATATAAATATGACTTTACAATCCTATTTCACTAGCAAGGGGTAAAGGTAGACTTTCCCCGATTTTAATTAGTTTTGCTTCAACTTCGTGATTTTGATGCGCAATGTCACGTCACAAGGATGCTTATGCATTTCGATAAAATTTAAATTTTTTTACAGTCATGAAAACGACAGTTGTAAATTAAATACTAGAAATAGAATGCGCGTGGAATGACTTTTCATGCGTTTTAAGAAACCAAATATTTTAGTTTGCCAAATAATTATCTGAAAATAAGTTTAGTTGATATTGCCCATTAAACATATTTTCTTGCAGTTTATTTATAAATATAAGAGAACAACAATTTTTGCTACGGATAAATTTTTTTTGTGGCAACACTCAGTTTAAGCAACAGGCGATAACAGAGCCGGCTTCTTTGAATGCTCAAGCCAGAATGAGTAATTTCGTTTATTTCTCTACAATATGTGTGTTTAACTGTGTGTAAATAAGAGAATAACAAAGCGTCCATGTGCAGCATTTTACCTGACTCTGCTCTAAAACCTTCCTACATTAGCCGTTAGTATTACTAGAGTTTCTAGCGGTCACCACGGGTAGGTTGTAGAATAGGCTTATCAATGAGTCAAGTCACAAGTCACAGTTATGCCCGCCACCAAAAAAAAAAGTACAATTGTACCAACTTTACCAACCCTGATACATACTAATCTGATGCAGACATGCCTGACATCGAACCTGTTGGGAAAAATTGCTCGCTGGGTAATCACTTCTCGTTTTCTCGTATAAATTATTGTTATTTAACACTTTTTCTTTTAAACAATTTTATTCGGGGGTGTCACAGAAAACTTTCGGAATTGAAAATTTTCACATTTTTGAAAACGTGACGTTTTCCACATTTTTTCTTTCTTGATTTCATAATTTTTATAAAATTCGTAAAATTTGTTAACTAAATTAGTTTTACTTGTATTTTAAATCATAACTTAAGTAAAATTGATATTCTCTATAATTAAAAATCTGTTTTGAACGTTTTTTCTATGTGAATACTCTCAAATTATATCTTTCACTTGTAAATTTTTAAGTGGATTTAAAACGAAAAATTTTGTCGTTTTTCGTTTTCTGGAGAAGCTAAAAACATTTTCATTTTCACTTTCGTGTGAATTTTGTTTCTGTGACACCCCCGATTGTCTTGTTCTTCACTCTTGTATACTTTAACAAGCGCAACCAAACACCAGACTGTACAATATCCTTACGTATGTACATGCACGTATGCAAGTGAAAATGTAAATGAATGTAAAAAAATTAAAAAAAAAATCGTCGACGACTATGACGATGAAGACGAAGACGAAGGACTTGTTTGAATACATCAATAAACAATAATAATTATCTGCGTACAAATGTACTCGTACTTGGACTCCGATAAGTAATGCATTGCTCCCTTTCCTCGTTGTGTTTCTGCCACAACTATCTTTAAAGCAACTAAAAGTCTGCTCCAAAGTACGTACAAAGAAATAAACAGCTTTATTAAAAAAAAAAAATATAAAAAAAGCAACTGAGTCAGTATGTCAGACTAGCAACATCAACCACTAAACTGACTTAAACAGCAACAACGACAAATGACTGTGGCAAGAGAATATAATTTCGATTTTAATTTAAACGAACGACTAGCTATCAAGTACATTTCTATGGCATCGAGTGCATTTTTAATTTTAGACGCGCCGCCAATCTACTGCAAGCAAAATAAATTTTAGATGTCTTTTGCCAAAATATACAACGAAAAAATAAAAAAAAATTAAAGACTAATATACAAATGTATGTATGCAGAAAATATAAATAGGAAATGAAAACAAAAAAATACAGCAGATTGTTTTGTTTGCTATAAAAAATTGCCGCTAAATATGGCGGCACGACCGGCCAGTTTGTGTACGTTGCCATATTTTAGAAAAACAGAAATCTAAAAGATGCCATCAATGGAGTCTATAAAGATTTTTTTTAAACTTTTTGTTTTCCGAAGAAAATCAGAACTAAATTAAGAATATTATTATTGGGCCAGGAAGCACCGCGACCAAGAATATCTATTGTGTAAAGGCCTTCTTATTATACCCCTATGCTAAGCACTCCACAGCTTGCTTGGAGTCACCGCAATTCCACCCAGATGGTGAAACCTCTGTCTGCCGAGTGCAGGATAGTCGCAAAGAACGTGTTCAGTGCTTTCAGTGTCACTTAAACAAAACCGACAGACATTGGTCTCAGAGAAATCTATTTTGTTTAGGTGGTACCCAGGGCCACAATGGCCTGTGAAGTACACCGACCTTAAGTCCGCTCTATTCAGCAAAAGCAGCTTATTTGAAATTGCCCTATTCGGAATCAGGAAGCGTTTAGCCTGACGCTTCGCGGCACAATCATGCCAGTGATCAGCGAATTCCCTTTCCTTGCAGTTTCTAAGAATTTAATTTCTTTGGGTTTTCTTAAGACCATAGCATTTCTAGGGGCAAATTAGGCGCGTTTAAGTGTGATTATTTTCTATAAAATAACGCACACAATGACAAATATTGAAGCTGAACATTGATCGTGTAGCATTCGCTTTATACCAATCAAAAACTAACTTCATACGAGTTGAAGAAACGAATTCCATCAACATCAACAACAACAACTGATGCAATGAATGATGTCAGCGTATATTGTTACGCCTTTCCAGCGAACATTAAATAAGTAATAAAAATAGCAACATTGAAAAATACTGACCATAAAAAAAAATTAGAGCAAAAGAAAATATTTTATTTTTTTCATAAATCAGAATTGTGAAGTTCAATTGAAATAAACAAAAATCACAAGAATGTTTGCTCAAGAAAAACAAATGTTCACTAACTTAACGAGTACAGGGTTTGTCAGCAAAAGGGGGCTGTATTTAATAGATTGTTAAATAACAACAAATAAATATGTATGTATGTGCTGCAAGTTATACAAATTCTTTCTTACGCCATTCAGTCCAATGCACTGAATAATTGACACACATTCCTTGTAAAATGTCTTATTGAATTTAATGTGCTACAAAGGAACACGTCTAAGAGCATTTTAAGGTTTTTTTTTTCAATTCCATAAGATTCTTTACACAAGAAGTGTGATAAGATATAAGAGTTTTCGTTTAAATAAACATTTTTTTTGATGGACAAACTTTGCTAAAGCGATTAAAATATTTATTTATTTTATTAACAGTTTTTAGGTTATATTATGTATTCAACTGTACCTTTGTTAGACAAGTTTCGCAGTTCGTTTTGTCATTTCTAATCATTCGCATCACTGGATGCCGCCTACGCACGGTGTGATATATCGGCAATCTAGGTGGCCAAAATTATTTCTTTGCGTTTTTGGTCGTTGATATTTAATTATAAGTATGTATAAATAAAAGATATAAATTTCATAATATTTTATAATCATCTATATATGTACATACATATGTATATAAAAGAAAGTGACGTTATCAGCGCTATAACTCAAGAACGCCTGGAGCTAGTTCGATTATTCGCACCAATTTGGAATTGTCTCCGGGAATACCGAAGAAAATTCCCGGTTAAAGTTAAAGTTTCTATATTTGGTCTGAGTAACTTAATAGTCAGTACAAATCAGCAGTAAAAAAAGTGAGCGGAATTGGACAAGTGGGCGTTGTACCTCCCATACAAACCAAATATTGATTTCATTATATAGTGAACTCGCAGAAACCAATTTTTACACGTTTTCGATTTTGTTCACGTTTTAGATTGCATTTTTTCTATAACATATTTTAGTCTCTTTTATCTTTTATTTAATTTAAAATAAAGTATGTACGTTATTTTTCACCTATGAAACATGTTTTAATTCTACTCTTTGTAAGTTCCTGCCATATTTTAATATACTACATAGCTACTATGGTTTGCAAATGGTTTCTAAGATACTAATTTCTAAATTATGTCATTAAATTCATCTAAATAGAGGTTAGCTGAATTTAAATTACGATAATTATAAATTTGTTTAATTAGCTTTTATTGAAAAGGAGCAACAACAAAAAAACATTCTTTGATACAAAGGCAAATAAATAATTTTTTTAGACAACAAAAGTGTGCGTTAAAATTATTTCATTCCTAGGTTTTATATAACATTTTAAAAATGATTTTAATGGATGGATATTTATTGGGCGAGCTAAACAAAAAAGTCGGTGATCTCTAGTTGACGTTGTTTTTGCTTAAACATTTGTAATGCAGCCTTTTCTTTAAGGTTTCTTAATACTTTGTTTCTTATTGAACAAATCGTGGATTTGGCGACATTAGACAAACCAGTTACAGATGCACGTTTCTCAAAGCTCTAAAATATCTGACTTTTCTTGAAGATTTAACACTTTTGGTTTTTTAGACATATTTTCATTAAAAATATTTTTAGAGATCACTTGTTTATATTATTTATATATTTATATGTATAGTCAGCACAAAGAGACGCTTCCAGTAGAACTGCCGCATTAATACTAAAGCTACTTATCATGCAACAAAGTTGTTTACAACAAATAAACTACGAAATTCTTCTGCGTGGAATCCTAAAATTCCAGTACAAAACAAAAACACTGTTGAAAATATAATGAAAATATTTATAAAAAGAAATGCAATTGAAATAACAGCTTAAATTATGTTAACAAATCAATTTTAGTGAAGCTGATCCAAATGGAACACAATTTCCGTATGTGGTATAAAACTTAAAAATATGAGAAAAAAATTAAATAGAAAAATTTGGCGCGACCCATAGTTTCGAATTGTTTTTTACGTACATACATATGTATATAGCTCAAAGTAGGATCACTTTTTCAATAATAAACAGCTGTTAATATTTTTCAATTGTTTGGTTTATTGTAATTTATAAGCAGTTTAGTTAAATTTTTGCTTTTCAATAGTACAAATATACATATATATTTGAGGTAAAATGAATGACTTCTAATTGAAGAAGTGCGCAACAACAGTACATGTACAGTAACGAGTACAGAGTACAAGAATTTTAATCTGCTTCTTATGGTGCAGTTGCCGTCTTCAAAATAATTAAGTAGCCGACTACAAGGCAACGAATGCAGCTAACTACATTTGTAGTCTCTGTAGCTCGTACCCTGCTGTGGCGAATGTGTTTCCTGCTTAATATTGAAGCTATTGCAAACCTACATAACAATCGGCTTTGTTATTATTTAGACGAATTTTGCCGTTGGTATTCACCGTTGCATATTTAAATCGGCTTTATATCTTGTCGTCTTCCTATTCGAATTTTTTAAAAATATGTTTTTTTTTGCCAAAAATTTAATACAAATTTTGTAAAAGTTTAATTTCTATACATTTTTAGAAAACAAAAATATTTTTATAAGTGTGCCAACAAATTGTCGGCGAGTAAAAATTATTAATAAAATGGCACAACAAATATGCTTTACAAATTACAAACAAACAAACAATAAAAAAGCGCAACAGAGAATCACGGGTGTTACAATCCCACGTGATGCCAGTCAACGGTATCAGGAATTTTCAAGCCCGCGCAATGCCACTCAACGGTATCAGGAATTTAAAACGTACTGATTTATATGAAATAAACCAACCTCTGACATTTGCAAGAAATGAAATACAATATAAAAGAAAACTTATAAATAATACGACGTATAAAATATGAACAACAATTTTAAAGTTCGCATTGCTTTTCCGCTCCCTTAAATTTTTTTTTTCAATTAACAAAACTTATACCTTTGCTTCTGGCCTGAGAACAATCGTCTTTAGAAAAAAAGTCATAAATTGAATTTTCACGAAAAGGAAAACCAGCCTGTCTCGTTGCAAGTTTTGCTATGCAACTTACAAACATGAAAAATGCTTTTGGGAAAATAAGATTCGTTAGATGAGTGTTTTATTTTTTGTTTGTTTTCTTTTCGTGTTAAATTTTTTTCTAATTTAAAATTTTTCTGCTATTATTTGTGTTATACATCAGGAGTGGAAAACAAAAAAAAAAATAGAGAATAAATTTGAAGAAAGTTCTACACCTCGAATCGAACATCATTTGCTGAACATTTAAAAGCCCGAACAGTGTTCGAAGGACATATAGATAGTGGTGGTATAAAAATTTTTTGTTTTATCTTGGGCCGCCACTCAGGGGAAGACCCCTACACATGCAATGCATTGTGCTGGACCTAGAACGGATAAAGGGATAGTGAGAGAGATGACAGGTGGTGAAGCTTCACTATCTTATAGTTCCGTTTTTTGCACGTTCTCTGTTTATAGCAGTATTGTAGCGTCTCTTATGGCAAGGCGACGTATGCAATACTGAAGTTTTTGTTTTAGTAGCCATTTTTAGTAATTATTTTACTTCGCTGGTGCTACACAATACCGACGAAGTTAGCTGAAGCAGATACTGTACCTTCACACTGACAGCTTCTGACAACAACTAACACTAATAGTGTTTTCACTGACTGGTTTTAAAGCAAAAGTTGGTTTTACGTTAAAACCTACTATTAAAACCTGGGTTTACCATATAAAAATATTTGCGTAAACCATCTTAAAACCTTTTTTGAATTGCTTTTAAGTTGATTTAATGAAATACAACCTTGATTTGCATGTACTAAAGGCAGTGCTACCAAGTTAAAAAATTGAAAACAGCTGCCAATTTTAATGGTATTCAATGAAATAAAAAAATAAAGGAAAATTTAGTAAATACAACAACTAAAATAATTTAAAACAGGGGACGCCGCAGCAACAACAATAAAAAGTGCAGAAGAAAAATAAGCTTTTGGGTAGAGCATAATGAAAATGCTTCCATCGAGGGCTGGGAGGACAAAATAAATGAAATTTTCTTACAGAAACTGTAAGTTAAAACCTGATTTAATTAAACTTATAGTGAGAACGCACAATCAGCTGTTTCTGGTTTTAACGTTAAAATCAGGGTTTAACTTTTGGTGTGAAAACATTAGATAAAATGCGAAATCTTTTTATGGTTTTTATGACAACGTGCAGACCTCTTCAGCCATCACGATCCTCATATAAAATTGAAATAGTTTTTAAGCTCCTCCTCCATATATCTCCTCCCAAATCATCTCTAATATATAATTTTTACTTTTACCATCTAGTTTAATGCTTTTCAGAAAAGCATTAAAAAGTCGTATTCTGATTAAAAGCAACAACAAAAAATAACTTAAGCAAGGAAGTTAAAATTTAACTGTTAAAACATTTGCAACTATATCCAAGTTCTTAATAAACAATTTTTTATAAGAACAAATATCAAGAAATAGCGCTTATTTCTTTTCTTTTTCATAATTTCTCTCTACCCAGTTCCAGTCCAATGAGTTTCATATGTAGGAGATTTCCTCTGAGCCTGGTACAAGATAAAAAAAAACATACAGCATCAGCAAAATTCAGCGAATACTGCAAGTTGTGCACCCTAGGAATGACTCACTCACGTCCATTGAAATTATCCAATAAAAAGTTCGAGATTAAAAATAACAATTTATAAGTTAAGTTAAAATAAAATTTGTAATTATATTTTTTAATTTCCCTATAAATTGAAATAAATAAGTTATCCATCTCTGTGGGACACATAATTCAACATTTTTCCTACATTTTTCTCCCATTAACTTGTGCAACAAAGTAGAAATGTTATGTATAAGTTTTTTGGCGGCAAATGAATAAATGATTGTTAGTCATGTGGTTGCAGCAAATTTTCCAATTTCAGTTAATTTTATTGTCTACAAAACTTTGTGGTAATAATTCTTTATGAAAGATAAGCTTTATAAGGAAAATGTTAATAAATTTATCTTTTAATTTTTTTTTTCAACAAAATTTTTCAATTTCGAATTTAACTTCGAATGTATTGCGGCACACAATTTTTAAAACAATATTTAATATAAAACTTTTATTTTTTTTTTTAATAACTTCATTTCAAAAATCACTCGATTTACACAACAGTTTTTTATACAACATATTTTAGAATTTTTTTTAACTGGAAGCAGCACTCAGGAGATGTTCCCCACACATGCAATGCATTGTACTGGAACTAGAAGAAAGGGATAGCAGGAGAAATGAGAGGAGGTAAACAATCACTATCTCTTACAACTGTGCTTTTGCACGTTATTTCTCAAATATGGAAAACATTCAAAAATAAATTGTTGAAATATGTTTTTAAATTTGCCACAGACACATCAGAACGCCCTCATTCGTCGGTATTGTGTAGCACCAGCCAAGTAAAACAATTACTAAAAAATGGTACCCATCAAAGCTTTAAAAATGAATACGGTTTCTTGATATCAGAGGCGCTATAAAACTGCTATAAAAAACAAAGAAGGTGCAAAAGCAGAGTTGTAAGATAGTGAAGCTTCAATTTCTCTCATGTCCCACACTATCCCTTTACTCTAGTTCCAGCACAATGCATCGCAGGTGTCATCTCTCGAGAGCTGGTCCAAGATAAAAAAAATTTTGCATTAAAATTGAAGCGTTTCTCAACACCTGACACTCCGCAACTATGCTCTACAAATTAACAAAAATGGGCATTTGGTTTATGCAATAATTAAGCTCTGTCGCAAAAGAAGTTAACACACAATGTCACAACTTTAGTAGTGGAAATAGTGAAAAATGCTATCCACCTTTACAGTATGGATGCCATCTTGCACGATTTGGCCTTGATACCTTTTGTTATCAATTCAATTCACTTCACATTTCATTAATCACACAATTTTAGACTTCGATTTTTTGACTTTTGTAATTGAGGTTTATTTTTAATTTAATTTAATTTATTCTGTCTGTGAACTATTTAAATTAATAAGGTAATCGAAACATAATTTATACTTTACGCAACTTTTTTTATTTACAAATTAATGAGTTACATAATTTCTGTTTACTTAGCAGACACAGTCGTGTCAAACTTTGTACCGAAAATTAGAACCCTAAGACCACGGCTTCTAAATTTATAATTTGTTAGTAGAAATTTGTAACCTTTATTGATTTTGATTAATAAAGAATAAAATACTGATTTTAAAATGTTTATATTCAAATCATTATCAACTTGAGTTCAAATGCGAAATTGAAACCTTTGAAATTAGTTTGAGAATTGTGCTTGATATCAAATGCCAAAGTCAATTTATTTCAAAAGTTTGACTTCGGTGCAGTTTCTCTAACACAAGTACTCGTAGCACTTCTCTGTACGAAATTTATATGAAAAAATCACTAACAATTTTAAGTGGTTTTCATATAAATTTTGCACTTACAAACAAGTATTATTTGTGTTGGAGAAACAGCACCTTCGTGTTTGTTGGGAAAACATCAGGCCTAATGCACAATACGTGGATAAAAAATAGAACAACACACAAAATTATAGAAATATTATAGAAAATAAAAGATACAATTGCCGAGTCATTGACCTCCCATTTGAAATGCACCAAAAGGTAATGCACATACGAACATATTTTTATCTCTCCGCTGCCACCTCAGTCACCTCTTTTAATCATATTTATAGTTTTTGGGGACCAAATTGTGCTGTTTTTCTTTCTTCGTGGCTTTAAAGATTTGCTAAAATTTATTTCAAGCATTTTAATTGAAATTATTTTTGGAAATAATTGCGAAATGAAAAATTAGAAATTATTCAAATAGTTGCTTTATATCTGCAGTGCTAAGCTTCATGCAACATTTAATGTTTGTAACGTTTTTCCCAGGCGTGCATGTGTGTTTGTTTATATATTATTTCTGCTTTATGTTGGTTAGTTGATTTTTGTTCCCCTTTGATTTATCGTTTGAATTATTTTTATGCACTTATTAGTTTTTACAAAGGCAGCACACAAAAGTTTGGCTCTAATTCAAAAAATTATTTTATTTGTTCTACAATTGATATTTGTCTTTTGTCCTGAGTTTCTCTTGTCGAATTTGAATTTGTAACAATTGTTGCATCGAAAGTAAATATATGAAATTATGATTTTTTTAAAACGGCTGCACAAA
The DNA here is from genome assembly GCA_963924685.1 of Dexiosoma caninum. Taxonomy (NCBI): domain Eukaryota; kingdom Metazoa; phylum Arthropoda; class Insecta; order Diptera; family Tachinidae; genus Dexiosoma; species Dexiosoma caninum. Next base: position 93,089,405 of record OZ004727.1, on the reverse strand, counting down.
ATATTCTACAATATACAGTTCACTACTGTGCAGTTGTTCCAAGCATTGTATTTTACTTTAATCTTTACAATAAATCAAACACTTCATAGAAAATTTCCAATCAAAACACACACTGCAGTGCTAGACAGTATTTGAGTTCTATTTTACAGTAAAAATGTAAACAAAACATCAAAATGAAGCAAATAAACCGTTAACCATAGTAAGTATAGCGAGTGCAGTAGAACATTGACCATGAAGATAAGATTTCAGGGACAGTATTGTTAACGTAGTGTTCATAGCACTATTTTTAATGCTTTCTAAATACGGCGTTTGTAGCGTTGTTACACTGGGTCACATGCAATAAAAATAACAAACTTTGTAAACAAAACTGAAGTAGAACCACTACCTCAATTAGTTCTACTTCAACGATGTTCTACTTCAATTTCATTCTATTTCAGTTGGTTCTACTTTTATTTCGTTCAGTTGTTCTGTTGTTCTGTGATATTACTCGTATAATGCAGTATTTGTTAATATGCATAAAACATTTCGGCATTGACGTCTTTGTTTTGAAATGCGAAAGAAGGAAATGGATAGTGCTTCAAAACATTACGATGTTTTGTAAGACATTTTTATAGTGCTTGTGCAGCCTTCTAGTTTTTATGTATCCAATTTTTGATGCGGTAACTTTTTATAGTTGTTTGACTGTGTAAAAGTCAAACATGTTTATATCGTCATGAAATCACCATTGTTGTTTAATATGGTAATTGAAGCTGTATTATTTCATTGTTCTTATTGTATGTTTGCTTTTAAAAAAAGTCTCGATTTAAGGAGAACCTTTAGAGGGCGGTACCAAGTTTAAACAAATTTAATGTTGAATGTTATGTAGAATAGTTGCGCCACACCACACATTGGGGTACAACGACTATACTAATTTAGAATTATAATTTATGTACATTAATACAACTCAATTGCATGAAACTGAATAGATTTTAAGCTCCTGCGATCGGAAAATGGGCGATGTAACATCTATACAAATTTCATAATATGACCGACTTACAAAACGTCTATTTCTTTGTATTACTCTAAGTACAGTAAAAAGCTCTAAAAGCGTATATCGACCGACGTGTTATTTTGTTCCACACAATACCGATGCAAAGTTCATTAGATGGATAATTAATAAATGAGCATATTGTTCTGAACGGGAATAGATTTTTGTGAATTTTTGGTACTCCATGTAGTCTACGTGCTATAGATAAATTCGATTTAAGTCCACTTTATTCCGAAGAAAAAGAGAAAGGGGAAAAGACTAGTTATAAACGGGTATCAAAAACTTACTTCGTCTGGAGGGACTATTAATTATTATTCGAAACATTCTAGAAGAGTTATTATTAATACAGCAAAGAATCTGATTGAGAGTGTATTGAAGATTACTGATATAGAGTTCTATAAGGCTAATATAAGGAAAATTAGGAGTATTTTAGTTAATAATAATTTCCCACCTTCACTGATCTCTGGACTAATAAGACAATATAAAAATTGTAATAATTTAAATAGAAGAGTAATGACTGAATCAAAAATTTATAAATCATCAAAAATATATAGTCATTCCCTCTTATATCTGAAAGACTGCAGAATTCTAATATTTAAGATAAAGAAACATATGTATATAATAGCACATAAAATGTATAAGTTATTAGGTAGATTATTCAGCAGAACAAAAGATAGAATAGATAAATCAGTAATGTCCAACTTAGTTTATAGAATACAGTGTGCTGTAGGCACTACAAAAAATAAATTAATAATAAGAATTTCTGGACACATTTTTAATTACTGCGTTATTCAGAGAGTTACATTGACATATACTTGTTAAAAAAAAGTTGGGTAGCTTTAATTTTCGAAGTAAACAAAAATGGGGTCGCCATATTGATTTAACATTTTGTGATATTGGAAAAATTAAACAAACAAATTTTAAACTATTTTCATAAATATTCACTTAAAGATAACTTTTTTAACGATACATTAAAATTAAGCTACTGAAAATTTTTTCAAAATAATGTTTATTCTGATTTTTTAATGATACATATATCTAATGAATTCAGTGAAAATGTGCTTTTATTGATCCATCTACTTTATCTGCATACCATGGAGAAATATTGGAGTGTTTTTTAAATTGATTATTTTGTATTAAAATCTATTACAGAGTATATAATTTGACTTAATTTAATAAAAGAAAGACTTCAAGTAAAAATTGTTAATGGTTTTTTTTATGTTTCATCAGTTATTTATTAAGAAAATGGTACATTCGATTTAATTTCGACCTGACTTATCTACTCGATTTTAAACCGAGTAAAATTATACGAATTCGGGTTACAGAACACCTAAGTATGTGTATTCGTTTTAAAAACGACAAATTTTTGCGGATTCGGTTTACAGAACATACCCGAAGATAAGATGTCAAGCTCATGTAAATAAAAACATAATTCAACAATAAAAAAGATCGGAGAAATTTGAAGAGTAAAACAAATATCAATACAAAATTAAATTTCTAAACCTATTTTAAATCCTTGGTATACTTTTTATGAATATGGCTGTTAATCTGAATAACGCAGTAATTAATATTGTATACAGTAATTCATAAAGAAACAATACGATTAAAAATTTAAATTTTTTAAAAATGTTTTTTTTTTTAATTTTATTGAGTAAATTAAATACATTTAAAATAATTCACCTCATGCAATTATTTGGCATTGAATGATCTTGCAACACTACATTGTGGTAACATATGTTTTCATTGAAATATTGACGTTTAAAAAATCTTATTCGAAAGAAAGTTCGAACATTGGAGATCGTGTGATTTTTAGAACACCAAATTAGCATTTATTCGGTTTTGAGAAATCACTCGTTTTTAAAGCGACTCGGTTTACAGAACGGGTGGTATACAAAGTAGTGCTCCTCCATTTTACTCTCCTTTCGTCCGTGCGATTTAACGCATCTGGAGTATTTTCTATGAGGCTATGTGAGGCCATTGGAAGCTAATATTCAACCAAACATTTAATATTCAAAAATTAGACGGATCGAATTGACTCGTAGCCTTGGGGAATACACATACAGACAAATGTATGTCGGAAAAATTATTTAAAAAATAAATACCATGAAATTATCTGCCATTTCTGTCTTATCATTTTATGTGCTCATGCAGCGAAAAGAATACCGTTTATTATACAATGCGTTAAATTGAAAACTTTGTAAAATTGTAAAAAAACGGTTTGCAATATTTTTAATTGAACAAATTTCCCCCCCAAAAATGTTACAAATTTTCATAACAATACAAATTTATCGTTTTCATTTCGCCTTTAGAAACTTGTGCAACTGCCCGAAATGAAAAGTACTACCCTCCAGCTTATTACAGAAAGAAAAAGAACATTGTTTTTTTTTTTTTTTTTTGTTATCATGTTTCATTTAAATATTATTGTTTGGTGTCAATGAAGTTCCAGAAATAAATTTCTCGCTTGTTATAAAGACAACTTTGGAACATTCCTAATTGTAATCGTACAATGGCTTTTGTTAGCGCTTGTTGCTGTGGATGTCGATGACGAATAAATTACTACAACTACAATAAAACTAAATAGTGACATTTACATAACAACTGCGGAAGCAAAACATAATGAGAAAGTTTTTTTTTAACACAAAATCCGCAAATGAAAATAATTTAAAATATTTTTTTATTTAAAAAAAAAACAAAGTTCTGAACTATTTGCTTGAATGCGAGAATTATTACACTTGCAATCTTGCCGTCGTCAAAATTACTGACAGATGCTGTATATATACAAAATATATATATATACAAAATAAAATATCATTTTGCTCGCTGACGTTCTATAATTTGAACTTTTAGTGTGAGTGGATTTGTGTTTTTGTTGTCTGCTTTAGTATCACAATGCTTTTACCATGCACTTTGCTTTCAATTAAACCCTTCTTAATTTCAAATCTCGATTATTTGAAATTTTTCTTTGGTTCCTTGAATTTCAAATTATCGAGGGTCGACTGTATGAGTTTTTATGAAATTCGCCGCCATGCCACAGATTCGTAACAGACAAAATCACTTTTAATATCCGTAATCCGATATTTTATTTTCGCTTTCAACCATTAACAAATACTTGTAGCAGAAAAATTCAGCTTGTTAACGAATAATAACAGATAATGTCACTTTCTTTAATACGTTGCAGCTATAAACAAAATGTCTTTACCTGTGTCATTATCGCGTACATTCATCGGCATTTCGATAGTTTTCTAGAAATTGCCGCCCAGTTTGTAAGGAGGGGTCATAGATGAAAATATCAATATGACAAAGTCGCACAAAAAAAGTCCACCGGCTGGTACCGGCACACAAACCCACTTAATTGAGGACATGGTATGGTAAGGTATTGCGATATATGTATTTATATCATTTCTCTTGTATGCGATGAGAATCGCGTGGTAGTCACTAATTATTTTAAAGCACTTACAACGCTACAATTCGTTAACGGCTGGAACGATTTTAATAATTGTTTCACTATTGGATAAATTTGGAACTAAGCTATGCGATGAGTCCACTACATGGACCCCTAGCTGCAGTTGAGACGACAATGTTATTTATTAATTGTTGAGCTAGAATGATTGCAGATATAAAATTACTGAAAATAATAATCCAAAACTATTGAGACTGCAAAATTTGTTTGAAAATTCGTTATAACAGTGGTCGTTATAGCCGAACTCCATTGTACTATGTATGTATATCTAATGTAAGGCGACCAACCAATTCCTATGGATCTGGCAGAGATAAAATTTTGCTATAATACAAGATGGTGCAACGGCAGCACTAATTTGATATACAGGGCGGTCCACTCATAATGCTCAATGTTAATTGTGATTCACACCTCAACGTCATAGTTTTCGCCCAACTTAATTTGACGTGTCTTTGTTTCAGTGTTTGATAAATTCAACCATGGAGAGGTACATAATTGAGCAGCGCGTTAAGATTGTTGAAGCCTTTTACGAAAATGGACGTTAAAAAAAAAATGCATTTGGTACAATTCGTAAAATTTTTTCGGTCAGCATTATCGCTCAAATATGTTCACAATCGGGAGAATTGTGGGCAAATTTCAGCAAACCGGGTCTGTAAGAAATGTCAAAACATCTGTGTATGCTCGCGCAGTTCGTTTTGCGGAAAAATTGCTATTGTTCGCGATAGTGTGGCTGAAAAGCCGTCAACCTCGTGCTCAACGTGGTGCTCGCTATCGCGAGATGATAACCGACTTCTTGTGGCCAGAAATTGCGGATATGTAACTTATATGTGGATGTGGACTTATATGGATATGTGGTTCCAACAGGATGGTAATGGAACAATGGCCCTTTTGAGCGGGAAATTCAATGGCCGTGTTTTCTCACGTCGTGGCAATGTTAATTGGCCGTCACGATCATGTGACGGTGGCAAACCGTTGGTCTTCTTTTTTTTTGTGTTATATTTAAAAGAAAAAGTGTACGTCAATAAGCCAAGAACAATTCAAGAGCTAAAGGATGAGATAATTCGCCAGATTAACGACATTGAACCTCAATTATGTCTGAGAGTAATTGAAAATTTCGACCATCGTGTAGAGATATTCCACCGAAGTCGTGGCCCTTTATTTAATAGACCTAATAATGAGTGACGTTATCGTGGAGGAGAACAGTAATGTTGCTGCACCTTCTAGTTCCTGTTTGTGACGATGGCTGAAGTAGATTGTTAACTACAAAATCAAAAATCCTGTGTTCAAGCCCAGTTTCGGGCTAAGTCAGAAAAACAATTCGCATTTTTCTTATGTGCATTACTGTGTTTTTGTGGCAGTTGTTGTCGGAAGGTTTCTGTGGTGAAGTCTGAATCACTGGTCACTGCACAGTACCAGCTTCAGCTGATACCAATTCACAGGCTCATCAGCGTGCCGTCCTTCGTCGGTATTGTGTAGCAGTAGTGAAGTAAAATAGTTACTGTTTAGATTTACTATTTTTGCCACGTTAGAACATTGTGATAACATAAATGGGCGGTGTCAGAAACTCACTAAATCAAAAAGTTTTTAGCAAAAAATGTAACACATATACAATTTCATAAGTCGGATATTTCGCAAAAGAAGTACTCTAATACTTGAGACGCAGGTTGATTTATCATTTTATTATTTTATAGACGCTCACTTTGAATTTATAATAGATACAGATTTGATTAAAAATTACATCATCGTAAAAACAAAATCGCAAAATTTTGGTGACATAATCTTATTTATCACTTGCGGCAATACGTGCAAACTGTACGTACGTACATATATACTATGCACATATTTCGTACTGTGTCGAAAACCCCACCACCACCCTCGGTCTCTTGTCTTCACAAAACGATCTGTTTGTTTTATTTTTGTTATTTTAATTAAATTGTTTTATTTTCTCTTAGAACAGTTGTTTTAATTAATTTCATGTCTTTCTCCATTATTTTTTTTGCAGTTTAAATTGTTGCTTATTGCGTGAAAAAAAATAAAATTAAATGACTTGTAGAGAAGTCAACGGATAATGAAAAATTTAAGTAATTTTTAAAGTTAATAATTTATATTGTTGTTAAATTTGAACACCTGAGTGCTTTTAACAGCGCAGCAGAACACAGAGTAAGATTTTATTAAGCTACAAATATATTCATCGCTTTGTATATCGGCAAACATTTTATTTATGCCTTTGTAAGGTTCATTTAGCCAAGTGTAACGTAGATGTAGTTGCATCAAACATAATGTTTGATGTATGAAAAGTAATGGAAATGCTAGTCTAAGAGAAATGCCGCCTAACTGTAACGTCGTCGATCTTCAGAAAATAGAATTTTATTACGATGTTACGTGACATTTGTAAGCATTTCATACATCAAACATCATGGTTTCTACATCAACGTTACGCTACGCAACGTTTGCAATTGTAGTATACATATATGTATACGCAAAATTTTTTCTAAAATACCAACCATAAAGTTACGATTATTTATGTATACTTGTATAGCTCCACATTAAAATATTTTAAAAAAGCTAAAAAAATTTCACATGTTTATATAATAACTTCCAACAAATTGAACATATATGTAGACTAGCTTAACTATACAATAAGTATATTAACATATAAAAATAATTAGTCTTACTTCCATTTTTATTTGACCTTTATTAAATTTTTTTTTAATTATATTTCTTTTTTGAGCGATGGTCTTTTTTATGAAAAGCTTTTTTAATTATTTATTTTCAATATTTCGCTACCAAACATGTAGTAAATAATAATTTTCAATTTCAACATCGAAAATTTAAAAAAATAATTGTAATTAAAAGAAATCGTAAAGAAAATGGAAGACGTGACGAAGATTTTGGATCAAACTCACATTTTTCCTGTCGGCGAAGCTGAATGCGAACGCTTTCACCAGGAAATATTTAGAATTAAACAGCGTTATAAAGGGAAAAATGAACTCAGTATTCTTTCTAACTACTGCTGGTCTTTAAAGCGCTATACTGACAGCGAAGTTTATAAAAAGCAGAGAAAAACATGTCATTTATTTTTTAAGCGATTTAATTGTAATTACCCATTTTGGAAAGCTAATTTAGTGTTCTTTTTCAGAATAACAAATGGAAGAAAAAATAATAGAAATCGCTTGGGAAACAAAGACGTTATGACTCTTTCAATTTGAAACTCTAAAAACACGTTTTTCACTACATTTACCGTTATAAAATCACTATTCGGAGTGACCAAAAAAACCAAAGGTATTTTCGTTCTCTGTGGAATCCAATAAAACAGAATTGGTACATGACAACCTCTGCTTCAGGTGGCAACCCGTAGCACTAGATTAGACCTGAACTGCATTACTACCGTCACACGGAAAATGCAGAAATACTCCTTCATCAATCTCTAGTAGGATCTCGAAGAGTCGCCTCTTCTGTCTTCTTAAAACTCACAGGTAGTTCAAGGCATTGCTTCGCCTGTAGCTATGTACCGCGGGATTGCTAAAGTCCCGTAGGTTTCTAAACCCCCTTGCGGGGACCTTTAGTATGACAGCTAGTTTGACGGTTATCTCTATCGGAAGTTGTGCACATCATTTGCACACCAGCACACCTCTTTGGTGTTCGCCTATTCGTGGGTGTATGATTAAAGCATTATTTTATCCTTTTGGTTTTTTATGATGGAACGTTTCTTCTCTTGTACATTTCATTTCGCGCTGACGTTTTTACACGCGAGATATTTTCAATCGAATTATATTCTTCTAACCATCAGATTAAAAAATGTCTTGTTGTTTCCCTTTAAATTTACTAAAATAACTTTGCTGTCTTCCCTTGATTCGTTTACAACCTTTTTGCACAACTATATTCTCTAATTTGAATATGTATTTATATCTACTTTACCTTCAAACTTATTTGATTACGTTCCAAGGTAAATAACAGTGTGATTGCATTTCTTTCTTTCATTTTATTATTTTGTTACAACTCATTTCTATGCTTTCCTGCATTTATGTATGTCTCATTTATTCTTAATATTTAGAATTAAAGGGTGGTTCACCCAAAATGCACGATGTTAATTGCAAATAAAACAAAAAGTTTTCAGAGAATTATCTTAATATTTTTTCAAATGACTCTGAGATATAATTGAGGTTCAATGTCGTAAATGTGTCGAATCATCTCATGCTTTAGCTCTTGAATTGTCAGGAGATGACCCCTACGTATGCGGTGCATTGTGCTGGAACTAGAGGAAAGGGCTAGTAGGAGAAATGACAGAAGGTGAAGCTTCACTATCTTACAACACTGCATTTTGCACGTTTATTGTTTCTATAGCAGTGTTGTAGCGTCACTAATGTCAAGGAGACGTATTAAATTTTGAAGCTTCGTTTTTAGTAGCCATTTTTTAGTAATTATTTTACTTCGGCGGGGGCTACAATATACCTACGAAGGAGGGCGTTCTGATGTGCCTATGGATTGGATACAGCTGAAGCCGGTACTGCTCAATGACCGGTGACTATGCCTTCGTAACTGAAACCTTCCGGCAACTGAAACCTTACGACGACTGATACAAAGACATAGTAATGCATCAGAAAAAATTTGAAATGTGTTTATGAGTTATTGTGAAACTGGGGTCGAACCCAGAACTTTTTTTCGGTTTCTAGTTAACGTGCAGACACTACTTCAGCCATCGCCACTCTTATTTTGGTCTGACAAGGCCAAAGTGTCAGCCCTGTTCGATATACCGAACTTCAACAGTACATACTTTCCTCAAATCCACTAAGGCAGGCTACAAACGATGCAACATTCCTATGAACACGTTAATCGTTCTTGTTGAATAATTTGACACAAACACTGCAACCAAAAATTAAATCATAAACGGCGCAACATCACTTCAGAATGGAATATTGTTGGAAAAACAGGGATAAAATTTTAAACTTTATAGCTTCCATGTTTTTAAAACCTCGAATGCAAATGCAACCCGAATTGAAACCAAAAACATGAATACATACTATTCAACCAAAAACAGTTGAATATTTTACTGACATGTTGCATCGTCTATAGCCACCATAAGTTATTTGTCTCCGCCAATTCTATGATAACAATTGCACTCTAAGAGCCAAATGCGAAAAAAAAACCATTAAAATTTATTTTTTTTAATAGTTTTGATAATTCAACTATGCCTTCGCCACTGAAACCTTCCGACAACAACTGACACAAAGACACACAAATGCATATCAGAAAAAATGCGAGATGTTTTTATGAGTCTAAAACTCGGGTTAAACCCAGGCAAATTTTTCGTTTTGTATTCAACGTGCATACTACTTCGACCATCGCCACCCTTTGGACGCCACCAAATAAATGAAATTATTTGCCAAATGAGATACAGTGAACTCGCGATAATATGAACTAATCGAAATTAAGCGAGATTTTTCATATTAGCAATTGGTGTCTAATTTCTCTTTAAAAACGTTTTTTTCCATAAAAGTAATAGTTTCTTATGTTTTGTTTTTATTTTTGCTTATTGTTTATTTTATTTAAAAAAAACAATTGATTTTTGAATTGAAAAAAAAAATTAATTCTTTCAAAGTCAGTGATTTTTATTTGTCTGCATGTAAGAAATTTTCATTGGCAGCTGAAGGCAATTTGAATAAGAAATCCCTAAATTATTGTGCAGTAAAATCAGAATTTAATCCCTACCCTCTTCACTTATATTGCAACAATATCTAGATGCTGAAACTTTAAAAGAATACAAACATAAGGTGTTTGTATTTGCACAAGTTCAGATTTTAGAGTAGGCAATGGCAGGAAGAAAGTCTTCATATTATCGCGAGTGTACTGTACTTATTTTAGAGCAAAAAAGTTCATCTGTTTCTAAAATACAAAATAATGAACTTTTCAAGTCAACATTTCGTTTGTGCAAATTAGTGTTTTTCTCTTTTTTCATAAATTTAACATGGATTTAATTGACTACAAAAAAGTATTACAACATTATGCGCTTCTTTCGGCTGCTGTTTATACGAGGTTGAGTGAAAAATTACACCCCTTATAAATGTTTTTGTTTAAATATATGACGAGAGAGCTTTGCTTTAGCACACAGCTGCGTTTGAACTTCGACTGGTCTATTTTATTTGCATACCGAAAACGACAATTCAAATTTATGTTAATTTTTCGATTTGCCCTCGTGTCTTGTTTATTACATCGTACTTATCTTTATGAAATTTTCACCGAAAAACATGTTTGTATTTTGTAAATATTTCAACTACATACATCTGTATGTATGTAAATATGTACGTACGATTGCTGTTGTGGGTACATCCACACTTCAAAATAAGCAACAAGAAAAATGATGATGACAAGCTCGACTAAGGCTGGAAACTTTAAACGCAATTTAACGTCAAAATCACTCGACTGTAAAATAAATAACAAACACAACTATTTTTTTCCTTTTTTGTATTTAAATTTTGTATGTAAATAAATTAAAAATGAGACCAATTTTTACTTACAATAAAAAAAAAATGAAATATGAATTTATAAAAAATAAAAATAATTTGAAAAGAATATACAGTGTACTCGCAATAACGTCTACTAATTAGAAACAATATCTGTGGACCTGCGACAAAAGAAAATAAGTCGACTTAAGAAAATTTTACAGAATTTTCTAAAAGTCAATAGTCACCCCTATCCTGAATACTTTTTCCCTTGAAATATACAGGTATGTTCTGTAAACCGAATTCGCATAATTTTACTCGGTATAAAATCGAGTAGATAAGTCTGGTCGAAATTAAATAGAATGTACTATTTTCCTAATAAATAACTGATGAAACATAAAAAACAATTACCAATTTTTACTTGAAGTCTTTCTTTAATTAAATTTCGTCAAATTATATACTCTGTAATAGATTTTACTGCAAAATAATCAATTTAAAAACACTCCAATATTTCTCACTGTTCCTGTTAAAGTATGTAGATGAATAAAATCACATTTTCACTAAATTCATTAGATATATCATTAAAAAATCACTTTTAATTAAGAATAAACATTATTTTTAATACATTTTTTCTCACTCGATATAAAAAAGGTTGTTTTTTTTGACGTTTAAAAAATCTTATTCGAAAGCAAGTTCAAATTCTGGAAATCGTGTGATTTTTATGAACACCAAATTAGCATTTATTCGGTTTTGTGAAATCACTCGTTTTTAAATCGACGCGGTTTACAGAACAGGGGGAATAATCTGCCCTATCGCTAAGAAGAAGAGAAATTTTTGTTCATCCATTTTTCATTCGAGGTGAAAATTGGGACATATCATGAATTTCACGTTATCGTTCTCAGTGAATGTGGAAAAGGGAAGAAGATTTCAAAAACATACAAATTAATTAAAAAGCAAACTAATTTAACTAAGAAATAAAAATTCATGCGTTCTATTGTTAAATTGTTTTTTTTTTAATATTCAGGGGCCAGTTAATTCGTCACCCACATAAAAAGTATTGCATTTCTATAATAAAAAAAGTACCCGAATTAGGGCTAACAGTTAATTTTTCGAAAAATGAGGACAAGTTCAAACTACGTTCAAAAAACCCCGGGAATTTCAAAAGTCTCGTGGTACAAATAAAACAGAAAGAAAAAGTATTTGTTGATTAAAATATCATTAACATTATTTTATACACAGTGTGGAGCCAGTAAATGAACAAAAGCTCCTGCTTTTATTCTACAGCAAGCTAACTTCTGGGCAATGTTTGACTCTGGGAATCAATAAGGTATCAGTTTGTTTAAACAGTCCATAGAATTATAGCTAAGAGAATGCTTCAGAGTATGGTATACTATTGGCAATTCCGCCGCTATCACCTTTTCGATTCATGTAAGTGTTGCGGGATCAGGACTCAATAATCTATTTATTGAGCACGCTGTTAAATCTTTTTGATTTTTGATATGAGATTTAATATTTAAATGCTTTTTAATTTTTTTGGCTCTCCTTTAAATAAAACTATGTGGACTATATGGTTTTTGATGTGCTAAGCTCGGTTTTTCTCCATCACGTAGGGTTTTTTGGACAGGCGTGGCAAAATTTTCCCTTAAATTAGTCAGGTACGAAGACATATTTCAGCCTAACTCGAGAACGACTCATCCAATTTTCTTAAACAGGACACCAAAAGATGCGTAACAAAATTATATTTGATTTAATTCCATGTAATTTTTTTCTATATTTTATCGTTGTGGAATTATTCAAAAATTTATGAGGGGAAATATTTTTTTTCTTACAAAATTCGTTATTTTTTCAGTTTAAAATTCATTAAAAACAAAAAGCAAATATTTTATATTTTGCACATTTTTCTGAGAGCTAAATCCCTCAAAAATAAAATAAGTTATAAATCATGAAAATTGATTAACAAATGCGGATTTTATTCTCAATTTACCGCAGGTACCCAATAGTGAAAGAATATGTGTCCAGTCAACCTTACATATGGCGATAGGAGTGCGTTAGCTTAGCAGGCAGGTAATGGAAATAAAGGAGAAGGGTGTTTTGTATGGTTCTTGGAATTAAAAATTTCATTGTAATTGATCACATCAGGTATTCTTATTTAATTGAAAGTCACTGGTGTTAAATTAACACTCATATATGTACATTAAAATCCACAAAGCGGGATTTTGAAAACCTGTGCGGTACGCGTGATTTATTAAAAAAAAAGCGGGACAATCCCGTAAAAAGCGGTACGACTGCCAAGCCTAACCTGAATGCAAGAATTAGCAAAAGGGTGAAAATTAACGAATTTAAAGAATAAAATAAATAAAAATCAGAGAACAGCAACAATTTAAATAAAATCTTTAGATTTGCGAACACGCACCTCCATATTGATAAGATTAATTAAGAATGATCATGCACTAGACTACGGAGGCACCGAAATTCCAATTGTATGGCTTGGTTAATAGGCAAAAAGGGCTACAAAAAATCCAAGAGTAGTTCAACAGCGAGAATTACACCCAGTTAAGTATACCGTTTGGTGCGACGTCGGAAAGAATAATTGGGCCATATTATTTTGAAAATGAACACGCTGTTGTCGTTTCCATCACTGGTGTTAAAAAATCGAAAACTTTTTAAGGCCAGCCGTGGAGACAATAGCTCTTTGAACTCAAACCCCTTCCATCATTTTGGGCCACCCTGTATAACTTCTTTTTGTTACAAAAAATAAAGTAAAATTTTCTGAACATTAAACAAGCAAATAGTACTCCTATTTAAATCAGTTTGTGCTTTCAAACACGCTTTTTTTCTTTTGTTATTATTTAAAGTTTCTAAATTCCGGCTGACATTTAATCTAAATGACCTGTTGACCTATGAAACTTAAATATGGAAAAGAAAGAAAATATTTTAAATTAGAACCACAACGAACGGAAACAACAGCTCTAGTACTTTGTGGTAAAAAGGTTGAAACATGTAAAATGAAAATAACGAATTGTTATTTTCTTAAAGAAAATTGAAGTTTGTGTAATAAAAATAAATCGTACTCAAACGTATACCACAGGTTTTTTTCTGAAATTTAGAAATTTACTTTGGGCATTTTGTTTTAGTGGAAACTATTTTAAATATCATGAACGCTCTTTCAAAATCTTTGCATATGAAATAGTAGGTGATCTTTATCTAGAAACTGATATACATAATAATGAAGCACTTCACGTAAAATCGGCGTTTTACAGCCGGAGTTGTGCATAGAATCGAATACTCTCAATTGTAGTATAACTATAAGAAACAAATTTTGCTATAAAAAGTGGCTTGAGTAACTTTTTTTGAATTTACAAAAATTGATTCCATTAAAATCTGTAATATAAGTTTTAAAAAACTTGATCCTTAATTGGTTATCGCTGAGGCAGTTAGCACGTTGACCACAAAACAAAAGGTTCGAGCCCAGGAGCGTTAAAGTAGGGTCGAACTAATGTTAAAGCTTAGTTGATAATACTTTACTAAAGGCATGTTACGCTAACAATCGTTTATGTAACTCCCACACTATGCAATTTTTACATATTTCTCATAAAAATTTCATAATGGGAACTGCGATTTAACTCAGAATTTTTGAAATAAAAATTTCATATTGTATCCGACTAAGTCATAAAAAGTTCGCATTTTTCTGATGTGTATTACGTTGGGTTTGTGTCAGTTGTTGTCGGAATGTTTCCCTGGTGAAGGCATAGGCTGTGGTCAGTCAACAGTCTTGGATTCAGCTGATACTAATCCACAATAACACCAGAGCAGCCTCCTTCGTCGGTATTGTGTAGCATCATTGGTGAAGTAAAATAATTAACAAAAATGGCTAGAAAATAGCAGCTCCAAATTAAACATCAAGGGACTGCAACACTGCTATAAAAGCAAAAGCGCGCAAAAGAAGAGTTGTAAAATTAGTGAAGCTCTCTTCTATATATCCCTTCATCACCTGTAATCCCCATCACTATATCTTACCTATAAAAGTTAACACCTAGTAGTTGGCAAGCATTGCCTGAGTTTTAGATTACGTTAGGTTAGGTTCGCAGGTCCGCCAAGTCCAAAAGGAATCAGCTCACTTGGGTACTCCTGGGTCCCAATGTTTTACCCCTCATCCCATTCCATCGCTATCAAACCATGCCGAGTTTGGGATAAACAAACTTATCCTCCTCACATCGCGTCCCGACACCTCTGCAATGTTCCGCAGAAAGGGGAACTCCAGTGCAGACGCCCGCCCAACGGCGACAGCGGGACAATGACACAGCAAGTTCTCAACCGTCTCCTCCTCCTCCTGATCACGACACCTTCTGCAGATGTCATACGGCAGATCCAATGTGACAAAAGCCCATTACAGACCAATGTTACAAAAACCCGTTAGCACCGCCACCATCATCCGCAGTCGGCCCCTCTGCAGTTTCCCAAGTCTGATGGTGCGACCGGAGTCGCACCGAAGACAAGTGTTATTTCTCTAAAAAAAGAAATTACGGGTCTCAGTGCCCACATGCGTTCTTTTATCAAATAATTTATTTATCGACTGTTTACCGTCTGCAGTAATCGTGCAATAAAAAAAGATTCTCTGCTCTGGAGGTCTATTAATTGAATTATTAAACCCACTTGGACAGTATATCAATGGAAACTGAAAATTGCGATTACTAAATCTTGGCTAGATTGTAGTGCGGTAATCTTTATTAATTTTTTGTTTATTAAGAAAAGTAATATTGAGGCAATTAAGATGCCTGCTTAATTCTAACACAACTCATGTGTTGCGTGTTTTGTTATTTTTTAAAGCAGAATTGCTGCGTCCGCCTGTGGTGTAATGTTCATTAATTAATCATTTCGTTTATTATTTTACTTCGACGATGTTTTCAAATCAAACATGAATACACAATAGGGTTTGAACCCATAACCTTCGGGCTGTACAGTCATAACGCTAACTACTCAGCGAACAATAACCCTTTGTCAGTCAATGCTACTGGCTTGCAGCCAGTAGAGGTCTGTATGTCTCTGATCATTAAAAACTACTGCAATTTAATTGTAATTATATGTATTTATTTACACAAAAGTAAATGGCCACTTTAGTTTCATAAAATATTTTACTACCCAAAAACCTAAATACCTTAACACACTTTTGTAAAATATTATTATTTCTAAACGGAAATTATTCGGAAAACTTGAGAAAAAGAAGACTGGAACCAACACAAAAGTAGTAAATGCTTATGCAAACAGCAGGTATGTACGAGTGTTCACTGTAACATTGTAAAGAAAAACTATAAAATGTAAATATGTACATATGTAAGATGTACTTTTTACACAATGGAAATATTATTGTGAAGTATGTACTTAAAAGAAACACTGCGGTAATCACCAGGATTGCCACTGCAAAAAAATGCCAAATTATGTTTCAAAACCAACCAAAATTCTTTAAAACTTACCAATTTTTTTTAAGTATTTAAAAACGAACATTCGGGTCCATTCTATGTACATATCGTCGTTTCTCTGACGTGATCGGTTATGAGTAACTATGGAAAAAAAATTTTATTCCAGCATTCTTTCATTTGGTGCTAATACATCTATAACCACATTCTTGAAAAAAGAACTTTCAAAAAAATATTTAAGAATTACGAAATATATAAACAAAATAAACTAAATAGGAGGAGGAGAATATTTCTCGCGTTTCCTGCAGAGTTAACTTTATTTTGAGAACATTATACAGTTTTAATTGTTATTTACCATTAAGGGTTAAATTTAATGTGGCTCATTCCTTACTTATGACTCACATATGTGACAGCACATAGAGAAAGGGACCTAAGGGTAAAAAAAAAGCAATTTTCACTTTTTTTTTTTGATATTGACAATATCTGAGCATCGAATGAGACCGATCCCATGCCCCAAAAGTGTTCCCTCCCAGAGATATGCGCGTTTTATGAAAGTGATGGTACATCAAAGATACACGTATTTAAATCTTTAAAATGGCTCTCCTGAACAAACCCGGTTTTTACCCTTAGGTCCCTTTCTATTTTGCGCGTCACATATAGTGAATGTAATGCGACTAACCTAAATACGGTAAAGCTTATTTTTAATCGCATAATAAGATTATCTACGGCCTGAGGATTGACGACCACGTCTGCGTTTACACTTTGAGGTTTTTAAATTGTTCTTTCAACGATTACATTAGAATAAGGACAATCTTAACTCTGTCGCATTCGCATCTCGCATTGTTAAATTGAATTATGATATGGGTTTACGATAATTATTCAAATTTGCCAGTTCCACACGTAACAACTAACTAATCATTCCTAGAATTTGAGAGATCGTTTGCAATAAGGGCTTGTAGTATACAGTCTACAGCGTTCCTGTGGAATTCGTGGAAGGTTCGAGTTTTCTGTTACAAGTTTTAAACATAACTTATTATCTCTTTTATTTCCTTGCCACAAAACTGAAATGATTGTTAAACCATTAGTTACTATAGTAATTGTTAGCTATTTTCATCATGCTCTGGCTATATACATATATTTTTCAAAGAGTTCAAAGTTCAAAGAGCCATTGCGTCCACGGCTGGCCTTAAATAATTTTCCAACATTGTCCGATATCTAACACCAGTGATGGAAACGGCGACACCGTGTTTATTTCCAAAAAAATATGTGCCAATTATTCTTTCCGACGGAACACCGCACCAAACGATACACTTGAGTGGGTGTAATTCTCGCTGTTGAACTACTCTTGGATTTTCCGTAGCACTTTTTTCCAATTAACGAACCCTTTCAATTGGAAATGGGCTTCGTCGCTCATAATTAAATTATGAATAAACTAATGATTTTATACTTTAATAAAGTTCAACAATATTCAGACGTGGGTCAATTGTGTACTGGTCCATTTTAAATTCCCCAAGGCTTCTTTACAAAATACTGAAGATAAAACAAAAAAAAAGATTTTAATAAACAAGTTATGTAGAATTCAAACACCTTCGCTTCTTTCAGGCAACCATGTATAAAGAAAATTTTGGAAGAAGCTGTTTAGATTATTATTTTTTTGTATATTTTGCAATTCTCAAAGATGTTCTGGGAGTTCTTTGTTTGTTTATTTTTGAACCATATGTTTTTATTTTCCACTGGCTTCCTTCGACTGGCAAAAATTAGCAGACTCTCAGAAAGGAAATGTTTTTAGAACATTAATCATGTTGTAAATTTGTTATTATTTATAATACAACAGAACTAGAAATCATCGTATGAATACAATTGATTTTTGGTATCAACCTCAAGCGGGAATTATGAAACAACGAAGTCGTAAGACATCGCATGAATCGACGCTTTTGAAAAACCTTAAAAATATATTTTAAGTGGAATTTATATGTTATTTACGGTTAGGTTAGGTCAAACAGGGGGACAACTGCGTTGAACCAGTCCCATGCAAGATTAACATGTGTCCAATGCGTTCCGGTATTAACTGAGCATATGTTAATGTTATGAGTTGCGGTGCGCTCTACCCGAAGTTCCGCTAAAAACTTATTCCATCCAGTCCGCACAATGTATTCCCTAAGGTCTCTCCATTCCGAGTCCCTAAGGCCTCCCGGGTCCGGTATATTGGTTCTCTGCAAACCCTGTCGTCTAATCTGACTAAACGTTGGGCAATGCCTCAATGCCTTACATACATCCCATGCCATCAGTCCCATGCGAACGAGATCATCTCCGTGTGACCGGGCGAAATTTATTTCCACGTGAAATTAGTCACGATTGGAAATTTATGAAAAAGGGAAATATTTCGAGTGAAAATAATAAGTATTCCCGATAGGAGTGAATATATTTAAAAGCTAAAATAAGAAACGGGAACTCTGTAGCAATTTGTTGGTAGTTAGTCGGCGTATGAAATAGAAATAAATCTATAACAGAGTTCGTCACGCACGACGGAATTTAGTCCGACGTCTTTGTTGTGTTAAGCTTGCAACGAAAAATTCGTCGTTCATCGTAATTGTATTCCCAGCATAAGGTGTGGCCTACAACGATAAATTGTTACTACATAGTGCAAATAAAAATGACTTTGACGCTACCCATTTCGCCAGTAGTCTTTTATGGGGTTTCGTTAAATGCTAAACTTACACCAAGATTTCTTTATTGTAATTATTTTCCTTTATTTAAATTATATTGCATTTTGACATTTAGAGGTTAACTAGTTTATGAAATATAATATGTAGAAGTATATATGCATGGATGTATGTATTTATGTATGTGTGCATGTACGTACTACAATTGTACATGCAAGAACTTGTTACAAATTTGCTAAGTATGCAAATTTTCGCAACGACAAGAGAATAAATATATCTAAAGGGTGTTTTTTAACTGTGGGCATCTAAACTTCTAAGGAACACTGCGCAGACATCGAACAGCATACAATAAACAAGCGATGGCCGGCTTACAATGTGGCATTGCGGGAGCCCAAATCGAGAAATTCGGCATAGTTTTCTCTAATTGGATGTCTTGAAAATTGTACATCGATATTACGCCATCTTAACCTCAGTTGCGCCTCTCACATGAGTAAAATTATTTTCAAACATTAATGCCATGAAATTATGCTTTGAATAAAATAAATTTCAGTTATATTACAGATTTTTCTTTATAATTTTATTTGCATTTAAAGCTGACTAACTGAACACTAAAGAAACACCTTTTATATACACAAATGTACGTATAGAATATCCTTCTTTATTTTATTTGTTTAGAATTGGTTTTTTTTTTTATTTTTTGTATTAGTGAAAGCACACTTGCTGCTAAATGCAGTCACTTCCCCTACAGAAAACATGAGAAAAATAGGAAATATTTAAAAGAGTGATAATTTTAAGTAAGCAAATAAGTAAAATATTGTATATGTATATGGTCAATATATCGTTTGAGCCAACAGCCCTTTTTACTGCTTTACTACACTCATCGCCAACATACAATCGCATTTATGTACGAGTATGACCTTTCAAATGAATTCAATGACGAGTCTGTTATATTTTGTATTTATAATTGTAGTTTACCCACAACTTTCTCTATGTAATAGGTTAAGTGTACCAGCAACTAAACCTTCCACCCTGGTGAGGAAAAAAATATATTTTTCAAAAAATGTACTGAATTCATCACAAATTTAGCTTTATTTTTATAGTGAAACACAAAAGTAATCAAGAAAGAAAGTTAGAAAAATATATATCGTCATCTACAATGTAAAAAGCCTTAACTAACAAAAAAAAAATTGTAAAGATTTTTTTAAAAATCGCGTTTTACATATGAATCATACTGCAATTAATAAAAAATGGTTTTTTTTTTTGACAGAGCATTTTGGGTTTGCAGCAATGATATATATAAATAGTATTTAACTTGTACGAAAATATATCAATATGTAGTATTATTAATATTGTTATTCTAAAAGAGCCTCAACTTCGTCGCTTATATCAATCACTATGCTTTTTCTGGCTAAACGAAGGAGTCAAATGTTAGATCATGGGATCTGAAAAAAACATAAACGAACAAAAAAAAGTCACCTCATTAGTTGAGTCTACTTTATAAATATATGTCCCACGGTTGGTACTTTAAAAGCCAATGAGTACAAGTGTAAAATGTTTTTAGTTGAATTCTCAATTTTATATACCACATCTCTGATATGAGAATGTTGGATTTATGGGTGTTTAACAAACAATTACCACACATACTCCCATTTCTGAAAGGACGAATGGCGATGGTATACTACATTGTGTAAGTAATGATGTGTAATTGTGTTTTATTTTTTGTGGGTATGTATGGAAAAACTATAAAATACTGTTTGTTGCTACCTTGACCTAATAATACAATTACACATACATTCAATAGTAGCAACAAGCACTCACACGACCAACAATGCAATACACACACAAACGCTCATATACAACAAACAGTTGACACTTTTGAAAATATGCAACACTTGAATTGTGCCAGCAAATGTTATGGAAATACGAATAGAAAGCGGTAATAGCAGGACAAAGGGAAAGGGAGCAGAATATTTCTCTAAAAAAATTTATTTTTTTGTAATTGTAGTTGATATTTACAATGAATGACAATTAAAATCCTTAATATTTTGTTCTTTATTTTATTATCATATTATTTAATATTATTCTATTTTTAGATAAGATTTTTATTTACATATTCATATACGAGTATTATGCTCGTCACGAAATGTCATTTATTAAACATTTTATTATACTGGGTGGCCCAAAAGGAGCGAAGGTGTTTGAATTCCTTATAACTTTTTTATTGTAATTTATATTTAATTTTTTGTAATTATTGTAATTATTATTTAATTATGAGCGACAAAGTCCAAGCTGACTATTTCCGCCATCGCCACCCTCATTATTTTTGTACAAGATTTTACTTAAACATGGTAATTTTTTTGGGCTGTATAGAAATCCAAATAGAGAAGTTAACATCACTGTCTAACCATAAGCTGAGCTGAATTTAGATTTTTTATGAATATGCCTGTTAATATTTTATTAAAAATCGTTATATACATATTTCTGTTTGCTTGGAATAAGAATGAAAAAGAAATGTTTATTTCAAACGACATAAATACGGTCTGCTTTGCCGACCCTGCTACATGATAAGCATGGGTCTCCAAATATTTAAGGACAGCCCAGTTGGAATTATTGTGCTACGATATTTCAAAATTAATTTTTCTTTGAACTTACGTTCTTACTTATTAATTTCTAGTGCTGATTCGATGCCGTTAAGCATAATTTTTTTTTAGCTGTAAGTTTAATGCCAGGACATAAATTGATACGTCTTACAAGCAGTGATGTTAACCGTACGGTAATTACCGTATTGTACGATAATTTAGTCCTCATAATGGTATGCCAGTAATTTCAAAATTTGTACGGTAATTTTAAAAAGTTTTAAATTTTAAGTCCTAAACGCCGAAAGTATTTTCTTCATAACGTGTCTACACATGATATAGAAATTTTTTCATAAAAAGTACGGTTTCATTACAACTATGCAAAATAACGCCACTTGCAGTTAACTTCTCTACGTTTCTGCCATAAATGGCTAAAAAACACCTTTTAGTGAAAATTACATTTTACAAAAATGCATTCGTAGATTTTACAAAAGGTTAAAATTTTAAATACTTTATTTTATTTATTTACTTTTTTTTATTATTACTACATACTTGTTTATTTATGTTTTTGTTGTTTATTTTATTTTTGTAAATAAATATATTGAATTACAAATAAGAAAATATTATTATTTATGCACAAGACTTTGCGTACGGTAATTTTACCTTTAAAACGGCAATTTTTTTTAGCAGCTGTACGGAAATCTAAATAACAAAGTTAACATCACTGCTTAGAAGCTAAAGCTATATACACACGATTGTCAGATTTTCCAATATTGTAGGATATTGCAATTTGGTGGCAATGCCCTCTCAATGCAAAATTGTCACCGAAGTGTAAATTGTCTGTTCAGACTATTGTAAGAAAAATGTACAATGTCATTATGACACAATAAATATATTTGTCAACAAAAATTGTCTGTTTACACGGTTGTCAGATTATTGTATGGCAATGGTGTTATTCTACGGTGCACTAAATTAAGCATATCTGACAATAACAAATGACCGTACAATAGCCGGCAATTGCCTGCCAATAACAATGGTGGGTGTTCTCACGATTGTAACAACATTATAGTCAGACAATGCACGGACAATATATTTTGTGACAATGTTGCCATACAAAAATTGTGAGTTCACGCGGTTGTTGAACATTTTATTACAATTTTTCTGTCAATATTGTACTATATAACAATCGTGTTTACATACCTTAAGTTTATGAAGTTTTACTGCTTGTTTTTAGAAAACGAAAAAAAGAGGCAGTTAATCCATTTAGTTGAGGAACTCATTAAGGTAATTGACGGCAGATGATAGACTGTTAATGGAATGCACAGCAGCAATGACCAGTGATTTCATTGTGATATTATAAGCCAGCAATTTAAATTTTCAATTTCGAAATTTACGTTGTCAATATTGTACAGTTGTGGGCAAATTGCGCCTACACATAACCACTGAGGTCGAGTTTTAATTCGGCATAATATAGTTGTATTATCTTTTATGAGACCTCCAATGGGACTCAAACTCAAACCCTTTAATTATTTGGCGAATTTATGCAATTAAAAGAAAAATAGTTAAATCCACAAATCTCGTTTTTCTATACTGCTTTAATTTAATTAAAATAGCCACATTGAATTCGATTGACTTCGTCGATGCGTATGGTTTTTTATCTGCTTTAAATTATTAATTTGCGTTATCAGAGAGAAAAAGAAAAAAATAGAAAGTTTTTGCAAATAAATTATCGCAGCCATATTCTTTTTACAAATTAATTTTTTTTATAGTTATTTCAATTACAACTTGGCTAATGAAATAATTTTTTTATCTGTAAAATGATTTCATGTTTGAATCATTCATTAGTTTTTAATCCAAACAAGTTCTTAACACATTTCGAGTTTTAATGATTGTAAATATATTTTATATGTTGTTTTTTTGTTCGTTTAATAAAATGTTTCGTTAAACAATTTATTTTAGTTATTTTAAACCGCCCACCTTTTAACAATAAAATAGTGTATACAGATTTTAGATTTCTATTATTATTATAATTGGGTATACATATATTTTTTATGCATCTAATAACCATTTAAGGCAACGTGTTTAAACTAAATATTAGTGGAACTACTTATGAATCACTAGATTGAATAAAACACGGTCAATTGTAGCGATTAGCGTTCATAGTTGTGGATGAACACTGAAGCCCGCAGGTCCCATGGTAAGAGGGTGGCGATGCCTGAAGTAGTCTGCACGTTGACTACAAAACCAAAAACTCCTGGGTTCGACCTCAGCTTCAGAATAAGTCATAAAAACGCATCGCATTTTTTCTGATGTGCATTTGTGTCAGTTGTTGTCGGAAGGTTTCAGTGGTGAAGGCATAGTCACTGATCACTGAACAGTACAATATAATATAATACAGTAAAATTAATAAATATTTTATTAAAATTTTCGACTTTTTAAAAGGTCGTTGTAAACTCATTAATATCATGATAATAATACAACCCGACAGAGTTGAAGAAAATGAATACGAGAAAAACCTATTATTACGCAGTGAAAAAGTGCTTCCAAAGAAGGCAATAAGATCCTGAACTTGTGAACCGGAAGTAGTGCAAAATTCGATTAGTTCTACTTATTTTTACAGAGGGTTGTCGTTGCCGGAACTTCTCTGTTTTAATGCCGATTCATTGAATTCGGAGTAATGCTCGCGATGTTAAGTATATCTACTTTTTTTTTCTTGGACCGGAACTCAGGGGACTTTTTTAATGTTATAGGGATTTTGATTCCCAAAAGTGCAGTTTTCACTTTATTTGTCATAAATACTCGTACTTCTACTTTAGTTCTCTTTTACAATCCTACAAAAGTGGCTCTAAAATGAAAAAATAAACTGCAACTGTTTCGAATGAAAAGGGCAAAATCAGACAGTAAATGCAATGCGCTTTTGGTTGAAAAGAAATCGCCGTTAATCATAGCATTATTACTATTTTTTTATTACTCCAACGGAGCTATAAAAAGTTGCTCATTGCTTTGCTTTAAAGCAAAAACAGGGTCTGATAAGTTCCAATTCTATAAAAAGTATAATCTTATTTAATTTATCGAAATGCAATTAAATTGTAATTTGTTTTACCATTAAATATGTAATAAATAATAAAGTCAAATGTTTATACATATAGGTACATACATATGTACAAATATATAAATAAATAAACATAAACGAATAGAATGATTTTTTTGATATTTCGCAAGTGGATGAAGAGTAGTTCCTACGGAATTACTTCTAATATTTTTCATGTATGTACACAGAAAAAAATAAAAGTAAATTTTAATTAAAAACTTTGTAATATCAAATAAAAAAATTAATTAGATTTTCACCTATAAAGAAGTTAATAGTATCAATTAAAATATTATTGTTGATTTAATTGAATCAATTTTCAATAAAATTACTTATAAATTTAATTAAAGATTTTGAAAATTGTCACACGATTGACAGATTGTACAATATTTTAGGATACGGAAATGCACTCACAATTTGTTACCATCTGGGAATTTGTCTGTCCACACTATTGAAAGAAAACAATCCAATTTCATTGGCACACAGATCTGCGACAATAAATTTTTCTGCCAATAATAATTATCTGTTCACACGGTTGTCAGATTATTGTACGGCAAACGTTACCAGATCCGACTTTTAACATTGTATCTAAATATGTTGGGGAGCATTGTCAACAGAAATATTTATCTGCCAATGGTGTTATTGTACGGTGCACTAAATGAAGCACATGCGACAATAACAAATATGTGGCAATTACACCTCAATGGAAATGAAGGGTGTTCTCACGATTGTCAGAATTGTGACAATATTATTGGCATACAAAGCACCGACAATACATTTTGTGACGATGTTGCCGCACAAAAATTGTGTGTTCACACGGTTGTTGCACATTTCGTAACAATTTTTTTGTCAATATTGTAGTAAATGACAATCGTTTGTACATACCTTTAGTGGATATTAATTTCTATTTGTATAAAGAGTATTGCGTATATGAAATGAGACAATCAGATAAGCATTTAAATAAAAATAGGCCGTCATTTTGTGTATTTCATAGTAAAAAAATAAATTATTTATTTAATTGAAAATTAATTGTATTTCATCAACACTTTTAATTGCAAAAATAAATTATTCTAATTAAAATTGTAAAAATAAAAGTGTTGTATTTTTTTCTGTGTATGTTTATTTTTTTTAAGCTTTAAGATCTTTTTTAATTTTTCCTCTTTTTATTAATTTTTTTGATATTTCGTTAACCATCGATTAACATCAAATTTTTTTAAAAAGCTTTAAATTTTTTCGTTTTAACTAATTCTTTGCCTATAGGTAACATTAGACATGAGAGTATTAAAATAAAATAAAAGTCTACAACTATTTTGCTGGTAGATGAATTAATTAAACAATTATTTAAGTATTGCTGTAAAGATTTGACACGACTTTTGATTAATTGTGAAGTTTGTAAATACAGCACACAGTGTACATTCATATCCATAAATATTTCTCATGTCTCACATTAGTGCAACAAAATTGTAAATATTAACTAAAATTTTTTTTATTCCGTTTTTTATGGAAAATCGACATTAAATATACATATCCACCCACTGTATAAACTTTGTGTAATAATGAGAGCTTTTTCTTTATAAGATTTACACACATTTTCATTTCCTTACGATTTTATAACAACCTGAAAATATAATTTTTGCTGTTGAATCAACTTTAATTCCTGCTGATTTAATATGTCAGTACAGTTGAGTCAAAAAGAAATTTTTGTTGAATTATCATCACAAATCATGATGATTCAAGGAAATTATTTTAAAATTAAAATAACGATTATGTTAAAATAATTTTGGTTCACTATGATTATAATGTTTTTTTTAATACACATTATTTTAAAATTACAATTGCAGGTAAGTTGAATTAACTTATAATTTTCATTAGTGTGTCCCAAAAAATGTTTTTCATTTTTTATTTTCATGTGCTCAAGCAAAATTTGAAAGCTTGTATGGTCAAGTATTTTTGAGATTTTTTCAGATTTGTCGATTTCATATATATATATATATATATATACATGACCTTATAAGCTATATATTAATCTGTGAAAGTTATTCTTTGATTGCTTCTCAATAAATATTATCCCATTTTTGGAAAATGAAATGACAATTTTTTTTATATTTTATCAGAATATTAATTTTTTTTACAATTATTTTTGCCTGCTTTGGACTAACGTTTTGAGCTTCAAAATAACTTTGAAAATTCATGTCGTTCTTCTAATATATTGTATTTGTTGTGATATTAATAGTTCCTTGCAAGTAAATATGACTTGGTTCATTGATCCCTGGTGAACCAGTTGAAAAATTTCTTATTCCATTTACATTGTTAATCAATCAACTGCTTGTATTTTTCATGTTGCAATAAATAAATAAATAAAAAATTACTTTATGACGGCGGTTAGTTACACCTTTCCATTCAATTAAACATATTGTAGAATTTAGAAAGAAAAACAAAAATGGAAAAAAATACCAGTTTAGTTTATTGATTGTTTATCACGCAGTAACACCACACGGAAGTTTCAAGTGGTATTCAGCAAAGTAATAATACTATAGGATTATAAAGATTCTAATTAACAGCATTTATTGTGTTTTTTTTTGTCTCGGTAAAATATTCAAAATACTGGATGCTGTGAAACATATGTATGTGGGTTTATTAAAACAAGCTGGTTGTTTAATTTTCCCTAATCATAAAAGAAACAAAGAGTAAATAGAAATTATTATTTCCACAGCTTTAAATTACAAAATAAGCTACAAATAGAAAAGTAAAAAGTTTTGTATGAATTAGAAATGCCATTTAATTCAACATTTGATTGCTGAAACTATTTAAAATAATTCAAATTCAATTCAACCACCAACGCCGACGTCATTCAAATAATTTTGCGGGTTTGAGTTTAATCTTGGTGAGTGCTTTTCAAATTTACCATTTTTATGGACGGCGGTTTTCGTTCAGTTATAAACAGTGTTCGCACGACCAAAATGTAGAAAAATAGCAACCAAATGCGAATAAAGTAAGCAAAAGTTTTATGTAATGGGTGTTTCAATTAGAGAATCTACACCAACAAAATATACAGCTGCGGTAAAAAAATTGTAGTCATTGTAAAACGTAGTCCAGTTCCTTCTGCGGACCAGAATTTGTATTTTTGTATTTCTATTTGTATTTTTCAAAGATCATAGAATTACAAATATTAAACAATTTTTTAACAGAATACGGGAATTATGCCCTGTTATTTTTTCCCCTTTTTTAATGAAGCTCTAAATTTACCATCTCTAACTTACAATAGTTCGTGGCATTACTTAATTTTTTTCGTTCCCATTATTAACTGTGCACACATGTTTAAGCAAATTAATTGCATATTTAATTAGCTTTAACAAATCGTATACTCGTACATTAAGTAGACAAAACTCGTGCAGCTTAGTTAGATTTTATCATAAATTTACTAAAAATAAAATCGTTTAGCTTATGAAAATACATACATATATTCATTGATATAATGAACTAAGAAAAGCTTATGAAGAGCAGAGCTGCAAGATTTCATGTATCTGATGTAATTGTTTATTATATTGATGATTGCTTTCATTACTATAATGAAGAAAATTTAATGAAGCCGTTTCATTATATTAATGAAGAATTTTTTTTCAGTGTAGCTTCGTAGTTTAGTCTAAAAAATCAAATTCCCAAACATTATTTATTTTAATTCTAGTTTTTCTTTTTATACATTTTAAATAGAAAAACTTATTCGAAACATAAATTTAACTCGTTTCCCTTCTTTTTCATTGCAGATTTTCTAAAATTTTTGGATTAAGGAACAAAAAGAAAGTAATTGGTTTGTCATACTTTCGAAATTTAACAACTGCAAACTTTAACAACAACAGCAAAATACATTTGCCAAAGGCTGTAACAACATCTCCAGAAGTTTTGTTTTGCAAACATCAAAGGAACTTTGGGTTTTAATCGTTTATTCCCGTTAAATGTTTTGTTTGATTTTCGAAATTCGGTCACGTATGGAGTGCCAACAAAAATGAAAAACTACAGACACCAATCAAAAGTTCGCAAACATTTTCTGTAGAGTTGTGTGGTCAGCAATATTTTGCAGTGGTAAAAAACAAACAAAAATTACTGGACTGTGCATTACTGGCCGCCATACGCATTCACCACAGCTTTAAAATCATTTGGATGTTTTTCTCTTTCTGCGACAACAGGGAAAAAGTTTTAAGAGGGCCATCGTGGGATGAACGAGTTTAAAAACATTTAATGTTTTCCAAAAATTTTGCTGTTAATGTGACAACGTCTGGATAAAATCTAGTTTTTTTTTGCTATTTTTATTTTGTTAACTATTTAAATTTGGGTAATACATTGACTTTGTTACTGTTACTGTTGATGTTGCTGTTGCTACTGTTATTGTTGTTGTTGCTTAATTAATCATTAAACACCCCTCCGCCTCAAAATGTTAGATGATGACCACAATGATTTGCTGGCTGCTGCTTCTGAAATACAAAACAGTAAGTGTTTTTCTATAATTTATTATTAAATATTAGTTTGCTATTCATTGTTGTGTATGTGTGTGCCATGTACATATCGCTCATTTATTTCAACAATGTCATAAATAAAATAAAAACTAGTTTTGTAAAAAACGTTCTCAAAATTTTCAATTTACATACTTCTTAATGGGGAAATAAAACAGACCTGGGTTCAACCCCAGTTTCAGACCAAAAATTTTAAAATAAAAATAAACATCTCGCATTTTTCTGATGTTGCATTAGTGTGTCTTTGTGTGTCAGTTGTTGTCGGAAGGTTTCAGTGGCGAAGGCATAGTCACTGGTCACTGAACAATACCGGCTTCAGCTGATAGCAATCCACAATCACATCAGAACGCCCTCCTTCGTCGGTATTGTGTACCACCGGCGAAGTAAAATAATAATAAAAATGGTTACTAAACCGGAGCTTCAGCACTGCTACGAGTATAAATAAAGAACGTGCGAAAGCAGAGCTGCAAAAAAAATTAATTAAGCTTCACCTCCTGTCGTTTCTCCTACTATCCCTTTCCTATAGTTCCAGCACAATGCTTCGCATGTGTAGGAGTCATCTCCTGAGTGCTGGTCCTAGATAAAAAAAAAAAAAAAAAAAAAAAAAAAAAAAAAAATATTTTTCCGTCACGAGGTGAGTTCGGAATCTGTTTGTATGAATTTTTTACACAATTATTAACTCAAAATATGTAGAGATTACCTCTACAAATGCGGTTCATTGTGGTGAACTAGAGAAAAGGCATAGTGAGAGCTTCACAATCTTACAACTCTGCTTTTGCACCTTTTTTGTTCTGTTACTGTTCAGTGACCAGTGACTATGCCTTCGCCACTGAAATCTTCCGACAACAACTGACACAACGACACACTAATGCACAACAGAAAAAATGCGAGATGTTTTTATAAATATGAAATTGGGGTTGAACCCAGGAAAATTTTTCGTTTTGTAGTCAACGTGCAGACTTCTTCCACCATCGCCACCACAGAAAGAAGCGCGATTGTTGTTTACAATGTTACATACTTTTTAGAATGGAACATGAATAGTAACGAAATGTGACATAAATGTAACGACATTTTTGTCAGAAAAGAAAACGCCATTACTTGAAACAATTTAATTTTAATTAAGGAATTTGATTTTGTCAATTTAGCTTACTCAATTATCATTTTGCATATCTTGACCATTCAGCAAGGGGTTCATAGCTCCAAGAAACTATGACCGGATTAAAACTCATGTGACAGGGTAGTGTTGCGTAAGTTTGCTTTATGCGATCGTAAGGTCGATAGTGAACGTCCCAAAATTTATTCGGTATTTGGATCACCTTGCGGTTAGGCCGTCACGGCAAGTAACCATGTTAATCTGGAGCACGATGTTTACGGTCTACCCGATATTGCAGAATAGGTTTAATATTTTTTTTTCTCTAAATAAATGCGAATGTAATTAATTTAATTTAAATAATATTTTATTCATAAAATTAATAAACATTTCTTATAAACCCGCCTGTTTTGTTTACTTTGCCAAAGATATTTAAATTCCCTGCCCTACATACCCCTTAGAAATGTATACATCACATCTAAAATACGATAAGTATACGGCTACCGATAACCAAAATAAAATTCCTTTCGATAAAGGTTATTGGTAAACAAAACATATTTTTGGTCTCCATAATAGTTATTCATTACGAAAAAAAAATATTTCTCATTTATGTATATTGGTAACCTAAAACACATAATGGGCATTTTCGCCAATATTAAAAAAAAAAACAAAAACAATCCCTGAATAGAATTATCTTTAATGCACAGCTATTGTTGGCAGCACTGATATGCACTGCAATATTATAAATACACGTACATACTGACGTCTATTTTTTCTTTGCCTTTGCCTTTGCTCTTGTCGTTTCGTCGCTGATGTTACAAAATAAACAAATATCTGATGCAACAGTTTGTTTGTTTGTTTGTAGTTCCGTTTTTATTTTCTTGTTCGATTCATTGTTTCTTATTCATATTTATATTTTTATCATTTATTTTCTTTTCATATTCTCAGTTTGTTTATTTATTTGTTTGCATTGTTCGTATTTTAATTGATTTTCTATTTTTGCATTGAATGTGGCTGCACTTCGATACCTGTGGTTTGCGTTGCTGCTCCTGTTCCTAAGTTAGTTATCACTGCGTATACACAATGTTTAATTATTTATTTATTTAATTATATGTCACCTTTACGAACTGATTCAGCTGAGAATACTTTGCGGTTAACAAATGATTACAAAACATTCAATTAAGAAAAAGATGATGTATTTTGTATCAGATATTGATATTTGCTGAAATAGCAAATGAAGTTGGAAATAGTTTTCCTTAAATTTTGTTATAATAACAGCAGGATATCCTATTTAGAATTTAAAATCTATAGAACTTTAATGTTAGTTAGAAAGAGAAATTTTCTATTTTTATTGTGAAAGTCCAACTGTAGATAGTATCGTCCGAAATAATATTTTAATTGTAGGAGTGCAGCTCATACAGGCTGGCGAACCAATTGCGCTACAAAAACAAATTCAAATAAATTTTTTTTCTCACTTTATTTCATTTGGTGCTAATATCAAAATCCTCAGCCGACCTTTAACCAAATTCTTCTTGAAAAATTTTTGTTTGCTTTTGTTTGTTATTCTCAAATATTTTTTTGGAGTTCTTGTATAAGCATGTTAAATTTTCTTAAGAATCAAAAATGATAATTTTATGAATATTTTCATAAACTTTTCCAAATCGCACGAATTTCCAAAAACAAAACTGTCACACAGATGCATTTTTAGAACACGCACAATTATATGACTATGTACTCCTATTTAAAGAACATACAAGTTTTTTAACACACATATTTGGCACATCGTGCGATTGTGTAGGATATTCCAGCACGGCCTTTGCGGCAGATTAACCGATTAACAATCAAATTGATAATCTTGTAGCGTTTTTATGAAAATAAAAAAATTGTTTTCATCATTTTTTATTTTTTTATTCTGAAAACTAAAGTGTGATTGTTCTACTAAACTTTGACATTTATTACAAACTATTATTTGCCTTTGGCACGCCACTAACTTCAGATAGTTTTTCTATACTTTCGTAATAAGTGTGCCATGTTGAACTCCTCGCCCTGTTAAGTTCTTCTGTAAGTTTGTATTATTCTAACTCTTCAGGTAAAAGAAACGACTTTAAAACACATTATACGAGGGCTGTTTAATAACCCCGTGACTTTAAATGCAACACTGCTGCCGTCAACCACCATCTATTAAATGAATACTGTCAAATTGTGAGCAAGTTGTGCCATTTATTTTGTGTTTGACAGCCATTAAAAGCAGACAACCTCGTGAATTTTGATAAAAATGGAAAAAGTGTATTTCGTGTGTTGATCAAGCATAATTTTTTGCGTAAAAAATACATGTCTGAAATCAAGGAAAGACTTGATGAAACTATGGAAACTCTGCATCATCAACTTCAATGGTTAAGAAGTGATTTCTCTCGTTTAACGTGCCCAAAAGAAGGTCGAGGTGGATTTGTCAGCCAACACGGCCATGGCCACAGTTTTTTCGAATGACGCAGTGTTATTTACATAGATTACCTAGAGAAGGGTAGCACGATCACCGGGTAATATTATTCAGAAGTTTTAGAAAGATTCGATATTGATTTCAAGCAAATACTACAACATTTGACGAAAAAAGTGCTGTTCCAGCACGACTGCACACTTTTGTAGTCAGCATGGCAAAAATTCATAAATTGGGCTACGAACTGCTACCTCATCCAGCATATTCTGCAAATGTAGCGCCCTGAGACCATTTTCTTTTTCCAAATCTGAAGAAAAGGCTGGGTGGTAAGAGATATGTGTCGATTGGTCATAACCGAAACAAACGCCTATTTTGCGATTCTTAAGAAAACCCCATTATTTGAAAAGAATAAAAGAAATTAAAAAAAAAACGCTGGACTAAGGAGATTATGTTGTTATTTGCCGAAAAAAATTTTCTTTATTCAAATAGTCACGGACTTATGAAACAGCCGTCGTATTCAGACCAGCACGTTTAAAAACAAAAAATCATTAAAATCTTCGTGTGCTTATATCGTATATGAATGCGTGTTGTTACAGTAAAATTAGATTTACATATATGTATACAATATTTAAATTTTTCAGCTTCTTCTGTTTTTCATATTCTTTTTCCGCTTTAAGTTATTAACATACTCGTATGTATTTTCAAAAACAATCATTAATCTTATTTGGCCGTAGATTTTCGATCTTTTAGCAGACATGAGTGATAGGTCACGTTTACGTTGGGCTATAAATAGCCAGGCTCGTTGTATTAACAACTTTTCGTTTTTTGTAGTTTTCTTTACTTTATTATAAAAAAAGGAAAAGGAAATATAAAAAGAAATATTCATATATTAAAAAGCCAGCTATGTCTTGTCAAGTGGTATTGATTATTTTCTTTTGCGAGGATTAAAAGAAATTTTTTCTACCAAAATTATAATAAATACTCTATTTGATGGGTATACATATGCAGCTACTGGTAACGATAGAGCAAAAACTTTGCTTGCAAAGTAATGAGTTAAAATACTAGTTATCTCATATCATACTCTTCACTACTTCTACTTCGGCTTTTTACCTAATTACTTTAACATGGCGATGTCTTTGGAGGCAAGTACGGACTTCCCACTCTCTCTTACGAATAACAACTTCTAAATGCCATTACAAATAAGTTATTGCAGTAAGTAGTCATTTTGAAGAGCATTAGTTAAAAGTTACCGTTAACGACTCATTAAAAACTTCCAGTCATATTCATAAACAATTCTTATTTTATGTTTAAAGAGACAAAAAGTTATCACAGAATATATTTCACGACGCTGTTATTAACATTTCTTTTTTTTAACTCAATAACTTCGCTTATTTGAGCTTCTAATACTCATCCTAAAATTTCAGGAAAGTATTTTCTTTATTCTTTATATGGGATTTCCAAAAGAATAAAATGTTTGCGAAATTTATGCCAACAGTAACCAACGAATGTGAGTTAAAATGTTTTGTATTTAGGTTTTCTTGGTTTTTGCCAAGAAACATGGAAACCTAATAAATTTTATGTAAATTCTACTTGCACACTTCAGCGAACACAACAAAAGAGAGGAACCATGTACTCCATATCGAATTTATTAGTAAATCACACAAAACTTTTCCATTCTTATTTATTGCTGTTGCGATGCACAAACTTACAACAACAATTGCTCAAAGGCTTGCTAAATAGCTCATATGGTTGTTGCCCAGTTTTGCAATAGATATTTTATTTATCAGAGTTCTATTTTCTTCACGAATTGATATGCAACATAGAAAAATAATATCAATGAAAACACTTTAATATTTGAATATAATTTGGAATATATGTCCGATAACTTATAGATATTCTCTATATAGAAGTTTTATATTAGTAGAAATATAGATATCTAACAGCGTGTGACAAGAAAAAAACATTTTTCTGGTTGGTATTATCGAGTACAACAACGATCGGGGATTGAAAGTTTCTAAACACTCTCCAAAATCTTGAGTTCCTGGTAAAAACCGGTTTTTCGTACCCGTATGCACTTATCTGCCTGTAACTTAGTTGATTATCAACCGATTTAAAATTGATAATATACCTGTTTTATTTTTTGGACCAGCGCTCAGAGGATATGGCTAACATATGCAATGCATATATAGAGGCATAGTGTAAGAGAATATACAGGTCGTGAAAGTGGTAGGAAGATGGAGCTTAATTCTAACACAACTCTGCAGTTGCGTGTTAATTGCGAGAGTTACTATTTATATTTGGGGAGTTGGCAACACTAATGGCAAAAGCTAAAATCTGGGAACCGCCTAATAAAGTTTGACATTTTTGATTATAAACTAGGCACCTGCAACAGATCATTCACTTATATTAACAACAATGAATTCAGCTTAATACTGTGATGGTATTCAATACACAATACACAATACACAATACACAATACAAACAATAACACAATTGAATCATACACATAAAAAATTTGTCATTCACTTAAACATGCATTCATCATTCACTGCGCAATATCATATTTTTACGAAAAGAAAATTAATTAAAAAAATCGGACAAAATCATTGACGTATTTTATTATCAAAGTGTTAGCGAAGCTAAAGTGTTAAAGCTGGTAGAAAAAAAAAATTAAAAGACAGCATCATTCAATGTGTGTATTAATCATTAATTCATTCATTCACTGATATTGTAATTCATAGTTGTGACTTCACATTTAACAAGCAACCATAAACTGAATGCGCAGAACAATGAATGGACGAATACAATGACTTTTATATTGAGAGATATACACAGACAGTTGTTGAAAAATGCTATTGAATGCAGTCACAATTCATAGATAGTATGAATGCACAATTTTACAGATTTCTACCATTCTTGCAGGTGCCTAGTATAAACAGATTTACAAGATTTTGATGTACAAGTGCTATTTGTTTTGTGTACAGTGTACCTCAATTTGACCAAAAAAATAAATTTCAAGAGAAGGTTTTCGTTGGATTATTTTTCACAACTTTCGGCGTGGATTATTCGTTTTATCGCGATAAAGCACCACATCAAAAACCACAGTACATATATCGCTGGTATAGTCACTTCAATCGTGGTCGTAGTTCGGTCGCCGAATAATTCCATGAAGTTCGTCCAAAATCGGTTGTTGTGCCTCAAAACATCGATGCAGTGCGTGAACTGATAAGGCAAGATCGTCATGTGGCATATTGTGAGATAGAGACATCCTTGCACATTAGTTCCACTTCAATACATTCGATGTTGCATGAACTCTTAGTTGTAAAGAAAATTTGTTCTAATTGGATATCACATAATTTATTCCAAGATAAGGTAAATCCAAAAAAAGTTGTTCGTGGAAAAAGCACAGCGAAGCAAATGGTCGCTTGTTTCACAAAAACATATTTGGTAGAGTTTAAGGAATTTTGTGATAAAATTACACCAGTTCCAGTGCAATGCATTGCATACGTAGGACAGGGATATTCCCTGAGCACTGATCCATGAAAAAACAACATATTCTAATATAAGTTACCAGAACATTTTGGACCAAGACTGCCAAAATACCGGAAGCTTCCTGATTATCCATTTTTTTTAACTTCCCGCTATGACAAGTTATGAATCTACTGATTTTACCCCAATTTTCTAAAATCAGTTTTCATCACATTTGGACTTTTTTTTTTTTTTTTTTTTTTATCTAGGACCAGCACTCAGGAGATGACTCCTACACATGCGAAGCATTGTGCTGGAACTATAGGAAAGGGATAGTAGGAGAAACGACAGGAGGTGAAGCTTAATTAATTATTTTTGCAGCTCTGCTTTCGCACGTTCTTTGTTTATACTCGTAGCAGTGCTGAAGCTTCTTTAGTAGCCATTTTTATTATTATTTTACTTCGCCGGTGGTACACAATACCGACGAAGGAGGGCGTTCTGATGTGATTGTGGATTGCTATCAGCTGAAGCCGGTATTGTTCAGTGACCAGTGACTATGCCTTCGCCACTGAAACCTTCCGACAACAACTGACACACAAAGACACACTAATGCAACATCAGAAAAATGCGAGATGTTTATTTTTATTTTTAAAATTTTTGGTCTAAAACTGGGGTTGAACCCAGGTCTGTTTTTGGATTCGTAGTCAACGTGCAGACTACCATCCATCGTGCCATCGCCACCCTCAGGTCTTGAGAGTCGATTCTGAATACTTTCACGATGATGTTCATATGGATATATACCCTGTAGGAACCCTAGGAGCAAGTGTCTCCAAGTCAACACTTGTCGATTGTTTTTGGTAATTTTTTCATGACATTGTGAAATAATCGTCTACACTGTCTATTTTGTGTTTGATGAGAAGAGAAGAGAACGCATCTTTCTCATCTACGGCTGCAAGACGATTTTTTATTGTCTCATTTTGTGATGGTGAAAATAAGTGCGTTTCCGTGCGTGTCCATAATTTTTTTAAAGTATTAAAACATTATGGCAATATGACTGAGTAGCACACTTTGTGCATACCCGACACATATTTTAATTTTTAAAGCGAATAAATGTTTACGCAAGAGCAGAAAATTGCCGAGCACATTTATTATAATTTTAAAGATTTTAAGCATATTCTGCATAAATACTTAAAATATGGAAAAACTATAACTGTTTAAAGAAAGACTTTTGTTAGCGCATGTTTAATTTTTTGTACTCTTCTTTCACTTTCAGATCGTTTATATTTCGTGGCATTTAAACGAAATCTTAAACCAAAAAATACAGCAACGAGTCATTATTTTAGCATCGATGACGATTTTATTTATGAAAATTTTTACAATGATTTCGGTCCGCTCAACATTTGCATGCTGTACAGATATTGTCAGAAATTGAATGCCAAATTGAATAACAAAACCTTGGCGAGTAAGAAAATTATTCACTACACCTCCATGAATCCGGCTAAGCGTGTGAATGCTGCCTATTTAATGGGAGCATTTTCGGTAAGTAAATCAAATGTGTTGTCTAGAAAATGCTTTAAAATTAAAATAACTTTCGATTACTCTCCCACAGATAATTTACCTCAATAAGACGCCGGAAGAAGCATATAGTCCTCTTGTTTTGGGTGAAATACCTTCCTATACACGTTTTTGTGATGCTTCATATGGCCCTAGTGGTTATAAAATATCCCTTATCGATTGTCTGAATGCCGTCTATAAATCATTAAAGGCTGGTTTCTTTAATTTTGATGATTTCGATGCCGAGGAATACGAATACTATGAGCGTGTAGAAAACGGTGATTTTAATTGGATTGTACCTCAAAAGTTTATTGCTTTCTGTGGTCCCCATCAAAAGTCGAAAACACTGCCAAACGGTTATCCGTGTCATTCGCCAGAAACATATTTTGATTATTTTCGAAGTAATAATGTCACGACCATAATACGTTTGAATGCGAAAGTCTATCATGCTTCTAGTTTTGAAAATGCTGGTTTCGAACATAAAGATCTATTCTTCATAGATGGTAGTACGCCAAGCGATTTGATATTGAAGAAATTCTTAACGATATGTGAGACAACAAAAGGTGCCATAGCAGTGCATTGTAAAGGTGGGTATTCTAATGTACGCAGTTAGGAGCTCGATTTGCACTTCTAAAGTAAAAAATGGTTTGATAATTTCAATTGAATTGTAATAGAAAATACCATTATAAATAAAATTCGAAAATTATAAAACTATAAAGAACGTAGTTCTAGTAAGGTAAATAAAATTTTAGCCTTATTGAAGTGCATTGCATTGAAATTTTAATTAATTCAACATAAAAAATATTAGTTTCTAAAACAAAATAAATTCAATTAATATTTTTAACATTTTCATCGAAAAGCAACAATGAAAATTTATAGTGCGTCTTTATATAAGTACGTTTTTTGGCCCAAAAGGATGATTTTCGCAAATGAGACATTTTCCTACATGTTTATTATCTCCTTACATTACATTTCCTATCTTACATACATTTTCCTACTATATTCATGTAGTTTACTTGAGGTGTATTGCTCCAAATCCTTCCGAAATTTGTCTATGCAGCAAAAAGTGACGTTTAGCTAAACAAATTAATTAAAAATAAGACAATTTAAAAAAATCATTGCAAGTAAATGTATTAAAAAATTATTAATGTTAATTTTTCTTGAAGAGAAATTTTTGTTTGTTTGGTTATAAAAACACAAATATTCTTCAAATTTATTTCGAAATAATAACAATAAACAATAATAACATAAAACAAAATAATTTGCAACACAATGGAAACAGATCGACACGATTTGCTCAAACCTGCATATTTTAGTAAAAATCGAACCGCACTATTGCAAGTAATAACTTCTCTTACAGCGTCTGTCAAACTGTTTCTATTGCAACGTCATTTGAATAAAACATTATCATTATTTGGCTGATAACAATTTTTATGAAAAAAAAAATTATTCGTTTCACAAAAAAAAATTTTTGTTGTCCGGAAATAATTTTAAAGCTTTTAATTTTTATAGTTTTTAATTACAGTAATTATTGAAGCTGCAGGTCCTTTTGATATACATATGTACGAGTAATATTTATTTTTATTTCTATATTTCACTATTCCTTTGCGTAGATTCTTCAGGAAAAATGGTTTTTGTATATAATGAAAAAAAAAAAAAATATTTTTTTTTTAAATTCACGATAAAGAAAATGTTTTTGTCTTTTTTTGTATTTTTTTTCCAGTTAGTTCAGATAAACTAGCGAGAGCTTGTTATCAAAATTAGAGATGATAGTAATTTGTACGTGGTTCGTACTTGGTTGAGAATCGAACAACACGGTTCGCTCTCAAATTTTTGTATGGCGAACCAAGTAGTTTCAATCATGGTTGGGTACGAACCACGAATGAATGAGCGAACCGCGAAAATTGCTTTCCGTGCGAACATAGTATAAATTGCATTTGTTGGCAACTTAGATTTTTTTAGCTTTGTAATTTTGAAACCTTAAAAATTTTTAAATAAAATTCGTTGGTACTCGTATCATTTCAGCTGGTCTTGGACGCACTGGTAGTCTAATTGGTGCTTATATAATGAAACATTACAACTTCTCAGCCCTGGAAGCTATAGCGTGGTTACGTTTGTGTCGACCTGGCTCTGTTATAGGTCATCAACAGCAATGGATGGAAGAGTAAGTAATTTATTTTTTGCCAAATGGGATAAGAGCGAAGTATGTCTTAAATAAAATGTTCCACTATTAAGCAAACAATCTTGGCTGTGGTCTGAAGGGGAGCGCATGCGTAAACGAAGCGTTACTTGTTGTCATGTACACAAATACCCCATTTACAGTTTGTTATATAAAAGTTGTTCTGCTGGTCAGTTTCGCGCGAATGAAAATAACACTGAAAGGCTGATGACTCGCGTCAAAGGTATTTCACAAAAGGTTGACACCATGCACTTAAATGAGGAGGATCAGACGCATGCTAATCAATTGGATTCATTGGAAAATTACGAGAACGATAATAAAACTATAGCGCCTAGAACGCGTCTGCTAATGGCAGGCAAAGATGGCGCCATAACACCGCCCACGAGTGCCAGTGATAACGATAATGATGTCACCGAGACCGAAGAAGATTCCACAAAATCTAATACTAATAGCACATTTATACTTTCACGTAGACGTAAATCGCCAACAACCGCGGGTGTGAAGACAAGTAATGCCACTACAACAATAACTTTAAGAAGTTATCCATCTCCCACAGGCGGCGGAGGGGGCGGTGGGCTGGTTTTGCCTACTGGAACAGATATAACGCTATGGAGAACGCCACCTCTGTTAGGAAACGGCCATACTACAGGTGTCACCAGTCCAACTGTGTGCACTAGCACAAATGTGTCCTCCCCTTTGTATTGCGAAAAAAAATTGAAGAAACCTTCCACTACTACGTATGAACCAACAGTAGCCTTACAACGACCCACAATAGCTTCGACGGTGAAAATGACTCAGGCAGCCATAGAAAAAACCAAGACGCAAACTCAGGGTGATAAACTTAATCAAATTAAGGCTATGAGGCGTCAACATAATTCTCGATCTGGTGGCTGTACAGGGTAAATTTCTTATTTATTTATAAAAAATAAATGAAATATTTATTATATCCATGCATACATATTTTTTATGTCACAGTGAAACGGAAAATCCATTACGTCATACCCGTGCCCGTTCGCAACCATTCCGTAATAACAACAACTTTGCAAATATGTTGCCCATGAATACAACAGCGGGTGGTGTTAAAGGCCAGGAGTGTTTAGAGCCAAACGCTTCAAATAATCATTTAAATAATATTAACAACAATAACAACAATAACAATAATAACAGTTGTAATAATATTATTAACAATAATAACAACAACAACAACAACAACAACAACAACAACAACAATAATAATAATAATAACAGTGGTGGTCCAACAACAGCAACAATGAACCTAACCTCAACTACTACAACAATTGGTTTAAATAATGTTAACAGTACAATAACAACGCGAGCACGAAGTTTAGCTATTTATAGTAAAAGGTAAGTTTTAGCACCTGTTCTTTTATAAAACAAGCATTTTCACAAATTCCTTATCCACTCTTCCTCCCCAGTAAATTTTTAATGTTTTTTTCTAAATTAATTTTTTGTTTAAATTGAAATCTATTTACCAAATTTTCTTTAATAACGTTGCAATAATTTTAATATACCAAACGTGTTACTGTGCAAATCTATTGCAGGGCTTTAAGTCTTGCTTAATTAATTTCTGTGCATTTTTAGTTGCATTTATGAGAGTTCCACAGCACGTCCAACTTCAACCTTTTGCAGATACTGTAGTGGTAACACATTTTTTTTTACCAAATAATCTTTAGGTACGTTAAATTTAAATTTGGCAAAAAGGTATTTCCTAGAATTGCAATTTTGGAGAAATTTTAGCAACTCTATGAATAGTGATTAATGCAGTAGGAACTTTTTTTTACCGTAGTAGCTGTGGCCCCACGCACTTCTACGTTATACATAGAAAAGCTGTCATCTTCAAATATGTACATTTTATTTTTTGCACTAACAATAATAATGCTTTTGTTAATGATTTATGGGCATTCGAAGTTGACATTTGCAAAGCAACGTACTCAGTGCATCATACAAAGTGTAATTTTGATATGAATTAAAACGTTTTATATTAGTTATTCAATAATAAAAAGAAGGGAATCGTGCATAATATGGAGAAATGAGAAGTAATTAAAAAACCAAAATATTTTGGTGGACGTTATTGATTTTGTTAACAAAACGTGTAATTCTAACTTAACCTCAAATAAATGTCTTCTTCCATAAATACAGGGTGTCTGGTAGCAGATTTATATTTTCAAACTTAAATAAAAAACGTAATAATTGGCACAAAGTTTTATTAAGAGCATTGAACGATAGAATGGAAATGCGGATTTTATTTTTTAAAAAGTATGTCATCCGGATCCTTTTTTTAAATTTTATGAATAATCGCTCTTGGAAGTCGCGGATTTTCACGTAAACTGCTTTCAACCAGTTCAATGTTTTCGGGAGTCGTTGAATATCGACTGGGCCCTGGCCGTGGGGCATTTATAGCCG
Organism: Dexiosoma caninum; assembly: GCA_963924685.1. Taxonomy (NCBI): domain Eukaryota; kingdom Metazoa; phylum Arthropoda; class Insecta; order Diptera; family Tachinidae; genus Dexiosoma; species Dexiosoma caninum. The sequence goes on along the minus strand of OZ004727.1, from coordinate 93,047,083 downwards.
AAGCAGTTTTGCGCAATCTCTGCACCCACGAACGGATTAAATTTACACTCGGTCCATCACTTATTCGCCGAATAGCGAACTGTGAACAAAATTGTAGACGAGCAATTACGTAAGAATCATTACTCTTCAAAAATGTCTCCACAGCGAACGCGCGATACTCAATCGACCACTGCGACATCGTGACTGACAAATCCGCACAATCGATAATTCCAACGGCGCCACCCTCCCCCGGCACCGTTTATTACTTTTTGAAATAATCGTATTTCAAAATATAAATAGAATAAATAAAATAGACACCGTGTATAAAATTCTCATAAGCTTTTGATAATGTTAGCCGTGGAGTGCCGTGTTTTTAATTGAAGAAAAATGTTAAGAAAAGAATGCTGAATTACTTTTTTTTATTTTAGTTTCGGTTTCTGATTTATATTATTTTCTTTCAGACAGCATCAGCTTGAAATATAGTGAACTGAAAATGTAGAATTATTTTAAATGCCAATTTAAATTTGGTAGACGTAACACGGGGTAAAATTTGGTATCGATGTCGACAACTGGAATAAGGTTGAAAGTTTCAAAACAAAATTTGGGTTTGTTACAAACCGAAAGCTACAAACTTTTTGTAAAAAATTATCGTTAAGATGTCACAACGGCGACGGAAAAATTAACGACTTTTCCACGCAAAAAAAAAAATCCAGCAATGTGTGATATATATGTAGATCCAGTAAGAAGAGATTTTGAAATTCTAAGGGGGCAAGAACGGGTAAATTCTGTATCTTATTCTCCGTAATTAATATAGATAGAGCTAAAATTTTAAATGTATCTTAATCTACACAAAAAATAAGCGGGGAATTTAAATTACCCACTACTTCTTAAGATTTTCTTTTAAAGTGTTTCGGCACTTTTTGGAAATTCGAAAATGCATACCTACTATATACAATATATATATGCATGTAGTAAAATTGGTCGCCTTGTTTTTAAACTTTGCTATATAAATACTTTTTGACGTAAATTCATATTTTACATAAATATTTTTTAGGGCCCCATCATAAATATGTAGATAGATAATGATTTTAGAAAATGTTTACATTTTAAATTTGTACTTCTTGAAAAGGGACGGAAAAATAAAAAAAAGAGTAAACGGGGAAAATTATTTTTTTTTATAAAATGCAAAACCCAGTTTCATTAAGTACCATAAAATTTGACTGATATAGTATAATTTCTAAGTGGGCGGTGTCACGCCCATACAATGTATATATTAATTTTGTATTATCGTCAGCACGGTATTTATTTAGCCCATCCAGAAACGGTAATAATATACAATGTAAGGCAGGAGTAAAAGATTCAGAGTTGCTTAGTGTCGCACAATAACGCAAAACTTATTGCGTACCTGAATATGTATGTGTATTTAAAAAACGTTCTGTAGAAAATTTCAATAGTGAAATAGTACTAATTCACTATTCACATTGCTAACAGTACTACTGACAGGCAATGTAATTTTCTAGAGACATTTAACAAGTGCGTGTCACTGAGAAAGCAATAGTTTTGTACGAACTACTGACTCGGTACATCACTTGGGGATATATCTAAATAATGTAACCAGAGATTTACTATTGACTCTGAGACTACTGACTATGTACATCTTTTGGGTACATATGTAGATAATGGAACATTGGAACTATATATTGGAACTCACTATACCCTTTACAATGTTCTGCGCTATAGACGTTTAACATGTGCGTGTCATTGAGAAAGCACTATTACTGTCAGTACTGCTGACTAGGTACTCCACTTGGAGACTTGCATATATAGACATTGAAACCAGAAATTCACAATTTAATACTATTTAATATTTACTGTAGACGCTTTGTCGACAATGTCACCAATTTATGCGACAAAAGTGGCAACTAGAAACGTTTTAATATATATGTATACGAGGTTTGTTAAAAGAAAAGGTGAATTTTGTTTTCTTCGATTACAAAGGCGTGGTGCATCATGAGTTCTTGCCAACAGATCGTACGGTTAATAAGGAATGCTGCAACCTTTGCGTGAAGCAATACGGCTCAAACGATCGGAACTGTGGAGAAAAGAATGATAGATTCTGCATCACGATAATGCACTAGCTCACACATCAGTGCTTGTTCGTGATTTTTTGGCCAAAACCAACACCCTACTCGGCTTTTTCCCAAAACTGAAGAGACTAATGCAAGGAAATCGTTTTGCCATAATTGATGAGATAAAGTCAAAACCGAAGAACGAGCTGTTGGCCATACCGAAAAGCGCATTTGAGAAATGCTTCGAGTATTGGAAGAAGCGCTGGCATAAGTGCATTATATCTGAGGGGGATTACTTTGAAGGGGACTAAATGGATGTTGAGGAATAAATAAATACTTTTCGAAAAAATTCAAAGTACACTTTTTGTGTTGAACAGACCTCGTATATACATATACACACGACACAAATTTACATTCCGCTTTTCTATTTTGCCAAATTTGTAATTTTTAGTACCCAGAATTACATATAAAGAAAAATGTACTACAACAGAAGTTATATTATTTGCTGTCAAGGAATATTATTATTTGCTAGTTCTAAACTAATTTGTTCATATTGCCTTGCGCTTTAATTAATTAATTAATTTTTTACTTTTTTATTATTATTGGTAGTATTTGGTGAACTATATTATTTAGATTTGTAATTGGACATAGTTTAGCTCTATTTTTTAATAATCTTATTTTGTTAAATATATGTACATAAATATATTTGGTTTGGTTTGAAAAATTAAATGTGTTCAGGAAAAACATAATAGTTTTACAAATAAAAAAGAATTGAAAATGAAAAGCAGTTAGGCAATTAAATTAATTTTTCAATTCATCAATATGTTCTCATATTTTTTTTTTTTCAAAATTTTGGAGTTAAGTACAAATGTTTAATGCAATTAATTAGTCATTTGTAAAAGTTCAACATTTTAATGTTTGTATCGAGTTCGGCCAAGTTTATATTCGCTTATTTCGTTATTCGTTATTTTATATTTCTTATTACATGTGGCTATTCACATTTTCGATCACGTCAGTAGCTTACTACGAAATAAGTGACATAAGTTGCCAATTGCTATAGCGTCACACTAATTGTTTTCATTTAAATTATGTGTTTAATTTTGTCAGTTAAAAAGTTTTCACATAATAATTTTGTATTAAAGGAAATATTTTAACTAAAATTAAAAATATATATGATTCTAATTGTGCTTTTTCCCTTAAAAATTATATGTGAAATTTATTATTACATACCCTATGATATTGTCATTAAGTATGAAAATATCATAGAAAATAAAGGAAAAAGACCTCAAGCTTAATAAATATATTTCAAAAAATATAATAAAAAAGGTCAATTAATAATATAATTAAAAATAAAGTATTTTATTATTAGATGAGAAGAAAAAACTTAAAATAGAAATGTGTGTGTGTTATAAAAGTAAACCCATGGATTTTTATGTTTTTGTTTATAGATTTTTTGGTTTTTATGTTAGATATTCAACTTCAATTCTAGATTGATTAGTTAAATTTTAAACATATAGATTTTGGGTTTGTATTCAAAAATGAGGAAAAATCCACTGATGAGCTAAGTAAGCATTAGCGAAATAGTACTATATGGATATGCTTTCCTCCTCAGTTATTGAGTTGCTTTTGTAATAAAATACTTTATGATATTTTCATACTTTATCATAGGGTATGTAGTAATAAATTTCACATATAATTTTTAAGGGAAAACAGCACAATTAGAATCATATATATAAAGAGATATTCCCAAAATAAATTCAGTTAATATAAAATTAAAAATTTCAATAAAAACTTTCGAATATAATGGTTTGTCACATAAACCAAATTCGTGCGCAAGTGAAAATAAACACCTTCTCCAGAAAACGTAAAACGCAAAAAATTTATCGTTTTTAATTCGCTTGAAAATATTAAGTTGAAATAAAATTATATTTAAATGGTAAAGAATCCTGTTGTTTGTTAAGTTCTGCCTTAAATATTAAGCAAAATTTGTTTTAAAAGCGAATTTTATATATTTTTTTTAAAAATGTGTTTTTTAAGTTTACAAAATCAAAAAGAAAAAATGTGAAAATAGAAAAAAAGAAAGAAGCATTGCCATTTTTATATTTTCTATCTATTGAATATTAATACTTGACAATTTTTTAATAATACACTTTAATTTCAGGCAAATTTGTTAATTTATTTTCAAAATACCCGCAATTATTTCCATATGTTTCCCCCTTTTGTTGACTTTTAATTACTTTCCAGTTGTTTCCAAAGACTGCGTTGAGACGAGAAAACATTTGGAAGAACAACATCTGGAATTCTCTTTTGTTTTTTAACTCGCGGTCACACCGACGAAAATGTTACCGGCGACATTCCATTATTATTGTTAATATTGTTCCATGGTTATTGCTACTTTTGTAAGCAACGAAAATAAAAACAAAGCGTGTCGCCGAGTACCGAACACAAAAACGATGCTCTCTTCCCCACCACATATGCCACCAAACTAAATGTTTCCCTTCCAAATATCTCCTCGTCTAAACTCAGTCAAAGCAGCTACCCAGTAGAGATGCCGTATTTTGTAAAACAAAAAAACAAAACAACAGCAGAATTCAAGGTTTGTAGAACTTGTAGCTTAAGTAAATCAATATATTTTGTTGTTGTTATACTATAGCTACAAGATCTGCACTACGAACAGTGATTCCGCTAATGCTTTAATTTTTATCGTATTTATGAAAACTGAAAAATGCGCAAGTTTTCACTTTCGTAAATATTCTGTGACACATCAGATAATGTAGAAAAGTATGGGGAAAGTGTCAATTAATTTATCGCTTTCATATTCCGATGTTTTCTAAACTTATAAATTGTTTTTCATTTTCCGTTTCACAGAAAGAGAAAAAATAAATTAAAAATTGGAAATTAAAAAACAATCATTAATTCGGGCATTAATTTTTGGTCGAACTCTTTAAATAAACATGTAGTCCGGGCTGAATTTGCTCAATTTCAACACTTTTATGAGCGCAACAGGTAATTTTTTGCATTACAGTGTTCATAAGGGCAACTTTTTCAAAAATCGTTTTCGATAAGTTAAACTTTTTACTGTTTTATTACATTTAGAACAAGTTTCTCTCCGACTTTATTCAAGTTTTCAAGTACTTAAGTTTTCTGCGAAGAATCCGTATGAAAAGCATGTCAGTGTTGATACTTTTAATTTATTTTTCCTCATGCGGTACTTTTAGTCCAATGTTTGTACTAGACTAACATTTTGTATGTCAATTTGAGTTTCTCTATTAAGTTTTTAATTGTTGGCAAAAGTAACAACCCCTCAATTTAATAGGGAACAATAAAATGTTATGTAATAAAGAAATTGAAAAGTGCATTGCACGTTTGTGCCAGAAAAAAAGTAATAATAATAGTTTTTATTATTTATTTTTAGGGAATATTATAGCAAAATTTTTTAATTTCTTTAATATTATAATTCTTCTTTTCTAACAAAATTCCAACAATGTAAATCAAGCTTAAAGAGAAGTCTAATAAAATATTATAATCAACACCGATGAATGTTGTTTCTAGTTTCCTATCCTTCTTAAAAAAATTCAAGGCAGTTATTAAATTTTAAGCTTTAAAAAAATTTAAAATCAATAATTAAAAAATTTAAATTTTTTTTTTTTTTTTTTTAAAACTTATTTAAATTTACATCCATATTTACTGCTTGTATAAATTACGAATTAAAAAGTAAAATAATTTTTTTATTTCAATTACATAGTGTGTATAATAAACAAAATGTATATTTTTTAAAAATTTATGAACGAAATTTTTATTTTTTTTTTGTTTCAAAATTAACCCTTCTGTTCTATATTTCACGTAAAATTAAACCATTCGGAGTTGTGGTAGATTTGCTAATATACTTAATCCCATGGTGATTCCAAACACTTTAATTTCACGTGCAATATAATAGAAACGCATACAATACAGTACAATATTTTACATTTTCCTATTATAATAAATTTTATTTATATTGTTGTTATTCTAAACTAAACGCTACTACTAGATTAACTTAAAACTATATTTGTAGTTGTAAAATTTATTTTATATTTTAATTTTATTTAGAAAAAAAATATATCTTTTTGTAGATATCAAAATTAATAATCTCAAAATAATTGTATAATTATATAATAACTTATTTATACTAAATATTTTATTAATTTCCTAACTTTGTTGTGCATGAAAATGTTTGAATAAATTTTTGGCAAATTTTTAAAATTTTCTCCAAACACAAAATTTGTTTGTATTTTTATTTAAAATATCTAGTTTTTATTCTTCTTTTTTTTACTTTATCCCAAATATCCTTTTTGGCTTGTCTTCCCTTCTTGTTGTTGTGTTTTTTTTTTTTTTTTTTTTTTTTTTTGGCTTTTGGTATTTATTTTCTTCTGCTTTTAAGTTTTGACGGTTCACTCTTTTTCTAAACTAATAAAGTTTATACTTCTTAGTTTGTATTAACTTTATGGTAAAATTAAATAAGCAGTACGTACGTACGTGCTTAAATTCGAGTATAGGAAATTTATAGGGAATTCAAATTATAAATTATCGAGATTCGACGTATTGGTGTACATATGTATGTAGTATGTCTTTCAAAAGTATTTCATTCAAAAAAATGTGTTAATTATTCCTCTTTAAATCATTTCCTGAAATTCAATTTCCTTTCGTACAAAATGGTCGACAAACACTTTAAAACTCTTTAAATTGTAAAAGTGAGGTTATATATAGATATTTCTTGCTGTTAACCATGTTCATAATAACTTTTCTTTTCTGACAAAAGTTTTACATGCATATATGCTACATTTCGTTACGCGATGACGTCCCTTTCAAAATATGTTGTACAAACTGTCTTTAACAAGGTGGTGGCTAATAGAGTTGATCTACTAACACACAAATTATGTCAAAAACAACTAATGCAAATATTGCAAAAACAATTGTGTTTTTAACGTTTGTAGTACAACCGTAGGTACCGCAAAAATTGCCACCTGTTTTAACAACCCCACCTTGTTTGATACGCCTTGTATGTTGCACCAATAAAGCCCTAAAGTCCGTATTTATTTTTCATTAATTAATATGACAAACACAATATAATATTTACAGTTTTTAAGTGTTGCCTCCTTATTTTAATTTTAAAAAATGTGACAGAAAATTATACGGTCAAAAACTAAGCTTTGAGCTTAGACATTGTGCATAAATCGCTAAGTTGTCAACATAAAAAAGTTCGAAGCGTCAATTTTAAGTTGAAAATTTTTAAATTTTTTGACAGTTACTCATTTTTTAGCGATAACACTAGTGTACGAGTTGACGTTTTTGAATTTATCTTAATATGGTTGTACTCTAAGCACCTGATTAATTTTCCCATTACAATATATTTGCGCTCTTTTCCAAAATTTGGGCAATACCGAAAAATGTAGTGTCATAAGGGGTTTAGGCAGGCTATAGACGATGCAACAAGTTTATCACGTTTATCATTCATGTTACATATTTTGACACAAACACTTCAACCAACATGAAACCGCGAATGCAGCATGAATTGACACAATAAACATGACTACAGACTACACAACCAACAACCAACAACGAAACTTGCCTGGTTGCATAAACATGTTGCATGACAGTTAATTTTTTTGCATTGTTAAAATTATTCATTAAGAAAAATATGACAACAAATCTTTCACTAGTGTTCGCAATAAAAAAAATGAGGGGCTGTCAAAAAACTTTTAAAATTTTCTACTACCAATTCAGTTTGGCATTTTGCATGAGTATCACACACAGTATACATATAACCAAACAAAAGTAGCATATAATTACCATACATTGAAATAACATATCGTCCGTATTTTTTTCCAAATAAAATTCAGTAGAAAAAAAAAATACAGCTTGTCGCCATAAATGGGAACAAAAGTTTCCTTCCAACATATTGAGAACAATAACAAAAAATTAAAATTTGGTTATGAATTTTCTTTCGTGTTTAGAATCTGTAAATTAAGTTTCGTTTTTTTAATGGCGGCACTTTCAGGTAATAGGTATGTTAATCAAATATACATACTTATGTATTTATTTGTCAACCTTTCAAGAAAAGCCTTAATATTGTTTTCTATTTTTATGTTATTCTTTAATTTAAACTGCATGTTATTTTTTGATTGTTAAATTCGTTGTACATATTTGCAATTTAATTTATGTTCTTTTTTATATCCTCAAAATATATAAAATTTTCACATTTACATAACAAAATATCATATAAATACTTTTCAAAATTGATTTTACTTTACGTCTGTATTTATTTTCCAAATTAAAACTCTTTTTCTTCCCTTAAAAAAACTGCGGTGACTTTGGTGGCATTTCTGTATGTACATACACACATACATGCATACATACATATGTATAAATATGTATAAAAAACAACACGGTTATATTTAATAATAAACAAATCTACTAACAAATTGTAAATATTCTGTAACAACATTTTAAGAATGAGTATAATGCATTTACGTAAAGCGGAACAGCAACAGAAACAACAACAACAACCCGAACCACATATTTCAAGTAATGTCACTGCCGCTACAGCAACAACAACGGCAACGGCAACGACACCATCTTCGCTATCACAGCAGCACGATATTACATCTCCTACATTCAGTAGTTTGAATAAACAAACTAAAACTTACAATAACACTTTATTCAGTTCCTCGACAAATGAAAGCAAAATACCCATTGTGCGAGCTACGGCGGCATTAATTGACTTGAATGTGGCCATTAGTCATGTGGGCGCCGCCAGCATGGTGGGTTCATCGGCGACAATACCTCCTTCAAGAAGTTCCAATAGGTTGTCAGCAGCAGTAGGCTCAGTTGTTAATGTTCCGTCACTTCATCACATGACATTGAGAGGGCGATCACGTTTACGGTGTCATCGTTATCAAGAGTGTAGTGGCAGCTTGCAACAACAAGCACCGCCCCCTTGTACAGTGACCACAGCTAGATATTATCGCGATGTATCAGCTTTACCTTCTTCCGTACAACAGTTAGCCGTTGGTGGTAGTGGCGGTGGCGGTGGCATTTCTACACGTTCTTCCTCAGCTACACTGGATTTTAATTCAAATCTTTTACCCGCCGTATCCGTGGTGGGCAATATGAACAAACCTATTAATAACAGCAACAACAATAGCAATAGTAGTAGTACAACAACAACTGCAACATATAGCAATAATACTAGTAGTAATAAACCGGAAGACCGTGCATTACGTACCAATACAAAATCCTCTTGTACCTCTGCCAATCATTCAAATTCCTCTTCTGACGCCGAAACCCTTAAATCCACACATTCAAACAGTAATTTAATCTTAGAAAATAATAATTCAATACAGCCAACACAATTAAACATTAATTTCTTATCATCTTCTTCTCCCCCCATTACCGCCGGCACACCGGAAACCTTTAACACCACCTCGTCATCCCCGCACGACCAACAACCACTTAACAATCTCATCACCACGACCAATATGCCAAATCCCTTATCCTATTCACCTTCCCTTTCCCTTGCAACGACCCCAACACCACCCTGTTCCTTATCTGCATCCTCAACTCCCCAAAATTTAGATACAAATCGTCTTAGTCGCACATCACAACGTTCCTTGCCATCATCGACGGGCATACCCTGCAGTAGTCAATACGGCGGAGTCAGCAGTTTTAGTAATATAAAACGAAATAAGAGATCCTTGAGCAGCACTCGCATTGAAAAGGATAAATGTGATGAATACAATACGAAATTGTTGCGAAAGACTAGCAACCAAATCTCAACGAACAGCAACAACAACAACAACAGTTCCAATGTTGCCAACGCCTCGGGCAATACTTTGAGTTCTGCAGCCGTTGGTGGTAGTTTTCGCTCAAGATACCGACAAACAGCTGTATCACACCTGGAGTCATCGACTGCTTCTTCAACATCCTCGAACTCTACATCTGGCATTCCAACACCAACAAGTCAGGGTCTTTATATGCCACGTAGTACTAAATATACAGCTGCAGTTATGCCCGCTGAACAACATGATCTGCAGCACCAGCAGCAACAACAACAACAACGTTTATCTCTGAAGTTACGCAAGAAAATAAGTTACTAGAATTTGGAGTCCTTGCCTGCAAATTGTAGGTATAAGAATAAAGCCAAAAGGAAAAAGTTTTAGAGATTCCTTTTTTAATTACAAAATTATACAAAAAGCAGAACTTTTAAGCTTTATACGAATATTCGTTCACAAAGTTACCGAAATCTTTTTCGTCATTCATCTTTGAAAAAGGGAACTTTTTAAAGTCATTCACACCGTGACATTTTCCTGCGGCTATAAAAGTGGCGACTGTGAAATATCGCAGAGAGCGCGGGAAATACTAGAAATAAGAGTGGCCACTATTTTTGGAAAATAATTTATTCAATCTTTTAAGATAAAATACAGTGATTTAATTAAGTATTGAAAGTATGCTCGTATTGTCCATTATTAGAGATTCCGCCACTTTTGTGCCTAAAAAATTTAAAGATTTGGATCTTGCTTGTCCGAGTTTATACAGCAAAACAATTGAAAGAAAAACATGTGAAATACTCTTTTGTTTTTTCAATCGCGGCCACACAGCCGAAAATGTTGCCGGCGACATTCCATTATTATTGTTAATATTGTTCCATTTTTATTGTTATTTTTGTAAACAAAGAAAATGAGAACAAAGAGTCTCGTCGAATACCAAACACAAAAACGATGCTCTTATATATAAAGAGCATAAACAAAACTTGAAAATTTGCATGAATTTGAAAAAAAAACTTATTTTTGAAGCTAAAAACTTAAAAACTTTTTGGCATTTCAAAAATGTTCAAAAATAAGGAAAAACTTGAGAAACGGTAACACTGCAGTCAAGTATAAAATACTTCAGCGTGGTGATGGCGAGTAGTCAGCGTGTTGGCTCTGCAACCAGAAAGACCCAGGTTCGATCAGAAAAGTCTTTTATGAGTTTTCTGTGCTACAGCACCCTCCTTCGTCGGTATTTGAGCAATAAAACGTCGGCGAAGTAAAATAATAAATAAATAAAATGTCTCCATTAGCTTAAAATTAAATTGATGCGTCAAAAAAAATGTTAGAGACGCCGCAACTTTGCTTTATAATTAACACGCAACTGCAGAGTTGTGCAAGAATTAAGCTCTATCTTCCTAACACTTTCACCACTTGTCTATTGTCTACCCTATCCCTCTCTCTAGTTCCAGTGCAATGCATTGAATATGTAGAGGATAGTCCCTGAGCACTGGTCCAAAAAAAAAAAACGGTGAGTTATATATAGACAGTCCTAATAAATAGACCTTGGACTAATATAATTTTTCTTGTGCTCTTTAATGGTTATAAAATAAAAAATGAAATATATGAAATGTATTATTACATACTTTATGATATTCTCAGGAGTCATCCCCTGAGTACTGTTCCAAGATAAAAAAGTATTGGTAGTATTAGCGAAATAGTACTACATATATGGATATGCGTTCCTCCTCAATTATTGAGTTTATTTTTTAAAAAATACTTTTCGGGAAAAAGCACAATTTTCAAATTAGAATCATATACATACATATATATACATATATAATAAATTCATTTAATATAAAAAATAAAATAAAAAATAAATATAAAAAAAATATATTCTATAACGGTCTTAGAGGATGCGAACTCTACCGCTTTGGAAAAATCATCGAATTTATCGCTGAAAAGAACGCCAAGAAATAAAAAAATTGTGATTTTAATTATTTCAATTACAATATAGTTTCTTTTCTTTATTATTAATAATATTTTATTTATGATAAATATCAAGTTTTTATAATAACATTCAGTTTTAATATTTTCTATTTGTATATTCGTATACTTCTTTTATTTATTTGCCTGAAATCACTATAACTCTTTAAGATTTTGAGTTATACGTTGATATCAATGTTTTTAAATATCTCCGAACTATTATACGATCAAAGTTTATAATACTTTTAAGCTTCACTTAAAAGTATCAAAAATGAACACTAAAATAATTTTTTTGTTTTAAATTTTTTATTGTACTATATTCTTTTAAGAAAAATTTACTGCACGAACCACAACTTCACACGATATCATACGGTCGCGTAATTACATTCAAAACAAAAATAATCATGCTTATCGTATTTGGCGTAGACGTATTTCTACTATTGCCGTATTTGTGGTCGCATTTGTTGTTTTTATTAGCGTTTTCGCCAACTACGATACAATTTTTTAAATATGCCGCGCTTTCGAAACGAATACGCCAAGCACGATAAGGGGAAATATTTAAATTTTTGTTGTAGTTGTAATTATGCGACCGAGCGATAACGCGTGACATCTCAGGCCAAGCAACAAGGCGTCTTTCACTAGGTGGTGGTGAATGTAGTTGTTGTCCAACAACCGCACACGTTGTGTGTGTAAGACTTGAATTTTTTAAACTTCTATGATTTTAAATACAAAGTATGGTCTCACCAAAAACTTAATTTTTAATTCAACAACACTTGTAAGTAAATAACCATAAACAAGTTGTTGACGTTTGAAGCACAAACGCCGTTACAGCAAAAAAATGCCACCTAGTATGATACGCCTTGCCAAGCAGTTAAGTTTTCTCCGTTTTTTAAAATTGTGTATTCTGCGGTCCGTTTCGATTAGATTAGCATAAAAAAGTATGTAATTAAAAGAACAGAATCAAGTATGAAATACAATAAGATAAATTTAATTGCTTATTTATTTTTTGTAACGAAATTCAAAAGTTATATTTAATTTATTGCGTGTCAAAAACAACAAAACCTAAATAATTATGGTGTGGCTTTTTGTCCTTCCGTAATGTCTATGATTTATTGTATAATTTACGCAAACAACGGCGTAAAGGCCGGTGCACATATAATCCGTCATTCGTTATACTTTGACTTTTTCAAATGACCGACGGATGAGATTCGCATAATGCGTACTTTGTAGCAAGCGTTACCACGTTAAAAAGTTAAAAAATATAAAAACAATACCAGATATATTTTACTTTATAAAAACAAGTCTTCAATTGATTTTATACTAGTCACAAATTTCAATTTAAGACAAACAAACCCGTGCAAATAATTTCCTATCTATTTTGAATTTAAATACTGTGTTATTTTATTTTTGTTTCTTTAGTTTTGTTTGTTTTAGTTTTGTTTCTGCAAAAAAAATCAACCAATTTTGGTTGAAAATATCATAGAACGGCAACGCTGTTCATAGCTGTCAAAGTACTCAACGTACGTTAAAAGTTGGCCAACTTTCGTACTTTGCTTTGACAGACGTTCTGAATGTGACAAAGCTCGTAGAAAACGTGTATTTCAACTCAGTTATCAGTTGAAAAATGCAAATTATGACGGATGACGGATTCTATGGGCACCGGCCTTTACTCGAAAGATTCGATATAAAATTGTGAAAAATTCAAATCAATTTCTGATAAATTCTACTTTTATTTTATCCATTTAGATGCATGTATGTACATTTAAAACCCATCTTCTGTAAGACTAGGCTTTTGTGGTTAGGGGACTCTGCGAGTAAACGAGCATACTTTTTTTCTTTTACTAGTTTAAAAAATTAATATACAAAAACTAGTACATTTAATTGCCTTCCACTTCATCAGATGAGATGAATCATATCACGTTTAGTGCAATTGAAATATTCGAATTTCCTGCTGAAAATAATATTTAAAAAATATTATATCTGGCCAAATCATTGAATGACAATTCCTGAATGACTTTTTGCCATAAATCTTTTTTTTTTTTTTTGTATACAAAAAAGAAAACAATTTCAGCATGTATGGTTATAATTATTAAGGATGTCATTTATCAAAAGAACAAAGTGCAAATACTATGTGTGTGTAAATAATATTTATAAATAAATAAAAAATTTTATTAGGACAAATATTTCTATAACTAAAATAAGTATTTTTAAATTGGACATTGTGAAATATAATAATTTTATATAATAAAAAAATAACTATCTTGTTATCTCTTTTAAACACAAAATAATTATATAAAATTGTGTACCATAAGTAGAAAAAGAATTAATTTAATTAATTTTTTTTTTGTTTTGTTTCATTTTGTATCAAATGTGCATTATTTCCAATATTATTTATTTAATAAATTAAAAAGAAAAAAACTGTTGTTGACTTAAATTTTCCTTCCTTAACATTCTAATAATTAAATTAATTATTATATATATATTTTTTTAAGTAAATAAGCACTTCTTTGATCACTATGGTAAAATGCCTTAAATTTTGTACAAATTATTTGTGAACACAATATAAAACATTTTGTTAAATATTTTCTTTTCTCAGAAAAAACAATTTCTATTTATTCGCAACAATAAATTGGAAACATTTTTTAACGCTTAAAAAATAAAATTTTTTGGTTGCAAAAGATTTAGAACCGTGTATGTATTGTATTAACTTGTTATATACATTGAGTAGCATTAGTAATGCATATTATATTATAATATACATATATATATATATATGTATAGAAAACAAAATACTATAAATTAGTCTTATATTCAGTCAAATCATGTGTAATATAACTTAAAGTCAAACTCAAACATTTGAACATTTTCAAATTAAAAACAAAACAACCAATGTTAAATTATGTATGTAATAATAAACATATATATAATATATTGCAAAAAAAAAAACAAATGCACTTTTTGCCTAAAAAAGTATTTTTCCAATTGGTTGGTATTAACAGCCGACTCGAACGAAGGTTTGTATCAGCATCCTTTATAATATCTTCGATTGAATTATCCCCTTGAAAATTCAATAATTTTTAGTTTAAAAACAATTAGATAATTTAATATGAAATGTTTAGACTTGGAATTATGATGTACTAAAACACACTCAATTGGTCTGTTGGTTTGCATTTTATTTATTACACTGGTCAACAGGAATGTATTGGCGTAAGTTTCCTTACTCAATTGGAATACATATGGTACTCCGATTCACTGCCTATAAATTACTTTTTTTGCGACTCTGGTTTTCGGGATTTACCCTTATATAGAAAAAAGCGGAGGTTGCACCACGTAATTTGTTAAAAGTCGAGAACTAGCTCTTCGATAGAACTAAGAAAAACAGGGAAAGATCGAGAATAAAATAACTATTAAATTATGTTATCATACATGTTTTTCAAATCCTCATAGTTTAGGAGATATTCAGACTGTTTTCAGAAAAAAAACCCTTTTTTTTTTTAAGAATATTTAAAAAAATTCTTTTACAAAATTTATTAAAAATGTAAAATAAACAAAATCTGAAATGTTGCTGAAATTTTGGTAGTCGCATATGTTACAAATAAAATGAGCAATATTTTATTAAAATTCATTATAAATTCAGATTTTATTCACAATTAACTATCAACACATTTTTGTGGTTTCAGAAAGCGGGGTGTGAATTTCTTGTGTTATGTTCTTATATTTTAATAAAATAAAAAAGAAATATATGATTCTAATTTTAAAATTGTGATTTTTCCCGAAAAAATATATGTCAAATGTATTATTACATACTTTATGATATTCTCATAAAGTATTTTTTACAAAAGTAAACTCAATAACTGAGGAGGAAATAATAATAAATTCAGTTAATATAAAAAAGAAATACATAAATATACGAAATAAATTATAATTTTTTTTACTTTGTATGTACTGTTTCTCAAGTGAAAATTTAGTTTTCGTCTTCCAAAAATTGCATATTTATAAAAAAAATTATGGCAACGCTGATTCCAGTAAACAAATCAATTACATTGGTTCAACACAGTATACAAAAGTTGTTTTTGTTTGTCATCAATAATTCACAATGGTAAAATATCGTTGGTGGTGAATTCTGTTCTTGCAGGTATCATGCATTAAGAAACCAAAAACTTACTCGTATTCTTTTTTTAATTAAAACTCGGTATATATAAGACAAAACTTTACACCACAACTATAAGTAGGATCGTTGAGTTGGTTTACGTTGGTACATGCAGCGTTGTGTGTTTTTCTTCTCTGTATGGATTCTCTCTTGGCTGCTTGTTTATAATAAGTGTTGTTGTTTGTGTTGATAGTGTTTGTATTTCTGTGTGTGTAGGTTGGATGTTGTGTTTCTTAACTACTTTGTGTGATCGTGATTCCCGTCATTCTTTACAATGTGGTTTGGTGGTTATAGTTCGCAATTTTTAAGCTCTCTCTTCTAGCTCCTAAGTAACAAACACTCACTTTTCCCTCAGCATTCAAATACCCCTCCTCATCACACTGCCCTGCCATCATTGGTCCGCTACTCTCTGTGTTCTACGTAGGAGGAGTCCCCGCCCCCACCACATTTGGTTTCAAAATCCTTTTATTGTTGATCAATCACGGAGAGACCTCGCTCTCCCGACCGACCCCCCTCAAATATGTAAAAAAAATGGTTGGAAGAATTTTTTTTTCCACAAACAATTTTATGTATTTATTTTCAACTGAACGTAGCAGCAGCAGCGCAGTTTTCTAATATTTTAACGTTTAAAAATCTACGCAAAATAAACACTCAGAACTGGTGGTGTTGAGAGCCCCCGAGGATAAAAAAGTGCGCAAAACAGTTGCGCTTTTACTTAAGCGTTTTAGAATTTTGTTGATAAGAAGGTTATTTCTAATTGTAGACGTGTTAGACATGCAGGAACATGTATTATTATGGTAGTGCGCATCACAATGAATCAAGAAATCAATTTTGAATTTAGGTCCTTTTCGAAATCAAAAGATGATTTATAACAATTTCATGTTTCTAGTTGCATATCGTCTTTGTTTTAGGACATTTTCTTACAATTTCATGTTAAATTATAACCATTTTACAGAGAGCTCGAGTATATCTCATAATTCATTACTACACATTTATTTTTAGTTTCATTAAAAGCATTAATTTTCTTTAGCCGAGATTAATTAGTGTTACATGTATCAACACAGCTGGTAGAGATGCATCCTTTAATTGCAAAGGTATACTTACGGGTATTTAGCTTCTGCAGTTGGGCGGGCAATATGGACTTAAAAAAAGGTTGATTTGTATAAATCGTAATTATATTATGATTAGGGTCATTCTTACTACTTTCCAATAGATATTTAAATATTTTTGAATCTAACAACTTCAGTATAAAATAACTGTAAGCATTTGAAGCTGCCATATTTTCTACTGAATTAGTAAAATAAAACACAATTACTGTGAAATTATTTTTATTGTAATTTTTATTTTTTTCTTACAAAATTTTCTTACAATTGAAAAAAATTCGTGTAATCTAATATATTATGTATCTACTTATCTTAAAACAATGTTTCATTTTAAGGCAAATCCTTTAGTGTTTTATTACCAGATTAATGTACATGACGTTTCTTTATAAAATTGTTTTTATTTACCGTAAGTAATACGTATAAATCACTAACGTTCTGTAAATAGCAATTAAAAAAAATATTTTGTAAATAACTGCATAAAGAAGTCATGTTTTACATCTAGTTTGACGTATACAAAAATTAATACTTTAAAATCATATTCGAAATACAAACAAAAATGAGACGTACTGTGCGGCCTTATTACGATTGTCGAATCGACTAGTCTATGTATTGTGTTCAAAGAATATTTATTCTTGTTGTAGATACAAAAACTGGAAACTTGATTCGACGGTAGTGTAACAAATCAGAGTAAATAAAAATTAAAAGAAAAAAAAAAACAAAATACAACATAAATACAGCATTTGAGACAAAATTAAATATAATATAAAAATTAAATATATACTATATATCAAATATAATATTAAAAATTAAAAAAATAAAAAAAAGCCTTTATTCTTAATACCATTCAAGGTACGCAATTGGTGGCAATTGCTATGGGCCAGGTGATGGGTCCCTTGAGAACAACGTCTTCCATGAGTTGTTTAATTTTAATAAAACGTCGCTTAAATTCCAAACCACAGCCCCTGGATAAACGGAAATCGAGCAAGATTTTACCATCCATTTCGATAATGTGAGCCTTAAATACTAACTGTAATTTGCGCCTATCTATGGTTGCGATAGTTGCAATTAAATTATCTTCACCAATTTTGCAGGTATAGCCCAGACTTTCAATTGTCATGATTAAACGTTTGATGGTGTCTTTATGGCTCAGAGTCACAAAGAACCGTGTCATACGTCTAACCAAACGTTGGAATACATTTTGAGAAGCGGACTGTGTTTGATTCGTTTGAGTGCACAGCAATAGATCATCCAACAAGGCTGGCTGAGAGAAACAGAAACTAATGCGATGCTCTTGGGCTAGTGGACGATCATTGGCTCCTTGAAGATTTGTACGACTTTCGAAATTATGCTGGAGTATAGGCAGGGGTTGTGAATAATAATTCCGAGATGTTGAATCTTCTATATTATGAGAGCTGTATTGATTAGACATTTGCCTCTGACGTTTTGCCTTGGGCGATTGTATATCCAAGGCGCCGGCTGAGTCGACCAAATCATGTGAACGATCTGTTGGAGATATAAGCAAAAAAATTTTAAAAGTAATGTTTTTTTTAGCCACAACAACATATATAATAATAAATAAAATAAAATAAATAAGAAATAAATAAATAAAAAAAAAAGAAACTAAAGATGAACATAAAAGCAAATATCATTTGGTTTTTGGTAATAAAGCTCTATGGAATTTTTTTCTTGGCTTCAACCCACCATACAGCTAAAATCACCAAAGAACAAATAAAATGCAAATTAAAAAACTTATATAAATTAAAGTAATAAAAATATGTTATCAGTTTCTAAAAGTAAAAATATATTTATACATATGTATTTTGAAATGTTCGCAGTGCTTTGCTGTCAGGACGCACTTTCAATGCTTTGGTAATCTAGCTTTATGAAGGTATCAAAGCTATCATACAGCTAAAGCGCCAAAGCTATGATAGCATGCGCAATTTATATGCATATATGTATATTTTGTCGTTCAGCCGAAGTATTGTGTACGCTTCGACGCATGCGATTCTAAAAACCTAAAGATAAGACAGGGAAAGCTCTCACTCCAGACAGCTCATAGAGCCAATTAACACTGGCACAATTTTTGTTCTTTCCAAAACACACTAGACTAATTCATACGGCATAAAATGTATACGTATACATAGCTTTGTGTGTGTTAGTATTTTATTGCACGCAGTGTTGTTAACCGTACGCTAATTTAGACCACCGAACGATCAGCAGGTAATTTCTATATTTGTACGGTAATTAAAATTACTTTTTTCATTTTTAAATGTTAACCCCAATACAATTTTTCTATAACGAGTCTACCTACTCATGGTATACATACAAATATATTTCTCATAAAAAGAAATCATAAAATGTACGTTTTCAATACAACTAAGCAAAATAAGGATAATTGTAGTTAAATTCTATACATTTCCGCCATAAATGTACGAATGACACTTTAGCTAAGCGTTTAATATTGCAAAATGTATACATTGGTTTTACTAAAAGCGAATATAAATTATTTTATTATTGCTACTTGTTTCTTTAATTATTTTTTGTATATGAATTAAATATAGAAGGCTTGTTGAAAAGAAAAGGTGAATTTTGTTTTCTTCGATTACAATGGCGTGGTGCATCATGCATTCTTGCCAACAGGTCCTACGGTTAATAAGGAATACTACAAGGAAGTTATGCAACGTTTGCGTGAAGCAATACGGCTCAAACGATCGGAATTGTGGAAAAAGAAATGACGGATTCTGCATCACGATAATGCACCAGTTCACACATCAATGCTTGTTGGTGATTTTTTGGCCAAAAACAACACCCTAATCATGCCTCAACCATGTTATTCATCAGATTTGGCTCCCTGCGACTTTTTCCTATTCCGAAAACTGAAGAGACCAATGAAAAGAAAGCCTTTTGCCACAATTGATGAGAGAAAGTCAAAATCGAAGACGTATTGATGGCCATACCGAAAAGCGCATTTCAGAAGTGCTTCGACGATTGGAAGAAGCACTAGCAAAAATAAGTGTATTATATCTGAGGGGGACAAAATGGATATTGATGAATAAATAAATACTTTTCAAAAAAAATTCAAAATTCACCTTTTGTTTTGAACAGACCTCGTATTGAATTACTAAAATTTAATTTTTTCCAATATTTTATTGTACCAATGTAAAATCTCTTCATGGAAAAATTTTATCAAATAAAATGTTCGAGTATGTTCTGTAAACCGAATCCCTAAAAAAACGAATGCACATACTTAGGTGTTCTGTAAACCGAATTCGTATAATTTTACTCGGTTTAAAATCGAGTAGACAAGTCCGGTGGAAATTATATCGAATGTACTATCTTCCTAATAAATAACTGATGAAACACAAAAAAAAAACAATTACAAATTTTTAATTGAAGCCTTTCTTTTATTAAATTAAGTCAAATTATATACTCTGTAATAGATTTTAATACAAAATAATCAATTTAAAAAACAATCCAATATTTCTCCATATTCTTATTAAAGTATGCAGATGAAGTAGATGGATGAATAAAAAAAAGCACATTTTCACTAAATTCATTAGAGATCATTAAAAAATCACTTTTAAATAAGAATAAACATTATTTTGAACAAATTTTCAGTATCTTAACTTTAATTTAGTGTTAAAGAAGTTATCTTTAAGTGAATATCTATGAAAATAATTTAAAATTTATTTGTTTAATTTTTCCATGTTAAAACAAATTGTTGTTTACTTCGAAAATCAAAGCTACCCAACTTTCTTTTAACAAGTATGTGTAATGTAACTCTCTGAATAACGCAGTAATTAATAATGTAAACAGTAATTAATAAAGAAACAATACGATTAAAAATTAAAATTTTTAAAAATGTGTTTTTAATATTTTAAGTAAATTAAATACATTTAAAATTATTCACCTCATGCAATTAATTGGCATTGAATGATCTGGCAATACTGAATTTTGGTAGCATATGTTTTCATTGAAATATTGCCGTTTAAAAAATCTTATTCGAAAGCAAGTTGGAATATTGGAAATCGTGTGATTTTTTTTAGAACACCAAATTAGCATTTAGTAGGTTTTGAGAAATCCCTCTTTAAACCGACTCGGTTTACAGAACAGGGGGGTTATTTTTGAATTTTATTCGACCTCTTTTTTATTAATTATATTATGATAATCACGGTTAAGGCCTTACGACAGATATGTTTAATGTTGCGCAGAATTGCAGATATTTATTATATAAGAACGGAAAATAGAATTATATCCGGTTTTTGTCTATGTATACTTGTATGTTTTCTAAAAAAAATTTTCACAACAGGTATCACAATGGGACCATAATAAATTGCACCCAAGTGGGCTGGGACCTTTCTTTACCTTTACATCCAGCAACCTGCTGACCTATGTTCTTTTCTTCTTTTATCTGGGACCAGCACTCAGGAGATGACTCCTACACAATATTTGCTTTTTTAAATTGACAATGTTTAATTTTTCAATTATAATTTCTAAATATTTTTTATGTTAAAATGTTAAAACATGCAAAAAAAAAAAAAATAAAAAATAAATAAAATGTTGAAAATAAATATTCTCCCTGAATAAGTTTTACATTGTTAAAACGAAATATTGGAAAAAATTAAAGGCCTGTTCAACGAGGTGGAACGATATTTTACTTATTTTATTTTATTAAATTTCAAACACAAAATAATATAAGATCTCAAGCTTATTTAAATAAACTATAACTCAACAAGAAAAAAGATCGATGAAATTTTAAGAAAATATATATAATTACAAATATAACCCTGATTTAATAAGAAAATATTATTATTTTTGTAAAAGACTTTGCGTACGGTAATTTGACCTAAAAAAAACGGTAATAATTTTATGGCTGTACGGAAATCGAAATAAAAAAGTTAACATCACTGATGGCCAACTGAAGACTAAATACACCCTACAAAAAAAAAGAAACACAAAAACCTGTGTTTTCGTATGTGTATATGTATTAGTTCCCTTTCCCTGCACCGAATTTGCCAACAAGCTGCCATGTTATGCCAGCATAATTGGGCTAGTGTGAATTGGCTCATACACATGAACAAAGCTTTTGGTCGGATAAGTTTTCATTATCTGAATAAAACCACTATTTAATGCTTCCTAAAGTTATTTTACTTAACGTTTGAAAATTTCATCGAAATTGACCGTTTCCACAAAAAGGAATACAAAAACTGGCCATCGAAATATGATTTCATAGTGATTTCGAGTCTCAAAAAGTGCATTGTACTTTTCACTTTATTTATTAAAAATATTTGCACTTTATTGTTATCTTTCTACGTGCTAAAAAAATTATTTAATTGCCAAACAATAAAATGCAAATATTTGAAAAAAAAAAAACCAGAAAGAAGAAATGCAATACACTTTTCGTTGAAAAGAAAACGCCATCAATTTTACAAAAACAGGTAATATGAGAATTTTCAATGTGTATTTTCTACTTTTATTGAACTTTATTCATTAAAATTAAAATTCATTTTAATTATTTTTATTTGTTTTACAGCTGAGGATTGGAATCTTTAATACAAGTACAAAGTGAAACTCAAATTTTTATAATCATTGAGAGTCACTAAGTACCTGAATAAAAGAATTCCTGTTTCTTTTATAATAAAAAAAATAATAATCATATCGAGCCTTTGGTGCAATACCGTAGTAATTCAAAAAATTGTGAACTGAGAAAAATGCATTTGAAGTTTTGAGCCATCATCTTTTTGATAGTATTTTCGTTTAGTAAAGTTATTTTTTTACAAGTTTTTAAATAAAGAGGCCTGTTTTGTAATGTTTTCTGTTTATAAATTTTTTGTCATAAAGGAAATATTTCATTATTGCAAATAAATATTAATGGAAATAGCTGGAGGCAATCAAGAAATATGTAGCTGTAGAATCTGAACAGTCGGAGATAGAACCATAATCTTTTTTCCTTTAGATATATATTTCCCCAAAGATCATTTCTGCATACCCAGCTCAAAAAATTCAAATCTTGTATTACTACGGTATTGCACCAAAGGCTCGATATATACATACATACATACATACGTACGTTATTACTCAATTACAAACAATTTTACAAAACACATTTTTTTTATAAAAAAAAAAATAAATAAATAAACAATATATATAGTATATCGACATACATACATATGTACATATATTATATAAAGAGACTGATTTGTAGCAAAATCACTATAGATGATATATTTTTAAAATGAAATTTTTATCCACCTAACCCTGCGTTTACACGTACATGCAGTGTTGCCAAATTTTTTTTTCCAGAATCTTCATATCGATCGAAAAACTCTAATTTTCCTATTAAAAATCTTGTTATTTATTGAAAAACAATAATAATTTAAAAAAATAAAATTCAGTTAAAATATTTATTTACATATATTACTTTTGTAAATATTTTATACTCGGAGTAACACTATGCATTTGTTTATAAATTTTTTATTAACTTCTTTTGAATGTTAAAAATTTCTGCATCTACAATCAGATTTTTTCAAAATGTGCTTAGAATACCACGCAATGGAGTTGTTCTTATTTAAAAAAAAATTCATTCGACGTTAGCTGTTTTTTTTTTTTATCTTGGACCAGCAGCACTCAGGAGATGACCCCTAAACATGCCGTATTTTAAAGCCGAACGTCAAAGTTTGTTTACTTTTGGAAAAAAGTTAAGTAAAGTGGTTGTAAATAATTTAATAACTATCTTACAACACTGCTTTTTGCACGTTATTAGTTTTTATAGTAGTGTTGTAAAGTCTCTGATGTCAAAGATACGTATTAAATTTTGAAGCTTCGTTTTTAGTACCTATTTTTAGTAATTATTTTACTTCGCCGATGCTACATAATACCGACGAAGGAGGGCGTTATGATGTGCCTGTGGATTGGATACAGCTGAAGCCGTCACTGTTCAGTGACCAGTGACTCTGCCTTCGCCACTGCAACCTTCCGACAACAACTGTCACAAAGCCACACAAAGGCACAACAGAAAAATGCGAGATGTTTTTATGAGTCTGAAACTGGGGTTGAACCCAGGAAAAATTTTTCGTTTTGTAGTTAACGTGCCGACTACTTCGACCATCGCCACCCTCATTACACCACGTTATTACGTGGGAGACGAAAGTAACACTAATAAATACGAATATATTTCAGTTTTGCATAAATTTTGCAATTTTGTGGTACAAAAATCAGAAAAAACCTTTTATGAAAAAGCCTTAGAATATTTAGTGTTTCGGTATAAATATTTACTGCGTGGTCCATATTTTCACACGATATCATTCGTTCGCTAATTACATTAAAAACAAAATTTTAAATGTTAAATGAACAATATCGAGTGACATCGTGGGCCCGGCAGTTAATACATACTGCTTATTTTTATAAAAAAAAAAAGTAATTCGAGACTGTTTAAAGTGATTTTCTGAATAGAGCGAAGAGACTTTGCACAAATGGTATCGTGCTCAATTTTTTTTTATAAAAAGTTTTAAGGTCTTTAAGGTGAACGTTAACTTAAACTCTCCAAGCAAGACATAAAAAAATATAAACAACAATTACAACTGAATTTATGCGACGCTGGTCAGTCATAAATTAATGAAATTGTGGAAAATTCTTTATTATATGTATGTACTTTAGGGATTTGGTACGCAATGCGTATTGATCTTATACATAAATATACTATTATATATGTACGTAAACGCAAGTATCTGTATGAAAACTATGTAAAATAACTTACCATTTTCAAGGAATTGCATGTTACACCATTTATGATCGAAAATTTTCTCCACTGACAAACGATATGTGGGATTTGAGGAAAGAATTTTGCGTAGCAGCGATATAGCCAATGTATCCAATTTACTCCAAGGCGTCTGTGTAGACCATTTATCATTGTCCTTCCAATTGATAAATTCTTGACATTGTGCAGATGGTTGATCCCAAGGCAATTCTGCATAAAAGCAAAAAATGAAATTTTATATTAGTCGTTATTTAAAGCAAATTAAAAATTAAATTTGAAAATAAAAATTAATATATGTACGGTGCAGCAAGCAATTTATGCTGGAGCTTTGGTATAAAAGCTTTAGATGATATACAAATAGTTTCAAATAAATCTACAGCTAGAATACCAAAGAAACAGCAAAAATGTTAATGGTGAAAAGGCAAGATGTGGTGGATGGTTGGTGGTGAATTATTATTATTTTTTTAATATGTTGGTATGTCAATATCTTTTGATAGGTTTCCGGTTGTAAGTTAGTGATGATTTTGCATAAAAAAAATGGCAGAAACACATATAGACACAATAAATAAAATTTAAATGATTTCTTTTTAAAATAATTATTTTCTTTATATTTTCAGTGCAGTGCTGTTAAGACGATATTGCTGATGGTGAATTTTTTTTCATTATTGATTGCACATTTTTAACACAATATTTAATGTAGTAATTAATTTTTAATATATTTTATATTATTGCAAAATAAGATGCAGAACTAAATTAAATAATAACACATGCAAAATTATTAAAATATAATTTTAAATAACCAAAATGCTAAAAAGGATCTATGCATACATACATACATATAATATGTACCAGCCTTGGACAATAATGATGACATTTTGAAATTAATTATACATGCAATTACAAACTTTGTGTAGTTGTAATTGAAAAGATTCAATTACATTTACATTTTGTTGTAATAGAAAATATAAAAAAACCATTACATACATTTAAAAGTAATTGTGGCGGACAAAATTTCAATTACAATTACATGTAATTGGAAAAATAATGCCACCAGAAAATGTATGTAATAATTACTTTCTCTATTAATTACAAAAATATTCAATTACAAATAATAATAATACAGTGGAAAAAGGTTTTATGCTGCATCTTAACCATAAATTTTATTTATTTAAATAAATAAACTGTACTTTAAATGACAGTACTGAAAGAAAAATAATTTAAACGCGGTGTTTATTTGCCTTAAAAAAAGGCATTTTTTTAAAATTGTGGTTATTAAAAATAGAACTTATTTTCACAAAAATATAATTGAATTTGTTCAAATAAAATTAACCATTAATTAAACAAGTGCTCTTAACTTCGAAGCTCTTTATTTCGTACTATAAGTATTTAAATACCTTTTCCCTCTGATTGCTTCTACATATATAATAAATCCAAAATAAATTGTTTCTAAAATCTGCTAAACTTTCCTTGAATTGGTAGTTAATAAATGTGGTCATATAATTGGAAAAAACGAAACTGCTCTCTGTCCACGCAGTGAAAGTACTGCTTACTTATTGTTGGAATGTGAGACTTAAAAATTCAACAAAATTATAGAATATAGTGTGGTATTAAACTAATAAACTCAGCAAATAGTTATAGTAGGGAATTAAAGCAGGCAAGAGATCATCTGGCCCTCTACAAAACGTTTCAAGGCGTATCTCATTTCTCGAAAATAATCTTCTATTGCTTAGTTTTAACTAGAGATACATTTCTAAATGTTTAAACCAAAAATAGCAATTAACTGACTTATTTTACTGTCCGTTTCTCGAAGACAAGTGAAAATACTTGTTCGAGCATTTACATTTTTTTAAAAGAAAACCAATTTCAGTTTTTTTATTGTTGTTTTCAATATAAATGGCCGAACGAGTATTTTTACTCGTCTTCTATGAACAGGCAGTAACATTTGTTTTTGTTTTGAATATAAATGGCCGAACGAATATTTTCACTCGTCTTCGATAAACAGTTCAGTTAACGTTTAACAATATCGAACATATATAAAATGTTTTTAAATGTAAAAATAAAAAGACACACACACAAAACAAAAAGTATAAGTGATTAAGTCATTAAAAATATTTATATAGTTACCACCAGCTAACATTGCCACTAAAATAACACCACATGACCAAATATCAGCGGGTTGTGCGTGGTAGGGTTTTAAAAGCACTTCAGGAGCCACATACGGCAATGTACCACAGCGTTTATCTAATAGGCGTTCTTTGCCCTTGCACCTAGAATGAAAGAGATATTTTATGATTGAATTTAAATCAAGATTAAAGTTATTAAAGAGATATTTTTCATACAGCATTATTGTACTTATTTCTTATTTTCTACATTATGCCATCGATAGAAAAGTTTTCCAAAACTTACTTACGACATTCGGTATCGCTCGAAACTTCAGCGGGTATTACGATCGATATTAATATCGTAATTTGACCCCTGAAACACCTTATCGACTACTATTAACAAGCGATTAGCAGTTCGTTCATCTTTTAGTCAATTTAATTTTAGAAAAAACAATAATATCGACCTAATAATGACCTAATTTGATTTTAACATTGACTCACATAAATGTGAAACGAAAAAATTTCGAAATTAATTTAAAACAAATTGATTCCTAATTTTTCGTAGTAAAAATAACGTTGCACAATGTCAAATGCATAAAATTCTGTTTTGTATTAAAATTAAAGTTTTATCGCGTAATAGCAATGCTATAACCTACAATATCTATAGAGCAGAATACAAAGATATACTAATGTAAAGTTAACATGGAATCATGTAAAATGAACATTGGGCAATGTTAAATAAAAATATTAAAAATTTTAAATCAAACTTGCATCACCTTAGGCTACTTAAAAAATTTTTTCCGGTTTGTTTCCTCAGTAATTCTCAAATACTTTTTGGAAGATTTTATATAAACACGTAAGATTTCTTAGCTTTTTCTAGAATTTGGTTGAATGTCTACTGATGAGTTGACATTTGCTTCAACGAAAGGTACATATAAACAAGCTAAATCTTAAAACAAACAAAAATAAATAATCGTAAGTCATTCTGACTCACGTTCAATTTAATATTAACTGAATTTATTTTGGGAATATCTCTTTATATATGATTCTAATTTTAAAATTGTGCTTTTTTCCCTTAAAAAATATATGTCAAATTTATTATTACATACTTTATGATATTCTCATAAACTTTTTTTTTTTTACAAAAGTAAACTCAATAACTGTGGAGGAAAGCACTATTTCGCTAATGCTTACGTAGCTCATCAGTGGATTTTTCCTAATTTTTGAATACAAACCCAAAATCTATATGTTTAAAATTCAACTAATCAGTCGAGAATTGAAGTTGAATACCAAAAACATAACAATCCATGAGTTTACTTTTTTTATTACACATACATATTTCTATTTTTAGATTGTTCTTTTTCTCTACACTAGGCTTGCCATCGGTCAGCATATATTTTGAATCAAATGGAAAATTATAAAATTAAACAAAAGAATATTAAAATCTTACTATATGGATATGTACTATATGGATATGCTTTCCTCCTCAGTTGAGTTTACTTTTGTAAAAAAAAATACTTTACTTTACTGTTTTAAACTTACCACCTGGCCCTCGATGTCACACGATATCGTTAACAAAATTTAAAATTTTGTTTTTGTTTTGAACGTAATTAAGCAGTCCAACGACATCGCTTGACATCGGGGGCCAGGCAGTTAATTCAATGTTAAATAGACTAGGCTCATATATTAAATCAACATGACTTGAAGATGTTCTAAAGTGAAATCTTATTGTTTGTATGTTATTAGAAAACCATGTTGATTTAACATCATGCGGCCATTAAGCAAAATCGATACCGGAAAATGTTAAATTTACATGATTTTTACAGTGACATTTTTCTGTGTGTACCAACCTCAAAAACCCCAAAAATTTCAGGTTTCGGAATAGAATTCTTTAAATACAATACAAGTTTTTAATACATACATATCGCTCATTTACACAAACAACGTAATAACTCAAAAAATACAATTTTTGAGTTAATAATACAGAATAAATTTTCATATCTCATTATATTTATTTTTTATTTATTTATTTACAATTCAGTTGTAATAAAGCCTATAAGGTCGAAAAATTTATTACATAAGGGCGGCTACAATAACAAAGATTCATACAAAACTCACCTCGTGACAGAAGAATAATTTTTTTCATTTCCCCATTAAGATGTACGAGTATGTAAATTGAAAACTTTAAGTACAAAACTAGTTTTTTTGAGTTATGACGTTGTTTGAATAAATGAAAAATATGTATACTAAATACTTTGATGGAGGGAATATAAGATTCGGCAATGCCGAATATAGCAATCTTACTTGTTTTCTCTTGTACGTAAATACCTAAACATGGTGGCCATCCCAAAATCAGAGATTTTAATATTATCATGTTCATCTAATAGTAAATTTTCTGGCTTTAAGTCACGATGTGCAATGCCACGTTGATGCAAGTACTGCAATCCTGATAATAATTGTGTGAAATAACGTTGTGCTTCATGCTGTGGCATGCCAATATCGGGTTCTATAAATAAAATTAAAAAAAAAAAATATAATGCATATTTATTGTCATTAAAAAGTAAAGGGAATTACAAATATAATATAATATACATATGTACATATTTATTTAAGTTAAATATAATAATCGTAGTCATATCAACGAGTAACCAACCACATGCTGGTAAATATTGTGGTAAATTTGATGGCCGGAATAGCAGAAGGCCATCAAATGACATCACGTCTACTTAAACTGAGATATTTACAATATTATTAACTAATTTATTTATTATTATAAACTTTTTCCAATAAGTTCGTAATGCAAAGTTTGCCAGAGAGTGAGGGATTTCAATTTGAATGGCGTTCAAAGTTCTGTACTGCAGAACAATTCTACAACAAACAATCCTACTCTACCCTAAAGGTGCAAATTAATTAATTAATTAATCAATTTAGTAATTAATTAATAATTCTCTTTTTTAATATATATCTGTTATATTTTATTTTATATTTGCTTACACACTACTCATATAATCAAAGTTAAATATTCCTTATTCATCTTATTCTTTATAACTATGGATGTAAATACTTGTATATTGAATCTCTAGTAATACGTCTTGGCCTTGAAGGCTTATTGTATTACGATCAATAAATTAATAAATAAGAGACGCTACGACACTGCTGTAAAAACAAATAACGTGCAAAAAGCAGTGTTGTAAGATAGTAAAGCTTCACCTCCTATAATTTTTCCTACTATCCCTTTCCTATAGTTTCAGCACAATGCATAGCATGTGTAGGAGTCATCTCCTGAGTGCTGGTCCAAGATAAAAAAAAATATATTTTAGTATTAGTGCTGGGAAAATACAATATTTATACCGTTGCCGTTTGTTATAAACAATTTGTTTGTTATTATATCACAAGACGTAACTGTTGAACTCAACTGCTACCAAACTCTTGGCAACTGTTGAACACAACAGTTTCGTCTTAGAAACGGCTTGATGATTAACAAATATAATGAAGTAAAAATTAAAATAAAACCATTTTATGAATATTCTGTGTTAAAAACTATTTTCTTAAATTTTATTTTCAATTTTTATTCGATCAGCTGTTTAGAGCGAGCACAATATGTTGAGTTAATGTAGCGAAAAAATTTGATGACGGATTAAATGTCATAAATTACTCAACTGTTGACCTGACCGGAATATTCAACAATTTTTTTTTATCTTTAACAAGCACACAGGTGATAACACCTACAGATGCGAGGAATTGTGCTGGAACTAGAAGAAATGGATAGTGAGAGAGATGACAGTTGGTGAAGCTTCACTCTGCTTTTGCACGTCCTTTTTTTTCTAGCAGTGTTGAAGCGCCTCAGATGTCAAGGAGACGCATTAAGTTTTTGAAACTTGGTTTTAGTAACTATTTTTAGTAATAATTTTACTTCGCCGGTGCTACACAATACCGACGAAGGAGGGCATTCTGATGTGCCTGTGGAATAGTTACAGTTGAAGCCAGTACTGTTCAGTGACCAGTGACTATGCCTTCGCCCCTGAAACCTTCCGACAACAACTGACACAAAGACACATATGCCAAATGTTTTTATGATTTTTTAATCTGAAACTAGGGTGGAACCCGGGAAATTCTATCTGCTTCTAGTATTTATTTACCAGATCTCTGTTTCTACCAACCTAATGTCAGAAAATTAAAGCTCGTAAAAAACAATAGTTTTGCTAAGGAAGTAATTCGGTAATTCTTGCAGAACACACAAATCCATACTGACATCATCCCGAAAATAGTCAGCATCAACTCGCGGAACCTCAAAACGTCGAAATATCAAGAAAACTCGATTTTTCGAAGATTGGGGTAAAATCAGGAACTTCCTACGGCGGAAAGTAAAGAATTACATACAAAATATAATTTATAATACTTTTCTAATACCACGTTCACACTTATGTTTTTAAACGCGTTTAAGCAAAGTGTTTTAATAACTAAACACAACCGTTCATACTATATTTGAGATGTTTAAGAATGACGTTTTATCAGCTGTTTATGGCTTCGTAAACAGTTGTATACAAGTTTGAGAAAATTAAAAATATATTAAAATAGAAAAAAATACAATTGTGAAATTATCAGCCGCATATTTGAGTTTTGTTAATGATGAATATGAATCTATGAATATAATTCATAGAAACAGTCTTTTGAACTTAAAATATTAAGGAACTCTTCAACTTCCTTTCATCTTAAGATATAATTCACAAACGAAAAATGTTAATTTTCTACTTTAAGTAATTAAAAAATAATAAGTAAATACCAAAATATATTGGTAACGAAACTCTGACTATGAAATGTTTACAAATTATCATAAAATGGTTTATAAAAATTTGGAATAAGTTTTTTTTAATCAACTCTTAATATCGGCTCTCTTATTTTCTGGTATACCTGGTTTGGTATGAAAAGTTTTGTTTAAAGAAATCGCTTTTGCTTGCATCTTTTTTTTAATAACATTCGCTTCCTTGAACTTTTCGTCAGCGTAGCGGTCTTATAAAAAACAGAATTTGGTGATTCTCGTTGAACTCGAATTGATTTTACTAGCGACAGTTTCAAATCTGCCATATTTAATGGACCGATGTCATTTGCCAGTATTTTTAAATCTAAAAAATCTTCAAAACATAGCTCGTTAACATTAAATTGGTCTTCTTTTTTCTTTGCCGATCGGATTATTGATACAAATCCTTCAGTTGTATAAATGGGACCACTTTTAAGCACACGCTTGGTTGTCTCTCGATTAAGGAATGAAAATGCCTTCGCACTTACAGAGACCGTCGTCATCTGCGTCGAGTGAGGTTGCCACTAAAAAATTCCCTCCTCCTCCTCTGAGTAGATTCCTCCCCGGGACCGCTTTCCGCATTACTTCGGGAAGGACCAGAGCCACGTTCCAATCAGGACCACTCTCACTCACCCACGTCTGGGTCCGCCAAGACCGCAGCCGGCGCCATGGCCCCGGCCCGTATCGCCTGGTCCCCGTCAAAGGGGGCCCCGCTATGCAGCAGAGCATCGAGGTCCCTCTTCTTCCTCCGCAGAACGTATCCCACGTACTGCGCGACAGCGTCCCAATATTCCTCGCAATCGAGCATCCTCCCTATCACGGTGGCAGGAGCGAATACGCCAACCCGCTCCGCCATTGCACCTCTCTCAGCATGCCACCTGGTGCAGTCGAAGAAAGTGTGTTCTGCATCATCATCCGTAATACCACAGTAAATGCAGTCGGGACCATCTGCCCTGCCCATCCGGTACAGGTACTTTCGGAAGTATCCGTGGCCCGAGAGGAATTGTGTCAGGAAGTAGTTAACTTCCCCAAATTTCCTCCGAATCCATACTTCCACGCAGGGAATGAGCCTCGCCGTCCACCTGCCGACCGTGTCCGCGGTCCACCTGTCCTGCCATCCCCGGACAGTTTGGGGTCTCAGGCCAATAGCACCAACACCAGGGCCCTCCCCCATCGAGTTCCAAGCCACCCAGCGCTCGCGCGCCAAGAGGCCTATGGGTATTTTCCCACATATCACCAGGACCGCGGCGCCCGAGACCGTGCGGTAAGCCGAAGCAACACTAAGGGCCGCCGTCCGCTGTACCGCCTCGAGCACCCTGCGTTTGGTTCTCTCACCCAGTACATTTCCCCAAATCTCGCTCCCATGCAGTAAGATCGACTTTGTGACCGCCATAATCAGCATCCTATTGCTCTGTGTCGGGCCTCCGACATTCGCCATGAGTCTCTCAACATGCCAGTCATCTTCGCCGCCTTAGTCGCCACATTCCGTATTTAGGCCCAGTAAGTCAGCCTACAGTCGAGTCTGACGCCCAAATACCTTATCGCACTCTGGGTAACCAGAGACACAGTGGTATGTGTGCCACACACGATACCCCATCCGGGGCAGGGGCCTTCCCCGTCCTAAGAGCCCCGGCGGAGACATCGCCCTTAGGTAATTGCATGATAGCTTGCAAATCATACACTGCTACAAATACGTTCATATCTTCTTTGTCTTTTCTTTTTTCATCTCTTGCCAAATTTTTTTCATGCAAGTGATATTCATACATTTCTTTGTTATTAATTTTCTCCACTTCATCCATGTTACTGTATGATGTACATTCTTCACACAAATCTTTTTTTGGGACGAAAAATGAGATCTTGAAGTCCTCCGCCATGGAGTCGTCACAGTCTTCCGAAAAAGAGGATGATCATCATTTTATTATTATATTTTTCTTTTAGCACGTTTTAAAGTTGAACAAAGTTAAATGCTTTGAAAAAATTCAAATGTAAAAGCGACAAGAGTTTGAAAGCAACTTTAAAAGAAAGTAGAGAAAAACGCGGCGTTTATTGCAAAGTGTAAATACGGACTATGTACATCATTAACCAAAATACATTTTTTTTTTAATTTTAGTATTGAGTATTTGGATGAACGGGAAAGAGAGCATGGAAAGGGGTACAGACTTGACGGTACCGTCAAATTTTTTTCTTTCTCTCTTCTTTTCTTAAACGTAGTATTGTAAAAAAAGCGAAACTAGACGCAAAAACGTTTTCGTGTATGAACGCAAATGCACGTTCAAAACAAAATTTAACAAAAACTGGTATGTGTGAAACATCCATACCGATTTTATTAACACAATTCAAAAGGCCGTAAGTACAATGTCAACAACTTAGATAAATTAGAACAAAGTTGGCATTCGTTTTAAGTTAAAATTTTTGGAAACCCTGCGGATATTTGTGCATTACCTAAAAATAATATTGTTCCACTGACAAAGTTAAAAAAAATTAATACAAAGTATGAAAATAAAATGTATCGAATGAAAGGGAAACAATAATTGGGTCTAACAAAAGGCAATATTTGTGAAAAATCCCAAGCCAACTTAAAAATGGCTGTGCTGGAAAATTGTGTGCGAAAAGTCCATTGCAACATTGTGCTATGTTTTCCGAAGAAAATAGCAAGGAAAATATTTAATAGCTTCTGGAAAATGTCTTGGTATCAGAAAAAAACATGTGTTTTAGTCTCGTTGAACGGGGAAACTTATTAAAGCGTGTTCGCGTAGAAAACTCCAGAAGATGAATTACGCAGAAGTATTGTTACAAACATGTGCAGTTGTGTTTTCATATGGTTTTGTCTACGTAGGACTAAATGAGAAAATGTTAAGAACTTGGGTAAATTTTAATGATTTACATGACACCAACCTATCGCCAGAGGAACAAAACCAAATAATATAGAAACGTAAAGAAGTAACATACCAAGGTATGCTATACTCAGTCTTAAACTTAAACAAAAAGTAATTAAACAATATTCTTAAGCTGGAATCGCAATATCGCCGACAATACAATAAAGTACAAATAAACTCTACTTCCACTCCGATTTTAAAAGCTACACTCATGTATAGGAAGTTTATTGAAGTACTGCGAGTTTAATAAAGAGAACTTTGCAATTCCTGTATATTTTCCAAAATTTATGGCCGTATTAAAAAAAGAAATTTGTGAAATAAGCTGTAATGAATTTTATATCTTTAAAGCCGCGTGTCCACTAGCAAGTCACTTGTGGAAGAACTTCTGCAAGTATTTGCTGAAGTGTTTCCACTCAAACCGCAACTTGCGGAATTCTGCATCTAGAAGTAGTTTGTAGAAGTTATCAAGACGAACTTGCTGCAAGAAATTGTAGACGTGTTTCCACACAATGTGAGTACAGCTTGCAGTAGTTTGCTTTTTTTTACGAATGACAGTATAAAAATGTCTTGTGGCAAAATAAGATTGGCAGCTGCCATCGCAGCATATTTAATTAAAAAGAAACAAATTAAAAAAAAAACAAAAAGAAGTGTTTCGGTGAGAAATTGGGTGCTGCGGCGCGTAGATTTAAGTTTCCAAAATACATTACTTGAAGAATTGCGGACCGAAAACTCCATGCAGATGAACATATACATCATCAGCACTTTGGCCACTTTTTTTTTCTTCTTAACCAAACTGCCCTCGGAGGATGTGCAATTTCCTTTTGACCTCTTCATCGGGTGCGTCTATATCATTGGCTATTGCCTTTACAGCATTTTGTTTTTTTAATTTTATTCTTATAGTCTTTTGAAGACGTGTCACATAATTCAGGATAACTTTCTTGTTTTTCAATTACCAAATGCATTTTTTCACTACTCCAAACGAATTTATTTTTGTCCATTTTTATAAATTTTGAAAAGAACTCAAAAAAAACTAAACAAAACTGAAAACAGAAGAGAATACCACAAACCGTTTACTCACGTATACCCGACTTCTTCTGCAAGTCTTCAAAACACTTGTAGTTTACAGCAAGTCGTTCAAGTTACTTCCAGCAAGCAACAAACACGTGTTTCCACATAATTGCTGCAAGTAACTTCTGTAAGCAGTGACTTCTGGAAGTCGTCTTCTAATACGTGTTTACACGACAAAAACTTCTGGAAGCCACTTCTGGAAGCAACTTCCGCAAGAAAACTTGGTAGTGGACACACTGCTTTACATTCAAAAAACACAAAGAGTACAAAGAAAAAAAATGTAGTTCGAATAAATACCTATTTCTTAAGACTGAAAAGCGGCATTTTTCATCCTCATTATAACTTTTATTAAAAAAAAAAATACCATTACTAAAAAACAACTATTATTTTATTACTTTCTTTTATTAAACCAAATCCGTATTATCATTTTTTCGGGCAAATTCTGGAATTTGGTCTTCTCTTATAAAAACGTAAAATGTGTACTTACGGCCTTTTGGATTTTAGATGACGATATACTTGGTTTTTTTTTACTTGCATCTAATAAGAAGAGAAGTGTTTTGCATAATGGTATGAGAAATAACTTTTAAGTCATATTACTACTAAAGAACTAAACCGATCTGAATAAAATAAAATATTGTGCGCATCTGTGCCGAAAAATTTTTAAAACCATATAACTTTTCAAAATCGGCGCAGTAGTACGGCTGTAAAAGGGATTACAAAGAACGTGTTTGGGGCATATTAATATACAAAAACCTTAAACTTTTAAATTAACACGTTTTTTCGTTTTATATTAAAAACTTGTAAATTACTACACTATGCACGTGGTTGTTCATCGGTGCATCATAAGATCTTGCCAATAGGTCGTACGGTTAATTAAGAATACTACGAGCATGTTTGCGTGAAGCAATACGGCTGAAACGATCAAAATTTTGGACAAAAATCATGGATTCTGCATTTTATGATAATGCAGCAGCTCACACATCACTGGTGGTTTATTCACCAGATTTTGATCCCTGCGACTTTTTCCTATTCCCAAAAATTGAAGAGACCAATGAAAGGAAAGCGTTTTGCCACAATTGATGAGATAAAGTCAAAATCGAAGAACGAGCTGATGGCCATACCGAAAAGCGCATTTCAGAAGTGCTTCGAGGATTGAAAGCGCTGGAAGCATTTCAGATATAAGTACATTATATCTGAGGTGATTACTTTGAAGGGGACAAAATGGATATTGATGAATAAATAAATACTTTTCAAAAAAATTCAAAATTCGCCTTTTCTTTTGAACAGACTTAGTATATATGTATGTATGTACGTTTGGAGAAGAATTGTTACCCTATATGAAGGCTGAGACCAAGTGTTTCCAAGTCATCATTTTTGTCGATTGGTTTTGGTGACTTTTTGATGACATTGTCAAGGAATCGTCCGCAATTTTCATTTCTTCTTTGATGAGAAGACTTCAAAACAACTTTTTATTGTACAATTTTGTAGTTGCTCTCAGTTTGTCTGACCAACGTCGGCAGTAGATTTTGTATGACACGCACATGTTAAGTGTCTATAGTAAATTACATTGCCCGGGGCACAATAAGTCACGTGGCTAACTTAGGGGTTACACGATCAAATTTTGCCTATCAAGTTTTTATACACTCCCACTTTTGTACTAACACACTCATACTGTTTAAAACTTGATGCAAACTTGCTTTAAAATTCTCTTGCCTGGTTTGGTTAAATTTATGGGAAAGAAAACAGCTGATCCAAATTGCTAAAATTCACATGAATTACATGCTGTATGTGTAAAAAAAACTTGATCACGTGGCTGCAGAGTAGGTCAATAGCAAATCAGTACAGATTTAGTATTGTCATATCCTGCAGGGCATGTTATTTTTTGATTGCTTTTTATAAATACAAAAAAAATTATTTAAAATATATATAGATCAGATTTTTTTTTAATAGTTTATAGGGATTTTTACGATTTTTGAGGAATTTTATCCGGCAGCCCTACCAGCATGTCAATTTAGAAAGAACACAACCAGCTGCCAGCGTTTATCTCTTAAAAAAAATCTGATTGTAGAAATTGCATTTGGGGCTTTCTATGACAAGTTTTTGTTTAGTTTTCACTTTTTTATATACCGATTTCTACAATAGTTATTTAATAATGAAATTTAAAAAAGTTGCAGCTCTTAGAAAGATACGCAACCGTATACTTACATGCACATTATTGTAGAAATGTCAGGATGAACTGTTTAAGATGAGTGTCTTAAGCAAACTGAAGTAGTCATTGTAACAGTTGGCAAAAAGAAAACACAGAACGTTCATTACCAGCAGGTAGTTAATGAAGGGAGAATGAATAATTGCTAATACAATAACAATGTAGTTGTGTTTGTGTTTGGGAGAGCACAAGGACCAGTTTAAGGATAAAGAGAGAAACATAATACATACATGCAAACTTAGTACATACATATATGCATATGTATGTATGTATATTCTACTCTATACACTGTTGCCAGGTAATTCTAACATGTACAGGAAGGATATCGTCCGGTCGCTTAATTACATTCAAAACAAAAATATCATTTTATTCTTTTTCAAGTCAATAACAAAAATTCAAATTCAGCATAAAATTTTGAGAATCCTTAAAAAAATTGTAAAATTCGAGACATGATGGCAACCAGGTTCGATTCCCAGCCAGATCAAATCAGAAAAAAGTTTTTTCTGAGTTTTCTGTGCTACAGCACTCTCCTTCGTCTGTATTTGAGCAATAAAACGTCAGCGACGTAAAATAATAAATAAAATGGCTCTCCAATTAGCTTAAAAATAATGCGTCAAAAAAACATCAGAGACGCCGCAACTTTGCTTTGGAATTAACACCCAACTGCAGAGTGGTGCAAGAATTAAGCTCTATCTTCCTACCACCTGTCTATTCTCTACCCTATCCCTCTCTCTAGTTCCAGTGCAATGCATTGCATATGTAGGGGATAGCCCGTGAGCACTGGTTCAAGATAAAAAAAAAAACAATACCGACGAAGGAGGGCGCTCTGATGTGCATGTGGATTGGTATCAGTAAAATTTTGGTACAGTAAAATTAATTAAATAAAAAAGAAAACAAATTTTGAAGATTTAAATCAGTTAATAAGTTGTTTTTACGGAACTTGAGTTTTGTTTTTGGTACTGTAAAATATTATGGAATTCTCAAATAGTTTATGGAATGATTTATATAAATATGTGAAATTGATTAGGTTTTTGACATTATTTTGTTGGATGTCTACGAAATGTATATGTGTGTATATAACCCAAACAAGAGACATAAATTAATGACTGAAAAAAAACGTATGCTTCTATTTGATTTAATTATTTATTTCCCAGTTAAATTATAAAAAAAACAAAAATCATTGGTTTTACCAGAAATTGGGTTGATTATTTGGTAATAAAAATAGCACAAACTGAAGTCGTTGCTTGTTAATTTGTAAGTTAAAATAAAGGAAAAAGCCATTATTTTTACGGGTTTAAGATATTTAAGCTTTTACCATTAAAAATCAAATTAACTTTTCCTTAAATTTAAAGTCCATATGACACCAAATCTATTTTTCATTAATTAATATAAAATTGATAGATAGGGACAGCAAAGCCAGAAAGAAAGAAATACATTTTTTAACTGTTGCCTCCTTATTTTCATAAAAAAAAACGCTAAGAGAAAAATATACGCTCAAAAACTAAGCTCAAAATCGCAGATTTTAAAATTTTAAGTTCGAAACGTCAATTTGAAGTTGAAACTTTTTACATTTGTTTTATGGCAGTTACTCATTTTTTTTATCGATAATATTAGTGGACGATTTGCATTTATCTTAATATGGTTGTACTCTTTGCACCGGATTAGTTTTTCCATTACAATATAATTTCGCTCTTCTCCAAAATTTTAAAAATGCAGAAAAAATGTAGTGTCATAACGGCTTAACAGAATTTTCATTTATTGTAAATTACAATTTCAGTTTTATGTACAGAATATTTTGTGTGAAACAATAAAAAAAAAGAAAAATAAATAAAATTAAGAAAATCATAAATAAAACCAATAAAAAGAGAAAAAGCGAACAAATAATTTACTCTCCAAGAAGTTGCGGAAAGTAGAAATAAGACAAATGGTAAGAAATGTTTTTTTTTTTTAGCAAAAGCCAATATTCTATAGAAATGTTGCAAACGAAACAAAAAACATGCTTATGGTGCTTTCTCTTCTAAAAAAAAATGGGTACTATAAATGTTACATGTGATTTGGCAACATTGTTAAATGTTGACCTGATTTTTGAGAAGTGTTGCATATTTCAAGAAGTTTACAGAAGAACACATGTTTCGGTATAAAATAATAAAGTACAATTATTGCAAAACAATAAATATAAAATGCAAAAACTACATAATTATGACGAGAGACGAACTAAAAAATAATTTATTCTGACAGAAACAATAACAAACCCAGCTTTTAATTTAGTGCTGCACTCATGCCACTTTAATTAAAATGAGTGTTGAACATGCAGCATTTCTTTCTTTTTAAGGGGAACATCAGCAGAAAGAACGCCTTTCACTTTTAAAATAACACATATTTTTCAGAAAAGAACTTAAAGAAATCGAAAAGGTGCAACAAATGCAGAATATTCCTCAGAACAGAAAACACCATTACAATTGGAAGAAAATTGTATTACAAAAATGTCCAAGATTGTGAGTTGGCCTAAATTGTTATTCGATATGATTTGGTAAAATGTTTGTTAAGCTACGGTCACATTAAGCAAAAAAAAAACGTAACCACTATTTCCGGCAACTAATTAGATAATATTTCATGGGATATAAAAGTCAAAAATGATTGAGGTAATAATTTATTGAGAACCGATGGTGTTTTATTTAAGATAAACACCTATTTCAAACAAAAGTATTTTTAAATAATAAAAAAAATTGTATAGAATTTAGTGGTCATGTTTTTTTTTGGTAAATATTTGCCTATTGCGACCGGAGCTTTAGAAAAGCAAAGAACGTGTGTTTTGTAAGCCTTTAATAAATGTTGAAAAAATTTCTTAAATGCGTATTTTTTAAATTTTAAGTACAGATTTCTCTTTATTTTAATTATGTATATTTAATGCACTTAAACCCCGATTTTAAATACTTGAAAATCTTTGTCGTCAAAAACTGAGATGTGAAATTTAAAATTATTTCCTTTCGTCTAAAACAAATAATCATATAACTTGCCGCATGTACATAGATACATACATATGTACATATCTATCAATGATTGTTTAGTTTATAGATACACATATACTATATACTTAATTATAAGTATATACTATATGTATTTATATTAAGATACATAAATACATACGTATATTCCGGTTTAGAGATTTAAATTTTTGTTCTTTAATATCTTTTATTTTTAGGCTTCAAGAAGGAAAAAAAAAACATAAAAGAAAAGAAGAAACATGTGTTTGTGATGATAATTTTCCATGCTCCGAAAAGGAGGCACATGCACATGCATGATGTTGCTTTGAGGTTGTGCAAATAACGTTAGAAGATATAAAGAAAAACCAAAAGGTTTTTTTTAATTAACTAAAATTTTGTTTATGGTACATTTGCCAAAATAACTGTTAATTACCTTAGCTCTACTACGGTCAGTTAATAGAGATACAGGCAGTTTTTTTTAAGGTGAAAACAAAATATGATACATGGCTTCTTCTGAAATTACGAAATTAAAATTTGTGTATGTATTTGTATATTTTAGAAGCAGTATTCAAGGCCGAACGCATTTACTAATATCAACTCTGTTGAATTCATCTACAGGTGTTATAAACGTAAGTATTATTGTTGCTTTCGAAATGTCACATTTAATGAATTTTTCTAGGAAAAACGAGAATTTATAGCATTAAGAGTGTATGTGTGCGGTAGCTAAATAATAACGCGTAAGTACAACAGTCCGAGATTTAAAGATGCAACAAAGGGCCTTTCTATAGGGGACTATAACACAAGTTTTACCACTTCCATTAGACTTAGTGAAGAAGAAATCTAATGAGATTTGGTGCGATTTATATAGATGGTTCCATCGACTCAAATAAAGATTTTATACGTTTCTCTAAATTTTACGAGTTTTTTTTTTAATTCAAATCCGAAAGCTCTTAGAAACACATTTTATTATAGTCTGAAAAGCCCTTTCGAACAATTTCTATATTATTCGATCTCTAATGTATTAGCGCATTATTTGCGTTTTTCATAACACTTTGCATTCACATTTCAAAGTAATACTTGAATTTTTGACATGTCTTAATATAAAGTATCATAGTGTGAAACGCCATTAACTACCAAACACCAAGCATTTCAAAAGTTATGGCATAATTGGAACCGAGTCAGTTTGGTTTTAACAGTCTATATAACATTGCCTAAGCTAAAAAGAGCTGGGGAAATAATAAATACGCTTTTGAATTGGCGCTTTCATAAGACGTAACTGTTGCGCAACTGTTGAGTGTTTGTCTTAGAAACGCATAGTTGAGTATCCGCTCAGCTCAACAGTTGAGTAATTTATGACATTTAATTCATCATAAAAATTTTTTTCACTGCATTAACTCAACGTGTTGTGCTCACCCTTCACAGCTGATGCAATAAAAATTAAAAAATTTAATAAAATAGTTTTTATCAACGAATATTCTTTCTCTATGGTTTTTATTTCGATTTTTACTTTATTATATTTGTTCATCATCAAGCCGTTTCTAATACGTAACTGTTGAGTTCAACAGTTGCCAACAGTTGCAACAGTTAGGTAGCAGTACACTTCGTAAACGCATACGTGAATTGGCAATTCCTATTAATCTAATTTGTTGGCAACTCAGTTTGATAAATGTCAGCTTTCAAAATCTTGCATAATTTTCATTAGTATGCAACAAAAAAAAAAATGGCATATGTCGTATGTATGAGTTGCACAGTGACGTTTGTAAATACTTCTCTGGAAAACAGAGTTGCAGCAAGACCAGATTTATGAACGATTTTGACAAATTGACAAAGTTCAGGAAGACTTGAAGAATTATTTTGATAACAATAATTTCAACAATATGCATGCACTGATCAATTCAATTAGTTATAAAATTACAAACCTAAATAAACACAAAAGCAAATATTGACTGCCATAATAAAGACGCTGGCGTCTAAGAAATATCCTTTTTAAATAAAACCAAATCTACTTAATAACATTAAATACTTTTATTTTTATAGTGTCGTATTTGAGGTCTATTATTTATGGCAACCGAATTGCAGTTGAGTTTTTATTTCATTGGTTTTTTATTTAAACATATAATTGATACTTCTTTGGAAACAACAAATTATTGTACTATACTCGATTTGTCGATTATATATAATAAACAAACTTCAGTTGGCAGTCAACAAGTGCAAACATTAGTTGCCAGAAATGTCCAAATGTGAAATAAACTTAAATGAGGATGATAG
Organism: Dexiosoma caninum; assembly: GCA_963924685.1. Lineage (NCBI taxonomy): Eukaryota > Metazoa > Arthropoda > Insecta > Diptera > Tachinidae > Dexiosoma > Dexiosoma caninum. The sequence goes on along the minus strand of OZ004727.1, from coordinate 93,003,954 downwards.
AAACCCTTATTACAATTATCAATGTCGACGTTGACTCCAAAACTTAGCCAATCTCAAATCGGTAACTTTCACTTCAAACCTTAACTGATATTTAATAGGGAGTGGTGAATTTTTGTAAATGGCAATTTACAGACCAACCTAGATTACGGCACAAAGCGTTGTCTGGCTGTCAAAATATTTTATGCCCCTACAATATATTTGAAACCAACCTAAATAATGCAGCATCAACGATTTGCCATTGGAAAATCCAATTTTGACAGTGCGTAAAGAAGTGAAGTTGGCTGCACAAGGATTTTTGTTTATTTTGTTAACATGGGGGTTACTTACACGTTAAATTTTTGCCTTTCAAATTCGCTGGCCAATTCTTGTTTCAAATTATGCGCAAGAAAACAGCTTTTACCTATACTCGATACAAATTATTTATTCTTGTGTACAATAATTGAGAAGTTTTCACATCAAAAACAAATTTTAAAATTCTAAATTTGTTACAATACTTTTATCGTAAAGATGGTTCATACAATAATAGAATTAATTGAAAATTTTTTCAATTCGAAAAAAGGTTTCTTTAGAAAAAGTTTTTAAAATTATCAGGATACGTTATCATTACGTGCAAAGATCTTTCATTCACACTAACAGTCTGTTCACTTAATGTGCAAACAACATAATTTCCATTTCAAACACATTTAGATACATATGTATGTACATAATTCCTGTCAAAACTGTCTATCAAAAGCGATAAGGTCTGTCCATCTGTCTGTGGCGTATTATTCACGTTTTTATCAAAATATTTTAATCGCATAAAATGTAAGTTTTTTCTTTTATTTTGGATAAAGAACAACACTGAATAACAAAATGACAACAACAACTAAAACATTTTCTATGCCAAATAATCAAAACATACCGAGTGTGTATGTATGTAGAACTATATATAAATATATATGAAAATGTAAATTAAAATTGTTGGAATAGAATAATTCAATCAAAATTAAACGAAATAAAATTGCATTCCTATGTACGTTTGTATCTAGTAAACGTGTGTATATTATATGCGTATGAATTTATATACATTCAACAAATAAAAGTGATGAATGAATGTGATTGTGTTCTAAGTGGGCAGGAATAAATGGACTGTTTAGATATGACATAAATATATGTATGTATGATTTTCACAAATACACATGTACCAGGGTTGTCAGATGTGGCGATATCTCGCCAAACGCGGCGATAAAAAATTCTTCTTGGCGATGAAAACTCTAGAATGGCGATTGACTAGCTACTTGGCGGTTTTTTTAAGTACTTGGGAATACTTTTGGCGACATTTTTTAACTCTGCTTAATACTTCATTTACCTGAGTTCAACTCCAGTTTCAGACTAAAATTATAAAAAAAAAAAAAATATTTCGGATTTTTCTGATGTGCATTAGTGTATCAGTTGTTGTCGGAAGGTTTCTGTGTCGAAGGCATAGTCACTGGTCACTGAACAATACCGTCTTCAGCTGATAGCAATTCACAATCACATCAGAACGCCCTCCTTCGTCGGTATTGTGTATCTCAATTTCTCTCTTCTTTCTAGCTATAGACGAGGTTTGTTCAAAAGAAAAGGTAAATTTTGTTTTCTTCGATTACAATAGCGTGGTATATCATGAGTTCTTGCCAACAGGTCGTATGGTTAATAAGGAAGTTATGCAACGTTTGCGCGAAGCAATACGGCTCAAACGATTGGAGTTGTGGAAAAAAGAATCATGGATTCTGCACCACGGTAATGCACCAGCTCACTCATTAATGATTGTTCGTGATTTTTTGGCTAAAAGCTACACCCTAATCATGCCTCAACCACTTTATTCACCAGATTTGGCTCCCTGCGACTCTTTCCTATTCCTATTTATAGTTTTCAATGGAGTGATTAACATTAATATGTTGTATTAATTCATGGTCAATAATAAAAAAAAAAATTAAAAATTCGTCTTTTTTTGCAAACTGAATCTTAACTCAATATAGGCACACAATAAATGCACTCTAACACTATTACTAAGTTTATAATACGCATGCAACTCGCTTGACCACACCAGATAAAACTAACATCGTCATCAAACAATTAAAAACGTTTCTTTCTCGGATAGAACATGCGAGAACGTCTAATGCTAGTGAAACGAAAAAGAACTCATAGAGATCACCTATCACCATCATCGCTTTCGAAAGTTCGATTATATATCAATAGCGAACCTTAAGCAATAAAATAAAAAAAACTCTCTCATTTTTGATTTTGTTTATTTATAGCAAATTCCTCTTTGTTCATATCCAGTGCTGCCACGATCAAAAAAAATTTCCAACCAATATTTCCAAAAAAAAGTAACCAAATAAGAAACAAAATAATAAATAAAATAAAAAATAAAAATAATTTCGTTTTTTAATTAAAAGTTTGTTACGTTCCCATTTATAGTTTAAACGAATTGTTTTGGGTTTCGATAAATTAGTTTATTTGCAGTTTTACTGAACAGTATGATGTAGAAATGCTAAGAAAAAACACGAATAGAATTAGCAATTGATAATAAAGAAAAATAATTGAGGAGGTCCATAACAAAACGCAATAATTCCACTTTTTAAGTTTTTTGTGGTTCTGACTGAATCTAATTCTATATATTAAAATCTATGTATCCATTGTTATACAACATACCTCACGTCAATAACTGTGCTGTAATATAACACAAAACGTAATGGTTCAGACCAAAATGAAACATTTCCATATTTATGCAATCATCAACTTGGAGATACATATTAGTAAAAAGTTAAGGGAAAACAGGTTTTATTGTTATGGTAACTCTACAATAACTGTAAAACGATAGGAATATTATTGCACTTTAAATAACTTCTACATATTTTTAATTAGTAAGTTGTGAATCGAGTACAGTTTATAAAAAATAACTATGGCAGAAGCAACAGTAGGGAGTATAAACGTAGGAAAAAGAAAAAGTGATCCTATACAGAGAACGAATAATAGACGCGCCAATCGTCATAAAAAGTAGTTTTGATGGCTTGGTATTTTGTCTTATCTAAAAACATTTATATTTTTCATAGATATGCTGATAAGGATCCCCTGGCTCTGTCCTTTCACAAAACGTGCAGATGCAAAGAACAAAGCGGTTACAGAAGTGAGCAATTCAACACTCAATTGATTATTCTCAATCGTGAATTATTGTATAAAAATAAATTAAAAATTTACCAGGATCAATTCTTGGCACGGCTAATAGTTCCATATATACCCAAGCGCCACAAGTATACACCAGAAAACAAAAAGAAGAATTTCTCATGCAACTATTTTCTGAAACACAAAAAGAAATCAAAAAGGGTGTGTCAAGCCTTTTTTTGAAAGCATTGTCCGTTACAGGTCGTAGAGTGAATACTATTGCAAAAACTATATTTCACGGCAATATTCCTAAAGAGAATAGAGGTGGAGATAGGCTTACCGCTAAGTTTAAACAAAAAAAAGAAAGTATATTAAAATTCCTAAAAAAAATTACCAGCGAAAGAGAGCCATTACAATAGAAATAAATCTCAAAGATGCTATGTTTCACCTGAACTCAATATAAAGAAATTATGGCGGATTTATAATGATTCAGTAGATAATCCTCTGAAAGTTAAAAAAACATATTTTTGGAATATTTTCAACACTCTCAACATAGGATTATTTTCCCCTGCGCCAGATATGTGTGCTCAATGCGTTTTAAATAAACATAAAATAAAGATGGAAAAAAAATTTTGACTTAAAACAGCACCTAATTACTCAACAAAGTATTCACAAGCTTAGAGCTAACACGTTTTATGAAATAGCAAGATGTGAGCTTCCCAGATCTGTGAGCATGTGTTTCGATATGCAGCAAGTTCAACCATTGCCACGCACCCCTATTCAAGAAGCTTTTTATTCAAGACAAAGAGCCTACTACTGTTTATGTGTTGTCGATATGCAATCTAAGGATCCTGTGTTTTATAGCTGGACAGAAGATCAAGCAGGAAGAGGGGCTGTGTGTGTTGGTTCTGCTTTGTTGGCACATTTGGATGCATTTAATCTGCTGGATGTGGATACCTTACGATTATTTTGCGATGGTTGTGGTGGACAAAATAAAAATATGCATATCGTTCACGCTTTAATGCATTGGATGTTAAATAGTGCGCCAAAACAGCTTAAACAAGTAGATTATATTTTCCTGTCCGAGGTCAGTTTTTTGCCAGCTGACAGAGTTTTTGGACGTATTGAAAAAGATATTCCCAAAAATACTACAATTTTTGTTAAAGAAGATTATCACAAAATTTATTTTTCTCATGGCCAAGTTAAGGTTTTAGGAAGGGATTGGCAACTTAGGGATTTAAAAATGATGACAGAATATTACCGTCCCATAAACGGCATACAGAATATGAAAAGAATATATTTTAACTATCCTCAAATAAGCTACAACAATGTTTAGTCAAAACTTTTGAAACCTACAAAGTTGAAGGCAAAGAAAAATTTACTAGCTATCTTAAAAGAGGCAAAAAACATCCCCCTTTGCTTGATGAAATTCCTCTTGGTAAAGCAATTAATCCACAAAAGAAAAAAGATGTTGTTAAACTCTTGGAAAAACACTATGGCCGAGAGTGGTCAAACATTTCGGAGTTAGGATATTATACAAAGATATTAATAGACCAACAAGGAAATAGTGCGAACGACACAAATGATATAACCTTATGTGATTGTTTGGAGGAGGACACTGGAACGAGAGTATAACACAATGTTTATTTTTGGTAATAAATGTAAAGTAAGGATTTCAATGTAATAAATATATACATATAATGATAGAGTTTGCAATTTTCGTACAATAATTATGCAATTAAAATCAAAAATATGTGAATAAAAATCTATTCAGAACAAAAAGCAATAATTCCAAATCTAGTTCATATCAAAACGCAACATCTCCGTAGGGTTCATAGCAAAACGAAATAAATACTATGTGACGGACCAAAACGCAACATTTCCAAATTTGTTATCTTAATAACTTAAAAATTAACTAACATAAAATCAATTAATTTATAATTTTTACTGTTCTTAGAAAATTGTTATAATTCAACAGATATTTAACTAAATAACTGTATCCTAATAACCTTAATTACTTGTTATTGTTTTACTCAAAATATTGTTCAAGTGGAGTTATTGCGTTTTGTTATGGGCCTCCTCAATTGTAGTTACTTTCATAGATTTTAGAAAAAGAGAATTCATAGTGGAAACTTCTTTAGATAGTAAAGTACAACGACAAAAAAAGATGAATACCCACAACTATATCAGCCTCTTATTTTATGGTTTGCGCAGTGTCGACAGTCCAAATCTCTGTAAATCGGTTTTTTTTTTATTTTAACCCTCCTTAATCGAAATCCTTTTATTTCGAAAACTTTGTAATTCTTAAAAAATTGCTGATATTACGAATTAACGGGATTCTACTGTAGTTTCATTATATAGTTTTCGTGATTTGGTTAGGTATTTGTAAATAAAATTCAATATCATGAAAGAAAACATCATTAAAATGCAATGCAATCTTCTTTTTTTTTAACTTGGCCCAGCACTCAGGAGATGATCCCCCAACGGGATAGTAATAGAAATGACAGGAGGTAAAGCTGCACTATCTTACAACTCTCCTTTTTACACATTCTTAGTTCTTATAGCAGTGCTGTAGCGTCTATGATGTCAAGGAGACGTATTAAATTTTTAAGCTTCGTTTTATGTACCATTTTTAGTAATTATTTTACTTCGCCGATGCTACACAATACCGACGAAGGAGGGCGTTCTGATGTGGGTGTGCATTGGATACTGCTGAATTCATTACTGTTCAGTGAACAGTGACTATGCCTTCGCCACTGAAACCTTGCGACAATCACTGACACAAAGTCACACAAATTCACATCAGAAAAAATGCGAGATGTTTTTATGAGTCTGAAACTGGTGTTGAACCCTGGAAAGTTTTTCGTTTTGTAGTTAACGTGCAGACTACTTCGACCATCGCCACCCTCTTACGTTGTTAAAAGAAAAATCCAGTACCCCAATTGGGTATAACATCAATACTTGATTAAAAATTAATTAACAAAAACTTTTGAGAAAATGAAAAGAGCGCGCTAATTTTATTCCATTCAAAAGTTTTATCTCTGAATTAAAAATTATTGTACAAATTATGCGAGCAGTTAGCAAAATATTTATTATCTAGTTTAAACCATAAAATAAGTTCCTTCAGCATGTTTTTACATGTATAAACTCATGTATTTTATTCTATTCACATTTCATTGCATTTTAAACTGCACGAAAAAAAAGTACACAACCTAACAAGTAGTATTGGCTACTTGAAGTTAAAAAATGTAGTACTTTTCATGTCGTTGTTTGAAAACATCGCAACTCTTAGCTTTGATAGACGACGAAAGGAAAGCAGAGTTACTACGGATCCTTTTTATAACAAATATTTATACTTACATAACATACACATGTACATAACACATACATATTTACGAGTATGTATGCAGATGCGTATGTATTTATATACTTTCTAACTGAATTGAGAAAATTTACTTTATTACAATAGGAATAGAAATAGGAGAGGTACAAAACAGATAAGTATATTGAAATAGTAGTAGTAAGGCTGGGAGCAACAACTATCTTTCTTCTATGCAGGAAACATATTTCACCACATACACTTTTATAGGGGCTATTAACTACATGCTGATTTGTGTAGATTCTCGTACAGTGTAAAGGGTTACTCATTATGACATTCTCTTTCAAGCGATATTTTTCTAGATCAAATTTTATGTTATAGAATTTAATTAATTATTTTACCCGAAAAATAAATATTGAACGTATTCCCTTCAAAGCATTGCTTTATTGTAAAAAAAATAAGGTGACCAGATTTTAGAAAAGAAAAAAGATGACCGTAACAAAAACAGTAAAACAAATTAATTATTGGAATTCAAATGTCTATATCGACCCCTGTGCTTGAAATTTTTTTTTATCCACGACCAGCACTCAGGAGATGACTCCTACACATGCGAAGCATTCTGCTGGAACTATAGGAAAGGGATAGTAGGAGAAACGACAGGAGGTGAAGCTTAATTAATTATTTTACAGCTCTGCTTTCGCACGTTCTCTGTTTTTACACTCGTAGCAGTGCTGAAACTTCGGTTTAGTAGCCAGTTTTATTATTATTTTACTTCGCCGGTGCTACACAATACCGACGACGGAGGACGTTCTGATGTGATTGTAGATTGCTATCAGCTGAAGCCGTTGTTGTTCAATGACCACTGACTATGCCTTCGACACTGAAATCTTCCGACAACAACTGACACACAAAGACACACTAATGCACATCAGAAAAATGCGAGATGTTTTTTTTTTAAATTTTAGTCTGAAACTGGAGTTGAACCCAGGTCTGTTTTTGGTTTTGTAGTCAACGTGCAGACTACCATCCACCGTTCCATCGACCCCTGTGCTTGAAATTATCGTATGTTACACTTTTCTAAGCAAATAGGTTCTAAATCCATTAATTCATCTGCAGATAAAGTATTATAGCGATAATTGTTATGGTTATGGAGATAACACTATGTACGTACATTTTATCGTATGTGACAGTTACTGCTGTCGGGCAAATAAATAAAGAGGAATAAAAATGAAATCCTGTAAAATTTAGTTTTTGTAACATACGATAATTTCAAGCACAGGGGTTGATGGCACGATGGATTAAAAATTTACTTTCTTACATACATACGAGTATATGTAAATGGTGGCGCATAATGAGCTATATGGTTTGAATTCTTTATAACTTTTTAAATTATTTTTTCTTTTTTTCAGCATTTTGTGAAGAAGACTTGAGGAATTAATTATGAATCATTACACGATCGAACGCATTATTTCGCGCTCAAGCGATTTTAACTGGCCTCCACGTTCACCAGATTTAACAGCTCCTGACAGTTTTCTTTAGGGATATTTGAAAGAAAGAGTGTAAGTTAACAAATCAAGAACCATACTCTCACTAAGCACCAACATTCGAAATGAAATCATGGCCCATACAACCGAAATTTTGCGAAAAGTTATGGAAAATATGCTGAAAAGAGCACGTATGTGCGAAGCAGAAAATGGACATCACTTACAAGATTTCATTTTTCAAAGCTAATTGCAAAAAATTCCCTAATAATATACTGTATTTAAAAAAAAAATTGTAATGATCGCATAAATAAAAAAGTTATAAACCATTTAAACCATATAGCTCATTCTGCGCCACCCTGTATATGTAAAATTAGTTACGAATAATAACAAATTGAAGAGTTAACCCCGCAAACAATATTGGACTACGTGGTCCATTTTAGTTGAATTGCACTGGTCAGAACATTGTCCTATGTAATGCAGCCGTAGACCATGTCCTTGAAAACAATCGCTTATTGTTATACGATAAGTATTCATGCTTTTGTTCGTATTGACGACTACCCCGTCTGATTAAAATTACTCAATGAAGTACTCCTTGGAGTGGTTGCATGGAGTAGTTTTTGGGTTAGTACGATGGGCTATATGATCCACCCCTAGGACATCGTAATGTTAAATAAACCATGTTTTCTCCATACATTTGGGTTAGCGTTGGACTAGTCCTATTCCACTGTGGACTACACTATACATGCATGTGTGGACTAGTCACATTATTTGCAGGGTACATTCTCTTATAAATATGTACATAGTATATAAAATTAGCAAAAAAATAACGAAACTTAAAAATTCATTGCACTAACTTATTAAAAATTTCATTATTTTAGAATTCAAGATGACAGAAAGAAGACACAAATTTCACAGATGACATCTAGTTGAAATAGATGACGTCTTTTAAAAAAGACAACGTATGGTCGCCTTAAGAAATAGTATAGCAAGCCTTCAAATTCCAATTATTATTCTTTAACTCAATTTTGACATGGGAAATCTTAATCTTTCTTTCAGTTTATAGGAAAAATGCAAAGTTTACTCTAGCAAAGAAACTTTCATTAGATTTATTTCCACAGTAGTATGTAAAGAGAAGGGTGTAATTAATAGTCCAGCGTGTTATTTCACAGTGGTCTCGTATGATTCGTAGTTGTGCTGCTAGAGCGTTGTCGCTTCTTAGCAGCTGACTGTTGAGCTACCTTTCTTGGTTCCTCAATATCATGTCCCTTACCCAGGAAGTATTTTCGCCGGTCTTTAGCTGCTCTACTGAGTCGAACCTTCTCGTCCTCAGTTCCACGACCAGAAGAGGTGAGGAGTTTATCTTCCTCTTCTGCGGTGATGTTGGAGGCTTCATCGGGCCCTAGGTCACCACTTCCGCTGGTTTGCAAGCAACTTGCGAGGATGTTCTTTTTCGTGAGACACTGCTTCCTCTTTTATTGTTTTTACTTAGTTTTCCTTTCCATAAGAAAAATAAGGGACTGGGTTGGTCGACCTGCGCTACTGCTCCGGTGTCACGGCAAGGCTGATTACAACCAGATGGCGCGCAGTATTTGGAGGTCACGGTTAGAGTTTTCCTCTAATTGTAATAATTGCGCCACCCTTTCTTCTAATGGGTTAAGGGACACTTCTTGTGTTGGACCACCACCGGTTAAAATAAAATTCTTGCGGTTCTTGGCAAGTTTTCTTTTTAAATTGGCCTTGTAATGTATCCAAACCTATAAAATAAATAACTTATTTTTACACTTTCATTAAATTTTATGAGTACTACTTACCCGTGCCCATTCTACCGCAGTTCTAATTACAACTCAACATTTTTTGACAGCTTGAGTTGTAATCGATAATACCAAATTTTGTAATTACAACTGAAAGTTAGTTGAGTTGTAAACCATAATAGGGGCATTAGTTGAGTTGTGAATCATGATAGGGGCATAAAATTAATTTTGTTGCCATTTGTTTCACTGTGCACTGCTTGTGTTTCACAACCAAATAAAATTGTTCTCAATATTTATTTCAAGTAGTTTGTTGTCTATAAAAAGTACGTTTATCTTTGCACTCATAAACTTAAAAAGCAAAAATTGTACTTAAAGTTCACACAAAAGAAATAAATGACAATAAACATTTGAAGGATTTTGACACATTTTGGGAAAAATAACGCTTAAAATAATTTTGTTTTTCTACTGGAGAAATTGGAACATTTTGCATTTGAATTATTAAAAAAAATTTAATGTAATGATTTTAATACTCCGGATATGCGTTCCAAGGCGTGAATTTGCCATTTATGCCATTGCTGCCAAGGTGGCATGATTTGTTGCTTATTTATTTTTAATGTTTGAAGTATTCCAAGGATGGTTTTGGGGAAAGAAAAGTTTAACCAAAAGCGTGATATGGGGAAAAGTTTTGCCTCTCCAAAACTATAAAAACTCATAAAATTTAAAGCATAGGTCCACTGTTTTTGTTTATACCAATAAATTGAAAAAAATAAAAATAAGAAATTGTGGAATTACTGCAAACAGACAAAATATGAAATTTCTCAATTATTTCAGACAAATACGATTTTTTTTGCTTACGGACATGTCACTAATAAATAAATTAGAATTCACTAACTTTCTGTTAAATATTTCAACAATTATTGCTCTTAAATCAAAAACAAATTTTTTAAGTATTCGGCCAACAGCTCATATGCACACTTTTTATATTTTTATTTCAACATTAAACACACTTCTATTACGAAAGTACTATTTAAAAATAGAAGTTCATTTTTAAACACACAAACCTTCTACTCTAACAAAAGGCAACACAAGGAAGGACAAAAAAGGAAACCAAACAAAATGACAGCAACAACCACGACAACAATAAAAAAAAAGGATTTAAATGTGAATAAATATGCAAAATACTTACAGATGACAGATAGAATGAACGAAAATGCAAATGAGTACAAAAAAAAAAAACAAAAAGAAAAAACTTTATTCATTTGATCATTTTACAAACTAAATGTCCATTACACTGGCAGAAAAATGTGTAATTATCACTTCAGAGTTATTGTGGTTGGTTTGCAAGCCAATGTCGGCAGGAACTGACTATTTAAACTTTGTGATTACAATCGAGTAGTTTTTTTCTTTATCTTGAACCAGTGCTCAAGGGAATTCGCTACGTATGCACTGGAACTAGATAGAGAGAGGGGTAGGGTAAAGAACATACAGGTCGTGACAGTGGTAGTGTTAATTATAAAACAATAAAACAAAGTTGTTACGTCCCTGATGTTAATTTTGACCGGACTGGGAATCGAACCAGGTCTTTCTGGTTGCAGACCCAACACGCTAATTACTCGATTGATATATGATCAACCGACGTCGCCGACTCAGCTTTATGCTTCCATAAATACACAATATAGGTCTTCGAGCTAGTGTGGGAAATTAAATTTAGAAAATGGGTGCCCCGTTAGTCCAGTGAGTAGTAAGTTAATTTATCAGTGGGGGGTTCTAGGTTCGATTCCAAGCAGAGATTCTGGTCTGTATCACTACAACACGTGAAAGTTTTTTCACAACAGGCATCACAATGGGACCATAATAAATTTGACCCAAGTGTGATTGGGACCTTTCTTTACCTTTACATCCAGCAACCTGACGACCTAACCTAAAGTAACAAAATTACTGTGCACTCGCGATAACGTGAACTAATTAAAATCGGCGGTGTTCACCTTTTCGAATACTAAAAATAGAACAAAATTGTATTGTATTTTTAATAAGAACCCATGGTTAAGAAATTGGCTTTAAAATATTTATGCATATAGGTCAGCTAAACCATATATCAAACATAATGTCTGTTCCATGTGCATAATAAAAGTGCCCGAACTCCCACAAATTTACCCAAAAGTTTTCCAGATAACAATTTTTGTGCAATTTTGAGAGAGTACAAAGTTGCACGAACTTTTTCTTTGGGTAAGTTCGTGTTAGCATTAAATTCTCAGCTATTTTTTATTTACATATGGAATTATTCGGAAAATTTTCAAAAAAAAAACAAAAAAAAGTTTTTAGTTAGAAATGTATGAAAAAACAAAATTAAAGATTTTCCAAAAATATTTCAAGTTGTAAGTACACATATTTGTACATATGTATTTATCATAATAAAAAATGACTTGTACTTTTTTTTCGCTCATTTTTATTTACTTTTTAGAGATGTTCCCAATGACGCAAATGTTTTGCTTTTAAAATATTGTGCATTTTAAGCGTCTAAAATCACTAAAATAAAAATTTTTCAGAAAGTAAGCAGCACTAGTATTTCAATATGTTCAATTGTGGTTTTTTACATTCCACCAATTTTGGGCAACTTGGTCACATTCAGAAATTATAATTTTTTTTTACTCTCAAAAGTCCTGACTGTTTTGTTATGCACCTGGAACAGACCTATAGATAAATAATCGTAATTAATTTTGAATAACGTTAAATAAATGAAAGAATAGTTACATCATTTATTTATACATTAAATCACACAAAATTATATAATAATTTGGAATTATTGACATGACAATGTAATGTAACTGGACAAACATTTTGTTGTAGATTGCAAAAATCAATTATTCTTTTCTGCTGCTTTTTCTTTTCCAAAATTTGTATTGAAACATTAAATAAAATTTATAGTAAAAAAATACAAATTCCAAGTACGTATGCTCACGCATAGAGTTTTATGAAAACACTTGATTCCCGTAGGTAAGAAAAGCAGATTAATAATATCTTAAATTTCTTGTAACTATGCGCATTGATTTTTATTGTTCAAGTTTCAAAGCTTGTTAATCTTTTAGGATAGTCAATTATAAAAAAAATATATCTACTTACATACATATTTATAGAAATGACATTCCCGCAACTAACGAACCCAAAATTTTAACGTGTTGAATTATTTTTAATTTAAGCGCATTGATATTTATTATTAAAATTATAGAGCTTTCAAACTTTGTTCGTCTGTGCTCACGTTATCGCGAGTGCACTGTATACATTGGTTGTACCATTTTGTGGGTTTTTGCGGTCGCGTACATTTGTACACTTCTGTCTCTTATTGAGATAAATTATATTTTACTAAGATTTTACCAAAGTATAAAATATAAAAGTAGTCATAATTCTAAAATAGAAAATTAAAATACAGTGCACTCGCGATAATATGAACGCTTTTTTCCATTCATTGAATACTCTAAAATATGAGATTGTGAAAAGCTTTGAAATATGAAGACCTTATGTTTGTATTCCTTTAAAGTGTTTCTTCTAGAGAGTGTTGAGATCTAAATGAAGAGGGTAGTGGTTAACTTCTGATTCAACTGCATAGCACCGGCGTAGTAAAATAATAATAAAAATGGCTACTAAACCGAAGCTTCAACACTGCCATAAACAAAGAACGTGCAAAAAGCGGAGTTGTAAAATAATTAATTAAGCTTCACCTCCTATCGTTTCTCTAACTATCTCTTTCCTATAGTTCCAGCACAATGTTTCGCATGTGTAGGGATCATCTCCTGAGTGGTGGTCCCAGATAACAAAAAAATAATAATAATTTGGGAATTTCTTATTTAAATTGCCATTAGAAAGAAAAACAGAACATAAGAGACTTTTACTTTTTTGGGAAAATGTTTTTAAAGAGAAATTAGGAACCATTCGCAAATATGAACAATATCGGAAAAGAGGGCTGGCGATCAGCCAATTAGTTTGCACGTTGATTACAAAACCTGTGCATTTGTGTGTCTTTGTGTCAGTTATTATCGCAACGTTTCAGTGGCGAAGGCATAGTCACTGGTCACTGAACAGTAACGGCTTCAGCTGTAACCAATAAAGAGGCACATCAGAACGCTCTACTTCGTTGGTATTGTGTAACAGCGGCGAAGTAAAATAATTATTAAAATGGCTACTAAAAGGAAGCTTTAAAATTTAATACGTCTTCTTTACATCAGAGGCGCTACAGCATTGCTATAAAAACAAAGAATGTGTAAAAAGCGGAGTTGTTGGATAGTGTAGCTCCACCTCCTGTGATTTCTCCTACTATCCCCTTCCTCTAGTTCCAACACAATGCATCGCATGTGTAGCGGTCATCTCCTGAGTGCTGGTTCAAGATAAAAAAAACATCGGCAAAGTGAACTGGCTTAATTATAATTAGTTCATATTATCGCGGCTTCACTGTATGAATATTAAACGGTTAGCGGTAGGGAAAAAAGAAAGAACAAATTAGTTATCTGTGAATAAATGTGAATATCTGCATTTCAACAATTGTTGCATACTGCACCAAGTCAGCCATTCACAATTCATAGCAAATATTTGCAATTGCACAATTTTGCAATCTCAAATCCACAATATTGTGAATTGGGCTTATAAGATTTTTAACGATTGACTTTTCAAAACAACCGGCTTTTAGTTGCACTAACAACTTTTTTTGCGCATTATTATTATTTTTCTTTTCAATATACTGCTTCGCAATTATTACAACACCAACAAGAAAAATGTGTTGTGAGAGTGTAAGAAAGCAATAGGAAATATAGATACACAAATCTAACAATCGACACATTTCACACAAAATAAAACATGTCAAAAATTTCGTCCTTTGTTTGGATTTGATTTTAAAAGTCTGATAATTGTACTCAACACTGAGCAAAAATATTAAGAAGCAAAACTTAAAGTAAGAGGATTGATTAATTCTGTTATGACAGTTAAGGACTGCAAACAAATACAATTATTGAAAACTCAAATTTCTCTATGTACGAATTAACTGTATTTCTGTAATTTTTCGGTCTGTATCTGCATGTGTACATAGATATACTTTATGAAGCACTTATGTAAGTACATACATATTTATGTATTTCGGGTTCAACTGAATTTTCATAAAAATGCATTATGAAATTGTACTTACCAATACGATCAAATAATTCACCACCGGCTGCATATTCCAAAAATATATATTCGATATTACCATGTGAACGATTGGCGTAAAATCGTAGTATATGTTGGTTCTGTAGCATCTTCTGTATGCAAATTTCTTTACGCACCGATATAACAGCATCCGGATGTTTTTTCAAATCAACCATTTTCATAGCAACAGCTTCAGCGGTTTGACGATTTATCAACAGTTTCACTCTGCAAAAATGAAACAATTATACATACATAAATGGAAGCGCAAAAGGGGAGGCATATAGACAAACTATTTGCAGATACTCGTAAAGCTAGAGAGAAATTCATATAGTAAAACAATTCGTTTCAACATACAAACATACCCATACGACAGTTAAACATATTAAATTTCTCTTGGTAGTACTAAACAACTCTCTAAAACGTGGGTGGCTTGTGGCTTTATTTTATTTCATGTCGCAAAAAGCAAAATTTTAGTATTCTTGTTCAAAACACGTTGTTGAATCCCGTTTGCAAAAAATATATATCTATGTATGTATGCATATGTACATACATACAAGAAACCGTTATTTGAATTTATCCCGACATACAGCGCTATTGCACGTATAAAACTAATACTGTATCACATATTTAAGGTTTCATTGTTAAAATATTGGAACTTAGCATACATGAAACTGTAGCATACAATTGGGGATAATATTATTTAATCGTTGTTTTTATGTTACGGTTGTGCGCTCTCTCATGCCATGCGCATATGTTAATGAGTTAATGACAGTCATAATGTTTTTATGTAGTAGAGAATATTTAGAGAGAAAGGCAACAGAAAATAAATAATAAAATAATAATAAAAAAAAAAAAAAACACACACACACAGAGGAAGGAAATGTTTGATATGTTTCCGGTTTATTGACTTGTTTCTTTCATTCATCCTTTCATTCCCTAGACCATTTTGTTTGTTTATTTTGGTTTGCATAACCATCACTTGTTTTCGATATTATTTTACTAATACGTATATATATTTTCTTCTACTCAGTACTTATTCTACTTTTTTTCATTGCAAATGTTTTTAGCCGCAAAATTACTTATTAAACAAAAAAGACTTTTAAGAAACTAATTAAGGAAATTTCATAATAGTGATATGTGGTTATAAAATACATATGCGCATACATACATAAGTACATAAATATATGAAATTCATACAAAAAAAAATTTAATGCATTCTTTATAAATGAGCAACAGCTGAAATAGCATTATAGAAATTTTGTCTAGTGAAAAATAATTTAATTTCCAATGCCTTTATTAATAAGAAATAACACAAGTACAAAACCAGCAGTGTTGTCACCGCGGTGCTTTTCGCACTGTTTTTAGTGCTTTTTGAAATTCTTTGCTTTTTCAGTATTTTTATTTTTAATACTAAAGAAATTTTGTCGTGTTCTAGATCACAGTTAATTTATCACAATATTGTGAAGAAATTACATTCCTGATTTGAATAAAGGAAAAAAGAACAGTTAATCTCCAACACTAGTTGAGTATAATACGCATGTCATCAGTATTCTTTATGTCAACAGAGAGGTAGTTGTAAGGTAATCAATATCATCTATTTAACTCGTCAGAGCTTAGGAAAATGTGTTCGAGAATAATCTTTACCGTCTACGTACTATTAACAAAGCATTCAGCGTTTTTGTTCTTTTTTTTTATTTTTTTTGTAAAGGTCATACTTCATACACTCCCAAAGAACAAAGCTTCTGTTTATCAGTGCGAGTGAGAACGAAATTAATTTTTTATACAACTTTTTAACTGTATTTCTATTCTTAATATTTATTTTTAGTTTTACTCAATATTTATAAAAACATCGTACTTATTGCGCAATAACTCAATTTACATTTTGTATGGAATGTTGAGCTCTATAATGACATTCATTGCAAAAATCTCAAGAAATGTGTATGTCTAAACACCGTATATGTTTGTTTTATTTAACATTACTTTGGAAACCGCAAAAATGGATAACCCGTTAGATTGCAACTAAGATTAGTCCATGATTATAAAAATAGTAACGCTAGACTTCTAAACAGCGAACAAAGCAAAACAAGAAAAAAGTACTAAATATGACGTGGGGGTACTGAGGTATTTCTCGAAGTTAAAAACCCGTCCTTAAGAGTTACATTCATAAATTGACACCAATTAGTTTAATAATGTATTTTCTGCCCGATTTCAAGTTTATGGCTTATTTGTATAAAATATACTTTATATAATTTACTTTCCGCAAACAACAATTTCTTAAATAATTCACACGGCATAAACAAACTGTAAAAAGGATAGACGATGATATGCTAAAATATAACCAAAAGCACGAAAAGAAGAAAAAGAGGAAAGCCAAATATATACCCTCAAATTTTCAATTTGAAAAATATTTTACACCTACGAGTATACTTCTCTTCAGAAGTTGCATTGTCATGAACTAACATTCAGGATAAAAAGCGACAGTGTTAATATTGCCTGCCACAAAAGTACGTGAATACTAAAAAGCAGGAATAGCTACAGCATTACTTTTGCTAAAGAATAAAAATATTTTCTTTATTTCAATGATTTTAAAAAAAAAACATTTTCATTTCTATCACGTGTGGTTTTTCGTGCATTTTTTTTATTTTGGACCAGCACTCAGTGGATGATACCCTACAACTACGATGCATTGTGCTAGAACTAGAGGAAAGGGACAGTGAGAGAGATGACAAGTGGTGAAGCTCAACTTTGTTACAACCTTGATGTTGCTTGTTTTTTTAAAGCAGTGCTGCAGCGCCTCTGATGTCAAGGAGGCGTATTAAATTTTGAAGCTTTGTTTGAGTAGCGAGTTTTAGTACTTATTTTACATCGCTGGTGCTACGCAATACCGACGAAGAAGGGCGCTCTGATGTGCCTGTGGATTGGATACAGCTGACGCCGTCCCTGTTCAGTGACGAGTAACTATGCCTTCGCCACTGAAACCTGCCGACAACAACTGACACAAAGTCACACAAATGCACATCAGAAAATATGCGAGATGTTTTTATGAGTCTGGAACTGGGGTTGAACCCAGGAAAAATATTTCGTTTTGTCGTCAATGTGCAGACTACTTCCACCATCGCCACTAGTCTGCAGTTGGGCATTTTAATGGCGGCGCGTTAGTATTGCTGCAATTTAAGTTTTTTTTCTCTGATTGATTCTTGAAGCGTCAACCGTCTGATTACAGAGTCCACGGACTAATTACTCACTTACTGTCAATAAGACCTCGGGCATATGATCTCAGTCACCGCTCTCATTTTTGTTCAGTTCCAAAAAAATTAATTATCTCTTTAGGGCCGATATTACCAAGAAAACTTTCTTCCAAAGAAAGTGAAACAATTATATTTTGTGCATCAATTACCGGAGTGTTGCTTTTTTTTCATTGAAAACACTGACGGTCGAACTGGCTATATCTTGTTAAATAGAAAATTCCGAAAAATATATTTTTTTTTATTTAACCCTTATCCGTCACTTATGGGTAAAAATTCCCTAAATTGTTTGTTTTTTGTAAATACACAGTCGATTTTTTTTTATAAATTTTAGTACAATTTTTCTTCTACTGAATGTCATTTAAATAAAAAATATAAATCTTGTAGAACTTTTCACAATGTCTATAAGAAAAAAATTACCGCATTTGATACACTTGGGTCAAAATTGCCCAATAAAAGCTAGTAAAATTGACGCGGTATGGCCGACATTCAAAGTATGATTTTTAAATTTTTATCAGGATATTTGATTTATTTTTACCCCATGAAAAATACCTTTAAGTTGGATCTTAAACTATTTGTCTGGCAAATTTCATAAAAATCTGTCCAGCAGTTTAGGCGGTATAGTGGAACAACCATCCGAAAATACAAACATTCACATTTATAATATTAATAGGATTATTAATAGGAATAGTTTTAATTATGAATCAAATAATCTGATTGTGGTCTATAACTTTCGACAATAAACCAAAGATTCTTCTACAAAATTTAAAAAATCAAATAACGTTCTTAATACGTACTTCTGCAAAAAAACATAATAGAACATGGAACTTGTTTTAGTACTCTTTGAAAATTTTGACAGCATCTAGTGGTCAATTAGATTTTATTTTGTATCGGAAATGCAGCTAAAATCAGCTGGATTTTGATCGAAATGTAGTAAATAATAGAAAAAAACAAACAAAACAAACAAAAGGATACGAAAGAACGAGCTACACTGTGCATTATTTTTGGTTCCTCCATCACATACAATAAGTGAGAGGGATTTTTCAATAAAATAATAAATGTGCAACATAAAAATAATAAAAGATAAACAGTTTTATAAATTTTTGCAACTTACTCGCCATATGCACCTTCACCTAGTGTTTGTGCCAGTGTCCAGCCTTCAACAAATTGACGATTAGTATCAGCTACTGTAACATTATCTGTGGTATTGTCGCTGCTACTGCTGGAAGAGTCGCTCTCGTTGTCATTAGAGCACGATAATGCCAATGTTGGAGCGGACATTGCAAAAGTATTTTACACTAAAGTTAAAAATTATGACACCAGTTCTGATTGCTGAAACGGGCCAGATATGATTGGCGAGAACCTTTTCCTTATTTTAAAACTAGTGTTCAATTTTAAAATGTTTTCCTTTTGAAATAAATTATTTTTGTAGAGGTTTTTATTGTGTAGCGTGGTGCACTTTCAACGTTTCATTTCTATTTTTTTGAAGGCAAAAACCGAAACTAGTTTTTCCTTTTTTTTTCAACTTTTCTTTGGCAAATAGCCAAAATTTAAACCCGCCAAGATGTAAAAAAGAAAAGCTGTTACAGCTAAAACGAGTGGACTGTATGGATGGATGAATGGGTGGATGATTCAAAAGATTTAATGATTGTTTTTATTCGATTGTATAAGTGGAGATTTTAAACGAAAATTACAGTAACAAGAAAAAACTGTTGGTTGAATAATGTGTCTGGCCTTCAAGTCATAACGTTAATAATAAAAAAAAGAAATGAAGGAACAAAGTTTTAAACTTCCAATTGGAAAAAAAAGAAAATAAAATTAAGCGAACAAAATTTGTATACAGCTGGTTGCTTTTTGGCCAGTTGACTGAATTATTATAGCTGGTTTGGTGGCTAGGCTGACTGGTTAGAGATTTTTCTTGTTGTTGTTCAGATGGCTGGGTGCTCTGTGAGGTACGTTTAATTTTCCGATTTTAATACGCGTCTTTTACTGCAGCAGCAGCAATACAATACGTGTTGCTTTATCCAACGACTATGTCAAATTTGTTGTTTTTCTTAACAATTTATTATTTTTAATCAACCAAAGAGCGATTGATTTGACAGGAACTCTGTTTTTGATCTCTTTTATTATCGTTTAATTTCATATACTTTCTGAGGCACTTGGTGATGGAATCTGAAATGACATGAAAAGGAGAAAATAACGTGTTTATTCAACGGATGCGCAAATTAATATAAAATTACAAGTTTATAAACTGAAAGCTATTAACATCGAAAGCGAAATTTGTTCAAGCAAAATACGAGGTTTGTTCAAAAGAAAAGGTGACTTTTGTATTCTTCGATTACAATGGCGTGGTGCATCATGAGTTCTTGTCAACAGGCCGTACGGTTAATAAGGAATACTACAAGGAAGTTATGCAACGTTTGCGTGAAACAATACGGCTGATACGATCGGGAATTGTGGAAAAAAGATTCAGGGATTCTGCATCACGATAATGCACCAGCTCACACATCAATGTTTGTTCGTGATTTTTTTTGCGAAAAACAACACCTTAATCATGCCTCTTTTTCCTATTCCCAAAACTAAAGAGACTAATGAAAGGAAAGAGTTTTGCCACAATTGATGAAATAAAATCAAAATCGAAAAACGAGCTGATGGCCATACTGAAAAGCATATTTCAGAAGTGCTTCGAGTATTGGAAGAAGCGCTGGCATAAGTGCATTCATTATATCTGGGGGGGATTACTTTGAAAGGGACAAAACGAATATTGATGAATAAATAAATACTTTTCAAAAAAATTCAAAATTCTCCTTTTTTTCGGAACAGACCTCGTATACATACAATCATTACGAATATATGTGTATGTGTATGTATGAAAGTGTATACACTCCGAGGATAAACATTAGAGATACACGTTGGAAATTTTACTATAAACTAAACACTTTGCAAAATTTCCAGCTTGCAATTTATTTAATCTCTTATATGTATGTATGTATGTACATAGGATGAAAATGCTATTCATTTTAAAGCTTTTAAATTAGTTTTAAGTGACGTTTATTTTTCTTTAAAAGTTAACAATTTCTAAAGTCAGAAAGAGACATCTGACTGCATATACGAGTATGTTTTAGTTTAAGTTTTGGAATATGCATACAGCGGCTGTAAAAAAGTAGTCATTCACCACTGTGGTGAATACTTTTTCCCTCGAAATATTTCCCCTTTTCCTAAATTTGCAATCGTGAAAAAATTCCCCGTGAATAATTTCACGTCGAAATAAAATTCCCCTATCGTGAATGATATTTTTCACTTTTCCCTCTAATTTATTTAGTTGATTTTTGCTGGGGAATTGTCTACAAAATGTAAGAAAATTCTTTCTTTATTTATATATATTTTGATAAATAAAATTTTTTTATATCACGAAGAAATATTATAGTGAATATATTTCATTTAAATTTTCGATATACAAATGTTCCTTTACCAAGCAATGACATAAAAAGAGAAGCAGAACCCATGCCATTATGTGGCATTCGGTTTAATAGTTTTGGTGGTCTGGTTTGATACGCATATTGTCATATTTGATACCAAACACAAAAATTTATGATTCCTCCGACCATAAAATAAATAGAAGAAAATGTCGACCACTACTATTATATTGGCCGCAACTGTATATCTATATACATAAACCAGCGGAAACACAGAATAAATTGTTGTTTAGTAGCATCAGCGTTACCATATATATTTTTTAAGAAAAACTTTCTTTTTAAAAAAAAACTTTATTTTTCAACAAAAAACTTTTTCCCACAAGTGCCCAAAAAGGTAAAAAGCACAAAAATATATATTTTGAATTCATTTTTATTGAAAATAAAATAAACACAAAAAAAAATTAAACAGCAACAACAAACTCATTCTTCCCACGTTTTTGAGAAGTTCCTCATTTTATTTAGCTTCCGTTGATTTTGTAGCATATTTACGCTATTTTCTCTACTTGCAATGCCGCTTAAAACTTATAAAACGCCAAACAATTATTTGAAACTAAAAAGATTCAATTATCCTTACGGTTTCTCTTTAAATATTTGTCATTGCTTTTTTTAAATAGAAAACTTTTTAGCAAGAAAAAAAAGACAGGCATAAAAAACTATAATATTTTTAAAACGGCACAGTTGTATTAAAAAGGGAATAGACACCTCACCTAACACTGTTGCAGCAATAAGGAGTGAAAAAGTTTAAGATCGTTTCCAATACATGGTATGTAAAATCAAATAATATTTTCATCCTATATACTGTAAATTAAAAATTAATAAACAAAACTTAAAAATTTGCATGAACTTAAAAAAAAAACTTATTTTTAAATCTAAATACTTAAAAACATATGGGCATTTCAAAAACCTTGGAAAAAAGGGAAAACTTGAGGGTGGCGATGGCTGAATCAGTCTGCACGTTGAGTACAAAACCAAAACAAACCTAGGTTCAACACCAGTTTCAGACTAAAATTATAAAGAAAAAAAAACATCTCGCATTTTTATGATGTGCATTAGTGTGTCTTTGTGTGTCAGTTGTTGTCAGAAGGTTTCAATGGCGAAGGCATAGTCTGGACCACCACTCACGAAATGACACCTACGCATGCGGTGCATTGTGCTGGAACTATAGAAAAGGGATTGTAGGAGAAATGATAGATGAAGCTTCGCTATCTGACAAACACTGCTTTTTGCACGTTATTTGTTTTTGTAGCAGTCTCGTCACGTCGCTGATATCAAGGAGACGTATTCAATTTTGAAGCTTCGTTTTTAGTAGCTATTTTTAGTAATTATTTTACTTCGCCGATGCTACACAATCGATTTTCGATATACATACATTTGGGTTGAGTTTAGTGGGAAGTTTCAGAGATGAACTGTGAGAGGTTATCCGATTCCCGTATTTTTTTATTTTTTTTTTTTTTTTCATATTTACGAACAAATTATACAAATTAAAAACAAGAATGAAAATCATATTAATAAAAAATAATATTTAAAATACCAAATCAACAAAAATAATTTTGCTATTAAATTTGGAGGCAAAAGAAAAAACGATTTCATTATTTTTAATTCAAACCGGTATTAATAAGACCACATCAAATATTGGTCGAAATTGAACTTCTGGAACAAATTAAACGCCAATAAACGAATAATTTACACGTGTGTATGAATGCATGTATGCATAGAATAAAGCAGTGACGCGGTTTTTGGTAACCGGTAACAATTTTATTAACAAAAAACGAAAATATTGCAAGTTTAACTATTAATTAAAAAACAAGAACAATAGAACATGCCATTTTGAAAGCTGCGTCCCAGCGCACAAAATGTCTTACAATTTCAATCGAAGGCGTGCTGGTGGCAAGTGGTTAGTGTTATGGCTCTGCAACCAGAAGGACCCGGGTTCGATTCCCAGCCCGGTCAAGTCAAAGAAGTATTTCTGAGTTTTCTGTGCTAAAGCTCCCTAATTCGTCGCTATTTGAGCAATGAAATGTCCAAGTAAAATAAGAAAAAATAATATTTGAAAAGTAATGCGTCAAAATTAACAACAGAAACTATTTGGCAAAAGCGCGCAAATTGGCCTCGAGCCATTCTGTGCACTTACGAAAAACCACAGAAATTAAACACTTAGAAACTGGGAAGAAAAGGAATTTGCTGCTCACTGGGATGATTGTGGCAGCCAGCGTCGGCCCAAAAGCTTCCTGATTACGAAAAAATTGGTGTCTCTGAGACTAATGTATGTCAATTTTTTGAAAGTGAAACTGAGAGATCTGTGACTGTCCTGCACTCAGCTGATAGAGGTTTCTCCATCTAGGTGGAATTACGGTGCCTCCACACATCCCAAATAGTATCTGGATTCAGTATAAGCCTTAGGATAGGAGACTAATGTCATGGGCCTTGCAGTTGCAGAGTTGTGCAAGAATTAACACCCATCTTTCTACAACTTTCACGACCTGGGGTATAATCACCGCATACGATATCGAATAAAGTGTATCGAAATTTCTTAGTTTGGCATCAGGGCATTCGATATCGAATCGAATACTTCAGTATATATCGTATGGTGAAAAACCAATTCATGGAACCGCTGAAAATGTTTTATATATTGCAAAACTAAAGGTGAACTTAAAAAATAACGAATATTTAGCAAAAACGAAAAAAAATAATGTTACTATCAAATATGTAAGTATGCTGACGAGAAAAATGTTGCCAAATTGTTGCTGTCGGCAATCAAAAAGTATATCTTTCATATCTTATTTGTTTTCTAATATGTATAGCTATACTTTGTTCTTTGTCTGATGAGGACAAATAAAATAATATTATTATTATTTTACATTATCTTTCAAATTACTAATCGCCTATGTTCTGAAAACCGCGCGATTTCCTTGCGTGTTGATTTTTTTGAAGTTGTGTTCGAGTAATGAAAATAGATGATTTTTACAATAGCGGTTTGAAAACAGCATTTTTCTAGCAAATTTCGGTTGGCAGCATACACATTTTTCAAAACGAAAACGTCAATTCTAAGCTGTATGCGTTTTTCAGAACATGGTCAAATTTAATTTTGGCACAATATTCGGTATTATTTCGGTTGTTGAATCGACTCGACAGCGTTTGTTTGTGTTTCTTTAATCTATTATACACCGTCGAGCTGATTCAACAACGACTGCCCTCTAACCTAGCCTAACTCTGCATTACAAATTCTCAAAACAAACGCGCAACTATAGAATAAAGCTCTCTATCCTTTTATCACTTCACCACCAGCCTACGTAGGGAACGTTTCCTGAAATCTGTACAAGACAACAAAAATATTTTGTTCAACTTTGTTTTTATTTTGCAAATTGATTCTCTATTTATTTCATTCTAAAAACTATTATATTTGCTGGGTTGTATGTCATTGTTATTGTGTTTGTGTGCTAAAATGAAGGAAAAAACAAAGGACAACGATAAAAATTAAATACAGACCTCCGTTTCAATAAACACGATATCGAATGGACAAAAGTAGTGGCATGTTTTGAATTTCACAGTACAAATTCAGTAAAATTTTTTAATTCATACCAATATTTCAAAGTTTTGGCATGGTCATGGTTTGCTGTTACACGCTGCAAAATATATTCGTTGCTTTCTTTTCTGTTTCCAGTTCATGTTTTGTGCGCTTATTCCTTGAATTTTTTTATCACACTCAACAAACTTTATGCTCGTTTACAGAATGATGGCATGCGCAAAAATGTTTAATGTGTTTGCAAACAAACGCAAAAAAACATAGAAAGAACGAACTTGTAGAAAGAATAAAAAAAAAAAAGTATGGGAAAGTTCTATAATGAGGGTTTTTTTGCAATACATATAATAATGCAAGGAATAGGGAATATGCAGGAGTACTCCTACAATACAAGCACAACAGATGGCAAAAAATCTATACATTCATACGCATATACATACATACATATGTAAATTAAAATTGCATTTGTGTTGCAGTTGGTAGGCGGCAGAATTTCTTCATAATGAATGTGTACAGTGTTGCCAGAACAGCTTTCTGAAATGGTGATTTTTTATTTTTACAAATTATGATTTTTCATAATTTCTATATAAGTTTCATTAATGATTTATAAAATTAGAAAAGCAACATACCAAATATTGCGGTCCCAAAATATCTTTGGAGAAAGTTACTCACTGATATAGTAAGAAGCATTATCCCGTATGATCAAACTCACTGAGATTCTCTACATACGTATGTATGCGCGTTAACTACAAAATCAAAAAGTGTGGGCTTGAGCCCAGTTTCAGACTAAGTCATAAAACATTTTGCATTTTTTCTGATGTGCATTATGGTGTCTTTGTTGTCGGAAGCTTTCAGTGACAAAGGCATAGTCATTGGTCACTGAACAGTACTCGCTTCAGCTGATAGCACCCCACAATCGCATCAGAGCGCACTCTTTCGTCGGTATTGTGTAGCATCGTCGGTGCAGTAAAATAATTACTAAAAATGGCTACTACAACGAAGATTAAAAATTTAATCCGCCTCCTTGACATCAGAGGCGCTACAGCACTGCTATATAAAAAAAAAACGTGCAAAAACTGCTATCTCTCTTACTAGCCCTTTCCCCAAGTTTCAGCACAATGCATCGCATGTGCGGGGTCATTTCCTAAGTGCTGGTCTAAGTTAAAAAATAAAAAATCTGATATATTTTGTGTATAGCGGCTTTGCGGATGAGCCCGCTTTTACCATTGCAAGAAAAGGTTTGACAGATCTGTGTTTACATAGGTGGTAAGAATGTTAGGGACTGAAAAACAAAGAAACATGATAACGACTTCTTTATCTGAATGCATTTTTAATTGCATCTCAAACGTTAACAAGATTATCACAGTCAACTCTGCCGCTTAATTCATATGAACAACTGCTAAGTTTATAATTTAAATAAATTTTTAAAAGTTAAATGTTACATTAATCCATGGTAAAATGTAACCAAATCATGGAACAGTCATTGGTTCCAAGTACTCATTTAAGTAACGAGTTGTTGTTTTTTTTTTTTTTTATCTAGGACCAGCACTCAGGAGATGACTCCTACACATGCGAAGCATTGTGCTGGAAATATAGGAAAGGGATGGTAGGAGAAACGACAGGAGATAAAGCTTAATTAATTATTTTGCAGCTCTGCTTTTGCACGTTCTTTGTTTATACTCTTAGCAGTGCTGAAGCTTCGTTTCAGTAGCCATTTTTATTATTATTTTACTTCGCCTGTGCTACACAATACCGACCAAGGAGGGCGTTCTGATGCGATTGTGGATTTCTATCAGCTGAAGCCGGTATTGTTCAGTGACCAGTGACTATGTCTTCGCCACTGAAACCATCCGACAACAACTGACACACAAAGACACACTAATGTACATCAGAAAAATGCGAGATGTTTAGTTAAATCTGCACACAGAACACCCCTAAGTTAAAACCATGCGTTCTTCTGCTCAGTTCATTAGCATTAAGTATTTCTATTTCACATCTTTTTTTTGCTGTGCACTAATAAAATTTCAGTTATTGGCTTTGGTGCATAACAGGCATTCTTTATAAACTCATGAATATGATGATGCCTACACACGTTGCTATTTAACGAATATATATGAAATTATTGGTTTGAAATCAGCTATTACAAACCACTACTACACACGATGGAAAATACTCATATTACTGGTCATGTTCCTTCGTGTGCGCTTAATATTAGGAAATGAATGTATTTATATTCATTTCAGCTGTTTCTATTTTTCTGATAATTAAAAAAAGAATTCGCTGAATCGAGTCACAACTTTTTGGTTTGCTCGTTATACAAGGTACAATGGAAATTTTTGACGGTTCGTTAAATCACAAATTCATGAAAATCAGTCTTCGTTAAATCGGAATACCACCATATGTTTATATCCGGAGTATAAGTGGACGAGTGTATGTAATTTTGTGGAATTCACATCATTGGAAGGAATTCGTAGAAGAATCGCTGAAGTCCAGAGTACTTCCAGTACATTATTATGGAGAGCCTTGCTGTTGTTCCACACGGATCGTATAAGTGAGGGTGCTGAGCTAATTTAGAGGTGTAAAATTTCGCACCACTGCTTATACCTTTGCCATGGTCCTTCGATGATTCCATCTCGTTAAATAAAAAACAAAAAATCTTTAAAGGCTTTAACGTTTTGGTGTTTTCTGAAACTGAAATTCGAAAAATACGAAAATTCGCTAAAAATTAAAAATTTTCGAAACAAATATGTGGGGCGTTGGTATGTATAGTTGTATACACACGTATTTCTTCATAATTACTGTATGCAATACGAAATCTGATTTTTGTTGTTAAGGTATGTACACACGATTGTCATTTACTACAATATTGACAGAAAAATTGTTACAAAATTTGCAACAACCGTATGAACACACAATTTTTGTGTGGCAACATCGTCACATTTCATACATTTTGTATTGTCGGTGCATTGTATGCCAATAATATTGTCAAAATTCTGACAATCGTGAGAACACCCTTCATTTCCATTGACACACAATTTACAGTCATTTGTTATTGGTGCATATGCTTCATTTAGTGCTCCGCACAATAACACCATTGGCAGATAAATATTTCTGTTGGCAATCCTGCCCAAAAATATTTACATACAAATGTTAAAAGTCGGATCTGGCAACGTTTGCCGTACAATAATCTGACAACCGTGTGAACAAACAATTATTATTGGCAGAAAAATTTATTGTCGCAGAACTGTGTACCAATGAAGTTGTATGGTTTTCTTTCAATAGTGTGAACAGACAAATTACCAGATGGTAACAATTTTTCATTGTGAGTGTATTGCCACCATATTGCCGTATCCTACAATATTGTACAATCTGACAATCGTGTGAACATAGCTTTAAATTTTTTGTTTGCAAAATTAAATGTTTAAATAAAAAAATGTGTTACTTTCTTTTCAACAAATTATGATTCACTTTTCACAGCTTCTGGCAACGCTGTATGTGTATAAAACATTATGGTTTCCATAATACATGTACGAGTATGTATCGACCATATGTAAGTATGTATGTACATAAAACTGCACAGCTTAGCGATATTAAAATGAGTAAAAATTAGAATAGATTTTAAAATTTGATTTAGAGTAGGGAAATAACAAAAAGAGTTGCAATAAAAGCCACAAGGATAATGGTTGTCTTAAATTTAATGGTCTTCTCTTCAAAGAAATAAATATTTTCCAAACAAACAAACAAAAATATCAAGATATTTGTATTCTAGACAACATAACGTTTTCACTTCGAATGTTAAAAAGAAACATTAAAAGTTATAATAATCATGACAAATATCTATAAAAGGAAGAAAAAAAAAAGAAAATTATTAAGGTATTTTTCTACTTTTGCATTTTTTTTTTTCGTTTATCTTATAGGAGAAAATATTTTCGCTTTTTATTGTACTAAATGGACCGCACCCATTTTTATTCTAAGGATTATTTTTTTGTTATTAAAGAGAGTTTATAAACGGGGAGCAGTAACCTTGTACTTTATGTACGAAATGCAAAAAAGGGATAATATTAAACTTTAGGAAATGTGTGCGTGTGTTTTTAAAACAATTAAGAATTTAATAAGTGGTAACTTTATTTTACATGAAAGTATCTATCTATAAATATTTATTTGTAAGATATACTTTTTGTAAAAGCATATTATAAAATACCTATCAAAAATTTTCTTATGAAAAATTTTATAAATACTGTTGATTTATTGAATATTGAGGATTATGGGTGGCGATGGCTGCAGTAGTCGCACGTTGACTACTAAATCAAAAATTTTCCGCAGTTTTAGACTGATAAAAATATTTCGCATTTTTTTTAATGTGCATTTGTGTGACGTTGTGTCAGTTGTTGTCGCAAGGTTTCAGTGACGAAGGCATAGTCACAGAACAGTACCGGCCTCAGATGATAGCAATCTACAGGCGATTTAGAACGCCCTCCATCATCGGTATTGTGTAGCATCGCTGAAGGAAAATAATTACTAAAAACGAAACTTCAAAATTTAAATCGTCTCCTTGACATCAGAGGCGCTCCAAAGCTGTCAACTCTCTCACTATGCCTTTCCGCTAGATCCAGCACAATGCATATGCTGAGTGCTGGTCCAAGATAAAAAAAAATAATGGTAGAACTCAATTTTAATTTTAACTGCAATCACGTAGTGATTTTTCTTTTTCTTTTATTATTATTTTACTTCGCCGGTGCTACACAATACCGACGAAGGAGGGCGTTCTGATGTGATTGTGGATTGCTATCAGCTGAAGGCGGTATTGTTCAGTGACTAGAGACTATACCTCCGCCACTGAAACCTTCCACAACTGACACACAAAGACACACTGATGCACATCAGAAAAATGCGAGATTTTTTTTTTATAATTTTAGTCTGAAACTGGGGTTGAACTCAGATCTGTTTTGGTTTTGTAGTCAACGTGCAGACTACTTCATCCATCGCCACCCTCAAATAAACAATGGAAGTACACTGTTTTGATTGTGGTGAGTATTTCGTACCACTCGATTTGCAGTGCTGTAAACTATGTATTTAATTTCAAATCCCCTAAATCTAATATAAACATACATTTTTCTAGTCAAAAAATACATCATTTTTAGACCGCGTTAAATCAAATCAAATCGTGTCAAAACAGAATGAAATATTTTTTTTAAATTCACATTAAAAAAAGAATTAGCTTCACATATCTTCAATTATCTTTCAGCATATGCCTAGTTAAATATTTGTTACTATCTCTATACATATAAATATAATATACACAGCACCCAGTGGATTATTAAAAGTTTTCGACGATTTTGTTTTAAAGTTAATTAAAAAAGTGAAGAAATCATTTCGGTTTTAGAAATAGAAAGGAAATGAGAAATGAAAGAAATAGCAAACAATTTAAAAAGCATAATAACAAATAAAAGAAAATCCTTTAAATAAGTTTACATAAAATTAGATTTAATACAGTAATAAATCTCTTTAAAGCTGACATATCAATTGCAAAGGAAAAGCACACAATCCAAACAAAAAATGATAAACTTTCACAAAATAAGCAACAAATGTTCAACATCAAACTGAATGCCAAAAAAGAATATGTTTGGGGGAAAAAAAAATTAAAATTAAAGAGTCGAATTCAGTTAAATTCAACAATTGCATTTTTGTTACCAACCGCTGTAGAAAGTATTTTATGCCTACACATTTATCCCAGCCAGCGTAAGTATACTACATGCATACATAGCTTTTCTTTTTAAGCCAGTTTAAGCCAGGTTTCAACTAAAAAAAATATTGCTTTGGCTGGGTTTTGGTCTATTACTCCTCTAGCAGTTAATATATCTTTTTTCTGTTCTTGGTTTTTCGCCAACTGTTTTTTTTTTATTCAAAGACAGGTTAAGGCTAAAAATACATTTTAAAGCCTGTTGCCAATTTGCTATTTTTAGAATTTAAAGCACAGATATATTGCAATTGTCAATTTTTTATTTTTTATTTCTTTTACTTTCTTGCTTTTATGATATTGTAACTTTAAGCTGGTTTTCGTTGCAGTGTCTTATTCTTTAGATTGTTTCTTGGAGATTCCAAAACACGGTATGGTGCATCTATGTATGTATGTATGTTGGTATTTTAAACTTAGACAGAAATTGTGTTAAGGAAAGAAAACTAGAGATACAGTCAGAGCAATGCTGAATATGGTTTGAAAAATATAACGTATTTCTAGATTTTTTTTTTTATTAATATAAATCTTAATTCATGTTGCAGGAATAACAAAAATAGTTATAACAATGGAGAAAAGATCTACGATCTTTAATGTAGCATCCAGAAATGAATGAACGACACAGTGGGCCAGAGGAGAAGAGATTTGTTGCTCTAAATTGGGCACCCGTGGGATCCCAATCTTTCCAGAAAGAGTTCCCCTATACAAAAATTGAGTAAATGAGAGCTGATATTCTTATTCTTCTTGCACGAAACAGCACGAACTAGAGGAAAAAGATATTAGGAGAACTGACAGGAGGTGAAGCTTCACTATATTACAACCCTGTTTTTGCACGTTCTATGTTATTTATAGCATTGGTGTAGCGCCTCTGACGGCGAACATTTTGAAGAAAAACATCTCTAATTCTGTTTTGTTTTTCATTCATGTTCACACAGATGAAAATGTTGCCATTCCATTATTAATGTTATTAATTCATTTATTTTGTAAGCAAAGAAAATGTGAACAAAGCGTATCGCACAGTACCGAACACAAAAACGATGCTCCCAAACTAAAGGTTTCCCTTACGTTTCGCCCGTCTAAACACAAACTAGCCTGCTGTCTTGAATGTGTTTCTTTTGCTTAATTCAATTAACAAAATTATACTTCACTCTTTTCCGATGTGTTTATTTTACTCGATGTTGTTTTAAGGCCCTTTAACATTGTAATATTGAATAATACAACATGTCAAAAACTTAAATCAAATGGGAAAGTATAATAGTGTAAAAGCAATAAGTTATGAATCTGACCAAAATACGGATGGGAATTTGACAGTCGTATGGCTTATAAATTTAATTTTATCAAGGATGTGTTTGAATGGAAATGCGGATTTTATTTTTTAAAGAGTATGTCATCCAGATCCTTCAGATTATTTTTGTATCCACAGCGAACGCGCGATACTCACAATCGATAATTCCAACGGCGCCACGCTCCCTCCGCACCGTTTATTAAGTTTTGAAATAATAATATTTAAAAATATAAATTTCCCACCAGACACCCTGTATTATAGTGTGAAAGGGTCTTTATATAACAGGCAGAAATTTCCTTTATTGAGATTATTGAAAAAAAGTCGTCAATTTGTCATTTTGACGATTTTCGGTTCTGAAAATATCACATGTGATTATGACATCAAATTGATTATTGCAAAATGTAACATAGAGGGACTGCTATTATTTGCAACACAATTGTATATATTTTATTAAACTTTTCACTAAATATTACGGCCAAATTGTGGCACGTAAATTTTTTTAGTTAAGCGGCCGCCCGAGCAATATACATATAAATAACTATAAACAATGCAACTTTTTGAATATGTGTTCTGTGGATTAGGATTAGTTTATGTCAAGTGTTGCGCCCATTTTCACAGATTACGAAAAATTAATAAAAAATAAAAAGACCGGTCGGCTGTGAGAAACATTAAATATTTGCAAAAACACGCAACCCGTTTACAAATACAGAAATAAAAAGAAAGAAATAATTATAGAAAATAAAAAGAAGAAATTAACATCATTTTTATCAAAATAGAATATACCAGAGAGTGTAAGTACGTGGAGTAAAATGTATACGAGTACATACAATAGAACAAAATAAAACGCTGTGGATGATAAATGCGTTGGCTGGCTGATTGGTTGGATGTTTGAAGGAAATCGTTACCATTAAAATGGAAGCCTTTAATGAAACAACAAATTTACCAGCAACATCAACATCAAGAATTTCAAAAACTGCACCATTAAAGCAAATAATACATAGAACAACACAAAGATAATAATGAGGATTGACTTGATGGGTGACTGCCGGCTTTCATACTAGTAGATGGCTCAAATTAAAAAATGTTTATATAGCTACACCATTTGCAAAAGAATCCATGTGTCTTATTTAAATAAGTTATGCTGTAAAGCATTATTCGAAAAGCTGTGTACGCAATGCAAAGTATAACCCATAAATGCTTTGTGTTACCAAAGACTTCGCATTTTTCTGATGTGCATTAGTATACCTTCGTGTCAGGTGTTGTCGGAATGTTTCAGAGGCGAAGGCATATTCACTTTTCACTGAACACTACCAGCTGTTACTACTCCACAAGTAACATCAGAGCGCCCTCCGCAGTCGGTATTGTTTGGCATCATCGGCGAATAAAACAAGCCCGACTATGGGCATGAGAGCTAACTACGGGTACTATAGGGAGATTCATTGGAATATTGATTACTGTTCACCGCAGCCATACTTTGGTGAACTATTGTCGTTACTCGTTCCCGACAGCAAACTCTCTGTAGGTTATAAGCGGCTTGCAACAAATCAAAATGTGTAATAACCGAAATATCTGAATTTTTTATTTTTGTGGAAGCCCCTTGTCAAACACGCAAACGCCGTCGTAGACTACGCAACATGGTTGTACAAACAATAAATTTCTGTCGTGCTTGGCAAGCCGCCTATATAATCTATTTGTGCTTTCATAAATAACGCTTTGGTAAGAAACCAAATACGTCCCATCAATTGATTGGTTAAATTTTGAATTAGTTTCTGAAATATTTTGGGACTTTTTGCTTAAATATCAATATTATACCGGATTAGTTTAAGTACAGATAACATTTTCCATTGGAAAAAAAAAATATATTTAGCTGTTTTCATCATGGGGAGAACCAAAGATTGAGTATTTACTAAATTTTATTTGAATGAAAACTTACCATTCAATACAAATGTGCCTGTTGGAAATAGTATTTGTAATATGCATCCAAGAAAAATTTTTTTTTACTGTATTTAAATTTTTAATAATTTTTTTGCAACATCTTGGCAACGGTGTAGAAAATGAAACTTCCAGCATTAAGGAAAATAATGGCGGTAAAAACGAGAATATAAAACCAAAGATAAAATAGATCATGAGCTTAACATTTACCAGCTAAAAATAAGCGTTGGCTGCTTAACGCCAAAATGAATTTGTTGCTATAAAATCTTTGTTGCAATGTAGTTGGAGGCAGGGGAGCCAAGCCAGTACGGCGGCTAGAACATTTGCATTACGAGTACTATCCTTGCTTTTCGTATTTGAGAACAGCAACAACAAAATATTGTTTATAGATGCTAGAACTGAAAATGTTTTTATGATTACATATTTTAATTTTAACGATTTTTTTAAACCTCTACTATTGCGAGTTCATAAATATTTTCCAATAAACCGAACAAAGAAAAGACAGAGAGAGATATGAAATATATTGTATAATAAAGTTAAAATCCAGCAAAGTTATATTGAGTGTTGCAAAAGTAAATTCAGCAACAACGTTAAGGCCATGCTTCATTGCTGGCTTTATGATTCCTTTTTTTCTTTTTTTTTTTCTTAATGTTTTTGCACCAAACAGGCGGCCGGCAACAGTATCCAGCCAGCCACATTCATGCAGCAAAAACTAAAATACTACGGCAAGTCGTAATTCCAGCTATTCTGGTTTAATTCCATGGCTGTGTATGTGTAAGTGTGCGCGCGAGTATGTGTGTGCTTTTTTATTTCGTGTCCCCATAATTTATTTCCTTAGTTTTTTTGCGTGTATATTTCTTCAGTTTTATTAATTTTTTTATTAATTAAATTTTTTTTCTTTTATTAATTTCCTTCACCAACAAACATGCTTAATTTTAAAGAGCTAAACTTCTCATCACATCACTATTGTACTCATTATAGAAGTCTTTAAAAACATATTGAGAGGAGGACAAAAAAGTTAAAGACTTTGGCAATAGAAAGGAAATTATGTTGAGAATTGGAGGTGGCATTTGATAACATGAGAAGCATCTCCCCCACCACAGAAGGTAGTTCAAATTCACAATATGGAATTGATAAAGGGACACTGAGTATAATAAACAGCGGAAGTATGTAGTCGTAAGAAGTTTTGCTCATTCGTTAAAAGTGTGAAGGAAAATGCTAGTTCTTCTATTCCGGTCCTTTTAAAAAATAATAAAATTTTCACGACCTGAAATGTTGCAAACAATTCCCACTTGCCCACTTGAAAGTGTGTCCGTAACCATGCCAAAAAAAAAACATACATACTTTGGGGAACGTGCGGTTAAAAGGGTTTTAGCGGACCTCAGAATAAACAAGTCTACAGGGCCGGCTGGAATTCCGGCACTGGTCTTAAAGCAGTATACTTCGACGTTATCACGTCCTTTAGCAATCCTTTTCAGCACTCTGCACCATGCAGGCGAATTTACATGTTTCTGGAACTTTGGAAATTCCCAATTGCAATCTGTTCAACGATTTCCAAAGTACGACAAACTTCCCACTAGCGAAAATCCAAGAATTTACTTCACGAGCACCACAATGGCTTCCGTAGAGAACTGTCTAAGGGGGACTTATGTCTGGCCCTAAATGCTGGAAAAAGTATAACAAAATCTACATGAAATAATCTTTAAAGAGTAACTGACAGTACTTTCTTTTTACTCAAACGATTAACCTTTTATATGATTAAGACTTATTATACGAATTTAAAATTCGCTATTCGTTGTACCATAGCCAGCGAATATCGAACATCGAATGATGCTCATAATATTTATTACTTCCTTTTACTTAAGCACAAGGTCAGTTTTTTTATAATTAAAATATATTGTATTATAAAACAATAAAACAAAACCCAATACTTCATTAAACTTTGTTTAACTTCTTCAAAGAAATTTTCTCAATTGAGAAAAAAAAATAATGAATAAAGATTTTTCGTTTGCTGTATTTGTTACGCCAAACGACGAGTTTAACTAACAAATATGAAAAACTTAAATCCCTCTAAATATTTAAAAATTAGAAAATATACATTCTTCTTCGATATTTGCGAGCACCGGCGAAGTAAAATTATTACTAAAAATGGCTACGAAAAACAAAGCTTCAAAAATTTAATAAGCCTCTTTGTCATCCGAGGCGCTACAGCACTGCTATAAAAACAAATAACGTGCAAAAACAGTTTTGTAAGATAGAAATAAGATAGAAGCTTCACCTCCTATCATTTCTCCTACTATCCCTCCTTTCCTCTAGTTCCAGCACAGTGCACCGCATGTGTAGGGGTCATCTCCTGAGGGCTGGTCCAACGCAAAAAAACGCGGTAAATCAAAAATTTAAAAACTCAAATATTAATAAATTTGATTTCTGTAAAATACTAAAAATATTATAACTTAAATAACAATTATTTTAAAAATGTTCACAATGTAAAATTGTTTTAATATCTGTTATCTATTCACTATCGCATGTGTAGGAGTCATCTCCTGAGTGCTGGTCCTAGTTAAAAAAAAAAAAAAAAAAAAAAAAATGTCTAACATTTGGCAACATTTCATGTATCTGTTTTATAGGGTGGCGATGGCACGATGGATGGTAGTCTGCACGTTGACTACTAAACCAAAAACAGACATGGGTTCAACCCCAGTTTCAGACAAACATTTTTAAAATAAAAATAAACATCTCGCATTTTTCTGATGTGCATTAGTGTGTCATTGTGTGTCAGTTGTTGTCGGAAGCTTTCAGTGGCGAAGGCATAGTCACTGGTCACTGAACAAAACCGGCTTCAGCTGATAGCAATCCACAATCACATCAGAACGCCCTCCTTCGTCGGTATTGTGTAGCACCGGCGAAGTAAAATAATAATAAAAATGGCTACTAAACCGAAGCTTCAGCAGCACTGCTACGAGTATAAAAACAAAAAAAAAAAAAAAAAAAAAGAACGTGCGAAAGCAGAGCTGGAAAATACTTAATTAAGCTTCACCTCCTGTCGTTTCTCCTACTATCCCTTTCCTATAGTTTCCCAGCACAATGCTTCGCATGTGTAGGAGTCATCTCCTGAGTGCTGGTCCTAGATAAAAAAAAAAAAAAAAAAAAAAAAATAGGTAATTCGTTGTGTAGATTGTACTTTTATAATCTCGAACATCTCGAGTATGTATATACATATGTCTATAGTTATTTTCTCTATCTAAAATAATTGTATTCTTGAAATCTGGATAATGATTATTATTATCTTTGTAATGTATGAATTGGTATTTTCATGACTTCTTACTGCATTCATTTTTAATGTCATCTCAAAAGGTAACAACATAATCACTTTCGAACTCATGAAAAACGCTTGCAAATCTCCCGATTAATTCATATGAACAACGGCGCAGTTATAAATTAATTTTTGTACGAGTACTTTCCGTTGTATTCACGACGAACTGCTTTGTTAAATACTAAAACGTAACCAAATCAATGAACATTCATGGTTCTATACACTCATTTAAATGACGAGCTGTTTTGTCAAATGTGAACATGTGCTCGCCAATGATGCCCCTGTATTAAAATCATGCGTTCTTCACGTAATTGGTGCATTGGTCATCTCCAATAGAACCCAAGCAATTATTAACTATTTCTTTTGCGTATTTTTTTTGCTGGGTTTATTTGAAAAATAAACATACAAAAGTTTTCTTTCTATTGTTTTTATGATTTTTCAAATTCAATATTTAAGTGGAAATTGTTACCTTTTAATAAGAAATAGAACATTTTTATGATTTTGCGCTATGAACAACTGAAAATGGTAATTTATCAATATTATCACGAAAAATTTGCACTTTCACAAGGCCAAAACTGCCTGAAGGAGCGTTCCAATGCTTTTGCGATGTACTAGAGAGTTCTTAACTATTGTCTTGGCTACAATTTTTGTCTTAGTATTGGATCGAAAATCTCAATGGTTTGGCTGTTATAGGCCAAAATATCCACAAAAAAACGTGACAAAAGTCTGATCAAGTCAAAATGCGCCAGCTCGATTGTCACCGTAGACGTATGGTCTAGTGGACTTTTTTGCTTAGTACAATCCCAAGAATCAGAAACGCGAAGCACCCATTAAGATTTTCAAATCGCCCCACCTTAATATCCATATAGTATTAATGCCAATGTTTACTTAGCTCATCAGTTGATTTTTCCTAATTTTTGAATACAAACCAAAGATCTATATGTTTAAAATTCAACTAATCAATCGAGAATTGAAGTTGAAAATAAAATATATAAACAAAAACATAACAATCCATGAGTTATTTATTATATATATAAACATGAGTTATATACGTTCACATATATTTTTTAAGGGAAAAAGCACAATTAAAATCATATATAAAAAGATATTCCCAAAATAAATTCAGTTAATATTTTAAATATTTGGTTTGAAAATTTTTTAAATAGCTTTCTGTGAGAAGTGCACAGTAATTTTTATCTAATATTAAAACTAGGTACGTATAGTATATGTATGTAGTATATACGTTATATATATTATATAAATGAATATACATATATGTATATATGTATTTAAAAATTTGCATATTTTCATATTTACTAGAAAATTGTTTTGAGGTTATAAAGCCAACCTTGCTTTTTTCTTAGCAAATGATTGCGATTAAGAAATAAAAAAAACTCTAGGATGAATTTCAAAACTAATATTAAATAATCAATGGAATTTTCATATTCTCGTACCTGTATAGATTTTGACATTCATCATAATATAAATTTATAGGTTAAGGAATGCATAAACCAGCTTTGGAAAAAAAAATTAAAATTGACATTTTAAAAATGAATTTCTTACATTTCCTCCATTTTATTTAATTCCTTCATGTAAAATTTTAAATGATGTTTGATCATCATCGGTAATATGATCAGCGTTTAAATTTGAAAGCACGTTTTAATAATTCAAGTCTTCTTAACCACCATATCAGTGGAATACGAATATTGGCATCCAAAATTTGCAACATCGTTTTAGTTCAAAATAATTATTTTCGAAATAAATGTTTTATATGAGACACAAGAACATTTTTCTTAACAAAAAAAAAATATATATATTTAATTAATTAATTAATTTAATTAAGAAATATCAGACAATAAATAGTATCTACACAAAGTTTTGATTATTGGTTTTCAGATTTGATTTTTTAGTTCAAAATTGTGATTTTTCTATAAATTTAACACCGTTTTATTAAAAAGTTTTAGCTTCAACTAGCGATGTTTTTTATATTTTTTTTCTACAGTTATAAAAACATTTTTTGATTTAAATATTTTTAATATTGCTTTAGCAATGTAGGCAACTGAAAAGCTGAAATTAAACTGCAAAACCGCCACATTAAAGAGCGGTACATAACCAAACTAGACTATCAAACCGATACAAATAAATAATAACAAATAATGGGAATGGTACACCAAACTACTACAACAAAAATAATGCCCCTTAATTTCTCTTGTTGCTTTCGTCACAGTCAGCGTTGCCAATTGTGAAGATTTTGAATCCTTCAATATTTCGAATTTTGCTAAGAGCTTATTCACACTTATCAAATTTACCCGATCAATTTTTGTTAAATTTTCTTTTGAACCTGCATTTACGTTCATACACGAAAACGTTTCGCAGTCAAATTTCGCTTGTTTTACAATACTACGGTTATGAAAAGAAGAAAGAAACAAAAAAAGAAGAGAGCAGTAAACAAATTTGATGGTACCGTCAAGTATGTACCCCTTTCCATGCCCTTTTCCGCGCTCTATCAAATACTCACGACTTGATGAGTCAAATTTGATGTGTGTGAATCATCAGTAACATTCATCTTCGCTAATACGGCAGCCGGTTTTTGAAGCCAAATAAATATTAGGTTGTTTTGATGAATAAAACAAAACGTTTACGGCAACATTGCTCACAATTCTTTTATATTCTCCTGATGGTTCAAGCACGCTCACTAACTCCGTCTATTTCTCACTCAAACTAGTCTCTTCGGAGAGCATATGGTGGAAAAGGAAAAAAAAATACCCGAAAAGGAATAAAAGTGCATGAAAACGAAATAATAAAATACAAAT
This sequence comes from Dexiosoma caninum, assembly GCA_963924685.1. NCBI lineage: Eukaryota > Metazoa > Arthropoda > Insecta > Diptera > Tachinidae > Dexiosoma > Dexiosoma caninum. The sequence continues at coordinate 92,963,790 of OZ004727.1, read as the reverse complement.
CCTGGTATGTCCAATAAAAAAAAAGTTTAAACTCTTCACGTTGGGGGCTTGTTTGAGTGCTAATAACATTTCGGTGTAACATGTAGGAACGCTTTTCGATTAAATTCATCGTGAAGTTAAAGAAAATTAACTTTTGAATTCAGTTCGTTCAAAGAAAGTCATCCTGAATTTAAAATGCTTTAATGCGTTAATTGTATTTAACACTTATTTAATTCATCGATGAAATAAAATGAGAGCAATTGTAATTTTATTATTTAGTGCTTTACTTAGAATAAAAACTTACCAATTCCAAATTTCCTTGATGATTCTAGAGTTTATCTAAAAAAAAAAAAAAAAAAAAAAAAAAAAAATCTTGATAAATTATTAAAAGGAAAAATCGTAACGCAAAAAGGGAATTATATTTTTAATTAATCGACGTAAAAAATATAAATAAATCTATCGCAGTTTGCCTTACGTTCGCCGAATTTATGACGATGCACTAATTACGTAGACTTTTAGATAAACAGAATTGTTTTATTTCTGAGGATGAATTCGGTCAAGAAAAATTCATCGTTTGTCCCGGTTCATTAAAAAAAAGAAAGAAAAATAAAAAAAAAAAAAGATTCATGAATCGATATGGAAAACAGCTAAATGGTCATTACAAAATTTGGATAATTTTTTTTTACCGTCACGACTCTCTTTATCTCATATGCAGTCGACAAAAAAAAAGAAGCCAATAAGTGAAGAATCAACTTCTGTTATAAAATGAAATCAAATCAAAACGAATTAAAGAGCAAACCAGCAACAGTGTAAACAATATCAACGAAGTGGAGTACGTTTTACATACTGTCATAAGCTCTTCCTGTAGCTTTAAACACGAGCATTTGAATGATAAAAAAAAAAAAAATAAAAACTACAAAAAGCACACGCAACACCACGTACATCATTATCACACAGATACAGCAGCCACAAAACGAGACAGCAGCAGGCAGCATCTTCATCATCATCGTTTAGGAATATTTGCGATACACTATGTACTCAAGCGTACATAGGAGCAACAGCATCTAACTTCAACCCTGAATCTTAAATTATTCTTTGCATAAAGAAGTTATTATCTGTCCGTCCATATATACTCGTCTGTCTCTACTTAGTTCGGTTCTCTTTTAGTAACAGCGTAGTCGTAGTCATCACCACGGAGACTGTTTAATGTTGTACAATGTGTGTCTCCAAAATTTTTATTTAATGCATACAAAAATTTTTTTTTTCATTTCTCCTTAATATACACACAAAGATATGTATCCTATTTATACACATACATACTGCATACATATTATGTAAATATACCTTGTTCTGATAAAGGGAAGTAATAAAAGTCTCTATAATTCCGTCATAATTTTCTTACCGGGACCGAAATGCTTTTTCACATACAACTTATCTTAATAAAATAGCAATGACCTTCTCTCATTCTGTGCAACATAGGGCGACTTCCTAAGCGCAAGTTGCAATGCATAGAAAATTTTCTGGCAATGCCTACTCTTCCCAATCAGTTGCAGCTCAGTTTGCTGCAGATCAGATGCACTGTTATCATATGTAAAGATTTATCTTATTTTCGAAGTTTTTTTGCGATGGCAAAAATATTAAAAGTATTTTTTAGCTTCAAAAAAGAATTTTAAAAATATAATATTTGGTACTTTTTGAAGTTCTTGTTCATTAAACCTGCTGATAAAAGTATTCCTCAATCAGTGAAATTCTTACAAATGTCATGGATCCAAATAATATTCAATAAATTGATGACGAATGGAGAACGTTGAAAGAATTTTTTATGAACATGAACAAAATAAGAAACTAGTTAGATGCAGCCAATATTTATTGTGGTATTTGACGAACTTTTTGAAAAAAATCTGATCGTAAATGCAGAAAATTTTAATAAACAAAAATAAATGAGCAACAAATTTAATTAACAAATGTATAATGTTACTCCGAGTATAAAAAATTTACAAATGTAATGTAGTAAATAAATATTTTAACTGAATTTGATTTAAAAAAAATTTTATTTCAATGAAAAAACATTTTTAATAGGAAAATAAAATTTTTTTTGGTCGATATGAAGATTTTGGAAAAAAAATTGGCAACACTGATTCAGATGGCAAAAGTTTGCATCAGTTTTATTTGATATGTAAACAATTGCATTACTATGGAGGAGTAAGCAAATTTACGAATGAGGGTCACGAATGAGTTCTGATATCTGCATTTTGTTAAAAAAAAAATAGCAGGGAACAACCTGACGATCGACATTCACCTCTTTTTCCGCATTTCGATTACGTTTCCGCATAAATCGAAAAAAAAGTATTCCAACAAAAAAAAGTGAGTCGAATGAAAAGAACAAAATAATGGCTCGATTATGCTTGGCAACCGAACTTTTGTTCAGTTGCCAGTTTCTAAAAATTGTAATTCAAGTAATGCAAAGCGAAACTGCATTATCTCCAGACTTAAATTCCGGTGCTTTTTAATGCTTCTCTACGAACTAAAAATTTCTGGTTGCCAGTCGGCAACACAACGGAACCGAACCGAACTGTTCTTCAGTTACCAGTTGTTAAAAATGGTAATTCAGGAAATGCAGACAGACACTGCATTATCTCTAGTTGCCTCAATTCCAGTATATGTGAGTGCTTTTCTGGCCACCACAAATTTGTAGTTGCCGCCTGACACCGCAACTGAAGTTCGGTTGCAGTCCTAAATCCGTTTTCACACCTTTTCGAGCTAGATTTAGTGCTGAAGAAAGAAATTGAAAGAATTCACAAGTTCTGTGGTAATAATAAATTTCTTGAAATGTCCAGTTTAGCTATGAACTATATTAGTAAACTATAAACTATATTAATATGACCCTACTCTAATGCAGAAGTTGAAAGGAGTTTTAGTGTCATGAATTTATTCAAAATTAACTTTAGAAATAAAATGTTAAAAAATTAATTCGAACAAAAGATATAATGTCTAAATATTGTATAGATAATCAGGGTTGTTCTTAAATCTGATTGCTTTCAGAATTGAAATGATATTGGTGTTATAGAAATCAATATTATCGTGTTCTTTTTCGAATAAGAATTATTGTCAGAAATTGGTGTTATATAATCACATATTATCGTTTATTTTGCCATATTCCGACTATGTAGGTAAAATTAAACATATTTATTATTAAATTTCACAGAAAGGAGGGGAAACATAGAAAAGAACTTCGCGAAAGGGTTTACAAAAAGCGGTTTTGGTAAATTCTTTTAGCAGGACTTGACGGAGTCTCAAAACTTAGCTGCTCCTCATCAATAAATATGGTACCACAGCCTCAATCAGTTTATTTATTTACTTTTAATTCTTTTCAACACAATTTATGCTTCTCAAAATAAATATTTTTTTCTTGGAATATTTCACTTGTTAATATCGGATGAAAGTAGCGATGGCTGAAGAAGTCTGCGCGTTGAGTACAAAACCACAAAGTTCTGAGTACGATCCCAGCTTCAGACTAAGTCACAAAAACATTTCGCATTTTTCTTTGCATTTCTGTCAGTTGTTGTCCGAACGTTTCAGTGGCTAAGGCATAGTCACCGGTCACTGGATAGTACTGGCTTCAGCTGATAGCAACCCAAAATCACATCCTAGCGTCCTTCTTCGTCGGTACTGCGTAGCAGTCTGCGAATCTCAGACGGTTTCATAAAAAAGAATGGGTTTTCAATTCTGGCTTGATTTCCATAAAAACCCTGACAGTCTTATCGACTGATGTAACTTATAGAAATGAAAATGAAATGTGTATGTACCTCATTGAAACGTATTATTTATTTTCTAAGAATTTTATTTTTTACAAAAATGGTTTTGATTTTAAAAATAAACATTTCAAATGTCAGCTCGTGTTCACCACTTTTTCGGAAAATTCTACTGAATAGTGCCTCCTTTTTTACTCTTGGAACGGCACTCAAGGGATAACCCCTATATATGCGGTGCATTGTGTCGGCACTAGAAAATAAGGTTTTGTGAGAAAGAATAGAGTGAGTAGTGCTTTATGACATTCGATTAAAATTTTCCTACGTCAAAAGTGACAAGAAAGACCTCTGCGGGTAGTCTATTCCACATACGTGCTCTTCGGCCAAAAAACGAATTTTCTCTGTAATGTGTAGCGCGAATCGCTGCCAAATCCCCCACAAATGAATGCGTTCTTAATGAATGACCGGCTTTCGGGAACTAGTTATCTGACTTCATTAGAACACATCTTATTATAGTAACGATAGAACAACGAAACCTATCCCACGTCGATGATCAAGAGAGTCAATAGAGTTGGCTACACTACTGCCTCCAATAAGTTTGTTCGCCCTTTCCGGTCGAGTAACTTCAAAATAGTACTTTGAAGCACTGGCCCATGCATGACAGTTGTAATCCTTTTTCGGTCGGTTGTTTTTAGTCTCAAAAGTTTGCATCACTGTTGAGTAGGACCATTATTTCTGTAGAAAAACGAGAACCATTTCGTTTAATATTTTACTTCTGCGTTTTACTGCCGAAAAACATTTGCTGCTACATTTAAGAAAGATATGCTCTAAAAAACATTTGATATGCCCCTCGTATCTGTCATCGTGAATAACCAAGTATGTATGTAGGAATGAAGAAAAATATTGTTTGTTTATTTTTATTTTGTATCTTGCTTGAAGTTGAATTTATGTGAATATTTTTTTTTCTGCTTTTTTTACTTGAGGTTGGGTTGATTTCGTTCTTGTTGGTTTTAATATTTTGTCGCTTGAGTTGCGCGGCAAATGTGTTAAATTTGTGCGCGCGCCATTTTTTTTTTGTATGGTTTTCTTGTATATGCTGTTGCTATATAAGCATGTTCATATATATGTATGTATATACAAATGTACATATGTACATACATACAATATATCAGTGGTAGAATTGTACACTCACATTTTTCGGCTTGTTGATGGTGAAATAGTAAAGCATAGTGAATAACCCTCTTCTGAGCAACATTTGACAAGCAGGAGTATCGAGCTAATATCCTAATAATTTTTTATAAGTACATAATATTTAAAAACATACATAAAAACACACATACATACATATGTCTATAACATACTACGTGCGTATAGATTTCAATATTGATCATAGAAATGTTGCAGTTCGCAATTTAATTTTGGCGATAAAAATAACAGTTTATTTTTTTATTTTTATTATTAGTTGAGACGACTTTTCTTCTTATTTTTTTTCGCATTTCAAAATTTGGGCTTTCAAGGTCCTCAATTCGGATTGAATGCAAATAAAAACTTTATTTCATTTTTTCCCCACTTTTCGCAGGTATGCCACTTCTTCAGACAATTTTGCAAACAAAAAGCTCCTAAATTTGATAATGCATATTAAATTCTTGCTACGAATTATTTTGATGCCTCTATTCAATTTTCTTTTTCTGGGACCAGTGCAGCGCAGATGTTTTCTACTTATGGAATGCATGCACTGGTAGTAGTAGGAAATGAGTAGTATAGAGAAGAGACATGTAGTGAATACATAGAAAGATAGAAGGCTTAATTTTAGTACAACTCTGCAATTGCTTGTTGTTGAGAGCTTGAAAAGCAGAGTTACTGTGTCTCGGTGCTGAAGAAGAGCCATTTTATTTATTATTTTACTTTGCCGACGTTTTATCGCTCAAATACCGACGACGAAGGTGTTGCTAGAGCAGACACAATTGCAATAGGCTTTGGTCTGATCGATGATTCAAACCACAGATCTTCTAAAAACGTAACCAAATCATAGAACATTTATGAATTCCAAGCAATCATTTAAATTACGATTTTTTTTTGTTAAATGTGAACACGCGCACGGCAATGAGGGTGGCGAAATCTGAAGTAGTCTGCACGTTGACCACAAAACAGAACAAAATAAAAACATTCTGGGTTCGACTCAGTTTCAGACTAAAATCATAAAAACTTCTTGAATGTTTTCTGATGTGCATTAGTGTGTTGTTGTCGGAAGGTTTCAGTGGCGAGAAGGCATAGTCACTTGTCACGGAACAGTACCGGTGTCAGGTGATAGTAATCAGAACGCCCTCCGTCGTCGGTATTGTGTAGCACCGGCGAAGTAAAATAATAATAAAAATGGCTACTAAACCGAAGCTTCAGCACTGCTATAAACAATGCACATAATGCAATTCTAGTTTAGCAATTTTTATATTTTTTACGCCTTTTTCCTTTTCAATACCAATAAACATACATCAAACTTCAAGTTGAATATTTTTAAAAAGAAAAACAGAAATATCATTCGCTACTTTTAATTGAAAAAAAAAATCACTTCGAACAATTTCGAAAAATTTTATTGGATAATTGATTTCACTCATTAACTATGAAAAAACGCTAATTCAGATAAGATCGATTTAAGATGTACTTAAACACACTGGCATCAGCGTTCTAAAGTGACGCTTTAATGTCTAACAATGCTGTTCAAAGTCCTTGAATAACGGATAGGCGGCGTAGATTATAATTTCGTCTTCCGAGCCCTGTATATACTCGTTCTGTAACTACACACGAACAAATAATATGAAAGAATAAAACCTGCTGCAGTTTGCTGTTTAAACGAAATAATGAAAAACGGGCGTAAATACTTGTTGTCGTAGTATGTATTTAACCTCAGCAGCTTCTACATGAATATCATCGTCATAAGCATCGCGGACAACCAACAGCAACGTCCTCATCATCTGCCACTTTGACAACAACAGCAAACTATTGGATACTCGTTATAATTTTAGCAAATATTTGAACATTGCTTGCCGGTTTTTTCTCATATTTTCCACATTTTTCTTTTTATGCCAAATTCATTCATTATTAGAACGTGTTATTTTTTGACATCGTGCTCGCAGCCGTTGCTGTATGGAATTTTTTCGAAACTTCGTGCCCAAGAAAGACTGTAGTTACCAGGCAAAAATTTTTTTTATTCAAAGCAAAATCTTAAAGAGGAAAGATTGGCTCTGAAGAAGAAACAAGGAAAGTAGGTAGAATATGCAAACACGATAAAAACGATAAATAAAAATAATAATAATGAATTGCTGTAGATTTTCTTTAAAGACTCCATAAAATGTGGATGAAATGGTAAGGACTGTTGAGATTGAGACTCTCTGCTAGAATTGCAGTGTTGCCGACTTTGTTGTAATTATCCGAACAAACATTTTTTTCTATAAAATTATTGAGTAATTTCATCTTAAAATTCATTGTTTTGGTGAAATTTGTTTCTCTAATTTAAAAACTGTAATAATATTTTTTCTTATTCTATTCAGTGCACTAAAATCTTATTTTATTTATTTATTTAAAAATTTTTATATACATAACGAATTATGTAGAGGGTACAAAGAGACTAACAACAAGGATTTCGCACTATCAAATTAAAACGGACCTAAAGAATAATAAGTTGTCGTTGGGTAGCATTGCATCAATAATTTTTTTCACAGGATTATACAGACACAGTAGACTCGTGGTAGAGGGACCGCGCGAATGAGAGAAATGCATACTCGATTGAGAGGACAGCAAAAATGCGTTCATTATGTCTCTATAGAGAAAACCAAGGCGTATGAAACAAGGTGTGGTTGTTAAAACAGGCGGCAATTTTTTGCTGTACCGACGTTTGTACAAAAAACGTCAAAAACACATTGTTTTTTCCATTCAAAACCTCCTTGTTAAAGACGTCTTGAGAAACAACATTTATTCTCATTTAGTATTGGATAGAGGACACTTCGCAAATTTTAAACACATAAGCCACAGCAATCTGCCGTCTTCAAGATGTCAAAAATGAAATACAAAGGTTTATATGAGAATGATTATTTTGAGGACAACAAGGAAGCACGGCTCCAGGTTGTTGCCCATGCTGATTTTGTCGTTGTAGTCAAATTAAACTTATTTCTATTTTTGGTGGCTACAAAACAAAAACGGTGTTGAAAAGTGACTAAAATAACAACTTAAAATAAGGAACAACTATATTTTAGTGAATCTGATCCAAATAGAACAAAATTTCCGTACGTGATATAAAACTTAAAAATATGAAAAAAAATTAAATAGAAAAAGTTGGCGCGACCCATTCTTTCCGAGTTATGAACCTCTGAAATTTTCTTATAAAAGTGCTAATTTGCATTGAGTTAGTTATTAAACAAATCAGGTCAAGTTTCTTAAATATAATGTATAGATTTATTGAAAAATTTAAAGTTTATCATGTTACATTAAATAGTAATTTTTATCGAATCGAATTTTTCGGCGCTTTTTTTACATATGTAGTGTGCAAAGTAGGATCAGTTTTTCAACAATAAACAGCTGTTCATATTTTTCAATTGTTTCTTTTTTATTTCGTTCATTGTAATAGGTAAGCACTTTATTATTTTTGCTTGTAAATAGCGTAAATATATGTATATATTTGAGGTAAAACTAATGAAGTTCTAATTAAAGAAGTGCACAACAACAAAATTTTCTATGACCTGAAACACCCAGAGTACAAGAATTTGAATCAGCAGTTTGGTGCAGTTGCAGTCCTCAAAATAATTAAGTAGCCGACTACAAGACAACGAATGCAGCCAAGTACATAAAAATATAGAAAAAATTTCACATGTACTACTCGTATAATTTAAGCTGCAAAAAGTAAGCAAAAAGTAAGCAAAACAAGAAAAATACTCATGTGCAAAATGGAAAAAGATATAACCAATTTTGGTTATAAATAACCAAAAGCGGCAACGCTGGACACGCTCTCTCTTCGAAAAAAAAAAAATCCGCAGAAGACACTTTTAAAAATCAATTTCACCCTGAAATGTTTTTAGGAGTATGTATTGTGAATTTGCGTGTTAATGTTCGATTACTTGGAATGTTTTACTTTTTTTTGAACAAACACACATTTATAATGCATGTCCGTTTATCAGGTACGCAAAATTCAGTATTATGCTACTATTTCAGAACATAACATCGGCGAACAAATATCGCTGTACCCTCAACATGCAACAAATTTTTATTTATAATTTGTAAACATTAAATAAATGTTTTCCAAATGTGGAGCCTTTGCAAAACTAGTTTCATATATACAATACCCAAAACGAGCAAAAAAATATCAAGTGCTCAACTCTTATCTAATGGTGTTAGGACGCGCTCGCGTCTTAACCGAATGCTACACGATCAATGTTCAGCTTCAATATTTGTCATTGTGTGCGCTATTTTATAAAAAATAGTCACACTTATACGTATATGTGCACCGACGAAGTAAAATAATAATAAAAATGGCTACTAAACCGAAGCTTCAGCAGTGCTATAAACAAAGAACATGCATAAGCAGAGCTGTAAAATAATTAATTAAGCTTCACCTCCGGTCGTTTCTCTAACTATCCTTTTCCTATAGTTCCAGCACAATGCATCGCATGTGTAGGGGTCATCTCTTGAGTGCTGGTCCCAGATAAAAAAAAAAAAAAACAAATAATGCAGGGTTTGATAATTACCTACATTACCAGTTTTACCAACTGGCACCTCCACATAACTTCGGTTAACGTCCATAAACGAGTCATTAATAATATTTTATCGATTTTTGTTTTGCACATGCCTTCATTTCTTAGTTCAATTCAGAGATTTTGGGAAGAAAATTCATTAATCTGAACGTGTTCATCCCAATAAATTACTTTTTTTTTTCTATCTTGGACCAGGACTCAGGGGATGACCCCTACACATGCGATGCATTGTGCTGGAACTGGCACTGATGATTTGAATTACTTATTACAAATATTACCCAGGATTAAACACTCAAATTAAATATACTTTTTTTTAAAACTTTATTTTTTCATTAATAAATTTTGCAATTAATAAAATAAAAATAAATTTGAATTTAAATTTTTTGTAAAAAAAAAACCAAAATTGGGGTACTACATTCAGTTTGTGCAATGTCAAAAGCAGAGGCAAGGCCACCAGCTTATATAAACGGTACACAATGTCCACCCGCTCGCAAAATTACTAGAATGGCTAGAAATCGAATGTATTGCTCATCAGCAAAACAGAAGCCCTGCCGTAGAAAAACTACAGGAAATGAGACAAAACGTTGCCTGAAACCAGGGCCAAAACAACGTAACCCATACTTGAATTTCTTACGTGAATATAGACAAAATCATTGTGGCTTATCTGCTGTTGAAACTGTGCGCCATGGTGCCAAAGCATGGAAATCTTTAACGAATGAGGAAAAAGCAAAATATATAGTAGAGGTTAGAAATTATTTATCTCTTTCTATCTGTGTTTTTTAGCAGGCTCTATTTGATGTTTCTAGGCGTTCTATACTCGTAAAGGAAGAAGACGTTTGAAAAGTTCAAGCGCTAGCGTTGGTAGGCATCGGCTAGCAAGATCCCGAAAATCAAAAAGAAGGGAAAGGAAAGTACGTACTAAAGGATAACATAAATTTTGCTTAGACATGACATGACATAGAAATTGTTAGTAATTGTTTTAAAAATAAAATAAATTATATAACTATTTTTTCATTTGTTTATCGTTTATTAGAAAAATTAAATAAATTCAAATCGCATAATAAATTGATTGTTGTATAAAGAAAATTTTTAAAGAAGCTACTTAGTTTGTTTCATTTGTATATTTAGTAATTCTCAAAGATTTTTTGGGAGTTCTTGTAACGGGTGTCCCAACAAGAACGCAAGATTTAAATTTTAAATCAAACAGATATTTAAAAAAAAATCGTGAAACTTTATTATATCGTAAAGTAGACAGAATGAGGTTATGTATGGAACAACATATCGGGCAGATGGCCGTCGCGGCTTTGCTGGCACACACACGATCTTTTAATGAAATTTTCAATGAGCGTTTTGCATAAAAGCTGCGGTATTTCATTAATGCAGCGTCCAATTTCCTTTTTTAAGGCTTGAGTCGTCGTCGGCTTATTCGCGTAAACCATCGACTTCAAAAAACCCCAAAGAAAAAAGACTAATGGTGTTAAATCGCACGATCTAGGCGGCCAATTCTGGTCTCCAAAACGCGAAATAACACGACCGGGAAATGACTGATGCAGCAATTGAATTGTTTTTCTGGCTGTATGACATGTGGCGCCGTCTTGTTGAAACCACATGCCCTCCACATTCATTTCTTCAATTCTAGGCACGAAAAAACTGGTTATCATTTCACGATACCGAACACCATTGACTATTAGCGCTTGACCTGCCTCATTTTCATAAAAAAAAGGTCCAATGATTCCTCCAGCCCAAAATCCACACCACACAGTGACACGTTGAGGATGCATTTGCTTCTCGTGAATCACTCGAGGATTTTCCTCACCCCAAATGCGACAATTCTGCCTATTGACGAAGCCATCAAGATGGAAATGGGCCTCGTCACTGAAGATGATTTTATCGGCAAAATCAGCATTTTCGTGTTGTTTCTCCAATACCCAATTAACGAATTCCCTTCGCTGTCCATGGTCAGCTGGCTTCAGTTCCTAAGTCAATTGAACTTTGTATGCATGAAGATGCAAATCTTTCGTCAAAAATTGCTGCATAGTGGATTTGGAGACACCAATTTGCTGAGCTCGGTGTCGAATTGAGGTGGATGGAGTTTGACCAACATCATCACGTACAGCTGCGACATTTTCGGTCAATCGACCTGGTCGAAGGCGCGTTGTTGTCTTTACACCACTAACAGACCCAGTTTCGGCAAATTTATCCATTAATCTCTTTACAGTTGACTCTTTTGGAGCATTATTGTGACCCCAGATTGATCGCAATTTGCGAACTGTAGCCGCAAAACTTTCACCATTTTGGTAAAACCTTCTACTAGCAAACAATAACAATTGTTCACATGTCAAACAATGACACTTCGAATGGCGCCAAATTTAAATCTTGCGTTCTTGTTGGGACACCCTTTATAAACATGGTTTTTCTTAGTTTTTTTTAAAGGAATTTGTTTAAATGTCTGCTGAAGATTTCGGTATTAGCTCCAAATGAAATGTGAATATAGAACAGCTAAACCATATTAACGAACAGATAAAGAATAAAAAAAAATGTTTAACGTTTACCCGCCAACACTTTTTTTATTTGAAATTTTGTTGTATATCGCAATCGATCAACAAGATATTAACTCGTTGCTTTTTCAGAAACAACAAATTTCTGATTGTCAGTCGGCAAGGCAACTGAACTTTGATTGCCTTCCATAATAGACCTATAATGGCTCGATTATGGATAGCAACCGAACTTCAGTTGCGTTGTCAGGCGGCAACCAAAATTCACACCAAAGTGAATTTTTCGGGATTCATTAGACGCTCTTGGATCCCTTGTGGATTAGAATCGTCCCAAACTCGCCAATTTTGTTTGTTCACGTACCCATGTAACTATAACAAGAACTGTCAAAGTTCGAAAGTACCTGTTGGACTATCCTGTACATAGTATGTATAAAAATATATACTAAAATTACATTACATGTGTTTTAATAAAAGGTTATGAGAGTACAATAAAAAAAATATTTAATAATTTTTCCCAATACCACTTTTTATTAATTTTCATTCAAATCCCAATAAAACATGTCGTTGAATCAATAAATTGATTACCACACAACTTTTAATTCAAAAAGTTTACAAAACAACAAAAATCGTTTTTGGAAATAAGATTTAAATCAACAGTTTTTTTTTATTGCTTTAAAATATTTCTTTATTGAATTAAAATGGAAATATTTTCAATAAACAACTCTACAATTTTGTTTATCAAATATGTGGAAAATTTTTTATTGAATCAATGATTTTCGTATTTAAATAACAAAAACATTATTTTCTGTGCAAGTGTGATTTTAAAATCACAAAGTGATTTGATATCTTGTGATTTTTAGTACATGTCTGATAAACTTCTTTATTAAAAGACAAATAAAACGTTTTGCTTTAAATTTGCATTTATTTATATACATATGTAGATAAACATTTTACAATATTATATAAGGAAGATTTCACATTGTTATTCTAACCTAATTTACTTAATGTAACACGATAATCTTTTCGAATTATAAATTAACTACTTCGATTAAAGTTCAACAGAGAAAAGTAGAAAAAAAAATTAATTTCATAGATGGTATTCAGTTTGTTCTTTATTTGATTTAAGTTTATTATATATAGTGTTCAGCAAACTTTATTGAAATTGACAAACAAATTTAAAATTTCAAAAAAATGGCATGCAAACAAAACATAAATATGATAATAATATACATAATGTATATTACTAATTGTTTAATATTAATATTATTTATATTTTAATAAACAAATTAATAAACTTGAAAATTTAAATAAATAATATTTAATTTCAAAACATCAACTTTAACTTTTTCCGCATTTTTATTGAATTTAGTATTCATTAGACAGAGTTACTATATTTGAGCTTTTCTTCGATTGACGCAACTGAACAACGAAATCAATCAAGCCACAAAAGGCAACTGACGGCAAATTACGGTATTCGATTCAAATCGAAATTTAAAACCAAAATTCTATTAAAAGTTAGAATTTCATTCGATATCGAATGATGTAATTTGGGCCCTCATATTACTCAGCTATTGAACTACGTTGCCTTTACAAATACAAGTATGTATTTGACCTCACCATACAAGCGTATCCGCTAACTTTTTTTACACTTTTTTTATTATTTAAAAATATATTTGATTTGAAACAGGTCTTTATTTTAAATAAAATACAATGAGGGTGGCGATGGCTGAATTAGTTAGCACGTTGACTACAAAACCAAAAGCCCTGGGTTCGAGCCCAGTTTCGGATCAAGCCATAAAAATTTTTCGCAATTTCTCTGATGTACATTAGTGTGTCTTTATGTCAGTTATTGAAGGAAGGTTTCAGTGAAGAAAACGTAGTCGCTGGTCACTAAAGAGTACCGGCTTCAGCTAATATCAATTCACAGGTATATCATAGCACCCTACTTCGTCGGCATTGTACAGCAGCACCGAAGTAAAATAATTACTAAAAAATGGCTACCAAAAACAAAGCTCAAAAAAATGTAATACGTCTCCTTGACATAAGAGCCACTGCAACACTTCTATAAACAAAAAACGTGCAAAAATTATATTTTTATGTTTTTATTCTTAATTGGGGGAAACATAAATATAGTACCCAAATTCGAAATTAATCGAGTTTATGGAAAAATATGCAGACGTTGGAAGAGGTTTACAAAACGCGATAAGCCAGTTGGCTGAATTGCTAAACAGCGCAGGTCCACCGCAAAAGGATGTTGCGGATGCAAAAAGTTAAACAGTATTTTGTGGGACCTCACAGAGGTTTCGGGACGCGATGTGAGGCGGATAAGCTTGCTTATCCTGAACTCGAGGTGGTTTAGTACCGATGAGACGGGATGAGGATTACGGTCGTGCGACACAATGGGACCCGGGAGAACTCAAGTGAGCTGATTCCCTTGGGACTTGGCGGCCTGCTAAACTAACGCCTATGTCATATTTTATTGCTAGCTTGTGTTGTTTTATTTTATACATGTTTGCACTAAATAGAAAAGCTCCGTGAAGAAAAAACTGTCGCAGAATAAGGCAGAATCCAGAACAACCGTTGCTATTTTCTTTAAAGAGCTAAAATGTCAATGAATTATTTGCAAGGTTGTTTATTAAGACAGCCTTTTTCGTCTATGGCATAGCGAAGACCGACGTTCAATATTGGCAATATACTCGTACGTTCAGAAATATAGCGGAAAATAGACTGTCCATAACTCGAAAACTATGCGATGCCGGGACTTTTTTTCATTCTATATATTCTTCTTATTTTTTGATATATATTTATTAAGCCTGAGTTCTTTTTTTATCTTATTTTGTTTTTGTTTTTTATTATTCGATATTAATAATTAATAATTTCCTATTATTCCTGATGATGTTAACAAGCTGTTAACGAAATATCGAATAATAAAAAACAAAAACAAAATAAGATAAAAAAAGACCTCAGGCTTAATAAATATATATCAAAAAATATAATAAAAAAGGTCAATTAATAATATAATTAAATATTCTTCTTATTTTTAAATTTTCTATCGCCATATCTAATTTCGTTTTCATTTGGTGAAGCGTCCGTAAACTATGTTTAAGCCATAAAATCTAGTTAATTATTTAAATTTTTTCTATGTTTTGTATCAATTCTAACTTCTTACGTACAAAAAACACATCCTTTCTAAAGCAATAAACAAAAATGCATAAGCAACGACACTTTATTTTCAGTGCATTGCTCACAATTTTGATGAAATAGACATTCACGATTTGTAGTTTAAAAACGTTATAATAGATTTAAAATAATTGTAAATATAAACCAAAGACTGAAAACCGTTGGTAATTAAAAACATAACAGGTTAATACGCTATAAACATTTTTTTTTTCTCAATTTACTAATTCAACCAATCATATTTGAAACTTGATAATTAAAATTTTTCAAAAATATTAAGGCCGAACTATAATGGGCATAACCAACTTACTTGGGATTTATACGTTAAAATTTTGCCGTTAAAATTTTAAAATTCTCTAATTTTTTTTACTAATCAACTCATACTTTTAAAATTTGATGAGAATTGGCTTACAAATGTTCTGGGAAGTAAACAGCTGATACCCTTTGCATGGCAAAAGAAAGTATTCATGATAGGGGTGAATGTGAATACAGCTTATCACATTTTGTGACATAGCAAGCAAACATTATAGTGTGTATTAGTGGCAACGTTTGGCATTTTATGAATGTCCAGCAGTACCCTAACTTGGGGGACTTACTCCTTTTGCCTTTCAAATTTGAAAATTTCGTCACTTTTTTTCTAAACACTCATATTTTTAATATTTGTTAAAATTTGCTTTCAAACTCTCTGGGCAAATTTTGTTTCAAATTATGGGCAACAAAACAGCTGATATCTATTCTTATGAACAGCGAAGCCTTCTTGATAAATGTATTTTGCTTTTAAATTGATGAAGATTTGCCTACGTCACAGCTTTCAGTAGAGATGAATTTTGAGAAGCTGTATGTGTATAAAATTTGGAAAGTGCGTGTAAATACACTATACAAACTACTCATAAGTGTTCAGTAATTTACTTAGGCATTTGACAGGTTTGTCATTGATTTTTTGACAGTTGCTTAAGCCAGCATAAGCACATTATAGTAGGGCCTTTACAATTTCTATAGTACTAAAATAAAAAAAAAAAAAAGTAGAAAATGTTGCTAAAATTGTAGCTATGAATGACAGAATGAATATTCAGAAGCGTTTGTTTCGACTTAATTCAATTATTAATGTTATAACACTTCGATGAGATAAAATGTTTTTTTTTTCGCTTTTATAATTAAGAAATCAGCTGAGGTCTTTTTCAAAAATTGTAATGCTCAATTAACTATTTTGCATTACGTTTAAGTGCATACATTCGGCGCGTGGTGTAAAAACTGGAATATTCTGATTTCTTCCCTTCATGTTTTTTTGGTGATTTTACTTTATGTTTTGTAATTGAAGCATATGACGTCGGTTCTGGTGGAGCTACTTCCGGAGTACTATTTGATGTATCAGCATCTTCTGATTTAATAAAACGGTCTAGAAAATTCTTTCTTCTGGCGCCTTTTTTAATATCGTTTTGTTCACTACAAATATCATTGGCTAAATCACTACGAGTTTCGTCTAAAATATTGCTATTATTAAGAGAATTTTTATCGGCAGCTGTACTCTTCGTAGGCAAAGATGGCCAATTAGCTTTCTTGCTAAATATATCTTCATCTTCAAATACTGGCTCCCAAAAATAACTTCCTTCAGCTGTATGAAAAGAGTCATTATCTTGGCTATAATTACTACTATTCAAAGACATGAGGGATAAGTCATTCATTAATTTTTGATATTGGTAATAACTTTGTATGTTTTTATCTGACGGCAATTTCCTCGAAGACGAGGAATTATAGTTCACCGCGACATATTCATCATTTGTATCAAATGAGTTCGATGAGGATGGGATAATTGAACTATCAGCTTCTGACACAGAAACCAAAGAATCATCTTTGCTATTTTCGAATTTATTCACTTGAGTTTCAAAACTTAATGAGTTGTTGGGCATTTTGTCTTGCATTTTAAAAACATTGTCATCAAAAAACAAAGCTACTTTCCTATTGCCATTTTGTACTACTTTTATTGTATTATTCACAGGATGGGTAGCAAGGGTTACTTCTGGATTAAGTGGCTGTTCAACACTTACTTCCATCCCACAGTAACGAATCAGGCCAACGGTTTCTTGTTCAATCATTTGATTATCATCCCAATCATCAATGGACGGCTGTTCACCAACTGGCTTCGTACGTGCCATATTCTGCACTTGTTGTATTATACGTAACTTTTCGTTAATTTTACCGGTGGTTTCATCTTCCTTTCGTTGCTGCGTCTTTTGCAACCTTTTGCTTTCGGCATATTCCGTATGCGCCTTGGGTCGCGGGTAACTGTGCTGAGGTTCTGATAAAACTCCATAAATGAAGTCATGATCAGGTTGCAAATTTACAACCTCTTCTTCAAAGTCAGTTGTAGGCACCCAAGGCATTTTAAAACAAATATATTATATTTTTTGGAAACTAGGCCTGCAAAATAACATTTTTTTTAATATACATTATATTTGCTTTTTAATCATGAAATGAAACAAAACGAATCATATTTAAATTAATTAACTGCCCGAGTGTTACTTCTCTTTATATAAAAAAAACAAAAAAAAAGTAACAATTTGTTTACAACAATACGATGCTGCTTGTGCAAATTTTTATTTTGCAAATTTGCTGTGCATATTGCGGTAGTTCGTGAGCGTATCTTTTCGAAAACATTGCATTATAGTGAAAGAATATAGTTTGCTAAAAACATATGGTAACTCAATAAAAAGTGTGGCAGCTCTTTATATATGTAATTCAACGGGGCATATTCAACACGTACATTTTGTTGTGGTGTTTTTTTATGTTGGACCAGAACTCAGGAGTTTACCCCTACATATGCTGCCTTATGCTGAAACTAGAGGATAGGGATAGCGAGAGAGATGACAGGAGGTGAAGGTTCACTATTTTACAACTCTGCTTTTTGCACGGTTTTTTTCGTTTGTAGCAGTGCTGCAGCGCCTCTGATGCCAGGGAGACGTATATAAATTTGAAGCTTTGTTTTAGTAGCCATTTTATTAATTATTACTGCGCTGGTGCTACACAATACCGATGAAGAAGTGCGCTCTGACGTGCTGGTGGATTGGTATCAGCTGAAGCAGGTAATGTTCAGTGACCAGTGACTATGACTTCTGAAACTGGGTCGAACCTGGGATTTTTTGGTTTTGCAATCAGCGTACAGACTACTTCAGCCATCGCCACCAAAAAATAAGAATGATGCATTTTTGCACACATTTGCACTATCCATCGTGAGAACCTCTAATGTTTTCACGATAGCCAGTGTCCAAATGTGAAATTTATATAATTGTATGCATATTAGGAGTGCTTTTTAAATCTAGGGCCTCCATCAATGCACTGTATAATATAATTATATGAGGGCGGATCAATAAGTCTGTCACTTTTCGAACTTCCATCGTAGTTATATGAAATGCAACACTGTTCCTATCAAGTACCACCTGTTCATAGACTACTGTCAAATTTTGAGCAAGTG
Organism: Dexiosoma caninum; assembly: GCA_963924685.1. NCBI lineage: Eukaryota > Metazoa > Arthropoda > Insecta > Diptera > Tachinidae > Dexiosoma > Dexiosoma caninum. The sequence goes on along the minus strand of OZ004727.1, from coordinate 92,945,183 downwards.
TCGTCATTTACTTTGCGTTTAACAGCTGTTCAAGACATACAACCTCGTGTATTTTTCTAAAAGTGGAAAAAAGTGAATTTCGAGTGCTCATTAAACATAATTTTTTGCGAAAAAAAACCGTCAATCAAACCAAGGAAAAGCTCGATAAATACTATGGGGACTCTGCACCATCGATTTCAATGTAAAAAAGTGGTTTACTGACTTTCGTTGTGGTCGCACAAGTACAAATGACGCTGAACGTTCTGGACGGCCAATTGAGGTCAGTACACCGGAAAATGTCGAAAAAATCCACGATGGCCGATCGAAGAGTAAAAGTGCGTGAGATTGTTGATGCCATACACATTTCATATGGCAGTGTGGTTGCGATTTTAAATGATTTAAGAAAGTTGTGTGCATGATGGGTGCTACGTTTGCTCTCAATTGACCATAAACGTAAACGTGTGCCAACTTCAAAGGATTGTTTGGAGTTGTTTAACAGCAATCCGAATGAGTTTTTGCGGCGGTTTGTAACTGTGGATCCATTACTGTACTCCGGAGACCTTGCAGTCTAAACAATGGGTTTCTCCGGGTGAACCTGCTCCGAAGAAGGCCAAAAGGTGATGGCAACAGTTTTTTGGGATGCACGCGGTATAATCCACTTCGATTACCTTCAAAAGGGAAAAATAATAAACGGCGAATGTTATGCCAACTTATTAGACCGATTTAATGAGGATTTAAAAAGAAAACTACTTCATATGGCAAAGAAAAAAGTTATTTTTTATCAAGATAATGACCGGTGCATACGTGTGTAGTCTCAATGGCAAAAATCTATGAATTGGGCTACGAATTGTTGCCTCATCCTCCATATTCTCCGGATTTAGCCCCTAGTGACTACTTGCTATTTCCAAACCTAAAGAAATGGCTCAGTGGAAAGAGATTTAGGTCCAACGATGAAAACAAATGCCTATTTTAAGGACCTCGAACAATCCTATTTTTTGGAAGGGATACAAAAACTGGAGAAACGTTGGACTAAGTGTATTGAGTTAAAAGGAGATTATGTTGAAATTTAAATTTTTGTTTTGCAAAAAAAAACTGTCACGGACTTATTGATCCGCCTTCGTAGCTCCGTTCGTTTACCCCAAAATTTTTTTTGCAAATTTGCACTGGATTATACTGAAAACCATTCGTTAACACAAAGAATTTTACAAAAGAGAGCACCATTTGAGAGAGTATGGCAGTTATTTTCTGAGTGCAAATTTTTACTGAACAAATTTTTCCCAGAAGAACCCACTAGAAAAGAAAAACTTATGGATCAAAAATAAGCAAACAAAATTAAGCAAAATAATTATTATAACTTTTCCTAAAAATTAAGGAAAAGCTGAATTGAAACATACAAAAAATAATAGTTTCCAACGTGAAACAAATTATAGATGAGCATAAAATATTCAGTTTCTTATTTCATCATCGATGTCAAAACTTTTCTTATAATTAATTTAATTACATAATTTTTTAGAGATGTAAAACTAACATATATTTGAGTACTTATTACAGCATATTATTTAGGGTACCAAAAATTTATTATTGATGCATTTTCGCATGACATTTGAACATAAACAATATAAAAACTCACATAGCAAATAAAAAAAACTTTAAAACCTTATACAGTACTTCTATTCAAATACATTTCTCTACGAATTTACGATTTTTTTTTCAAAAATTTTCATTTCTTTTTAGTACCCTTTTTAAGTCGGTTAAATTTTTGTCAAAAATTTTCATGTCTTAGAGCTTATTTCACCAATTCTATTTAAATATCGATTTTCATATTCATCTAGATATACTCATTTAATATTTAAATACTGTTTAAGTAGCCAGCACTCTGTATTTAAATATTGATTTTGCAACAGCATGAAACAGCTTTAAAACAGCTTTTTAAAAAGCTATAAGTTGACGCTATCATATTAAATATCAGAGCGTTAGCATACTTTCTTGTGTTTCATTATTTAAGTTGGTGAAAATAAAATTTTTTTAAACATACTTTAAATAAAGATCAATAATTAAATTAAATTGTGGTTAAATATGTTTGGTGACATGGCCCTTAAAGTTTAGTTACGCAAATCGTTTCATAAATAATGGTTTTGTAGGTAAATTTAAACACAACAGTTGGAGGCCTTTTGCTCATATTATTTGATCTCTCTAATCTAAATTGGGCACACGCGGAATCCTAATCTCATCGGGAACCGTTTCCATGGGTAAATGAGAGACGTTTTGAGAGAGTAATGTTTTTGTCCTTTTTGGACGAAATAGCCCGCACGTTTTCTTCGGGCTAGTTTGGGCAAGTGAACAAGCAATCAGCTGTTTCAAAACTAAACAATAACAAAGTAACCAAATTACAGTGTACTCGTGAGAATGTAAATTAATTAAAACCGACAGTGTTCACGTTTATTAAAACATATTTGTACATTAAATAACACAAAATTATATAATTATTTGGAATTATTGACATACAGTGTACTCGTATATTCGTATATGCGTACATGTATATGTAAAAAACACATTAGTTATGGAGTGCAAAAATTTATTATTCTTTCCTTCAGCTTTTTCTTTTCCAAAATTTGTATTGAAATATTAAAGAAATTGCTAGTAAAAATATACATATGCTTACGCATACAGTTTTAAGAAATAATATTATTCCCGGAGGTAAGAATATATAGAATATTAATATTTTATTTGGTTTTATTATTCGATATTTCGTTAACAGCTTGTTAACATCATCAGATACATCAACCAACTCAAATCTCTTAGGAATAAAATTGTAAAATCAAAATCGGCTATAACGTTTTTAAGCAGATGTAGGAATGCAGGAATTATCCCAAATTTCATAAAAAATTCAACGAAGAATATTCTTAATGTTTTCAACAGAGAAGAATTACCGGATATCCAACAATCAATTTCTAAATATACACAGGACTTACACAACAAAATCTTAAGATTAGCAATAAATAGAATATTAATATTTTAACATTCAATATCGATGATTTCTTTTGGCCCACCTTGTATATATATATATATATATATCTATATGTATGTACAAGAATGAAATGAAATAAATATTTTTAGTTTTCTAAATACTTTTCAAACTTGAATCTATAATATACGAATTATTTAGTTCTTGCTCTACGTAATTTTGATGCTATTAATAATAGTTAGTTAGAAATGTATTTACTTTTTTTGCTACCAATGTTAAGTACTTCTCTTTTATTGGTCACGGAAGTAGTGCTATTTCCTTTGGTAAGTATGTAATACGTTTTTTTAGTCAAATTGACTTTTGTATTCAATATGTATTAAATAAATAAATAACACAAATTGTAGTTATATCTACATATATATATAAAAAAGGATGTGTTTATGTATGTAACGCATGGACTCCAAAACGGCTTGGCCGATTTTGATGAAATTTTCAGGGAATCTTCAGAATATTCAGGCGAGTGACACTGTGAAGTCTGATTTTTGCTTTTTGGGTCTGCGGGCGGAGGGGCGTGTCAAAATCCAATTTTCATATTGCACCACCAATGACATATACATACATATATTTATTTTTTTTGGCTTTTTTTTATTTTAAATAAATAAATCGTGTGGTAATACAACACTAATGTTTACTTAGGGCCAGCAACGCGGACCGGGTCATCTAGTTTGAAATAAAATTGAATTGAAACCAAATGCAAAACATTCGATCCTGAGGTATTGCTGATGATATTTAAAACAAACCTATAACGATATCGAATTAAATTACCAGCGAGACAATTTCAGCGAGAAAAATATTCATGTGTTTTAATGGCAAAAATTGTTAAAAAGAGTGTGTTGAAAACTATGCATGCATAAAATATATGTAAGCATAACGCATATCAAATGAAATATTGCTATGGCAAGTACAATTTGTCAGAAGGGTTGTTTATGTCAATGCTAAAACAAGGCTTAAAGCAAAGACTATAAATATATGTATATATATTTATAGTCTTTGCTTAAAGGATTGTTACCGATGGTTCTAATTTTAGAGCTTGCAATGTATTAAAAACGCCGGTTATAATTTACGAGTGTCTACTATGTATAAATAAATATTCCCAAAATAAATTCAGTTAATATAATATTAATCTACTTAATTTTTTTCATACCGAAAAAATTTACTAATTTTTTCTTTTTTATCTTGGACCAGCACTCAGATGGTCCTAACATGTGCTGGAACAAGTGGTAAGGTATAGTTAGAGAAATGACAGTAAGTGAAGTTTCACTCCCTTACAACTCTGCTTTTACACGTTCTTTGTTTATAGAAGTGTTGAAGCGCCTCCTAAATCAGGGAACCGTATTCAATTTTGAAGCTTTTTCAGTAATTATTTTCCTTCGCCGCTGCTACACAATACCGACGAAGGAGGACGCTCTGATGTCCCTGTGGGTTGGTTACAGCTGAAGCCGGTACTGCTCAATGACCGGTGACTATGCCTTCGTAACTGAAACCTTCCGGCAACTGAAACCTTACGACGACTGATACAAAGACATAGTAATGCATCAGAAAAAATTTGAAATGTGTTTATGAGTTATTGTGAAAATGGGGTCGAACCCAGAACTTTTTTTCGGTTTCTAGTTAACGTGCAGACACTACTTCAGCCATCGCCACTCTTATTTTGGTCTGACAAGGCCAAAGTGTCAGCCCTGTTCGATATACCGAACTTCAACAGTACATACTTTCCTCAAATCCACTAAGGCAGGCTACAAACGATGCAACATTCCTATGAACACGTTAATCGTTCTTGTTGAATAATTTGACACAAACACTGCAACCAAAAATTAAATCATAAACGGCGCAACATCACTTCAGAATGGAATATTGTTGGAAAAACAGGGATAAAATTTTAAACTTTATAGCTTCCATGTTTTTAAAACCTCGAATGCAAATGCAACCCGAATTGAAACCAAAAACATGAATACATACTATTCAACCAAAAACAGTTGAATATTTTACTGACATGTTGCATCGTCTATAGCCACCATAAGTTATTTGTCTCCGCCAATTCTATGATAACAATTGCACTCTAAGAGCCAAATGCGAAAAAAAAACCATTAAAATTTATTTTTTTTAATAGTTTTGATAATTCATAGCGCCGTAAAATTGATTCATTTTGTTCCAACTTTTACTTTTATAAAACTAAAACTTACCAGTTATTTAATTTTGTCAGATGGTCTCTCCTTTGTTGCCAATTTTCGTGATTCCACACCTGAACAATGTTTATTTAGTTTTTTAAGCAAGAACTTGCTTAGCTTTGCGCTTACCTAAACTGATTCACCACGAAATTTCACAGACTAGAATAGCCAATTAATGGTAATGGCTTTGGTAATTTAGATTAAAAAATTAAAAATTATGTATGTTGAATTCATACGATTGTGGGAAAAATTAATCGTCGTTCTTTCTCTTACTTAATTTGCGATTGTCCCCGTTCATACATTATTACTGTTAACTTCTATCATAATAATAGCTACCCTGTTTTATTGTTAATTTTTTGTGAAATATAATCAAAAATTTAAAAAAAAAATGTAAAATTATATAAAAATTATGATATAATTTTTCTTCTTAGCGTCCATTTTGCTTCAAATTATACCTTGTGCTTCAAATGTGTATCCAAAAAAAAATATTCACACCTATCACAGGGTAGTTATTTTATATTTCCATTCGGTATTGAGAAATGTCAAAAAAATTAAAAAAAGAAAATAGAAGAGAGAATAAAAAATACTAAACATGAAGCAAAAGATTCATGTATGGACACTGCTGCACTTTCAAAAGAGAATTCAAAAAACTTTTGCAGCATGTGCTTCACAATATGGACGGGGACTTTCAGCATACTCTACTTTTCAGTGTTGTATTTTAAGCAGCGTTGCCAACTTTAAAAACGAACGAAAATTGAGAGAATCGTAAAAATGCAACATTAGATATACCGGCAAATATGAAGGCATATATATTTGTGAAGAAAGATACACAACAAAGGAAAATCAATAAAAATTGTTGCACATGTGTGTTTGTATACACATTTTTAAAAAATATAGAATCTAAAGAAAATTTATAACTACTTCATCCCTTTTGCACCAACAAAACAGAAGACGGTAAAATTTACTTGCTTTTTCTAACGCATGCAAAATTAAAGCAAATTGCGCCAAAAAATTAAACAAGGAACAGAATTAATAATCAAGAAAATATATGTTTAAGACACATTTTTCTAAATATATTAAACATTAACATTTGTACACTGAGTTATTTAACAAATTATATATATGTACACCAAACAGAAAAACATACCTTCATGTGGTTTAAAATCCAACTTTTATTTGTGCCTTAAATTTTCACGAGTTTTTACACGACTAATTTTAGAGTTGAAAGTATGTTGTTTATTAATTCTTTATATCACAATGAATCGAAAATTGTTTAAACAATAATTGAAAGTGTTGCAGTCAGCCGCTTCCTTCTTTTCTTAAAACAATAAAAATGTAAAGCACTACAGTATTTTTCGCATAGGCTAACCTCTGTGATTTTTCGATCTCATATAACAACTTTATTACTTTGCTCAAAATCTGTTTGTTCGCAAAGGCTACTTGATACAATAAACAAGATATTCGCAATTGTACAAGACCACAAAACACATGCATCTTGTTGTCAAATTCAACACATTTCCAAATTCAGTTGCATGGGTATGTAAAAACAACAATGATGATCGTAAATTAACAAACTCTGTTGTATTTGGATGTAAAAATCGTGTACGATATTTGTTTTGCTAATTCAAGCAATTTGTATATAAATTTTGACACTGCAATGTAATGTCATAATAAATCAGTTGCGCCCCTGCCATTACCTTACAATTGTATCCTTTGGCAAGGAAGAAAAAGTGATTTAAAATAACAGGGTTGTATTTATTAATTTTCCAAACCATATTTATTGATGTAAAACATTTGAATACTTATTTCTAAAGAAATCAAGGCAATTACACATCAGGTAGTCTCGATACAAGGCAAATTCATTACCAGGTAAACTCACTAGCAAATTCGCTCGTCAGCTGATACAAAAATTTATAACGTATTTTTCTGCCGAACGTCAAAGTTTGTTTACGTTTGTGAGAAAGTGAAGAAAAGTGGTTGTAAATAATTTAATAATTACAATAGTATAATAATATAATAATAAGAATGCAAAATATATTGCTTTTTGTAATAAGTAATTTAATTTTAGGTCATATTACACTAATTTAACACGTTCTTTTTAGGTTATATTATATTTAACAAAACACATGTATTCGAAAAATTTGACGTTTGGACGAAAAGCGAACTGAAGAATTCGCCTTGCGACAACCTTGTATTAATAAACCTTGGTCTCGACAGATGTGGTGATTTTTTCGCCACCTCCGTTTCTTTGTGAACTTTGTATATATTTTTTTATGGTTTTCTTCTTGTTGTGAAATACATTGAACTAGCGAAAATATGAACCACGATTTAAAATTGCTTCATGTCTTCAAAAGTATAGGAATTCGCAGTTTATTTTATATTCACCGTACTAAAAAAAGTGTACTGACAACGTACCGGCTGATTTTAAAAAAGTAACTGACATTTTTATTCGTTAGTTTTAGGTTATGTTATATTTAATTAAATATGATTACAGAAAATTTGACGTTCGGCATGCAAAGCGAATTGACGAATTTGCCTTGCGACAACCTTGTATTTATAAACCTTGCACAGTTGTATTAAATAGACCTTATAAACAGCTGTTCGCATAAAAACAGATTTGCCATTTTCATTTTATTTTATTTTTTTAAGTGGTAATTTCTGATAATAGTTTGAATTTTTAATTTTAATATAACAACTAGTGATGGGGCGAAGATCAATAAATACCACTAAAAGTGGTAAATACATGAATCCAACCGACCAAGCGAGTAAGTCAAAAATTCTATTTTGCCACAGTAGTGGGAGTACCAAAGTAAATTTATTTTCACTGCAGGAAAGGAAGCCCGTAAAAAGGAATTAAAAAAAAACAAAAAGCAGCGCCAAATGGTAAGAGCTGCAGTGCTTAAAAATAAAGATCCGAGTCAGATATTAGAAGAGATGGAAAAAATTGACGAAATGGGTAAACATGACATTAAATGTAATAATATTCAGTAGTAATAAATTTGAATTCCTCTCTTTATTATTAGAGTACAATGTGTTGCAGCCTTCGCCTCTGAACGAAAAAGTTTTAAGGGATAAACGGAAAAAGTTAAAGGAAACTTTTGATCGTGTGATGAGACTATATGTAAGTTAAGATATTTGTAATCATTATCTTGCTCTTATATGTTACATTTTCTATGAAGAGCAAGTTATTAAAGTGCCGAATTTTATTGTGAATCTCTTTTGCAGCACAATGATGATCCCGAACATTGGTCAGAATTAAAGCGCAAAGAAGTGGAATATGAGAAGAAACGTTTGAAAAAACAACAATATTATGAAAGTGTAAAACATGCTCAAAGCGTACAGATTGATGAGATTCCTCTACCATCTACTAATCAAGTACCAGCATCGGCTTCCACTGCTGCCTCATTCCCAACCAAGCGTTTACCTCCACCGCCTGCAGCTTTGTCTTTACCACCATTTGCTCCGGGAGCACCACCAGGCACACTTAGAAAAATGAATGAGAATGTATGTAAAATGGTTGCTTTTTTTAAACTCTCCAAAAACTGCATATTAATTTTTCTTTTAATGGTTTTTAATATCATTGATATTTTAGAACTATTCTTTCAATTATTCCAAATTATTAATTAGTTACAAAATTGTATTGGAAGATTTACTTTTTCATTTCGCCTTTTAATTACAATCATTGTCAACCAAAGTGTCGACTAATTGTAAGAAAGGTTTAGAAAAATTCAATGGATACAATGTTTGTTTTATAAAGAAAATTTTTGAAGAAACTATTTGGTTTGTTTTGTATGTATATTTAACTATTCTCAAATCTTTTTTGGGAGTTTTTGTATAAACGTGTGAAATAAACAAATAAAATGTGCATATAGAACAGCTAAGCCATATAACAAATATAGATAAATAATCGTATTGATATTTTATTCAAGCTGTATTTCTATCATTTAGTTTCCAAATAACTCAAATATGTATTGTATGCTGTCAATTCCATAGCAATACGATAAATATTTTACTGAGATTGTAATTCTTACTTCACACAATTGTTTTTCAAAACTTTTCAGGCATCAAAACTCCTTGAGAGATCCGATGAACACAAGAAAAAGGAAATCTTAAGTGTACCTGTTGGACCACCACCTGATCTTAATGATTTACCTGATCTAGATTCCGATGCTGAAAATGATGAAGTAATATTAAAAAAATATGTACCAAAATCAAAACAAAGTAAGGTGGTGCCGAAACCCAATTCACTACAGCAACGAATGTTAGCCATATCAGGACAAAATATTGACGATTTCATGAAAGAAATGGAAAATGTACATAAAAAGAAAGTGGCTGCTGGTAAAATGGGAGATAATGATACAGAAGATAGAAAAAGGAAATCAAAGCCTGATGATGTCGAGAATGAAGATGCAAAATCGGAGGAAACTGAAAGTTCTGACAATTCTGAAGACGAAGAAGACAGTGATTCATCTAGAAGGAAATCAAAAGACCAATCCGTTCCGAAACCAGCAGCAATACCAATACATGCAGCAAATTTGGCAGCGGCACCTGTGCCCATGCCCTTAAATTTGCCGAACATGCCAGCTCAGCCTCACATACATATTTCAGGCCATCCAGTGCCACCATTAGCGGGTATAGCGCCACCACCCATAATGTTTCGCCCACCACCGCGGCCACCAGGTATGCACGCATTTGGAATGCGTATGCCACCTGGCCCACCACCGGGTCCTAGACCAGGTATGCCACGTATGGGTATACGTATACCAGGACCTCCACCAGGTATGCCACCGCGAATGGTTCACCACAAAAATCAACTGCATAACAAGGACAGTAAGGGTGTAACAACAATTACAGCCAAACCCCAAATAAGGTAAATATTGCGAATAATTTTTATAAAGAAAAATATTAATATGCTTCTGTTTTTAGAAATCTAAGCGCTGATGTAACACGTTTTGTGCCCTCAACCTTAAGAGTAAAACGTGATGATGCACGCAAACCCAATCGTTCGAAAGCATATGCTCAAGAATCCACAAGTCATCCCAAAGAGTCTAACAACGCAGCGTCCAAAGACGATGCCTACACACAGTTTATGAATGAAATGCAAGGTTTACTGTAATTTATTAAAGTAAAAATACAATGATTGGAATAAAAAAACCGACATATAAATGAGCGTACAAGGAAGGCTATTTTTTAAATTCAATTGCTGCAAGGTGGCGTTGGTCGAAGTAGGCTGCACGAAAAATTTTCCTGGGTTCAACCCCACTTTCTGACTCATAAAAACATCTCGCATTTTTCTGTTGTGCATTTGTGTGTCAGTTGTTGTCGGCAGGTTTCACTGGCGAAGACATACTCACTGGTCACTGAACAGTAACGGCTTTAGCTGTATCCAATCCACAGGTACATCAGAACGCCCTCCTTCGTCGGTAGCACCGGCGAAGTAAAATAACTACTAAAAATGGCTACTCAAAACGAAGATTCAAAATTTAATACGTTCCCTTGACATCAGAGACGCTACAACACTGCTATAAAAACAAATAACGTGCAAAAGCAGAGTTGTAAGATAGTGAAGCTTCACCTCCTATCATTTCTTCTACTATCCCTTTCCTCTAGTCCAGCACAATGCATCGCATGTGTAGGGGTCATCTCCTGGGGCCTGGTCCAAGATAAAAAAAAACTAAGAGCGAAAACGAAGCTTTTAATTGGCGTTTGAGAGCAGTGCAGATAGAGACAGCGACAGCACAAATTGTTAATTTACGCTGTTTAAAACGTTGTAATACATTATGCATTTTTTACGCGTATTGTCTTATGAAGAACTTAAAATTGAAAGAAAACAGAAAAAATAAAATAAATAATTAACTCGATTTTATTTTTGTCCATTTATTAATGACCCAGTCTAAATATAAATTAATAATAGCGTGGTGTTAAACCAATTAAGATGTGTGTAAATTAACTTTAATTTTTAATTAATTACACTAATTATTTAAGCTGCAGGTCCTTTTTATATATGTAATATTTATTTTTATTCGATATTTCGCTACTCCATTGTGTAGCGTCTACAGAAAAATTGGTATTTGTTTATAATGAAAAAATATTTTTTAAAATTCACAATTCAGAAAAAGATCTTGTCTTTGAAAATTCAAAATAAAAATATTAAAAGCCATGTTCATATAAAAATCTGTTAATATTTTTATCTTGAATTTTCATTGACAAGAACCTTTTCTGTATTGTGAATTTTAACTGTTATATTTTTATTTGGAATTTTCATTGACAAGAACTTTTTCTGTATTGTGAATTTTAACTTTTAATATTTTTATTGTACATATATATATATGTGACGCGCAAAATAGAAAGGGACCTAAGTGTAAAACCGGTTTTGTTCAGGAGAGCCATTTTAAAGATTTAAATACGTGTATCTTTGGTGTACTTCACTTTCATAAAACGCGCATATCTCTGGGAGGGAACACTTTTGGGGCATGGGATTGGTCTCATTCGATGCTCAGATGTTGTCCACATCAAAAAAAAAGTAAAGTGAAAATTGCTTTTTTTACCCTTAGGTCCCTTTATGCGCTGTCACATATACTGATTTACTAAAACTACAGTATGTCACAAGAAAAATCTCAAAGCTAATAATTTTGCAGTTGTCAAGAAAAGTAAAAAACTTTTCTATGAAGCAATAAAATTTTTCTAATGTCGACATGATTTCCTTCTCACCATTTCATTGATGTATCCAATCAGAAAACACGAAATTGCATAGCAAAATAATATGATTTTCCACCAAAAAAAAAAAAGAGGAGAAAAAACTATGTTATCGGAATTCCTATTAATAGAGTTTAACATGCACAACAGTTTGCATGCAATCCGGATTATAGAGTGCGCAATGTAATGAAAAATGCTATCCGGATTACCGAATAATGGTGATTGGCGGTGGCCGAATTATTAGATTATTTATTAGATTAGATTTTGTTTACAGAAACTATAGGTAAGTTATATAAAATTTTTTTACAAACAAATCATGCATTCATACATGCAAAAGGGCCTATCATTACTAATAAATATTTTACAGGAGAGGCGAAAAACTTAATAAAATGAAAAGTGTTGTGGTTTTTTTTTTTTTTTTTTTTTTTTTTTTTTTTTTTTTTTTTTTTTTTTTTTTTTTTTTTGGCGTGTGAGGTAGGGTTGAAAATGCCTTCGCACTTACAGAGACCGTCGTCTTCTGCGTCGAGTGGTGTTGCCACTAAAAAATTCCCTCCTCCTCCTCTGGGTAGATTCCTCCCCGGAACCGCTTTCCGCATTACTTCGGGAAGGCCCAGAGCCACGTCCCAATTAGGACCACTCTCAATCACCCACGTCTGGGTCCGCCAAGTTTGCAGCCGGCGCCATGGCCCCGGCCCGTATCGCCTGGTCCCTGTCAGAGGGGGCCCCGATATGCAGCAGCGCATCGAGGTCCCTCTTCTTCCTCCGCAGAACGTATCCCACGTACTGTGCCACAGCGTCCCAATTGTCTTCACAATCGAGCATCCTCCCTATCACGGTGGCAGGAGCGAACCCGCCAACCCGCTGCGCCATTGCAGCTCTCTCAGCATGCCACCTGGGGCAGTCGAAGAAAGTGTGTTCTGCATCATCATCCGTAATACTACAGTAAATGCAGTCGGGACCATCTGCCCTGCCCATCCGGTACAGGTACTTTCGAAAGTATCCGTGGCCCGAGAGGAATTGTGTCAGGAAGTAGTTAACTTCCCCAAATTTCCTCCGAATCCATACTTCCACGCAGGGAATGAGCCTTGCCGTCCACCTGCCGACCGTGTCCGCGGTCCACCTGTCCTGCCATCGCCGGACAGTTTGGGGTCTCAGACCAATAGCACCAACACCAGGGTCCTCCCCCCTCGAGTTCCAAGCCTCCCACCGCTCGCGCGCCAAGAGGTCTATGGGTATTTCCCCACATATCACCAGGACCGCAGCGCCCGAGACCGTGCGGTAAGCCGAAGCAACCCTAAGGGCCGCCGTCCGCTGTACCGCCTCGAGTACCCTGCGTTTGGTTCTCTCACCCAGTACATTTCCCCAAATCTCGCTCCCATGCAGCAAGATCGACTTCGTGACCGCCATAATCAGCCTCCTCTTGCTCTGTGTCGGACCTCCGACATTCGCCATGAGTCTGCTCAGCATGCCAGTCATCTTCGCCGCCTTAGTCGCCACATGCCGTATTTGGGCCCAGTAAGTCAGCCTACAGTCGAGTCTGACGCCCAAATACCTTATGGCACTCTGGGTAACCAGAGACACATCCCCTATCTGCATGCCGACATCGAGTGGTATGTGTGCCCGCGTCATCAACATCACCTCGGTCTTCTCCCCGGCCAATTCCAAGCCGTGGTCCTCAAGCCACATCCGGGTCCTAATCATGACCCGGTTCAGCTTCCCCCTGGCGTCATCCATATCCCGCGCCAAGATCACCGCCGCTATATCATCCGCGTATCCCACGAGCTGAGCATCCTCGGGCATTTCCACCCCAAAGATCCCATCGTAGGTCAGATTCCATAGGTCCGGGCCCAGCACAGATCCCTGGGCCGCGCCGGACGTGATCGTCCTGCTCCTCCGCCCCGTCGGCGTATCGTACAACAGTACCCGATCGTCCAGATAACTACGGAGAATTCTATACAAGTATCCGGGAATACGAAACCTCCCCCGTAGCGCCTCTAGAACATCAGCCCATCGTAGGCTGTTGAAGGCATTCCGAACGTCGAGTGTTGCCAGGATAACTATGCGCTTCGGATAATAGCGCCTCTCGCTCTGAGCGCGCTCGAAGCACTCAACCACATCAGCAATCGCCCCGAGCGTTGACCTGGCAGGTCTGAAGCCATGCTGTCTATCCGACAGCCCCCCAGCCATCCTCACGGCCTCCGCCAGCCTTCTTTGCAGTAGCTTCTCCAGCAGCTTGCCGGCACCATCCAACATACAAAGTGGCCGATAAGCCGATGGCTGGGTCGGATCGCCCCTGCCCTTGCCAACAAGCACGAGCCGCTGTGTTTTCCAGCGTCTTGGGAAGACGCCCTGGACTAAACAAGCATCATATACCGGAAGCAATGCTTCCGGCCTGCTCTCAGCCAGGATCTTGAGCACCTCCGACGGTACCCCATCCGGGCCAGGGGCTTTCCCCGTCCTAAGAGCCCCGGCAGCGATCCTCAGTTCCTCCCCGGTAAAGGGCGGTGGAACCTCATCATCGTAGGGCCCACGTTCGCCAACCAGCGGAGGGTGTGTGGGGAACAGGCCCCCCACAATCGTTTCGATCCGCGCGCCGTCCAATTGCACCCCAGTGCGGCTCGCGCCCAATTTTCCCGCCACGATCCTATAGCCGAGTCCCCATGGATCACGGTTCAGGTCGCTCCGAAGTTCCTCCCATTTCGCCCTCTTGCTCGCCATAATCGCGCGACGCAACGCCCCGCGGGACCGCTTGTACTCTTGGGCCTCCAGTAGAGCCTCGCCGGCCCGCCTAGCCCTAGTATAGACCCTCCTATTGCGGAGGCAGTCACGCCTGAGTCCAGCAATCTCCGGGGTCCACCAGTACACAGGTCGCCTCCCCGCCCCTCGCGACGATCGGGGCATCGATGCGTCGCATCCACGGACAATGCGCCGCATCATAGCACCCGCCAGGGAGTCAGCGTCCCCCCCACCGTCCAAAACCGTAGTACCGTCGAAACCGGCCAGGAACGACCCGCGGTCTAACCTCGCGACGTTCCATCCACGCGCGCCTCTCCCACCGTGCGACCGCGCGACGCCCGCCTCCAATACTACCCCAAATTCAATATACTGGTGATCACTCCCAGTATATTCCTCGAGTACCCTCCATCCTTCGATCATCCCAGAAAGATTCTCGGATACCAAAGTGATGTCAGGAGTGGTGAACTCGCACCCCGGCCGCCTGAAGGTAGTCGCACCGCCAGCGTTCATGACTACCAGGCCCAACCTGGCCGCCATATCCAGGACGCACCTCCCCCTCGTGCTCGTCACCGGATCACCCCACTCCACAGCCCTGGCATTGAAATCACCGGCCACCACAAAGGGTCCGGCCATACCAGCCAGAGCGTCCTCGATAGCGGCCATCTTCGCCCTAAATCGCGTCACGTTATCGCTAGGAGTGAGGTAACAGCTCACCAGCACAAAACCGCCGATCCGAGCCCACGCATAGCCGCACCCGATCCCGTACCGCGCAACCGCGAGTTCACCGCCGCCAGGTAGCCAGAGTGCCGCCGTACCTGTTTCGTCCCCGAGCCAGAACCCCCGGTGCATCGGACCGTATTGTTCGCTGATAACAACCACGTCCGCGCCCCTCTCGGCAACCATCTGCCATAGCAGAGCATCCGCCGTCCTGCTCCTGTGCATATTCGCTTGGAGCACCCTCATCTGCGGGATAGCGGGCAGCCCTTCGAGCCCGGCAGGTGATCAGTCCTACCGCGCCCCGCCCCCGAGCACAGAACGCACTTGGGGACCGCTGTACAGTCCCTCATCTTATGTCCTGCTCCTCCGCACCTTATGCACAGTTGCCTCCTGTCTGTCCCAGTACACCTTGCCTGGGTGTGTCCCGCTCCAAAGCATCGATAACACCTACCGACACTCTCGGACATCCGCATCGCAGCCCTGATCCAACCGACACGCACGTAGCCAATATCGATCAGTTTCGCGGCGCCCTCCACCGACAAAGTAACGTACGCCCGAACCTGTTCGCGCACGTCCGGTGCCGTCACCCTCACGCGTAGCTGCTCTTCGCGCCCGGCGAGCAGTCCACGGACCGCCATCTCTACCTCCTCCACGACCGTCAAGGAGTCAAGACCCCGCATCTCCACGGTCGCGCTCGGCCTTAATTCCGCGACCGACGCTGTCTCGCGGACAGCGTCCCTCAGACGCCGTACAAACTCCGGGTCAATCCTGTCGCCCCTCCCGAGTTCCAACAGGATGTCACCGGCCCCCGTCCTTCTGACGGACCGTACCCCCTTCTCGTCGCCCGTCACGCTGCCACGCAGATCCTTCAGCACACCCGCATAGGTGTGCCCCACCGCGGGCTTTATGAGCACCGCCTCAGGCTTCGCGCGCCTAGGTCGTAACCGACGGCCCGCGGGCGGTGCCCTCCCATCATCTACCGCCGGGGTCCCCAAACCCCGTCTCTTCCTCCTTCTCCCCGAGGTGACTGTCCTCCAATCGCCATCTCCGGTCGCAGGAGTTGCCCCGAGGGTCCCATCCGGCCCCTCCGCCCTGGCCCTCTTAGATCCGCCAGTGGCAGCCGGGCTGGCAGCCGCCCGCTTGGCAGGTGCAGCCCGTTTCGCAGGGGCAGGGGCAGCCGGACAGCCAGCAGCACGCTCATCAGCGGCACCCGGGCCCCTAGGCCGTCCGGCGGGGGCACTCGGGCCGTTAGCCCGTTTGACGGGGGCACTCGGGCCGTTAGCCCGTTTGACGGGGGCAACCGGGCCTCGAGCCCGTTTGGTGGGGTCAGTCGGGCCGTTAGCCCGTTGGGGGGGGACAGCCGAACCACCCACCGACCGTCCTGTGGGAGCCGCCGCAGCAGCAGTTGCAGGAGTCGCAGCCAGCCAGTGGGGACCCGGAAGCGGCCCGTTCCCCTCAGCTGCCCTCCATGCACGCCTACAATCGAGTGCGACATCCAGAAGCTCGGCCATTTTGGCCACGCCTCCCTTCACCTCATTACTTATGTTCTTCTGCCGAACACAAGCTTCCCGCATCCCGCTCAACACAACCCTGCATTGAGCGATCGCGGCCTCTTCCTTCGCCCTCATGTCGCGGATACGTCCCAGTCGCGGCGATTCCCCCGCCCGACCAGACACACCCGCACGCGGCGCGTCACCGCCCCCGACCCCGTTGGTCGTCGGGCAGACAGTATCGCCCAGAGATCCGGCTTCCACAGGCGAGGCAGAAGCCACCCTATCCGTGGTCACCACCGTGGGCGGGGAGCATCTCACAGGAGGCGACCTTAGCACCAGGCCGCTCCTCCTGAAGATCGCATCGCCCCCCCCCACCCTCGGTGGTCCCGGAAACCATCCCGCGCCGGGAAGTGGAGGAGTCCTGGGCGCCCGCAGCAACGACGTCCGCAAAAGAGTTGGGTCGCCCAACTAGTGGCGTCCCAACCGAAACTGTTGGCCCCCTTTGAGGGTCGGCCCTTGGGGTGGACCCAATAAGCCCCCCTTGTGGGTCGAGCTTTTTCTCCTTGGAGTCCGCTACAGAGTCGGGTCGGCCCACTAGTGGCGTCCCAACCGAAGCTGTAGCTGTAGGCCCCCTTTGAGGGTTGGCCTTCGGAGTGGAGTCAATAAGCCCCCCTTGTGGGTCGAGCTTCTGGTCTCCGTCCTTCTTCTTCCTATCATCGTTTTTTTTTGTTTCATTGAATTCCATATAATTCCCACGAGTGTGGGGGAAAGTACGTCGGCCGGGCCATAGCCCCCGATAACCCAGCAAGGCCAAAACATTATTCACCGAGGCGGCCAGGTATCGGTGAAGCTCCGTTTGCGACTAGACTATTTTCTGAAGGGGGCCTCTAGCCAAGCTGATCCCAGGCACGGGTCGCATCACACCATGATCCAGCCCCCAGATCGTTGCTTACTTTAGCCATGACCGAGTATTGGTCTCCAGAAAGGAAAAAACGCTTCCCACCACACATTGTAGGGTGAGCGAGGTTTCCTAGAAAGACCCAGACCCGAGCATGTTAACGGTGGCCGCCGCGTGGAGGCAGTAAGTCTTCTTGTGTGTTTCTCCATAAGGATCGTACTCTGACTTTACCCTATGGGCGCACACCTGACCACCAAAAAAGTGTTGTGGTTACAAATATGACTATTTAGCAATATCATCCAAAAAAAAAATCATGAGTTTATTACAACTTCCAAATAAAATGATGAGTTTATTTTTTTATACAAAAAAATAAAGGAAATATTTCAGAAAAGAACTGCATACCTAAAATTTTTTCATTATTTTTGGCACATTTTTGAATTGTGAAAAGCAATCAATCATTTGTTGTTACGGCCTTTCGACTTGCTTTAATAAAGTCGTTATTTTTAAATATAGAAAGTTAAAATTTTGTAAAGACGTGTCCCTTCCAATACCAATATCCATTAAAAATCCAATTTTGAGATTTTGGTTGTTACGCCCCTTTTGCATTACAGTTGACGATATGTATGTAATTGTGTTTCAAAATATGTTTACAACATAAACTTGTACAAAATTTATAATTTCATATTTAAAAGAATATGTTTTATTGTAGAAACTTTTGAATACTTTTGTTTTGGTTGGAAGTCGTATAAAAACGATGCCACGAAATTGTAAAACACATTCCTCTTCCATACAAAAAATTTATTTTTTTTTGAGTCGAAACGCCTCGTCAATACATTTTGTAAAGTTACATTATATATTTTTATATGATTTTAATTTCAAAATTGTGTTTTCCCGAAAAATATATGACATCTATTATGTACTACATACCTAATGATATTCTCGTAAAGTATTTACAAAAAAAAATAAACTCAATAAACTTAATTATTGAGGAGGAAAGCATATCCATATAGTAGAGGGTGGCCCAAAATGACCGAAGGTGTTTGAGTTCATTATTCTTATTTAACCATGGAAAGTTACTCTTCATTTTAGTAATCCTCGTTGAATCGACCAACAATTTTTAAAAATAAATCTAGCGGAGCAATTCTTAAAGTAAAAAATAAATAAATACATAGCCAGTTGCAAAAAAAAATATATTTTTTTAATTTAATAATTAATTTAATTTAAGTTAACTAAAAATATTAGTGCTTACAGTAAATATTTTTTTTATCTTCGATCAGCAGTCAGGAAATGACCCCTACACATGCGGTGCATTGTGCTGGAAATAGAGGAAAGGGATAGTAGGAGAACATATCACTATCTTACAACACTGCTTTTTTGCACGTTATTTGTTTTTACAGCAGTGTTGTAGCGTCTCTGATGTCAAGGAGACGTATTAAATTCTTGAAGCTTCGTTTTTAGTAGCAATTTTTAGTAATTATTTTACTTCGGCGGTGCTACACAATAACGACGAAGGAGGGCGTTCTGATGTGCCTGTGGATTGGATACAGCAGAATCCGTTACTGTTCAGTGACGAGTGACTATGCCTTCGCCACTGAAACCTTCCGACAACTGATACAAAGTCACACACAAATGCACATCAGAAAAAAATCCGAAATGTTTTTATGAGTCTTAAACTGGGGTTGAACCCAGGAAAAATTTTTCGTTTTGTAGTCAACGTTCAGACTACTTCGACCATCGCCACTCTCAATATAAATTTTTTAAGAAATATTGGAATCTTTAATATTTTAAAACATATTCATTCTAAATAAATTAATACCATCATTTTGTTGAATTAATAACTGCCTGTTCGTAGAAGCCGAGTGAAAATAATCGTTCGGCCATTTATATTGAAAACAAAAACTCCCTAGTTTTCTTTGATGTTATTTCCCTCTTCACTAATATTCGCACACATACATCTAAAGGGTGGTTAAATTTCAAGGGCCGATGTTGATTTTGAATAAAACACAAACTATTTAGGAAATTATTGTAATTTTATTTTATTATGATATATTGGTATTACTCAATTATGTATGGAACAAAATATCGGCCAAATGGGCGCCGCGACCACGGCAACAGTGGATGATCAATTTTCGAAGAAAATCATCTTCAGTGATGAGGCACATTTTCACCTCAGTGGATTCGTCAATAAAGAGAATTGCCGCATTTGGGCGAATGAGAATCCAAGAGTGATTGTCGAAAAACCAATGCACCCACAAAGAGTGACTGTTTGGTGCGATTTATGGGCTGGCGGCATCATCGGGCCGTATTTTTTCCAAAATGAGGCCGGTCAGGCAGTTACTGTGAATGGTGTTCGCTATCGTGAGATGATAACGAACTTTTTATGGCCCGAATTGGAAGATATGGATGTGGACGATATGTGGTTTCAGCAGGACGGTGCCACTTGCCACACAGCTAACGAAACAATGGCTCTTTTGCGCAACAAATTCAATGGCCGTGTTACCTCACGTAATGTCGATGTCAATTGGCTGCCAAGATCATGTGATTTGACACCGTTGGACTTTTTTCTTTGGGGTTATTTGAAAGAAAAGGTGTACGTCGATAAGCCAGCAACAATTCAAGAGCTAAAGGATGAGATAATTCGGCACATTAACGGCATAGAACCTCCATTATGCCTCAGGGTCATCGAAAATTTGGACCATCGGATGGAGGTGTGCCGCCGTGGTCGCGGCGCCCATTTGGCCGATATTTTGTTCCATACATAATTGAGTAATACCAATATATCATAATAAAATAAAATTACAATAATTTCCTAAATAGTTTGTGTTTTATTCAAAATCAACATCGGCCCTTGAAATTTAACCACCCTTTATTAACATTATAATGAAAATATAATAAAAATGGAAATATAATAAAAACGACCACCACAATCCCACGATCAAAATCCCTGCAAATAATGTGACTAGTCCACACATGCATGTATAGTGTATTCCACAGAGGAGTATGACTAGTCCAAGACTAAACCAAATGTATGGAGAAAACATTGTTTATTTAACATTACGATGTCCTAGGGGTGAACCATATAGGCCATGCTCCATGGAGTATCTCAGAGAGTAATTTTAATGCGATGGAGTAATCGTAAATACAAAGAAAAGCACGAACACTTGTCGCATAACAATAAGTTGTTGTTTTCAATGACATTGTCCACTGCTAATGCAGTATAGGACCATGTTGTAACCAGTCCATTACAGCTAAAATGGACCAAGTAATCCAATATTATTTGCAGGGAATTCTTAAAAATTTTAAAATTTTGAAGTTTTGTTGTTTGCACAACAATAAAATATATAATCAAACATATATAATCGCCGACAAGACTTACTTGATGAAACTGTGGAAAAACTAAAGGAAGATAACATACACATCAAATACAAGCTGGGCCAAAAGTTACGCCTGCGTGTAAAAATTTAAAAACTTATTTGCTTATTATTATTTTTTATTGTTTTTTTAGATTTTATTCATCGAACCGTATTAAACCACCATGCAAAATTTAACGACCGAGCAACGAACCAAAGGGGTACAATTTTACTTTTTCAATGGGCATTCAATTTCACTGACGCAACGAGCATTTCGAAATTATCGTGATGAAGCTCATTTTCTTCTTAATGAATATGTAAATAAACAAAATATGCGATTTTGGGGTACTGCAAACCCCCGAGTTGTTCACCAGCGCCAATTGCACTCACTCAAGTGTATGGTATGGTGTGGAGTGACATCACAGAGATTTATAGGGCCCTACTTCTTCGAGAATGAAGTTGGTAATGCAGTGACGGTGAAAGGAGACAGGTATCGTACTATGATTAATAATTTTGTACGCCCTGTGGTAGCCAATAAGTGGTTGCAGCAGGATGGAGGAACAGCACACACGGCCCGTGCTACAATTATTCTTTTAAATAAAATTTTTGAAGACCGAATTATCTCAAGAAATTCAGAATTCAATTGGCCAGCACGTTCACCAGACTTAACTGTCCCTGATTATTTTCTATGGGGTTATCTCAAATAACGAGTGTATGTTAGCAAGCCCCAAACTATAGAGCATCTAAAACACAACATTGATGCTGAGATCAGGGCAATACAGATTGAAACTTTGCGTGCAGTTATGCAACACGCCTGTTTAAGATCCCAAATGTGCATCGATGTAAATGGTGGTCAGCTCTCTGATATTATTTTGCATAATTAAAATTTAGATCGTATCATATTAAAAAAAAATAAAAAATACTAATAAAAAAATTTATTAAATTTTTTTACGCAGGCGTGACTTTTGGCCCACCCTGTATATAGCAAAATCTGTGGATGATACTTTGTCAAAAGACAAAGGGAAAATATTAAGAACACTCAACCAGTACCATCCAAAAAGCCGTGTTAAAGCCGACATATTTAGTACGATTTACTACTATTTATTGTAATATAAGCAACATTTATTATCGATATAAATTTACTAAAATTTTATGATTATTTGCCCCACAGTATACATACGCATGCAAAATCCTTTAACACTTGCACTTTTCGAAAATTTATATCACTTGTTTATCTGCACTCCTAGACCACAAAGTTCGTTGACCTGTACTCTCTCTGATACCAAAAATAAAAAAATTAAATGAATTCTCTCAAATGCCACATTGTAAAGTAAATTTTACAACCAAAAGTACTCACAATTGTTTCATACATACAAACAAATAAACATTACTATGACGTTTCGTCTCAAATGCAATCACATACACATGTAAACAAAAGCAAATGCAACAACACCAACATATATTAAACACGTTACAATTTAGTAGAAAAACCAATAACGAAGCTTTTCATTAATAAAATACACGTGACTAAACCTCAACACTCTTTCATATATATTGTGAAAGCACGTATACAATCAGTGTGACCAGATCTATAGAAATTTGGGAAAAAATCTCCTTTGAAAAATTTTGAAAAGGAATTGAAACTGCCAAAAAATCATGCCAAGACTTTAATAAATACGTATTTTAATTAATAAAATAATAATTCTTTTTATGATTTTTCATTATTTTATCTAATAATTGTTTCATTGCATTTGAATAAAAAAAAGTATACGAAGAAATATACATAACAAAAAAATATACAAATTATTTTTCCATGGCAATTCGACAGAAAAGTCATCCGTATAGTTAAAAAATGAAATTGTAAAGAGAAGAGAAACTACGTAAAATTGTATTAATTACTCAAATGTTCTTATATATGCAGATGATATTAAAATATTTTTAAGTTATAATATACTTGTATATTTGGATCACCTGTTACTGCAAAATGACTTATGTGCTTTTGGTTCTTGGGGTACTGGAAACCCAATTGAATTAAACACTGCACCCATTATGCAAAAACGATTGTTAAATTTAAATTGTACACTAAGACCGGTTTTCTCATACAAAATTCCTACTGCAAACACACATTACCTTTAACAATTGTTTTTGCACAAGGAGGTGTGAAGTGCAAATACAGTGGAGTTCGGTTATAACGAACTCCGCCCGACCGGGCAATTTTATTCGTTATAGACGAAGTTAATTATAAGCACAGTAAATAACATGTTATTGGTAGTTTTGGCAAAATATTTTATAATATTTTCTTAATTTTTTTTAAATTGTTGACAATGTTGACTATGGAATTTCATAACCAGCAGTAGTTCGATTTACTAACTTTTATAACGATAATCGTTTCGTTAAAATAAGCATAATGAAATTTTATCGAATTTACAATTCTGTAAAGTTTTTCACGATTTTCGCTATCGCTTTGCGATAGCAACAATATTTTAATTTATACAATAATTTATGTGCTGTTTATCTTGCCGACGAAATGTACATGATGTTTAAAATGTTGTTGTTTGAATCTTTGGACGTGAACATATCATTAAATCATATGCATGTTTATTTGCTACGTATTTCCAAAGAATTTAGATTACTGTATATAAATATGCATATGAAAATAAATCTTTTAATGAATAAGCAAAATACTAAATAAAAGAAATTTTTTATTTCGATTTAAATGCCATGCATTTGTTTGTTTTTTGCATGTTCATCTTTGTGCTTTTCGTATATTTTCACAGAGATGCCACTTGACTGCAATGTTCATCTAGTATTGTTAACATCAAGTTACAGAATTGCACAATCGTTAGTGCAATCAACCTGAAACGTAAAAAAAAATTAAAAGTTACTGAATCGCAATACAGAGCCCGATTTGCGTCGTTAATGGAGCAAAATGCGACGCAATGCGAAACGACGCAAAACGAAAAATTTTTTTATAAATGCACTGATTTTTTATAGATTGGGTCAAATATTTAAATATTTACCAAAAAAATAAAAAATACTTATTTTATATAAAGCAAAAAACTCATATGGATAAGTTTTATTCTATTTATTTCAACAAGTGGATTTAATGTTTATAAATAAATCACTAAATATATATTTATTTGAAGAGATATAAAAAAATAAGGAAAAATATATGCGTTTTCTTTTATTTACTCATTTTTCTTCTTCTTTTCTTAAGTTGTTTATTGACTCAATCAATATTTACATGGAAAATGAGAAATTCTTCACTTCAGTTAAAAATTCAAGCGTATGTAGTTATACTCGTTTAAGGACGCAAATCAGAATTAAAAAGGTCGCAAAGCGGTTTGACCAATATTTTAAAAAGCAACGCAAATCGAAACGACGCAATTCGGGGGTTTTGAATATTTTACTTTATTTCTTAAGATTTTTTTTCTCATAGATATATTTAAAGAATTTCTTTTATATTTTTCTGTCTGACATTTGCCGAAGGAGAGTGGTGAAACACTGAAAAATCAAAAAAAAAAGTTTTGAGTTAACCGGGATGACAGGGATCGAACTCGAGTCGACACGTTAACTACTCAGTCATCAGCATACTCTTTTGCTTCACTTTTACTGGCCTATTTTCATCAAAGTTTCCTCGCTACATAAATTTATTAATTAAAGTATTTTAATTTGGTAGAAATCTATAGGAAAGCAATTATAGTATTTTTTTTAAATTATAAAAATAAATTGTAATAGACTCTGTATGATAAAATTGTTCGAACAATTTTAAATTGAATTATTATAGAATACTGTATACCCACAGTTTGTTCAAGTCTTTTCGTAGTTTGTTCACAGTTAATGTGTTTCTATATGTCTGTTTTTATGTGAACAAGAATTGTGACAGTATTTCTTCTTTAAAATTTTCTTATCATCTACGAAAATTAATTTTGTAGGACGCTTAATCAAAATAAACATTTGAGATTAAAAATTGCTAAAAATTGCTAAATAACAATTCAGAAATTGAGAAAAAAAATTAGGTGTCAGATGCTAAACTGGTCATACTATACACAACCAGTGATGTTAAAATTTTTCTTTGGATTTCCATACAGCTGTAAAAATTTACCGTTTTTAGGCAAAAGTACAGTACACAACGTCGTGTACAAAAATAATAATAATATTTACTGCTTCAAACAGGTTTATATCTGCTTTGCAATAAATTTATTTAAAAAACAATGAAAAAGTAAATGAACGAGTTTACTACTAATAAAATAAAGTACTATTTAAATTTGTACTTTCAGTAAAATAGTATTAAATAGTAAAATATATAAATAGTAAAATATTAGCATTTCCCAGCAAAGAATTAGACATGACCGTAAAAAGTAATTGCCACATAATAGCTTACTTTTGTGTTTGCCAAATTTTACTACACATTTTCTAAATATATTACACAAAATTATAAAGATCAGAAATATTAATTGAACTGGTTCATTTATTTGCATTAGAATGTCTGAAAACATTTTCAAATATATAGTTGTTACGGAAAAAGTATATAAATTTGTAAATTAATTTAATTAATTTAAATTATTTATTTAAATTAAAATTTAATTAATTTAATTTTAATTAGTTTAAACCAAAAAAAAGTAGTTACTTTTTGGTGAAGCAAAATAAATTAATAACCACTTCCAAAAAATACATTATTTTATTTTAATTTAAGTTAACTAAAAATGCTATTCTTTACATTAAATGTTTGAAGAACTATTGGAATCTTTTGATATTTTAAATAATATTCATTCGAAATACGTTAATAATATCATATGTTGAATATTTAAATATTTATATTCAAAATTTGCGTTTTTTATACACATAAAATTAAACTATCTCTCTCTGTAATTCAAATTTGGTTCAGAATACTGAAATAACAGAACTTTCTCAATTCAAAGAAGAAAAAAGTAAATTTAGTTATAAGAAATTCTTGCGTAAAAAAATAACCATTTCACTCAATAAAAAAGTAATAACTTCTCAAGATGGCACGATGGATGGTAGTCTGCACGTTGACTACGAATCCAAAAATAGACCTGGCTTCAACCCCAGTTTCAGACTAAAATTTTAAAATAAAAATAAACATCTCGCATTTTTCTGATGTGCATTATTGTGTGTCAGTTGTTGTCGGAAGGTTTCAGTGGCGAAGGCATAGTCACTGGTCACTGAACAATACCGGCTTCAGCTGATAGCAATCCACAATCGCATCAGAACGGCCTCCTTCGTCGGTATTGTGTAGCACCGGCGAAGTAAATAATAATAATAATAATAATGGCTACTAAACCGAAGCTTCAGCACTGCTACAAGTATAAATAAAGATCGTGCGAAAGCAGAGCTGGAAAAATAAGTAATTAAGCTTCACCTCCTGTCGTTTCTCCTACTATCCCTTTCCTATAGTTTCAGCACAATGCTTCACATGTGTAGGAGTCATCTCATGTGTAGACACATTTGGTATTTAACACTTAAAATTTTAACACTTTTTTAAATTACCGTACAAATATAGAAATTACAATAAGGTAAAAACCGTACGGTTAACATCACTGTACACAACACGAATTAAGCAACAGGACTCCTTTAACTCGCTCTTTTAATATTTTGCTCTCTTTTGTGCTTCAAAAGCATTTTCATTTAGTTTTCACTGATAACTTAATGCACTCAATTTCAATATTGCATTTTGGATACCGTTTGTTGTTATCAAGTGTTAGAAAGAGAGGGAGTAAATAACGGTATTTTATTTGAATGAAATGTTGGCTGAAGGAATTCTACGAAGCATACGTTCAGTTGCAATTATTAAGTTCAAGAAAACACACGAAAATAACGGAATCGTAACGTAACAAAATCCGAGAAATAAAATATTTTTTTTAAATTAAAGCAGTTGTGTATGAAATAAAAAGAAATGTTTGATATTGAGATTTAAAAAAAAAATAAAAATATATATACAGACACACACACAATATTCAAGGTTTTATTGTATGCATGCGTATATATAT
The DNA here is from genome assembly GCA_963924685.1 of Dexiosoma caninum. Taxonomy (NCBI): domain Eukaryota; kingdom Metazoa; phylum Arthropoda; class Insecta; order Diptera; family Tachinidae; genus Dexiosoma; species Dexiosoma caninum. The sequence goes on along the minus strand of OZ004727.1, from coordinate 92,918,110 downwards.
GCACACATAATTAAAAAAACATTAAACAAAAATCAAAGCTATAATAAATTTCCCTTAAAAATAACATCTAGCATTATATTAGCAATAAAGTGTTCAAGTGTAAGAAGAAAATTAAGTATACTTGAAAAGTGCAATTTGACCGCATTTTTCGTAAACGTCTATTTGCGTTCGTGTATAGAAATTACTGCAATATACAGTTAGTTTTAGGTCAAACACCCCAACAGAAAAAGGCTATTTAAATGCATTTCATAGTTATAATAACAACATTTACGAATACAAAAAATAACACTTTTTACAAAATTAAATTTACAGTGAAATAAAGTCGCGTGTCGTTAGCAGACATACACATATGTACATTTATACATTTATGTACACACATACATACATACATATGTATATATTTCTAATTTAACCTCATTTTTCGGGGTTTTTATTTTCCTTTATCAGTTTTCCTCATGAATATAATTTGGAAATTTATATTTTATCAAGAACACAAAAGAAAACTGTTTCATTAATATTTCTCTACAAAGCTGGAACCTCTACTAAGAGTTAATTAATTTAATATTCCACTCGGAAATTCTCATAAATATTTAATTATGGAGAATTTTCAATTTATGGCCATGTGCTGCGGTCACATAATAGTCTGGTAAAAATTGAACTTTGTCATAAAGTAAACACACTATAAGACTTTCAATAATTTGTTTTATATAAATTATGTTTATGCACATACAATATATCGTCACCTGAAATGCAAAGGGACGTAACAACCGAAAACTCAAAATTGAGCTTTTAATGGATATTAATTGGTACAGGGCATTAAGGCACACTTCTGCGAAAATTTTTAGCTTTTAATTTTTAAAGATAACGACTTTATTAAAGAAATTCTCGCTGTTGAGAAATAATGAAACATGGGAAAATGTTACCACTTAACTCTTTTTGAGACATAATTCTTAAAGTTGTAAATAAACTCATCATTTTAAGGCAACACTTTTCATTTTATTAAGTATTTTGTCTCTCCTGTAAAATATTTTTAAAAGTGATGTAGGCCCTTATGCATTTTAGATGACGATATGTATATACAACATACATATACATACGAGTATATTAATTAATTATTTTAATAAGTTATTTGTGGGGTATATATATATATATATCGCACCCTAAATACAAAAGTGACACAACTCAAAATTTTCCAAAATGTACTTTTTTCCGTAAAATAATTCACAGTACACATCTCTAACTACTTCAAAAATTTCTTTCTCATCACTGTTTTCTTTAACTGGAAAAATACCGTTATGTCTGTTTTTATGTTAATTGCATTGCTTACGCACGATCGACTAAAAAGACCTATTTTTAATTAAAAATATATAATAATTTAAAATTATACTTTATTTCCACAAATATAATATAAAATTAAAAAAATTTTAGCAAAACCTTCTTCGAAATAGACTTCTTTCATAATGGAACCAATTTTATTTTAAATATTACAATCATTTTTGCATAAACAGTTTTTTGCCTCTCCTGAAAATTTGAGAATTTTGAGTTGTGCCGCTTTTGTATTTATATATATGGACATATACGAGGTCTGTTCAAAAGCATTTTGAATTTTATTTATTCCTTTAATATTAATTTTGTACCCTTCAAAGTAATCTCCCTCAGATATAATGAATGCACTTATGCTAGCGCTTCTTTCAATCCTCTAAGCACTTCTGAAATGCTCTTTCGGTATGGCCATCAGCTCATTCTTCGATTTTGACTTTATCTCATCAATTACGGCAAAACGCTTTCCTTTCATTAGCTGCTTCAGTTTTGGTAATAGGAAAAAATCACAGGGAGCCAAATCTGTTGAATAAGGGGGTTGAGGGAATTAGGGTGTTGTTTTTGGCCAAAAAATCACGAAGAAGCATTGATGTGTGAACTGGTGCATTATCGTGATGCAGAATCCATGGTTTTTTTCCACAATTCGTTGCAGAACTTCCTTGTAGTATTCCTTATTAACTGTACGACCTGTTGGCAAGAAGTTATGATGCACCACGCCATTGTAATCGAAGAAAACAAAATTCACCTTATACTACGTATGTATACAGGATGTACAATTTCTAAGCTATTTAAGCTTGAAATTTTTCAAACACTGATCTTCAGAAACAATGGAGTGGTTGGCAGTGAAGAACTATTCAGCTAATAATAAATATATAATTAGTATAGGTCAGTTTTGTTTGCGACTTGAGTCAGCAATGAATTTAGAACCAAGGCAGTGACAGTTAAAGCACCTGATGCTAGTCGGCCGTTTTGGAATATCTTTAAGGGATTTTTTAAAATCAAAATAAATAAATCTTTGAAATTGGCAAATAAATGCAATTTTAATTCAAAATTGAGGTTAACTGCCTGTTAAAAGAACATCAGAAAACAATTTTCATTCGAGAATCATTTTGAAGACAAGAACAAATTTTTTTTTGTATTTTGTTGTTGTTTTTAATACTACGAGTAAAATTTATTTCCCGTTTTCTGTAAACAGGCAATTAATTTAGTCGTACAGCCATAAATTAACAACATTATTTACAACATACAATTGAAGCCGAAACTTCACCTTTTATTTTTTTATTTATTCGTATTTAATTATTTTATTTAGTTAATAATGCCATTTTATTTAAAACATTTTTTACTTTACTATAGGTATTTGCTATTTTATTTTTGTGAACTGTTTTGCATTCCTTTCTAATTATTAGGGCGAAAGTATTTACAATTTGTATACATATAAAAATAACTTTTGACATGGTTCATATTTATTATAGATATCGCTAAACTTTTTATAAATTAATATAAATACATACATACACACGTCTGTGTACACAAACAAACACAAACTATACTGTTGTTTTGTGGATACGAGAGGAAAACATACTATATTTTTTTAATTGAAACAAAAATATCAAATTTGAATAAAAAAGAAAAAACAACAACAAGTTTTAGTGTTTATTTGTTTTGTTTATAAATTTCAAAAAATTATTGTTTGAAATTATAAAAATAATTTTGTGGGAAACATTCTGGAGGTTTTAAGACAACAATCCCGTTCTATTGCTGCTCTTAAAAGAAAATCAAAACTCAAGGTAATTAATGTAATTAAAGGAACTTTAATTTTTGTTATTAAAAATGGCCTTATGCTCCTTGCAGGAGTAAAAGGATTATTTAATATTTATTATGATTATAGAAAAAGGGTCATTATTGTAACAAACTCCAAATTCGAATTCTTAATTTACTAAATTAATGTTTTTTGTTGTTAAAGTTGGGTATATGTATATTGATGAAATTAGTCTATATTCAGCATTTTCGTTGGTTTAAAACATATTTGGAGAAGTTTAGAAACTTCCAACATTTATATAAACACTCGCAAAAAATAATTGAGAATAACAAAATGTACAAACAAAAATATACAGCAAACATTTTTGTTGTCAGTGTGATTTACAATGTTTGTCATTGATTTAGATTGTTTCTTAGTAATTATCACATATAATTTTGATTGCCTGCATGTTTGCGATAATTAGCCCATCTAAAATTGAAAAATTTTAATTAACTGCATTTTTGTTTGATCTTGAATACAACCGTTATATTAAAAATAATTTTAAATAAACTTTTCCCTGCATAAATAGTGAAGTATTGGCAACCGTAAATCAATTAATTAGACTTTAATGTTGCAAGTTAAAAGTAATGTTCGATTATACTTGTATTTAGAATATCGTATTGTTTAGTTATTAGATTAACCCGGTGCGTTTCGTTGCCTCCACAACAACTCTTCTAATGCCTTATCCCCCAAAAAGTACCATTTCGAAAAAGTACCTTTTCGCCCAAAAATTACCATTTCCAAAAAATATCTTTTCAAAAAGTGATTTCTTCTATAAGTACATTTCTCAAAATAGTACATTTTCCACAAAGTACAAAGTGGTATATAAAAAAATCACTTTTCTCAAAAGCCCATTTTCTTGAAAAGTACCCATTGCCACTTTAATTTTAGTTTTCTTCTCACAAATTCCTTTCATTTGATACCCATATCATGGAAGTGGGTCAAAAATAGTAGTCGGTCATTTATGGTGTCCACCATACTGAATTTATAGTGTTTCTTTAGATTTTGAGATTTTTTCTCACAAATACCTTTCATTCGATACTCACATCATAGTGGTGAATAAAAAATAGTGGTCCGCCATTTTGGGACTTTCTCCATATTGTGTTTGCAGAGATTTTAGTATATTTTATGCTTCCTTCTGAAAAATCCCTCTAATTTGCCATTTCACAAACGCTATAAGATCCTGGGATTTAGCCAAAGCCTTTTCATATCTCAATATCTGATTTCTTGATTTATAAAGATCTAAACGTTGATTTTCATCTGTTGAGTCATAAGATATTTCATTTAACTATGTATAACTATGTAAATATAACAAATCGAGCCTTGGTTTTCAAACGAGGAAATTAATAAAATTCTTATTTGTAAATTATAACATGAAAAAATTGGACAAAAATAAGGGAAATGTCCGTCCAAGACGATTGTAATGCGTTTCTAAGGAAGCGCTGCCGGCACCTGCCAACACTGTCCGTCTAAACGCGGTATCCGCTTTGTTTACCGAGCTCTGACTGTTAGGTTAGAAGGCAATCGACTAAAATGGCTCGACATAAGTAACACTGTAGGTGACATTTGGCTACCCTAGCCCCGTAGAAACAAGTTGCCAAACCACCCTGCGGGGTCTACTAATGGACAATCGGAAAAAGCTCTGGAGTTGGCGTAAATCATACCGCGGCCACAGAGCTCTTGCTATTGCGCAGATAGAACCCCACCTCTCCTGAGCCTTCCGCCTGAAAAACTCCTATATCCGTCTCTTCGCAACAGAAAAAGGGACCCCTATGTTAGAAATAATAGTAGCAGATGGTGAACCGGCCGAAGCCAATCCCGCCAGCTATCAGCCATCTCATTACGCCTGATGTTCCAATGCCACGGAACCCATACAAGGGAAACGGCACATAAACCGTGGAGAACACCAGCTCCTCCCTACACTCACTAACAACACGAGAGCAGACGCCGGTGACACCAACGCCCTCAACGCTACCTAACTATCGGAAAGAATCGCAACAGTACCCTCCACGCGCCGCCTTCTCACTAGAGGTATCTGGAGGCCTGTAGGAAACAGGGACTCCCAGACTGTATTTCCTTCAAAACTTCGAAAGTAATTCAACAATTAATAATTTGCTGATGCTAAAATATAATAGAAATAGTTTGAAGTATGAACGAGTATTAAAAAAATTTGTTACACAATTCGGGAAAATTGTAAATAAAATTAACATAACTTTAGTAATACATATGGGCATTTCCGCAGAAAGGTTTACCAGGATTGAAAATTAATACATCAATAAACCAATGATCTTTTCTGAAACTGAAAATTTATTTAAAATATGTAGAATATATCAAATATACGAGTTTACTTTATAACATAATATTTACAATTTACTTCAAAAAGAAAAGACATGTTAAATATTTAGGAATTTACATGATTGACAAATATTTTTCTAAAAATGGAGCTGTCTCACTTTTAAAATCAATGGTTTATTTATAACATACCAAAATCTCAAAATATATATGTAAAAATATCTATAAAATAATAAGTATAAACATTTTCGAAGTTAATACAATTTAAACTTAAGAAAATTTTTATTACAAACATTCTATGAAAATATGTCCCGTGCTAAGTCATAGTAAAGGTTGTTCAAAAAAGAGTAACACAAATATTTAAATATGACAACCATCAGTGGAAAGCCATATTATTCCATTCCATTCAAAAATGGTGTTCTAATTCGCAAATTTTTTTAATTTTTCTAAATGTAGTTGAAAGCGACTTCTAAATTTTGTCCAGTTCGTGATACCATGTTTATGGGTTATACAACAGAAATAAAAAATCATACATTTTACACTGCTTATAGTGCCATTAATGTGCTATAAAAAAACGTAGAATAGAAAATTTAAGATTTATTTATTTTACCTCACCTTGAAGGCAAGTGTCCCGTTCTAGATCGTGGAATTGCCCATATGTAATATTATTCATTCGTCAATTCCTTTATGAATTTATGTAATATGGCGCTTAAACATTTTTCTTATCGAAAAAATATGTATGTATATGTATATGTACCAGCAATTAAAATCATTAATATACATACATACGAGTACATACATAAATTTGTAATACATGTTGAAGTAAAGAAAATTATAGTAAAGCTTTACAAATTAAACAATTTTTATTAAAACAAAGCAAAACATAACAAAACAAAACAAAACAAATAAAAAACACAGAGGAATTTAGTCAATAACTCTTTAATAAACAATCTATGGTACCTAGCAACAAATTTATGTATGTAGAAAATATTTTCAAGACATGAAATAAATTTCTTATATCGTGTGTCAAAGTTACTGTTTTTAATTACAATATAATTAGTTCTGTTCTATAAATGATTTTTCCAAACGTGTAAATGGTAATTTAGCCTCGATTTAGAAGCATTCGCAGTTAAGCTCGAATGTCAAACTTCAGTCAGATGTTATTAGAAGAAATCAATAAGTAAATAAGTTTGTAGACGGTTTGAAAATAAAGTTGTAAATACTCGTATATAAGAAAAATCATAAAATACGTCATTTAATGGGTGTCCCAAAATTAACGGTAGTGTTATGTGCATCGGTCCTTCATTACTTTTGAAATATTCTCTATATATAAAAATACTGGTCGTGACTCATTAACGTACAGCCCAAACGCAAAAGATAGACATTTTATTTGACTTTTCTCGCGTTAATCATGACAGGCCGATTCAGAATTGACTTCTGCAACATACGTGGTCTAAGGGCAAACTTCTTCTCTGTCTATGCTCACGTTTGTCTCCATCGGCCGGATGTTTTCGCCTTAAGTGAAACCCAGGTGTCTGAGGATGCTGACCCACAGGATTTTCACATACCTGGGTATCACCTCCTATCTCTTTTCTATCTACACAGGGGCCTTGCAATTTATATACGAAATGAAGTTGTGTACCAGTGCCATCAATCTTTAGATGATCCCGAATTTAGCTGTCTTTGGGTTAAATTCAAAATCAGGGCACATCTTCTGCACTTCGGGTTTCTTTACAGAAGCCCAAACACGGAAAGGGAGAAAACTATACAGAACTTCGATGCCCTTTCCGACAATATATCGGGAATCCTCGAAAATTACCCGAACAGTGAAATCGTTATTGCTGGTGATTTCAATGTCCATAATTTATCGTGAGTCCGCCATTCGAGCAATACAACTCCAGAAGGCCAATATGCTGAGCTATTCGCAGCGCACAATTAGTGAATGAACCAACACATATTTCATGTGTTGACGGACACCAACACAACAACCTCGACCTTTTTCTCACTTCACACCCTGAAAAGTATGAAATGAACATTAGCGCACCTCTCGGTAATTCGGATCATTGCACCATTTCTGCCTCCTTTTCGTTTGCTGAACTTCGAGGCGTTTCACCGCCAGCTACGAAACGTTTGAAATATATTTACGAAAAGGCACGTTGGGCTGAGCTCAACGATTTCTTTCGGCATTTCAATTGGAGGCTATGCTTCTTCGACAATGATGTCAATGCCATGGCTAAAAAGGTCCAAAATATAATATTGCTTGGTATGAAAACGTTCATACCATCGAAGCAAATTTCGATTAGGCCTAGACCAAAGTCTTGGTTTGATCAGACGTGCAGACTTGCAGTCAGATCCAGAGAGGAAGCATTTAGTGTCTGGCGGAATGATAAAAACGCAGATACTGATATGATGCGCAAAAGGGCGAGATCTTCGTGTGCCAAAGTGCTAAGACGTGCAAAAGCTTTGTACGAGCAGAGTCTTCGCGGTAAAGTTCTTACTGCCCCACGGGGAAGTAAAAGCTTCTGGTCATTCGTTAAAAGAGTTAAGGGAAATGCTAGTTCTTCTATTCCGTGTCCTTTAAAGGCTGATGAAATATTCACTGACCCGGTTGAAAAGGCTAACCTCCTTACTGAAATGTTTGCAGGTAATTCTCACCTGCCGGAAAGCAATCAACCACTGCCCGCATCCGAGCGTGTATCCGTAACTATGCCAAAGATATACTTTCGGGCTCGTGCAGTTAAAGGGTTTTATCGGACCTTAACATAAATAAGTCTCCTGGTCCGGATGGAATTCCGCCACTGGTCTTGAAGCAGTGCTCTTCGACGTTATCGCGTCCTCTGGCAATCCTTTTCAGCACACTATATCATGCAGGCGAATTTCCGTCGTGCTAGAAAGTTGCAAATGTTACGCCGATCCCCAAGAAGGGAGAGGCAAGCAACCCTGAAAATTATCGCCCAATCGCAATATGCTCTACCATTTCTAAAGTAATGGAGAGTATGCTAAATTTCCATCTTATGAAATATCTGGAGTCCAATAGCTTATAGTGATGATAAAATGCGTCAAAGTAATATTTTAGAGATGCCCAGTTATCCAGAACGTCTTCGCGTTGAAGTTTCTAAATATTTTTCAACACTGTCCCGTACACGATCAATGTTCACTTGGTTCTGTACTATTCTCGGTCGTCCTGATCGTGGCAAGTGTGACACTGCACCTTGTTGTCGGAACCGTGCAATTAAACACTTAATTGTGGTTTGGTTAGGTGCATTTCCGGTGTTGAATAATTTCGATATGCTCGTTGCGTCAGTGAAATTGAATGCCCATTGGAAAAGTAAAATTCTACCACTTTGGTTCGTTTCTCGGTAGTTAAATTTTGCATGGTTGTGTAACACGGTTCGGTGTATAAAATCTAAAAAAAATAATAATAAACAAAAAAGTTATTAAATTTTTACACACAGGCGTGACTTTTGTCCCAGCCGATTCTTACTTATAAGCCTACCCAACAAACGCAATGTTCTAGAATTTCGACATCGGCTAATGTCCATATATAAATATTTAATGTACGAAGATTGTTTACTTTTCTTTTTTTCATTTTATCTACAATCAAAATAAATAAGCAAATAGAAAACTAAAACTCAAGAATGTGTTTTAATAAAAGCTCTTAAAGAGGTTACGAGAGTACAATAAAAAAAATGTTTAATGATTTTTCTTAATGCCACTTTTTATAGATTTTCATTCAAACTCCAATAAAACATGTCGTTAAATCAATAAAAGTTTTGTTTGATTTTCGTACATCTATTAATTAAAAAAGTTTACAAAACAACAAAAATCGTTGTTGGAAATAAAATTTAAATCAACAATTTTTCTTTGGTTTAAAATATTTCTTTACGTACAAATATATATGTAGTTCGAGATGAAAATCAAAATTTATTTCTTCTAAATTCTGCAATCCATTACATATTTTTTTATTATTCCGTTCACTGTGCTATTCTATGCACACGCGGGTCACGTATTAGACATTTTAATTAGTAGTTTTATAAGAATTATGCCTAAGGAAACCTGTCGTAAAATTTTAACACATCTGTCTAGGTCATGTCACATGGCACACACATCAATCTAATATTGAAGATTTCAACTCAGTTTCACTCACATAAAATAAAATAAAAATAACACAGTGGCAGGCGCATAACAAAAAATGGAAAAAAAAACAAAACAAAAAAGAGTGAGAGGAAAATGGAAGGAGCAAAATGCCACAACATTGCGAATATAAACAATTACCGCAACATGCTGCAATACATACATATATATACAGGCAAAAGTGTTGTACAAACATCACGACACCAAATAAAGGCGACGACAATGTCCTTGCAATTATGAAGAGGGCACTGCACTCGCGCCAGAATGCATTCGTTTCATGCTGTAATTTTTTCCACTATTTACGTTTGGTTTTTTTTTTTTGAATTTCTACTACTGTGTATGCAGTAAATTAATAGTTTATTTTTTGTTATTGTCACGTTACCTTGTGACGTTTCCTTTTTTATTTTTATAATTTCCTTGTTATTTTTGGTTCATACACTTACGGGTAACATGCAATGATGAGTAAGAAATAAATTTTGCTTAGCTGGCAGGCATACATACATACATATGTATGTATGTACATGAAAAGAATTCTACAGGAAACTAAATGTTTTTTATTTTATTCGAAAAATTTCTTTTACCTGCGCTATTAAATGGTTAAATATGTGAAAAATTTTTCTTTTCTTTCTTTGGAAATGTGTTATGTTTTAATTATACGTATTTTTGTAATACAAATACGGCTTTAGGAAAAATTTTTTGTTTTAATTTAGTTTATTAAATATTCCAATGTGTTTGTTTGTCGTCTTTGTGAAAATTATATACTAAAAATAACAATTAAAACACAAAATTTGTTTCTTACAAAATATTCTACAAACATAATTAAGTACATATGTATGTATATTGTTATCGTAAGAGAAAAAGGCCTTAGCTCACAATTTTTTTTCACATTTCGCCATATAAATGCAAGGTGGGGCAAAAGTAATCACCCCATGTTATTTCGCTGCAATTTTTTCTCCACTTTTTAAGGGGACATCTTTAAATATTTCACCAAAATTCTGCGTAGGGAACGCCGACTAATGCCCAATTGCGTGGCGCATCGTCTGGTCGATGTTCCGGGCTCCTCTTCGACATCTTTTTTTTGTTGTTGTTGTTATGTTGGACCAGTACTAAGGGCATATCCCCTACATATGCATTGTATTGCACTCGAACTAGATAAAAAGGGATAGTGTAGAGAATAAGCAGGAGGTGAACAACTCTGCAGTTGCGTGTTAATTATACAGCAGTGTTGCGGCGTCTCTGATGTTTTTTTTGACGCATTATTTTTTAAGCTAAGGGGAGCCATTTTATTTATTATTTTACTTCGCCGACGTGTTATTGCTTAAATACCGACGAAAGAGTGTGCTGTAGCACAGAAAACGCAGAAAGAAGATTTTACTGATTTGACCGGGCTGGGAATCGAGCCTGGCTCCTTCTGAGTGCACAGCTACACGCTTACTACTTGCAATCAGCACCCCGTTCTTGGGCAACAGCACCGATATTCTCAGCAGAACGGCTGCTACGGTGTCGGCCAACATAGGGAACATCTAGTGTTGTCTCTTCACGGCGAGTGGCAAAACGCCACAGTGTTTGTCCTGTTAATGTCGGACGGTCAGGAAATCTGCGACGATATTGTATTCGGTGTTTTTCTTTATCTTGGACCAGCACTCAGGAGATGATCCACTACACATGCGATGCATTGTGCTGTAACTAGAATAAAGGTATAGTTAGGGAAATGACAAGAGCTGAAGCTTCACTATCTTACAGCTCTGCTTTTGCACGGTCATTGTTTTTATAGAAGTATTGAAGCGCCTCTGATGGCAAGGAGACGTATTAAATTTTTGAAGCTTCGTTGGAGTAGCCATTTTCTAGTAGTTCGCGGTGCTACACAATACCAACGAAGGAGGGTGTTCTGATGTGCCTGTGGATTGGATACAGCTGAAGCCCTTACTGTTCATTGACCAGTGACTATGCCTTCGTCACTGAAACCTTCCGACAACAACTGATATAAAGACACACTAATACTTATCCAACACAGGTTAACAAACAACAAAAAAAAATTTTTCGCGTTTACGCTTGGGGCATACTTATGCAACTCAACTTCAATCAACTTCAATCTGTTCCAAATGCGGGTCAAATCTATCTGTAGATCATATTCTCCTACATTGCAGTCATTTTATTGAAATTAAGAAAACTATTTTCTGCTCTACACATCCGAGGGATTTTCTATTTTTATTATTTTCTTTTAACACAAATTTTTAAACCCAGCGGATGATGACGACTGCGATAAATTTTAAGCAAACAAAAAAATAGTGATTGTAAGATTGAAGTACTTAAAACAGTATTGTAAAGGCAATATTCTTGGTATGGTGAAGTTCCTTGCATGATATTGTTATGCCAACATGAACACAAAAATAATTACCGGCGCTGGCGGGACATTAAATGAAAATTTAGGATTTAGGAAAGAGATATTTACATATTTTTATATAAATTTACTCCACTAAAATTTATTTTAAGAACCCCACGAACTTTATGAGACCTGGGTGGTAGACGAAAACTGTTTTTTTTTTTTCAATTTATATGTTTGAATAAAGAAAACATTAATTCATACATACACATGAGTGTCTGTGTATTGTATGTACATAACTTTACCACCACTTCTGAAGACACTTATTGATGATTAACGTCACCCATGCATACATATATGTAAATATGTATGTATGTATGTAAATACATGTAGAGATATAAATATATATATGTATATATATACATATGTACATATGCAGATATATATAAAAAATATATAGACAAACTAAACAACTAAGCCAACAAAAGAAAGAAAAACACGATGTAGAAAAACAAATATCAAGAAAAGTAGGTTAATACATTTGTATTGTTACAATTCTTTTTGTTTTTCTAGCTTTTTTTTCATTTTTTTATTATTATATTATTGCAAAAATAGGCTTAAGCACACACACGTATACAAAAAAAGGGGGAAACAAATCAAAGAAACAAAAGTCAACAACAAAACACAACAATAAAAATCATACATCAATAAAAACACACACACACATACACGATTCCATATATAAAGAAGTACGAGTTAAAACAAAAAATAAATGGTTAATAAATGCATTTGTTTTCTCTCTCCTTATTTATTTATATTTTACACGCCTCTTTCTTGGTTACAAAGTGTTAATGAAATTGCTTACGTCGGTCATAAACAAAAAGGAAAACAAAAACAAAAACAAAAAAATTTAAGCAAATTTCGCGTTCCATTCCAAATAAAGGCGAATAATTAATAACAAAGAACTGCATATTAATCATACGCCAAGTGCTGTGACTAATTTATAAAAGACAATGAAAACAAATGTAAGTATGTATGTATGTATGTATGTAATGTAAGCTTCACGGCGTTGCACACTGTCGCGAAGAAGGACAAAATTAAAAGAAAAAGTTTTGATTTGGCAAAGAAATTGACGTACATTTTCTGTAATTATTTTATTGCGCCATTATTTTTACCCTGTACATGTACTAATTACAAATGAACCGCTAGTAGGAAGAGGGGATTAAATCCAAAAATATGGAACACAAATACATACATACATATAGGAAAAAAAACTGCATAACTTTTTATTTTCTTCAATTAGGTCTAAATTCACAGTCATTAGTTAACTAAAATGATAACTATTGTTTAACTAATTCTTCATATTAACTATTATTATCAGTATAACC